>JACDNR010000355.1:0-2742333 GCA_013421045.1 Propylea japonica | reverse complement strand
AGGAATTGGAGCAGGGCTAAGTAAACCGAAGGAAAGTGCCAGAGATAAGCCAGGGATAATTCAGTATCCGCATTCGAGTTGGGAATTCGGACTGGAATTATCACTAATCTGAAAGATAAGATGAAAAGAGATTGTATTTCACATTGATACCTCCGATTACCCTAAGATGATCCCTATTTCCGCAAGTGAACTAGAAGTTTTGGGTATGATGAAATATGAGAACAGTGGTGTTCTTATGACTGATTATGAAGGGCTCAAATCGAAATTACATGCTGTGAAGAGCTCAAGACACTGATCTCAATAAGAAAACCGAGTATGATCCTGATTGAATTATACTTATGTTCAGAAATTATGGTACAACAAACAAAAAGGTGTCAAAGAATCTATTGTGAAAAATAATATTTGTTTCGAAGATTGTTTGGAAATATAGAAGCGAAGATTATTACTCTCAAAATGTAATTTAGGCTAAAGTGCATCGAGTGTATTCATCACACAACACAACAAAAAAAAAGTGAGTTTAGAAGATGACGAGCGGTATATCGTTCCAAGAACTCATGAAACACTCCCCTGGGTACATTATTCGCAAAATAACTGGAAGATCGGAGAACCTGATAAACCTAGGAACATTATTATGCTTCTGTAATTGTATAATAAAATGAACGATTTTTCATAGTGTTTTCAATTCTACCTACCTGTAGACAATAAAAAACACTTTCATCAGCTTTATATTAGTTGAGTTGATAGTTCGAAATATTGACTATTGAGTTCGCTTATACTCACATAACATTGTAATAATATTATTCTTTCCTCACCTGTATATACGATCGAGGAATGTAATAGATATTGTATCACAAAGGTGAGTGCTCGATGTCTAATTATCAGAATTCCGATTCATCCATGCAATCGAATAATTATTCCTCACCTCGAAAACAACACGTTTGAGAATAGCATGAGAAAAAAATAGGTACATAATTATCTGAAAAATGAAAACCTGATGATGATTGTCAGCTTACATAATAACCTCGAATGGGACTTGTGTGAAAACTACGCGATTTCTGCAACCCTGTATAACTTATGATATTTTTCGTATATCGTCATTGTCGAAATGACGTCCTACTTTCCATTATCCTACCGAATACAACTTTCTATTACAATACCTTCCTAAGACCGCTCGTTTCGAACTGCTTCAAGCTTCAATAGACTAGTGTTAGGACGCTGGACCCTAATACGAAGGTCCTGCATAAGTCGTCCACCCCCACACCTTCACCCTCCTACCCTCCTACTCCACACCCTCTAACCCTTACTCCCCTAGATTCTCACCCTCCAATCGAATGATCTTGAACTGGACTTGAAAAACTTTTCAAAAGTGACAATTTTATCCAAAATGGAAAAGAATTCCTTATCACATTTAATAATCATTATTTATGTACTCTTCGATCTGCATCAATAATGTCGAATGAGATCTTCTAACATTTAATTTCCTTCCTCGAATCTTCATCCGTCAATTTTATTCCTATGATTGTAAACAGGCATCACTTTCGATAGAATTTCGTTGTCGGACCGCAAATTATGAGTAACCTACCTGATCTTGTGCTACATTATCATCAACAAATTCAAGTCCTTGGTTATATTCCTGAATTTTGGGTTTACTAGGTAATTCATGATAAAATTTTGGACAGTTACCAATACCATGATGTCTTCTTTTCGTACATTTCATTTATTCTATGAGCTGTGTATACATGCAAAATATAAATCTTCAACTCAACCAATTTCCACCTTTCTTCTTGAGCAAATCTCTGAATTTTCAGAGCTATCTAAAAAAGCTATGCATCGTTGTATAATCTACATAGTTTTTTTTTATTTTTGTCTATATAGGCCATAACAGTAGGATTTATTTTATTGCTCTTCCCAGGGAGTTTCGATGATCTATTTGGATTCAATGCTCGTACAAAGTGGACAGCTTTTACTTCGTGGAAAATCCAACTTTGAAAATCTTCGAGACAATTGTCATTGTTCCGTACTCATCTTTTCCCCCAAAGATACTTGCATTTAGTATGGCAAGTCAGAGAAAAGATCTTTCAAGAGGTGTGGACATAATGAATAAATTATTCATATTGACTTTCTTCTCGAAGTTGACGTGAAATTTGAAATTTGTCAGATTGCAGTAAACCTAAATAATTTAAATCATGAGTCTTCATCAATGGTAATACCTTATAACATGTTCTCAAAACGACAGGAGTTTTGGAATCTGGGATTCCTAATAAATCAGTGGTGTTACCAAATTGGGTATAAAAATTCATCCATTCTTCGACATCTCCAAAAAAATTCAGGCAACTCCTTATCAATACATTGTCTAGCTAACATCATTTTGAAATGAATCAATTTCCCTATAATCTTTGCATTCCCACCTTTTTTTTTCACTGAGTTCTTACTGGATACTACAGAATGACCAGAAAATAAAGCTTAGATTCAATAGAAATATTTTCTTCTACCATTGTTCTATTTTTTCTTCTCCACAATATGGACTTTCGTGGGTCATTTTGATAATTAGTATGTGAATTGCTTCATCCACAGGCACTTCTTTCCTTGTTTTTCAGATTTTGTAGAGCTCATTTGTTTTCAATAGTTTCCTTTTTCCTTTTTATATCAATCTTCCTTTTAGACATTTCCCACTCTTTTACATCAGTTTTTAGAGTTATTGTCATTTCTTTTTAATGTCGAGTTTTCTCGGTAAGGCTTTTTCTGAATATTCAGTGTGGAACTTACCAGTTGAAACCGCTACTTCTTGCTGTTGCTCGGCTTGATATTCGGACTTGTGCTCCGCCAATTCCTAACGACTCTTGTAGACAGAAGTGGTAGAACCATCGCCCTTCAACTAACTTCGAACCTCTTTTCTGAAGAGTTTCTCCACGAACCCTGGAATCCACTACTTTCTTCTTTCCTCCTCACAAGAAGCTTGGACAGAAGATCTCGCAGGGACTTTTACTTTTACTTCGTTTATTCCTATTGATTCTTGAATACTCGAAGGACCACAAAATGTTTGGGTCTGAGAAAATAACACCGCTCTTTTAAAACAAACTTTACTTTGCTTTCTATTTGATTGACAACTTGTTTCAATTTAACATTTTCACTTCATCTTAATGTCTTATTGCAAATGCGAAAATTGATTCAAAAACAATGAGTGATTACTCTCCATAATGATAAATTAAATCCCTAATTCTTTACCCATGGGTATAATTAAGGATTTATGAAATTTTTAGGTAAATATGCACCAGTCATCGGGAGGGTGTGTAAATTAAGGGCGTTCTTCTTCTTCGAAACATTATGCCTCCCAAACATTTCAGTGCCACCGCTAAAAGGAGCAACTTGAATAGCTCTCTCAGGTCTATTTCGACATGCAGGTTACCTTCAAACTCTTAAGCGGTAGTCCCCACTTACTAACGGAATCCGCGATTCATCTGTAAACAGCACATTTCTCAATTCTTCTAAATTCCAGTTTTGATGGGTTCGCGCCCACTACAGAAGAGCTATTCGATGACGAGCAGTTAATGAAGGAACTCGTAGAGGCTTTCTGGAATGCATCCTGATGCTTAACTCTTCTACGAATTGTAGCGCATGTTATTACACGGTTGTGGGCTCTTTGGAATTCCGAACTAGTGTCGATACCGTCACTGACCTATTTCTACGGACTGGTTGGCAATATATCGATCTTCTAGAATCGTGGTAACACGAGGACGACCACTCGAGGTCTACTTTGCACTCCACTAGTTTCCTCTTAGCGCCTAATCGTGCTGCTGACCGTGCTTCGAAAAGTGTTCAGTCTATGGCTATCTAATGGCGTGAGAGCCCTTCTTGCCAGAGAGCAAGAATTCTGGTTCTGTCAAAAGCAGAGACATTCGTTTATAGGCATTTAAACACAGTTTTTGAACTAATCCGCAGAAAAGCACACATTTGACGGACTCGATATTTCATGAACATTTTTTCGTTGTAAACAAGTTCCTTTTGATGTCAGTAACAACATGTTGTGAATTTTGATTATATTATCCCCACTATAGGGGAGGGGTGCAAAACTTTTAAAAGTGTTTGTATTATTCTGTCGCACTGCCAAAATCTCCCTTGGCCTCCCCCACTATAGATACATTAAAATTAAGTGTCGAAAAGCAGCAAGTATGGAATTTTCTGAAAACTTTGAGTTTTTTTTTATTCTTGGGATTTGCACGAAATGTTACACAAGTTCATGTATAATAATTATTAGGAAGCTTAAGATGAAATTCCGTAGGATATAGACAAGAAGCAAAATTCAAAGCTCTTTAACTAGAAAAGTGTTGTTAATTATATTTAATAATGCTGATTAACACTTGCAGAGTAAGGGAACCTCAATACGATAAGGAAAAGAAAGCACGCAAAGGAAAATTGAATGTTTATTTATTTAACTGACTAACTTGGATATGTATATTGGGGGAGCAGTCAAAAAACAGTGTACTCTTTTTTTCTTTGTAGCTCGAGCTTTCGGAATTCTTTATTCCCCAATATACATATCCCAGTCATTCTTAATTCATCGATATTACCTATCAATTAACTGACTAACGTTCAAATGAGGAGCACATGTATTTCAAAATTGAAATAGCATTGCACATGCACATTGAATGCAATAAGTGATCTTTCGGTGTACCGGTTTTTCACTATAATTTGACCCCCCCTTTAACTTTGTTACTAAAGGGATACAAAAAAATGTTCGTATAAAAGTTTCACGAAATCAACTGAGGTTTTTTTATATGAGTCCAGAAACTGAAATATATACAGGGTGACCAACATATTGATGGCAACTCCATTTTTTCAAATGGAACACCTTGTATATTTTTCCATATTTGATTAGCTCTTTTCTCCTGATTTCGAATATGTAACATATGATGGTCTATCTTTCTTATTCTGAGCAGTACGGAGTTTCAAATTTCAATAACCATCTGGCATAGCGTTTTGGAAGTTCGTGAATATTTAAGTGGCCAATTTGATCTTTGGATTGGTAATGGCGCACCCATTTTATGGCCACCAAATAGTTCCGATTTAACACCGTTGAACACGTTTTTATAGCCGTTACTGAAGGAAAAAATGACTTCAGCATAATGACAATCAATGAAAGCGGAGAATAATATTAGGGATATAAAATCAACCAATATTAAACCCTTAATATTACTTTCCAAGTAGATTGTTTGGATAGAAAGAATTTCGTAGGTATTTCACATATTTTTTTTATTCGGTGTGATCATTTCAAAACTTTGAAACTCTGAAAATTGAAGAGGCACATCCACATTAGCATTTATATTCGAGATCAGGAGAAAATAGCCTATCAAAAAAAGGAAGAATATACAGGACAGGGTGTCCCATTTGAAAAATATAGTTGCATTCAATTTTTCACTCTGTATATCTTCCCATTGACGTTATTATAACTCCAAAAATGAGCATTTTCAGTAAGCGCACTCTGCCACTTGTAAAATGATTACAGATCTTGCCAGGTGGTTCTTAAAATTTGAAACTCTATGGTTCTCAGAATAAAAGAGACCAACATATGTTACATATTCGAAATCTGGGGAAAAAAGCTAGCCAAACATGGAAAAATATACAGGGTGTTCCATTTGAAAAAATGAAGTTGCCATTATATGTTGGCCACCCTGTATATTTCAGTTTCTGGACTCATATAAAAAAACCTCAGTTGATTTCGTGAAACTTTATACGAAACATTTTTTTGTATCTCCTTTAGTCAAAGTTGAAGGGGGGGGTCAATTAAGTGAAAAACCCGGTACATTTATAAGAAAAAGCACTTGGTTTTACTCATTTACGAAGTAGGTCGACGACCACACATGTGCCCTGTCCTGACATCATTGGTCATTTTTATATTTTCTATTTAAAACATCCTCAGAAGTGTCGATATCATCATAGAACATCTAAATATATGAAATATAGATCCGATAGGATTTCCAGTTTTGAGTAAAAAAACGAAACTGACTTTTAAATCATAACTCGAGAACTATTCGATCGATTTGGTCTGTTAACCGAGCTTTTCTGACCATGCACCCTGCGGCCAGTAGTGCAGAAATGTTTTTGATCTCGGAATATTCATCAGTGAGTCGAACTCTTTAAGACCACTTTCGGCTCGAAATTAAAGTGCTTCAAAATTTTTGAACTAACAGTCTTCTGGTCGAAACTATGGTACATTGTTTACCTAGGAACAAGCGCGCTGAAAATTATCTAGTGTTATGCAAACACCTAAATTATTCTCTGGAATTGGTATTTTTAAATTTTATGATTATCGTATTTCAATCCGTTCTTATTATCCTAATTTCATGTATTTTTTCGATTTAGGGATACCTCACTTACGTGTCGTTAAAATATCTAGTAGTTACTGAGCAGTCTTCTTCTTTTAATTTGATATTAACTTCTGAAACTTTTCTCTTCCGTAAATGGAACGTTTCGTGTATAGATTTGGAGAAAAAAAAACCGATGGAGTTCAATTCCGATATTATAGCCGAGAGGTAAAATCCTTTCAGTTGTGATAATTTTCGGAGAAACATTTGTTTTTGAACGAAACCAACACAACAGAAACAAAATAAATCATACGAAATGAGGGAAAAATATCGATAACTTATATGGAAATATTGCATGAAGTGCTTAACAACACTTCTTAATCACATAAATTCTGTTCTTTTATTTGTATAATCCTCTACATTAGTCGATCATTAATTATGGAACATATAAGAAGAATAGTTCCAATCACTCTGAATCTAATGAAAAATTAATTTTTACGCCCCACTTCATTCTAATTCTCAAGCCAAAGACATGTGAAACTAGTTTGCATGGATGTACTTTTTGCGTATTATACAAAGTTAACTTTTTACGCTCAATGTATTAAAGCGAGCTCACAGAGAATTTTATTGTTCGAATAGTACTCATATACAAATACTAAGTACACTGCACAAGTATTTCATCTTCTCATAAACTTAGAAACTATGACTGCAGGTGCTTAACGCTGGTTATAGATCCTATCCTTTTTTCATGTGTATGATAGGTGATATGAGTGTAAGTGTGCTGCCCACTTGTTGGATTATGAGTATTTTTCGAACACAAATTTCTGCCTGTTTGTTTTTTCACCGTGCTTTACATTTCTGATGTTATTCCGTGAATCCAGTATTTAATTGAAGAAAATAACTGTTGTTAATTGAACTAAATTTCGAAAAACTAGTTAATCACGTCATGAGGTTTACCGAGTAGTGATTGTTGTTTATTTGACGAAAAAACGCAATAAAATTTGAAAGAAAAAATCAGAAAAAGCTTACAAGTTTTCCAAAAAGAGTTGTGCCGTAGATTATATTGCAAAATGACAATAATTCTGATTCGTCTGTAGATTTTTCTAAAAAAACAATTATGTCAGAAGTCCTCCATCTTTGAATCGAGCACTACTACAAAAATATCAATGAACTCTCGCAGTTTTCTTGCAATACGTTGTCGTGCAAAATTAGCTGTATTTTTGATGCACTGATATGTTCTAAAGTAATGATGGATTCACAGATTAGGAGATATTATTTCAGTTGGCTTATTGCTGCATTTGTCGTCAGTCACATCTTACAGTTTTTCCTGTGTAAGTGAATCCACCATTATTTTTCAACTTATGAGGTGATAAAACTGAACAGCTGTTTTTTGGCGCGCTTGTTACTCGTCAGACAACTCGCTATATTTTCGCCCAAATGACTTCAATTTATGAAATTTCAAGATGGAATTGGTCACAAAAGGATATATAGGCTTGACTAAACTATGAAAGATCTGGAGTGCAAGAAAGGGGAAGTGAGTTTTTCGAGTGAATTTATCTCGGACGAGCTGGTGAACAGGCCAGTTCGATTCTAATGTTACACAATTACCTACTTTTGGAATTTTATTTTTCTGTTATTTCCTAAGCTTCGTCTGTAAATTTACAGAAAAAATCAGAACGGCGCCGGCGGCTGCTCATGTAATTAGATTAAAACACGTCAACTACGATTCAATGAAAAAAGTACCTCAAAAATATTTTCGAGGGGATGTGTTTTCATCGTAGTTTAAAAACCTAGATATTTATGTGTCGAGTAAATGAGGATAAATTGAAAATTGGAAATGGAATTTGTCGAAAAATGTTTGAAACTCCCTGTTTCGTTTAATGATCTAGTCAAATTTTTATACTTGTGCATTACTCAAGTTTTTAGATTTCAGTTCAGATTGAAGTGAATTTACAGTGGCGTGAAGCGAAATGTAAACGACTTTTTTCCCATATTAAATCCGGCTCCATCCTTGAATATCTATGGCTATACCATAACACAGCTATTGACATCAAAATCCTCAAAATTTATTGTGGTGATTTTGAAGGAACAGAAGTTTAAAATAATTGTTCTATGCTTCAGCATTTGAATGATGGTGAAAAAAATGAGGCAAAGTATTCGGACTCCACATCAAATTGCTTGCTGACCCCTCGGTAGAATGAACCTGTGCAGGTTCTTCCACTTTTCGCTTTCCGGCCCAGTACATGTAACTCATGCAATGCTGTTTTCTTTGACTTACATGTACCCATGCACCAATAATATACATATTCAATCCTTTACTTTAGTTGTATTGTTCGCAATAACTCGACTCAACTCATGAAGGCGAGATTCAAATGTTATCCGCTACGTGCGTGTCTGTTGCGATCGAAAAAAGTTTTTATTTGCTGTCATTCAATAGATAAAAAATGTTATAAATTGTATAGTCCGTTCACGAAAGTTTGAAAGCATAGTAGGCGTTTGTTTATTCATCTGAAGTTGGCAGTATTTGCTGTCACAACGTAAAATAAAGTCAACGTTGCAGAATGTACCCGGCCTCGTCCGACGAGCTTGAGAGTAATCAGAGAACTCTATGTTATATTGACAACATTGTTCATCGATCTGCCAAGTAAATAAACAACATAACCTTAAATTTTAATATACACACTGGAATATGCCAAATTGTCATGGCCAACCGACAGCTCAACGTTTCGTGAACAATAAGGTGACATTTAGTATATACATATTGTACATATATACATATTGTACATACATATTCTTGATGAACATCAGGAAATACTTCACCGTCTCAGTATATTTTTATCTGATATTCATTTTGCTGAGTTATTGAGAATAATATCTATAAAAAACTTTCTGAATCAATAAAGAGGTATCCTGTTATCACATCTTGATTACATAAATCATTCAGATATCAGTGCCTCCTAAAATTAACTTGATAATGATTCAACTATGGAAGAAATAAAATAACTGTTAAGGTTGACGCTCACTTGGACGAGACGAGACGAAGCGAAGAGTTGTTTTCCACAGGCACGATTTGCACTGAATCAAATGGGTAGACGCTCACTTGGGAGGCGCGAAGCGAAGATCAGAATCTAACTAACGCGTCGCTTCTTCTCGTCTCGCCTCGTCCAAGTGAGCGTCAACCTTTATAAAAATTCCATAGCTTGCCTACAGTTTGGAAATCTACTAGTGCTAATTTCTCGAACATTGACTGCAAAAAGGCTTTATTTGGTGGAAGAATATGAAGATATAGGAGAGTGATGTGGAAAATAAATACACAACTGCACGTTTTCTGCTGGATATTTGGTCACAGAAATCTATAACTATTAATAAAATCATTATAAAAAAATCAGAACTTCGAATTATATAAACATATGTTAATAATATTCGCTCATGATATAACAAATTTTAAACGCATTTAACATTTAGTCCATTCTACGTTTCGTTATTATACTTTATTCAAATATTTGTTATTTAGCCTTTTTTTCCACATGATTCTAGAGAAATATTCATCGATGTTTCAATGTTCACACAATTCAGGGATTATTTCCTTTGGATTTTTTTTTAAGGTCCGGCCACTGAGTGTTCAGGTTGATAATGTTTCAAATTTTTTCAGCTATTTCCAATTTCTTGTGTGTCAACCTCCCATTATTCCGCGAACATAGAAAACGGTTTACCACTACTCTTTCCTCATTAACTTCTCATCCAGAAGCTTTCATTATAATTACCCACTCGAGGGGACTATCCACGAGCTAAAACTTAGATGAACCAATGCTTCAAGATAATGAAGACACTAAGAATCAAAAGGAAATGCCTTTCGCCATCTTGCAACTAGAATGAAAATTACCTTTAGCTCTGATTTAGACAACGTTTCAAGAAAGACTGAAACGGTGAGGTACAATAAACGATTAGGTCGCGAGTACACGAATATCCCTTTAATGAACCTTGAAGAATAAAACGGACCAGATGCATTCGCCATTTTGCAACAATGGTGAAAATACCCCCAAGCTTTAATTTAGACAATCTTTGAAGAGAATGGAGACTCTTAAAATGAACTATCCACAAGCTAATACCTAGAAGATCTTCTCTATTGACCGTACTAAAATCTTTCCCGTTTTTGGCATTTTATCCTCAGTGGTGAAGGATTAGCAGCAGCCTTTTAAGATAATCAGATGAGTAATACTAATAATTACTTATGGATCTTTTAGGACTACACCACGGTGTGAAGGACAGGTAATATTTAAGAAGAAAAAAATACAGACTGATTTCAACTCAAAATATATGGGGGATCAGAAAAATATTCTTCAACCGAATAGAAACATTTCATCAACAGCATTACATGTTTTTGAATTCTCTCTTAAATTCACACAGAGAATGGTTAGTGATTGAATAATTTAATAAAGTGAAGAACCTTCAAATTAATAACGATTATGTTTTGGCACAAGTGATGTTTTTGAATTTCTAGTTTTATATTTGTGAAAACTTGAAAGTGTTTCCATTCGGTTTCATTTTCCCTAGCATACATTAGACATCTCAAATTATTCAAACAAGGTAACGACAATATTTCATTTTCTACAAAAATGTTGAATTCTTTAATCTCTTGACCGAAGCGAGGCATTTTTCTACATCGTGATGTTTTTTTACAGATTCAAAACAGAAATTATTACTATAGTCCGTTCACGGAAGGTTGAGCGCATAGTAGGCGTTTCTTTATTTATCTGATGTTGGCAGTATTTGCTGACATAACGTAAAATGAAGTCAACGTTGCCGAATGTACCCGGCCTCGTCCGACAAGCTTGCGAGTTATCAGATAACTATATGCAATATTGACAACCTTGCGTACAATATGACAAGAAAATAAAGAACATTACCTATAATTTTAATATACACAGTGAAATATATCAAATTTCCACGGCCAACCGACAGCTCAACCTTTCGTGAATGGACTCTAGATTGGAGTTACACTGAGTTGTCATGGTAACTAAATAATCAAGTCGACAAAACTTGCTTTCTTCTTCCTCTTCTTCGCGCGGTGCCTTCCGACCGAACTGAGGCCTAGTGGCCCATTGTTCACCCGCATCGTTCTATAGAGACTCAGCTCCTCAGACACAAAGACAGAAATGTCGCGAGTCTGCCAGAAGTGGTCCCTCTCACCATAGGAATTAGGTGTTGGATTACCTAGGTGTGTTGACCTTAACTCAGTTAGGTTGCCACTGTTGAACAAAATATGCTCAACCGTTTCATCAGTGCTCCTGCACCACCCCATAGGGAGCAGCTCGTTAATCCCATTCTCTTCAAATGTTTGTTAAACAGTCACCAGACCGAGTTGTTTCCTCTCCAGCAACAGAAGTCTATTGACCTCAGGTCGCGAGGACGGTCTCTCAATGAAATGCTTTGCAAGTACTTGATGATGACGAAAGTTGGTGTTGTTGGAAATGAACACATTTGTTGTGGAATTTTCTAACCAAATACCACACTAGGTCGAATTAAATCCGGAAATTAATTCTCGCTCATAAATATTTTTAGAAATTTTATTATAATTTTCAAATATTCTCCGAAATAATTTGACACACACTGGAGCGAAGCCATTTGCCGGATTGCCACAAGAGATTTACCAGGAACCACCCTTTGTGAGCCACATCACATGCAACTAAACTTAAAAGAGCTCTATATCATTGTGAACCACAGAACATAAATATAAGAAGTGCGAGCTGCCTACTAACACTGGCAACACGCGTGACATTTCACGTTCATAAAACCAGTTGGGGCGATGGAATTATTGAATTTCGAGGGTGTCCGGCGCATGGTTCCAGTGACAGACTTGACACTTGATTTTTTGACTTCTGTGGTTAGATTTGAACATTTCTGTGTTCGCAACTCCTCTATAGAGAGAGAAAGAAAATGCTTCTTTATTATTCATCTCTTTTTAATTCTCTACATTTAAAAATAATTACTATGTTTTTTCAAAATCATACGCAGATTTCATGAATAATAACTTTATTAAGGTCATTTTTGTAGTAATAAATATGATAAATAAATGAGAAATGAACGTATTCTAATCGTAATGTAAATTTGGATCAACTTACGTCAAGGCTCAACGAAACAAAATTGCTTCAAGAGAAATCCAATACCATGAAATTCATATACTAACAACATATTATTGACCACCCACAGGTCAAACAAAATATCAGTAATTTGAATCAAAATCCTAATAAATTGTCTGTATAAAAATATACATGAAAAATTCAACAAGTCAGTTATCACACACAACACCTTTCACTATAACACTCTTACATCGGGAAGTCCTTGGCAGGACAGTTCAATTCAGGAACCTGGAACATTTGTAGAAATATCATTTCTTTGCCTGGAAAACAAAAAATTAGTATCAGTCACTTGAAAAGTAATTACTAAGATAAGAAGCCATTTTACTGATTAAATCTGCAGAATTCAGTTTAAAACAAGACTAAACTCATTTTACAGTATGAATAGAAACTCAAAAATAAACTCACCAACCATATTAAAGTCATCTGAAAGAAATTAAAAATTAATATTCACGAAATAACCAAACTGTCATCTCCAACCAACGCTTCAATCAAGTTGGGGTTGGACAGTTGACATATCTCTGCCACTTGAACATATCCAAGACAAACGTTACTGTCATAAACAAGGGTAGAGCAACTCCAGTTGGAGAAGTATGTCTGAGATGAATTTCGTGTTGCTAATAATTAGGGATGGAACGGATCGGCAATTTTTGGACGGACCGGATTTCAGTATAATTCAAGATTTGGCCGGACCGGACCAGTAACATGGCCGGATCTTTGCCGAAGTATTTATCTACTTCTAAAGAATAATATATTCATAATTCAACTGATTTTGAGCAGCAATAGTATCCATAAACCAACATCGTGGGTTGTAATCATCCCTAGAACTCACCTCAAAAAATAGAAAAAGATTCTCGGAATTACTTACAAAATGAATAAAATAATAATAAATACGTTATCTATATAACTAGATAACGTATATAATCTAGGATCATTGTTATGATATTTTAATTTATTTCGTATTACGTGAACAATTCCTGAAAATGATTTTAACTTTATGACCAATGTTTTTGAACGATGTTAGATTTCTTTTAAAAAAACCTCAAAATTCAAAGCCTGAAGAAGCATTAAAATAAATGCGAAAGCTCGGCGTAGAATAAAGAGTACTAAACTTTATTTTCTCCAATCCTGAGTCGTTAAACCCTTAAAATTTGAATTTATATATATATATATAGGAATCCTGCCACCTTGAAATTTTGGGAGTTTGTTACTTATGGGTAGAGAATGATAATGCAAAACTCGGTTTCAAATATCCGGTCGTCAGAGGGGCGGTGGAGGCGGGGGTGTTCCAGCAATATTTTTACTAGGAATCCTGCCACCTTGAAATTAGGAGAATTCGTTACTTATGGGTAGAGAATGATAATGTAATACTCGGTTTCAAATATCCGGCCGTCAGAGGGGCGGTGGAGGCGGGGGTGTTCCAGCAATATTTTTACTAGGAATCCTGCCACCTTGAAATTTTGGGAGTTTGTTACTTATGGGTAGAGAATGATAATGCAATACTCGGTTCAAATATCCGGCCGTCCGTCGAGAGGCGGTGGAGGCGGGGGCGTCCCAGCAATATTTTTACTAGTAATTCTGCCACCTTGAAATCTTGGGAATTGGTCACTTATGGGAAGAGAACGATAATGCAATACTCGGTTTCAAATATCCGGCCGTCAGAGGGGCGGTGGAGGCGGGGGTGTTCCAGCAATATTTTTACTAGGAATTCTGCCACCTTGAAATTTCTTATATTTTTTAACCAAATCGCTATAACAGTTGTCTCATGCTCGGCACTGACCATTTCGAAAACCGGAATGCAGCCGGAACATGTGTCAGTTGAATGACACCCGCATAATAAAAAATTCTTTTTTGCTGTGCTCCATTTTCCTGACGCAGTTTCCGGTTGCATCGATGTGAATATCTAGCGAATTCAAATCATCTTTCATATCACAAACTATTTTCAATTGCTCTTTACTCATTACTTGAACATTGAACGGTTCACCTGCTGAAATAATAAATGGGGATCGTCTATCAGAAGATCTTTTCATTAAAATTACATCGAATAGATCATCGACATGTCGATCTTTTTTTGCTAAATATTGCGAACGGATTTTTTTATAAACATTTTCGGAGTAAATCGAGTCTAAATTGCCATTTTTTATCAACAATTCTTATGCCTGTCTGATATCCTCAGATCTGACGACAGAATTAAGGCTTTTGTATAGCTAACCTATCTTGCAGAAGACGTCTTTCTGCTCCACGAGCAGGACGAATCGTAGGTTTAGAGGGATCGTGACAAAAATCTTTATGCTGACTTAAACGGAGACATCAGCACCCCCAGCACAGTTCGTTTTTACTATCAGTAAGAAAGATTTACATTCAAAGTGAGCACAATATCCATATATTCTTATAAAAGGAGTTGATTTACTGTTGACTGATTTAATGATAAATGGGCAGGAGTTATTTACCACCTTGAATTTCTTTGCTAATAAATAATTATATACATTAGATTTCAATTTACTTTCCATCGTCATATCACCCCATTCTGAGGCATTAAGAGAAAGTTTACCCTCTAGGAACTTACAATTACTGAATTTGATATTCCTCTTTTCTTCAATAGGAGTGTCCTTGGACCACAAATTCCTGGTGCCCCTGGGTAAAAGTTCTTTTATATTATTTGGATCCAGGTTTGTGATGAACACAGAAGCACACAATTCATTTTCACTTTCACTGCTTTGTAGTCCTTTTGAATTTGAGAGAGCGGTGGTGTTATCAGTCAAGTCGATACCTGTTACCCGAGGTGTTTTCTGAATCTGCTGGAAGAATCTTGATAGTGTGGAGAATTGACTGCATACGGAATGCTAACTTTGGAGAACTACATCGTATTTTATTGTGACGGACCCATGCAGTCCATTGTTTTTAAGATATTTTCGATTGCCCTTCGAGTTTTTTTCCCCATAAGCTTACACAGCTGAGCATAAATCGAATTCTGTGGGCAGTAGGACTGCTTTGTGAGCGTTTCATGCTCTAAATGCCATTTCTTAATAGTAGAAAAAAGTACATCACGTTCGTTTTTCTTGCAATCCACAGAACTATTTGCACTACTCGACGAATTTTCCGTAAAGTTGACTTTGATTTGATTTATATTCATCTTTACCATTCTTAAGATATATCTCCTAGCTTCATAACTGTCACTTTTCAGAAAGTGGTTTGAGGCTTCCTCTAAAATACTATCGTCCATTTTCAAGGAAAAATCTCTGTTTGAAACTCAATTCCTTTTTCCAATAAGAAATCGACAAGTTCGTCGATGATATCAATCTTCTTCTACCCATTTTAAATATAAGCAATTTTATCACAATGCGCACAGATTTACAGAAAAATATATAATGTACTGCGAAATTCGGAAGGATGCGTATTATGCGAAATCGGCCTCTTTGACTAAGAGTACAACAGTAACTAGATATATTCACAGATGTTTTTTATGGGATAACGACCCTTTTTGACGCACTGTGTAACAGTTGCTAGAGGTGATTTTGGGCATTGTAACTACAGCTAACCATAGTTACATGATAACTAATATAATGGCGCCATCCTGTGGTTTATGCTCTGGTACAATATCCCGATCAAGTGATTATATTACGTGTTCAAGTGTTCCATCGCACCTATTTCATCTGTCTTGTGCTGATGTCAGTGCAGGGCATTTAGAATTCCTGAGGAAATCAGGTGAATAGAAGACTTGGAAATGTGCAGTTTGCATCATGTCTAACCTCAATTCTAAGAAGATTACCAACAATATTTCATACACCGAAACTGCCCCACATCCTGGCTTAGACTTAACATCGTTCTTAGCAACAGTGAAGGAAGCAGTTGAGGAAAATATAAAAAATCAACTTTCTGAAGTAGTCAATGAACTTCGGAAGGAAATCATTAACCTCAAAAATGAGAATCTCAAACTGCAGTTGGCAGTGGATACACTCTCCCAGGATATGGTTGTAAAAACCGAAACCAGTAAATGGTTCTAAGAAGAAACCAGTGGTAAACGATGTACTCCCTTATTCGAATGTTCAAAATTCAGAATGCTCAGGAGAGGACACGAACAATATCTCAACGAATGCATCTGAACCAGTTCCTCACCGATCTGACTCAGATGATTTCACTGTAGTTAAATCTCGTAAACAAAATATGAGGAGGAAACGGATAGTATATTGGGTACTGCAAGGGAAGATACTGGTGAGATTAAGGCAGTGAGACAGTTTTCGCATATACATGTGAGTAACTTGGAACCTACATTGGAAGCTGATCAAGTGAACAATCATTAATGAATAAGAAATTTGAAAACACCAAATGCATTAAACTCGTATCCAACCGACCTCACGAATATTCTTCCTTCAAAATATCGGTACTATCTGAAGACTTCGAGAGAGTGAAGAATCCTGATATCTGGCCGCAGGGAACGAGAATAAATAATTTTTTCTTTCCCGACTAATGAAGCAGAAAGAAAAGGAATAAAATCATTGAATAAGATCGGAAATAATTCACAGATTTCTTACAAGATCATACATGTAATTTACAATCCATTGGAAATGTCTTAGTAAGTTTGGACAAATATGTAAACAATCACAACAACTGTCATTTCCTAGCAGTCACAGAACATTGGAAATCTTCGCAGGAATTATGTGTTCATGGTATTTCCAACTATATTTGGTCTCGTCTTTCTGTAGGGGGAGGCTTCAACACGGCGGTAGTGCCTGTTGTAACTGTAGGCGCGATATCGTTGTCTTCTTTGTGACTGAGGTCGAGGAGTTTGCGCGCCTCAGCGTTCCTTATCTTTCGAGTGCTCCGCTATGAAAGTAAACATTGAAAGGAATAAGACAGTTTACATATTTTCGATTTATAGGTCACCACATCCAACTAGAAGTGATATAGATTCTTTTTTCGTGAGATTGGATGTCTACTGCGGAGATTGACTGAAATGAATGTTCTTTATTTATTGCAGGTGATTTCAATATTCACTTGGAACCAAATAGCATTGATCCGAATAAACAAACTTTTACAGACATCATAGAGTCTTTTGGTGCTAAGCTAACGATCAGTGAACCCACCAGGGGAAACTCCTGCTTAGACAATATAATAACCAACTGCGAAAATTACAAAGCATTTACTGAACAACCCCATATTTCGGATCACGAAGCCCAAATTTTGAGTTTTTGTGTGATACTCCGAGTAAAACATCTGAAATTTTGGATGTTCGTTTGATCAATGAACACAATATGAATAGGTTTGTAGATATGCTATCTGAGCAACAGTGGGATTCTCTCTATGAGATATCCCCCCAAGAAGTTAATAAGCAATGGTCCTTTTTCTTCAATAAATTCAAGGCCATGTACGATGAATGTTTTCCCATGAAAAAAATAAATAAAAAATCCATAAAATCTCAAGTCAACCTGAAGTGTGAAGATCTTGCTTCTTTGAAGAGTAGACTAGATTTGTATTATGTTCTATCTGCATACAATGTTGAGCTGAGCGATACATACAAAAAACTGAAGAAAGCATACGACAATAGGTTAAAGGATGAAATACAGAAGATCAATTTGAATAAGTACAACAATTCTCATAATAAATCCAAAACTCTTTGGAATATCGTAAATGAGAAAAACATCTGACATTAATATATCCGGATCACCACAACTAATTGCAGAAAACTTCAGTCGATATTTTTCTCAATATAATGTAGTTCCAAACTCGTCAAAGTCATGCAACACATCTCAGATTCCTAGAAATGATAAAAGTTTCTTCTGTTTTGACATCAATGAGGATGAAATATTGAAAACTGTAGATCCTTGCCGAATAAGAAAGCTGTGGTTACGATGAAATACAGATGAATGTGATAAAGAAATCTATACAATTTATAGTTAAGCCATTACGATTTATTTTGAATAACAGCTTCAAAGAAGGAATTTTTCCCGATCTACTTAAAACAGCAATAATTAAACCGCTCCATAAAAAGGATAATCCAGACGACTTTAAAAATTACAGATCGATAAGTCTTCTAACGAATTTCTCCAAAATCTTCGAGAAGATACTGTGTGAAAGGCTGTTGAACTTCTTCAGAAAATTTAAGATTATAAATAATTGCCAACATGGGTATGTCAAGGAGTTGTCGATGCTTTTGAGGAGAATTCTCTTCCACTCGGAATTTTCATAGATTTTTCGAAGGCGTTCGACTCGGTTGTTCATGAGATATTGCTGAAAAAGTTGGAAATCTATGGCATCCGGGATAAACAACAACCTGATAAGGAGTTACCTAGAAGACGAACACAGATTGTGTCACTCAGCGTGGATGGAACGAGATACTGTTCCAAGGATGTTGTTATGATGCAGGGCGTCCACAGGGAAGTATACTTGGACCTCTGCTCTTTATATTGTACGTCAATGATCTTCCTGAGGCAACACGTGATTTAGCAATTTTTTTACCAACTACGCTGATGACACAAATGTTCTTCTGAAAGCGAAAACATCCAATGAATTATTTCTGTTGAAACCAATTTTTTAATGCACTTCAGGAATGGTGCTCATATCATATTTGTTGGTGAATGAAGAAAAACGAAATGCATTCTTTTCAATCACAGCAGAAGACCAATGGACATGTCGCAGATTTCCCCCCTGGATATCCAGACTGACTATGTGGAACATACGAGATTCTTGGGATTGGATATAGAGAAGACTTTAGATTGGCAGATGCAGGCAGAAATGTGATTGGTAGATTGAAATCTACTGTCTACGCTCTTCGAGTATTAAAAAGGGATGTTTGTGTTCCATTTTTGATGGCAGTGTATTACTCAAGCTTTCAGTCCATCATGACATATGGATTGATTTTCTGGGGTAATAGTCCACATGCTGAATCTATTTTCAGGGTTCAAAAGATGGCAGTTCGCTGTATCTTCGGACTGAGTTATGTTCAATCCTGTAGGGGTATTTTTAAGGACAACAATATTCTTACCTTAGCAGGTTTATATGTGTATAAGCTTTTACAATTTTTCTTTAAAAATCAAGAAACATTTTTCAAGTTCAGGAGCTCACAGACTTATGATACTCGACATAACATGTTTGTTTATCCCAGGCATAAATTATCCTCAACTGAGAAGGGATGTACATATATGGCGATCAAATTATTCAATTCACTCCCACATAATTTAAGACAAGTATCATGTTTCAAAATTTTCAAATCTAAACTGTTCAAACTGTTAGTTGAAAGGGAGCCTTATAATATCAAAGAGTTTTTAACTTGATTTTCTGATGTTTCACTTTGCATGTATTTTTTTTTCTGGACGTGTTTCGTGTTTCATTTGAGCAATTATTATGATTGTATAGAATGACTTTTCGAAATGAATGAATTTTGTTGTTGTTGTTGTTGTACGTAGTTATGTGTATTTACTCGATTATCCCGATTTTGGCAAATCAAACTACTATATTTTGACGTGACAGTGACGTCACGCTTACCACACTACGTTTTTTTTTCCATTTGACGTATTTCTATCTTTATCTAATGAGCGAAATGGAAATCATTTAGGGGTTATACGAAATTCGAATATAATTATACTTATTAATATATTTCTTAGAGGAATTTGGAATTTTACTTACTTCGAATCAATTGATAATTTACCAATGTTTCGAACAGTGTGTGATACTTGTTCAAATTATTCGTATTGTTCAGAAATCTCGACTTATATGTATAATAAATAATTCAATAATCCCTGACAACCGGATATTCGGAACCAGGTATAACATTATCATTCTCTCCCAATAAGTGACCAATTCCAAAATTTCAAGGTGGCAGGATTCCTAGTGAAAATATTGCTGGACGCCTCCGCCTCCACCGCCTCTCTGACGGCCGGATATTTGAAACCGAGTATTACATTATCGTTCTCTTCCATAAGTGACCAATTCCCAAAATTTCAAGGTGGCAGGATTCCTAGTAAAATATTGCTGAGACGCCCCCGCCTCCGCCAGCGCCTCTCTGACGGCCGGATATTTGAAACCGAGTATTACATTATCGTTCTCTTCTCTCTATAGTGACGCAATTCCCAAATTTCAAGGTGGCAGGATTCCTAGTAAAATATTGCTGGACGCCCCCCCTCCACCGCCTCTCTGACGGCCGGATATTTGAAACCGAGTATTACATTATCGTTCTCTTTCCATAAGTGACCAATTCCAAAATTTCAAGGTGGCAGGATTCTTAGTAAAAATATTGCTGGACACCCCGCCTCCACCGCCTCTCTGACGGCCGGATATTTGAAACTGAGTTTTACCTTATCGTTCTCATCCTATAAGTGACCAATTCCCAAATTTCAAGGTGGCAGGATTCTTAGTAAAAATATTGCTGGAACACCCCCGCCTCCACCGCCTCTCTGACGGCCGGATATTTGAAACCGAGTTTTACCTTATCGTTCTCATCCTATAAGTGACCAATTCCCAAATTTCAAGGTGGCAGGATTCTTAGTAAAAATATTGCTGGAACACCCCCGCCTCCACCGCCTCTCTGACGGCCGGATATTTGAAACCGAGTATAACATTATCGTTCTCTACCCATAAGTGACCAATTTCCGAAATTTCAAGGTGGCAGGATTCCTAGTAAAATATTGCTGGGACGCCCCCGCCTCCACCGCCTCTCTGACGGCCGGATATTTGAAACCGAGTATAACATTATCGTTCTCTACCCATAAGTGACCAATTCCCGAAATTTCAAGGTGGCAGGATTCCTAGTAAAAATATTGCTGGGACGCCCCCGCCTCCACCGCCTCTTTGACGGCCGGATATTTGAAACCGAGTATTACATTATCGTTCTCTACCCATAAGTGACCAATTCCCGAAATTTCAAGGTGGCAGGATCCCTAGTAAAAATATTGCTGGGACGCCCCCGCCTCCACCGCCTTTCTGACGGCCGGATATTTGAAACCGAGTATTACATTATCGTTCTCTTCCCATAAGTGACCAATTCCCAAAATTTCAAGGTGGCAAGGTTCCTAGTTAAAATATTGCTGAGACGCCCCCGCCTCCACCGCCTCTCTGACGGCCGGATATTCGAAACCGAGTTTCAAATTATCGTTCTCATCCCATAAGTGACCAATTCCCAAAATTTCAAGGTGGCAGGGTTCCTAGTTAAAATATTGCTGAGACGCCCCCGCCTCCACCGCCTCTCTGACGGCCAAAAGTTCAAGGTGGTAGGATTCCTAGTAAAAATATTGCTTGTACACCTCTGCCCCCGCCTCTCCGACTCTCGGGCCGGATATTTGAAACCGAGTATTACATTATCATTCTCTACCCATAAGTAACGAATTCTCCTAATTTCAAGGTGGCAGGATTCCTAGTAAAAATATTGCTGGAACACCCCCGCCTCCACCGCCCCTCTGACGGCCGGATATTTGAAACCGAGTTTTGCATTATCATTCTCTACCCATAAGTAACGAATTCCCAAAATTTCAAGGTGGCAGGATTCCTGATAAAAATATTTTTGAAATACATTTGCCCCTGCCGCCCCCCCAACGCCACCCACAACGCCCTCTCACGGCTGGAGAGCTGTCCCCGAGTTCCACAATTTCCTATATTATGCATAAAAAATAATTATTTGAATCGTAGAGTTCACAAAAGGAAGAAACAGAATATTGCTGATATTTATTGCTAAAGGTACTCGGGTACAAAATCTGTTATTTTACACTAACTTTAGAACCACCCCTGGTGTGTTCCAGTTGTTCCACCGTGTGATTTCTCATTCCATCATCAAGACACATCTTCTCTTGACAATTTAATTCTTCAATCATAAGAATAGTTCAATTTTTGGTAAAAATACAGGGTTTTCAGACTTCACAGCAACATTAAACTCCACAATTTCGCTATGGCTATGAAAGTACTTTCACAGATTTAACGTTAAATCCGATTGTTATGAAAATAAACTGAAAACTGAGTGAAAACACAAAACAAGAGAAGTTTTAGTGGACACGATTTCGTGCGAGCGGTGCAATGCTGTGAGTTCGTGTGGGGCTCTCGCCGACTAAACCTATGTATTGGATCTCCCTTGATGGTGTTTTACTTTGCAATAGATATTCCAGTTTGAAATCTTCCACACTTCGTGGTGCCCTCACTATCATTAACTCCGTCTTTTCGAAAGCAAACTTATGCCCCCTTCTCTCCAGCCAGTCAACCGCTATTTCTACTGTCCTTTGAGCCCTGTCCTTCACCTCCGCCTCCTTGCGTCAGATTGTGCGTTCCAGAGGGTCAGACCCTTTATAGATCCCTGCGGAACCCCCATCTAACACCTGTGTGAAATCCAGCCCTCTTCACATATTGATTTGAGAAGTACGATCACACAACATTTATTAAGCATAGGCTCACTATAGCCTCACGCTGAGCCTTTAATATGCATCTCCAAAACTCGGTGTTGAATGTGTTCTCCACATCTATATTACAATAAGTCACCGTTTGTCTTCTGAAGCCCTCTTTGCCTATTATATCCACAAAAGCATTTAGAGCTCTCTGTAAATTTTGGACAAAATGCTGTACATAATATGAAACTATGGCTTATCCAAAACACAAAGCTGGCAAATTTCAGATACAGGAGGATCATCTTACTTCAATGCAACAACAATTGACTAATACCTCAACATATCACAGAGGTCACTACATGCATATCTTGATTTGTGGATATATCCGGACATACAGTACAGGAAATCGAGAATCTATAAGTATTCATGTTTCAAAATTAGAATGACTGTCTTGAATAGAAATCAGGGTTCTGGAAATAAAATACTTCAGGTAATAATTTAATTGACATTCAATAAATACACGTTACAATTTTTTTCTCCTCGGCTTCAAAAATCATATAATAGCAAATGGTTGATTTGTTCAGAAATATTCGTGGTTTGTTATTTTATTTAGTGCTAATGTAGATGTCGAAAAAGGCAATCACTTCAAGTTTTTGTTTATCCATGGTAAAAATTTCTCTACTCTCGTATAGACTCCTGGATATTGACCCTTTCCACATCCAATTCCCCATGATACTATGCCAACTTGTGTCCATTTGTGACCAGTATTCACCATCAATGGACCACCGCTGTCCCCCTAAAAAAGAACAAACATATATTTTTTAATTATTTATGTTTCAGAGACTGGGAGTGAAAACCTATAAAGTTTCTAAGAAATGCAGAATCCTCCCAGAATATATTTCAATCGATAACAAACATATAGGTATAAATATTATAACCGGTTTTCCAATAAGAGGTGTTATTTTGATATTCAAAGAAAAATGACATTTTTCGATATAAATATTCGGATATTTATTTCATTATAAAGAAGAAGCTATGCTGTTAATAGTGGAAAATAACATCAGGCAAATGACCACCATGACCAAGCTTACAAGACCATATCCTTTTAATGAAATTTTCCATAACCAAATCGGAAAGTGGCTATGTCCTCGATAGCCTCACAAATTCCATCTTTGAGGACTTGAATCTACGCTGGGCTATTGGCGTAGACCTTCTCTTTCACGTGGCCCCAAAGGAATAAGTGGCAAGGTGTTAAATCACAAGATCTCGGTGGCCAATTGTGATCACCTCTTCGAGAGATAACACGGTCCGGAAACTTTTCCCGCAAAAGATCAATGGTTTCGTTGCTTGTATGGCACGTAGCTCTGTCTTGTTGAAAGTAAACGTTGTCCAGATCAATCCAATTTCCACCATAAAAAATCATTTATCATCTCTCAATAGCGCAATCCATTCACCGTAACTGTTGCTCCAGTCTCAAGTGTTTCCACTATCGTAGTGTGTCCTGCAGACAAGATGCGTTCAGGAACTCTGGATGGCGATTTATAAGGTACTTCTGTATTATAAATAAATGTTGGAGCCAGCCTGAATGAAACTTGAACTCCCCAAGAATGGAATTCCTCAAATATGGAATTCTATTTGTAAATGTCAAAAAATGACAGCTTCAAACGTGACATCTGCCGAAATAGCGGGCTATTCAAAATAACACCTCCTATTGGAATCATCAAATTCGTTAATTTCTTGATACCAAACTTAAAACACGGATGGCCCTACTCTTTATGAGTTCATCGAATCAAAGGATGTGTTCTTTGATGGTTTTAGAGAAACCGCTTCGTTTCAAATATAAAGGGTGGAAAAAAATTGCGTTAGCTCCAACTTTTCATTATCACACACCAGGTTCGTTTTAAATGGAGTTACATTCAACAATTATCCAATTTCGAAAGTCATTCAAAGTATTTTACTGGAGTAGCCTAAAATAATGACTTTATAGGTATAATTCCACAAAAAAATAATCTAGGGGTTTTATGTCCGCCAATCCGTGCGGTCCACCTCGACCAATCCAGTGATCTTCGTATGTTGCTGTTAAATATTCATCATATATCATGTTGCTATTATAATATTCAGCAACCAAACTGAAACATGGTGGTGCATCATCGTGCATTGCACGTTTTGTTTCTATTGGTAAAGAGGAATTCATCAGTAATTTTCTTGGTAGTTTCGCCTCTAGGAAGGTTTGCACTTAAAACATTTCATTTTTTTCCACAGGAAAGGTTATTCAGATTTGAAATCATACTTACACTACAAGAATCTTTAGCAGCTTGTCCAGCACACAACATGTGATCCACAATTCCTCCTGGAGCAGCATGTCCATATTTCAATCTGCAGTCACCATTTCTCCAAATGGGAATATTTACCTCTTGAAGTACTGAAGGTTGTGGACCACCTGCCAAATTAATTTTGGTCAGTAGTCATAAAGAACTAGGTATGCATGGTTACATACAAAAAAATGTTATTTTTCAGTTTTCGTATTGAAGGTGAATTTTTATAATGATTAATAAACTAGTATTAGTTATTGTAAATAAATTAGTGTTAGTTTTTATGATTAAATTAGTGTATTGAGTAGTTAAGCAACTACATTGGACATATGAAGGTGATAAAGAATGTGAGGATGCTTTCAAGCGATTGAAACAAGCTTCAACAAGAGCTCCTATCCTGAGTTAGCCACAGACTAGGGGAAGGTTCATATTGGACACAAACGCGAGCAATACGGCTATATGAGGTGTATTGCCCCAGATTCAAAATGACCAGATATTTTCGGTCAAAGCCCAAACGTAACTATTACGTTACAATGAGAGAGCCTCTCGCTACAGTTAAGTCCAGGGAACACTTCTATAAATATCTTCATGGCAGATCACGCTGCTCTGAAGTGGCTTCAAGAATCCAAAGGATCTGGTTGCGAGATGGATAGTGTTACGTCGTGACCAGTATTGTTCATTATGAATTATGTTTTTAAAAATTAGTGACCTTATGACAAGTTGTGTCAAAAAGACAGACAAATAAAAATTGAAAGAATAGTCACGTTTTTCTCAATACGACATTAAACTGATAAACAGACGAGTTTAATAGTTTACAGATACAGAGACTGCAGGAATACAATTTTACTGTTGAACATCGTGCAGGAAAGACCCATGGAAATGCTGATGCATTATCTAGAAGACCATGTCATAGATTGCAAAGACTGCATGAAAATTGTAGAGAAGGCGTTCTGCTTGCTAACGACCATTGTGGATTCGAACTGGTTTCCAGAATACCTGATGCGAAATCAAGAGGGTGACACGGAGTTGAAGATGTTGCGAGAGTGGAAGACAAACGGACAGGGACCAAGATGGGAAGAAGTGAGTCATCTGAGTCCTAGAGTCAAGTCGTACTGGGTACAATGAGATCATTTTGGATGATAGACTGCTGAAGAGGTCAGTTGAAAATGATAAAGGTACTGTAACCAGGAATCAGTGGAAAATCCCCAGAAGTCGAGTGGCTGACGCTAGATAAGGTCAGAGGGAGTTTGATTTTTTGCATGCTTGTTTTGTTTTAGTATACGTTTGTTTTGATTAGTTTTATGTGAAGTCAAGAGCTTTTGCGCTCAAGTACATTTTGGAAAAACGATCAAAAAAATTTTAAAGCCTTCAATATATATCGTTATCCCGATATGAGCAAGCGCTCAAGAACGTCTGACTGTATTGTATTAATGTATATGTTACGGGCAATATAATTATTTAGGTCAGTATTCATAATGATTGGTAATTATGAATAATGATGATTAAAATTGCGCAATTTGATAAATTTGAAGTACTTTACGATAATTTCTCACACTGCCCGGTCATTATAAATACCGCTATTATTTATTTGGGCACTTTGAATAATTGACAGCAATGGTACAACCATATAACGGGTGGTCCATCTAGTGTTAGGAATTTGAACTACCGATTATTTGACTTTATAAACGTCAACTATTCTTTTTGACGTGACTAATATTTAGTTGAAAGTGTGAAGTTTATGAAATGGGACGCTATTCGCTTGAAGAAAGTTGGGAAATATTAAAAACTTATTTCCAAAGTGGTGAGTCTTCTACTCAAACCGTCAATGCCGAGCGCTACCGCGCAATGTTGAACGATTGGTTCTTTCAAGAAATTGAAGCTGACGACTTGGACGATGTTTGGTTCCAACAGGACGGTGCAACGAGCCATACAGCACACGCCACAATTGATGTTCCACGCCGCATTTTCGGAAATCGAATAATCAGCAGAAATGCTGATGTGAATGGGCCATCAAGAAGCTGCGATCTGACGCCATTGGATTATTATCTTTGGGGAGCGGTGAAAGATAAGTGTTACGCCAACAATCCAGAAACAATTCAAGACCTCAAGACCGAAATTCAAGCTGCTATTGGTGAAATAGAGCCCCAAACAATCGAAAATGTATTAAAAAATTGGGTGGAACGAATAGGCTACTGCCAAGTCAGCCGTGGTGGTCATTTGGCCGAAATTATTTTTCATAAATAAATGTCATGAACCAACCTTCTAAATAAATGTTCAACCATTGAAAAATAATGAGCAGTTTTTTTTTATAGCAAAATTAAATTCCAATTTTTAAATGGGCCACCCGTTATATGTTCTACGATTTGGCTGGTTAACGAACTCAACCGCGGCATTTGGGAACCGAACTCACCCTGAAAATCTCAAGGTTCTAGGACAATCCCGTCGAAAGTTATCGTGCTAACGGTCGGCCCCAAAGACAGGTCTTTTGATACCATTTTCGACTCAAAATTCGAAAATTACAGAGATTTGGACAAAACGATGTAGCACTAGTTTGAGTAGAACGGGCGATCAAAAATGACTGAATTGATTTCGAATTAAACGCATTTTTCGGAAATAATATGAAATGTTATCCTTCGACTACTTAGCTGCATCCTAATCTAACTTTTTTCAGAAGCAATCTTATGTCGAATGTAGACTCGTTGAAAAGTTCGTGAAACGTGAAATCTTCCAGTGGCGGCTCGTGAGATTTCAATCAGAGGAGGCCCAAGACCACGCCACCAACAAAATAATTTATTTCGAACTTGGCTTCCTGTCAGCCACTGGCATGTATTATACCATTCTACGCAAAACGAACCATTATGAACAGAATTAATAATTAAATTTAACATTGCTGGACGAGGTATCTTAATTACTTGAGTTATGAAAATTTTATCATCGGAAGGCATTCTACTGAAATTATTATTCAAAATAAAATCTACAGGATCTTGCGTTCACTACCTGCATTATTTTTCTCACTTCTTCTTTCCGTTTCCATCTTTCTTGCTGAAATATTGGAATCTTACCCCTGCATACTTTTCCGAAAAATGTCATAAAACTACAAACCACACGCTAAAGCCGGGTTTCATAAAACTCCGATCACGGTGATAAATGAAATGTCATTATTTCTGTGCAATTTTCAGTTCATTTTTGCTTTATAAAACCCACTGTATAACGATAAAGGATTAATACTTCGTTAATAAAAAGGGAGGAAATCAAAACAACAGCTGATCTCCATCCACGATGATCGGGGTTGATTCGGGCCGATCGGACGCCAGTTTCGGCTAAGCTCGTTCGCCTAGAAGCGGAAAGAAGGCTGCGGTGGAGACGGGCCTCCGGTCACGTGGTCTATAGCTTGAATTTAAGTGGTTCCTGCACCGTTCACTTGAAGAAGTTTGAAATGTTACAGGCTAACGAATCTCGACTCGTGGAGCCGAGCCTCCTCCGCTAAGAGGTTTGCGTTACGTTACGTTACGTATATAGCAGGCAAACACAAAATACGTAGTATACTACGTATTTTGTGTATGAATGTTTTAGATCGCTGAATAATAAACAAATGTTTATTAATTTGAGATTTGGATAGTAGATAGAATGATGGATATAATACAGATATAGAAACATTATTATTTTTCATTTGAACTTGAATTTAAAATTGAATAAAATGCAGTGAAATAAGGGGAGGCCTGGCCTCCTCTGCCTCCCCTCAGGAGCCGCCACTGAAATCTTCCCGTATTTTATTTTTTATTCTACTTATGTTGTAGTTAAGAAATAAGACATAACTCTAAGAAAATCCGAAAAATGTATGTATAATTCAGTAGATACTGAAAATGCCCTATACACTCTACTTGGCACACTCCCAGGAATAGTAACTCGTCTGTGGAATTCTCAATGATCTCAGCTGGAATGTTTGTATAAATTGCCCACTTAATGTTTAGCATAATACAAAATGACCAGCAATGTAATATTTGCAACATAATTTATCATTTTGTCATATCCTTTTGGACACTTTCTAAATTTCCAGGGCATTATAAACAATGCCCAATTATTTATATTGCCCGTAACATATAAGTATATTATATTTAACTCACTTTCTCTTAAACTTCCCCATCCGATGACAGTGGCTGTTGTCCCAGCGTAGTCACTTCCAGAGGTTGGAAGACAAATTGGCCTTATCTGGTGAGTGAAAGTAACTGGGCTATCGAGGGTCAAAAGGGCAATGTCATTGTACTGCGGAACAAAATTAATAAAGTAAAATTCTATATTATATTGCTTAGGCAATAGTCTCTTACCAATGTTCTTCCATCGAATCCTCTATGTCTTACTACTCTTTTCACCTTTCTTTCGATATGTTTCACCTCGACATTGGTTTTGATATTATGATCCCCAAGTCGTACAGTCAAGCGGGCAACATCCCATGAGCTCATACTGTAAAAAGAAGGAGTAATTGCTTCAACTTTAATCAGGATATTCATCAAACTTTAAAAAAATAAAGGGAAGAAAAGTTCTCATTTTTGGACAAAATCATTATTACTTGACCTGGGGGTCGATTCTTGAATTATGTCGTGTTCGCGAATCGACAAATATCGACCAACTTAGCAGGGAAGTTGGTCGACAATTGTCGAATCGCGAATACGACATTTTTCAAGAATCACCCCCCTGGGGTCATTATGGCTAGGTTAGCCTTCCGGGAACTGCGACCATATAGGTCTGTTTTCTACACTACTCATTCATGGAAAACCCAAGGAGGCCGTCAATGGCGTTGACGAAACCGAAAACCTCCTTAGAAGCTTTGGCCGTTAACTCTTGTGTGTCCAGGACCGCTTTCCTCATATGAATTTTTCTTAGACAAACCAGCTTTGGACACTTGCATACTACGTGTTGAGCTTTTACTGCTTCTGATCCGCAAAACCTGCAAATTTCATCTGTTTTTCCATTATTTGTACCGACAGTACCCCGTCAGCAGTCCCACCATTGCCCAAAGCTCAGCTCGTGAGCTTTCTCGTGTAGGTATATGAAATCATCACGAATATTTTTACTGAGTAAGTCCAGACTGTTTTTCCAGAGGGGTGCTTTGTTATTCAGCTCCCATTGCTAGACCGTTGCCTTATACAGGGTGTTTCATTGGGAAAGGAAAATACTTCTCAGGTGCATAGGTGGCACCAAGACGGTTCTGTCTTTGTAGCCGAGATACAGGGTGTTTTATGAATTTTGCCCATTTCTTCCTGAGGCCGTACCAGACGAACCACCTGGTATATTTTCTTCATATTTGGCAAATATGTTCCTAATTGAGAGCCCAAACATATCATGCAATAACAGCCACGAAAATCCAGGTCCGGGTTAACAAAAAATTATGAATCGTTTGAATCCTCGAAACAACACCCTGTACATCGGAATTTTGAAAATCTGTTTTAAAATTCGAAAATACCACTAAAAACTAAACTGAGACGTATACTTCAAATTTTCGCGCAGAAAGTTTTACTGTACAAATTTTCAAGGTAAAAGTGAAGTTTTTAGGAACTTGGATACCCGAAAGTGGTTTGAAGTGACTTTAACAATGAATTATCAACAATATTGAATCCATAATTATTTCAACATTACTTTGTAATTCATTTCCACATTGGTTTTCCTTTTTATAGCCGTATACTTGAAAATCCAGGTCCGGGTTAACGAAAATTATGAATCGTTTGAATCCTCGAAACAACACCCTGTACATCGGAATTTTGAAAATCTGTTTTAAAATTCGAAAATACCACTAAAAACTGATCTGAGACGTACACTTCAAATTTTCGCGCAGATAGTTTCAATGCACAAATTTTCAACGTAAAGGTGAAGTTTTTAAGAACTAAGATACCTGAAAGTGATTTTGACAATGAAGAATATAATATATCAGAAGAAGATGAAACACATGCAGCAGTAAGTAATACTCGCATTGGTATCTGTCTGATGAACCATACGCCCCTCTAGATACAAAGATAGCCATAGCAAAAGCTCTTTTACAGCCGGAAAACCAACTAGACAGAATAGGGGAAGACCAAGAGCAACACATGTATGAAAATAAGCAGAGAAAAGTATCAACAAAGAAAAACCCCAACTAGACATGCGAAAGGATGGTCTTGATGATTTACCCCACTGGCTGGAATCAGATCGCATGCGATTCAAATCTTCAGACTGCTCAGGGAAAACTCATATAATTTGTTTCTAATGCCAAATACCATTGTATCTAACAAAGACAGGAACTGCTTCCTTTGTTTTCATACTGAATAATTTTTTTGGATATGCCTAAATATTTTCTTGTTGCATGATGTTCCATAGGTATGTGGCACAAACCAGTTTTTTCGAAATAAATTTAAAAATTTTGAGTATAGAATTTTTTGAGTATTTGTAGGTTCAACCTGAGATCAAATTCTTTGGGAATTAATTTTTTCATAACAAAATAAAAATTCATGCAGTAAAGGGTTAATTATCACTTACTGAGCGACACAATGGGCAGCAGACAAAATATGGATGTCATCGATTAAAGAACCACCACAGAATTGTCTCCCACCATTGAAAAGAGCAGCAATCCAAGGCCACTCATTGATATCAGCGTTGTGTCCTCCAACAATCCTCTCCTGGTCCTGATAACCATTCTTGGCACCACATTCAGCTTGAGAAATTGGGCCTCCGATTGAGGGTGGACTTGTAGGTCTAGGAGTTGGTTTTATTGTTGGGGGCTTCGGTTTCTGACTGGGCTTCAATGTCCAAGGTTTGGTAGTCCAAGTTGGTCGAAAGGATGAAGTAGATAAGGTGGGGAGTGTAGTGTATTGTGTTGATGGCGGGTGAGTAGGTAAGGGAGGAATGGTGTTATTTGGACCATGTGTTGGTAATGGTGCATGTGTTGGAGGCCAATACGAGATTTCAACTTGCTGAAGGGGGTATTTGATGCTTTCACCTGGAGGGGAATTTGTGGGCTGGGTGGGTGAAGGGAGGGTGGAAGTTGGCATTTCTTCGGATGTAACTGGATTTGTACAGCATACTCCAAACATCTGTAAAGAAATGACGGCCTGAATCTGTGTAAAATCATATTATTGAAGGGTTCTGGTACCGACAAATCTATCACTTACTCTTAAGTCTTGTTCGCACTACGCTAGTAGCTTAGTCGAGTAGTGAGAAATTTAGTAGCCACTGTCCATCCAATCTTTCGCACTGTGAGAAACGCTTTGTCGAATGAAAAACTCGCAACGCACCAATTTTTACGCGATTTCTTCGAAGCGAAACGAAATCATTCTTAGGATGGACAAATTGCAACGTAATAAAATAAATAAACTTGTCGTGATGGTTATTTAAGAAGAGGTGGATGATGAAATTTGTATCCTGGTATGCGGACTGCTTCATTTGCTTGTTTTCGTATGATTGAGATTTAATATTCCACAAACATTCATGTTCGAGGTATTTTGTTACGAATTTAAGGGTGATTTCTTCGCTCCAACGGAAAGACATTTTCGGTATAGAACAAGTTTTTACCTATGATTTCAAGTTATCTATGAGACATATTGGCAGCAAATAAAAATACTAATGCACTCAACTGAACTGATCGTTTCGGACCTGCTAGTTCGTGAGCGAGTGAAGAGTATCGCGTGGTGGGGTACTCTACTCGCCCGATAAAATAGAACCAAATGGATCGACTCGACTGAACTACACACTAACCTACTCGACTAAATTCTTGGTGTTCACACACGTTTAGTAACTAAATTTTTACTATCTCTGGCGAGCGTATTATAAACTAGGAAATGGAGGTTATGAAGAAGGAACAAGAATTGATGTTAAAATATTCCTCAAAAGTCTGCAGAAAGTTAGACCAGATGTTTTTAGATAAGGCCACAAGAAAGCATCCAGTATAAAGTCAATTAAAGACTGAAGAAATATATCATTTAAAGCAGATGAAAACATAAAAACATCACTATTGTCTTCAGAAATCGATACCTTTTGATGAGGAATTAAGCCAAGCTGAATTCTACCGGAGAGAACTAATCAAGTAATGTTCTAGTGCGAATTATTTCTCAAGAAAGACAAAAAGAAGATCAGTCCAGGTAATGTAGCTGCAGTGAGCACAGCAAAAAAATATTCCGTCATCCGAAGATTGAATTCCAGAAGTTTGATGGATCTGGATTGGCTTCTGAGGTCAATTCAAAAGAATCCACGACTATGAAGATATTGATCAAGAAGAAGACAAGTTTCAATATTTGTTTCAGTCAACAGAAGAGGAATCTGCTGCTAGATACCTAACTGATGTAAACTTTTCCCCAGCAGACGCGAATTACAAAATTGACATTGACAATGAATGATACAAGTATGATAATTTATAGCGTTTTTTATTGGGAGAACTGGTGCGCATTCAGTGCTACCAGAGTGCAATTTTTTCTGATCATTCCATTGTTCTTTGTACCAATGGAACACAAAAAATTGCACTCGGGTCGCACTGAGTGCGCACCAGTTCTCCCAATAGAAAACGCTATGAAAGACTCAATTACAGGCTTTAAAAATACTTTGAGTAACCAAAGAAAAATACGCAATATTTCCTCTTGTTGAGTGAGCATTGGCAGTGGACCTATTGCAAGTGTGGGAAAGACAAATAATTGCAAGGTAATTAAATTTCATTTTTACAGGGCCAATCAGAAAACTAGGGTTTTCCAGGAAATGATCATTTATCTTTATTATTAGATTTTATAGAGGCGAGGTGGAATTTGAAGAAAGAATCACATTTTCTCGAGCGAGTTTCCGAAAAGAGAAGAACAACTTCAAGAATACGTCTGTTAAGGGTCGAAAGCCGTAAGGTGAGCGTGAAATCTATGAAGCAGCATCCCTATACTCTTCTCATTCTAAAGGATGGAACAAAGGTGGTAAGAGAATTCCATTTTGTCTCTTTTGCGAAAAATATCATAGAAGTGAGAATTCTCTGAAAGCGCAAAATTTGCTTTTGATGAGGGAAACCACCTCATCATGATTTAAAAATGTTGTTATGCTTGTTTGAAACAAAATCATATGAGTAAACATTTGTAGATCTTTCATTAAATGTGTGATTTGTTTCAGAAAACATTATGTATAATGTGTCCTCAATTGAATATGCTTTGACAAGTAGTTACACAAATACTGTTTCATTAAAAACAACATACTTAATAACGTACTTCCAACAATTGACTGCTGCTCCAGGTGGACCCGGAATATGTTTCATTCAGATTATAGTTAACAATGCTGAACTATCTTATGCTGACATTCAAATCCTGATCAAAACAAATTATTGAACAACCAGTATTGAACGATTGTAGTGAGGGTGAATAAGATCCTGTTCAAAAGATGAAAAAATAACCTACAGAAAAGGAGAAAGCACTCACGATCAACAAGAAACAGTGTGTTCAGAAAAGTTCGCAATAAACAGTTCAGTGAAAGAACTTAATCACAAGACGAAATTCTCGAAGAGCAAACTGAAGCAACAAATGGATCTCATAGCTTGCAACAATAGATTTCATGCTCAAAGTCAAACAAAAATCTTCTAAAGTAGAAAAACGAGGAGGAAAACAAGATATGTAATAATATTAATAGACAGGAAGAAAAGGCAAAATCCACGCGCTGATGATTATGCCCAAAGAGTTACAAGATCAGGACGTCTGGTAGTTGCAACAAAACATTATGGCTATTTTTTTCACGAAATTTTTCTTGTCTCAATGCTATGAGGAAAGGGAGAGTGGAAAAAGGAATACGCCACCCAGAACTATCAAATGGTATAAGTACAAAGTTTATTTGTGACTGCAGCGACCAACTGATCTGCAGTAAAGCAAAAAATGTAAGTATAAATCAACAACATACGTCCAAAGTGAACAATTCATTTCATTGCGAGATGGCATACACCTGACCAGGTTGAGATGACAATTCTATTTCATAAGTGAATGTGGCGTGGTCAGCAGAAAATTGAAGTCATTCATTTATTATGTCTGCCAGTATGTGAAATGAATGACCTCTTCCGTTTTCATCGATATTTGTGAATTAGGACTACTCTGATTTATTTTCTGTATATATTAAATATCCTGCAATTTTTATGAGCATTTATGATTTTTTTCGTTGAACTCTTCAATTCCCTAAAATCATAAAATCAAATTTTCCTCATTATTACGTACCTATTTATGAGAATTTAGTTCAGCTTGAGTGAAATGACACAGTATGCCATCTTACCCTTATTTGTCAGTATAAGATGTAAAAGTGAATGTTTTCGAATAATTTTCTAAACGAATGCTTATATGTGTACGATATTAATTGAATAATTTTAGGTCACAGTTTTTGCTGATGAAAATTTTTTTTCGCCTTCAAATGCTCAAACAAAAAGTATACCGTCTCAGGCACATTTACCCTATAATGACAGCGAGTATTCTATACTATATCTCACCAAAGTATGAAGTGAGTATAATTTTAGCCCCTCCTCGTCCATATAATATTCGTAAGTTGTCGTTCATATTCGCGCGCGACCGAAATGTCTTGAAAGTTTATTGGACTAGAAAGAGAGATAGATGTCAACTCTGCCACGTTCACGATAGAGAGGGCGAATGGACTGTAGAACTCTTTATGAAATCAATATTCCGGTAGTGCAGAAAGGAAAAAAAGCAGGTGCTCTTCAGCGCTCGTTCATAAGGTTACCTTGAAATGTTATATAGGACTCGACACTAAATATATGAATGCAAAATCTCAGCACGATATGAATGATATACTGGAAATTATTCAAAATATATCAAAATTCTATGGTTCTGATTTCACAATCATTTTGAAAATTTGCATGACGATTCACCTCTCCAATTTACATCATCTTGGTTTTATTTCAACCGAAAGTTTTTTCATGGGAATATTAGAATTCTGCCGATATTAAGATTTTGCTGGTTAACGGACCTAACCGCGGCATTTAAGAACCGAACCTACCCTGAAAATTTCAAGTCTCTAGGACAATCCTTTCGAGAGCTATCGTGTTTACAACCTCGTTTGAGACCTTTTTCGGCTCAAAATTCCAAAATTACAGACATTTGCGCAAAACAATATAGCACTCGTTCGAGTAGAACGAGCGCCCAAAAATGACTTTCTATTGAAGGTCGTTGGATTAAATTTAACCTGTAGGTACTAAATTGAACTTTCGTGGAGGCTTCAATAGGTCAATCTAAAGTCGCATCCACACTATGCCGAACGACATCATTCGACTTGTGTCGTTCGACAAAGTCGAATAAGTGTAGACGTTGTAGAAGTCGAATCGAATCATGTCGCTTCCAACCCGACTGAGCGCGGTCCCGATCAAAGGAAGTCGAATCGAATCATTCAGTCTGGACGTGTCGACTGTCGAATGGGCCGAATGGGGTTCAGTTGCATCCAAAAGCGCTGCGTATTCACATGCCGTCTCTCTCTAAATTGAACTTTCTTTCACTTTCAATGCTCGCTCACAACTGAGTCGAACCGTTTATCGTTCGACACGTCCACACCGATTGTCGAATCGAACGTGTCGCCCTGAACGTGTCGAATGATGTCGTTCGGCATAGTGTGGATGCGACTTAACGCTTTTATGCATAACTACTGGGTGTTCAACTTAGGAATTCCGAAATTCCCATTTAAAAGCGCTCTAAAATTGTTTTGATTAGGAATAAAGAACTGGGGTTGGTCTGAAACGAAGCAGAGGTTCATGGAAAATCAGTCGCCATGGTTCGCCGAGCAGCGTTCGTTCGGTGTGCGCGCTTATTACCGAAATCAACCTTTTTTCTCTGATGAAGCCCATTTTAATCTCAACGGCTATGTAAACCAACAAAATTGCCGGTATTGGTCTTCAGAAAACCCCAAAGAGAAACATGAAACTTAATTGCCTAGTCTGAAGGTCACAGTTTGGTGTTCAATACACGCACAAGGCATTATTAGCCCGTTCTTTTTCGAAGACGGACGCGGCCGAGCAGTAACAGTGGATTCGTTATGTGGACATGTTGAACATTTTTTTGAACCAGCCCTTCAAGACTTGGATGGATACAATCGGAACTCTTGGTTTCAGCAAGACGGGTCCACTTGTCACACTTCAAATCGGTCTTAACCTGTTATTCAGGCGCTTTTTCCTGAAAAATTGATTTCTGGGCTTGAAGACCTTCCATGGTCCCCCAGAAGCCCGGACTTGACACCTTGCGACTTTTACTTATGGGAATACCTCAAAAGTGTAATCTACCGCAACAATCCTCGCACTCTAAATTGCGTTGAAGGAAAATATCCGCCATTAAATTCAAGCCATCGGTCCAGAAACTTTGCGGCGTGTTTTTTTAAATTTGTGGGTTAGACTCTAAGAGTGCCAGCAGAAAAACGGTGGACATTTGGACAGCGTAATTTTAAGAAATAAATTCACAAACAGCGGAGCATTATTTGTAGAAAAAAAATTAAAATTGACGTGATAGTTTTCGTTTCATTTCTCTTTCAAATCGGAATTCCTTAACCACCCTGTAGAAAAATTAACAAATGACGGATCCATCAACCTCCGTAAAGAACGGTAAAACCCACCGAGTGAAAACTATAGAAATTAAACTCCAACAAATGTTTCATTGAGGAAATAACATTACCCCTGATCTTGAACTGTATAAGTTGGTTTGAATAAAACAAATAATTAATGAATATGTTGATACTAACTTGTCGTCCTTGAAGAGTGTAATAACTGCATGTGTCGTACATCCCTAGGACCCAGGTGTCCCAGTTATTCAACTCGGGCAGCTTGAAGTAGGGATAACATTGTCTGAATGATGTGCATCTTCCCAAAGCTCCTTTGCTTGTGAAACAAGCGCCAGTAGTGGCAATCTGTTGTTGAAGCCTATCCCAGTCGCCATTAATAGACGAAACAAAGGCAGGATTATTTTGAAAACCAGGTCCAGGTACTAAAAACTGTTTTGCCGCTCTTTTTGCTCCTTTCATAGGCTTGGCTGAAATTAAATATCGCATCTGTAATTATGTTTACATAAAAAAACGAAACAAGTCGATAAATTGCCGTGCAACAAAAATATCACGAAACGTCAACTTAGGGTATCAATTCGAAAACAGGATTCTTGTGATTGTTAATACGTTGCTGAATGCCCAACCCTAGCTTTGAAACACCTTTAATTGATTTATGCATTCCAGGAACTCCAACACGTCTTCTGATCTCTTTTTGATCTGTGAAATATGTGTTTCAGCTGGAAGCTGAATATGTTAATATCCATCCATAATATTCCCAATAATTAAGGTTATCTTTTCCCGTTCACAGGCTCATTCAGTCACTGTTAAATTGTTTTTGATTTAGGGGTTTTTAAATTAATCGTTGTGTCACCATTAAATATATTTCAGTTCATTATAATCATACCCACAAGCAGGCCATAACTTGAAATTCATTTCAAAATATTTCCTTGTGATTCCTTCATTTTTGGGCGTTCGTTCTACTTAAACGAGTGCTATATCGTTTTGCCCAAATGTCTGTAATTTTCGAATGGTCTCAAACGATCAAAGGCATCCCTAGTATTGGGGCTAGGGAAGGGGCAAAAAAATCAAAATAGAAATAATGAACTGGAGGCAGTGTAGGATGAAATAAAATTCATTTTCATGAGGTTTTAAGGGGGATACTTGTGAAACTCTAGGAGGGGGGACAGTTGAACCGCCTGCCCTACCCTGGGGATGCCCATTCAAATGATAGGGTTCGACTCCCTGAAGACGAATCCGTGGTCAAATTCAACTTTATCTGGCCGATTGTGAGCACGATAACTTTCGAAGGGATTATCCTAGAGAATTGAGATTTTCATAGTGAGTTCGGTTCCCAAATGCCGCGGATAAGTTCGTTAACCAGTCAAATGGTACATGGTGTTTCATAAAATATGGTCATTCAAAATTTTTGTTCCTCAATATCTCAAATTTTGCGGCCACATGCAAGATGCTCATAAAAAGCCTCTTGCTATTTTGATACCATAGTGTTAGAACCATAGATAATTCAATTGGAATATTAAAAAGAAGAATCTTAATATTTTCTCAACAAGATATCTGATTCGAGTGAAATTTATTTTGTGAAGGAAGATTGGTATACTGAACGTTCATGCAAAATTTCAAGGGGATCGCATCATGAGAACCATAGAATTTAATTTTTTTCAGTTATTAATTTTACATGTTCCATATTCTGAAGAATTTTCAGAATATAATTCCGATCGTGCTGAGATTTTTCATTCATATACTTAGCATGAATCTCAAGATCTATAAAGAATTTGAGGGTAATAGCATCATAGCTATCATAGAAGAAGTTTAAGAAATCCTTACGAGAATTTTTACACTTAAATACATTTTACTCACTGGATGAGTTCATGAGCATGAGAATAATACTGTAATTCCTTTGTTTTGACTAAGCATGTTACTTTCATTGATGCTGTAAATATATATTATTATTATATTATATATATTATTATTAAAAATGACTTCAATGAACGAGCTCTCGAAAGCACCTGCTCAGAGCTCTTCTCGAATTTTTTCAATCAATAGTTGCTTTGGGGATGCAGTTAACCTCATAATTTCTTAGTTCTCGAGCTACTTGTCAAAGTTTCATCCCTTAAATGTGTAAAAACCCTTCTTTTTTTTCCACAGCTCTATATCACATAATCTACTTTGTTCACTTTTTGTTTGTAGCCTTGAAATTCTTATTTTTATTACTTTATTATATCTGTTACCTTGGTTTTTTCGAGCATGGATCAATTTATTAAGAACTAGCTTTTACCCGCGACTTCGCCGCCTACCGAACCCTCTAAGTTAGAAAGTGATCAAATACTAACTTGAAGTCTTTGTAACACTCAGTTAAAAAAAAACATCAAAGCATTTCAGTAGTTATGGCGTCATGCGCTTCTTGACACGATCACGCTAGATTTCCGTGGGAATGAGGTATTTTCCGCCGTAAAAGTATCCTGGTCCCGTGCCTAGGATCCTATCTTTATATTAACCAAGTCTTATAAAAATCCGCTCAGACGTTAAGGCGTGAATGAGGTAAACTTTTAAAACAAACGATTAAATATCACTAACTTAATTAGTTTTCTGCCTACTGCCTACGCCTTAAGTACGATAGCATGAATATTAATAGCCCCTATCCTTTTCTAGGTTACTATCTATCACCTAACTAAATTTCATCAAAATCCGTTCAGCCGTTTAGGCATGATAGAAAACTCCCAGCAAAAACCATAGAAAAATCACTAACTCAATTCAGTTTTCTGCCTACTTCCTACCCCCTAAGTACGATGACGTGATAATTTTGATCTTGTATCCGTTTTTAGATTACCATCTATTACCTTACTAAATTTCATCAAAATCTGTTCAGCCGTTTAGACGTGAAAGAGCAAAAGTCCCAACAAAAACGACTAAAAATCACTAACTCAATTTAATTATCTGCCTACTGCCTACCCCCTAAGAACGATGGCGTGATTATTTATAGCTATGACCATTTCTAGGTTATCATCTATCACCATACCAAATTTCATCAAAATCCGTTCAGCTTTAGGCATGATAGAGCAAAACTCCCAGCAAAAACCATAAAAAAAATCACTAATTCAATTCAGTTTTCTGCCTACTTCCTACGCCCTAAGTACGATGACGTGATCATTTTGATCTTATATCCGTTTTTGGTAACCATCTATTACCTTACTAAATTTCATCAAAATCTGTTCAGCCGTTTAGACGTGAAAGAGCAAAAGTCCAAACAAAAACGACTAAAAATCACTAACTCAATTTAGTTATCTGCCTACTGCTACCCCCTAAGAACGATGGCGTGATTATTTATAGCCTATGACCATTTCTAGGTTATCATCTATCACCATACCAAATTTCATCAAAATCCGTTCAGCTGTTTAGGCATGATAGAGCAAAACTCCCAGCAAAAACCATAAAAAAAATCACTAATTCAATTCAGTTTTCTGCCTATCCTACGCCCTAAGTACGATGACGTGATTATTTATAGCCTATGACCATTTCTAGGTTATCATCTATCACCATACCAAATTTCATCAAAATCCGTTCAGCTGTTTAGGCATGATAGAGCAAAACTCAGCAAAAAACCATAAAAAAAATCACTAATTCAATTCAGTTTTCTGCCTACTTCCTACCGCCTAAGTACGATGACGTGATCATTTTGATCTTATCCGTTTTTAGGTAACCATCTATTACCTTACTGAATTCATCAAAATCTGTTCAGCCGTTTAGACGTGAGAGAGCAAAAGTCCCAACAAAAACGACTAAAAATCACTAACTCAATTAGTTATCTGTCTACTGCCTACCCCCTAAGAACGATGGCGTGATTATTTATAGCCTATGACCATTTCTAGGTTATCATCTATCACCTACCAAATTTCATCAAAATCCGTTCGGCCGTTTAGGCCTGAAAGAGTAACAGACAGACAGACAGACAGACAGAGTTACTTTCGCATTTATAATATTAGTATGGATTCAAGTGTTCTTTCAGATTTGAGATTTTTGTTATTTTGGATATATTAGGACTCCTCAGAAAGTTTTCCCTGACAAACTATTTAATTTTCTCCTTATCTACGTCTCTACCACTGGAGGAATTCGGTCATCAAGGTATTTATAGTTGAACCACCATCTTCTAATCCGCAAAAGATGGTGGATATATTATTTTCAACATAGGTAACCTACGAGAATCACATCTGTTATTCAAAACACATCAGTCGTTGACCGAATGATGGAATCAAGGTCTTTCATTTCCAATATTAAGGGGTCAGTGTCTTGAAAAACATGATAACAAGGATTGAGGCATTTTGGCATTTCTTCTATTTCGATAACGATGGGTTACTTGATCTTCTGGAGTACCGTAAATTGGGGATACTTTGTGACTAGTGGGTAACTTTGTGACAATACGCAAATCGAAACAAACTGCCCAATATTTTCCAAGTTTCGCGCGCATAGAGAATTTTTTCTGTCGCCGGGCGACAGCACATATCTCAGCCCAATCAAATATATCTTCATAAGTGTGGTAGGCCTCTATAGTAACTTGTAGACTGCCATGAGAAGAGCATACCGATTCTGTCGATTTTTTCAAAAGCCGGAAACTTTCGTCTGCACAGCCAAATCTGAAATATTGTCAGTTAAAATCGTAAATAGGTTCATTGGCTCCTGTAGTTATCATATTATATTCGAAATTATATTCAAGAATCATTGGTTTTGATATCTTTTTTTCGAAAAAAACAAAAAAAAGTTCGCAGCATGGGGTAACATTGTGACATGTCACAACGTTTTCCAAATAATTACATATGATTTTTTTGAATTTTTTGCATGTAGACTGCGACCAAAATCTTGCCAGAATGCCTCAAACATATGAGAGATGCTTGGGAGCAAGAGCTTACAGAAATCCCATGTTTCTGAAAAAGCTGGTAGATATTTAAAAAAAGGCTGCAGAAAATTTAAAAGCAGTATAAGCTTTTTAAGAGCAACGAATAATAAAGAATTCCATTTTGCCACAAGTTGAGGATTTTTGCGTGATTGACTACTAGCAATAACTAAAACAAATTTTGAAGGAAAAGAGAAAAAAAGGGAAAATTTTTCATTACAAGGCTTACCTGATCACTTAGAAATTTTGTAATCCCAGGAAAATTTTGCAGTTTGTAAAATTTGTGAGTGTGTAGTTTTATGCCTACTCCCATTCAATCTTAATATTAACTCTTATTTCAGCCCATTACATGTTTTCGTTCTTGTTCAGAATATTAATTTTTATTTTCAATGAAAGTTGAAGTTAATTCATGTTTTTTTTTATCCAAGAAATATGAGCACATACATTTTTAAAACACCCCGAAGCACGGGGTAAAATTGTGACAATTTCAAATTCGAAAAACACTATATCAAAATAATTTTTTCAACAGTAATATATTCTCATTGTGTACCGAAAAGACAGATATTTACTGTGTATTTTTTTCACCTTTTATCTGCTCAAGAAGTGTTTAAAAATGTGTGAAAACCTCAAAAACTGTCACAAAGTATCCCCGTTTTACGGTAATCAGTTTTGGAATCATAAATCGGATTAAATCAAAAAGTCTCAGTTCCCCGAAAGTTTGTATTTCCAAGAAACCCAGAAGAAGCTGAAGATATGTAATGTGTTGATTTATTTTCAACTTAGATATCGAAACTCTGACGGTTAGTTTTCGGGGAAAATGTGAGAGATTATGGACATAATAGAAAAACTATTTTTCTCCGTGTCTGCTTGATAAAAATCTCGAATGAAGCACAAAAAAGGCAAATTTAGGACATAATGAACGATTATTTCATCATCTTGTCATCACTTATACAGATATACATGTCTTTTGTTCCTGTGGCGAATTTGAAGATACTTCAAGAAAATTTCCAAGTGACACTAGCATTTCTTCAGCAGTGATGCGTTAGCATCAACAGATAAGATGTTAATGGCACAAGGATGGACAGATGGACCACTTACATTTCTTATATTAACCAAGAATATAAAAATAAAAGGAATTTATTGCTACTGCAATAGGCCATCAACCTAGGTCCTCAACCAAAGATTATTCAGTTGAAAATTTACATTCATTATGGAGTTTCGAGAATCTGTAATTAGATATACTCGGAAGGAAAAAGAAACGTCAAGAAATATTGCCATCTGATTAACTGTCATCTTGCTTTCGGAAAAACAAAAATGTATGTTGCTTTTTCTCTCCATTTTCGAGTTGAATTTAACTATGGTTATTTCACAGCGAAACAATTTTTTTATAAATTTACAGAATCAATACAGGTGCCATCAAATTGAAAACATAAAAGCAAATTCAACTTGAACATTGAGCTCATCTGAAACAATTCGGCTATAACTGTAAGTAAAGATAAACCAAATGCAATTTATGAAGAAAATAATGTATTGTTTTCTACATAGGATAAGTATTGAGAGAAACATTCATCTTGATATAATGTTGGTTGATTTTATAGAAAAAAGCAAAGATTAAAATACAGTGGAACTTCCCTATAACGAACGTCTGTATAACGAATTTCGTACAAGACACTGCACCAATTCCATGTTAAAAACACCCTCCAAAACGAAATAAATTCTCTCTATAACGAAATATTCAAAGAACATCACTCTTTGAATTAGTATTGGTAAGAAGGTGTAAGGCTGGGTTTTTTCCGAAATTTTTCCGGACGTACGTAATAAATCCCGACCTTAAACTAAATCATTACGTCGGGCAGAGAGATCCTTCTGAAACAGTTTTAAATACACCCCTGGCTTTTTGGTTTCAATCTAACAATCAAGCTAGTGTGAAAAGTTGTGCGAAAATGTCTGAAAGGAAATGCTTAAGGTTGAATGATAAACTTAAATTTATCAGTGAAGTCGACCGTAACATTGCCGACTATAGAAACAAATTTTCTGTATAACGAAATTTTTTATAACGAATTTTTTTTTGCGGATTTAGCGTTTTCGTTATAGGGAAGTTCCACTGTATTTACAGATTAGTAACTATAGCAGACGTCAATCTCAGCGAGTACAATACTGAGAAGAGATCACTACTGCAATGAATATTACTTTGAATTCTTCAGTTTTTCAGGCTTCAACTGCTAATGATCATCATCCTATCATGTCAGTGGTTCAAAAATCTGCCTCCATGGACCACGCATAATCTTTCTCAGAGAAAAAATTCGGACCTATTCACATCAATAAATTCGTACATGAAGGAGTAAATGATAGGATGATTAGAACCAAAACTTCTAAAATATTTTGATTTATTTTGGGAGATCTAAATAAACCGGCCCTGGAACAGGTGAATGTCCTCTTCGACCTTCGGTAGAGGCGCTACTGATTGCAAGTCGCAAGACAAGTGCCATCCGAGTCATTAGTAATGACCAGAAATTGAATAGGTATGATTTTCTAAAGGTGCGTATACATTACAGGAGTTGTTCATTCTTAAGATATCCTTGTTTCAAACGCATTCATGAAGTGCGAATATTTCCAACCGAAAAACAGTTTTCGAAGATATGCGCTGAAATAAGCAATCTGCCCTTGTCAACTAAGTCTGTTTCTTTCGAAGGCAGTAATAATTATTTAATCAACAATTAAAGACAGCGACTAATGGTCAAGATATGTCAAGATAATAGTTTGAGGCCATTAGTCGCTCGATTAATAACCGAGTTGATTACAAGAATTTTCCGACGATCTCAATATGAATTGGGTATGAATTCTTGATTGAAATGCATTCTCATTTTGCCCGAAGATTTACATTTGACATAATAATATGTCTATGTACCTATCTATGTGCCAGTAGAGTTTTGACATTTCTCGTAGTTCTTCTAAATACTTTGTGAACGGTTGCCATGAAAATTTCACATTAAAATATCAGAAGTTGAGCATTCAAATGGGTCATTAACGATCAATTTCGTACACTTTAAAATCACCTTTTATTTTGAGGTCGGTGGAAAATATATTTAATATTCGGATTATTCCACTGTCACCGTCGTTAATATACAATCCTTCTCGATTTAACATTTTTAAGTGAGATTTAAGTTAAAAAACAAAAAGAACCAATTTAAATGTGAACATTCTTATAAATTTGCTATGATTTTAATATTTGAAAGTTGAAACTATCATTTATTAATATTGTACATATTCATGAGTGAATTAAATTGCATTCATTCTGAATTGTTCCCAGAGAAATAAATCTTATAATTGCATAACCAACTTAGTATTAGGTGCATTGAAAATATCGAAATTGAATTATGAAATTTGGTGATGAACTGAAACGTTCATTTCTGGTATAAATGATATTGAATTAATGCATATAATTAATAAGTCAGTGATAAATATATATAAAAAAATTTTAACAATATTTTATCTGTGATCATGTTAATATTTTATGTTCATCATTAGACAATTTAGTTACCAAACTGAAATCAATATATTTTACACTTACATGCATATATTAAACGACACAATATTTTATACACTGATTAAACCAACCCACAATCAAATTCATCAACAAATAAGGAAATTGAAATAAGCATAAACAATTTCGCAGTAAGATAAAGCCCTTATATTGAAATTATGCTAATCTCCTGAACTTCATTAAAGAAATCCAATATTTAAATTTAAATGGTCTTTATTCTATTCTGTTTACTCAAAACACAAAATGGCATAATCTGTTCTGAATCTGGTTCATTGAACGAAACTCAAATATTAAAAATAGGTATAAGGAAAATATTTCCTTATATTGAAATCAATTCACACATCTAATGAGAAGATAACTAACATTATGAAATAAGAAGAAAATATTTCTTGATATTGAAATCGATCGACATAGCTAATGAGTTTATCATAAATTTTAATAAAAACCTTAAAACAAAATTTTTATGCGGAAACCAATGAAAAATTGCGAAGGATAAGTTCATATCATTTTTTACAGTTATTATAAGTTGATTTATTATCTTAATGCAAATAATATATAGTATGAAAAAAACTTTTCCTGAAAAATAATTTTTGATATCATAACAACCCATAAATAGGTTCATGAAAAATAAGAAAATCGAAACAAGCCTAGCAATTCTTTGATATTGGAATTATTTACATACTTAAGAATTAATTCGAAATCTTGAGAACTTCATTGAAAAAATTTATCACAACCAAAGTTACATGTAATCTTCCCCTAGCGTACCTAAATGTAAATTTTCTGAACCAAAGTGAGTTCTTTAAAATTCTCATGAAAAAGTAATTGTGCGAGTACATATCTGCCTTCTGAAAAATATTCGTATGAATAGAATATAAAGAACTTGTTTGGATCAAAAACTTGTTGTTTCAGACAAGTGATATTAAAAAGATCAACCAACTCATGTTGCTCAGCTAATATTTCGCAATATGCACGAACACAGAACTGATTATATATTCGAACCTGAAGTTCAAGATCAAGATCAATCTCTTATATTCAACAATGAAAGTTGAATCCTACGAGATCAACGATATCGCTTGTTTGTTGTCACGATTTTCAAATATCTAACGTAGCCTCAGTCACCTATAAAGAGCTCCTTTGAATAAGTGACACTTATGTGTCAGGAAAACAAAAAAATTGTTAAACTAATAAGAGTTGATCTGATCGTCCTAGTCCTTTGGTTTGAATAGTAGATTGAAAGAAAGGATCTTACCTTCAATGACCACACTGTCATCGAATACATCGGCATAGAGGCAAGGCAGGATGAACACCAGTAATATACACAAATAACATGGTTTTGCGAACCCCATAACGAAATTGAAAAACCAAAATTGTCTTTGGCGCGACGGGAGTACAATGTTTGAATTTTACAAAGTTGCTCCTATAAAACCAAGCTTCATCCCCTCCTCTAAAGCTCTCGGAAGCCAATTTGCGAAGGATCAACTTGTCTATTGGAAAGAATTGGAGGACACTCTGCTTCTTGAAACGATGTGTAGGTGATCTCATTTTGCCAGAACCGATTCAGTAACGGAACCTGATGGTGTAGAGTACCAGGCTCAACACAACTGTCTTGATTTAATCTCTATCAAGCAACGTAAAATAATTTAAATTTGAATTTCCTCGGAACTGGTTCTGCTTGGTTCAAAACACGAATGAGATCATTTCAATTTTTTTCATTTATAGGCGTATGTCAAAACGTTAACTCGATATTTCTATTCCCCAAAAAAAGTATGTAATAATTCACATGATAATTCTCAAAACTTATGTTCTAGTATTTCATTAATAAGCAGAGATGCCAGACAAAAGTGTCTTTGATACTTTACACTTTGAAGGTACCTTTTATACCCTGAAGTATATGAAATACTGTATCTCAAATATCTCATTTCAAGGGGAGTATAATGAGTATCTCAGATACTTTGAAAATCTGTATCCAGTAACCTCAAGAAATCAATAATCTACCGTGTAAAAATATTTCTTCGAAAAGTGCGGTACGCTAGGTGCGCCAACACAAACCTAGTTACTATACCTATTCAAGTTCAAATTGGCACTAATCAAATTGAAACGGCATTAGTCAAATTATTCGAGTTGGCATTTTCAAGTGGCAATAATCAAATTTATATTGGCACTCATCAATTTCAAGTTGGCAATTATCAATTCTGAGTTGGCAATAAATGAAATGCAACTAACAAAATCAATTTATTGAATTCAGTAAAATTATCGAGTATAAATTTTAAATCGAAACAAGAACTTACATATCTAATGCAGGAAGAATGAACCTTTGGATATGTACGAGGCATGTTTTTTAAGTAAGTACCGTTTTGCGATTCCGCCGCCGTAGCGCTACGGTCTGCGTTCCGCGCATGCGTGCTGGTTACCTACATCTCTTGTCTACGCACTGACGCTATTACAGTCTGATTCTTCATTGTATACGTTGTTTACTGAGAGTTTAAAATGCCTCCGACAATCGTGAGTCCCGCCGATTGTGAAGTACAGTTTTTCGGAACAGAAAAGGAGTATTGCTAGTGGAGTTTCTGCCTCGTAATGAGAAAATCAATGCAGCGTCCTATTGTGAGACTTTGGACAATCTGCGTCGAGCAATCCAAAACAAAAGACGTGGCAAGTTGAGTAAGGGTATCGTTTTGCTGCATGACAATGCCCGTCCACATGTGGCTAATCGGACCAAAGATCTCCTCAAATCTTTTAAATGGAAAACTCTAGATCATCCTCCATACAGTCCTGATCTGGCATCAAGCGACTACCATTTGTTCCTGCACTTGAAGAAACACCTGGACGGTCAGCGTCTGCAAGACGCTAATGAAGTCAAAACATTTTTGACACAGTGGTTAACAAGTCAGGCGGCCGAATTTTATGAGGAGGGTATCCAAAAACTGGTGCCACGTTATGACAAGAGCGTCAATATTCACGGAAATTATGTTGAAAAGTAGATTAAGATACAGGCTTTCATGTGAGAATGAAATTATTGCGATATCTTTACACGTCTTTTTTTAATTCCAAAACGGTACTTACTTAAAAAACATGCCTCGTACAATAAATTGTGTACAATTCGAAACAGTTATTCCACCCGAGTTTTCACGAACGATGTTCTCCAATCTCTGTATGCAATATTCTGTCAGACGATCCCGATCAGCTCCATGTAAAATACTTCAGCAATGCCTGCTTTTACACATGCCTTAAATACAGACCATGTAAGTTCAATTGGGTAAACCATAGGGCTATACGGACTTAGTCGTAAAAGCTGTGTGATTTAGCAATTCCTCCTCTTCAATACTGGAGTGTCATGGAGCATTATCTATGACTAAAGTTTGATAAATATTTTGCACACTGCTCAAGCACTGCCTCACAAATTCGTCGGCTTTCTGCTTCCTGAAAGAATCCCTCCTAATTTCAACCAACGCCTCCTTGCTCACAACCAAAACTATTTGCCTTTTCAGGTTCTCTACGAACGACCTTCAGAGTCGTTAGTTTCTTCTATGGAAACGTTGATTGAAAAGTTTTTTATTTTTTCAGTTGCTGAAGGGTAATTTTGGGATTCCCTTCCACTTAACGTATGATGAATTGATAGTGTTCGACGGTTATATTAAACTTCTTGGTCCTTAACTATCTATACGCAGTTCTTTTTGACACATTCAGAACATTTGCAAGATCAAGATTACGCCAGTTACCATTTGCATTATACAATCCACAGATTTGCCCGTTGAAGCTGAAAGCAACATTCTTTTTCAAAGACATCTTGTTCAAATAATAATAATCCCTCTGGGGCTCTGGAATGGTAAGTTCTAGAGTAACGGCCTAGCCAATCCGGGGTAACCGAGTCAACCTGGCAGTAGGTACAAAATGCAACCCATGATGATGGTGCAATTGAAGAATAAGATCCTTGAGTCGCTGCCTGAGGATAGTCAGAGCATATCTGGAGCTGGCTCTGGACATGACAGCATGCGGGACGTCAGTGGCAGTATGCTAAGGAGGCAGGCTCCCGTCATAAAACACAAGATCTTCAACCAGCGTTCACTCAAACAGGGTTACCCAGAAGACTCATCAAAAGTTGTATGAAATTATTATGGGCAACAACTATAAAATAACAGATATGGGTCAAGAACCACATGGATACAAACCACGGTTAATCAATGAACTCAGGCGATGTTTTCACACCTACAATTAACTCAACAGAGGCTAACAGATCAGTATCACGTAATCATCAGAAACAAACTTATCTCAGAAAATGGAAGATCACCCAAGCTCCAATTACCGCACCATGTAGATGTCTCCACTGATAAAGAGACACCGAATGGGTAAGCACCATCTCAGGTTACTTCAGTAAAAACTGCTAATCAAATTTCAAACGAAGATCGACACGCACTTTTGGTTCGTCTGCAATCGGCAATGCCGAATTTTGGGCAACTTATTCTGAAACACCCTGTATAGCTTACATTGCTCAATGAAATGTCTAGGGCTTCTATTTTTCCACGATTTCTGGTGTTGTTGTTGTTTTCGGAGCTTCACATGGATCGTCATCTTTCCATTGTGCAAATTGATGGTGGTGAGTCTTTCTGAACAACATTCGTTAATTAATTCCCTTCGCTTTTGAACCTTCATTAAAGAAGGATCCTTAGTTTTTTTCCATTCTTGAATTGCAATGGCACGTCGATACTTAACGGCTTCTAAACAAAGAATGAAAATTCACTTGAGTTAATATGATAGTGTACCAACAAGCAAAATTAGTCTAGTTGCAATTCTTATCGAACTTATTGATCTACCTGATACATCTTGTTTTCACATTATGTATTAACTTCATCAACATGTTTCACCCTTCGATCACATTTTGCCTGTAAATATTTGTCTTTTCAGTCGGATGCGAGAAACCCCAAAGATTTATGATAAGCAAATGTGGAACTCTCGACATACGGAAACATTTCTCATAGCAATAGTTTGATTAGAGAATAAAATTCGTCGATAAAATAAAAAATCAACAAATATCAAACTCAGACTCCTCAACTATTCATCCAAACATCTCTGGCAGTTGCCATGAATCCTTCCCTTTCATACACATTTTTCATAACGTTTCTATTGGGAGAACTGGTGCGCACTGAGTGCATATTTTGTGTTTCCTTGGTAAAATGATCCAATGAGCATACTGGAAATACCGATTCGATGAAAACCAGTGTAGTGTCAGTGAAACACTAGTGCAAAACTGGTGCACCCAATGGAAAACGTCTTCAATTGCGTTTATTTCCGCTTGAAATGCTCTCGCATGCACAGCCATCGTTTTCGAGTATCTGGTTCATCCGCTACAGAGTTGGTTTTGGAACCATCCATTGTACCATTTAATTATGATTATGTACTTTACAGGAGTCAGGAGTTGTGTGTTTTCCTAGTCCTATACTACCTATTGATGAATCAACGAAAATTTTTTTGGCAGTTTATTATCTAGGGAGGTTTGCAGATATGATGTTTCCTTTCAGGGGACAACCATGCAGTTTGCTCTTTGATGTTCTCATTCCTGTGCCCCACTAGATATTTTGAGAATACTCTCATGTGCAGCTCAATGTGTTACAAGGTGGAGAGGAGTGAGATCCCTTATTATCTCCTGTGCCCTAGAAGGGCAGGTGTTTATGACTCATTTAATTCACAGTCATGCGAATAACTGCAATAATCTTGGTGGAGCGTCGTTCTTCCTTTAGATTAGATTAGAGGGGGGGGCGATAAAGCTATGCTAAACCTTGCTGACACCTTGATTTTTTTTCCTGGAGGAAAAAATGTTTTTACGCACGAAAAGTGTGGACCTCAGGTAAGTATCGAATATCCACTGAAAAAAACACCAGGTTATTATGCCTAAAACGTGGAACGAAAGGCAGCACCGCAAATAAAAGCAAAGCAGTGAAAATCCGGATCTACCCGATGCCCAACCTAGGACGACGAGCAACCCAGCGAAGGACTGAGGTAAGCGCCATGAATTTATTGTATTCATTCAGACCCCTTTAAGGACTCTAATCGACAAAACTTCCAGGTCGTCAGCTGAAATAAGATTGAGTCCTCGCAGATGATTTGGCCGACTGGTTGGACCAAACTTCCCCGCAGTAGAGAGTAGCGTGTTGGTGAGTGCTTTGATTTCTTGTTCATATTGGTATTAGTAATCTATTTTGTTTCGATGAGCGGCATTCAAATTAATCTGCTCTCCTACCAACTATGCATCAACCACCACTCATTTGTAATCTTTGACCGCAACCAAATCAGGCTTACGTATACCATCCCCTCTTGCTTCTAGCTTTTTATTTAGATAGTGACACAGAGCGTTGTGCGGGAGGCATGAGTACTGTGACATATCTGTTGAATATGATTCTGTGTTTCCACAGCATCACATCCAGCTCTACAGGATCTAGGTGTGTGGTGACCCCTACTTCCCCTGGATCTTGTAGGGATGGCGTCAATGCGCAGCTTGACGGACCTGAGGAAGTCCCTGCTAGAAAGGAAACGCGTGCCTTCACTCAACCACTTGTGTTGCTGCGGGACTCTATCGGAATCTTTGAGTGCTCTTCCATCGATTGAGTCGTATAGATCATTCAATCGTCTCGTACAGACAGCCTTCTCCGCTTTCTGGTAACTTTCGAGCTCACTCCCACTGAGCTCGATGCTTTGCAGGCGCCTCCGGGTTCCCGGCCATTCGGGTATCAAAGGATAAAAAGGCCAATATAGTTGCCAAAGAGAGCGCACGAATGTCACTCATTGGACCAGAACCCTTTTGTGGTTATGTAAATGTACCTATAAGAAAGAGTTTCTGGAGAGGGAGAAAGCCGAAAAGGAAAAACTCTGGCGGAATCTTCCAGGGATGGATCATTCCACTAGTTTGAAACAGCAAGATCCAAAAGATATCTGAATCTTGGTAAGAAACAATTACACCTCCTCACTGGCTTTCTTGCAGGACACTGCCGCCTCAGGAAGCACCTGTTGTGGATGGAATTATCGGACACTGACGAGTTTAGGTTCTGTGGGGAGGAGGAAGAAACCCCCATTCACCTAGTCACGGAAAGCTTTGCCATTGCAAGCTTTGGGCGAGAAACTTTTATGAGGAGAATACCTAAACCTCGTTGAAGCCTTCACAGATATTGGATTTCATCAGATCTCTGGAACTGGAAGGCGAGCTGTAAAGGGTGTGGTGAGAACAGTTCTGTAAGGGGGTACAATAGACCTTGAGGTCGAAGTGAACTGTAACCCCTTTTATAACTATAACTACAAATATCTCAACTATACAGTCACTGGAAGAATACGGTCACCTTTCATACACAAAGAACTAATTCTATCAGTACCTGAATACCTAGATCCAGCACAATAATGCAAAAGCTATCAAGCGTGTTTTCAATTGACCATTTATTCAGACTGCAAAGACAATTTATGGGTCATATAATGTATACATAATAATTGAGATTGGCTTCTCTGAATAGTGTTCAGTACCGTATGCAATTTCCAAAGGTTCTGAAACTGACATTTATAGATTGGTTGAATATTTTCCGTATGTTGAATGGGAAATTTTCTGTCTCGTTACGAGTTTTATCTTGGACAATAGAACTTTCGAACTAGAATGACAAACACAAAGGGAGTTTTATATGTGGAGTTCACTGAATGAGCGGTTGTACAGGATGTGGAAATTTGTTCAATAAGCCAAAATGATCATTTGGACATAAAAATAATCATACAGACACTTTTTTGATCGCTATTCGGAGATGCACTTGAGTTTTTCTAAAGGGTTCCTTACTGATCTATAATTCATAGGTTTGTTCCTCATAAACGAACAGTTCATTAGGAATCATCATGAAAGATCATCATTTTTATGAAATATGTGATGATTTGCCAGTAGTGTGCTCGAATTGTTGAGATAAGTACATCTTTACACAGGTTTTTTCAATAAGAGGTGTTATTTTGAATAGCCCGCTATTTCGGCAGATGTCACGTTTGAAGCGGTCATTTTTTGACATTTGACAAGTAGAAACTATGGCATTAATAAAAATGGAAAGATACACGCTTCAAGAACGCATTGAAATTATTAAAATTCACAATAAAAATGGTGTAAATTTGGCAGAGACAGTTCGTAAAACTCGAACATTTTTGGGTCGTCGTGAAGCACCTTGTCGGACCGTAATAGAGAAATTGGTAGAAAAATTCAAGCTGTTGGGACAAGTTAGTGATGTGAAGAATAAAACCCCTGCACGTCGCTTAAGAACAGCCGAGAATATTGCTGCTATAGCCGAAAGTGTTGAAGAAAATCCAGGTTTGTCCATTCCTCGTCGTTCTTTGGAATTAGGCATCCCACAAACGTCATTACACCGTATTTTGCATAAATATTTGGTTCTTACGGCTTATTAAGTTCAGTTAACACAAGAACTCAAGCCGGCCGATCATCAACAACGTCGTGTCTTTGCTGATTAGGTCGTTGAAATGCATGAAAATGATCCGGAATTCCATCGAAAAATCTTCTTGAGTGATAAGGCCCTTTCCACCTCGGTGGCTTCGTCAACAAGCAAAATTATCGCATCTGGGGCTCGGAAAACCCAAGAGTTATTGTTGAGAAGCCTCTTTGTCCTCAACGTGAGACTGTTTGTTGCGGTTTATGGTCCGGCGGAGTCATTGGACTTTTTCGAAAATGATAATTTTCTTTGAATGTCAAAATAACACATCTTATTGGAAAACCCTCCTATATTATGATGAATCGGCATTCCTTTTTCGATTGGAATATACTTGGTGTAGGTACTTAGATTTCTTTATGATGGGTTTCCTTGATGAGCTATAATTTATTCATAGTGATATTTTATGATAACTTATGAAGGATCATCATTTCTGTTGCTTCAAAAATTAAGCTGTCATGTATTGCCAGTGGCGTAGGTACTCGGATTATTAAGGTACATATATGTAACCTTAAAAAGAGAAGTTATGAATACACTAATTTTGATATGATAATACTTTTAAAGTGGACAAACTTCAAGGGGAGATTATAAGAGTGATTTGCAACAAAAAATGTCAATTAACATTTCTTGATTTTCCGAAATATTTAGAGTTTCTAAAATGATTATTATTGAGTTTTCCTGGTAGTCTCATCAAATTTGACTACATATTCAGAAAGAGCAATGAATTTGCTACGAGATAAGAGAATCTGGGTACAAAAAAAACTCTTATTGGAAATATGCGAAAAGCATGGCAACTTTTTATCTATTTCTGGTGATCCCTGGGTTTTGCCTATGATCTTCTACCCGAAAAGTGTATTTTCCAGTTGAGAAACACTAAATATTCTGAAAAATGTACGTCACAGTTCTGAACGGTTGGTAAATAAGCCAAATAAATGATATTATATTCGCAGTCCCGTAAGTTCTTCGAAATCAGATCGGGAGAGAAAAATCGATCCATTATTTAGACGATAACATTCGTCCTGACCTGGTTAATGAACTTTTGGAAGGTATCAATAAGTGCATGAAAAACCAGATCTAGTTTTACATAAATATTTAACGAGTCAATCCTCTTGGAATCCAAGTTCAAATCTATCTTCCCATCTAGTCATTCTTAAAAAAGTTGAATAAACACTTAGGTGTCAATATAATGAAGATCGTTTCGAGGTTCGCAGGTAGACAATACAAATGGTTCTGTGAAAAGATTATCGATCAAAGTTGTGACAGCTGATAATTCAATAATAAATTATAACATTAGTCATGAATTGAGAATGCTACTGTTGTAAACAATCAGTTGTCTGAAGACCATGCTGAATTTTAATGTTGGATATCTATTTCATTCACTTTTAATTTCGACAAAAATCAGTTACTTTCTGATGAATGGAAACAATAGGTCTCTTGAATGGAAAGCAAAATTCCTCATTTATATCATTGTATTAATAACTTCTTTCAAATAATCATTGAAAATATGAAGAAAATGGGGTTTGAATGAAGATCTCAAAATTTTGCATAAACATTCAGTATATCAATATTCATTCACAAAATAAATTTCACTCGAATCGGATATCTTGTTATGAAAATATAAAAATTCTTCTTTTCGATATTCCAATTGAATTTTCTATCGTTCTGACGACGCGATATTTACCATTCACAAAATGAAGAATGAATAAACAGTGATCATAACTGCTTGTAAGTTTTCATTTTTTCCGAGAAAAGTATCCACACTATCCACTGTATCGAAACTTTGCAGGATACTTTTTTCTCCAGAATTGAATGGGAAACCATAAGACAATATAATTTTTCGAAAATCTGTCCCACGAAAACAATTTTTGAACGAAAATCATAAGATGTTGTTATTTTCAACCCCTAAATAATAAAGTTATGAGATCCGAAAAATGTGTGTGTAACATCTACTTAGTGCTTCATATTATGTACTTATAGTTTTATGACTCAGTGTTTTTAAGAAGCCGTAAAAAAATTAAAAACTGTCAACTCGTCATCACCTTCCAAAGGCTCTATCTTGAAAGGGGGGTCGATTTTGAAAAAAATTTATATGAACTACCCCTGCTAATTTGCATCGAGGAATCATCCCTCTCATTTGTTTACAGATATCCTGTATAGTGAGCCTACGAATAGGTGGAGCCACAAACGAAACACCGAATTTATTTTTATCATTTGTTACCTATCCTTCAAACACTTATGGTCAGTTTAAGCCATGGAGGTATATTCCTTTACCTCCATGGTTTAAGCCAAATCTATTAAAAAATTTATTTGTTCTGAGTGTCTGAAGCGAACCATCTAGGTGATTTTTTGAATGGAAAATGGTATAATGGAAAAAGTTGAATACTTGGCAGTGATTAAATTCTTTCATTTGAAGCGAACAACGAATGATGAAATCAAATCTGAACTGGATTCACACCAGAATCAAAAGAATCGGCAAAAGAATGGATAGGATTGGGTGGAATCGCACCAAAGCGACCAAAGAATCAACCATCGGCTGGGAAGGTAATGGCGTCTGTTTTTTTAAACTCCAGTGGTATATTGTCCATAGACTATTTGGAAAAGGAAAAACAATCAATACTGACAATCCGAAATCTCAAAAAAAAACGGTCATATATCGAAGAAAAATGCGTCTTTTCGCAAGACAATGGACCAACTTACAAATCAATAAAAACGATGGCAAAAATCCTCGAATTGCTTCCTCATCCACCGTATTCTCCAGCGATTATTATGTTTCCAAACTGAAAGAGATGGCTCCAGGGGTAGAAATTTGAGACGAACAATGAGGTCAAATGGAATACTGAAGCATATTTTGGAAACTTGGATAAATCTTACAATTATATCGTATCTTTCCGATGTGAATTTCCAATCCTGTATATCTACGGAAATTTTGGATGATTTATTATGGAATTTATTCATTCTTTTCATTGTGTTTCGTATATTTGCGGATTGAATGCGCAATAAGGGTAGATAAAAAAATATTAGCATTGTTTAAGGAGTTTCTCCTTATTGCTTATTTGGTACTTTTTGAATAAAAGTTCCATTTCCTTTCGAAAACCCCGAATAAGTTTTCTCCTGAAATAGCTAGAAAATTTAATAATTTCACATCTGACTACTCTATCGGCAAATTGAATTCTCGGCAATTTAGGTACAAATCATTAAAATAATCCTCAAAATATAGTGAAATTGTAGAGTGCTCAGGGTTACCACAGCCGTCTATAGAGAGTACTTCACAAGGCTATGATGGGGTTACGACACTCTATTTCAGGAGAGTATGAAGTGGGTAAAACTTTAGCCCCTCCTTCTCTATAGAACATTCGTTCGTTGTCGTTCATATCCGAGTAGCCTTCAGAAGCAGACGACCCGACATAATTCATAGAAGAGTTCATGAAACTCTAGATGAATTCACTGAATGGTGTATCAAATGGAAAATCCAGATAAATGGACAAAAGACCCGGGCAATACTTCTCACGAGAAGACGGATGATTATAAACTCCAAACTTGACGTCGATGATAATGAAGTATGTATAATGGAAGAAATAGGCCAAATACCTTGGAGTAACATTTGATAGAGGACTGACTTGGAAGAAACACATCGACAATGCAGTGAGTAAAACGAAGTCTTCCGTGGCTCGACTTTATCCACTGATAGGAAGAAGAAGTCATATGATCAAGAATGTGAAACTGACGATGATAAAGACGATTGAGAGTCCACAACTAACATATGGATCAGCAGCATGAGGATATGTCCGCGGAAGACAGACTGCTGAGATTAGCGATGGATCAACCATGGTTTGTTAGAAACAAACAAATCCGCAAAGATTCAAACTGGGAGACAATAACTGACTTCATGAAGAAGAAAGCAGAGAAGATATTTGAAAGAGCCAGAGAACATCCGAACGAGGAACTGAGAAGACTGACTAACTATAACCCAGAAGAAGATGCAAGAAGAATGAAGGTCTGTCTCAAAAGACCGAGATATCAGGTATGTTGCCAGTTGGAGGCTGAAAGTCTAGAGCTGTGAATTTTTTCAAATTCATAGTCCTGGGAATTCAACCGTAAACTTATTAAGCATCAGTAGAGTTAACCAAATTTGGAGTAGAACATTAACCCGCATGTAGCCGCATGTAAGATGAGATAGATCACATAAGTGTCAGCTGGTTGTTGGACCTTAGGTCTCGAACATGCGAGAAGGTGTTTTTAGTGGGTATTCACCTAGGCCCTCGAGGGGGTCTCGGTGCGAGTCCCACACTGTTCCATCCTTATGGTGGTTAGCTCGTAAATGAGTTTACACTTGCTTTCACGATAGAGAGGTCGTAGCTATAGGAGGGGCTAAGAGGTTATTTCCCTCCATACCTTCCTGAAATGGGCTATACCTTTGTAACATCAAGGTGGCAGGCAGCACACATTACACAGCTTGTGTATATTTGGTTGCCTGAAAATAATTTCAATACATAACAGTAACGACATTGTATAAAGAATCCTTCTTTATACAATGGTAACGAATTACAGGGGTATGCCAGGCAAATTGAAGATATGCAGTATCCTTGTTTATGTAACTCTAGTTGTCCAATGAAGTGTAGTTCGGGGAGTTAGCTCACAGAGGGAGCTTTGGTTTAGATGTGCCCATTCATAAATTCAATTCGAATTTTACTACGAATATGTTGCGCGCGAATTAAGAAAGTCGGATGTTGCCAAATAGTGTAGACGAAGATGGGGATATATAAAAAAGAAGCCAATAGTGAAGTTGACCAAAACTCCCTCTGTGAGCCAACTCCCCGAACTACACTTCATTGGACAACTAGAGTTACATAAACAAGGGCAGTATGTTTAGTTGCCTATTGACAATTTGAAAAGGACCGGTAATCTTTATTTTCATAAAACTGCTTTAACTGGACTGAATGTGTTTAGAATTTACGGATATTGTTTGAAGAGTTTAAGTTTCATCAATGATACTGATCTCGAATAGAAGTTGAACTTCCAATGCAGTCAATTTATAATCTTTAAATAGTTTTCGACTCGAAAAATAACTATTTTTCGGAATGCCTACTTTGCGATTTTGTGAAATAAATGATAAAAGAGAAAGAGGTTTCAGTATTGTTCGGAGAATATACTCTATTAGCTGTGAAAATAATTCAAAATGGACAGAAAAACCCTAGAATTTTCCGAATATCAACACCGCTGTAAGAAAGAAGAAATTTGAACTTATTCTTCATGCATGTATCTATATGGAATAATTGTATAAATAATTCGTGTTAAAATAATTCAATAATAAAATATGTATCATGTAAATAATAAGCACGCACTTAATGCAATAAATTCGCCATTATATTCGTAGATCTCTTTATTCAAGTGTTCATCTTCACACTGCTAGATGTCAGCTAGAATGACTTTGATAACGATAATGAATCAATCGATTTACGAAATAACAAAAGGAATTGTCAACAAAGGTTCAGTATCCTACAATTCCTACTTGTTGGTTAATTGTATGTACACCTAGACCTAGACGAAAGAAAACCTTGGATATTATATAATCAATTAATTTCACTTTCCCAGAACTTGAAATCTGAACCTTATTCTCTACGGAGTCGACGTGAGATTAAAAACTTGGCAACTATTATAAGTATTATTTAAAAAACGTGAGAATTTCATTCAGTTCACTTTCACTGGCATTACTGAAAAGATTTTTTAAGATGCCTGAAGTAGTTTTTGTACTCGGCCCTCCTGGAGCAGGAAAAGGAACACAATGTAAAAAAATTGTGGAGGTAAGAATATATTGAGTTTGGCTGTTAATTCCATACTTTAATTTCAAATATTAAAAATTTTAGAAATATGGTTACGTTCATTTATCAGCAGGAGATTTACTTCGGGAAGAGAGAGCAAATCCAGGATCTCAGTATGGCGAACTAATAGAAAATTATATCCGAGAGGGTAAAATTGTTCCTGTAGAAATAACATGTAGTTTATTGGAGAAAGCAATTGAAGCTTCTGGCAAAGATAGATTTCTCATAGATGGATTTCCCAGAAGTAAAAATAACTTAGATGGTTGGAATAATACAGCTGCCAAACGGATTAAGCTTTCCTTCGTTCTGTACTTTGACTGCCCCCTAGAGGTTGGTTAATATTAAAATATACTCAACTTCTTTCATAAATTGAACAATGATTCTTTATGCCTTCACAGACCTGTACAGAAAGATGCTTAGCAAGGGGTGCTGCTGGTAGTGGTCGATCAGACGATAATCTTGAAAGTTTACAGAAGCGAGTGAAGACGTTTTTGTCAGAGACAGAACCCATTATTCAACATTACAAAGCACTGGATATGGTGAAAACTGTGGACGCTACAAAATCAGAGGATGAAGTATTCGAGGAAGTGGCTAAGATTTTTGGTCAAATTAGTGCTTGAAGCCCATAGTACAACGATCAGTATTTGAAACAGTAATACCTCTACAATTCAAGGCTTATCTTGAATAAAGTGATTTGATGCTTTTTCCATCAGTGATAAATTGTAAATTTAAGATTATTTATTTTGTTTGCAAGGGAGGTCATTATGAAAAAATTGCTGGCAGTCTAGGAATTGTGTAATTAATAGGATTCCTTCCAGACATCCATAATCAAATTTTGCTTCAGTACGTTGTATTAAATACTCATTTAAGTTCATGTATTTTTTACATTTAAGCTTATTTGCATCTACATAACAGCTAAGAGACAGTATTTCAAAGTAGCATTTAATGGCTAAGGTTTATTATTATACATTAAGTACAGAATAAAATTGAAATCAATTCGTTTTTTTAATCCACCAGAGGACTTTTCGGAAAATTACTCGATCACTGACCCGGGTTGAATATTGACAGTTCAATTGATGTCAAAATTCAACCCGAGTTAGTGATCGAGTAAGTTTCCGAAAACCCCTATTGTGTTTTTCATTGGGTGGTCTAGTTTTACAATGACACTATAATGGTTTTCATCGAATTCTGGACCAGTTCATTACCAATGGAATATGAAATGTTCGACAGATTCTATCATCTGTTCTAATTAAAAGCTTATGCTCTGTTTAGTCAATTGAGCACCAAAATAATTTGAGGTTTATAATGTATTTGCCACGATTTTCAGCCTGCAGACTTTACAAAAATGATTGCACTCAATGCAAGATTCCCAATGGAACACAAAATATGCCCCAGTTTTCCCATGGAAAACGCTATTAGTGGGTATGCAAAAAAAAATGCTTGTTTAAATATATAAAATTGTATTTTAAAGGAAATGACAAACATTTCATAAAAGTTGAATATGATAAAACTATATTATTGTAGGTAATAAGAGGTGAATATACACAACATTTAAGTATCTGCAGAGTTTTCAGTAAGGAACAAGTATAAAAATTCAAAGGAGAAAAGATCAACCAAAAGCATATGTGTAAAGCTATACATCAAAAACAGGTACATTTTTTGTGAAAAACGAATTCCATCAGATATAACCTTCAGATAAAACTATATATTATCACAAGAAACAAACATAAACAAGATAGGAAAATTTAAGGAAACAATCAATCAAGATAAAAGATAGCAGTAGAAGTACAGATGACATTGCAAAATTATATAATTCTAAGCTGAAAAGATATGTTCATCCTGCCTTTAAAATGACATAAATAATTCGAATTTATAATTTTTACACCTCCATGTATCAGAAATCATATTGATTTCTCAAATTAAATAATTATAAATATTTTTATTAATTTTCTATACTTCTGATGAGATAAATAAAGTAAATATCGATCAAATTATAAATAATGAACAAATTAGATAAAATCAAAATAAATATGAAAGAAGCTGGGGGTCTTGAAAGCAGTATGTAATATTTAAACGCATCCAATTCTGGATTAACAACAGCACCAATAAATATCATTGAAACACTAATTACAACTCGAAGTAGAACACAAGAGACAAAGTACTGAAGTGTTCTACTCAAGTGAACTAAAAAGTTTAAAATTGAGAAAAGTATCTACTTCCATCTAATCATCTGGGAAATGAGGCTTTTTAACACAATCAACAACATATTCAATCAATGGAAATCTTTTTGGAAATTCTAAATGAAGAATTACTAGAAACCGAAAGAATAAATAGCGATTAGCAATGTATAGAATAAGTTTTAGTATTTTATCAAATAACTTAAGTACTTACATTAAAATGCTACCTAAAATAAAGAGGTAGTTAAAAAAATTAGAATAATTTCATATAAAATTGAAAATAAAAGCAAACCAATAGTACGAAAATTGGCAGATTTCAAGTGTTGATTCGTAAAATAATGAAGTATAAAAATTATGAATTGTAGTACGATTCAAACGGTAATCACATATTGTATAAGGGAAATTAAAGCCATAAGAACTTAATAGGATCTCTTGGTACAGAAAAATTGTTAGTTACCAGTACAACGCACTAAAAGTTTTTACATGCAAATGTAAAATGTATTTTTAGGAAAATTGATTAAAGGTTGTGGACACATCATAATTGTTGTCGGACAAGGTGACCACTATTTTTTAAAATTAATTTGCCTGAAATTATCAAAAAATATAATTTGTATATACAGGGTCATAGTGACGCTATATGGACCATTTCGAGAATCAGACATTGGAAAGTTTGTCGGACTCATTCCAGAAAAGGCACTCACGAAGTTTAACTTTTGTATGTGACAAAAAACTTAAGTTCGTCGTACAGGGGACTATATAGTGCGGCTCCAGCTTATACATTTTAAAATTCTGATGAAATATACCTATTTCTCCAGTATCTGACAACTAAACATCTAAATTAACAATTTAGCAAGATCAAACTCTATAATTACATTTACTATAACAACTACCACTGTTTTTGAGTTCCACAAGAGCAATTGCAGTTTGGATTTCATCATTGGTCATGGCTTTTTTCTTACCATCGTGTAAACAAACAAGAACTGAGGGCCTATTCTGATTTTCCATCATCACCAGATTTTCGGCCGGGCAAGATAATTCGGAACTATGGTTATTTTCTGTACTTTCAATTGGTTCATCCCAGTTCAGGGGTTGGGCAAGTTCTTCATGATTATTCTCATGATCATCCAGAACAAGGTCTCCTTTTTTTGTGGCCTCACGAAGCCATCTTTTCTTTGGTAGCTCCTTGTCATCTCGACTGCTGGAGTCTGAAAAACATGAAGTATTGTTCAGTGCCACACCCAAAATTTACTTATTACTACTCAATTTGAAAGTTTGTTTCATTTTAATTCTCTTTAATCACCACTAATTGTTACAAGATTATGCTCGTGAAAATATCATTATTTGCCATAATTAATTTTACTAGTTGAAGATCGAACAGGGATATTCATTTTCTGGACATCAACAGATCAGTAACAAATGAGCTCGCACCTGTTATTATTGATTCATATGAAAAATAACGCAAACCGAACCAGAGTTTAATGATGATTAATAACCTAATTTGATATTTTTGAGCACTCGTTCTACTTAAATGAGTGCTATATCATTTTGACCAAATGTCTGTAGTTTTCGAATTTTGAGCCGAAAATGGCGTTAGACTCTGATGACAAATTCCTGGTCAAATTGAAATCTGTCCGTGGAGCCGTCCGTTAGCACAATAACTTTCGAAGGGATTGTCTTAGAGACATGAAATTTTCGGAATGAGTTCGGGTCTAAAATGGCTCGGTTAAATTCGTTAACCAGTGTGAACAGAACCATAGAAAATTCAATTGGAATATTGAAAAAGAGAAACTTCATATTTCCATAAAAAGATATCCGATTTCAGTGATTTTTTTTTGTGAATGGAGATCGATATTCTAAATGTTCATCCAAAATTTCGTGGCCATAGTTTCAACAGAACCATAGAAATTCAATTGAAATATTGAAAAAAAGATCTTTATATTTCCATAACAGTATATCCGATTCGAGTGAAATTTTTCCGGTGGATAAACATACTGAATCTCCATGCAAAATTTTGTAGACATAGTGTTAAGAGAACCATATAAAATTCAATTGAAAGCATAATCTTATCAGCAGTTTTCAGCAAAAAGATTCATTTTGACGAGTTCACCTGGCGCAAAAAATACCTTGTTAATTTCCAGAGCTCATTCTCGAAATAAAAATGACATGTTATATTAAGTTTATGACAAATGGTCAAAAAAATTCAGAAGAAACTGTATTCGAGTTATTACCTGCTTCCTCTTTGGCGCTAAAATTTTCTTCACCATCGCCTGCAAGAGTTGGAAATTCAACTTCAGAAGGAGGAGGTGTGTTTTCAATATCTGTCTGATTTGAATTCTCATTAGAGCTCAACCAGTTGAGTGATAACGATGGTGACTTTTCACTGAACGACCTCACCCGAGACCTCTTTGGAGTTGTTTCTAACTCCCCAGATGATCCAGACGAGCATCTTTTTATTCTCCTAGCCAAAAAAACAATATATATCAATTTCATTATGAAGGGGGTTTCAAGTTGGGCGGTTTTATCTTAAAAATAATTAATAATGGCGCACTGAATTCGTCTGGGTATTTTGACAAATTATTGTGGCCTGAATTGAATATAGATCTAGAGGACATTTGGTTTCAACATATGATGACCGTACCTCACTTTCCAAATGACATAATTTATTTATTGAGACAGATATTTCCTGGGCCAATAATCTCCAGAAATCGTGATGTCTAGAGACCGGATTATATATGCATTTGCATATTCAAGACATCTTCAGCGGTATCAATCAGATTGCAAATGAAAAATCACACAATTCTGAAGATTTTACGAATTTGTCTGAAGAAGGTGTCTGATATAGACACCGAAACGTTACATTATCCTTTTAATTTATTTCCTTTTTTCAGTTTTACTGTTAGGCAACAATTTTTTCCAAGACCAATTTGCTCCTGACAAATATGTAAGTGCTTTACCTTGATTTAATTTTTTTTTTATTATTTCTATTTCAAAGACTGGGAGTGAACACCTATAAAGTTTTTAAGAAAATTTCAGCGGTATTTGCATCTTTTAGGTAAGATCCAGTTATGATGCATATTTTCGGTACATATTTTCTTACCTGCGTTCCGAAATGCGATAAAAGTGCTGATCCGACCAAATTCCACAAAATATGAGGTCTATTGAGTAATAATTCTAATAATTGTGACTTTTGTCAGATTTACGAATCACTTTTTTCGCATTCCGCAACGCAGTATTAGTAGCAGCGCTACGAAAGTATCCAAATAATGAGTAAAATACGCCAAATGAACTCCACGTTGCCATTGGCAAATCCGAATAAAACTCAAGAAAAATTTGAAAGGATATTGAAAGGAATTCCTGGTTTTGAAGATTTCCCTCTTATCAAGAGTTTTATTAATGGGATAGGACCTGAAACTATAAGAGAGAACATAGCACCAAGGTTCAAATTCTCACCAATTACGTCCGCGGATGTGGCGTGAACCTTTTCCACATACAAATATATTCAAAATGATTGAAGACAAAATTAAACAATTAAACACTTGGAACAATAATTGTAAACGTTTACAAAAACGTTTAATTAAATTTTAATACCATATTATTATGAGTTATTGATATGTTGATTTTGAATTAAAAATTACTTTTCTTGTTTTTTAATTCCACAAATTAATCATCAAATATTGCATATTCTGCATATTTTCGTACATATAACATTGTTTTATGTTGCATATAATCCGGTCTCTAGTGATGTCAATTGGCCACCAAGATCATGAGATTTGACACTGTTGGTTTATTTTCTTAGGAGTTATGTGAAAAGCCAGGTCTATAAGAATAATCCACAATCGATTCCTGAACTAAAGAATGAAATAATTCTTGTCATTAGTGAGATAGAGCCTCAATTAGTATTCTTTTTACCCACTTCAACTGAGACACTGCTGACAGTTCAGTTGAAATTTCGAATGATGACAGTAGTTTCTCAGTTAATCTCAGATGAAGTGGGTAAAAAGAACACTAGTATTATTTTTTGTACATAAATTACATAACTATTTCTTCAATTACCGAAGAAAAGTTTTTGAAAATTAATACAAATTTTGCTTTATTTATTTATGGATTATGGAATTATGAGAATCAAAAGGAATATGGATTTGACCAAGTACCATTGTTTCAGGTTACCTAAAAGCTTACTTAGTGCTATACCAGAGCGATTTAAATATGAATTACCAATATATTCCCTTCAAATTTTACAGTGTTCCAACTAAGACAATTGGAAAGTTTTTAAATCACTAGGTATATAAACGAATGGAATGATATGAAACATATGTGACACAGACTTTTGATCATTTTAAATTCTTTTCAAAAAGAACATAACAGAAAGAATGAAACAGTTATTCGCAAAAAAGAAACCACATTTAAACTACATATTTGTCCAAGTGAACATATTAATTAATTAAGAAGTTTTGGAGAAAGTTTGTTTCAGTAATAAGTAATAAATGCTAATTTGTTTGCTTACAAAAGAAAAGTGCTTACTTCTCATTATTTGTCAACCAGGCTCGTACTTCCGCATGGTGGGCTTCATCCATCGACTTGTCATATTCAATTTTGTTGGACGAGCTAAACCTTTTCAGATGTAAATCTGGATGAAGCTGACAACGCCTATTCGCATGTGTAAATCTCTGTTCACAGTTCGGAGCAGAACAAATGAATGGTTTTTCTCCAGTATGAAGTCTTTGATGTGTTTTTAATTGTCCCGACTGAGCAAACCTTTTGCAACACTTCGGATAATCACATGAATATGGCTTTTCACCTTAAAACATAACCAACATATAACACCTCAAAAACTAATTAACAGTATTTTCTTTTGTTCAAGAATTTTTTGTTAATTTTTTTTTAAATATTCATCAAACCAGTTTTCCTATGTTAGAAACTTACATAAATATGACTAACATTTCTTCGTGACGACAAATGATCGCTAGAGGAAATTAATTGAGTTCATTCAACTCCAATAATGTCCTGACTTTTATATGAATTGAATTTATACTTAAACAGCACAAATGAAAAAGAATAATATCAAGAAATGTGTAAAAACTCGGTTATAAGCCAAATTAATGTAAGAATTACCCACGATACAAGGATAAATGTGTTATTCAACCAGATTTAAATGTCTTTTAAATGTCCAATCCACCTACCTGTGTGGGTTCTGAGATGGGCTTGCAATGATTTTTCCCTTGGGAAAACTCTTCCGCAGTATGTGCATTTTATAGAACTTGGGGATGTTGAACCTTCCAAAATGAGAGCATTTAAACAATCAGCCCTTGGTCGACCTCTTCTATTTTCGTTCGGCGATACAGAAATAATTTCGTTTGGAGAATTCCCGTTACATGCGTCTTTGTCTAGTGAATTGAGAATTCTTGGTTTTAATGCCCTTTCTGGTGTTAATGATGTGATTTCATTATTGTTAGATACTCCCTTGTTGCGTTTTGGGGTACGAAACATCGTTTAAAGGGAGACTTTCACTCGATTTTATTTATGAAAATCAACATTTTCACAGATGCAAACAAAACAAACCACTTAAGTGTTTTGCCATCGTTGTTTCCATGTTGTAGTGTGTAGATGGCGCCAATATTGGAGGGAAATTGAATTTGATAGCCAACCTAATAATTTGCTTTATCGCATATTTATAAAGATTCTATAATAAAATACATTTACATTCCCAGTGAATAATATTTAATTTAATAAATTGTTATTGCTAGTCTGACATCTTTAACAATATCAATCAATTGTTATCAATGACAACATGTAGGACAATTTGGCAACTTGTTCGAATTTACGATTCGATTGAATATTTGTTTAACTGCTAATCCTTTTGAAACTGTCTGGAGAAAAATATTCTCCCTCTCTGTAGTTTTCTTGGATTTTTTCAAGATTGGAGATACTGTATTAGATAAGTGAAATTAACTATAAACGTTATTTTATGAGGATTTAAGACATGTCCTGTTTACTCCTTCTTTGAGATTCCCACAGTTCTAGAGGGATAAATCTTCGAAACCTGAAGTCTGATCGTGCCGAGTAGTGATGATTACAGAAAATGTAAATACGCGCAAACTCATGAAGAATTTTATGTGAATAACTGCATAGAAATTGTAAAAAATAAAACAGAACTCGGTAAGTAGGATTCGGCAAGCTTAAAACTTGGATGGGCGACCGCAATGTAGATTATTCGCGTAAATAAGCTATTCAAAAATTTAATACAAATTAAAAACTCTACTATTATGTGTATATATCTTTCACTTGATAATATGAATGATAGATTTCCAACATGTTAAAATTAAAACGTATATGGGGCAGCCTGAAGAGTATAATTCCTTAATAACTTTTTAGGTTTTCACTCCCAGTCTCTGAAACAGAAATGAAAATTTTTAATTGAGAGGAAATGCTCCTACTTGAATCTTTGCACTAATTTGTCACGAGCAAATTGGTTTTGAAAAATTGTTGCCTAACAGTAAAACAATGCTTAAACAATGGTAAAAACATTGTTTAAGGACCTTAAACAATGGTAAAACTAAAAAAGTAAATAAATGAAAAGGATACTGTAACGTTTCAGTGTCTATATCAGACTCCTTCTTCAGACAAACTTGTAAATCCTTTGAAATTGTGTATTTTTTCGTTCACAGTCTAAAAAAAATATACACAATTCCAAAGATTTTACAACTTTGTCTGAAAAAGGAGTCTGATATAGACACCGAAACCTTACATTATATCCGTTTCATTTATTTCCTTTTTTAGTGTTAGGCAAAAATTTTTCAAAACCAATTTGCTCCTGACAAATTAGTGCGAAGATTTAAGCAGGAGCATTTCATCAATCAAACATTTTTAATTATTTCTGTTTCAGAGACTGGGAGTGAAAAACTAAAAAGTTTTCTAGAAATGTAGAATCCTTCCAGATTATATTTCAATCGATATATAAATAGTAATGTTAAATAATCAGTACCTATCCAATTTTTCACTTGAAATTTCAAGTAATTAATTTTCAATTAAATATTGGAAATGCATGAACGATTTTTTTTCTATTGTTCTATAGGCTTCATTCATAACAGTACATAAATTTCAGGGGTAGCTTGAGAGCTTTACATGAAGTTACCGATTCGTTTTGAATTGGGTTGTTAATTTTAAATCGATTTAATAGAGTTTCAATCATTTTATTTTTCTGCTTCGATTTTTTTGTTTTAGATTCAGAATTCGGATGGCATCTTGGAGAGGGTTATTGGTTGGATTCAATAAAGAAGAAATCCTTCATTATTCAAATAGTTTTTAAGTTTTATTTTTTGTTAGAACGACGAGACAGAGTTTTTTCTACTGATTCCCTGAGCTCTGGTATCATACGTAAAATAGTATGGTACCCCGTTTTGCACTTAGGTCAGCTCGGGATTTTTTTGTTCAATGTTTTGTAATATGTTAGCTCTTGATTTCATATAAATTGAGTTGATAAAGACTGCAACTGAATAAAGATTCTGAATGGGTTTGCAATTGTTTTTTACTTCAAACCAAATAAAATGAAAAGTAATTAAACTAACAAAAAGAATAAATAATAATATATTACAATGTAATATTTCCATCGCCATATTAATCTTCGATAACATTATTTCTTTTTCTTCGGAGCATTCTCTAGTCCTCTTATGTACCGCTTCGGAATTTTGTATTTATCTGAAATGATTAAAATGGATTAACTTGCATCTTAGAAAATCGAAATTTTCAGAGAAAAACAATATAAAAAGTAAATTTTTTATGTTAGCTAGTAAATTCATTTGTGTTTGAAATGAACTTGTAGTCATTTATAGCCTATTCGTTTTGAGAAATTTCGTGCTCCTGAGTAACTCAAAAGCTCGAACTACGGCTTGCCATTGGCTGCGCACAAGCACTGGAACAGCTCAGGAGCACGAAACTCCTCAAAACGAATACTGTATTATTGACCAGATTTTAGTGTCATTGTATTCATCAAATCTTTCTGAACAAAATTGGTGAAACCAACAGGTGGCGGTCTGTCTTAGTTTAGAAAATATGGGACCCCAGTTCCAAGAATGTTCCATCTTCACGTCACTTTTTTCACTTCAAAACACAGATTTACTGCTCCAATTAAATCTATAAATCACCTTCTAACATCCAAATAACCATTCGATTAGCCTTATTTCCGGTATATGCAATAATTCATGCAGAAACATCGAAATTCTAGAGGTTTCTCAAATCTACAAATTCGAAGGAAAGCACGCACGCACCGTTTTTAATGGTAGATTTGGCACTGCAGCAGATTCTTTCGCGCGAATATGATACCGTAGCCTTTCCGTAAATCCCGCCATAATTTGATACGTCACTTGCCGAAGGACGGAGCAATGGTGCCAAACTTACCATGAAGAACGGCGGGCTTTCCTTAGAATTTCGACATTTTTGTATTAATTATTGAATATATCTGAAATGAAACTAATCAAATAGTTATTTGATTATTCGAAGGTGATTTCTAGACTAAACTAGAGCAATGAATTTGTGTTTTTATAGTGAAAAAAGTGGCGTGAAGATGGAACATTTTTGGGAATTTGGGGGCCCATATTTTACAAACTAAGACAGACCGCCACCAGTTGGTTTCACATGTTGTTCAGAAAGACTCAATAAATACAATGACACCAAAATCTGGCAGATATCTGCTGGTCACTGAAATTCAAATATTTACCAAGGAACCACAAGGTACATAGGTTGTAAGAAAACTATGCCTTGAATTTCCATTTGTTTTAGTTATTTGCATAGATACTTTAAGTGTTGTTAATCGAACAACTTGGGAAACTCACCAACTAATAAATTATAGACGAAAAGAACCTGATTTCCTTGCACAAGTAGCTGTTCTGTTTTTTTACCAGGCGGAGTGCTAATACTTGTACTTGCAGCTACTCCATGCTGGCATTCTTTGGCAAACTCGCCAACTTTCACTCCGAAAAGTTCCAAATTATCAACAAGGGTAACTTTTTTATTTCCAGAACGATTCGCTACGCTTATAACAATTGGACTAACTTTTCCCTTATTGAGTATCTCTTCATGACCTGTTTGCACTTTAAAACAGTTTTTCATAACATCACAGACTTTTTCATAGACTTCGTCCCAAGCTATGGGGTGTGTGTTTTTACAAATTGATGATAAAGCTGCATCGGGCTGAACTAACCTGGAAATTTAATTCATTAAAATAGTATAAACAGATTAGACTTTTTTTGATAAATTTTCATGAATGTGAGCTTTAAATTGAGTCATTACTACTAAAATTATGATCAATTCGAATTTCATGATTCACTGATTTGAAATCCAAAAATTCAACAAAATATTATACTTCACTGACTTTGGATTCTCATGTTGGCATTTATTGAGCACAATATATTCCCTTATGTACTTTTTTATATCACTTCCATGTACAGTATCTCCTTTCCTGAAAAGTAAAAAAAAGGTGTATACAACTTTCAAAGAATAAGCTATACAGTGTGGAACAGCCAAATGGAATAAATTCGATAACAAATAAATGAGAGCGTGTTGGGAAAAACGCTTGGACACGTCGATTTGTATTTTTAAATGCGCATTTTTTTCAAACAAAAATAATTATATAGGGTGTGTCATGTGACAGTGGCCGATACCAACTTTCTTATTTTGAATACAACCCCCTGTATATTATTAGTTTTTTGGATTCTTCAGAAAATTCTATACATAATTCTAGTACAATGTTCCATACCTATCTTCAACTGTTTTGGAAAGTCTTTTCAGATGTATTACAAAAATTAACATTAAAAATAATTATTTTATTTCACAAATAATGTAAAAAAAAAAAAAAATATTAATTTCAATGTAAGAGATGTTCAAAATGTTCGCCGCGAACGTCTTGTGAAATAAAATAATTTTCTTTTTTTAATGTTAATTTCTGTAATACATGTGAAAACACTTAATATTTCCGAAACAGTTGAAGATGGGTATGGGACATTGTACATGAATTATGTCTACAATTTTCTGCAGCTACCAAGAAACTAAAAATATATAGGGGGTTGTATTTAAAATAAGAAAGTTGGTATTGGCCACTGTCACAAGACACACCCCATATAATTATTGTTGTTTGAAAAAAATGCGCATCTAAAAATACAAATCGACGTGTCGGAGCGTTTTTCCCAACACGCTCTCATTTATTCTTTATCAAATTCATTCCATTTGGCTGTTCCACACTGTATACACATTTTCAATTGAATAAACGAAATATACTGAATATTTCGAAACATGAGATTCCTTGAGTCAAAATTCTATCACAAACTGCTTTATTTTAATTGTATCAGATCAATTATTTTGTGAATATAAATTCTTACTGCCATCTGCGTTCTTTGAAATTCAAAATTGGAAGTACAGCATTTGTAACAACATAGGATTCCGTAATATTTGGAGAATCACTTTTGGAAGAGGAATCATCTTGATTTTTCTTAGGTCTGTCTTCTGGTTTAACATAAAATTCTTCAAATTTTGGATGTGTCTTGTTGATATCTACAATGGATTCAACTCCCTTTTTGATTTCCTTCACTACTATTACATTGTCCTAAAAGTAATACCTCATAATTTTTCTGAGCAAGTTTAGAAGATCAGCTTGTTGAATAGAATACCTTGCACATTTTGTCTAAAAACGGTTTCAGTTTTTTAAATGATGATTTTTTGATATCTAAAGTTTTATCTGCTGGGCAGTTAATGAGCATCTGTAGTTTATAAAAATTCGAAGTCAAAATTGGCAGTGTCAGTGTTTTCGAATATTTAATGGCAGTAAAGAAGCAATGATATAAAAGTTCATCAACTTCTTCCGTTGTCAATTCTTTGGCGCTTTTAACTAATTCTAAATTATTGTCAATAACATTTTCCACATTCTCCTGAACTGTGTTATCCACTGAAATAGCATTATCATGAACCTCCACTATTGGAGGAGGAGTCTGATCAACCCTCCTACTGGGGACTGAACCTAACGGAGGGAAATCTTCATCATTATTGAAACTCAACCATTCAGGTGGATTCATGTTTGGCACAGGGCTATTCTGTCCTTCCAATGTGAACAATTTATCACCATATACATGGATAATTGTCACACATTTTCCTCTCTTTCCTGAAGTCTCCATTTCTACAGAGCTCATAGCTGTACAGCCAACCGCAATAGCTGCTTTATTGGTTGAAAGATTAACAGCAACTACACTATCTTTTTGAATTGCAGTTCCATATTTGGGAAGGCCTGTCTGGATAGGTGGAGTTAATACTCCAGGTAACATCAAATCTGCCCCTGAGTTTATAAAATTCATGACTTCTTTGTGTGTTGTGAAATTATGGACAATATGGGGAAACTGCCATAAGAAATATAATGTTGGAAAAATCTTGTCATATAACTCAAAACATATTGGACGTTTTTGAACAGTGTACACTTGAATAACTTCATTATTAGCTGTTACAATTTTAACACTGTTTAAAGCATCTTTTTTTGGCAATAAATTGTTCAGATCATCTTCAGTCAGTATGGGATATTGCTTTTGAATTTTATCTTTCACATTTTTCCTGTAAAAAAATTTAGTTATTAACTTCGTGTTGTATCAATTGTTAAAACTTGCCTTTCAGAACTTTTAACAGGTGTATTACTCTTAATTTTTATTGGTTTTCGAAACATATTTTCATTCAACTTAAAAATTCCTATTTGAAAATATAACCTTTTTCACGAAATGATTATCACAGAATAAGAACACAATATGAAACAAGAAGATCATCTATGACTTGTGTTTTATGCAGATTATAGGTTTCCAACAACTTCATGAATAAATATAATAAAAGTTTGAATAATATCATTTGAATATAATATTTTTTACGACATTATAAAATATTCAAATTTTATATTATTGGAAAAAATTCTAAATTATTTTTTTTGACAGTTATGGTAAAATTGAGGTTATAACAGTTGTCACATCACTGTCATCTGATCAATCAAAACGCAAACATCTCCGTAGATTTTTATTATTATGGATTTCTCTTCATAATATTGGAATTTGTACCCATTAAAAAACTGACAGTTATCATCTACCATATCCTTCGACTTTTACCCATAAGTTGGGCAATTTGTTGAGACCACTATATCCTAATCATTTTATTATATAACTCTTGATTTTTACTCTAGTTTACGTTTTGTGAAATTTCTTCATTCCGTTATTTTTATCAAAATGGTTCGCGTATTTGTTGTTGGTGTAGGAATGACAAAGGTAAATTTCAATTACATTTCTACTTGATTTATCAGATTCTTAATATGAAGATTGCATCTTCCAATTTCCATTATAGCTAAAAGTGATGAAGTTCTGCATTATTCATTTTCTATTACAGTTCGAAAAGCCAGGGGTCCGAGACGGAGATTATCCAGAATTTGCCAAAGAAGCAATAGAAAAGGCTCTTCAAGATTCTAAGCTTAGGCTAACCGATGTTGAATGTGCAACGGTTGGCTATGTCTACGGTTAGTCATTGCATAGCTGTAAAATAATTAAACCTTTTGCTAAATTTTTTTTCTCTTAAGGAGACTCAACTTGTGGTCAAAGAGCGATTTATGAAGTTGGTATGACAGGAATACCAATTTTTAATGTAAATAATAATTGTTCTACTGGATCCAGTGCCTTATTGATTGCCAAAGAATTCATCGAATCTGGTAGAGACTGTGTTCTTGCCGTTGGATTCGAAAAAATGGAAAAAGGGAGTCTCACATCGAAAGTGAGTTATCTAGAATGTTGACTTGATAGTTTCATTGATGCTCATAGTCTATTGTTGATTTTGTTTTTGTGACATCAATTAAATAAAGTTCAAGAGAGGTCAGAACACTAAATTATTCCTCAACTGATAATTCATAGTTTTAAAAATACTGAATGTTTAAATAACATTAGCTGATGAGCTTCTCTTATATTTAGAACTTCCGATAAATAACTGATCTAGGCTACTACATTTTTTTATTTTTTAAAGAGTGGTTGCCTTAGGGTTAATTTTCTTCTGGTAGGGAAAATACTTCATGATGATCACTAAATATCGATTGAAATATATTCTGGGAGCATTCTGCATTTCTAAAAAAACTTTATAGGTTTTCACTCCTAGTCTCTGAAACAGAAATTATAAAAAATTTTCAATAAAGATGAAGTGCTCCTGCGAAAATCTTTGCACTTATTTGTCAGGAGCAAATTGGTTTTGAAAAAATTGTTGCCTGACAGTAAAACTAAAAAAGGAAATAAATAAAATGGATAATGTAACGTTTCGGTGTCTATATCAGACACCTTCTTCAGACAAACTTGTAAAATCTTCAGAATTGTGTGTTTTTTCATTTGTAATCTCAATTAGACCTGCAAATAGAAAAACACACAATTCTGAAAATTTTACAAGCTTGTCCATAGAAGGCGTCTGATATAGACACCGAAATGTTACATTATCCTTTTTATTTATTTCCTTTTTCAGTTTTACTGTTAGGCAACAATTTTTTCAGCACAAATTGGCTCCTGACAAATAAGTGCAAAGATTTTCGCAGGAGCACTTCATCTCAATTAAAAATTTTTTAATTATTTATTTCAGAGGCTGGGAGTGAAAATCTATGAAGGTTTTTAGAAATATTCACTAAACATTGAACAAATATTAACATTTTTGAGGAATAAAAGGTTCTCATACTAATGAGTTGGACCCATTGAAAAAGTTTTGATAGATTGTGATTTGGTCCAGTCTTAAACATTCCAACTTACAAACCAAATGAATAGGAGAGTTTTTGAAAAATAAGTCGGTCCAATAGTCCCAGATTTATTCCTCATTGAAATGTTTTCACATTTTCCTTATATTTTCACAATTCTATTTTTGTGAATTTCAATTTTTGGGGAAAGGAGGATTTTCAATTTTTATCAAGATTTCGTAGGTATGAGGAAAAATAATAAATAACAACAACCTAAAATTACTATACTTCATGACTGCCAAAAGCAAAGGGTTTCAGTATACATTTGAGGCCTGAATATTTCGTTTTATTTTTTGCATCAACGGAATCGCTTCAATATTACCTTTTTGAAATGTTTTTCTGCCATGTCGCTTTAAGATGTGAATGTTCTGTGTTGCAGATGGAAATACACTGCGCAAAAGAAATTAACGCACATTCTGAAAATCTCAATTTCGATGAAAGTTACATTGACTTTGTTACTTATTTTTAATGTTCTCTCAGGAAGGTTTTCAACCAAACAAGACACATTAAATGGAAGAAAAATTCAGGATTCCTGCGAATCTTATGCGAAAGAAGAGAAATAAACAATTTTCAAAATACTGGAATGCTGATAAGTGATTTAATACTTGGTATTTCCACCCCTTGCGTTAATTACAGCTCGGCAACGACGGTTCATACTCAGAGGAGTGATCTTAAAATGTTCGGATCTAATCCTTCCCAGATTTCTCTGAGTTGGATTCCTAAGTCATTAAGAGTAACTGGATGATTTTCTGAACTTCTCAGTCTTCTATTGAGGTTGTCCCAAACCTGCTCAATCGGATTGAGATCTGGACTTCTTGCTGGCCATTCCATTCGAGAGACTTCAACCTCTTCAAGGTACTCCTGAACGATGCGCACACGATGGGGTCGGGCATTATCGTCCACAAAAATGAAATTTTCACCAATGTATGGGGCACACGGACTTTGCGAGCAGTCAAAGATACCCCATATCATAATCAATCCTCCCCCGAAACCAGTAGTATTCAGGAAATTGCACTGAGCATACCTTTCATGTGAACGTCGATCACAATGGAGGCAGAATTTAGACTCATTTGTGAAGAGAACTCTTTCCCAATCAGCCTCTTCCCAATGGATATGCTCTCGCAAAATCCAAACGCTCCCTTCGATGGGCTGGGGTAAGAGCTTGGCCTCTTGCCGCGACACGAGGCCTTAAATCATATTCTCTGAGGCGATTTCTTATTGTCTGAGTGCTAATTTGAACCCCAACGAAGGAACTCTCAAGTAACGTTCTTGAATGGCAGTTGTTACCCTTGGTCTACCCTGTACTGGTCTTCGGACATTCATACCTGTCTCCCTGAACCGCTGCAACATTCTGGACACATTTGTATGGGAAACTCCAAACCTTTCTGCAATTCTTGTGTATGTCCACCCTGCTTCTCGCAAAACTACCGCTTGGGCACATTCCTCTTGGGTCAAATTGCGTGTTTCGCGTTGTATAGCGATCGAGTGTAGAAAATCAAACGAAAGAAAAACTATTGATCACTAGAATTGATCGAGAACAACTGATTTCAGAATGGAGCCAATACATTCAAAATCTGATAATCTCATCTTTTTTTATTCCTGCTGGGAAAAAATATATGTATTGAAAAAAAACGTTGAAAGTGGATAACATATGCATGCATAATTCTGATAAAAATAATTATTATCGAGAACACCAGCTTCAGTTGTAGAATAAATTTGAGATTTCCATAATGTGCGTTAATTTTTTTGCGCAGTGTACTTGAAAACTGAGTTAATTCATAAATCGGTCGAAAAGTTCTCAGCTCATTCAAATTTGAATCTCATTTTCCCAATATGAAGATACAGTAAAAGCTTTTCCAATTTCCGGAAATTATTTCCGAGCTCTAAACACAAATTGAGTAATTTGGAAGTGGAATGATTATTAATTCTGTACTTACCCTGCCTGTGAAATATAAATATGAATTATTTTAGTTTATGGACAGGACAAACCCCATGGACAAACATGTCACGTTGATGGTTGACCTTGTTGGTATAAACGAATCACCAATAACAGCGCAAATGTTCGGCAATGCTGGTATTGAGCATATGAAAAAATATGGCACGAAACCTGAACATTTCGCTAAAATTGCATACAAAAATCATAAGCATTCTGTTAACAATCCGTAAGTTAAAATCAAAAATGCTTAACATCAATATAATTCACTGTATTTACAGCAATTCACAATTCAGAGATGAATATTCACTGGAAAAAATCATGAATTCGCCCAAAGTATTTGGACCACTGACAAAACTGCAATGTTGCCCAACAAGTGATGGAGCTGCAGCTGCTATTGTTGTTTCTGAAAGGTTCGTCAGATCGCATGGTCTCGAGAATCAAGCAATAGAAATTCTTGGGATGGAAATGGCAACTGATACTCCCTCAACTTTTGCTGACAATAGTTTGATGAAACTTGTGAGTACAACATCATTTTTATTTATTTATTTATTTGATGATTCGATTATTTCTCCATATCCAAGTACAGGGCGATTCACTTATCTTGGTAGCCTAATTTTTCTTCAAAAGTGATGCATATTTTTTATTCTGTTGACGGTATTTGGTACAAGTTAATGTTGACTTGAGATGTGCGTAAAAGTCGGAGAAAAAAATTGAGACGCCAGGCGTCGCAGCGCTATCAATTTTTTTTCTCTAGGAATATACCTTTTTTATTGTCATTGTCATTGTCATTTGAAAAATAATTTAATTCTGAATATTTCTTCTGCATACCATTTTTTTCTATTTCTTACCGTCAGCGACCTGCAGCGTGTTTTATGCATAGATTTATTATACTAACTAGATGGCGAACCTGTCAAAAATTTTGAGGCAAACGGCGGCCACTTGCAGTTTGGGGTGGATTTGAGAGGTGTCACTTTTTCTATGAATTTAAATATTAGAATTACCGATATTCCATTATTTATTTTATTTCAATGAATTACGAATTAAAATGATAGGATTACCAATATTGTTTAATAACTAATAACAAGAATCGAAAATAATTATAATTTTAATAGACCGAAATGTCAGAGTTCACAGAACACTAATATATAGAGTTCGTTTTTCATCACTTCTTTCAAAGGAACGTCTATGTTTCAATCAAAATTCAAGCACAGATGGCATAAAACATCAAAATATTTGTGGTTCACCCCAAACTGCAAATGGCGGCCATTTGCCCAACTTTTTTCTACGTGACAGTAAGGAAGTTCGACGTCCAGTTAATAGTAGTGTTCTTTCGTACTGATTGAACTGATGGAACTTATTCCGCGATTAGAATAATCACTTGCAATCACTTTAGAGTTGTGGAAGGGGAACGGATTGAAAACGAAAGAACGATCGCTTCAACTGATCTTTCTGATTGAAGTTATATAAATCACTTCGTTCAGTTCGAAAGAACATCACTATTATTATAGGTCCATGGTTTTATGTTGATTCTATTCCATTTATTTTTTTCTGTATTGTGACAGTATGCCTTGAATTAGAGACATAGATATAATTGTGTTTCTTAAAATAAAAAAAAACTTTGAAGCAAACTATTTCTCAATCATTATATTCATCAAATATTATATTTTATAAGGCTGAATAAGGACCTTGGTCGATAGCCATTTGTATTACTGCAATAAAACACAGTTACTACTTACTATATTTTATAACAAGGAATATTTTTTCAATAATAAATGCAACATGTCAAATCATATGTTCTATATACCCGACATTATGATCCATACATAAATTATATCTTTTCCTTAGTTCATTTTAAGTTACATACTTTGTCCAAGTGAACCCTAATATTTCGGCCAAAGTAAGGTATAATAAATAAAATAAGGAAAATATATAATTTAATAATATAATAATTAATGTATGGATCATAATGGCCGGTATATAGAACATATGATTTGACATGTTTTGTTTGTTATTAAAAAAATGTTTATTGTTATAAAAGATAATATTTGATGACTATAATGATTGCAAAAAGTTTGCTTCAAAGTCACTTTGATTTCAAAAAACACAATCATATCTAAAGCTCTAAATCAAGGCATACTGTCACAATACAGAAAAGAATAAATGGAATAAAATCAACATAAAACACGCTGTAGATCGCTGACGGTAAGCAATAGAAAAAAAATGGTATTCAGAAGAAACATTCAGAATTAAATTATCTTTCGAATGACACAATGAAAAAGGTATGTTCCTAGAGAAAAAATTTTGATAGCGCCGCGACGCCTGGCGTCTCTATTCTTTCCTCCGACTTTTACGCATATCTTAAGTCAACATAGACTTGTACCATATACCTTCAACAGAATAAAAACATATCCATCTCTTTTCAAGTAAAATTAGATTACCAAGATAAGCGAATCACCTTGTAGATTCAAAATTTATGTTAAGACAGTTTTGAAGATATTATCTGGCAAATGGTATCATTATTGTCAATACAATGAGTGATTTCGGAATTTTTGGACAATTTTTTCCAGTATTTCGTTTGGTATGTTGTACAGAGTCCTGAGACAATCGTTATAAAATATGTAATTTTAAATGATCCCATAAAAAATCGTAGGGGGCTGAGTAGGGTGAATGGGTTGGACTTGTTCATATTGCGATAAGCTGAGTCATGTTTGATAGTTTACATTATTATTTCAGTGGTTATTGGTTATTATTAGCTAACAAATCGTTCTCTCGCTTCAACTTTTCGAACTTTATATTAAGATTCAATAGTATTGTTCACTATCATTAAATCGTTTCAGTTATCAACACTGTTCAGTTATGTGGTTTATACAAATAAGAAATCAGTTCATCACATTGGAAAAACTTTAACAACCCATTAACTCGACTCAAGTATAGTGATCCGATATGCCCTCAATCACTTATAACTGATATTTGCAAGACGAAAACGTAAAACTAGCGGCACAGCATATATATAATAACAGGACACCTAAATATCTCCACATTTGTGCGGTTCAAGCGGAACCATTATGCATTCTTGCTTTGTATTAAATTATCTCCGATATGACGTCATAGCATTGCTTCCTAAGAGTAAAAAGTAAACCTAGAGATACCTTCACGCATTTGTTATGAATCTGTTTATGCACGCGAACAACATTCCGGCGCCGGCGTTGCGAACTCACCCCGTTTCTTTATTCTGTATTGGATAATTCAATTGGTCTACCGCTCCCCTACTCTGATACTAACGGCTTGCGTCTGTTACAGATAATTCTGTCAGTTTGGCAACATCGTCTGTTAGTGTTTAGTTTCTCGATGCGTTGTGTTTACATTTTCATTTCGATTTGACGTTCATAAACTGAAGTATTTTACTGAATTGGTGGCAGTTTATTGTTGTTTAAGGCTATTCCGGTAATTACAGCTAAGGGAAAATTACGAAAATGTTGCATTATATTCAGGAATTGTAGAAATGAAAATCTAACCTATTGTTTATTTCACCTCAGTACGGCAGTGAAATGCTTTCCATCTCATTCTAGAGCTTGGTTGATTACAATGCAGTACTATACTGCTCAACAATTGATAGGGATCACTTACTTGTTCTAAATTTATTTCTGAAATATTCGCTCCAAGATTATAAATTCAGTCAGATATCAGAGTATTTTCAGTTGATAATATGGTTCACTTGAGAAAAGAATGAAAAAATGGAAAGTTGGAGAGAAAAAAGACTTTATTAGGAACACTCAAAATTCTGTGTTTGTATAACATAAAAATTTTATGATGAAACCACAAGAAGGCTGAAGTTTCCGTTAAGCTAGTACCTAGTTGTTCCCCCACGAGCTCGTCTCAAGCATTCTACCCTACGAGGCATACTTTCGATCAAACTATTTATAAAATTTTGGGGCAAATTCGTCCAAATATCCCGTAAAGCGTTAGAAAGTTCCTCCAGGTTATTGATCGGTTGTTCTAAGGTTGACAATTGTCTAGACATCTCAGACCAGACATGTTCGATGCAATTCATGTCTGGAGGGCGAGCTGGCCAGTCCATCCTATCAATATCATGAAATTCTAGCGCTTCATTAACCAGACGACTACGGTGTGGACGGGCATTATCGTCAATTAAAATGAAGTTCTCGCCCACGATAGCCGCAAACGGAACAATTATGGGTTCAATAATCATATCGTGATATCTCTGGCTGGTCATGGTGGCGTTCTGCAGATCAACCAACTCTGTGCGTTGGTTCAAACAAAGGCCTCCCCATACACATATAGAACCTCCGCCAAAAGCTGTTGTGGGTACCATAAACGGTTCTGCATACCTTCGACCTCTTTCCCTCCAAGCAAGAATTCGTCCATCGGAGTTGACCAAACGAAATGTAGACTCATCCGTAAATAAACATCGGCTCCTATCTTCAAGTGTCCAATTGCGGTGCTCCTCAGCCCATTGCCGTCGATGAACCCGGTGTTCCCTATTCAAACGGGGATGTTGTACCCTCCTACGTGCTCTCAAACCACGAACATGTAGTCGTCGTCTTACAGTCTGGTTCGAAATAAGAACTCCTGTTGCAACTCTCAGTGATCTATTGAGCCGCGACGCCGGGTAAGTGGGATTTCTCCTTGCATTGAGGATCAAAAGACGATCTTGGGCAGCTGTTGTACTGCGCTGCCGACCTCCCCCATGAACATAAGCTACTGAGTCGTTTTGGATTCCAAGCTCGACTCACGACACTTTTTGAAACATTCAACCGCCGGGACACTTCTTGCTGGGACAAACCTTCCTGTATCCACCGTATGATTTGGTCCAGTTGCACAGGAGCCAAACGTCTTCTCGGCATGACTGATAAGCTGATATTGTTCTCATTTCTTCAATTATTGTCACCCTATGTGTTTGAACGAGAGAAAAAAAACAGATTTAATAACAAATACCACATTGCTTTTCACTCCACCTGTAACAGCCTACAGATAATAATCGATTTTGTGAACAAGAGCCGATGAAGTGAGGAAGACTTTGATATAATCAACTCAAAACATCTTACTTTTTCCTTAGAGAACATATAATGTACAGATAGTCACGAGATAACTTGAAAAAAATACAAATGAAGAGAAGTTCATAAGTGATCCCTAGCAATTGTTGATCAGTGTATTTACACGTAGGGGAATCTCTATGTCTATTCCTTACTCTGAGATTGCTTCAGTGAACAGATTATACTTGGGTTAGGATATGAGACACTGACGAGGCCTAATGAGGCCGAAACCGGTCTGTCTCTTCCTTCATTGACAACATCTTGAATAATCATCCCAGTCCGCCTGAAGGAGGTTCTGTGAGCCTATAAATTGAAAATAGTATTCATTTCGATGATGACTATTTTCAATTTATCCATGTTTCAAAATTTAGGATTTTTGTGTATTATTGCATTAGCTTCAAAGTTGTGTTGGGTATTTAATCTTGTCGCACTTAAAACGAAGGTGGTTAAATAAATACATTTGTCAGGTATTGAAAAATACAATTTCTGATTAAGTGTATATTTGGTAGAAGTTTGTTTAGTCTGTTATAAAGTATGGGATAAAGTATGGAACCAAATATCTTTTGAACAAAAAAGACAATATTTATGAATCCCGGTATATGTATGGATTTTTGGGTATGTCCTAGTTTATCTTAAAATAAAAATTGTCCTAAGTAGTATGATAAGTATGGGAATGAGTGTCTACAGGTTTGAAAATTCACATCTGAAACTTACAAATCTGTATATGATATCTGTCTAGATGATCTCATTAGCCAAGGATACGGGTAAAAAAGTTGAATATATCAATATATCATTATTTCAAGGTTGGCTACGATATGACTAAAAATGCTGCTGACCGCCTATTCCAAAAGACTGGAATCAAGCCTACTGATGTTCAAGTTGTGGAACTACATGACTGTTTCTCAGCAAATGAATTGATCACATACGAAGCTCTTGGTTTGTGCCCACCTGGAAAAGCTGGGGAGCTTATTGACAGAGGTGATAACACATATGGTGGAAAATACGTTGTGAATCCCAGTGGTGGCCTTATTTCCAAGGGTCATCCTCTGGGAGCTACAGGTTTGGCTCAGTGTGCTGAACTCTGTTGGCAACTTAGGGGAGAAGCAGGGGCCAGACAAGTTCCTGGAGCTAAATTAGCCCTCCAACACAACATTGGGTGAGAAATTTATTTTATGAAACTTGATTATGTTTTGAAAATATCTTTGATTATAATGAAAAATGAAAGCAGAGAATTATATTAAAATCAACCAAAATTAAACTTGTACTTCAGAGCTAATTTCGCCAACTTTCAAAGATCATGCAAGGCGATATACAGGGTGTTTCCTAAACATGCGACAAAAATTCAGGGGATTGTTCCTTGGACTATTCTAAGAATATTTTGTCCTTTGAGGATTTTTGAAAAACCTCTTTGTTTCGAAGATACAGGGGAAACAAAATTTTAGATAATAACATTTTATTATGAAAAATTACATGAAAATTTAACTTAACCTACAAAAACTGTTGAAAATGACCACCTCTACCAAAAAAAACGAATTCAAATGAAAACCGTGTTTAATCTGTATTCCTTTACCATCTGAACTTATCAATTTTAAGTAGAAAAACTGGCCGTTTTTAGTAATTGGAATGTTGTTAAACAAATTTAAAAATAAATTGTACCTACTTAGTAAACACAGTGCGGTACGCATTTTTATTTAAACTATTATTAATTTTAAAAATATGAAAAATGTTGTTCGCCCTGTATCTTCGAAACAAAGAGGTTTTTCAAAAATCATCAAAGGACAAAACATGCTTAAAATAGTCCAAGGAACAACCCCCTGAATTTCTGCCGCATGTTTAGGAAACACCCTGTATATCAGCGGGAACATTCATAAAAAGCTATTCCGCCTATGGGGGCTCATCAGTATTTTGAAAGGCCCTCTACTCTGAGGATCCTTACGAATAACCTTTTTTTTGTGCTCCGGAGGTAGGGGGAAATATTTTCAGAATGCCTTAAACCTTACGAATAACCTACCCTCACTGCACCTCACCTTGAACGAAGTAGCTAGATTGACAATAACCCGAGCGTTCCCACGTCGTCGACTGAATGCCTGCGTTTGCAAATTACGTCAGTTTGAATGACTACGGGAGAACATCTCGCTACTTCATTCAAGGTTCATGCAGTGTGGATAGGTTATTCGTAAGAGATTCAGAGATGGCGTTTTGTTTCAGCTTATAACCGAACCGGACCGCCAGATCTAATGGTGCTCTCTTCTGCTCTCATCTGTAAGCCAATCTATAACTTTTCATAAGCTTACAGGAGAATTGCAATTCTGGACCTATTTAAGGCATCTATAGCTTACAGAAATCGTTAAATATTTACGGGTACATGACGGGTGATCGGAAGCATTATCGAATGACAATTTGCGAGGTTACGTTGAATGGTTTGTTTATTTTAGGACGAACACCAAGGTTTCAATATAAGAAATTCATTATGAATAAAAATAATATGGCTTTGTTTATTGGATTGTTATCGGAAAAAAATCATAACAGGTAAAACATAGTTCAATAATTTACATGACCCGAAAATCATTTTTTTTTAAGTAAGAACTTTATGAGAGTTGGAAGGAAAAGCTTGCGTGATCAAATGAATCCATTTGAAATGCCTGATGCTCAAAAAATGTTCAGGGGGTCGATTCTTGAATTATGTCGTGTTCGCGAATCGACAAATGTCGACCAACTTAGTAGGGAAGTTGGTGGACAATTGTCGAATCGCGAACACGACATTTTTCAAGAATCACCCCCCAGATTGAAGGAATGCCGAATGCCCAGTTTGTAAACATGTTCAAATTGAAGAACCTGTGTACTATAAAGTTAATAAATGATCTACAGCAATTTTAAACAAGAAATATTTTTCTTTCCTGTTTTCAATTTATTAGATGAAAGAAAAAAAAGCAAACTACATTCAGATAAATGTATTTTCAAATTCAAATCGAAACCATTTACTCATAATACAGTTCCATGATCAAATCTTACGATTGAAGGTTATGTTTTTCAATGAGAAGTTCAAAAGTGACACTGTAAATGAGAAAGTTGAAGGAAACATTCCAGAATTGTATCATTTACGAATCTGTAAGTCAGCCAGTTAAAGATCAATCGTACTCTACAGTATCGTAACTTACAGATGAAAAGCAGAATACCACCATTAGTAAAGGTTTCTAGAATGCCTCTATCATTCAGAGCTTTTCTCCATACTGATGAGCCCTGATAGGACGAAATAGCTATCTATGAATGATATTGTATCTTTGTATTTACTTTGAACGTTGACGAGATTAGCTCTGAAGTATGAGTTTAATAGTAATTGATTTTAATCGAATAATATTATTCTCTGCTTTCATCGTTTATTATATTCTCACTTGCGAGGTTACGGCTAATCCATATTTTTATATTTAATCCATACTTTATATTAATTTTATATTTAATTATAATATCATATGTTTTCAGACTCGGAGGAGCAGTTGTTGTAGCTCTCTATGCTAAAGGATTTTCTTCCAATAATGTTGGAATACGTAAAACAAATTCATCTGGTAACGGTGAAGGTTTCATTGTCACACCTTACCTGAAAATCTTGGAACAAATTATGTTAATCGACAATGAAAACACTGTTGATAAATTCAGAGGAGTGTATGGACTGAAAGTTAGGAAAGAAAACGGGGAAGAAGGACAGTGGATTATTAACACCAAGACCGGAAAGGGAAAAATAGAGTTCAACTCTAAAGGTATTCATGGTTTTCTATTTTTTAGTATACCTTAGCAAATGTTGTGTTAAATTGAACAACACTCCATTATTTAATGGTTTCATCTTTGTTTCAGAAAAACCTGATGTAACAATAATTGTTAATGACAAAGATATTATTGAATTGTTCTCTGGAAAACTGAATCCCCAGAAAGCATTTTTCCAAGGAAAGGTTAAGATTCAAGGAAACATAGGTTTAGCAATGAAGGTTACTGAATTACAAAAGATTGCCAAAGAAAGAATTGCAAACATCACAGCAAAGTTATAAATAATTGTAAGAAGATAATTATAATCAAAATTTTTTCGGGTCTTTGCAAGCTGGACACATTCCTTATTGTTAATTTTTTATCATGTTTTATATTATATGTTGTGGGTGATAAATATATTTTGAAATATCTATAAGAAATCATCAGTTTTTTTGTATTTTGTTTCAATTTTGGATTCACTAACAGTCTTAACTGACATGAATTCAATCACTCAAGGTGTTCATAAGGTGACATAAATTTGTATTTTGGTAACAAGATTTCGATTGGACGTACTAAAATATTGTCAGTGTCAATTGGATTATTCCAATTTTATCAAAATTTTTGATTGATTCGCCTTTTTTAGGATGTCTGTTGAAAAAATTGAACCCAAAAAAAGTAACTTACGTAGTTACCGCTCCGAGATTCGAACCTATAACCATTGTTTAAACTATGCTACAACTGGCCAATGTCTTAAGCCATGATCCAATATATAGATCTTTTCGGAAACTTACTCGATCACGAACCCTAGGATGAATAATGGCAGCAGATGAATTGTTTATCTGTCAATATTTAATCCGGGTTAGTGATCGAGTAAGTTTCCGAAAAACTTTTTATCGCTTGAGGTGATTGATCAATTTTCTTCCATGAAAAGTCCTCGATTTGGAAGGAAACGGTGAATTCATAAAAGAATATAATGAATAAACATCGTTCAAGGATATTTCAATCTGAGTTATCGTTTACCAGTATGAACAAGCTTACAAAAGCTTCTATAAATTAATTTGGTAACCTCATAGAATATTGTCACTTTGATATTGAATTAAACGAACCTAAGTATCGCCTAGTGAATATTCAAAGGAAGTTATGAATATTTGTCAAATTCATTCTTTTCTCAAATTTCTAGTTTTAATGTCATTTTGTCGAAAGGTTGAAGCTTTTAGATTTTCTATCGAGAAGATCCACAAGAAAGTTTGCTCAAGTCTTTATACATATGATTATCGAGCACGAAAATATAAAATTTGGACCCGATCTTTTCTCTTGTTCTGGAATAATTTGAAATCATATCTCTAAAACTATCCGACAGATTTGGTCTCAGATCAATAAAATTTATTGATCGGCGAATAAGCGAGCTCTTCCGGTCAAGTAACGTCATTTTTATTGCAAAATATTTAATCAAGTTCAGGAGAACAATATCAGCTATTTAAAAACCAATTGATGAACAATTACATCTCGTGTGCGGACCTCCCTAGTAACGTACCTAATGATAGAAAGTAAGCACTGATATAAACTTCAGGACATTGTTATTTGTTAAGTAAAAGAGAGGAACGACGAACGAGAATACGCCGACTATAACCTCAAGGAAAATACCGTAAAATGGTATACAGATCGTTCTAACACATCTACAGGAGCTGGCGCTGGGATATACGGACTACGGAGCAAGTACAAAGTGTGAACTGTCGCTAGTCTCATGTAAGAGCGTCTTTCGATAGGAAATCTTAGCTATTGAAAGATGTCTAGATATAGGTAAAGGTAAATCAAGAAAGAAACTATTAGAACTGCGATATAGCCATTCACTCAGATAGTCAAGCTTCTATTAAAGCACTGAGCTCCTACGTCATCGACTCAAAGATGATTTTGGAGTGCCGGAACAAACTCGATGAGGTAGGCAAGAAAAAAAAGGTCTTTTTAGTCTGGGTTCTCGGCCATTCGGGAATTAAAGAAAACGAAAAGGCCAATACACTTGCCAAAGAGAGCGCACGAATGCACTCATTGGATTGGCCCAGAACCCTTCGGTGTTATAGGTAAATGTAACTATAAGAAGTAATTCTGGAGAAGGAGAAAGCCGAAAGGAAAAAACTATGGTGGAATCTCCCTAGGATGGATGATTCGAAAACCATTAACCTCCTCCTCAATTACACCTCCTCAACGGCTTTCTTACAGGACAGTGCCTCAGGAAACCCTGCTGAGGATGGGATTATCGGACACAATTCTGTGGGGGGAGGAAGAAACCCTCATTCACCTAGACACGGAATGCATTGCCATTGCAAGCCTACGGAACGAATGCCTTGGGCGAGAAACTTGTAGGAGTGAGGATTAATTAGCCTCGTGAAGCCTTCACATTATCGGATTTCATCTGATCTCTGGAACTGGAAGGCGAACTGTAATTTTGTGGTGAGAACCGCTTGTAAGGGGCACAATAGACCTTGAGGTCGCAGTGAACTGTAACCCTTTTTATAATTATAACTATAAACCTATTGATCGAGTATTCCATTCAATGTCTCAGCCAAGGGCGTAGCCAGGAATTAATTCGGGGGGGGTTTGACATTTTGACAATTGACTTTGTAGGTGCCGGAATTGTGAGGTCGCTTTCTGTAGCAATATTAAATAAAAAATAACTCTGAGACATTTCGGGGGGGTTTGAACCCCCGAAACCCCCCCCTGGCTACGCCCTTGGTCTCAGCCATTTCGAAAATGTTACATTCCTTCAGAAAACTTCGATTCATATACTCTATTTTTCTTTTTCATTACTAGAGGGGCTTCATGCGATAGATACAAAGGTATTACTGCAGGACGAGAATTTATCCTTCAGGGTAAGAAATAAACTTACTTTTTACTCTGAGATTTATCCACTAATGTTCGGTTTAAAATTCATGGATGCTAGTAAACTCTTCAGTTGTGTATAAGGCTAAATGTAGATTATTTTCTAATTTAATTTGCAAAGAAGAAAAATAAACATATTATAGGTATACGTGTGCTTGTTTGGGAAATCTTTCAGCTAGAATATTCTTTAAAATAGCTATGCAGTGAAGACAAGACAGAAACTTTTGCTTCTTCAAATCGTCCAATGATATGATGTTGGGAAAAACTACAGGGTGTATCAGAATAAGGTACCGTAAAATCGGAATGTTGATCCTCAGATGATTTTAGGATATAAAGTTCCTATGGACAATGGGTCTCTGACGCATTGTTTCTGAGATACAGGGTGTTGAAATTTATAACGAAAAAATTTGTTTTTCGAAAATATTTTCGACACCGTTCACGATTTTTCTATGCGTTAATTTCCACCAGTGGCGTCCGTACGGAATTCTGTCCGAATTTCGGTGAAAAAAACGCCAATGTTATTTAAAGATGAGAATGGTACCTTGAGGTTTTTACCTGGGGCGATTACTTTCTGAGATGATATATAAAATGCTATTTCATCTAAATTCTTTGATTAGTTCCAAAATCGTCTAGGCACAGACTAAGATAGCTCTGTCCCTTACACAGTTACAACGATGCTGTTGTGAATCGCCATCCCCACTAATTATGCTTGCTCGTACGACATCATGCCTATATTTGAGTCAGCCGAGAAACGCCCACTATTTCGGTAGATATCACGTTTGAAGCTGTCATTTTTTGACATTTGACAAGTAGAAACTACGCCATTAATAAAAATGGAACGATAATGATTCACGCTTCAAGAACGCATTGAAATTATTAAGATTCACTACAGAAATGGTGAAAGTTTGGCAGAGACAATTCGTAAAACTCGAACATTTTTGGGTGGTCGTGAAGCATCTTGTCGGAACGCAATAAAGAAATTGGTGGAAAAATTCGAGCTGTTGGGACAAGTTAGTGATGTGAAGATCAAGAACAGCCGAGAATATCGCTGCTGTAGCCGAAAGTGTGGAAGAAAACCCAGGTTTGTCCGTTCCTCGTCGTTCTTTGGAGTTAGGCATTCCACAAACGTCATCACACCGTATTTTGCATAAAAATTTCGGTCTTAAGGCTTATAAAGTTCAGTTAACACAAGAACTCAAGCTGGCCGATCATCAACAACGTCGTGTCTTTGCTGATTAGGTCGTTGGAAATGCATGAAAATGATCCGCATTTCCATCGAAAAATCATCTTGAGTGATGAGGCCCATATCCACCTCGGTGGCTTCGTCAACAAGCGAAATTGTCGCTCGGAAAAACCAAGAGTTATTGTTGAAAAGCCTCTTTATCCTCAACGTATAACGGTTTGGTGCGGTTTATGGTCCGGCGGAGTCATTGGACCTTACTTTTTCAAAAATGAGGCTGGAGCAACAGTAACGGTGAATGGATTGCGCTATCGAGATATGATTAATGATTTTTTTATGACCGAAATTGGATAGTATTGATCTGGACAACGTTTACTTTCAACAAGACGGTGCTACGTGCCACCCAAGCAACGAAACCATTGATCTTTTGCGGGAAAAGTTTCCGGACCGTGTTATCTCTCGAAGAAGTGATCACAATTGGCCACCGAGATCTTGTGATTTAACACCTAGCGACTTCTTCCTTTGGGGCCACGTGAAAGAGAAGTAGACCTCCAATAGCCCAGCGTCGATTCAAGACTTCAAAGATGGAATTCGTGAGGCTATCGAGGACATAGGGCGGCCACTTCGCGATTTGGTTATGGAAAATTTCATAAAAAGAATATGGTCCTGTAAGCTTTGTCGTGGTGGTCATTTGCCTATTGTTATTTTCCACTATTAACGGCATAGCTTCTTCTTTATAATGAAATAAACATCCGATTATTTATATTAAAAAATGACATTTTTCTTTGAATATCAAAATAACACCTTTTATTGGAAAACCCTTTGTTATATTCTCTATAAATTGCTTAAAGAACGAAGGCGTTGGTAATTATTTGATCTCCAAAAATTAATGAATTTTCCTATGGTGACATCGATGAGGTTATTTCACTAATGATCTAATGTGCTCTCTATCGATTAGGTTAAAACGAATGCTAGTTGACTAGAATTATTTTTCGAGAATAATAATTACTAACATCCTCTGTCCTTGAACAAATTTCTTGGAAACCAATTATCCCCTATGACATTTATTTCGAACGCAATATGTGATTAAGCAACAAGTGTTCAAATGGCCGAAACCTTTTACCAGGTGAGTACTGCTGCTTGAAATTATGGGTCCGCCGAAGCAAGCGTGGCGGGACAACCATCGATAACGCATTTCCTAGAAATGTACCTACAAGGTGTCTCCGCCGAAGACACTAGAAATCATAACAGGTATGTTTATTCAACGATTTTGTTCACCAAAGATGCATTCTTCACTGAACTTAATGTATTCAAAGCATTTATACCTACAGTGTCTCCCAATAAGCTTGATAGAACTTTGAAATTGAATAAAACAACAACAAATTAACCGATTTTGGTTCTCAAACATTTATTCGAAAGATATGGTGTATAAGTTTATGATTTAAACAAGATATCGTTCAAATGGCCTCCACGAGCTCGTTTGCAGACCTTAATTCGTTTGACCCAATTTTCCATGACTCGGCCTAGCATTTCCTGTGGTATGGCCTCGATACACCTCGTAATGTTCTCCTCAAGGTCTTGAATTGTCGCTGGAGAGTTGCTGTACACTTGTGATTTCACATATCCCCATAAAAAAAAGTCCAAGGGCGTTAAATCACACGATCTTGGCGGTCAGGCGATGGGGCCGTTTCTCGAAATTAATGAGTCGCCGAACTTATCGCGCAATAAAGTCATGTTGTCGTTCGAAATGTGTGGGGGGGCGCCGTCCTGTTGGAAATAAAGATCGTCATCACCAATTTCATCAAATTTCGGTAAGAGAAATTCACGCAGCAAGTCGCTATAGCGCTGGCCGTTCACAGTAACGGCTTGTCCGGCGTAATTTCGGAAAAAATACGGCCCGATGATGCCACCACTCCACAATCCACACCAACTGTAATCTTTTGTGGATGCAAAGGTCTTTCTTGCACCACTTGTGGATTAGAATCGCTCCAATATCGGCAATTCTGCTTGTTAACGAAGCCGTTCAGCCAGAAATGAAAAACTCTTTCGCGTGGCCACCGGCGAACCCGAATTTGCGTAATAATTTGGACGATTTCCAAACGTTGTGTGAGCGTGAAACTTTTCATGGTAAAACTTTGAACCTTTCTGAATAAAATGACACTTCGAACGTCAAAATTGATAAACAAATATGGCCGCCAAAACCTTACAAAGTTCTACAACCTTATTGGGAAACACTATATACAAGGCGTTTAAGTGGAGATGTACCTACCAGCGTTATTCATTATTATATTTCGGGATTAGAGATTAACTAAAATTAATCATCGAAAACCGCTTTACTTTTTTCGGAATATTCTCTATGAAGATCGTCATAAGTCTTGACCAGTCCATTCACTAAAATGAAAGTGTATTCGAAGTTTTCTAGGAATAACGAGAGTTGTAATATTGAGAATATTCCGTGGAAAATGCCGAGACATACAATTTTTCAGTTTGACCGGACAAGAATATAAGACCTTCATCAAGAAGCTATGTCTAACCCTCAGTTGAAAGTACATTGAATGGGGTATTTTTTACTATAAAGAAAACGTGTGCTTAATTATCAATATTTCATCGAAAAAACTATTCCAAAAATGGGACTGGTTTTGTTAACTTCAGAATAGTGATATTCTTCTCCTTACCACGCCTGCAATAAGAGTGTTTTCTGCACTCAGACTCTCTCATCTTGTAGCAAATTTATTACCCTTTCCGAATATGTGGTCAAATTTGATGAAACGACAAGGAAAACTGTATAATGATCTTTTTAGAGGAAAAACTTCGAATTTTTCTTGAAATCAAGAAATGTTAAATTGAAGAATAACCGTCAACATTTCGACCATGTGTTATATGACATTTTTTGTTGCAAATTACTTGTATAATCACCCCTCGAAGTTTGTCCACTTTAAAAGAAGACACCCTGTATACAACGGACGTCAGAAAAATGCATAGTGGCCATAAAACTGAGTGATCAAACATATAGAGCAGGCATGGGCAACCTACGACCCGCGGACCACATGCGGCCAGCGAATAGAATTTTCTTGACCCGCCAACAAATTTTTTCACACACGACAAACCTCCAAATTAGCTCTTTGAATATGTATTGAGACCGTAGCAATTGCGAAAGAATATAATTTAAGAAGACATTATAATATCACACATTTGCAAACATTCGGAAGTTGGGCTGGACAACTTAGAAATGAAAGAATAGAGAAGTTGAAAAAGAATTTAGTTGGACAGCAGAATATCTTTGTGAAAATTAATGAAGAAGCTGAAGATATCGTTCGGGCAAGTTAGGGTAAAACCCGGATAGATGCCTCAGGTGGATAGATGCCCCATTTTCAGAATACCTAACTTCCGAAACACGTATCAAAAAATTATTTTATAAGTAGCTGCTACAGTCACCCTGGACCTTAGTTATGTAAGGGTTATTGTAAAGTGAAGCCGTTTTTCGCTAGTGTGTGCAATTATCTCAGCAGCGAACTTCACAAACATGCCAAACTTTTAGAGGTAGGTATTTGCCGCTGTATAACTTTTGAAGTGGTAATAAATTCATTAATTTTTTTTATTACGCCAATACAGTGTTTCATTGAGTGTACATCTGAGTACAAATAGTTTTTGTTTTCTTCTTAATTTATTAAAAAAGTTCATGGGCATCTATCCCTATCGAAATGGATAGTTGCCCTGATTTTTTGAGGTATAGGTGCCCCTTAGGACATCTAAAAAAACCATATCTTCTTAGCAGATTTTCGATTCATTGTGTTATTTTGATTTTATACTTGATTCCTGATCATTTTGTTGAGACTTATTATTTAATTAATTTATCATGAATGTGTGAAATAATGCTTTATGTTAATATGAAGAATGCACTTTTCGTTTAATATATTATGCTTTTGAAATTCAATTAAAAATGCACAATTGTTGTTAATTCGATCCATGTTACGTATATACATAAAATTGCTATATTAAGCATAGAAAATCTCAATGTATTCAGTTGGGTTTTTGGTTCACACAGTATGAAGGGCATCCATCCCTCCCAGTATTTTCATGGTGGGGCAACTATCCATACTTGTAGGCAACTATCCCAAAAAAAAGGGTTCTACAAAAATCAAATTATTGTGCAATTTGGGATTGCTATGTCAGAGAAAAGTCTCAGTATTCCAAATCAAATAATGGGGCTTCCTACACTCATAGAAATTACACATATTAAATCAATATTTTCAAAAATATGAGGCAAATTCAAAAGGTGGGGCATCTATCCGGGTTTTCCCCTATATCGTTAGTAAGAAAAGAGCAGGATACCCGAAGCCATTTTCAGAAGGTGAATTTGTGGAAGAGTGCTTGATAGAACTCGCGGATACTTTGCATCCAGATGAAAGAAAACGTTTTCAGAAGTAAGTCCATCAAGAAGAACAGTCAAAAGACAAATAGATGCAATAGCTGTAATTACAAAAGTCGCTTTTGGGAAAGTGGTGAAAACATCTGTTGCTTTTTCCATAGCATTGGGTGAAAGCACTGACATTATTGATACAGCACAATTAGCAATCTTCATTCGCGCAGTCTTCCAAAATTACAGAAGACTTGCTAGCGCTGAAGCTAACCTAATATTGATGCTCTAGGAAAAAAAAACGCGATCTTAGGTGTCGTCTCATCATTCAAGAACTTCTGACTGATAAGCCACAGAGGTTTTTTGTTGACTTACCTATATCAGTTTATGTTTTCTTCATTTCTTCCATTGAGGGGAACATATAAGGTTTATTTAAATTTTGTTGAATTCACGTAATTACTGTTAGAAATTTCATTTTGGCCCTTGATCTACGAAAAAATTTTCTATTTGGCCCCTTACAAAAAAGGTTGCTCATGCTAGATATAGAGTTAAGTTATGTTTATGTTGAGTTTCTTGGAGTCTACATTGACTGCGAATCAAATTGGAAATACCTAATTGAACACGTTGCGAAAAAGATTAAATCGGCAATATGGTTTGAAGATTATAGCCGTATATTTGAAAAGCACCACATTGAAGACTTCATATTATCCTACAGTAGAATCCAGAATAAGATTTGGAATAATATTGTTCGGATCAGAAAATGTGTATTTATGAATAGTATGAATTTGGGTAGAATTACATCATGCCGTGGAACCTTCAGGGAAAATAAACTTTTAACCGTATATGCAGTATATAGGTTTGGAAAATTCACTCGGAAACATAGGATTTAGCGTACAAATCTCCAAGTCGCTCTGGCTCCAATGGAACAGTGGAAGAATCAAAACATGAGTGCGATGCCATATCAAGTAATATTCTATGGTCGCAATCCGAACGTGATTTCTGTTAGACCATATAAATGAATATACAGAAATGCCTCATATCTCTACATAAAAACAAAGAACTTTTTAGAGAGCACATAAATGAAAATAAGACAAATTAGGATACACAAAACCACCCTTGTACAATGCCCTTATACAGGGTGACTGGTGACGTAAGGGACAACGGCTAACTGGAGATAGAGGACCTCAAACTGAATGAGGATTGGGGGTTTAAATGTCCCATAAGGCAATTAGTTTCAGAGATACAGGGTGTTTTTTGCAAAAGTGCTAAAACTGTAAACTCCCATATCTTCGTCAATATGGCAAATTTTTCGCTGATATTTGGCAAGCTTATCACTATACATATTATCCATCAGATCGAAAAGAAAAAATTTCCAAAATGGCAGGTCCGTATTCAAAAATTTCAATTTCCGTGTCAGGTGAGAAATATCACTCGGTATATGAGATAAGAAAAATTAAATTAGAAAACTGGAATCTGCAAAAAACACTGAGTAAAAACCTGCTTTCAGTTTGAATGGCACACATTTTTTATAGTTTTTATGATATGTTGAAAGTCGAATATTACAATTTATTCATAATGAATTCAAGAAACATACTATTCCTGATAGAAAAAAAACACTAAATTCGAGATATCTAAATAATCCTGACGCATTTTGAATATTCCTTCACATCTTGAAATATTTTTTCATTAATTCTTCTTTCAATATTATAAGAAAAATTCAAAAAGCAATACAAACACCAAAAGTTTAACAGTATAACATGTGATTCATAAAAAAATCAAATAAACAAATGCTCGATTTGCGAGAGCCATTTCCCTCACACACTTATTGGCTCTTTTGAACAATTGAAGTACTTTTTATATCCTCAAAATGAAAAATTATACTCTTGATAGAACACAAACACTAGATTTCAACTCGAGAAAAGTTTGACTTTCTTCTCAGAGCCCCTGAGCAATAATTCATCTGGTACTTATTCTTTCAACAAAATTTATTCTTCAATTAAATAATGCAATGATTCATAAAAAACAACTAAGCAAATGCTCGAAATGAGAGCAATTTGCTTCAACGCATTTATTGGCTCTCTTGATTTCTAATGATTTCTTTCTTTTTTGAGATGAGGATTATTCTGAGACCAAATATGTCTCATGTTCTCCTTCGTGAATACTGAAGGCATTTTTCAGTAGATAAACAAACGACACAATTCCCAATAATTCACAACCAATGAATGTATGAATATAAACTTCACTTTTTGAAATAAGCCTACTCTGTGTAGTATGATGTATTCTATTTATAATAAATAATAAACCCCTTATTCTAAAAATATTCTGTTTGCATTAAAGAAATTCATATGCTTCTCAAAAGAAGGTGAAGTTGCTATACACCTTAAGTACATATTAGAGGAAAATAAGTCCTCAAAATTTATACATTATTTCATTAAAGAATAAATTTTGTTGAAAACATAAGGGCCAGATGGATTATTGTTCAGGGCAAGGGCGTAGCCAGGGGGGGGGTTTTGGGGGGTTCAAACCCCCCCCCCGAAATGTTTCAGAGCTATTTTTTTATTTAATACTTACTACAGAAAGCGACCCTCACAATTCCCGGCACCTACAAAGTCAATTGCCAAAATATCAATAATAATTAATTAATAAATAAAAAAGTATTTCAAGATGAGAAGAAATATTCAAAATGCGTCAGGATTATTTAATCATTCGAAATTCAGTGTTTTTTTTCTATCAGACATAGTATGTTTCTTGAATTCAATATGAATAAATTGTAATATTCGACTTTCAACATATCATAAAAACTATAAAAAATTTGCGCCATTCAAACTGAAAGTAGGTTTTTACTCAGTGTTTCTTGCAGATTCCAATTTTCTAATTCAATTTTTTTTATCTCATATTCCGAGTGATATTTCTCACCTGACACGGAAATTGAAATTTTTGAATACGGACCTGCCATTTTGGGAATTTTTCTTTTCGATCTGATGGATAATATGTATAGTGATAAGCTTGCCAAATATCAGCGAAAAAATTTGCCATATTGACGAAGATATGGGAATTTATAGTTTTAGCACTTTTGCAAAAACACCCTGTATCTCTGAAACTAGTAGCCTTATGGGACATTCAAACCCCGAATCCTCATTCAGTTTGAGGTCGTCTATCTCCAGTTAGATGTTGTCCCTTACGTCACCAGTCACCCTGTATATACCCCAATATTCGTCTAACCAGGCCAAGTGGATATAGTAGATACATTAAATTTTTCAACACAATGCCAGTTGGAATCCAAAAAGAAAAAACACTGGGAAGAACTAAAAAAGTTTAGATGTACCTACATGAATATTTATTGAAAATTGAACCATATGAATTTGAAGATTTACTTTTTGAGCGCTCGTTCTAATTAAACGAGTACTATATCGTTTTGCCAAATATCTGTAATTTTCGAATTTCGAGCCGAAAAAGCTCAAACGATAAGGTTAGACTCCCTGATGACGAATCGTGGTCAAATTCAATTCTGTCCATGGGGCCGTCCGTTAGCACAATATCTCTCGAAGGGATTGTCCTAGAGACTTGAAATTTCAAGGTGTGGGTTCGATTGCCAAATGGCTCGTTTGAGTTCGTTAACCAGCCAAATCGTTACAGGGTGTTCCATAAAATATGGCCATCCAAAGTTTTTGTTCCTCAATATCTCAGACAAAACGAAACCCATCGAAATGAATGTTGCGGCCATATGCAATATGGTCATAATGAGCAAAATTTTGTGACCATAGGCTAAACAGAACATAGAAAATGCATTGGAATATTATTTCTTAAGTTGTGACCTCAACTGGTCGTACCGAGCGAGGTTAGTCAGACATGGTCACACAACCAATTTTAATTCAGGAACTACTGCTAATATTTGAATATGATTGGAGGGAGTTTCCTAGTGTTGAATTCATCTCTTCTTTCTTTCTTTTGTTTTGGCTTAAAACTTTTCAAATAGTATTTGATGACACAGAAGCTCGAAAGGATGGTACTGTAGGACCCCCGTACTGAAAATAAGACCAGATGTGCCATTTCTTGGTCAGGCCGGAAAGGATTTCACCCCGCCCTCTTATTTAGGCTCTGTTTCACCAATAAAATAAACAGGGTGTTTTTTTCCAGGTGAGTATTTTTTGTTACAGGTTGTAGAACTCCTCCAAATAGATCATTTTACTCTGTAAATATGTTTGCTCTACGAAATAAATCTATAATATAAAAATGAATCGCAAAATGTTTTGGTAAGCCATAACTCACAACCCTGGACCAATTTGGCAAATATTTTTAAAATGTCGTTGAAGTTCAAGATGGTTTTAACGGCGAGAAAAATTAGAATTATTGCTGGAAAAACCCTAAAATAATAATAAATTTTTTTGACTTTCTCAAAATCGATTTTTTTTTCGATGTCATTCACATCGGAAAATAGCCACCGTCAGATCTATTAACGTGAGGGAAGTGCTCGAGATATTGGTTTCATGTTGAACGAATGGGGCAGATCCAAATGAAACAAGGTATAATATCATTTTTATCTTTTATAACGTTTATTACTAAAGGTTTTTTTTGTTCTAGGAACGATTGAATTAAAAGGATTAAAACCTCTAGGATTTTGCAATTTTGTGAAGGAAAACCAACAGATTCGAATGAAAAAAGGTACGAATATCCTTTTGAATATTTGAGAACGTTTATTAATGTTATTAGTTTCAGGAATATTGAAATTACGAGAAAAAACAAGTTCATTCGTGGATAACTGAAGACCTTCACAGAGGAATTTGATGAAAGCAATTAATGTATTTATTGTTACAATTGGATTTTGTTATAAAGTCAGTATGTATTGGTGCTTTATATAAGATCCTTCCACGATTTCCATAACTGTTTCAATAGTTTTAAAGTGATTGATTGTTTGACATGTCCTGTCAGTGGTGATTGAGGAATTTGAATGTCACCGATGTGAATAAAAGTAAGTATATACTTGAAGATGCATTTATTGATCTGTTTAAAAAGGTAGATCTATTGGCCAAACTGATATGCCATTTGAGTTTAAACGACTACAGTTTCCAGTGCGGCTTGCTTTTGCTTTGACTATAAACAAGTCATTAGTGTTTGTGGTATTAATCTAGAAAACTCATGTTTCTCACATGGTCAATTGTATGTTGCCGGTTCCCGTGTTGAAAACCATCAGATTTGTTTATCTATGCGCCTGGTCATCAAACAAAAAACAATCGTATACCACAAAGCACTACAATGATAATAATAATAATTATGATTCACTGATTAACAATAAAGCGATTACTTACTTTTAAATCCTTATATATGTTTTATTTAATTATTTTTTATTCACAACGCACTATCGCCAGGGTGGACGGTTCTGTCAGGAGAATTTGTTAAAATACGTAGACACAAAAACTGCCACATTACAAATCTTTTTGACAGGACGAAGTCTGTCGGGTCAGCTAGTATTCAATATAACAAAAACATCTTGGAGATCATAAATAACTGAACTGCATCGAAGACTTTAATTTCTGCACCAGGTTATGATTATGGATGATTTCTTAAAGATTCATCATAATTGAAATCAAATCAACAAGTTCACCATTCGAATATCAGTATTTTCGCTATGTCAATAGAAGTTTAGCTAATACGAGTTGATTTTTTGGCGATTGCGAAAATCAACCTCCATTGAATATTTTATAAAAACGATATTTGATGAAACTTCTCATTTTGATGAGTTTCATTCACCAAAAAAGACTCATCTTCGAGACCCTAAATAAATTATAAATAAGGTACAAACAAAACGCACCTGTAATAGCTGGCTTAAAATTTATAAAATAAGACGAGAGGTAATGACACTGAACTGAGAAAAGAGCAGATATAACTATGTTCGAAAGCAATTAGGTAGATAATGTTTTTTCATGTTTTCTTTACGGTCGTCTGTATATCCAAAGATTCTACCATGATTATGATTAGAGAATTCGTTTGTCTTTAACGCCATAAAATAAGAAACAGTTATATATACAGATAGTAGTTCGCTTTCTCAGGATCATATCATCAGAAGAATTTTATTAATTTATATCTGCCAGTTAGCTCTTATTTAATAAATATATTTCATAATTTGAAGAATTCAACATTCTATTTTAATATAAAAATTAACTCACTGAACATAAACAAGATATTACACGGTATTTGGAAGATACTACTTGTTTTTGTCTTCGGAAATTCAAAAACAAGAAGGCAATGGTTATTTCCCAGAGGAATCTTGCATGGACATAAACGGAATTGAACCGCATTAAATAGGAATTGAATGAAATTATAATGAATTGTGGTGAATTGAATGAAAAATAGGGAATTCAATGGAATTAATGGTGAAATTGGAATTTTACACATAAAACGGGCAATGAGGGACCCTTCGGACTTTTCACTGTAGAATAAGAAGTGAAGAATATGTTGGAATTGAGGGCGAATTGCAGGGAATCACATTGAATTGACCTGTATTACATAGGAATTGATCGAAATCGAATTGAATACGATGAAATTGAACGGCATTTAATGAAAAAACATTGTTATTGAACGGCATTGCGATGGAATAAAATGGAATTGTGCATGTACTAAGGGGTCTTGCTATGCAAATTGTAGAACGAGCATATGTCACAAGGAAATTCATGGAATTGAACAGCATCAAATAGGAATATACATATAGAATTGAAAAACCATTGTTATTGAACGGCATTGTGGTTTAATAAATGGGAAATGGGCCTTTCACTGAGTAATTTTACTATGCAAAAATGTAGAACTGAGCGTATATCACAAGGAAATTAATGCAATTGAATATCATTTAATAGGAATTGAATGGAATTGTGGTGAATTTAACGGAATTTCGAGAATCTGATGGAACTAATTATGAAATTCGTACAAACAAGACGCACCTTGCCAGTTAGCTCTTATATTAATGAATATCTTTCATAATTTGAAGCATTCAACATTCTATTGTACTATAAGAATAAACTCACTGAACATAAACAAGATATTACACGGTATTTGGAAGATACCTACTACTTGTTTTTGTCTTCGGAAATTCAAAAACAAGAAGGTGATGGCTATTCCCCAGAGGAATCTTGCGTGGACATAAATGGAATTGAACGGCATTAAATAGGAATTGAATGGAATTATAATAAATTATGGTGAATTGAACGAAAAATAGGGAATTTAATGGAATTAATGGCATAATTGGGATTTCAGTGAACACAAAACGGGCAATGGAAGACCCTTCGGGCTTTTCACTGCGGAATTATCGTGAATAATATGTTGGAATTAAGGGTTAATTGCTGGGAATCTCATGGAATTGAACTGTATTCGATGAGAATTGATCGGAATCGAATTGAATGCAATGGAATTGAACGGCATTTAATGAAAAAACATTGTTATTGAACGGCATTGCGATGGAATAAAATGGAATTGTGCATGTACTAAGGGGTCTTGCTATGCAAAATTGTAGAACTGAGCATATGTCACAAGGAAATTCATGGAATTGAACAGCATCAAATAGGAATTATACATATAGAATTGTGGTGAATTGAACAGAATTTTGAGAATTTGATGGAACTAATTGTGAAATTGATGCAAACAAGACGCACCTTGCCAGTTAGTTCTTATATTAATAATTATATTTTATAATTTGAAGAATTATTCAAGGTTCTATTTTACTATAAAATAAACTCACTGAACATTCCTTAATTTATAATCTGTCAGTTAGCTCTTATATTAATAAATATCTTTTATAATTTGAAGAATTCAACATTCTATTTTACTACAAAAATAAACTCCCTGAACAAAAACAAGATATTACACGGTATTTGGAAGATACTACTTGTTTTTGTCTTCGGCAATTCAAAAACAAGAAGGCAATGCTTATTTCCCAGTGGAATCTTGCATGGACATAATTCAATAGAAATTGAATGGAATTATAATGAATTGTGGTGAATTGAAGGAAAAATAGGGAATTTAATGGAATTAATGATATAATTGGAACTTTAGTGAACATAAAACGGACAATGGCCTTCGGGCTTTTCATTATAGTGAACAATTTGTTGGAATTGAGGGTTAATTGCAGGGAATCACATGGAATTGAACTAGATGAGAATTGATCGGAATCGAATTGAATACAATGGAATTGAACGGAATTCAATGAAAAAACTTTGTTATTGAACGGCATTGTGATGGAATAAAATGGAATCGGGCATGTACGGAGGGGTTTTTCACTGTGTAATTTTGCTATGCAAAATTTCAGAACTGAAAGCATATCATTTCGAAATTAATGGAATTGAATAGCATTAAATAGGAATTGAATGGAATTGTGGTCAATTGAATGTATGTTGGGAATTTGATGAAACTAATGGTGAAATTGGAATTTTGGTGTACCCAAACGGACAGTGAAAGACCCCACGGACCCTTCCCTGCGGAGTTTTAGTGAACTCTGTTGGAATTTGGGGCGAATTGCAGAAAATTACATTAAATTACCGGTATTAGATGGGAATTGATCGGAATTGAACGGTATTTCATGATTAATAATTGGTATTGAACAGCATTGTGATGGAATAAAATGGAATTGGGCAGGTACTGAGGGGTCTTTCACTGTGTAATCTTGGTATGCAAAATTGTAGAACTGAGCGTATATGACAAGGAAATAATTGGAATTGAACAGCATCAAATAGAAATGATAAAGAATTGTGGTGAACTGAAGGGAGTTTTAAGAATTCGATGGATCTAATTGTGAAATTTGAATTCCTTCGAAAAACCTTGTAACCTGCTAATAAATATTTGGATTCAATAGAGTTCACATACTGTTGGTTCTTCTTATAGATCAATGCGGTTTGTAGTAATTTTCAGTCGAGTGTATCAAGTGGTCGGGATATAGCATTATAATTTAATCGGCCTCTGGCCCTGCTTGAAGAAGGTTCTATTAAGAACCTTTCCGATCGATTTCTACCCATCAAGCAGCAGATGCGTTTCTTCCATTCGGTTGATGAGATCTGCCTGTAATTCCGAGTCCATTCAGCTCGAATTAGACGAGGCAAAAGCGGGCACCGCAACATCCTGTATATTCACTAGGAATTATAGATCTTAGATCAAATACCGTTGTTTGTGGCCCTCTTTCTCTCCCTTTTGGCATGCCGCACTGTTGATTGAGCCCCGGTGTAGCGCAGGAGCTACTTCTAGACTCAGACGGTCTCTGTTGGACGAACCGTGCTGTCCGTTGACTAGTTTATTTCTTACTTTATGTAGTGTGATATAGTAGTGGAGTTGAGTTCAGTCGGTTCAATTCAGTTCGTTTGTTGTTGTACTCGAAGTAAAGCTCTCTCGCTTGAGCACCGTTCAACTTCAATACGAAAGTGTCATATTTTTTAAGTCGGATTCAATTTGTGCACACAGTTTTTGAGTTTTATTGAGTATGTGCGCTCTGTGATTTTTAATAGTTTGTGATGGACGTGTGGATTTCGTTCTACAACACACATATGGCTAATAATTTAGTGAAATGGTGGAGAACTAAATTTCTCAATGGTTACAAACAGTTCTCAGGTAAATAAACTTCTAATGACAAGTTCAGGTATTTTTATGTTTTCTCATACTAACACCCACCTGTACGTGGTGATCTTCAAAAGAGCGCCTTCAGACCTTTTATCTCAAAAACAACACATTCAATTTGTTGATAACTTTTTCAGTGAAAGAGAATATACAAGGTATCTCTTTGACTGTTACCAGAGAAAAAATGGATTCGGTCATTCTTGTGAGGTAAATGATCATCTTTATTGTAAATATTCTTGGGAGAAATGTTAACTAGCGCACATATTCATTTGTAGACCACTTTTTCAGTAAAAGAGAATATACAGAGGTATCTCTCTGGCCGTTTCCACTGAAAAAATTGATTCAGTCACTTCTTCCAAGATTGATTATTTCAATAGAATCATCGTTATTGAATATTCTTGTCAGAAATGTTTAGTAGCACCATTGAGTTTAAAAATACTATATTATATTTAAACTCAATGGTAGCACACATATTCAATTCGTCGACCACTTTTTCAGTGAAGGAGAATATACAAAGGTATCTCTCTGACTGTTTCCACTGAAGAAAATATATTCGGTCACTTCTTGTAAGATGAATGATTTCAATAGAATCGTCGTAATATGGGAATATTCTTGTCAAAAATGTTTACTAGCGCACATATTCAATTGGTCGACCACTTTTTCAGTGAAGAGGAATATACAAAGGTATCTTTCTGACTGTTTTCACTGAAAAAAATAGATTCGGTCACTTCTTGTGAGATGAAGGATCTCAAAAGAATCATCGTTATTGGAAATAGGTATTCTTGTCAGAAATGTTTACTTGCGCACTTATTCAATTCGTCGACCACTTTTTCGGTGAATAAGAATATACAAAGGTATCTTTCTGACTGTTTTCACTGAAAAAAATAAATTCGGTCACTTCTTGTAAGATTAATGATTTCAAAAGAATCATCGTTATTGGAATATTCTTGTCAGACATGTTTACAAGCGCACATATTCAATTTGTGAAGGAGAACATACAAGATATCTCTGTGACTATCCTTACTGAAAAAATGGATTCGGTAATTCTTGGAGGTGAATTATTTCAATAGAATCATCATTATTCAAAATATTCTTGTGAGAAATGTTTACCAGCGCCAATATTAAATTTTTCGACCACTTTTTCATTGAAGGAGAATATAGAAGCAATCTTTCTGATGGTTTTCCACTGAAAAAATGTACTTGGTCACTTCTTGTAAGATGAACTATTTCAATAGAAACATTGTTATTGGAATATTCTTGTGAGAAATGTTTACAAGCGCTCATTTCGCTTGAAGAGACAAAGTCGTCTAAAAATAATTTGTGGTTGAAAATAAAATCGTGAAGGATGAGAGAGCATCAAACGCAGTTCCACTCGAATATTTTCCATGTTTTAAATTTGACGATCTCTTCGTTAAATTCAATATTAACAATATTTCGAGAGAGGTATGTATAGAATATTCTGACCGGAACTGAATGTTCCGCGACCAATTTTCCATTGAACTTTCCCAGAACGAATAGGCGCAAAGTTAAAAGTGTACGTGTACCACAATTCAACCGAAAAAAAACACTTCACAATGATGTCGAGTTCAGTCCGCAGGATAGAATATAATAATTGGTTCTTTTTGTACGCTAGAGTATACTAGCGGTACTCACTGGCAACAAAAGAGCCTATAATTATTTAATTATTAGACTCACGATCTCTGTTACTGTGATGTGTTTTTTTCCATTTCAGTTTTCTCGGTTTTCATCTAGAGGTTGGAACTCTTGACTACCTACCTTTCATTTGGTGACACTAATGTTGTCGAAAAAAATTGAGTTCTCTTCGGTTAAATGCCACAAATCACGAAATGTATTGAGCCCGTTATACAGTGAAAGATTTCAATTGTTTATAATCTGTCTTATCTGGAATGACTTGATTAATAATTTCATCATAAAAAATATTCAACAGAGAGATTTTGAGTTTTTCATTCCATAGCAATGACTCTTACCAATTGTTATTACAGTGGAACTTCCCTATAACGAAAGCGGTAAATCCGCAGAAAAATTCGTTATGAAGAAATTTCGTTATACAGAAAATCTGTTTCTATAGTCGAAACAAAACAGCCAGGAGTGTATTTAAAACTGTTTCAGCAGGATATCTCTGCCCGCCGTGATGATTTAGTTTAAGGTCGGGATTTATAACGTACGTCCGGAAAAAAATCGGAAAAACCCACCCTTATACCTTCTTACCAATACCCATTCAAAGAGTGATGTTCTTTGAATATTTCGTTATAAAGAGGATTTACTTCGTTTTAGAGGGTGTTTTTAACATGGAATTCTTATTCAAGGTGCAATGTCTTGTACGAAATTCGTTATACAGATATTCGTTATAGGAAAGTTCCACTGTATTTTGTTATTGAAACGGACATTTGATCAAGTTCTCGAGGATCGCAAATTTTAACGAATTTTAAGGTTTAATCAATGCTTCGATTTTGTGCTCAAAATGTTAATGCCTTTGTCTTCTTTCCTCTTAGTGATTTGTCAATTCAAGTTTCAAACTTTTTTACATCATGCCGCATCATGCTTCTTCGTTGATTTGCGGCAAAGTTGTGAAATGAGTTGTTCCTTTAACATTAAATTTTTCTGGTATTTTCAATCCGATCAAGTAAATATTTCATAGCTGAGTACTTAGTTCGGTTATAATAAAAAAAGCCGAGAATATTGCTGCTGCAGCCGAAAGTGTTGAAGAAAACCCAGATTTGTCCATTTCTCGTAGTTCTTTGGGATTAGGCATTCCACAAACGTCATTACACCGTATTTTGCTTGAAAATTTGGGTCTTAAGGCTTTTGAAGTTCAGTTAACACAAGAACTCGAGCCGGTCGATCATCAACAACGTCGTGTCTTTGCTGATTGGGTCGTTGAAATGCATGAAAATGATTCGGAATTCCATCGAAAAATCATCTTGAGTGATGAGGCCTATTTCCACCTCGGGGGCTTCGTCAACAAGCGGAATTGTCGCATCTGGGGCTCGGATAACCCAAGAGTTATTGTTGAAAAGCCTCTCTATCCTCAACGTGTGACTGTTTGGTGCGGTTTATGGTCCGGCGGAGTCATTTGACCTTGCTTTTTCGAAAATGAGGCTAGAGCAACAGTTACGGTGAATGGATTGCTTTATCGAGAGATGATTAATGTTTTTTGTGGTCGAAATTGGATAGTATTGACCTGGACAACGTTTACTTTCAACAAGACGGCGCTACGTGCAATACAAGCAACGAAACCATTGATCTCTTGCTGGAAAAGTTTCCGGATCATGTTATCTCTCAAAGAGGTGATCACAATTGGCCACCGAGATCTTGTGATTTAACACCTTGCGACTTCTTCCTTTGTGGCCACGTGAAAGAGAAGGTCTACGCCAACAGCCCAGCGTCAATTCAAGACCTCAAAGATGGAATTCGTGAGGCTCTCGAGGACATAGGGCAGCCACTTTGCGATTTGGTTATAGAAAATTTCATTTAAAGGATATGGTCCTGTAAGCGTGGTCGTGGTGGTCATTTGCCTGATATTATTTTCCACTATTAACGGCATAGCTTCTTCTTTATAATGAAATAAACATCCGATCATTTATATTGAAAAATGGCATTTTTCTTTGAATATCAAAATACCACCTCTTATTGGAAAACCCTTCACCTCATCACTCGCTTCATCATGACTCTTTTTCTGCTATATCTCTTCATACAATACATTAATTTTGGCGAAGGTAGCACTGCTTAATTTACATTTACTTCCTAGATTATTTCCTTGCAACCCAAGGAAAATAAATAAAGTGTAAGTTGACTGCACTGCCATTCAATTAAACCATTTGTCAAAATTTCTGCATGCCCCTGCGGCGAACTTGTGGGAAGCGCTACTGCATCATTTTGAGTTTGGCTAGTATACGTAACTTGTAATTTCTTCCTTTGACGCCGCTAAAACAACAGATCAAGATGATTTGGGACAAAACCGCCGAGCGAAATAACAATCTTGCTTGTATTTTAGCCTGTAGTATAATTAGGTCTATAAACTAGAATTGTACGGAGCAGTTTTCGTTTTCGGACGATGCCGACCGGTTCTGATATAATTATCAGTAATATATTTTTATTAGCTTCGGCCGATTCACCGGTGACACCGAGTCTCAGGGATGGGAGTAACGTTAATAGGGAATCGTATCCATAGACATATTCTCCAAAACGTGGCCTCAATCGTTCTAAGAGATCCGTCTGATCTTATGCAAATCGATTGACCACCAGCAACGGAGAAAACGATGCCGAAGAGAAAGATTTCGTGTCAGGGTTCTGTTGTAGCAATATCTTCGAGATTGTGAAAACGCGCTATATCGAAGTTTATGAATTTAATCCACTCGAAAAAATTTTGATACAAGAAACGAAGAAGCAATGTGTGTAAATGATTTGAAAAAATAGCTGAGTATTTTGCTCGTGGGGTCTTTCACTGACCGTTTTGCGTAAACTAAAATTCAAATTTCACAATTACTTGATTCCATTGAATTCCTAAAAATCCGTTCAATTAAACAAAATTCCATTCAATTAATTTCAATTCCTATTTAATGCCGTTCCGTTCCATTTGTTTTCTTTCGATATACTCTTAATTTTTCAATTTTTACAGCAAACTTCCATACTGAAAGACCCCTCAGTAGATGCCCAATTTCATTTCATTCCATCACAATGCTGTTCAATACCAATGATTTATAATGAAGTGCCATTGAATTCCGATCAATGCAATGTACTGTTATTTCCTGAAATTCGCCCTAAATTCCAACAAAGAGTTACTATAACTCCGCAGTGAAGGGCCCGAGAGGTCTTTCACTGTCCGTTTGCATACACCAAGATTGCAATTTCACCATCCCATTCTATCAAATTCCTATAATTCCGTTCAATTTACCATAATTCCATTCAATTCCTATTTAATGCTATTAAATTCCATATATTTCCATGTGATATACTCCCAGTTCTACAATTTTCCATAGCAAAATTACACAGTGAAAGACCCTCTCAGTACATACCCAATTCCATTTTATTTCATCACAATGCTTGTTCAATACCAATGATTTATTACGAAATACCGTTCAATTCCAATCAATTTCCATCTAATACCGTTAATTTAATGTAATTTTCTGTAATTCGCCCTAAATTCCAACGAAGAGTCACTAAACCTCCGCAGTGAAGGGCCCAAGGGGTCTTTCTCTTTGTTTACACAGAAATTTCAATTTCACCATTAGTTCCTTCAAATTCCTAAAATTCCGTTCAATTCACCGCACAATTCCATTCAATTCCTATTTAATGCTGTTCAATTCCCTTAATTTCGATGTGATATACTCTCAGTTCTACTAGACAGTAAAAGACCCCTTCCATTTTATTCCATCACAATGCCGTCCAATAACAATGTTTTTTCATTGAATGCGGTTCAATTCCATTGTATTCAATTCTTTTCGATCAATTCTCCTCTATTACAGTTCAATTCCATGTGATTCCCTGCAATTCACCCTCAATTCCAACATATTGTTCAGTATAATTCCGCAGTGGAAAGCCCGAAGGGTCTTCCATTGCCCGTTTTATGTTCACTAAAATTCAAATTATACCTATCATTCATTCCATTAAATTCCCTATATTTCGTTCAATTCCATTTATGCCCATACAAGATTCAACTGGGAAATAAGCATTGCCTTCTTGTTTTTGAATTGCCGAAGACAAAAACAAGTAGTATCTTCCAAATACCGTGTAATATCTTGTTTTTGTTCAGGGAGTTTATTTTTGTAGTAAAATAGAATGTTGAATTCTTCAAATTATAAAAGATATTTATTAATATAAGAGCTAACTGACAGATTATAAATTAATGAAATTCTTCTGATGAGATGATCTTGAGAAAGCGAAACTACTATCTGTATATATAACTGTTTTTTATTTTATGGCGTTGAAGACAAACGAATGTTTTAATCATAATCATGGTAGAATCTTAGGATATACAGACGACCGCAAGGAAAACATGAAAAAAACATATATCTCTAATTGCTTTCAAACATAGTTATATCTGCTCTGTTTCTCCTGAGTTCGGTGTCATTAACTCGCGTCTTATTTATAAATTTTAGGCAAGCATATTACAGGTGCGTCTTGTTTGTACCTTATTTATGAGATTTTTATCATTCAATAATAAACTTAACTGTTCGAAATCTTAGCCGAAAGTTTTACTGCTTAATGATAGATTTAAGATCTTCCAACTTTGGCACCTCTGAAATGAGGAGAAAAAAAGTTGGGTCCAAAAACTAATGTGTCAACGAAGCTCATGATCATATGGTTTCTAAATAAAAGTCTCGGTGTTTATTATCCTTGAAACTTTTCGGGAAGAAGTGCCTCAAACTCTACGCAGAGTCTTTGTGATATCATTCACCGACAGAAAGTTTTAATTTATGCAAGGATTTTTACTGTACAACCAATATTTAAATATGCCCGATTTCGCTCTATAAATAATTATATGTTCAAAATTTCATCAATATCTCTATGTCGGAAACTTTCGCGAATTATAGAATTTTTCGAAATTTTTTTTTTTCATTTTCTTTTCTGAGGATCTTCACAAATTTTCGCCAAGTCTTTGTATCTTTATTAGTAGCCAAATGTAGAGTTTGCACCGGATCAATTTACTAGTTCTATTTTAGACATTTCCAGAAAAGAATTCCGACCGTGTTGAGAATTTGCATTCATATAATCATTATCAATATTAGGTCCTAAACAAAATTTTGAGGTGACAGCTGTATTGCTCCACCAATGAATCGTCGCTCAAAAGTTTCTGTTCAGGGCTTTTCTTTATTATTATCTTTATTTTTTTATCCAGATGGTACTGATTCTTCCATAGAAAGCAGAGAATATTTCGATTAAAAACTCGAGCTTGATTATTTCAATATTGAAATTTTTTTTGGACCATTTTCCATCATTTTTGCTCCTTGTATTTAGGCAAGCAATTGCAAACGTCGTCAGGAAAACACTCGGTGCCCAAATCGTGGTGTACCATTTCAAGAGGATCGCATCATCAGAACCATAGAATTGAATTATTTTAATTGTTGATTTTTTACATATTTCAGTTTTTGGATAATTTCCAGAATATTATTCCGATCGTGATGAGATTTTGCGTTTATATATTTACTATCAATCTCAAGTCCTATACAAAATTTTGAGGTAATTCTACTAATGAACTGGCGCTCAAAAGCATCTGCTCAAGGCTTTCTCAAATTTTTTAAGCTGAATCTAATTATTAGAGCCAAGATTGTTTCGAGATCAACAGACGGTTGACCGATGGAATTTTCTACGTTTCAGAATTTTCTTTTTTAGTTCTTTTGATATTATATGAGCTGAAAGTGATTCTGTCCGGCTGTCCTTAAACACTCAGACGACGAATGAAATGAGATTAAATTAAAATTATTCCACATTTGAAATGATTTGGAATTTTATTTTTCCAATACCTATTCTCAAAACTAGAAATGTAATCGGGTCAAAATTTCATATAGGTATGTATATTCAATTTTGTATTATCAGAACTGCGAATATTAGTTGAATCATCGTTTTCTCAATATGATCAGGTGCGTAAAAGGCTCAGAGCCTCGCTCAGAGCCTTTCACTGCGTCATTTATTGTACATCATGTCGAAATTGAGTGTGAATTGCAGAGTATGATAGGAATTGAATTGAACGGCATTGTGAAGGAATCAAATCTAAATACAGTGGAACTTCCTATAACGAACCTCTGTATAACGAATTTCGTACAAAACATTGTACCTTGGTAAGAAGGTATAAGGGTGGGTTTTTTCCGAAATTTTTCCGGACGTACGTAATAAATCCCGACCTTAAACTGAATCATTACGGCGGGCAGAGAGATTCTTCTGAAACAGTTTTAAATACAACCCTGACGGTTTCAATCTTATCTTTACGCTAGTGTGAAAAGTTGTGCGAAAATGTCTGAAAGCAAGTGCTGAAGTTTGAATGATGAACTTAAATTCATCAGTGGAGTCGGCCGTGACATTGCTGACTATAGAAACGAATTTTCTGTATAACGAAATTTCTTTATAACGAATTTTTTTGCGGATCAGCGCTTTCGTTATGGGGAAGTTCCACGGTATATACTGAGGGATCACTAATTGTGGAATTTTGCGGTACAAAATTGTGAAATTGAGAGTATAATCATATAGAATGAAATGGAATTGAACGGCATTAATAGGAATCGAATGGAATTATGATGAATTGAATGGTGAATTGAACGGATTTAGTGAAATTTATGGTGAATTGCAATTTAAGTGTACACAAAACAGTGAAATATCTCGTGAAAGACTCCATGGGCCTTTCATTTCGGAATTGTAGTGCATACTATGTTGGAATTGAGGGTGAATTGTAGGAATTACACAGAATTGAACGATATTAGATGGGAATTGATCCTAATCGAATTGATTACTATAGTACTGAACGGCACTAATATATATATATATTCTTTTGAAATTGAGAGCTAACATAATACAATACATAAAACAAAAATAAAAATCCCTAACTGAGGTTAGTGCAAAAACGGGGTACCATACTATTTTTTTCGTATGATACCAGAGCTCAGGGAAAAAACCTCAGTACAAAAAAACCCTGTCTCGCCGTTCCAACAAAAATAACACTTAAAAACTATTCGAAATATTGAAGGATTTCTTCTTTATTTATTCCAACCGATAACTCTCTCCCAGATGCCTTTGGAATACTGAATGAATCTGAAACAGAAAAAAAAATCGAAGCAGAAAAAAGTAATAGAAAAATCAAATTATTGAAACTCTATTAAATCGATTTGAAGTTCACAACCCAATTTAAAAACGACTCTGTTACTTCATGTATAGCCCTTAAGCCATCCTGAAATTTAAATATTGGACAATTATTTATCAGGTGTTCTATAGTCTCCTCTGCTTCTCCGCATTCGCAACTAGGACTCTCAACTAAATTCCACTAAGAAAAAATTAGATGGAATTGGGACATTACTGAAAGCTCTTTCCCTCTTGAATTTCGCTATACAAAATTGTGGTATTTAGAGAAAATCACATGTATTCAATGGAATTATCGGTGGAATTGACATTTTGGTGAAAAAAAAAACGGCCAGTAAAAGACCTCTCGATGAAATCTTCAGGATTCACCTACATCTTTCAACGTACTAACGCATCTATAGAAAACTAACAATGAATGAAAGAATCGTGAGCACTCATATACAGTGAAACTTCCCTATAACGAACGTCTGTATAACGAATTTCGTACAAGACATTGCACCTTGAATCCAAATTTCATGTTGAAAACACCCTCTAGAACGAAGTTAATTTTTTCTATAACGAAATATTCAAAGAACAACACTCTTCGAATGGGTATTGATTAGAAGCTATAAGGGTGGGTTTCTTCCGAAATTTTTCTGGATGTACGTAAAATATCCTGAACTTAAACTAAATAGAGATAGAGAGATACTTCTGAAACAGTTTTAAATACACCCCAGTCTGTTTGGTTTTAATCTAACCAATACGCTAGTGGAAAAGTTGTGCGAAAATGAATTTTGATTGATGAACTTAAATTCATCAGTGAATTCGACAGCGACATTGCCGACTATAGAAACAAATTTTCTGTATAACGAAATTTCTTTATAACGAATTTTTTGCGGATTTAGAGCGCTTTCGTTATAGTTCCACTGTATTTCTACCTCACACGAAATATTCTTATCATACATACGTAAAAACAAAAATGGAATCAGAAGTTCCCAAGACAACTGTCCCTCAAAGTAGTTAACATAGATACACATTTAATTTTTGAAAACTTTCTCCTCTAAGATTGATGCATATTTCATTCCGTTATGTGTTGCAATGACACGAAATTTGTATTATCCTCCTATACAACAGACCTGGTTTATCCATGTGAACTTGCTATAAGCACGTATCAGCTCATGGAGAGTTCAAAGCCCCATGTGGATGTTGCAGGTAGTTCCAAATTTCAACATTTTGTGGCTCATTCTTTTCTTATCCAAGAATCTACTGATAAGTTTGATGTTTCATATCTTTGGCAATTCATCAATCATTTTTGAAGGGGCGTGCAATCATGCTATGGCTACGATGACAACTGGAAGTTATCAGAAGGGTATTTTGAGGCTGTATTTATCAAAAAAAAATTGAAAGAAGCCAAAGTTGCGATATGATTTATGGTTTCTCCTAATCTTGTTCCTTATTGTATTATTAGAGGGGACAGCGAGATAAAGTTTCAAAACCCACCCAGTGCTGACTCTAACGAAAGGAGCTTTAGATACTCGAAATTCTGAGAGTAGGTGTAGCAAAATCAATCGAACAATAATCAATTTCAAGCGGATAACCAGTTATCATTTTGGTTAACCAATAACATTCAAGCGGTTTTGGTTATTTTTGGTTTAAAGTAATGACGTCATGAATAAGCCCTTCGACGTCATTGATTTGAATCGCTAATGACCAGACTCGAGAGCTGGGTTAAACTTCTGGTTATTAGAAGAGTAGGGTTGTACTCGGCAAATTTCAAAAGTTGTTGACTGACTTAGCATACTTGAAGAAGATGTATTCGTGAGCTTAGCCACGTTACGATTTATATTGAGAAAACTATTTCAACAATTTCAATTATCGGCTTAGTTATTCATTTAGGAATCAAACTTATGTATTGAAATCTCTTAGTTAGGTGCGGAAATAAACGCATCCAAAAGCTTCTGACTTGTTGATATCGTTTAAAATATAATTATCCGAAGTTCTTAAACATTGCTGATATTGTTCGAGTATAACAAAACATTCTTTCTTTACTTGGATAATGGGAAAAGCTTTGTATTACAATTAATAGCTCTCGACTGTTAGAAAAATTATGAATTTGTGTGTTATCAAAAAAAGTTTTATTAATTGCAAACCTTACTGTGACGTGCGAGATGTAGCTAAATACCACAGCGACATCAAAAAATGTGGATTTAAATCAATTGGATAGTGTCCTCATGTATATTTCCGGTAATATTTTCTCTTCGAATCATTTCTGTCAGAACAAAAATACTTTTTTTTCATCAAGCGGAACATTATGAAAAACATATTATGATCATCGTAACATTAAATCGACGTTTCAAACATTAATATTTTGGGATGCATGGAGCTAAACTTGAAGCATAGTAATTTACAGTTGCAAATCGAAATTCGTATTTATTACATAAAAAATATATATAATATAACCTATGTTGACAATTGAAAAATAACCAGAAACCACATTCAAGCGACGATAGCCGAGGTCTGGTTATTCGTTCTAGGACAAAAAGGGAAAAACCAAGGGCTGAACCAATGATAACCGCAGTTATTATTGGTTATCCGCTTGAAATTGATTAATATTCGAGTTGAGATGGTTTAAATCTTTTTTTCGAATATTCCCAAAAATCCCATCGAATCCTAATTTTATATTTAAGTGCTCAATGATGACATAAAAATTTGTTCGAAAATTCGCGAGGATCTCAAAATAGAAAATCTGAAACTTTAACTTTCCAGGTTATCTATTTTCTCTGCTTAGTTTGTTTTTGTTTCCGATCGATCGTGAAGTAGTTGTAGAGATTTTAGAATTTTATTTTTCGATATACCCAGCACTCGTAGAACTAGCGCTCTAAATTGAACAATGTATTTTTTTGAGAACGCATCATAATAAATCAAATTGGAGCGTATTTGTTCAAAAGTCAATAGATGGCATTCAACTTTCCAAAATAAATTTTTTATACCCTTAGACAAAAAAGGTCACATTCCCGCTTCTCGGAACACAAGGCACAAAGGGTTACAGACATTCGGTTTGCCTCTTTCGGAAGGTGTCAGTCCATTTCGTGTAGAAAGCAATAAAATAATGGTTATCCTTGGCCGAGAAGCTGTAACTTATTCATTTTCACAGTCGGTTCGAATTTCATAGGTTATTTTATAGGCCGATCCCGCCGAAAGTGAAAAGTTATTCTGTTTAGTGAAATCAGATCTGCATATGTCATCGAAAACTCGAGACGTGCTACAGACAAATAAAGAAGCCAAATTGAAATGGCATTTTCAACAAAGCTTGTTTAGGTTAGGAACCTGAACTTTTATTTGAGAGCTTGTAAAATTGGATCATAAAACTCATTTGTTCCAATAACTGGTCGAATTGGAATATGATCCGGTTTCACTTATTTCGGCAGGTGTGGGTGGTCAGTCGATGACATACAAGCTTTGGGTCCATTTTAGTTGCCGATTTCGTTAAAGCCTTGAGCATGGAGCTTTGTTATAGTTACCTTTAGAGCGCTCGTTCTACTGATACGAGTGCTATATCGTTTGCCCATGTCTGCATATTTCGAATTTTTAGCCGAAAATGTTCTCAAACCATACGGTTGGACCCTGCTGACGAATGTCCGTGGGACCGTCCGACCGTGAGCACGATAACCTTTGAAGAGATTGTCCTAGAGACTCGAGATTCTCAGGGTCAGTCGGTTCCCAAATGCCTCGTTTGAGTTCGTTAACCCAGCCAAATCGTACAGTTCCATAAAACATAGCCATTCAAAATTTTCGTTTGTTATTTCAGACAAAACGAAACCAATCGAAATGAAATTTTGCGGCCACATGCAAGCCGGATGCCAAATTTTGTGGCCATAGTGGTTGTGTGAACAGGACCATAAAAAATTCAATTGGAATATTGAAAAGAAGAATCTCTATATTTTCAATAACAGGATATCCGATTCGAGTGGAATTTATTTTGTGTATGAATATTGATATACTGTATGTTCATGCGAAATTTCAAGAGGATCGCATTAACAGAACCATAAAAAATTCAATTTTTTTAAATTGTCAAGTTTTTACATATTTCAGTTTTTTAAATTATTTCAGAATATTATTTCGATCGTGCTGAGATTTCGATTTCGGTCGGTCACCCCATTGGACCCGAAATTTTCTGAAGTACAGGACTAGAAAAATTGTCATTCTGTCATTCGGGGACCCCCCGAAATTTTTTTCTAGCTACGGCCTTGTGGCTGACCATACCCAAAAATAACCAGGGACAGCGCATAGATTTTACCGCCCCGGCAAAAGTATGTTCAGAATAATTGAATATAAATTAGTCTAATTTGAATTATACAGGTAAACGGTATGCAGCAAGGTAATAAAAAATGCAACTTCCCAGAACTTATTACTGGAAATTTTTCGATATTGTCGTAGGAGAAGTATTTTTTTCTGAAATCACCAGAATGAAGGAATTAGATTAATATGTACTTAATTTTCAATCGGTTAAAGAGAAAATAAACATTTCGTATCAATGATTTTATATATAGTTTAAAAAAAATAACTCTCGGTTTTTGTCACCCTCCGCTTCTCGTTGGAAGACAACATAACCTCGATCTATAATCTAGTACTTTTTTCCCTTGTATAATACATAATTTTTTTTTGTGACTAAAAAAATGACGATGTAAGAGAAGATATAACTTTTCACGAAATTAATCCGGCAGAAAAGTGAGTACTTTCTTCCCGGATACATATATACACTCACTTTTTTCCCGGGGAAAAAGTAATTTCGAGAAGAAAAGTTATATTTTGTTAACTTGCCAACAGAGATAAAATGTCGAATTTTTTCAACGTCACATATTTATTTTTCATTCCTATATGAAGGTGGGACGACGAAGCTATTAAAACAAGATTATGACCAAAAACACGATTCGAACAATAGCTCTACCTTGTTCATTCGGGTAGTCAGCATGCAGCATGGGTAATAAAAATTTATTGCGGCCCAAAAATAGGGGGAATTTCTTCCGATGGCTGATCGTCGCATCGCTTCGTCCAAGTGCGCGGTCCCAGGCGAACTAACGCCTAACGCGTCGCTGGCGTCGCTTAGTCTCGTCTCGTCTCGTCCAAGTGAGCGTCAACCTTTAGAGATCAAGTACTGGTTTGATTAATACGACTACGAAATAATATCCATTTATTGACAGATTTCCATTTTGTCAATTGCCACTTTTAATATGTCAAAGAACAGATTTCAATCTGTCAATCGACCCTTTCTTATCTGTCAATTGAAACTTTTTGAGCCCTCGTTCTACTTAAACGAGAGCTATATCGTTTTGCCCAAATCTCTGTTATTTTCGAATTTTGAGCCTAAAATGGTTTAAACGATAGTTTTCGACTCCCTGATGACGAATTCATGGTAAAATTATCCTATAGACTTGAAATTTTCACAGTCGGTTCGAATTTCATAGGTTATTTTATAGGCTAATCCCGCCGAAAGTGAAAGTTATTCTGTTTAGTGAAATCAGATCTGCATATGTCATCGAAATCTCGAGACGTGCTGCAGACAAAATAAGAAAGCAAAATTGAAATGGCATTTTCAAACAAAGCTTGTTTAGGTTAGGAACAGCTGAACTTTTATTTGAGAGCTTGTAAAATTGGATCATAAAACTCATTTGTTCCAATAACTGGTCGAATTGGAATATGATCCGGTTTCACTTATTTCGGCAGGTGTGGGTGGCCAGTGGGTGACCAGCCGATTTCGTTAAATCCTTGAGCATGCAGCTTTATTATATTTAGTTTTTGAGCGCTCTTTTTTCTGAAACGAGTGCTTTATCGTTTTGCCCAAATGTCTGTATTTTTCGAATTTTGGGCCGAAAATGTTCTCAAACGATACGGTTGGATCCTGATGACGAATGTCCGTGGGGCCGTCCGACCGTGAGCACGATAACCTTCGAAGAGATTGTCCTAGAGAATTGAGATTCTCAGGGTGAGTTCGGTTCCCAATACCTCGGTTTAGTTCGTTAACCAGCCAAATCGTACAGTTCCATATAATATAGCCATTCAAAATGTTTGTTCCTCAATACCTCAGACAAAACGAAATCAATCGAAATGAAATTTTACGGCCACATGCAAGATACTCATAATAAGCTGGATGCCAAATTTGGTGGCCATAGTGTAAACAGAACCATACAAAAATTCATTTGGAATATTAAAAAGAAGAATCTCTTTATTTCCATAACAGGATATCCGATTCGAGTGAAATTTCAAGAATATCGCATCGTCTGAAGCTTAAAAAATTCAATTGGAATATTGAAAAGAAGAATTGCTACATTTCCATAACAAGATATTCGATTCGAATGAAATCTGTTTTGTTTTTCTGAAATTGAAACTGGAGCTCTGGAATTTGTTGAATTTGGATATTACTGCCTCGATAAGGGCTCATATGTCAAAGGCATTCGATAGTATACTTTTCCAATTCATATTGGACAGATGCTTCAGTGGAATATTTCATGACTTGATCAGAAGAAATTCGAGGGTGGAGTTGCATCTGTTAGAGTCCAGAATTCTTCATCTAGTTTCTAGTGAGCACAGTTTGAAGTTGGGGGTGCCTCATGGCTCTGTCTTGGGACCACTCTTGTTATGTGTTTCTCTCTTCTCAATTTTGAAAAATGACAAAAACAAGAGACTGCACGAAGTTTTTTGTATTTACATCTATAGGCATTTAAATTGGGATTCACACGTAGATGAGGTTTGTAGAAGGCTCTATAGCTCTTATTCTCACTTATCACTACATAGTATAAACAAAGTCGCTTTCTCTGTCCCTATGTCCATTTGTATGCTTAAATCTTTGAAACTGCGCAACGGATTTTGATGCGTTTTTTTTAATAGATAGAGTGATTGAAGAGGAAGGTTTATATGTATAATAACATCCATTAAATAGTGGAGAAGTACTGTTATTTTTGAGGTTTCTAATGTGATATCCGTGCGAAGCCGGGGTGGGTCGCTAGTGAATGTATATTATAGTTTGGTATTCAGTAACCTTTCGTATAATTTCTTGTTATGGGATAATTCGTCGGGCATTGATAGAGTATTTATCATCCAGAAAAGAATTTTGCCTTTGATATTCAACTTGTCTCCAGATCCTCTTGTAGGCTAGTTTTTGTGGATATTGACATTGGCTTCAATTTTCATTTGAAAATTTTTAGTTTTTGCTGAAGAAAATGAGCACAGCCTTATAAAAATATCTAGCTTTCTTCCCATTACACTAGGAATAAGGATATGTTGTCAGTTCCCATACATAGAACATCAAAATTTGAAATGTCACATTAGTACCAATATATTACGATATTCAACCATCTACCTAGTACTATTAAGTCGCTCATATATTAAACTTCAAGAAGTTGTTAAGTCTTTACTTCTGCAAAAGTGCTTCTATAATGTGAATGAGTATTTTAATGATAATTTTGATAACGTCTGAATTATCTTTGTATTTGTGACTTGTCTTATACATATTTTGTTATGTCCTACAGGATTAATGAATTATTATTATTTCACTAGCTGACCCGACAGACTTCGTCCTGTCAAAAAGATTTGTACATATAGTATAAAGCGGCCTACAGACGATCAACTTAGTTGAAGACTATGTTGTCAACTAGGTTGTAAACCAAATGAAAGTGAAAATAGCGGTTGTCAACCAAGTTGAAAACATCATTTCAGCGGTGGTTTCCGTCGAGTGAACTAGTCGGCTGATTAGGAGAAATTATCGAAACATGGAGAGAGATCTTTCGTTATATGTTATTATAAACGATTTATGCGACAATGTGGTGCAGCTCAGTTCTTGAATGAAAGAATTTGGACCAAGGATTGGTACCACAATCGGTCTCATTTTTTCCATTTCGGTTTGATGAAAGAAGTTTTCGAATTTTGAGCCGAAATTGGTCTCCAACGATAGGGTTCTGCTCCCTGATGACGAATCCGTGGTCAAATTCAATCCGGTCCCTGGGACCGTCCGGCCATAAACATGATAACTTTCTAAGGAATTGTCCTTGAGACTTGAGATTTTCAGGGCTAGTTTGGTTTCCAAATGCCACAATTAAGTTCGTTAATCAGCCAAAACGTACAAGGTATCCCATAAAATATGACCATTCCGAATTTTCGTTCCTTAATATTTCAGACAAAACGAAACCAATTGGAATAGAATTTCTCGACCACATGCAAAATGCTCACAGTAAGCCTCATGCGAAATATTGAAAGAAAGAATCATTATATGTCATAACAAGATATCCGAGAATCGCATCATCTGAAGCATATAGTTCAATTTTCTTTTAATTATTGATTTTCACATATTTCATTTTTTAATAATTTCCATGATATAAGTCTGATCATCCTGAGATTTTGCATTCATTTACTAAGCATGAATCTCAAGTACTATACAAAATTTTGAGGTGATAGCATTATTGCTCCACCAATGAATGTTCGCTCAAAGCATCTGCTTAAGGTTTTTTTATATACTCGGATTTTACTCTCCATAATTCAGAAGATCTTTCACCCAATCAAAGATCTACCCCAAACTTGAATGTTTGGAATTTTGCTCATATTTTCTAGTTAAATTACTACCTTTCCTCGAATATTTACGACGGATTTTGAATACGCTATGAAATGTTCACTCTACAAGGTAGAATTCCAACTGGTGTTGTCAACCTAGTTGATGACTACCATACAGACGCTCCAACATAGTCGTCAACATCGGGCTCCGCCCACCAAATATCAAACCGATTTGATCTCGCATCAACTTAGTCTTCAACCTGGAATATCAACCACCAACCAGCCTACAGACGTTCAACTTGGTCGTCAACATGCCGTGTTTACAACTTAGTCTTCAACTAGGTTGATCGTCTGTAGGCCCCTTAAGGATTTAAGAGTAAGTAATCGCTTTATTGTTAATCATGTGAATCATAATTATTATTATTATCATTGCAGTGCTTTGTGGTATACGATGTTTTTTGTTTGATGACCTGGCGCATAGATAAACAAATCTGATGGTTTTCCAACACGGGAACAGGCAACATACAATTGACCATGTGAGAAACATGGGTTTTCTAGATTAATACTACAAACACTTAATGATTGCCCCTGGGACTTGTTTATAGTCATAGCAAAAGCAAGCCGCACTGGAAACTGAATGATATTCATACCTTGTTTTCATTTGGATCTGCCTCATTTCGTTCACAATGAACCAATATTTTCGAGCACTTCCTTCACGTTAATAGATCTGACAGTTGTCTAATTTTCCGATGTGAATGACATCGGAAAAAAAATCGATTTTGAGAACGTCAAAAAAATTCCAATTTTCTTCGTTCTTTTCGATACCTTGCAGACGGTCTAGAGAAAACGATTTCTTGAGTGGGCACCCCCTACGTTATTCGACATCGGGTCGACAGCGACAGCGATCTTCGAGAGGCAATTCCTTCGGACTTCATTGGAGTCTACGGGAACGCTTTTTCGAAAAATCGACGAAATTGACCGTTTTCGCGGAATTTTTTTAAAAATGTTCCCGACGCGCGCGCGAAGCGGCGTCGGACGTCTCTAAAGAAACTTCCGTCCTTCCTCTTCAAGCCTCGCACTTCGGGCTCGGTCAAATCTTCTCGTAAAACCCACCATAAATCAACAAAAACACCCCTAAAACAACCCAACATTTCTATGAACATACTCTGTGATGGGAAAAAGAAGGGCTATTTTTAGGATTTTCCAGTAATAATTCTAATTTTTCTCGCCGTAAAAACCATCCTTGAACTTCAACGAACATTTTAAAAAAAGATTTGGCCAAATTGGTCCAGGCGTTGTTGAGTTATGCGCTTACCAACACATTTAGCGATTCATTTTTATATTATAGATTATTATTAATCCGAATTTCAAATTCCTTTTCCTGTAATTATATAGATAGATATTTATTTAGTAAAAATTACTAGTACAACTTCAAAATAATAAAATTAACAACAATTTCTCAATTAAATTTATTCTGATAAACAAGTTCTCTTTTCCGAAATTGAACTTTTATTTTCTGAATTACAACTGTAAAAGGTGCAGTTTGGACGTAGTAGTGGTCTTTATATGCGAGTACAAATGCACTTCTGCAATTCTGCCAGGACGTAATGTGAGAATATATTTTTCCGTTGAACTTGTGTGTTTACGAAAAATGAGTTTAACGACCAGCAGCATCTGATACTGAAAGAATAATAATATAAATCTCCGGTTTCTGGGAATAGCTCAGCCTTGCCTTGTGTGAACAGTTGGTCATTGGCTCCTTCATTTGATAAGCAGATTTAGCTACATCAGGTCAAGGTGGAAACAGGGCATGATCGAAAAATTAATTATGCTTGGAGCTGAGAGCTGTAGATACCAAATAATAAATGATATTGATGAATGGAAAACCAGGACAAATAGGGTTTATTCAAGTGACTGCATTAAGAGTAGTGTTAAGTACATAGCCCAGTCAAATTAGATGAAAAAGGGGGCCAACCTCGGAATGAAAGATAATAAGCTGAAAATTGGTATGAACCTTTGTTTTGTCATTCTAAATGTTGTCTCAAAAGTCACAAATGCTATCGTGCCGGCGTCTTAAGATATTGAAGGTCAAAGGTCATAAAAATCGGTTTTTTACGAATATCTGCCTTCCTATTGCTTAAATGAGATTTGCAGTTATTATGAAAGTTGTAGACTATAAAATTTTCTACAACACTTGTTTGAATTTTTTTTTCATACGACCAACCGTTTTTGAGGTAGAGCGCGAAGAGTGCGCAGCGTACAGTCATATGACCTAATGCAGGGTCAAGCGTGAGTTACGGTTAGCAGTTCGTTGTATAAAGTCAATTATTACCTAACCATTATAAATATTAAAACAATGCCCACTAATTATGTACTAATTATTAATTAGCTATTTCAAAAAGGAAAAAAAACTGTTACTAGAGCATTAGAGAAAATTACCAATTTGGATTAACTGGCGGAAGTATTTCAACAAGAAAATTGCCCGGAACAAACATTATTTGAAAAGGGAGTGCACATCTTGTTGGCATTATACAATTCTCCAAAATCTGAGGACAACATTGACCATTGTCGGTACACGCAATTCATCAAATTAACGAAACTAAATAAACCTGTACAATTGTCAACACTTCCACCAACAAGTGTAGCAGCTCGTCAATATTCAATCGTGTCTACTACCAGATTCAAACGTGTTTAAGGAAGGACATAGAACCTCAAGAATGGGGCTGGATGCTCGAAAATGAAATCCTGGAGCCCATAAGAACGTTACTACCTCAAGCACCAGCCGAACTACTAAACAAAAATGGTTGTGGTTCCCGCTGTGGATGCAGAAAGTCAGGGCTACTATGTTCTTCAGCTTGTGGCCAGTGCAATGGACAAGCTTGCCTCAACGCTTCACTAAATCCAAGTAATCCCGATTCCCGATGAAGAAAGCACATATGAGCCTGAAATTCTGAACGGTTTGGAGATGAATATGACCGATGATGAGGATGATGACAATGAACTGAACTTTTTGGAGCGACAAGGAGAAGACGACGAAGAAGAAGAAGATAATTAGCTTTCTTTTACAATTTTATTATAATTAAAATAAATAGGCCGTATTGAATGATAAATAAAGATATGTGTGAAATATATTCCCTTACTTTTTAATATAAAATATAATTGAAATATGTATAATCCAGAATTAATAATATACTATAGTAAAATAATAATTATAATAATTATATATGAATAATTCAATTACTTATTTTAATTTAATATAAATAATTAACAAATAGAACATAAATAATGGTACGCTGCGCACTCTTCGCGCTCTACCTCAAAAACGGTTGGTCGTATGAAAAAAAAATTCAAACAAAAGTTGTAGAAAATTTTATAGTCTACAACTTTCATAATAACTGCAAATCTCATTTAAGCAGTAGGAAAAACCGATTTTTATGACCTTTGACCTTCAATATCTTAAGACGCCGGCACGATAGCATTTGTGACTTTTGAGACAACATTTAGAATGACAAAACAAAGGTTCGTACCAATTTTCAGCTTATTATCTTTCATTCCGAGGTGAAATCCTAATTTGACTGGGCTAACAGTGGAACTTGCCTATAACGAACGTCTGTATAACGAATTTCGTACAAGACATTGCACTTTGAATCCAAATTCCATGTTAAAAACACCCTCTAAAACGAAGTAGATTCTCTCTATAACGAAATATTCAAAGAACATCACTCTTTGAATGGGTATTGGTAAGAAGGTATAAGGGTGGGTTTTTCCGAAATTTTTCCGGACGTAAGTAATAAATCCCGACCTTGAACTAAATCATTACGGCGGTCAAAGAGATCATTTGGAAAGTTTTAAATACACCCTTGGCTGTTTGGTTTCAATCTAACCATTACGCTAGTGTGAAAAGTTCTGCGGAAAAGTCTAAAAGCAAGTGCTTAAGTTTAAATGAACTTAAATTTATCAGTGAAGTCGACCGCGACATTGCCGACTATAGAAAGAAATTTTCTGTGTAACGAAATTTCTTTATAACGAATTTTTTTGACGGATTTAGCGCTTTCGTTATAGGGAAGTTCCTCTGTATGTGTATTGTATATCTATCATTTATTCACAGTTATATTCAATATTAGATTTCTTCGTGTGTATGAAACTCTTTCAATAGAAATTTCTTCAGGGTTTAGGTGTTCTACCAAGTTAGCAGAAATTATAAAATTGAAGAAAGCCCTGAGCAGGTGCTTTTGATCGCTCGTGTATTGGTGAAGCGATAATGCTATTACCTCAAAATTTTGCATAGGACTTGAGATTGATATTCAATTTATGAATGCAGAATTTCAGCACAATAGGAATAATATTATGGAAATTATTCAAAAAATGAAATATGAATAGAATCGATAATTAAAAATATCTAAATTCTATGATTCTGATTCCACAATACTTTTGAAAATTTGCATGATCATTCATTTCGCCAATTTACACCCTCTAACTCGATTTCATTGCAAGCGAAAGGTATTTCATAGCAATATAAGAATTTTAACGATTTAATGATAGTCTTTTCTATGCTTGTACTAACGCAACTCCCACAAATTTTTGCGTACTGCTTTGAATAGGCATTGAACATTTACTGCAAAATTTCAGCTTGATCGAATCGACAAACTCGGAATTATTCGAAAAAGTTAATAATATAGAAGAAAATTTAATTTTATGGTTCTTGAAATTTTGCATGAACATTCAGTAGGTATATCAATCTTCACTCGAATCGGATATCTTGTTATGGAAATATAAAGATTCTTCTTTACAGTATTCCAATCGAATTAACACAAAATGTATGTATGAGTCTTATAATGAGCAACTTGCATGTGGCCGCAAAATTTCATTTCGATTGGTTGTGTTTTGTTTGAGATAGAGATAAGACAAAAATTTTGAATTACCTTTCTTTATGGAATACCCTGTACGATTTGGCTGGTTAACAAACTTAACCGAGGCATTGAGGAACCGAACTCACCCTGAAAATCTCAAGTCTCTGGGACAATCCCTTCGAAAGTTATCGTGCTAACAGACGTCTGGACGGCCTCACGGACAGAACTGAATTTGAACAAGGATTCGTCATCAGGGAGTAGAACCCTATCGTTTGACATTTTGGCAAAACGCTATAGCAATCTATATAGAACGAGCGCTCAAAAATCAATATTTTATCATACTGGAAATACCAGAAGATAGAAGGGCTAGATGAGAACTGGGGTGTATGAAATTGGAATCCAATCCCCAAATAAAACCGAACAAGAATGTCTTATCGAAAAGTTCTTGTAGTAATTACTCATCCGACAACAGAAGCTCCGTTTCTGAAGTAGCCCAATAAAAGAGATAAACATAAATCGGTCCATTTCACCCGGGTTAATAGCAGGATACCACCCCATATACCGAAAAGTGTATCCAAAACAACGGAATTCACTAAAACACGTCGAACACTTTTGTGTCTAGACGTGCTTTTAATCGAGCCCAGAGTACGAAAGATACGAAAAAGCTGCCGACATGCCACCAACCACGATATGATGTCACATTTATTCATCATCCAGAGCTGAAGAATCCAACAGTCGAGATACCTTGAAAGTACCTAACTACTTTTACAAAGAGCTCGCCGCCTGACGCTTTTAATTGGAATCGGAGAATATTCTAAAATTACTTTTATAAGCTGCCTTCTCAGTTTTTTATTTTCTCCTTTATTTTTAATACATGGATTTATGCTGTGCAGCCACAACCAACGGATATTTAGAAACGTTTCATCTCTACCGATGGAACTTACTCGTCTTCTTCAATACCTTGTCAATGGATCTCTTGCTTGGAACCAGAGGGGTAATTCACCCTGGAATTTCAGTGTACAAAACTTGAAATCATTTGAAATTTTTGGAATTATTCAGAATAATTGGAATTATTGTCATTTTTCAGAATTATTTGGAAATATTCGGAATTATTTGAAAAGTTTCAAGATGAGTTCAGTTCCCACATACCTCGGTTAAGTTCGTTAACCAACCATATTGTACTGGGTGTTTCATGAAATATGGCCATTTAAAATTTCTGTTCCTCAATAATCGGACAAAACGGAACCAATCGAAATGAACTTTTGCGGGCACATGCAAGATGCTCGAAATAAGCCTCATGCAAAACTTTGTAGTCATAGTGTTAACAGAATCATTAAAAATTCAATTGGAATATTGAAAAGAAGAATTTTTTTATTTCCATAACAAAATATCTGATTCGAGTGAAATTCATTTTGTGAATGAAGAATTTTATACTGAATGTTCATACAAAATTTCAAGATGATCGTATCATTCTTGTTAGGCGATCTTGAGTTTTATTTGGGGGTTTGAATCCAATTTCATATACAATTTTCATCTATCCCTTCTTTCTTCTGGTATTAATGGGCATTTCCATTATGTTAAAATATTGATTTTTTTTCATGTGACAGCATTAGGAGCAGTGTTAAATATTATTGTTCGTTGATTTATTTATTCAATTGATTTCTTATTATGTATTGTCATTTCAAATCTTGAACCTACCTTTAAAAGTTGTTCCTTTTGGAAATTATCGTGTTTAAGGTCAGCCGTGAGAAAACACGATAGCTTCCGGAAGGATCTACTACCAAAGTTGATATATGCAGGAGAGGTTTAAGACTTCAATAACTTGACAATTAGAAAAAATTGAATTCTACGGTTCTAATGATGCGATCTTCTTGAAATTTTGAATGAACGGAATATTCTCAATCTTTATACACAAAATAAATTTCACTCGATTTCAATATTCCGATTGAATTGTCAATGGTTAAGATGGTGCGAAAGTCTCTAGGACAATTCCTTCGAAAGTTATCGTGCTAGCGGTCTCACGGGCAGAATCGAATTTGACCACGAGTTAATCATCAGGGAGTCGAACCCTATCGTTTGAAACCATTGTCGGCTCAAAATTCGCAAATTGCAGACACTTAGGCAAAACGATATAGCTCAAGAAAGGGATGATTCAAAAAAAGCATTTGTTACTTTTCAAATGTCTGAATTATCAATAATAATAATCATTTTTCCGAATTATTGAAAAATGCCACCCACTCGTTTCCTCAAACCATTCTTATAGCACTTGTGACCATCAAAACTAGAAATTTTTTTCGCCAGAAAAAAAGGTCTGCAGATGGAGATCCCATTACCACATCCTTCATTTTCGCAAAAAAAAAGAATCATCGTGATTCATTCATATTTCCTTCATAGGTACGAATATCAACCAAGCCCCCGGTCTTACTATAAACAATTTGAATATTAGAAGTCCGGTAAACAATGTGAAAATATTAACATATTGAAATTAAAAGTTGTATGAGAGGTGGCAACTGGCAACCCTAATTGTAAGTCAGGAAACCTGTGATTTCGAAAAGAATGGTGGGCCGAAGGCAAAGCATCGCAGCCGCTGTGGACGAAGCCGTAGGCCGAACCAAGTACGTTAAGGCAGGGTCTGATTCGAACTTCTTTTTAACCCTCTTCAACTCATCGTGATGTACTGTCTCTAAATGTCTTACCAAAATCAAAATTAAAAAAATTTAAGAAAAGCCCTGAGCCAAAGCTATTCTACAATCTTATATCTTGGGATTCGGACTTCTTTTTAACCCTATTCAACTCATAGTGATGTACTGTCTCTAAATGTCTTATCAAAATTACAAAATTTAAGAAAAGCCCTGAGACAAAGATATTCTACAATCTTATATTTTTGGATTCGGACTTCTTTTTAATCCTCTTCAACTCATCGTGATATACTGTCTCTAAATGTCTTACTAAAATCGAAATTACAAACTTTAAGAAAAGTCCTGAGGAGGTGGCTACAAAATTTTGCATGACGCTCATTATGAGCATCTTGCACGTGACCGCAAAATTTCATCTCGACTGGTTCCCTTTTGTCTGAGATATTGAGGAACAAAAATTTTGAATGGCAATATTTTATGGAGCACCTGTGTGATTTGGCTGGTTAACGAACTCAGCTGAGGCATTTGGGAACTGAACTCATCCTGAAAATTTCAAGTCTCTAAGACAATCCCTTCGAAAGTTATCGTGCTTACAACTGGCCGCAACTAAGTTGTAATTTATTTCGATCGAGATCAAATTGTTCTCATGACGTTGATGAATTCTTGATTAAAAATTTAGAAAAGCTCTGAGCAGGAGCTTTCGAGCGCTCGTTCATTGGTGAAGCAATAAGACTATTACCTCAAAATTTACTATGGGACTTGAGATTGATACCATATATATACATGCAGAATCTCAGCATAATCGGAATAATATTATGAAAATTATTCAGAAAATGAAATATGTAGAACATATAAATTAAAAAAAATTAAATTCTACGGTTCTGATGATGCGATCCTCTTAAAATTTTGCATGAACATTCAGAAAACCAATTTTCTTTCACAAAATGATTTTCACCTGAATCGGATATTTTGTGATAAAAATATAGAGATTCTTCTTTCAATATTCCAATTGAATTTTTTATGGTTCTGTTAACACTATATCCACAAAATTTGCATGAAAATTCAGTATATCAGTTTACATTAACGAAAGAAATTTTACTCGAATCGGATATCCTGTAATGGAATTATAAAAAATCTTCTTTTCAAAATTCCAATTGAATTTTCTATGGTTCTGTTAACCCTATGGCGATGAAATTTCGGATGAACATTCAATATATTGATCTCAATTCACAAAATAAATTTTACTTGAATCGCATATCTTCTTATGGAAATATGGAGTTTCTTCTTTCCAATTGAATTTTCTATGGTTCTGTTCACACTATGGCCACACAATTTTGCATGAGGCTTGTTATGAGCATCTTGCATTTGACCGTAACATTTAATTTCGATTGGTTCTGTTTTTTCTGAGATATTGAGGAACACAAATATTGAATGACCATATTTTATGGAACACCCTGTACGATTTGGCTGATTAACGAACTTAAGCGAGCCATTTGGAACCCCGTTATTGTGCTGCCGGACAGCCCTACGGACGGAATAGAATTTGACCACGGATTTGTTATCAGGGAGTCGTACCCTATCGTTTGGGACCATTTTCGGCTCAAAATTCGAAAATTACAGACATTTGGGCAAAACGATATAGCACTCGTTTAAGTAGAACAGCGCTCAAAAAGGAAAGGACCGGAAAAATTGTAATGTTTTTTTTTCTTGGACCACACATCACGAAAATAGAGCATCATTTCTCGAAATTCCCATCCGAGTGCTTCTTTTCAGAAAATATAATCACTCACATATCTTTCTTGATAACTCATTATGTATAAAATATAAATTTCTAATAATCGTTCTCGATAGTCGATTATCTTCATTCATCCAAGTGATTTGTTGTTTAATTTCGCGAATTCATTCTTGTTCTAATATTATAGAACATGGAAGTTATCATTAATAGATATGATTCAATGGGAATATACTTTATTAATGAATGAAAATGATAAGCTGACCTATCAATTGTTGCTTTTTGCCTATTTATTGATTCAACATGAAATCATTATCTGTCGAAGCGGAACTCATGGTTCATTTGATTTTTAATCATTTGAGACGGACAATTTCGAAAAGAAATTTTTTGAATTGTATAATAAAATTAAAATTGTTTAGCCATTCGTTGATCGGATGTAGGTCAAGTCTATAATACTAGTGTTTGATATATCGTGGTGAACTCGAAGAAATCATAAATAAATTTCTTAATGAATAAAAACCTCGTTAATTCATGTAATTCCACAGTAGAACTCGTGCACAATTTTCATTTTTTTTGTCTAAAAAATTATGTAAAAATAAACGAAACAATATGTCTGGCAAGGAGAAGGATTTTGATGAACTCATACATAACACAGAATATAGTAATAATTTTTGTTTTGATATACATAATACATAAAACAAAAAAGTCCCTAGCTGAGGTTAGTGCAAAACGGGTTACCATACTAGTCTGCGTATGATACCAGAGCTTAGGGAAAAACCTCAGTATAAAAAACCCTGTCTTGCCATTTTTACAAAATTGAAACCACTATTCGAATAAATACATTCGATATTCAGATACAAAATACTTAATTCTTGCTCTCGGGACAGGAGGGTGTTTCAAACCAGGTCGGGAATTCCAAGTGATGATTTTTCGAATCTTCTGTTCTTCTAAGACCGCTACAGGAACCTACTGAAGGGTAATCATCTCCCATAGATTTAAACAGTGGTATTCCAATATCGAATTCAATTTCGGGATAATGGTAAAAAACGGTTTCATAAAAAAGTGTTACATCGAAAAGTAGAGAGATCTTTTTCAGCAGTAAAATCGAGTATTACAACAAATGCTCTAAATGAGTCCCTCTAATTTCCATAACATTTTTATATTTCTACTAGCGACGACCAGTTTTTTTTCAGTTTTTGTCATCGCCAAATATTTTTTATGTTCATACTGAAGTCCGAGTTGAGACTATCCAGAAATGTTCATGAATCTGTATATTACAATATCTGAAAATTTATTGTCAGTTTAGTATAGATGAGACTAAATGCATAATTTGAATAATTCTTCAGAAAATTTGGTGATTTTTGTAGTATCGTTTATCAATGATAATAATAATAAAATATTTGAAATTTTATAACTTGTCAGTATATTATGAAATATATTGAATATATAACTCGAATGATAGAATTTTTGACAACAAAAAAATCAATATTAAAATGATATTCCATAACAAACTTGAATTATAGATTTAGAATTATCATATAATAAGTTTCGAGAGAAAAAATCAATTTATTTGTAATCCTCATGTGAATTGCTCTAATATTACTGAAAACACTGTTATTTTGCGAAAAAGTTTCAGGGTGTACTTAGTGATGAAAATATCGTTGTCAAATTTGAGTCTGTTTCATTTACTGCGGATAAAATATCTCAGAGAAAAATAAAATTCATCGTCTGAATATAGCGACTGTATGAAATTGTATTGAATTTATGATATTCGAATTTTTGTATTTATGTAAATGAAACTACAGATTGCATTGTACACTGTTTCCATAAAGAATGGAACAAATTCATTTTTAGCTAAACAGACCATTTTAAGAAATAATCCTGAAACACGTCGATTTTTTATTTTAATTTACCGTATTTTGTGTCAATTGTCGGATTACTCTAGCTGAACTGATTCCAAAAAATATCACATGTTGATTCCAATTGGTACAGGATAGGCAAAAATACAATAGTTTTGTGTGTGCTCATGGCTTTTCAGGTTTTAGACAAAAAGAATCATTGAAATTACCGACAAAATCTAGCGAATTCAAACGATCAGAATTGGCAGTTCAGATTGAATGTAGAATAAAAGTCAACTGGCCACTTTGTCGTGTGTGCCTCATCATGGCGCGACATTTCAACTTCGCAATTCCAATATTTTATTGAAAATTAATTGAATGAAATTTTGAGTGGATTAGTGGATAAGTATATAATTTACACTACTTTTAATACTAGTTGTAGTTCAGTTGAAAAAAATCAATATTTTAACATACTGAAATTGCTCATTGGAATTTGATTCAGTTTCTGATCACTGTTCATTCCATTTCATCGTATATGTGTTCCTTAGGATGAATATTCTGAGATATTGCATGTCTATGACAGGAGATAAAGATGTTCTATAAACACATAAACACACATCTACAAAATGAAACATATTATGTATAGTTTTATGACTCTGTGTTTTTCAGGACTCCAAAAAAAAATTAAAAACTGTCAACTTGCATCGCCTTCCAAAGTCTGAATCTTTTATATGAACTACCCCTGCTTATTTTCATCGAGAAATCATCTCCGTAAGTCCGCCGCATTTGTTCACAGACACCCTGTATAAATATAAGTTTTTTTATGCACTATCAATTGAAACAATTCATTGAATAAAAATATTTGTAAAACTCGAAATGGCGTAAGATTTTCCGTAGGTTTCATAGAGTCAGCAAAGCCAGAACTCAGTTGATCATGAGGAGGTTTGAATGTTTCGAGTATAGATCATTGATTTTCAATCAGATTTTTCGATTTAATTAAGTTTGGTATAGAACAAAGTTTCTAGAATAAACTCAACATATGGCGGTACCTATAGCAACTATAGAATCAGAATCGTCAACTTCCAACCAGGGTGGAACAATAACAAATATTCTCTGTTTGGCAAGGCTCTTGGCCTCTTTTCACTCCGATATGTGCACTTTTGCTTTCAGCATCCATACTCATTTATTAAGAAGATATTCATTTAATTTTATCGCCAATGCCATCTATATACCATCGCTTGTTTTTACATTGATGTTAATTCGTTTTCCAATTCAAGATTGTGCACATTCAACTGAAACAGTTCAATAAATATTACAAACGACGAATTACATTCATTTAAGTACAAACCTTCCTTTGTTGGAAAGCACTCGTGATTGGAAGAAGCAGGAGCATTTTTCAAATTCAATTATGATAAGCTTATCCATGAAATATTGTCAATTGAATAATTTATTCGAATTTCAAAACGAATATGAAGAAAACAAACGCCAAATCCCAAATCAATTTGAAGTGTCAATTTATTTAATGAGAAAGAAAATAACCAGAAATTACCAACAGAATTGCCAACCCATTTCGCATCCAAGTGTCCCCTCGTCCATAAGCTCGTCTATTTCATAACCCCCTCATATATGAACCATGGTTTTGTGCAAAATAAGAATGTATTTCAATCAAGAATTCCTACAAAATTTATATTAAGGTAGTCAGAAGAATCTTGTAATCAACTCGGTTATTAATCACGCGACTAATGGTCTGGAACTATTAACGAATATCTTAACCATAAGTCGCTGTCTTTAATAATTTAGAATCTAGATGATCAAATAACTATTTCTCATCGAACCGCAAAACCTATTGAACAATCTACAATAATACCGAAGTGGATAGCCTTAGGTATACGTAATAGGATTTTCGATAGATCCGAAGCTCTCAGCGTGGATCAATTAATGGTAGGGACAAATCCGCCCCTGTATACCGACCATATTGTCGGCATTTTCTGATTCTCAGAGGTCGTACGGTCCCTGTCATCTCGTCCGACAAACTTGCTTTTTGTATAGCTCCGTTCCAAGAATATTTTCTGTTTAGCAATCATTCTTTTGTGGCCTCTATTAAGTCCTCTTCTCGGCGTGGAGCTCCAGTTGGTCTCTCTTTATGCTTCCTTGGTCATAATTCTTATTTCGTTTCTTTGGCCGACGACGGTCCGTCCTTAACATACGTTTGTTTACAGTTTTATTCTTCGACGAATTCTTGGATAGTTCATCCGTAGGTTTTGCTGTCCTTGCGTTAGATGTGCCGAAATCCAGCTCAAGATACGTCAGTTATGTAACAGTTCTTGAAGGCCTCGTGCTCTCTGCCCAATTTTGTTCTGTTGTGGTTTTTGTCGACAGTTGTCAGATATAATTTTCTTTAGTTTAGTGCCGTTAATATTTCTTCTGTTTTTCTGTGATAGTTAACAAGACTTATGTTTGAATTAACAAGAAAACTTTTCGATAGGATTTATAGGAAAAAATTTAAAAAATTGTCAGGTAACTATTTTTTTTGCTGGGGCGCCAAATGAAAAAAATTCTTTTTTTATTATATCGTTACTACGGATATTTATCAAGGACAGTTTCTTCAATGAATCTGGGGAACTGATTTGATCTGGGAAATTATTTTGTGTGTTCGGTTGAGAGATACGGATAATCGAAGTATTTTTGGTGTAATAAAAAGTCGAAATTATTTTGTTCGACAGTTGTGTCAGATCAAGATATTCAAGTTCACCACGAAATTATCTAAACGAATCTTTTTTTAGTTTCGTTAGTTTAGCTAAAGAGCATTGTCGTTAATCTTCTTGTTTTTTTGTGGTAATTGACAAGACTTTATTTATTTACCTACTTATTTATTTAAATACTGTTTGTTGTTGTATAAATACCGTTTGTTGTCGTTAATCTTCTGTTTTTGTCGATAGTTGTCAGATATACTTTTCTTTAGTTTCGTAAGTTTAGTGAAGGAACATTGCCGTTAATATTCTTCTGTTTATCTGTGATAGTTAAAAAGACTTATGTTTGAATTAACAAGAAAACTTTTCGATTGGATTTATAGGAAAAAATTTAAAAAATTGTCAGGTAACTATTTTTTTTGCTGAGGCATCATCATTGTTAGTGCGTTTTCACTCCCAGTCTCTGAAACATCTTAATCAATTTTTTTTTTAATTATTTCTGTTTCAGAGACTGGGAGGGGAAACCTGAAAAGTTTTTAAGAAATGCAAAATCCTCCCGATATCTGAATTATTTTGTGTATTCGGTTGAAAGATGCGGATAATTAAAGTATTTTTGGTGTACTAAAAAGTCGAAAAATCCATATTATTTTGTTCGACAGTTGTGTCAGATCTAGATATTCAAGTTCACCACGAAAACTATCGAAACGAATTTTTTTTAGTTTCGTTAGTTTAGTGAAAGAGCATTGTCGTTAATCTTCTTGTTTTTTTTGTGATAATTGACAAGACTTTTTTATTTAATTACCGTTTGTTGTTGTTGTTGTCGTTAATCTTCTTGTTTTTTCGTGATAATTGACAAGACTTACGTTCGAATTTACAAGGATCCTTTTCTTTAGGATATATTGGAAAAATTCAAAAATTTGTAATGTATTGTTTCTTGCTGGGGAATCATCTTTGTTGATGCGATGAATGAAATAAAAAATTAATTCGTTACTACGGATCTTCATCAGGAATTTCATTGATTGATTCGGGAATGTCAAAACCTTTCAATATGGGAAATTGTTTTATGTGTTTAGTTGAACGCGACGGATATCGAAAACTATTGGTTTATGTAGAATTCTAGTATTTTTTGCTCTAAAAAAACCAAAAACTCCTCACAATTTTGTTCGACCGTTGTGTTGTCAGATCTCGATTCTTGTTCACTACGAAAATTATCAAAAAAACTTTTCATTAGTTTAGTGGAGAAACTTTGCCGCTAATATTTCTGTTCTTCTGTGACAGTTAACAGACTTACGTCAGTTATGTAACAGTTTTTGAAGACCTCGTGCTCTCTGATCAATTTTGTTCTGTTGTGGTTTTTGTCGATAGTTGTCAGATAGAGTTTTCTTTAGTTTCGTTAGTTTAGTGAAGGAACATTGCCGTTAATATTTCTTCTGTTTATCTGTGATAGTTTACAAGCCTTATGTTTGAATTAACAAGAAAACTTTTCGATAGGATTTATAGAAAAAATTTAAAAATTTGCCAGGTAACTAATTTTTTTTTGGTGAGGCATCATCAGTGCGACAATATTATATTCGTTACTATAACGAATGTTCACCAAGAACAGTTTCTTCAATGTAATAAGGGGAACTCATTTGATCTGGAAAATTATTTGTATTTCTAAAAAACTTCTTAGGTTTTCACTCTCAGTCTCTGAAACATCTTAATTAAAATTTTTCAATTATTTCTGTTTCAGAGGCTGGGAGTGAAAACCTAAAAAGTTTTTTAGAAATGCAGAATCCTCCAAGATTAAATTTCTATCGAAATCTAAATTATTTTGTGTGTTCGGTTGAAAGATACGGACAATTAAAGTATTTTTGGTGTATTAAAAAGCCGAAAATTCCATGTTATTTTGTTCGACAGTTGTGTCAGATCTAGATATTCAAGTTCACCACGAAAATTATTAAAACGATTTTTTTTTGTTTCGTTAGTTTAGTGGAAGAGCATTGTCGTTAATCTTCTTGTTTTTTGTGATAGTTGACAAGACTTTATTTATTTAAATACCGTTTGTTGTTGTCGTTAATCTTGTTTTTTTGTGATAAGGAACCTTTTCTATAGGATATATTGGAAAAAATTCGAAAATTTGTCAGGTAAATTATTGTTTCTTGCTGGAGACTCATCATTGTTAGTTACTACGGATCTTCATCAGGAATTTAATTGATGCAATCGGGAATGTCGAAACCTATCAATCTGGGAAATATTTTTTTATGTAATCAATAGTTTTGTCAGGTATTTGGACAGTCTTTTTATTCTTTATTCCTATGTTACATAAAAAAAACTCCAACGTTTCGTTCTCAGATTGGGCCTTTTTCAAGGACTAATGATTGAAAGGCATAGGGTCCTCTAAATAAAATTCTTTGATATGTACATGATCAAGTTCAACCGTAGGTATTCTTTTTAGTATTTTGGCTCATTCGTGGATTGTAACAATTTAACATCAAGCGAAGGGAAGAACATTGACTTATTGGAATAGGAATTGTTTTATGTGTTTGGTTGAACGCGACGGATATCGGAAACTATTGGTGTATGCAGTATGCTAGTATTTTTGCTATACAAAAAAAACAAAACTCCTCACAATTTTGTTCGACCGTTGTGTTGTCAGATCTCGATTCTTGTTTACTACGAAAATTATCAAAAAAAACTTTTCATTAGTTTGGTGAAGGAACTGCCGTTAATATTTCTGTTCTTCTGTGACAGTTAACAAGAGTTATGTAATAGTTCTTGAGGGCCTCGTGCTTTCTGTCCAATTTTGTTCTTCGACTGTTGTGGTTTTTATCGATAGTTGTCAGATATAATTTTCTTTAGTTTCGTTTGTTTAGTGAAGGAACACTGCCGTATTTCTGTGATAGTTAACAAGACTTATATTCGAATTAACAAGATAACTTTTCGATAGGATTTATAGGAAAAAATTTAAAAATTTGTCAGGTAACTTATGAAATAAATTTTTTTTATTATATCGTTACTACGGATATTTACCAAGAACAGTTTCTTGAATGTAATCAGGAGAACTCATTTGATCTGGGAAATTATTTTGTGTGTTCGGTTTAAAGATAATTTAAGTATTATTGGTGTACTAAAAATGATAAAAAAAGGTTTTATTAGTTAAGTGAGAAACCTTTGCTGTTAAATCACATTACCGATTTTGACAGTTGAACTGAGGAAGGTTTTCAATAATGAATGGATTTTGAATTTTGACAAAATCTTTTCCACGAGGAATGGGTGAAAAATAGACTTTAGTAACTAGTTTTCACAGGGGTTAGGCGAAGCCAAGGAAATAATCCGCAACAAAACTTTCCACAGTTCCTCTATTAGAAACATTTATGATTGTATTTTCAGTGATTACACCAAAGACAGCAGAAATATCTTGTTGTTGCGTCTGGGAAACCATTCGACTCTTTGCTGTACAAATTCGCAATAAATTTCACATAATTTTTTTAGACCTCTCTAAAATACCCTTAATTTCAATAACTTCTTAACGACGAGCGAACACATTTATCTATCCAATACTCGAGTATCGGTATTCAGAAACAAGTATATTAGATCATTCAGAAATATTATTTATAATAATTATATCAGATTTTTGTATTAACTGACAAATTAAGCTACATTATTATTCATCTTTCGCATTCCTTTTCACAGAAATAAAGAGGATTGATTAAATCACACATACACTTTTCAATGAGTAGATACTTGAGACTTTTATAGGCCAATGTATTTGCTAAGTTATTCAAATCGTTCTGAAGTTATCATCGTAATGTTTCTTATAATTGATGGTAAAAACATATTTTTCTCTGTGTTTGTTTGTTCGGTACGAATTGATCAAATTTCGTGATAACGTATTTCTATATTACAGGTAGGCATCACAGGCACCCATTTTTCTCCTACATACCTTCAGCTGTCTATTGTGAATGATTCTGAGAATTGAAAATATCCGTTTCTTCTTTCAAAGGTTTACCGACAGTATGTTTATGATATTTTAATGGCTTTTTTATGTAGGAAATGATTATTCCGGTTAGTTTCTCTCAAAACAACGAGTGAATATCGAATATAATCCAATTCTTAAAATTCTAGATTTTACACGTTAAAAAATCCAAATATCGAAATTTATCTGCTCACTAGAATTCGGAGTTTGAAGATCTATTCGGAATTTGTCGTGCAATCATGACCAAAAGTTGTGCAAATTTGTGAGAATAATACGTACTGATAGAAATATAAGGAATTCGAATTTGTTTTATCACTTCTTTCGAAATTTTCTAGTGAAATGTTATACAGGGTGCTAAAAAGTAACGTAACTAGTCGGTAATTCTTGCACGAAGAATTATTAGGGAAAATCCTCGCACCCCTAGTTTTCTTATTTTGAAGGCAATTATCTTAAGTTTTATTTTAATTTGATATTCTAAACCCCCTATTTTTTTTCAAATGGAACTACAGTGCAACCTTAATATAACGAACCTCAATATAACGACTTCCTCGATTTAACGAATTTTTCATAATCCCCTTGAATCGTCCATAAGAGGCAATGTAAAACATACCTCTACATTACGAAAATTTTTTACGAACAACCTCTTTATAACGAATTTTCAACTACCTAAAAGAGTGTGAATACCTCTACTTAACGAATTTCGTCAACTCAAAACCTCTATATAACGTTTTCACCAATAACCAGGTATGTATGTGATTCAGCCGCGACAGGTTTCGACGCGTATTACGTAAATACGAAGTTAGTTGATGGAAAGTAATCAGTGTTGCTCCTCACTTTTTTGCAATGGCTCAGAAACGTAAAAGGCGTTCCTATCTGTCGCAGAAAAGCGAGCAGCATCATTAATTATGTTGACAAAAATCCTTCTACAAAAAAATTAGACATAGCTAATAAGTTCGGGATTTCCGCAAGTTCATTGGCTACAATTTTCAAATCTAAAGATAAGTTTTCCGACGAAATTGGTTTGCCTTCACATCAGAAGATTGAAACCGTGGAAAAGAAACTACAATTTATTACTTTTTCCAATCAAGATGAATAAAATTAGATTTAGGCTTTTATACCAATTGGTTGATTTTTCACCTCTTTTTATTTTGTTCTGCGAATTTTTGAAAAAAAAACCTACCTACTCACTTTATTGTTTTGAAAAAGAAAATATAAAATAAATGAGTAATTTGATAAAAATGAGTTTTCATTTATATGAGCAAAATTAGTTCGCTATAACAAGATGAGTACGTAATGTCGAGGTAAATAAAACCTTGGTGTAACAAATTTTGGACCAACCTCACCTCAATATAACAAACCTCAGTTTTACGAATTACTTGATTAACGAATATTTACTGGTTCCCTTCCGATTTGTTATATCGAGGTTCCACTGTATATGGTTTGTGGTACATTATGAAAAATACCTTGATTATGTACTCATTCACCGATGTGGCTAAAAGTAAAATTGGCTGTGCGTTTTTGAGCGCTCTTTTTCTCAAACGAGTGCTCTATCGTTAGCCCCAAATGTCTGTAATTTTCGAATTTTGAGCCTAAAATGGTATCAAACGATAGGGTTCGACTGTCCGTCCGTCCGTTAGCACGATAACTTTCGAAGGGATTGTCCTAGAGACTTGAGACGAAATTTTGAGGCCACGTACACGATAATAAGCCCAGGAAATATGAAAAGAAGCATCTTTATATTTCCATAACGAGACATTCGATTGATTCGAATTTATTCTGTAAATGAAGATTGATATACAGAATGCTTCTGCAAAATTTTAAGAGAATCGCATCATCAGAACCACATAATTAATTTTCTGTCAATTATCAATTTTAACGTATTTTGTTTTTCAAATAATTCACTGAAATAATTCCGATCGTGCTGAGATTTTGCATTCATGTACTTAGCATGAATCTCAAGCCATATACAAAATTTTGAGGTTATAGCATTAATGCTTCACCAATAATCGAGCGCTCAAAAGCACCTGCTCAGGGCTTTTCTTGAATTTTTTTATTTTGATTTTGGTTTTATCATAACATTGGAGATAATTCATTTTTTGTGATTGAATAGTACTACTATGCTTTCAAGAATTTGAAATCTCTCACCTTTTTATCAAATAGAAATATATAAGTATATGGATTATGATAAATCAAATGAAAGGTAATATGATTACCTGTTCATTTCATTAATATGTCACTATCCATATATGTATTTCTATTTGAAAAAAAAGGTATGGGACTTAGGGGAATAGAATATATTGATTTTGAAATTGAAAATCTAATTCTTCGTTCGAGACTTATTAACGAATTACGTTACTTTTTTACACAACGAATGCCAAGAAAACAATTGCAAATATTTTTACACATTCATACAATGAATGTGAAAGAATACATCCAACCTTTTATTTTCATAATATCTTCAACAAACAAAATTTCTTAACACAATTGAATTTTTTGCAGGAGATTGTGGAGATGTGAAAGTGTCAGACACCGAAGAACTGTTAGGTAGATATGACTCAGAAGATGAAAATTTCGATAGGATAAGAAATCAGTCTACTCCATGCCAGGAACGCCTGAGTAGAACGAGCTCGAGATCAACGTCAGTGAATGAAGAACCACCAAAAAATGATCCCCCCCGACATATAAAATTAGAGGTTAGTACTTTATAAATTAAAGTTGTTCGCAAAAAAATTGGTATTGGGAAAAAGAATATTGGCCCCAAACCTTTCATCTACAGGCTGGTCCTAGGTAGGTACTGAATTCTAAATTTTTTATGAAGTTTTTTTTTCAATAAAAAATCATTTGAATGATTATTTTCAATTTATTCTACTTTGGCTGTTGAGGAGTGTCAAAAATATATTTTATCTTTCTGATTTATATGATACTCTGATTTCTTCACTAGACTTATGATTGAATAAGAAATGATAATTCTCTGTTTTGAAGCTGTCAACATTCTATTTGGGCATAGTCTGACAAGAATATAAGCGATGAATTACAAAATTAAATCAAGCCTGGCGCAACAAACGATTAATATCGTTAATGATACGAGCACACAATTCTTGAAATTTGGAACACTTAAGTTATTTTTCCGTCGATCTCAAAATAAAAGGAGATTTTAATGTGGACAGAATCGATTATTAATGATCCTTTTTAATGCTCAATTTATGCTATGTTGATGTGCAATCTTCATGGCAACTGTTCAGAAAGTATTCAGAAGCACTAAGACAAATGTCGAAAACTCTACTGGACATAGATACATAGAAATTTTATTATGTCAAATGTAAGTATTGTGCAAAATGAGAATGTATTTCAATCAAGAATTCATACACAATTCATTTTGAGATCGTCGGAAAAATCTTGTAATCAACTCGGTTATTAATCGAGCAGCTAATGGTCTCGAACTATTAACGCTTAAAATATCTTGACCATTAGTCTTTAATAACCTAGTTGATTAAATAACCATTACCATTACTCCACGTAATTAAGACATTTGTGGATGTTTTCAATTAAATTCGGTACAGGTCTGGTCTGGGCATTTCCACCAGTATGTTGAAATATGAGTTTTTTTATATAACAGCGTTAAGAGTAGTGTTAAATATATACCTATCCAATTATTCGCTCAAAATTTCAAGTAATTAATTTTTAATTGAATATTGAAAAAGCGATTTCTATACTAGTGACTTCGTTCGAACGGAGCACCAATTAAATGAATGCTAACGTGTACGTCACACTCAACCGCGAACGCTGATTTTTTGAATTCGCTAGCTTATTTCGGTGATTTCAATATCTTTCTCGAAAACCTGACTACGAACCAAGAAACCGATAATCGCTATGATTTCTGAGGAACCATTTCTTCTGAAAACATTTTCTCTAGAAATGGCCAATGTGATGAGCAATTCAATTTAAAATCCATTCGAAAATTTCACAACCATATCGCTCATTTGGTAGTGTGTATTCGCCAGTCCTTGCATCAGCGAAAAATCTGGTGTGGACACCCTGTATATTAAAATGCAGTTCATGACTTCTATACTGGTATACCATCATATAATACCGTATAGGTAATCTTATCAACAAAGAGTTCATAACAATGATAAGAATATTAATAACAACATTTATTGAAACAATAACTATGCTCAAAGAGAATGAAGAAGACTTTAATACATTTCACTTGTACATTGTTGTGAAATTATTTGGTGTAATCTTATGGGTTATATCTTGTAGTTGGATAATGTACATAGATTGATAACTGAGTTATCAATCTAGCGACAAATGGTCAATGGTTTCGTGCAGGATTTTGTGGCCATAGTTTAATACGAAATTGGAATATTGAAAAGAAAAATCTCTATATTTCCATAACAGGATATACTATTCGAGTGAAATTATTTCGTGAATCAAGACTGATATACCTACTGAATGTTCATGCAAGATTTCAAGAAGATCGCATCATCAGAACCATAGATTTTTTTTAAATATTCAATATTTCGAATATAATTCCGATTATGCTGAGATTCTGCATTTATATAATTGGTATCAATCTCAAGTTCCATATTAAATTTTGAAGAGATAGTTTAATTGCTCCATCAATGAACGAGTGCTCAAAAGCTCCTGCACAGGACTTTTCTTCATTTTTTTTTACTTCAATAATGCCTATTGAGACTTCATGTTATCGCTTAATATACGAGTAGTAGTTCCTGAAACTTCCCACGGGAGCCGTATTACGTCAGCAAGGTCAGCTGTTTTTAATGAATCAACAAACCATTAGATGTATTATGGTCCAGGCCAGATGTTTAGAAATGTTCAACCTGAAATGGTCGCAAATATACAATGTTATCGTGATACGGATACTTTATCGAGGTATGTAATATGATATCCGAAAAATCAAGATGAAAGCTAAAAGAAAATTCTAGTCGACAACCCTAACTGTTTGTTGATTACTCCATAATTATTTAAGAATCTGCTGACAGTGCTGACTACTACTAGTAATGGTCTAGCTCTTGACACCAGATCTTATGAAATGAAACATAGACATTAAATCTGAGATGCAGTGAAAAGGTTCTTTCAACTTCATATAAGAATTACAAAATTTAAGGAAGCCCTGAGCAGGAGCTTTTTGACATTTTGGCAATTGACTTTGTAGGTGCCGGGAATTGTGAGGGTAGCTTACTGTAGCAAGTATTTGTTGTTTTCAAGAATTCATAGTGATATGAATAATTTTAACGAGATTTTCGGAGACAAGTTGGTTTAAGTGCAAAATGAAAGATTATTTTTGCAACAAAAAATAACTCTGAAACATTTCGGGGGGGGGGGGGGTTTGAACCCCCAACCCCCCCCCCCTGGCTACGCTCTTGATAAGAACTTTTTTAGGAGTCCTAAAAACACTCAGTCATGAAACTATACATACTATGATTCATTAAATAGATGTTACTCACACAATTTTTTTTGATTCCATAACTTTATTTTTGGGGGTTGAAAATAACAACCCCTTATGATTTTCCTTCAAAAATCATTTTCGTGGGATAGATTTTCGAAAAATTAAGTTATTTAATGGTTTCCCATTCAATTCTGGAGAAAAAGAGTCTCCTGAAAAATTCGACATACTTTTCTCGGAAAAAATAAAAACAAGCAGTTATGATCACTGTTCATTCCATTTCATCGTATGTTCAATACAATGAATATTCAAAGATATTGTTTATGTTCAAAATTGGTTTCGTCAATTATGCTCATTAATCGAAAGAAAGTTCTATTTGTGATATTAAAATATCACAGATATAATTTTGGGAAACCATAAGAGAATTTAATTTTTTGAAAATCTATCCCACGAAAACAATTTCTGAACGAAAGTCATAGAGAGTTGTTATTTTCCACCGCTTATAATGAAATTATGAGATCTAAAAAAAATTGTGTGTGTATAATATCTACTTAGTGCTTCATATTATGTATGTTTCATGACTCAATGTTTTTAAGAAGCCGTAAAAAATTTAAAAACTGTCAACTCGTCATCGCCTTCCAATGGCTGTAGATCATGGAAGGGGGGGGTCGATTTTGAAAAAAAATTATATCTACTACCCTTGCCTACTTTCATCGTGGAATAATTTTCCAAAGTCCATCGCATTTGTTTACAGACACCCTATATGTTAAGATAGTAGTTTCGCTCTCTCATCATCATCTGAAGAAAATTTCAAACTTTTAAAATGTTAGTTTCTATTTACACTAGGGCCATAAAATTTTGCATGAGGCTTATAATGAGCATCTTGCATGTGGCTGTAAAATTTCATTTCGATTGGTTCCGTTTTGTCTGAGATATTGAGAAAAAAATTTTGAATGGCCATATTTTATGGAACACCTTGAACGATTTGGTTAAAAAAATCTCAAGTTCCTAGGACAATCGCTTCGAAAGTTATCGTGCTAACGGCCGGACAGCCCCACGGACAGAATTGAATTCTTCATCAGGGATTAGAACCATATCGTTTGAGACTATTTTCGGCTTAAAATTCGAAAATTACAGACATTTGGACCAAACGATATAGCACTATTTTGAGTAGAACGAGTGCTCAAAAATTTGTTCCCATGTAAAATTCTGCGGTAGGTGAATTTCATGAAAAATCGACTAGACCAACTCCTCGTACTGCACCGCAAGGAAACCAGACTAGCTCCCCATTACACGCTGTTATTTACCGATGAAAAAAGGCAATTATATTGGTTATTTTTATAAATTCAAATGAGCGGCATCTTTTGATTGAAGCAATTCATTATGCGGACTTATCTTGAATGCCGATTTATATTTTAGAATGTGGGAACCCTATACGATACCACACGTTTACTAGCTCATTCAATGATTATTTCCACTTTGCAGAGCCGGATTCAGGGAAACGAAATTTGGCGGGTATCGTGTTGATGCCGAACGACTTGGTAGGTGAGAGTTAGGCACAAAAAATAGGCATATTTCTAGTGATTTCGAGAAAAAATCATTTTAGAATTAATGGATCCTAAGAAAATCATAACGATTTTGTTCGTAGTAAGGTTTTCGCTAAGAATAATTTAAGAAAGCCCTGAGCAGAAGCTTCTGTGCGATCGTTCATTTGGGGAGCAAAATTTCGTATACAGTAGAACCCCTCTAATCCGCCTCGGCTGGTCCGTCACTCCGGTTAGTCCGACCAGGCGCCGTCCTGACTTTTACCATTGTATATCCTTATACAACGCTTTTACTAAGCTTTATAAGCTCTGTTTCTTTATTCTTCTTTCATTACTTTTACTTATTACTTATTAAGTATCTACTTCTTGAATTGTACAGTTAAAACATATGTTTACAAACATTTTATAAGATCAAAGATCACTATTTCATGTAAACACGTCGTATATGTTAATGATAAATATTGGATTTTTGGATAATCCGACCTTTTTTGCGTTCCGACCATCCCCAGTCCCGTAGGTGACGGATTAGAGGGGTTCTACTGTAATAATAATAATTCTGGAAATAATTAAAAAACTGAAATATGTGGAGAGTTTATGAGGATCTGTCGAATTTAAAATATAAAAATTTCAACTTAGTGTTGGAATGATATGGATTCTTGAACTTTTCATTCAAAAGAAAATTGAAGATGTACATCTACCGCTGAAAATTGTATTCAAGATGAAGAGCTTTCAGCTTCATTCGAAAATATCATATTAGGTTAAAAATATCAAGAGTGTGTTATTATTTTTTTTTTAATATTCTAATGATACGATTCTGACAGGATTCAGCTCTAATATATTATGTGCGTCTTAATTTCAAATATCAAGTTCGAGTTAGAAAACTCTATTTATTTATGCAATATTCAATGTGGAATGGGTTTGTATGCAAAAAAAGACAGAAACAATTTTTAAATGCGTGAATGGAAAGTTAAAAAAATTCAAGAAAAGCCCTGAGCAGGAGTTTTGAGCGCTCGTTATTTGGTGAGGAGAATATTACTCTACCTCAAAATTTTATATGGGTCTTGAGATTGATACCAAATATATAAATGCAGAATCTCAGCACAATCGGAATAATATTCTGGAAATTATTCAAATATGAAATATGTAAAAAAAAATAATTACAAAATTAAAATCTCTGGTTCTGAGGATGCGATTCTCTTGAAATTTCGCATGAACATTCAGTATATCAATCTTCATACATAAACTGAATTTCACTCGAATCGGATATCTTCTTATGGAAATATGGAGATTCTTCTTTTCAATATTCCAATTGAATTTTCCATGGTTCAGATGATGCGATCCTCTTGAAATTTTGCATGAACATTCAGTATATCTATCTTCATTCCCAAAATAAAATCCACTTGAATCGGATACCTTGATATGAAAATATAAAGATATTTCTTTTCAATATTCCAATTGAATTCTCTTCGGCTCTGTTAACATTAGGGCCACAAAATTTTGCATGAGGCTTATTATGAGCAACTTGCATGTGGTCGCAATTGGATTGGTTTTGTTTTGTCTGAGATATTGAGGAACAAAAATTTTGAATGGCCATTTTTAATGGAACACCCTGTACGAATTGGCTGGTTGACAAAATTAACCGCGGCATTCAGGAGTCGAACTCACCCTGAAAATCTCAAGTCTCTAGGACAATCTCCTCTAAAGTTATCGTGCTAACGGACGGCCCAACGTACAGAATCGAATTTGACCACGGATTCGTCATCAGGGATTCGAACCCTATCGTTTGAGATCTTTTGACACCATTTTCGGCTCAAAATTCGAAAATTACAAACATTTGGGCGAAACTCGTTTGGCTAGAACGAGCGCTCAAAAAACGAAATATCTGTTTGCTTTTCAAATTGAAGGAATCATTTATCGGAGGTAAATCTTCAAATTGAGTTCTATTTCCATTTGAGGCTTAGAAATTCACGAATGATTCATCAGGGAGGAATCCATCTACAACAGGTCACTGTGTATGGCATTATGATCTGGAGTACTTAATAAATGGACCGTTTTTATCATGCTATGGTTATAACAGTTTCTTGAGCCTTTTTGAAAATCCAGCTACATACGAGTCCAGAATTGAAGACACTTCAAATTTTTTGATCTTCGAAACACTTTGAACACTTTTTCTCAGGAAATATTTGAAATTTGAGTTTCCAGACATAAATTCTAGCATCTAGCCCATTGATAGCGGAGGATAATAGTAATTTTAATGAAATATTATTTGGGTTATTTCGATCATTTTCTTTTTTAGTGTTCAACGTTTAGAAAAGCATTCGCTAGCCGTCGGCGTCGTCAGATAACACTTTTGAGAGTTTGAAATAAATGAACAAACAAAAAATAAATATATGACAGCATTAAGCATAGTGTTAAATATATACCTATTCGATTATTCACTTAAAATACCAAGTAATCAATTTTTGATTGACATTCAACTAATGAAGTGAATGCTTCTTACGTCATACTCCTAAAAATCATCTTTTGATTTCGATAGCCTATTTCGGTGATTTAGATAATTCTTTTCTTACAAAATTTATTTTTTCTGTAAATCACTGGAAATGCTCATTGTTCTTGTTAAGCGTTTATCAATTGTTCTATACACGTTGGAGTGAATTTCAGATGAGGGACAGTTGAATCACAACGTATTGTTATCCTTCGAGATAGAATAGGAAGGCAGGTAGAGCAGAACCAACGAAAGGATTGAGTTGCTGGAATTATTCGTGGGTGGTAGTATTACAATAAGTCATGATTTATTTACAACATGGTCTTTCAGACACCCTGTGATCGTTGAGGGTTGAAGGATTTTGGCATATTGCAGAAAATCAGAGAAGGGTTGTAATAGAGATTATTTGTGATAAACCAAAATCTACTAAACAACGGGTTTGAAATGAGTTATAAAAAAATACATATGTAAAATTTTGATGTACTCTTGTATAATATTTATACTATTAAATCAATACTTTTTTGAAGTTGAACTCGTGAACGGAATGGGTTGAAAACTAAAATTTCCATAGTTGAAATTTTATTTTGGGAATATTTTCGAAACTGGAAAAACTGGAAAATATTTTCCATATTTCCATCATCTTCGCCTCTTCTATTCAGCGTTTTGGCTAGCATTCGCCAGCCGTCTTCAGAAAACACACTTAAAACTAGAAACCTGCAGAAAAGCATCTTCGTAACTTTTAGAAAATGTTTTGCAATTTTTGACATTTCTCAGAAAACAATCATCGATGACTTTGATCTTACTTTTGGCTCATTGAATCGTCAGAAATTCATTTGATCTTCTTCAAAACTGATCTCACTATTAGAGCCCAGATGTTTATGTAAGTGCTCGTGTATCATACGTAGAAATATGTATGTAAACGAATGCGAGGGACTTTGGGAGATTATTCTTCAATGAAAATAATCAAGGGTAGTTCATATAATTTTTTTTCGAAATCGACCTCCCTTCCGAGATACAGCCTCTGGAAGGCGATGACGTGTTGACAGTTTTTAATTTCTTTTAGGAGTCCTAAAAAACAGAGTCATAAAACTATACATAATATGATTCATTATCCCATAACTTTATTATTAGGGGTTGAAAATAACAACCCCTTTTTCATTCAAAAACTGTTTTCGTGGGATAGGTTTTCGTAAAAGAAAATTCTCTTATGGTTTCCCATTCAATTGTGGGGAAAAAAGTCTCTTGCAAAATTTCGATACAGTCCATAGATACTTTTCTCGGAAAAAATAAAAACTCACAAGCAGTTGTGATCACTGTTCATTCCATTTCATCGTATGTTCCATGGAATGAATATTCTAAGATATTGTTTATGCTCAAAATTGGTTTTGTCAATTATGTTTATTAATCAGAAGAAAGTTCCATTTGTGAAATAAAAATATTACGTATATAATTTTCTTCTGGAAATTAGTGATTAAACCTTCAGAAAGATTCAAATAACATCTTCATCTACTGTCATAGACATACAATATCTTAGAATATTCATTCCGTGGAACACTTATACGATGAAATGGAATGAACATTGATCTTAACTGCTTGTAAGTTTTTATTTTTTCCGAGAAAAGTATCGACTGTATCGAAATTTTGCAGGAGACTTTTTTTCTCCAGAATTGAATGGGAACCCATAAGAGAATTTTATTTTTCGAAAATCTATCCCACGAAAACAATTTTCGAATGAAAATCATGGGGGGTTGTTATTTTCAAGCCCTAATAATAAACTTATGAGGTCTAAAATATTTTTGTGAGTAACATTCTTAGTGATTCATATTATGTATAGTTTTATGGCTCAGTGTTTTTAAGAAGCCGTGAAAAAGAATTAGAAACTGTCAACTCGTCATCGCCTTCCAAAGGGTATATCTTGGAAGGGGGGTCGATTCCAAAAAAATTTATATGAGCTATCCCTGCTTATTTTCATATCATCTCCTAAAGTCCCTAGCATTTGTTTATAGACAGAGTATATGGTGGCACATCTACATTTTTGCTCTGATAAATATTGAGATGGTCAAAATTTCGAAATATAGGACATGTCATAAAACAGCTGACATATCATTATTCACTTCAGCAATTCGAAAGTCGTCTCCTAATGAGGAATTCAAACAGTACCACATTCTTTATTTATATTTTAGTTATTCTCAATAACGAGAAAGCCATACCACCTTTTCTCGGAAATTTGACCGAATCCCTCTCGAAGGGCTTCACAAATATTTATCATCGACACAAGTTTTTAGTTGGCTTCCAGGAAAACCAATTGAAGCGAAAATCGATTATGGAATGGTTTGAAAAGTATTGAATCAGTTCAGCTCTTGTATTTATTTCTGACCATGCTTTGCGCCCCCAGAGAATACATTCTGGGAATTGTATCTAATAACAGTTATTTATAATACGAGTGCTAAAGGTATTTATATTCTTCAACGAGTTCAAATTCATAAACGAACCACGAAGTGGTGAGTTTTTAAATGAACGAGTAAGACGATAAATGTCCTTCTATAAGAGTCTATTTTGTTTTTTTTAATTCATTAAATTTTTATGAATTAAGCGCATAATAATGCACAGTGGTTTTCAGAAAAATCATTTTAGAAAAAATAAACCCTCAAAAAATCATAGCGTAATCCGTTTTTCGTTTGGTAGTCAGGTTTTCGAGAAAAAAAATTTAGAAAAGCTCGAGCAGAAGCTCTTGAGCGCTCGTTCTTTGGTGGAGCATTAAGACTATTACCTCAAAATTTTATATGATGGGATTTGGGATTGATACTAAATAAATAAATGTAGAATCTCAGCACAATCGGAATAATATTCTGAAAATTATTCAAATAATAAAATATGTAATAATAAATAATAAAAAAATTAAATTCTATGGTTCTGATGATGCGATCTTCTTGAAATCTTGCATGAACATTCAGTATGTTAGTATTAATTCAGATAATAAATTTCACTAGAATCGGTTAACACTATGGCCACAAAATTCTGCAGGAACATTCAGTATATCAATCTTTATTCACTGAAAAAATTTCACTCGAATCGTATATCCTGTTATGGAAATATAAGGATTTTTCTTTGCAATATTCCAATTGAATTTTCTATGGTTCTGTTTGAACTATGGCCACGACATTTTAGATGAACATTCAGAATATCGATCTCCATTCACAAAAAAAATTCACTCGAATCAGATATCTTTTTATGGAAATATGAAGTTTCTTCTTTCAATATTCCAAATGAATTTTCTATGGTTCTGTTCACACTATGGCCACAAAGTTTTACATGAGGCTTGTTATCAGCATCTTGCATTTGGCCGTTACATTTATTTCCGTTTGGTTTCTTATTTTCTGAGATATTGGGGAACTTATCCGAGGCATTCCGAACTGAACTCGCCCTTAAAATCTCAAGTCTCTAGGACAATCCCTTCGAAAGTTATTGTGCTAACGGACGGCCCCACGTACAAATTGAATTTGACCACGAATTCGCCATCCCCTATCGTTTGAGACCATTTTCGGCTCAAAATTCTAAAATAACAGACAATTGGGCAAAACGATATAGCACTCGTTTAAGTAGAACGAGCGCTCAAAAAGCAGAAGTTGAGCATTGAAATGGGTTATTGATATTCAATTTCGTACACGTTAATCCCACCTTTTATTTTGAGGTCGACGGAAAAAATTATTCATTGTCATTATTTCATCGTCGGGATTTCGAGAACTATAGCAGCTAGAAGAAAACTGATATCACATTGTCTAGCTCTTTTTGAGCGCTTGTTCTACTAACGAGTGCTATATTGTTTTGCTCAAATGTCTGTAAATTTCGAATTTTAAGCCGAAAATGATCTCAAACGATAGGGTTAGACTCTCTGATGATGAATTCGTGGTCAAATTCAATGCTGTCCGTGGGGCCGCCCGTTCGTTAGCACGATAACTTTCGAAGGGATTGTCCTAGAGGCTTGAGATTTTCAGGGTGAGTTTGGTTCCCAAATGCCTGGGTTAAGATCGTTAACCAGCCAATTCGTACAGGGTGTTCCATAAAATATGTCTGTTCAAAATTTTCGTGCCTCAATATCTCAAACAAAAGGGAACCAATCGAAATGAAATGTTGCGGTCACATGCAAGATGCTCCTAATAAGTCTCAAGCAAAATTCATACTTCCATAAAAAGATATACAATTCTAGTGAAATTTATTTAGTGAATGAAGATTGATATACTGAATGATATCGATTGAAATATATTCTGGGAGGATTCTGCATTTCTTAGAAACTTTATAGGTTTTCACTCCCAGTCTCTGAAACATAAATAATTAAAAAATGTTTGATTAAGGTGAAGTGCTCCTGCGAAAATCTTTGCACTTATTTGTCAGGAGCAAATTGGTCTTGAAAAAAATTGTTGCCTAACAGTAAAACTGAAAAATGAAACAAATTAAAAGGATATTGTAACGTTTCGGTGGCTATATCAGACACCTTCTTCAGACAAACTCTAAAATTCTTCAGATTGTGTATTTTCTCATTTGAATGTCAATCAGATTATAAATGAGAAAATACACAATTCTGAAGAATTTTAGAGTTTGTCTGAAGAAGGTGTCTGTTATAGCCACCGAAACGTTACAATATCCTTTTAATTTGTTTCATTTTTCAGTTTTACTGTTAGGCAACAATTTTTTTTCAAGACCAATTTGCTCCTGACCTGACAAATAAGTGCAAAGATTTTCGCAGGAGCACTTCACCTTAATCAAACATTTTTTAATTATTTATATTTCAGAGACTGGGAGTGAAAACCTATAAAGTTTCTAAGAAATGATATACTGAATGTTCATGCAGAATTTTGTGGCCATAGTGTTAACAGAATCATAGAAAATTCAATTGGAATATTAAAAGTAAAATCTTAATTTTTTACATAATTTTCAGACTATTATTCCGATTGTGCTGAGATTCTGCATTTATACAGTGTGTTTGGTCGTGACGCGATAATTCAAGGGCATCAAATATAACTTATATTATCGACAAAAAGACCCACATTGGGAAGTTTACCCCCTTAATTTTGCAGTAGTTAAAGAATTTTTTATGACATTTCTAAGTTGAATGTTTCCATATTGTTCCACTTCAATAAAAGGTGGTAGTATCGTTTTCGAAAAACATTTTTTTCACATCTTTAGGACTTTTATGTCCAAAGAAATCGATACTATTTGGAGGGGTCAACTAAAATAGAAAAATAAATTGAAAATGGGGGCCACTCCAAAATTTAGGGGGTAAACTCCCTGGGTGTTTTTGTCGATATATTTGATGCCCTTAAATTATCGCTAAGTCATGACCAAACAAACTGTATATTTGGTATCAGTCTCAAGTGCCATTTAAAATTTTGTAATAGTCTTATTGCTCCATTAATGACTAAGCGCTCAACAGCTTCTGCTGAGGGCTTTCCTTAAATTTTTTCCTGACTAATCCGAATATGAAAACAGACACAGCAAGTAGAACGAGCGCTCAAAAAGGAGGAAGATAAAGTTATGCGTCTCTACCGTATGTTGTAAAAACCGTTTCGGTTTTGGAAGGTGAAATAGGCAGATGCTGATAGTAGCTTTTTATATGCACCAATGCCATCCGAAAGGAAAATCGGGATTCAAGTGATTGGGGTTGGTTTTTTCATCGTTCTGTGGCTATTCCTAGAATCCATTACAAAGACTATAAACCCCATGTGGCTTTTATTCCCTTCACGCGGGCTTTTACATAATTGTTTATGTGAAATAATGGATGCAGCTTCAACAGGGGCGTTCTCTTGGGCGTATTCCGATATTTTTATGGACTATTTTTCCGTGAAAAGATCGGCCGAAAGAAATCCTTGTTTTGTGTGATTCTCAGAAACGAATCTCGTAGTTCTGGTATGGAATAGCACAGTTGAACAAAGAAGAAAGAGATCGAGGGTTGGCATATATCGAGGGTTAATATGTCAATTCAAACCTTATCTATGTATTCAAGTGGTCAACAGTTTTGATTTCGTTGAATTTCACGGGTATATTTTGCGTTCTAGACAGCATTCGGTAAAAGTTGCTTGAAATTAAGGGAAGAAAAATTTGCTTTAGGATGTTATACAGGGTTGGGGAAAGGTCTGGAATAAAGTGAATATTTCTTCAAACAATAGTTTGAAATGACAACGCTGAAATGTGTCAATTGATTTTCAATTAGACACATCGAATTTTGAGCCGAAATTGGCCTCAAACGACTCCCTGATGACGAATCCGTGGTCAAATTCATTTCTGTCCGTGGGGCTGTCCGTTCGGTAGTCGGTTAGGACTATAACTTTCGAAGGCATTGTCCTTGAGACTTGAGATTTTCAGGGTTAGTTTGGTTCCCAAATGCAGAAGTTGATGGCCAACTCTTTTAAGTGACGATTTTCCATAATGGCTTTTCATTTAAGAATGTTTTTTTGTATGAACTAGCAATTTGATATTCATTTCCATGTTTTATGTGCAATAGACTACGTTGAGTAAATATGTATATTTCTCCACCCGAAAAACCCATTGTCCTGGCGAAGACAAAATATAATAAAATTTAGCTGATTAAAGCTTGTCGGAAATTATTCGGTGTCGAAAAAAACACTACTGAACTGAATTTTCAAAAGAACTACAATATAGAAATGAAAAAAATTTCAATTTCAAAAGAAAAATAAGATTGGGGTTTGTCACACCCTCACGTGTCTACAAATGTAAAGAAAAAAATTCTAATGATGATTAGACACAAACAGAAAACCGTCAAGAACAACCAAATTAGTTGAACGTCATTCCAGAAGAATTGGTTCCAAATTCAACATAAGAACTGTTTTCAAAACACAAAATGATTTGAGATTCACTTTAATCAGAACGAAACCAATGAATGAGACACAAAAATCAAAAAATCGTGTTAACAATATTCCCTCTATATGTGGAAAATCTAATAGGTACAGGAGATACATCAAGACCTTTAGAGATAAGAAAACGCGAACATAAGAACAACATCAAAAATGGAGACATTACAAGATCACAAATCGCTGATCATGTATGTATGTTCAAATAGGGGAGATCATATGATGAACTGGAACAACACATAGATCTTAATAACGAAACCTGATAATTATAAAAGGAAAATTAAGGAATCTATATGTATTTTGTTAGATGAAATAGATTATTTGGCTAATTGTCCTGTTGGAATAGATCGTATTTGGGGTGATTTATTGAAAAAAGAAATGACATCAAGAAATTTCTAAATAAAATGAATCAACATCTCTATGTGTTGACAACTTTCAATGTCAATTAGACTACAAACCAAAAAATACACAATTCCAAAAATTGTTCAAGTTTGTTTGAAGAAGGAGTCTGATATAGACACCGTAACGTTACATTATCCTTTTCATTTATTTCCTTTTAAGTTTTACTGTTAGGCAACAATTTTCTCAAAACCAATTTGCTCCTGACAAATTCGTACAAAGCTTTAAGCAGGAGCGTTTCATCTCAATTCAAATTTTCAATATTATTTCTGTTTAAGAGACTGGGAGTGAAAACCTAAAAAGTTTTCTAGAAATGCAGAATGTTTCCAGATTATATTTCGATCGATAAATGTAAAGAAAGTCCACGTGCCGGACGCAGGGTTAAACACCCTTCAGATTGTATATGTTTATCCAAGACTTTTGACGTATAGGGTTTTTCAATAAGAGGTGTTATTTTGATATTCAAAGAAAAATTCCATGTTTATTTCATTATAAAGAAGAAGCTATGCCGTTAATAGTGGAAAATAACATCAGGCAAATGACCAACACGACCACGCTTACAAGGACCATATCCTTTTCTTTTAATGAAATTTTCCATAACCAAATCGGAAAGTGGCTGCCCTATGTCCTCGATAGCCTCGCGAATTCCATCTTTGAGGTCTTGAAATGACCCAAAAATGTTAGAGTTTTACGAACCGTCTCAGCCAAATTTTCACCATTTTTCTAGTGAATTTTCATAATTTCAATGCGTTCTTGAAACGTGTATCGTTCCATTTATATTAATGGCGTAGTTTCTACTTGTGAAATGTCAAAAAATGACAGCTTCAAACGTGACATCTACCGAAATAGCAGGCTATTAAAAATAACACATCTTATTGAAAAACCCTTTAGTGTGTTTATCTCGAAATATAAATGGAAAACTGAATATCGTAGAGGTTGATGCCGAGGCTTGATCGTCATGATTCATTCATCTCTCATATCACAATTTGTGCGGCAGTGTATGTCGTCGGTCAACGGTACGGCGTTCAAGAGGAAAAAAACGCTGTAATAATGTAGAAGTTGCAAAACTAATTGGCCCTTTGTCGGCATTCGATCGCCGCCAGTCACGACAGGAGAATAAATTGATGATATTGAATAATTTTGACCTATGGGAGGCATGCAATTAATTATTACCAATCACATAAGAGTGGTTTTCCTACCGTTACGAAGGCTAAATTCGACAACCAAGCTATTTCGGTAACACTATCAGGGCAAATGGCGATTCTGTGATCAATTAGTTAATGAATAGTGAAAGTCGTTTTCGGTGATTTCCAGAAAAAAATCATTTTATCATCATTGTTGAGCGCTCGTTTTACTGGGTGGTCAACTAAGGAATTCCGATTTAAAAGCGCTCTAAAATTGTTTTGAATAGGAATAGAAGAATGGGGTTGGTCTTAAACGAAGGAGGAGGTCATGGAAATTTAGTCTCCATGGTTAGCTGGACGGGTGGGGAGCGTTTGTTTTTTGTGCGCGCTTATTACCAAAATCATCATTTTTTTCTCTGATGAAGACCATTTTCATCTAAACGGCTATGTAAACCAACAAAATTGTCGGTATTAGTCTTCAGAAAACCCCAAAGAGAAACATGAAATTCAATTGCATAGTCTGAAGGTCACAGTTTGGTGTGCAATACACGCACAAGGCATTACTGACCGTACTTTTTCGAAGACGGGCGCGGCCGAACAGTAACAGTGCATTCTGATCGTTATGTGGACACGTTGAACATTTTTTTTGAACCAACCTTTCAAGACTTTGATGGATATAATATACAATCGCGACACTTGGTTTCAGCAAGATAGGGCCACTTGTCACACTTCAAATTGGTCTTTACCTGTTATTCAGGCGCTTTTTCCTGAAAAATTGATTTCTCGGCGTGGAGACCTTCCATGGCCCCCCAGAAGCCCGGACTTGACACCTTGTGATTTTTACTTATGGGGATATCTCAAAATGTAATCAACCTCAACAATCCCCGCACTCTAATTGCGTTTAAGTAAAATATCCGCCAGGAAATTCAAGCCATCGGTCCAGAAACTTTGCGACGTGTTTTTCCAAATTTGAGGGTTCGACTCGAAGAGTGCCAGCAGAATAACGGTAAACATTTAGACAGCGTAATTTTAAAGAAATGAATTCCCAAAGAGCTGAGCATTATTTGTAAAAAAATTAAAATTGACTTGATAGTTTTTGTTTTATTTGTCTTTCAAATCGGAATTCCATAGTTGACCACCCCGTACTTAAACGAGTGCTATTTCGTTTTGCCCGAATGTATGTTATATTCGAATTTTGAGCCGAAAATGGTTTCGAACGATAGGGTTCGATTCCATGATGACAAATCCGTGGTCAAATTCAATTCGGTCCTTGGGGACGGGACGGACGGCTGTAAACACGATAACTTTCGAAGGGATTGTCCTAGTGACTTGAGATTTTCAAGATGAGTTCGGTTTCAAATGCCGCAGTTAAGTTCGTTAACCAAATCCAGCCAAATCGCACAGTCTTATAACTATAAAATATCGCCATTCGAAACTTTTGTTCCTCAATATCTCAGAAAAAATGAAACCAATCTGAATAAAATTTTGCGATAACATGGGAGATGCTCCTAATGAGCCTCATGCAAAATTTTGTGGCTAGAAAAATTCAATTGGTATATTGAAAAGAAGAAACTTCATATTTCCTATAAGAAATCTGATTCGCGTGAAAATTATTTTGTGAATGAAGATTGATAATCTAAATATTCATGCAAACTTTCAAGAGAATCGCATCATCTGAACCATAGAATTTAATTTTTCTAATGGTCAAGTTTTCACATATTTCAGCTTCCGAATAATTTCCAGAATATTATTCCGATCGTGCTGAGATTTTGCATTTATTAATTTAGTATCAATCTCAAGTCCTATATATAATTTTGAGTTAATAGCCTCATTGCTCCACCAATGAGTGAGCGCTCAAAAGCACCTGCTCAGGGCTTTCTTAATTTTTTGTCTGCCTGCAAATTTTTGGAATTTTATGAATGAATATTGAAATCACCTAATCAAACAAGCTATGCTAACAAAGGTTTATAATATTAATATTTCGAGAAGAGGAAGGTTTTGAAACGACATCCTGAATCTTCGAGTGAGATTTCCAGTTTTTTATCTCTGCTTTATCAACTTTAAGGTTTTTAATATTTACATTTCTTTCTAGGAATTCATTTGCGATGTCTCCATGGACAATAGTGATCGATCTGGTCAGGAGAAACAAGAATTCTCTTTCACTTTGTACGATTTTGACGGGCATGGCAAAATCACTAAAGATGTGAGTACGAATTTATCATTCAACAGTATATATTATATTCTTTTGAATTGAGAGCTAACAAAATACAAAACATGAAACAAAAGAGTCCCTAGCTGAGGTTGGTGCAAAACGGAGTACCATACTAGTCTGCGTATGATACCAGAGATCAGGGAAAAACCTCAGTAGAAAAAACCCTTGAAACTTAAAACTATTTGAATAAATACCTTCAATATTCAGACACAAAATATGTACTTAATTCTTGCTCTTTGGCCAGGAGGGTGTTTTAAACTAGGTCTGGCCTTCCAAGTGATGATTTTTCGAATATTCTGTTCTTCTTAGACCGCTACAGGACCCTAATGAAGGGTAATCATCTCCCATAGATTTAAACAGTGATATTTCCGAGGATATTTCATCCTAAATATCGAATTCAATTGCGGAATAATTATAAAAAACGTGTGACAAACTTATGTGATGATCTTACTCTTATAACACTTGTGTTTTTGAAGTTGCTATCGCTATATCCTGTATATTTAATCAACTGTTATTAAATCAGTCGACTAGTCTAGGAACTGTTATACAGGGTGACAATTTAAAAACTTGCCAGGCCAATTATGAAGCGACAAGTATTTTTTCAGAGAAAATGCCGGAACAACTCAATTTTTATTCGAAGGGAGACATTATTTTGAGCAGAATTTCAAGCTAAAATCTCCTCAACCTTAGGTGTAGGGGTTGTCACCCCTAAATTCTTAATAGGGAATTCATATTGTACAATTGAACCACCGCATCATTTCAGATATTGTTGAGCGCTCGTTTTACTTGAACGAGTGCTATATCGTTTTGCCCAAACTTTCGAAGGGATTGTCCTAGAGACTTGAGATTTTCAGGATGAGTTCAGTTCCCAAATGCAGTGGTTAAGTTCGTTAACCAGCCAAATCGTACAGGTTGTTCCATAAAATATGGCCATTAAAAATTTTTGTTCCTCAATATCTCAGACAAAACGATACCAATCGAAATGAAATTTTGCAGCCACATGTAAGATGCTTATAAAAAGCTTTATGTAAAATGTTGTGGCCATAGTGTTAACAGAACCATAGAATATTCAATTGAAATATTGAAAATAATAATCTTTATACTTTCATAACAAGATATTCGATTCTAGTGAAATTTAATTTGTGAATGAAGATTGATACCCTGAATATTCATGCAAAATTTCAAGAGGATAGAATCATCTGAACCATGGAATTCAATTTTTTTAAATTATTTTCACATATTTCATTTTTTGAATAATTTCCAGAATGTAATTCCGATCGTGCTGAGATTTTGCATTCATATACTCAGCATGAATCTCGGAATTTTGAGGTATGTAATATCATTATTGCTCCTCCAATGAACGAGCGCTCAAATGCACCTGCTGAGGGCTTTTATAAAATTTTTCGTTTTAGTTTGGCATGACTTTATTATCGAACATATGATATTGCGATTCGACATGGACCGAATTTGTCAAAGAGAAACAACCAGGACAGAAATGTACGAATTGAAACGATTAGTTGCGGTATTTCTGTACATTAACTTGAATTAAAGTGAGAAATGGAGCACTCCAAATATTGTTTTCAAATTCTCAGATCTGAAGCCAAAAAATGAGAAGGTTTCTTGATACAGCACTAAAAATAGTTGTTCTCTTTGATCTTGTAATCTCTTTGAACTTGTTCTGTTTACCGAAGAAATCACTTTGACACTAGAATACTTCACCTTTTCCTCTTACGTATTAGAGCTTGATTTTCTTCGTTTTATTTATAACTCGGACTTGTATATTATTTCAATATTGTTCGAAAAATTTTGCGATTGCGTTTATAATTCGTCCCCGTGATGATATTCCACCCTAAAATTTGGGTATGTAGACATTTAAAAACATTAAGTGTTAAAATCTGTATTGGGTAGAGAATCAGTACAATTTTGTGGGTGAATTTCCTCAAAACTCATTTTCATGGTTACAAATAACTTACTCACGAAAGTCGAATTTTTTGTGTCAAATTTTTGCTGTGCTTATACTGAAAAATTTATTAAAAACACTAGGTCGCAGCTATCGAAATAAAGTTAATTGTTCATTTTTCAAACCAAAATTCAAAAGTACAGGGTGACTTCTAAAGAATATTGCAAGAACATTCTGTATATCTACGCAACATGAACTTCACTCGAATCGGACGGACATCTTATTATGGAAATATGGAGATTCTTCTTTTTAATATTCCATTTGAGTTCTACATGATTCAGATAATGCGATCTTCTTGAAATTTTGCATGAACGTTCAGTTTTTCAATCATCATTAACAAAATAAATTTCACTCGAATCGGATATCTTGTTATGAAAATATTTCTTCTTTCAACATTCCAATTGAATTTTCCATGGCTCTGTTCACAATATGGCCACAAAATTTTGAATGAGGCTTACTATGAGTATGTGTTCGCAAAATTTCATTTGGATTGGTTTTATTTTGTCTAAGATATTGAGGAATAAAAATTTTGAATGGCCATATTTTGTGGAACACCCTGTACGACTGGGCTGGTTAACGAACTTAACCGAGGCATTTGGGAACCGAACTCAATCTGAAAATCTCAAGTCTCTAGCACAATCCCTTCGAAAGTTATCGTGCTAACGGCCGGCCAGCTGGACGGACGGCTCCACGAACAGAATTGAATATGACTACGAATTCGTCATCATTTTCAGTTCAAAATTAGGAAATTTCAGATATTTGGGCAAAACTCGTTTAGGTAGAACGAGCGCTCAAAAAACTAAATATCTGTTTGCACTTCAAATTGTATTGAAGGGGTCATTTACAGACATTTGGGCAAAACGATATAGCAATCTTTGAAGTAGAACGAGCACTCAAAAAGTACGGTTTTTAAGCGCCAATGTTTCTTCTAAAAAAGGTGTCCTGGTCATATGCTCTGAAGTAGAATTTTTTCATGAAAAAACAACTTTAGTATTGCAAAACATTGTCAATTTTTAACTGTTAGTGAAGAAGTTGCAAAATCTCAGCACGATCATCCAATATTCTGGAAATTATTCAAAAAGTGAAATATGTAAAAACTCGACATTTGAAAAGATTAAGTTTTATGGTTCTGATAATGCGACCCTCTTGAAATTTTGCATGAACATTCAGTATAATATCAATCTTCATACACAAAATAAATTGCACTCGCAAGGATATGTTGAAGTGGAAATATAAGGATTCTTCTTTTCACTATTATTCCAATTGAATTTTCTACGGTTTTGATTCACAAAATAAATTTATTTTTAGACGAGCTATAACATTCTGAAGTTTGTCGCACTTATTCACTATCATCCTGTATACCTATGTTTTGTATTCCTCCACCTTCTTTAATTTAAATTCACAAGAATTCGATAGAATTGTTTGTAGATCTCATAAAAGCGAATATTAAAATTTAATCTGAAGACATCATTTCCTTCTCAAAAGCCTTTTATCAGTGTCCGAAGAACCTGTGACTACACCGTCCTATAAGAATACATATATGTCGGGAACAATGCAGATAAAATAAAAATATTATGTGTGGTGTGAATTCCCTCAGAATGGACATCAAATGGCTAGTCATTCTAAGAGAGGCGGTATCTCAAAGAGCAGGCCGCCACCTTGACAAACATTGTATGACCATAACTCGTTTGACGTCTCTAGCGGAAGCATTTCAGTCATTTACAAGGCGGCATCAGTTCAAAGGAGCCCGATTTTTCAAACATGCATTCAGGCACATCTGATACAGCTCTCTCCCTACGTTTAGTGATAATTTTCATCATTTAAAAGTAACCATGCGTAAGATATATCGTTTTGCACGCTCTGGTGTTTTTCAAATAACATATTCCGACGACTTGGACATAAGGTATTTTGCAACATTTGCTTTTGATATTTTTAAGTTTGGAATATTGTTTATTAGATGAATAAGAGTTTAGGCACTTTTGAAAAATTATGATACGTTTAAATTCTTAAATAAATATTTCCAAAAAATTTTTCACTTTAGAGATTGTTCGACATTATATCGCAGAAATATGCAAAGACTTTAAAATCAGGAAATTTCAACTCTTTTTCGAAAAAAGGGAAGAGCATTTCTAGTGATTTCCAGAAAAAATTATTTTAAATTTATTATGGACCCGGATAAAATCATAGTGATTTTCCTTTTCTGGTTTCTCACACAATTTTTTTTATCCCAGAACATTATTTTTAGGGGTTGAAAATAATAACCCCTTATGATTTTCCTTCAAAAATTTTTTTGCAACATTTCGATACAGTCGATACTTCTCTCGGAAAAAATAAAAACTTACAAGCAGTTATGATCACTGTTCATTACATTTCATCGTTAGTTCCATAGAATGAATACATCTAAGATATTGTTTATGCTCAAAATTGGTTTTGCCAATTATGCTTATTAATCGAAAGAAAGGTCTATTCGTGAAATAAAATATTACGGATATAATTTTCTTCCGGAAATTAGTAATTAAATCTTCAGAAAAATTTATAGAACATCTTCATCTCCTGTCATAGACATACAATATCTTAGAATATCCATTCTATGGAACACTTATACGATGAAATGGAATGAACAGTGATCATAACTGCTTGTAAGTTTTCATTTTTTGCGAGAAAATTATTGACTGTATCGAAATTTTGCAGGAGAATTTTTTCTCCAGAATTGAATGGGAAACCATAATATAATTTCATTTTTTTGAAAATCTATCCCACGAAAACCATTTTTGAACGACAATCATAGGGGCTTGTTATTTTCAACCCCTAATAAAAATGTTATGGGATCAAAAGAAATGTGTGAGTATACCATCTACTCGATGAATTATATTATGTATAGTTTTATGACTCAGTGTTTTGAAAGTGGGGCCGATTTCGAAAAAAAATTATATGAACTACCCATGCTTATTTTCAACGAGGAATCATTTCCCAAACTCCCTTGCATTTGTTCACACTAATCTTAATGCTTTCACATGAAAAAAACCTATATTTTAACATACTGGCTTTGATGATTCGGTATTGCGTAATAAAACATATCAGAAGAAAAGGAATTATTAATTTCATTTATAATTTGCGTTTAATTGAATACCAGGAATATACATAATTACAAGTAAGTGAAAATTGATTGGCCGATAAGTTCAAACTCTATGAGACAATATTCTATGAGAAATGAGTTGATATCAGCCTTCAACTGCGAAATTTGAAAATTCCAAGGTTGTTTCAAGATTTGAACATGAAGGTCGAATTCATAAATTAATAGAATAACGCCACTATTATCCTAGAGACTTGGGATTTTCAGGGTAAGTTCGGTTCCCAAATGCCGCGGTTAAGTTCGTTAACCAGCCAATCGTACAGGGTGTTCCATAAAATATGGCCATTCAAAATTTTTGCTCCTCAGAAAATACGAAACCAGTCTTAATGAAATGAATGAATTATATTTCCATAACAAGATATCTGCTTCGAGTGAAATTCATTTTGTGAATGAAAATTTATATACTGAATGTTCGTCAAAATTTCAAGAGGATCGCATCATCAGAACCATAGAATTTAATTTTTTAATTGTCGAATTTTACATATTTGAGTTTCTTAATAATACCCAGAATATTATTGCGATCTTGCTGCGATTACGTATTTATATGTTCAGTATCATATCAAGTCCTATACAAAATTTCGAGGTAATAGCCCCATTGCTCCACCAATGAACGAGCGCTCAGAAGTACCTGCTCAAGGCTACCTTAAAATTTTCATATGTGAATTTGCTCGATTCGTATAACTGATTTTTTGAAATATTACGAAGAAACAATCTTTGAAAATGTTTTAGGCTCAATATTGTTGCTATGTACTTTGATCTCGAATCACACGTTCTAAGGTCGTAACACAAAAGTTATTTTTGCTTTTGACGAGTCGAATTCGAATTCACTCAACTCCTTTGATCTTATTTTCATCAACAATTGGAGCGTACATTTTATACTCAAAAATTCATTTTCAGTCTTAGGAATTTTCGAACGAGTCTATAAAAATTCTAAGAATATGGCTCAATGAAATTTCAATTTATTCAAATATTTTGATATCCTGATATTTGGCATGTGCCAACATGGAAAATTAAATTTCTATCCGGTTCGTAAACTGTATTCCATGAAAATTTTCATTTTCAGTCTTAGGAATTTTCGAACGAGTCTATAAAGATTCGAAGAATATGGCGCAATAAAATTTCAATCAATCCAAGTATTTCAATATTCTGATATTTGGCATGTGCCTACATGGAAAATTAAATTTCTATTCGCTTCGTAAACTGTATCGAATGAAAATCTTCATTTTCTGTCTTAGGAATTTTCGAACGAGTCTATAAAGATTCGAAGAAATGGCGCAATAAAATTTCGATTAATTCAAGTATTTCGATATTCTGATATTTGGCATGTGCTAACATGGAAAATTAAATTTCTATTCGCTTCGTAAATTGTATTAAATGAAAATCTTTATTTTCAGTCTTGAGAATTTTCGAACGAGTCTATAAAAATTCTAAGAATATGGTGCAATAAAATTTCAATTTATGCAAGTATTTCGATATTCTGATGTTTGGCATGTGCCAACATGGAAAATTGAATTTCTATTCGCTCCGTAAATTGTATTCCATGAAAATAACTTCACTTGCATATAAGTTGTTTGTTTTGGTGGGTAACTTGTTTGGTTTCGGTTATAACAAATGTAAACAACTGTAGAAATATAAAATATGTAATAGAATGGACCATTAAATTTTCTTATTTTTATCGTTGAAGACGAAACAATAATAGAACACAAATATGCGGAATTCGCATTGATAAAAATCCACTGAAGGTTTTCATTTGTTTTGAGCTATCGTTCTACTTGAACGAGTGCTATATCGTTTTGTCCAAATGTCTGTACTTTTCGAATTTCGTACCGAAAATGGTTTCAGACTATAGGATTCGACTCCCTGAGAACGAAGTCGAGGTAGAATTCAATTCTGTCGGGTCCGTCCGTGCGTTAGCACGATAACTTTCGAAGGGATTGTCCAAGAGACTTGAGATTTTCAGGGTAAGTTCGGTTTCCAAATACCTCGCTTGAGTTTGTTAACCAGCAAAATCGTATGGGGTGTTCCTTAAAATATGACCATTCAGAATTTTCGTTCCTCAATATCTCAGACAAAACAAAACCAATCGAATTTGAACCCAAAATGGTCTCAAACGTTAGATTTCGACTCCCTGATGACGAATTCGTGGTCAAATTCAATTTTGTTCGTGGAGCCGGCCATTAGCACGATAACTTTTAAAGGGATTCTGCTAGAGACTTGAGATTTTCAGGTTGAGTTCGGTTCCCAAATACTTCGGTTAAGTTCGTTCACCAGCCAAATGGTACAGGGTGTTCCCCCGGCCTATAGCTCCAGTTCAAAAGTCGTGATGAATCTCAGGAACTCGAGTGGTTTCAGGACTGAGCAATTTCTTATCTTCGTCCTCACACTCTTCCGTTGATAACGGATTATCAGACATTTTCCACAGAATCTGCAATTCTTGATGAATTCTAAAAGAGTTCGGGATCTTCTGGTATATAATGTTGCAACAAATATACGGAGTCTTCTAGGCCGAAAGGGCTCTGCCAGAGTACTTTTCTGCCTTCTCCTATTGCATTCCTTTTTGAAGGTGGTTTTCCCTAAGTTGCAGAAGAGTTATAGTAATCTACATCCCCTACATTTAAATCTGCATTCATCCTTAACTCAATTGAGAAGAAAACGGAAGTCATAGGATTTAAAGAAAAATTATATTATTTCCTATGATAGAACTTTGCATTAATTAATTCTAAAATTGATATTAGATACTCTAGGTTAGCCAATTCAAAATTGATTTCATTTTTCTTCTTCCAGGACATCGCAGGTTTGGTAACAACTATCTATGAGGCCATTGGTTCCTCAGTAAAGGTACCACATTGTGGCAGTAAAACAATCAAAGTTAAACTGACAGTATCACCTGAGAAACAGACACCAGAAAACAACAAGGTGGATGCTGCAAATCTTAAAAACTCGAATATAAGATACAAAAAGGACATAAACGTAACCATCCGACAAGGTTCGAATGAAAAAAATGGTTGCTATAATACGAATAATAAAATTAGGAGCAGGCACCACTGTTGCAAAAAAATTGAAAAAATGCGTCAGAAGCATAGTTGCTGCAAAAAAGACGTAGAGAATGACGAACACAATGTGATATCTGATGAGTGTTCTGAAGCATATAGTAGGCTGTCCAGTGCTTCCTCCAGTGAAGATGAATGCGAGAAGGACCCAATGTCGGATCAAGAACAAACAACGCAAAAAGTCAGACAAAAAAGATACACGAAAAAGAGTAATTCTAGATATACAATACCCACATCCTTTCTGAAAGATATATACAAGCAACAAAGAAACTTAACCAAAAATAAAAAAGAAAGGAACAGATCAAGTTCATTGCAGAGAAAGGAGTTATTGGAAATTATTCAGAGCAATATGGAGAAGAATAATCTCAGTTTTCAAACGATAGGGTAAGTTTCTACCAGCTTAATTTTTTCGTTCGATCAATTTTCTTCGCGGAATATCTCACAGAGTACGCAGTACGCAGAGTCGATGACGTAGGAGCTCAGTGCTTTAATAGCAGCTTGACTATCTGAGTGTATGGCTATATCGCATTTCTGATAGTTTCTTTCTAGATTTATATCTAGACATCTTCTGCTAAGATAGCTAAGATTTCCGCTCGAAAGACGCTAATACAGGTGCCGTATTCTCGAGAAGTGATATTCGAAAACGTATACGAACTACATTGCGCGAGTCACTGTTTTACCTGCAAAAATACATACCGCTCAATGAAGTTCGTATAAGTTTTGGACTATCACTTGTCGAGAATACGGCACCAGGAGCCTAGCGCCTGTGCACACTTGGTACTTTGCCTGTATATCCCAGCGCCAGCTCCTTTAGAGGTTTTGGAACCAACTGTATACCATTTTAGGGTATTTCCTTTGAGGTTATAGTCGGTGTATTTCCTTTTCCATTCCTCTCTTTTACTTAGCAATGTCCTGAATTTTTCTCAGTGCTTACTTTCTTGATCATTACATCACTAGGGAGGTCCGCAGATGAGATAATGTACATAGTTGTTCAGAGAGGACCAGACTCTCTGATTATTGTCAAGTTAGCCAAATCTATTATAAACGCTAGCGAAATCCACCTCTGTAAGGGCCTCTTCCTTCTCGAAAAATTTAGGTTCAATCACACCTCCAGCCTAAAAACTGCACCAAATAGTCTGGATTTTCGGTTCTCCAAATACGAAAAAATCTGTTCATTAACGTAGCTCAAATATTCTCGGTTGTTAATCATTTTGATTCTTCACATGTCCCAACACCTCAAATTTCCATTAAAAAAATTGAAGTGAATTTGTACAACTCTTAGTAATGGCGTAGTTTTTACTTGTCAAATGTTAAAAGATGACAGCCGTTCAGATAGCGAGCTAATCGAAATAAAACTTCTCACTGAGAAAGCCTTCATAATCACTGGATATTTCCATTCCAAACTCATTCACCTTGATGATTTAATGTATGAAATTGTAAATGATATGTCATTTCTTTCCCTCAGAAAACATTGTGCACCACAAGATAACCCTGAGATGAAACCAGTGGAAACAAAACATCACCATAGGCACAAAACAACAACAACAAAATCAGACAATACTTTCAACAACTATATTAATAATACACAATTTTACGTAGATCTGGCATCTCTACAGAATGCAACTCAGTTGCCAACCAGCTACAAATACGATAAACTTATAGATGCAGTTATTGGGGTATCGCACAGAAGAAATGAGATGAGTAAACAGGGAAAACAAAACAAAAAATACAATAGAATAAATCCAGAATGCGACCCGAATGAGTGTCAAGTTGTGGATAGTAAAACTAACGACGAAGGAGCTAAAGCTGCTTCAAACTTGAAAAAAAATAATGAAACACCCAACAAAAAAAACTCTAAAAAAACCCAAGGTGTTACAGGGCACACCTCTTCACCTCATTACCTCAAACATAGAAACCGTCAAGAAGATCAAGCCAGAGCAATGGCCCAGGTTGTTCGCTGGTTGGAGCAAGAGTTCTCCTCAAACCTGACAATGAAGAATAGGTGGGAGCAGGCAAAACAGCATAATGGATATTCTTCAGATAAGGATTGCAAGAATTGTCCTAACACACAAAGGAATGTGGAAAGACATGAGCATCACCATGTTCATGAACACATCCACCATCATTACCATCACTATCAAGAGACTCCTTTTGTTGTGTAACTCTACTGTTGAGAATCCAATCCAGTCCAACCTTTAGCTTAAGGCAGAAAAACAATAACAACTGTACTTATGATTTCCAAGTAATATCCTCTTGGAAATCGTTTATTTTTCATACCAAACTACATAAAGGGTTTTCCAATAAGAAAAATGCCATTTTTCAATATAAATGATCGTATGTTTATTTCATTATAAAGAAGAAGCTATGCCGTTAATAGTGGAAAATCACATCTGGCAAACGACCACCACGACCACGCTTACAGGGCCATATCCTTTTAATGAAATTTTTCATAACCAAATCGCAAAATGGCTGCCTCATGTCCTCGATAGCCTCACGAATTCCATTTTTGATGTCTTGAATCGACGCTGAGCTATTGGTGTAGATCTTCTTTTTCACGTGGCCCCAAAGGAAGAAGTCGGAAGGTGTTAAATCACAAGATCTCGGTGGCCAATTGTGATCACCTCTTCGAGAGATAACACGGTCCGGAAACTTTTCTCGCAAAAGATCAATGGTTTCGTTGCTTGTGTGGCACGTAGCGCCGTCTGGTTGAAAGGAAACGTTGTCCAGATCAATACTATTGAATTTCGGCCATAAAAAAATCATTAATCATTTCCACAAACGACAAACCTGGGTTTTCTTCAACACTTTCGGCTTCAGCAGCAATATTCTCAGCTGTTCTTGAGCGACGTGCACGGGTTTTATTCTTCACATCACTAACTTGTCCAAACAGCTGGCATTTTTCCACCAATTTCTTTATTGCGGCCCGACAAGGTGCTTAACGACGACCCAAAATGTTCGAGTTTTACGAACTGTCTGCCAAATTTTCACCATTTTTATAGTGAATTTTAATAATTTCAATGAGTTCTTGAAGCGTGTATCGTTCCATTTTTATTGATGGCGTAGTTTCTACTTGTCAAATGTCAAAAAATGACAGCTCCAAACGTGACATCTACCGAAATAGCGGGCTATTCAAAATAACACCTCTTATTGGAATACCCTTCAGTTTGGTTTTCAGTTCTGTTCGATTAGCAAAAAAACCCTTAACAAAACATAACATTATATTACTGTTAGAACATACCTGTGTTATGTATGGAGGGTTTTAACAGTTAGGTTTGCATTGGAGAGTATTATGCTCAAATATGTTGGAAACTGAGTTATATAGTTTATATATTTATGGATCAATGTTCCAATAAATCACTTCAGAATAATTCGAATGAGCGTTTATTGAAATTTGAGTGAAGAATATCATTTTATATTCATAACTTTATTTTCAAGAATGTTACTCCTCTCGAATCTGTTATATACGTTGAGTTGTGTTAATTTATTTTCATCTCGAATCATTTTTGAGAATGATAATTTACAGCAGAAATGAAATAATGAATACAAATAAATATAGAAATCCAATGTAGCAAAAATAACTAAAATTGTATTTTGTACTTTGAAGCTACTTAATTTAATTTCGTTTTATTTTTTTCTGTCGTATGGTTACTAGTCTATAATTTCAGTTAAGTATTTATTTTTTCATCAAATAGTATATAATTGAAAAGTCAGTATTGATATTTTTTGCATTTCTTGAATTGTTTTTACTATTTTTTTTAGTCAGTCGATTTATCATCATTTGATGATCGTTCTATTTTAGTAATGAACTTTGCTACCTCTGTTTTCAAACACTTATGTGGTATGATTAAGAATCGTAAAAGTGACACTGACCTGATTTTTTTCAGGGATTTATTAAATCTTTGATGTACATACTTTTATCTTTTCACATTGAGAATTGTATTGAATATTATTTATTGAATAAAAAATGATAATACTCATTTCTCATTTCATTTCCCTCCTCGAAGGATATAACTTCTGTGAAACATCGTTGGAAAATATATCTTCGATAGACTATATGATGTGAAGCACGATTAATCTGGTTACTCCCAGAGAATATCTCCTAAAATATTGTGAATTATGTGAATATTCATGCAGATTATATCAGAAGTGTGGAGAAAATATCTCTTGAATGAGCATCGTAAAGTATATGACAATATGTACTCTGGTTGGAATGGTAGGATAGTTACTCCAAAACTTATACTATTTCGAAAGAATTCCTTGGAATGTGAAGTATTCTGTATACATTGTTTCGAACTTCTATTTGATAACCAAAAAAATATTTCGAACAAGATGGACAGACAAGGTATGTTTTATTCGCCATTCAGAGAATTCTCCAGGTTTTCTTTTCAAATTCGATATGTAAAAATATGAAGAAGAAAACGTATAGAAAACATTACGTAAAACGAATAGGGGATCTGAAGTGTCTTCATAGGCTTCAGCCCTCAGAGGAAAAAGTAAACCTAGAGATGCTTTCACGCATTTGTTATGCAGCCAAGTAGAATCTGTGTATGCTCGCGAACAATATTCCGGCGTTGCGAACTCATGGCGTATTCTTATTCCGTATCGGGAAGATTGGTCTACCGCTCCTCTACTCTTATACTAAGAGCTTGTGTCTGTTACAGTTAGACCATTTTTTAAGGATCTTCTCCTTAAACAATGTCAGTTTGGCAACATCGTCTATTAGTGTTTAGTTTCTCGATGCGTTGTGTTTACATTTTCATTTCGATTTGCATTCCGTGACTAGGTGAATGGGGCCTTCCTCCTCCCCATAGGAAAAAAAACTTGTTAGGGTGCGATCTTACTCCTCCCCACAGAACCTACACTCGTCTGTGTCCGATAATCCTATCCTAAACAGGTGCTTCCTGAGGCGGCAGAGTCCTTTAAGAAAGCCAGTGAAGAGGTATAATTGTTTCTTACCGGAATCCGGATACCTTTTGGATTTTTCAAAGTACCGAAAGAACTCAGCGGAATGATCCATCCCTGGGAGATTCCGCCAGAGTTTGTCCCTTTCGGTTTTCTCCTTTACCAGAAACTCCTTATAGGTAAATTTACATATATCACAAAAGGGTTCTGGGCCAATGAGTGGCATGCGTGCTCCTTCTTTTGCAAGTGTATTGGCCTCTTCGTTTCCTTTGATTCCCGAACGGCCGGAACCCAGATTAAAAATACCTTATTTTTCTTGCCTACCTCATTGAGTTTGTTCCGGCACTCTCAAATCATCTTTGAGTCGATGACGTGGGAGTGCTTTAATAGAAGCTTTAGTATCTGAGTGAATGGCTATATCGCACTTCTGATAGTTTCTTTCTAGATTTATATCTAGACATCTTTCAATAGCTCAAATTTCCGCTTGAAAGACCCTCATACAGGTGTCTAGCGACAGTGCGCAGCTGGTACTTGCCCCGTATATCCCAGCGCCAGATCCTGTTGAGGTTTTAGAACCATCTGTAATCTGTATAAAGGTTTGTTCCAACTCAAGAATTGACCGTACAATGATCGTCAGGATTCTGCGCAATAGATAAAAATGTGTTCCAACTGAAAATGTATCGTTTGAGAACGGTTTCGTTTTTGTTCCATCCTGCTTCGGGACCGTGAGTGGAACGGTTTTGTGATCGTCATTTCGATCCCTGGTCTGGAGCAAGTACTGTTTGGACGGTTCTTGTACGGTCAAAGTTTAGACATGCGCATAAGATCGATTACTAACAGTTTCGTGACCGTCAAATTACCGAACAAAAGTCAGCTGTTGGAACAAACCTTAAGCCCCATTTCGCACCAAGCCAGTCCAGTCCAGTCGAGTCAAGTCACTTCAGGATTGGAACTATTAACTCGTTTAAAACAAATGGAATGTGAAATCTAGTTTCACACTAGGGCAGTAGCGAGGGGGAGGTCCGGACCCCCCCAAAATTTTCAGAAGTACAGGATTACTTCTTAGTTACGTCACTAGAGACTAGGGAGGTCCCTTTGACTGTAGGGGATATAGTCTAGAGAGGTCCGCAGATGAGATGTAGTAGTTTCAGAGAGAGCCAGACTTTCTGATTCTTTATTGTGATGAAGTAGCTGTAGTTGTAGTATGGTAAAATAAAAAAATCAAAATAAAAATAATGAACTGGAGGTAGTGTAGGATGAAATAAATTTCATTTTCATGAGTTTTTAAGGGATACTTGTGAAGCAGCTGCTCATGTATGAATGATTATATGCTCAATATGGAACAAGAACGATTTTATTGGAATCTCAGTTACAAGATTCGTTCCTCCAAATAATTATTATGATAGGAAGATGTTTTTTTCAAATATCCGTAATTGGCCACGCAACCCGTAGCCATCGTATATTAGCTGGTTTACGATGGTTACGGCCATTGTTTAAACAATGCTACGGCCTACGAGCAACCTATTGAATGGAATAGAAATGGCAACCGATAAATCTTCACACAAAAGATTTTATGTTTTTGCCAGACCATGATTTGATGAATGCATTTTTGATAATAAATTGCTGGATTTTTTTTATTCAATTGATACTGTTGATTTCCGCGACATCTAGTGGAAAATACTGCAGGGTCAATAGTGTGATAAATTTCCCATTTTCAATAGTGGAATTAATTCAATTAAATGTCGAGTAGATGGAGCCACAAAACCAATCTTTACTTCAAATTTCATAATGATTAAAAGGACAAAAGAACGATCGAGAATATGAATTAACTTATAATAATAATAATATAATAAATTATTGGGAACATATTAAACTGATAAAATTTTCTCTTTTAATTTCAGAACAGTGAATTCATTGTCTTTTGAAGATATTTTTGGAGATATTTCTGTTGATCATAAACAAATAATTATTATATACACAATGATTATAGAATAAAGTTTATTTAACAATGCAAAAGTCTTATAAATACTTATTGACGATCGAAAAGTTTAGTTATGTGGAAACCTCGATCCCACAGAAATTTGGGAAAGATATTAGCAGTCTTTGGTACTAGGCAGGTAAACGAAAAATGCAAATAATAAAGAAATATAAATGAACTCGGTTTTGCATGTGTACGAAAACTATGGGGTAGTCCCAAAAATTATTGTCATACAGACTCAAGTAAAACTAGAAGCATTTCCCAGGATTCTGAATCCTGAAGTCGAGTGCACATTGAATAAATTCATTATTCTCAACAACGAAATACCTAGTTGAACAGCACAACATCAAGAGTTTTCCTGTTACCTTGAATTTGAATTCAGGTTCATGCGGAACTCTTATCTTGAATTGCTTGCCATCCCATAAATATACTGATATGAAATCATTTTCATGATAAAATTTTCATTTAATTAAATTTGACGGATCCTCCATGCATGGGGAATCTTAACGCATAGAGTTCTTGAAAAGTAGTTACAAACTAGTAAATCTACATTTCTATGGCTGTAACACGGTATTGCGGTAAGCGGTGAAATTCCACACATTTTTTTAGCAGTTTAGTCATCTGCACTATCTCCGCACTGTCAAGACCTAGCGACATCTATTTCTGCCGATGAGAATTATTATCTTGTCAATGTAAAATCCAAGTTGACAAGGTGTGTTGTGTGTATACAGGTCTGCCGTAATTTTTGTGATTCATTGCGTATTTTCCTAGAAAAAACTCTCGGTGTTTGCAAGTTTAGTTAGCAGTATGTCGGAAAAAAGTGAAACTCCCACCAAACAGCTAAAATCAAAAGGTATGTTAAAATTTTCGCTTAAATATGCGAAGTGTCATTTTTTGGATATAAGGTACCTCTCAAATTTACGTCAGTATTTCTATAAACTTATTATGTAAGTAAAATTCATTACCATCTGCTGTAATTATTGACAGATGAATTAATTGATTCAGACTCCTACGCGAGCCAAATGGGGCTCTATAAGTCGTAATTGTATGTGCCTTGTGGATGATCATCAATGTCCAAAATTAACTTTCCAGAGTACAATTGTTGACAGTCATCAGATCAGTGCTGGTCCGAGGTTGAATCTGCATCGTATGATGTTTTCTAATTTTTGTTTGTAACCAATCCTTCCATGTATTGGTTACAAGGTTCTAGTGGTTTTTTGCTTAGGTGGTTCCTATAGCCTCAAATCAAATATCACACAATCTAACCAAGAACTGCTATAGTTTTTCTTGTGAAATAGTATTCCACGATAATTTCGGGTTATAAACAGGTTCTAATTCATTCCTTTCCTTATTTACATAAATAAACGTTAAAAATTATGAAAATTACTCCAGAGACAGTTCAGCATCCCAGCATTTCTAGAATAGGTAATAATAAAAGAGTTGAGTGGAGGTGTGCCCCATAAAATAATACATTATATCTTCTCTCAATGTTGGGATGAGGAATATTCAGTATTATTAATTGAGTGTGCAATTTTCTTGAAGGTTGTATGATCTGCTTTGATGAGAATTTCAAGTACAATTTGGGTTGTAATTAATTTTGTTTGAATTTTGATGATTGCCATTTGAATACCAAGGTGGGACTGAAGGTCTCTAGAAAGTAGTTGTTCTAAGAAAACATTATAATACAATAAAATATTGTTTGTTAGATTTCTATATCTTTCTTCGTGACTGTTGAGATTGCATTCCAAATCTGTTAGGATCTTCACCATCTCAAATTTTTAGTGAATGGTCTATATAACCTTTATAACATACTATTTGTCTATACAGTTTTTCGCAGAAATCATCCTAAGAAATTATTCTATATCTCCCATAGTTACGAGTCATTTTATTTATCTACTTTACTTACATGAAATGTTAACTCATTGATGATTTTTTTTGAACTTTTATCCTCTTGCTTTGAAGATAATCATGTCTATTACTTATAATTTTGCATTGAGAAGTGAACTCTCATATACCAACCCCTGTAAAAATTTAAAGGATGCAAATCGAGATCATGTCTTGATAGTGTTATAAAATAAATAATTTTGGAGGACAATTATTCCTGAACATTGTAGGCATGTTGCTGAAAATAAAAAGCAAATATTGATTAGAAATAATCGGGTAGAATTCACTTTAGTTCCTATTCATTTCTTTCTTCTCATTCTAGACTGTCATCTCTTCAACGATGAACAAAACACTGGTGAGTGTTTTTAAAAATGAATGATATTTGGAATAACCGACATTTATGCTGTAGAGATCAATACGATCTTAAATACAACATTGCTTAACATTCAATACTAATGCTGCATCTACGACTACCTATATGTATATGATTGTTTTAAACTGCTTACTGATGGGTGATAATTTTTATATTTCTAATATGACGAATTGGATGTACTGCTAAGCAGAAAACTTTTGCATGTGTTTGAAAATTCGCAAATAACATTATTCTGCTGATTAATTCAAGTTCAACAAACGCTACATGTATTGCATAATCAATCATCGGAAGTGAGGTGTCCAAACTTTATTATCTCCACGTTGGTGAATATTGGGACTTCCTCTAATGGTACATGGGTAGAACATCAAAATGTTTAAATTGTCAATTTCAAAGCAAGTTTTTCAGTAATAAAATTATTGGTATCTTTACGATTGAGGCAACTAAAATGTTACAATCTTATAGCTGCCACGATGATGAATCATTCGATATATTGGATGATTTGATATGGCCAGAAGTGAGTAATGTTTTCATTATACAGCAATTCAGATTAAATTTTTAACAGATGGCTGATTGATTAGCATTGATACTATTTGTTTGTTCGTAACGGTGCAAATAGACAAGTAGGCACAATTTGTTTTGTATCTTTTTTAGTACATTTCAACTATCATTTGTTCTTGATATTGATAATTATGGATAATCTTGGGTTTATTTCATTAATGTGATTTGACCAGACCTCATTTGTTTATTGCTCAGAATTGGTGATCGATTCGAATCATATTTTTATAATGATAAGTTATAAAATTTATGTTTAGTAGGTACAAGTTAGTTTATTTTTAGACTTCAAGCTTATAATTTCAAAGCTGACTCTGTCGAAGATTCCTGAAAATAAGATGAACCACTAAAAGTTATAAAGAAAATTTCAACACGAAACCCATAGATTAAACGTAATCATGCCTCATGTCTCAGTGTATCCTATTAACCCCATTTTGTGTTATCTGATTGTGTGAATTTTTTCAGATGATGATTTATGTGGGTTTTTGCCAGGTCCATTTTTTTAACTTTAGGGGAACATATTTATTGGTTGGATTCTGTTGATTTCAGTGACATCGTGTACAAAAAGCTTTAAAGTCAATCGTAGAATCTAATCCTTATTTTTAATGCTGCATCAAATTCAATTAAATGTTTAGAAGTTGAAGCGATAAAACCTATTATAACAAATAAGCAATTGAATATCAATGTTAAACTTTCTCTCATTGGACAAAACATATTTTTGGATTTTTTTCTTGATCAATATTTCAATGAAGTTTATGTTTGAGTTATATGTTCTAGAATTTTTGGAAAAATGAAAAGCTAATCAGGTTGTTTTCTCTGTTCTGGATCATTTTTGAAACTGTATTAAAATCCATTTTTTTAATTAGAGTAGCACACGTGCTTAACAATTGGTTCAAACGCATGCAGAATCGTATACATATAGATCTTCATGGGGGATATTTTGAAAAAAAAAACAGTAAAGCAAATTTCGATGATGAATATTTTTTTTGTTTTAAAATCTCAAGAAACTAGAGGCTTTTATTCATGTCTCTTAATTCGGTCTATGCTAGTATGTCTCACGAGCTTGCACCATTGATGATCATACAGGAGTATTCGGTGGCTGAAATGACGATAAAAAATTTGAGAAAAGTCTTGAGCAGTAGCTTTTGAGCGCTCAAAATTTTGTATAGGACTTGAGAATAATGCTAAGTATATGAATGCAAAATCTCAGCACGATCGGAATTATATTCTGGAAATTATTCGAAAAATGAAATATATAAAACATAAATAATTAAAAAAAAATTAATTCTATGGTTCTGATCATGCGATCTTCTTGAAATTTTGCATGAACATTCAGTATATCAATCTCCACTCACAAAATAAATTTCACTTGAATCAGATATCTCGTTATGGAAATATAAAGATTCTTTTTTTCGATATGCCAATTGAATTATCTATTGTACTGTTCACACTATGGTCACAATTATAAGCATTTTATAAGCACCTTGCATGTGGCAGCAAAATTTCATTTCGATTAGTTTCGTTTTGTCTGAGATATTGAGGAACAAAAATTTCGAATGGCCATATTTTATGGAACTTTACTATTTGGCTGGTTAACGAAAATTACAGACATTTGGGCAAAACGTAATAGCACTCGTTTAAGTTGGACGGGCGCTCAAAAACCATATTGTTTACGCTAAATAGGTACATAATAGTTTCGTTATGGCGCTTCTGTTTTCAAACAACGAATTGTCAATACCTCTTATACTGATTTATGAACAGCCGTTTTATGGCTTACGGAGTGTTTTAATGACTCTTAGAAGGCATTGTATAAGCAGCGACCGGTCAAAAATTGCGTGCACGACATGTGTAACATGAAATTGGCCATTTGGCTCTACGTGTTTCTGTTATGCACGGCTTAACTCGAACTCAACGGACAATGTTGAAATCGAAGCACAGAAAGGTTCGACGGCAATTAAAAATGCCATTTTTCACGCTTATTGATACACATATGTACCTTGTTGACGTTTAGCGAAAGGTTACAGTAGCTTTTACATGTAATACGAGAGCACCTCTTTTGTATTTAAAAACCCGTTAAAGGCTAAAGAGGTGCTTTAGTCTTGTAAAATGAGAAGCTGTATTGTTGTACGTTTTTATAGTCTATCGAAGAATGATTGACATCCCAGGCGGCATTGCAAAATCGAAATTAAGTTGGTAATAGACCATTCCGTAATTTTTGATTTGAAGAATTCGTATTGGTGTTGGAATAAACACTGGCAGATAATACAGCGTGCCAAAAAAATAACGTAACTCGTCAATGTAAGAAGAATTTGAAGAAAATCCTCACACCCGTTGATTTTTAATTTCAAAGGCAATTTATCGTCCCTTCACTTTATTTTTTATCAAATGGGAATACAGTGGAACTTCCCTATAACGAAACCGCTAAATCCACAAAAAAATTCGTTATACCGAAAATCTGTTACTATAGTCGGCAATGTCGCTTCACTGATAAATTTAAGTTTATCATTCAAACTTAAGCACTTCCTTTCAGACATTTTCGTACAACTCGTCACACTAGCGTGGTTAGATTGAAACCAAACAGCCAGGGGTGTATTCAAAACTCTTTCAGAAGGATCTCTCTGCCCGCGTAATGATTTAGTTCAAGGTCGGGATTCATTACGAACGTCCGGAAAAATTTCGGAAAAACCCACCCTTACACCTTCTCACCGATACCCATTCAAAGAGTGATGTTCTTTGAATATTTCGTTATAGAGAGGATTAACTTCGTTTTAGAGGGTGTTATAACATGGAACTTGGATTCAAGTTGCAATGTCTTGTACGAATTTCGTTTTACAGACGTTCGTTATAGGGAGGTTCCACTGTGTATGGATTGTGATACATCAAATGGAAGGTAATTTACCTATAAGCGATGTATCGAAATTTTGCAGGAGACTTTTTCTCCAGAATTGAATAGGAAACCATAAGAGAATTTCATTTTTCGGAAATATATCCCACGAAAACAATTTTTGAACGAAAATCATAGGGGGTTGTTATTTTCAATCCCTAATAATAACGTTATTGGATCTAAGAAAATCGTGTGAGTAACATCTACTTAGTGCTTGATATTATGTATAATTTTATGAATCGATGTTATTAAGAAGCCGTAAAAAAATTAAAAATTGTCAACTCGTCATCGCCTTCCGAAGGCTGTATTCTGGAAGGGGGGTCGATTTCGAAAAAAAATTATATGAACTACCCCTGCTTATTTTCATCAAGGAATAATCTCCCAGAGTCCCTCGCATTTGTTTTCATTTGGGCAAAACGATATAGCACTCGTTTGAGTAGAACAAGCGCTCAAAAACATACAAAAAATCAACTCGAGAACTACAAAAATTGCATAACATACATGGGGTATTTTTGGAAAGTCACAGGTCTGAGGAATCTAAAAAAAAATATTGTCTTCAATTTCCCGGCCTATTATATGACATTTTTCAGATTTAATATGCGATTTTGTTTATTGTCTTACTTATCGAATTCATTGGATGAATAAAACAAGACGGGAAGTTAATCAAACATATCTTATTTTTATAAGGATGGAATAATTGGTATGAAATTTTCGCAGGTTATTCGATGGTAATATTACCACGTTGAATGGTTTCTTTATAAATTGTGAGAATATAATCAAACATATTGTTTCATCCATGTATTATTAAACGTTGATTTTATTTTAACCGTTTATTAGCGTTAATGGAAGAAACCATCAATACTATCTTCATTCATGAATTGATACAATATTTTCGTTTGGCTGATTAAAAATATGAAATAAGAAATAAAATGCATGATTGTGCTTTACCTATATCACACGAATTATTTTTCATTATTCAGTGAGGTCATTAAAATCTTGAATCGAAATTCATTTACATATTTAGGAGAATGAACGGTGATAATTTTGAATTTATGTGGGTGTAATGTATGTGTGTAGTTTGATTCGGGAACATTTTCGGTGCCAAAAAATCTATCAAGTAGTAATTTGTAACTTTTAACGGATAGAAATCGATTGTAATGATTCAACCTCGTTTGAATTAGCCTACTTTTAGTGTGGGATGAATTTCATTGTTGTTTTTTACATTTGCTAAAATTGTTACTGAAAAAAGTTGATATTTGGTACTATTTATCAAATTTCTGTATCTCAGTGCAAATGCAATGCAAATCAGTAAAGAGGAACAACTATGGAAATAGAGAAGTTCCATAAGAGTAGCCAACTGCTTAAACGTGTGCTATATCGTTTCGCACAAATGTCTGTTATCTTTGAATTTTGAGCCGGAGATGGTCTCAAACATAGGTTTCGATTCCCTGATGACGAATCCGTGGTCAGATTCAATTCGGTCCGTAGGGCCGGCCCGCCGTAAACACGATAACTTTCGAAGGGATTGTCCTAGAGACTTTCAGAGATTTTCAGGGTGAGAGCCGTGGTTTAGTTCGTTAACCAGCCAAATCGTACTGGGTGTTCGATAAAATATCGCCATTCAAAATTTTTGTTTGTTGAAAATTTAATATTTTTCGGTGAAAAGGACAATAAAACGTTGCTGAAATGTTCAAAGATTATTGGTGTCAATGCCAGAACATAGAGTGCTATTTTGAGAGTAGAAAAAGTTGAAATATATTCTGGGAGGATTCTGCATTTCTTGAAAACTTTATAGGTTTTCACTCCCAGTCTCTGAAACAGAAATAATTAAAAATAATTTAATTAAGTGCTCCTGTGAGAATCTGTGCACTTATTTGTCAGGAGAAAATTGGCCTTGAAAAAATTGTTGCCTAACAGTAGAACTGAAAAAGGAAATAAATGAAAAGGATAAAGTAACGTTTCGGTGTCAATCAGATTGCGAATGAAAAAACACAATCATGAAGATTTTGCAAGCTTGTCTGAAGTAGGTGTCTGATATAGACACCAAAACGTTACATTATCCTTTTCATTTATTTCTTTTTCAGTTTTACTGTTAGGCAAAAATTTTTTCAAGACCAATTTGCTCCTGACAAATAACTGCAAAGATTTTCGCAGGAACACTTCATCTTAATTAATTTTTTAAAATTATTTCTCTTTCAGAGACTGGGAGTGAAAACCTATGAAGTTTTTAAGAAACGTAGAAAAAGTGACCTGAAAATGTTATAAATTGAGATTTTGAGGTCCGTAACTTCCAGGTGCTTTTTCATAGGATTACATACATACTTCCACTTTGATAACAACAATTCCTCACCACTGGCCCTTGGTCAGGTAATACCTAATTTTCTGATTATCAGTTGGTAACAGGTGGATTGTAAATTCGCACAATGTTGGAAGATCAGCCGCATATTATCATAAAATAAATATAAACTTTCATTTATTATTGCTTGATATGTCGGCAACTTGAGTTGTGATGTCATTTAATCTTTGGATTTCTAGATTAACATTGTTATCATAGTGCACAGAGTCGTACTCAATGATAATTAAGTTTTTTAGAGCTCATTCTACTTAAACGAATGCAAAGGTCTGTTATTTTCGAATTTTGAGCCGAAAATGGTCGCAAACGATAGGGTTCCACTCCCAGATGACGAATTCGTGATCAAATTCAATTCTGTCCGTGGGGCCGTCCGTCCGTCCGTTAGCACGATATTTTTCGAAAGGATTGTCCTAGAGAGTTGAAATTTTTAGGGTGAGTTCGGTTCCCAAATGGCTCGGGTAAGTTAACAAGCCAAATCGTACATGGTGCTCCATAAAATATGACCATTGAAAATTTTTGTTTCTCAATATCTCAGACAAAACGAAACCCATCGGAACGAAATGTTGCGGTCATATGCAAGATGGTCATAATAAGCTTCATGCAAATTTTTGAGGCCGTAGTGTATACAGAATCATGGAAAATTCAATTAGAATATTGAAAAGAATAAACTCCATATTTCCATAAAAAAAAATATCCGATTCGGATGAAATTTATTTTATGAATAAAGATTGATATACTGAATGTTCATGCAGAATTTTGTAGCCATAGTGGTAATAGAACCATAAAAAATTCAATTGGAATATTAAAAAGAAGAATCTTTATATTTCCACTAGCTTTTACCCGCGACTTCGTCCGCATAAGTTTTTTTGTTTTCTTCCGGTTGTAAGTCCACCTGCAACAATGTCCCACTATAGTGTTCCAGTCCTCAACTCCACATCAAAATTTGTTCAAAAGCAACCTAAGCTACATAATGGATAGCTCCGAATGTTTCCTTAGTAAATATAAAAAGTAAATAATGTAAATCGGTTTAAAATACCACTAACTACCTACCTGCCAATTCCCGATGTTAGACAGTGTGACATCCGCAACATCGTCTGCGTAGGAAGTACTGAATTATGGCGCCTACCGACCCACTAAGTTAGAAAAGTGATCAAATAATAACTTGAAGTCTTAGTAACACTCAGTTAAAAAAAAACATCAAAATCATTTCAGTAGCTATGGCGTCATGCGCTTCTTGACACGATCACGCTAGATTTCCGCGGAAATGAGGTATTTTCCCGCCGTAAAAAGTAGCCTGTGTCCGTGCCTAGGATCCTATCTTTATATTAACCACGTCTTACAAAAATCCGTTCAGAAGTTAAGGCGTGAATGAGGTAACCTTTTAAAACAAACGATTAAAAATCACTAACTTAATTAGTTTTCTGCCTACTGCCTACGCCTTAAGTACGTTAGCATGAATATTAATTCCCATATCCTTTTCTAGGTTACTATCTATCAACTAACTAAATTTTATCAAAATCCGTTCAGCCGTTTAGGCATGATAGAGCAAAACTCCCAGCAAAATCCATAAAAAAATCACTAACTCAATTCAGTTTTCTGCCTACTTCCGACCCCCTAAGAACGATGACGTGATCATTTTGATCTTATATCCGTTTTTAGGTAACCATCTATTCCTTACTAATTTTCATCAAAATCTGTTCAGCCGTTTAGACGTGAAAGAGCAAAAGTCCCAACAAAAACGACTAAAAATCACTAACTCAATTTAGTTATCTGCCTACCCCCTAAGAACGATGGCGTGATTATTTATAGCCTATGACCATTTCTAGGTTATCATCTATCACCATACCAAATTTCATCAAAATCCGTTCAGCCGTTTAGGCGTGAAAGAGTAACAGACAGACAGACAGAGTTACTTTCGCATTTATAATATTAGTATGGATAACAGGATATCCGATTCAAGTCTTTTGCGAATGAAAACTGAATTTTCATGCAGAATTTTGTGGCCATACTGTCAACAGAACCATAAAAAATTCAGATGGAATATTGAAAAGAAGAATCCCTATGTTTCCATAACAGGATAACCGATTCAAGTGAAATTTATTTCATGAATCAAAACTTATATACTGAATGTTCATGCAAAATTTCAAGAGCATCGCATCATCAGAACCATAGAAATGTAATTATTTATTTTTCATATATTTTATTTTCTGAATAATTTCCAGAATATAATTCCGATGGTACTGAGATTCTGCATTTATATGTGTATTTGGTATCAATCTCCCATATAAAATTATGAGGTAATAGTCTTATTGCTCACCAAAGAACGAGCGCTCAAAAGCTGCTGCTTAGGGCTTTTCTTAAATTTTTTACATCAAGATTTTATGGAGAAAACAGGTGCAGCTATTTATGACCCTGTATATCTCGGGTAATCAGAATTTTTAGTGAATACTTTTTCGCAAGAAATGAGGACCATCTTCTCAGCTTTGAAAAAAATTTTCTTCGAATATTAAGATTCAAATCGTTTTCGCAAAATGAATTATTTTCGATAACGATGCAGTTAAATCGCCTTATTTTTGGACCATGCTTCACTATATACAGGGTGTTTCATCATAAACTGGACAAACATATATTTTCGTGTAGAGGACATCAGGAGAATCATTTTTGCCTTATACAATATATCCCGTTTTCGAAGCATAAGCGAGATACAGGGTGTCAAACGTCATTTTTGAGCAAGATTCTTATGAGTGTGGTCAGTTATGTATAACACTTGGTGTAATGGTTTTTGGCCAAATCTCAGTATTTTTGGGTCCTCTATTCAGAAAAGTTGACGAACTCCGAAAAAAATTACAAAATGGCGGAAGACCTGCAAGGTTCCAATTTTTTTGCGGTTGTCAAATTGACTTTTGTTTTCTGAATGAACACAATTTTCTAAGACTTTCTGTGAAAAAATTTTTTCAAAAATCGAACACAAATTTTTTTTTACATGTCCACAGCGATGAAAAAATTTCACTCGAAATGGATGAAATTTTATACAATTGTACTTCTTGAATTATCAATCACGAATATGAAAACAGAATTGTGAAATATCCAACGGTTTCGTTACTACAGTCATTCAAATGTTTCGTTCAGACCTCTGAAATATTGAAAATAAAATTGTTTTGGGTTCTAGAATCAAAATAATTAAATTATTGGCATGTTTAAACATTCTAGATGAATTTATAAGAAAAAAATCAGTGAAACTTAGTTGGGACTCGAAACGACGTAGGTATTAAATAGGGAAATGGCACTGTTCTAAGGATATTAATATTCGTTGCCAGGCAACAGTAGTTCGTAGTTCATAGAGCTAGACTGGTATTTTAATTTCAGTGAATATAATTTGGCAGTAGTCAAATTCTATGAACTACGAACTACCGTTGCCTGGCAACGAATATTAATATCCTTAAAACAGTGCCATTTCCCTATTTAATACCTACGTCGTTTCGAGTCCCAACTAAGTTTCACTGATTTTTTTCGTTTAAATTCATCTAAAATGTTTAAACATGCCAATAATTTAATTATTTTGATTCTAGGACCCAGAACAATTTTATTTTCAATATTTCAGAGGTCCGAACGAAACATTTGAACGACTGTAGTAACGAAACCGTTCGATATTTTACGATTCTGTTTTCATATTCGTGATTGATAATTCAAGAAGTACAATTGTACAAAATTTCATCCGTTTCGAGTGAATTTTTTCATCGCTGTAGACATGTAAAAAAAAATTTGTGTTCGATTTTTGAAAAAAATTTTTCACAGAAAGTCTTAGAAAATTGTGTTCATTCAGAAAACAAAAGTCAATTTGACAACCGCAAAAAAAAATTTGGAACATTGCAGGTCTTCCGCCATTTTGTAAATTTTTTTTCGCAGTTCGTCAACTTTTCTGAATAGAGGACCCAAAAATACTGAGATTTGGCCAAAAACCATTACACCAAGTGTTATACATAACTGACCACACTCATAAGAATCTTGCTCAAAAATGACGTTTGACACCCTGTATCTCGCTTATGCTTCGAAAACGGGATATATTGTATAAGGCAAAAATGATTCTCCCGATGTCCTCTACACGAAAATATATGTTTGTCCAGTTTATGATGAAACACCCTGTATATATAGACGAATTTTGCTGCAAATGATGTCTAGAATATTCCCTTCCCAGGATCAAGTCGAATTACCAAACACCATTCTGTATATTCTGCATTTCTACCCTAATATGTGAACCCACCTCAATTATTTTCAGGTGGACAAGGGGAAAAATCGATTATTTTTTCGACAGCGGAAAAAGTGTGCTTTGAATAAAATTCTATTCTCGTAGCGTAACATTTGCCGGAACAATAAAATGCCGGAAATGAACTTTTCTATGACGTCTTCCACATTTTCGATTTTTTTGTCAGTATGTACTCTCGCTAGCTCGAGCCTGCTAGATTATATTGTTCGGATTAATCTTGTCATCTTCAATGGAACATATCGCACCGTACGTATCAGATATAATCGGAATATTTCAGTTTTGTTGTGCATGTTTTATCCTTTACACAGAATCCATCGCTTTCTATATTTAAAGTCCGTCTGTCGCGTCTTGCGCTTAAAAAGTAAAGCACGTTGATGTTAGTCATTCGTTGTACGGTCGTTGTGAATGTCTAATAATTTAAATAGTGACCGCCTGGATCGCATTTCGACGTCGATTTTCGTATATTTTGTGTTTTTTGTGCGTGGAGTTTTTTTTCTTATCGTTGTGAATACCCTGGATCCATGGAAGATTTACTGTACGATGGTGAATATGACTTTGTTTTCTTATTTCGGCGATTCGGGATTGTTTTTCTGCCATTTGGGAATTGTTTCAATGCGGTATTTGTCTTTATTCGAATTCTTCATAAGCGTTTTCTTAAATGTAGAGTCATTGTCGTTAATTCGAAAATAGTATGGGTTTCTGTTACAATGACACACCGGAAAATTTGTGGCATGCGCTATTTTGAGTGTGGCGCATGGATCTTTTTATAATTAATTTTGTACATATGAATTCCTGGGATTCCAGAATTCGTTTAGGACTGCAACTGGAAGTATTCTTCTGGAATTGCATGATGAACCATAGTAACATAATCGATTCTCTAAATATTTCAACAACATATTTTTCGATAAGTTTTCTGTTTAACACCTAATATTTGCAGATTGAAAGATTTCGCCAAATACAGTAGAACTCCAATTATCCGAATTAATGGGGACCGGGACCCATTCGGATAATCAAATATTCGGATAATCGGAGTTTTTAAAAAAAATTGCCATTGGAGAGAAAAAAAGCTACGTTTTGATATTGCACTATTTTTTTATTGAATTAAATGAAAGAAACATGATATTTTCACATGTTTTAAATATAAATAAAATGTACTTATGTACAAGTTTAGAAATAAAAATCATTGTTTTTCAAACATCTCCGTCAATGTAAGCTGTTTTTTGGACAATTTTTTTTCTGAAAGTGATTCGGATAATCGGCGATTCGGATAGTCGGAGTTCGGATAATTGGAGTTCTACTGTATTTCGATGCATTCATTACAGATAGTACGTACTTAAAGACCAGAGTTCAAAGACTATTTGCATTTTATTAAAAGTTATCTTTCAAGTAGCTTGTTACTTGTTCGTATAGGAATAGCTATCGTTCCGTCCAAATGTCTAGTTTTCCAATTGTTTCGAATAATTAGTCGGTAAATAAGTAGAAAATGTTCTTGATCTCAAACCATTGATTTTTTCTCATTCTTTTTAGCTTATTTAAGGTGGAGTATGAAGCGAGTTCACGCTGAGTAACAAATACGATAATAGTGAACGATATAAATTTCCATTACCATTTTTCCATGAATTCTAAAAATGGATCGATTTTGAAGATGCAAATTTTTATAATTAATGCGTTAAGGGATTTCGGTGTTGAAATAAAATTCATTGGTTGATATTGAAAATATTTAGAATATTTCATGATTATGAAAAATCTTCGTAATGACAACTGAATGAATGATAAAACTGAAAGTGCATCGTGTGACTTTTATTTGTTTATTTTTCGCGATTGATTTTGTCATATTATGAATAATTCTTCTTGCGGTACAAAACCGAGCACGTTGATGTTAGTCATTCGTTGTGAATGTCTATTAATTCAAATAGTGACCGCCTGGATCGCATTTTGACGTCGATTTTCGTATATACATATATACCTATTGTGTGTTTTGTGCGTGGAATTTTTTTCTTATCGTTGTGAATACGCTGGACCCATGGAAGATTTACTGTACGATGGTGAATATGACTTTGTTTTCTTATTTCGGCGATTCGGAATTGTTTTTCTGCCATTTGGAAATTCTTTCAATGCGGTATTTGTCTTTATTCGAATTCTTCATAAGCGGTTTTTTAAATGTAGAGTCATTATCGTTAATTCGAAAATAGTATGGGTTTCTGTTACAATGACACACCGGAAAATTTGTGGCATGCGCTATTTTGAGTGTGGCGCATGGATCTTTTTATAATTAATGTTTGTACATATGAATTCCTGGGATTCCAGGATTCGTTTAGGACTGCAACTGGAAGTATTCTTCTGGAATTGCATGATGAACCATAGTAACATAATCGATTCTCTAAATATTTCAACAACATATTTTTCGATAAGTTTTCTGTTTAACACCTAATATTTGCAGATTGAAAGATTTCGCCAAATATTTCGATGCATTCATTACAGATAGTACGTACTTAAAAACCAGAGTTCAAAGACTATTTGCATTTTATTAAAAGTTATCTTTCAAGTAGCTTGTTACTTGTTCGTATAGGAATAGCTATCGTTTCGTCCAAATGTCTAGTTTTCCAATTGTTCCGAATAATTAGTCGGTAAACAAGTAGAAAATGTTCTTGATCTCAAACCATTGATTTTTATCATTTTTTCAGCTTATTTAAGGTGGAATATGAAAAGACTTTATGCTGAGTAATACATACGATAATAGTGATCGATATAAATTTCGATTACCATTTTTCCATGAATTCTAAAAATGGAATCGATTTTGAAGATGCAAATTTTTATAATTAATGCATTAAGAGATTCCGGTGTTAAAATTAAATTTATTGATTGATATTGAAAAAATATTTAGAATATTTCATGATTATGAAAAAAATCTTCGTTATGACAACTTGATAAAACTGAAAGTGCATCATGTGACATTTATTTATTTTCCACGATTGAGTTTTTCATATTATGAATAATTCTGCTTGCGGTGCAAAACCGAGCACGTTGATGTTAGTCATTCGTTAAATATGAATTTGTCTTTTTTTCGCCGACTCGGAACTGGATTTCTGCCATTTGGGAATTATTTTCCTTTATTCGAATTCTTCATTAGCAGTTTCTTTAAATTTAGAGTGATCGTCATTTATTCGAGAATAGTATAGGTTTCTGTTACAATGACACACCAGAAAATTTGTGGCATGAGCTATTTTGAGCGTGGCGCATAGATCTTTTTAAAATTAATGTTTGTATAAATGAATTCCTGAGATTCCAGGATCCTTCAGGACAGCAGTTGAAAGTATTGTCCTGGAATTCTGCACGATTGGTTTTATTTTAAAAAGATCTATTACCGAAATATCCTAACAATATATTTTGCGAATGTTGAACCCCTGATTTTGCAGATTGACAGAATTTCGCCAACCATTTTGATGCATTTTATACAGATAGTGCGTACTTAAAAACCAAAGTTCATTGGAGGCTAAACGAATATTATTATTAATTATCTTTCGATTAGATTGTTGCTTGTTCCTATAGGAACAGATATCGTTTCGTCGAAATGTCTATAGGTTTCCATTTTTTCAAAGTTCTCAAATGACTAGTCAGAATGAACAAGTAGGTGGAAGCACCCTATATCAAGCCATTGGGTTTCAGGTTTTTTTGCATTTCGCATTATACCTATCTGAATTAATCTAACGTCAATATATGACATGTTACATATTTTCGAAACGAAAAAAAACGGTGATTCTTAATATGTAAAAATAAATTATTGTTTTCCATAAGAACTTAAGTTTATGTGATATATTAGGAAATCTTGCTTGAGCCACTGCATTCCTATCAAAATAGGGTTTTTATAATGTTTTTGTTTCAAGTTCATAGCACCAACAGAAACAGAGATAATTACCCAAGTCTATTCTATCCAAATGTCAATTTTGGCTTCTGGCTCAAAAACAAAATTTTAATTTGATGGAGCAACGCAGTTGACGGCGTTATGACTTTTTCGAAAAAATATAAACGCAATTAGCCATTTGTTTTACTCTATCTCATTGTCGTTCATTCGAGAAAAGTATAGGTTTCTGTTACAATGACAAACCGGAAAATTTTTGACATGCTGTATTTTTAGTGTGCCGCATGGATCTTTTTGAGCGCTCATTCTACTTAAACGAATGCTATATCGTTTTGCCCAAATGTCTTTTATTTTCTAATTTTGAGCCGAAAATGGTCTCAAACGATAGGGTTCGACTCTCTTATGACGAATCCGTGGTCAAATTCAATTCTGACCGATACAGTCGATACTTTTCTCGGAAAAAAATAAAAACTTACAAGCAGTTATGATCACTGTTAATTCCATTTCATATTCCATAGTACATATCTGGAACAAATCAAAAACTACTACTGTCAATAATCATCTTTATCTCTTGTCATAGACATACAATATCTCAAAATATTCATTCTATGGAACACTTATACGATGAAATGGAATGAACGGTGATCATATTCACTTATTATTTTTATTTTTTCTTTGAAAAGTATCGACTGTATCGAAATTTTGCAGGAGACTTTTTTTCTCCAGAATTGAATGGGAAACCATGAGAGAATTTTATTTTTATAAAATCTATCCCACAAAAACAATTTTCAACCAAAAATCATAGGGGGTTGTTATCTTCTACCCCTAATATTAAAATTATGAAATCTAAAAAAATTGTGTGAGTAACATCTACTTAATGCTTCATATCATGACTCAGTGTTTTTAAGAAGCCGTACAAAAATTAAAAACTGTCAACTCGTCATCGCCTTCCAAAGGCTGTATCTTGGAAGGGGATAGATTTCGAAAAAAATTATATGAACTACCCCTGCTTATTTTCATCGAGGAATCATCTCCCAAAGGTGATAGCCTCATTGCTGCATCAATGAACGAGCGCTCAATAGCACCTGCTCAGGGCTTTCTTAAATTTTCTCTATTCTTTTGACAAATAGTAGGGTTTTTCATTTCAACCCCTGATTTTCAGCGATAAAAGCACAAATTCCGATTGAATTTTATCCCAGTACCAACTGATTTTATCGTTCAATCATTGTCAGTAATTTGCAGTTTGAAGTCCCAGGAAACGGGAAAAATTCTCTTTATCCACGACAAACGATTAATTTTGAAATCGCAGAACCGGGTTAGTCATTAGGAGATTTTCTTAGCTGCCGGTTAAGAAGGTTAAACCGTGTTTAGAAACCAATGACTCGCCACTGTTATCTCTTAAGAATAGTAATTTCGAACGTAGCTGATACATGTCGATCCTTATAAGTCACACATTGCAAACTAGTGATGCATGGTAATGGGAATAAACTTCGAACAATGGACTGGAATGGCAATTAAACATCAATTGTGTGTGGCAAAATTATTGGTATGGATTTTGATGAATGAACGCACTTTATCACGTCCCGACATGGCACTTTGCTCCATTTACGAGGGCGTTCTTGAGTCTGGAATGTTTTCATTGGAAATTTTCTTTATTTTTGAGCGCTCGTTCTGCTTGAACGAGTGCTATATCGTTTCGGCCAAATGTCTGTTATTTTCGAATTTTGAGCCGAAAATGGTCTCAAACGAATATAGGGTTAGACTCCTTGATGACGAATTCGTGGTCGAATTCAATTCTGTCCATTGGACCGTCCGGCCATAAGCACGATAACTTTCGAAGGAAGTGTCCTAGAGACTTGAGATTTTCAGGGTGAGTTCGGTTCACATATGTCTTATTTTGCACAAGACATTCGACACAATGAAATTTCTATGTTTCTATGTTCCAGTAGAGTTTTGACATTACTCGTAGTGCTTCTGAATGTTCATTTCTCTTTGGGCTCAAAAGTTGTAGTTCGAGTACAAGGCAGTTTGAGTTCGGTTCCCAAATGCCTCGGTAAAGTTCGTTAACTAGCCAAATCGTACAGGGTGTTCCATCAAATATGGCCATTCAAAATTCTTGTTCCTTAATATTTTGGACAAAACGAAACCAATCGAATAAAATTTTGCGGCCACATGCAAGATGCTCATAATCTCTTGCAAAATTTTTGTGGCCATAGTGCACACAGAACGATAGAAAATTCAATTGGAATAATGAAAAGAAGAAACTTCATATTTCCATAAAAAGATGTCCGAGTGATATTCGAGTGAAATTTATTTTGTGAATGGAGATTGATATACTGAATGTTCATGTAGAATTTTGTGGCCACAACCATAGAAAACTCAAATGGAATATTGAAGAAAAGAAACTTCATATTTTCATGACAGGATATCAGATTCGAGTGAAATTCATTTTGTGAATGAAGAATGATATACTGAACGTTTATGAAAAATTTCAAGAAGGTCGCATCATCAGAACCGTAGAAAATTCAATTGGAATATCGAAAAGAAAAAACTTCATATTTCCATAACAAGATATACGATTAGAGTGAAATTGATGTACTGAATGTTCATGCAAATTTCAATAGGATCGCATCATCATAGACCATAGAATTTTTTAGTTGTCGTGTTTTTATATATTTCAATTTTTGATTAATTTCCAGAAGATTATTCCGACCGTGCTGAGATTTTTCATTTATAAATTAAGTATGAATCTCAAGTCCTATATGAAACCTCATTACTCCACCAATGAACGACCGCTGAAAAGCACCTGCTCAGGGTTTTCTTAAAATTTTTCAGTCTGGTTTTATTTAATGTCAATATTTTCTGGTTTCTCTCTTCAAAATAAAATCTCTCGAAAATAGATGAATAGGTTAAGGGCCGACATCAGAACGTGGATAGGCTGATAGAGTAACTGATTGCTGTGTTTTTAATAATTTGTTAGAATATTTCGAAATCGATTGAGTCAAAATATTATTTTGAGTTGATTAATCGAGATACAAAAATTTGTGAAGATCCTTGAAACAGAAAAAAATTCAAAAATTCGATACTTAAGAAAACCTTCGACAATTATAGCTGAAATTTGGCCAGAATTGATCCACACTGTTTTTTCTTGAATTAAACATTATATTTGGAATGGTCGTTAATTTCTGAACATGTTTGATTTCTAGATTTGACCTTATTCGGGACATGGTTTTCACTTTTTTTATTTATTCATTAAAGTGCCAGGGCGGTATTTTTATTTTTGTATGCGATATGAAGTAATGTTATTATTTTTAATTAAAGATATAACGACGAAAATGTTGTACTTTCAGTTATCATTCGTGTTTGAACCAAAAATATTCAATGAAAAACCCATACGGGTGCCACATCTAACAAAAATCAAATTGTGTGTACATCAAAATGTATTTCAATTTAGTCAGAACGTGTACAGGGTGGGCATATTTCGATGTTTTAGCACTACAACTTTTAAACCAGAGGAGATAGGCAAAATCTGATACCCACTTCTCGATCTCTTTTTCTGAGAACTAACGAGAGTAGTATTCATTTTTGGCTACTTCTTTTGTTTTAGGAAAGGAAGCGAATTGGAAAAGTGGCAATATCGAAAAAAATTCATATCTCCGCTAATACTGATGATAGAGCTCTGAAATCAAAACATATACAGGCACTTTTTTACGTAGAATCCAGTGGCGTACTCGCCTTTTTGCACCATTTCTAATTACGGAGCTATGACCCAAAGTTATGTTTTTAAATGGAAACACTAGATTTTTGTGGCATTTCTGAAAGCTTAATTTTTTCTGATTTCAAAAAATATTAACATTGTATGGTTTGTATCAATATGAGTATAGAAAATGATCAAAACCTATTTTCATCTGAGTCTCAATATTTTCTATGGTTTCAACTGTTGATGAAAACAGAAAATTTAGCATCGTATAATTACCCAATATCTTCTTTCAGTATTCTTTTCATTTCTATGCTCTTTACTCAATTTCTCCAAGATGAACTGCTGGAAACTTGATCCCTCATTCTAAGTTATAACTAAGATGTCTAAAATGAGACATCTTAGTTATAACCTACTGACCTTTTATTGTAATCACTATTAGGTATTGAAAAATATTTTTCTTTATTACTTTCTGATTGAATTGATAACTTCAATCATATCTATATATGCGTTATTTCATATGCGATTTGAAATAGACTACTAAGCACTTGTGCGTATTTATTCTGGAGTGCAATAAAAATATTCCCTTGCATCCATCTCATTATAAATAATTATATCGATTGGAACGGAGGATCATGTGGATCTTTTTGTTATTTCCAAATCCATTTCAAGATATAAGTTTTTATGAATATATCCATGTTCGAATTTTCGAGAAATTAGTTGAAAGCATAGAAATAATGAGATTGACAGAAGGAGACTGCTCTTGTTATAGAAAGCTCCATTTTTCTGTGCTCATCAACAGTTGAAACCATAGAAAATATTGTGACTCAGATGAAAATGAGTTTTTGACCATTTTCTATGCTCATATTGATGCAAACAATACAATGTTATATATTTTTGAAATCAGAAAAAATTAAGCTTTTAGAAAATGCCACAACAATCTAGTATTTTCATTTAAAAAACATAACTTTGGGTCATAGCTCCGTAATTAGAAATGGTGCAAAAAGGCGAGTACGCCACTGGATTCTACGTAAAAAAGTGCCTGTATAATGTTTCGATTTCAGAGCTCTATCATCAATATTTGCGGAGATATGAATTTTTTTCGATATTGCCACTTTTCCAATTTTCGCTTATAACTCGGAAACAAAAGAAGGTAGCCAAAAATGAATACTACTCTGTTAGTTTGTCAAAAAAAGAGATCGAGAAGTGGATATCAGATTTGTCTATCTCCTCTGGTTTAAAAGTTGTAGTGCTAAAACATCGAAATATGCCCACCCTGTACATTTTACAGAAAAATCTGCATTAGGATCATTGTGGTTATCAAAAAAGGTTTTTCAGCTCTTGTCTATATAATTTTGCTCAAGTGTCAAATTTTCGAGTTTTGAACTATAGGGTTCGACTCCCTGATGACGAATCCGTGGTCAAATTCAATTCTGTCGTGAGGTCGTCTGACCGTCCGTTAGCACGATAACTTCCTAAGGGATTGTTCTAGAGACTGAGTTCGGTTCCTGAATGCCGTGGTCAAGTTCGTTAACCAGCCAAATCGTACAGAGTGTTCTATTAGATATGACCATTCCAAATTTCTGTTCCTCAGTATCAATCTCAAGTCCTCTACAAAATGTTGAGATAATAGTGCTCAAAAGCACCTGCTCAGGGCTTTCTTAATTTTTTTTTCTGGTAGTTCGACCACCATGTTTTGATAGAACAACTACTTACCAAATGATCTATTGTTTCTTCATCTGACCTTACACCTAGAGATATCGACGGAATTTCATTTGATTAAAAAACTATTACAACGACCATGACCTGTTCTTGATCGAAGGAACCATTTCTGCAGGATCTCAAATCAAACCTTATTGAAATATCACATGAATTCCATTCTGATCTCCACATTTCATTGACAGTCTGATTAGAATTCAGGAATTCATTAATCTATAAAAGTTTTCGTGATTTCATACTTACAGTTTTAGAATTAGGGGCGAAAGGGTAATTGGATTTAAATTCTCTAAATATTGGGCATTTCCCGTATGTTTAAATATGGGGTTTTTCATTTGACAGCATTGGGAGCAGTGTTGAATATATAGACTGTTCCATCTCAGATCTTATCCCATAGTGAGTGGAGAAATTTCCGAGAACACATTGAGTAGATGTTACTCACACAAATTTTTTAGATCTCATAACTTTATTATTAGGGTTTTGAATAACAACCCCCTATGATTTTCATTCAAAAATTGTTTTCGTGAGATATATTTTTGAATAAAAAATTCTTTTATAGTTTCCCATTCAATTCTGGAGAAAAAAAGTCTCCTGCAAAATTTCGATACAGTCGATACTTTTCTAGAAAAATATTAAATCTTACAAGCAGTTATAATCACTGTTCATTCCATTTCATCGTATAAGTGTTCCATAGAATGAATATTCTAAGATATTGTTTGTCTATGAAAGGAGATAAAGATGTCTATAAATCGTTCTGAAGGTTTAGTTACTAATTTTCGGAAGAAAATTATATCCGTAATATTTTAATTTCACAAATAGAACTTTCTTCGTTCTTCCGATTAATAAGCATAATTGACAAACCCAATTTTGAGCATAAACAATATCTTAAAATATTCATTCTATGGAACATGTACGATGAAATGGAATGAACAGTGATTATAACTGCTTGTAAGTTTTTATTTTTTCCGATAAAAAAAAGTATCGACTTTATTGAAATTTTGTATTGACTTTTTCTCCCCAGAATTGAATGGGAAACCATAGGGGAATTTTATTTTTCGAAAATCTGTCCCACGAAAACAGTTTTCGAAGGAAAATCATAAGGGGTTGTTATTTTCAACCCCTAATAATGGGATAAAATACATTGCGTGAGTAGCATACCGATTTGGAAATTCACATCGAAAACATACGATATACAAGGCATCAGACAGAGAATTCTTCCCTCCAGTTGCACAGATGAATAGGCGAGATAATCAAGTGCGATAACTGAATGAATTCAACTGTCTTACTGCAATAATATAGTCTTGTCTCTCTCTTATCGCAGTATGGTAGGGAACCTGCACTACACGAATAGAATTTTTAATTTGTCAGGCTGCCCGTAATACTCGATTCAAGTATTTACTGTTGCCTACCATACTAAAGAATTACGCTCCTCTAAACGATGAGAGAGAGACAAGACTAGAATAATGAAGTAAGACAACTGAATTCAGTGTGTTACAGCAAGTGATTGTCTCGACTATTCATCTGTGCAACTGGAGGGAAGAATTCTCTGTCTGATGCATTGTATATCGTATATTTCAGATGTGAATTTCCAAACCTGTATACTCAATGAATCATATTATGTATAGTTTTATGACACGGTGTTTTTTTTTTACTCTTAAAAAAAATTAAAAACTGTCAACTCGTCATCGCCTTCCAAAGGCTGTATCTTGGAAAGGAGGTCTATTTAAAAAAAATTATAATGAACTTCCCCTGCTCATTTTCATCAAGGAATCATTTCCCTAAGTCCCTCGCATTTGTTTACAGACATGTATAATACGAACCAATTAATAGGTTACAGAATGATCAATGTCGAAAGAATGTTTTCGGGGTAATCTCAAGTTTATCAGTTCCATGTTTGTGTCACACTGTATAGAAAGATTCCATAGACGTAGATAAGGTGTGACGTAACTTTTCGAAGGAGCAAGTTCGTTGCGGTTTGATAGTAGCCAGAGAGTAACATAAATAAAATTCACAGCTCAGTCCAGTCTATTGCGGATCGTCGTGCGATGTGATCTTCAAAACTTATCCGTATAGATCGGAGCAGCACCTCTCTACACCGCTGTTATTATTATTATTTCTTTGTCAACACGTTGGGAAACACTTTAAATGGCCATGGTCAAGTGTCGCGTTAATCTATGCGCTAGTTGTTGTGGAATTCGCGATGACGAGATTGGTTGTTTCTGAGAATTTCCTATGGGATATGATACACTTTTATCAATGGGCGATTCCCTGATCGAACTAAGGGCCATTCTGGTCAGCACTCTCGCGTCTGAAAATGTGAGCAGCAAGGATTTGAGGACTGTGCTGGGTGTCAGTCAGATTATGAGGAATAGGACTGGTGAGTTTTTCTGACAATGTTGTTTCTAGAGATGACTGTTCATGATGTGCATGATTCATCTTATCGCGAAAAATCGGTTGTGTTTTATACTGTTGACGGTTGTTATTAGTCTGGATAGTGAGAAATAGGTTTATTTTCATGTGTCATGTTTATATCAGCACCTAGGAATGCTTCTGGTGGTTAATTATTTCATTGGTTATCATAAAAATATTCTTAGTGACGACTTGATTCAATGAAAACGGTAAAATACGGTTCTTTCTTATACTGTGGACGAGAATAGTGCGAAAAGTGAGGAATAGGCTAATTTCCATGTATCATGTTTACATCAGTACCTAGGAATGCTTCTGGTGGTTGATCATTTCATTGGTTATCTTGAAAATATTTTTTATGACGACTTGATTTACCGAAAACTGTAAAAAAGCAGTTCTGTTTCATACTCTTGACGAAAATAGTTAGTGCGAAAAGTGAGGAAGGCTAATTTTTATGTGTCATGTTTGTATCAGTGCCTAGGAATGCTTCTGGTAGTTGAATATTTCATTGGTTATACTGAAAATATTCCTTATGACGACTTGATTCGACGAAAACTGTGCAAAAGCGGTCCTGTTTTGTACAGTTGACGAAAATTATTCTTTATGACGATTTGATTTAACGAAAACTGTACAAAAGCGGTTCGGTTTCATGCTGTTGACGAAAATAGTTTGTGCGAAAAGTGAGGAATAGGCTAATTTCCATGTGTCATTTTTATATCAGTACCTAGGATTTCTTCTGGTGGTTGATTATTTCATTGGTTATCATAAAATTATTCTTTATGACCACTTGATTTAACGAAAACTGTACAAAAGCGGTTCTGTTTTATACTGTTGACGAAAATAGTTAGCGCGAAAACTAAGGAATAGGCTAATTTCCATGTGTCATGTTTATATCAGTACCTAGAAATGCTTCTGTCTGTCTGTTTATGACGACTTGACTTACGAAAATTGTACAAGAACGGTTCGGTTTTATACTGTTGGCGAAGATAGTTTGTACGAGAAGTGAGGAATAGGCTAATTTCCATGTGTGATGTTTATATCAGTTCCTACGAATGCTTTTGATGGTTGATTTTTTCGTTAGTTGTCATAAAATATTCGTTATGACAACTTGTTTAAACGAAAATTGTGAAAAAACGGTTCTGTTTCATATTGTGAACGAAAATAATTAGTGGAAAAAGTGAGGAATAGGCTAATTTTCATGTGTCTTCTTTCTCTAAGTTCTTAGGAATGCTTCTAGTGGTTGATTATTCCGTTAGTTTTCTTCTGAACTGGTCGAAAAGATTTTGGAGTTGAAAATCGTAAAAGCGCTATATAATGATCATAAATAATATATTGTTTATCGTTTAATCGAAACTGTGGATTTTCTTTGTCGAAAATAATTAGTGCGAAAAGTGAGGAATTGGTTAATTTCCATGTGTCATTTCCCAGGAATGCTTCTGGTGGTTTATTATTTAGTTAGTAATCTTTTAGAACAGGCCACAGTTTTGTTTGATATCAAGCGTTGCGTAAATCTCGTAAAAATGTGTTGTAAGAAGTTAGAAATCGGAATTTCCCCTAAAATACTGATATCTGTCACGCTTCATTACTCCCGTAATGTTTGATTGCAGTATCCGCAAGAATGTTACCTTTTGTTGTTAGGTAAAGTTGCATGCATTAGTTTCGTGTTCAATTTCGGTTGAGACACTGGTTTTCTTGAAAAATTTATGTAAAATTTTCTTTTGATAAGTGTTCAGAAGTATTTTCGATTCAAATTTGAAAGAAAAACGTTCAATTTGGTTATCGTTTTCATGGATCAACCCATTTAACATTCGTGTTGTGTTGATAAATAACTGAAGAATTTTCTTATGGTGAAAACTTCTTTGAATTATGTTTCAAAGGAAAATAGTTAGATTCTTCTGCTTGTTCATCTTCTTTTGAGACTAAGGTTCTCTAGAAATATAAAAGAAATCTTTATTGAGGGCTGAAATGTTGGGGAAATTTTCCGATTGAGATTTGAAAAGAGAACGATAAGTCTCGTTTTCCGCTTGGGACTCGCGTTGTTTTGGAAAATTTGTGTATTTTCTTTTGATAAACCTTACTAAGCAGTGAAAACTTTCTCGATTAAGATTTGATACATAAAGAATTACTTTCCTTTTCATATTCAACTCTGCTTAGGACTTAAGATATTTTTTATAAAAAATATATGAAAGATTTTCTTTTGATAAGGCTTAATAAGCAGTGAAAAATTTCTACATTCAGAATTGAAAGTAGAGCGTTTAGTTTCATTTTCGTGTTATATCGGAAAGTTTATGAATAATACCCAACAGCGTAAGCGTATTGGATTTAATGTCAAGAGTTTATGAGATGTGAAGAATTAATGAGAAAATGCTGTAGTTCACATTGCTTGCTAATCGAAATGAGGACATAGGTTTTTTCGGAGTGTTCTTTTTTGAATGTTTGTGGAATACAAATACCAATGAATTCGAATGGATATGCATCATCTTAATGTTGAAATCTCTGGACAAAAGAAAATTTTTCTTCTCAATATTCCAATTGAATATTTTTTGATCCTGTTCACACTATGGCCACAAAATTTTGTATCGGGCTTATTATGAGCATCTTGCATGTGGCCGCATTTCATTTCGATTGGTTTCGATTTGTCTGACATATTGAATAACAACAATTTTGAATGGCGATACACCTATACCATTTGGCTGGTCAACGAACTCAACCACAGCATTTGGGAAATAGCGTAGCGTAGCTCACGCGTTAATAGTTCGAGACCATTAGTCGCTCGATTAATATCCGAGTTGATTACAAGATTTTCGCGTCGATCCCAATATGAATTGTGTATGAATTCTTGATTGAAATACATTCTCATTTTGCACAGGACATAGAGTTGACATAATAAAATTTCTATGTATCTGTGTTCCAGTAGAGCTTAGACATTTCTCGTAGTGCTTCTGAATACTTTGTGAACGGTTGCCATGAGGATTGCACATTTAAGCAGAAATTGAGCATTAAAATGGACCATCAATGTTCAATTTCATACGCATTAAAATCACTTTTTTTTTCGAAGTCGATGGAAAAGATATTGTGGAACTTCCCTATAACGAAAGCGCTAAATCCGCAAAAAAATTCGTTACAAAGAAATTTCGTTATACAGAAAATTTGTTTCTATAGTCGGCAATGTCGCGGTCGACTTCACTGATAAATTTAAGTTTATCATTCAAACTTGAGCATTTCCTTTCAGACATTTTCGCACAACTTTTCACACTTACGTAACGGTTAGATTGAAACCAAACAGCCAGGGGTGTATTTAAAACTGTTTCAGAAGGATCTCTCTGCCCGCCGTAATGATTTAGTTCAAGGTCGGGATTTATTAAGTACGTTGGGAAAAAACCTACCCTTACACCTTCTTACCAATACCCATTCAAAGAGTGATGTTCTTTAAATATTTCGTTATAGAGAGAATTGACTTCGTTTTAGAGGTTGTTTTTAACATGGAAGTTGGATTCAAGGTGCAATGTCTTGTACGAAATTCGTTTTACAGGGTGTCCCATTACTCGACGTCAACCCGGAACCGGGTGAGAAGGCAAGTAATGCTGGTTCTCAGAAAAATATAAAAAAAAATCTAAGTTGCATGATTTCAAAATAATGGGCATTTAAAAAAACAGGCAAAATTCCACACCCTGTGACAGTCTTTTCGCTCCTGTTGCCACAAATATCAACATTTTCCAACTTTTTTTTTGCTGTGTAACCTTGAATAATGCTTGTCTAAACTGTAATCAAAATTTGGATACCAGCTGCTCTAGGTTTCATAAAAATAGGGCTTGCTTCTCAGAAAAAAAATTCAAAACAAACTATTGCCTAGTTTCAACTGACTGTATTGAAAAAAAATGACCTACGCAAGTTCGGCATGTTTTGTCAAAAGTTGGCGCATTTAGTGAGGATTCCAAAATGGTGTAATACTTGTTAAACTGTAGCTGCTGTAGTTCAAATTTATTTTCGATTGCCTTTGAATACACTTTTTCGTTAACTGCTTCCCAGTAATAGAGTCCAATGGATTCAAGTCCGGTGAACGGGACGGCCACGAGATTGGACCAGAACGTCCGATCCATCTTCCGGAAAAAAATGTTACAAAAAAAAAAAAATTCCAGAGAAATTTCTCCAAAAATTTTTTTTCTGAAAAAATCATTTTCTCTGGAAATTTTTTTTCTGGTAACATTCTTTCCCGGAAGATGGATCGGACTTTCTGGTCCAATCTGGTGGCCGGCCCGTTCACCGGACTTGAATCCATTGAACTTTTTTACTGGGAAGCAGTTTAAGGAAAAGTGTATTCAAAGGCAATGGAAAATAAATTTGAACTACGGCAGCTACAGTTTAACAAGTGTTATACCATTTTGGAATCCTTACTAAATGCGCCAACTTTTGGCAAAACATGCCAAACTTGCGTAGTTCATTTTTTTTTCAATACAGTCAGTTGAAACTAGGCAATTGTTCATTTTGAATTTTTTTTCTGAGAAGCAAGCCCTATTTTTATGAAATGTAGAGCAGCTGGTATCTAAATTTTGATTACAGTTTAAACAAGCATTATTCAAGGTTACACGGCAAAAAAAAAGTTGGAAAAAGTTGATATTTTTGGCAACAGGAGCGAAAAGACTGTCACAGGGTGTGGAATTTTGCGTGTTTTTTTAAATGCCCATTATTTTAAAATCATGCAACTTAGATTTTTTTTTATATTTTTCTGACAACCAGCATTACTTGCCTTTTCACCCGGTTCCGGGTTGACCTCGAGTAATGGGACACCCTGTACAGTGAAATTCGTTATACAGACGTTCGTTGTAGGGAAGTTCCACTGTATTTATGTATAGATATACAGAAGAGTAATTATCCTTCCCGAGAGTAATGCCGACTTGCTGTTCGACTTTCATCGTCTGTTTCCCTGGTACTTTGTCGCAACTGGTAAAAATTCCCGATTTGCTCCAGTATACCCGTGAAAGTGAATTTTTCCAGCGGAATTCATCGTGCTTTCTTCAGCTGATTGTCAGTTCTAGTCTAGATGGCTAGGTGCATGTTTTAGAGTAGCACCGCACCATTCAAGTGTTCTTATCGCACGATACGTTGATTATCCCGCTTATTAAAATTCGATGGAAACGAGGTGAAAGAAATTTCGAGGTAAGAGATCCTTATTTAATTTGAAATTCGGTTTATTTGTTTCGATGGATTATGCCTACTTATTCCTGGCTAATGAACGTTACGAATGAAAGGAAATTTATTCTGTTTTTTTTTTCATTATTCGTAGTTTCGGTTCATGTTCATCTCCGTTGCTGTTGATTTAGATTAATTTCGTTTGTGAAACGGTAGATTTTGGCCGGTTATTCTAGTTTTGTATTCTCGTTCGTTTTTTTATTCGGATCAGTTTCTGCTGAATTTGGTGTTGTGCTCGGAATATGTATTAATTTGACTGATTGAATTAAATTAACATGAATACTTAATCAGTAGTCACCCTCAATTGATACTTACATTTTTGAGCGTTCTACTTGAATGCACAATGCGCAAATGTCTGTAATTTTCTAATTGTGAACCGAAAATGATGACGAATCCTTGAACAAATTCAATTTTGTCTGTGGGGTCGTCTGTCCGGCCGTAAGCACGATAACTTTCGTAAGGGTTGTCCGAGAGACTTGAGATTTTCAGGGTGAGTTCGGTTCCCAAATGCCGCGATTAAGATCGTTAACCAGTCAAATCGTTCCATAAAATAAGGCCAGTCAAAATTTTCGTTCTCCAATATCTCGGACAAAATGAAACCAATCGAAAGGAAGTTTTGCGGTCGCATTCAAGATGCTCATAATAAGCCTCATGCAGAATTTTGTGGCCATAGTGTCAACAGAACCATAGAAAATTCAGTTGGAATATTGAAAAGAAGAATTTTTATATTTCCATAAAAAGATATCGGATTCAAGTGAAGCTTATTTTGTGAATGAAGATTGAAATACTGAATGTTCATGCAAAATTTCAAGAGAATCGCATCACCAGATATTGAGAATTAATTTTTTTTATTTTTGATTTTTACATATTTCATTTTTTGAATTATTTCCAGAATATAATTCCGATCGTGCTGAGATCTTGCATTCATATACTTAGCATGAATTTCTAGTCATATACAGCAATTTGAGGTAATGGCATCATTTCTCACCCAATGAACGAGCGCTGAAAAGCACTTGCTCAGGGCTTTCCTTAAATTTTTTTGTATGAAATAATCCAATCCAGGTTAAGTTAACCTAATGGTCGACTCCGTAGATTAAAGAGTGTTGATCAAGCTTGAGGAATATTCAATTTCTTGCAATATATTCATATATTCTTTCGAATCAAGAATTAATATAATACAATACAATTAAAAACAAAATATCTTCAGAATGATTCTTTCTACAATTTTCAGTTTCAGTAGAGTTCGATTTTTTTAGAAATACTCTGCAGTGATAAAATAAATTAGTCAGTTATAAAAATGGTAGTTTATTCGAATTTGGCAGATATGCACTTTTGTTCTTATCTCCTGTCATACACATATAATATAATACTTAGAATATTTATTCTATGGAACACTTTTACGATGAAATGGAATGAACAGTGATCATAACTGCTTGTAAGTTTTTATTTTTTCCGAGAAAAGTATCGACTGTATCGAAATTCTGCAGGAGACTTTTTTCTCCAGAATTGAATGGAAACCATAAGAGAATTTTATTTTTCGAAAATCTATCCCACGAAAACAATTTTTGAAGGAAAATCATAAGGGGTTGTTATTTTCAACCCCTAATAATGAAGTTATGAGATCTAAAAAATTTGTATGAGTAACACCTACTTAGTTCTTCATAAGAAGCCGTAAGAAAAGTTAAAAACTGTCAACTTGTCATCGCCTTCCAAAGGCTGTATCTTGGAACGGGGGTCGATTTTGAAAAAAATTCATATGAACTACCCCTGCTTATTTTCATCAAAGAATCATCTCCCAAAGTCCCTCGCATTTGTTTACAGACATCCTGTATAATTACTAGTTCAGTTCAAGGACTGTTCAATTTATAACTTAGATGATTTTTTTCTTCTAACTGATTGAAGAATAACTTACTTCGTATGTTTATATTCCAAGATACCTGTTCAATGAATTCTTGAATAGGAAGCTGAACATTAGATATATTTAAATCAGCCTCATAAGAAAACCCTTGGCAATACAAAGGTCCAAATTCTTGCCATTCGAATGAATTCCCGATTTATTCCTTTAATTCAGAAAAAAAACTCCCGCAAATGTAAGGGTTACTTGGAATTGTGTAGATCAATTCGATTCAGGTCAGTTCGGTTGTGTGCTTTAGGGTTGGATTATGTGTAGTCTAATGGCGGTATTTCATTTCATATCGATCGCACTAGAGTGAATTGGTGAACACACCTATTTTGCGAACCACCTTTGCAGCGTTCACAGTTTTTTTTTCTGATTATGATGTAAGCTAATCATCTGTAATTACCGTGACGTGAATTGAAGCGCAACACCGTTAAAAATGTCATTTTGTGCGAAATAAGTATGGGTCATTTCTATTAGAATTTTTCGAGACAGAATGTTTGGAACGAGAACTTATCTCTTACTAGCGACCCGCCCCGGCTTCGCACGGACATCACATTAGAAACCTCAAAAATAACAGTACTTCTGTACTATTTAATGGATGTTATTATACATATGAACCTTCCTCTTGAATCACTCTATCTATTAAAAAAACGCATCAAAATCCGATTTAAGCATACAAAGGGACATAGGGACAGAGAAAGCGACTTTGTTTTATACTTTCTCTACAAACGCCCTATTGACCACTTTTTTTCTATAACCTACCGTTTCGAAAATATATCGAATAAACTTGGGAGGAGATGCAAAATGACATTTTTTCACCTTTTAATGAAAAGGAATCGTTCTCTGATCATCCGATCAGAATGTTTGATACCTCATTTTATAGGTTAATTAATTCTCTACAAACGCCGTATTGACCACTCTTTTTCAAAACCTATCGTTTTGAAAATAAATCGAATAAACTTGGGAGGAGATGAAAAATGACATTTTTTCATCTATTAATGAAATTAAATCGGTCTCTTTTCATCCGATCCTATGATCAAATACTAACTTGAAGTCTTAGTAATACTCAGTTAAAAAAACATCAAAATCATTTCAGTAGCTATGGCGTCATGCGCTTCTTGACACGATCACGCTAGACTTTTAAAACAAACGATTAAAAATCACTAACTTAATTAGTTTTCTGCCTACTGCCTACGCCTTAAGTATGATAGCATGAATATTAATAGCCCATATCCTTTTCTAGGTTACTATCTATCCCCTAACTAAATTTCATCAAAATCCGTTCAGCTGTTTAAGCCTGATAGAGCAAAACTCCCAGCAAAAACAAAAAAAAAATCACTAACTCAATTCACTTTTCTACCTACTTCCTACCCCCTAAGTACGATGACGTGATCATTTTGATCTTATATCCGTTTTTAGGTAACCATCTATTACCTTACTAAATTTCATCAAAATCTGTTCAACCGTTTAGACGTGAAAGAGCAAAAGTCCCAACAAAAACGACTAAAAATCACTAACTCAATTCAGTTATCTGCCTACTGCCTACCCCCTAAGAACGATGGCGTGATTATTTATAGCCTATGACCGTTTCTAGGTTATCATCTATCACCATACCAAATTTCATCAAAATCCGTTTAGCCGTTTAGGCGTAAAAGAGTAACAGACAGACAGAGTTACTTTCGCATTTATAATATTAGTAAGGATTGTCGAATGTGAACAAATTATCTTTAGGTCTATGTTTATTTGCTAAACATTTCGAAATGTGTCATAACCTTCGTTCTTAGCAGATAAATATCTGTTGTAATGTAAATAAAGTACCTTAAATATTTTATTGATTTGGATTTAACTCATATTATATCTTATGATCCACAGTAAATATTCGTGGAAAATGAAACTGGCTAATTTTTTTTTCATTTTCTATCACAATTCCTCTATTTCGGCATTCAAAAATAGAATGATGAAGGCAGAAGTATTGCAGTTTTTCTTTCGGGAATTTATCGTGTTAACGCTTGGCCTTGTTAGATTTAGATTTTTAATCGAATAATATTCAAATTATCATAACTCGTAACTAGCCGATCGATTTGGCTTATTTACAAACTTCCTTGCACAAATTCTTGAAAGTTCAAGGCTTCAGCTTCTAGCAGATTGATCCTCTAGAAATTTGAGTGTTTTCGGGTGGCCGGATATATTGGTTTTGACATCGAATAATTGTTCATGAGTTAGTCACCACTTTCCGCTCAAAATTCACAGACATAAATGGCAAAGGCGCGCAATGAATAATATCCAAATTGATGTACCGGGTGTCCTAAATTCGTAGTCTAGTGAGGGGATCTCAGAAACCCAATGAGCTACAAAATGAGTGACACATTCCAATTTTTGAGAGAATTCATTTGGTGAAAACGGCAACCTTCTAAGTCAAACCGTTTTAGAGCTATTAGAGAAAATTGGAAAATGGTGTCGAATGAAAAGTTCTCATAACTTCTTTATTACTGAAGTTATAAACATGAAACTGAAACATTATGCAGGCATTTTTTTCAGTAGAATTCATTGAAGTAATCAATTTTTCTTTATTACATCTTGTTCTAGCCCATCGGGCTTCTGAGAGATCCCCTCACTAGACAACGAATTTAGGACACCCGGTACAGAACTAATAACTAATAATAATAAATCAATGAAGATCAGAATATACCTTGTGAAATACAGCGTAACGTAACTCGTTCGTCAATAATTCTTTTACGAAAATATATCAAGGAAAACTCTCACCCGTCGATTTCTAATTTCAAAAGTAATTTATCCTATGCTTTTCGGAATTCGATATTTCTCACCCCTTATGCACCGCACCCCTTCACATAATTTTTTCAAATAGGAATTTATGGACTGTAATTCATTAAATGAAAAATAATTAGATTACCTATTCAGCGATGTGGCTAAAAGTAGAATTTGTTATGCCGTTTTTGAGCTCTCGTTCTACTTAAACGAGTGCTATATCGTTTTGCCGAATGTCTGTAATTTTCTACTTTTGAGCTGAAAATGGTCTCAAACGATTGGGTTCGACTCCCTGATGACAAATTCGTGGTCAGTTCTGTCCGTGGGACCGGCCGTCCGTTAGCACGATAACGTTCGAAGGGATTGTCTTAGAGATTTCAGATTTTCAGGGTGAGTTCGGAGTTTTGACATTACTCGTAGTGCCTCTGAATTTTTTGTGTTCGGTTACCCATGAAAAGTAACACATTAAATTAGAATAAATTGAACATTAAAATGGGTCACTAATTATCTATTTTGTACACATTAAAACCTCTTTTATTTTGATGTAACGAAAGCGCTAAATCCGCAAAAAAACGTTATAAAGAAATTTTGTTATACAGAAAATTTGTATCTATAGTCGGCAATGTCGCGGTTGACTTCACTGATAAATATAAGTTTATCATTCAAACTTAAGTCCTTTTTTTTCTTTTCACACTAGCGTAATGGTTAGATTGAAACCAAAAAGCCAGGGGTGTATTTAAAACTGTATCAGAAGGATCTCTGCCCGCCGTAATGATTTAGTTTAAGGTCGGGATTCATTATGTACGTGCGGAAAAATTTCGGAAAAAACCCACCCTTATACCTTCTTACCAGTACCCATCCAAAGAGTGATGTTCTTTGAATATTTCGTTGAAGAGAGAATTTACTTCGTTTTAGAGGTCGTTTTTAACATGGAATTTCTATTCAAGGTGCAATGTCTTGTACGAAATTCGTTATACAGACGTTCATTATAGGAAAGTTCCACCGTACCATAAATTTTATAGAAAGAAAAGAATTTTTTCCAGACTGAGAAATTTGAAAGGCTCCAATTTGATATATGAAAATAAATAAATTCATTTCATTGATGCCTGCTAGATAGCTATCAGTAACTTATCAGCAAGTGGTGAAACAGACCCTTACATTTCGAATTTCAGATGGGGGTTGAACCGGTTAACATCATGTTTCGATTTCAATTATTCGAATGATGGTGGAAGTAGCCAACTTGGTAGATAGAATTAACCGAGGTTATTCGCACTTCAAGTAGCCGTTACGTCTGGTAATATTGATTGAGTCTGCTCTCCTAGGGTGCGATAGAATGTAAGCTTCCGTATTAAATGTTGAAATGGACATCAATGTGGTAGATTATGTGTCTTACATGATGGGGGAGTAATTATTTACAAAGTAGAAAGAACATCTCTATATCACAAATTTGTGCGATATGCTCATAATTTTTTAAGTGAAGGATGATTATTCTTGAGAAATCGTTCTTTTCGATGAGAATATGCTAGCTAAGAAAGAAGTTATTATTGATTGATCAGATTGTGGTCGATTAGCACCGTGACTACCTTTCTACACTGCGACCAATTGAGGTTTTTTTGTGTGTTACCATAGTAGAGCCACATTTTGCTTAGAAACGTAGAGGCTTGTTCGCACTACGTTCACAGTTCAGTCGAGTAGCGAGTAATTTAGTAGCTACAGTCCATCCAATCACTAAAGTCGACTAAATTATTGGTGTTCACACACGTTTAATAACTACATTACTCGCTACTCTACTGAACTACTAGCATAGTTGAGCTCCTGCTCAGGGCTTTTCTTAAATTTTCTATTTTCCTTGTGGATGATTCGTCACGTTAAAGATTGTTTGACGTACGAAGTGGGGAAAACTTCTAGTTTTACTGAAAAATTCAAAGACTAATAAGTTCTGCATCGCGAGGGGAAAATCCAGTAAAAAACTCACAACAGCTAAAGCAAATTCGGGCAAATATTCTCATAATTTTCGAAAGAAAACATGAAATTTCTAGTTGTTGATAATGTAAATTTTTCATTTGTTAAAAAGCAAATATGCTATATGTTCCCCTTAAAATAAGTGCGCCATAGTTATGAAATCTTTCTAGGTTTTTCAACATAAACCAAAATATTTCATTCTTTCGACCGCAAGTGTAGACATATCAGCTCACCAAGTACAAAGCCCTCTCACCGTAATGTCAATATTTGAAGTTTGGTAGGCTGAAATTAAGTCATTTGACGACATTGCTGTGGGATGGTCTACGTTTGGTTAGATTTGCATTTTCGAATTCCTGATTATAATACAGGGTGTCCAGAAAGGGTATCGGGTATTTGTTTTCGCGCCATATTCAGAATGGGACGTCTAAAAGGAGCGAGAAGGGGTTCGTGGCGTCCACCATTTTGTGGAGTTTTAGTCACGATGGAACAGTACTCGGGACGTATCCCGCATTTTGCGTATGAGCGTATTATCGTAATGGTGGTTCAATAGTGACTGCTAAACGTCTCTATCGTGCGGAATATCCACACGCCACGCGCCAAATGACGATAGCATTAGGAAATGGATCAGGATGTTCGAGAATACAGGTGCGACAATAGAAATTCAAAACTCTAGTCGTCCTCGTTTACTTCGCGATGAAGAAACAATTGAAGAAGTTGAGGCGTCGGTTCGTCAAAATCCGTCTTTATCCATCTGAAAGCGAAGCCAAGCGTTGAACATCTGAAAATCGTCTTTACTTTCGATTGTAGAGAAAGACTTACATTTAAAAACCTATAAAATTCAATTGATTCAAGAATTGAAGGATGCGGACTATGCTAATCGACTGATTTTCCGAACGAAATGCTGCAGCGATTCAACCAGTCATTTCGCGAAGTGGTTACATCAACTGGCCTCCCAGAAGCCCCGACCTTAGCCTGTTTGTCTATTTTGCATAGGGATACCTTAAAAGTAAGTTTTATCAAAATAATCCGACGAATCGAAACCAGATGAAGCAAAACATCAGGTCAGAATATCAATAGCTGTGTGTCAACGTAGGTATTATCGCCAATCTTCGTTCCCGTTTAGAAGAGTGCCAGCACCGCTACGGTCATCATTTGGATAACATTATCTTTTCCAAATAATTCTCCAATTCATATGTTAATAATAAACAATAAACTTCTTCATTGTTCACAAATATTTTTTGTTTTATTGAACTTACAAATACCCGATACCCTTTCTGGACACCCTGTACAACATTTTCGTAATTTTGCCCTAGCTATAATTAACGGAATAGCCTCAAGCAAAAATAAACTGCCACTAAATCATTGAAATAATTCAGTTCATGAACGTCAAATCGAAATAAAAATGTAAACATATCGCATCAAGAAACTAAATACTAACAGACAATGTTGGCAAACTGACAGAATTACCTGTAACAGACGCAAGCCGTTACTATCAGAGTAGGGAGGGGAGCGGTAAACCAATTATCCCAATACGGAATAAACATACATACATTTCGCAACGCCGGAAGTTTGTTCGCGCGTATAAACAGATTCTACTTGGCTTCATAACAAATGCGTGAAGTCAACTCTAGACTTACCTTTTACTCTGAGATAAAAACGCTCCAAACTTAAATTGTGGCGCTCAAGCTGTGTGCCGAGACAGTACAAGGGAACCAGAGTTTTTAAGGTTGCCTACTGGGCTTCTCACAAGTCACTGTTTCGTGAGATATCACCTGCCCAAGATTGGTTAGGATATGTGGATCAAAGTCTCCTAGGAAGATAATCAACTTCGGTTACATTCCTGGGCCAAATGTCTAATTTGGTAACGCACAAAAAACTTCATTGGTCGCAACGCAGAAAGGTAGTCACGGTTCCAATCGACCACAACCAATCAATCAAGATTACGGTTCGCAATGTAAAGTGAAATTATAATATGATGAACTTTGTCCACCAGACCCCCTGGAAAGTAATAACGTAGGATCTATTGAAAGAAAGAACGTCACACTTATGTTTTGATCGATCACAGCTGCTCGAAGTTTCTCCAGTCAATAAAATCAATTCAACCTTCGGTTCACATCACATTCACACTAAAGAATAACAAGGAAACAAAATAACAATGCATCAGAGTCAACTCCGATAATTATTATGCGTCATGTAAGTTGTAATGTTAACTAATCGAAGAATATTTAATGAATGAAGTGATATGGCAAAAATATCTGTGGCATCTCGATAATATCACCATAATAGTGCATCTTTTCTTCTAGTATAAGATCCCGATATAAAACGACCTTCACCGAGATGCTTATTTAATGAAACGTATTTTATATTTAATTTAATATGTCAATAAATATAATCCATATGGGTTGCCTAGCAAATTTTAGTCCAGAGTATGTTTAATTAATTATAAAAAAAATTTTTTTCAAACATTTCACCGGAATGATTATTAGATTAATTCTATACCAATCGAAAGTATGAAACCCATAGAATATACAAACGTTAAGCAGCGTCCACACTATGCCGGGCGAGGCCGAGCGGGCTGACCCGGGCGGCCTAAGCCGGGTTGGTGTGGACGCCCCGGGCGGCTTAAAAAGCCGGCCCGAGCCGAGCCGATCTCAACCCGCAGAAAGTAGGTACAGATCAAAGGATGCCGGCCCGAGCCGAACGAAAATATGTAGTGGGGACGTGCCGAGCGGCACCGGGCGGCTTTAGTCACCAGTCTTGGTGTCGAATTGAAACTAATATAGGTAGATATAACCCGGGCGGCCTCGTTTTCGGTGTGGACGTCGTGCCGGCCCGAACGAACCCGCCCGGCTTGGGCCGCCCGGGTCAGCCCGCCCGGCCTCGCCCGGCATACTCCGGCATAGTGTGGACGCTGCTTTAGGTTGCCTGTTCTTTTCCGGTCACAACTATCGGGTTGCCAGGTATAAACAGGTGAATCTGTACTAGCACTTTGCAACGGTCTGTTTATTGAATGAAATTTTAATGAAATTAAAGATTATTTTATTCTGAACACGGTGGTATAGAGTTGCCTGCGAAAAAATCAGTCGAGAATTGCGGTTGTCGAATTTTAAAAAGTAAAATATTGCTCCGAGTGAATAGCCCAGTCAAATTAGGATTTCACCTCGGAATGAAAGATAATAAGCTGAAAATTGGTATGAACCTTTGTTTTGTCATTCTAAATGTTGTCTCAAAAGTCACAAATGCTACCGTGCCGGCGTCTTAAGATATTGAAGGTCAAAGGTCATAAAAATCGGTTTTTTGCGAATATCTGCCTTCCTATTGCTTAAATGAGATTTGCAGTTATTATGAAAGTTGTAGACTATAAAATTGTCTACAACTTTTGTTTGAACTTTTTCTTCATACGACCAACCGTTTTGGGGTAGAGCGCGAAGAGTGCGCAGCGTACAGTCATATATGACCTAATGCAGGGTCAAGCGTGAGTTACGGTTAGTTCGTTGTATAAAGTCAATTATTCACTTAACAATTATAATTATTAAACAATGCCCATTATTTATGTTCTATTCGTTAATTTTTTTTCAATTTAATTTTTTTAAACAGCGCAGAATTCGTGTCACAGCCACTAAATGCAGTAAAAATAAAATGTTTTTTTAGTACGAGGATATTGGTTAAAACTTTTAGAAGAGTATATTGTGTGTTGACATTGCCTTTGCCAACTTTTTTGAGAAAAATTTCCTGTTGATGGGATTGAGTACGTCCAATTAAAATAACGAACAAATCAATATCTTCTCCTATGATGACAGCAGTCTTTTGATGTTATGTTAAGGCAATAGCTGTGTCAATGATGAGAACATCAGCATCATCTCTGACTTGTTCTGTTGTGATATTACCAGTTTCAAATTTTTCAACAATTTTTTTTTATTAGACCGATTTGATGAAAATTTTTCTTGACTGATTGGCACAATCATTGTTTCGTCAAAACAAACTTCATTATGATTTTGAAAGTGCAGCAGTTCTTCTTTGTTGTTCCTTTGCTTTAATATTTTTACTATAGTCGGAATATCCGTCAAATACAATAATTTAATTACTTATTTTAATTAAATATAAATAATTAATAATTAGTACATAAATAATGGGCATTGTTTAATAATTATAACTGTTAAGTAAATAATTGACTTCATACAACGAACTGCTAACCGTAACTCACGCTTGACCCTGCATTAGGTCATATATGACTGTACGCTGCGCACTCTTCGCGCTCTACCCCAAAAACGGTTAGTCGTATAAAAAAAAAGTTCAAACAAAAGCTGTAGACACTTTTATAGTCTACAACTTTCATAATAACTGCAAATCTCATTCAAGCAATAGGAAGGCAGATATTCGCAAAAAAACGATTTTTATGACCTTTGACCTTCAATATCTTAAGACGCCGGCACGATAGCATTTGTGACTTTTGAGACAACATTTAGAATGACAAAACAAAGGTTCATACCAATTTTCAGCTTATTATCTTTCATTCCGAGGTTGGCCCCCTTTTTCGTCTAATTTGACTGGGCTATGAATGTGTACGCACCGATATGCTTAGTGCAGACGATCAGAGAATCGGGCTGCGCGGTGATACTGTGCGAGATAGTTATGCGGTTCGCACGAAGCACGCTGCGCTGCGCGACGACTTAACTGTAAGGAAAGAACGATCGAACAACAAAGTCATTTTTTTCACACTCGTCTGAAATAATCGAAATTATAATATGCAAAGTTTGCTATTTTGTCCGAGGGTGGAGAGTTCGAAAAAAAATTAAATTCCATCGATTCGCAGATATTGGTATTGAAGGATGAATAAACTATTATTTTCATTATTATTATTCAACCGATCGCTCGAACGTAAAAAATCAAACTGGCATATAAATAACGATCAAAAGAGGTAATCATGCACACTCGTTCGAAAAAAAACGGGTTTTCACGCGAAATTTTTTCGTCCGAATGAATTCGAAAAAAAAAGAAAAAAAGAAAATTCCATCAGTTCGACGATCTTTAATCGATAACCGAAAAGCCTCTATGATTTTCCAAAATCATCCGTAGGAAAAAAACGGCGATTTTCGAAACGGTCCAAGTCGAGCTCAAGTTCGCGCACTCTCTTTCTTTAAATGGGCGGACAGCTGCTATGCTGTGTCCTCTTCTATCGCATGGGATGGTCGGTTGGGACCTCTCAGTCGCACACATTCACTCGGAGCAATATTTTACTTTTTAAAATTCGACAACCGCAATTCTGGACTGATTTTTCGCAGGCAACCCCATACCACCGTGTTCAGAATAAAATAATCTTCAATTTCATTAAAATTTCATTCAATAAACAGACCGTTGCACAATGCTCGTACAGATTTACCTGTTTATACCTGGCAACCTGATAGTTGTGACCGGAAAAGAACAGGCAACCTAACGTTTGCATATTCTATGGGCTTCATACTTTCGATTGGTATAGAATTAATCTAATAATCATACCGGTGAAATCTTTAAAAAATAATTTTTTTCAATTATTAATTGAACATACTCTGGACTGAAATTTGCTAGGCAACCCATATGGATTATATTTATTGACATATTAAATTTAATATAAAATACGTTTCATCATATAAGCATCTCGGTGAAGGTCGTTTTATATCGGGATTCAATAAAGAAATTCAAGAACAGACCAGATTTTGTATAGGACCTGAAATTGATACTAAATTTATGAAGGCAAAATCCCAGAACGTTCGGAATAACTTGAAAATATCTATCAGGTATTTGGATTTATTTCTACACTCCTTTTTACATCATTTCTCCGACGTTTCGGTCGCAAATCGAACCTTTATCAAGGATAATGACTTCAAGGTCCGATTTGCGGCCGAAACGTCGGTGAAATGATGTAAAAAGGAGTGTCGAAATAAATCCAAATACCTGATAGATATTTTCAAATTATAGACAACATGGATAAAAGTATGAATCCAAAGTTCGGAATAACATTCTGGAAATTATTCAAACACTGAAAGTTCTAAAAACTTGACAATTGAAAAAATTAAATTGTAGGATTCTGATGATGGCATCCTCTCGAAATTTTTCATGAACATTCAGTGTATCAATCTTCATTCATAAAATAAATTTCATTCGAATCGGATATCTTTTTATATAAATATGAAGTTTTTCTTTTCAATATTCCAATTTTGCATGAGGCTTATTATGAACATCTTGCATGTGGTCGCAGAATTTCATTTCGATTGTTTTTTTGTCTGAGTAAATGGGCCCACTCACTAGGAAGGAAGAATGCGCAGTTAAGTATCTGCACGTTAGCTGTAAAGTAAACGTGTACATTCATATTTCCACACACAGACACTTTTGCTTGTTGAGTGAGGATATGCGACAAGCTTGAGATGACGTCGAAAAAAGATCTGATGTTAATGGCAGTGGCGTGTGTTGTTATTAAGGAAAAAATGTCCAATGTATAAATAGCGAACCCGACACTGTATTTCTAAAAATATGAAACGTGCACAGACTTGTTGCCCATACACGGTCGTTCTTGGTCATTCTTCCCCGTACAATGAGGAATGTACACGCTAAAAATCAAAACCATCTTGATTCCGACGGAGATAACTGTGCATTCCAAATTTCGAACGGCGGAACGCCATACACACACTGTTTTCACTGTACCCCGTACCACGCGCATTGAAACCTTCGCGCTTCCTTCTTAGTGAGTGGGCCCTTTTATAGAGGAACAAAACTTTCGAATGGCCATATTTATGGAACACCCTGTACGATTTGGCTGCTTAACGAACTTAACCGATGCATTTGGGAACCGAACTCACCCTGAAAGTCTAGAGTCTCTAGGACAATCCCTTCGAAAGTTATCGTGCTAACGGACGGCCCCTCGAGCAGAATGGAATTGGACCTCGAATTTGTCTTCAGGGAATCTAACCCCATTGGAGGTTCGAAATTCGAAAATAACAGACAATTGTTCAAAACGATAAGGCATTCGTTTAAGTAAAACGAGCGTTCAAAAACGAAGATGCTTATACTGAAGCGTTTGTAAAATGGTGATAACTCAGATATTAAGAGATATTAAGAAATAATAAACACTTATCTTCTTTCATTGATGTGCTAATGATTTATTTCTTTTGCAGTTGACAAAGATGTGAGATTAAAAATAGTTAAAGAAAAGCAGAATGAAGAGAGACAAAGGAAACTGGAAGAAATTAAAGCACAAGCTTTTGCAGCACAACGATTCAAAGAACAAAAAGAACAAGAACGTAGGCAAAGGCTAGAAGAGATGCGAATAAAGGAAGAAATTAGGCGGCAGCAGGTGGAGGAGAGAAAAAAGGCAATTAATGAGGCTGAAAGAGATCGATTAGAATCGATTTTGAGGAGGAATCAGCAACGAGAGAACAGGTTTGTACAATATGCCTAAATATCATGCAAATAACATTAACAAACTATACCGGGTGACAATTTGAGAATTTGCCAGTCCAACAAGGATTATTTCAGAGAAAATGCCGGAACAGGTCAATTCCTATTCGTAGGGGGACATATTTTAAGCATTATTTCTAGCTTTTTATTTTTCTGAATAATTTCCGAAATCACTTCAGTTGGAAGTGAAATGATTTTGACAAATAGAACATGATTTTTTCTGTCAAGGTTTGAAAACAGAGTACCAAATCGAAATATTAACTATAGATCGGAAGGAAATTCTTAAATTAATACTCATTCATTACTAGCAATGAAACCCGAGAATAATAATTCACATTCTGTTATGTTTAGAAGTAAATTGTAAACTTTTACCTAAATATTAGGTTATGTTATTGTTGTGATGAACTGAAGTGATTACGAAAATTAAACTGATTTTGTCGAGAAACAACATCAGTTGGAAGTGTTTAGTTCAAAATCACAACATTGAAAATATAGAACACTCATCAACTGATTTTGCATCTGTTTGGGAGTGATGCAGCGTCAAATAGAAAGGGTCTATTGTAAGCCGAAATCTCCTCAACCCTTGGTGTAGAGGCTTTCACCCTTAAATTCTCAATGGGGATTAGGGGTTGAGCTATGCCTCAACTGAAAGATCACTTGTCCCTTTACATGAATACTATGGTTTGCAATTTTTTTGATACGGAACAGGTCAATTTTTATTCGGAGAGTCACCATAAATTTGCAAACTATAGTATTATGTATAGGGACATAATAATGTCTCACAATTGAGGTTTAGCGGACCTTTAATTCCCTATGAAAAATTTAGGGGGGATAGCCTCCACACCTAGGTATGAGGAGATTTCGGCGTACAGTTCTACTCCAAATATGTCCCCCTCCCTTTAAAATTTGCCCTGTTCCGGTTTTTCTTTGAAATCATCCTTGTCGCGACATAATTTGTCACCTCCTGTACCTACTTCAAGGAATCAATAAAAATTTGCAAACCGTAGTATTCATATAGAAGGACAAGTGATCTTTCAATTGAGGTACAGCTCACCCCTCCTTCCTATTAAGAATTTAGGGGTGATAGCCCCTACACCTAGGGTTGAGGAGATTTCAACTTACAATTCTGTTCAAAATATGACCCCCTCCGAATAAAAAGTGACTAGTTCCGGCATTTTCTCCGAAAACATCCTTGTCGCGACTTAATTTGCCTGGCAAGTTTTTAAATTGTCTTCCTGTATAGTTTCTTTGCGGAATGAATTGGATGACGTCATAAAACCTTTTCCCAGCATAGTTACCAGACTGTACTGTTTTGAATAATTACACTAGGGTAAACTGATAGTGTGGGCCGCGTAAATCCTGACTCCTACAAGGTTCTCGCCCAAAGCATTCTTTCCTTAGGCTCGCAATGACAAAGCATTCCGTGATTAGGTGAATGGGGGTTTCTTCCTCCACCCCACAGAACCTACACTCATCAGTGTCCGATAATCCCATCCTCAACAGGTGCTTCCTGAGGCGGCAGTGTCCTGTAAGAAAGCCAGTGAGGTGTAATTGTTTTTTACCAAGATCCAGATACCTTTTGGATCTTGCTGTTTCAAAGTTCCGAAGGAAGTTAGTGGACTGATCCATCCCTTGAAGATTCCGCCAGAGTTTTTCCCTTTCGGCTTTCTCCTTCTCCAGAAACTCCTTCTTATAAGCACATTTTCCTATACCACAGAACGGTTCTGGGCAAATGAGTGGCATTCGAGCCTGGCTGTATGTTTGAACCGTAAGATTTGTCTGGACCATTAGAAAATATTTCATCATTCTCAATAATATCTATGAAATTCCTTCCTCAAATGACGTAAATTCCCTTTTCTGGTGTCTGTCAAAAGTTATGGCACACAGGAACTGTCTGATCATGTTTTTCCCATCTTTCTGATACCTACTACATGTGATTCAACTTGGCGAGTGTCCATTCCATTCAGAGTTTATATTATACTTCCAATCCAAAAAATTCATCTCTCCAAAAATTACTTAAGTCCGGAATAATTGGATTCTCATTCTAAGTAGTTTCTTCATGTTTTAGTTTAGTTTGAAAAGGGGTTACAGTTCACTGCAACCTCAAGGTCTATTGTGCCCCTTACAGAACTGTTCGAGCCATACCCTCACAGCTCGCCTTCCAATGAGATCTGATAAAATCCAATATCTGTGAAGGGTTCAACGAGGCTAGTTCCTCACTCTTACAAGTTTCTCGCCCAAGACATTCTCTCCTTAGACTCGCAATGCCCAAGCATTCCGTGACTATGTGAATGGGGGTTTCTTCCTCCTCCCCACAGAACCTACACTCGTCAGGTGCGTCCTGAGGCGGCAGTGTTCTGTAAAGAAAGCCAGTGAGGAGGTGTAATTATTTCTTACTAAGATCCAGATATCTTTTGGACCTTGGTGTTTCAAAGTTCCGCCAGAGTTTTTCCCTCTCGGCTTTCTCCTTCTCCAGAAACTCCTTATAGATACATTTACCTATACCACAAAAGGGCTCTGGGCCAATGAGTGACATTCGTGCGCCCTCTTTGGCAATTGTATTGGCCTCTTCGTTTCCTTTGATTCCCGAATGACCGGGAACCCAGATTAAAAAGACCTTTTTGATCTTGCCTACCTCATTGAGTTTGTTCCGGCATCCCCAGATCATTTTTGAGTCGATGATGGAGGAGCTCAGTGCTTTGATTGCAGCTTGACTATCTGAGTGTACGGCTATATTCTTCATGATGATGCTCATGAACCTCAAAGACAATTTCTTTTTCTTTTCAGATTAGAAACGAAAAAACGCAATGAACGAAGCAGTCTGGTATTCGCATTCGGGTCATCAACACCACGCAACTTGGATCCAAATGACATCAGCTCGTCGTTTTGGGGGCACAGACGGGCTACCTCAACGCAGAATATAACATACTCAAACAGTTCCTTGACCAGAAGGGGTACAGAGAGGGACATAGAAAACGGTAGCAAAAAACGAGCGACGTCAGCTGGTGGTTTGGAGAGGGCCGGCGAGAGTGAGTAGAAACTAGTTCGGATATTGTGTGTGTGTTTTTTTACGATGTTTCTTTCTGGTAGATAGATTTTTTCCGAGATCACGCAACACAAGATTCACTAGGACGCAATTTATAGTTTGCAGTCGTTTTTTTTTCATTGCGATATCAATGTGATCATCTGAGATCAGTGCATGCGAAGTAGATGTTCCTGAACGAATTCGAGAGTTGAGTTGTACAGAGTGAGACAGAAAATAGGACAAACTTCTTTACTTCGATATCATTTTGAAAGAATAATCTGAATGGATGGTATTTTGAATTTAGAAAGTATTCATTTTGAATTGAAAATTTTATCATACTCTACAAGGGATGAAGAAAAGTTGAGTTTGCGAAAGGCAGCCAGAATTTTTTGTGCTGGAATAAGACAGACTTCTTAATTTTATAGGGATTAATTGGTTCTTGATAGGGTTTTTTAAGCTTTCCTAATACATCAGCTGGAAAGTCTTTATTTTACCTAGATACGAAATCCTTATGATTTTTAGAAAGTAAAAAGTACAAATGATACCTGTGAAAATTCCATTTCATTTCAGTCATTTGTTCACAAGTTATAGCTCATGAGGTGCGTTACTTCGGATGTTTTCAAAATAATGGAAGAAAAATGTGTAATTTCGTGTGTTGATTAAACATTGCACATTAAATAGACAAACCGCGATGCTTAATAAGCATCATTAGGCCTGTTCCTTGAATTTCAACCATTATTTAATGCCATGAGTTTAAACGTGGTCGCACATCCAAAGATACCACACTCTAGAAGGCCAAAAGATATTATTGTTCCCCTGCCTTGAAAGAGTCCACCAAAATTGTATGGGCCAATCGTAAAGAGGAGTTTCAGGAGATAATTGACACTCTATCGAATTTAACCATTTAATTCCAGTAAACAATAAACGTTGTCGTTTCTGACACAAAAAGCTTGTGTTCTTATTCAATAGAAGTGGGCCCTCTATTCTACAGACTGTTTACATAATTGCGCTCAGGAGTTTCTTAAACTGAACCCTAGAGGCGCATGTCTACATCACCCGGGACATCCAAGCCATGCTGTGATCGACGAAATCATACTGCCATGGGTCTCTGCTTACCTGGCAGTGCCCTAACACCATAAAGCAACTGGCAAGAGGCAATAAAGTGACTCTACTATGGGTGCCAGGCCATTGTGGTGTTGAAGGAAATGAAAAAGCCGATGAACTTACCAAAAGTGCATCAAGGGAAGTGAACACCTAATCAAAGGAAACGAACAGGCCAATACACTTGCCAAAGAGGGCGCACGAATGTCACTCATTGGCCCAAAACCCTTCTGAGGTATAGGTAAATGTACCTATAAGAAGTAGTTTCTGGAGAAGGAGAAAGCCGAGAGGGAAAATCTCTGGCGGAATCTCCTAGCGATGGACCATTCCCCTAAGTTCTTTCGGAACTTTAGGACAGCGGAATCCAAAAGATATCTGGATTCTGGATCTTGGTAAGAAGCAATTACACCTTCTCACTGGCTTTCTCACAGGACACTGTCGCCTCAGGAAGAACCTGTTGAGGATGGGATTATCGGACACTGACGAGTGTAGGTTCTGTGGGGAGGACAAAGAAACCCTCATTCACCTGGTCACGGAATGCTTCGGCATTGCGAGCCTAAGGAGAGAATGCCTTGGGCGGGTAACTTGTAAGAGTGAGGAACTAGCCTCGTTGAAGCCTCCACAGATATTAGATTTCATTAGATCTCTGGAACTGGAAGGCGAGCTGTGCAGGGTGTGGCCAGAACAGCTCTGTAAGGGGGCACAATAGACCTTGAGGTCGCAGTGAACCGTCCCCCTTTTTAAACTAAACTAGTTAACACCTGCTGGACCTGAGCGTTTCTGCGGGCTTGGAAAAGACGAATATAAGGCTGCGATTCACCAGTATTTGATTTACATAACAATCCTCTGGAGAAACGCCCCTAGACTCACTCAGGCCAAAAAATTCTTGATGATTTCACCTACGGATGATGGTGGAACTGCTGACAGGACACTCTCGGTACAAATATGTACCTGATGGGAAAGTCAACATATGAGATTTGCAGGCTCTGTGGGTCAGAAGCAGAAACAGCTGAACACATGATTACGCAAGTATCTAGAGCTGGCTTTGTCAGAACAATTCATAGAGAAAAATCGGTCTCGGATACCCAAAAGGTAAGGGGCAAGGCTCTTAAGGAGGCTAACCTAGCCATAAAGACCCCAGTTCAAATAATAAAAATAATATTCGATAAAACTATTCTTCATTCCTCGTAAAAGGTGATGACAAAAGGTCTCTTTCATTTCTTTAATTGATGTTAAAAAGTGAACTGTCCTTCCATTTTCCTACAAAATAGTTAATACCGAAAGTATAAATTGTGCGCTTTACTATTCGTTAACTCTGAATTAAGTCATTTGTAATCAACATCGCTTTATCTTGAAGTTTTTTGAAACAATCGTTATAGCCATCTCAAAAAAAGTAATAGATACTTAATCCTTTTAGTCGCGCTGAAATCCAGTCTCCATTCGGAGCTCACAGAGTTTGCACTTCTTGAAATTTCACCATGAAAAGAATTACCCACTACCTTTATGTAATTCAGAATTCATTTTGGAATCTTCCTTACACTCACCTATCTATACTAAAATATGTCTACTATTTCAATAAAATGACTAAATCGTTAAGAACACAATTCTCATTCTTGCGGATTTTTCAACATTTTCTCAGTGAATAACACAGTATACGATTCAATTTTTTATATTCGGAGTTCAAATACGTCATCTCCATGTAAGTTTTTCAATGAAATATGAGTTTATTTAATATGTTCAAACCTAGTGGTGCATGCGCATCGCTTTTGATGAGCTACCTCTTCGGTATATTTGCTACAAGATCCCAGGAGATATGATGAACCTTATACAGGGTGACAATTTGAAAAGTTGCCAGGCCAATTATGTCGCGACGAGGATGTTTTCAGAGAAAATGCTGGAACAGGTCAATTTCTATTCGTAGGGGGACATATTTTGAGCAGATTTGTAAGCCAAAATCTCCCCAATCCTAGGTGTAAAGGCTATCACCCCTAAATTCTTAAAAGGGAATAGGGGGTGAGCTATACCTCAATTATAAGATCACTTGTCTCTTTTCATGAATACTATGGTTTGCAAAAACCCCTTACAGGGGCTGACAATTTGAAAACTTACCAGACCAATTGTTTCTCGATAGGGATTTTTTCAGAGAAAATACCTGAACAGGTCAATTTTTATTCGGAGGGGAACATGTTTCTAGCATAATTGTAAGCCAAAATTTCCTCAATATTGTGTATAGGGGTTGTCACCGCTAAATTCTTATTAGGGTGAGCTATACCTCAATTGGAAGGCAATATGTTCCTCTACATGAACACTACAGTTTGCATATTCTTTATTGCTCAAATGACTGATATCATGCTTCTCATCGATTTACACATGTAGCCAAGTCTTTATGATGAAGATAAATGCTTCTGTGTCACTGCTATTTAGTACTGTTTTTCAAGTGTGGGTCGTTCGTACAAGAGATATTTTACGAGATAATAGTACAGTAAGTATGAATGCCTTGCAAATACTTGAGAGAGTTACCAAAAATCGGCAATATAGTATTATGTAGGGGGACACATTATGGTTTAGCTCACCCTCAATTCCCTATGGAGAATTTAGGAGTGATATAGGCCCCACACCTAGGTTTGAGGAGATTTCGGCTTACAATTTTGCTCAAAATATGTCCCCCTTCCTTCCAATATTGAAGGGGGACACCCCTTCAAGAGCCATCACGCTAAACAAAGGAAAACTTCCGCGCTAGGCTCTCCTACCCAGCAGGCAGCGGCAGTCGCAGTACGCCTAGTCCACTAATCCTTAGGCGGCGCACCCCCAATATTAGGTTACACCGTATAGCACGTGTAATCGCGATCCGGCGGGACAAGCTCCGCCCTCGGTCAGTGTGTGAAATCAGCGCAGCACTGCTACTCCTATGTACACACAGTGAGCGGTCTGTGAGCGCTCCTAATCCAATCCCACAGCACGGCAATGTTTGACCCCCGACGAAGGGACGGCGGTTTCGCTATTCCGACCTCCGCCGGGTGTCCACGACTCGGATACTAGTGCTCCGAAGACCCGACACTTCATTGTGGCGACCTGGCCACAACATATATTGCATACTAGACCTTAAGCACTCAGTCCGACACCTCAAACGCTGGCTGTGTTCATGAACAGGGGTGGTTAGGGTCTCCAGCCGAGTAGCCTTGGATAATAGTGATGCCAGTGCTCGCATGCCGACACCTCAAACAGGCCCGACTGACCCCCGACCTGGTCTCAAGGGCATGCAACAAGAACGTTTCGCCAAGACCGTCCACTGCCCCCGCGGTATTCTACAGACTCAACTGCGAAACCAGCTGCCCCCACGAGGCCGTCTCCAAGAGCGGGCCTGGTAGGGCTCCCCCTCCCCGTGGTTCCATTGTTATCCCTTAAGGGCCTACCGAGAATGGTAGCGGTCGCCAGTAGGGCTCCAGGTCCGAAACCCTAGATAGACCAGAAGGAATCTTTCCCTTCCGCGCTGACTACACGCACCCCCTATGGCTAGCGCAGATCGATAGTGAGGTGGTTCGTCCGTTGCCCACGTACATGGGATTGGGTAGACCCACAACAGTTTTAAGGGTGCACACCCTGTGCTGCAGAGTGCACCCGATGCCAGGAACCCACATAGCCGCTTCCTAAGAAGCGTTACCAGTGTTCGCCACGAAGAGGCTGTGGTTTGGACTTTGAACAACTTCTATAACTACTTAATTAAAGGAATCAATAAAAAATTGCAAACGATAGTATTCATGTAGAAAAACAAGTGATCTTTTAATTGAGGCAAATCTCACCCCCTATTTCCTATTAAGAATTTAGGGGTGCTATCCCCTACACCTAGGGTTGAGAAGATTTCGGCTTACAATTCTGCTCAAAATATGCCCCCCTCCTAATAAAAATTGAACTGTTCCGGTGTTTTCCATGAAAACATCCTTGTCGCCACATATTCGGCCTGGCAAGTTTTTAAATTGTCACCCCGTAGATTTAAATAATCGGAGTGCGTCGTCCTTGCACGATAATTCTGAATTGGTTGATGTGTTTATTTCCCGATTTTTTAGGTAGTCTACCAACCACGCCCGCAGGATGCGCGAGTGGGTACCTAGGTCGTCGTAGAACAGATCTAATGCCCACAATTCCATCTAGAGATTCACTAAGTAATGCGTCACGCAAGTCACTTAGTCACTCGCCAGGTAGGGCTTATTCCATGACACGGTTAGATCAGCTTGCTAAACCCAGACAGCGGCCTGACCTGCCTGCTTTGAATGAATCCGACTCCTCCTTTAGACCTTTATCCCATCGCTCCCACCACCACTCTTCTGTTACACGTAGTATGAGTCATCTAGCTGTCGGTAAGGCACGACCTGTTCAGCTGCAGCCGAGGAAGAGCCTGAACAAGTCGGACAGCAGGAGCATGGATCAGTTGTCCTATGGGCCTATGATTGTGCCGCGCAGCACGAGGGCTACGCACCTACGTCAAACCAAAATGCAGGCTTCTTCTAATTCGAGCGATGGTACGTGCGTTAGGCCTCTGGATCTCTCTCGACCCGTCCTCTTGTCGTTCGTTTTCTTTTGTTGTTTTGTGACCAATGGATGAAGACAATGATGTTGTAGTTGATCGAGGTTATTTGGGTTCATGAAAAACGTAATTTCGTTGTAATTGAAGATCCTAATCTCAGAGTAAGAGATAAACATAGAGATGCCCCTACGCTTGAACAGTACAGCATTGTGATCAACCAAGCATTAGAGTGAGATGGAAAGCATTTCACTGACGCACTGGGGTGAAGTGAACAATATTTCTACAATTCCTAAATATAATACATATAACATTTTCGTAATTTTGCCTTAGTTATAATTGACGGAATAGCCTTAAGCAACAATAAATTGCCACAAAATCAGTAAAATAATTCAGTTTATGAACGTCAAATCGAAATGAAAATGAAAACACATTGCATCCCGAAACTAAACACTAACAGACGATGATGCCAAACTGAAAGAATTGTCTGTAACAGACGCTGTTAGTATCAGAGAAAGGGGAGCTCTAGACTAATTATCCGAATGAGGAATAAACATACGGCACGAATTCGCAACACCGGAATATTGTTCGCGCGCATAAACAGATTCTACTTGGCTGCATAACAAAGGCGCGAAGGTATCTCTAGGTTTACTTTTCACTCTGAGGCCCTAATGCTCAGAGTAAAAGGTAAACCTAGAGATACCTTCACGCATTTGTTGACGCAGCCAATTAGAATCTGTTCAAGCACACGAACAACATTCTGGCGTTACGAACTTGTGCCTTATCTTTATTTCTTATTCGGATAATTGGTCTACCGCTCCCCTGCTCTGATACTAACGGCTTGCGTCTGTTACAGATAATACTGTCAGTTTGGCATCATCGTCTGTTAGTGTTTAGTTACTCGATGCGTCGTGTTTACATTTTCATTTCGAGTTAACATTGATTAACCCAATTATTTTACTGATTTGGTGGCAGTTTATTGTTTCTCTAGGGTATTCCGGTAATTATAGCTGTGGCAAAATCACGAAAATGCTGTATTATACCCTGAAATTATCGAAATGAAAATCTGACTCGTTGTTCACTTCACTCCAGTGCGGCAGTGAAATGCTTTCCATCTCACTCTAGAGCTTGGTTGATTACAATGCAGTACAGTACAAGCGTTGTAGGATCTCTATGTTCACTTCTCACTTTGAGTAATGGCTATACAAGGCTTTCGTGGATCTAAAATTTACCGAAGCATATTTTTTTTAGTATGATATAGGTTACGAAATCGGCAGCTTTCCAAAAAGACAAGATACCTCAATGCGCTTTATTCTTCATAGCATTTTCCTAACTTGGTATTAGGTTCATGGAAATTTCATACACCTTGTGGTCAGGAGAGAATGATAATTTTGCAAGGGTAAATAATCTTGAAAATGAAATTTTTTGTCTCTACCACGAATCCAGCTCCCGTTTTGTCTAACGGATATAGAAACTTTTTCAGATGGACATTTAAAAATTCTGAAAAAATTATTTGTTCTATTCCCTCAAAATGGTGTGATTAAGACATTTTTGGAACATATTCGATTTTCATTTATTTTCAGCTATTCACTTCTTAGGAATAGGCCAACTACAACGTTAAGTGAAAAGCTTCATCCAATGGTCTACAGAAAAAAAAACAACCTGTATTGCTTTTATTTATTTTCTAATTGTTGCAGCTAAGGTTTTTAGATGCGGTGTCACAAGCTTCTGATTGACCCTACCGGCTGGCGATCAGTTAAATAATTCATTTTTCAAGAGTCATGCGAAAATATGAAACTTCCTATGATGTCGGTAAAAAGGACATTTTTTATTTCGATTAGCTTTTCTTAAAACTTAATTGATCGCTGGCTTCCCCCGAGATGAGATTCCAGATGTGATTAAGGTGGCTAGGATCTCTTTTCTGTTTACTAAGATTGGTTGGGCTACGTTGGAGAGTACTTCTATGCTAATACCCCCACCCCCCTTTTAATTGGTGATTATTTCGAGAAGGTTTCGAAGATTACGGGAGGTTTATGTTGGCATTTCTAGCTTCAATTTGTCGTATACTTTTCTGGAGGATAAAGTTGTTAATTTACAGTGTGGTAATAAAATGGTGGTGGCTCTGCTTGCTTTATCCTACTCTATTTGCATGTTATAACTTGTATTTAATGTATTCAATTTGAAGCTTCTTATCATCACGAAATTTACTTTTATTTTTACACGACTATTCGCTTTGCTTTCACCATTGACAGTGCCTTTAGGTTGCTTTAATACGTGAAATGAAGGAGAATGAAAGAAAAATGTGTTTAAATATTTGTCCTTTTGTTGAATTAAGGATGTTATCTTGAGTAAGCAGTTGATTATCAAATCCACAGGGGCGTTATGGAAATGTCGTTAATTTTTTTTTGTCAAAACTAGGGGTCCGAAACCACGTGTTTGAGGCTGGCTTGACTAGGCCTTACTGGAGCTACATATAAAACTCCTTCAGCTACAGTTGAGGTTCTTCTGGATCTCACCCTGATGCACATGCGAAATACGTCTAATGAATGCCCTCAGAATGGATAATAAATTGTGTCCTAGTAAGGGACAAGAAAGAATTTTCGAATCACTCGGTGAGGTAAACCAGCTACCAAGTTATCATAGGTGATCGTCAAGAATGTGTGGAAAGGTTAGCTCGACTAGTGGTAGAAAAAACCACCTCATCTGGTATACAGATAGGCCCCTAAGGGAGCAAGGGGCAGGCATAGACATATACGACCCCAAATACATTGGATAAGTGCTTATCTGAAAACCGAAAATAACGCTTCAAACTAATATTCTGGCCATAGAGAGAGGCGCCTAAGTATTTCTGTCGAGACAGTTTAAGGGATCCAAAATTTGTATTGCCTGTGATAGTCAGGTGGCACTAAGGCAAATGATGGCCGTTGATTGTAAATCAAGGACCATTTTAGCTGTGAACAATCCCTCACAACACTGAGGAAGTACCTCTAACTAATTCTGATAGAACTTTGCCAAGGATGTTATATTTCCTGACAAATTGTAGTTCTAGGATCGTAATGCAATTAGCCATACACTCAGATAGTCAAGCTGCTATTAAAGTACTGAGCTCCTACGTCATCGACTCAAAGGTGATCTGGGAGTGCTGGAACAAACTCAATAAGGTAGGCAAGAAAAATAAGGTCTTTTTAACCTGGGTTTCCGGCCATTCGGGAATCAAAGGAAACGAAGAGGCCAATACACTTGCCAATGTCACTCATTGGCCCAGAACCCTTTTGTGGTATAAGTAAATGTACCTGGATCTGGATAAGGAGAAAGCCGAGAGGAAAAACTTTGGCGAAATCTCCCAGGGATGGATCATTCCACTAAGTTCCTTCGGAACTTTGAAACAGCAAGATCCAAAAAATATCTGAATCTTGGTAAGAAACAATTAAACCTCCTCACTGGCTTCCTTACAGGACACTGTCGTCTTTAGAAGCACCTGTTGAGGATGGCATTGTAGGACACTGACGAGTGTAGGTTCTGTGGGGAGGAGGAAGAAACCCCCATTCACCTAGTCACAGAAAGCGTTGGCATTGCGAGCCTAAGGAGACAATGTCTTGGTCGAGAAACTTGTAAGAGTGAGGAATTAGCCTCGTTGAAGCCTTCACAGACACTGGATTTTATCAGATATCTGGAACTGGAAGGCGAGCTGTGAAGGATGTGGTCAGAACAGCTCTGTAAGTGGGGCACAATAGACCTTGAGGTCGTAGTGAACTGTAACCCCTTTTTAAACGATATAACTATATGGTAGCGCACAAAAGACCTCATTGGTCAGAGTGCAGCAAGGTATTCACGGTGCCAATCAAACAAAATCTAAACTACAGTCTACCTTGAAACACTAAAGGTAAGGTCAGATGCATCCGTTTGTCCGACGGTACGATGATACGACAGCTCTCCTATTGGTCACATTTTTGGCGCCTATGATCATCCGATAACGTCTGTCCACATGCTTCCGTGTACGTTCGTACGAAATGACATGATAAAAGGCGGAAATTTTGAATTTAGACGAACTAGGTTTACTTTCCTGGTATCTATAGATACCAGACTTGACTTATTCAGATAATAATAATGATCCCATCGTTAATAAGTATCGTTAATTACATTATATAATTATTAATATTAAGACAATTCAGTAGTTTATCGGCAAAGGAACCAGAACAAAAACTTATTTTCTTTCAGCGACGTCGTTTCGGAAAATTTATTTCCTTCTTCAGGCTACAAAAATATATAAAATACAATCAGTCGAGCACTCAGAGAGAATCAAAAGGAATACAAACGTCAAAAATAATTAAAAAAATATAAAATATACAATGTGAATACATATACGTCATAAAGATAAAAAATAAAATCTATAAGAAGTCCAAATAAAATGAACAATAAGGACATATTCAAAGACTCACACCATAAAAAAATATTACAATTAAATATAAAAAAAAATTATTGTAAATCTAAAATTTACAAGAAAAGAGAACTCACCACATCAGAATAAAAACCATAAACATGATAAAATATAGGAATACATAATCTACAGGGAAAATAGGTTCTAACGCAAATTACATAGTGACATAAAATAAAACATTTGAAATCAAAGCGGCAACCAACAATGAAAGACAGGTAACATATGTTCACTGTCTTAGTCCGACTTCTTTGATCAAATACAATATACAGCGCTCAGCGTATCTACATCTGTTCTAAAATTTACTGTGTTAGGTGTGCGTCTAATAAAAATCATTTCATTAATTAATCTTTTAGACAAATTTTGCTCTGTACACAACACCTTAACATTATCGAAATCGAACGAATGATCATTGTCAACCGCGTGTGTAGAAAGTGCAGTAGCCTGCGATAAATACGACAGTCCCTACTATGTTGACTCATTTGGTTTTCAAGTACTGCTGCCAGAATGAGTCAACATAGTAGGGACTGTCGTAATTTATCGCAGGCTACTGCAATTTCTACACACGCGGTTGACAATGATCATTCGTTCGATTTCGCGATAATGTTAAGGGTTGTGTACAGAGCAAAATTTGTCTAAAGATAATTAATGAAATGATTTATTAGACGCACACCTAACACAGTAAATTTTAGAACAGATGTAGATACGCTGAGCGCTGTACTTGATATTGTAATTTGATCAAAGAAGTCGGACTAAGACAGTGAACATATGTGTACTGTCTTTCATTGTTGGTTGCCGCTTTGATTTCAAATGTTGTTTATTATGTCACATGTAATTTGCGTTAGAAACCTATTTTGTCCTTATTGTTCATTTTAATTGGACTTCTATAATATTATTTTTTATCTTTTGACGTATATGTATTCAACATTGTTATATTTTTATTTTTTATTATTTTTTGACGGTTGTATTCCTTTTGATTCTCTCTGAGTGCTCGACTGATTGTATTTTATATATTTTTGTAGCCTGAGAAGGAAATAAAATTTCCGAAACGTCGCTGAAAGAATAATAAGTTTTTGTTCTGGTCCTTGTTCCGAAAAACTACTGAATTGTATTATTTTTTGGAACGATATAACCTTCGACCGAATAATATTAAGATTTTCAACGTACCTACCTATTTTCATATATATTTATATCTGGTGTGTGTTTGCCACAAACATTTGTATTGTGGTTTGGTTGTTCAAATCACCTCCAATGTAAGAGAAAGTCTTTCAGCTGCTGAAATAGGTTCCCTTACATTACCTATCTTTATTAGTTTGGGTCCTAATAAGTTTAAATTTCGTGAAAAGTCTCCCTAGACATTCTTAAATAATTGGAATATTTTCGTGATCGGTCAGTTTCATTTCTTGTAGTAAATTATAATAAACACAGTCTTCTGTTTATTGCGTTTTTCTTCTTCCTTCTTCTAATTAATAATAACGATAAAAGCAAAATTGTAGAACTTTTCTTTTTTACTAACAATCTATTATTATTCATTTTCGAAACTGGCTTGTAGATGAACTCGAATCGCAACAGAAAGAAAACTGAACGTTTGAGGTCGTGAGTGAAGTTATGTTCCATCCGATATCGGACAAAAGTTAAAATATTTTAACTTTATACGACGTCGTACGAACGGGTCCATCCATCGGATGATTATTGGCGCCAAAATGTTGGCCAATAGGAGAGCCGTCGTATCATCGTGCCGTCGGACAAACGGATGCATCTGACCTTACCTTATGTCTGCTATCTTGGTGTGGAAACTGAGCTGTTGCAATAACTCTTAAGCTTAAATTCATAATTGATATTTGCAACTAACCATTGTTCTTTCGTTTTCCTGATTTATTCTTTAACCACGATGTCCGTCATAACCATGGGTGAAGTGTTCACCAAGTTTTCTGTGTTTCATGTAGCGTCATCGAGGCCGAGCAGTTCCATGAGCCATCAGAGCACAACAAGTGTAACCAGTTCGGTGAGTGTAAGGCACCGGCCTTCCTCTGGTCCTCGAAAACCAAGGCCCGCTAGTATCGCAATTACGGGAGTCTCGGCGAATCAAGATAAAAAATTGGACGTTACAAAGCCACCTTTGCCCAAGAGAAAATCAATCACGAGATCGACGGAAAAAGTTTCGAAGAGCAAGCCTTCCACTGGAGAGAACACGCCCAAACCTTTGGTCTCGCCTACTGCTACTGAGATCATTAGTGTAATCGAGAGAAAGGTAAATGGCGACTTCGGGGAGACACATAAAAAACCGCCGGATACTGTGCCCGCCCCTGAAGCGCAACATACTGTGGAGGCATCAGTAGAGCAGAAGCCCGCACAGGAGGTGGCTACGGATAATCTCTTGGACCTCGGTTCCGAAAATGTGTCAGCTACAGCACAACAGTAAGTCCTTCAATTTATGCAATCTTTCTGTCACTATTATCAAGTATCATCTTATATGATTACCCCTGCTTTGGATGCAATTTCTTCTCTTAAAATCACTTGTAGATTGTTTAAGGAAGTAACATTCCACTGCGACCTAGTGCCCCTCACCCAGATCTGTTTTCGCAACTGTATTAAGTCGGCCATGGACATCTTTATTTTTCATCCGTTTTCCTCGCCTCGGTTCGAACCGCCGAGTCATATCGCGGAACTGTTTTGCCCACATACTTTGGTAGTAAATTCTACCAGTTATTTTGCTGTCGTTCGCGAATAAGCACGTCAGCAGTGGCGGCCGCAGTTTCGGTGCAAAAAAAAAAAAGAAACGCGAGTGGTACTACGCTAATGAAAAATAACCGCCGATTCTCGACGAAATCCCCACACATAGTCGGTATGGCACGACAACCGATAAACCGTCGTGACAAAAATCAAGCATCGGCAGATATTTTTACCGACGGTTTTTCGCCACACAGATTGGTTTTTGACGCTATTGCCGAGATGCTTCTGATCGCAACGGTACGAATGGATGAAAAATAACGATGTCTATGGCCGGCATTAGAGCTTGCTGTTCAGTTCCAGAGCTTCAATGAAAGGGCTTCAAGGAGGTTAGATCCGCGTTTCTTCTATAATTCTCCTGTCCATTGCATTGCGTGGCAATCTGTAACTAAATGAATGAGTTTTCCCCTTCTCTTCCCTACAGAATCTACACTTGTCAATTTCTGTTAAACCTATTCTATTGCTTCTTAAGGCGATAATGTCCTGTTAGAAAGCCATTAATTATTCCTGAATCCTTTTTGGACCTTGCAATTTTAAAGTTCCGAAGGAACTGTTAGGAAGCCAGAGAGGAGGCTTTCAATGTTCCGAAGGAACTGTTTTTTGGAATGAGCCATTCCCGGAAGACTCCTGCAGTGTGCTTCTTTTTCAGTTACTTTCTTTCCCGAAAACTCTTTCTTATAGGTGCATTTGCATTCAACATTGAAAGGTTCTGGGCCAGTAGGTAGACACAGAATTTCGCAGGCAAGTTGAGCAGATGTATATTCGAAAATTTCACGTGCCTTAACTGACTAAACGCAGTTGTCTCATTGAAATAATGTAGTGTTGTCTCTTTCTAAACGTTGGAAGTGGCAATATGGAAGAAAACTTACAGTACGCACATCGAATTATTTAATGCCCGTAATACTCGATTCCAGTCCTTTGGTTGCCTACCATACTGGTCTGCGCGAGAACTTCTTTTCTCTACAAAAATGCACACCGCGCAATGAAGTTCGTATTCGCTTGCGAGAATACGGGGCGGGCCTGCCTGAATTAAGCCCCTCCCAACGATAAGAGAAACAAGAATACATTATCGGCATGTTTCAACTCACGAAATAACCGTTCAATGATCGTTCATGGACCGTCAGGATTCTGCGCAATGTATAAAAATGTGTTCATTTTATTTATTGCGCTGAATCCTGACGATTCATAGATGGTCACTGAACGGTTATTTCGTGAATTGGAACAAACCTTTTATTGCAATAAGACAGCTGGAATCGGTCAGTTACAGCATGTGAAACTTTCAAATATACATCTGCCCAACTTGCCTGCAAAATTCGCTGTCAGGTGCATTGTATATCGTATCTTTCCTATATGAATTTCCGTATAACCTGTATAATAAGATCGTTTCTTCATTTTCCAGTAGAAATTATTTGTTTCACTTTTATTATTTTGCTAAAATTGTGATTATTGTTTCGTAGGACAGAAGTTGAAATCAAAACGTCCATTCCTGTAGAAAACAAAACTGAAACAGATTCGTCTAGTAATCAAGCCCAGACCGACGAAACAAGTGTAAATAAAAGTGAAAATCTACCTCAAGTTGTTGATACCAAAGTCACAGATAACAAAATAATGTCAGCAGTCAATAATGTAGAAACAACTTTAACAACTAGTTTAGTTGAAAATAAGGAAACAACAGTTTCCCAAACTAAAGAATTGACTTCGTCAGTCTATAACGAAATGAATGTAAGTAAAGAAATGACGATGTCACAAATCAGTAGTGAGATGACTGCTTCCCAAATAAAAAAAATAAGTACAGAAGAGGAAGCCAAAGCTGCCATTGCCGAAAGAAGGCGATTAGCAAAAGAGGAGGCTGCCAGAAAAGCCGAACAAGAAAGACTTAGGGTTGAAGCTGAGCAACAGGCTGAATTAGAAAGGCAACGGCAGGAAGAAGAGCAAGTTAGGTTGCTCATTGAAGCCCAGAGAGCAGCAGAGGAACAGCGCCTCAATGAAGTAAGACTGAGATTACACTATGTACTGTACGAACTGAAAGCAACTGAATATATTGATATAATAAAGTGAAAGCAGAGAATAATATTAATCGATAGAAATCAACCAATATTAAACTTGTATCATTCAGAGCTATCCTGTGCTGATGAGTCCTAATAAGGACGAAATGGCCATCCATAGGTGCTCTGATTGATACCACTTCCTTGCATTTTGTCTTGAACAAGGACGAAATTAGCTCAGAAGTATGAGTTTAATATTGGTTGAATTCATTGATTAATATTATTCTCCGCTTTCACTTTATTGATATTCATGGCGATGTTACGCGTTAAACCTTCTCTAATATTGATATAATGATTTTGCAATTTCCATTATACTTACTTCTTTTTTTCAACGTTTCGGGTAGCATCAGGAAGACACTTTCGACTCAGAACTCTCAAAAATGCAACTTTTGTTACTCTTCCACAATGTTTATCATTTTAGACAGTTCTCATAGATGACTTTGATCTATTTTTGTTTTATTCAGTTGTTAAACAGTTTTTATTTTTATTAAGCTGAAATTATTGTTGAAACCCAGATGTTTTTTATACCAACAGACGGTTGACTGATGGGGTTAACAGTTATTGACAGAAGAGAGAGAGAAAGTATATTTATTGCTTGGCAAATGGCTAACGACTTGCGTCTTTCTGCCCGTGTGAATTACATTTTGTGTACATTATTACAAATGGAAAAATAATTAAGATATTCTGATTTGACAAAAAAAACGGAATACATGTGTTTACAAAAAAAAAGTAATTATATATGTTAGTATCTACGGCATTTCTGAGAGATCCTTTATTACATCCATTAGTGGCTTAGTTGGATACTTTCGTCTGTGTTGTCTGCTGTCATTTTCCTGTATCGTGGTGCATTGTAGGATTTGTAGGTTGTGGGGGTTGTTTACAAATGTTTTCCCTAAAGTTCTGAATCTATTTAATATTGGTTCTATCTTCATTTTTTCATACAGTAGGGAGTTATTGACATTTTTTCATCTTTTGATATTATGGAATCTTCACCCCATAAAATCTTATGGTATTCATTCAAAGCATGTTGGACAAGATTTGACTTATCAATATCGCCAAGTTGAGCTAGTTTTTATGTTCTTTGATTCGATCATTTTAGGAGTGAAGCTTCCATAATATCAAAAGAAGAAAAACTTAGACGTAGAAAATTGAAGCTTTCATGCCAATAAACGAGAACCCCATCAGTCAACCATCTATTTTTATTGAAAACATCTGATCTCCAATAATAAGATGCAGCCTAAGAAAGATCAAATGAATTTCTGACAACTGAATAAATCAAAAATATTTCAAAGTCATCGATCGTTTTCTGGGAACAGTAAAAAATGATTAGTAATGATGGTTGCTTTTTAAAGAGTTCAGTAAATGCTGGCCAAACCGTTGAATAAAATTAGTAAATATGATGAAAATAGCCTAAATAATAATTCAATTCAGTAACTGCATGTATGGTTACAGGCTATCCAAGAAGCTAAAAGGAAAGAAGAGGAAGAACTGAAGCGTAAAGAAGAAGAAGCTCGACTGAAAGCTTTCAAAGAAGAAGCAGATAGAAAAGCTAGAATAGAAGCGGAAAAGCAAAAGGCTGAACAGCAAGAACGTCTTATCAAAGAAGAAAAAGAAAGGGAGGCCCGTAGAAAGCGTGTGGAAGCAATCATGTTAAGGACAAGAGGAAAACAGAACACGAACAGTCAACAGGTAATTAACCTTTCTAGGTGACAGTGACGTATGTCATTTTTAAATGATGTTGCATTTGTCAAAATTAGTCAAATTTCCGTCAGCACTTTTCAGTTCATCATCACAACATTTCGCTAAAATTCAATTCAATTCTGAACATACTAGAAACGAATTATTATTCTCGGTCTGCATCGGTACCAATCAATAACTCATATTATTTATCATTCAGAATCAATGTCGATATTCAGATTTGGTCTCCTAATTTTAAATCTTAACTTTTTGTGAATTGTCATCCGAAAAAGTCATGTTCTATTTGTCAAATCTACTTCACTTCTAACTGAAGTCATTTTGGAAATTATGCGGGCAAATAGAAAGCTAGGTATTTATTTTGTAACCTATATAAATACTACTGGTCACTGAACTGATGATCTTGAAAATTTTATAAGGCCAAGGTCAGAGTGTGACATACTTCTTAAAAATCAATTTCAAGCAGATAACCGGTTATCATTTTGGTCAACCAATTGCATTCAAGCGGTTTTGGTTATTTTTGGTTCAAATGACGTCATGAATTAGCCCTTCGACGTCATTGTTTTGAACCGCAAATAACCAGACTCAAGAGCTGGGTTAAACTTCTGGTTATTAGGGTTGTACGCTGCAAATTTCAAAAGTTGTTGACTGACGAAGCATACTTACGATTTATATTGAGAAAACTATTTCAACAATTTCAATTATCGGCTTAGTTTCATTAATTTAGGAATTAAACTTATCTATTGAAATCTCTAAGTAAGTTTTGGAAACTAACGCATCCAAAAGCTTCTGACTTGTTAATATCATTTAAAATAGAATTGTCCGAAGTTTTGGAAGATTGCTGATATTTTTTGAATATAACAATATATTCTTTCTTACTTGGATAATAGGAAAAGTTTTGTGTTACAATTAATACCTCTTGACGTTAGTAAAAATTATGAATTTGTGTTTAAGTTCCCAATAAAAGTTTTATTAACTTATTAACTTTACTGTGACATGTGAGATGTAGCCAAACACCACATGTGAATTTAAATCTATTGGATAGTGTCCTCCTGTATATTTCTCTGCGACATTTTCTCTTCGAATCATTTCTGTCAGAACAAAAAACTTTTTTGTGTCCAGCGGAACATTCTGAAAAACATATGTTCATCGTTACATTGAATCCTCATTTCAAACATTAATAATAATAATAATGTTTATTCATTTGCACACAATTATTATACCGATTTGGAAATTCACATCGAAAACATACGATATACAAGGCATCAGACAGAGAATTCTTCCCTCCAGTTGCTCAGATGAATAGGCGAGATAATCAAGTGCGATAACTGAATGAATTCAACTGTCTCACTGCGATAATCTAGTCTTGTCTCTCTCTTATCGCAGTATGGTAGGGAACCCGCACTCAACGTATAGAATTTTTTATTTGTCAGGCTGCCCGTAATACTCGATTCAAGTATTTACTGTTGCCTACCATACTAAAGAACTACGCTCCTCTAAATGATAAGAGAGAGACAAGACTAGAATAACGAAGTAAGACAACTGAATTCAGTGTGTTACAGCAAGTGATTGTCTCGACTATTCATCTGTGCAACTGGAGGGAAGAATTCTCTGTCTGATGCATTGTATATCGTATATTTCAGATGTGAATTTCCAAACCTGTATAACAATAAAAGGGAAATAAGTCAAACTGAAAGAACAAATTTAAATTAAAGAACAATATTCATTAATTCATTAATATTTTGGGATGCATGTAGTTCAACTGGAAAAGCATAATAATTTACACTCGCAAATCGAATTTTGTATTTATTGCATAACATAAAGAAAAATATAAATATAACCTATATTGACCAATAACCAGAAACTGCATTCAAGCGACGAGAGCCAAGGGCCGGTTATTCGTTCTGGGACGAAAAGGGAATAACCAAGGGCTGAACCACAGTATAGACGCTAACCAGTAGTCGCACTCCGTGGATCGATGCGCGAAATCCCGTTGGAGTAGAAATTTCAGTTCAGTTTTACTCCAACGGGATTTCGCGCATACCTCAGCGCGCTTCAATCCACGGAGTACGACTACTGGTTGGTGTCTATACTGTGGCTGAACCAATGATAACCACAGTTATTCTTGGTTATACGCTTGAAATTGATTAAATTTGATGCTATGTGTTCAAGTTATAAAACATAAAGGAACACTCGAACTATTATTGCTGCATGTTTTTTTCATTTTAATAGTTTTTTAATAACTCCGAAAAGTGAACTATTATTTTTTCAATGATATTTCAATCATATTTTCAATGATGTTTTGAAAAATGTGATTTGAATAACTAATTTTCAAATCCAATATGTTAATCTGATGTAATTTTTTGTCCTGCAACAGAATTCTGAAGAGTCTAGTGAGAATAAGTCTGAAAATAAAGTAAATGGTACTAAGCCCTTAAGAGAAGAGCAGAATGGACCGAATATAGTGAAGGAAGAAAGAGTGGATAATATGTGAGTATTAATTAGAATGGGATGTCCCCTCATTTTAGTGAACCTGCAATGATTAATACTCTTGTGAAGTCAATCTTCAAGATTTATTTAACAATTTCCCAAATCAAAATGTGTTGTAAATTTTTATTTCTAGTTAGATTATTGTAAATAATATTCAGTTATGTATTCCTAATTTTCTCACGATTTGTTCATTTTGTTTAATTTTGAATAGTTCATATTCAGTCAAAAGTATAGAATTGTGGAGAAATGTTAACTATTTAATTAATTGACAGTAATATTCTTTGTTGCCCTGTTTTATATCTGAATAAAATTGAAGGATTAGTTAGAAGTTTGTTTTTATTTCCTGCGTTTAGTTCAGTTTTCATTTTGTTCTTGTAAGAACTAGCTAGAAACATTACACATAGATATATGTTCAGTTGAAATTTAGCGTGATTAAGATGGTTGTATTCTGTTGGGTTTAGTAGTTTTATCACGTTGTTTACGTTTGCCTTAAATAATATTATTCAGTTGAAGTATTTTTCATCCTAGCATTAAAGTGTCCTGAGAGGAAGGATATCCATGTAAGTATTAGGTGGATTTTCTTACTAACCTAAAATTCGTGGTATAACAACCTGCAAGGAATGGCACTGAAAAATAAAAAGAATAAGCACGAGTAAAGAACTCATCTGAATATAAAATTTATATAACAATAAAGACTAATGGCGGTAACAACAAGAAAACTTTGGATGACAATTTTATCTGATTTTCATTTTTTCAAATATTTATTATTAATCAACCTAGATGTTTCAGACTGTAGAAAATTGTTCTTTCTGCATAATAAGACTTAATTTCCACTTATATATCTGAGAGTTGTCTCACAATAAATTTGAAACTTATTATAGTTTTTTGTAGTCAATGATTCTGTGATATATTTTACTTTTTTCTTATTGTCTTTACTTCACTTCTGGAATGAAATAATACAATGAATAATATTTCATTGAAAAAATAAACTTGAGAGTGAAGATTTTCCATACACTGGATTTATGATTTTTACTTTTTTGTGTTTTGAAGTGGATTCATTTTTCTATTATTCTATCAATATTGCTCCACTGCAAAGGCAAAACGCCTATAATTCCTTGAATTCCATTGATTTTACTTGGTGACTTTATGGGTCTGTGAACTTGATGTGAGAATACGAGCCATTTTAAACATCCTCCCTTACTTTGTGAAGAAACTACTATGTATAATTATACATATTAACTAAGTTGAAAACATATCATTTGTCGGTTCATAAAAAGATGATGCATTTCTTGCATAGGCAATATATAAATTTTTGCTTCTGCAATAGACAGAAGTTTATGAATAAATCAGCTCTTGCAATAACAAAAATAATACAGTATCAATTTTTTTCAACTTGAAGTAAATTGCTTGTCAAAAAATCTTTGCTTTATTGCTTCATTTGTTTCCCAGAGGAGGAGGGCCTAGTCAATCATAAAAAATGCATACCTACCCTGCGAAAAATACTTCTTCAAATTTATAGGGGCTGAAGCTCTGCTGGTTCTCAAGTTTAATAATTTTGGCTCACAAAACATACTAAAATTTTCATTTGCAGTTGTTCATTAAATCACCATTAACCTGTTGTTGTTCAGCGTTTTTGCTTTGCTGAAATGTATGAGAAAGACTAACACCATCCATTTGTAATTTCACCAATGCTTGTTCTTTTTTTTTCGAGTCAAGATTAACAAGTTTGGTAATTATCAACCAAGAGGAACAATTGAAATATTATTGCTGAGAATCGTTGTATGTATCAAATCAAATTCAAGCGACTAACCCGTTATCGTTTCGGTTAACCATTTCCACTCAACTTTAATGCAATTGGTTAACCGGTTAGCCGCTTGAAATTGATTTTAGTATTACGGAACGGCCATGAATTACAATATGCTTAATCCATGGATTAAGATTCAAACCTTGATTGATTTTACAGATCTGAATAGTAGATGAACATATGTCTACGCCACTAAAATGCGTTAAATAAAGGCATTAAATCAAAATGTCTGTGCAAGTTATCAACAAAATTATCGTGACTTTTTTTGTCTTTGATCTAAACCTAAATAATATCCCAATTTATTCTTCCCCGTGAATAAATCATCAAAATTTCCTTCGATAGCCATTATGTCTTTATTGATCAAATAATTTTCTTATTTGTGATGTTAGTTGATTATTTCGACATCGTCTTAAAGTGCAAATTTCAACTGAATAAATGACGTTCAAATGATTTCAATGCTATGGTGAATGAACATACATAAATATTACATATATATTATATTTTTTTTAACATGTATATTAATCATAATATAATAATTGCTATCGATGAATTTCTGTTCCAGAATGCAAGAAGATCCAGTGAAAAATGCAAATTCAGTTTCAATAGAGACAATAAATAGCAGCACGGATTCAATGAATTCAAATAATTTATGGCAAACTACCACTCAACCGTATGGTAACTTTGTCTTAAATAATAACAGTTAAATTTTTTGATTCTGTACGAAATGCCCTAGTAATCACAATTTTAATGATAGAGGTTGCCTCTTAAATTTCTCAAGAGGAGTGAATTTTAATTTTTTAGATAGCATTGAAATAAATTGTTATAACAATATTGGGAAGATTTCAAGAAATATAGTTTCTATTTACGTTTTAATTGCTTTGGTTGTCCTTAAAATGCCTTACGATTGAAGCAACGAAAAAACTCATTTTAGTATTATCCTATATTTTAATCATATGGATTGAACATTTTATAATTTTTTTCATCATTTAGCATTGTCAACAGTTTTTTATCAATTCGTGATTATATCTACTTCAAAATCCTACTCAAGCTTTATAAAACATGAATTTTTACCTAAAAAAAGTTGAGGTCATTGAATTCTAAATAAAAATCAATAATAATAACATTTATGTGTATTTGATAATAACATAACCACATACATATATTCAACAAAATCTAAAACTGGCAAGAGCTATGAAACAAATTATAATTAGATACCTGTATTACTTAAAATTGCTAAGGATTATTAGTGAGGGTAATTTCGATAGGCCTCAGATTAAGGCATTAAAAGTTTTTCTGGGACACAACCATCTTTTTTTCCTTTCTAAATTTTACTCTTCAATCACTTCTCTTCAGAATGGAACGTCTATATAATAATTTTCCCCTAAATTATTCCATATTTTCTATCAGTTATCAAAGACTAGCAATAATATAGATAATTATAGTATGTTTTTTTGTATAAATTCCAGAAATTTGGTGTAAATATATCTTTACATGAGATTTTTTTGTTATTTGACGATTCTGTTTGCAATATCATTCTAAAATATCTAAGTATTGATTATATTTTGTGAATATTAGGCAACTCTATAATTAATTTAATAACCTGTTATTATAATCGCTATTAAGTGACTGAAATATGAAGTGTTCCATCGTTATGCGGAAACCAATTGCTCAGGGGAGAACATATTTTTTTTTACAATTTGAATTATTAATTTTCTCTCCTACATACTAAGAGAACGCCACATCAATAATGGATACGATAGAATTTAATGATGTCTAATTGTTCAGACGCTGAAGCATTTGATTTCCGGATATTCCAATTTAATAAAGAAATTGTACTAGTCATTCTTCTATTTAGATATGGTCTATCAATGAAAATTGTGAATTAAGAAAGAAGTCAATGAGAATTGTATGGCAGTTGGAAAAGTATTGTGAAAAATTAGGTATATTTTATTTAGGTACGAAATAAAAATGATATTTGATGTGAGCACTTTCAACTAAGAAGAAAGTGAAATATTACATGACAATTCAGATACACATAAAAACGTAAATGTGGTTTATATAAGTCTTTCATCATTGAAAACCATATTCTGTTTTCATTTTGTTCTTATTGAAAACTTGGTCTCTACAATATATTTCTTCAGTCATGGTTGCTTGTTTTGTGCATTTTTTGAAGATATTGCCTGATGATCGATTTCTTCACTTATTTTTAAACCATAACTTTAATAAATTTTTTTATTTACATATCACACAAATTGAATTTCTTCAGTTATATGAAATTATAAAATATTGAATTTTAACTAAACTCGTTCATACTGAATAATATCAATGATTTGCAATTGATAGGTATAGCTCTTTCAGAAGGTTTCTCCTCTAGTAAGTGATCTGAAAATGTTAGGTTTTTTCATTGATAACAATAGGAATTCAATTTTAATCAAATATAATCTGTACTCATTCAATTATTGAATCTTATTTGAAGATTAAATCCTGATTGTGAATATATTTTAATAGAAGGAAATATATTGTTATTTGATATTTTAAATATAAAATTTCAAGTATTGAACTTTTGTAGATTCAACTAATAATATTTGAATCTATGAAAAATACTGTATGTAAATGGAAAATCTCTGATTATATCGGATTTAGGTGCTGAAACTAGGAGTATACATAATAACTTTACATGTGAAGTTCTTGATCATGTGAACAACGTTTAAATAAATTTTGAATAGTAGGTATGTTATACATTCGTTTTTCACATGATAAAAAGGTGTGATTTTTCATTGAATTGGAACATTTCATTGGTAAATAACAATTTTAGTGAATTAACTATGGTTTTATGCAACCTTTCACTAATGTCAGTAATATATCCAGTAATTTATACTCGGTTATTTACAATTCTGTAAAATGCTTGTTAAGTGCTTAATAAATGTAAACTTATTTATGAAACGAAACTTCTTATTATTCATCTTTTGCGCTAAATATCAATAAACTAGGAACACTTACACTTCTTTAGGTTTAATAATGTTGCTCAGTAACTATACAAAATATTATCATATCCGACTTCTAGGGGTTAGAATATGTTTTGTTTCTTTTGAGAAAGTAGATAAGCAAAAATAGTAGATATATTAAATATACTGGTATGGAAAACATAGAAAACTATACTATATTCAATGCACCAGAGAACTATGCCGTCCAGTTTTATATATATTTGATGCTCTACGATTATACACAATTAAATCTTTCGAATATCACACTGTTCAACTGGACGGTAAAGTTCTCTCTCTCTCTCTCTCTCTCTGATCCATTGAATATCCTATGTTTCCGATGTGATTTTCTATACCAAAATGCTTATGGAATATCATGACAAGATGCAATATTTTGAGTTTCTGGTTTGCCTCAATGCATATTTTTATTGATAATGCTTTCCAAAAATTGTGAAATATTTCTTTACTCTGAAAATTAAAATTAAACTTTTCAATGAGGTGTTCGTGTCAGTTTGAAGAACTAGTGAAGTGCTAGTCGGTAAAAATCGCATAGAATTATAGGAAAAATACCATTAAAGTGTTGCGTCTAAATTTGCATGGTGTGGAATCAATCAAACCCACATGGAATACATCAGATAAATTAAAAAACTGGCAAAGAGGTTCGCACTGCAAATATTGCTGAGAAGTTCATTCGATGTGCCACTCCTTTCTGAAGTTTGTTTTTCATTCAATTTATTTTCGAATCAGATTCGTTTCAAAAATCGTGATTAGATGTGAAAAACAAAATTTATGTGAAATTATGCACTTACTTGAGTGTTATAAAATACACTGTTACTTTGCACCAGCAATCAAAGTTTTTCGGTAGTACAAAGGTTGTCATACGATAGACCTAACATGGACCCAAGATTCCTTGATAACAACACCGACGCATTGAATATACAATGATTCAATTCTTTCGGCAACTCGTAATACTCGCTTCGAGTACCATCCTGCTAGAATTTAGTCACTCTCAACGAAAAGAACTTTATTCGTAGTTGATCATTTCGTCATTAACGTATCACGTAAATCTTTCGAATATACGACTCTTCAAGTGGACGTCAAAGTTCTCTCTTTCTGATGCATTGAAAATCAGATGTTTCTGATGTGATTTCCATAGCTGTGGTATACATGGGTGTGTTGAAAAATATGTCTTTAAATTAAACAAAAACATGTTTCATCATTAAATATTTGAAATGTTTATTTCCCAATACTCGTGGAAATACATTTATATATTTATACATATTATATACAAAAATATTGTCTTTTATAATTGAATCTTTTCGAAGTCTGAATCGATGTTGCCTCACTAGAAAAAATCACACCATTATCACTTCACTTCCATAGCATTTGTGGGCATATTCTCTGAAGCTCAAAATGAAAACATGCCAACTTATTTCTCTGAAAATAATTGGTATAAATTTATGATGACATATTTTTCTGATTTTTAAAAAATCAATTTGCTCAAGCTCAAAGGTATAATTGAAGAGCTCGGAGCAATAACTGGGTAACTCCATTTTCTAATGATACCGATATATCATATTCAATCTGCTAATATCCAACGTACGCAACTTTCGGTGCAACAATGGGGCAAATCCAGCGCTTTTGTAAGGAGTTTCAATCAAAATGGACTTACTTGAATGTATATTTCGGCGTAAAAATCAGGCAAATCCTGAAGTTTTTCCTCATTTCTCAACATTTCATGAAAACGGAGTTACCCGGTTATTGCTCCGAGGTCTTCAATTATTAAGTCCATATTATGACTGACTATAACTGATAATCATTTTAGAGCTGAAAAGGGAAAATATGTTCCCTTTCTGAGTTTCAAAACACTATTAATGAAACTGCCAAGCAAAATGAAATCAATATTTCTGAATTAATATAATTCCTATAAAAGTCAAGTTGAAAATGTGGAATCATACAAAATGAGAAGGAGGATTTGGAGACACAGTGTTTGTTTCATACCTTCATCGTAATATAAATCGAAATTCGTCTAATTCGTAGATGCTTGAGGATAACCTGAAATCAACTTTAATAAGTATTTAACGGATCAACAAAATGCTTGATCTACCTTCCAATGCTATTCAAAAGGGCGACTATTTCTGTTCGGAGAAGCTGAAAATTTTCCTTTGATCTGCTGTCATCTTTTACACTTTCATCAAATTTTCCAGAGAAAAGTATCTTGAGGGCTGTTCCCAGACCTTGAACCTGAAAATAGCACTTTTTTGGTCATATGGTTTTGTTTGTATTAGTAAAAGTAAGTAAGTATTCACAAATACTGTTCATATTATTCAAGATTAGAACTAGCTAAATTTCAATATCATGTTAATTAAAAACTTTTATACATGTCGAATTATTCGCTGTAACTAGAGTTCAATATTGAAATGAACTACAAAAAGACTGAAACGAAACAATGCGATACTAAATTCTTTTCACAGTTTCAACAACTTTCGCATTATGTATGGGGGAATCCCAGACCTTCTAGTTCCCTAAATAATCATTATGCCTGGTCTACAACCACTTCAGGCAACACACAATACGTCGTTTAGCCAACTTTACTAATGACCCGCTTAAACACCAATTCTCCTTCATAAACAAAACTCTTTTTCATTCAGTAAAAATTCGTATATTTGAATCAGGTCCATGTATGGTCATTTAGAAGGAGGAAACTTCTTTATGACATTGAATTTAGCAATGAGTAACTTCCATCAAGATTATTTTAGAAATGGTGGACTCTCAGAAAATGAAAGTGATTATCCAATTTAGTTTCATAGTCAGGTTTTCAAGAAAAAAATTATTGGAATCGACGAAATGAGCCAACTATTTCAAACGATCAGAATTGGTGGTTGAGTATGACGTACGCGTTAGCATTTATTTTATTGGTTATATGTATGTTGAATTACATTTTACAACAATGCCAACTGGCCACTCATCATGACCACTAATTATGCTTGCTCGTACGTCATCAATGTCATCATAGCGCGACGTGTGAACTTACTAGTACAGAAATCGCATTTTCAATATTTAATTGAAAATTAATTACTTGAAATTTTGAGAGGTACATATTCTACACTACTTTTCTGCTGTTGCATAAAAAAAACCTTTATTTTAACATACTGGAATGCCCATTTTAACAAGCATTTAAAAACCCAAAATTTTCCTGCATGTCAAGTTTCGATTTTAAATTTTAAATCAATTTAAAAGAGTTTCAATCATTTTATTTTTTGTTCCTTTTTTCTGCTTCGATTTTTTCGTTTCAGATTCAGAATTACGAAGGCATCTAGGGTAGTGTTATCGGTTGGACTCAATAAAGAAAAATCTTTCAATATTCAAATAGTTTTTGAGTGTTATTTTTGTTGGAACAGCGAGACAGGTTTTTTTCTATTGAGGTTTTTCCCTGAGCTCTGGTATCATATCAAAAATAGCATGGTACCCCGTTTAGCACTAACCTCAGTTAGGTTAGGTTAGGTTAAGTGTTATTTTTGTTGGAACGGTGAGACAGGGTTTTTTTCTACTGAGGTTTTTCAGAGCTCTGGTATGATACGAAAAAATAATATGGTACCCCGTTTTGCACTTACCTCAGTTAGGGATTTTTGTTTTATGTATTGTATTGTGTTAGCTCTTGATTTCAAAAGAATATATTTATATATACCTGAAGCTTTCCCCACAGTTTGCATTTATCACATCCTACGCAATCCATTATGGCCGATATATTTCTGAAATGTTGTTTGAATTCCTGCTTCAGTTTTTGCGTCTGTCCATGCTCGGTAAACATGACAGATTCATCGAAGTGGTAAGGAAATTTATTGACAATACTGAGTAGGTCTTTCATAGCAAATCTGGTATCCCAATCTTCAGAATCATTTCCAGTGTAGTAGATTTCTTTACCTAAGTAGGATGATGCTTTTTGAAGTGCTCTCAGTTCGAGGAGATATAGGAAGTATAAGTTACGAAGCCAACTTGTTCCCTGACCATTTGTCATTTCGGGGGAGAATTTTTTGCGGAATTCATCCAAATTATGACCCCACTCGCCCTGAGGATGCTTGAAACCTAAAATCACAAGAAATTAAACAATAAATATATGATATATTTTATATTTTTAACATTTGTTAGATCGTATTTTAAAATTCATTGTTTTTTTTAATATTATATGCAAAACTCTTGAAAAAAAAAGTTATATGATTACACATAAAACACAGGCATACCAAACATTTAACTCACTTGATTCTCTGAGAAGATATTTGGCACATACATGGATATTTATGCTTGCATGAAGACCAGAAATTGCTCTGTAAAATACTCTCTCTTCTAAGCACATATTATTCAAAGTATGACTTTGAATATATAAATTGAATTGTCCATTTGGTCTACAATAAAAATATTGAAGCAAAGATATCAATGTATAAGTATCACCAGATATACCTGAAGCAATTTTCTAGATAAATAGTTTTCCAAATTCGATGCGCAGAAACTCCTTTATAACCTGTGTATCGTTCTGGATTGAGAAGGAGATCCACATAACTGGAATCTTGATCGAAATCATCTAAAAGGCAGAAGTTATCCTGTGCATCATCGTAGGCACTCCATAGTTCAAAATCTTCATGGGCCTGATCGCTGATGGTGGAGTTCACTTTTCCCAATTTATTATCCAATTCATTATGACAATTAGAATCTGCAACATACTGGAACACATTTCAGAAATGATACAATGCTGATTAACAAAAAATACCTTATTTTCTGGTTTCAATTTGTTCACATCTTTTTCTTTCAGGCCTATTGGAACTTCATTCTCTTTGCATGGCTCTACATGACAATATCTTATACCACATTGGCTATTATCTTGCCAGAAGGAACATGTTTTGAATAAATTAACTTTGAAAAATCTGAAGTAATCTTTTTGGAGAAGACTCTGTAGCCTAGGATATATCTTGACATTATTAAAGTGGTCTACAGTGTCTACGTTACATGTACAATCATCTATTTGTCCCTGCAACTTAATAAAAATAGGATATTTATGAATAAATATTTGTATCGACATTATTCAATACCTGACAGAAGCAATCGTCATCTTCCTGGGATCCAAAATAACATTCTGATACTTTACAAAGAATTAGAATGAAAAGTAATTTCTTCATTGTATCAATAAAATAATATCTTCAATAATAGGTAATTCATGATCTACCTATTTATGGATGCTAACTGCATATTTTTTTTATTGGTTCTTTTGTTTATCCTAGCATAAAAGAATTTTATAAATGTCCATTCAAAAATCCCATAAAAAGTAGATTCAAATATTGAAAATAATGAAAAACAAAAAATTTTTCCTGGACTAGGATTTGTTGGTTAGAACCAAAGATTTTCAACAACATCTTTGGTTAGAACGAATTGTCAGCTTGACAACTAGTCCTTGATTTCTGTGATCATGGATGATGTTGACATGGCTCAATCAATTCTGATCAGTTTTATTTCATTTTAAATTGATAGAAAATTGAAATTATTTTCTACTGTTGAGTAGAAATATTTGCAGCAGAATCAATAGTGAATGATTTAAATGAGGACAAATTAATGTGATACTGATATAAACATTTGAGGGGGGTTGACGTTCGCCAGCTCATCTATTTTGGTGGAGTTTTTTCAAAATAAATACGTTTTCTTGCATTGGAAGGCAATATGAGTATTGAAATTTCACTAGCCTTTATAGATATCTTGCAAAATGATTTTAAGAACCTTTCTATGGAATGCAAAAAGAAATATCCTCAAGTTAGAGAAGTAGGTTATAATATTAAATAACTTGGAAGTTCATATTTGCTTTAGATGAATATTGCTCGACATTTATTCTTATTCAGTATAGGGTGTTATTGAGCTTAAAATATGTATTTTCAGGCTGCAGAAGAAGCGATCTTGAAGTTGAAAAGCGTTGCATCGAACCCTCAGAATACAATGTACATAATAAACCAAATTATATATCCTTTATCGCAAGGATGTGAGACGAAAGATGTTAAAATAATAAAAGTGAGTAAATAAGGAGAATTGTCTGCTTTCCAAAATTCGAACTGAATAATATTCTTTTTTCAGTTATGTCTCCAAATAATGCAAAAATTGATAACACATCAGCTTATTGACCAGAAAGGTGCTATGTTTATCACAAATACCTTGTGGTTGTTGATGGAATCTGGAATTGAAGAAGTTAAGCTATTGCAATCAGCTACTCTGCTTCTCACAACGAATAACATTGTCCATGGAGATACATTAGCGAAGGTGAGTGAATTGATAGGATTCTCCCATGATTATTTTCGAAAAATAATTTTTAGACGCTGGTACTTTGTTTCCGTCTACATTTTGCCAAAAATTCAACCACAATTAACACAGCTAGTGCAACAGTTAGACAATTGGTTTCTTTGGTATTTGAGAGGGTGGTAGCAGAAGATGAACACCTGTCAAAGTCTGACGAACCTCCGTTACCAAGGCAAATTGATTTAGAGGACCTGAAGAGTCCTAGTCCCAATGCTCCAAAGGGTATGAAATATTATGTCAATGTATCTATTATTTGTCATGTTGAAATTTTTTTAGGTTTACCTCCATGTGCTGCCGATGCTTATCTACTTTTTCAAGATTTAGTACAGTTGGTACATGCAGATCAACCGTGTTGGTTGATTGGTATGACGGAAATGACACGAACATTTGGTTTAGAGCTTTTAGAATCTGTTTTAGTTCAGTATTCTCAGATTTTTTATAAGGTAAAAAAGGGAATTGTAAATTCAAACATATTCATATGACTTCTAGTCTCTGAAACAGAAACAATTAAAAAATTTTCAATTACGATGAAATGCTCCTGCGTAAATCCTTTCACTAATTTATCAGGAGCAAATTGGTTTTGGAAAAAATTGTTGCCTAACAGTAAAACTAAAAAAGAAAATAAATGAAAAGAATAATGTAAAGTTTCCGTGTCTATATCAGACTCCTTCTTCAGACCAACTTGGAAAATCTTTGGAATTGTGTTTTTTTTGTTTGCAGTCTAATTGACATTGAAAGTTGACAATACATAGAGATGTTGATTCATTTAATTTTGAAATTCCTGATGTCATTTCCTTTTTCAATAAACCAATCCAAATACGATCTATTCCAACAGAACAATTATCTACTTCATCGAACAAAATACATGTGGATTACTTAATTTTCATTTTATAATTATCAGGTTCCGTCATTGGAATCTTTGTGTTGTTCCAGTTCATCATATTATCTCAGCTATTTGAATATACATAATCAGTGATTTGTGATCCTGTAATGTCTCTATTTTTGATGTCGTTCTTATGTTCGTGTTTTCTTATCTCTAAAGATCTTGATGTCTCTCCTGTATAAGAATTTCCACATATACAGGAAATATTGTAAATACAATTTTTCGATTTTTGTGTCTCATTCATTGGTTTAGTTCTGGTTAGAATGGATCTCAAATCATTTTGTGTTTTGAAAACAGTTCTTATGTTGAATTTGGAACTGATTCTTCTCATTTTTTCTGAAAGGCCAGGAATATAAGGAATGACGTTCAACAAATTTGGTTGTTCTAGACGTTTTCTGTTCGTACCTGATCATCATTAGAATTTTGATTAGATATTTTTCTTTCCAAATTTGGAATTTTTCTTTCTATAAAATTGGGTGTGTATTGATTATGAAGGCAAATTCATTATTTCAATTTCAGGTGTAGATTGAATCTATGATTAGAATAAAAATTTATATATCTATCAGTGTGGATTTGTTTGTTTCAAAATGATCTATGAATTTTCTTATTAGAACATCTAAAAAAGAAATTTGACTATTCTGTTCTAATTTCATCGTAAATTCAATAGTAGGTTCTTTATTATTGATGTTATCAAATAACTTATTCAATACCTCTCTGCCGTGTTGCCAAATTACAAAAATATCATTTACATATCGCCACCAAGTTTTTGGTTTCAGTGAATATGTTTCTATATATTTTTCTTATATTTATTGCTCATAATAGGTGATAAGGGAGAGCCCATGGCCATTCCTAATTTTTGTTCAAGGAAAACATCGTCTAATTGAAAATATGTTGAATTTAGACAAACTATTTTATTATCAGCAGTTAATTTAGTATATTTATATGACTTATTTATTTATTCTTATTCAATTGGTTCTGTTTATTTTCAGAATGAGGAATTCAGTTTTCTTTTGAAAGAGAGGGTGTGTGCGTTGGTAATAAAATTATTTTCACCAAATATCAAGTATCGTAATACAATTCCACAAAATGTTCAACAAGCCACTCCCTTTGAAAAGCCATATTTTCCAATAAGTATGCGTCTGTTGAGGGTTGTTTCAATTTTGATTCAAAAATATCACAGTCTTTTGGTAAGTTCTCAGAAAGAAATAAATATTTGCAATTTGACTACCCTAATTTCATAATTTCAGGTGACAGAATGCGAGATTTTCTTGTCTCTTATTGTCAAATTCTTGGACCCTGACAAGCCAAGTTGGCAAAGATCTTTGGCCTTGGAAGTGTTGCATAAAATGACCATTCAACCTGATTTATTAAACTCTTTTTGTTCCTGTTATGATCTCAATAAACATACCACAAGTATATTCCAAGATATAGTCAATTCTTTAGGTGCTTATGTTCAATCACTTTTCGTCAATCCTCAACTTCAAATGAGTGGAAATGGTGATAAAAGTAAATATTTATTCTTTAATATAAACCCAACTATTGATTTTTTAGGTCCGATGGTGCAGGGACAACCTCCAGGTTACATTGGAGGAATACCAACAACGCCTGGTATCTCTCCTCAACCAGGATTTCTATTGCGAGGTGTTTGGCTTCCAATTGTTACAATTTTTCCTACAGGACATGCAAGACCTGTCTAGTGAGTTTGGTGTTTGAAAATTTATTTTTGTTAATATTTATTTACTGACATTTATTCAGACCAATTCAATTATGGCATTAATTTTTTTTTCCAAAAATAACATTTTTGCTTATGAAATTAGTATCTGTAGGTTATGTGGATTGGCCACAGAAACCACCCAGCACATATCATACCAATGCAATGCAAACCATATACCTATAAAACTCTATACTGTTAACGTCAAATGAAAGTTTAAGAAATCTAGTTCAGTCATTTGCGCATGTGCAAACATGCAGAATTTAACCGACTTTTAAGTTGTTCTGTATGGGGTCCCCACTTCAAATGTTTATCAAGCACAATTCCCAAAAATCTCACACTATCATCAACCATTACAGAATCATTTATTGATTCGGGATAGTCCAATCTAGATCTGTCACTAAAAAAGAACATGCATTGAGTTTTCTCCAAATTCAATATGAGGTTGTGGTTACTTAACCAACTACCGACAAGCTTGATAACACTGTTCGATTCTTCCACAGCAGATGAAATACTTGAGGATCTGATCAAGTAATTGGCATCATCCGCAAACATTCTCGTCGAACACCTCAAAGGGAATCTCCTAGGTTTACGCATTTTTGGTAGAAAATTAATATAAACGATGAACAGAACAGGTCCGGCTATACTTCCTTGAGGTACGCCCATCAAGATTTCTCTTTCATCTGACACCAATATTTCACCATCAATCTCCATGATAACTATCTGTTTTTTTGATGTTAAATAGCTCTCCAATTGTCTCAACTGATTGTCCCTTATACCGCAATCCTCAAGAATCTCCAGCAATCTCTCATGTTCTACACAGTCGAAGGCCTTTGTCAAATCTAGAAATAAACTGATTGGGATTTCTCCCTGCTCAATAGACACAACAATTTCATTTATAAGTTCATAGACAGCTGTTTCAGTACTTCGGTTCTTCACAAACCCATGTTGGCATTCTGAGATCACACCAAATTTCTTGAAGAATTTCAGTAATCTAGTAGTTAGTATTTTCTCGAATACTTTTGAAAAAGAGGGCAGAATACTAACTGGTCTATAGTTATTTGGATCACTGATGTCTCCCTTTTTATGTAGAGGTTTGACAATGACAACTTTCAGTTGGTCTGGAAACATTCCCTCTTTGAAACATCGGTTAATAATAAAGCTCAGTGGTTCGAGTATAATATTGATCGATGATTTCAAAACTCTAATCGGTATCTCATCGTAACCACAAGATAATTTATTTTTTAAGGACCCAACAGCTTTCAATACTTCATCATGTAAAATATCAAACATGAAAAATGACTTATTGAGTTTACCTCTATCATAAGGGGTAGTTTTTTCCAGCATTTCAGTGATATCAGATGGGAAGTCCACGAAAAAGTCATTGAATCTATTTGGTAAACACGAGGGATCACCCTGACCATATGAAATTCTCCGAGAACTATCATTTTTAGTAAGAGAATTTATTACCTTTCATGAAGCCTTTGACTTATTTTCTGAATTACGAATTAGGCTGTTAAAATGATCTTTCTTTTTTTTGGACAATAAGTTGTCATATTGTTTTTTTATTGAAATGTACGTTGCTTTAAATTCAGGTCTGGCAAATGAAACTATATAGAGCTTATCTAAGATGTCCTTCAGATACTCGACATCGGGTGTTACTTTGATGTTCTTTTCATAAGAAGATAAGTAAACTTCAACCTTGGGAAAACATTGCTCAAAAGTCTTGGAAAAACGTTCGTGAAAAATATTCCAAAGTTGATTTGGATCACTTGAATAGGTATAGATGTCATCCCAATTTATTAAAGTTAGTTTTCGCACGAAATTTGCAATGGTTCCATCATTTATAATTCTCCTTTTAATTCTTTTCTTATTTATTTGATTACTGTATAAAGAGCTAGCAACAAACTTCAAAGCACAGTGATCGGATATATGATACTCTCAAATTATATGGTTGTCTCTCTAATCGACTAACACGGGCAGTCCGACGCATTGTCATTGTGTCCCTACCATACTGCTACTGCTAATTGAAGTTAAAATGACCCGGAGAAATGAGCACTACTGCGCAAGCGCAAAATTTCAAAGTTCAATTTGACAGCAACATAACCTTCGATTTGGTTTGGTAGTTTGCGCAGTTTGGACTATCCCTCCGGATCAAATTTCGTGAAAGCCTACCATGTTGACTTCAAACTTTTTATCACATTCACAGTATATATCTTATAAGTATATGGTGCAACAATGGCAATCAGAAGTAGGCTTAGGTTAGCAATCAGTCAAGTCAGAACCTAAAAGAATGATTCGATCATTTATTTTTAATATTAAGTTTTTCTACAGTAGTCTGACTATGTTCAAAGTTTTGATTGAGAATATTTCAGCTTGGAAATGCTTGATAAAATAGAACCTCCCGCAATACCAGATGGTTATGGAATATCAATAGCGTATGCAAGCCTTCTTGAAATAATTCGATCACTGCAAATAACAATATCAGTGTACCCATCGCAGAATCCTGAGTTGAAGACTAAAGAACATAATTTGCACTGTCAATTAATACAGTCCAGTTGGTGTGGTTTGTTGTCTGCTCTTAGTCCCCTCATTGACGCTAGCACTGATGAAGCTATAACAGAAAATATACTCAAGTCAGTTCAGACATATGCAGCTCTTTGCGGAGAGCTTGATCTTACCATACCTAGAGATGCTTTCATAACAGCCATTTGTAAATCTTCTTTACCTCCGCATTATGCATTTACTGTCCTTAATACTGTTGCATCTGGAATAAATTTGAGAGCAGGTTTGTATTAATGAAGTAACAACTAGGTGAATACTGACATACCTGCCATTTTAGGACTTCGAGAAAGCCAAGATTTGAACAATCTCGTCCCTCAGTATTCTGATCTGGACTGTAGATTGCAAGTTGTAGCTGTTGGGACTCCCCTTCCAACTTCTTCAGTGCCAGCAGGTGAATTTTTCACATCTTAAAATAAGTCATGGCTTCAATATATATATATCCTTTAGGAACCCAGCAGGGACCAGTGATGTTGACTTCTAAGAATTTACAATCTATGAGAGCTCTGTTGAACCTAGCACATTGTCATGGAAGTATTTTAGGGACAGCTTGGCATCTAGTTCTCACTACACTCCAACATCTGGTATGGATTTTGGGTCTCAAACCATCTACAGGGGGAAGTTTGAAAGCTTCTAGAGTGGCAGCCGATACGAACAATGTTATCACAACTTCTGTGATGGCAGATCTTCCGGTTTTGTCCCAAATGTTGAGTAGGTTATTCGAATCTAGTAAAAACTTGGATGATGTAACGTTGCATCATTTGATTGATGCGCTTTGCAAGCTATCACAGGAAGCCATGGAGTTGGCGTATTCTAATCGTGAGCCTTCTTTGTTCGCTGTTGCCAAATTATTAGAAACTGGAATAGTTAATATGAATAGGATTGAGGTCCTTTGGAGACCTCTCACTAATCACTTACTTGAAGTATGTAGACATCCTCATATCAGGATGAGAGAATGGGGTGTCGAAGCTATAACATATCTTGTTAAATCAGCGCTTCATTATAAACATGCTGTACCCTTGAGAGAGAACCAGAAGCTTCAGACATTGCTACTAGGTCCGCTTTTCGAATTGTCTGCAGTTCCTCATGGAGATGTTCGTCAGAGGCAATTGGAAAGTGTTTTGCAAATTTTACACAGTGCTGGAGAAACTTTGTCTCATGGTTGGCCACTTATTCTAGGGATTATTGGTGCTGTTAATGATCAACATGGGTAAAAACAGCTTTATATTATTCCATACTGTTGTTTAACTGGTTATTTCTAGGGAAAATTTGATCAGGATTGCATTCCAGTGTTTACAACTTGTAATAACAGATTTCTTACCAGTTATGCCATGGAGGTGCTTGCCATTATGTGTTGATACAGTATCCAAATTTGGATCTCAAACCCAAGAGCTGAATATTTCGTTGACTGCTGTAGGACTTATGGTAAGCGATTTCTACTGTATATGACGATGAATCTATTCAAGTTTCTTAACAGTTTCACATAACAACTGTCAAATGAATATTGAATAGAAATTTTTCATCACTGAAAAAAGTTCAGAATAGCTTGAATGCTGATATGACATGTATGAACAAATGTTGCTGAAGTATATTTTTAACAAACCATTTCGTTTCAGTGGAACATATCTGATTATTTCTACCAGAATCAAGGTAAACTGAGTCAAACCTTGACAGATGATATAACAGTTCTACCCGATTTTCCTGGAACTCTAAATATGCCAAGTTTTGACAAATTGTGGATGTGTCTTTACGCTCGACTTGGAGAACTTTGTGTAGATACAAGACCAGCTGTTAGGAAATCTGCAGGCCAGACGTTATTTTCAACAATTTCTGCACATGGTAGTCTGCTGAAGCAATCAACTTGGCAAGCTATTCTGTGGCAGGTGTTGTTTCCTTTGTTGGATAAAGTCAGAACATTATCAAATTCTGCTAGTAGTGAAAAAGTGGATGCAGGGGGAAATATTCTGATTCATCACTCAAGGTAAAAATGCTAGAAAAGTATTGACTGATTTTCGATTGACTTGCTATTTTACAGAAATACAGCACAAAAGCAGTGGGCTGAAACACAAGTTTTGACATTATCTGGTGTAGCTAGAGTTTTTAATACAAAAAGACAATTGCTTCAAGCTCTTGGTGATTTCTCAAGGGCATGGGCCATCTTGTTAGAATTCATAGAATATGCAGCATTAAGTAAAAATAACGAAGTCTCAATAGCGGCTTTAAAATCATTCCAAGAAATACTTTTTCAAAGCAAAGGACAACACAGCGAGAAACAAGCAGATGACAAAGAAATTTGGCAAGTTGCTTGGAAAATCTGGATGAAAATAGGTACGGAAATAACTAATTCTCATTCAGCAGTAGTAGAATCTGGTGAAGATGCCTATGTACCAAGTCAGGCATTCTTAACAGCACTTGTTCAAATATTTCCAAATATCTTTTTGCATATAAAACATAATTTTTCGTTGGAGGACCTCAGAAATTTGAATAGGATTCTATCAAGTGCTATTAGTGTTCCTGTTTGCGGTGAAACTGCTCCATACATCATTCCATCTAGCTCTGACCTAACATTGACTCCTCTACATGATGGTGTACTACATTCTATGGAGTTGATTCAAAAAGAAGTAGTTTCCAGAAATTTAGGTAAAATGCTGCCAGAAATTTTTATTCAGCTTCTTCTCTTTGCCAAATATATGTGCAGTCCTCCCATATATAATAAAATAGAGCAAAAGCAAGGTAGAAGTTCTGAATGGGTTTCTATGAATTACATTCCGTTTGGTGAGAAGGCAACGATGATGGTGGTCAAGTTATATGAAAGAACTGCCGAAAATCCTGAAGTTATCAGTGCTGGTATTCTCCACAAAATAATAATGACTTTACATACTCCATTGGCCTTGAAATATGACTGCTCTTCAAGCTCAATTTGGAAATTAGCAGCTAACGGTTTAATTACTGTGTTGAAAACTGGAATCAAAGTTGCTAGAATTCATGGAAATCAGTTTGCACCAATGTGGGATGAGTTATCCTCAGCTCTGAATGACTTTCTGTTTCCTGATAGGTGAGTGATAGATCTATACTTCTACTTTATTAGTTTGTTTAGCATTAAATACCTGAAAAAGCGGGGATCATTTCCTGAAACTTTGGTGAAATATCTGTCACCAAAGCAACCGTACTTTTATTCTGGTTTGTTCGGTAACCACCATTCGTCTGTCATTTGTCATTTCATTGATGTGTTGAATTGTTTCATCAGTTATGGTGTTTGTGGGGATGTTTTTGAACATAAAGCTTTGTGATTTTGAATATGAAACAAATAAAACACAATCCATGTCTCCAACTACCATTCATTGAGTAAATACACAGGTTTAGAAATTCACATCGGAAAGAAATGATATCCGACAGATAATTTTTCAGTCCAGTTGAACAGATGTATACTTGAGAGATTTACCTGCTACTTAACTAACAGAATAAATATGACCGATTGCAATGATAGGCTCTTTCTATTTGACGTTGCATCACTTCCAAACTGATGCAAAAGCAGTTGAGATGTGTTCTATTTGACAATGTTGTGATTTTGAACTGATGCGCATCACTTCCAACTGATGTTGCTTCTTGACAAAATCAGTTTAATTTCCGTAATCACTTCAGTTCATCACAACGATAACATAACCTAACATTTTGGTAAAAGTTTACAATTTACCTCTAAACATAACAGAAAGTGAATTATTATCCTTGGTTTTCATTGCTAGTAATGAATTAGTCATATAAATCTGAGAATTTCCTTCCGATCTCTAGGCAATAACTGATTTGGTCTCGTTTCGTTGAATGTCATCCAAAAAAGTCATGTTCTATTTGTCAAAATCACTTCCAACTGAAGTGATTTCGGAAATTATTCAGGCAAATAGAAAGCTAGGAATGTAGTGCTGTCTCTCTCTTATCGTTGGAAGTGGCTCAAGCAGTATGGTAGGTAACCAAAAGTATTTCACTCGAGTATTACTGTTTGAATTAAGCCACTCCCAACGAGTATAATCTATATACCCTTATGGTACTTTTCTATTCCGTTAATATGATCTCTAATGAAATATACTTTTTTGAACTTCTATCTGACAATGTAATCTTTTTTTCAATGTAATATTACACACAAAAACCTTCACTAATTGTTTTATTTTGAAATAGTTGCGCACCTCTGGATAAGGGTATAGAAGAAATGGTTTCAGACGAAGCAACAGACTGTCAGCTAATAGAGCTTCTTAGAACTGAAGTTCTCCCTTATTCAAATGTTATACCGAAAGATTTTATTATGCAAGTTGTGATTTTATTGAATAAGGGTTCCATTCATTCTGCAACGAATGTTAAATCAGATGTTGAGACTGAAATTACTTTGAGGGAAGAATTTGCCAAAACATGCTTCGAAACACTTCTTCAGTTTTCTTTAATGGATGGAGACAATAAATCGTTGGTTATAAGTGATGAAAAGCACAAGGATATTGCTGGACAATTGGCTGTTACTTCTTTGTTACAAAGATTCCAAGAAGTCCTGAAGAAGTATATTGACGATGAGAAATTGAGTGGAAAATGTCCTCTACCCAGGTAAACTTGATGGAACATTCAAATTTTTGTTCAACTTTATATATTAAATTTTTTATTGCTTTCCTAGGTATCGACTATCGGAAATATCATTTGTTTTGAAAGCTGTTACCACTTTGATAATATCAATGAAGAAAGCTTCTTTAGTCAAAGGTAAGATAATCTCAATGTTATATGTATGTGTTCTTCAAATGCTTTCTTCTCAGATAACACAGCTTGGGAGCATCTAATTAGATTGTACCCTTATCTTGTGGAGTGTACTACAACTTCATCAATACAGGTGTCTAGGCCTCTTCGGGAAGCCCTTCTTCAGTACTGTGATCTTCTACAACCACCCCAAAATAAAAAAGCAAATGGGGTAAAAAATTAATCTTTAATTTTCTATTGTACCTGCAGGTTTTCATATCAAAACTTATTAACAAAAATTATAATTTATATCTAATTATGGATAAAAAAATAGACTTCTTTCAGAAACTGGGATGATTTTTGATCTTGAATTGTTTTTAAAATTTTCATTGAATTTTCAGGTTGATGAAGAGTCTCAGAATCGAACTGAAAAGCATAACTTGATTAAATCTAGTTCTGACAATGATTGTTCAGTTCAATAATTTGAAAAGTTATTTCATAGAATTTAATGAGAATATATGTCCTTTACCTAGATATTTCTTAATGGGAAATTTGCAAGTGTAACGTTTATTTGAAAATCCCTCCTTTATTTTGATTGAATTGTTTTTTAAATGTTCGATGTTGTCATGAAAATTATGTTTGACAGATTCCGTTGAATTTTGTTACATGTATCATATTCTGTAAATTACCCAAATTATCTATTTATTGAATATATACTTAGTGTAGGCATTAAAATTTTCACATAAAGAATGCTTTTTTGTTAGTTTTCCTGGGTATTGAAGTATATTTGAAATGCAATTAGAGCTTAATAAAAATATATTTATTTCTTTTCAGGCAGGTTTCCAGATATATTTGCGTTATGTACAAAATAAAAGATTATATTTATGAAATGATATTTTAACATATAGGTACAAAGTTAAATTTTTCTGAAATTTTTTTCTCAAATTCCAAAAAATAATTATTTCATGTGGTATTTATGTTTTGTACTAATTTCAAATAGATTTATGTATTCCAAAAATATTCAAATTCAGGCAAGAAAAGCAGTTCATTAAATATGTTGATGAGTACAAGAAGTAAATTAAGGAACTTATTGTGAGAACATTTTGGAATACATTATAACAATGAATACAACTATCATTGGAAATATATAATTAAACCCCCAGCCACATCAGATATAATTTACATAAAATATATTTCAATAAAATAAGATAGCTGATAGTGACAAGAAAATTGACTGGATTCAAATCAAAATGTACAATTTGGTACAAGGAATGGCCATTTTTTTATTGGAAAATCTTATATGATTTCTGAACAAATGGCATAATATACAGGATGAATTAATTTATGGGTGATTTTTTTCTTACAATTAAGAAGAAAATCGCAAAGATTATTAACATTTCATCTCTTTCAGGGCTTTTTAAGATCCTTAAATAACTTATAATTCCCCCATCAGAAAGTGATTAAAAGTAACGGGTAAATTCATTTCAGATATGAATCCCAGATTAATGAATGGATTGATCAGGATATGCAATATATTGATGATCTCTGAATCAAAAAATTCAAATGCGAGAAATGGCCGAAAATCATAACGTCAGTAATGTTCGACTGGTTGGACAATATACAGGTTTGGAATTGTCTTGTTGAACTGAAGAAAAATCGAAGTATCAGTGCGACGACATATCGAATAAACAACTGTTCTCTATATAATGAAAATTTTCGGAACATGTGGATGTTTACGACAATGTAGTCATTGTAGAATTGATAAAACCTTCAAAACCATGGGTGAAAATTGTCCGAAAAGAGATGTGTGCGCTGCTGTTGAAAGCAGTGAACCTATTTTGAAAAGAAAAGGTTATCGATGTTATGAGGTGAAAACATCTCAAGAGATTTTTCCAGAAGACCATATCAGCGAAGGAAAATGAAAATAGTTCAATTCTGAGCAATATCTTATTCACTGATGAGTCATCGATTTCTTTGAATAGATAACATAACCTAACAGTAGTAAGATATTGTTCTGAAAGCAGGAGCATCTGAGTATTCCTGTGCCTACCCAGTATCCTGAAAAACTTAATGTTTCCACTGGAATACTGGGGAATTACATCATTGGGCTATTTTCATCGACGTTAACCTGAACGCTGCACAATATTTGGAACTTTTAGAAAATAGAATTATTTCGACAGCTACCCATCGATTTCGATCGTGTCTGGTTTCAACAGGATGCAACACAACGCACGAACATACACACAATGTCTTGAGACAACTTCTTCTGACCGTGTCAGCAAGTGGATTGTTCGCACATTCAATATAGATTTTTCGATTTCAGACTTCTCAGTTTTTAGAATTTGTTTGTCAGTCTCTTTATTTCGTGCAATTCATTTTATTTTCAAATCAATCAATCATAAGTACCTTAGTAGGTACTTATTTTCACTGAGGAGATTATTTGTTGCATTTTTTGTGGCAAATAAATTTCCCGCATACAATAGAACAAAATTGTCGTCATAACATCAAAATTGAACCGAAAAGGCCTTACGCACATCACGTTTCCATCGCGAAGCGATGCAGGACCCGAATTCTCGACAAGTGATCGTTCAAAGCGAATACGAACTTCATTGCGCGGTGTGCATTTTTGCAGGTAAAAGAGGGACTCGCACAATGAAGTTCGTAGTTCGTATACGCATCGAAACGAAAGATCACTTGTCGAGAATACGGGGACAGACGGTAGACTAACATTATCTCCACTACGATTGCCAGCGGCCTTTCGAGAGAATAGTTGTTTATTATTCGATAGGGCATCCCACTGATGTATAATACTGCAATTTCTATCTTTCCGACTCATTTTTACAAACCTGTACTCCTGTGAGCGAGTATTTTAGTTACCCTTTCATCACTAATCTGCTACCAAATCAATAATAATCAATCGATTCATCGTTTATCAAACCAACGTTGACAATTCGTGTGGTGAATTAGTGGTAGCAACACTACTTAGATCCATAGTTACATTTGGCATACCCGGACTGACACTTCCGCTGGCTTCTCTCAGGTGTTTTGACAGATTTGGGTTGTCAGCTGTTGGGGGAGTTGTCGTGGATGGCCTGATGAATATTGCCCCGTTCCCGTGAACACTTGGCGATAAATGTAAGTTGTGATTGTAATTGCTAATATGGGATTGGTTCAGTTGATTGAGCTGTGTTGTACTCGATGGCGACGTCATGTTGTGGAAAGAATTGTGCTGAGTTATTTGCTCATGCTGCTGGGTAACCTGTGAAACATTTATGATTCAATGATTTAACACATTACGATATTGTTAAAATGCACCACAAAATTATAAAACTCAAGCCCCTTTCAGGGCCGTATTCATAGTTCGCCCTTGAGGGTGAGAGATAGTGTCAGATTGCCCTTGAATAGCTGTAGCCGTTTCATAAAGTATACTCGGTGAGTGGGGTGCCATTTTTGCCAGCCTCAACTTGAGGGAAGGCGCTAGCACCCATGAAATGAGTAGGCTTTATGAAACGGCTACAGCTACTCAAGGGCGATCTGACACTCACACTCACCTTCACCTTGAGGGATGACTATGAATACGGCCCTAAGTAAAACACCTTGTTGGCTGGTAGTACATTGTAGATTGTTGAGGGGGTTGCATTTCACTGCGATCTTAAGGGGTCTATTGTGTTCTCCAATCAGAGCTGTTCTGCGCTACAGCAGGACTCCAGTTACAGGGCTTCAATGAACTCTTGTACCTAAGAGGGCTAAATCCCCTTTTCCCCTCTAATTCTCCTATCCAAGACATTCTTTGCGCAGGCTTGCAACTACGAGGCTTTCTGAACAGGAGGTTCCTTCTCTTCTTCACATAATCTACACTCGTCAGTTTCTGTGAAGCCAATTCTCATTATATGCAGCCTAAGGCGACCATGTCCTGCTAGAAAGCCAGTGAGGAGATGTACCTTATTTTTTCGAGATCTAAATACATTGTGGACATTACTGCTTTAAAGTTCCGAAGGAACTTTCTGGAATTATCCATTCCCAAATTGTTTCTCTTTCATTTTTTTCCTTCTAAAAAAATCTCTCTTATGGGTGCGATTGCTTATATTGAAGAAGAGTTCTGGGCCACTAAGTGGCGTTTGGGCTTCCTTTCTGGTTAGAGTGTTAGCCTCTTAGTTTTCTTTGATTCCTCAATCCTCAGTGACAAAGAGACCAAAGAGACCTTGTTGTTCTTGCCTACTTCGTTAAGTTTTTTTGACACTCCCATATTTGCTTTGAGCCGATGACATAGGAGTTCAGTCTCAGAGTAAGAAATAAACATAGAGATGCCCCTACGCGTGAATAGTACTGCATTGTAATCAACCAAGCATTAGAGTCAGATGGAAAGCATTTCACTGCCACACTGGGTTGAAGTGAACAATTGGTCAGATCTGCATTTCTCCAATTCCTGAATATAATACAACATTTTCGTAATTTTGCCCTAGGTATAATTAATGAAATAGCCTTAAGCAACAATAACAGTTTATGAACGTCAAATCGAAATGAAAATGTGAACACAACGCATCAATAAACTAAACACTTCAATGTTGCCAAACTGACAGAATTATCTGTAACAGACGCAAGCCGTTAGTATCAGAGTAGGGAAGCGGTAAACCAATTATCCCAATACGGAATAAACATACGGCTCGATTTCGCAACGCCGGAAGTTTGTTCGCGTGTATAAACAGATTCTACTTGGCTGCATAACAAATGCGTGAAGGCAACTCCAGGTTTACTTTTTACTCTGAAAGTTCAGTGCTTTAATAGCAGCTTGACTGTCAGAATGGATCACTGAATCCTGAATCACACCCTTGATAGTTCCTTTCCAGGTTTGTATCTATGATTCTTCCAATGCAAGTATTTCTGCCAGAAAAACACTCGATTACTAGCATTTACGAGTGTATAGATACTTTGGTTCTTGGCTCATATACTCCAGCGCCGACTCCTTTCGTGGGTTGATCCATCTGTATACCATTCGACGGTATTTTATTTGAGGTTTTGGGTAGTTTATTCTTTTTCCTATTCTTAGACCTCCCGAAAGATTGAGATAAAGTTGGCAGTAGTGAAAATGGTGGAAAATTCGAGCTTTTTCGAAGTAATATTTATAGTGATGTGAATAATCGAAACTATATTTTTCGCTCAAGAACAACTAAGAATATTGCTGCTGTAGCTATTGGTGTTGATGAAAACCATCAGGTTTGTCGGTTAACTCCTCATCAATCTTGGAACTAGGCTTTCCACAGAGGACATTACACCGTTCTTTGCACTTTACAGGCGTTTTCGGAAACTTAGTCAGGGTTATTAACTCGATCCATTGGGTCACGTGACGGATCTACTCGGATCACGGACCCGGGTTCTAAGTTTACGAACACATCAGGTTTAGGATTTGAAGTGTCAGACGTATCAATAACATAACCAAATATTTTCTGAATTTATTTTTTCAGTCTCAGTCTATTTTCGGATTGTCTGTAACTTTGCTTGCATTGATTGGCTTTTGTAACATCTTTCTTATAATTTCTGGTGTGCCCTTCCATGTTTAATGTTATTTTTGAGTAACTCTTTTAAGGAAGTAAAGAAGGCTGTAGCTTTAGCGCAGAAAGATCTGTTTACAAAGTTATGAAGAAGTTGTTTTACATCATTTTCTTGGCTCTTAGAACAACACAGTTTACATTGAGCCAAATTCATTCCTCTTTCCATAAGTTTTAGAAATAGAATATATGAAGTTACGAAGAAAAGAGTAGAAGACTTAGTCCCGCCTTTTCCAAATACAAAATTGAACTGCATTGCGCATGCGGTGACTCTACGACCCTGCTCTTGTGTAGGGTTACGATAAATCAACCTGGGTCAGTGACTGAGTTAATAGCTCCGTACTTTCCGAACACGGTTTGGATGTTCGGGTTAGGTAAACGAACGCGGAGGTTAGAGATCGACTTAATCCGAGTAAGTTTCCGAAAAGGCCTTATGGTTGTTAAGATAGTAATGGAGTTCATTATATTCAGTGTTTCTTACCTGTTGAAGAGCTAGTTCCTTAACAGCATTCGTTTTCTCTCTCTGCCAAATAAACACATTGTGAACCATGGCACAACCACAAAAAACAATCCCTAATCCTATGAAAACGCTAGTCACAATTGCAGGAGTCGAATGGAATTGGATGAATGTGTACAATATAATTCCTGAAAAAAAATTATAGTTTTATTTATAATGACTCTGAGATAATCTACTCCTACAGGGCCCGTATTCTCGACAAGTGATATTCGAAAACGTACACGAACTTCATTGCGCGAGTCCCTGTTTTACCTGCAAAAATGCACACCGCGCAAAGAAGTTCGTATACGTTTTCGAATATCACTTCTCGAGAATACGGCACCTGTGAAGTTTTTCTTGGTAATTAATGGTTTTTCAATTGGAGTTGTCATTTTGAATATCCTCTATCTAATCAGCATTAATCTTTGGCCATTTTACAAGAAAAAACTACACCATTATTAAAAGTTGCTTAAAAAAATCCTAGAAATGGTCGAAATTCAATATAAAAGTGAAGACATTTTCGAAGTCACAGTTCAGCTAAAGCAATTTTGCAACGTCGCGAAACATGTTCTCCCCCGGAAATAGTGAAACTGGTTCAGCCATTTGAACTGCGTGTTCAACTGTAAAGACAAGTTAGTGACGTTAGTATGTGTGTCGCTCAAGATCACCTGACAATATTCCTGCTGCCGTAGCTCGTAGAGGTTTGTCGATTCATCGTTGATTTCCAGAATTAGCTATAAAGCTATAATGATTTTTAAGGCCGTTTATTTTCAACAAGATGGCGCTTATGCAACGTAACAATAGCAATATTGCAAGGAAAGTTTCCTGGCCATGGTAGTGTTTCACAACATTAAACATTAAAATCTTGTTATTGAAACCTTTAGATTGTTCCTCCTCTTATAGTAACGTGAAAGGTAGACTGTAGATTGAATTGTGGTCTATTGGCACCGAGACTATCTTTCTGCACTACTATACCATTGGATATTTTGTGCGTTACCATAGTTGAAAAAGGGGTTATAGTTCACTGCGACCTCAGAGAGCTTCTGACTTGTGCCCCCTAACAGAGCTTCTGACCACATCCTTCACAGCTCGCCTTCTAGTTCCAGAGATCTGATGAAATCCAATATCTGTGAAGGCTTCAACGAGGCTAGTTCCTCACTCTTAAAAGTTTCTCACCCAATGCATTCTCTCCTTAGGCTCGCAATGCCAATGCATTCCGTGACTAGGTGAATGGGGGTTTCTTCCTCAACAGGCGACAGTGTCCTGTAAGAAAGCCAGTGAGGAGGTGTGATTGTTTCTTACCAAGATACAGATATTTTTTGGATCTTGCTGTTTCAAAGTTCCGAAGGAACTCAGTGGAATGATGCATCCCTGGGAGATTCCGCCAGAGTTTTTCCCTCTCGTCTTTCTCCTCCTTCAGAAACTCTTTGTTAAAAGTACATTTACCTATAGCACAGAAGGGTTCTGGGCTAATGAGTGACATTCGTTACCATACTAGAGCTACATTTTGCCCAGGAATGCATCCTTTTTCGCAAAGTTGATTAATTTTCTTAGGAGATTTCCCTCTTATATCGGCTGGCCTCAAGGTAGAACCGTTCAGTATAACAAGTCTGGTTTGCGCCAAAAAATTGCATAGGCATTATATGTGGTTTCTTTGGTCGATCCAAATAACCTACAGATATCGGAGATGTTCTGGTGGGCAGGTACCCAAAGTCGATTTAACTCGTTGTACCTACTTCAATTTTCTCATTTGGTGGCCATTTGACTTTCATTGTTCTTCATCGTTGATGGAATATAAACAAACATTGATTTTACTCGAGGTTCTCGTTTTGTTAGTATAAAAATGAAACCTTTGGTTGGCAAACATTGTAGTATAGAGGCAATATTTACCTGTTAAAAACACTGGTATTGAAATGAAAAATCCTCCTACTGCGCAAACCCTGCTTAGTGATGATTTTTGAAGATATTTGTTTGTCCTGAAAAAAATCAGTTGAAAGAAACATTTTTTATTCATTCAATTCAAAGCATCATAATTATTGCATAAAATATGTCATAATTTAAGGTCCACTACAGGGTGAATAAATGGGAAATAAGTAGAATGTTATAGCTCGTCCAAAAATATGATCAGAAGATTCTATTTACCCTCTAAAATGCACCGTTTCAGAGTTACAGGATATTGTAATTGAGAAAAAATTGATTTTTGCAAATATCTCCGAAACATTTTATCATTACCATTTTCTAATCAAAACAAGCTCTGTATTTTACGAATTTTTTCTCTAGTCTCAATAGGTGAAAGTCTTGAAGGGGTTAGTGGGTGTTTTCCCCCAACTTCTACGCTAATAAATAAATTGGTGGAAAAATTCGACCTGTTGAGACAAGTTAGTGATGTGAAGAATGAAATCCGTACACGTCGCTCAAGAACAGCCGAGAATATTGCTGCTGTAGACGAAAGTGTTGAAGAAAACCCAGGTTGGTCCATTCCTCGTCGTTTTTTGAAATTAGGCATTAATGGTCGAAATTGTATAGTATTGATCTGGACAACGTTTACTTTCAACAAGCCGGCGCTACGTGCCACACAAACAATGAAACCATTGATCTTTTGCGGAAAAGTTTCCGGACCGTGTTATCTCTCGAAGATGTGATCACAATTGGCCACTGAGATCTTGTGATTTAACACCTTGCGACTTCTTCCTTTGGCGCCACGTGAAAGAGAAGGTTTACGTCAATAGCCCAGCGTCGATTCAAGACCTCAAAGATGGAATTCTTGAGGCTATCCAGGACATAGGGCAGCCACTTTGCGATTTGGTTATGGAAAATTTCATTAAAAAAGGATATGATCCCGTAAGCGTGGTCGTGGTGGTCATTTGCCTGATGTTATTTTCCACTATTAACGGCATAGCTTCTTCTTTATAATGAAAAAACATCCGATTATTTATATTGAAAAATGGCATTTTTCTTTGAATATCAAAATAACACCTCTTATTGGAAAACACTTCACTAAGGCGGATATTTATTTTCTCAAGAATCAAGAATATGGAATCTAAATCTCCTCGTTAAACTTGATCATGAAGCTATTCTGAGTCTGCTGTGTGATGGTGGTCAAGTTTACAATAAATAATAAAAGATCTCCAACGGAAGCAAGATTCAGAAAAATATTGTAATTCAGCATATTCATGCTCTACTTCTCATGGTATTCCGGATTCGAGTACCATCGTATTTACTTTCACGACACAAATTCTTACAACAAGATATTATTTTGCTGAATTCAATTGATTTCAAAATTACAAATGCCAAGTATAGCGTAATTAGTAGGTATGTTGGAAAGTTGTGCATATTTCAGTTTAATATGTGGTCTATCTAAATATTTTTGCTCCATTAATTTGCTGTATCTGTATTAATTTTTTGACCTCTTTTCATTCAGTCCATTTTTCTCCCTTTTTCGTTTTTTTATTTTAGTTTTGTATGTAGTCTATCTAGATATTTTTGCTTGGTCATTTACAGTACCTGTATTAATTTTTTGACCTCTTTACAGTCAGTCCAGTTTTCTACCTTTTTCGTTTTTTCAATCAGACAATCTGTCTAAAAGGTTGAAATCGAGTTATTCAGTTAGAAAGGAGGAAAGTTTCCTGTTTCTGAATTGTTTCATGCGTTGAATGAGAGTATAAAGCATAAATATGAAGTTTTTATCAATGCAAATATACTCACATCGTTCCAGTCAATTTTTAATACATTTCAGTTCTTGTTAAAATTATATACTGCGTGAATAATATTAACTGTAACTACATACTTCACATAAACGTACAAGACGCTTGGTTGGTTCCAAAAATGGCCTTCCATTTCTGGTTTGCATTATACCTAAATAAAATTATACATTTTCAAAATGGTAGAAACCTACGACTAATTTTGTAATTTTTTTTTCTATAGAAAAAGCCATATATCTGTATATGAAACTATAAACATACAAATAATGTTTTAATATTTAGGAAAAGGAAGTTGCATTCTATGGAACACACGATGAAATGGAATGAACAGTGATCATAATTGCTTGTAAGTTTCTATTTTTTCCGAGAAAAGTATCGACTGTATCGAAATTTTGCAAGAGACTTTTTCTCTCCAGAATTAAATGAGAAACCATAAGAGAATTTTATTTTTCGAAAATCTATCCCACGCAAGCAATTTTCGAAGGAAAATCAAAAGGGGTTGTTATTTTCAACCCTTAATTATAGAGTTCATAAAAAAAATGTGATTAACATCTCCTTTATGGATCATATAATGTATAGTTTTATGACTCAGTATTTCTAGGAAGCCGTAAAAAAAAATTAAAAATTGTCAACTCATCGTTGACGTCATCGCCTTCCAAAGGCTGTATCTTGGAGGGGAGGTCGATTTCGAAAAAAATTTATATGAACTAACCCTGCTTATTTTCATTGAGGAATCATCTCCCTAAGTCTCTCGCATTTGTTTACAGATATCCTGTATACAACTTTTAGAATGATACTTAGGCAATTTTTTCAACCAAATATTCCATAAAAACCTCGGTTTTCTCCCGAGCAAACAATAGTATTGAATTTCTTCACACCTTTTTTCATGTACCTACTTTCCAAATTAATATTGAACAGTTTATGAATTCACGAGTTTTTCCAATTTCTCATTTTCAATTTAAGGATCTTCCTGATATTTTATACAAGTCTTTGGGTCGTCATTTTACAGCTTAATATAAAATTTCGTCCCATTTGGATTATCAGCATCGAAAATATTAGAAAACAACGTAGTTGCAACAATAAATAATTATGTTAAAGTAAAGTAGCTCTATTTCGTCGAGATCTAGGTGGCTGACTGACAGTAGTAAGAACATTATGATCGAATGTCAGAATGAAATAAAGCTCGTTGAAAATCAATCGCTTTGAAATAAAATACCGCTATTAATTGAAGAAATAATCGAATTAACCCGCAAAAATTTATTGAACAGTGACTTAAAAGTGTTACGTTACTTAAATAGAAAGTTTGGACGCTACACGCGATTTAGTGTGTTGTGTAGATAACATGTGTGTTCCAAGAACTCCAAGAAGGCTTAATGAAGACCTGGAGCACCGAATAGCCGAATAGGCCTATTCGAGAACAGTCCCAGTTTCTGAAAGAACCTCGAAGGTTATGTGTTTTTTCCGGATCAATGAACTTTTTTAGACAATGAATACAGTCCATACGTCCATACTAACTCTCATTATAATCTGAGCTATTTTATCACTACAAGTTAAATAAATAAAAAATGTATAACCAAGAATAACTCCATGCGGAAATGACACCAATAAAATACGTGTTCAGACAAAATTTGATCTTGTGAAATGTGAAGTATTCACACTGAAAAAATAATGCAAGTTATTCATAAAAATGAAGCCAAGGACACGCCATTCCAAAAAACAATGGACAGTTTACTTTTCCAGATATTCAGCGATTTAAATTATGTACGAAAATGTCTTCAACACACGGTGTCGCCCGCCCATTTAATAATCACCACTATTGATATTATGGCTGACTATTTCCTAAAACGAATAATGGGTATATGGCATTGATTCGTAACGCCTAAACCTCAAATTAAGTAGAAGAATCCAAAACATATGGAAAAACTTTAATAAAGACCTGAGGAAGTACTTTTGAGCGCTCGTTCATTAGTAGAGAAATGAGGACATTACCTGAAAAGACTTGAGATTGATACCAAATAAATAAATGCAAATTCTCAACACGAAAGGAAATATATTCTGGAAATAATTCAAAAACTGAAGTATGTAAAAACTTGTGAATGAAACAAATAAAATTCTATGGTTCTGATGATATGATCCTCTTGAAATTTTGCATGGGCATTCAGTATATCAATCTATACATTCACAAAATAAATTTTCTTCGAATCGGATATCTCGTTATGTAAATATAGAGATTCTTGTTTTCAATATTCTAATTAAATTTTATGATTCAGATAATGAAATTTTGCATGAATATTCAGTAAGGTAAATGTACCAATTATCGACATTATAGTGGAAAGTTGGCAATGTACAAAGTTTTTCGGATAGTCAACAAATGTTTTTTCACATATAAAAGCTAGTTTTACACTCATTGTACCTTTAACTTCTCAAAACGAACACGAAATCGTTAACAGAAAGATTTGATATTTAAAAAAAAATACAAATCAAGTTGAAAGTCAGATGTCCCAAATATCGACAGCTCTGGAATTGAAATTACCAATTATCGACACACATGAGGACCAATTATCGACACTGTGAAATCAAGAAGAATAATGAGTTGTATGGATAAGAGAAAAATAAATATTCAATCGGATAGACAAATTCAATTAATGAAATCGTGAAATCTGATAAAATAACATATACAGGGTGTTCCAGAATAACGTTACCAAATGCCAAAGGGGATTTCTCAACTTATTTCAAGAAGAAAAGTTTATACAAACATGGGTCCGAAACGGCTTCGTTACCGAGAGACCGGATATCTAAACTCAAGAAAAAAAAATTCTTTTTATATTTTGAAATTGACTACCTATTGCTATCATTTTAAAATTTGGTGTACGCTAAAGTCATTCAAAGTGCTCTGTGAAAATTGAGAAGAGATTAAAATTTCAATTCAGAGTCGTTGAATTTGGCAGTTTCTTAGTGGCTTTTCACCTATTCTCTTGACGAAGTAGCTTTAGTCATGAAAGATCCACATTTCGCGACGTGAAATATCCATTTCACCAGCAATAGTTCATCCTTCTCTTTGGTTAAGACAGTCTCAGAACCTATCTGCTTTTCATAATGTGGTTCTGGGAACATCGAATTGTTTGGGAGTTCTTAGAGCAGGCATTACGTTTTTCACATCCGTAACTTTTTATTATTCGGAATAGACTGAAAAATTAACGAAACCAATAATCGATAATGTAATGCACTCGTCATCGACATTTGCGAAAAAGTATGAAATAATATCATAAGATTTCATCATCATTTGGTTTCGGTTTATATGGACTGAAACTTTGATCATTTTCGGTCAAAATGTTGAAAAGAAATTGTTGATAGGGTCTCACCAATTCCACAAAAAATACATTGAAAAGTCATGTCGAGGTGCCCTATCATCGGCAAAAAATTAACCATTTTTCGACATAGAATTGAACCTATTATCGACATTGAAATAATTCATTTTATAATTGGAAAATTTGAGGAAAATCATTATGTCGATAATTGGTTCATAATAAATATTGATTGCATCGCATACAATAAAGTTACTTTTGTTCCGAAAAAGAAGAATATAAGCTCCAGTAAGTATTTCAAATAACACCAAATAAATAACACCACCCAATTACCGACACTTGTGTCGATGTATGGGGATGGTAATGTTTTAGATGTACCTATTATCGACACCCTTTTTTAAATGAAAATACCACAGAAAAATTGAGTTCATTAATAAAACTGAAATCATCAAACCATATGAAAGTGAATGTATAAAAAAACTTGAATCCTGCGAGTTTGATTGGATATGATGACGAGGCTTTGCTTACTGAATTTGTAACAAACAGGCTGTTAACTCGGTTGAGGCTGAAACTCAACTGAATGAGCGCACATTTTGCATGAGGATACCCAGAAGAAATCGTGAAAATATTTAGATATGTTGAGAAAACTATAAATTACATATTAGCGAAGAAACTAATTCTAGGGTTGGTCCCGAAACCTTAATATATGAAAAAAACTGAAAAGTGTCGATATTTGGGACACTGTCGATAATTGGTACATTTACCCGAGCATTTACCTTATATCTATCAATCTTCATTCACAAAATAATTTTCATTCGAATCGGATATCTTGTTATGAAAATATAAGGATTCTTTTTTTCAATATTCCAAATGAATTGTCTTTGGTTCTGTTAACACTATAGCTACAAATTTTTGCAAGTGGCTCATTATGAGCAACTTGCATATGGCCGCAAAATTTCATTTCGATTAGTTTCGTTTTGTCTGAGATACCGAGAAACAAAAATTTTGAATGACCATTTTTTATGGAACATCCTGTACGATTTGGATGGTTAACGACATAATTCAATTTGACCATGGAATCGTCATCTGGCAGTCGAACCTTATCGTTTGAGAGCATTTTCTGCTCAAAATTCGAAAATTACAGTCATTTGGGCAAAACGATATAGCACTCGTTGGTAGAACGCTCAAAAAGGTGCAAAACTTCATGTTCAAATTTATTATTGTCAAAATATATGTGCGAATGAGAACCATCACATAAAATAATTCCATTCGAATTATGTGCAAAACGAAGATAAACAGTCAAATTGTCATTTTAATGACATCTCATGTCGAAGAGATTGATTTTTTGCTGGTGTATTTTCGGTAAACTCAAATTCGAATATCCTAAGACTGTTACTCTCAGCTTTTTACGAAATCAAGTTTTCAGTTCAACCCCTTAACCTTTCTTGAGAATTTTAATTTGTGAGGTAATTTCTCCGGAACTTATTGTGTTTACGACCGACCGTAACAACAACCATAAAGATAACATTCACGGTCGGCAGTTAGTTCCAGCGTAAATCCCATAGCCATAGTTTTGAAGGCTGAACACGATATTCATGAATGAGACTAATTACTTAATATCGAGCTTAATATTTCCATAGATATTCATGTATCAATAAACATTTTCCTAATAATACTCTATTTCTTGAGATGAACCACACATCTCAAAAATGTTTTCAACATGCTATAGATGCTTCATCGAAACTACTGTGAGAAAGCCTGTGGGATAATGTACAGTGTACCTGTTCTAGTATACCAACCCTTTCATTCCTGATGAATTTTTATAGAGATCTTGGGCTGTTAGGCTTAGACTAGTTATATTTCTTTCCGATTTCATTTTCTTCAAGAATTTTTTTGTAGGTGTTCTCCCCTTATCTAGCCAATTATTGGCCTTTTCGTTCTGTAGGTTTCGGAAATATACACCAACTAATTCAACCTAATTTCCCCTTTACCCTCTTTAAATTCACCAATTTGTAGGTGTTCTCCCCTTATCTAGCCTATTGTTGGCATTTTTGTTCTCTAGGTTTCCGAAATGTACACCAACTAAATCAACTTGGCTAGATTTCCCCTTTACCCTCTTCAAATTCACGATGATACTTCTCTGTCACATTTAGGGAAACTTCTAACCAAACCTAACCTAACCGATTGGGCAGGCACATCTTTCAACTACATAAATTTCTAGTAACCTTATCTAGCGAATTATGGCATTTTTGTTCTGAAATTTCTGAAATTCATCAGAGAGAAACTATAATTCTTGTCCGGTTTATATAACTTATCTCGGCACTCATTATTCAGATTCAAGGTTCTCTTGGAGAAGTCGAGTGTCTGTGCGGACATTACGGCCTTATGTCTTATTCCGTCCACGGTACACTCACTATAGCTCTTCCGGGATGCGAGGTCTCCATCTCTGCTAATGACCTTACCCTGGAATACCCCCTGTTAGGAACCAAGGCCAGACATTCTGTCAAAAGATATTCCGGGGTTTCCTCCTCTGGACCACATAATCTACATTCATCATTTACAACTACACCCAGTTCCATCAGGTGTTTCCTGAGACGGAATTGAACCATGAGAGAGTTCGAGATGTTCTCGTTTTGAACGTACCGAGATACTTTTTGAAGTGTTCTAGGCTCGAAGAGCTTTGCCAGAGTGCCTTCCTGTCCGCTCCCACCTTTATCGTGAATTCCTTGGGAATGTCCAGGAATCCAAATCGAGGTGACTCTGTTGCGCTTTCTTAGTTCATTTCGTTTGTCCAAGCATTCCTAAACTATTTTTGAATATATGATACCTACTGGAGATCAGTGCCATAAGGGTATGGCAAGACTGCCCGCGGATATGACCGATGTTCGGAAGCTTCCTTTCAGAATGAACTGATCGCATTTCTCAATTGAGTGTATTTCGACTGGAAATACGCGTTCGTGTACACAACCATCATTTTCGAGTATATGGTTCTGAACCAAAATACATCAGCTGCTTCCAGAGTCGGTTTGGAACCTTCGATGTATATGTTTCAACCGACTACGAAAGAGTTCAACACTTATATAGCCATTGGCTATCTGAGTGTATTGCTCTAACCCAAATGAGCCTGAGCAGATCTTTTAATAGCTAGAATTTCTCTTTGGAATAGGCTCCAGGACATTCTTTGCGCAGGCTCGCAATGACGATGCATTATGTAACTAAGTAAACAGGGGTTTCCTCGAAACTGAACTGTTTATAAAAGCCACAGAGAAGGCGTAACTTATTCTTGCTAATATCTAAATTCTTTTTGGATGTTGCAGTTTTAAATTTTGGAATGATTTGGAAGGTTCATCTAGAGTGTTTCTCTTTCAGTTGCTTCTTTCTCTAAAAACTCTTTCTTATAGGTGTATTGGCCTATGCCAAAGAAAGGTTCGGGGTTAGTAAGTGGCATTTGTGATCCTTTTCTGGCTAATGCGTTAGACTCTTCATTTCCATTTAAACCTGGGTAATTAGGAACACCGACTAAAGAAGCCTTGGTGTTCTTGCCAAACTTCATTGAGTTTCTTTGAACACTACTATATTAGCTCTGAGTCGATGTCATAGAAGTTCAGTGCTTCTCTACTATGCATCTTCCGATTGAAAGTATTTTTGCCGGAAAAACACTTGAATAGGAGCGTAACGATAGTGTACACTTGATTCTTGGCCCGTATACTCCAGCGCTGACCCCTATCGTGGTTCAAAACCATCCACAATACCCTTTGACGTTATATGCTTGGAAGTTTGGAGTAGCGTATTCCTTTTCTCATTCATTCTTCTCCCATAGCATCGTTAAAGTTATTCTCGATGCTTTTGTGATCATAGCAAACTCTTTCTTATTGGTGCATTAGGCTATACCACAGAAGGGTTATGTGCCAGTAAGTGGCGTTTGTGTTCCCTTTCTGTCTAATGTGTTAGCCTTTTTGTTCCATTTGATTCCTGATAGACCAGTAACCCAGAGTCTTTTCTCAGGAAATCATTCGGGTTTAACTTTATTAGGAAATGCTACACTTGGTCGAAAAATGCAACAGTATGCTTCAAATATGTAGTTCGTATCTACGGGTAATGACCTACATATCGGAAGCAAAACATGAACTAGGAATTATATTTCTATAGAATTGTTAGTTTCACTGGAAATATAATAACAAATCGATAAGATAACAATATATGATATTGAGGCGACAGTTCGGTTAATTCGAATCCTCTGTGACAATTTATGATGTTTACGTCGTTTGAATAGATCGAATCAATGGGGCTGTTGTGAACTCCACAAAAATAATTTTCTACGCTCGTTCATATAGAGAAAACGTGAAATAACTTTGTATCTTTATATCAACGCACAATGTGAATGCAAGGAGAAGTAAAAATCAGCTTACCTATCGTTACCTCCATGAGGTCCTTTAACCAGTTTCACGGCAAATAAGAACTGAATAGCACATACTAGAAGACAGCACAGATTTAGCGATAATGTTAACGCACACAAAGCTAAAGTAACTTCGTAAACCACTACATACTCCTCGGCAGTTATCACAGTTAATTGTTCAGCCCTCAACACTTCCCTAATATCATTCGCAGTCACAGGCGAAATTTTCAACAAAAATATTAAAGACAACAACGCGAGTAGTAAACTGACTAAACACAACAACCCTAAACTTACTAACATTTCTTTTACACCAACCTCGCGACTTTTCGCGATGAACTTGTTCATAGAACCCCCGCGACTGCGCGTGCGCGATATGTTCAACCCTCCATTCATGGCCTTATTTTCCAGTCCATTCGTCTGTGCTACACCGTTGCCGATGCTGTGGATTGAGTGCTTCGATGTGTCCAAACTCGTTGTGACATGCAGCTGGGATGCATTCAGGGGAAACTGTTGAGAACTCTCGAACTGTTCAAGTTAGAAGACCGATACCTGTACGCTGACGTATCTAGTCTTGATTCCAAGCCGTTATCTTGCCGGGGGCCTCGGTTTCCTACCCCGCCATTTGCGTTTAACATATGCTTTAACATTTCTGATAGGACCGTTTAAGAACATTGGTGGAAGAGGAGCAGAACTAGAGCGAGGCATTTAACTGGCTAACTATTCCTGGCACTCTCTTGAGGTGGCTCCATTTTCGTGTTCGGGATTCGTTCGTTTATGCATTCGTCGAAAGCTCCATATAGAACCATCTGGAAGAAAAAATACAATTAGTAAGATATTCCTGAGTTTCTTAGAATGAGAAAAGAAATATTAGTGTAGGAGATATAGCATCGATTTGTTAAAATATTGATAGTTGGACCAAAGTTGCTGACGTAATATACAATATTCATTTATATTAAGAATTTCGACAAGATTATAGTTTCGATTGAACGCGATGGATGTACGTCATGATTGTGAGACCTATAATCACATATGGGGCAGTAGCCTCGTTTGCAAAGGCAAGTCAGGTAATAAGTACGAGGAAAAGGCTCGATAAAGTACAGGGCTTGCCTGTGTGTGCATCACTGGAGCTATGAGAATGTGTCCAACTAGGTCATTACGGATCCCACAACTCATATCTTACATCTAGTTATTGATAGGGTAGCCCATGACGCTATCCTCAGAATATCTAAGAAGTTACAGGTAATGATAGAATAAAGAACCAGAGAGTCTGGTTCCCTCTGAACAACTACATCTCATCTGCGAACCTCCCTAGTGATGTAATTATCAAGATAGTAAGCAATGGGAAAAACTTCACGACATTGCTAAGTGAAAGAGAGGAATGGGGACGGTAATACACCGACTATAACCTCGAAGAAAATACCATAAAATGGTATACAGATGGTTTCATATCCTCTACAGGAGCTGGCGCTGGGATATACGGGCCAAGTACCAAGTTTGAACTGTCGCTAGGCTCCTATTAAAGTGTTTTTCAGGCAGATATACTTGCAATCGAAAGAAGCATAGATAGAATTCTTGAAAGAAAATATCAGGGGTTTGACATACTGATCTATTTTGATTGTCAAGCTGCTATTGATGCACTGAACTCTTATCTCATCATCCTGTATGAGCGTCTTTCAAGCGGAAATCTTAGCTATTGAAATATGTCTAGATGTAAATCTAGAAGAAAACTATCTGAAGTGCGATATAGCCATATACTCAGATAGTCAAGTTGCTTTGAGCTATTACGTCATCGACTCATAGATGATCTGGGAGTGCCGGAACAAACTAAATGAGGTAGGCAAGAAAAATAAGGTCATTTTAATCTGGGCTTCCGGCCATTCGGGAATCAAAGGAAACGAAGAGGCCAATACACTTGCCAAAGAGGTCGCACGAATGTCACTCAGGCGCAGAACCCTTCTGTGGTATGGGTAAATGTACCCATGAGAAGGAGTTTCTGGAGAAGGAGAAAGCCGAGAGGGAAAAAGTCTGGCGGAATCTCCCAGGGATGAATCGTTCCACTAAATTCCTTCGCCATAATATACAACAAATAATAAAAATAATTATTAACACAACAGTAAAAAATCAACACAGCAAATCATACTCGGGGACCCTCTATGGACGTTTTCATCGCAACATTACATTAAGAAACATTTCAATATTCCCAGTTGGTAAACATATGGGCGAAATCTTTTAATGGATTCAACTGAGCTGATGTCAAATTATAACTGCTAGGGATACTTATGATCTATGAAAATGCACATTTTCCAACTTCACTCAATTTTTCATACACACTCATAAACGATCATAAGATTTCGGAAAAGCAAAAAGGTTTATTAAACCATCTCAAAAGAAGGCTCAACAAGTCCTATCGTTTTCGAGTTAAGATTTCTTGTCGGACTTCTCGCAGGTCATTGTATCGTGAGATCCCACCTACACAATATCGGCAAAGAAAACTTAGATATCTGTAGGTTATTCGGATCAGTCTTAGACAACACAGAGCAACTGTTATATCAGGTTTCTAAAAAACTTTATAGGTTTTCACTCCCAGTCTCTGAAACAGAAATAATTAAAAAAATTTAATTAAGATGAAGTGCTCCTACGAGAATCTTTGCACTTATTACACTATTACACTATTGTGTTGATATTGAACAGGTGAACGTGTGTTGTTGAGTGCTCCGATAAAGTGGGGAAATTCAGTGAGTTATTGATAAAATTCAATAAAGATTGATATTGTTGAAAACAGAATCAAACTGGTCATCATTGACACTAATATTTTGTGAACAAGAAGCTAACTGAATGGTTTATAAAACGAATAATTGTCTATACATTCTCGATATCGAATCTTTTTTGCCCTGGGTCTAGACGGCCAGCGTTCGTTCGGCAGGTGTAGTATGTTTGCTGCATGAATCATTATCGGGACGAGAAAACAAGATAATCTGATCTCCATATCGCACCAAATTCCCCGATTCCAAATTTTCCGTGCCTGCCTTCTGTGCTACAAGTCTTCCTTAAAGGCCCAAGGAATGAAGTGAGTCTCCCCTTGCGTCCTCATTTTTGTTTCGGTTTGTGTCCCTGCTATAGTAGTTGCCTATTACTGAACTATTACATGTTTCTATCAATTGAATATAATGGATGATAAACCGTACAAAATATTTTAGAGAAAATTGAGAACAGTAAAACAGAAATTAAAAGCAGCATTCAAGCTCGGAATCTAATATATTACTTGAACTTGAGAACTTGAAATTCAAGATTCGTACACTTGAGCGGGAGAATATGTCTCTGAGGGATAAAGTAGACCGACTGGAAAGAAAATCTAACGAAAATAACATCGTGGTTTTTGGATGGACAGAGCCCAAGAACATAAAATTTCTCACAATTTCAATATGGCTTTGTAGAAGAAAAATCAACCGAAGATGCAATCAGACACCTGACATCCTGTATTTACAACTCACTAGATCAGAAAAAACAATCCTTATGTGTATTTATCGATCTCTCTAAGGCCTTTGATACAGTCTCCCATGAAAAACTACTCAATAAATTGGAAAAATACGGTTTCAGAGGTAAAATTTACAGCATGATGAGAAGTTATTTGATGAATCGGGAACAAAAAGTAAGTGTAAATGGAGAGTTAAGTGAAGCAAAGTATGTAAATTACGGGGTGCCTCAGGGCACGGTTCTTAGACCCCTTTTATTCACACTATATATAAACAGTTTGCTGAGTGTCAGAATAAGAGGCAGCGTTCTCTGTTTTGTAGACGACGTGGCGTTGTTTTGTGAGTCAGATTCTTGGAACACCCTGAAAGCTGAGGCCGAGAATGACTTCAGTAATCTGGATATGTGGTTCAAGTACAATAAATTGACGATTAATTTGGAGAAAACGAGATATTTACCATTCGCATCGTACTCGAGTGGATTACCACATATTGGACCTCTGATGGTCGCACCGAACTTGCATATCCCAGAAGCGGACTCCATAAAATATTGGGTATAACGATCGATCGACATCTTAAATGAGACATGCAAATTAGAAGTACCGTCAACAAGCTAAGAGGCATTTTATATAAAATTAAATATTTAAAAGACTACCTCGACTTGAAACACCTGAGATTGCTGTACTTTGCTTTGGTGCAGCCACAGTTGTCGTATGGAATTGTTGGTTGGGGCGGCGTTAATGATAATCATTTGGAGAACTTAAATGTAATGCAAAGATGGATACTTAGAATTATTTACGGCAAACCACTCATGTTTTCCAACGATAGTTTATACAGGGAGTCCGAAATGCTTGATATAAGATAACTCTTCTGTCTCAGTATGTTGATAAATATGAAAAAGTCGAAAATTACTTCCGATCCAGTTGACCACTGTAATAACACCAGAAATAGATCCAACTCCTTAAACATACCCCGTTGTGAAAAGAATATAGGACAGCGCTGCTGTAACTACCTTGCACCGAAAATCTACAATCAGCTGCCCTCGCACATAAAGAAACTCAACAGTTTAAGCTTGTTCAGAAAGATGTCAAAAAAATGGATAGTCTCTAGCGGAAGATCAAGATTGATTGCTCTGATCAGCCAAAGGTTGATCTAGGTAGAACTACAGGAAGCAGAAATATTTTTCATTTGTTGTGTATTTTGAGTTTAAAGTCTTTTGTTCGTTCACTTGTCAATAAAGGAAAGTTAAATCGAGGTTGATTATATCACGTACAAGCAATAGCTTTCGTAGCTAAAGCTTCTGTGATTAACACTTTATTCACTCCTTTGTTTGTTGTTTGTTTCTAATCCATGATTTTTATTATTATGTGAGCATTTATATGTTTTCCACTCATATTTTGTATTTTTTCCTGTAATATGTTGTAATATAGTCAGTGAATAAATTTATTATTATTATTATTATTTGTCAGGAGCAAATTGGTCAAATTGTTGCCTAACAGTAAAACTGAAAAAGGAAATAAATGAAAAGGACAATGTAACGTTTCGGTGTCTACCAGACACCTTGTTCAGACAAACTTGTAAAATCTTCAGAATTGTGTGTTTTTTCATTTGCAATCTAATTGACATTGAAAGTTGTGATAGCTAACTTATCATACGATGTGTAAGAATTGAGTTAAGAAAATACTTAGTATGAATAGCTTATTATATTAATCTCTCAAAACTCCAGCCAAAAATTGATAGAGGCGCCAAGTTGATAAAATATAGAATAAATTAACGAACATATAGATGACTATAAAATCGACATATTGAATTTCAAGCCAGTCCATTCTTGCTTCATGTGTAGACAATCTGAAAACCTTGAAGACGTTTATTGGACATTGATCTCAACACCGCTGAGGCTTCACCATTAATTTTATGTCCAACGATGTCGGAATAAGGCGCTGAGTATTTCAAGAATTTAAAAGTGGAAGATAAAAATTAAATGCACCCATAACTCGTAACGATTGATTCTATTTATTTTTATTAAAAAGATTCAATTAAGTCTATAATGAATATAAATTTAATTAAAAGATAAACGTATTAGCTTAATGGCGTGCCAGGTAAGAATTGGTTGCAGCTGATATGACGGCAAACATCTTTCAAATGAAATGTTCGAAACGCTGTATAACTATTTAGATCTATTCTCAAAAGGAGGCATTTTGCATGCTCAATTTCTCAAACATTTTCTGTTGAAAATATACAAGACTTTCCGATGAAAGATGGTTGATATAGAAAAACGAATATACTTCGGGAATAATCAACAAATGTTAGATTATTTAACATTGACAATAATTGAAAAAGATATGAGCCAAATGCAATGATGTGAAGGAAAAAACGAATAGAATCTACCAGAAAACGCAAGCGCAGTAATGGAATAAATCGACGAGTGCGTACTACTCGCAGAAGTTATTACTCAAAACCGTCCAATAAAAGCCCTATTCAGGTAATTGGTAGACCAACCATGCTTTTGAAAGCAAAGAGCCATCCTGAATTCTGATGAAGTTCCTTTATTACGTCAAAGTCGGAGAGCCTCTTTGAACAAGTACACTTTATAAGCGAACCTTCCTAGTGATATTATGATCAAAAAAGTGAGCATCGAGAAGAACTTTAAATCGATGCTACGTAAGAAGGAAGACTGGTAAAGGGAATACATTACCGAAAACTTCAAAGTTAATACCGTTAAATGGTAATAATATGGTACTGAACTCAATGAAGTAGACAAGTACAACAAGGTCTCTTTGGTATGGGTTCCTGATCACTCAGGAATGAAAGGTAAGGACCAGGCTAACACACTAGCCAGAAACAGAGCACAAACGACAGGCCCAGAACTCTTCTGTTGTATAGACAAATCTACCTAATAGAGTTTTTGAGAAGGTAAAACTGAAGAATCTTCCGGGAATGAAACATTCCAAGAAGCTCCATCTAAACTTTACAACTGCTAGGTCCGAAAAGTATTTGGATCTTAGAAAAAAACAGTTACGCATTCCCAATGGTGTTCTAACAGGAATTTGTCGCCTTAAGCTGCGTTCAGACTATCCCGCGAGTGGCTGTTGGCAATGCCAGATCGGCAAAGCCAACGCGGTAAAGCTTGCCGTCTACACCTGAGTTGGCATTCAGTATTATTGAAAACAACGAAAAAGTGTGTAAACGGCGCAAACGACGGTTTTTGGTTCGTCAAAGCCTCAAAGTTAAAGAAGGATTTGTTACTGGATGATGCAGACGAATTGAATCTCGAGTACAGATCTGGATGTGGTTTCAAAAAAACAGTTCCAATGACAAGTAGTTACTTCGAAGCTCTTTTAAATAAGATAGCTCATATCATCCAGAAACGAAAAACACCCTTCAGAAGTGCTATCACTCCACATGAACGCGTGAAGCCAACGGTTGGCTCCTTCTGACTACCGGCACATGCCAACGGCCACGTCTACATTGTATTGGCTTTGCCGAATTGGCATTGCCAAGAGACAACCGCGGCACAGTGTGGATGCTGCTTTAGAAAGCATATGATGATAAATTGACAGTCAGCGAAGAAATACTAGTTGAAATATTTGTGCTATCCAAAGATTTATTTCGAATTAATTATGATGGTAGTTCACAAATATCGCATTGTATAGGTATGCTAGTACAAGTAGAATCACCTGTCCATAAAAATTATAAAGATGAAAAAACACTATCGAGTCAAAATACCATTGGTAAACTTCAACCCTGCGCTGGTAGTCTGATTCTAGTGAACGCTGCACTCTCGTTGGATGTTACGGATGAATCCTTTTGTTCTTAATTGCTCTGTTTGAAGTCATTGACCGAATCAGCTGAGATATTATTCAGATATTCAGGCCAAAGATCTAATTTTAAAATTTTAACAAGTGTAGCTGAAGACCCTGAAATGTCTATTAGACAACATTCACAACAAGTTGGACTTAGTGGGTCCATAACATGGCATATTTCACAAAAGAATTCAGCTCTGAATGCATATAAGGTTCAAATAACATAGGAACTAGATCCATTAGATATAAATTTGAACTAGCGATCCAAAAAATTTAAACAGAGTGATGAATAGTGGTATCAGGATCAATGTGTAGCTTTCAGGGACATAACATTAGAGTAAATTTTAAGAGCTCCAATACCATGGGAAAGAAATTTTTCAGCGTTATTGAAAGCCCCACTCCACTTCTTCTGAATTCAAACGTGGTATATAAAATGAGTTGCTCGAATTGTTCTCGTGTGTACATAGGGCAAACGAGTAAATACCTAAAATCCAGGGTTCAGGAGCATATCAGGTCTGTTCGTTCACCAATCACAAACCCCAAAACAGCTTTGGCGCAACACTGTGTAAAAGAGGAGCATAGTTTTAATTCTGAAAGCGCCCAAATTTTGAATAGGGAACCGTACTTGAGTAATCGATCAATTTTCGAAATACTACAAATTGTTGTTCATGACTCCGTAAATTCCAGATCTGACATTCAACATCTGAGTAACTTCATTACCCTCTACTAATTAAAAATAGCATAAAATATAACAAATGAATTAATTTCTTAGTTTTCAAAATCTGTAACCCCATCTAATGTTATGACTCATTCCTCACACACTGTAGGAACTAGTATCTGTATAGATATCACTTTTGTTGTAGTGTATGTATTTCTTACATACCAGTAGATTTTTGACGATTACTTCTAATTTTTATAATTATAATATGATTTTGGGTAGATACTATTGTCTAGACTGTAAGTACTCAGCTGTGTTGTGTTTTTTATATACATTCTATTCTTTCAATGGCATCAATTTGTTTATACTTTATGAGTGCTTTTTTATACTTTAATCATAATTGTACCATTCATTAATCTGTGATAATTTTTTAGGCTTCAACTTCAAATCTTGTGTTTGTTTTTACCTGTTTGTATTTTTGTGTATTATTTCATTTATTATGTAGATCCATAACTTTGTAGAGCCCTGAAGATGGAAAAATATATTTTTATTATTCGTGTAATTAGTGAGATAGAGCCTCAATTATATCGAAATGTCATTGAAGAAATTTCAGCAAAAGAGTGGACGTCTGAAGAGCTGCGAGAGGAGGCTAAATGTCATAACATAACTTCAATTACTGATAAAAAGTTTTCGAAAATGAAAGCTAGCTACCTATGTGTTTTATTTATTCTTAAAAAAAACTTTGAAGCATTTAAAATAAACGCTTTCTTTTTCTTGATATATAAAATGCCGATCAAACGATCGGAATTATTCATTTCAAATTTATAACCAATTGTCATATAAACTCATTCTATCCAATATAATGTTGATTTCTTGATGAATAACATCAAACGGACATTTGCAGTATGTTAAAATATAGGCTTTATCAATGTGACAGCATTAAGAGTACTGTTAAATATTATACTTATCCAATTTGCTGAAATTTTCAAGTGATACATTTTTATTGAATATTGAAAAGTGATTTCTACACTCGTTGCGCCAAAATGACGTACGAGTAAGCATAATTAGTGGAGATAACGATTCACAACTGTGATTCAACATTCAACCAATGAAATGAATGCTGACGCGTGTCACACACTAAACCGCCAATTCTGATCGTTTGAATTCGCTAACTTATTTCGGTGATTTCAACAATTTTTTTTCTCGAAAATATGCAGATAATCGCTTAGGTTTTCTGATGGTCATTCTATTGCTAAAATCATTTTTTCTGGAAATCAATAGAAATGCTCATTGGATATTCATAAGATAACATTCGAAATCATTCGGATCTAACTGAATAGGCATCTACTACGAAGTATTTGGTCGATTTTTCAATGAAGACTATAAGGTATTCCGAAAAACGGAATTGTTTAACTCTCTGATGATTTGACCTCAATCTGCAATGAACCGATATAAATAGACATCATTGGGTATTTATCTTCATAAAATTTTCGACAGCTATTCGAGAAATTTTATTCGGCCGGTATTTCAAATTTAAAAAAACTCGAATACCAATGCGAGGTAGCTAAATAATCTTCCGAAGGAGTGTACCATTCTGACATCAAGTATTATATTGCCTGTCCGTAGGAGAACTCACCTAACTGTACGCGCATTTACCATGGTATCTCTGAAGAAACCTGGTACCAACCAATTACATACACTGCGAGTCCTATACATTCATAAAAAGAACAGAAGGAAGACTTAATGATTGTGTTCACTATTATAATTCTTTAGTCATTAAGGATGTAAGGATGAATAGGAAGAAGTGCAAAATTAATCCGCGTTTAGATTGGAAAAATCCATGGAATGTGAACGATACGAACTATCCTTAGAAAGTGACCTTCCTGTTGTATACCTGCCACTGCTGGAAATGAACTTGGAGGCATTTACATAGAAGCGAACAGTTTCTCAAACGTTCCATTATATTAATATGCTCAAAGAAGAATGCTGTTATGAAAATTTACATCATGGGAATATTGAATATGTTGAACTCTTTATCTGCTACAACAATTTGTACAAAGTAGTTACTGCAAATTGGTGGTTCCTTAATCACAACTTTTTAACCCTAAGAAATTGAGAAATTAGAATGTATTTCTAAACAACGTTTTAGGTTTTCACTCCCAGTCTCTGATACAGAAACAACTAAAAATTTTAATTGAGATGAAGTGCTCTTGCACTAATTTGTCATTAGCAAATTGGTTTTGAAAAAATGGTTGCCTAACAGTAAAACTAAAAAAGGAAATAAATGAAAAGGATACCTTCTTTAGACAAACTTGTAAAATTTTCGGAATTGTGCGTTTTTTCATTTGAAGTCTATTTGACATTGTAGGTTGTCAACACATATAGAGATGTTGATTTATTGAATTTTGAAATTTCCTGATGTCATTTGTTTCTTCAATAAATCAATCCAAATACGATCTATTGCAACAGAACAATTGGCCAAATTATCTACTTCATCTAACAAAATACATGTGGATTCCTTAATTTTCCTTTTATAATTATCAGGTTCCGTCATTAGGATCTTCGTGTTGTTCCAGTTCATCATATGATCTCCACTATTTGAACATACCTGATCAGCGATTTGTGATCTTTTAATGCCTCTATTTTTGATGTTGTTCTTATGCTCCCGTTTTCTTAGAATATCACATTAAAATAGTCTTTCCTTGAAAAAATCCTGTATCTTTTTCGATTTTTATGCGTGAATTAACATTTAGGCGATTTAGACTTAGAACTTGAAATACAAAAATTATTCAGACATTTTTTTGATGAACGTACTACTATTTTTTTCAAAGAGATTTTTTGCTGGGACAAGTCATTTTGTTGACGTGAAATTCTTGATGGAATATTCATTGATAAATTTTTTGGGCTATTTTCATCTAATTTACTTCTTCTGTTCAACGTTTAGGCCAGCCTTTGCCAGCATCGTGAATTTCAGAAAACCTACTTCCTGCACTCTTTGTCATTTGTGACAGTTCTCAGAAAAAAATCGATGACTTTGATCTATCTTCAATTTATTCAGAATTCAAAAAATTCATTTCATCTTTTTTTAGGTTGGATGTTATTATTGGAGCCCAGATGTTTTCGATATCACCAGACGGTTGACTTATGGGGTTTTCGGTTTTTGACGTGAAAACTGCCTCTTTCTATTTGCACTCGGTTTTTCTTTTTTTGATATTATATAAGCTTCACCCCATAAAATTCTCTGGTCTTCATTCAAAGCATGTTTTACAAACTTTCGCTTATCAATATCTCCAAGTTGAACAAATTCTTCATGTTCATTGATTCGAATATTCAAAAGACGTTTAGTTTTTCCAACATAGGCTCTACCACACTCACAAGGTAGGTACTTCATATTTCATATATGCATTTTTTGATGAGTTCAATTTCATTATCAGATTTTACTTTAGTTAGATTAGCTATAATAATTTCTGAGTCTTGAATGGTATTCTCAAATTGTATTTACATATTATTTCCATATCTTCATCATCTTCATTCTACATCCACACTTTTCAGATAACCCTTCAACATATTGTATTACATTGAATACAAGAAGCAGAAGGATGCAACGAAACCGAACAATATTTCAAAATCATCATCAAGAGTTTCACGTCTCACGTCAATCTCTGCTCAATTTTTCTCGTAGTTCTTCCTCTAAAGCAAAAATATGGAAAGAGCCCAAATAATACTTCGATATCATCAAGAGTTTCACGTCTCACGTCAATCTCTGCTTAATAATGTTTCTCGCAGTTCTTCTTGTAACTTTTCGGATTCTGAATTGCAAGAAGTGACTATCTGCTTCTTCGAAAAATCTCCTAAAAGTTTCATGAAGAAATAATCTATGGTATAAAAGTATCGTTAGTATTGTTCATTTGTGTACCCAAGGTCTGGTCCATAAAAATTAACGAATTCTTAGCTACTTCAAATTTCTGTTCCAGGCATGACTAATTTTTTTCCATTTTATACATCGCAGAATAATCGCGCAGAGACGATAGCCAATGTCCTACATTAGTGAATGGAATAGAATTAATATTGGATATATTTAATGGGTATTTTCAGTCATCCGTTCATAAAATGGTAACGGAAGAACCTCTTTAGTAAGGAGAATTGTTTAAACTTCTGCTCATCGCAGATTCCAGGAACATTTTTAACCCGGAAAACTAGAAAAGAATTTGAAAACGGCCAAGGCCAACGAAACAGCTGAATGATTAACCACCTTGAAAGGTGATCAACATCTGCAGGATACTAAAACCGTTGAAAAATGGCTGAACAGATCATAATACGAGTACATGACTGTAACTTTATAACCAAGCATTCATGCTCAACAGTGAATACGAAAGTTTCAAGCAGAACACTAGGAAAAATCCTGGAATTATATAAAATGCGCAAAAATGCTTTAATGGAAGGAACAATACTGAACTGCTCAAAAGAAGGGAACTATTTGTCCTTACTAATCATACATAAGTTTTCAATTATCACTCCGACATTTAGTTGATACTTAGGGCTAAATAGCATTGTTCAAATCTATGGAAAATGATCACTCGATGTGAAGAGTTTCATGCAGATCTGAGGCTCTGGGAAATCATCACTTGGAGGACCAGTCCTGATTTGTTAAACTCTAATAGAGAAGCACTTTTCGAATAGCGAAAGAAGAAGAAAATGAACTTGAATATAGTTTGAGGCTCAGACTTGATTTTTATATTACTCATTATGTTCTCTTGATTTTTTCGTCTTATATTTTTTCAGATAAAAAAAATTGTTTCAATGAGGATGCAACACTCTGATATAAATATTTCAGCTCATTATTAAACAAATCACTTATGCAGGGGATCACATGTTTTTTGTTGAGGTTTTTATCAGCTGTGGTTTAGTATCATACGTATAGTATGACTATGACACTACGTATGATCGTACCTATGTATGGTACCCTGTTTACATTTTTTATGCTAATACTGTGAAATACACATTCTTATTGTTAGATATACGTGAAATTTTGTTAAGCCATATCACAACGAATAGAAGAAATACACATAATAATTTTTGAGAAAGGTAAGCCATACGAACAAAAGCCATATCTAATTGAGGATATATTGTTATTCACCTGTGCTGGAAATCTCTAAATAAAAATCCAAAATGTAGATCAAACCGTTTCAAATGAACCAAATGCATTTTAAATGAGTAAGTACCTAATTACTTGTGTATACTACGACTACAAATACAAAATTTAAAAAATTGTAGCAGAGATAGTATGTATAATTTCGGATAATTCAAATGGTTTTCAACAACCCCACTATATTTGGCGCGAATAATTTGGTATGTGAACCTTCATTGTATTGTAACCATTAACCTCAATTTTTTATAGTAACGCATGAAAATATCTTATGAAATCTCGATGTAGGTATATTTTAATTAATGGGAACTTACTCGGTACTTCTTTCATATTGAAATTGAATAAGTGGATACTCACTAAACAGAAATGTTCAACACCTTTTATACACCTACACTCACAAGTGTCTGAGAGAGATTGATAAGGTGAGAAATATCCCCAAACTAACAATAAAATTAAAAAAAGCACTCCCCGCGAAAATTGTACACTGTGGTTTTGCGGCAGATGAAAAAAACAACATTTACTCGGGAAATTCGATAAAACAAGAAACCTTATACAGTCGAAGAAGACCGGTACCTTCGATATTTACCTGGCTATTGAATAACCGTTGTGGTGTAACCTGCCCGATGTTACCCCATGAATACATTCCAAATGGCTTTTATTGTGAGGGGTGGCACTGTTCAACGCTCTTTCCTCGTAAAATATGTAGTTGGTGCCGATATTCATTTCCTGAAATTTTTTGCACCTGCTCGTAATGTTATTCGAAACCACTTGAATTTATTGCATTTGGAACTTAACGATCCATATTTCGTCCTTCGCATTATTGAAATTCTGCGAAATTTGAGTCGAAAAGATAATGATAAGCAAAACTGCTAGAATTTCGCATTGAAAATTTCGTCAAATTCAGTTGATTGCAAGTCTACAAGGTTCTTTTTGATTGATGTTTACTTTTTGCAATAATCATATCTTGTTAGGTGACCTAGAAGTTTCGTGTATGAAGATTATAACTGAGGACAGATCTGGCTAATTGATAGAACAAGGTATTCAGGAGATAATTTATTCATATGGTGCCAAATCAGCACTTCATATTCATTTTATCCGAAGCAGTTCGTCATTCAGAAATACGAAATACAATCGTTTTGATTCAACGAACTTCATAAGGACTCTTGAAGATAAATATTCAAATGAGGAAACAGGTAGAACAACCTGATCTACAAATTTATATCCACTACACAAGTCACAAATTATCTCGTAATATTCTCTGAACGTAATGAAATAAAAAATATGATCCTGATTAATCAGGTGATAGTACCTGGGCAGTAATTTAAGAAGCAACTATCCTTAAGGAATGAGTTAATTGAACAGGTAAATACCAATGGACTGTGAAGGTGAATAATATAAGGTTCTAAGGTATTCTGATCGAACCTTGTGTACGTGGCTTTTTACAGTATTTTATTTGAGAAATTCTTGTATTTACCTTTTCATTTCGTTCCGTGAGTACCTAAAGCGCTGATTCGGTGGCAGAATATTGTTATTTTTCGTTCGAACACTTCGGAAACACTAGAAAATGCGCGCACGCATCGCGCACTGGTTGTACTAGCACAGATGGATTCACATCTTATATTTTTGTAACGGCAACTTACTCAGAAATAACCGACTGAATAACAGACATGCGGTGGAAACGACGTACGAGGTTAAGGTTGTCAGACAGTCGTTCAAAGACTCGGCTGCCATCTACGAGCTTAACGGTGATAACACCTGTAATTTAGGCGGGGAACTGCTCTTCCACCATCTTCAAACAGTTAACATGGCAGATAATTCTGGTAGATAGTACACACAGGTGTAGTCGCTTGACTAATCGAAGTGGTCACCCTCTGTAAGACAAGAATTTTCGTCAATTGACTAGAAAGCAAATTATTTTCTACATCATCAGAACTGCATGGCTCTATATAATATCAAGCCTTCAAGACCGACCTGAAATTTATTAAAAGATACTCAAGAGAAGACTCTATATACAACTGAAACCCTATCTGTGTCGTTTCAGTAATGGCTGATATCCTTGAGAATTCTCTGTCCAATGGTAAAGTTTCGAAAATAACATACCTAATTCAAGAACCTTGCATCATCTTCAAACAGTTTAACACGGCAGATAATTCTGGTAGATAGAACACACAGGGGTAGTCGCTTAACTAATTAAGGTGGTCACCCTCGGTAGGACAAGAATTTTCTTCAATTGACTAGAAAGCAAATTATTTTCTACATCCTCAGAATTGCATGGCTCTAAATAATATCAAGCTCTCAAGACAGACCTGAAATTCATCAAAAGATGTCAAAAAATACTCAGGAGAAGACTCTAGATACAACTGAAACCCTATCTCTGTCGTTTCAGTAATGACTGAGATCCTTGGGAATTCTCTGTGAAATGATAAAGTTTCAAAAACAAAATACCTAATTCAAGGATCTTCCATAATATTCTATCATCTTAAAACAGTTTAAAACAGCAGATAATTCTGGTATATAGTACACACAGGGGTAGTCCCTTGACAAATTGAAGTGGTCACCCTCAGTAAGACAACAATTTTCGTCAATTGACTAGAAAGCAAATTATTTTCTATATCCTCAGAGCTGCATGGCTCTATATAATATCAAGCCTTCAATATCGACCTGAAATTCATCAAAAGATACTCAAGAGAAGACTCTATATAGAACTGAAACCCTATCTGTGTCGTTTCAGTAATGGCTGATATCCTTGAGAATTCTCTGTCCAATGATAAAGTTTGGAAAATAACATACCTAATTCAAGGACCTTCCATCATCTTCAAACAGTTCAACACGGCAGATAATTCCTGTAGATAGGACACACAGGGGTAGTCACTTGACTAATTGAAGTGGTCACCCTCGGTAAGACAACAATTTAGTTCAATGGACTAGAAAGCAATTTATTTTCTACATCCTCAAAACTGCATGGCTCTATATAATATCAAGCTCTCAAGACCGACCTGAAATTAATCAAAAGATGTCAAAAATTACTCAGGAGAAGACTCTATATACAACTGAAACCCTATCTCTGTCGTTTCAGTAATGGATGGGATCTTTGAGAATTCTCTGTGGAATGATTTAGTTTTGAAAACAAAATACCTAATTCAAGGATCTTTCATCATCTTCAAACAGTTTATGTTTAACATGGCTGAGAATTCTGGTAGAGAGTACACACAGGGGTAGTCGCTTAACTAATTGAAGTGGCCACCTTCGGTAAGACAAGAATTTTCTTCAATTGACTAGAAAGCAAATTATTTTCTACATCCTCAGAACTGCATGGTTGTATATAATATCGTGCCTATGAGACCGACCTGAAATTTATCAAAAGATGTCAGAAATACTCAAGAGAATACTCTAGATACAATTGAAACCCTATCTCTGTCGTTTCAGTAATGTCTGAGATCCTTAAAAATTCTCTGTGGAATGATTAAGTTTCGAAAACAACATACCTAATTCAAGGATCTTTCATCATCTTCAAACAGTTTAACATGGCTGAGAATTCTGGTAGAGAGTACCTATACACAGGGGTAGTCGCTTGACTAATTGAAGTGGTCACCCCGGTAAGAAAAGAAATTTCGTCAATTGACTAGAAAGCCAAATTATATTCTACATCCCCAGAACTGCGGATTGTATACAGGGTGTCCCATTACTCGACGTCAACCCGGAACCGGGTGAAAAGGCAAGTAATGCTGGTTGTCAGAAAAATATAAAAAAAAATCTAAGTTGCATGATTTTAAAATAATGGGCATTTAAAAAAACACCCAAAAATTCCACACCTGTGACAGTCTTTTCGCTCCTGTTGCCACAAATATCAACATTTTCCAACTTTTTTTTTTGCTGTGTAACCTTGAATAATGCTTGTCTAAACTGTAATCAAAATTTGGATATCAGCTGCTTTAGATTTCATAAAAATAAGGCTTGCTTCTCAGAAAAAAAATTCAAAACAAACAATTGCCTAGTTTCAACTGACTGTATTGAAAAAAAAATGAACTACGCAAGTTTGGCATGTTTTGCCAAAAGTTGGCGCATTTAGTAAGGATTCCAAAATGGTATAATACTTGTTAAACTGTAGCTGCCGTAGTTCAAATTTATTTTCCATTGCCTTTGAATACATGTTCCTTAAACTGCTTCCCAGTAAAAAAGTTCAATGGATTCAAGTCCGGTGAACGGGACGTCACGAGATTGGACCAGAACGTCTGATCCATCTTCCGGAAAAAATGTTACCAGAAAAAAAAAATTCCAGAGAAAATAATTTTTCCAGAAAAAATTTTCCGGAGAAATTTCTCTGGAAATTTTTTTTTCTGGTAACATTTTTTTCGGAAGATGGATCAGACGTTCTGGTCCAATCTCGTGACCGTCCCGTTCACCGGACTTGAATCCATTGAACTTTTTTACTGGGAAGCAGTTTAAGGAACAGTGTATTCAAAGGCAATGGAAAATAAATTTGAACTACGGCAGCTACAGTTTAACAAGTATTATACCATTTGGAATCTTACTAAATGCGCCAACTTTTGGCAAAAACATGCCAAACTTGCGTAGTTCATTTTTTTTTCAATACAGTCAGTTGAAACTAGGCAATTGTTTGTTTTGAAATTTTTTTCTGAGAAGCAAGCCTTTTTTTATGAAACCTAAAGCAGCTGATATCCAAATTTTGATTACAGTTTAGACAAGCATTATTCAAGGTTACACAGCAAAAAAAAAAGTTGGAAAATGTTGATATTTGTGGCAACAAGAGCGAAAAGACTGTCACAGGGTGTGGAATTTTGGGTGTTTTTTTAAATGCCCATTATTTTAAAATCATGCAACTTAGATTTTTTTTATATTTTTCTGACAACCAGCATTATTACTTTTTCACCCGGTGGTTCGGGTTGACGTCGAGTAATGGGACACCTGTATAATATCGTGCCTATAAGACCGACCTGAAATTCATCAAAAGATGTCTAAGAAATACTCAGGAGAAGACTCAAGATACAACTGAATCCCTACCTCTGTCGTTTCAGTCGAACGATTAAGTTTAAAAAACAACATGCTTTAAACAAGGATTTACAAGATAACGAAAAAATGATTAAACACACACAAGCAACAAATTATATCTTCTGAGAGTTGTAATAATGAAAATTTTCTGTGGAAAATGGGGGACATCCAATTTCTCAGTTTTTACTTCAGGAATAGTCATCATGAAGCTTTGTCGAACCACCAGATGCGCAAGCGTTTGAATATTCCATGGACTTTAGGAAGGCGTAACGTGGCCCTTCGCCTAGAAACCGGCAGCGTTGGCTGCAGACCGGTGCCAAGTCGACCCAGAGTAACATCTGTAAGAGAAGACTATCTTATTTTCATTCATTTTCATGTACAGAACATGTGAGAATAATCAAAATTTTAGAATCAATTCACTTTGACCACTTTTCACTGTGACTATTGCCTTGAGGCGGTCAGAAAATGAATCGCAAGTTGCTGCAACGTAAGTTGCTGCAACGTAACTTGCCGGTATTTTAGCCCATTCACGGACAATGGCTTTCTTCAGCATCTTGAGGCTGGTATATTTTTTAGTTTGGACCTTGCTTTCCGAAATGGCTCAAAGATAATAATCTACTGGATTCATGTCTGGCCAATTCAGGTCGAAATGAAGTTCCGAACGTTGTTTTTCAACCATTCTTGGTTCACTCGCGTTTTGGGAGCCGGTGCAAAGTCTTGTTGAAGCATATATGGTCTGCCACCGAAATGTTTGTCTACCCACGGCTTCAAAACAGCCTCAAGAACACTTTTCTGGTAATATGTCGCATTAAATTAGCCAGGCTCAATGAAAACGATTGGAGAGCGTTCATTGACGGTTACAGCAGTCCAAACCATTACATATTTGTGGTGGGTGCTGGTTTCTAGTAGTCAACCGATGAACGGTTTATAAGGTGAACTTTATCGTTCTGGGGGTTCACAAATTGCTAAAGTAAAAAAATTGATGTTCAGGAAATTACCATTTTCGGCCAAACAAAGCAAATCCTTCGCTCTTTCAATTCTTATAACTTTTTTGCGTTAAATTTCAGCAAAAAGCCTTTGTACGTTTGTAAATAATACTTATAACTGTCACTATACACATTTCTAGACAGCTGATGTCACTGTGCCAGGTGCGTCGATGGATCGAAACAGGTTACACTTCGAGTGCCGGATCCTGTAATAAGGTTTAATGTCGTTTGCAGAATGCCTTTCCAAAAACCGTCAAGGAGTCGTCAGATCTTCAGTAGGTAGTTCTTGAAATATGCTCACGGTTGCGAATTTCTACCCCACTTACTTGTCCCAATAGCCTAAAAATTCAAGTCGAGAGGGTGCTTCATAACAACCAGAAGTGCTTTAGTTTTGTCAACTGCGACTGCGGAATTTTCACTATTTTTGTAGTGAATATGGTCAATTTTGATACATTGTTGGGCTATCTCTTGGGGAAGGACTGTTCCATTGTGCAGGCTGGCTATTTGCGGTTCTTGCATGCGCACTGGAAAACATTCGCAGGGGATACTCTGGCCAGCACATTTATATATGTTGCGACAGCCAGGGAACTCTGAAATCTCTATCTGATGTTAGGGTTGAATCTCTTTTGGTAGAAGAATGCAGGAAAGCTCTACGTGGGCTGGGCTCTGATAACTTTTTGAAATTGATCTGGGTGTCCGGCTCATGCGGATATACCTGGTAACGTCAAGGCAGATGAACTGGCTAGGCGGGGAGCCGGATTAGCATTTGTTGGTCCGGAGCCTTCGCTGCCAATCTGTCGCACATCTGTCAGAAGTTTATTCAGGAATGGCTGAACAGGGAATTTTCCTCGGAATGGAGCTCAGGGGTGGGCCTGAGGTGGTCGAGGATTCTCATTGAGAGACCGTCCTCGCGATCTGAGGTCAATAGGCTTCTGGCTGGAGAGGAACAACTCAGTCTGGTGACTGGTGCATTGACTGGTCACCTGTTTAACAAGCATTTGAAGAGAATGGGATTGACGAGCTGTGCTCCCTATGCGGTTGTGGTGAGGAGTACTGATGAAACGGTTGAGCATATTTTGTTCAACTGTGGAAACCTTACTGAGTTAAGGTCAACACACCTAGGAAATCCAACACCTTCTATTCCTATGGTGAAAGGGACCACTCCTGGCAGGCTCGCGACATTTCTGTCTTCGTGTCTGAAGAGCTGAGTCTCTATATAGCCCAGTCAAATTAGACGAAAAAGGGGGCCAACCTCGGAATGAAAGATAATAAGCTGAAAATTGGTATGAACCTTTGTTTTGTCATTCTAAATGTTGTCTCAAAAGTCACAAATGATATCGTGCCGGCGTCTTAAGATATTGAAGGTCAAAGGTCATAAAAATTGGTTTTTTTGCAAATATCTGCCTTCCTATTGCTTAAATGAGATTTGCAGTTATTATGAAAGTTGTAGACTATAAAATTGTCTACAACTTTTGTTTGAACTTTTTTTCATACGACTCACCGTTTTTGGGGGTAGAGCGCGAAGAGTGCGCAGCGTACAGTCATATATGACCTAATGCAGGGTCAAGCGTGAGTTACGGTTAGCAGTTCGTTGTATGAAGTCAATTATTTACTTAACAGTTATAATTATTAAACAATGCCAATTATTTATGTACTAATTATTAATTATTATATTAATTAAAATAAGTAATCAAATTATTGTATTTGACGGATATTCCGACTATAGTAAAAATATTAAAGCAAAGGAACAACAAGAAGAACTGCTGCACTTTCAAAATCATATGAAGTTGGTTTGACGAAACAATGATTGTGCCAATCAGTCAAGAAAAATTTTCATCAAATCGGTCTAATAAAAAAAATGTTGAAAAATTTGAAAACTGGTAATATCACACAAAAACAAGTCAGAGATGATGCTGATCTTCTCATTATTGACACATCTATTGCCTTAACAGAACATCAAAAGACTGCTGTCATCATAGGAGAAGATATTGATTTGTTCGTTATTTTAATGGACGTACTCAATCCCATCAACAGAAAATTTCCTCAAAAAAGTTGGCAAAGGCAATGTCAACACACAAATATACTCTTCTAAAAGTTTTAACCAATATCCTCGTACTAAAAAACACATTTTATTTTTACACGCATTTAGTGGCTGTGACACGAATTCTGCGCTATTTAAAAAAATTAAATTGAAAAAAAATTAACGAATAGAACATAAATAATGGGCATTGTTTAATAATTATAATTGTTAAGTGAATAATTGACTTTATACAACGAACTGCTAACCGTAACTCACGCTTGACCCTGCATTAGGTCATATATGACTGTACGCTGCGCACTCTTCGCGCTCTACCCCAAAAACGGTTGGTCGTATGAAGAAAAAGTTCAAACAAAAGTTGTAGACAATTTTATAGTCTACAACTTTCATAATAACTGCAAATCTCATTTAAGCAATAGGAAGGCAGATATTTGCAAAAAACCGATTTTTATGACCTTTGACCCTCAATATCTTAAGACGCCGGCACGATAGCATTTGTGACTTTTGAGACACATTTAGAATGACAAACAAAGGTTCATACCAATTTTCAGCTTATTATCTTTCATTCCGAGGTGAAATCCTAATTGACTGGGCTAATAGAACGATGCGGGTGAACAATGGCCACTAGGCCTCAGTTCGGCCGGTAAGGCACCGCACAGAGAAGAAGAAGAAGAAGATACATTGTTGAGACGAGTATCTCACTCTTTTAATACGTCAATAGATCACAGCTTCAAAACTGACAGTTGCAAGATAACGAGCTATTCGAAATGAAACCTTTTACTGGAAAACTCTTCATATTACTCATTGACCGTTTTGATTGAGGCCAAATTTTCCCACCGAAGATGCTCCGTTTTCTTTCAACAATAGAATTCATGAATGTCTAAATCGGAACACAAAGCTGATTGGAATATTCATCGGCTTGCGGGAGGACAGCATTTCTCACGAGTTTCTTTTTTGAAGCTGGAGTTTTATGGATACCTTCGTAGCTGTACTTAGTTCATGAACTCAATAACTCTACTCATTTGAGAAAATAGATAATCATCTCAATGGTATTCTAGTTTTTGGTCCACGTATTGAAACAGTTCTTGGTTCAAAACTTGGAATAGTTTTTGATCGACCACATTGTTAGCTTCATACAATGTCTCAAACTTTTTTGTTGATAGAGGTCGTCACTGCCTTTCTACAAAGCAGAGGTGGCATTTGAGCAATTTTTGTGATCAATTTGTTTGTTTGATCATTAAAAATATCGAAAGTACAGTACAGTTTTATTTTATTTTATCAATTTTCATAAGAGTCATGTTCGAAAAGCAATTACTTTCTGATTATGTAACTTACAGAAATTATGTTGGTATCGTTTTGTAGCTAATATCTAGGTATGCGTGTTAGCTCATTTTAAAAAAATTATACTTCAATGTGCAAGTTACGGATTTACTAGGAAAATCAGTACATTTTTCCAAGAACTTTTTTTATGACATTTCTCAGTTAAATGTTTTCATATTGTTCCACTTTAATAAAAGGTGGTAGTATCATCTTTCAAAAAACATTTTTTTCAAATCTGTAGGACCTTTATATGTCCAAAGAAATCGATATTATTCAGAAGGTTCAACTAAAATAAAAAAGTAAATTTAAAATAGGGGCCACTCCAAAACTGAGGGGGTAAACTCCCCAATATGGGTGTTTTTGTCGATAAAATTAGGTTTATTTGATGCTTAAATTATCACTGAGTCATGATCAAACACACTGTATATTAGGGAAATGCTCGGGATAATGGAGAAAGGAGAGTAAATGTTGCTCAAAGGTTATGACAGGTACTATGAAAACGCTATGAATGTGAATGAATAAAGCCTTACAAGTGATAAACAAGACAAAACATGAAGGTTTTCAATAAACTGTAGTTAAAGTAGGACACTTTTTGAAAGATTTTGTAACCTAGAGATACACCCTCGAGAAATTACATTTTCAGATATGTATGTTGAATCGCAGAAAATGACCTACTTCGAGAAGCGATAGCATCCCTTGCTATAATTCGAACATATGTATAGGTACAGTGCCGGCAACCGAAAAGTGAACGAATCTTAAAAGCACATTTGGAAAATTTTAGTTGATTTTATCAGGCTTTGACTCAGGATAGCTTTTTTCCGTGGATTTGGAAGGCTAGTTCATGAATGTGTCAAACCCAAAACCTCGTCAGCTTCATTATACATTATAAAGGTACTTGGAAATGACATGAAACTATGAATGAAATGATAATTAATTTTTTTCTAGACATGGTTATACCTACATGCTGAATAGCTCTGTCTCAGACTACATTAAACGTTTATCCGAATTTCGAACTCATAAGTGAACTTAGTAAATACAGAAAGAACAAAATTTCTTCTCCATTTCTGCAAATAGATACCTACCATATTTCCGAGAATATTCTACTGACATGAAAATGGATATTTGCTCTACAGAAACCTTAACATTCACTTCAATGAACTCTCATGAAAATAATCGGACTCCGTTCTACTTAAAACGACTGCTATATCATTTTGCCCAAATGTCTGTAATCCTCGAATTTGGAGCCGAAAATGGTCTCAAACGATAGGGTTCGACTCTCTGATGACGAATAATAATAATAATAATAATAATAAATATAGCAGGAGGGAAAATCCAACAGACACCTCTCACCTTATCTAACGGAGAAGAAATAAAGGCAATTCTGGCGGGTGATCTATACAAATACCTAGGTATGAAGCAATGTCAAAGGATAGACCAACGAGTGATGAAGGACGAACTAACAGCAGAGTTCACCAGAAGAATGAGGAGCGTTCTGAAAACGAAACTGAACAGCAGAAATCTCACAAAAGCTGTTAACACCTACGCTTGCTCAGTTCTCACCTACTCCTTCGGAATAGTGAAGTGGAGTAATACAGATCTCGATCGTCTCCAACGGAAAATGAGAACACTATGTACAAAGGCCAACAAGCATCATCCTAAATGCTGTGTTGAAAGAACAACAATTCCAAGAACTCAAGGCGGACAAGGCTTTGTGGACATAAAGAAAATGGCAGCTGAACAAATAAACAACTTGAGAAATTATTTTATAGATAAAGCAAACACATCGGACTTACATAAGATACTGATTGAAGCAGATTGTTCAACACCTCTATTACTAAGCGAGCACCCTCATGAAAACACCACACAGACGGATAGTGATAAAATTCAAAGATGGAGAGAAAAGCCCCTACATGGAAGACACCTGAACGAGGTCACCAGGAACATGTCGACATTCCTGCGTCGAACTACTGGCTGACTTCTGGAAGATTGTTTCCTGAGACAGAAGGTTTCCTCCTTGCCATTCAAGATCAAGTAGTGCAAACTAAAAACTATCAGAAATATATCATGAAGGATATGAGCCTCACCGACGATAGATGCCGCTACGGATGCCAAACATCAGAAACAATCCAACATATTACAGGAGGCTGCCAAATGTTTGCTGGAAATGAATATAAGAGTCGACATGATACTTCATCAGGAACTCGCCATCCAACTGAAGATTCTGCAGTCCGAAACAATTCCATATTATAAGTATCAGCCTGAAGTAATACTGGAGAACAACCTTTACAGGTTATACTGGGACCGCACAGTACTTACAAATTTAACAGTTGCTAATAACAGGCCAGATATAATCCTAGTGAAGAAAAAAGAGAAGAGAGCAATACTTATAGACGTAGCCATCCCGAACAACAACAATCTACGTCAAAAATATGCTGAAAAAATATCGAAATATCGAGAGCTTGAACTTCAGATTGAAAGGCAGTGGGGAATGTCTATACCAGAACCATTCCCATTCTCATATCAACCACAGGAATTATTCCTAAGAGCCTCAAGTCCAACCTCAAGGAGCTAGATTTGGATGAAAACCTGTTTAAGTAATGCAAAAAGCAGTACTTCTCGGTACTGTTAGAACGGTAAGGAAGTTTGCTGGTCACGATGGACACTAGGAACAACCATGGAGGGAAACAAAACGGAGTACCACGACATCAACCGAGAAATCCAGGACCAAGCAACGAAGGACGAACAACCCAGGGCCCAGGAGAAGAAGAACACCGAAGACCTCAGAGCTCAATCCCCCTGATACTTGCTATCCGGGATGAGTGAATGTTCCCCTTAGTAGGGAGTGTGATAGCCGATCGCTAGGGGGTGTGAGAAATCACACCCTTTCTACGCTAATAGGCTCAAGTCGATAATAATAATAATAATAAACGTCTTTATTAGATAGATGCATAATACTCTACCCGGAGGCGAAGTCTAGCACAGCTATTCAACTTAATCCCCCAGGCAGAGAAGGAAAAACAAATCCGTGATCAAATTCAATTCTGTCCGTGGGGCCGTCCGGCCGTGAGCACGATTACTTTCTAAGGAATTGTCCTAGAGACTAGAGATTTTCAAAGTGATTTCGGTTTCCAAATGCTGCGTTTAAGTTCGTTAACCAGCCAAATCGTACAGGGTCTTCCATAAAATATGGCCATTCAAAATATTTAAAGAGATATTTCCTCAATATCTCAGACAAAACGAAACTAATCGAAATAATATTTTGGGGCCACATGCAAGATGTTCATAATAAACCTCATGTAACATTTTGTGGCCATAGTGATAACTGAACCATATAAAATTCTATTGGAATATTGAAAAAAAGAATCTTAATATATCCATAACAAGATATCAGATTAGAGTGAAATATATTGTGTGAATGAAAGTTTATATACTGAATGTTCATGCAAAATTTCAAGAGGATCGCATATGAATCTCGAGTCCTGTATAAAATTTTGAGGTGATAGCATTATTGCCCTACCAATGAACCAACGCTCAAAAGCATTTGCTCAGGGCTTTTCCTAATTTTTTTTATGTGTTATCTCTTAGGTACCATTCAAGATTTTATTAACCAGCATTATAATGGCATCAGAAAATATTTCGACGTCAATAAGAAAAAGTATTTGAATTTTAAGTCAAGATGCCCTTCGATCAATCACCCTGTATATTCCAATAGAAAACCTTAGGAACAAAAAATTATGTTATTCGGAATCACCTATCCGCCTTTTTAACTTCGTACCAACTTTTTATTGAGACAATTATTCAAAATTTCGAGAGACATGAAGGCTTTAATTTTCAGAAAAAACTGTAACGATTTGAATTTGTAGGAACACATTCCTTGTTTCACACGTTGTATTGCCCTCTTCATGTTCAATTGTCACTCGTGAGATTCGTAGAAAGGAATCTTCTGATATTACAACACCTTATTCCAGTTTAGTAACTTCGATCTTTCTGAACTAGATGTCGGCACGTATTCTACAGGTATATTACCTGGTTAATTGCACAAAGCTATCTACCAGCGGATACCTAAGGATAGTTTGAGTTTGGGCAGGTAGAATGAAACCCCTATTTATAAAACTTTCGGAGGGGTTCCCATTAAAAGGTCCAAAAAGCGACAAGTAGTCGTGGAATCCTTTCTTTCAATTCTACTTTACCAATTGAATATCTTGAGAAAGGAACAGTCGGTCATTCAAAAGAATTTACAAATTTGATAGTGAGGTGTAAAAAACAAAAAATGTTGAACATTTGACATGATTGACTAAAAAAAGAAAATTTATCAACAAGATATGATTTTGATATAGACATCTTGAAGGTTTAATATAAGTTCAATCGTTCAATGTCAGCATAATGATATTTTAAAATTAGTGGTACCACATCACAATAGAATTGATGTATATTTTCTCATTCTTCTGTTTATTTGCTGCTTTTTTTACGGCCCTCTATGGCTTCAATGAATTCCATCAGAAGCTCTTCAGTTTGTGGAGATGAAAAAAAATATATCCAATGCAGTAATCCAGCGTTCATGTTATTTATTTTTCATTGAAATTGATCATTAAAGATATTAAATTATACTAAGCCATTCTGAATTCTTTTCTCACAGCAGCTTTGTTTTCTAGGAACGAGATTGATATCAATTTGTTGTCAAATAGCTGTCATTTCCGAATTTTCATCCGGATATTCACTCGAACTACAATTGGAGTGTGTTATTCTCTAAGAGAGATCAGAAAAAATTTAAGAAAAGCCCTGAGCAGGTGCTTTAGAACGCTCGTTCGAGCAATAAGGCTATTACCTCGAAATTTTGCATGATCATTCACTTCGCCAATTTACATCTTTAAACTTGATTTCATTTAAATCGAAAGGTATTTCATGTCAATATCAGAATTTTTTTGGATATAACGATAGACTTATTGCTTTGAATTCGCATTGAACATTTAACTGCGAAATGTCAGCTCAATCGAATCGACAAACTCGGAATTATTCGAAAAAGTTCATAATTCAGAAAATTATTATTAATAATTCTATGGTTTTGATGATGCGATCCTCTTGAAATTTTACATCAACATTCAGTACCTATAGGTACCAATCTACATACACAAAATAAATTTCACTCTAATCGGATATCTTGTTATGGAAATACAAATGAAGATTTTTCTTTTCAATATTATTGTATTTGCATGAGGCCTGTTATAAGCATCTTGCATGTGACCTCAAAATTCTACTCTGATTGGTTTCGTTTTGTCTGAGATTTTGGGAACAAATGTTTTGAATGGCTATATTTTATGAAACACAATGCACGTTTTGGCTTGTTAACGAACTTAACCACGGTATTTGAGACCTGAAAATCTCAAGTCTTTCCGACAATCCCTTAAGCCGGTCCCAGACAATGCGTGCATTCGGCCAATGTGCCTTCGTAGTTCGCCTTCGGGTACCCTCCTAGACACTGCGCCAATCGCGAAATGTTCGACATTCGACATTCTGTTGACAAACGTTCGCCAAACGGCCTCAGTATAGAACAGTAGCGGAGAGCGGAGAGGCTAAACGAATAATACCTAAAAACACCGTGTAATCACGTCGCACGACTCTGACTGAAGACAGAATAGGCCGTATAGTACGCGTAGATAAACACATTGTCTGGGAGCTAACACGAATGTGCGCGAATGTACTTCGTCTTCCTTTGGTTCGTGCAGCCCGTACCGACAAGGCTTCGGATAGAAGGCCAATGCCGAATGATACACGAAGTTGAGCTCCCACACACTACGCGAAGCACCGCCAATGCCGAATATTCGTCGAATGCACGCATTGTCTGGGACCGGCTTTAGAAAGTTATCGTGTTTACGAACGGCCGGACAGCGACACGAAAACAGAATTGAATTTGACCTCGGATTAGTCCTCAGGGAGTCGAACCCTATTGTTTGAGACCATTTTCGTTTCAAAATTCGAAAATTATAGACTTTTGGGCAGAACTATATAGCATTCGTTTGTGTAGAACGACCGCTCGAAAAGTAACTCCAACATTTAGCAACCTACATATATTAGATAATAGTGCTACCAGAAAAAAGAAACTCTAACATTTTGCAACCTGTCTCAGATAATTTTCGAACGCATCGGTAGGTAAGCGATTCCGAACTACCTACACATATTGCCAAAATTCTTAGACGCCCCCTTATTTTGAATACCGATGTTTTAAACATGTGTTTCATATCGATTTAGCAGGATTGATGGATTATTGACATGTTCTTCCAATAAGCATTCCCAGTGATTTCCATAAAAAATTATTTCAGTAATGATGGCCCCTCAGAAAACCAACGATTATCCGTTCGTTGTTTCGTAGTCAGGCTTTTCTCATTATTTTTCCCGATTTCTTTTATCCTGCAAAAAGCAAAGATTAACAAATAATAGTTATTATATCAACTAGGTTATTGAAGACTGCGACTAATGGTCGAGAAATTTAATAGTTTGAGACCATTAGTCGCTCGATTAGTAACCGAGTTGATTACAAGATTTTTCCGACGATCTCAATATGAATTGTGTATGAATTCTTGATTGAAATACATTGTCATTTTGCACGAGACTTACATTTGACATGATTGAATTTCTATGTATCTTTGTTCCAGTAGAGTTTTGACATTTTTCGTAGTGCTTCTGAATAATTTGTGAACGGCTGCCATGAGGATTACAAATTAAAATAGCAGAAATTGAGCATTAAAATAGGTCATTCATGATCAATTTCGTACACACTAAAATCACCTTTTATTTTGAGATCAACGGAAATTTTTTTCATCAAATATATTGCAGTTGGAAAAGAGATTATCAGAATATAGATTGTCTAATTTTGGAGAAACCTTGCGGAGCCAAGACTTTTGGCGATGTGAATTTCGCTAGTATCAGATTGTTACACTTTCGCAAAAAGAAATTCTTGTAATGAGGGATTTTGAAGATATGGACACTAATTTGTGACAACCTTTTTTTCAAAAAATTTGATAATCAGGCTATAATTCAAGAACCGCTTGAGTGGTTGCACATATCTTACATCAGATCAGTGTAGAATTGAACGAAGAATTCGAATATGTAAAAATATACAGGGTGTTGCATTTGAAATAACGAAGTTACATTCGTTTCCGGTGAAACCGGAAGGAGATTCCTCTCGAAAATATTTTACAATTGAAGTTCATGTACTCTAAAACGAAAATCCAAAATCTTGAATCTGTATTACAATTCCTTCCTCGAAAACGTCTAATGAAACACTTAAAAAAATCACCCTGTATATATATTGTTTCAACCGTTTTTATAGATTCGCGATTTTCTTGATTACTTAATTAATGATATACTTAATTTCAATTCGTTACACTGTCTGGCATAAGACCAAAGTCAAAGATATAATTATCAAGAAATGATATTCTGAGATTCACTACAAAATAACCTGTGTAATTTAATTGTTGTGTTTAATGCCTCTATCAGGTAAAATTAATTTGACATTAATATTTATGAGTTATAATTCGGGAATAACAATTCCCTCCCATTTCGCGAATCTTCTGGCTATTTCAAAATAGATTAGTTTAATCATACACTCGAGATGTTCCAGTTGCCAATTACCCGAAGAACATTTAAATTGCCTGCACGTACAGACTTTTGTCTACGCCATTCCTAGAAGGAAACAGAATAGGGAAAAGGATGCATTTATCACATTTCAAGTCTATAATGAGAGTTTTTCGAATGTGAGTTTATTAACAGCGGAAAAATTTCAAGCGATGCCGTTGCAACTTCTGTTTTTATGGAGGCGCTCATTAAATCATCTGCGCAATATGAAAAAATTATTAATTTATATTGGATAGACATGATTCTTATTAATGGATCCCTGGCATCGTGAGAATGATATTCACGCATACTGCATCACTTATAAATCGTTCATGGTATGTAGGCGTTATAGAGGCCATTAAATAAGTAGCGCGTTTAAAACTCATTTTGTATCGGCTGAGCGTTTAGGCGCAGGCGCAACTCGATAGTTCAAGGATATTTTGAGACCTACAGGTGTTCCTCACGTGTTATTAATTTTTTATAGCATTAGAATTAAGTGAATTCTGAATAGCAACGAAAATCGTCTAGTGGGTGTTACCAGATATTTTAGCCAATGGCACAAAGTAAAGAAAGATTTATATGAAAGAATTCGAAATTATATGGAGATTCATTATGTACAAGGTTTTCCAACGGCAGGTTTCCTTTTCATATTGAAAAAAGAGTATATTTTAGAGGAATTGATGAATGTTTATTTCGTTGCAAGAAGGAAGATGTGCCATCAAGAAATGGAAAATAAGCCGATTGGCCGCATGACTATGGTTGCAGCATAATATCCTTTTCTTGACCGATTCACTCTATTGAAGCTGTATGTCATTTATTACTTCTTGAATTCTATTTTAAAGGTACCTATTGAATCGATTGTAGAGCTTCGGAGTGATCAAAAAAGTCATAAGATCTTGATGGCCAATTGCGATAAAATCTTTGAGGAAAACAGTCAATAGTAAACTTTTCTTGCATGTTTCGTTGGTAAAATAGACGTCGTCCAAGACTTGGGCTGGCTCACAATGGCGAAACATTCTGTAACTAAGTGAACTGTAGTTTTCTCCTCTTTCCCACAAAATCTATACTAGTCAATTTCTGGGTTCTGGACAGTGGTGTTTTACAGTATTCGTTTTGTGGAGTTTCGTGCTCCTGAGCTGTTCCAGTACTTGTGTGCAGCCATTGGCAAGTCGTATTTCGAGCTTTTGAGTTACTCAGGAGCACGAAATATCTCAAAACGAATAGGCTACTAGTTTCTCCTTACTGGCTCGTGTGTCAACCTCATAGGCGTCCCCAGGGGAAAGCAGCTGCCCTCTTAGAGCTTCAGAAGTATCACTTAAAACGCATGAAAATAAATTTTATGTCCACCTACACTATGTGTAGTTCATTATTTCTATTTTGTCCAATTACATCGTCTGCCCAGAGCAGGAACAAGTTAATGATGGGAATCTCTTCAACGAATAGGTACTCAGGCTTCAGACTTCATCAGCTCTTCTAAGCTTCAACACCCAAGTCTTCATGCCAAATGATGTGTTTTATCAATTCGAATGCTGGTACTTGTATCCATCAATTTTTAGTAATGGCGTAGTTTACATTGCCAAGTGTCCAAATATGATAGCTGCCTATATAGCAAGATACTCCCTCGATGAAAAAATCTTGAGATTTGAACATCATGAATAGCATAGGTATGTAGACTAGTGACTATACGTTTTGTTGAGATTACTCAGGTTCATCTAGGAAAGTCACACAAAATTTATTGAAATTTCTAAAAAAAACTTTGACGTTTTTACTCCCGGTCTCTGAAACAGACATAATTAAAAAAAAAATTTTAATTAAGATGAAGTGCTCTCGCGAAAATCTTTGCACTTATTTGTCCGAAGCAAATTGGTTTTGAAAAAATTGTTGTCTGAAATTAAAACTAAAAAAGAAATAAAAGAAAAGGATAATGTTACGCTTCGGTGTCTATATCAGACACCTTCTTCAGACAAACTTGTAAAATCCTCGGAATTATGTGTTTTTTTATTTGGAGTCTAATTGACATTGAAAGTAGTCAACACATAAAGATGTTGATTTATTTAACTTTGAAATTTCCTGATGTCATGTCTTTCTTCCATAAATCGATCCAAATACTATCTATTCCAACAGAACAATTTGCCAAATTATCTACTTCATCTAACAAAATACATGTGGATTCCTTAATTTTCCTTTTAGGTATAGTTATCAGGTTCCGTCATTAGGATCTTTGTGTTGTTCCAGTTTATCATATGATCTCCGCTATTTGAACATACATGATCAGCGATTTGTGATCTTGTAATGTCTCTGTTTTTGATGTTGTTCATATCACAAATCACCGATCATGTAGGTTCAAATAGCGGAGATCATATGATGAACTGGAACAACACAAAGGTCCTAACGACGGAACCTGATAATTATAGAAGGAAAATTCAGAAATCCACATGTATTTTGTTAGATGAAGTAGATAATTTGGCCAATTGTTCTGTTGGAATCGTATTTGGAATGATTCATTGAAGAAAGAAATGACATCAGGAAATTTCAAAATTGAATAAATCAACATCTCTATGTGTTGACAACTTCAAATGTCAATTAGACTGCAAATGAAAAACACACAATTCCGAAGATTTTACAATTTTGTCTGAAGAAGGTGTCTGATATAGACATCGAAACGTTATATTATCCATTTCAATTATTTCCTTTTTTGAGTTTTACTGTTAGACAACAATTTTTTTAAAATCAATTTGCTCCTGACAAATTAGTGCGAAGATTTTAGCAGGAGCACTTCATCTCAATTAAATTAAATTATTTCTGTTTCAGAAACAATCGATATCTATTGGAACATTTTTCAATTGTCTTTGAAAAAAAGAGTTGTTTGGTTCTCATTTTATGGTTCGTAACTTATGTAGTCATTGTGTTGACAATTTTTTTTTTTTTTAGAGATATCAATCTGATTTTGTTGAAATTGACATTCTTATATTATTTGTGTTATTTCCATCATATTTTCTTCTTCTGTTCAACGTTTCGACCAGCATTCGTCAGCCGAAAATACGCCAGGAATGACTGAAATGTCGCTCTCAGTTTATTCAGATTCATTATTATTTTTCCAATATGCGTGCAAACGTGCAAATTTTTCTAGCACCATTGCCACCATTTTAGTGTTTTTTCGAAAGAGCATTAAAACTATCTGAATGAATTTAAAGATGATTTCCTCTTGGATGTATTCCGAGTACCTGTGAGTATGAACAAATCGCTCATATTTCCTCAACAAATTTCAATCATTCATCCTGCTGCCAATAACACACACCTGCTATTGTCCGTGCTGTCCACGCCACTGTCAGAGTATTCGTTCGAAATGCCTCTGGAATCGAACCTTATAAAACTGCAAAAGCCGAAATGTTTGCACCATCGTATCTTCGAGAAACTGAAGCTGGCCGAACCCCGATCTCCAGTTCCCGCCTACTTTTTACTTATATCTGAGCTCATTAAGTGCTATTTGTATGCCAGCCTCGTCTCGTGCTTATATGGCAGAGGCAGCCATCATATGTCCACCGCTTTTTTGCCGAGACTCTATTTCCGTTCAAGATATTTCAAATGGATATGTTCTTAGCTTGAATATACGATTTATTGTTCTATGATGAATTGTTTGCGATGTCTTTGTGCTATTAAAATGGATTTCGAGAGATTGTTCTCTGTGTTCTATGCGTTGTTCTGTGTGTCATCTCATTCGCCATCTTACCTTACTTTAATATACATGTATCTGAGATGTCTAGAACACTCGTGCACTCAGCCCAGGTTTCCTCCAGAATTGTATATGGCGATGTAAATTGGGCATTGGAGCTAGTTTCTCTTCTCTTCTAGACAGGGTTCTAGATGAAACACTGACAGCTACTATTGTAGACATATCAGTGTTTTATGATTCGAATTTTTTCGTGACTCTCAAGAATGTTTGACTTGGTATCTTAGTTCATTTCTCACAAAGTGCAAGGTCATCACGCTCACATATCCGAAATTAAATCTGGAAATTCCAGCAAGATAATAAATGCAATGGCATCGTGTTTGATGACAGTAATACAATACATAAATAATGGTCCATTTGCCTTGAGTTTTCCAACGAACATCTTTTCCAAAATTTATCAGGTGCAATGTTGACGTTTTATTTCAGTAGGGAATATGTTCTTAGCTTAAATATACAATTTATTGTCCTACGATGAATTGTTTGTAAGACCGTGCTATTTGAATGGATTTCTTGAGATTGTTCTCTGTTCTCCATGCGTTGTTCTGTGTGTCATCCCATTCGTCATCCTACATTTCTTTAATATAGGGGAAGGTGAGGTTTAATGATCCCCTTAAGGGAAAATTTTAATTGTGGCTAAAGTTGAAGGCAAAACCGCAAGATTTCAATTGTTGAAGGTAGTGAATTTACTTAACTTTGTATCTGCCTACTTATTTTTCATTTCATCTATGTAGTTTTTTTGTATTAGATATTTTTGTTAAAGTTTAGTAAAGGATCATTTCATACACCCCTGTGGATAAAATGATCCCTGGGATAGGGGAAAAATGGTCCCGGGGATCATTTTGTATTATAAGTTAATAAATATCAAATGAAAATGAAATAAAAAAACTCTGCTGTTTATTTCAATGATAATATGTATTGCTCATAACAATTTAAGTTTGTAAGCAAGTTACAAAAAACAAAAATATTCGATGGGTTGAAAAATAATATTTTTCTTGGGCGTTTCTCAAAGTCGAGAGAAATTCATCCACCATATTCTTATTAAAACCTCGCGCACGCATTGTAATGTCTGGATGTCTACGTCTAAATCCACGAAGCCATTCAAGTCCAGCTTTTCCTTTAGCTTCGGAAAATTGATGCGGTAAATTATTTCTTTCTGCCATTTTTGGTGAGCTGAGATTAACAAATCCTGAGTGGTCAGCCCGTATATTATTCTGGACTCCATGCCAACAAGTTCCAGTTCTTGTTCCAGGTTGAACACAATTTGTTTGCTACCTAACTTTTTAGCTGAGCCTACAGCTATTTTATTTTTACCATTGGCTCTTCTTTCTAATACCATCACAGGGACCTCAAATTCTCTTCTCGCGGTTTTGTAAGCCATACCATCTCTAATGCCTTTTGCATTTGTTCTTCAGGCCTCTTTTGGCGATTAGTTTTACGTTTATAAATTCTCGGCATTATCTGTAAACAAAAACTATTAATGGGGTAAAATGATTCCAGGGATCATTTTAGACACACATAAGGGATCATTTAACCCAAATACCAAATTACGAAATATCGATCAAAACAAAACCTTTACATACCACGTGCGATGATCGAACATTGCTTGAATATTAGCTGACTGCTACTAATACCCGCAAATAAAACAACACTTCAGTAAACACTTACATGTAAAAAAACGAACGTCCAAAAACATGCTTACATTAGATCAGAGCCACACTTTTTGATTATTTTTTAATAAAATCGCGCCAAGCACTCGCACCGCATTGACATTTTACAGGTAACTCGCAGGGGCGCAGGGGAACATGTTTCATCTGTATTTGGATAGATGGTACAAGCTGTTTCTGATTTACGGCGGGGGATCATTTGACCCTTAGGGATCGTATTACCTCACTTTCCCCTACATGTATCTGAGATGTCTAAAACACTGGTGCAATCAGACAGATTTTCTTCCAGAATTATATATGGCCCTGTGAATTAGACATTGGAGTTAGTTTTTTCCAGACAGGGTAATGCCTTCTTAACATTTAAGTTTGTTCTACATAATTCAGAATTTAGCTCTACCAAATGATTTTTCAATAATGATAATGAATTCCTTGCTTTTCGCTTGTAGTAAGGTATGATGTCTTTATCTCATACCTTCCAACACAACAATACATATTGCTATATGATTTTAATAATATGTTCACTATATTTTGTGCTCTACGGTATAATGTTTTCTGCCCAACGTGAAATCCTCTTATCACTTATGTCTCAGGATGTAATGCTATTTTTTCCTAGTATAAAAGATGTCATAACCAGATAAACTTATTTCAAGTGATACTTTTATGGAGAAAATTAGCTTGCGGAGTGATTAAAATTGCAACAGAGCTATTAGACGGTGAATTGATAATTTGAGCATAAGGATATACCTATTGTGCAGAGAAGAAATGTAAGGCTTCGTGAGACTAAGTACATCTGCAGTCAATATTGAAAAGTATTTTGATATTTCCTCTCTCCAAATAATTTCAAACAGTTCGATATCAGTGATTAGACCGACAAAATGGTTCGTGACTCTTATGTACTTTCAGTCCAAACGGCACATATGATTAACGCACACGATCACTTATTGAGACAGGAACCTTTAGTCAGCGAAGCGCCTACAACAAAAAAGTTTTGGTCTCATTAAATGATTGTGTGCTGTTTACCATATGTGCCTGTTGGTCTGGAGAAACATAAAAGTTAAGACCCATTTAATGTTGTAATCACTGCTACTGTAGGTATTATTGGTTCTTAGATATCGTTCAGATTTTCATTGCATCTTTGTAATATCTCCCCAAGCTATTATTAATGATTCACTGTTGAATAGTTTTGCTGAAATTTTTAAGTATTCTGGGAGAGAACTTCCTTCTTCAACGTGTCTCCTGAATTTACCAATTCTGGTTATGACATTCTGCCTACACCTTGAGTGTTGAAAAAATTAGCAATACTTTCAAAAGCCTCATATATATAAGTAATGAAAGGATTTTACGTAGACAAAATTATACTCAAGGGCAAAAAATAAAATTAATGGATGATTAAAATCATATAGCAATAGTCATCATCGTGTTTGTTGGCATTAAATATAGACATCAAACAGTATTACAAGTGAAGACCAAAAAAGGAAAATGCAGTCATTTTCACTAGAGGAAAATTTTTTAGCACAGCAGAATTCTGAATTATGTAGGACAAGCTGAAAAGTTGAGTTTGATCTGTGAATTCTTCAATGAAATGGTCATTGAATTCTACTTACTTTCAAACCAGAGAATACATACAGCAACCATAACACTATAATTTTATTGGATAAAGACATTCAGTTAGCGCAAGGCCGGGGACTGAAGAGAAGCTAATAAATTGATGTGCATTTTGGCCTGAAGTGCATGAAAGTCACTTTTGAAAGTGCTGTTGCAATATTAAACATCCTGCAAACCCAACTTTCGTCTGTGAAGTGTTAGTTGAATCAACTCAAAAATTGCAACGAAACCACATATTTATAAATTTGTTGAACGTCATTCCTTATATTCCTGGCCTATCAGAGAAAATAAGAAGAATTGGTTCCAAATTCAACATAAGAACTGTTTTCAAAACACAAAATGATTTGAGATCCATTCTAACTAGAACAAAACCAATGAATGAGACACAAAAATCAAAAAATTGTGTTTACAATATTCCCTGTATATGTGGAAAATCTTATACAGGGGAGACATCAAGACCTTTAGAAATAAGAAAACGGGAACATAAGAATAACATCAGGAATAGAGACATCACAAGATCACAAATTGCTGATCATATATGTTCAAATAGCGGAGATCATATGATGAACTGGAACCACACAAAGATCCTCATGACGGAACCTGATAATTATAAAAGGAAAATTAAGGAATCTACATGTATTTTGCCGGATGAAGTGAATAATTTGGCAAATTTTTCTGTTGGAATAGATCGTATTTGGATTGATTTATTGAGGAAGGAAGTGACATCAGGAAATTTCAAAATCAAATAAATCAACATCTCTATAGATTGACAACTATCAATGTCAATCAGATTACAAATGAGAAAATACACAATTCTGAAGAATTTCAGAGTTTGTCTGAAGAAGGTGTCTGATATAGCCACCGAAACGTTACAATATCCTTTTAATTTGTTTCATTTTTCAGTTTTACTGTTAGGCAACAATTTTTTTCAAGACCAATTTATTTGCTCCTGACAAATAAGTGCAAAGATTTTCGCAGGAGCACTTCACCTTAATCAAACATTTTTTAATTATTTATGTTTCAGAGACTGGGAGTGAAAACCTATAAAGTTTCTAAGAAATGCAGAATCCTCCCAGAATATATTTCAATCGACACATATTTACCGTTGAATATGCAACCATAACAAAAGTAAAGGAATATAATGGAAGTTATCGTGAAGCTAGCTACATTTTCGGTCAATGCTGAATAGCACTCTGATATTCTCACGATCTGAATGATACCAAACAAGCAATGAAGACTAAACTTTGACATCAGTGAGATCCCCAATAAAATTTTTCCCGACTTTCATGTAGGCCCAAAAGCATATATGATTGACGCACATGACCACCTTTTGAGACAAGAACCTTCAGTTAGCGCAGCGCCTTCAACAGAAAAGTTCCTATATCATTGATTGATTATGTGCCTTTTGGTCCGAACAAAACTTGAAAGTCGAGAGCCATTCATTGGTGGAATCACTTAGACGGTTGGTTGGATACCGTTCTGAAGGTGCAATTATCAGAATGTTTTCAATATGGATGAAAAATGTTGCATGCCTCATGAAGAATTTCATAGCATCCCAGTAGTATCTCCTTATGCCTTATGCTATGATTACCGATTACCTATTCCCCATCGAATAGTTCGGTTGCAATATTGAGCAATCTAGGAGCTTACTTCTTTCTTCGAAGTGTAACTTTCTTATTGTGGTTATGAAGTTATGCCTACACGTTTTATACTAGGAATAATTATCATAATTCAAATAATATAGAAAGATAATGAGAGATTTTTACGTTGAGTGGTCAAAATCATACTGAAAAGCACTGAATGAAATGAATAGATGATAAAAAATCATGAAGCAATATTATTCAATGTGTTAGTAAGATGATGTGGGAGAAGCAAACCACAGTCATGCCCACGATCAAAACATCATTTGCTACAGCGACATTTCAAATGATGTAGCAAGCTAAAAAATAACAAAATAAGCTCTTTGATTGCTTCAAGAAAAGGGTTATTGAATTCTGCTTACTTATTATACTAGGAAAACTAACCCTAACTCAGAAGCATCATATTTAGTGGCAGTTTGAGGATTTGAGTTAATGAATGATTTAAATTTATATAGAAATATAATCGATGAGTTGGTAATATTAAATGATGTATTTTGGACTGTTTTTCAACAGAAGCAGCGTATAGATATGTCAGCATGCATAATAGTTGATGTAGGAAGCATTTTCAGAAAATTCAATTTTAGCAGCTATATTACCGTCCATTCACCATTACTTAAATATCTGAAAAATTTCCAGAATATCATATAAACTTTCGACCTAAACACCAAAAAACATAATCATCACTTACAACTTTACTGAAAGAATATTCAAGATAAATAAGAGATGACAATTCCAATTGATTGAGTTTAATTGAATTCTGACGAAATATTTTCAAATTTGAAACCCAAATATCAATTTCACACTTCAAGACCGCGCCTTAGGACACTCCATTAAATCGAAAATTGGCCTAGTGAAGAGAAAATGTCTTGTGAATATAAAATAGCAGGGAACAGGTTATAGTACTATGAAGCGCTATATTCTAGCCCAAATGTTTGAATTTTGATTTTGCTGTAATGAAAGTAAAATAAAATTATCAGGTTCGGGAACAAAAGCTGCCGAATAGGTAAGGTGGTTATATGAAATTTCAAAATTAGTGGTGAAATTTGTTCATTTGTTTGATTATCTGCCCATATTCCGAAAACTTAGCATGAAAAAAAAATATCGTAAAATCGGAAAGAGGTGAAAGTTTCAAGAGAACTTTTTTGACCCAAATATAAGAAAAAATAAAAATAAAATCATACCACATTTGACATATGATTTCTTGAATATTTCATTGATAATAATATATTGACTGGATTTGAATTCGTTATTGAATTCATTAAACAATAAAAAAAACTGATTTTTATTATTGCTTGGGGAACGTTCATATTTATTAAGTTTCTAGAAAATAACGCGAAAATATTTCGTTCAAGGAGAATCAATCTAACATAATTCGATTTTTTCAATGAATGAAATGAATTTCAATTTGATAGTTTTTGGAACAAAACTACTTGGGCGTTTATGATTCATAGAAAAATCATATTGTCTAGGAAACCTCATTCGAAATGTGAATCCCGGTATAATTAATTAATTTTTATATTAGATTCAATAACAATTTATTTCAAAATTTAATTGCAATCTATCAACATTCGATACTTTTTTCTCAGATAGACAAAACAAATTTTTATTTTCTGGACAAATATCAACAATACGCGCATTGTTTTCATGTATATAATTACAGATATTTCTATTAATAGATTTTAAAAATACAGTGGAATTCTCCTATAACGAATATCTGTATAAAGAATTTCTCTGTATAGGTAACGAATTTCGTAGAACACCTTGAATCCAAATTCCTAAATCATTACGGCGGGCAGAGAGATCCTTCTGAAACAGTATTAATATACCCCTGGCTGTTTGGTTTCAATCTAACCATTACGCTATTGTGAAAAGTTGTGTGAAAATGTCTAAAAGCAACTGCTTGAGTCTGAATGATAAACTTGAATTTCTCAGTGAAGTCCACCGCGAAATTGACGACTATAGAAACAAATTTTCTGTATAACGAAATTTCTTTATAACGATTTTTTTGTGGATTTAGCGCTTTCGTTATAGGGAAGTTTCACTGTAATTACATTAAGAAATTATATTATTCTAATTTGAATATAGATGATCATATCAGCACCTAAAATATTTATCTCTCTTCTCAAGGACAGGTAAAATAAACCCTTTCCAATTTTTTTCAAATCAGATAGGCATTGTGAAGTAGTATCTGTTAAGAAATAACTCTTTCATGTCATGAACTAAAGAATGAGCCCAGATTTAACGGAAGGAAATGAGGAACTGACCATCGTGCATTCGCAAGAATTAAATTTATGCGTGTAACTACTTATTACCTAAAAACCGGTTTAAAATGCGTAATACAAACGATAGTAGCTCATCTTCAATGGTCTTCCGAAGCCGAATTCACTTGACCATTTCGCTAGGCATAAAGGACAACCCCGTTTTATCATTGCCGGACAAAAGGCGTTCGTGGGAATGCCCTTTGCGCATTAAACTGACCCCTGAAGGAATTGACCCTTGATTTAGACTGGACTAACCCTTAACGGAATATTAAAAACTGGACATACCAGTTATACTAGTGACACTTACATTCATTTCGTGAGAACTTCAAGTTTCAACAGGATATTAAGCGATAATTTTTTAAATTTTCCTACCCGATTTGGGACCTTACAGTTGGACATTATCCTTAAGGGATGATTTTTAGGAAATTCTACGGGTTGGGCCAGGTAAAATGCAGAACTTGGGACGGAATGAATTGTTTGCTTCCCGCGAATGTTTTTTTTATCATAGTTTGAAAAATATCTTACCAACGGATAACGTACTTAATTCTTGATCAAATTATTTTACACCATTTATTCAGTTCGAAAACATTTCTGTTCGGTAAGATATTGGCATTTTTCAGCCGATACAATTTAGAAGTAAATCAAAATTTGAACGAACCTTCGGCTATTTTTTACCAGCAACAATTATGAAATAATAATAAATTTTGGAAAATAGTCTGGATTTATATTAGCTACAAAACAGTGCGCATCCAGAGATTGATTTTGGGGTGAACCGGTGGAAGTAACAATACTCAACAATCAAAAATTGAAAATTTATATTTCATTTCCTGAAAATTTCAAGTTTCAACATAGCGATAATTTTTTACATTTTCCTACACGATTTGGGACTTTACAGTTGGACATTATCCTTAAGGGATGATTTTTAGGAAATTCTACGGGTTGGCCAGGTAAAATGGAACTTTGGACGAAATTAATTGTTTGATTCTCGCGAATATGTTTTATCAGAGTTTAAAAAATATCATACCAACGGATAAGTAACTAAATTCTCGATCAAATTATTTTTCACTATCTATTCAGTTCGGTAATATATTGAAATTCTTCAGCAATTACAATTCAGAAGTGAATCGAAATAAAAAGGAATCTTCTACTAGCAATAATTTTGAAATAATAATAAGCATTGTGCAATAGTCTGAAATTATATAAGCTACAAAACAGTGGCGCATCCAAGGATTAAGTTTGGGGGTGGTAGTAACAATATTCAACAATAAAGAGTTGAAAATTTATTATTCATTTTGTGGAAACTTCAAGTTTCAATAGGACACTAAGCGATAATTTTTTTATATTTTCCTACCCGATTTGGGGCCTTATAGTTTGACATTATCCTTAATAAGGGGTGATTTTTAGGAAATTCTACGTATTGGGCCAGGTAAAATACAGAATTTGGGACGAAATGAATTGTTTGCTTTACCTGAATATTATTTATCATAGCTTGAAAAATATCTTACCAACGGATAACTTACTTAATTCCCGATCATATTATTTTCTACCATTAGTTCAGTTAGGTAAAATATTGGATTTTTCTAGCCGTTACAATTTAGAAGTAAGTAAATCAAAATAAAACGAATATTCGACTATTTTTCACTAGTAATAATAATGAAATAATAATAAACCGGATTGAGCAATGGTCTGGAATTATATTGGTTACAAAACAGTGGCGCATCCAGAGATTGATTTTGGGGATGGTAGTGAGGATATTCAACAATGAAAAATTGAAAATATATATTTCATTTCGTGAAAACTTAATATATTATATTTTCCTATCCAATTTGGGATCTTACTGTTGGACATTATCCTTAAAGGATGATTTTTAAGAAATTTTAGGGGTTAGGCCAGGTAAAATATAGACGAAATGAATTGTTTCCTTTCCGCGCATATTTTTCATTTTTGTTGTCGAAAACTCGAACAATACTGAACAATAAAAATATAGTCGCTATGATTTTCTGAGGTCCATTATTTCAAAATGATTTTTCTAGAAATCGGTGAAAATTAATATTTTTTGATGAATCCTATGAGTTGACAAACATCGAACCAATCATTTTAAATAACATCATACAAGTCGAAGGCTTTTTCCGTTAATTTGTTCATGGTGAGAAAAGATAACGGAAATACAAATTGAGTTTTGAATGTGTTTTTGTTGGAAGTTACGGTGTAAACTGTTAGATTTGGCCCTGAACAGTACTGATCTTAATACGATAGGGCCAAAATTTCTTACTTCAGGTCAGAGTTCTTTCTATGCTGAAGATTAAAACGAAATCTCTCATAAAGCGTAATATTTTGTCATGATATATTTCGTTGAAAGAACGTTCGTGATTTATAGAATATTATTTAAAAATCCAAAATATCGTGTCTGTTTTTTCTCAGTCTTTCCCTGTATAACTCAAAAATCATTATGTCGGGTCGGCAAACACATGTCAATGCGAATGCGATGAAAATGCCCGTGTTAACCTGAACCAATAAAAACGGTACCTTCTAGACTATAATGACGTCGTTGGAGGAAATAAAAGACAAGCACCCATTATCATCATGATGTCTGTTTTTGAAACAGAAGCTCTTTCCGAGAATCTTTGCCAGTCAGATTTCGAGAAAATGAGTTCGTCAGCGCAACGGTTCAATAAGTTGCCAGGAAGAAATTATATTTCGTCTGTTGATGTACAGGATGTTTGTCTATTTTATGCCCTTGACCCTAAAAGAAGGAAGTTATAATCTGATGAAATGACTGATGTTTTCAATTTCAGCTCAAAATAGTTTGATAGTACGGGGTTTTTGAAGGGGAATTTTTTTTGAAATATTATTTAGGCTATTTTTTCAATGTTCGCTTATTTTATTCAACGCTTGGGTCAGCATTAGCCAGTCGTCGTCTGGAAAACACTTATAACTTTCAGAAAAGCAATATTCGTTACTCTGAGAAAATGTTTTTTATTTTTGACAGATCTCAGAAAACAATAATCGATGATTTTGATCTATTTTTGATTGAATCAGTAGTCAAACAATTCATTTTGTGCACTCGTTCTACTTAAACAAGTGCTATCGTTTTGCCTAAATGTCTGTAATTTTTGAGTTTTGAGCCTTCGACTACCTGATGACGAATCCGTGGTCAAATTCAATTCGGTTTGTGGGGCCGGCCGGCCGTCCGTTAGAACGATAACTTTCGAAGGGATTGTCCTAGAGACTTGAGATTTTCAGGGTGAGTTCGGTTCCCAAATGCCGCGGTTGAGATCTCGGACAAAACGAAACCAATTGAAATGAAATTTTGCGGCCACATATAAGATGATCATAATATAAGCCTCATGCAAAATGGGAAATTTAAGTGGAATATTGAATAGAAGAATATTTATATTTCCATAACAAGATTCCGATTCCAGTGAAATTTATTTCGTGAATGAAGATTGATATACTAATATACTGAATATTAATGCAAAATGTCAAATGGATCGCATCATCAGAACCATAATATTTTTTCTTTCAATTATTGATTTCTTACATATTTCATTTTCTGAATAATTTCCCGAATATAATTCCGATCGTACATTCATATACAGTGGAACATTCCTATAACGAAAGCGCTAAATACGCAAAAAAATTCGTTGTACCTAAAGAAATTTTGTTATACAGAAAATTTGTTTCTATAGTCGGCAATGTCGCGGTCGACTTCACTGATAAATTAAAGTTCATCATTCAAACTTAAGCACTTGCTTTTAGACATTTTCGCACAACTTTTCACACTAGCGTAAAGATATGTAAGATTGAAACCGTCAGGGTTGTATTTAAGAACTGTTTCAGAAGGATCTCTCTACAAGCCGTAATGATTTAGTTTAAGGTCAGGATTTATTACGTACGTCCGGAAAAATTTCGGAAAAACCCACCCTTATACCTTCTTACCAATACCCATTCAAAGAGTGATGTTCTTTGAATATTTCGTTATAGAGAGAATCTACTTCGTTTTAGAGGGTGTTTTCAACATGGAATTTGGATTCAAGGAGCAATGTCTTGTACGAAATTCGTTATACAGAGAAACTCGTTATACAGACGTTCGTTATAGGGAAGTTCCACTGTACTTAGCATGAATCTCAAGACCTATACAAAATTTTGAGGAAATAGCATTATTGCTCCACCAAGAAACTGAATTGACTGACAATAAGTAGAATAATTTTTGGATAAGGAGTATAGGTACTCAAAGATTTGAGATATTGAGGATAGGTAGAAAATGTAAATGAAAATTGAGTTTGTTAATGGTTGAGATAGGCCGAATACATCAAGACTTATACTCATTTGAAATTTCATGTCAGGATAATTTTTGCGCTCATGTTCCTGGGGAAAACATTAGAAATTTATAAATATGGATTTTGGACTACATATCTGTTTGTTGTATGAATAGAATGAAACCAATATTTCTCAGGATATTCAAATGGGATTTATCATTTTTTCAATATAAACAAGCTCGCAAAAGCTGTTGGCTTGACGTCAGTGCTTTCTGAAATTGTATTCATTGTATAAGCCTCTTCCCCTGAAATTTAATGAGACCATTCTCATCATAGCACCTCGATCGATATGTTGTATCATATCGTGATTTAAATCAGTGCTTTTCTCAAATTTTTCCTGTCATTTATATCCTAAATTACGTGGTTCTTGAATAAAACAATTCACACGAAGTTTTTCGTCGAGAACACAATAAAGATAACCTGCTTAGATTTGAAATGATATTCAGTTAAATTATATCTAGGAATTTCAGTCTGGTACCATAATTCCTGAGCTTATGGTACATTGCTGTAGTTTTTATTGTCGTTATCATTTTATCTTTTCTAACATGAAGTGTGTATATGGAATTGTTTCTTTTCATTGTCTTTCCTTCGTGTAACAAGTAGGTTGTGAACATCTGCTACACAAGTTAATTTAAATGAAACAACAAAATATTTGAGGACAGTTTTCCGAGAACACGGCAATAATATCAAACTGAATTATGAACAGTTTTCGTTGGTATACATTGTGCATCCGAAAATATTAGAGTCCATGGGTCAGCGCCTGTTTTTCATGATGATTACTAACAATCTGAATATTTGTGAGTAGCTTCATTTTGACGAGACGCCCAACTTTTTCCTCTACGAAAATTCTCGATAGTAAGGGCTACTACAGAATGGAGGCGTCAAATGTGTTGAATGGGCGAATGTTCCAATTTGATTACTAACAGCTACTTTATAAATTAAATCGTGAAACAATTTTATTACAAATTGAAAACAATAATTGTCCTACAAAAATGATGATTCTATCAAAGTGTCCCCTACTCTCAGCATATAAAAACAACGAGGTCTAAAAACAATATTACTAACTGGCTGATTTTTTCACTGTTGCTTATATATATAATTATGTAATGCCAACCCTGGATTCCTTTAGTCAAGATAATCTTATTACAGCTTTTCTAATTCATATACCTATGTTATAACGTGCATAATTGCAACTCAACATTTCTGCTGACTTTAGACAATATGATTATAAAATTATTGTGAATGCCTCTCTCTAGGAGATTAAGTATCGAGACATTGTACGCTTTGCTTCACTTAATAAAGTTGATTTTAGTAAAAATACGGTTTTTCTCCCTAAAAACATAATTATATATATATATACAGGGTGGCCGGACGATTGACGTCCAAAAGAAAAAAACAGGTCCCTCGTCTCATGGGGTATTCGAATCACCCCCATGTGAATTATGCGATTTTTCACGGTTTGCGAGTTATGAATTGTTTTATGAATTTTTGAGAATTTTCACCTAGACCATATTAAAAAAGAAATTAAAAAAAAGTACAAGAGTTTTCTGATATATTTTTTTTGTAAATGAATCGCCATGAAATGTACTTTTATACATAAAATAACCAGCATCGTAAATTTGATAAAATTATAGAAATGTTGGTCACAAGTTAAAATGTTACGTATTTTGGATCATGATCTAAATTTTCAAATTTAAATTAAAAATGCAAACAGGCTACTTCATGGTTTCTCAGTAGGCTTAAAAACTGCGCTCAACACTCAGCTTTCAGAATCATTAATAAAAAATGGTACTCAACAGTCTACTTTTGCTAGAAATAGCCTTCAAAGTCAGCGAGGTGGAAAAAATCAAAGAACTAGACGTTTACTCAAAAATTATTTTTTGCCATTTTAAGATTTTTCTGATCCAGTTATGATAGAAAAGGCTGAAAATTTGCTTTAGGAGAAAAGTTTTGGATAAGAAAAAGAAAAAGGTATGTCAATGAATCACACATCATGTAGATAAAAAAATGTATTTATAAAAATTACAATAAAAAAAATAAATGAATAAATAAATTTTGCGAAGGTGCAGAATGTGTATTGAGACTGGAGGTGGCCTTTTTGAGAACCTATTGTAAATTTTATAAATAAATTTCTTTTCATCTATATGATGTGTGATTTATTGTCATACCTTTTTCCTATCTGAAACGTTTCTTCTAATGCTAATTCAAATTAATTTTCAGCATTTTATATCATAACTTGATCAGGAAAATCTTAAAATGGTTCTTTGATTTTTTCCACCTCGCTGACTTTGAAGGCTAATTCTAGCAGAAGTAGACTGTTGAGTACCATGTTTTATTAATGATTCTGAAAGCTGAGTGTTGAGCGCAGTTTTTAAGCCTACTGAGAAACCATGAAGTAGCCTGTTTACATTTTTAATTTAAATTTGAAAATTTAGATCATGATCCAAAATACGTAACATTTTAACTTGTGACCAACATTTCTATAATTGTTGAAAATTCTCAAAAGTTCATAAAAAATTCATAACTCGGAAACCGTGAAAAATCGCATAACATACATGGGGGTGATTCGAATACCCCATGAGACGAGGGACCTGTTTTTTTCTTTTAGACGTCAATCGTCCGGCCACCCTGTATATTAGCAAATATATCCTTTATGAACTGGTCACATTGTCCTACAAATTGAGTGGTATGTTTTTCCAGTCCTACGCTCGGAAATGGTCAATTGTTAGTAATCATTTTTAATTGTGGGTTCTGTGGTACAATTTCTGAGGTAGGACTGAAAAAACATACCACTCAATTTGTAGGACAATGTGACCAATTCATAAAGGAAATATTTGCTGAACAACAGTGAAAAAAGCAGCTGGTTAGTAATAATTTTTTTAGACCTAGTTTTTGATAGGAAAGTGAGGTAATACGATCCCTAAGGGTCAAATGATCCCCCGCCCTAAATCAGAAGCAGCTTGTACAATCTATCCAAATACAGATGAAACCTGTTCCCCTGCGCCCCTACGAGTTACCTGTAAAATGTCAATGCGGTGCGAGTGCTTGGCGTGATTTTATTAAAGAATAATCAAAAAGTGTGGCTCTGATCTAAGGTAAGCATGTTTTTGGACTTTCGTTTTTTTACATGTAAGTGTTTACTGAAATGTTGTTTTATTTGCGGGTATTAGTAGCAGTTAGCTAATATTTAAGCAATGTTCGATCATCGCACGCGGTATGTGAAGGTTTTGTTTTGATCGATATTTTTTAATTTGGTGCTTGGGGTGAAATGATCCCTTCTGTGTGTCTAAAATGATCCCTAGAATCATTTTACCCCATTAATAGTTTTTGTTTACAGATCATGCCGAGAATTCATAAACGTAAAACTAATCGCCAAAAGAGGCCTGAAGAACATATGCAAAAGGCATTAGAGATGGTATGGCTTACAAAATCGCGAGAAGAGAATTTGAGGTCCCTGTGATGGTATTAGAAAGAAGAGCCTAAGGTAAAAATAAAATAGCTGTAGGCTCAGCTAAAAAGTACGGTAGCTAACAACAGTGTTCAACCTGGAACAAGAACTGGAACTTGTTGACATGGAGTCCAGAATAATATACGGGCTGATCACTCAGGAATTGTTAACCTCAGCTCACCAAAAATGGCAGAAAAGAAATAATTTACCGCATCAATTTTCCGAAGCTAAAGGAAAAGCTGGACTTGAATGGCTTCGTGGATTTAGACGTAGATATCCAGACATTACAATGCGTGCGCGAGGTTTTAATAAGAATGTGGTGGATGAATTTCTCTCGACTTTGAGGAACGCCCAAAAAAAATATTATTTTTCAACCCATCGAATATTTTTGTTTTGTGTGACTTGCTTACATACTTAAATTGTTATGAACAATACATATTATCTTTCAAATAAACAGCAGAGTTTATTATTTCATTTTTATTTGATATTTATTAACTCATAGTACAGAATGATCCCTGGGATCATTTTGCCCCTACCCCAGGGATCATTTTATCCACAGGGGTGTATAAAATGATCCTTTACTTAACTTTAACAAAAATATGTAATACAAAAAAACTACATAGATGAAATGAAAAATAAGTAGGCAGATACAAAGTTAAGTAAATTCACTACCTTCAACAATTGAAATCTTGCGGTTTTGCCTTCAACTTTAGCCACAATTGAAATTTTCCCTTAAGGGGATCATTATACCTCACCTTCCCCTATGTTGGGAGTGGGGGACACTTTGATAGAATCATCATTTTTGTAGGAAAATTATTGTTTTCAATTTGTAATACAATTGTTCAAAGATTTAATTTATAAAGAAGCTGTTACAAATAAAATTTGACTATTCACCTATTCAACACTTTTGACGCCTTCATACTGTATTAGCCCTCACTTTCGAGAATTTTCGTAGAGGAAAAAGTTGGGCGTCTCGTCAAATTGAAGCTACTCACAAATATTCAGATTGTTAGTGATCATTATGAAAAACAGGCGCTGGCCCATGGACACGTTCTATGGAAACTATAACTCGATATTTTCACCGTATTCAATTTCGTGAATATTTTTCTTTTCTGCAAGAATATTATCATTTCCCCAAATATCTGTTGTTGCCAGTCAATAAAAATAGTATTCGAGGTACTAATAATATCAGACCGACAATCATGTTTGTACTCTCCATAATTTTCGATTGGAAAACGGCTCGAAGTATTTAGTCTATGAAAGATGAAGAAAACTTGGTAGAGAAATTAGGCTAATGCCTCAAAATATTTTATATGACTTGAAATTGGTACTAAATATATATAGCATGCAAAATTTCAGCACGATCGAAATTATATTCTGGAAATTATTCAAAAAATGAGATATGTGAAAATTTTTTATTTTATTTCAATCGAAAGTTTTTCCATGGGAATGTTAGAATTTTTCTTGATATTTTGATAGACTTTTCTATGGCTGTATTAAAGCCACTCCACTGCACTGCTTTCAATTGGTATTGAATTATTAATATTATTATTAATTTACAGATAAATCAAATGCTATGGTGATTATGCTATCCTCCTGCAATTTTGTATGATTATTCATTACAAGATCTTCACCTTCCGAATGAATTTCACTCGAATCAGATATTTTGTTGTGGAAATATAAGATTTATTTTTCCAATATTCCGATTGAATTTTTTATGGTTCTGTAAACACTATGGCACTTGCCATAGGGGCACAAAATGTTGTATGGGGCTTTCTATGTGTATCTTGCATGTGGCCGCAAATTTTCATTTCGATCGGTTTTGTTGTGTCTGAGATATTGAGGAACAAACATTTTTATGGCCATATTTTATGGACCACCCTTTACGCTTTTACTGGTTGACGAAATTTACCGAGGTATTCAGGAACCGAAACTGTCAAGTTTTTACATATTTCTGTTTTTAATTATTTTCAAGAATATTATTCTGCTCGTGCTTAGATTTTGCATTTATATATTTAGTATCAATCTCAGATCCTATACAAAATTTTGGGGTAGTAGCTCCATTGATCCACAATTGGTTTCGTGCACGTTTGACAGCACATCGGAGGTATAACAACCCCACTTTTCCTATGTAAATCATAGCAAAATAACGAGAGATTTTGGTTTTTCTCAAGTGTTTCAGTTGATTTATTGCTTCTTTGGACTGAAAAATCGTGAAAATGGACCTATAATATTGTTTAATAGGTTCAGATCATATTCATCGAGGACGATAAGTAGAAAATATCAGTTTTGGGCATTCACCCTTATCTACTGCAGAAGATTTATCCATCTAATGTGTCTTATTCCGATGATAAAATGTATCCTGATATTATTATCAATTTAATCAAGAAGACAAAGAGATTAGCCAGTTTCAGGATTCATATTTGGACAAGGAGGAAATATAGAACACTATAGGATGTATTTCCAATTCACCCGTTAGAGAAAGGAGATGAAGAATACTTGTTAATGGAAAAAATTGTTGTGATAACTTGAGTTTTTATAAATATATGTCCTGAAATCATATCACTGGATTAAAACTCATCTGGATGTTCTTTAATTTGCAGTATATCTTTTGTTTTTTATATGAGACAAGTAAAAGGTAACTGCTATCTCCGCTTTTCACTATTTTATGGAATATAGAATAAGCACACTTACTTCTAACTCTGTATTTAAATATTTTTACAATTCCTTATTAGATAATTAAGTTTTTATTTATACAAGAGACTATAATTTGTTGATTTATATTGAATGATGAATGCTTCACTTTCGACAAAATATTTATTAATTTGTATTTAATAGAAATCGTTTTCTACGTTGTGAATAATTGAAATTTAGTTGTTATTGTTAATATTGATAAAATCCTTCATTTTTTCAATAAAATCATCATGGAATTCATGGGCTTTCATTTCAATAAAAAAATATGATAATTTTTCTTCTTTCCATTTATTGAAGAATAAATATTATAAATATCATACGATTCACTGCAGCAGCATTCTATGTTTCCACTGAATAACTGATAATATCAGGATATATTTTATTTCTGAAAAGAGCCAAGTTAGATGGATAAATATCTTCCTTCTACAGTTGACAAGGGTGAATACACAAAACTGATATTTTTCTACATATCGTCCTCGATGAATATGATCTGAACTAATTAAACAATTTTATAGGTCCATTTTCACGATTTTTCAGTCCAAAGAAGCAATAAATCAACTGAAACACTTGAGAAAAACCAAAATCTCTCGTTGTTTTGCTATGATTTACATAGGAAAAGTGGGGTTGTTATACCTCCGATGTGCTGTCAGTTGTCAAAAGTGCACGAAACCAATGAGTGTGCCCAAAAAAGCACCTGCTCAGGTTTTCTTAATTATTTTTTTCTTAAAAGCTGTTTATCTGGTAATTATACGTTTTTTCGGTCATTTATTAAATCAATATGTTGAGTTACTACTTTGCTAATTCATTTAAAATTCAAAAAGTAATTATGGTGTATACATTGCAAGAACGTGTTGAGATGGTCAGCTTGTATCACCAAAATCAACATTCAAGGAAGTCTCATCATCAACCGCTCTTCTCTATTCAATTTTGAAGGGTTAAAGCGCCCCCCTCTAATGGGGTTGTTCGATCAAGCCTCAAATATTGTTCAACAGATGTCCCCCAAACAAAATGAAAAAATTAAGTTATACTCTCAATTCTGTCACACGAAAAAACGCACTATATTTTAACATACTGCAAATACCCGTTGAACAAAGTTAAAGAAAATTTGACAAGAAGTCGGGAATTCAGAAATATATCTACAACCTCTCTTCAATAATTTCCTCACGTCTCATTGGTGTGGGTAGAATGCTGTTAATACTTTTCATATTAAAAGATGAAATCTCTGAAACATAAACAAACATTCCCCCTATAATTAATATACAGGGTGTCCCATTACTCGACGTCAACCCGGAACCGGGTGAAAAGGCAAGTAATGCTAAAAAAACACGCAAAATTCCACACCCTGTGACAGTCTTTTCGCTCCTGTTGCCACAAATATCAACTTTTTCCAACTTTTTTCTTTGCGGTGTAACCTTGAATAATGCTTGTCTAAACTGTAATCAAAATTTTGATACCAGCTGATCTAGGTTTCATAAAAATAGGGCTTACTTCTCAGAAAAAAAAATCGAAATAAACAATTGCCTTTTCAACTGACTGTATTGAAAAAAAATGTACTACGTAGGTTTGGCATGTTTTTTCAAAAGTTGGCGCATTTAGTAAGGATTCCATAATGGTATAATACTTGTTTAATTGTAGCTGCCGTAGTTCAAATTTATTTTCGATGCCTTTGAATACACTTTTTCGTTAACTGCTTCCCAGTAATATAGTCCAATGGATTCAAGTCCGGTGAAAGGGCCGGCCACGAGATTGGACCAGAACGTCCGATCCATCTTCCGGGAAAGAATTTTACCAGAAAAAAAATTTCAGAGAAATTTCTCCGGAAAAATTTTTTCTGGAAAAATTATTTTCTCTGGAAATTTTTTTTTCTGATAACATTTTTTCCGGGAAGATGGATCGGACTTTCTGGTCCAATCTTGTGGCGGCCCGTTCACCGGACTTGAATCCATTGGACTCTATTACTGGGAAGCAGTTAACGAAAAAGTGTATTCAAAGGCAATCGAAAATAAATTTGAACTACGGCAGCTACAATTAAACAAGTATTATACCATTTTGGAATCCTCACTAAATGCGCCAACTTTTGAAAAAACATGCAAACCTACGTAGTACATTTTTTTTTAATACAGTCAGTTGAAACTAGGCAATTGTTTAATTCGAATTTTTTTTCTGAGAAGTAGGCCCTATTTTTATGAAACCTAGATCAGCTGGTATCAAAATTTTGATTACAGTTTAGACAGCATTATTCAAGGTTACACAGCAAAGAAAAAAGTTGGAAAAAGTTGATATTTGTGGCAACAGGAGCGAAAAAAACTGTCACAGGGTGTGGAATTTTGAGTGTTTTTTTAAATGCGCATGATTTTAAAATCATGCAACTTAGATTTTTTGTAATATTTTTCTGACAACCATCATTACTTGCCTTTTCACCCGGTTCCGGGTTGACGTCGAGTAATGGACACCTGTATACAAGAGAAATGACAGAGTTGCAAATTATTCGACTTATCGGTGTTATATTTATGTAAGGACATTGAATATTACATTGTGAATCTTTCTGATTTTTTCTGAAAAAGTTTTTAGGTTTTTTACTCCTAGTCTCTGAAACAGAAAAAATTAAAAAAAATTAAATGAAGTGCTCCTACGAAAATCTTTGCACTTTTTTGTCAGGAGCAAATTGGTTTTGAAAAAGTTGTTGCCTAACAGTAAAACTAAAAAGGAAATAAATGAAAAGGATAATGTAACGTTTCGGTGCCTATATCAGACACCTTCTTCAGACAAACTTGTAAAATCTTCGGAATTGTGTGTTTTTTCATTTGCATTCTAATTGACATTGAAAGTTCTCAACACATAGAGATGTTGATTCATTTAATTTTAAAATTTCCTGATGTCCTTTTTTTCTTCAATAAATCAATCCAAATACGATCTATTCCAACAGAACAATTGGCCAAATTATCTACTTCATCTAACAAAATACGTGTGGATTCCTTAATTTTCCTTTTATAATTATCAGGTTCCGTCATTAGGATCTTTGTGTCTTTCCAGTTCATCATATGATCTACGCTATTTGAACATACATGATCAGCGATTTGTGATCTTGTAATATCTCTATTTTTGATGTTGTTTTTATGTTCCCTTTTTCTTAACGCTATAGGTCTTGATGTTTCTCCTGATGTATAAGATTTTCCACATATACAGAAAATATTGTAAACAATATTTTTTTATTTTTGTGTCTCATTCATTGATTTCGTTCTGGTTAGAATAGATCATTTTGTGTTTTGAAAACAGTTCTTATGTTGAATTTGAAACCAATTCTTCAAGGCCAGTAATATAAGGAATGATGTTCAAGAAATTTTGTTGTTCTTGACGGTTTTCTGTTTGTACCTGATAATTATTAGAATTTGATTAAATATTTTTTGTTCTAAATTTGACATTGTTATTTCTATTAAATTTGGTGGGTATTGATTATCTAGATTCTAGATAATCAATTCCTCTTCCTCGCGTCTCATTGGTGCGGGTAGAATGCTCGTAATACTTTTCATATTAAAAGATGAAATCTCTGAAACATAAACGAACCTTCCCCCTATAATTAATAGGTACAAGAGAAATGACAGAGTTGCAAATTATTCGACTTATCGGTGTAACATTCATGTAAGAACATTGAATATTACATTGTGAAGCTCACACCATGCAATGCATCCGGCGATAAAGAAAATATCCAATCAAAATCTCAACGAATAACTTCTGTATGGCCTGTTAATTACAGTGAATTATAAGTAGTAAGTGAAATATTACAACTGCCGCACCAGGCTGGCAGAACTAGTTCATACTTTTTTAATACTTCCATGTTTCTTTTGTATTCGATGTAGGAGCAGATCCAGGTAGCTAGTTCATGCTATCTATTGAATACCAATTGAATGGGGTAACATTATTTTCCTTTTCATCTGCTTAGAAATTCATCTATGCAGATGCATGATATTGCTCTGGCTTTTTCTAATGGCCATTTCCAGTGATTTTCCGAAAAAGACAATTTAAGAAATAATGGACCCTCAGAAGATTACCGCTTTTTGAACGCTTGTTCTACTTAAACGATTGTCTGTAATTTTCAAATTTTGAGCAGAAAATGGTCTCAAAAAGATAGGGTTAGACTTCTTGATGACGAATCCGTGGTCAAATTCAATTATGTCCGTGGGGCCGTTCGTCCAGGCGTATAAGCACGATAAGTTTCGAAGGGATTGTCCTAGAGACTTGAGATTTTCAGGTTCAGGGTGAGTTCGGTTCCCAAATGCCGCGGTTAAGTTCGTTAACCAGCCAAATCGTACAGGTTATTCTATAAATGATGGCTATTGAAAATTTTTGTTCCTCAATATCTCAGTAAAACAATTCCGAAGATTTTACAAGTTTGTCTGAAGAAGGTGTTTGATATAGACACCGAATCGTTACATTATCCTTTTCATTTATTTCCTTTCTTAGTTTTACTGTTAGGCAACAATTTTTTCAAAACCAATTTGCTCTTGACAAATTAGTGCAAAGATTTTCGCAGGAGCACTTCATCTTAATTAAAATTTTTGAATTATTTCTGTTTCAGAGACTGGGAGTGAAAACCTAAAAAGTTCTTTAGAAATCACAATCAACTACCAAATCTGCTCGTTTGAATTCGCATTCGGCGATTTTGACAATTTTTTTGTCGAAAACTTGACTACAAAATAAAAAACGGGTGGTCACTATGACTTCCCGAGGTTTCATTATATTTGAAATATTGAAATGCCCATTGAATTGGGCGACATTATTTTTGCGTTCATCTACATAGAAATTCATCCATGCAGATGTATGATATTGCTCTAACTTTTTCTAATTGTGGTTGTGGAAATACTGTGGAGCTTTTCTATAACGAAAGCGCTAAACTATGTTTTTATAGTCGCCAATGTCGCGGTCGAGATTATCATTCAAACTAAAGCACTTGCTTTTAGACATTTTTGCACTACTTTCCACACTAGCGTAACGGTTAGATTGAAACCAAACAGCCAGGGGTGTATTTAAAACTGTTTCAGAAGGATTTAGTTTAAGATCGTGATTATTACGTACGTCCGGAAAAATTTTGGAAAACCCACCCTTTTACCTTATTACCAATACCCGTTCAAAGAGTGATGTTCTTTGAATAACTCTATATAGAGAGAATTCACTTTGTTTTAGAGGGTGTTTTTAACATGGAATATGGATTCAAGGTACGAAATTCGTTATACAGACGTTCGTTATAGGGAAGTTCCACAGTATTAAGAATATATCAACTAGAGTTTTGGAAACTTGGAAAAAATTTCATTGAGTGGCGTTTATGTCCTAACCTCAACATAAAAAAACAGTCTCTTGTTTCAATCTGAATAATTTAAAAATAAAGAATTAAAAATTACAAATGAAATGTTGGCATTTTTGATAATTTGTTATTGATAGAAATTGGTGCCTGTTTGAAACATTAATTTTTCCGGAAATAACTGATTAGGGAATTGCAGTCCCAGTGTAAACAAATGATTGAGGAAAAATTGAATGGTTCTAAACCAAAGCAAATTTCATTGTTTATTGACTGATGTTGAAAATGATCGATCTCACCTTGAGAGTGCGATTGAATAATTATTCCACAAATAATATGATTACTTCAAGCCAGTTAGGTGAAAAGGATTTTAAAGTGGATCCCTGCCATAGTGGATGTATTTGAAAAGGTCAATATATGCAAAAAGAGGAAAAATGAAATATTCAAAATATGATAATTAGTTTCGAATTCCATAAGCAAAATTTATTTGAATATATGTTTCAGAAGAATATGATATTTTTCAAAATTCAACAAATGACGGATATTCAAATTACGAAATGAGATTATATTGACTGATATCATCATGGCTTGCTGAACGACGTTCAAATTGATTTTTTCAAGATCCAAAGATTATTTATGGAAATGCGGTGATAGCAGCATGGTATCCATTTTTCATAATTGATGCTTGATTCGGTTGAGTTTTAGGAAAATATTCTGGTATTATTTTCCTGAAACTAAAAAAAACTCCCCCTTGTTTGACAATAAAAAGGAATACCTTACTTCAACTTTTCAGCTGTTTTTACACTAGAAGCAATATTTTGAGTCTTCTCTATTATTCAATTCCTTCAGCTTTGCTGTGAGAAGAGTTCTTATAATTGACCAAAAATTATGGGATTATATTAATTATTCCACTCGTTCTGAAGAATTCAGAATTGAACACAGCATACCGAAAGGATTATTCATGATTTATAAATTACTATACCACATGAGGGTATAAAGTCCAGTACTGAATCCTTCTAAAATGGTAGAAAGTGAAAAAAATTATACCTATTATGTAGAATGGAAGCCTTTGGAATGGCAGAAAATACAACGAAAATGAAAGGAAAAATAATCAGGAACAGGCCTAATCAAAATTTTTTGGGGTAGGGACAAAGTTTCGAAAATTTGCCAACTGTACATTGATGGCTTGGAAAACCGATGGTGAAAGGGGGTGATATTTGGTTTATATTTGGTTTGCGATTCATTTTTTTTTTCTCAGAGCATTAAAAATAATTTCAATTTTTGTGGTGATACTATTTTGATTTTGTATCACCAGATCAACACACTCTTCGTCTTCAGGATTTATGGTTCTTTCGATACGAAAAAAAGTGAAAAGACTTTTGACCCGGATATGATGATTACAACAGAAATCTATTCAAAAATATTATTAATAATGTCATCGCCATAGAAAATTATCATAGTAAGTTTTTAAATTAATTAATTGAAATTTATACAACTGTTCTGAACTTTTGCCAACTGTATTATTTAAAGGGTAAAAACGCTTTATATTGATTTTCTAAAAACTAAAAGATCTATAGAAGAAGTTGAATGGCACATCACCTCAAAACTCATGTGAAAAATTTCAAAACAAAAGTTTTTGGTTTCTATTTTTACCTATCTTTCACAAAAAAAATCGGCGAATTTGGTGGAAAATCCACTTTTTCTCCCCCAAGTAAGTTTACTGTGAGTTCAAAAAAATATATGGAAAATCCACTTTTTCTCCCCCAAGTAAGTTTACTGTGAGTTCAAAAAAATATACATTACTATGACAAATGTTCTCAGAAAATGCAAAGAACCTTGCTGTATCTGTTAAACTGTATGTAACATTCTGAATATAAACTGCTGAAAACATTTATGCTCAGATTGTTTTTCTTTCACATTTCTCAAAAGTATGGCATGTTTTTTCAACCATGTGTTCGGCAGCCAACTTTCAAAATGTTACTTCCAGTTTCACAGCTGTAAGAAATAATCCAATGAAATGTGTGTAGGTTTCTACAGAATATTTTGTAAATGTCATATTGATTTTATAAAGGGTTTTCCAATAAGAGGTGTTATTTTGAATAGCCCGCTATTTCGGTAGATGTCACGTTTGAGGCTGTAATTTTTTGACATTTGACAAGTAGAAACTACGCCAATTATAAAAATGAAACGATTCACGCTTCAAAAAAGCATTGAAATTTAAAATTATTACAATTCACTATAAAAATGGTGAAAATTGGACAGAGACGGTTCGTAAAACTCGAACATTTTTGGGTCGTCGTGAAGCACCTTGTCGGACCGTAATAAAGAAATTGGTGAAAAAATTCGAGCTGTTGGGACAAGTCAGGGATGTGAAGAAAAAACCAGTGCACGTCGCTCAATAACAGCCGAGAATATTTCTGCTGTAGCCGAAAGTGTCGAATAAAACCCAGGTTTGTCCATTCCTCGTCGTTCTTTGGAATTAGGCATTCAACAAACGTCATTGGAATAGTATTGATCTGCACAACGTTCACCACACAAGCGACGAAACCATTGATCTTTCGCGGGAAAAGTTTCCGGTCCGTGTATCTCTCGCAGAGATAATCACAATTGGCCACCGAGATCTTGTGATTTAACACCTTGCGACTTCTTCTTTTGGGGCCACGTGAAAGAGAAGGTCTACGTCAATAGCCCAGCGTCGATTCAAGACCTCAAAGATGGAATTCGTGAGGCTATCGAAGACATAGGGCACCCAATTTGCGATTTGGTTATGGAAAATTTCGTTAAAAGGATATGGTCCTGTAAGCGTGGTCGTGGTGGTCATTTGCCTGATTGCATTTTTCTTTGAATATCAAAAGAACACCTGTTATTGGAAAACCCTTCATTATTGAATTTGTTGCTGCATTCTTCAGTTCTTCTCAATTTCTTCAGAAGGATAAACTAAAAGTATGATAAATTTCTCAGTGAGACGTTTTGATTATAAAAACTCTGTAATATGAATATAAAAATTTTCAGGAAACATCCGAAACCAATTGAATGAGTTAAGCCGTCAGTGCGTTGTATTTAAATCAAAAAATATCTAAGGATAGGCTCTGAATGTATAGGCACCAGACAACCATTCGTATGTCTCGCAAACCATTTTGCATGTTACAGTTTCTCCATGCCATAAAATAATGCACTAAATGTACGTAGTACATGATGCAGGATTTATGGAACAGAAACACTGATATCGCATGTAGGTATAAATATACTCAGTAATATTCTGTTGTACTCGCCTATTATATCTCGAATAAGTCTGCTCCAAGATATGCTTGCAACGTTATTAGAAGGTTTCCTTTTACGTTCTTTGAAATATTGTGTATATATTTCCAAAGGGCGTTACCATCTTTCTAGCCAGACAAGGGAATATGAGAAATAAAATTCTGTTCTAATACAATGATGAAATCATTTGATTTGTACCTCTAAATGAAGGATGTGTAAACGTATACGAAATTGATCAATAATTAACCATTTTTTTACTATATTTCAACTATTTTCAAATGTATATCTTATGCAAAATAAAAATGTATTACAATCAAGAATACTCTGATACGCTTGTAGGCATAAATATACTCAGTAATATTCTGTTGTACTCGATATACGAGTAAGTCTACTCCAAGAAATGCTTGTAACGTTATTAGAAGGTTTCCTTTTACGTTCTTTGAAATATTGTGTATATACAGGGTGATTTTTTAAGTGTTTCATTAGACGTTTTCGAGGAAGGAATTGTAATACAGATTCAAGATTTTGGAGTTTCGTTTTAGAGTACATGAACTTTAATTGTAAAATATTTTCAAGAGGAATCTACTTCCGGTTCACCGGAAACGAATGTAACTTCGTTATTTCAAGTGCAACACCCTGTATATTTATACATATTCGAATTCTTCGTTCAATTTTACACTGATTTATGTATGATATGTGCAACCACTCAAGCGGTTCTTGAATTATAGCCTGATTATCAAATTTTTTGAAAAAAAGGTTGTCACAAATTATGGTCCATATCTTCAAAATCCCTCATTACAAGAATTTCTTTTGCGAAAGTGGAACAAAAGAAAGTACGATGATGCTGTTTCTTGTATAACTTATGAGGAAATATTATACAGGGTGTCTGAAAAAGGGCCTCAAAGTGAGCCTCAATAAAACTATGAAATCTCACTTTTTTCAAATGGCAACCCTATAATTTTTTAATTCCAATCGATGGCTTGTCAAAAAACTAATTAGGTTGTCCCGAACATTTCATGCCTCTAAAATCAGTAGTTTTGCCGATTAAATAAAATTGGAATTTCAGGATTGAATCAAGGTTTCTTAGTCTAACCATGCATTTATTAGGATAGAAATTTTCAAGAAGGCTGTGTCTGTTGATTTATAATGCATTTTAGAGAACTGTCATTTATACTTTTTTGATCCATCGGGCACTATGCAAAATATGAATTACAGTAACAGTGATGTATTGAATATATCCTTCATTTATGGTGAATGTAACAAAATATTAGAAAGGGCAGTCAGAATTTTTAACGAAAGAAATCCACATTTACCACCTTTGACAAAATCGAAGTTCAGGAAGTATCAAAACAATTTTCTCCGTAGTGGAAGCATTAACCTAAAACGGAATCGTGTGAATACAGTAACAGATCATTCATTATCTATTACTGTATTCACTCGTGTCCGTTAGGGCTAAGGCTTCCAGTACGGGGAAAATTGTTTTGATACCTCCTGAACTTTGATTCCGTTTAAGTCAGTAAATGTGAATTTCGTTCGTTGAATTTCTAATTACCTGTTCTACGAATTTGTTACATTTGCCGCAAATAAAAACATACCCTTGATATATCATTCCAGTGAAATTATATTGCATGTTATGCTTAGTGCTTGATCTGTAAGAAAAAGTAAGAATGACAGTTCCTAACATAGCCTACTTCAAAAATGCAAGCTTACAAACTGTGCGAAACCTGTCTTTAATCGTGAAATTCGAATTTTATTGAATAACGGCCAAAATACTGATTAAGAGGCATGAAACGTTCGGGACACTATAATTGGTTTTGACGAGCAATCGATTGGAATTACAAAATTATAGGGTTGCCATTTGAAAAAAGTGAGATTTCATAGTTTTATTGAGGCTCACTTTGAGGCCCTTTTTCAGACACCCTGTATAATATTTCCTCATAAGTTATACAAGAAACAGCATCATCGTACTTTCTTTTGTTCCACTTTCGCAAAAAGAAATTCTTGTAATGAGGGATTTTGAAGATATGGACACTAATTTGTGATAACCTTTTTTTCAAAAAATTTGATAATCAGGCTATAATTCAAGAACCGCTTGAGTGGTTGCACATATCATACATCAAATATTTTACAATTAAAGTTCATGTACTCTAAAACGAAAGTCCAAAATCTTGAATCTGTATTACAATTCCTTCCTCGGAAACGTCTAATGAAACACTTGAAAAAATCACCCTGTATTTCCAAAGAGCGTTACCATTTTTCTAGCCAGACAAGGGAATATAAGAAATCCAATTCTGTTCTAATGAAATGATGAAATCATTTGATTTGTATTTATTTTTCCGTCGACCTCAAAATGAAACTTGGGTTTAACGTATACGAAAAGAATCGATAATGACCATCTAGCAAAAATTAGACTAAGCCAGTGGACTCCTATCAAAAAATGTCTGTATATACTGGTTTGGAAATTCACATCTGAAACATACGATATACAATGCATCAGACAGAGAATTGAGAATTCTTCCGTCCAGTTGCACAGATGAATAGTCGAGACAATGACGTGCTGTAACACACTGAATTCTGTTGTCTTTTTGCAATATTCTAGTCTTGTCTCTCTCTTATCGTTTAGAGGAGCGAAATTCATTCAGTATGGTGGGCAACAGTAAATACTTGAATCGAGTAATACGGGCATCCTGACAAATTGAATAATTCGTACGTGTACTGCAGGTTCCCTACCATACTGCGATAAGAGAAAAGACTAGATTATTGCGATAAGACAACGGAATTCATTCAGTTACAGCACTTGATTATCTCGACTATTGATTTGTGCAACTGGAGGGAAGAATTCTCTTTCTGATGCATTGTATATCGTATGTTTTTGATGTGAATTTCCAAACCTGTATAATGTTTGCATTTCAAGTTCCATAGCTCAAACAGAAACGGAGATAATGACAAAAGTTCAAATTGTCCAAATGTCATTTTTGGCTTATAATTCGAAAACAAAAGACAATAGAGCAATGCGTTCAGGGACCACCAATTCTGGTCACCCTGTACATGACCACATCATTCAAGGGCAGTGGTACAGTGACTAAATCGTGCATATCCCAATGGTTGGATAAATAAAACAACGGCCTGATTCTATGACCACTGAAATCTCCCGACTTAACCCCTTCAGATTGTTTCCTCCTTATATGTACAAACAGAGCTTTTAGCTGAGGTTTGTATCTCTGTGTTTCTGTATCATACATAAAAATTCAGAAAAAGCCCTGAGTAGGTGCTTTCGAGCTCTTGTTCATTGGTGGAGCAATAACGCTATTACCTAAAAATTTTGTATAGGACTTGAGATTCATGCTGAATATTTGAATGCAAAATCTCAGCATGATCGGGATTATATTCTATAAATTATTAGAGAAGTGAAATATGTAAAAAATCAACAATCGAGAGAGGGGGGTCACGGTCAGGTGGATTACATACCGCAAATTGATTCTTTGGAGACAAATCCGTGAATTGAAACTGCTTGAAATGGACAAACTATTCCTCCAAATTTCAGATTTTTTTCATTATTTTAACTAATTACCCTCTAATATTCACTTGAATATGATGAGCCACTAGAAAAAACGTAATTAGAATAAATGTTCACGAAGACTCAAATTCAATTCTATTTTTTCAGTCGAAACATTTTTTATCGAACACAAGATTTGATGGCTAGGGAGGGGATATGACCCCCATGACCCCTCATAATCCGTGCTTGATTATATGGTTCAGATGATGCGATCATCTTGAACTTTTCCATGAACATTCAGCATATCAATCTTTATTCATAAAACAAATTTCACCCGAATCGGATATCTTCTGATTGAAATATAAAGATTTTTCCTTACAATAGTCCAATAGAATTTTCTGTTTCTGTTAACACTATGGCGACAAAATTTTGCATTAGGCTTATTATGAGCATCTTGAATGTGGCCGCGAAATTTCATCGAGATTTCATTGATAATTCTTCTATTAATAACCACACAAAAGTTCACGATTTCACTATGCATATGCATATATAATTTCCCAAGATGTCTTCCGTTGAAACAGCCGTCAGAATCTATTTAGATACATCGCAATTGCATCTCTCCAATCTAAAACACATTCGGAGGAATTATGAAACGGTTCGTTAGAATAATTAATGATGCCCGGCTAGAAATCTCGAATTAAGATAGGATTACACGAGTAGCCTTGAACTTATCCTAAGTCTTAGATATTCTTTCAAAATGTCCGAGAAACGAGAGGGGTCTGGACAAAGTCGTAAAATCTCGACTAATGCTTGATGTAAGACAGGGATCTCTGTTTACTTCACCTGGTGGATATGCGACGAGGATGGAAAACAAACTTACACAGGATTCGAGAAGGACAGAATGTGGAGCCGAACAAAAAATAAACAGGTAGGTATTAAATGCCCCTTTCAGCAGAATGAAGGTGAATATCGGGAAAAGAGTCAAGGTTCTCGCGCTCGAATCAATAAAGAAAAGAGATCTCTTTGTCTTTTTATTGATATCGAGTAATTAAAAATTCGAAAAATTTAAGAAAAGCCCTGAGCAGGTACTTTGGTGGAGTGATAATGGTATTACCTCAAAATTTCGTATAGGACTTGAGATTCATGCTAAGTATATGAATGCAAAATCTCAGCGCGATCGGAATTAAATTTTCCAGATATGTAATTGAAAAAATGAAATAAAGAAAAGATCAATAATTACATAAAAATTAATTCTATTCTTCAGATGATGCGATTCCTCTTGAAATTTCGTATAAACATTCAGTATATCAATCACCAAATGAATTTCAATCGAATCGAATATTTTGTTATGGAAATATAAAGATTCTCATTTTCGATATTCCAATTGAATTTTCCATGGTTCGGTTAATACTATGGTCACAACATTTTGTATCAGGCTTATCATGAGCATCTCATATCATATCAGCTTCTTGCATGTGGTCGCAAGATTTGAATTCGATTGGTTTCGTTTTAACGCTCATTATTTGCAGAACAGAAAGGTTACCATTCTGCCACTAGACCGAAATTCAAAAAAAGTAATAACCAGGAGGAATTATCGAAGAAAGTTTTTCTTCCTCAATTGAAGTTTCTTCAGGAGCTCAAGTTAGCAAGGAACGTTATATACGAAACCGTAATATGTACGTAAGTATTTGAACTGAGTCTACAAATTGAGTGAAAATACTAGAGAAAAATGTAACGAAAGCCCTCAGCAGGAGCTTTTGAGCGCTCGTTCTTTGGTGGAGCAATAAGACTATTACCTCAAATATTATATGCGATTTGAGATATATTTATATTCTAGAAATTATTCAAAAAATTAAATATGTAAAAAATAAATAATTAAAAAAATTATATTCGATGGTTCTGATGATGCGATCCTCTTGAAATTTTGCAAAATTTCATATCAGTCTTGATTCAAAAAATAAATTAATTTGAATCGGTTATTATGTTATGGAAATATAGAGAATTCTTCTATCTATCTATGGTTCTGTTGACACTATGGCCACAAAATTTTGCATTAAAATCCAGTATAACAGTCTAGATTCACTAAAAAAAATTGACTCGCATCGGATATATTGTTATGGAAATGGCCATATTTTATAGAACACCCCATACGATTTAGCTGGTTAACGAACTAAACCGAATCATTTGAGAACCGAACTCAGCATGAAAATTTCAAGTGACATCTCAAGGACAAACCCTTCGAAAGTTATTGTGCTAACGGCCGGACGGACGGCCCCACGGAGATAAGTGAATTTGACCACGAATTCTTCATTATAGGGAGTAGAACCCTATCGTTTGAGGCCATTTTCGGCTCGAAATTCGAAAATTACAGACATTTGGGCAAAACGATTTAGCAGGCTTGTTATCCATGGAGAACATAATGATGACAATTGTCAAATTTTTAAATATTTCAGTTTTTTAATAATATCCAGAATATTCTTTTATCAATGTTCACCCAGAAAGTCCACGATTTCACTAGGCATATATAATTTCCCTACATATTTTCCGTTGAAACAGCCGTCAGGCTTGTTTTCCATGGAGAACATAATGATGACAAATTTGAATATCTAGCTAGCTATTTATGAATTCAACGGATCGGTTCACATCTTTTTTTCAATACTAACAGTGTATGAAAGCTTCTTATTCATTGAATTCTGTTCGCAATGGATATTGGCTTGGCTAATATCACCGATATTCTATAATTATTTATCTATGACATTTTTACTTCGAGTTGAGGAGGAACCTATTAACTCATAATTCATAAATTAAACAACAATACAATACCTTATATTATCAACGAGAGAATAAGTTTGTCGAAGTATTAGCAAAATATAATAGCAATTTTATCTGATTTTCAATTATATTACCCATAAAATTGATAATTCTATGAATATTATGAATAAGATTTTGAAATTATTCAATATTTAACCGTACCGATCAAGAACCAAGAAAACTTCGAATTTCAAAATATGTTAACCAGTTTCTGAATTGTAAAATTTTTCGAAAATATTTTTTTTCAAATGTTCGTGTTCAGGGACCTTCACGGAATTTTGTACAACTGTTGTATTGTTTTTGAGCAGTAAAATATAAAATTGTTGTTAGTTTTGAAAATGTAGGTACAACTAGAGAGTTATTTGACAAACTCCAATTATATTTACGAAGCAGAAAAAGCGTACAAAAATAATATTCCAAATGGTCAAATCATTTGGCGAAAAAATCATCCTCAAATCTAAAGCTAGGTATAATTTGCGAATAAAAAGAGCTATAGAGACTAAAAAATTTCCAGAGAAAATTCGAGGCACGGTGTTCTATCCTCCTAATAGACGACTTTAAACACGAAAGGGATAAATGATTGAGAAAATATTTATGAACTTTTCCACCGACTTCAAAATAAAAGGTGATTGTAATGTGTAAGAAATTGAACATCAATGACCCATTTTAATGCTCAATTTATGATATTTTAATGTGCATCAATCCTCGTGGCAACCGATGCAACCGTACACAAAGTACCTATTCAGAAACACTACGAGAAATGTCAAAATTCTACTAGAATATAGAAACATAGAAACTTGATTATGTTAAATGTATGTCTTGTGCAGAATGAGAATGTATTTCAATCCAGAATTCATACACAATTCATGTTGAGATCGTCGGAAAAATCTTGTAATCAACTCGGTTATTAATCAAGGGCTTCGCTCACGCGTTAAAATTTCCTGGCCATTAGTCGCTGTCTTCAATAACCTAGTTGATTAAATAACTATTTCTGTTCAATCCTTGAAACAAACTTACGAATTCTGGCAGTATCTCAATATAATGGAACCAATGGTTGTAAGAAAATTCAATATGAAAAAATCAGTTTTTCAACATTCCAACAAGCATTCAAAAGTTTTTGGCTACTATATGATGTTGTTTGCAAGAGGAATTGGTTATAGGTTTAAGTCACTGGACTAGAGAGGAGTATGGTCTTATGAGTTAGACCTAAAAATTTGTGCTAACTTGAAATATTATTCGCTCATTTACTATGTTGTTGATATTTTAAAGACGGGTAAGTTTATTTGATTTGTGTCAATACAAGATGATGAAATATGAATGAAATTGTGATGTACCTAACCTCAAAAATCAAGGTGTTCATAATTTTTTCTTCGAATACATTAATAAGGGAAATAATGCGAAAGTAACTCTGTCTGTCTGCCTGTCTGTCTGTTACTCTTTCACGCCTAAACGGCTGAACGGATTTTGATGAAATTTGGTATGGTGATTGTTGATAACCTAGAAATGGTCATAGGCTATAAATAATCACGCCATCGTTCTTAGGGGGTAGGCAGTAGCCAGATAACTAAATTGAGTTAGTGATTTTTAGTCGTTTCTGTTGGGACTTTTGCTCTTTCACGTCTAAACGGCTGAACAGATTCTGATGAAATTTAGTAAGGTTATAGATGATGGTTACCTTAAAACGGATATAAGATCAAAATGATCACGTCATCGTTCTTAGGGGGTCGGAAGTAGGCAGAAAACTGAATTGAGTTAGTGATTTTTTTATGGTTTTTGCTGGGAGTTTTGCTCTATCATGCCTAAACGGCTGAACGAATTTTGATGAAATTTAGTTAGGGGATAGATAGTAACCTAGAAAAGGATATGGGCTATTAATATTCATGCTATCGTACTTAAGGCGTAGGCAGTAGGCAGAGAAGTGATTTTTAATCTTTTGTTTTAAAAGTTTACCTCATTCACGCCTTAACGTCTGAACGGATTTCTGTAAGACTTGGTCAATATAAAGATAGGATCCTAGGTACGGACACAGGCTACTTTTTAAGGCGGGAAAATACCTCATTTCCGCGGAAATCTAGCGTGATCGTGTCAAGAAGCGCATGACGCCATAGCTACTGAAATGATTTTGATGTTTTTTTTAAACTGAGTGTTACTAAGACTTCAAGTTATTATTTGATCACTTTTCTAACTTAGTGGGTCGGTAGGCGCCATAATTCAGTACTTCCTTTGCAGACGATGTTGCGGATGTCACACCGTCTAACATGGGGGATTGGCAGGTAGGTAGTTATAGTAGTATTTCAAACCGATTTACATTATTTACTTTTTATATTTACTAAGGAAACATTCGGAGCTATCCATTATGTAGCTTAGGTTGCTTTTGAACAAATTTTGATGTGGAGTTGAGGACTGGAACACGATAGTGGGACATTGTTGCAGGGGGACTTACAGCCGGGAGCAAATCGAAACGAAATTTCAACACAACATGACTAAAAAACTCGACTTTTATCCCAACATTTATAGTTCGCCAACATCCCACCGTGGCGCTGCAATAAGATGCCAATATTCTATAGGCAGGGTTTCCTTCTTGACCCACCGTTCAAGTCTCCTAACACAAATTGTCCACGTGAAAGCCGGGAGATAAAGTCGACTTGATAGGGCATTCTTATTCGATTAATTTGGGGTCCAGCTCTCGAGACCAAAATATGCCCCCCTCCTCCCCCTCTCGTAAAACAATTTCTACCTGCAGCAGCCATTTGGAATCATCGACGTTCTCTGGGCTGCGGCAACAAAAAATCTCGATGAAGATAACGCTTGCCCGTACTAAGAGCATGTGACCGCATCGTGAAGATCTCAATTCTTGAATGTAAACTCTCCTTTTTGTTTTTCAGGTTTGTTTTTCCCGATCAAATGCCCAAATATTGAAAAGAAACAACAAAAATCTAATAATTTTTCACTTATTTACACTAGAAACGGTGTCGCTAGTATTACCGTACAAAACACGCATTGGTTCAATGTTTTTTTATATAACGTTTCTTCTACTGTAGCCAATCTTGCTTAAGTTTGAGGGAGGTTTGTTGCTCTACATTGACATACTCAATTTGATTCGAAAAAATGTGGAAAATTTATATAGAATCCAAAATGTCTTGTGAAGTATTACTTCACTTCATATTTATAATAGTAATAATGAATTCCCTTATTTCCACAAACATTTCAAGTTCACCCATAGGTGCACTACTTTTCAACCCTTGTCATCTACATATGCCCACTCAAGTACATTTGAACATAAAATAACTTGCGAAAAGAAGTGTACAGAATTTAAAGAGAAGAAGGAAACAGAAAAACAAGAATTGAGCATATGAATGAACAAAAATAATAAAGATTAACACTTATAATGCGAAAGAAAAATCGTCCTCGATTTTTGTGTTATATAACCTTTTTTCGCTCATTTTTAAAAATTAATAGAGCACATTTCAAGACACAATGTCGTATGTGTTATGACGGAAACATTTATTTTCGTCTCATCGAAGTACGATCAAATTTCCTCTTATGTTTTTTCCGCTTACGAATTAATTTTACGTCAATTCATGATAGCAATTTGAATAGTTAGGTAAGTCAAAGAATTTTTTATCACAATGATAGAATGCATCACTATAAATGCAATCAATAATTTCAATAGATTTATCAAATATACAATTGAAATAATAGAATAACTTCTATTTCCACAAGTTATTATTTTCTATTATTTGAGATCAATTAACTAGTTTCCTTAGTTTTTTCATTGAATTAAGCATAAATCATTCAATAGAAATTCGTTTATTCTATTCCCACGAGATTATATATTAATTTTTAGTAACTAATGATTCTTCCGCATATTTATCACTTTTTTTTCAACGATTGAGCAGTGCAAATTTCTGATAGGATCTTTTCCTTCTTTTCGAATAATATAAAAATTTTCTACATTTTATTTTTTGTTATTGACGTAGATACATTTCGACTATGACTCGAAGATTTTATCAGAATACGTTCTTTTTATTTTATAATGACAGTTATAAGTGATTTCTTCCTATTGTTTCGAGAACTGATTGTTGATCAATTTATTTCGAAGGGATGAAATTAAGATCATCAGTTACACGATTTGTATACCGAAGGCAGCCGTTACCATTGTACACCTGAGGAGGACTTAAAACAGAGGTGGCTATACTTGCACACCTACGTAAAATTGAAGACTTAACTGTGTTCTAAATGGAACGGAATGAGACGAAATAAGCTTTGACAGGGTTGCCAAAACTTGCAGGGAGTTCACCCCTTATGAAATCAATTTCGTTCCAGACAATCTGATAAAATCAACAGATATGATCAGATTCAGAGATAATAATTTTGGTGGTTTTATATGCTTTCATGTTACAATGCCAACAAATAACTTGCAAAAATGCCTGTGTTTATTGAATTTGTTCAATGGCTTTCATATTCAAATTGGAAAATAAATTGAAGAAAAATTCGTAATAATTGAGCTTTATCTTCAGACCATATAATGAAACATGAACATTGAGCCAAACTTAATAAAATAATACTTTGATTGTTTTAAAAATTTGTAAACTTTTTGATCTTTGTATTAATAATCCTCGAAATAATGTTATTATTTGATTATATTTTTCGATATCAGCTTGACAGAATTGTCAGTGGTCTTGTCCACTGTACTTCACTCTGAATTTGTTATGTTAGTTTTTATTATTTTTACCTGCATGTGCCTACCATTTAGATTTTCTAAATTTTCTAATATGGACTGCCTTTCATAACACAAAATATTGTTAGTAATAAACAGAGGTTGATTTCAATCTATTAATATTATTCTCTGCTTTAATTATTGTTGTTTGTAATGTTTCCTTGTATACTGATGGTCTACAACTTGTGTGTTTTTCACAGTATTGAAAAAAGAAGATAAACGTGATCTCGAAACGTAGGCAAATTTTTTGTAACAAGCAGTGAAAAATTGTCTGCAACATGAATGCGAATTTTGAAGCAAAGTTATTATAATTGTTGCAGTTCTGAAGTTTCTAAGCTGTGTAATGTAATGACAACACATATGTGGGTATTGAAAGGAAACATTTTCAAATCGAATGATGAATAATCCATTGATTAGGATTAGAAAGTATATTTTAGTAGTCGAATATAACACACGGAATGTTTGAGAGTACGAAATGAAGATGTCGACGAATTTGCGAAAATATTAGGAAAAAAGGAGCAGGTGTTGTAGTAAACAGATAATCGCTAATAACCGTACGTTTTAGTGGCAAGTCGTGAAGAAAATCGAAACGACGAAGCCAAATCATCAAATGCACTTGGTAAATCAAACTGGACAGCCTTTGGCAACGTCGCAGCTCACCAGAAGCCGGAGGCTGTGTACCTCGTCTGCGAAAGACTAAGCAACGACCTGCGCATGCATACCTTACTCACCTGAAAGGTGGATTTTGTACAAGGACCAATAGTGTGGGTAGCGCGCTCAATACACCGTACCATTGTTCAGTTCTGTACCACCGCTTAACCACTATAACGTCAGTAGAGTATTAGTAAGAATCACCTGTAGACGCCTTTAGTATGTGATTGAATAAAGGAAGGCTGCTCGAATAATGCTTATTGAATTAGTTTTAGAAACGTGATGGATCCAATGATTTCGGTTAGTGCGAAGTGTTGTGAAAGGCTGATCTTCACGTGAAGACGCGGAGGGACACACGCCTGATTCCAACATTTATCACTAGAATCACTCAATAGGTAACCATTTTTTGTTTAAGAGAAATTTTCAGACACGCACTAACAAATAAATCGACCTAACCACATTACTTGTCACTCCTGTCAAAGTGCATCACCGGCAAAATAACCTGCTCTTTACGTAAACATTCACTGTTGACAATTAGAATACAGATTTCGTGATAATCGCAGATGTAAACACAGAGACAAGTTCAGACATAACCATACCACTTTATACCGGCAACTAGCGTTGTTTTCTGTTTAGATCCATTACAATAGTACCTGTTATTTGGGGCGCCAGTACTCAGACCTGTTCATCAACTATTGCTTTGCACTTGATCTTGAATGACGGCAATGATACGCCTCTACTAGTTTACCTGGTTTATAGAGGTAGTCCTTAGGCTGGTTTGTGCAAATGTGGTTAACATTATTATTCGTCACTGGTTTTCGTCTAGTAGATCAATTCACTTTTATTTGAAAAGGGCAACCAATGACTCACCGCCATTACTTCCACACAATAAACCTATGTCATTCATTTCTGTCGTCAGTAAAATTTTTAAAACGTAATAAAAAGAATCCTTTGACAATAGACGTTTTCAATTTTACTAACTAGAATACACATAATAACATGGAATAATCTTTATTCAGATGTGCCTTCTAGGGTGTAGTGTGAATGCTATGCTATACCACAATGGTCAATACATTCTTCTGTTGTTTCGATCTGCTTTTTTAATGGAATTACTTAAGACTCATATGGACGTGTTTCGAATCTTGAATGAAATATTAGCTTCAACTTGCATATAGTCGATGAATACATATTTTCATTGGTTTTACTGCCTCTAACCTCATTCGATTCACTGGAGCTCACATGGAATAATTCAAAACTAGACTATAAAATCTTTTATATAATCTTTTCTTCGTGTTATGAGTCAGACATGTTTATTTCTAGTTTAGTCGGATTAAAATCGATATTATTTTTTTATTGTACTACTTCTGTGCTGACCTCATTTTATTATGAACTCATAATACTTTTATAGAATTGTTCTTTCATGTAAGTTTTTTATAGTGTTAATCTAACTATACCAATATCTCAGAACTGAAAATCATAACATACTGATTAAAGCAAAATATTTTTATTGCAAACTAAAGTCTATTATGAGATATATTTTGTTTCTAGCACAGAACGAAAAGTTCACTCCATTACATCAAATACTTTTTCATTTTTTCTGTTGCTCATAGCATTATTCAGGTGTACCAACTCACATCAAGTAACTTTACTAATTCCATCCAGTGAGGATTTTAAATAGCGCTTAAACTTTCATACTTAGGTCAATACGATTTTTATGAGTTTAAACTGATTCTTATCTCGTTTAATTTTGTTATCTCACAATTCAAAACTCAAAATTACTTAACAAATTGATTTCCATGCATATACCTAGTCTACAACACAGATAGTGCTCATGTAATATAATGTAAGCAATATACAGTGTGTTTGCTCGGTTTGGTCATGAGTTAGCGATAATTGAAGGGCATCAAATATACCTAATATTATCGACAAAAAAATCCATATTGGGAAATTTACCCCCTCAGTTTTGGAGTGGCCCCCATTTTAAATTTACTTTTTTATTTATCAATTTTCATAAGGGTCATGTTCGAACAGCAATTACTTCCTAATTATGTAACTGACAGAAATTATGTTGGTATCGTTTAGTAGCTAATATCCTTGCGTGTTAGTTCATTAAAAATAATTATACTTCAATGTGTTAGTTCTTGTACTATTGCGGAAAATCAGTACATTTTTTTACTGAACTTTTTTGAAGAATTTTTTATAGCATTTTCAAGTTAAATGTTTTCATATTGTTCTACTCTATTGAAAGGTTTGTAGTATCATCTTTCAAAAAACCCTTTTTTTTACATCTGTAGAACCTATATGTCCAAAGAAATCGATATTATTTGGAAAGGTCAACGAAAATAAAAAAGTAAATTTAAAATGAGGGCTTCTCCAAAACTAAGGGGGTAAACTTCCCAATGTGGGTGTTTTTGTCGATAATATTAGGTATATTTGATGCCCTCAAATTATCGCTAAGTCATGACCAAACACACTGTATATACATATACCTAATTCTATTGAATGTCTGAAATAGAAATTCTTTCATCCAAAGATTTTCAATGTATAGTTTTATATGTGTTTTCCTTCAATAAACCTGCTTCGGTTATCATTTATAAGCACTGCAAAAGAGACAATCACGCTTAGATTCTTATTTGATGCTACCTGAAGTATCAGGTCGATTATATCGTCCAATCAACGTTGACTTTCAAATCAGTCCAATCCAAAAGTACCAGAGCCATGTGAGGAAAACACACGTAATATGATGCGCATTTCAAGAGGATGAATTAATTGAATTCGCTTCGTTAGAGGTTTAAGTTCCTTTCATTGCCATTTCATGACAAAACGACATGTGAAATTGTTCCTTTAGGCTTGAAGTCATTTAATTTCTTGAGATAAATTGTTTATTATTGACATCGGAAGGAAATATCGAAATGTAGGAACTCATTTTTCTGAATACTCTGAATAATGTTATTTTGATCTCAACTGATTATTATTGATTGTAGATTTAATTTAATGTTTCTTTTTTACTTATACTTCCATGTTTTATTATATGAAATGTTGTTATCAGGTTAGTTGAGGTTATAACACCATGACGAATCTCATGAAATCAAAACAGAACATTTGCAGGGTATTTTTTTTGAAGAACTATAGAAACTTTCGCTTTCAATGCTTTTCATTTTGATGTCGACATCCGAAAGATCTTCATTTGTGGTAAAATTTGAGCAAAAGGAAATTTCATTGAAATTTTTTTCCGAGGTGAGGCGACTTTGTATCATATACCTATGTATAAAAATTATTAATTTCAGTGTGACTGATGAATTCAAAACGAATACAAAAATAGTACACAAATAACAAAAAAAATACTATCCTCCCACAGAAATGAATAGATAATAATTGAGACATGTGTTATATTCAAATATAATATTATTTGGATCTCACTCACTGATAATCGATTGTAGAATTCATTTTATGTTTTTTCCTACTTTTACGTCCGTGTCAATGAAAATCAATTGAGAATTTCATTGTTGTTTTCAGGCTAGTTGGTATTATGATGTCTTGACCAATCTCATAATATCATTTTTTGGGATGTGTTTGAAAATAAATGAAAAGCTTTTTATGAAAAATGTATGAATTGCGCCTAGAATCTATTTTGGTTCGTATGAAATGAAAACTAGATTCATCAACAAATGGAAAAATTCCAAAACCAAAGTTAATAGAGAGATTTTGAGTTATCTAAGAATTTTTTCATTTGTTAATAAAAATTTTCAGTTTCCATTCTTAGATAACTCAGGACAGTTATCTAAAAATTTTTTCGTTTGTTAATAGATTTAATTTTCAGTTAAAACGAATGAAAATAGACTCTATGCGCAATCCATAACTTTTGTTGCTTCTCAATCATCATTTCTTATTAACTCTTCGAAGCTCAGAGTAAGAAGTTAACTCTTTGAGCGTTCTATCTACGAGTGCTATATCGTTCTGCCAAAATGTCTGTAATTTTCGAACTTTGAGCCGAAAATGGTTTCAAACGATAGGTTTCGACTATCTGATGACGAATCTGTGGTCAAATTCAATTTTGATCGTGGGGCCATTTGTCCGTCCGTTAGCACGATAACTTGCAAAGGGATTGTCCTAGAGACTTGAGGTTTTAAGGGGGAGTTGGGTACCCAAATGCCTCGGTTAACCAGCCAAATCGTACAAGGTGTTCCATAAAAACTGGTCATTCAAACCTTTTGTTCCTCGATATCTCAGACAAAACGAAACCAATCGAAATGAAATTTTGCGGCCACATGCAAGACACTCATAATAAGGCTCATGCAAAATTTTGTGGCCATGATGTTAACAGAACCACAGAAAATTCAATGGGAATATTGAAAAGAAGAAACTTCACATTTTCATAACAATAAGAAACCCGATTCGAGTGAAATCTGAACCATAAAAAATTCAATTGGTATATTGAAAAGAAGAATCCTTATACATATTTACATTGAGTCCTATACAAAATTTTGAGGTAATAGCCTCATTGCTCCATTTTTCCTAAATTTTATTTTGAGCTTCGAAATGATAGACGAAGGTCATTGTGGCTCACTTTTCGTTAATAAATTGAGAATTTCCATGAAACTGATGAATTACGAACAAAATAATATACAAATAAGCAAGTCATTATAACAAAAAAATATTTCTACGTGAAATATCTAAGAATCGCCCTCCCACTGAAATAAATAGAAAATATCTGAAACATGGGTCATCCTGTCAAGTGCACGATGATAATCAAATGGCATATTTCCGGTTCAGGTATCGGGTCAAGGTGCATTTCCGCTCTACATGCCAAAACCACTTGAAAAATGGTTGGAACTATGGTGCTCAGACGCAATGAACAGGTTATACTTATAGAAGTATTCCATTCATTCTTGTCAGGATATACCGGTTTAGTTTAGGACTATGATTTTGGAAACTCTGTGTATTCTTTCAACGTAAAATGGGGTGGATGTGATATTATATCTGAAATAAAATTTAGTGAAAATTTTTTATTTTTCAAATAATTTGAAAGTTGATAAAACGATTTTCTTTGACATATGTTACCTAACAGTTATTATTATTGATAGATATTTCGAATATCGCGAAAAAATTTGAAGTTTAACTCGATGTTTGCCATTCAGCTTCTCATTCAATACTGATTAATGAAATTATCTGCAACGTACATATAGGAATATTGAATATATGTTGGATAAAGCGTTCCATGGACTAATAATTAATAATAAATTAAAAATATACTATTATAATAAATGAAAAGTTTCTGATAAATATAGAGGTTTTGCATTTAAACAATTTTTCGACAAAAAGAAGGCAGTATGGCAGATATATCTCAAAAGTATTTGAAATTTTGGAAATGATCTTAAAAACCAAAAAGGGGCTATCCATCGAAATATAATCTGGGAGGATTCAGCATTTCTAAAAAACTTTTAAGGATTTCGCTCCCAGTCCCTGAAACAGAAATAATTTAAAACATTTCGAATCAGTTGAAGTGCTCCTGCGAAAATCTTTGCACTTATTTGTCAGGATCAAATTGGTATCGAAAAAATTGTTCTCTAAAAGTAAACTGAAAAAGAAAATAAATGAGAAGGATAATGAAACGTTTCGGTTGCTTACATTATCCTTTTTATTTATTTCCTTTTTTAGTTTTACTGTTAGGCAACAATTTTTTCAAAACCAATTTGCCCCTGACAAATAAGTGTAAAGATTTTCGCAGGAGCATTTCATCTTGATTAAAAATTTTTTAATTATTTCTCTTTCAGAGACTGGGAGTGAAAACCTATAAAGTTTTTTAGAAATACAAAAAGGGGCTCTTGATTTGTTTATGAACTCTTTTATATTATTCGGATCTCAATGATTGATTTTGGATTCCATTTCTTGTTTCTTGTTTCAGTCCGCATGTTTATGAAAATCAAATGTTGTTATGACATCAAACGAAATACTTTTTGTGCGATGTTTTTGCGAAGCGATAGAAATATTCGCTTTCCATTCTCTTCATTTCAATATCAATTTTTGTGTATAAATTTCAAAAAAAATTTATCTTACTATTTTATGGTAATCATTATAACTTACAAACGAAACTTTATCTTTGTAGGTGTAGGGTCTTAACTCTTAAAATCCTGGTTTTGTTCCCTTGTTTGACGATATTGGGTCAATAGTTGTAATCATTGTGAATCATTTCAATCCATCTTAAACAGTTTTCAGTTCAGTTTTTTATTTCACGAACAAGCCGGCGAAAACTTCTGAATTTAAGTCAGTAGTAGTAGAGTATTGGATCAAACTTCCTGAAATATTGAACACCTAAAGTGACTAAAGATTGATAGCTTAACGCTTCTGTTGCCAATTTGAAATTGTCGTCGATTCTTTCTTCAATGTTCGAGCAGCTGGTAAGAAATGGAACGTGTAAGTTATAAAATTTTGTTTATGCTCGAACAGGAATTGTCGCGTGAAATATTCCAGACACAACACGATATTGTACCAACTGGGATCTGTACTGTACATACTCATTCATAAAATGAGCAAGGTTTATATGATGACCTAAGCACGTGAAACTGTAGTAAAGGGAACCAGACCAAGCAATATTTATGTTACATTTCATTGTTCTGCCTTTTTACGATTGTTATTTACGAGCTTGTCTTCATTTTCAGGTCGATTTCCAGACCAAGGCGTTGAGACTTTTCGTCACACAACAACAAATGAACATTTCAAAGTTAAATTATATAGCCATCAAAGTGCCATAGCTTACAACGAACTCGAACTAAAGTGCAATACGCGTGCAAGTGAACTTTCTGTGATAAAAATCTTCTGTTGCCATAATGACAAGGAGAACGGTGGAAGAATCGTCGAATGCTCAAATCGAGACAGAATCGCCAATGATGTCTCCCCTGCCGCCTCAGGCGTCTCCAGCCAATCGTTCGCCATTGACTGAGAGCCCTCAGTCGCCAGCTATGCTTGCCACCATGACACCAGTGAACGTCATGGAGCTCAAAAAGGAAATCGAAGAAAAAAGTGCCATGGGAAACGGTAGTCTTTACGCTCAGGTCAAAACCGAAGTTATGTACGATAAGGATGAAGAACTTTATGCTCACCATCATGCTATTCATGATAAGAATGATACACCAATAGACCTCATCTATGAAGATGGAAACAAGACTGTCATCTATACTACTGCTCCTGATCAGAAGGGCATAGAAATTTATTCAGCAGATAATTCAGGAGAAATAACGATTAATAATCTGAGTGCCCATCAGATCCAAGGGCAACACCAAATTGCTGATGTTTTGATTGAGGGCAATGCTCAAGGCTTGGTGGCAAGTGCTTCCGACTCATCGAATACTCCTCCTGGAACTGTTTCGGTAGTTCTTCAAGGAAATAGTCAAGGATTGTTGCAGTACCCACAGTCCCAAGTTCCTGGTACTACTGTTCTGGTGCTTTCTGAGCTCGTCGAGGATATGGGCGCAGTTCCAGTCGTTGGATTAAGGTAATATATCCTCATTTTCCATTATTTGTACTGCAAAAATCTGATTTTATTGAAAATGAATCAACGTTACTACTTGAGGTCCCCTCATTTGGCAGTATGCCAATGCTGAAAAGGTAATCTGGTATTTCGGATCGTTCTGAATTCTGAACATGCATTTTTTTAATGCCTTTTTCATTGTTTTGAAGAAATAAAAAATGTTTTTAAGGCATTAGAAATTATATGAATACATTCAGCATTATCTATATAAAACAGGATCTGTGGTTACCTTCAAAATGCCATATCTCTCAATCGACTGCACCAAATTGGATCATTCTTCTTTTGTTGTATTCATAATTGCCAGGGCTAGGTTTATACAACAAAATATTTCCAAAAAAATTGTTCGGAAAAAATAAGAGGATTCCTTTTTTCTTACGACCAATCAAGCAGTCATGGAGTACTTATAGGTTATAATGATTTTGACAGTTGAACAAAAAGTGAAGTTACATCGACTGGCAAAACTAGGTGTACCGGATCAGCTAGTAATCAATAATTTGTTCGGATTTTTATATGTTGAATCATAATAATTCGAGGAATCTATATTGTTGGAGTAATAATTTTTCAAGAGAAAATCTCCATCACATTTCTCGGTGGTATATTCTGCTTTTTATAAAGAGACTTAGCTTTATTTTTTCAATATGATAGTCTGAAGAATAAATGTTGCCTTTCTATATCCATTATAAATGGAAAATATATATATGGAATAAGTAAATAAATTCGAATAATTTTTCGTTTGTTCATTGATTTGTTTATGGCTTTCAGTAAAAACATTTTCTTAAACTATCAAATGCATATACAGAGTTTTTTTAAAATTGCTATCCAAATTTCGAAGTTCCTTGGTCGGTTACAAAACATAATTTGTGTTTAAAAAACATATGAAATAAATTTCTATATGTATTTCTCAATTTGTATTGATAAACTATAGTTTTGAAAATTAATTCATTCATGATAATCTTACAGGAACTATCTGGTTCTCTCAGTAATAATACTAGTACTTTATTTCAATCAGTCAAAACATCTGGAGGCTAGTAATGAATAAACGTGAGAAATATAATCTTATTTGTTTACAACAACAATGAGTTAGTGCGTTGAGGCAGTGCAAACCAAACAACATATTCATAAATTAAATCTCTTCTTAGTTGCTGTGTGAAGTATAAATGTTTTTCAATTTTCTCTCTGTTTATGAACTGACATGAGTGTTTAGATTCGCCAAATGTCTGTAATTTTTTTTTTATTTTGGACCGGGAGGTGTTTCAAACAATTCTGTTGGACTCATTGATGAAGAATTCTTAAAAACTTACTGGAAAAGTGGAACGCAACTGGAATATTTCAGACTATTTTTTTTATTCTTCTTTCAATCTGTAAAAAAACATCTCTCTTGCCTTTTTTAATAAATTAACGGGCATTTACCAATATTGCAACGCTTATTAGGGTTTTATCACTGTCAAATATAATTTAAGCAAACAAAATATGTTAGTTGAATGGTATAGGAATTTAGATGTACAAGAAAAATGAAAAATAGCAAGTGTAAATAATTATTTATTATTAAAAAATTTTTTCGTAGAATTCAGCACACTTTTTTCAGATTTGAAAACAACGTTAGATATAAATAGAAATAAAGGAGGAAATATTCTCAAATTTCCAGTCTTGTATGAAGGTGTATATTTCAAATGTTTCATATCCTTTCTAATGGAAAAAATTAAAAACTGGAATATACGAGTACAAAATATTTTTCTGGGAAAGCATACAATCGATACATTTTTTTGCTGGGTTCGACCAATTCATGCAAATCTTGTATTCAAGCTATTATGACAGTGTTCATAATTTTTATTCATATGAACACAAAGATAACAGAGAAAGTTTTAGCGTGGGGTCTCACTGCGTCTAGAACGGCTTCTAATATAATGGCGCTCTTGATTTATTCTTATATTCGTAATAAAATTGATAATTTCTGTTGCAACATAAAATACGTAATCCGTTTTATTTATATTTATCGCATTTGTAAGTGGGAAAACTATGAACGAATAATCGACTGGTAATATTTAAGAGTGAAATTCATTAGAACAGATGCTTATTTCTTTTTGGAAATATAATTTTCTAGCTTTTTCGAGCGAGAGAGAAAATTTGATTTGATGATTGAAAAAGATTTTTCATTCAATAATGAATTTGAGCATGGGAGTGTTGCCTTTAAACTTAATTATTTTTCAAAATATTTTTCTTGAATATTGATGTTATAGAGACCGGATTATACGCATTTCCATATTTAAGATATTTTCATCGGTATTTGCATTTTTCAGCTAAAATCCAGTTATGATGCATATTTTCAGTGCATATTTTCTTCCCTACGTTCCGAAATGCGATAAAAATGATTAATCCGACCGAATATCACAAAATATGAGGTCTTTTGAGTTATAATACTAACAATTGTGACTTTTGTCAGATTTAAGAATCACTTTTATCGCATTCCAGGACGCAGTATTAGTAGCCGCGTGTTACGAAAGTATCCAATAATGAGGAAAATACGCCAAATGAACTCCACGTTGGCATTTCCAAATTATCTTCAAGAAAAGTTTGAAATGATATTTAAAGGAAATCCAGGTTTCGAAGATTTGTCTCTTATCGAAAGTTTCATTAATGGGACGACAGAAGTTTTCCTGGAAACTATAAGAGAGAATATAATATCACCAAGGTTCAAATCCTCCCTAGTTACGTCCGTGGATGTGGAGCGAACCTTTTTCACATACAAAAATTATCAAAATGATCGAAGGCAGAATTTAACGATTGAACATTTCGAACAATATTTAATTGTTTACAAAAACAATAAATTAAATTTTAATACCATATTATTGAGAGTTGATTTTGAAATTGAAATTACTTTTCCTTTGTTTTGAGTTCATTATTGAATTCATTATTCAATATTGCATATTTTGCCTATTTTCGTGCATATTTCAAGCATTTTTCATGTATATTTGCATGCATATAATAACGTTTTAATGTTGCATATAATCCGGTCTCTATATCTCTATATATTGAATCATTTGTCGGAGCGCGTTTGCCACTCTGATTGGGGTTTCTCGAAAATAGCATTCTTCTTCACGACGAAAGATGTAGAAAATATTCGTAAGAAAATGTTTACAATTTTATGTGTATTTCCAGTGATTTCCAGAAAATATAATTTCATAAATAATGGACCCTCAGAAAACCATAGCGATTATCCGTATTTTGTTTCTTAGTCAGATTTTCGAGAACAAAATTATTGAAATTATCGAAATAAGGTTGCGAAGTTAGATGATCAGAATAGACGATTCAGTGTGACGTACGCGTCAGCATTGATTTCATTGGTTGAATGTTGAAGCACAGTTTACAATGTCAACTGGCCAATCCATTGTGAATCTTTATCCCCACAAATTATGCATGCTCGAACGTCATTATGGCACGACGTTTGAACTCACGAGTAAAGAAAATAAATATGTATTTGAAGTTTTGAGTGAATGAAAAAACCCTATATTTTTACATGGAACAGGACAGGAAATGCCCATTTCATTTTTTGTCCGAGTTTAATCTTTTAAGTTATTGTTAACAACACAAATGGCGCTTGTATAAGGTTAGGCATCTAGTGTCACCTATTTTTCATAGTGCGTTGTGGGAATAATTATTTGTTTTTCGAAATTTTCATGATATACATATTTCTATATCTATAGGTCAATAGTTGCAATTTAATTTGTTATGGAGAAATTTCCGATAAATCGATAGAAAATGATAAAACCCAGTTAAATTTCTTGATGATGTCGGAGGAAACGCACTTTCATTTATGTGAATAAGCAAAATTATCGCTATTGGTTCGACGTAAATCCGAAACATCTTCATGAACGACCCCTCTATGATTGAAAAGTCACCCTATATGTGGTATTTCAATTTTTGGAATTATAGGGCCATATCTTTTTGACGAGATCAACAGAAATGTTACACTAAATTCCGAACATCACGTTAACATGTAACGGGTATTTTTACGGCCCGAATTGCCCGACTAGGACAAAATCATATTTGGTTCTAACAAGATGGGGCTACCGCACATAGAAGAAATGTTCCCTGGTGCTTGATATCAAAATTTGGTGACAAAACGTGGCCAGCTAATTCCTCCGATTTGACGGCTCCTGATTTTTTCTCTAGGGATATCTAAAGGAAAAGGTTTATGAAAGGCGTCCCAATACCATCTAAAAAATCAAAATACCTATGTATTTTTAAAAAAATAAATAATATTGGAGCAGAATTGTTGGAACGAGTTATGCAAAATTTTAGATAGCGATTGCGAAAATGTATAATCAAGGAAGCCATTTAAAGCATGTAATTTCCAAAATATAAATTGCACATATAAATATCGTTATTTTTCATAATTTTGTTTGAATAAAATGTTTTTTGCTCTTATAACAAATTTTTGAAAATAGGTGACACCAAATGCCTAACACGGTATATTCAAATGTTCTGAGTAAGCATAATCTGAAAGTGTCAAACTGTCAGCTGTCAGTTTTCACTAAGAATGCACAAGACCGAAATATTCAACTCTCGTAAACGTTATTACCACAATATTTTTCGTGTTGTCAAGTTCCTGTTTTTTCTTCACGCTACATCAGTATTATTACTACCAAATTGAAATATATTTAACGATATAACCTTGAGTGTGATTGTTACACGGAGATGCGAGTGTGTACTCATTTTCGAAGGAAGCAGATATAAAACTTCATTTCGAGGTACGATATGTTTTTATTTACAACCAGACAGCATACGAATGTGAATTATCGTAGGTAAAGCGTCAAAAACACTTCAAGGCTGTTCATTACTGATCACAATCATGAAATAATTATTGCATACGTTGGGTTTTGGAGAATTATCGTGTGGGTATGTCCGAAATTTTCACTTTGCCTGAGGATGTCAATTCAATGAGAGATTATATTAACTACATATCCTATTAATTCGTATTATATTTAATGCTGCTCGAAAAAAAGTTCGTGATTTCAAGGCGATTTGCAGAACAATAACTGAGCAAAACAATTTCGAATACTGACTGAGACTGAATAGCAAGTTGACGATGAAGCTTGAAATGAATAAACTGTTATTGATATTATCTGGTAACATTTTTATCTGGCAGGCCATTATTTAAAATAGTTGCGACAGTGTATAAGATGGTTTTTCAGACGTAGGAATTTAAGTCTTTAATGCAGGTGACGTAAATATTTCTTCCAATTTTATTGAACGGCGGATCTTTTTCTCTCTACCTGTGAATAATTTTAGAATAAATTGATATGCATGTTTTTCTCAATCAACTGGATATATTTTTGGGGACCAGTTGGTGAGTTTGGCTTCAATTATTTGTCATTGGTTTGTGTGAGGTTATAAAGAACCATACTAAGATGGGTCTTCTGCTTTTCATCTGTAAGTTACGATACTGTAGCGTACGATTGATCTGTAACTGGCCGATTTACAGATTCTCAACTAATGAAATTCTGGAATTGTTCCTATAACTTTCTTATTTGCAGTGTCACTTTTGAACTACTCATCAAAAAACATAACCTTCAATTGTAAGTTTTGATCGTAGAACTTATGTGTTATGTGATTATTGCTTTGATTTGAATTTTAAAATAAATTTTATGTAGTTTGTGTTTGCTTGTTTTATATTATTATTACTCATCATGAATTTTAAAACGTTGGTGTTCATCCAAAAATAAACAAACCATTCAACAAACCTAACAATATGTCATCCGATAATGCTTCCGATCATTTGTGGAGTACTAGTAAATATTCAAAGATTTCTTTGAGCTACAAATCCTTTAAAAAGGTCCAGAATTGCAATTTTCCTGCAAGTTTATGACAAGTTACAGATTGGCTTACAGATGAAAGCATAATACTACTGTTACCTGTTAGTCGGAATATAAAGATATAAAATACAGTGGAACTTCCCTATAACTAAAGCGCTAAATCCGCAAACAAATTCGTTATGAAGAAATTTCGTTATACAGAAAATTTGTTTCTATAGTCGGCAAAGTCGCGGTCGACTTCACTGATAAATTTGAGTTTATAATTCAAACTTAAGCACTTGCTTTCAGACATTTTCGCACAACTTTTTACACTTGCGTAATGGTTAGATTGAAACCAAACAACCAGGGGTGTATTTAAAACTGTTTCAGAAGGATCTCTCTACCCGCCGTAATGATATCGTTTTAGGTCGGGATTTATTATGTAAGTCCGGAAAAAAACCACCCTTATACCTTCTTACCAATACCCATTCAAAGAATGAGATTCTTTGAATTTTTCGTTATAGAGAGAATTTACTTCGTTTAAGAGGGCGCTTTTAACATGGAATTTGGATTCAAGGTGCAATGTCCTGCAGGAAATTCGAGATATAGACAAATTCGTTATACAGAGGTTCGTTATAGGGAAGTTCCACTGTATATTCATCATTTCCGTATCAATTCATATAAACTCCCATATAGAAACATAAAATTATCATCCGGCATAAAACATAAATGAATTGCAGTTATAATATAATAACATCATCTCAGCACAGCAAGTAGAAAATTCACGATCAACGACAGATGATTGAAAGGGATATAATACTACAACAAACTTGAAATTCATCAACACATCGTCTTCGGGGCTTTTGAAATATCCATCTGAAATCGTTGAGTCACATATAACCATTGTGGACACAAACATTTATTGATTGCGTCATATTAATGATACAAGAGAAATCGACTCTTTGAATAAAACTCGAAGAAGTAGACAATTCCATTCAAACAAAAGGCTCGTTCATTTAGATTATTCTTTCTCTATAATGATTCTACAACGTTCAGGCACGACATGGAGCTCAGATAAAATAGAACTTTACATTCTTCATAAGGAAGAACATGAGATTTAGGCACTGTCGAAACAGCCATTGAATTTTGTTGTTCGTCTCATTTATGTAAGATTTCTTCCAAACGACAAGCAGAAATGGAATTTAGAATTCAATTCTTAGTGTTCATTGTGAACTTCATTGAGATTTGTTCTTTTTTTCTACTTTGCCTGATGATTTCTGTTTGGATTCAAGAATAATTGAAAAATCATATCAATACCCCAAAACAATATTCACATAGTTTCATTTCTTTCAGTGGATAAGGGATATAATATAATATTTCCCACAAAGCTGGGGCAGAGATTCTGGAATTCTTGGTGACAGATAAAAAAGTATCATTAATCGGGATTTCATCATAAAAATGAAATCGACAAATCATAGTTCAGAAGAGACTTGTGTCGAAATACAATCATCAGTTTTTCAAATGTTCAGTTAAAGAAATACATATGTTACAGATCCTACAAAACGATAGTGCATTGGTTCTCAGTATCAAAGTTATTTCAATCTTTAGAATGCACTCTAAACAATTTAATTCATATTTTAATATTGAAATGTGTTATCAAAATTTCAACTCTCAATATTCAGTCTAGCAAACAGAAATATTTTCCTGAGAGCTGGAGCAGTAAACCTGGAACCTCTGGCAATAGTTCGAAAAAGTATAATCTAATAGGGATATCAGCATAAAAATTAAATTGAAAAATCCAAATTCTGAGGGGACTTGTGTTGAAATACAATCACTGGTTAATTTTCTTCAAATACCTAATTAAAAAAATAAATATAATACAGATTGATATCCTAAAAAACGAAAGCGCTTTTCTCCTCACTATCAAATTTATTTCAATTATAAGAACATCCCCTCTCAACAGTTCAATTCATTTTTCGATATGGAAAAACATTAACAAAATTTCAAAATTCAAAATTTAGTCCAACAAAAAATATTTTTTTCTCGAAGCTGGGTCTGGAATTTTTGGCGATAGATCAAAGAAGTAGTAATTGGGATATGAGCATAAAAATAAAGTTCAAAAATCAAAGTTCTGAGAAGACTTGTTGATTATTTTCAATGCCTATACTCAAAAAATATTAATGTTACAGATATCCTACAAAACGATAGCGCTTTTATTGTCAGTATCGAAATTCCCATATTGAACCTCCACACTCAGCGATAATTTTTTTTTAAATATGAAAGTGTATTATCAAAACCTGACCTATTTGGCCCAATAAAGAAATATGGGGCAGTGGGCCTGGAATTTTTGACGAGAGATCGAAGAATTATCAATCAGGAGATCAGCATAAAGATGAAATTGAAAAATCCAAATTCTGAAGAGACTTGTGTTGAAATACAATCACTGGTTTGAGTTTCTTCAAATGCCTAATTAAAAAAAAATAATATATGCTTCAGATATACTACAAAACGAAAGCGCTTTTCTTCTCATTATCAACTTTATTTCAATTATAAGAACATCCCCTCTCAACAATTCAATTCATTTTTCAATATGGAAATGCATTATCAAGATTTCAAAATTCAAAATTTAGACCAACAAAAAAATATATATATTTCTGAAAGCTGGGACAGTGGTCCTGGAATTTGTAGTAATCGGGATATCAGCTTAAAAATAAAATTCAAAAATCAAAGTTCTGAAAAGACTATTTGATTATTGCCTATACTAAAAAAATACTAATGTTACAGATATCCTACAAAACAATAGCTCTTATTGTCAGTACTGTAAATATGGAAATGTATTATCAAAACATCAACAATCAATACCCATTCGGCCCAACAAAAAATATGGGGCAGTGAGCCTGTACTTTTTGACGAAAGATCGAAGAAGTATCAATCAGGATATCAGGATGAAAATAAAATTGAAAAAACAAAGTTCCGAAGACGTGTGTTAAAGATGGTCACTAGTTGATTATCCTACAGTTGTTCTCTATCAAAATTATTTTAATTTCGAACCTCCACCCTCAACAATTCAATTTATTTTTGAAAACGGAAATGCGTTTCCAAAATTTTAACATTCAATATTCAGTCAAACCCAAAAATATTTTCGTTGAAGTTGGAATTTTCAGCGACAGATCAAAGTACTAATAATAGGGATATCAGCATAAATATTAAATTGAAAAATGAAAGTTCTGAAGACTTGTGTTGAAAAACAATCAATTATTAATTTTTTTAAAGCCCAGTTGAAAAAATACATTTACATATTTTACAAAAAAATTCCATTCTATAAAAATAATTAATTTTGAACCTGCATCCACAAAAATTTAAATCATTTTTTTGATATTGAAATCCGTTATCTGGCGAATTAAACACGATTAAAATTTTCATGGGCATCTGTAGTGATTCAGTGTGAACGTTGTATGTTCCCCTTCTCGAAAATACGGAGAAGGTCGTCCCTATATTCAATGCTTATCGGCTATGTCGGACGGTAGGTATTCACCTCGAAAACCATGTCCAGCCAAAACAACCATAGTCCCAGAAAATAAACTGGCAAATTATGTGTTCATGAACGACAGAAACCCACAACATATGAGAAACTAAAGGTATTGGCGTCTTAAAGGTCAAGGTTTTCATAAAACTGCGACAAAGAGCTGACGCTGAAATACATCTCGTTTCGTTCCTGCGCCATCAATAGATTATATTGGTTCATATACAGAGTGTTCCAATTAAAACCACTAACCTTGATATTTCTCAGGATATAATAAATAGCGGAAATCACAGGAATCCGTTCACTTACGTTCATATGGGGGGGGGGGACAAATGTAACAGTACAACAGGGTGCACCTTGAAGTTCAATACAGCAAGTATTTTAAATGGCATCAGAATCTATCGTTAAAATTCCTTCAGAGATTTTTTTTCAAATTGCACCATTAGATTTTTTTCACTCCGAATCATTCCCCAGCAGAAGGAAAATAAGTATATTGAAATTTTTTTAACATCTTAGGCAAATTCAACCCTTAGAAATAACATTAAAAATTTTTGGAATGTATGGTGGAATATTTTTGGTTTTCAAAGAATTCCAATAGACAAACAAAAATTAGCCAAATTCCTTAAAACGTGATAAAGCCGCTTAGAATAAAACAAATAAATTAAGTAAGATGTTAACATAAAACATACCATTTATAATTATTATTTTTGAGGGTTGAATTCAGGCAAAATCATGAAATATTTTGGAAGATTTTTTTTTAAACTTGAGGGAGAAATATGAGGGCGCATTTAAAAACTGTGGTGGTAGTTTTTTGAGGGGTGGTAATCAGAAAAAAATTTCAATGACGGATTCTGATAGAGATTTGAAATATTTTTTTTTAACTTTCTACTTTTTCTGAGGGCCGAGTAATTGCCTATAAGTAGCTTCTTGGCACATAATGTATATTCTGCGTATGACACAAAAACACATAGAAAAAACCCCAGTAAAAAATCTGAAAATAAGCAATGGAAAAATTGTTTTGAGTGCCTTTTCCTTTAAGCTATATTTTGTCAAACTTTTTCTGTAAAGGCAAACGATTTTATTCGCCGAAATTGGCGATTGCACTGAAATACGAGATATGTAGTGACATACATGTATTCTTCGTAACTGGCAGATCTAGGCTCTTTCTATTTGAATATTGCACATTTATCTTGAATCGAAATGCAGTGAATAATATACACCTTAACTTACGTCATGCTGAATTTACGTAAACTGTTGAAATAAGCAAACAGGCAAACAAACATTGATACTGTGGGTCGAAGAGTTACACAGTTCTAAGTTAAATAGTACAATAACAAGCAATTGTGTTGATAATGATTGTGCTAGGTCAAGATTCCCATGATCGATCAATTCGTCATGTCTCAAGAGAACGAACATTTTTTCATGAACAAAGTCAAAGTTTCAAAAAATATCGCGATGTGAATGTGAACATTGCAGAAAATAACGAGTCTATGGAGCAAGTTATTTTGGGATAACCTGAAAAATAAGGATTGATTTTCCACAGGAAAATTTGTTGTATGCATTTCAATGCTGACGAATAATTTAACCATTCTCAATTACTCCTTATTATCTTTTTGAGTATTATGCAGATAATCGAGAAAGTGTATCACCAGATGTCTTCGAACCTCTTTGAAGGAATTAATTTAAAAAAAAATTTCTTGAACATTTCTGCACGCTTGTAAAGAAGATACGAAAATCACATGACCCTCTTTCCCTATTCAAAAATTTTAGAGGGTTGATGGGGATGGCACAGGGTGCAACAAAAATCCTTCAAAAATGCATAAAAACTTAGTTAAAGTGAAACATAAATATATCTGATTTGGTTGCCAAATATTTTTCTCCTGAGAAAATGAATTTGTTCCATAATTTTGTATATTAAACAATATAGCATAAGACGAAAAATACTACCTGAATGAAAAAAATGAATAAAAATTTTGGTCTTCTAAGTGATTTTCAACCCTTAGATATTCAAGAAACTTTAGACGCAATATGATATTGCACCATAAACCGAAATAAAGGACCCCTCACATTTAGTATGGAATTGGCTCCCGGTGGATTTGGCTGAAATTTGATATGATGTTCTACTAATCCTTCTGATCAAATGTCTCTAGTCACGAAGATGAAAATGCATGCTTCTAGGAGTTTAGCGATTTTTTGTACCATTATGGCTTAAGCCGGTCCCAGACAATTGCATTCGACGAATATTCGGCATTGGCGGTGATCGCGTAGTGTGTGGGAGCTCAACTTCGTGTATCTTCGGCATTGGCCTTCTATCCGAAGCTTGTCGGTACGGGCTGCACGAACCAAAGGAAGACGAAGTACATTCGCGCACATTCGTGTTAGCTAGACAATGAGTTTATCTACGCGTACTATACGGCCTATTTGTCTTCAGTCAGAGTCGTGCGACGTGATTACACGTGTTTTTAGGTATTATTCGTTTAGCCTCTCTGCTCTCGCGCTACTGTTCTTTATGAGGCCGTTGGCGAACGTTTGTCAACAGAATGTCGAATGTCGAACTTTCGCGATTGCGTAGTGTCTGGGGGGTACCCGAAGGCGAACTACGAAGGCACATTGGCCGAATGCACGCATTGTCTGGGACCGGCTTTACGTATTACCGTTCAGCAGAAATGTTTGAGAATATTTCGTGATTATTGATAGCAGATTCTGTCAATTCGAAATATTTTCAAACATTTCTGCGTGAAAGGTAATACGTAAGCCATAATGGATACAAAAAATGCTAAAAACTGCTAGAAGTATGCATTTTTCAGCTTCGTGACGTGATGTAGAGACATTGATCAGAAGGATTAGTAGAACATCATATCAAATTTCAGCCAAATCCACCGGGAGCCAATTCCCATAATACGTAAGCCATAATGGATACAAAAATAGCTAAAAACTCCTAGAAGTATGCATTTTTCAGCTTCGTGACTGTAGAGAAATTTGATCAGAAGGATTAGTAGAACATCATATCAAATTTCAGCCAAATCCACCGGGAGCCAATTCTCATACTAAATGTGCGGGGTCCTTTGTCAATAAAAAAAAATTTAAGAAAAGCCCTGAGCACGAGCTTTGAGCGCTCGTTCTTTGGTGGAGCAATAAAACTATTACCTCGAAATTTTATAAGGGACTTAAGATCGATACCAAATATATAAATGCAGAATCTCAGCACAATCGGAATTATATTCAGAAAATAAAATATGTGAAAATTCACGAAGAAAATTTCACTCGAATCAGATAACCTGTTATGGCAATATAAAGATTCTTTTTTTCAATATTCCAATTGAATTTTCTATGGTTTAAAACCATGGCCACGAAATTTTGGATGAACATTCAGGATGCCTACCTCCATTCACAAAAAAAAATTCACTCGAATCGGATATCTTTTTATGGAAATATAAAGTTTTTTCTTTGGGTTTCGATTCAGTCAAAAGCAATTCAATAAGTTAGATGTGTAATCTTGAGAACTGGAAGAAGTGTTTATTGTTGAAAGCATACAGCATTTCGGAAATGGGTACTGAGTGCATCTTGAATTATCATCAAATTTTCCTATAATATTACAAAAATCCATGCAACAACTTATTTTTATGAGATGCAAGTACAAGATCCAAAGTCATAAAAATCACTCATCTTTCCGATAATTATACTCCATTATGACTGTCCACGTGTTATACTCATCAATGTTGGGAATTTGCATCATAATTCTATAGATTCTGAGTCATGTACAAATTTTAACATGAAATTTTATTTTGCCACGCAAAATGGTAACAAATAACGATCGCAACTTCATAATTATGAATAATAGTGATAATTGATGTTATGATATATCCATAAATCTTATTTTTCAATTTTTTTTGCATCTGAAACTCCATTTATAATGAGAGAACCTGGCCTTTTCATCTTTATCATTACATTTAATTCATTGTTTGATTATGTATTCATAAAAAAAATTTGTAAAAAATTGTTTATGGCCTAAAAATGGAAGAGTTTGACTCGTCAGCAACATGATAGCATTGTATAAAGAATATCCTGAACAAATGCGAGGGACTTTGAAAGATGATTCCTCAATGAAAATAAGCAGGGGTAGTTCATATAAATTTTTCTCGAACTCGACCCCCTTCCAAGATACAGCCTTTGGAAAGCGATGACGAGTTGACAGTTTAAAATTTTTTTGAGGCTTTTTAAAAACACTGATTCATAAATCATAACACTAAGTAGATGTAACTCACACAATTTTTTTGAATCTAATATTATTAGGGCTTGAAAATGACAACCCTCTATGATTTTCGTTCAAAAATTGTGTTCGTGGGATAGATTTTCGAAAAATAAAATTCTCTTATGGTTTCCCATTCAATTCTGGAGAAAAAAGTCTCGTGCAAAATTACGATACAGTCGATAATTTTCTCGGAAAAAATGAAAACTTACAAGCAGTTATGATCACTTTCCATTCCTTTTCATCGTATGTTCTATAGAATGAATATTCTGAGATATTGTATGTCTATGAAGCAAAATTGCATATCTGCCAAATTCGAATAAATTACCATTTTCACAACAGAGTAATTTATTTTATTACTGCAAAGTATTTATTAAAAAAATCTAATTCTTCTGAAACTGAAGATTGTAGAAAGAATAATAGAAAACCTTTTTTCTTCCGTCAAAAACAATTTTGAGCATAAACAATATCTTAGAATATCCATTCTATGGAACCTATAATATAATACAATGAAATGGAATGAACAGTGATCATAACCGCTTGTGAGTTTTTATTTTTTCCGAGAAAAGTATCGACTGTATTGAAATTTCGTAGGAGAATTTTTTCTCCATAATTGAATGGGAAACTCTAAGAGAATTTAATTTTTCGAAAATCTATCCCACGAAAACAATTTATAAACGGAAATCATAGAGGGTTGTTATTTTCAACCCCTAATTATAAAGTTATTAGATTCAAAAAAATTGTGTGAGTAACATTTACTTAGTGCTTCATTATTTTCCTTGTATATTGAGCTAGAGACTCGTAACTCAGTGAATATGATTTGTCACTAAAACTACACATTCTTTTAATCCAGAATAATGCTTAGAAGGGGTTATATTGTAATTGTCAACCCCTAAGACATTTTTTGTTTCAAACTTTTTCAATACGATGAGGAAACGCGAGGGTGTTTTGCCCTTGATTTTTTTGATAAGCTCTGGATGGAGGGGTGTGGCACAGAGGGGGTGATCAAAAAATATTATATCAAATACCCACCCTAATTTTCACCACATTTCTCATTGTTTTGGCGTTATCCAAATACACCCTCTATACATATTTTTGTGATTTTTTCTTTTAGAATTTATGAATTATTCCCATAATCGTGCATATAGAAATTTTTATGGTTGAGGGAATTCCCGGAATTCGTATAAAATGTATTCTTTTTTTGGAGTCGTGATTGGTCAATCCTTCAATAGTATATTTGATATTTCATATTGTGAATTTATAAGAAGTTCAATAACTGAATTGTGTTCAATGTACACCTTTGTATCCCCTATTCTCTTTAAGAGTGAATTACGGCTGATGTTTAAACAAGGCATTAAGTTTTTTTAATCGTTCATCACCTGTAGTCAGAAGAAGCTGTTGATAGTTAAATATTCTGTTGAATAACTGTACTTGGTGGATGAAACTCCGAGGCAACACATTCGATTTTGAGAAACACTTTTATACCTTGAGTGTGTTAATAAATTGCTTCTACGGTTCAACAACTTGAGGATTCATCTCGGCTCTCTCAAGGACAGACATACCAAAAATGGAATGGATCTTTTTGAAGTTCGTGACTAAAGGTAATTCGATGTTTTCAGAACGATCAGTAGACGAACAGAGTAGGGGCTATTTCTTTTATACGGCGGTTTACCAACGTCTCGTGGATAGAATATCTTTTATAACATGCGTTTATATACACGTAGACGGAGCTCCGATTATTGTTAATCGTATACTGAGTGTCGTTTTAGGAATAACAGAAAATTTTCTTGTGTCTTTGGATATGTCTGCTAAAATAGTTCACATATGCAGCAAAATTTTTTGGGGGGCAAAGTTACGGAAATTTGCCACCTGTGCATTGATGGCTTGGAAAACCGATGGTGGAAGGGGGTGATATTCTGGTTGCGATTCAATATTTTCCTGAGAGCATTAAAAATAGTTTAAAATTCTGTGATGGTACTATTCTTATTTTGTATTACCAGATCAACACATTCTACCTCTTCAGGATATTTAAAAAAAATATTATGGTACTTTCGATACGAAAAAAAGTGAAAAGACTTTTGACTCGTAATAGATTATTTACAACATGAATCTATTTTAACTAATAATATCATCGCCATAGAAAATTATCATAGTATGTTTTTAAATTATTAGAAGTTTAGATATGTGTTCAGCAAACAATTTTTTTTTCGAAAATCGTAAAATTATCCCGGTTTCATGAAATTTAGCAGACATGAGCACCTCACGAAATATTCGAAATTTTGAATTTCATATCGACAGGATAAGCAGTTATTGAGATAAGGAAAATATTCCAGTGAAAATAACTTCGAAACTACTGAACTGGCGGTCTGGCTCGCTGAAGAACTCGAATGAGATATTCAGGCCCTATACCTATCCTGAAAATTTAAACTTCCAAACTCTTTCCTTCCGAAGGTTATGTATGTTTGATTCTAGACCAGCAATACTAACCAGACTTTTTATATTTTTCAAAATCTTTTGATGTTTCGATTCTGACGAGATGTAGACTAGGACGAATATGCTCGTTGCTGGCCTACTTCATAATAAGTTTGACATTGATCGGATTCCATTAACCATTAATTATTACTTGAGTTGTTCTATAAGTGAAAAAAACAAAATGAACTTAGATGAATTCAGCAAAGTTTATTAAACATATAGAAGTTAAAATTGGAAATGTTGCATCGTCCAGTAGGTAAGCTGAATATGAAATCATCTATTGTCAATGTCTTGGGTTCTCCGCTATCAATTTCAAGTAGGTACCTAGTACTTTTTCCGCATGTGCAGTAAACACTCTAACTATCGAAAGGAATTAGCTTAAAAGATTTAAATTTTCAGCGTTCATTTTATTTTCAAAATCAGAAATCATTTCGTATCGAAACTTCATCTATTTAGTTTCCCATTATCAATGTGCAAAATTTCTTGCAGATACTAAGAATACAAAATTTAAGAAAAAAGTGCAAGGTAATGAAAGATTTGAAAAAAAGATTGTTCGAGAAAATTGATACCCTTCATAAACTATGTCGTTAAAATTGTGTTCCTATGCAGCGTCAATAAAACAAGAAAATGTACACTGAACTGAATTTCTTTGGTGTGTTTGCAGAAATGAATTCCAGTTTCTTGATATGGCACATTTTGGAAAGAAATACCAAAGTATTTTTTTTCAATGGATCTTGATGTGTGTGTCGCGTCTAATGCATAATATTATCTACATATCGGCAGGTAATGGAAGAATAATTTCATATGGACAATTTCTGTGGAATTATTGGTTTATCACTTTACCAGGAATATGATTAATAGCACAGAATAAATATTTTGGTGACAGTTCCATTGATTCAAACCCTAATATTATAGGAGTTTCGGTCACATTTACAAAATCAATTTTTATGGCCAACAGTTTCTAAATTTACCTCAGGGATCTTGTAAATTTTTTTATAGTTAACTATTTTGACGGTCTTCCTTTTTTGAATGTATCAGGAGAATATAATGAAGATGTAATCCCCCCATTCGCTACATTGTTCGAATTGAAGTCTTTGTTTGACTGGAATATACCGCCCTGTCTGGAATGAATTGTTGTAATGTTTATTGACTATTTTTAATTATAATTCACATTGCGCTAGCCTAGAAAGTCCTTGCCAGTTCGATTTTTAGATATCGGCATAGGTGAATGTAATACCTATCCGTATACTGCAACAATTAAATACATTTCATACAGATTCTTGAATAATATCGCTCTGAATATTCGAGTTATTCCGACAAGCGTATATAATGCTGGTCATTGGACACGCTCCAAGTCACCTGAAAGTCTGTTGTCTCCGTTAAACTCTCCTTAACGCCTTCGTGATGAATTTATAAATTTGTTGCCAGATTTGGCGCAATATGTTCAGTTCATTGGGTTGTTAGATGAACTGCAAGAAAAACGGCGTATGATTTGCGATACTGTGAGGCTTTTTGAGGAGTTAGCCAGTGTTATCAAGAACACGGAAACGCAAGTATGGCGGCCCCCAGATGTTGGCGTTGCGCCGCGCAATTCTTTGAATGCGTTAAAAAAATTCATGTTGACTAATGAGCCCAAAGGTGATTCTTTTTTTATATCATATATTCGATAGCCAGAGTGTTAAAGAGGCGTCTGCCATACCGATGTGCCATACGAAGTTTTTATAACTCGAGTAATTGATCAGTGTTTTTTCTCAAATGTATTAGTTTTCTATACCTCCTAATGAATATTATTTTCACCATCAATTCAAAGTATCTGTTTCACCGAATGAAGTCATGAGCTATCAACATATATGTGGTGTCCACTTTTAAAGTGGACAAACTTTGAGGGGGGATTATACAAGTGATTTGCAACAAAAAATGTCATATAACACATGGTCGAAATGTTGACGGTTTTTTTTTCTAAAAAGATCATTATTCAGTTTTCCTTGTAGTCTCGTTGAGTTTGACCACATATTTGGAAAGGGCAATAAATTTGCTACAAGATGAGAGAGCCTATGTGCAGAAAACACTATTATTGCAGGCGTGGTAAGGAGAAGAATATCACGATTCTGAAGCTAACTCAATCAGTTCTATTTGGTTTTTCCGATGAAATTAATTATGCACACGCTTTTTTTCAGTAAAAATTACCTCATTTAGTGTACTTTCGAATGACATATCAACTTTTGTGCTAGCTGCAAATTCTACGCCCTAATAACATGGCTAATCTGATAACAACGAAAAAGTCTAAAAATTCCTAACATAAATTTGCTCTATTTCGAAGCTTTTCGTGATCGCATTTTAATGTAGTTTAATGAAAATCATCAATTCATCTTGATTCGAAATAATAAAGAAGAAATGAACCTCCTTCTTCAATACATTTGACACATCGTTTTCGTACTGAATCTACAACTCTACAAAGTTCAAAGCGTCTCTGACGCTTTTCTGCACAACACAGTTTTATTCTGTTGATTAGATCCTTCCGAGTTTGAAAGCGAATAATATATACTTTCTCTTTCAAAGTATCCTAAGAAAAAAACCCAAAGGCGTAAGATCGGGGCTCTTTGGTGGTCATCTGACCGTATCTTTGAATCCATTGTATCGCAATATATTCATTAAATAAATCTTGACATTACGACTATTATGTGCTGGCAGCCATTCATTTGAAACTAGACATTTTATCTGTTAGACAGGTGCACTTCATCGAATATGTCTGTAGAGTTGCTCTGGATCAAACTGATAAATTCTTCAGCATCAAAGTGATCGGTAAGTATAACTGGTCCGAAAAGTTCTCCTATCATGACTGAAAACCTCATGTTAAGTCATGTTGGAAATGTGAAACAATAGTCGCAGGAGGGTTTTTTCTCTACCATACATGGTTGTTTCATAAATTAATCACACCAGATTTCGTGAAGTGGCCACATCAGTCCTTAATATCCTGGCCCCCACTCTCTTGAATTATTCTGGTACCAACTACCAAATGTAAGTCTGGTCTCAGATAACAGATGAATTGATGATTTCCATAAAATTACACTAAGATTCAATCACGAAAAGCAAATTTGGGTTCGGAATTTTTAGACTTTTTCGTTGTTATCATGTTAGCCATGATATGATAGCGGAGAATGAGCAGCTAGTACAAAAGTTGATATGTCATTCGAAAGTACATTAAATAGGGTATTCTTTACTGAAAAGAAAACGTGAGCATAATTATTAATCTTTCATCGAAAAAAACATAGGAATAATAGGACTGATTTTGTTAACTTATACTCTCTCATATTGTAGCAAATTTATTGCCCTTTTCGAATATGTGGTCAAATTTGATGAGACTACAAGGAAAACTGAATAGTGATCTTTTTAGAGAAAAAACTTGAAATTTTTCATGAAATCAAGAAATGTTAAATTGAAGAATTACCCTCAAAGTTTCGACCATTTGTTATATGACATTTTTTGTTGCAAATCACTTCTATAATCACCACTTTAAAAGTACACCCTGTATATATAATACATATAAAAAATCCAATAAGTGAAGCGAACTGCAATATTTCAGTTTATTGATGGTATAATTTAATTATGGAGTTCTCTTATTTCAATCAAATTGAGTTGATTTCTGTAACAGAAAATGAAGAAGACTTTAATGGAATTTTTAGAAAAATAACGAAAGTAAAATGTGTTTCAGCCTGATAAGGATGTTTATATCGTTCGATGAACTTTTCCATTAGTTAATTCCCCATAAAAATTTACCCGTTATGTGTTAGTTAAAAACATCTCCATTCATCTTACTCAAGATGCATCTTACTTCAGTTCTAATTGCCTTCGGGTTCAAATTGATATTATTGGAAATATTCATGAGGCACACTCGTTGAATAGTCAAGATTGAGACTAGGAACATTGATGATAGTCCAGATATGTCGATATCTACCTGCCAGGGTTTCCTCAAACGATTAATCATTTTTGTCCCATGTCAGATTCACCACTTTGACAACAGACGGTATAGAATGATGACGTATTACGATGCATTGCCGTGAGAATCGGGATCTACTCAAAGCATAAAACTTTTTATTATAACATTTAAAAGTAATTAATAATGAAAGTTAATGGCATCCCGTGAATATGTTATATTGTTGTTTGAAAATAGGGTTACGTATGCTCAAAATGGATGACATCTTCATCGTTATGGGTAATATAGCTGTAATAACCGTTCCCTAGAAGAGATACGACTTTTGAAAATATTCACAAGCACTTCTTGAACTGAGATATTATTATGTTTGAAGTTGTTTTTCCACTTAAGAAAAATGAGAATATTTTCAAGAACTATTAATATATAGGTATATTACATAATTATTAATTACGTAATTATTGATATCCTTGTCAATAATTTGAAGATTCGGAATTTTCTTCCTAAAAATGGATAACATCTTCGTTGTATTGAAATATCCTTTGGGCTACCTATTTCCAACATATACATCTAGATACTTCTACCGTTCAACGATTCAGAATTCACGAGTAAAATGGCTATCCCAAGAAAAGGACAAAGCAATTGGACATAATAGTAGACATAATGTAGATCTAACCTACAAGTCGGACTGAACCATCGTAAACGATAACAATGTAATACCATAAGTTAAAGGGTTATCTGAAAAGATAAGAAGAATTGGAAATAAGTACAATATGAGAACAGCATTCAAGACTTAAGATACTATCAAGGCTAATTTAACTGAAGTGGAATTAAAATCAACTAACCGAAAGTAACTAAACGTCTTTTAAAGAACATAAAAAATAGCGCAACTAGGAGATACTGATAAGTCAAAAAAGCTTACCCAACATGCCATTATATCAAAAGAAGAGAAACTGAAACGTAGAAAATTAATGGAAGCAGCTTTCATGTCAAATACTGAAAATCCCATCGGTCTGTCGATTTCAAAACAATCTGATCTCCAATGATAAGATCCAGTTCAAAAAGACCAAATAAAGTGTCTGATAATTGATTCAATCAAAAATAGATCAGTCATCGATGACTGTCTTCAGAGAACTGTCAAAAAAGACAAGAGTGACGAAGATTATTTTTCTGTAAATAATAAGTTTGAAGTGTTTTACTAAAGACGACTGGCGATAGCTGGTTGAAACGTTAAATACAAAAATTTAAGAAGAGCCCTGAGCAGGAGCTTTCGAGCTCTCGTCCTTTGGTGGAGCAATAAGACTATGATCCCAAAATTTTATATGAGATTTGATATTTATACCAAATATATAAATGCATAATCTCAGCAGAACCGGAATTATATTCTGGAAATTATTGAAAAAATTAAATATGTAAAAATACATAATTACAAAAATCAAATTCCATATCTCTGATAATGGGATCCTCTTGAAATTCTGCGCGAACATTCAGTATATCAGTTTTGATTCACAAAATAAATTTCACTTGAATTGGTTATCCTGTTATGGAAATATAGAGATTTTTCTTTTCAATATTCCAATTGAATTTTCTATGATTCTGTTGACACTATGACTACCTACAAAATTTTGCAAAAAAATTTGGTATAACAGTCTCCATTCACAAAAATAATCATTTGAATCGGATGTCCTGTTATGGAAATATAAAGATTCTTCTTCTCAATATTCCATTTGAATTTTTTATGGTTTTGTTAACACTATGGTCACAAAATTCTGCATGAGCATGCAGTGTATTAATTTTTATTTATAAAATAAATTTCATTCGGATCGGATATTTTTTATGGAAATATAAAGTTTCTTTTCTTCAATATTCTAATTGAATTTTCTATGGCCACAAAATGTTGCATGAAGCCCACTATGAGCATCTTGAATATGGCCACAACATTTCATTCCGATGGGTTTCGTTTCGTCTGAGATATTGGCCATATTTTATGGTACACCCTTTACGATATCGTTGTTTAACGAACTTGACCGAGCCTTTTGGGAACCGAAGTCACCCTGAAAATTTCAAGTCTCTAGGACATTCCCTTCCCGAAAGTTATTGTGCTAAGGGCCGGACGTACGGCCCACTGACAGAATTGAATTTGACCATCAGGGAGTAGAACCCTATCGTTCAAGACCATTTTCGGCTCAAAATTCGAAAATTACAGACATATGGATAAAACGATATAGCACTGCCTTGAGGAGAACGAGCGCTCAAAAAGCAAAAATTATGGATTAAGCTCAAATAATATTTCAATAAGTCATTTATGATGCCGGCAAACTTCTTATGATGATATGCATATGTGAAACAATCGATATACATATATTATATTGGAATTCATCAGAATTTTTACCCCTTGTAACTGGAAAGAGCATTGAATTGAAGGGGAGTTTTGATGGCTTCTTCATATTGGGGAACTGATAAACACCCAGTAATAAAGAAATAAGTCCATAAAAAACCAACATCAAAGAAAAATTGTTAAGACGCTAAGCTCAGGACTTCAACCAAAACTAATCTAATCACAAATGTGCCTTTTTTCCATTGATCAGGTATCAAACAGAATGCAAAAAGGTCAGCACAGTTAACCTTCTAGTACAATCAGCTGAGCAACGATTCACCTACGCTTGAAATTAGTTCTAATCGCCTCATCTACGCTGGCGAACACAGAGTGCTATGGGCTGTATGCCAATTTGTTAAACAGCATTATTGTCCTAGACAAGATGCTCTGTTGCGTCGTTACCTTGTTTGTTTATAGGAAAGGACGTGAAGTACATTATAACGTTATCAGAAGTTACGTGCGAAATCAACAAGTGGTTTATTTTCACAACACGTTCCAGTGTCTACACTCACCGGCAAAATAATCGATTCACTCAAAAAATCGATAAAGTTTGTTCATTCATAAATATGTAATTTCGGCTACGATTCGATTGAATTTCTTTTTCATGTGTTGGTAGCATCATACGATATCATTCATTGTATTTCAAGAAAACTCGGCGTACGTCATTTTATACAGAGTGAAACAAAGTCTGTTTTTTTTTCACCCCAACTTCATAACCACCCTTGGTCAATTTTTGTTTAAGATACAGGGTTTCAGAGCAACATTAAATTCCACAATTTCGCTATGGCTATAACAGTACTTTCACGGATTTAATCTTGAATCCGAACATCATGAAAATAAACTTGAAATTAGGTGAAAACATAAAACAAGGGAAGTTTTAGCGCCACATGTTGTCCCTTATTGGAGAGTATTTTTAGCAGAGGTTGATATGCAATAATTCAATTGGCTTGCTTGATGTCCAGATTCGAACCAAATTGGGCATGTTTAGATGCTCTTGAGAGGAAAATTCGATCTCGCGTACCAAGTCCTAAGAATTTGCAGCAGCTCAATGATGCGCTTATTGAGCCAAAGGCTAATTCAGGGCACGCTAAGACGAATTGCACCTGTTATCCTTACCTGGGCGGAAAGCACATTATGTTTTTCTCTTGGTTTTCAGTTTATTTTCATCAGGTCAGAATTTTAGGTTATATCTGTTGAAGTTCTGTCATAGCCTCAGCATTATTTACTGTTTTACTGAAAAATCTGTATCATCAACAAAAATTGAGCTATTTTTAGAAATGAAAAACTAAATTGTTCATGAAAGATGTGTCTTGATGAAAACATGAGAAATCACAACTGGAGCACACCACAAGTAGTTTTAATGATGTCCAGATATAAATCTAGAAAGAAACTATCAAAAATGCGATATAGCCATACACTAAGAGTGTCAAGCTGCTATTAAAACACCGAGCTCCTACCTCATCGACTGAAAGATGATCTGGGAGTACCGGAAAAAACTCAATTGGGTAGGCAAGAAAAATAAGGTCTTTTTAATCTGGGTTCCTGGCCATTCATTCGGGAATCAAAGGAAGCGAAGGGGCCAATACATAGGTAAATGTACCTATACGAAGGAGTTCCTGGAGAAGGAGAAAGCCGAGAAGGAAATACTCTGGCGGAATCTTCCTGGATGGATCATCCCTCTGAGTTCCTTTGGAACTTTGAAACAGCAAGATCCAAAAGATATCTGGATCTTGATAAGAAACAATATTACACCTCTCTTACAGGACACTGTCGCCTCTGGAAGCACCTGTTGAGGATGGGATTATCGAACACTGACGAGTGTAGTTCACCTAGTCACGGAATGTTTTGGCATTGCGAGCGTAAGGAGAGAATGCTTAGGGCGAGAAACTTGTAAGAGTGAGGAACTAGCCTCGTAGAAATCTTCACAGATATTGGATTTCATCATATCTCTGGGAACTGAAAGGCGAGCTGTAAAGGGTGTGATCAGAACAGCTCTGTAAGGGGGCACAATAGACCTTGAGGGTGCAGTGAACTGTTACCCCCTTTCAAACTATAACTATAACTAGGGCAGAGGCGAAAACAGTTCTGATTGCAGATACAGTAGACCCTAAGATCGCAGTGGATTAAAAACCTCAAAACAATCTACAATCTATAGCGCCCTCTCATCAGGGTTTGCGTTTTAAAGCACCTCTTCATTGGGACATCCTGTAAACCTGTGTACCTTGAATAAGTGCAAGCAAAATCTGAACATTTTAAATCTGAATAGTGAAATAATACAATAATTATACGAATTGAAAAAAATCAGAAATTCACACGATCCTCATAATAGTTGTTGTTCGTTTGCTGGAATTATGTAATAAGTTAGTCATTTAATATTCAACGTATCTTCTCCACTGGTCAGTTATTTATGCTCGTTTGTTAATGACATTTTCGTGAGGACCATCAATCATTCTGATATCACGATGACTTTATTTATTAAAGCACCAAATCAGCTTTGCCATGTCGGAGATCAATCTCGTCTGAGGTTGCAATGTTAAAACGTTGCTCTTTCCTTCTCGCACCAGCTGCCCCCCTCTTTTCCCCTTAAGGACGGCACTGCCTCGCCACAACCTTGGTGTTTCGCAAAGGTCAAAGATCGTTCTTGTGTCGTAAAATATTTCGTATAAACGACATCTGAATGAAATTTGTAGGATATTTGAAACGTTTCTGTTCATTATAAACAGTTCTTAATATTGGGAATTTCTAGACAATTAACAACATGAATAATTTTTTAATTATATATAATTAAAAAATACCAGAAGGCTAGATGAATGTCCAATCTTAACATTGATGTATTAAGGTAGTTGAAACGGTGGTAATTATTTCTTCGATAATTTCATTAATTCGATTGTCAATATTTTAAATATGGATACCAGAACTACACAAGGTTGGTATGAGCAAGGTTTTTGCGTGCTTGTTCCTAGAATCAGCATGCTATGGTTTTGCTTGAATATTTGTAATTTCATAATACTGATGCGAAAGTTTTTGAAAACAAATCACAAATAAACATCCATTGATATTTCTCTCGAAATATTTTTTTTCTTCATTCTATTGGAAAATGTTTTATATCCAAGGTAATTTACCCTCTTCTATTTATTCAGACTGTGTGTTGTAGTAACTTGATACAATATACAGTGTTTCTAAAAAACTTTATAGGTTTTCCCTCCCAGTCTCTGAAACAGAAATAATTTAAAAAAATTTAATTAAGATGAAGTGCTCCTGCGAAAATCTTTGCACTTATTTGTCAGGAGCAAATTGGTTTTGAAAAAATTGTTGCCTAACAGTAAAACTAAAAAAGAAAATAAATGAAAAAGATAATGTAACGTTGTGGTGTCTATATCAGACACCTTCTTCAGACAAACTTGTAAAATCTTCAGAATTGTGTGTTTTTTCATTTGCAGTCTAATTGACATTGAAAGTTGTCAACACATAGAGATTTTGTTTTGTTTAATTTTGAAATATCCTGATGTCATTTCTTTCTTTAATAAATCAATCCAAATACGATCTATTCCAGCAGAACAATTGGCAAAATTATCTACTTCATCTAACGAAATACATGTTAATTTTCCTTCTATGATTATCAAGTTCCGTCATTAGGATCTTTGTGTTGTTCCAGTTCATCATATGATCTCCGCTATTTGAACATACGTGATATAGACACCGAAACGTTACATTATCCTTTTCATTTATTTCCTTTTTTAGTTTTGTTGTTGGGCAACAATTTTTTCAAAACCAATTTGCTCCTGACAAATAAGTGCAGAGATTTTCACAAGAGCACTTCATCTTAATTGAAATTTTTTAAATTATTTCTGTTTCAGAGACTGTATGTGAAAACCTTTAAAGTTTTATGGAAATACAGAATACTCCCAGATTATATTTCAATCGATAAATCAAAAAATTTAAATTGAAGAATAACCGTCAACATTTCAACCATATGTTATTTGACTTTTTTTGTTGCAAATCACTTTAAAAGTAGACACCCGTATATTCATAAATTCAGCGCATAGGGTGTGTCGTGGAATTCTAGCAAGTGCACTGCCACTGGAACACCGCAGACTTCTACTAGTTATGTCTATGTTCCGTGCTGAAACTGAATCGTTGATTTTTGATCAATTGTGTTGAGGAAGTTCGTTATAGAATAAGCGTGGGCAATGGCAGAATTTATAGTTTCCAGTTTTTCGAGACACTCATTACCGATAGCACGTAAAATATGGTCTATTAACAATAAATCTGCTGCACAGTCCATCCTAATGTGAAATGATAGGCATTCTGTTTCTGCTGGTGCAGTGCGATAGGAGAGGCAATTACGTCTCGTAAATTCGAAGTAATTTAATCGAAAATCTCTCTGTTTACTCATTTGTACCTCGGAAACCGCTACTAGAATTTATCTGCACTTCTCTCTTTACATAACGCGAATACCAGGCCCTGTATTCTAGACATGTGATCTTTCAAAGCGAATACGAACTTGATTGCGCGGTGTGCATTTTTGCAGGTAAAAAGGGTTTCGCGCATTGAAGTTCGTAATTCGTATACTCATCGAAAGATCACTTGTCCAGAATACGAGCTTTAGCCCCGTATTCTGGACAAGTGATCTTTCAAAACGTATATGAACTTTATTGCCCGAGTCCCTCTTCTACCTGTAAAAATGCACTCCGCGCAATGAAATTCGTAAGCTAGAACTTTCGATAGGATTGTCCCAGAGACTTGGGATTTTCAGGGTGCGTTCTCTTCCTAAATTCCGCGGTTCGCAACCCAAAGAAACTGTTCAGGGTGTTCCGATAAAATATGGCCTTCAAAATTTTTGTTTCTCAATATCTCAGATAGAACAAAAGTAATCGAAATGAAATTTTGCGACCACATGCAAGATGCTCATAATACTCGTAAACCTCATGCAAAATTTTTTGACCAAAGTGTTAATAGAGCCATGGAAAATTCAATTGGAGTATTGAAAAGAAGAATCTTTATATTTCCATAACAAGATATTCCATTTGAGTGCAATTCATTTTGTGAATGAAGATTGACATACTAAGATTTATTATTTTGACAAAATCACAAACGCCAGAAAAGAGTGGTCCTTATAAGAAGGAACTTCCTCTGATACTTGACCATCATCTTTCAGCACTATGTTGAAATTTCTTCGCAGTGTTCACGTTTTCATCAACAAATTCACAAAATTATAAACAATTCAAAGCAGCAAACAATAATTGTGTTTACTGATATCAGGTAAACAATTTAAATAATCTACACCTAGTATTCACGGAAACCTCACGAATCTATGGAAGTTGGTAATGATGATGAAAATCGATTGTTAACGTGAAATTCGTGATAATCAAACATCATTGGAGTATTATTTGGGCTACTGCTATCATTTTTCTTTTTTTCTGTTAAACGTTTCTGTCAGCATCCGCCACCCGTCGTCAGGCAAACATTTATACTCTTGAATTTCCGAAGGGCAACTTTCGTCTCCTAGAAAATCATGCTTTGGATTGAGACTATAGAACTTATGGGGTGAAGCTTCCATTATTTAATAGAAGACAAAGTGAGACGAAGAAAATTGGAGGAAGCAGCTTTCACGTCAATAACCGAAAATCCCATCAGCCAATCGTCTGTTGATAATGAAAGCATCTGGGTTCCAATAATAAGATCCAGCCTGAAAAAAATCAAATGAATTTTCTGACAACTATATGAATCAAAACCAGATCAAAGTCTTCTATGATTGTTTTCTGAGAACTGTCATAAATGACAAACATCTTCAAAGGGTAAGAGTCAAAAAAGTGTTTTCCTGACGACCGAAGGCTTTCGAATGTTTGAACATAAAATGTAAATATGATGCCTGAATAATACAGTGGAACTTTCCCATAACGAACGTCTGTATAACGAATTTCTCTGTATAACGAATTTCGTACAAGACATTGCACCTTGAATCCAAATTCCATTTTAAAAACACCCTCTTAAACGAAGCAAATTCTCTCTATAGCGAAATATTGAAAGAGCATCATTCTTTGGATGAGTATTGGTGAAAAGGTATAAGGGTGGGTTTTTTCCGAAATTTTTCCGGACGTACGTAATAAATCCCGACCTTAAACTAAATCATTACGGCGGGCAGAGGGATTCTTCTGAAACAGTTTTAAATACACCCCTGGCTGTTTGGTTTCAATCTAACCATTACGCTAGTGTGAAAGTTGTGCGAAAATGTCGAGAAGGTGAAAGTGCTCAAGTTTGAATGATAAACTTAAATTTATCAGTTAAATCGACCGCGACATTGGCGACTATAGAAACACATTTTTTGTATAACGAAATTTCTTTATAACGAATTTTTTTTGCGGATTTAGCGTTTTCGTTATAGTTAAGTTCCACTGTATTTCAATTAAAATTGATAATTTATATCCTTAATTATCAAGTACCATAACTTCTCAATAATTATAATTGTTGATATTTATGATTATTTCGCCTTTGTCCACAGTATTCCCATGGAAAATGTATCATCCTCCATCTCTGGTTTTATTCCATTCTTACTTCCGTTGTTGCCATCTCTTTCTACCATATTTGTTATTAGTTGCATTCTGGTGATCACCTGTGTTTATCTCATAAAGTTTCTTAGCTTTCATTCAAGCCATCACCAGTAGTGATCCAGTTTGTTCAGCGTGCAGATTTGGAGTGAAATTTAAGATAAAGCAACCGGAGAAAATTCCTCGGATAAATGACATTTCAAAATCGAAGACATTATAGTTATATTTCACCTAGTGTAGCAATTTTTCAGCGGACGAAAGGGAAATAAACCAGTTATTTGAGTGAGCCATGGCGGTCGCGATATAAATTGGTCTCTTAATGTACACGTAGACGGAGTAATTAAGATTCTTAATTTCGACATAAAAGTAACACATAACACATAAAATGAACAGTAGGAATAATATATAATCTTGAGCTACCGGAGAGGAATTTCTACCAGACAGTTTAAGTAAAGATGTCTGTAGGATTCGGCCGGTCATTTTCACTTCAGTGATTATCATTATTATTTTATAATGTCTCAGTAGGCTCTTTTCAATTCAATTCAATATTTATTACATGCTGTTACAAATATACATTTGTTTGCACACGTCATTACAATTATCATTCATTTATTATCACAGTTGCTGTAGTCTAACATATACACATTGTCATTAAATTACAGAAATATACTACATAACTTAAAATTAATAAAATAAAATTTGACAAGACACTAACAATATTAATATTAATAATCTTGACCCTCAGTCACAACCACATGAAACGCACTATTTAAGTAAGAGTTTATGCTATAAAATCCATTTTTAAGTAAGTAGAATTTAATTGTTTTGAGAAATGTTTTGGTGTCCAGAAGCTGCACATTACTGGGCAAGACATTATAAAATAAGGGTCCGTAATAGTTTACCCCGTATCGACTATGATTCAGTCTTAATTTTTGTATGTTTATATGTAAATTTTGCCTAGTATTATGATTATGTATATCATTATTTCTTGTATATGAACCAAGGTTCTTCCTTACATATTTTAGACATGTATATATATACAAGGATGGAATTGTAAATAGATTATTTTCGATATATACTGTCGCGACATCTTCCCTATAATCCATTCCAAAAATGACACGCAGAACCTTTCTTTGTAACAAATGTCCTGTTGGAATGTGGGGAGTGACCCCATGCAAGAATTCCATATTTACAATGGGACAGAAATATTGAGTGATATGCTGTTAATAATGACTGCCTTGGTAATTCGTTTCGCAAGGACCTTATTACGAAGATGTTTTTTGAAAGCTTTGCAGCTATAAACCCAGAAACATTGAACTTTCCTGCTCGCCTATTTTTTTATGACTGAACATTATTGTTTTAATATAAACAATGAAAGCGGAGAATAATATTAATCGATATTAAATCAACCAATATTAAACCCACACTTCGGAACTAATCCGTCAACGAGCAAAGAACATGCATAGTGGTAATATCAACAGAGCATCCATAGATAGCTATTTCGCCCTATTTGGGGCTCATCAGTATGGAGGAGCTCCGTTTAAAGGCATTCTAGGCTCCCTTACTTGAAGAATGTCGCCCAGCTCTGAGAATAACAGAACAAGACGCCATCTCTTGGGATCCTTACGAACACCTACCTCCAATGCATGAACGTTGAACGAAGTCGCGAGATGTTTATCCGTTTTTCATACGAACTGGTGGCAGTCCAACTTTGTGGATTTTTACCTTCAGTCGATGAAGTGGAAACGCTCGTTTCTTCGTCGTAAACCAGACGTGGTGATAATAATAATGAATGAAAATTCATGCGTTTAACAGTAACGCAGGCATAATATAAACAATGAAAGCGGAGAATATATTAATCGATTAAATAAATCACCAATATTAAACCCCACTTCGGAACTAATCCCGTCAACGAGCAAAGAACATGCATAGTGGTAATATCAAACAGAGCATCCATAGATAGCTATTTCGCCCTATTTGGGGCTCATCAGTATGGAGGAGCTCCGTTTGAAAGGCATGTTCTTTGCTCGTTGACGGGATTAGTTCCGAAGTGTGGGTTTAATATTGGTTGATTTAATATCGATTAATATTATTCTCCGCTTTCATTGTTTATATTATGCCTGCGTTACTGTTAAACGCATGAATTTTCATTCATTATTATTGTTTTAGTTTTCGTTTCATTTAGACTTAGACCATTTTTACCGAACCAAGTTAATGCTGACCCTCTAACCGTGTTAATGTGTTCATATACAGTTTTTTTCTCGGTGTTTTTAACAAGAATTGTCGTGTCATCAGCAAAAAGTATAGAGTCCGAGCCGGAGCCCAAACTAAAATTGTTAATATAAAGCAAAAAGAGTATGGGCCCCAACACTGACCCCCGTGGCACTCCACAGGTAATTTTTTGTGTGTCTGACGTTTTATTATTTATAGAGACATACTGTGTCCTGTCAGCCAAATATGAGCTTAACAGTTTAACACTGGTTTCATCAAAATTACTATTTTTTAATTTAGAAATAAGAAGACTGTGGGAAACGCAGTCGAATGCCTAATGCCCGTACTCATAGTCGATGCTCCGTCAGTTCTCGTACTCAAGCAGTTCTCAAGCATTCCTTTTTATCTCATAGTATTCAAGCAATACTTCGTCGATGCTCAGCTACCGACCAACCTTGAGACGTTCTCGGATTTCGAACTGTCATACTAATTGTCAATATTCAAATTTCAATGTGAATGGCGGATCTCCATGGAAACTTAGCAGTGATACCACAGAAAAAAGTGAAAATAACCAGATTCCGACGATGTTCGAATTCTCCGCCGAGTTTTGCCGAAGGTTTTATGAGATACGATCGTCGCTAAGCATGCGAGCTCGTCTCCGCCGAGAACGGCTTGAGATCTGACGGAGCATCGACTATGAGTACGGGCATTAGTAAGGTCACAAAAGACTGCCCTCACAATTTCTTCGTTCTCAGTGCTTTCTATAATCTTGTTTATCAAATATATAAGTGCATCAGTGGTAGATTTTTTTGCTCTGAAACCAAATTACAGTTTCAAATACTTTTGCTATCACTGGTATTATAGAGATAGGTAAAATTGTCTAAGTCACTTGAATTGTTTGTTTTCCGAATTGGCAAAACCTTAGCTACTTTCAAGCTGTCAGGAAACACTCCATTCTTTATACAATTATATATGAGATCGGTCAAGGGGTATAAAATTTCTTCTCTGACAGATTTAATTAGTTTAGAATTAAGATTACAATAGTCAAGACCGGGCTTATTTTTCAGATTTTTTATTATGTCACTCACATCATTGTAGCTAACAGGCGCAAAACTAAATATAGGGGAACAAAACCCCCTCCCATCATTACACGCTTTCCCATCAAAAAGGCTCTTATTTTCTAATTGTTTTTTAATCTCCTTACCGACATTGACGAAAAATGTATTTATTTCGTCTAGATTTACATTAAATGGTAATTCAGTTTTTTGAGCGCTCGTTCTACTTAGACGAGTGCTATATCGTTTTGCCCAAATGTCTGTAATTTTCGAATTTTGAGCCGAAAATGGTCTCAAACGATAGGGTTCGACTCCCTGATGGAAAATATGAGGTCAAATCAAATTCTGTAGGGCCGGCCGTCCGTCCGTGAGCACAATAACTCTCGAACGGATTGTCCTAGAGACTTGAAATTTTCAGGGTGTGTTCAGCTCCCAAATAGCTCGGTTAAGTTTCGTTAACCAAAAAAATCGTACAGGGTGTTCCATAAAAAGTGGCCATTCAAAATTTTTGTTCCTCAATATTTCACACAAACGAGGGCGAATGGAATGAAATTTTGCAGCAACTTGCCAGATGCTCATAGTGAGCCTCTCGCAAAATTTTGTGGCCATAGTATCAACAGAACCATAGAAAATTCAATTGGAATATTGAAAAGAAGAATTTTTTTATTTCCATAACCAACTTTCTTTCGATTCGAATGAAATTCATTTTGTAAGTTGAGACTGATATACTGAATGTTCATGCAAATTTCAAGAGGATAGCATCATCAGAACCATAGAAATTCCAATTGGAATATTAAGGAAAGACTCTTTATATTTCCATAACAAGATATCCGAATCAAATGAAATTTATTTTTGGAATTGAGATTTATATATTGAATGTTTGTGCAAAATTTGAAGATCATCGCATCATCCGAACTATAGAAAATTCAATTTGAATATTGAAAAAAAAATTATATTTTCATAACAAGATATCTGAATTGAGTGAAATTTATTCCTGGTATAAAGATTGATATACTGAATGTTCATGCCAATTTCAAGAGGATCGCATCATCAGAACCATAAAATTTAATTATTTTAATTTTCAAGTGTCACCATAGAATTGGATTTTTTAATTGTTTATATATAAAGTATCAATTTCAAGTCATATACAGAATTTTGAGATGATAGTCCTATTGCTCCACCAGAGAACGAGCGCTCAGAAGCTCCTGCTCAGGGCTTGCTTCCATTTTTTTTGAACAGGCCTCGTAAATATGAGTCGCGACAGTTTCTTTGTCTCTCCAACAAGGTTTTTTTTGTTGGCCTCTTGGTGTTTATTAAGTTCCAGCAGGTTTTACTTGGTTTGAACTATTTTCAATGGCCTTTTTATTGTGCTCCATTTTGCCTTCTTTATTGCCTTTTGGTATTTGCGTTTGTATTCATTTTTTAGCGTTAAGATTGATTTTGACTCAACATTATGGCAAAGTTCATGTAGGAGGCTCAAATGTTCACGCATTTTTTTTAAGTTTTCATTAAACCACTGTTTTTTTTACTTTAGTTTTTATTTTTTATTTTTTATTGGAAACATGCCATGGCTTTTTCAGATAAAAAAGATACAAAGGCGTCAAATGAGTGAGCAGGGCCTACCCGACTGCCCTTCAAAAATTTCCAATCTATTTCGTCAATGGCTTTGTGGAATTTCAAGAGCCCAATTTGGTTATGGGTCTGGTATAAATTGGGTCAGCTAGGGCTCTATCTACCCTATCAATTTCCACAGAGATTTTTACAGCTTTATGATCCGAGAACCCCGGTTCATATACTTCATGTGCAATACTTCCTTGTCATTCTGGTCATAATATTATCTAAACACTCACCTTTCCTTGTAGCCTCAGTAATTGCTATATGGTAGCTAAAAGAATTTTATAAATCTAATTTGTGTAATCACGATTTGAAGTGTGAAAGTGGACATTAAAGTCCCCGCAAATAACAATTTCAGATGGGTGGGACTGCAGTTTATCAAGGATCTTCTCTAAACAAGACATAAAATAATTTAAATCTCCAAGAGGTGTTCTGTAAATAGATAAAACAATCATTTTTTGGCTTGGAAGCTCAATTGCTGATACCTCACATGCATTTTTTATGCTAAATTTAGTTAAATCTCTATTTATAAAGAATAATTAATGAACCACCTCTGGATTTATCCCGAACACAATAGGATGCTAATTTGTAATTATCTAAGTTGAAACAGTTTATTTCAGTGCTATTTAAAAAATGTTCGGACATACACACTACGTCAAATTTCCTCCTAACTAACTCTGTTTCGACAAGTAGAAGTTTATTTCTTACCGACTGCATATTGAAATGTACAATAGTAAAATAATTTTTTTGTTCCTTATTTATACCACTGTTGCCTGTGATATGATTTCTCCTTTCCTTTATACTGCCGAAAGAACGTTTTGTTGTGGAATTTATACTCCTGCACTGTGACACCTGCAGACCAAAAACCAGGTTCCATTACTGCCTTTAGGTTTCCTGTTGGGACTCCTATTTGAAAACTGCATGAGAAGTCATTTTCTTTTCATTTCTTTACAAAGATGTCCATGTGCTTATCCCTGAAAAAGTTTTTCAGCATTTCTTCAGTGGTTGTTTTTGATACGTTGTTTACGAAAAGAATGTAAGGTTATTTCGGTTGACATCTGATGCCCTGATACCACCTTGCGTCGGCCCAGTTCCAACAATACGGAGAAAAGCGGCCTGGGACGATGAAATTTGCGGTCTTAGGTGGTGGGATGGTGGGGCCCCGGCTGGAGCCTTGCTGGCTTGGACCTGGGTTTCAGGCTTCTGCTGTGGAGCGCTAGACGATGGAGGTTGACGGGGGCTTTGTTTCCACTTTTCCCGTCCGACCTAACCTCACTATTTTGGGCAGGAGTTTGGATATAATCTTTTTTATTGTTTTTTGTGTTTTCCAACACGTTAATTTTGTAAACCATAAGTTCTACCCTTTCTCTCATCTCATTCTCGAGTTTTTTAAGAAGCAGATTTTCATTTTTCGTAAGTTCCAGCTCACGAAGAAGGTCAACCATAACAGTTTCCCGATTTACGTGCTCACCTGCTTGGGTTGTGTTCTCTGTATTTTTTGGGTTCCTTGGGGCCAGAGAGCGTTGAGGTTGCGAGTCCGGGGGCTGCGATTGACTAGATATAAACCCTGTTTTTATAGGGTTTTCACTTTGCGTCTATGTGCTCAAAATTGTGTCGTTTACACCGTCACTGGATGACAAAGAACAGAAGGATACATCTGCTTCGCCTGATCGGTATTTTCCAAGGGCCAAATGGATTTCCCGTACGTATTTTACTATACATTCACTAGTTATGCGTTCGGGCACTTTCTGACTAACTATTATTTCAATCACTCACTTTTTCTTAAGTTATTTAGCTCGGTAGTTAAACCTGCGCAGTCAGTCGACGCCATTTTTATTTATTCTTTTAATTATACAGAAAAACATTATGTATAAATGGACAGAGTATTGATTGAAGTTTAATCAATTATTGATGAATTTGTACGAAAGACCAAAGAAGATGTTAATTCCGTCCAACTGTTTTCATAATACCTTTTGAAAGAAAATTCAATGGGCATTTTCAGTGAAGGTTTTCGAGTTATACCAACTATCTTCGATTTCGAAACACATTTTGAAATGGTCATAGCTGACCATCCTAACGCAATCGTAAATCGTGTGAATAAAAATTCATTCATATGGTTTACCGATGGACCAAAATGAGAGAAAGGAACTGACATTGGAGGAGGTCCTAAACTGAGGATCTCTAAAGCCCAAGGAAGGAGCGCTTTATTCTACAGATACAAATACTGGTTGTCTTCACATCCGCTCAGTAGTGTCTCAAAATAAACCTTAAAGGCTAGCATATCTATACCACCACGGACAACCAGGCCACGCTGAGATTCCTAGAATAGTTCCGCCATTGGTCCTTGCTGACCTAAGAGTGCCGTTACACCAGGAAGCAATTCGCAAAAGTGACCCTACTAGTGGTTGAAGAGCATTGTGGTGTTGAAGGAAATCAAAAGGGTGATGAAATTGTGAGAAGTGCATCAAGATTAAAACATGCTGAACCTAGTTTTTTAGTTTTAGTTTAAAAAGGGGTCTCAGTCTATTGTGCCCCCTTACAGAGCTGTTCTAACCACACCTTTACAGCTCGTCCTCCAGTTCAAAAATTTCTGATGAAATCCAATATCTGTGAAGGCTTTAAAGATTCTATTTCCTCTCTCTTACAAGTTTTTCGCCCCAGGCATTCTTTGAATGGGGTTCTTCTTCCTCCTCCCACAGAACCTACACTCGTTAGTGTCCGATAATCCCATCCTCAACAGGTGCTTCCTGAGGTGTCCTGTAAGAAAGCCAGTGAGGAGGTGTAATTGTTTCTTACCAAGATCGAAATATCTTGATCTTACCGTTTCAAAGTTCCGAAGGAACTTAGTGGAATGATCCATCCCTGGGAGATTTCCTTCTCGGCTTTCTCCTTCTCCAGAAACTCCTTATAGGTACATTTACCTATATCACATTCGTATGACCATTACATCACTAGGGAGGTTCGCAGATGAGATGTAGTTGTTCAGAGAGGACCAGACTCTCTGATTCTTTATTCTCTCATTATCTGTACCTTCTTTAGATATTCAGAGGATAGCCTAATGGGCGACCTTATCAATCACTAGATTCAGAGGTGTGAGATCCGTAATGACCTCAAGTGCCCTAGTTGGGCACGTTCTCATAGCTCCAGTGATGCACAAACAGGCAAACCTCTGTACTTTAGCGAGCGTTTTTCTCGTACTTATCCGACTTGCCTTGGCAAACCAGGCTATTGCCCCATATGTGATTATAGGTCTCACAATCATGACGTATATCCATCGCAGTTTTTTTGGGTTACAACCCCATTTTTTTCCGCATACACGTCTGCACGCCATTAGAGCCCTTTTAGCTCTACCAGTTGCAGTATCAACATGCTTATACCACAGAAGTTTACTATCCAGTGTTATTTCAAGGTATTCAACTTCTGACTTCCACTCCAAGATATTTCTGTTTAAATATAACGTTTTCATGTCAGGAAGGTTTCTCTCACTTCTCTTCTCACTCAGTGAAGGAATTCTTCAAAACGTCTAAAGTGATGGTTGAAGAATTCTCAGTAAAAATTACTTGGCAAAATTGATGAGTGGAAAGAAATGACTACTCATTTTGATGACAAAAAACTGCTAGGTGATATTTTCAAATGTCAATCTGATGAGTATGATGGAATTCTTGTACTTAGAAGGGCAAAGATTTCAGGATACAATATATCAAAAAGAACGACGTTGGTTCGAACATTGCATATTCATAAGTTGCTGTTCGAAGTTAACAAATAAGAAAAAACCTCAAGAAAGTTAATTTCCCTCGTCTCAGATATATTGTGGTGTTTTCAGGAAAATCAATCACCATATACAAGTCATCCATTACTAACACCGCTTTATGCCCATCCGTTTTAAATTCATTGAACATTTTCTTGTGTCCTAGAGAACACACCTAATGTTTTCAATTTCTCTCCGAATCAAGCAAGTTATAAATTTCAAATAAATTTTTTCGCTATCGAATATACGGCTTGCTGTTTCCTCGACTGCATCTTGTAATTTATAGAGTGGCGGATTATTTATTGCCTTTTGCGACAGTTACTGGATATGTTATTCAACAAATCGGTGATTTATCGTGATCAAATGCAGGATAAAAATATTTATTATGGCGAATGAGTGTTTTTTGCCTGAAATGCCGCAGAGTGTGAAAGTAGAAATACATTGAGTATCGATTAATTAGATCATGCGATGTCCGTAAAAGGTATTAAAAATCAATGATGCTTTGGATCCGTTTTAACGAAATGATTACTATTAAGGTGTTCTGATACATCTTTTCAATACGTTTGCATGCTCTACTTATGAAAAAAATCAATGAAAATGGTACAAATATTTGTGAATATAATGGAAATCTCCAGATATCAAATGTCTTCATAGATTGAAACAAGACACATCGCCAAAAGTCTTGAAGGTCACCTATCAACTTTCAACTTGTTGAACGTAAGTTACATTACATAGTTATTGTTTGTGGAATCTTCACTATCTTATCACTGAAATAAAAACAGTAAACCTGCAAAAACTGTAGTAGACCTACATCAATAGCCTCATCGAAGTACCAAATTGCGAAACGTCTGAATATTCCACGGACCAGTAAGACGAATATTGGTCCTTTTCCTGGAAGCCGGCAGCGTTGACCTGTCTACCCACAGTCTGCAATGGAAGATTTTTTCATCGCAAGCAAATATTAAGGAGATAAAGAAAGGAAATGCTCCTATAACTCTAGTACTAAAATGCGACTACGTTTTTCGGTTCGTTGATCGATTCTGACACATAGATGGCTGAAAAGAATGGATTTTTGAATACAGGAAACTGTTATAACGGGCGCCAAATTCTAATTAAATTATTCCTACGTATTAAATTAAATTTAGACGTCTAGCCCAGAAAAAACATCCTGATCGATAAAACAAAGCTAGTGCTTTGCTTCGTGATCAGGATGTTATTTTTCATCTCAACATTGTTTTAAATGAATTGATATTGATGAAATGCGATATTGTATTGCTATAGTTTTATTTGGAATAATTACTCTAAAAAAACATAATAATGAAATTGAATACAAATCAATAATTTTCTTACATATCAGTTACCGAATTATCAAAACAATTAAAAATAAAACACAAGTTGAAGATGGAAATTTCAACAAAATAGTGCTTCTCCATTTGTTTTCATTTGATCTGTATAGAAATGCTCACCGCAAATTCTATAACAGCTGCTGAGATCAATATCTTTTCGCCCAAAAAACTGTATCCATTTGAGAGCACTAATACTAAAAAGCAATGATACATGATACCAGTTTCATTACCTACATTTCTATTTTCTCAAGTTCAGGATTGACCTTTTTATCATTTTGCAGTTCATCACCATACAAAATGCTCCGTAAATCATTTTGAATTTCAACAGATGCACACACAAAATAGACAAACACAAACACAATACGAAACGCAACTAAAATGAAGCCACCAAGAAGTTACCCACGTGAAATCATGGCAATGTTTTCAAATGTCCTTGTTTCGCTCAAAATGGCTTTTACAATCTTCGATTTCACCCATTTTCCTGAATTTTAGTACTTAATCCTGACACATAGATGGCGCTTACATTTTCTTGTGTCCTAGAGAACACACCTAATGTTTTCGTCGATACTGGTTTTATGACTGAAAATGAGATTTGTTGTATGAACAAAAAACACTTTATATCTCAAACATTCATTCAAATGGTGAGACGCGTACAAATAAGCTTTATCGTAGTGTTATTTTATGTAGAGGTAAACCAGCTTAAGTGGTTCATCATTAAAATGAAGAAAGATTCAAAGCAGACGTTTTATATGACAATATCCTTGTACCCTTTTTTAACATAGATCCATATTCTTAGATGCCTATTCCGAAGATAATAATTATATCACTGTGCGAATTTTAAGTGATTGGACCTATGGTAACACTGGAAATGGCAATTGCAAAATATTAATTATGATATGTAAGGATTCAAAACTGAAGAGACTATTTTTTTGAACGAATGTATTTTCAGGAAGTTTTTTCAATCGTTTTCTTGAAACCTTCCACAAAAAAAAGGTCGTGAAAAATCACTTGGCAAAATTGTTGAATTAAAAATAAAACTACTAATTTTTATCACAAAAGTCGTGTAGGTGTTATATTTCATACGTCAATGTGATGAGTATAATGGAATCTTGTACACAGAAGGGCAAATATTTAATGATATAATTTATCAAAAAGAATGATGTTAGTTCGACAATTGCATATTCATAAGTTGCCGTTCGAAGTTGACAAATAAGAAATAACCTCAAGAAAGTTAATTTTCCTGGTCTTAGATATATTGTGGTGTTTTCAGGAAGATCAATCATCGTATATGAATTTTATTGTGTCCTAGAGAACACACCTAATGTTTTCGTCGGTACTGGTTTGATGACTGACAATGATATTTGCTGTATGAACAAAAAAACTTCATTCAAGTGGTGAGACGCGTACAAATAAGCTTTATCGTAGTGTTATTTTATGTGGAGGTAAACCAGCTTAAGTGGTTCATCATTAAAATGAAGAAAGATTCAAAGCAGACGTTTTATATGATAATATCCCTTGTACCCTTTTTTAACATAGATCCATCTTCTTAGATGCCTATTTCGAAGATAATAATTATAAACCGTAATCACTGTGCGAATTTTAAGTGATTGGGACCTATGGTAACACTGGAAATAGCCATTGCAAAATATTAGTTATGATATGTAAGGATTCAAAACTGAAGGGACTATTTTTTGAACGAATGTATTTTCAGGAAGTTTTTCAATCGTTTTCTTGAACCTTAACGAAAAGATGTGGTGAAAAATTCATTTGAAACATTGTTGAAAACTATTAATTTTTATCACAAAAGACGTGTAAGTGTTATTTTTTATACGTCAATGTGATGAATATAATGGATTCTTGTACACAGAAGCGCAAAATATTTAACGATATAATGTATCAAAAAGAATGATGTTAGTTCGAACATTGCTATTCATAAGTTGCCGTTCGAAGTTGACAAATAAGAAATAACCTCAAGAAAAATTATTTTCCTGGTCTTAGATATATTGTGGTGTTTTCAGGAAAATCAATCATCGTATACGAATTTTTTTTTGGTTTCCTAGAGAACACAACTAATGTTTTAGTTGATACTGGTTTGATGACTGACAATGATATTTGCTGTATGAACAAAAAATAACTTATCTCAAACATTCATTCAAGTGGTGAGACGCGTACAAATAAGCTTTATCGTAGTGTTATTTTATGTAGAGGTAAACCAGCTTAAGTGGTTCATCATTAAAATGAAGAAAGATTCAAAGTAGACGTTTTATATGATAATATCCCTTGTACCCTTTTTTAACATAGATCCATCTTCTTAGATGCCTATTCCGAAGATAATAATTATAGACCGTAATCACTGTGCGAAGTTTAAGTAACTGGGGGCTATGGTCATACAGCGTTTATTATAACCAAAATTACTCTCAAAGTAATTTTAACCATAAAAACGGGACATAATAATTTGTTAATTTTCCTCAGCGAGATATGAATCTACTTATATGCGTTCTCTCTTCGGCTTATAATCGAATATTTATTCCTTTTTTGATTCAGAGCACTTTCGAATTCTTCCTGACACCGTAATTAATTATTGAGTTATATAAGTTACACAGATGGACGCTGTACGATCGGAGTTAAAAGCGTCTCGCAGCCAATCTCATGGGTGTCGTTATGAAATTACACAAGTAATTAAACACCGCCAAGTTTGATGTGCATATCCACATTTATTTTAACTCTCGTCGTCACAAAGGAAGTGAATGTCCGAAAGATTCTTGTCGATTAAAATCGTTCAACAAAAACGGGCTACTGAAGGAGAGAGTTAAATTCTTATGGATGATGCAAAACTTTTTTTGGATTTTCACAGAAGCGGTACAAACCCTATTCTTTTTATTTCCTTTCATTCGATCGTTCGAGTATCTCCAATTTTATGAAGTAACTACATGCTATTTACATTATTACTAGATTGTTTGGTAAAAAGAACACAATTGTGTAGTTTAAAATACACTTTACTATTCATTAGAGTCCTCCTGAACATCAATACACTAACGAGGTTTCAATTTATGAATTCCATTCCTGAAGTATAATCATTTATGTATATATTCTTTTGATCAAAAGTTAAAATAATACAATACATAAAAAAACTCCTAGCTCAAGTTAGTGCAAAACCGGGAAAACCTCAGTAGAAAAAACCCTGTCTCGTCGTTTTTTACAAAATTAAAACTTCCATAAAATACGACCAGTCAAAATTTTTTTCCTTAATATTTCAAACAGAATGAAACCAATCTAAATAAATTGTGTGGCCACATGGAAGATGCCCATAATAAGCCTCATGCAAAATTTTGTGGTAATACATTTCCACAATAAGATTCGGGTGAAATTTATTTTGTGAATGAAGACTGATATATTGAATGTTTATGCAAAATTTTAAGAGGATCGCATTATCAGAACCATAGAATCAAAATTTTCGATTATTGATTTTTTACATATTATTTAATTTTTTGAATAATTTCCGGAATATTCATATTCACGAATCTCAAGTTCTATACGAAATTTTGAGGAGATTGCATTGTTGCTACACCAACTAACGAGCGCTCAAAAGCACCTGCTCTGGGCTTTTCTTGAATTTTCCTGTCCAGCATTAATTTAGATCATATTGAAATCAATTGAAATTCAGGTGAAAAGTTGACATGCTTATAATATACAACCTTCAGAACTGTGTTTAAATTTTGTGTATAATATAAACCCCTAGCTTTGTTATTATAGAGTTTATATATTTTGATTTTTATTAGGCATCATAGACATACGTCTCTGAAAATGATCTTATTACGAGACTTTCTGACGAATCCAAGCTAGACTTCTTTGAGATGGATTCAAACACCCTGAAGAATTCCGAGTCCATGGGTCAGCGCCTGTTTTTTATAATGGTTACTTACAATCTGAATATTTGTGAGTAGCTTCATTTTGACGAGACGCCCAACTTTTTCCTCTGCGAAAATTCTCGATAGTGAGGACTAATACAGTGTGGAAGCGTCAAAAGTGTTAAATGGGTGAATGTTAAAATTGTATTACTAACAGCTACTTTTTTAATTAAATCTTGAAACAATTTCATTACAAATTGAAAACAATAATTAACCCAACAAATATCAACAACTAGGTCTAAAAAAAAATTATAACTTACCGGCTGAGTTTTTTACTGTTGCTGAGCAAATATTTCCCAATTTCCAAGCGTAGGACTGGAAAAACGTACCACTCAATTTGTAGGACAATGTGACTAATTCATAAAGAAAATATTTGCTAAGCACAGTGAAAAAATCAGCCGGTTAGTAATAATTTTTTTGGACCTAGTTGTTGATATATGTTGGGAGTGGGGGACACTTAGAGAGAATCATCATTTTTGTAGGACAATTATTATTTTCAATTTGTAATAAAGTTGTTTCAAGATTCAAATTATGAAGTAGCTGTTAATAATTAAATTTGAACATTCGACCATTTAACACTTTTGACGCCTCCATACTTTATTAGCCCTCACTATCGTGAATTTTCGTAGAGGAAAAAGTTGGGCGTCTCGTCAAAATGAAGTTAGCCTTTGGACATTTGGAAGGAAGAAAAATTTTTCAGTCAGATTATGTGCGTAATATTTCAGAAACGGTTCTAAGCGGTCCTTCCAAGATCTAATCCGAGATAAATGAAAAATTTGGGTCCTCCGGCTTTCTTTATGCCACCTTGAAGAGTGCCGCAAGAGCTTACGGTACTTTTTATGTCGAAGAGGTGAGATTTTCTACCGAAATAAGTATTATCCGAAGCTCATTGATATTCATAGATTCGAGCAAGCGGAAATCTAGAAGGGTAATTGGAGTATCAACGAAAAGACCTTGAGGCCATTAAAAAAACGGACACGTATGTGTCCTCATGTCCCATGTCTCATGTTCATAGACCATTGAGCATATTGATGTGGATATTAAGTGATTTTCGTGTCTTTCCGTATTTACAACACGTACGACCATCGGTGTCTTTAGATAAATGTTAATCTCCCGCTTGGATAAGCAAGAATCGTTAAAGATCTTAAAAATATTGAAATGAGACCTCAATAATTGAACAAATTGGTCGAAATGAGCGTTTACCGCGAATTAAAAAAAAATGATATGAAAATAATTGACCCAAAAAAAATCGTAGCGATCAACTGTTTTTGAGCGCTCGTTTTACTTTAACAAGTGCTATATCATTTTGTCCAAATGTCTGCGATTTTCTAATTTGGAGCCTAAAATGGTCTTAAACGTTAAGGTTCGACTCCCTGATGGCGAATCCGTGGTCAAAATCAATTCTGTTCGTGTGATCTCTTCAAATTTTGAATGAACATTCAGTATATCAATCTTCATTCATTAAATAAAATTCACTCGAATCGGATATCTCGTTATAGAAATATAAATATTCTTTTTTCAATATAACAATTGAATGTTTTATGGTTCTCTCAACACTATGGCCACAAAATTTTGTATGAGGCTTTTTATGGACATCTTGCATGTGTCGACAAAATTTCATATCGATTGGTTTCGTTTGGTCTGAGATATTGAGGAACAAAAATTTTTAATGGCCTCATTTCATGGGAGACCCTGTACGATTCAGCTGGTTAACGAATCTAAGAGTGGCATTAGGGAACCGAACTCACCCTGAAAATCTGAAAGTTTCTAGGGCAATTTCTCGAAAGTACGACCGGCGGGACGGAATTGAATTTGAGCACGGATTCGTCATGAAGGAGTCAAAGCCTATCATTTGAGACCATTTTCGGCTCTAAATCCGAAAATTACAGACATTTGAGCAAAATGATATAGAACTCTTTCTAGTCGAACGAGTGCTTAAAAAGATATTCTGATTATGTATGATCTTGATTTCAATAGTAAAACAAGCGCTCAATTCTTCACATAAGTAGAGCTGAAAATAAATGAGCGTCTAGCTAGAGAGGGGGAATCTGCCGAGAGCAAATGATGCATATAATACCAAGATACTCGCGTCGACTTTATGAATGAAGTGAAAAAACTTTACGAGCAACCAGTCTGTTCTAAAGATCTTGTTGCGAACGAGTTGTTTGAGTGAAAAAATGACCTATAACATAAATACATTCTAAAAAGTCTCTAATATTGAGCTACTTCCAGCAACCAAAAAGTGTTCAATACACTCAAAAGTAACTGACAAACATTCTCTGCCTTGCCTCACGTATCAGCGTGCATTTATAGGATGAAAATTGAACGAATTCTTCACATAAGTAGATCTCGAAATGAATCAACATCTAGCTAGAGAGAGGGAATCTACCGAGAGCAAATGATGCATATAATACCGTCGACTTTATGAATGAAGTGGAAAAACTTCACGAGCAACAAGTTCGTTCTAACGATCCAGTTGAGGAACTTCGAACGAGTTGTTCGAGAAAATGACCTATAACAAAAATACATTTTCAAAAGTATCTAATACTGAGCTACTTCCGGCTACCAAAAAGTGTTTCATACAGTCAAAGTAACTGAGAAACCGTCCCTACTTCTCTGCCTGCCTCACGTATCAGCGTGCATTTCTGGGTGGAAATTGAACAAATTCTTCACATAAGTAAAGCTGAAAATGAACGAACATCTAGCAAGAGAGAGGGAATCTGCCAAGAGCAAATGCTGCATATAATAGCAAGATACGCGCGCCGACTTAATGAATGAAGTGAAAAAACTTTATGAGCAACAAGTTTGTTTTAACGATCTCATTGAGGAATTGCGAACGAGTTGTTTGAGTGAAAAAATGACCTATAACATAAATACATTCTAAAAAGTATCTAATATTGAGCTACTTCCAGCAACCAAAAAGTGTTCAATACACTCAAAAGTAAATGAGAAACATCCTCTGCCTTCTCTCTTTGCCTCACGTATCAGCGTGCATTTATAGGATGAAAATTGAACGAATTCTTCACATAAGTAGAGCTCCAATGCTGAAAATGATAACATCTAGCTAGAGAGAGGGAATCTACCGAGAGCAAATGATGCATATAATACCGAGATATGCGCCGACTTTATGAATGAAGTGGAAAAACTTCACGAGCAACAAGTTTGTTCTAACGATCCAGTTGAGGAACTGCGAACGAGTTGTTCGAGAAAATGACCTATAACATAAATACATTCTCAAAAGTATCTAATACTGAGCTACTTTCGGTAGTAGAGTGTTTCATACACTCAAAAGTAACTGAGAAGCCGTCCCTACATTCCCTGCCCTGCTTCACATATCAGTGTGCATTTCTAGGGTGGAATTCAACGAATTCTTCACTTAAGTAGAGCTGAAAATGAAAGAACACCTAGCTAGACAGCGGAAATCTGCCGAAAGCAAATGATGCATATGATAACAAGATACTTTATGAATGACGTGAAAAAACTTTACCAGCAACACGTTTGTTCTAATGATTTTGTTGAGGAACTGCGAACGAGTTGTTAAGAGTAAAAAAATGACCTATAACATAAATACATTTAAAAAGTATCTAATACTGAGCTACTTTTGGCTCGCGTATCAGCGTACATTTCCAGGTGAAAATTGAACGAATTCTTCACGAAAGTAGAGCTAAAAATGAATGAACATCTAGCTAGAAATAGGGAATCTGCCGAGAGCAAATGATGCATATTATAATAACAAGATACGCGCACCGACTCTAGGATGAAGTGGAAAAAACTTTACGAGCAACAAGTTTGTACTAACGATCTTGTTGAGGAACTGCGAATGAGTTATTTGAGTGAAAAAATGACATATAACATAAATATATCTAAAAAGTATCTAATACTGAGCTACTTTCGGCTACCAAAAAGTGTTTATGCACTCAAAAGTAAATGAGAACCAGCCTCACATTCTCTGCTTTGCATCACGTATCAGCGTGCATTTCTAGGGTGAAAATTGAACGAATTCTTCACACAAGTAGAGCTGTGAGCTGAAAATGAATGAACATCTAGCTAGAGAGAGGGAATCTGCCGAGAGCCAATGATGCATATAATACCAAGATACGCGCGCCGACTTTATGAATGACGTGGAAAAAACTTTACGAGCAACAAGTCTTTTCAACGATCTTGTTGAGGAATACGAACAAGTTGTTCAAGTGAAAAAAATGACCTATAACATAAATACATTCTCAAAAGTATCGAATACTGAGCTACTTTCTGCTACAAAAAAGTATTTCATACACTCAAAAGTAACTGAGAAGCCGTCCCTACATTCCCTGCCCTGCTTCACATATCAGTGTGCATTTCTAGGGTGGAATTCAACGAATTCTTCACTTAAGTAGAGCTGAAAATGAATGAACATCTAGCTAGAGAGAGGGAATCTGCCGAGAGCAAATGATGCATATAATACCAAGATACGCGCACCTGAATGAAGTGAAAAAACTTTACGAGCAACAAGTTTGTTCTAAGGACTTTGTTGAGGAACGACGAACGAGTTGTTTGAAGGAAAATGATCTATAACAAAAATACATTCTAAAAAGTATCTAATACTGAGCTAATTTTGGCTACCAACAAGTGTTTCATACACTCTAAAGTAACTGAGATACCATCGCTACAGTATCTGCCTTGCCTCACGTATCAACGTGTATTTCTAGGGTAAAAAGTGAACGAATTCTTCACATAAGTTGAGCTGAAAATGAGAATGAACATCTAGCTAGAGAGAGGGAATCTGCCGAGAGCAAATGATGCATATAATACCAAGATACGCGCGCGCCGACTTTATGAATGAAGTGAAAAAACTTTACGAGCAACAAGTCTGTTCTAACGATCTCGTTGAGGAACTGCGAACGAGTTGTTTAAGTGAAAAAAATGACCTGCGGAAGAACTCCACTCGAACCTGTACCGTTCCACCATAATGACAAATGAGTACAAAACCTGATTTAAGTATTGAATGATCATACAGCTAGTTCCGAATCTAGCTGAACAAACCAGTTATAATAGTGCAACCTCTATAAAAAGCAGGTTGAGGTAGGTTTACGTTTACAATAATGCAACTGGTTAAAAAGCAGCTTCTAGGGTGTCCCAAACTGGAATTACAACTAAGGCACGTGCCGTCTCCCACACTCCAGAATTGTGCTTCCAAGCTCATCATCTGTTCACGGATACCGATTTTGTACAATATTATTATTGTCTGCTGGTACTGGTCTTGTCCTTCCCACAACCTTGCTACCAGTTTATTCAGATACAGTTCGCTCTATTCACCTCTCTTTCCTAATTATTTCAACTACTACTATTATTGTTGAGTAATATACGCGACTTAATAGGATTCCACCTCATTTTAGTTATTGCATAAATGGTATTTCTTATGTTGCACGTTCTTCAACTGTTGTTGATGCGGAATTGGTTTTAATCTTTTTGCGTATTGCTATTGAAGAAGACACATTACAAACTTCCTAATTTGAAACAATATGGCTATAGTATGCGTATTATGTTCAGAGTTTCATTGCAATGATGGTTACGAATTTAACTTAGCAGCATTCAGAGCCGGAACTAGGATTCTAGCGCCTGTGGCAAACTTTCAAAATGCACCTTGAAGAAATTCATTTTTCAATAAATATATTATGATTTTTATAATTGACATTTATTGATTATAAGGGGTTTTCCAATAAGAGGGTTATTTTGATATTCAAAGAAAAATGCCATTTTTCAATAAAAATGATCGGATGTTTATTTCATCATGAAGAAGAAGCTAAGCCGTTAATAGTGGAAAATAACATAAAGCAAATGACCACCACGACCACGCTTACAGGACCATATCCTTTTAATGAAATTTTCCATAACCAAATCGCAAAGTGGCTGCCCTATGTCCGCGATAGCCTCACGAATTCCATCTTTGAGGTTTGAATCGACGCTGGGCTATTGGCGTAGACCTTCTCTTTCACGAAATCGCAAGGTGTTAAATTACAAGATCGCGGTGGCCAGTGTAATCACCTCTTCGAGAGATAACACGGTTCGGAAACTTTTCCCGCGAAAGACCAATGGTTTCGTTGCTTGTGGGACACGTAACGCCGTCTTGTTGAATGTAAACGTTGTCCAGATCAGTACTATCTAATTTCGGCCATAAAAAATCATTGATCATCTCTCGATAGGGCAATCCATTCACCGTAACTGTTGCTCCAGCCTCATTTTCCGAAAAGTAAGGTCCAATGACTCCGCCGGACCATGACCGCACCAAACAGTCACACGTTGAGGATAGAGAGGCTTTTCAACGGTAACTCTTGGGTTTTCCTAGCCCCAGATGCGAGAATTTTGCTTGTTGACGAAGCCACCGAGGTGGAAATGTGCCCATCACTCAAGATGATTTTTCGATGGAATTCCGGATCATTTTCATGCATTTCAACGACCCATTCAGCAAGGACACTTCGTTGTTGATGATCGGCCGGCTTGAGTTCTGTGTTTAACTGAACTTTATAAGCCATAAGACCCAAATCTTCATGCAAAATACGGCGTAATGACGTTTGTGGTATGCTTAATCCAAAAGAACGACGAGGAATGGACAAATCTGGGTATTCTTAACAGCTTCGGCGGCAGCAGCAATCTCTTCGGCTGTTCTCGAGCGACGTGCACGAGTTTTATTCTTCACATCACTAACTTGTCCCAAGAACTCGAATTTTCCACCAATTTCTTCATTTGCGTCAGACAAGGTGCTTCCGACGACCCACATTTTCCACCATTTTTATAGTGAATTTAATGATTTCAATACGTTCTTGAAGCTTGTATCGTTCCATTTTTATTAATGACGTAGTTTCTACTTGTCAAATGTCAAAAAATGACAGCTTCAACGTGATATCTACCGAAAGAGCGGGCTACTCGTATTCGAAAATAACCCTCTTTTGGAAAACCCTTTATTTTGAAGAACCTTATTGACAATTATCTCCTATATTTTAAGGTAATGACAATGCACCGCAAGTCGTGTTTCTCGCCATGTATAATTTTCTAGGATTTTGTTCCGTTTTGGTAGTGTTCGTAACTGTTTCTCAATTTTGTAAACTGTTAAATTCGACACTTTGAAATATAGAGCTTATTGTCAATCTTGATTTAAAATGGAATATATCATATTTCACATTTTGCGCCCCTAGGTCGTTTGCGCCCGTGGGCAAATGCCTCCCTCGCCACGCCCACGGTCCGGCTTTGAGCAGCATTACTTCTGAAACCAGCGATTGTTAAAGCTGAAAACCCATTATTCGATATCATTCAAGAAACATAACAAAAATTTAATACCGTACACCTTTACAAGCAGAAAAAATGATATTACAGAAAAATATTGATAATTATTTGGGCCACTTCCATCATATTTACCTGTTTAACGTTTTGGTCAGCATTCGCCAGCTGTCGATAGAAAAACACTTTGACTCTGAATTCTCAAAAGAGCAACTTTGGTTCCTCTTTGGAAATGTTCGTCATTTTGATATTTCTCAGAAAATCGATGTCTTTGATCAGCTTGAAGCTGAATTTCATTATTGGAACCCAGATGTTTTTGATATCAACAGACGGTTGAATGTAGGGGTTTCCGTTATTGACATGAAAGCTGCTTTCATCAATTTTCTTCGTCTCAGTTTTTCTTCTTTTGATGTTATGGAAGGTTCACGCTATAAAATCCTGTAGTTTTCATTCAAAGCATGTTGGACAAGCTTTGACTTTAGCAATCTCCAAGTTTAGCTAGTTTTTTTTCTGTTTTTTGATTCGAACATTCAAGAGACGTTTAGTTTTGAATTATGTCAATAGCGTGCATCATTCCTGAGAACATTGAAAAAGTTACGAGTGCGTTCAGTTTGTGACCTTCTCTAACTCAACGCGTTGCTTTCAAGATCTACGAGAAACATATTTGAATTTCAGAGGAACAAATTGTTTCTTTTGAATTTGAATTTCAATGAAAAAATTTCTACAGATTGAAATACAAATTTCTCAATTTTTCTCAATTGTTGGTATATCTTGATGATCACATAAACCTTCTCCTTTATAGTTAAAATATGTTTCTACAAATTCGGTTTGCCAATTAAATTGTTAGAAAATCTGTTTTTCAAAAACTTGCTTTGACATAATGTGGATCCCTTTAACTTAAATTATTTTTACAATAACCTGACGAAAGTTATTTCTAGAAAACTTTTTAGATTTTCAGTTTTCACTCTCGGTCTCTGAAACAGAAATAATTAAAAAATGTTCAAATAAGATGAAATGCTCCTGCTTAAATCTTTGCACTTATTTGTCAGGAGCAAATTGGTTTTGAAAAAGTTGTTGCTTAACATTAAAATTGAAAGAGGAAATAAATAAGAAGGATAATGTAACGTTTCGGTGATATCAGACTCCTTCTTCAGACAAACTTGTAAAATCTTTGAAATTGTGTATTTTTCCGTTTGCAGTGTAATTGACATTGTTGTCACTACATGGCATTTCTATCTCCAATAAATCAATTCAAATAAGATACACAATTCCAAAGATCCAAAGTTTTGTCTGAAGAAGGAGTCTGATGGTTTGCTCCTGAAAAGTTAGTGCAAAGATTTAAGCAGGAGCATTTAATCTTGAATGAAATTTTTTAAATTATTTCTGTCGCAGAGACTGGGAGTGAAAAACAAACAAAAAATCTAAAAATGCAGAATCCTCCCAGATTATATTTCAATCGATATAAAGAAAGTTATGACTTATTATGGAAATTTTCGATTGTGGATATACTATTTATCTAATTTCTTTTTGATAATCATGAGAAGGAAAATTTTCGAAATCTAAATATGCATTTATATAGATATTCTATTTGTCCGACAAAGCCCAATGTAAACATTTACAATTCTCCGAACATTGTTGAGAGAACAATAGGGTAAAAGGAAACCTGTTACATTTTATTGATACTAACAGTGGAGGATTATATTTTATGGTCGATTTCTTGTATCGGCAGGAGTTTCATTGTGTTCAATGCAACATTGCAGTATTTTCGTTGTTACTTCAGCTCATTAGAATTTTTAATATTGTCGTAAAACATTACGAAATTAGAATGATCGATTTAGTGTCTGTCAAACCATGTCACGCCTAAACTATTTTGGCTATTTTCATTACTGATATCGAAAAATTTAGGAAAGGTCTGAAGCTTATACGCTCTTGTTCGAATGAGAAAATGGTCTCAAATGATAATCTGACTTGGCTTTGAATATTTTCATTTCCGAAATATCAGTCGGTGGTTTTGCGCATTATAATTATTTTTGAGCGTTCGTTCCACTCAAGCGAGTGCTATATCGTTTTGGCTAAATGTCTGATATTTGCGACTTTTGAGCCGAGAATGGTCTCAAACGATAGGGTTAGACTCCCTGATGACGAATTCGTGGTCAAATTCAATTCTCTGCGTGGGGCCGTCCGTCGCCTCGGTTAAATTAGTTAACCAGCCGAATCGTACAGGGTGTTAAAATATGGCTATTCAAAATGTCTGTTCCTAAATATCTCATTAAATCAATTAAATATTGCGGTCATATGCAAGATTTTCATAATAAGCGTCATGCAAAATTTGGTAGTCATAGCGTAGACAAAACCATAGAAAATTCATTTGGAATATTGAAAAGAAGAAACTTTATATTTCCATAATAAGATATCTGATTCGAGTGAAATTTATATTGTGAATGAATGTTGATATGCTGAATGTTCATGCAAAATTTTGTGGACATAGTGTTAACAGAACCATAAAAAATTCAATTGGAATATTGAAGAGAAGAATCCATGACGGGATTGTTTCGTGAATAAAGAAAGATACACTGAATGTTTCTGCAAAATTTCAAGAGTATCGCATTGTTAGAACAATAGAATCAAAAATTTTTTGATTATTAATTTTTACATATTTCATTTTCTGTATAATTTCCAGAATATAATATCGATTTTGTTGTGATTTTTATATTTGGTATCAATTTCAAGTGCCATATAAAAATTTCAGGTAAAAGTCTTATTGCTTCACCAATGGACGAGCTCTCGAAAGCTTTTGATCAGGGCTTTCCTTAAATTTTTTTCTATTACTTTTGTAGCTCAGGAATCCGCAGAGTTTCTAAACTCAGCCAAAAGCTAAATAAACACTTTTTTGTATTTCTAAATCGAAAATTAATGTTTGAGTATAGCTTTCTAGCTAATAATTTTTTCAATTGAAACAACATGCTGAAAAAATCAAAACTGCAAACTACTCACTGCATAAGAAGATAGGTGGTGGAAGGAATACTTTTAAAAAACATAACTCGAGAACTACAAAAAATCGCATAACAATTTTTCGATAACCATAAGTCGAGGAATCTAAAAAATATTGACGTCAATCTCGCTACCACCCTGTATATTAGATGGGTTCCACGGAACTGTATGAGAAAATATGAAAGAAAAAAATTGTCCGACCATCCTCAAATAACGAGTTATCGAAAGTTCAATATCAAGAAGATATTCATTACAGGAAGTTATTTTTATTCGCTATAATTATTATCTCTGAAGAAACCGAATTCGATTTTACCGTTTACAACCTCGATGAGACGTTCGTTTTTGAAGTACGAAGGCCACGGAACCATCGGATGCAGATCTCGCGTTTGGCTGTATCTGGGTGTGGCCGTTTTACGACAGTGCGATTTCTCACGGGTTGAAAAAAAAGTAGGAAATGATTATTTCCGTTCATTTCCCTTGGAAAGGTTCGAGAAAATTATCGCTGTCGTCGAAGTTAATCATGAATTTTGAATTATTTCAGGATATTCAAATCCGAGTTATAGTTTTCGTATGGGGAACAAGCGTGCAAACGACTTGAGATTGATACGATAATAACATTCTGGAAATTATTCAAAAGCTGAAATTTGTGGAAACTTGACAATTAAAAAATTGAATTCTATGGTTCTGATGATGCGCTCCTTGCTTTTGCATGAACATTTAGTATATCAACCTTCATTCACAAAATAAATTTCATTCTAATCGAATATCTTGTTATAAGAATATAAAGATTCTTCTTTTCAATATTCCAATTGGATTTTCGATAGTTCTGATGACGCGATCATCTTAAAATTTTGCATAAACATTCAGTATATCAGTCTTCATTCACAAAATTAATTGCATTAGAATCGAAAATCTTGTTGTGGAAATATAAAGATTCTACTTTTCAATATTTCTATTGGATTTTCTATAGTTCTGATGATGTGATCATCTTAAAATTTTGCATGAACATTCAGTATATCAATCTTCATTCACAAAATTAGTTCACTCCAATCGAAAATGTTCTTGTGAACATATAAAGATTCTCCTTTTCAATATTCTAATTGAAATTTCATTGGTTGGTGTTGACACTATAGCCACAATATTTTGCAGGAGTCTTGTTATGAGCATCTTGCATGTGGCCGCAAAATTTAATTTTGATTGGTTCTGTTTTGTTTGAGATATTGAGGAAAAAAATTATGAATGGCATTGTTTTATAGAACAACTTGTACGATTTGGCTGGTAAACGCACTTAACCGCGGCATTTGGGAACCGAATTCAAAATCTCAAGTCTCTAGGGCTACCCTTCGAAAGTTATCGTGCTCACGGCCGTCCGGACAGCCCCACGGACAGAATTCAATTTGACCACGAATTCGTTATCAGGGAGTCCAACCCTATCATTTAAAAACAGTTTTTGTTCAATATTCGAAAATTACAAACATTTCGGCGAAACGATATAAGTATCACTCATTTGAGTAGAACTAGCGCTCAAAAATGAAGGATATCGTTTGGAAAATTAATTGAGTAGCTCATGAATTGAGTTTGAATTCTAAATTCAAATAATTCTTATTTTACATAAAAGATACATTTAACATAATGTCAAATGTTTATATTTCAGTAGATTGCATCTGAATACTTTAAGTTCGGTTTCCCATGACAATTGCACATTGAAATAGTAGAAATTGTTCAATAAAATTGGTCATTATTGATCAATTCCGTATACAGAGTGAAACAGCCAAATGTAATAAATTCGATAACGAATACATGGGAGCGTGTTAGGAAAAACGCTAATACTTGGACACGTCGATTTGTATTTTTAGATGCGAATTCAAAAAAAAAATAACTACGTAGGGTGTGTCATGTGACAAAGGCCGATATCAACTTTCTTATTTTAAATACAAACCTTTGTATATTATTATTTTCTTGCATTCTTAAAAAAATTCTTGACATAATTCATGTACAGGGTATCCCATTTTGGGCACTTTTACGGGATATCTCCGTTATTTTTAACGTTAGCGGGATGCGGTTTTCGCGACAGTGTGCTACTTTTTTGTGAAACTAAAGATGGCGCAATCAGTTTTTGCATAGCTCTCTTAGTTTTTGCTCTACAGGGCGGAAATGAAAAGTATCACTTTTTAATCACCTCCCGTATCTCAGTTGTGCTTAAACTTGGAGAAATGGTTGAAACGCATTCCTATAGATTTTTTTCCGTAGAATCCAGTGGCGTAGTCAGTTTTTCAATTAAACTTTCGGTTTTTGAGTTATTAGGCAAACATATGTTTTTTAAATTGGACACCCTGTATATTATTTTTTATTCTTATTGAGCACAATCTCAGCTTTCCAACAACATATACTTTTATGCATTTATTTTCAAAACCAAGCTCAGAATTCAAGATTTTGTAATTCAATTGTGAATAACTAAGTAGTAGGCTCTATGACTGTTTATTAAAAACAAAAAAAATGTCAAAGCTTTGTCGGTTGGTTTAAAAGTTTACAGTTCTCTCAGTTTTTATTATTTATTATATCATATTTATGATTCAGTTTTAAGTTTTTCTCATTACGGCTGCTCACGAAAATTACGAGAAATATGAAATATGAATTGTTTGTGATCTAGATATTATGTTAACATTATTTTCGATTTCTAACGAAATCTTGACATTTATTTTTTGTTTTTAATAAACAGTCATAGCCTACTACTTGGTTATTGACAATTTAATAACAAAATCTTGAATTCTGAGCTTGGTTGTGAAAATAAATGCATAAAATAATATGTTTTTGAAAAGCTGAGATTGTGCTCGATAAGAATAAAAAATAATATACAGGGTGTCCAATTTAAAAAACATATGTTTGCCTAATAACTCAAAAACCGAAAGTTTAATTGAAAAACTGACTACGCCACTGGATTCTACGGAAAAAAATCTATAGGAATGCGTTTCAACCATTTCTCCAAGTTTAAGCACAACTGAGATACGGGAGGTGATTAAAAAGTGATACTTTTCATTTCCGCCCTGTAGAGCAAAAACTAAGAGAGCTATGCAAAAACTGATTGCGCCATCTTTAGTTTCACAAAAAAGTAGCACACTGTCGCGAAAACCGCATCCCGCTAACGTTAAAAATAACGGAGATATCCCGTAAAAGTGCCCAAAATGGGATACCCTGTACAATGTTCTTGAAGATAGGTATGGGACATTATATACATGAATTATGTCTAGAATTTTCTGAAGAATCCAAAGAACTCATCATATTAAGATAAGAAAGTTGGTATCGGCCACTGTCACATGACCCACCCTATATAATAATTTTTTTCGAAGAAAATGCGCATCTAAAAATACAAATCGACGTGTCCAAGCGTTTTTCCCAACACGCCATCATTTATTCGTTGTCGAATTACTTCCATTTATGGCTTTTCCGCACTGTATTTTTAACCCATCTTTTATTTTCAGGTCGTCACAAAGGGATATTCTGATCCGAAAAATTGGGGTTTTCCCGTTAGATCACAAATATTTATGATAAATTGCTTCACTCTGTACTTTCCTTCGATAAATGATAACCATAAATCGCACATTAGCATGCATGCCTCCGAATAAAGGTAATATTTGGGTTCTTTTAATACCCGAAGCTGTTCGCAGAAGACGTTATGTATTCTGTATCCTTCTCGGTCGATTTAACTTTTACCTTAAACCCCAGTGAAACTCCTCCTGGTCTAAGCTCAAACAAATGAAAAATCGCAAAACAAATAAACTATTGTGGTGTAGCTTCAGACTTATTTTTCAATTTGTCTAAGCTGCTTCTGCGAGAAAGGAACTAAATAAATATACGCAGTACATTGCTATGCATATAAATCATTTATTACGGGTACAATAGGTATCTACCCCTTTTGGACAAGTTCGCTACCGTTGGAGGACTCTTCTTACCTCGGATTTAAGCGATGATAATAAATTATTCCCGTAAAAAATGCGGACCGTTTTAATTCCCCTCAAGCGATTGACACTCTTATATATTTACACAGGATATGAGAACAACCCCTCGAGACAACCAAGGTGGCGAAACTGCTAAAAATATATTCATTGGTTCGGGCATTCTCTGGTTAATAAAATAAAAGTACAGAGATTTCATTCTTTTTCAAGAACGATATAATAATGCACTCCTTTCAGTTGTTGTTCAATTTCAGTGAAATCTTCATTGCATTATTCAGATCTGAATAATTTTAATTTCTTAACTTCTCAAGTGAATCTGAACGAAGAACTATCATAGAATAAAACAGCAGTTGATGACTCGTGGCTTACCCAAAGCTATCAGTTCTGTTATTTGGTTGATATTCATTTTGAGTCAATTGAATTTGACTGATATAAATTATATTTTGGAAAGCCCGCGATACTTCAGGAAAAAATTGGAGAATATCCATTGATTCAGAATGAAATAAATAAATTATGTATTCGTATATCACGCAACAAAATACAGTGGAACTTTCCTTTAACGAAAGCGCTAAATCCGCAAAAAATATTCGTTATAAAGAAATATACAGAAAATTTGTTTCACTAATAAATTTGAGTTTATCATTCAAACTTAAGCACTTGCTTTCAGACATTTTCGCCCAACTTTTCACACTAGAGCAATTAGTTAGATTGAAACCAAACAGCCAGGGCTATATTTTAAAATGTTTCAGAAAGATCTCTCTTCCCGCCGTAATGATTAAGTTTAAGGTCGGGATTTATTACGTACGTCCGGAAAAATTTCGGAAAAACCCACCCTTATAACTCCTTACCAATACCCATTCAAAGAATTACTCTCCTTGAATATTTTGTTAAAGAGAGAATTTACTTCGTTTTAGAGTGTGTTTTTAACATGGAATTTGGATTCAAGGTGTAATGTCTTGTACGAAATTCGTTATACAGAAAAAATCGTTATAGGGAAATTCCACTGTACTAATATGTGTGGAAAATTCTCCAAAATTAGTGAATTCGTTGTATGTCGTAGAGAAAAAAATAATACATTAATTGCTATATGAAATTCAAGAATTTTTAAAAGATGATTTCATTGTGGAATGTAAAAATAATAATAGTGAGTTCATATTATGTCCTACAGTCATCTCTTTTATGAAATTATTATAGTTCAATATACTATGTAGTCTGAAAGAGTTACTCAGCATATAGAAAATAAAATAAATTAAAGGAAAACAGAACTTTAAACTATACAATTCGGATTTGTGCATATTCGAGTTTTAAATGGTGTAGGCATTTCCAATGATTTTCAGAAAATATCATTTCAGAAATGATGGACCATGAGTAAATCATAATGATTGTCCGTTTTTGGTTTTGTCGTCAGGTTTTCGAGAAAGAAGTCATTGAAATGACCGAAATAAGTTAGCGAATTCATACGATCAGACTTAGCTGTTGAATGTGACGGATGAGTTAGCATTCATTTCATTGGTTTAATGTTGAATCACACTTCACAACGATGACATCTGGCCACTTTATTGGGAATCTTCATTCCCACTAATTTTGCCTGCTCGAATTGCATTTTCAATATTAATAAACAAATTTCACTTGAAATTTTTAGTGATAAATTGGATAGGTATATATTTGAGAAAAGTCTTTATGGTGTTACATGAAAAAAACTTATATTTAACATACTGGAAAGCCTTTGTTTTGGATCATATTGTGAATGAGAATCTTCAGAACTATGTAATTTATTTTATTGATTCATGACTTTGAACCTTACTGCTTAAATCTGTAACCTTCCCCGAAGTTTTCAACATGGCAACATTTAAGAAGAACAAATTCAAATCTTTGAAATTTTAATGGTAGGTTCAAGATTTGAATACGAAAGTTTCATTTACTGAATCCAATAAGATTCAATCCCCAAATGTTGACCTGCAAGAGAGTTTTATTATTATATACCTGATTCTGTTTCTAGCGATAAATGTTCTTCAGTGTTGGGAGCATCGAGTTCGTCGGAACATTTTCTTTTATTTTCTTTTCCGAGTGTCCTCACGATATTCTGCTCAATTCAGTGTATCATTATTGATCCGGAAAATATCAAATTACTAGCAAATTGATTTCAAAAATATTCGAAAAAAAATTAATATATACATTTTAAATCTTTGAAATATTTTCCTGCCCTCATCAGAAACACGAAATTGAAACAATTGTTTTTTTCTTAATTTTTTCAATATGAACTTATTTATCATCATCTAAAGATAATCGAATGAAGAAATCTCATGTTTTATATAATTCTTCATTCCGCAGACTTTCTCGAATCATTTCAACTCATAGAATCTAGTTCAACGAGTGAATTCCTAGGAAGATTTGGTAGCATCACAAAAACTATTTTTCTTCACGTTACAGAACGACCAATAGAGAAATCGATCAGACAAAATGGTCGGTAATAAATCGTAAAAATGTAGAAACAAGACCATAGCGATCTAATGAAATTACAGAGCTGAGAAGCGCGAGAAAAGGGAGCTAGTTTTTATCATTCGTCTTACTTTATGACGGACATTAATGTCGAATGAATGAAATTTAAAAGTATCCGATAAAACTTTATGTTCATTACTAAATTTCCGAGGAATCTAAAAAAAGCTAGCATTCATTAACCAATGTTTGAATACCGTTATACAGTATATTCTCAAACGTTAATGGTATTCAAGAGGATTTATTATAATTTCGTTTAGACCTCTTCAGGCGAATAACATAGGTACTAACTAAATGGCTGGATATAATAGATGTATATACGTTATGAATGGTTACAGATCCATCCGATTGTTTATGTTGTAAAATCCAAGAATGATAAATATTCTGCGAGAAGATTCGACACAGTGCGCTCTTATGTGAGGAAAAGATAATTGTTCGCATATTGCTATGAATCTTATTATTCAGATAAAATTGCTATCTCCCAAATTCATAGCAATATGACTACGGTAATGCGTATTCAGTTTCGATTGTTATGTTGGTTATGAATTTTGCCTTAGCAATATTGCTTGGAGAATTGGCAATACAACAGCTGGCAACACTGTAATTCATGATTTTGAGTTCTGTTATGACATTTCTGTATTTTCAAACACTTACAATGAGAATTTCAAAAATGTTGTGGAATAGGATAACCAACAAAATCCAATTGGAAGTATTAATAAACTTCCCTGAATATAAAAGAAGTGACAGGAAAAACCAACCCATTAGAAATATACAGAGGTGAATATCAAGTGGGTTGAACTCACAAATTTTGTGAACGCAGTGAAAAATGAGACAAGAAAAGATTGAATGCTTCCTCTGAATGAGATATTTTCATACACAATCATTTATTAATGAGAGCACAATCTTATTTTCTTTCAACTAGCTGAAGCATTCCGCCGAAAAGCTGAAACTGTTGGTGTGATGTTATTTGAGGCTGAGAAATTTTCACAATTGAATCACAGAATGAAGTTTTATTTTATATTGTTATCAATAATAGTTATTTATACAACAAGTGAGTTAAGTGACTAAACATTTTTAACTCACGTGTCGTATACAAAATTTTATCCCATTTTGATGAAAATTGAAATAATGAATACTTTTTAGAGGAAATATTAGGTATAGGTAATTCAAATTCATAACGAGATTTCCCTTCGATCGATGGTTGCTAGGGCACTATGTAATTAATTGTTTGCAAGTGTCAATGAAAAATATAGAACAGTCAAAGAATTTTTTTTCGCAAAAATGTTGAGCGGTGACGACGAGGTTGTAGTTCCTGAGTGCATTATACAAGAAGCAAATGAGGCAGCAGAAGCAGTAACCCCATTAAAATCAAAACTATTGTACGAAAAGCAATATACGGCATTTTGTGCCTGGAGAAATAATAAAAAAGCCAAAGGTGTCAACGAAAAAATAATTTTGGCGTATATTTCCGAACAATCCAAGAAAGTTAAGTCGTCGGCTTTATGGTCCTACTATTCGCAACTTAAGAAAATGTTGGCTCTGAAAGAAAAAATAGACATCGGCAGATTTCACCAAGTCACCGCCCTTTTGAAGCAACATTCTGGGGATACGTAGCAAAGAAGTCGAAGGTATTCACAAGAGAGGAGTTAGAATACCTTTTAGATGCCGCTCCTGATGAGCAATATTTATTGTAGTTTTTATTATGGGTGTTGCTGAAGGGTGACTATGACCGTAGATGACGTGGAAGATCGGGGCAGCGTATTGGTTATTCAGATTCCAGATACGAAAACTTATAAGAAAAGAGTGTTCACTGTGGTCAATGGTACTAATAAGGTTGCTGCACTCGATATATTCCGCAAGTATAGGAACTTGAGGCCAAGCAAAGTTGATCACAAGCGACTATTTATAAACTATAAAAATGAAAAATGTACCGTCCAGCCTGTAGGTGTGAATACATTTTCGAAAATGCCCGCTACTATTGCAAAGTATTTGGGCCTTTCTGATGCTGAACAATATACAGGGCACAGTTTCAGGCGTTCTTCTGCAACCCTACTCGCAAATTCTGGGGCAGATTTGACAGTTTTGAAAAGACATGGTGGATGGCGCTCAAGTTCTGTTGCAGAAGGATATATTGAAGATTCACAACAAAACAAAATAAATATTTCTGAACAAATACTTGGTGGGGTCACAAAAACCGGAGTTCCTGATGCAGAAATTCCAGCAGGGCCTGAGAAGTCCTCAAACACATGTGCTATAACGACTGAGCGTGTTTCCTTTGGAGGAGGTGCAGGTTTCCAGTTCCATTTTCAAAATCTTAATAATTGTAATTTTTACTTTAATGATAGAAATGACTGTTAATGTAGAATTTTTGATAAATTTTAATAAACATACTTTAAAATGAGTTTTAGGTGCATTGTGTGTGGAAAGAATTATTTCCAGAAAGTGAGTGAACATTTCATTCCACTAGTGAATTAAAAAAATTTTAATTCACTCAGTGGATAAACGTCAACTTACCCTTGTTACCATGGGTTGAATATTGTCGTTTTTAAACGTCAAAATGGGATAAACAATTTTATACCTACAATATCAATATAAACTTGAAATAAATTTTATTTGTTCATCAAATATATGTAATGAAACTTCTTATTGGAAAACATTTTATGTTCACCTCTTTCCAGTTGTTTATTTTGGATGTAATTAATTCAAACTTTTCTGTTTACATTCTCGTTTTGTTTGTTTTCCATAATACAGGGTGTTCAGTCGATTGACGTCAATAAATTATTTTTAGATTCCTCAGACCTGTGACTATCCAAAAATACCCCATGTATATAATGCGATTTTTTGTAGTTCTCGAGTTATGATTTTTTGAGTGTTTTCAATGTTATTTTGTCAGGTAGGCTTGAAAAATTGATATATTTTTATGCAGTGAGTATTTTGCAGTTTTTTGGCATGGTCGTCCTGAATGTTGCTTCAATAAAAAAAATATTCAGCTTCCTAAAATCACTGCAAGCTATCCAAAAAAAACTAGAAAACTGGAACTTCAGTTTTCAGTGGAAAAAGTTGTTTTTTTAGCTTTAGGCTAGGTTTAAAAACTTTGCGGAGTCCTAAGTTACGAGAATCATAGGATAAAAAGGTACTTGATTGAACTTTTTTCGTTGTAATCAGCCTTGGATAGCGCATAGGCTGAAAATTATTGAAACTCGATAAAATTTGTTTTTCTTCTTTTTTTATTTCTTAGTAAATTAAACCTTAAAAATGGGATTTCAAATTGATTTCAATTGAAGCTCCTGTAAAACAAATGTAGCTCGAGTAATTTATACAATAATTTTGGTCTTACCACTGATGGAAAATGTTAACATTCTACAGAATTGCTTGTAGTGAAATAACCTGTTTTGGGATGGAAAATGAAAAGAACATAATACTTAAAATTACTATTCACTTCAATAATTTTTCAAAATCCGTGCCTCCAAATTATCGAAAACGTTCTAAAAAGTGATATGTCAATCGCCTGATTTTCTTGTCTTATTTTTTATGTTTTTAACTCAATTCTGTTTAGTTGTTGGTTTCCTTTGAGTACGCTAGCACTTTGTAAAATATCCAAATAAAAAAATCGATTCCTGCAAGAGAGATTGGGCGTGCAGGACTTTCCGAATAGACCTCAAGCCCATAGATTTTTTATTTGGGATTTTACAAAGAGCTGGTGTACGCGAAGGAAATCAACAACGAAACAGAATTGAGTCAAAAACTTTCAGAAGCGGGATGAAAAATAAAGAAGTAGCTTCGGGCAATTAACACATTACTTCCCAGAAAGTTTTCAATAATGTATTCAATTGAAGGCAGGGATTTTGAAAAACGATTGAAGTAAATAGTAATTTTTAGTATTATGTGCCTTTCATTTTTTATCCCAAAACAGAAAATTTCACAACTAGCAGTTCCGACGACTGTTAACCTTTTCCATATCAATGGTGAGAACAAAAGTATCGTTTAAATTACTCGAGCTACATTTGTTTCACAGGAATTTCAATTGAAATCAATTTAAAATTCCATATTTAAGTTTGATTCACTAAAAAATAAAAAAACACAAGTTTTATCGAGTTTCAATGATTTTCAGCCTATCCGCCTTTCAAAGCTGATTACAACGAAAAAAGTCCAATCAAGTTGCTTTTTTTTATGACTTTCGTAGCTCAGGACTCCACAAAGTTTTTAGACCTAGCCAGAAGCTAAAAAACAACTTTCTTTTTCTGAATCGAAAATGAATGTTTGAGTACATCCTACTGAAAACTGAAGTTCTAGCTTTGAAGCCTTTTGGGTAGCTTGCAGTGATTCCAGGAAGCTGAATATTTTTTATTGAAGCAACATTCAGGAAAACCATACTAAAAAAAACTGCAAATTACTTCCTGCATAGAAAGATATGAATTTTTCAAACTCAGCTGACAAAATAACATGGAAAATACTCAAAAAATCATAACTCGAGAACTATAAAAAATAGCATAACATATATGGGGTATTTTTGGATAGCCATAGGTCTGAGGAATCTAAAAATAATTTATTGACGTCAATCGACTGGACACCATGTATATTTCGAGATAAATTAAATATTGTGATTATTTTGATTGATTACGCTTCCGAAACGAGTACCACCATGAGGATGCGAATATTTCCCGTTCACCCAAACGATAATTGATTGTTGGAACCCAATTGAAAGTCACAAATCAGCGAATATCTTCGGCGAATCATCGAAAAGCAGTTTCTCCCGTCCTACACTCCGTAAAGGCTTATGTAGCCTAATTAAATCCATTTCACGAAGTGATCTCGCTTTCCAAATTTGGGCCTTGACCAATGCCCTTTGTGTTGATTACCTGCACCAATTATTCCATTTATCAACGAAAACGAGAGATTTATCAAGTGTGCGAGTGAACGACTACACACTTTCACAATTTTTAAGTATGCTAATGTATTGATTTATCGAATTAAAAATGTCGATTATCTCTTTTTTCCTTTCATTATGTCATGACGACCCGTTACACTTTTCAAGATTTGTTAACTTCCAAAATGGAAATTGCCCACCTTATTCAGTGTGACATTCGCATTAACATTTTTACATAACAGTAGAGCAGAGGCGTAGCTTGTCGGTTTTGTGTCGACGCCTCAGAATTTGGATACAATTATAAGTAACATGTTTTCTAACAATAACGCCTGTTTATTTATCAGTTTTCACAGGAGAAATAATGAATACAATAGCAGAGAAAAAACCTCAGGAAAATTAAGAAAAGCCCTGATCAATTGCTTTGGAATGCTCGTTCATTGTGTTTTTGTTTAATTGAATTTCCAAATCTACAAGTTCCCCAGCCCCACCCTGTATAGTGTATATGCAAAAATTCTCCTCGCGTGTGATTCGACGGAATATCTGAAAACAAAAAACAACAAGATAGAGAGAGAAATTAAATTTATTGAAACGAATCAAACGGCTATCGACTGAGGTCTTCCTGTCAGTTACATAATATATAATTTTTTTAAAAGAAAACAGTATAGAAGTTTTATACAGATGTGGTAGTGTTGGTAATTTAGCTCTTGGTGCATTCTGTGGCTCATAGTGGTGAATTAGTGGTTCCCTAATAGTCCTGTTCATCTGTTTCCTGATGAATTTCTGGATTAGTTTTTCTAGTCTCTTCAATAATGGCTCCACTCCAGTTGTCTCATACCAAAGTTGATTAGAAGGGTTGTGCAAGGGAGTATTAGGATGTCTCATCTTTATGATTTTCATGTTCTTTCAGTTATTTCAAGATCCCCAGAGTTGTTTTGGTTGAGTTCAGAAAGATAGTATGTCCATATTCCAGCAGTGGTCGGCATATCTTCTTGTATATTGATGTGGCAGTCGTCATGTTGATACCCATGTTCTTGTATGTTACTGATCTGAAATGACCCACTCTTGTAGTTAACAAGATATTTATTAGATAATTTTGAATTTACTTATCCATCTTAGAAAATAATTAGATACTCGATGATTACCCTCAAAATATTCATGCAAAATATAAATAAATAGGTACAATAAAAGAAAACAATCTAATAATTCTTTTTTCAGGTATGTATCAGATGTATGACAAATCTTCCTTACTCTGGTGAAAAATGGGTAAGTTTCAAGATTCGGCTTATTTTGCTGAATGAGAAGAACAGCGATAAATCATTTGATAGTTGAAATAGAATCATGAAGCAGTTTAACCAAATGATTGTTAGTCAAGTATCAAGCTGATAGTAAGTGGAACATACATTCCTTGAATCATGCTTAAAAATCTGGAAAGAAATTCTTGTGAATGTGTTTCAATTGGCACAACTAAAACAAACATAAAATAATATAATAATGTGTGGATTTAAAGTAGGTCCTTTATGTTTTTGGGTTGATTTTGTACTCTACCTTTCCCAAATACCGCGGTTAAGTTCGTTAAACAGCCAAATCGTACAGGGTGTTCCATAAACTATGGTCATTCGATATTTTTGTTCTCAATATCTCAGATAAAACGAACTATGAAAAATTCAATTGATATTTTTGTCAATTGTCAAGTTTACATATTTCAGTTATTGAATTTTATCCAGAAGATTATTCCGATCGTGCTGAGATTTCGCATTTATTTATTGAGTTCCAATCTCAAGTCCTACACGAAATTTTGAGGTAATAGACTCATTGCTCCACCAATGAACGAGACCTCAAAAGCACTAGCTCAGGGCTTTCTTAAAATACATATTTAAATTTTTTCTTTGTTCAATAAGATTCCCAACATAATTATATTCTCTAACTTTTCCTATACGTCTTCATTTATACGTATAAAACGTAGGTACTTAACGTTCTTATCTGTTATCAAAAATATTTATTCGTATTTCGTAGTGAAATGTACATCTAAATAAAGAAATGATGAAGTAGCGTTACTAATTTCAGTACAAACATTCAGTCGAGGAATAAGTTATGAGTGTGAATTCCATAAATAAATCATTGCGGTTTCACGGTTGGAATATTTGATGATTATATCTTAATTGACCCCCTATCAATAAAAATGAACCCGTAACTGAGAATTATATTATGAAATCTCGGGAATCGTTGTTCTGCTTAAAATGAGTATGCAAAACGAAATATTTTTTCTGCTTCATTAACCGACTGTGTTAATTAAAAAAAACACATCACTTCGAGGAGAGTATTGCAAACTGAAATAAACGAATTTGTTCAACATGGAGTCGTTTTTTTATTTTGCATCAAAATCGTTAATTCTTGTTTATTGGGAACAATTATTATTAATCATTTCATGTTCATTAGGTATGGTTGAACATTAACAAATATTATTTACATTTATTCGACATCTTGAGTCATTATTGAGTTATTGGGAATACAGTGGCACTTCTCTGTATACCGAATTTCGTACACGACATTGCACCTCGGATCCAAATTCCATGTTAAAAACACCCTCTAAAACGAACTTAAATCTCTCTATAACGAAATATTTAAAGAACTCATTGAATGGGTATTGGTAAGAAGGCATAAGGGTGGGATTTTTCCGAAAATTTTCCGAACCCACGTAATAAGGTTCGGAAAATTTTCGGAAAAAACCCCGACCTGAACTAAATCATTACGGCGGGCAGAGAGATCCTTCTGAAACAGATTTAAATACCTGGCACCCCTAGCTGTTCGGTTTCAATCTAACCATTACGCTAGTGTGAAAGTTGTGCGAAAATGTCTAAAAGGATGTGCTTAAGTTTGAATTATAAACTTAACTTTATCAGTGAAGTCGACCGCGACATTGTCGACTATAGAAACAAATTTTCTGCATAACGAAATTTCTTTATGACGAATTATTTTTTCGGGGTTAGCGTTTTCGTTATAGGGAAGTTCCACCGTATAATACATCTCGAAGCTTGTGGACCATACAGAGTGTATCTGAATAACACCGAAAAATGAAGGAGTAATTCTTCAGATGATTGTATGAAAAAAGGTTTCCATAAATGTAGGTCGGAAATGCGTTGTTTCCAAGATACAGGGTGTTGAAGTTCTATTTGAAACTGACTAGAAAAGTGGTACGTCACTGAGATATTTCAAAATAACAACTATTTCTGATTTTTTTGTTCAATATGTGACAAAAAACGCTACTGCCTCTTTTTTCTTGTGAGGCGCTGTTTGTAAGTGAAAAAATAAAACATTTCAACGTAACGTTCTAACACAAATACGTGTTGAGATGTTTCATTTTCTCACACATAAAAAAAATTGAGAAAAGCCCTGAGCAGGTGCTTTTCTCTGGATGATGCGATCCTCTTAAAATTTTCCATGAACATTGAGTACATCGATCTTCATTCACGAAATAAATATCACTCGAATCGGATATCCTGTTACGGAAATATAAAGATTCATCTTTTTAATATTCCAATTGAATTTTCTATGGTTCGTTTAACACTATTACCACAAAATTTTACATCAGGCTTATTATGAGCATTTTGCATGCGGCCATAAAATTTTATTTCTATTGGTTTCGTTTTATCTATAATAAGATATTGAGGAACAAAATTTCAAATGGCTTTGTTTTATGGAACACCCTGTACAAATTGACTGGTTTACAAACTTAGCCGTGGCATTTGAGAACCGAACTCACTCTAAAATTTCAAGTCTCTAGGATAATCCCTTCTTAATTTATCGTGCTTTCGGCTGGCCTGACGACCCCACGGACATAATTGAATTGACCACGAATTCGTCATCAGGGAGTAGAACCTTATCATTTGAGACCATTTTCGGCTCAAAATTCGAAAATTACAGACATTCGGGCAAAAGGTATAAGCACTCGTTTGAGTAGAACGAGCGCTACAAGAATATTCAAATCGATACTGTGAAAATATGTACCTTCGAATCGAAGTTTCTTCCATTTAATATGCCAAATTTATAAAAAAATCTGCAAGAAATTAAATCTAGAATATTTTTCTAAATATCACAATATTTTCGGCTCAAAATTCGAAAATTACAAACATTCGGCCAAAACGATAGGCACTCGTTTAAGTACAACGAGCGCTCAAAAAATACTTGCAGGGGCATCGAGAATAAAATGTATCATGATTGTCCGATATGTACGTGAGATCGAATATATTTCATCCTTATGAAGACATCGGATAGGCACAACCAAGGAGTAGAAAATTATGCGTCCTCGACAAGAGAGGTTATTAAGATATTTCGATGTTTGATCGTAACATGTAGAAACCTAAGAGAATGTCAGTGTTAATACCCCTGGTGCCCATCTAAAGTCACATCCAGCTGTGAAACCATGTAACTGGTAAATGAGACGCTGTTACATTTTAATATTCATTCAGAAACGGAAAAAGATGAACAGGGTATATCAAATGTCTTCCTGTTCAGTTATCCATATTTTAATCACATGTTAATTGGTGATAACTGAAACTAATGATCATTATGTGCTAGCGACAAATACAGATTTCCACTATTTCCTGAATAAAATATGTATAATTCGTTTTATGAATGACACGTTCGATCTTTCGTTAAATGAATCCTTGGAAGTGTGCGAATTATACTTTACTAATGTTAGAATTGTTTAGCTTTGTGTGGACTAGTTTTCAGGAAAAATGTTTTCATTTTCGAGGTTTCTATCAAAACTGATGAAAAGTAATAGAAATTATAGAATGTCATCATATAAGTGTGAATGTATGATTTATAAATTCGACATAAATATTTGCATGCATTTATGGCTGGTAAACTTTAGTAACTTTTTTATCTATTTTGAAGCGAAAATAATAAAATATCATTATAGAAATGTCTATGGTCTATGGCTAACGTATTATGCCATAATATTTTCGCTTTTCGCCAGAACATCCATAGTGAAATATATGGCCAGCTTTGTTGGTGCAAATTAAATTGAAAAAGTGAAAAAATATTAATAATGTTAAGCCTTAGTCTTCGACTCAAATCACAGTTTATTCGAAATATTCGTTGCTTCAACTTCATTTCCACTCTTTCCCAGGGGTTGCTCCTAAAATAGCTTCTCATACATTCAAAGTTCTTTTTTTCTTACTTCACAGAATATACCTTTCATGGCAGGTATAAGAGTTATTTTACTGCTAACTGTAATAAAACTAATCCTGGTGATGGCTCCCTTAATAATGATGCTTCACTATTCACTGACTGATTCTGATGAGGTTTCTGGGATTTTTCGCTTGAGCAACAAAAAACGTATAAAAACTAAAATTCTTTCAGAATCCGAACAAAGCAATTGTCAATTATGCCAAAAAAATTGTTCTCCTACGAAAATTTAAAAATCTGACTTTTTTCTTCGTCTAACTGAGGAAAGGAACTGTTTTATTTTTTATAAATTTTCATATTTCTTGTACATAAGAAGTCGAAAATTGCAGTCTCTACATAAACGTGTGTACGCGTTAGCATTCATTTCATTGGTTGGATAATGAATCGTAGTTTACAACGGTGCCAACTGGTCACTCTGTTCGTCATCTCCACTTATTATGCTTGCTCGTACGTCATCATTCACTAGAAATTCCAAGTAAATGATTGGATAGATAAATATTTGATACTACTCTTTCTGCTGTCACGTGATAAACATCCTATTTTCAACATACTGAAGATGCCCAACAATACCTAAGAAATATCAATAAGATTTTGAATTTTGAACGAAAGAATCATGTAAAATCCGATTTAATACGTATTTTCTATACAGGGGAAATTGAAGAGAAACCTCGAAAAAGTTTCTCAGATTATTTTCACATATGATATAGCAGTGATCTTTCAAAAGGTTCAACTACTCATTCAAAAAATAGCCTAATATTTAGCCTAGAACGCTTACCGAATTCAAATATGTTAAATTTAAATGAGTAAAATGTCCAACCTAAGTGCTTTATGTTGTTGAAAAAGAAGGTGAGTTTCTCTATGTAAACATATGATTACGGTTTCGTTCAGAAGATTTATCAATCAGCCTTCATAATTCATAGGCACGTTCGTTCCACATAAAAACAAGGATTAATTAGATGTTAGTTATAAATAAATTCAGAAAAGAATGTTACAATAATAGCCCACGCAATTGCATACTTATAATGGGTGTATTTGGAATATGAAAATCAGCTTAACATTCTTCTGTTTGATCGATGCGTAACCGAGAATATTCTTTTGGAATTATCAGAGTTATATCACAATATTTCATTCGTTCATGACGGCAGCATAATTGAATAGCTAAAAATTAGTTCTTCATTTGGAAAAAATTCATCTGTGATCATCTTCAGACAGGCACATGAATAGTTCCAGACATTAAACATGTTATTACCATATTGTTTTTACATCTAACGATCATTAATAATCTTTCGATGATTAGGAAGATCTTATGATAAGACTTTCAATTCCAGACAAGTCGTATTGAAAAAATAAGGCGAAATTCAATATTTTCTATGGAATAATCATCACCAACAAGAAATTAAAAATCCCTCTGAGAATATGCTTTTTAGCCCTCGATCATAAGTGGAGCAACAGAACACTCACAGGACTTGAGATTCATGCAATATATTCGAATGCAAAATCTCATCACGATCGGAATTTTGGAAATTATTAAAAATATCATGAAATATATAAAAAATCAATATTAAAAAAATTTAAATTCCATGGCTCTGATGATGCGATCCCTTTGAAATTTTGCATGAACATTCAGTATAACAATCTTCATGCACAAAATCGGTTATTCTGTTATGGAAATATAGAGATTTTTCTTTTCAATATTCCAATTGAATTTTCTATGGTTCTGTTAACACTATAGCGACAAAATTGCATGAGGCTGATCATGAGCGTCTTGCATGTGGCTGCAAATCTTTACTTCGATTTGTTTCGTTGTGTCTAGGATATTGAGGAACAAAAATTTTGAAAGGCCATATTTTATGGAACATCCTGTATGATATGGCGGGTAAATGAATTCAACCGAGGCATTTGTGAACCAAACAATCCCTTCGAGAGTTGAAGGAATCTGATGATAATTATCATAGGTTTCTGCCTTAACCGCCTATTGAAGTCTCCAAATTTTATTATGCATTTCATCCGTATAGTAACACATTGAATAACAAGATCAATGAATATTTTGATCGATTCAATGGTGTTTGCAGTGTTTTACATATTATTCCATGCACGGCTTGTTTAATTTCATTTAAAAAATCGATCCGATCTATAGAAAAACATTCTAGAAAAGGAAGTTTGTGAAATCAGTTGAAATCACTGGAAATGTCCTGTCCATCATTCGTTATGTGCTATGTCCAACTCCACATTTAAGTTATCTGAAGAACCAAATGATTGTTAATTTTAATAGCTCCTCTAAATGGAAGAAAAAAACTCATTTCAGCAAATTTTAAAGACTCTCAACATATTACCTATGTAGACAACGCGAATAGTTGAATAAATCTGATAATGATCATCGTGCGTTTCTGCCTTAACCGCTTGTTGGAATCTCCAAACTCAATGATGCATTTCATCCGTATAGTAACACATAGAATAGAAATTATAATAAATATTTTGATTGTTTCAACAGTGTTCGTACTGTCATACATATTGTCTCATACACAGCTTGTTTAATTTCTGTTCAAATCGATCCGATTCTATAGGAACAACTTTTAGAAGAAGAAGTTATCTGAAAAACCAAATCATTGTGCATTTCAATAGTTTCTCAAAATAAAAGAAAAAATCTCATTTCAGCGAGTTTTGAAGACTCTTAATAAATCATATGTAGACAATGCGTACGTTTCTGCCTTGACCACGTGTTGGAATCTCCAAACTTTATGATGCATTTCATTCGTATACTAACACATAGAACACAAATAAAGATAAACATCTCGATTGTTTCAACGGTGCTGGCAGTATCTCACATATTATCTCTTTGAAAAATATTTAAATCACCGTTCAATAATTTTTCTCTCGAAAATCTGATTTTATTTCAGTGAGTTTCAAAAACTCTCAACATATTTTATGTAAGTAAACAATGCGAATAGTTGAATGAATCTGATAATGATCATTGTACGTTTATGACTTAACGACCCGTTGAAGTCTCCGAACTTTTTGATGCGTTTCTACTGTATTATAACACAGATCAAAAATATGTGGTAATAAATATTTTAATTTTTTCAACGGTGTTTGCGGTGTCTTAAATATCATTTCATACACTGATTGTTTAATTTCAATTCGAAATCGACCCGATACCATAGAAAAACCTTCAGAAAACGGAAGTTTGTGAGTTCAGTTGAAATATACTACACTAACCGGCAAAATAATCGATCCACTCAAAAATCGATGAAGTTCCTCCTATAAATCAATCATCAGTATTGAATTCGAGGAAGACTTGGCGTAGCTACGTCATTTTATACAGGGAGAAACGAAATACGTTTTTTATACTTTTACTTTAAAACCACCTGCGCCGCGTTCCAGTGGTCCACCATGTGTTTTCTTATTTTATTATCAAGACACATCTTCTAGTTTCAGTCTATTTAATTGCGTTCGGATTTGAATTTATGAATTTGTTATTGCCAAAGCGAAATTGTGAAATGAAATATTTTACTGAAAACTCTGAATCTCCGGCAAAAATTGAGCTATTGTAATAAGTGAAGAATTAAATTATCAGGAGAAAATGTGTCTCGATGATAAAATAAAACAAAAAGAAGAATAAAGATAAAAAAAGAAATCACAAGGTGAAACAACTGAAACACGCCACAGGTGGTTTTAAAGTTGAGGTGAAAAACAGATGACGAACGCCAAGTTTTCTTAAAAATTCAAAACTGATGATTGATTTCAGATGAACATACCTATAAGGTACCTACAATTGAAAAAAAATTGATCAAATCGGACACAGAATAACACATTTATGAATCAACAGACTTCAAAGATTTATTGAGTGGATCGGTTATTTTCCGGTGAGTGTACCGGGTTTTTCACTATAATTTGACCCCTCCTTTAACTTTGTTACTAAAGGAGATATAAAAAAATGTTTCGTATAAAAGTTTCACGAAATCAACTGAGGTTTTTTGATGTGAGTCCAGAAACTGAAATATATACAGGGTGGCCAACATATTGATGGCAACTTAATTTTTTCGAATGGAATACCCTGTATATTTTTGTATGTTTGGCTAGCTCTTTTTCCCCTGATTTCGAATATGTAACATATCTTGGTATATTTCTTTTATTATGAGAACCACAGAGTTTCAAATTTTAAGAACCACCTGCCAAGAACTGTAATCATTTTACAAGTGGCAGAGTGCCTTTACTGAAAATGCTCATTTTTGGAGTTATAATAACGTCAATGGGAAGATATACAGAGTCAACAACATTGAATGCAACTATATTTAATCAAATGGAACACCCTGTCCTGTAAATTCTTTTTTTTTTTGATAGGCTTTTTCCTCCTGATCTCGAATATAAATGCGTATGTGGATGTGTCTCTTCAATTTTCAGAGTTTCAAAGTTTTGAAATGATGACACCGAATAAAAAAATATGTGAAATACTTACGAAATTCTCTATATCCAAACAATCTACTTAAAAGTATTATTTTAGAATGAATACTTAACAATTACTTAACCAATGAAAAATGACAAACAGAAACAACTATGGTAGTATGGTAAGAATAACATCAACTAAAGAAATTGCTTAAAATGACCACCTTCATTCAATACACATAGTTCATATAGTTGTCTCAAGTTGTTAGACTATTTTTGATAGCATTATTATGGCTCTGATTCAAGTCAGAAATTAAAGCTTCAAAATTTGATTTTTCTAATCATTACAGTATTATCATTATTCTTTTTGCGTTGACGGGATTAGTTCTGAATTATGGGTTTAATATTGGTTGATTTTATATCATTAATATTATTCTCCGCTTTCATTGATTGTCAATATTGCTGAAATTTTTTCCTTCAGGAACGGCTATAAAAACGTGTCCAACGGTGTTAAATCGGGACTATTTGGTAGCCATAAAATGGGTGCGCCATTACCAATCCAAAGATCAAATTGGCCACTTAAATATTCACTTCAAAAACGCTATGCCAGATGGTTATTGAAATTTGAAACTCTGTGGTGCTCAGAATAAGAAAGATACACCAACATATGTTAAATATTCGAAATCAGGAGGAAAAGAGCTAACCAAATATGGAAAAAATACAGGGTGTTCCATTTGAAAAAATTAAGTTGCCATCAATATGTTGGTCACCCTGTGTATATTTCAGTTTCTGGAATCATATCAAAAAACCTCAGTTGATTTCGTGAAACTTTTATACGAAACTTTTTTTTGTATCTCCTTCAGTAACAAACTTAAAGGGGGGGTCAAATTATAGTGAAAACCCCGGTACCTAGTGTACTTCAACTGATTTCACAAACTTCCATTTTCAAAAGGTTTTGTCTATGGGATCGGGTCGATTTCGAATTGAAAGTAAACAAGCTGTGTATGAGACAATATGTATGACAGTACGAACACTGTTGAAACAATTGGAATATTTATTATTATTTCTGTTCTATGTGTTACTATATACATGAAATACATCATAAAGTTTGGAGATTCCAACAAGCGGTTAAGGCAGAAACGCACGTTGATTATTATCAGATTCATTAAGTAGTATGTGTAAGCAAGTGTATCAACGAAACTGTGAGCATTTTCTACTCCGTAGTCGTTTATGCAGGTACAAATAACAATTCGAATTAAAACAGACTGCTTTGCAATTCACAGACATGAACCATTAAAATAAACATAAAGACCTTTTTTTGTATTTCGTTAAGAATTAGAAAACTATGTTGCGCCTATAAAAATGCGGCTTCGTTAGCACCTGGATACAATATGTTGTTAACTAGAACAATTTTCAGTAAAACCTAACAAATGTAATCACGCCATTAAATCGCTCCTATCTGTAGAAATAGGCATAACAATTCAAACGCGGACGTCTAGGTTGTTAACAATCACCGACAAGTTATAGTTTCTAAGAAATTCCTTCCACGCGTTACAGAATAAATGGGCGAAATGCAGGACAGAAGCAAAATACATTTATACCAGGGTTGTCCGAAACTCAATTTCTTTGTTGGTAAAATAACGCTTTTTCATAAATATTTTTGTTACTTTTTGTTTGTCATTTGCGTGGATCTGAATTTTTGATTTTCAATAAATTTTTTCATTACTTTGGCTAAATTGAAAATTCATTTTCTTAGCGGTAGTTCTACTCAAACGAGTGATAAATCTTTTGCCGAAATGTCTGTTATTTTTGTTTTGAGCTGAAATGGTTTCAAACCATGGGCTTCGACTCCCTGATGACGAATCCGTGGTCAAATTCAATTCTGTCATTTGGGCCGTCCGGCCGTAAACATGATTACTTTCGAAGGGATTGTCCTAGAGACTTGAGATTTTCAGGGTGAGTTCGGAAATGCCGCACCCAAATTTTACAGGTGTTCCATAAAATTTGGCTTTTAAAATTTTTGTTCCTCAATATCTCAGACAAAACAAGACAAATCGAAATGAACTTTGCGGCCAAAATGCTAATAAGCCTCATGCGAAATATTGTGGCCATAGTAATAAAAACAACCGTAGAAAATTCAATCGGAATATTGAACAAAAACTAAATATAAATCCGATCGTGCTGAGATTTTGCATTCATATGCTCAGTATGAATCTCAAGGCCTATACAAAATTTTTAGGTAATAACATTATTGCTCCACCAATGAACGAGCGCTTAAATGCACCTGCTCAAGGCTTCTTTAAATTTTTCATGAATACTTTATTACTTTCTAACCAATTTTAGAAATACATGTTATGTTTTTCACTTAGTTTTCAGTTTATTTTCATTAAGCCAGAATTTTAGATCAAATTTGTTGAAGTACTGCCTTACCCTTAGCGAAATTCAATGGCTTACTGAAAACCCTGTATCATCAACAAAAATTAAGCTATTGTTAAAAATAAATAACGAAATTGTTAGGGAAAGATGTGTCTTGATGATAAAAGGAGAAATCACACGATGGAACAACTGTAGCACACCACAGGTAGTTTCAAAGTAAGAGTAAAAAAACATACAGTGGAACTTCTGTATAACGAATTTAACATCCCCTAAAACGAAATAAATTCTCTCTATAACGAAATATTCAAAGAACATATCTCTTTGAATGGGTATTGGTAAGAAGGTATAAAGGTGGGTTTTTTTTCGAAATTTTTCCGATGTACGTAATAAATCCCGACCTCAAACTAAATCATTACGGCGGGCAGAGAGATCCTTCTGAAACAGTTTTAAATACAACCCTGGCTGTATGGTTTCGATCTAACCATTACGCTAGTGTGAGAAGTTGTGCGAAAATGTCCAAAAGCAAGTGATTAAGTTTGAACGATAAACTTAAATTTATCAGTGAAATGGGCCGTGTCATAGCCGACTATAGAAACAAATTTTCTGTGTAACGAAATTTCTTTATAACGATTTTTTTGCGGATTTAGCTTTCGTTATAGGGAAGTTCCACTGTATTTTGTTCCACCTAGTACAAACGTTTTCTTTAAATTTGAAACTGTTGATAGATTTCAAATGAACTTACCTACAATTAAAAAAGAATCGATCAAATCGGACTACAATTGACATATTTATGAATTAAAAAATTTTTTTGAGTAGATCGATTATATTGCCGGTATTTTATTATACCGGAAAAGCCCATCTAATTTTCCCTTGTATTGGTACAACATACTGGATTTTAACGAATAACCCAGCCTTCTTAACAAGGATCAAACAAATTCTCCCAGCATTCAATAATACGAGTATTTTAAAACCGATGAAACATTTCAATTAGTCTTCGCCGTGTAGGTTATACGCTTGTCGAAATTTCTCTTACAAATACTCTCGCACAGTATCGATTTCCAGATTTGAACCCAATTAGGCATGTTTGGGGTGCTCTTGGTAGGAAAATTCGATTTTCATACTCCTGAAAATGTGCTCAGTGATGCTCTAATCATTAATGATTCAAAACCTCATTAAGGGCATGTTAAGACGAATTGCACCTGTTATCTGCGCCTGGGCGGAAAAAGTTATGTTTTTCACTTAGTTTTCAGTTTATTTTCATCAGGACAGAATTTTAGGTTAAATTTGTAGTACTGTTATAGCCTTAGCGAAATTTAATGACTTACTGCAAACCCTGTATCATCAACAAAAATTACGCTATTGTTAAAAATGAAGAACGAAATTGTTATGGAAAGATTTGTCTTGATGACAAAGGGAGAAATCACATGATGGAACAATTCTTGCAGACCATAGGTAGTTTCAAAGTTAGAGTAAAAAAACATGTTTTGTTTCACCTAGTACAAAAGTTTTCTTCGAAACTGTTGATAGATTTCGAATAAACTAACCCACAATTAAAAAAAATCAATCAAATCGGACTTCAATTAACATATTTATGAATTAAAAAACTTTTGGATTTTTTAAGTAGAACGATTATATTGCCGGTGAGTGTATTTTATTATACCGGAAAAGCCCATCTGTATTTTTCCTTGTATTGGCACAACATACTGAAGTTCAACGAATAGACTCAGCCTTCTTAACTAGGATCAAACAAATTCTCCCATCATTCAATAATATGAATATTTTCAAACCGATGAAACATTTCAATTAGTCTTCGTCGTGTAGGCTATACGCTTGTCGAAATTCTCTTACAAATACTCGCGCACAGCATCGATATTTATAGGAACATATAGCGAAACTGATGCCCGAAGCGTGATTTCTCCAGCTTCCAGACATATCACAGACAATGACCATTAGATGATCCATTGATTTACTTTTTCGAACGGTACGCCTTTTTCGCATTGTCCAGCAGATATAATAAATCAGTGAGAATTGACGTTTATTTGCGCAGTAAATCATAAAAAGAAACACAACCAAGCACATTCATTGCTAATAAATTTCAAAACAATCCACATCTCGAAATAATACTGATAAAAATCGTCTGAATTCGCTTGACCAGAGACGGACTCGATTGTATATAATTCTTAATAACGATCATGAGAACAGATGAAGAAACTGAATGGAATTTTTCGCTAACTAACTTTTTTTTTGACGTTCGACAACACTATTGAATTGGCGAACTATTCAAGGTGTTCGAATGAGAAAAACGCCCGTCTGTTGACGCTTTGAAATTTTTTGTGCGTTTGCTTCTTGCAATGAGTAGGTACTATATTATTTTGACTAAATGTTTGTAGCTCAGAGTAAGAAGCAGGAGATTTTGAGCGCTCGTTCTTTGGTGAGCAATAAGACTATTACCTCGAAATTTAATATGGAATTTGAGATTGTTACCAAATATATAAATGCACAATCGGAGGTATATTCTGAAATTTATTCAAAAAATGAAATATGGAAAAATAAATAGTTACAAAAAATTAATTCTATGGTTCTAATGATGCGATCTTCTCTTAATTTTGCGTGAACATTCAGTATATCAGTATTGATTCACAAAATAAATTTCACTTGAACCGGTCATTTTGTTATGGAAATATAAAGATTCTTCTTTTCAATATTCCAATTGAATTTTCTATGGTTCTGTTATTACTTTGGCCACAAAATTCTGCATGAACATTCAGTGTATTAATATTTATTTATAAAATGAATTATTCTCGAATCGGATAGTTTTTTTATGACAATATGATGTTTCTTCTTTTCAAAATTACAATTGAATATTTTATGGTTATATTTACACCATGGCCACAAAATTTTGCATGAGGCTTATTACGAGTATCTTGCATATGGCCGCAACATTTCATTTCGAACGGTTTGTTTTGTCTGATATATTGAGGAACAAAAATTTTGAATGGCCATATTTTATGGAACACCCTGTACGATTCGGCTGGTTAACGAACTCAACCGAGCCATTTGAGACCAGAACTCATCCTGAAAATTTTAAGTCTCTAGGACAATCCCTCCGAAAGTTATTGTGCTAACGGACGGGCGGCTCCACGGATAGAATTGAATTTGAATATATTCGTCATTAGGGTGTCTAACAGTATCGTTTGAGACCATATTCGGCCAAAAATTCGAAAATTGCAGACAGTTGGGCATAACGATCGTTTAAGTAGAACGAGCGCTCAAAAAGTAAACCTAGAGATGCCTTCACGCATTTGTTGACGCAGCCAAATATAATTCCAGCGAACAACATTCGGCGTTACGAACTTGTGTCGTATCTTTATTCCGAATTGGTATAATTGGTCTACGGCTCCCCTACTATTGTACTAACAGCGAGAGTCTTCTATAGACAATCTTATCAGTTCGGCAACATTGCTCTGTTTCTGTTTAGTTATGCGATGCGTCTTGTTTACATTTTCATTTCGATTTGACGTTCATAAACTTAAATATTCTACTGATTTGGAGGCAGTTTATTGTTGCTTAAGGGTGTTCCGGTAATTATGGCTATGACAAAATTACGAAAATATTATATTATACATATTCAGAAATTCACCACAGTCACTAGTAATTTGTCGATTGATCTCAACCATATTCATAAAAAATTTCGGCCAAAAATGCCAATTTAGACTATGTTCATCAATGCAGTACGGTTCGAAATTATGGAACAAATTCATTTACTCAGAAGAAAAATATTTGGCAACAAAATCCTGAAACAAAAATTTTAATAAGGAAAATGGGTCATGTGGTATTTTTTTGACAAGGTCTCTGTATTTGTTCACAGGCGTGCAGAAATTTTTCTTTCAAAAATTAGTTAGTTCAAAAAGGTTTTTAGTATGTGCACTTTGTCATGGCTCATTTACTTTGAGAAGATGGTAGCTGATGAAATTTGTCACGGAATAAAAGTCGACCATTACAATTCTATTCATGCAGAACTTTCAACCCCTTATGTGAAAAATGAGAATGTGTGAAAGACTGCGCTTGAGGGATCATCTTGAGTGGGTATTTAAGTTGAAACTTTCCGATAGAATGTTTCAATTGGAACGAAAATTTCTGACAACGCATTTTTTTCACACATTCTAATTTTTCACGTGGAAGGGTTGAAAGTTTTTTGAACTTACAACTTTTTCGAAAAAAAAAAAAAATGCATAAAAATTTGGTGAAAGTGAAACAAAAATTGACCTTTTTCAATATTTTATTGCCAAATATTTTTCGTCTGAGAAAATGAAGTTGTTCCATAATTTAGATGCACACTTTTCAGCTTTCAGAAACTCCTAGGCTTTGTTGAAACCCTAAAGACACTATTCAGCTTGTGTGGGTTTAGAAAAATTTCAATAATGCTTTACGATTGGTTGATCAAACTTTGTTGGTCCGGTTCTGAGCTCGGGGAAAGAGTAGATACACGAAGTCGATCAGTAATTAATAGGCGTAAACTCAAGCGAACCAATTATTGTGGTTAGTTCTTGAAAATTGGGATGCTGCTGGTTTTAATCGGCAGATCTAATTTTCGATAAAAAGCACATTCAATTTCTGGAAGCTGCGTGATCTAATTCATTATTGCGATGGTTGCCTTTTATATTTCGGAATTAGAGAACAGAAACAACTCACTGACGTTTGCTTCTCAGATTGAGGTATCTCTGAAACATGCATTCTGACATCAATTGTTTCTTCAGGTTTCGAAAAACGGTTAACTTCTCGTTCATTTTCAACGAAATCAGTCGGTGCCGAGTCTGGACTATACGGCGGATTACTCCTCAAGTCGACGTTTTGAGAGACGAATGCCGACATATGAGAGCTCGCATTGTCCTGGAGGAGAGCGAGTCGTCTCTGGCAGTTGGTTTTCCTTATTTCTTGGGAATACTGGCAAATATGGTTGTGTACCACTCTGAATTGAGTGTTCTGCATTATCATAGTGGTACAGTTAGGATTTGGTTCATCATCTAAACCATGGATAAACACTGGCCCTTGATGGAGCTTTATCTCCCAAAATTGTGCTCTGTTGCTGAGTTAATCCCAGTTCGAAAGTTGTGAGAAATAACCGCACTAAAATATTCACGATTTAATTCTATTTTCTGTCAAAATGAATCTTGTGTGTCACTGTGAACAATGCACCGCGCAAATATGCATAACTTAATTATGTCTAACTTCACTATAGAGCTGTCAATTGCCAGATTGCAACACCATAGTTCTCTTATTGAGCACTCGTTCTCCTTATCGTTTTGCCCAAATGTCTGTTATTTCAAAATTTTGAGCCGAAAATGGCCTCAAACGATAGGGTTAGCCCCTGATGACGAATTTGTGGTCAAATTCAATTCTGTCCGTGGGACCATCCGGCCGTCCGTTAGCATCCGAAGGGATCGTCCTAGAGACTTGGAATTTACAGGGTAAGTTCGGTTTCCAAATGGCTCGTTTGAATTCGTTAACCAGCCAAATCGTACAGGGTGTCCCATAAAATATGGTCATTCAGAATTTTTGCTCCTCAATATCTCAGACAAAACGACACCCATCGAAATGAACTGTTGCGGCCATATGCAAGATGGTCATAATAAGCTTCATGCAAAATTTTGTGGCCATAGTGTCAACAGAACCATAGAAAATTCAATTGGAACCTTTAAAATAAAAAACTTTATATTTTCATAACAGGATATCCGATCAAAGTGATTTTTTTGTGAATGAAATCTGTTATACTAAATCGCCATGCAAAATTTCAAGAGGATTGCATCATCAGAACGATAGAAAATTCAATTGGAATATTGAAAAGAAGAATCCATATATTTCCATAACAGGAAAAGTGATTCAAGTGAAACTTATGTGAATCAAAATTTCAAGAAGATCGCATCATCAGAATCATAGAACTTAATTTTTGAATCATTTATTTTTTATATATTTCTGCATATATATATTGGTATCAATCTCAAATTCCATAAAATTTTGAGGTAATAGTTTTATTGCTACACCAAAAAGCAAAAGCTCCTGCTCAGGGCATTTCTTAAATTTTCTTAACATGCAGCGTGCCAAAAAAGTTATATAACGCGTTACTAATTCTTGTACGAAAAATTATTAAGGGATTTCAGAAGCAATTCATCCTAGCTCTTTTGAATTTGATATTTCTTGCTCCCTATGCATTTTTAGTTTTTCAAATGGTAAAATATATGGATTGTGATACATCAAATGATAGGTAATTTGATAACCTATTCAGCAATGTGGCTCAAAGTAGAACTGGTAGTGCCATTATGTTATTAAATAATTAGGAAATAATTAACATTTTCTGATTGGAGAGTACTGCAACCAGACCATTATTCTTTTATTGATTATTATTGAGGGAAATCCACAAATATATGGATTTGTAATATCAAAAGCAGGTCTGACTATGCTTATTTGAATTTGAAATCTCTCACCCCCAATGCCACACAAACCTGCTTTTGAAATCAAAAATCCATGTATTCATAAATTTGTCCTAGTAATAAATAATTTAAACAACACTGGTGTTTTGGATGTTTTCCTAATCAATTAATAAAAGAACGGCACAACCAATTCTATTTTTAGAAACATCGCTGAATAGGTAAGCCTTTCATTTGATGTATCACAATTTACATATCCATTTGAAAAAATAATATATAGGGATGCGGTAGGGACAAAGAATATAAATTTCAGAAAAGTGCGAGGATTTTCCTCAATACTTCTTCGTACAAGAATTATTGACGAGTTACGTTACTTTTTGGCACGCTATATAAAAGGCAACTAAATTTGGTCATAAAGAATTTCACGCCAACATCCTGTATATTTTTGAAGGTATGCAAAGATTACGTTGAAGCAACAACAAAAACCTCTTAGATAATGAGTCCTCTTCTTCCGTCGAAGCATGATTTGTGAAGGCATTTATCTAAATTGAGTTCCCTTGTATCTTGACGTCAGTTCTACAGTAATTATTCTGAAAACATGTAGGTTATCTGAAATATAACCCTGTAATATAAATATACCGGGCAGTAAATATGAAATGACAGTGCTTCATAAGAGATACCTACTTACTTGAGTGATTAGAATGACAGACTTGATATTTGCATAGGCGTTCTCAACAAACGTCCTTGCAATACCGTCTGGAGGGTTGAACCATGCATTTCTATGTAATTCCAGCTAGGTGTATTATAACGAACTTGTTTCGAAATGCATATTAATTGAAAAGGCAAAGAACTAAGGCAGCCTTGTGACACCTATAGGAAGTGAAATTCATTATTATGATTTAGTAAGAACGGTTTGATCGTGATCATGATTTACAACTTTATCATTCGCCTTCGAATTTCTTGAATCCAGATAACAATACCAGCGTTTGGAACAAAAATAAGATTAATTCTTATCAAAAAAATGCATGGGGTATTTATGCTTTGTAAGGCTCGTAATTTATTGTTGATTGTTGAAAAAGGTGACAGAGTAACTGACCACACCCTGTTATATAAAAGCGAGCAGAATATGTTCAATTAATATTGTCAATTATCCGGCAGCCTTATGGGAATTATTATTATAATCGAACGTGATTGATTCGGAATTTTCTTATCGACTACCTTTGTTTATCAGAATGAAATCCAATGAGTATACTGTAAGGTGTTTCCAATTGCGCGGTTTTTGAGCGCTCGTTCTACTTAAACGAATGCGCTTTATCGTTGTGCCCTAAGGTCTGTTGAGCCGAGAATGGTCTCAAATGATAGAATTCGACTCCCTGATGACGAATCCGTGGTCAAATTCAATTCTATCCACGGCCACATGCACAATTCTCATAATAAACCTATTCAAAATTTCGTGGCCTTTGTGATGACAGAAAAATAGAAAATTCTATTGAAATATTGAAAAGAACAATCTTTATATTTCCATAACAAGATATCCGATTCGAGTGAAATTTATTTTGTGAATATTGATATACTGAATTTTCAAGAGAATCGCATCTTTAGAACCATAGAAAATTCAATTGGAATATTGAAAAGAAGAATCTTTATAGTTCCTCAACAAGATATCCGATTCGTGTGGAATTCATTTTCTGAATGAAGATTGATATACTTACTGAATTCATGCAAAATTTCAAGAGTATCGCATCATCAGAACCATAGAATCAATTTTATTTCAATTATTGATTTTTTACATACTTTATTTTCTGAATAATTTCCAGAACATTATTCGTGCTGAGATTTTGCATTTATATTCTCGGCATGAAAGTCCTATAAAATTTTGATGTGATAGCATTATTGCTCAACCAATGACCGAGCGCTCAGAAGCATTCCTTGAATTTTTCAAAAATAAATAAAATATAGATGTCGCACTGAATTCGTCTGGGTAATTTGACATTTTATAAAAAAATGGCTTCGTACACGATACAACGAAGTGTTCAAATTGTTGAATTATTTCATTAGAATAAGCGTTCTGTGAATAGTGTTTTCAGAAAATTACGTTAATTTTACGATTTTCATAATCGTCCATCTGAAAGCACTATATTGGTCGGATTATTAAAAACTTTCAAGGAACCGATTCGGGGGAAGATACAGACGTAGCAGTCGTTCAGAATATATTGATTTGGTTCATGAAAGTGGTGCTAAATACATTAGATCATTTACAATAATAATAATAAATATAGTGAAAGCAGAAAATAATATTAATCGATTGAAATCAACCAATATTAAACTCTTCGGAGCTAATTTCGGCCTCGTTCAAGACAAAATGCAAGGAAGTGGTATCAAACAGAGCACCTTTGTATAGATATAGACCTAGTATAGTGATATCTGTTTGATACCACTTCCTTGCATTTTGTCTTGAAAGAGGAAGAAATTAGCTCCGAAGTATGAGTTTAATATTGGTTGATTTCAATCGATTAATATTATTCTCTGCGTTCACTATATTGATATTCATGGCGATGTAACGCGTTAAACCTTCTTATTAATAATAATAATCTCCATAAACGGTAATGTCAATTGGTCACCAAGATCATATGATTTGACACCGTTGGACTATTATTTGTTGGGGTGAAAAACCGGGTCTATGAGAATAATCCACAATCGATGCCTGTACTAAAGGATGAATAGTTCGTGTCATTAGATAGAGCCTCAATTAGATAAGAATTTGAAATTTTACATAAAAGAGTGAACGTCTGTTAGGCTGCAAGAGGAGGCCATTTGGCAGGTATTATTTTTCCTACATAAATGTCATAACTGATACTTCAATTACCAATAAGAAGTTTTTGAAAATGAATGCAAATTATATGTTTTATACAGGGTGTCCCGTAATAAGACCGACAAACTTCTAGTGGACATTATAGATCGTATTTTAGACAAATTCGACCCAAATCATTTAAAGCAAAATTGCTTCGTTAAGGAGCTAGTGCCCTTTGAAGATGACGTCCTGTCCACACTTTCTGCCACATATTCGCAAAACGGAGTTACATAAAGTGCTGAAAGTTTACACATTGGCTAATATCAAAAATACGCATCGATTAGATCGAGTGCATTTCTTTCATGTCAAGCACAATCGTATGATTTGGGGGGGCGAAGGGTATTTTTAGTTGAAACTTTTTTAACTTTCATTATTTCGCGAGATTTACATCATATTCATAAACTCTGATGTTTTCTCTTGAAAAAAGATGCTTTTGTATAATAACGCCCAGATGCACCATTTCTGAAAAAAATAGATTTGAAATTTTCCCTCTTTTCACTCAATGTTCACTTTTGTTTTGAATTTATTTTCACTTGATAATGGTTAGGCATCTTTTTTCAAGAAAAAACATCAGAGTTACTGAATATGATGTAAATCTTGAGAAATAATGAAAGTTAAAAGAGTTTCAACTAAAAATACCCTTCGACCCCCTTCCCCCCCCCCAATGATATGATTGTGCTTGACATTAAAAAAATGTACTCAATCTAATCGATGCGTATTTTTGATATTAGCCAATGTGTAAACTTTCAGCACTTTATGTGACTCCGTTTTGCGAATATGTGGCAAAAAGTGTGAACAGGACGTCATCTTCAAAGGGCACTAGCTCCTTAACGAAGCAATTTTGCATTATATAATTTGGGTCGAATCTGTCTAAAATATGATCTACATATAATGTCCACTAGAAGTTTGTTGGTCTAATTACGGGACAGCCCTGTATATTTTCAAAAAAACGCGCAATTCGAAACACACTTCACTATCTGAACAAACAGAAATAGAAAGATGTGGAATACATATTTTCACTTTACACTTCGACGAAAACGTAATAAAATAAATTAATCTGAATTTGTTGACTTGAGATAGGAGAAAATCGCCCACTCTGTGCAATTTATATTTTTTTAATACCCTGAAAGACATGCTCAAGAATAATTCTAGCAGTGTAATTTACATATCTTAATTTCAATTCACTTATCAAACATCTCTCAATAAAGGTTGGTCTGGTTTATGCACTGCATATTTTCGAATTTTTAAAATGCAGATAACATGGTGTTTCAGAATAGTTTCCATATAGATTATCAGTGACATTTTTAATTTGCCATCAGACATCGAATTTTTCATGTATTATTACATCTCTGTAAACAAATGCGAGGGACTTTAGGAGATAATTTCTCGATGAAAATAAGTGGGAGTAGTTTATATGAATTTTTTTCGAAATCGACTCCGATTCTAAAATACAGCCTTCGGAAGGCTATGACAAGTTGACAGTTTTTAATTTTTTAACGGCTTCTCAAAAACACTGAGTCAAGACCTATGCATAATATCAAGCACTAAGTAGAAGTTACACAAATTTTTCAGATCTCATATCTTTATTATTAGGGGTTGAACATAAAAACTCCCTATGATTTTCCTTCCAAAAATTGTTTTCGTGGAATAGATTTTCGAAAAATAAAATTCTTTTATGGTTTTCCATTGAATTATGAAGCAAAAAGCCACTTGCAAAATTTCGATAGAGTCGATACATTTCTCGGAAAAAAAAATTACAATCAATTATGATCACTGTTCATTCCATTTCATCGAAAAAGTGTTCCATAGAATGAATATTCTGAGATATCGTATGTCTATGATAATATATAAATGAAGATAAAGATGTTTTATAAATTTTTCTGAAGGTTTAATTACTAATTTCCGGAAGAAATTTATATCCGTAATATGTATTCAAATTTCCCAAATTGATCTTTCTTTCTATTGATGACTATTGATGACCAATTATGAGCATACAAAATATCTTAGAATATTCATTCTATGGAACATACGATGGAATGGAATGTTTAGTAATCATAACTGCTTGAAAGTTTTTGCATTTTTCGAAAAAGTATCGACTGTATCGAAATATTGCAAGAGAATTTTTTTTCCATAATTCAATGGAAAATCATAAGAAAATTTTATTTTTCGAAAATCTATCCAACGAAAACAATTTTCGAAGGAAAATCATAAGGGGTTGTGGATTCCAACCCCTAATAATGAAGTTATGGGATAAAAAAAAATTGTGTGAGTAACATCTTCTTGGAGAATCATACAGTGTCTCTATAAATGATTGTAACAGCGCAGTTGGCTTTGGATTATGTAAACCACAGAATTCTGTGATCATGCTATGCTCTGATTGGTTAGAGATTGGTATTTTGCGATCCAAAGCCAACTGCGCTGTTACAATCATTTTTAAAGACCCTATATAACATTATACAGACAGTGTTTTTCAGGACTTCTAAAAAAAATAAAAACTGTCAACTCGTCATAGTCTTCCAAAGGCTGTATCTTGGAAGTGAGGTCAATTTCGAAAAAAAATTATATGAACTACCCCTGCATATTTTCATCGAGGAATCAATTCCCATTTGTTTGCAGACACCCTGTATAAAGAAGTCTTTCTGGGGATACACAGGTTCATTTTTCATCGATTTAATTTTTGTTCAGGAAAGTTTTTTCTCTCGGGTTATCTAGAAAGAAGAGCACTTAAAAAGTATTTAAATGGTGGTTGCGACAATAAAACCAAAGAGTTTGTGCATATGTAAATATATATATTAAAGCGAATTCCCAGCTTTCACTGCTGTCAAAAATTAAGATTTTATCTCGTGTTAAAAGACTCGAAAGAACGTACTTGAAATGTAGCTTCTGGGCCAGGATAAGTATCCTTGTGAAATTGAATAATAACAGTTTAAAAACATGGTAATGTTTATAATCAAGACAGTTAGGTATTGAATGTCACTTGGATATTTATTTCATTAACGGTAACGATAGCTCTGATATTTCCTAATGATATAAAAACCTCGGCATAATGTACTTGTGATGTTTGAGAGCGCTTAATCTGATTTTTGACATACTTTCTCGCCGGAGATTTCGTCTCTTGTGCAGCAACGATAAAAATTCAATTAAAGTGAGATACATAAAGTGGCCACACCCTGTTTCGGTAATTATAAAACGGGCAAAGTCTGCCACTACAAAAATGAAAATATTTCGTGAGCAAACAAGGAAATAAAGTATGTATATGTTATTATGGGACCTCCTCAAGGTTGTTGAAAAGGTTGCCAATTACCTGCGAACGAAGATATGAAATATTAATACCAATTAGTTATAGCGAAGGAGTTATAATCTTGTAATTTTATTTTTGTTATCTTGTGGGAATATCAATAGATCTTTGTGCAGGATATTAATTTAGATATTCCTTCATAAACAAAATATGAATGCTTCTCTGATTCGGAGCCGAATAAAAAATATCTGGTTCAAGGAAACCCAATTACAATCATTTTCACTTGGTTGTTGTTTCAGCGCAAATATTAATCATATTTTGCCAAACTGCGAATCAGAATTCAATATACCATTGAATGTTGATAAACAATCCTTTGAAATTGAAAATAACTTGTATAGTTATCATTTTAATTTAATATCAACAGATCCTTGACGAATTTCTTGATTTGTTTTTCATTCAAGAACTGTTTTAATGAATAATTTTTTCCACCGATTGAAACTTATGTATCAATATCACATTGAGAAGAAACTGTAAGGTGATCACCTGGTATAGTTCATAGATGAATTGAGTTATGTATATTAAACTTAAACTATCTACCTTACAAAACGAATGGCTGCATTATGTTATCTGGTGAATATACTTTGGATTTTGACTAATTGAATTTAAGTGAAAAAAAAATTTTAAACTTTTCCCATTGATCAGTAGATATCAGAAAATGTATTATTGTTATTTCTGATTGAAGAATTCAAGTAAAGCCTTGAACTAATATCAAAACCTTTTACTCACTTCATATTTTCAGCATATCCAGTTTATTTCATTCGATCGTTCTACGAATAGTAAAAATGTTTCAAAGTATTATTCTGATTGATTTTGATCAATTGATTCGAAGACATTCGTTATTTCCTTAGAAATATTGAGTTTGGCAGAAATATAATTGCTGATCGGTGAAAAAACTCTCTGTGACATTAACAACCACATTCAGGAGCTTTGGCACGCTTGCTAATATCCTGAAAACTATTGATAGATTGTGGTCATTTGTAATTTTTTTTCCTGTTGAATATCTCGAATTTTCATGTTGTTCTTCTTATTGAGCGCTCGTTTCACCTAAACGAGTGCTATATCGTTTTGCCCCAATGTCTGTAATTTGCGAATTTTGATCCGAAAATGGTCTCAAACTAGAGGATTCGACTCCCTGATGACGAATCCGTGGTCAAATTCAATTATGTCCGTGGGGCCGGCCTTCCGACCGTCAGCACGATAACTTTCGAAGGGACTGTCCTAGAGACTTGAATTTCTCAGGGTGAGTTCGGTTTTCAAATGCCTCGGTTAAGTTCATCAAACAGCCAAATCGTACAGGGTGTTGCACAAAATATGGACATTCATAATTTTGTTCCTCAATATCTCAGACAAAACGAATCCAATCGAACTGAAATTTTGCGGCCTAATGAAAAAAAGAATCTTTATATCTCCCCAAAAAGATATCCTATTCCAATGAAATTTATTTTGTGAATAAACATTGACATACTGAATATTCATGCAAAATTTCAAGAAGAACGTATTAACTGAACCATAAAATATTCAACTGGAATATTTAAAATAAGAAAGACGTTGACTCCCTGAGTACTACTACCTATGCCCTACTGATTGATATTGACAAAAATAATATAAAACATAATCACCGTTCTCATATTTTATATAAAATAAAAGAAAGAAAAATGGTCCTTTTTGCCTTTTCAACGTTAACTCAACTTTTCAACGATCTCACCTCCGTAAGTTGTATACTGTATTACTAATCATTGCTTTATCACTTATATTTATACATCTGATTGATTCATATTGTGGCGTCTCCTAATGAGGGCTCAAAATAAAGCCGAAAGCTTGAGTGAAAAGGAAAAAAGAGATTAATTAATAAATTGACCTCGACTGCAAACCCAAATAAAGTTTTTAAAAATTAAAAAAAATTGAAAAGAAGAAACTTCATATTTCCAACACCAGATATCGGATTCGAGTGAAGTTTATTTGTAAATTAAGATTGATATACTGAACGTTCGCGCAAAATTTCAAGAAGATCGCATCATCTGAACCATAGGAAATTTGATTGGAGTAGTGAAAAGAAGAATCTCCATATTTCCATAACAAGATATTCGATTCGTGTGAAATTCATTGTGTGTATGAAGATTGATATACTGAATGTTCAGGAAAATTTTCAAGAGGATCGCATCATCAGAACCATAGAATTAATTTTTTTTAAATGTCAAGTTTTCATACATTTCAGTTCTCGAATGATGTCTAGAATATTATTACGATCGTGCTGAGATTCTGCATTTATATATTTAGAATCAATCTCCAGTCCAATACAAAATTTTGATTTGATAGCCTTATTGCTCCATCAAAGAAAAAGCGCTCAGAATCACCTGCTCAGGGCTTTACTTAAATTTTTATTTTATTTACGGTTGAGCCTCGAAGCCTTCCCATATCCCGCATAATTATATTAACTACAGAGACCTTGGATCTCAGAATTTCCCAGAATCTCATTGTGTCATTATTTCCTTTTACTCGGGCGGACATCCAGCAGTTACTGAATTTTTCGAAAACAGGTTTCCGTTAATCAAATCCCAATATCAAAGAAGTCCATCGTAATGTGACACACTTATTGAACCAATCGATCAGTTAATGTAATAAACTGATGCAATTCCGATAAAAATCCGTCTATTCTCGGTTACGGGCTACTGTTTTCGACACTGCCATTTTTGATGATAACAAGTGACAGTCGTGCTAAACTGGAGCAAGTGAAATAACTTGCACAACACATTCACCTTATTATACGTAAAAAACAAGCTGATATTTAAAACTGGGCGTAAATTCGGCACATAAATCAGAAATATCACAATTCGAAACAGAAACATCATTAAGTATCCAAAAGTTATTTTGAAATGTGGTCAAGCGGAGATATTCAGCATAATCATTATAATGTAACAATCAGGGAAATGCTTCAGAACTTGAGCGTCAACGGAGAAAGTTAATAAGCCTTTTAAAAATTGCACAAGACAGATAACCCTATAATTTGCCCATATAAACAATAACAGTCGCCAATTGTGACCTTGCAGCACAAAAGAAATACCATAATTGTCTTCGAAATGCATTCGATAAGCGTTGAACATGGGTCTTGCATTGATTATCTAAAGTTATATAAAAAATTTTGCTGGCCACAGGCGTTTTCATGCTTTCAGTCGATGGAATACTTTGGACCTTCCAAACATATTCGGTGAATTCTTGAATTTTGTCTGGAAGAAATGCTCCTTTAGCAAAGCATTTTTCGTTACTTAAGGAAATATTTGTCACGTTCGAGAGTAAGTTTTATCTATTTTAGTGAAGTGTTGGATCGTCAAAATTCACACAGTAGAAAATCTACGGGATTTTTAACACCGAAATAACACCTACCTAGTGATGTAATGATCAAAAAAGTAAGCACTGAGAAAAACTTCAGGACATTTCTAAGTAAAAGACAGGAATGGAAACGGGAATACACCGACTATAACCTCAAAGAAAATTCCGTAAAATGGTATACAGATGGTTCCAAAACCTCTACAGGAGCTGGCGCTGGGATATACGGGCCAAGTACCAAGTGTGCACTGTCGCTAGGCTCCTGTATGAGCGTCTTTCAAGCGGAAACATTAGCTATTGAAAGATGTCTAGATATAAATCTAGAAAGAAACTATCAGAAAGGCGATATAGTCATACACTCAGATAGTCAAGCTGCTGTTAAGGCACTGAGCTCCTACGTCATCGACTCAAAAATGATCTGGCAGTGCCGGAACAAAGTCAATGAGGTAGGCAAGAAAAATAAGGTCTTGTTAATCTGAATTCCCGGCCATTCGGAAATCGAAGGAAACGAAGAGGCCAATACACTTGCCAAAGAGGGCACACGAACCTCACTCATTGGCCCAGAACCCTTCTGTGGTATGGATAAATATACCTATAAAAAGGACTTTCTGGAGAAGGAGAAAACCGAGATGGAAAAACTTTGGCGGAATCTCCAAGGGATGGATCATTTCACTAAGTTCTTTCGGAACTTTGAAACAGCAAGATCCATGATGTTGAGGATATGATTGTCGGACACTGACGAGTAGGAATAGGTTTTGTGGGGAGGATGAAGAAACCCCCATTTACCTAGACACGGAATGCTTTGGCATTGCGAGCCTAAGGAGAGAACCCCTGGCGGTGTCTATATCCATACACACCAGTTTTGTGTCAATTTAGCAACATAGGAACATAGGTGCAGTGTTCAATTGACACTGTGATGGTGTACATATTCCACACTGGCAGTTGTTGATATTTGTCTACCTATGGTATCAATTTTACTTCCGAAAGGTGTGAAAAAATCGTTTTTGCGTTGCACGAAAAGCACCTTATGGTGTAATTTCTTTACCAGATAATGTTCAGTTTCACCAAACAGAGAATCAATGATCATAACTGCTTGTAAGTTTTTATTATTTCCGAGAAAAGTATCGACTGTATCGAAATTTTGCAGAAGACGTTTTTTCTCAAGAATTGAATGGGAAACCATAAGAGAATTTTATTTTACGAAAATCTATCCCACGAAAACAATTTTTGGAAGAAAGTCATAAGGAGTTGTTATATTTTCAACACCTAATAATAAAGTTAGGAGATCTAAAAAATTATGTGAGTAACATCTACTTAGTGCTTCATATTATGTATAGTTTTTTGACTCATTATTTTTAAGAAGCTGTAAAAAAATTAAAAACTGTCAACTCGTCATGGCCTTCCAAAGGCTTCATCTTGGAAGGGGGGTCGATTTCGAAAAAAAATATATGGACTACCCCTGCTTATTTTCATCGAGGTATCATCTCCCAAAGTCTCTCGCATTTGTTTACAGACACCCTGTATATCTTCAGTGGTAACCTAAATAAAAGAGTCCTGAAAGGAAAGCTGTCTCCAACAAAAATATCGGTATCATCTTACATAACATCGCTGCCAACATCTTCTAAAATCTTATTAACTACTTCCGTTGACATGGAATAGAAACGCACGCAGTCCTTGAAGTAGTTCGCGTTTCGTCTGGACTTACAATAGAAATGATGATATTATCATAGACCGTTTGTGGGTGGGGAAGTACTTGGTAGCAAGAATTATGTACTGATGACCTTATAAAGGTTATTTCAAATGAGCGTGCAGCCGTTCTTAATGTATTCTTGAACTGCCCACGCGGTGTAAGAACTATTCACTTGAAGTATGCTGTAGAAGCTAATTGGTGCTCATTATGCGATGATGAAATATGTTTGAACTGGGCGCCTCAGACGTCAATGATGATATACACTTCCTTCCCATTGCACCGAAACTTTTGGTCTAATATCCAACGATCCATCAGAAATAGCTTATGGGCATGCAGCCTTTTGAATATTTTAACATGTTGGAAAGAACACGAAATAGATAAGATATGATTTTGGTCTCTGGCATTTCTGCATCACGAACAGTTAGATTTATATCATACTACTTTCTTCCTTCAAATAACGTTATCTTCCTGAAAACCTGGATTTTTTACCAGTTTGAGTGATGGTTCGGCCATCATAAATTTAAATATACAGGGTGATTTTTTTAAGTGTTTCATTAGACGTTTTCGAGGAAGGAATTGTAATACAGATTCAAGATTTTGGATTTTCGTTTTAGAGTACATGAACTTTAATTGTAAAATATTTTCAAGAGGAATTTACTTCCGGTTTCACCGGAAACGAATGTAACTCGTTATTTCAAATGCAACACCCTGTATATTTATACATATTCGAATTCTTCGTTCAATTCTACACTGATTTGATGTATGATATGTGCAACCACTCAAGCGGTTCTCGAATTATAGCCTGATTATCAAATTTTTCGAAGAAAAGGTTATCACAAATTAGTGTCCATATCTTCAAAATCCCTCATTACAAGAATTTTTTTTTACAAAAGTGAACAAAAGAAAGTACGCTCATACTGTTTCTTGTATAACTTATGAGGAAATATTATACAGGGTGTCTGAAAAAGGGCCTCAAAGTGAGCCTCAATAAAACTATGAAATCTCACTTTTTTCAAATAGCAACCCTATAATTTTGTAATTCCAATCGATTGCTCGTTAAAAACCAGTTATAGTGTCCCGAACGTTTCATGCCTCTAAAATCAGTACTTTGGCCGTTATTCAATAAAATTCGAATTTCACGATTAAAGACAGGTTTCGCACAGTTTGTAAGCTTGCATTTTTGAAGTAGGCTATGTTAGGAACTGTCATTCTTACTTTTTTTTTACAGATCAAGCACTAAGCATAACATGCAATAATAATTTCACTGGAATGATATATCAAGGGTATGTTTTTTTATTTGCGGCAAATGTAACAAATTCCTAGAACAGGTAATTAGAAATTCAACGAACGAAATTCACATTTACTGACTTTAACGGAATCAAAGTTCAGGAGGTATCAAAACAATTTTCTCCGTACTGGAAGCCTTAGCCCTAAACGGACTAGAGTCAATAGATAATGAATGATCTGTTACTGTATTCACACGATTCCGTTTTGGGTTAATGTTTTGATACTTCCGAACTTCGATTTTGTTAAAGGTGGTAAATGTGGATTTCTTTCGTTAAAAGTTCTGACTGCCCTTTCTAATATTTTGTTATATTCACCATAAATGAAGAACATATTCAATACATCACTGTTACTGTAATTCATATTTTGCATAGTGCCCGATGAATCAAAAAAGTATGAATGACAGTTCTCTAAAATGCATTATAAATCAACAGATAGCCTTCTTGAAAATTTCTATCCTAATAAATCCATGGTTAGACTAAGAAACCTTGATTCAATCCTGAAATTCGAATTTTATTCAATAACGGCAAAACTACTGATTTTAGAGGCATGAAATGTTTGGGACACCCTAACTAGTTTTTGACGAGCCATCGATTGGAATTACAAAATTATAGGGTTGCCATTTGAAAAAAGTGAGATTTTATAGTTTTATTGAGGCTCACTTTGGGGCCCTTTTTCAGACATCCTGTATAATATTTCCTGATAAGTTATACAAGAAACAGTATCAGCGTACTTTCTTTTGTTCCACTTTCGCAAAAAGAAATTTTGTAATGAGGAATTTTGAAGATATGGACCATAATTTGTGGCAACCTTTTCTTCAAAAAAATTGATAATCAGGCTATAATCCAAGAACCGCTTGAGTGGTTGCACATATCATACATCAATCAGTGTAGAAGTGAACGAAGAATTCGAATATGTATAAATATACAGGGTGTTGCATTTGAAATAACGAAGTTACATTCGTTTCCGGTGAAACCGGAAGTAGATTCCTCTTGAAAATATTTTACAATTAAAGTTCATGTACTCTAAAACGAAAATCCAAAATCTTGGATCTGTATTACAATTCCTTCCCCGAAAACGTCTAATGAAACACTTAAAAAAATCACCCTGTATATCGCTCCAGTGGTTTTGCATACTGCTGATTTACACAGCTTTCGGATGTGAGTATTTTCTTTCCAACGTCATGATTCAGTAGATAGTTTATATAGTTATATAGTTTAAAAAGGGGTTACAGTTCACTGCGACCTCAAAGTCTATTGTGCCCCCTTACAGAGCTGTTATGGGCACAACCTCTACAGCTCGCGTCCAGTTACAGAGATCTGATGAAATCCAATATCTGTGAAGGCTTCAACGACCCTAGTTCCTCACTCTTACAAGTTTCTCAACCTAGGCATTCTCTTCTTAGGGTCGCAATGCCAAAGCATTCCGTGACTAGATTAATGGGGGTTTCTTCCTTCTCCCCACAGAACCTACACTCGTCAATGTCCGATAATCCCATCTTCAACAGGTGCTTCCTGAGGCGACAGTGGCCTGTGAGAAAGCCAGAGAGGAGGTGTAATTGTTCCTTACCAAGATCTTAATATCTTTGGGATCTTGCTGTTTCAAAGTTCCGAAGTAAATTAGTGAAATGATCCATCCCTGGGAGATTCCGCCAGAGTTTTTCCTTCTCGGATTTCTTTTTCTCCAGAAACTTCTTCTTTTAGGTACATTTACCTACACCACAGAAGGGTTCTGGGCCAATGAGTGGCATTCGTGCGCCCTCTTTGGCAAGTGTATTGGCCTCTTCTTTTCCTTTGAATCCCGAATAGACAGAAACCCAGATTAAAAAGACCCTATTTTCCTTGCCTACCTCATTGAGTTTGTTCCGGCACTCCCAGATCATTTTCGAATCGATGACGTAAGAGCTCAGTGACTTAATAGCAGCTTAACTATCTGAGTGTATATGGCTGTATCGCACTTCTGCTAGTTTCTGTCTAGATTTATATCTAGACATCTTTCAAAAGCTAAGATTTCCGCTCGAAAGACGCTCATACAGGAGCCTAGCGACAGTGCACACTTGGTACTTGGCCCGTATATCCCATCGCCAGCTCCTGTAGAGGTTTTGGAACCATCTGTATATCATTTTACGGTATTTTCTGTGAGGTTTTAATCGGTGTATTCCAGTTTCCATTTTTCTCTTTTACGTCCTGAAGTTTTTCTCAGTGCTTACTTTCTTGATCATTACATTAGTTTGAAGACCAGTTCTTATAAGTGCATTTAGTTATATCACAAAACAGTTTTTGGCCAGTAGTGCTCCCTTTCTAGCTATTGTGTTATCCTTTTCATTTCCTTTGATTCTTGAGAGACGATAAACCCAGACTAAAGGAACCTTGTTGATTGTGCCCATTCCATTGAATTTTCATTCGATACTCCCATATAAGCTTAGAACTGACGACATACAAGTTCCGTGCTTCAAAAGAAGTTTGATTATCAGAATGAATCACTATGTCATACCCTTGATAGTTTTCCTTAGGTTTATATCTGTGTATCATTCTATAACAAGTATTTCTGCCTGAAAAACACTCAAGTAAAGTAGGAGCCAAACGAGACTGTACACTTGGTTCTTGGTCTGTATACCTACTCCAGCGCTGGTCCCTGTTGTAGTTTTAGAACCATCTGTACACCATTTGATGGTATTCACTCTGAATTTTGTGCATTTTCCTTCTCCCGTAGAATCGAATTAAAGTTCTTTTCGATTATTTCTTGTTTATAACATCACTGTGTAGGCTCATCCATAATGGGATATCCTTGTTCAGAGAGAATCAGACTCTCCGATTTATACCTTCCTCAGGAAACAGAGCTTTGAAATCTTTTAACCTACAGTGTTTTCCTTGCCTTTTGAATATTCTTAAACATTCAAGAGAGTCTTCTCAGAAAAGAATGCCAAAGTTAAGAGCACTATGGAACAATAAGAAGACGGCTTAGTCTCGGAGATATGCGTCTTGGTTTTCTAAATATCCATCATACTCGCATTTGTATCAAAGCCTTCGCCTCTACCAGAGTTTTCTCTTCCTCCACTCATAATTTCCGACCTTCCACCTTACATCTAGGAATTAAATCAAAATCTCAACTAAAAGTATTTTGGTGATTCCAAGGAACATGTACTATGACATTTATGTGAAGTAGGCAACAAGGCTAGGGTAACTGACTGTGAAAAGACTTTAACCCCATAAATCATACAGATTGACATATGTCAAACTGCCATGCGCCATATGCTTTCATGAGTTATTTACAAATAAAAAATTAATGACATTCATCTACTTGTGCGATTGAATTGAAAGCTATTTCCACTCCTATAATTTCGAACGCACCTTGTAGATCCAAAAGTGTAGGATATCATTTGTAGTCCAAACAAACACTCATAATAACAAACACCATGAACTGAAAAACCATTGATTTCCAAAGATCATTCTGAAGTTTCGCTTTAATGAATACGTGTTTTGTATTGAATATATCTTACTGACGTTTATTGATCTACACTCTATGATTAAAATTAAATGTTGTTATCGTCGGAAATCTAATTATATAATTATCGAAATGCGTTCACATAACTTCTTGATGGTCGTATTTTTTCGATATCTAATCTGACCTTCGGAATATAACGACTCAGTGTAATGATTTTGGTAATTACCATATGAAGATCAGTGAGTAAAATGGATCATTTTCATTTTCTTGATTTCATACTTGAACCTTGATATGCTATCTCTGTCATGATAGGTCTACGTAAAAGTGAAAGCTCAAGATTTGGGTAGATGATAAATTTACGGCATACAGAGTATTTAATTATAGAGGAGTCATAACTTGGAACTTTTTCCATTTCACAATTTTCCAACGCCAAATTTTTAATGGTTTTGTATTAGCGTGTTTTGAAGTTTGCCTTCTATTATTAATATCAATAGTGGTATATTCGATCAATTAACTCTTTAAAATTAAATCTGACAGATATTTCCTTGGATTGATGTTGCTCAAGTGTGAACATTATGTGTTTTTTCGGTATGGCTGTTTCGAAATACAAATGGTTCACCTTTTCACATTGTGCAGTAAATGGGATTAATAACAATATTGATGATTTTTATTGTTTCTCTTCAAACAAGCCTTGCTAGACAAGACAATAGTTCATAAGGAAAAACAATAACAAAAAAAAACATTACAGAATAATAAAATAAACGGAATAAATTCAGATGCAATCAACAATCAACAAATCCGAGGGACTTAAGGAGATGATTTCCCGATGAAAATAAGCAGGGGTAGTTCATACAATGCGTTTGGACGGCGATGCCGAGTTGACAGTTTTTAATCTTTTTTAGGAGTCCTAAAAAACACTGAGTCATAAAACTATACATATTATGATTTATTAAGCAGATGTTACTCACACATTCTTTTTTGATCCCATAACTTCATTATTAGGGGTTGACAATAACAATCATTTATGATTTGCCTTCAAAAATTGTTTTCGTGGGATAGATTTTCGAAAAATGGAATTCTCTAATGGTTTACCATGCAATTCTGGAGAAAAAATCTCCAGCAAAATTTCGATACAGTCGATACTATTCTCTGAGAAAATAAAAACTTAGAAGCAGTTAATGTCACTGTATGTTCCATAGAATGAATATTCTAAGGTATTGTTAATGCTCTGAATTGGTTTTGTCATTTATGCTTATAAATCTGAAGAAAATTCTATTTGTGAAATTAAAATATTATGCATATAATTTTCTTCCGGAAATTAGTAATTAAACATGAAGGTTTAATAATCTTCCTGAAGGAAAATTTATAGAATATCTTTATCTCTTGTCACAGACATACAGGGTGATTTTTTTAAGTGTTTCATTAGACGCTTTCGAGGAAGGAATTGTAATACAGATTCAAGATTTTGGATTTTCGTACATGAACTTTAATAGTAAAATATTTTCAAGAGGAATCTACTTCCGGTTTTACCGGAAACGAATGTAAATTCGTTATTTCAAATGCAACACCCTGTATATTTATACATATTCGAATTCTTCGTTCAATTCTACACTGATTTGATGTATGATATGTGCAATCACTCAAGCGGTTCTTGAATTATAGCCTGATTATCAATTTTTTTGAACACAAATTAGTGTCCATATCTTCAAAATCCCTCATTACAAGAATTTCTTTTTGGGAAAGTGGAACAAAAGAAAGTACGCTGATACTGTTTCTTGTATAACTCATGAGGAAATATTATACAGGGTGTCTGAAAAAGGGCCCCAAAGTGAGCCTCAATAAAACTATGAAATCTCACTTTTTTCAAATGGCAACCCTATAATTTTGTAATTCCAATCGATTGCTCGTCAAAAACCAGTTATGTTGCCCCGAACATTTCATGCCTCTAAAATCAGTATTTTTTCCGTTATTCAATAAAATTCGAATTTCACGATTAAAGACAGGTTGTAAGCTTGCATTTTTGAAGTAGGCTGTCTTAGGAACTGTCATTCTTACTTTTTCTTACAGATCAAGCACTAAGCAAAACATGCAATAATAATTTCACTGGAATGATATATCAAGGGTATGTTCTTTATTTGCGGCAAATGTAACAAAATCCTAGAAAAAATAATCAGAAATTCAACGACCGAAATTCGCATTTAGTGACTTTAACGAAATTGAAAACAAATTTCCTGTGCAACCTGTCTGATGGAACCTCTTGGATTTGCGTGAATATGTCCTAGAATATTTATTTGATTTTTTTCATTATCTGTTACTGTATTGTATTCACACGATTCTGTTTTGGGTTAATGCTTCCACTACGGAGAAAATTGTTTTGATACTTCCTGAACTTCGATTTTGTTAAAGGTGGTAAATGTGGATTTCTTTCGTTAAAAGTTCTAACTGCCCTTTCCAATATTTTGTTATATTCACCATAAATGAAGAACATAATATTCAATATCTGTTCCTGTAATTCATATTTTGCATAGTGCCCGATTAATCAAAAAAGTATTAATGTCAGTTCTCTAAAATGCATTATAAATCAACCATAGACTATGAAATCAACAGACATAGCCTTCTTGAAAACTTCTATCCTAATAAATCTATGGTTAGACTAAAAAACCTTGATTCAATCCGGAAATTCGAATTTTATTCAATAACGGCAAAACTACTGATTTTAGAGGCATGAAATGTTCGGGACACCCTAACTGGTTTTTGACGAGCCATCGATTGGAATTACAAAATTATAGGGTTGCCATTTGAAAAAAGTGAGATTTTATAGTTTTATTGAGGCTTACTTTGGGGCCCTTTTTCAGACATCCTGTATAATATTTCCTCATAAGTTATAGAGGAAACAGTATCAGCGTACTTTCTTCTGTTCCACTTTCGCACAAAGAATTTTTTGTAATGAGGGATTTTGAAGATAAGAACACTAATTTGTGACAACCTTTTTTTCAAAAAATTTGATAATCAGGCTATAATTCAAGAACCGCTTGAGTGGTTGCACATATCATATATCAAATCAGTGTAGAATTGAACGAAGAATTCGAATATGTAAAAATATACAGGGTGTTGCATTTGAAATAACGAAGTTACATTCGTTTCCGGTGAAACCGGAAGTAGATTCCTCTTGAAAATATTTTACAATTAAAGTTCATGTACTCTAAAGCGCAAATCCAAAATCTTGAATTTGTATTACAATTCCTTCCTCGAAAACGTCTAATGAAACACTTAAAAAATCACCCTGTATAATATACTGGAAAAACCCACCATTGCTTTCCTCAAGCTCATTTATGAAATCAAACTTTTTGTTGTAGCCTTGAACCTATTTTGAAAATTCCTTCTTTTTGATCATTTCAATTAATAAATGAGTAGAGTGATAGTAAATTCCAAGTTGTACCGGGTGTCCTGAATTCGTTGTCCAGTGAGGGGATCTCAGAAACCCGATGAGCGAGAACAAAATGTAATAATGAAAAATTGATTACTTCATTGAATTTCACTGAAAAAGTGCCTGATGTATAATGTTTTAGTCTTATGTTTATAACTTCAGTTATAAAGAAGTTATAAGAATTTTTCATTTGACGTCATTTTCCAATTTTCTCTAAAAGCTCGAAAACGGTTCAACTTAGAAGGTTGCGATTTTCACCAAATGAATTATCTCAAAAATCTAACCCAAAAATGTGCCACTCATTTTGTTCTAGCTCATCGGGTTTCTGAGATTGCCTCACTAGATAACGAATTTAGGACACCCGGTACCTTATAACTTATTATCCTGCTTTTACAAATTTTTCTGGCAAAACATTATCTTTATACAGAGGTTGAACGCGTAGCATCGCAATGAATTCAAAAATAATGTAATTTTATTCTCTGCTCACATTATGTTTAAACAAAATGATAGTGAGCTCATGTTTCCGCAACGAAAAGTTTAAAAATGATGCTGTGTGCTTTCCATGTTCAGCCTCATTAAAGTCACCTCGATACTTTCATCTGTTAACCTCGCTAACAACCAGCAAATTCAATATGAGCAGAAATTTGGATTCGTTCTTGAACTCATCACTCAATGTCAGACGAGCTCGATCTTGCGTTCACATCCGCTGATTCCAATACATTAAACTGCAACTTAGCATTATGTCGAACTTTCCCAAGCCTCCAGCCGAAAAACAAAAAAGAATACTGCGGCCAATTTACAATTAACAATTTCTTGAATTAACCCGAATATAGGTCATCCTCGAAAGGCTGTATATAACCGAATATGAGGCAACCGAGAACATTAACCAGCAAAATCGATGTGCTTCATGAGCAAAGGGCGACCGATGTTGCAACACTGTAAACGTTCTTTCGATTTATAAGAATATGAATTGAAAGGTAGATGGAAAACCAACATGTTATGAATATCGCAGCGTATGGAAGTGTTTTTGAATATGAACTTGTTTCGTAAAGTACAGAAATGTAATTACAAAAAAATTCAAGAAAATCCCTGAGCAGGTGCTTTCATTGGTGTTCATTGGTGGAGCAATATAGCTATGACCTTAAAATTTTGTACTTGAGATTGATACTGAATATATGAACTCAAAATCTCAGTATAATCGGAATAATATTCTGGGAATTATTCAAAATATGTAAAAATTAATTCTATGGTTCTGATGATACGATCCCTTTGAAATTTTGCATGAACATTGAGTAAATCAATCTTCATTCACAATAAATTTCTTTCGAATCGGATATCTTGTTTGCAAATAAAAAGATTCTTCTTTTCAATATTCCAATTGAATTTTTTATGGTTCTGATGATGCGATCTTCTTGAAATTGTGCATGAATATTCAGTGTGTCAATCTTTATTCACAAAATGAATTTCACTCAAAAAGGATATCTTGTTGGGGAAACATAAAGACTCCTCTTTTCAATATTCCTATTGAATTTTTTATGGTTCTGTTTACACTATGGCTACAAAATTGTACATGTGGCTTATTATGAGTATTATGCTTGTGGCCGCAAAATTTCATTTCGATTGGTTTCGTTTTGTCTGAAATATTGAGGAACGAAATTTTGAATGGCCATATTTTATGGAACAACTTGTACTGGTTAAAGAACTTAGCCGCGGCATTTGGGAACCGAACTCACCCTGAAAATCTCAAGTCTCTAGGACAATCCCTTGGAAAGTTATCGTGCTTACGACCAGACGGCCCCACGCACAGAACCGTGGAGTCGAGGGAATCGAAACCTATCGTTTGAGACCATTTCGGCTCAAAATTTGAAAATTACAGACATTTGGGATGAATCACTTGAAATTTTAAGAGAATAATTGGTTAAATATATGCCAGAAGGAAGAGCTATGAGATGAGGACATGCGTGGTTTTAATGCCCAAAATCGAAGAAGATAAGGCACCGAACGTCGAAGAGGCATTAATTAAGTTCAAGATCGACGACTCAGACTTATGGCTATTAGATACCGTTTTGCGACACCTGATCTTTGGCTGATGAATGGTTTAGCAGAACAAGGCAATTCTGTAACTGCCTGAACGGTTTACGGTCATTTGGACTGCAGCATTATCGACCTCATTTTGAGGGACCTCTGACGGTTGAGCATCGCCGGCAACGATTACAGTGGTGCAGAGAACGTCAACATTGGAATTTGGAATGGCAAAAGTCCTCTTTTCTGAGTCTTGATTCTCCTTGGGTGCAAATGATGGCCGAACATGACAGCGTTGCGTTACCTTCAAGAGATAGTGACGCCATATATTCTCCCTTACCTTCACCGGCTCGAAAATCCAATATTTCAGCAGGGTAATGCTCGAACCCATGTTGCCAGAGTTATTCTGGACTTGCTTGAAGCACACCATGTGAATCTTTTTTCATGGCCGCCTAGATCCTCCGATCTTTTGCCCAAAGAGTTTGGGAAATCCAGGGTAAAAGGCTCGGAAATATACCCTACCTTCCACTGACTTTGGTGGTTTTGAGACATGAACCACAGGTAGCTTATTGGGATAGAATAAATAGACCACCTTATTGCATCAATACCAAGACAGGTGTTGGGTAGTGTATAGATAATCGCGGTGAACAAATACATTAATAACAAATTTATTTGAAAAAATGCAAGCCCTTCGTTTTTTCTTCAAATTTCAATCATGTACTCCTCTCTATACTATCTGCGTTTGACCAAAAACATAAAAATTTCAAGAGCCCCTTCTTGCAGTTTTTTATCAGTTAGTATATTACACATTTGTCTTCATGCTACTCATGACAAAATCCTTCATTTTAGAATACCTACATGAAATGACCATTTTATATGAAAAAATATTCATAACAGAGTAATGCTCCATATGTTCTTCTTTCGAAAGAAAGAACAACAACCTGAACCTTTTTCATTCTTCTGGCAACATTTACTCAAAGACTCATATGTAGTTATGTAAATTCTTCATAATGAAGATATATCCATATAATATTTATATTTAGACCAAGCAATGTTTGATGAAATATTCACCTGGATAGGTGCCTGTTGGTAAATTCTTAGGCTGAGTTGGCTGATAATGATTTCCTTGAAAGCTTTGGATATAGAATAATATTACGAACTTTATTATTTTTAAACTATTAGGAATAAATTCGTATTGGCTGAAACTGTTCAAAAACTTTCAAAGAACCACGTCGAACTTAGAAATCTATTATAATTCGCGTTGTCAATATGCAGCTTGAATTATCGTGAAAATATTGAAAGAATGTCCAGTAAACATTCTGAAAGACTTGGTTTTCCTTGATCCATGATATTTGATATGAGTTAGTTGTGGTGAGTTTATCAATAAGATATTATCATCAAATGTACAGTTAATAAAATCTTATCAAGTATTTTTTATTGCGGCAGAAACCCAGTTACCCAAATAGATCAAGGCATATATAGAGAGCAATTTCAAAACACATCATTGTCATCTCAGAATGGCTGCTCTCATTTGCTCCAAGAACCCTGGGAGGAAATTTTATCATCAGACAGATTAAGAATTGATCGCGACACAAGTTATCCATATAGAGTGTGTAGTAATTAAAGTGCTCTGGCATTAGACAGATATGAAATATTCAACCGCCGTAAGTGGTCATCGATTCAATATACTTTTGCAGTAATAAGACGAGCTATAACAAAATGTTTTACCGGCTCATTATTAACAGATTTGCGCTTCAGCGTCCAGCATATCCACCGTTGAAGAGAGGTGACAAGGTGAGAGCTCAGGTGGGGATGAGTCGTTAAAATTTTACAATTTGCTTTAAGTATTTATACCGTGTAGATTCCATTGAGTCATCATTGTAGTAAACTGTACAATTACACTGACGAAAGCGCTAAATTTATTTAGTACATCACATTTCAGTGTGATTTTTCGAATGATTCACACTACGTTTTATCAATGTATTTTCTACATTGATCCTGTAGCTGCGTAGACTATGTCTGCAAATGCTTTTATATGCTACTTCTTCCGTAGGTATATAAAAATGGTTATAAACAACATCACTTGAGGATATTGAATCTATTGGATTCAAACCTCTTAGCAAAACCATCGGATGTTATGCCAACTATCTTCGATTTCGACACACAGATAATAAACTGGATAGTATGAAACCTCTACCTTCTTTCGACAAGAAGATAGATGATGATATGGGTAAAGCAGTTGGCAAGAGTCAATAATGTGGCTTTACCGTGGGTGCCAGGGCATTGTGGTGTTGAAAGAAAAGAAAAAGTCGATGAACTCCCAAAATGGGCATCCAGGATAACACTTTCTGCACTTGTGCCGTCCTGCGGGCTTGAAAAAGAACAATATAAGGCAGCGGTCCAGCAATGGAAATTGAATAACAGGAAAACTCCCTGGAGAAACACTACTGGACTTACTTAGGCCAAATGTTTCGTGATGAATTCACCTACAAGAAAGCTCCTGAAGCTGTCTCGAGCTGAGCTTAGGGTGATGGTAGGACTGCTGACAAGCCACTGTCAGTACAAATATTATTTCTACCATATGGGAAGGTCCATCAATGAGGTAGGCAAGAAAAATAAGTTCGTTTTAATCTGGGTTCCCAGCCATTCGGGGATCAAACGGAACGAAGAGGCCAATACAGTTGCCGAAAAGGGCGCACGAATACGCAGACTATAAACCCAAGAAAATACCCATAAAATGGTATAACAGATGCTTCCAAACCTCAACAGAGCAGGGCGCTGGGTTATACGGGCCATGTACAGGGTATCCCATTTTGGGCACTTTACGGGATATCTCCGTTATTTTAACGTTAGCGGGATGCGGTTTCGCGACAGTGTGCTACTTTTTTGTGAACTAAAGATGGCGCAATCAGTTTTGCATAGCTCTCTTAGTTTTTGCTATACAGGGCGGAAATGAAAGTATCACTTTTTAATCACCTCCGTATCTCAGTTGTGCTTAAACTTGGAGAAATGGTTGAAACGCATTCCTATAGATTTTTTTCCGTAGAATCCAGTGCGTAGTCAGTTTTTCAATTAAACTTTCGGTTTTGAGTTATTAGGCAAACATATGTTTTTTTAAATGGACACCCTGTATATTATTTTTTATTCTTATTAAGCACAATCTCAGCTTTTCAAAAACATATTATTTTATGCATTTATTTTCAAACCAAGCTCAGAATTCAAGATTTTGTAATCCATTGTGAATAACTAAGTAGTAGGCTCTATGACTGTTTATTAAAAACAAAAAAAATGTCAAAGCTTTGTCGGTTGGTTTAAAAGTTTACAGTTCTCTCGGTTTTTATTATTTATTATATCATATTAATGATTCAGTTTTAAGTTTTGCTCATTACGGCTGCTTACGAAAGTTACGAGAAATATGACATGCTTGTTTGTGATCTAGATATTATGTTAACATTATTTTCGATTTCTGACGAAATCTTGACATTTATTTTTTATTTTTAATAAACAGTCATAGCCTAACTTGTTATTGACTATTTAATTAAAAATCTTGAATTCTGAGCTTGGTTTTGAAAATAAATGCATAAAAAATATGTTTTGAAAAGCTGAGATAGTGCTTGATAAGAATAAAGAATAATATACAGGGTGTCCAATTTAAAAACGTATGTTCGCTCAATAACTCAAAAACGGAAAGTTTAATTGAAAAACTTACTACGCCACTGGATTCTACGGAAAAAAATCTATAGGAATGCGTTTCAACCATTTCTCCAAGTTTAAGCACAACTGAGATACGGGAGGTGATTAAAAAGTCTACTTTTCATTTCCGCCCTGTATAGCAAAAACTAAGAGAGCTATGCAAAACTGATTGCGCCATCTTTAGTTTCACAAAAAGAAGCACACTGTCGCGAAAACCGCATCCCGCTAAGTTAAAAATAACGGAGATATCCCGTAAAGTGCCAAAATGGGATACCCTGTACTAAGTGTGTACTTGGCTCCTGTATAAGCGTCTTTCAAGCGGACATCTTAGCTATTGAAAGATGTCTAGATATAAATCTAGAAAGAACTATCAGAAGTGCAATTTGGCATACACTCTACAGTCAGCTGCTACTAAAGCACTGAGCTCCAACGTTATCGACTCAAAGATGATCTGGAAGTGCCGGAACAAACTCAAGAGGTAGGCAAGAAAAGTGAGCTCTTTTTAATCTGGGTTCGCAGCCATTCGGAAATCAAAGGAAACGAAGAGGCCAATACTCCGGCCAAAGACGGCTCACGAATGTCACTGATTGGCCCAGAACCTTCCTATGGTATAGGTAAATGTACCCATAAGAAGGAGTTTCTGGAGAAGGAGAAAGAAAAACTCTGGCGGAATCTCCCAGGGATGAATCATTTCACTAAGTTCCCTCGGAACTTTAAAACAGCTAGAACAAAACAAATTTGGATCTTGGTAAGAAACAATTACACCTCCTCATTGGCTTTCCTAGAGGACACTGTCACCTCAGGAAGATTCTGTTGAGGATGGGAATACCGGACACTGACGAGTGTAGGTTCTGGGGAAGAGGAAGAACCCCCTATTCATCTAGTCATGAAATGCTTTGGCATTGCGAGCCTAAGGAGAGAATACCTTGGGTGAGAAACTTGTAAGAGTGATGAACTAGGACACTGTCACCTCAGGAAGAACCTGTTGAGGATGTGATTATCGGGTACTAACGAATGTAGGTTCTGTGGGGAGGAGGAGAAGAAACCCATAAAATATTTTGAGGTAATAGTCTTATTGCTCCACCAAAGAACGAATCAAAAGATTTGTATTAGATAGCACAAACATCCAAACTCTGCACACATGACTTTGTAGTAGAGGCCTTAAGGCAATACATAAGGCAGACAATCATGACAATTTGCATTTGCCTGTGTACGGCACCAAAAAAATATGTGCAGTACAGAAAAGCTGATAGGATCTTATTGGATGTGATGGACCTGCAATGTGCAATTATGCTAATCTGAATCAAAAAATTGTTTGACTCTATCAACACGCAGATTGAAGAGTCAGTTGCTTATGAATTGTTTATATTTTTTGAGAATTTTGATTTGGTTCGCAGATGCAAGATGGTCACTATGGAGTATCCCTGACGTCTAATCAGATTCTTTTACGCGCTCATTCATATTGGGAAACGTTTCTATTATTCATGTATTAATTATCTCTTTCCTGTTCAAGTGTTGATATTTTCAATCAAGTACATTTGAACTTCCATATAACGAACTTTTCCGTATAACGAATTTCGTACAAGACATTGCACCTTGAATCCAAATTCCATGTTGAAAACACCCTCCAAAACAAAGCAAATTATTTCTATAACGAAATATACAAAGAACATCACTCTTTGTATAGGTATTGGTGAGAGGTATAAGGGTGGGTTTTTTCCGAAATTAATCCGTACGTACGTGATAAATCAAACTAAATCAGAAATCAGGGCAGAAAGATCCTTCTGAAACAGTTTTAAATAAACCCCTGGCTGTTTGGTTTCAATCTAACCATTACGCTAGTGTGAAAGTTGTGCAAAAATGTCTTAAGGGAAGTTTGAATGATAAACGTAAATTTATCAGTGAAGTCGACCGCGACATTGCTGATTATAGAAACAAATATTCTGTTCAACGAAATTTCTTCATAACGAATTTTTTTCGGATTTAGCGCTTTCGTTATAGGGAAGTTCCAATGTACTTACTTCCAGAAGTCGTCTTGGCTTCGAAAGTTAGAGATTTTTTTTTTAGGGAAGGATCTTCAAACAACTTTGCACAACTTGTTGTATCGTCATTTAGTAGCTGTAATAATATTTGGGACAGTTCAGATTTCCAGTTTTCAAAATATTCGAATAATGAATATCACACTGTTTGCCTAAAGTTGAATGCGCAAAGACGAAAAAATTAATTATATAATTATTGTAGATAACTAGTTATCACTACAATCAAATGGAAGTAAACTAATCCAACAAGAATGTTTGATATCCGTTCATTATCATTTCTTTATTTGATTTGATTTTGTAGATGAGCGGCAAAGTTCCATTCTTCCTCCTCGAGTCTTTCTGAATTTTTGCATGTCATAAACTAGCACTTTATTATTTCAAAGTTAAAATTATCTGCGTGGGTAAATCCTAACATTTCTTTAATTCCTGACTAGTGATATTAAACCAGAAGATCACTATAATTATATTGAGGGAACATTTTCAACCAGCATATTTAAGAAGAATTCTTGGTACCTTGGTATATTATCATGCTCTACTGAAAGCGATTGTTGAATTAATTTTAAATGAATACGTGAATTAGTTGCAATCCACTGATGATCATTTAATCGCTCAGATAACAACCACATCAACCTTATTGAATTCAAATTTGAGTACATCGCAGTTACGACTTATATTTCATAGGAAAGAGCCTCAATTAACTCGTCAGTTGATCTCAAGTGAAATATCACATAGGTATCTTTGTTGTTGAGAAATAAATAGTTTCAGTTTGTTTTATTCTTCGCAATAAAACTTCGTTATTTTTCTGCACCCCCCCTGATCAATATTGGTCAATTTTTATCATATCAATGACTCAGAATGATTGAAATTTATTAAAATTATTCACAGCTCACATTATAAATTAATTCTTCATTCCATTACTATTTCACGATAATTTTGCTTTTTTTCTACAAAGGTTTTTCCGATTATCTTGAATTAGTTATTTAATCCACTAGGTTATTAAAGGTTATTAATATTTAATGCGTGAGTGGAGCGAACGAATTAATAGTTCGAGACCATTAGTCGCTCGATTAATAACCGAGTTGATTACAAGATTTTTCCGACGATCTCAACATGAATTGTGTATGAATTCTTGATTGAAATACAATCTCATTTTGCAAAAGACATACATTTAACATAATGGGATTTCTATGTTTCGGTAGAGTTTTGACATTTCTCGTAGTGCTTGTGAATACTTTGTGTACGGTTGCCATGAAGATTGCACATTAAAATATAGCATAAATTGAGCATTAAAATGGGTCATCAATGTTCAATTTCGTAAACATTAAAATCACCTTTCATTTCGAGATCGGCGGAAAACATATTTTCTACCACATTTGGTATAGTATTCGAATGAAAACATCAAGTTTCAGTTTTTAAAATATGAAGCAACGTAATAAGATAATCGGTTAGACAAGGTGTTGAAGATTATCAACAAACCGTTCTACTCTTATCAATGATGCGAAAAGTTTAATGAAAACCCATTTATGAATTTGGAATTTGATTTTCCGCAGTTGTGATTATTTTCATCCGAATGATGATTTCAAATGAATAATCTAAAAGTCATATTGAAATTTTGAAATAAATATAATGAATGAAAACAATATAATTATTTTTTTTTCTAGGTATGTATCAGATGTATGACGATCTACCTTACTCTGGTGAAAAATGGGTAAGTTTCAAGTTATTTCCCGAACAAAGTCTGACTATTTGGGTGAATGAAAAACAGCTATAAACAATTTTCCTCAGATGTTCATGAAAGTGCCTCTTGACTCATAATACTGGGTTATCATCTTCCATAATTTGAACATGAAAGTTTCGCCCCGAAAATCATATTCAATTTCGAAATAATTATAACAAACTTGTGACAAACTCAAATCATTTTGACCAAAACAGTACAATGTTGCCGCCAAATATTAGAACTTCTTGTCAAACTCCGAACACCTTTCCAAAGATACAAGCACTGCCAAGCGATTCAACTTTACCTCCTGCTGATTTGAATCATATCATCGCAACAGGATGACAGGAGAGCGTTTAAATGATTTGACTTTATTCCATATTCCTCGTAAAGTGAAGTCTTTGACATCAGCAACAGAAAAAATTAGAGAAAACTGTCTTTATTATACATATTTTTTCCTTTCATCTCTTTCCTAAACTTAACTACAAACAGTTTTTATCGAGCGCTCGTTCTAGTTAAACGTTTTGCCCAAATGTCTGTTATTTTCAAATTTCGAGTCGAACATGGTTTCAAACGGTAGGGTTGCCTGATGACGAAACCGTGGTCAAATTCAATTCTGACAGTGGGACCAACCGTCCGGCCGGCCGTTAGAACGATAACTTTCGAAGGAATTGTCCTTGAGACTGTTCCTCATACAAAACAAAACCAATCGAAATTTCGTGGCCACATGCAAGATGCTCATAGTAGGCCTCATGCAAAATTTCATGGCCAAAGTGTTAACAAAACCATGGAAAATTCAATTGGAATATTGAAAAGAAAAATCTTCATATTTCCATAACTAGATATCCGATTCGAGTAAAATTTATTTCGTCAATGTTATACTGAATGTTCGTGCAAAATTCCAAGAGGATCGCATCATCTGACCCATAGAATTAATTTCTTTTCTATTATTTACATATTCAATTTTTTCAATAATTTCTAGAATATAATTACGATCGTGTTGATATTTTGCATTCATATACTGAGCATGAATCTCAAGTCCTATACAAAATTTTGAGATAATATCATTATTGCTCTGCCAACGAACCATTGCTCAAAAGCACCTGCTTAGCGCTTTTCTTAAATTTTTGTTGATCTCTTTGCCTGTTAGACCCTTGTGCCCCTCCCAGAAAAAATCCTGGATCCGCCCTTGGATCCATCTGCCCTCCACCAATTATCTATATTTTTCCGCATTCGTTACACACACTTTCCGTAGGTACCAAAAAATACCTGGTCTTATTAACGAGCTGTAATTCCATGAAAATATCACTCACTTATTTGTAAAATACCGAACCCTAAAGTTTAATTAGGAATGTAACCGACCAAAATAATGTGGCCCGTCTTGAGCACGGGCACTTTCCGAAATACCATACCAGACTTTTTCTGGTCCACTGTTTGATAGTGGTACAACGAAGGTCTAACATACCGAAGGCAATATATAAAGCTGTACATAAATTCTTGTCTCACGGTTTAAGGAGTCTGGCTTGAAAATTGTTGGTGGCTCAACATTTATAATCTATGAGAACATTTTAAGGCTGGGAGACTAATAACTATTTCTTAGAAAGTACGCTGTATGTCACCTGCGAACAGTTGTCCAGTTTTAAATCTGGACGTTTTATGCAAGCAGAAAGAATATATGGAAGATATGAATCAATTTTGGTTTATTATTTCCTCGAATAATATACTTGTGCAATAGGTCGTCGGATATTTTTTCACACTTCATGCTCTGAAGTATGATCATTTGATTTATTTCGATTTATCTGAATAAAAAATTCCTTTTGTAGACCCTCAAATTTTTTTGTTGAATTTAATGCACCACTGAACCTTTGGAGAACTAGCAAAAAAACGAATAAAAATTTAAGAAATGCCCTAAGCAGGAACTTCTGAGTGCTCGCTCATTTGTGGAGCAATATAGCTATCACCTCAAAATTTTGTGTAGGACTTGAGATCGAAATTGAATATATGAAATCAAATCATCAGCATGGTCGAAATTTATTTAGGAAATCAAAACGATGAAATACCGAGTTGAAAAGAAGATAACTAAAAATATCTAAATTCTATATTACTGATTTCACAATCTCTTTGAAAATTTGCGTGATCATTCACTTCAATTTACATCCTTAAATTCGATTTCTTTTCAATCGAAAGGTATTTCATAGCAATATGAGTTTTTTTTAATATAACGAATGAATTTTCTATGGTTGTATCAACGCAAGTTCCACCATTTTTTTCAAACGCAAACTCGAAATTATTCAAAAAAGTTAATAATTTGGAAAAACATTAAATTCTATGGTTCTGATGATGCGATCCTCATGAAATTTTGCATGAACATTCAGTATATCAATTTTCATTTACAAAATAAATTTCATTCTAATCGGATATTTTGTTAAGGAAAGATTCTTCTTCTCAATAATCCAACTGAATTTTGTATGGCCACAAAATTTCGCATGAGGCTTATTATGAGCATCTTCCATATGGCCGCAAAATTTCATTACGATTGTTTTTTTTGTCTGAGATACTCACCCCGAAAATCCCAAGTCTCTAGGACTATCCCCTCCAAAGTTATCGTGCTAACGGCCGGACGGCCCCACGGACAGAATTGAATTTGACCTTGATTCGTCATCAGAGAGTCGAATCCTATCATTTGAGACCATTTTCGGTTCAAAATTATAAAATTAGAGACATTTGGGCAAAACGATGTAGCACTCGTTTGAGTAGAACGGGCGCTCAAAAAATTTATTTTTATACTTACAGACTTTTTATTTGATTCTACATTCAACCAATGAAATCATTGCCCAACTATCGTTGTAATTCGCTAGCTTTTTCGAAATGAATATTTTTTTCTCGAAAACCTGACTACGAAACAACAAAACGAATAATTGCTTCGATTTTCTGACAGTCAATTACAGTGGAACTTCCCCATAACGAACGTCTGTATAACGAATTTCGCTATATAACGAATTTCGTACAAGACATTGCACCTTGAATCCAAATTGCATGTTAAAAACACCCTCTGAAACAAAGCAAATTCTCTCTATAACGAAATATTCAAAGAACATCACTCTTTGAATGGGTATTGGTATGAAGGTATAAGGGTGGGTTTTTTCCGAAATTTTTCCGGACGTACAGGGTATCCCATTTTGGGCACTTTCACGGGATATCTCCGTTATTTTTAACGTTAGCGGGATGTGGTTTTCGCGACAGTGTGCTACTTTTTTGTGAAACTAAAGATGGCGCAATCAGTTTTTGCATAGCCCTCTTAGTTTTTGATATACAGAGTGGAAATGAAAAGTATCACTTTTTAATCACCCCCCGTATCTCAGTTGTGCTTAAAGTTGGAGAAATGGTTGAAACGCATTCCTATGGTTTTTTTTTCCGTAGAATCCAGTGGTGTAGTAAGTTTTTCAATTAAACTTTCCGTTTTTGAGTTATTGAGCAAACATATGTTTTTTTAAATTGGACACCCTGTATATTATTTTTTATTCTTATTAAGCACAATCTCAGCTTTTCAAAAACATATTATTTTATGCATTTATTTGCAAAACCAAGCTCAGAATTCAAGATTTTGTAATTAAATTGTCAATAACTAAGATGTAGGCTATGACTGTTTATTAAAAACAAGAAATAAATGTCAAGATTTCGTTAGAAATCGAAAATAATGTTAACATAATATCTACATCACATGATCTAATATTTAACTTAATTTAATTTGCAATTTTTTGAAAATTCAAATAATTGATTACCTATATATACCAATTATTAAATGTTTATTAGGGTATCCAAAACAATAACCAAATGTTGTAATTTTGTTTTATAGTTGCTGTTCAAAATGACGGCCATTTTTGCATATAGCAAAATACAATTTATAGAGCAAAATATAATTCAGTAGCGGAGCTTCGTGCGGCAATTATTTTGGCCTTTGAAAATTTGCAAAGAAGGCATATGATTCTTTTGAACGCCATTAAAAGAATAACGAAACTCTGCAGATTTTGTATACGGAAAAATGGCCGTCATTTTAAACAGCATCTATAAAACAAAATTACAAAATTTTATTATTGTTTTGGATTCCCTAATAAACGTTTAATAGTTGGTATTTATAGGTAATTAATTATTAGAATTTTCAAAAAATTGCAAATTAAATTAAGTTAAATATTAGATCATGTGATGTAGATATTATGTTAACATTATTTTCGATTTCTAACGAAATCTTGACATTTATTTTTTGTTTTTAATAAACAGTCATAGCCTACTACTTAGTTATTGACAATTTAATTACAAAATCTTGAATTCTGAGCTTGGTTTTGCAAATAAATGCATAAAATAATATGTTTTTGAAAAGCTGAGATTGTGCTTAATAAGAATAAAAAATAATATACAGGGTGTCCAATTTAAAAAAACATATGTTTGCTCAAAAACGGAAAGTTTAATTGAAAAACTTACTACACCACTGGATTCTACGGAAAAAAAACCATAGGAATGCGTTTCAACCATTTCTCCAACTTTAAGCACAACTGAGATACGGGGGGTGATTAAAAAGTGATACTTTTCATTTCCACTCTGTATAGCAAAAACTAAGAGGGCTATGCAAAAACTGATTGCGCCATCTTTAGTTTCACAAAAAAGTAGCATACTGTCGCGAAAACCGCATCCCGCTAACGTTAAAAATAACGGAGATATCCCGTAAGAGTGCCCAAAATGGGAAACCCTGTACGTAATAAATCCCGACCTCGAACTAAATCATTAAGGCTGGCAGAAAGATCGTTCTCAAGTAGTTTTAAATACACCCCTGGCTGTTTGGTTTCAATCTAACCAATACGCTTGTACGAAAGTTGTGCGAAAATGTCTAAAAGGAATGCTTAAGTTTGAAATTTTTTGTGAAGACGACCGCGACATTGCTGACTATAAAAACAAATTTTCTGTATAACGAAATTTCTTCACAACGAATTTTTTTTGCGGATTTAGCGCTCTCGTTATAGGGAAGTTCCACTGTATTTTCAAAATTATTTTTTGTGGAAATCACATTTCAAGCTTACAGTACTGATCATTTCGATAATATTAATGTTGAACATAATTTGCAGTTGGAAATAATTTGGTATTATGCCAATGGATATATTTGATCATTCCGTATCTTCAGTTGTACAACCCTGATCAATATCGGACGAAGTATCTCAACAATCGACATAATATTTCATTCAAAACACATTGAGATTTCGCAGAATTTTGAGTCATTATCGGATGGAACATTAAATATCCGCGTGAAACCATGAAATTCCTCGCATTTAATTTTTATTCCGAACGTATTGAATTATTGCTACGTAATTGATACTCATAAACTCCAGTAACAATCTTCAGTCCTATATACCTCGGAGTACAACAAATTATAAAACTGTTGATTAATACAGCCCATTACTTATAATTCATTGGGCACATTTAATGTAGTAAATGCCTAAAGCCTGAATACCTCGCAGAGCATTATCATCATTTCGACATCTATCCAGATTTGAAATGAGTTGTAAATAAGTCAATTCTGTAAATCGGTAACGTATGAAGTGCCACCAAGATATAGATGGTTATTGATTGAGCCAGGTCCTAGGAAAAGATAAGCCATGAGTAATTGGTTACTTACATTCACTTTGTCACATTCTATCTTATTCGCGACATAGGAGACAAACCGCAAGTTGATTCTAACGGTGCATTTGTTTATCTGCTTGAAATTTCTTCCTAAGGCCATCTCCACACTGCAAGAATTACTACAGACGGAAATGCCACATGTCCATTGCGTCGACTCCTATTTTATCGTTCATTCATTCAGTTTAGCCTCGGTCATGCGCAATATAAATTGCTCTTTGACGTTCATGGATCAGACATTGAATGATACCAACCGATGCATTCGATGAAAGCCCATAATGCTCTCTATTATGAATATAAACTCAATTATCAATGTTCTTTAACATATGTGAATATTTTCTAAATCTGTGAAATGATGATAGAATTCTGATCGAAAAATTGAAGAAAGACTTGACTCACAGGGAATTTGTTTCAATAGAATTGACACCTATTAAATTTTGGCCGATTTGTAGTTATATCTGTGGTAAAACGAATGATTCTACTATGAATATGTTTTCGATTTTATTAAGTCTTTTTTATTTCGTAAGGTATTCGAGTATTGGCCATTGGATGCCAATGATAAATCTAGAAATATACGAATATTGTTTTCATACATTTTGACCAAATGCAGAGTTTTCGTATAAAAGAACCAGGAAGCTGATTTGACCGATGCTCTATACAGGGTGTGTCACGAATGATTGTATAGGCTTTCAGGGAAAAAGCAGGACATTTTGGTGAGTCTGAATCAGTGTTAGAAATATGTCCTAACAATATTCGTGTAATAGATACAGGATGTTTTATGTATTTCTACAGAAATTCTCAATTGGCATAACTCTTGAACGCCTGCATGGATCTTCATGAAAATTTCAAGGAAGATGTAAGAATTGGGACGATTTTTATATTCCTTAACGAGTTCCACTCGAGTCTTTGTATTGTTTATGAAACTTTAAACCCAATTAGATTTCTTGTTATGAAACATTCTAGAAATATCACAATAACTCGAAAATCACTCAACCGATTGACCCATAAAGAACTTATCAGAATAACTTTGCTTTTTCCCTGGAAACAAGCATACAAAAATCAATAACATCAATTATCATTATTTGTTGAAAGCAGTTAATCCTCCTTGTACCGAGTATTTGTAATAAGATGACATTCTTGAAAAGAACCATATCCAGAGAATGAACTGACCTGCAAACTCACCAGACAATAATCCACTTGGCGTTTTGGGGTTACCTAGGGAAAGCAATATAGAATCGCCAAAATCCACCTTCAACTATTCAAGAATTGAGTAACCCGTCAAGAAGAATGAAACGATATATCGGAAAATTTAATAATAAATTCAATTCGTGGAATTCCTAGGCCTCTTAGACAGTTGATTGAAAGCTAACGGCTGGACGGACATAATTGAAATTGACCATGGAATTGTCAAGGAGTCGAACCCTACGTATGATATAGCACTCGTTTGAGTAGAACGAGCGCTCAGAAATGAACATTACTGAGTGATAAATACAGTGGAACTTCCATGTTAAAAACACCCTCTAAAACGAAGTAAATTCCCTCTTTAACAAAATATTCAAAGAACATCACTCTTTTAATGGGTAAGAAAGTATAAAGGGTTGGGTTTTTTTCCGAAATGTTGTCAGGTGGACCTAATAAATCTCGACCTTAAACTGAATCATCCTTCTGAAACAGTTTTAAATACACCCCTTAGATTAGATTAGATTAGAGGAAGGGCGACAGATCAAAACCGACCTTGCGAGCACCTTGACCTTAAGATCTATTGTGCATCCCCGCGCTGTTTACCAGTCAGGCAGCAAAGTCTCAATGAACTTCACCACCTTTCTGGGGGCCACATCCATTACTTGTTCAGGCTTTAGGAACCAGGAACCAAGATGCCGTAGTCGTTTCTGGTGAACAGCTTCACACTCGCATAGCAGGTGTCTGGCTGTCTCGGTGGCTTCCTGACAGAAGCGACATGTATTATCGGGCGCTTTTCCGGGACAGTGCCCAGTGAGAGCGCCCGTCAGTTTCCTCAGTTCCAATTTGCTGAGTGAGAGAACTTTCTTGGTCCAGCTCGTCGAGTAAGAGAGAAGTGCCCTTGCTTGCCTTTGACCATCGGTCGTACGCCAGTACATAAGCTTCCTCTTTTGTTCCCAGTCCTTAATAGCCATTGCCTGATGGCTGACTGGGAAGACGCAAAAAGGTTCTGGTCCAGTGAAGGGGGCTGTCCCCCCTTCCCTGGCCAGTTGGTCTGCCGCTTCATTGCCGTGAATCTCGGAGTGACCAGGCACCCAAATGAGATAAATACACCTCTTGCTTCTGCTTTCAATCTAACCATTACGCTAGTCTAAAAGGTGTGCAAAAATGTCTAAAAGGAGGTGCTTGAGTTTGAATGATAAACTTGAATTTATCAGTGAAGTCCACCGCGATATTGCCGACTATAGAAACAAATTTTCTGTATAACGAAATTTCTTCATAACGATTTTTTTTTGCGGATTTAGCGCTTTCGTTAAAGTGAAGTTCCACTTCATAAATCACTTACAAGTGTTAACTGTTGTTCAGCTGGCTGTTAAATAGTATTTTATGTTGTTTATGACTTTGAAACATGGTAGTGCGTACATTCCTTTAGACAATATTAGCGACTCTGCAAATGCACATACTAAAATCTCGTCGATATCGCATATATTTATTGAATTTGTTAGCTAATAGTCTTCGTGTTTATCTTCGACATCTTGTTTTTACACTGCTAGAATTCATCGTTTGCAATTAGCCTCATGCCTACATTAATTTCTGGGAATGTCCGCATATTTATAGGTATGTTGGCGTTGTTGATTTCGTACACATTTCTAACCTAACCCAGAAAGAAATAATAATAATAATGAATCGTTTTTATTGACAGCAATATGATTTTTACCATTGTATATAATAGAGAATCCTACGAAGTGGAGTTTAGTCCCTAGACTATTCTAACACTCAACTCTTCTTCATAGTGTGTGAAAAAAACTTATAGGAACAAAAAAACTCAAAACAAGAGCCCTCTCTGCCCGGGAAATAGCTGACTTTCAGATCAAAGTAGACAGCATTTCACAATCTAGAGAAATAATTAACAAAAACATACATAACTAAGATAAACTTGAGCTATTACATGTACCTACTCTACAAATAGCATGTGCTTTTGAGCGCTCCTTCATTGCTGGAGCAATAATGCTATAACCTCAAAACTATGCATAGGACTTGAGATTCATGCTAATTATATAAGAGCAAACTCTGCGTGATCGGAATAATAATTCACTCGAATCGGATATCTTGTTATGTAAAGATGAATATTCTTCTTTTCAATATTCCAATGGATTTTTTTAAGGTTCTGTCAACACTATGGCACAAAAAGTTGCTTACTATGAGCGCCTTGCATGTGGCCTCAAAATTTCATTTCGATTGATTTCGTTTTGTCTGAGATATTTAGGAACAAAAATTTTTAATGCCATATTTCATGGAACAACCTGTACGATTTGGCAGGTTAACGAACTTAACCGCGACATTTGGGAACCGAACTCACCCTGAAAATCTCAAGTCTCTAGGACAATTATTCTCTAGTTCTACTTAAACGAGTGCTATATCGTTTGGCCCAAATGTTTGTAATATTCGAATTTTGAGACGAAAATGATCTCAAATGATAGGGTTCCGCTATCTGATGACGAATCCGTGGTCAACTTCAATTCTGTCTGTGAGGCCGTCCGTTAGCACGATAGCTCTCGAAGGAATTGTCCTAGAGACTTGATAGTTCAGCTCCCAAGTGTCGCGGTTAAGTCCGTCAACCAGTCAAATCCTAAAGGATGTGCCATAAAATATGGCCATTCAAAATTTTTGTTATTCAATATCATTCGATAAGCATTTGAATAGAGTCGAAAAACTTTCGAAATCTCAAGAATATGGTCCTTATCAAGAAATCGAATGTAAATTTTATTTCTCACAGTTTATGAGTTGATTGTTATTATTTATACTCTGATAAGACCTGTGTGCTAAAAAAATGTTTATCAAAACTTTGAAAATTTAATTACGAGTTGTTGACTTTATTGTCGATATGGAAGAAAATAGTAATAGATGGTGAAAATGAAGTTACAGCAATATAATTTTACTACTTTCTGGAAATAGGCCAATAAAATGGTTTCAGCATCTTTATACTCAAACAATACAATAACTACAATTGCGAAACCTTCTGAACTATGTCACAAGACTTTTAAGGACAAAAAGAAACCAATCAAAATGACATTTTCCGGTTACATGCAAAATGCTCATAATAAGCCTCATGCAGAATTTTGTGGCCATATTGTTAACAGAGCCATAGAAAAGTCAATTGGAATATTGAAAAGAATAATTCTTATAATTCCATAACAAGACATCCGATTCGAGTGAAATTTATTATGTAAATGAAGATTGATATACTCAATATACAATCAAAATTTCAAAAGGATCTCATCATCTGAATTTTTTTTAATTATGGACTTTCAACATATTTCATTTTCCCAATTGTTTCAATAATATAATTCCGATCGTGCTGAGATTTTCCATTCATATACTTATCATGAATTTCTAGCCCTGTACAAAATTTAGAGGTTATATCATTATTGCTCCACCAATGAACGAGCGCTCGAAAGTACCAGCTCAGAGCTCGATATATTCCCAAATAAATATGAAACCAAACTTTTTATAGGTCATACATGAGATCACATTAAAACCACGAGAAAAGCGCAAAGAAGAAATGTTTAATCGAAACCAAAACGGGTGTTGAATTGCAGTAGATTTTTTCTGTCGAAGATTATCTTACCAAAAGGCCGGTGTATGTTGTAATCAAGGCATTCAACACCTGTGGAACGGTAACAAGATACAAAAAACAGCCACACGAGACGTTCCCTGTCATGAAATGTCATTGTTTAACAATAAAACCGTATACTTCAAAGTCTTCTCTCAGCATGGTTTAGCATTTTTCGATTGATGAAAGTTGATAGGTCATTCAAGGTTGAGAAGAAATATCTTCAGAGGGCAACAGGTTGCATTCTTGAGGCCGCCAGAAGTAAATAACCCTTTTTGTATCATATCAACGTCAGCGCTGATATTTTATTTTCCATGGAATATTTGAAATGAATCACTCAAGAGCGCTCGTTGTACTCAAGCAAGTGCTATATCGTTTTGCCCCAATATCTGTAATTTTCGAATTTTGAGCCGAAAATGGTCCAAAACGATAAAGATTGACCCTGTCCGTGGAGCCAGCCGTCCGTAAGCACGATAACTTTCGAAGGGATTGTCCTGAAGACTTGAAACCAAACAAAATAAAATTTTGCGGCCACATGTAAGATGCTCATAATAAGCCTCGTGAAAAATTTTGTGGTCATAGTGGAAACAGGACCATAGAAAATTCAATTGGAATATTGAAAAGAAGAAACTTCATATTTCCATAATAAGATATCCGATTCGACTGAAATTCTTTTTGTGAATGAAGATTGATATAATGAATGTTCATGCAAAATCTCAAGAAGATCGCATTAACTGAACCATAAAAAAATTCAATTGGGTTATGGAAAAGAAGAATCCATATATTTCCATAACAAGATATCTGATTAGAGTGAAGTCTATTTTGTGTACGAAGATTGATATACTAAATGTTTCTGCAAAATTTCAAGAGGTTCAAATCATTAGAACCGAAAAATTAAATTTTTTTGTTTGTCAAGTTCTCACATATTTTAATTTTCGAATAATTTCCATAATAGTATTCCGATGGTGCATTTATATATTTAGTATCAATCTCCTATACAAAATTTTGAGGTAATAGCCTCATTGCTCCACCAATAAACGACCGCTCAAAAGCACCTACTCGGGGCTTTTCTTCAATTTTTTGACGATCATTATCACGAGTTAGATATTAAGATAAATCATAAACAAGGAAAAACTAATGGAGAACAAGCCAAACGGTACGAATATTCAGCTTTTCCTTTAAATAAATTCGATTATCTAATCACTACACTTATTTCAGAGAATTTCTGATGTGGTTTTTATTTATGGGCTAATAACTCGAAATTTCACTCAAAAGCTCACTAATTTACATCCTCAAGCTCGAAATCGGTTCAATCGAAAGTTTTTTCATGGGAGTATTGAAATTTTTTTTGATATGACGATAGACTTTTCTATGATTTCATTATTTTCCACAAATATTGCGTAATGCTTTGAATTTCATTTCACTATAAAATTTCAGCTCGATCGAATTGACAAATTCTGAATTATTCGTCAAAATAGATAATTAAGAAAGAAATTGTTCTGATTATGCAACCTCTCGAAATGTTGCATAAACATTTAGAATAGGAATTACCCTTAAAATAAATTTCACTCGAATCGGATATTTTTTTGTAAATATAAGATTTTTTTCAATATTTCGCTTAAATTTTCTATGTTTCTGTTGACACTATGACCACAAACTTTCGTTTGAGGCTTTTTATGAGTATCTTGGATGTGGCCGAAAATTCCATTTCGATCTGTTGTGCCCTGTCTGAGATATTGAGGAACAACAGTTATTTAAACAACTAAGTTATTGAAGACAGCGACTAATGGTCAAGATATTTTATAGTTATATAGTTAATAGTTCGAGACCATTAGTCGCTAGATTAATAACCGAGTTGATTACAATATTCTTCCGACGAGCTCAACATGAATCGTGAATGAATTCTCGATTGAAATACATTCTCATTTTGCACAGAACATACATTTGACATAATGGAATTTCTATGTTTCTAGGTTCCAGTAGAGTTTGGACATTTCTCGTAGTGTTTCTTAATACTTTGTGTACGGTTGCCATGAGGATTGCACTTAAAAATAACAAAATATTGAGCATAAGAATGGGTCATAGATGTTCAGTTTCGTACACATTAAAATCAACTTTTGTTTCGAGGTCGGCGGAAAAAAATTTTAATGGCCATATTTTATTGCACACCCTTGACGATTTTGCTGGTTAACGAATTAAAGCGCGTGTCATTAAGGAAACGAACCTACCCTGAAAATTTTAAGTCTCTAGGGCATTCCTTTTAGGAGTTATCGTGTTCACGGACGGACGGCCCTGCGAAGAGGATTGAATTTGACCACGAAATCGTCATCAGGGAGTCGAACATTATCGTTTGAGAACATTTCTGGCTCAAAATTCAGAAATTACTGGCACAAGGGCAAAATGATATACTTAGTAGTCGTTCAAGTAGAGCTAGCACTAAACAAAATTAAATACCTCAACAAAAAAATTTGCGAATTGACACAAAAATCGAATATTGTGGTCCATATTGATTCTATAAAAAATCAACACGACCCTACAGAAGATTCTAAAATTGTTTAAGGTTTTCACTCCCTGTCTCTGAAACAGAAATAATCAAAAAAATTTTTATTAAGATGAAGTACTGCTGCGAAAATCTTCGCACTTATTTGTCAGGAGCAAATTGGTGTTGAAAAAATTGTTGCCTAACAGTAAAACTAAAAAGGGAAATAAAAGAATGAAAAAGATAATGGAACGTTTCGGTGTCTATATTAGACACCTTCTTCAGACAAACTTTTAAATTCTTCGGAATAGTGTGTGTTTTTTCATTTGCAGTCTGAGTGAAAACCTAAAAAGTTTTTTAGAAATGCAGAATCCTCCCAGATTATATTTCAATCGATATCATACAAGAGTTGAGTGTCATATTATGATTTGTGATAATATCCTATCATATTCGGTCATCTTCTAACAAAAAAATTATTTCAGAATGACTTGAAGACCGGAAGATTTTTATAATGAGAGTTGCAGTGTAACAGCCTGCTGTAAGCTCAAATTCAAATATAGAGTGAAACAAAATGCTTGGAATTTGCATATAATTCATAGGAACTAGCTCACAGAAATGTAGATTATAAAAAACAAGAAAAAATGCATCTACCACAAGTTAAATTTGAAACATATCTTAAACCTCAGAGCATATAAAATGAAAACGAAATCAATACAGATAAAATCGCTTTTTTGAATAAAACGAACAATTGCGAAGTGGAATAACTAATGAGGTACTTATTATATATGTAAATGCATTCTGATTAATTGATTTCATGAATTTCCCAATTTATATTTGTCGAATAATTAATACCTTGTTCGGCGAAATGAACAGAATTCAGATTTTATTTTTGGTATTAGCATAAACTTGGCTTTGAGAGTATCAACCGATGACAAAAAATAATTAATAAAGGACAACATCGAATGGAAACATTTTAATATTTAATGATTATTCAGATTATGAGATTTCCTAGGACAATTATATCTTTAATAGTTTGTGAGCCATGATGGATTGTATCTATTTGTTGTCAGGAAGAGCTTTTATATGATAAGAGAAAATATCATATTATCGATTATTTTCATGATTTGAATTTCAATATTGTGCCTATTCAATAAAAAAGTCATAAAATTGATCAGAGCATAAATGCGAGGTGATAAAATAAAACTGAAACCAATGTCCTTTTCCTGTTTCCATCTACCATCGTAAAATATTGTATAAATTTGTCAAAAATACCATTTGGCATTAGTGCTCAAATTCATAGAATTCAAATTTTATTTGCATATTTTTCAATAAAACTATAATCTTAAACGTAAAACCTTGTTTTTAAATGTGGAACAAACAAGCTCAAAATAAAAACGCATTAAGGTATTTCATATTTCTACGTTTTACAGTAAAAATGAAATCTGAGAGCTGAGAAAAACTAGAAATCCGATCGGATCAAAATTCATTTTGAATTGATTACTTATAATAACAAGTTGATATTATTATAATTTTCCAGAATAAAAAATTTTAAAGAAATTGCTCCGAAGAAATCGATTCTTCGGGAACTGTCCGGCTTATGAGTACCACTAAAATTTGGCTTATACCTACAAATGTTGATAAAATCTGGTGCATATGATATTTCAAATACCTCTTTCGAAAAAAGTGATGTCCTTTGCTTTTCATTCAAATGGTACCTACTAATTCCTATCCCATAAAAAAATCAGTAATTTCTAGAAAAAGTAGCTCATAATTTTCGTTGAATTATTCAAGAAATAAAATATGTATAAAATCAATAATTAAAAAAAATTCTGATGATGCGATCCTCATTCAGTATATCAATCTTCATTCACAAAAAAAATTTTACTCTCATCGGATATCCTGTTATGAAAATAGGAAGTTCCCTCTAATCAATAGTTCAATTGAATTTTCTATGGTTCAGTTGAACATATAACCATAAAATTTTGCATGATTCTCACTATGAGCATCTTACATGTGGCCGCAAATTTCATTTCGATTGGTTCCGTTTTGTCTGAGATATTGGGAACTGAAATTTTTAATGGCCATATTTTATGGAACACCCTGTATGAATTTGGCTGGTTAACGAAATTAAAAGCCAGACTTTTGAAATATTCTCTGAACATTCAGTACCTATATGAATCTTCATCCACAAAATAAATTTCACTCGAATATGTTATGGAAATATTAAGATTCTTCTTTTCAATATTCCAATTGAATTTTCTGTATGGTTCTGTTAACGTTATAGACACAAAATTTTGCATGAGGCTTATTATGAGCATTTTGCATGCCGAAAAATTTAATTTCGTTTAGATTCATTTTGTCTGAGATATTGAGGAACAAAATTTTGAATGGCGATATTTTATGGAACACCCTATAAGATTTTGCTGGTTAACGAACTAAACCGCAGCATTTGGGAAACGAACTAACCCTGAAAATCTCAACTCTGTGGGACAATCCATCGAAAGTTATCGTGTTTACGGCCGGACGGATGACCCCACGGACGGAATTGAATTTAACCACGGATTCGTTATCAGGGAGTCGAACCCTATCGTTAAAGACCATTTTTGGCTCAAAATTCGAGAATTACAGACATTTGGGCAAAACGATATATCACTCATTTAAGTAAAACAAGCGCTGAAAAACTTTGCAAAATTATGTTGAATTCAAATAAAAACATTGGATGAATTTCAGGTCGTTTTCATATAAAAATATCTGAAAATCGACTCGAAAAGTGCTAAATCGCATCAACAATTTGAAATTATAGCGTGAAATTGGTTTATACGGGACGGTTAGGTACTGTGCGATTATCAGAAGAAGCTAACAATGTTTGTGTCTTCACGCATCGTTGATATCTCCATTATTCATAGTAACACTTCACAAACAATTCGCTCTCGTGGCTGGTCTACTAGAACGATTTTTCTACAAATCAGTGGATCTCCTCAGATTCTCTTTGCTCGTCCATGAAAATTTGTAGGAATATCGGTTTTTTTACAGATACCTACGTAAATTTTGGCTGCATAAAGAGAAGAATTTTATTTCTCCGAATCACTTCTATTTCACTAAGAGAGGTTCACGAAATTATGCACGTTTGAAATCATTTCTGTTTGTCAACTGAAATGTGAAGTTTTTTGGAAGTTTCGTTCATTCTTGTTTTTACGATAAAAAATTTAAAATAAATAACTTTCTGTAAATAAAAACTACCTAACATATTTTGACGAAAACGTGCTCTCGTTGGTTAATCGAACAGAGGCTTTAACGCATGGTTTCTACTTATGTCAAAAATAATACCTAATATGACATAAAAATCTATATTCGGTTTACTGACAAAAACGTGGTTTATTTTCTGAAATGGTCAGTAGCTAAGGCATGCGTCTATGAGTAGAATAGATGAAAATATGAAAATTATAATAAATATTCGTTTTACTGACAAAAAAGTACTCTCCTTGGTGAAATAACCAGTGGCTCGCATGCGTCTAGAATAAATAAACCTATAAAAATAATAATAAATATTCGGTTTACTGACAAAAAAAATCTTTCCTCAGGAAAACTGGTCAAACACTGACACATGCGTCTGTTGATAGTAGGTATAACTCAAAATACATATTAGGTACCAAAATTCTGACAAAAAATGTTTTTTTTTGTTTTTTTAGGAAATGATCAATGGTGGATGCATAGAAAATAGGAATAAATGAAAATATGACAAAAAAAATAATATTCGATTTAATTTACTGCAAAAAATACTCTATATAGGGCAATGGCTTACACATGCGTCTATAAGAAGAATAAATAAAAATATTACAAAAACATTATGAATATTCCGTTTACTGACAAGAATGTACTCTTTTGGGTGAAATTACCAGATCTAACGCATGCGTCTAGGTATACCTAGATAGCATGAATATAAACATGACAAACAATAAGTATTAGGTGTACCTACTGACAAAAAAAATTTCTACGAAGAAATGATCAGTGGCTGACGCATAAGAAATAGAAATAAATTGAAAATATAACAAAAAATAATGTATACTCGGTTTACTTCCAAAAAGCAGTAAAAAAATGAATATTCCGTAGACTACAAAAAAGTGCTCGAGTAAATTACCAGTGGCTAAGATACACGTTTTTAAGAAGCATGCATGAAAATATGACTAAAATATACAAATATCAGGTTCAACGAGGAAATTACATCAAGCTTACGCATGCGTCTATAAATATCGTAAAAAATATGACGAACAAATAAAGATTATACGATTCACTAACAAAAAATTTAAGAAAAGCCCTGTGCAGGAGCTTTTGAGCGCTCGTTCTTTGGTGGAGCAATAAGACTACTACCTCAAAATTTTATATGGGATTTGAGATTGATACCAAATATATGAATGCAGAATCTCAGTACAATCGGAATTATATTCTGGAAATTATTCAGAAAATTAAATATGTAAAAAATAAATACATAATTACAAAAACTAAATTCAATGGTTCTGATGATGCGATTCTCTTGAAATTCTGTATATCAGTTTTGATTCACAAAATAAATTTCACTACAATCGTTTATCCTGTTATGAAAATATAGATATACTTCTTTTCAATATTTTAATTGATTTTTTTTATGGTTCTATTGACACTATGGCAACAATATTTTGCATGAAGCTTATTATGACCATCTTGCATATGGCCGCATCATTTCCTTTCGATGGGTTTCGTTTTGTCTGAGATATTGGGGAACAAAAATTTTGAATAGCCATATTTAATGTTAAACCCTGTACGATTTGGCTGGTTAACGAACTTAACAGAGCCATTTGAGAACCGAATTCACCCTAAAAATCAAATCTCTAGGACAATCCCTTCGAAAGGTATTATGCTAACTGCCGGACGGACGGCCTCACGAACAGAATTGAATTTGATCACGAATTCATCATCAGGGAGTAGAACCCTATCGTTTTAGACACTTTTCGGCTTTAAATTCGGAAATTACAATCATTTGGGCAAAATGATATAGCACTCGTTTAAGGAGAACAAGCTCTCAAAATTGTTCTCTTCGAGAAAATGACCAGTGTCTCACGCATGCGTCTGTGAGAAGCGTAAAAAAATGTGACAAAAAATAATAATCATTCGGTTTACTGACAATAAAGTGCTCTCTTTGAGGAAATGACCAGTGGCTAACGCATGCGTCTCTAAGTAGCAAGGCGCTAGCTGAAGAAACGACTACCTGTACAGCTGGGCGGTCCAACTCCTTACCTGCTTCTATATAGTGGCCAGTACAGTCTTGAATCAGGACCGGTCAAAAGCACACCAGAGGCTCACGTCGGCTAATTCTTACGTCTTAAGGTCAATAATTCGACGTACGACCATGTGTTGTGACTTGATGTGATTGTGTGCCTCTTTCTTCAGCTAGTGTTTTTCATGAGATCTTTTTTGGATATACTCTGTCAGGATTTCTTGGATAAAAAAGGTAATTTAGGGCATTTTCTACATATTATCCCGGAAAATCTTGAAGGGTTCGTGGAGAACGAAATAATTTTTCGTTTCATCAAACTCCAAGGAACAGCATGAAATTTCTTCTCTTCTGTTTTCCACGTTTCTATAAGATGTCGTCGAGTAACATTTGTCAACTTTGTTTTTTCACCAATTTTCGATGAAAATCTTGAATGTAGTTATTTACATCATTTCCCAATGAGAATTGTGTACATTGGAAGACTTTGACACTCTAGCGTTTCGTTCAAATTTGCATTTTTTTATGTGCCACGAGTATATCCCAAAATCATACCTAGATATATTTCCAGTTGCCTGGGATATGATTGTTTCCGATATATTCAAATTTCATGTATGAAATATAATACTATTGTCGTATTTTATTCTTCGTCCTGCACTGCCTATCAGTGTTGAATTTCAGTCTCCTTCAGTAGTTCGGTCATTCCCATGGAAAATAGCCTGGAAGGGTTGAACGGTAACCGCATATTCAAGGGTAGTTTCTCTGGTCAGCCGGTCTTATAGGAAAGCCTGTGACCTATTCTGAAATTCTCGAACAACCCATAAGAATTAAGGTTCACACAAGGTATCTCTGAATATCACAGAAGTTTTAAAACTGATGTGATAATCAACAAAAATTAAAAATTAATAAAACGATAAAAACAATAAACACATAAAAGAATTCCCTTACTTCCTGTACTCAGAACTTACCATAGATGAAATTGGCTCTGTAAAAATGAGATTATAGTTCTTGTGTACTACATTTTCCAGTAAATTATTTCAGTCTTGATCATATTTGTCAACTGTAACACACCTTGGATTGCACAATTACAGAATTATTTTCATCACATATGTTTACGATACAACACTAGACAGCGCTAGATTATACCTTGTGCCTATTCAAGTGGAACTTTGACGATATAGATTCAATATAATATTTATATACATGCAAAGCATACCTGGTTTCGACACCTTAATATATCGGCAATTAAAGCAATTTGTCTTTCTTCCAATTGAGTTTTTGTCCATGCAAAATGCAAATACAGTGAAACTTCCCTATAACGAACGTCTGTAATCTGTATAACGAATTTCGTACAAGACATTGCACCTTGAATCCAAATTCCATGTTAAAAACACCCTCTAAAACGAAGTAAATTCTCTCTATAACGAAATATTTAAAGAACATCAATCTTTTAATGGGTATTGGTAAGAAGGTATAAGGGTGGGTTTTTTTCCGAAATTGTTCCGGACGTACGTAATAAATCCCGACCTAGATCATTACGGCGGGCAGAGAGATCCTTCATTACGTTATTTGTGTGAAAATTTCTAAAAGGAAGTGAATGATAAACTTAAATTTATCAGTGAAGTCGATCGCGACATTCCCGGCTGTAGAAACAAATTTTCCGTATAACGAAATTTCTTTATAACGATTTTTTTGCGGATTCAGCGCTTTCGCTATAGTGAAGTTGCACTGTATTTTCTTATGCCTATCTACTTATCCACGAAATAATGTCGCTTATAACATTCAAAATTATTACCATTTGGTTTATTTTTATGAAGATAAGCGACAAAAGTGCAGATTGACTTCATAGTCCTATTATACGTTCCATACAATTAAAATGCTGGACCAAATTGCTTCATATTTTTTACTTTCTGTTAGATGTGAAAGATAAGAGTCTAGATGGAGTTCACAGGCGTTCAAGTTGTGCTAGAAAGAAAGACCAATATTTACATATTTCTCTCGTAGACTCCCACTTAGAATATTCTAAAAATGCTGACCAAAAATCAAGATATAAAATGATTCGAGATAATGACCATGTACAGTGGTATGCTAATATAGTTCGGTAGTAATAATCCATAATATTATAACATTATAATAAACAGAATGTTGAAAACAACATCTATACAATTATTTTAAATGATACGCCGCCGTGTTCCTTATATTTAAAGTAGCCCTTGAGTTTAAATGAAAGCTTTGAGATCTCATATATTATTTATTCATCGATATCGTTTAATTTCCAAAATTTCGCTTTCCCATGATAAATTGGAGGTGACTGAATGGTCCACCATTTAATTGGCATTCAAATTATCGAAAAATGCTAAAATTTTTGTACAAGGCCACCGTTAAATGAATATCAAATATTACATAAATTTCCAAATTGTGTCCATTAAGTAAATGTTAACTGATTATTGAACCTCGACTGTAAACGTATGCATAATACGAAATTTGAGGAAACCATTCTAATTTTTGAATTCTAATGTTTTTGGAACAACGGATATTTATATAGAGATTTATTGATTACAGAATTTGAATAATTTTGCAATATATCACCTATAATTTTTAAATATAGATAATTATAACCGTCTGTCTCTTTCTTTTTGCATGGCATATAGTGAATATATATTTAAATGGAGGCTTATTATATCAGCAAGAATAAATTTGCATTTCAAAGGGTTGGCGAATTTGGCCATCCACTGGACGCAACCGAAAGGGATGTTGAACGACCTGAGAAGGGTGGATGTTCTTTTCTTTGCTTATGAATACATGCGACAGTTTGGTATAGGAATGTACTAATATCCATTCGTTCGTCAAGAGCTTTTCAGACGGAGCTTTCAATTCCTCACAGCAAAGTTCGACAAATTACTGTTTTTTGAGTAATTTTTTTATGTAAAACTTATCTAAAAAATCTATCAGATTAGCTTTACATACATATGAAACTATAGAACAATCAAAGAAATATTCAATGCGAATCAAACTGTAATTGAGTGACAAATTCGATACAGATTTTTTCTACGCGTGAAATATAAAGTAAGTAATTCAATCTTATATTTTGAAAATATCTCTAATTGCGAAACGAATCAAGTGCGCCAAAAAATTATTTTCATTTGATGGATAGCTCAATAAAAGCCAGTTATACGCGAATCATTGAATACAATCTGAATAGAATGAAATTAAACAAGATCGCACAAGATTTTTGGCTTAGATATGAAGATACAATTTTTTCTTATATTCTTTGGCTCAATATTTTTATCGCATATTGCCTGAAGAATTTATAAATCGATAAAGCAGATTCAAACTTGCTGTATTCGTATTGAAAAGATAGGGTCTTTAACTGATAAGACACACCTGAACTCTCTTTGTATTACAAGATCATTTTTCTCCTTACTCGTTTCATTCTGTTTATTTCATTATTGGTGTTAGTTCATTTTGACGGACGAATACTTTTCAAATACTAAAACTTATCTTGCTGCTTGAATACTCATAGTTATATTAGTTCATTTTTTTCAGTTCTCATGAAAATATTTTTTTCTCCATGATAATTCTTGGATATACGTTACACACATAAACCTTCGCGTTTGGACACCCCTTCTTAACACAGAACGTTCATACCCTCAGGTCATCGTCTATGTTTTTATAACCCTTTATTTAATGGTCCCCCATGCGCCACTGGACTACCTAGTGAATTTGTCACTGGTCTTTATATGAATTCCTTTTCTTTCGCCCTAATAAAGCCTTCTGTTTCTATGATGCCTATCGAACGATTTTTGTTTCGATTCACCAAATGAATTTTTCTACGTAGACAGATTTATTTGATTGGTCAGTGGTTTAGCATGGAAAATTCGGTGCGTAATGTAGTTTTATGAACTATTTTTGAGTAATATTTAACTCTTTAGGTTAATTATGTCCAAACCGATACTGTAGAACTGATCAGATCCGTTCTGATGTAAGTTACAAAAAAATAAGTTGATTTTAATAGAGGAGAAGGTAAACAAGAGAAAATGGGTGAACTAGAAGGAAGTAATAAATAAGTTTTCGATGAAATTTCAACTCTTCTCAATTACCATTAGTGGATAGCATAATGAACTAGTTATTTCTCATCATTTTGTTCAATTAGAATGACCAAGAACGATTCATGGACCCAATGGTTCTGTAGAACAGGTTCATTATAGGAATTTAGCTCGAAAAGTCGAGCGATTGGTGGTAATAAGAATATCAATTTCCATAATGAAGTCCAAAAGCGACATTTCGTTTTTTTTTCACGTGGACAGTGCACTCTTGATCGACAGAATAAAAATGTTCAATTTCCGGTTCAGCGGATGAAATTTGATGGACACTCGAGATTGAAGGAATTTAAAGGTTTATAGGTTGGCTTGGAGGTATCGACGCACGATTTTTCCAAGCCGTCCGACCAGTTTAACGATCTGACAGATCTGGGCCCGCCATTCAAAAATTCTGATGTTGTAAATCAAACCGTCCAAACGTTACTAATTTAGTTTAATTCATTGCTGAATATTTAAGGTGGATAGTAGAATGTGTGGGATTGCCGTGATATTTGATCAAATAGGCCATATTACAGGCTGCGCGGCGAGGATAGCTTATCATTCGATCATTTCGTGCTAATTCCTAGCAAAATTTGCCGATAATTTTGATAATAACAAAATACATTCTTTTGAAATCAAGACAATACAATACTTATAACAAAAATCCCTGACTGAGGTTAGTGTAAAACGGGGCACCATACTATTTTTTCGTATGATACCAGAGCTCAGGGAAAAATCTCAGTGGAAAAAACCCTGTCTCGACGTTATAACAAAAATAAAACTTAAAAACTATTTGAATAATGAGTCAAACCCTCTCCAAGATGCCTTTGGAATTCTGAATCTGAAACGAAAAAATCAGAGCAGAAAATAGGAACAAAAAACAAAATGATTGAAACTCTATTAAATCGATTTAAAATTAACAACTCAATTCAAAAACGATTCGGTAACTTCATGTATAGCGTCCAGGCGCAGTTTTCTTTTTGGTCCCACAAAAGTACTTGAAATCCTGTATGGTTTTTATCATAGATTCAAAGTACCAAGAAATATGTATCGGGCTGCTAATTTCTTGATGGATACTGGTTATTGATCAGAATTCTAACCGTGTTTCTCTAACTCAAGAAAATATACACTCAGAACTAATCTATGATTGATCAAAATTATTATGTTCGATCGAAAATTTTTCAAATAAATTTTCAAAATTTCTGTCAGTGTTATTTGCAACACCATCTTCAACAATTACTGTATGGGTTATTACAAACCTTTCAAGGTTCCTCAAAGTCGCCAAGATGTTAATTATTCTTGACGGATTATACATTATCATAATTTCCGTTATTTTCACCATTTTTATTGTTGGCCTGGCGTTGTCCAATTTCTGTTCCTCTTCAATCCATATAGAATTTGGTAACCACAATGAAAAAATGAGAAATGTACGCATCATCCAAAGAATTAGATTATATGGAAATTCCATCATTTCGATAGAAAAAAATCTAACCTTTCTAGTGAAACGAGCCAAAAACAGCTTAATTTGGTCTTAAGCAAAATACAGAAATTGGAACAGTTCAGTTATAATCTGTTAAAGTGAGTGAATATTGACTAATTCCTTAGAAATCAAACCGAAAGTCATTTCTTCGAAACAAAAGGAATTCTTAGATATATTTCCTGAGATATACAGGGTGTCCCATTACTCGACGTCAACCCGGAACCGGGTGAAAAGGCAAGTAATGCTGGTTGTCAGAAAAATATAAAAAAAAATCTAAGTTGCATTATTTTAAAATAATGCGCATTTAAAAAAACACGCAAAATTCCACAACCTGTGACAGTCTTTTCGCTCCTGTCGCCAAAGATATCAACTTTTTCCAACTTTTTTCTTTGCTGTTAACCTTGAATAATGCTTGTCTAAACTGTAATCAAATTTTGATACCAGCTGCTCTAGGTTTCATAAAATAGGGCTTACTTCTACAGAAAAAAAATTCGAAATAAACAATTGCGTAGTTTCAAGTGACGTGTTGAAAAAAAATGTACTACGTAGGTTTGGCATGTTTTTTCAAAAGTTGGCGCATTTAGTGAGGATTCCAAAATGGTATAATACTTGTTTAATTGTAGCTGCCGTAATTCAAATTTATTTTCGATTACCTTTGAATACACTTTTTCGTTAACTGCTTCCCAGTAATAGAGTCCAATGGATTCAAGTCCGGTGAACGGGCCGGCCAAGAGATTGGACCAGAAAGTTCGATTCATCTTCCGGGAAAAAATGTTATCAGAAAAAATATTTCCAGAGAAAATAATTTTTCAAGAAAAAATTTTTCCGGAGAAATTCTCTGAATTTTTTTTTTCTGGTAACATTTTTTCCGGAAGATGGATCGGACGTTCTGGTCCAATCTCGTGGCCGGCCCGTTCACCAGACTTGAATCCATTGGACTTTATTACTGGGAAGCAGTTAACACGAAAAAGTGTATTCAAAGGCAATCGAAAATAAATTTGAACTACGGCAGCTACAATTAAACAAGTATTATACCTTTATGGAATCCTTACTAAATGCGCCAACTTTTGAAAAAACATGCCAAACCTACGTAGTACATTTTTTTTTCAATACAGTCAGTTGAAACTAGGCAATTGTTTATTTCGAATTTTTTTTCTGAGAAGTAAGCCCTATTTTTATGAAACCTAGAGCAGCTGGTATCAAAATTTTGATTACAGTTTAGACAAGCATTATTCAAGGTACACAGCAAAGAAAAAAGTTGGAAAAAGTTGATATCTTTGGCGACAGGAGCGAAAGACTGTCACAGGTTGTGGAATTTTGCGTTTTTTTTAAATGCGCATTATTTTAAAATAATGCAACTTAGATTTTTTTTATATTTTTCTGACAACCAGCATTACTTGCCTTTTCACCCGGTTCGGGTTGACGTCGAGTAATGGGACACCCTGTATACTAGCGGAAACTTCTGTTACAACAATAAGAAATGACGAATATAGCCGAAATAATGGTACTTAATGTATCAATTCCATCATTAACAATTTCACGTCAATAATTATTATAAATACGTCCTTACATAATTCATTGTTCGAACGAAATAACTTTAGCAATAAAATGAGACTAAATGAGGAAACATTAGTTACTTCGTTATTTAGTGCAAATTCAGTAGTTGAATGGGCGACCGCTTGGTAATAAACGTTCATTTGACTTTCGAAAGGTTTTAGTCACACAGCTGATGATGAAAATTCAAGAGGTCATTTAAAATATATAAAGATTTTGTAACCGTTTCACTTTCGAATACACCCCCGTAAATTCATAAATTGTCAACGAAAACTCTTATGCAACTGTTTTTCACAATCAATAGGAAGGATTCACGGAATTTATGAGTGTAAAATGAATAGTTACAATAGAGCCGACTAGACAATAGTTACTTATTTTTATACTTTTTTATGTAAATTTGAGTATCGTGAAAAATTCTCAAAGATCACACAGTAAGGTCATCTCGTTTCTTCAAAATAATGGAAACTTGGAATGTCGACTTCAAAATTCATCAATTCCAAGTCATATCGAAAGAGGTACTGTTCAATTTTGTAATCTGTCATCATATAAATTTCGTCTTCATTCTTTGTTTTGTCGGGTTTCAGTACAGAAATCAAATTCGATTTTGTTTTGAACTCCTTCACACAATAAAATTCAAACGATTCTACAGCGTTAAAAATAAAAAATAAATACTTTTACGACCTCGTCTTTGGTGATATTCTGGTCCCAAAATTGTGAGTTAATCGAGAGGTCATAACTTTGTACAGCATTAAATAATCTTATATTTTCAAAACTTTGACAGCACTAAAAGAAAAAAAATTTCTCCAGGTTATCCAGTTGCTCTATAAGTAGAGTTATTCTAATTTGGTTCAAATCGGTGGAGTATATGTCATAATGGTTCAATGTCTCTCAGATGGTGATTGTTTCTAGATTGGTTTAGTTTTAATCTTCATTGATATTTGTCTTATTCTCTCGTATTCAAGTGGAGTTTATCATCGTTTGAAACTATATATTAATAAAACGATATCTACGGTTACCGTCAAAATGTCATATCTTTCAAACGACTGCGCTAAATTGGATAATTTTTTTTGTTGTGTTCATAATTGTCAGTGCAAGGTTTATACAACAAAATATTTCCAAGAAAATTGTTCAGAAAAAAAATAAAAGACTCTCCTCTTTCTTACGACCAATCAAGCAGTCTTAGAGTTATATTTTTTCAATCAAATTTTAAAATGCGATTTCTATACTTGTAACTTCAAACGTCGCGCTATGATGACGTACGAGCAAGCATAATTAGTGGGGATGATGGTTCACAACAGAGTGGCCAGTTCGTATCAAATAAACTATAATTCAACATTCAACCAGTGAAATTAATGTTAACGCGCACGTCACACTCAACCGCAAATTCTAATTCTTAGAATACAATAAGATTTTCCCAAAAACCTGACTACGATTGTTTTTCTTAGGGTCCATTACTTCAAAATGATTTTTCCTGGAAATGTTCATTCCAATTTAACCTCCGTATTTCGATGGGACACAGGGCATTTCTATTCTATCTGGAGACACAGAATAATACTGAATGTAACATAGATTTATTGTAAACCTCTGAGCGTGAGACAAGGCCCCTATAATATTCGTTATTTTTATGCATGAAAATACTCGGTGTCTTCACCATCTAAAGTCCACTCTATACGTGTCATTATTGCAGGGTCTTTATGTAAATAACCTCGGACTCTAGAGGCTTCCTATTTTATTTCCCACATTCCTATGTGTAGATTGTAAAATCAACAAAAGCACCCTTTCAACACATGGTGGTCATCACGGACTGTATTTTTTGTCAGGTCCGAGTCTCTACTGTCCCTTTCAATATTTGGTCACCCCTCATCCTAGTAATGGTGTTAGTGGGTAATAGGGGACCTTTTTAAGGTCCAAAACGCGCAGTGTCCAGTTACCTGGGTGTTGGAGTCATGCAGTTCTTAAGAAAGAGTTGCATATTCCTAACCTAATTATTAGACGTATGACGTATCGCGTAGTTATTATACTCGATGCGAATATATTTTCGCCTTTTCTTTCTCCTACTCTACATTCTCCACGTTCGCAGTATTTATGACTTCCTTCATTGGGCTAATACTGCAAATAAACGGATGCTTTCCCAGAAAATCCCATGATAGATATGTCTATAGATGAATGAAAGATTGAACCGGTCTGATGAAATAAATTACTCAGATCGAAGTATTTGCAGTTGGGAGAATAAATGATCACGAAAATTCAGTAGAGATCACATAATTTATAGATTAGATAAGCAGGTGAGGAATGCGTTACTCCCCTTTCAAAAGAACACCATTTTCTTGAATCTTCAGAATGAAATTCTCGAAAGTATTATAATTTCTTGAGTCCATTAAGGATGAAGTGAAAATGTATATTTCAATAGAATAATCACATTTTAATTGGGCCATTCAAGTTATAATAGTGTTTACATAGAAACATTTTAAAAATGTCTTACAGAGCCCGAAGTGGACCGAAACGATTGCAATGAATTCCTTGAAGAAAAAATTTTGAAATGAAGCGCAACGTTCACTTCACATTTTCGTAATTACTGGCGAAAATTTTACTTACTCTTAAAAAAACAGGCGTAAGCACATTTTGTAAGCACAAGTTGTGGCTTCAACAAAGTTTGATGCTGAAGATTGTCGAATCTGGTTGTCGATCTGAAAAGACCTCAACTCAGAATAATGAAAGATTCCCAATTTGGTTTTCTGTCAATTCCGGGCATTTCCTTTCAAATGCATGAGTTTGAATCATTCAAAATCTTTACACTATACAAAATTGTGTCTCATATTAGAATAGAGTTATAGTCTGTAAATACATGCATAAACTCTCAAGAATAACTCTCAGTTATTTACTATAAGATAATACAAATAGTAACTGATTCAAACATAATCTGGGATGATACTGCATTTCTAAAAATCTTTATAGGTTTTCACTCCCAGTCTCTGAAACAGAAATAATTTAAAACTTTTTAATTATATGAAGTGCTCCTGCAAAAATCTTTGCACTTGTTTGTCAGTAGCAAATTGGTTTTGAAAAAATTGTGGCATAACAGTATAACTAAAAAAAAAATAAATGAAAAGGATAATGTAACGTTTCGGTGTCTATATCAGACACCTTCTTCAGACAACTTGTAAAATCTTCAGAATTGTGTTTGTTCATTTGAAGTCTAATTGACATTGAAAGTTGTCAACACATAGAAATGTTGATTTATTTAATTTTGAAATTTCCTGATGTCATTTCTTTCTTCAATAAATCAATCAAAATACGATCTATTCTAACAGAACAATTGGCCAAATTATATACTTCATCTAAATCATCAAAATACATGTGGATTCCTTAATTTTCCTTTTATAATTATCAGGTTCCGTCATTAGGACCTTTGTATTGTTCCAGTTCATCATATGATCTCCGCTAGTTGAACATTCATGATTCATCGATTTGTGATCTTGTAATGTCTCTATTTTTGATGTTGTTCTTATGTTCCCGTTTTCTTATCTCTAAAGGTCTTGATGTCTCTCCTGTATAGGATTTTCCACGTATACAGGGAATATTGGAATATTGTATTTTTGATTATTTCTGTTTTAGAGACTGGCAGTGAAAACCTATAAAGTATTTTAGAAGTGAAAACAGTATTGAATGATCCTAAATTCTCAACACATAACTGACTGAGACTGTTTCATGTGGGTCACCCTGTATATGAATCATGAGCATTGTGCTGTTGTTCTTTCATTATTTCAATATGATGTTCTCTTTTAGTTTAGACGTAATCCATGAAAATAGATAAATTTGGCATATGTCGTATTTCTCAACTTTGAACGAAGAAATTCTTGTCTTCCCGTCAAATCTTCCAGTGATAATATTTCTTGAAATTGTTCGGTTATGCACGTTCGAATCGTATATTATTTTCGAACATTAATTAAGGTGAATCAATGTTCCTTGTACTTCACAGAAAACCTGTTTAGAAAGATACTACGTTTCCACAAAAATGTGAAGATAACGCTGACAACTGAAAATACAGTCCCTACTCTAAAAGAAACAATTATTTAGAATTCAACTTTACACTTATCAGCCTGGAGAAACCATTAAGGAAATGATTTCTGTAATGAAGTCGGACATACCAAACTTTCAATTGGATGTGAAATATCTTCATGAATAATTTGGCCTTTCAGAGATAGAAACTCTACGTACCATATGGAATTTTACAGTTAATGTTTGATTTTAATTAATAATATATATGGTAATGATCGTTTTGTTTCTTAGATTATGGGAAAATTTGCGATACAAAACTTCGAAATACTATTCTAAATGACTTAAATAATAAGTAAGAACGGTAAAATAGCATTAAGTTTCAGTAACTATAACTTCGATAAAAGAACCATATGCGGCAGTAGGATACCGGTTATGGTCAGCTAAAATCCCACTATCAAGTAACATAAAAACGGAGTTTATATATTAGATGAATGAAATACTATATTAGAATTCCCGAGTTGTATCAGAAAACTTGACCAACTGCAAGGCGTGCTTTTTCACAAAAATTCTTGAAGAAGGCAAGTGAAAATATTTCACATACATATTTTCATATTGAGAAAACGATAATTCCAATGTTCATTCTCATTTTTGAATCACACGAATAACGAACCTTACAGGACATCAGTTTCCGAAAAAAATTCAAAGCTTCCAAAAAACTTATATAAGTCAAAGGCAAGTAACAACTCCCAAAATATTCAAATTTTAATCATCATTTCCTTGATTTGAACATGCAGGTAAAATCGTTCAATTTCTAAGTTTCTTCACATAATCGATCTGAGTAAATTCCTAACTGAATGTATAAAATGAATGATGTATACCTCAAAATATAACACTAATAAAAATTCCACTGAAATATTCAATAATTTTCTATTTCATTCACCATGGTTTTTAGAGTGCAAGCACTGAACTACAGTAAAACTTCCCTATAACAAACGTCTGTATAACGAATTTTCTGTAACACCCTCTAAAACGAAGTAAATTTTCTCTATAACGAAATATTCAAAGAACATCACTATTTGAATTGAAGAAGGTTTTGTGAGCCTATAAATTGAAGATTGTATTCATTTCGATGATTACTATTTTCAATTTATCTATGTTTCGAAAATTGGTAGGAAGGTATAAGGGAGGGTTTTTTCCGATTTTTTTCCGGACGTACGTAATGAATCCCGACCTCAAACCAAATCATTACGGTGGGCAGAGAGAAGTTCTAAACAGTTTTAAATACACCCCTGGCTCTTTGGTTTCAATCAAACCATTACGCTATTGTGAAAAGTTGTGCGAAAATGTCATAATCATTTAGTTTTTTTTTATTGATACGACTTCGACAAAATCGCACATGCTCTGTATCATCGATTAATTAATTATGAAGGCCCCAAAGGTTTTCCCAGTTTTTTAAAAATTTTTTAGATTTATATTTCCCAACCGAAAATTAATTTTTCCAAAGCATTCGTAAATAAGACATAAGTTATTTCATTCAGAAGTAGCGTTAAAAGTTCGGTCAGAATTAATTTGGTAACAACTAGGATTTTTATAAATGAATCGAAACAAGTCGCTTTCAGCAATGCAATTTGATTCGGATAACACACTTTACATATTGTGTATTTTCGAAATTATTGAACTATTTTTCAAAAGTGAAATATGAAATTTTCATTTTCTGAACGTGATTTGATTTATTGACGATATATGTACATTTTTCTTCAGTCACGTAATTCCTTTGGTGGTACTGGTGATTTCAAATCGGTTTTTCCCCTGTGGAAAGCACGAAAATCATTACAGCAAGCGAATAACATATGACGACACCATCATTTAACAAACTGCCGATTAAAAGTTTTGCAATAACATTCACGTCTCGATCTGACAAAAAATATTGTTAAGTACTTCATCTCGATTATCGTGAAAAAAATTACAAATTTACATATTATCCGTTCAGTCGCAAACGTAATAAATATAATGATTAAGAGGATGAGAGAAACCGTGCTACAATTCTGATTAGGTTTGTAGCATTTCTCTCATGTATTATATATACACGCCTAGGTAGCAATTAGTTGCCAACTACTTAGACGCTTAATTGATCAAACGCAAAAGCTATTATTTTAAACCGGATGGTCTAACAGTTTTATCTTCAATAAAAATACTTTAATATTCAACGACTGATCGGGATCTAGATTAAAAAATTATTGAAATTTAGTTATCAGTCGGGTTGATCGAGAATCGGATTCAGTCTTAGAACATCCACCAGCTGAAACACGTAATTCTTAGCTTTCAAGGTGAAAACTATTAGGATACCTTTTTTTGTCTCAAATTGAGCTTAAACCTTAAGCCTCTGGGACTTTTTTTTGAAGAATAATTTCATGATAATCAGTCAGTGTGCAACTAAAAAAATCTTTACAGGGTGTTTGGCGATTCAACTTAAAATTTGGGGGTTATTAAGTTATATTTCAAGTTATCGAATATTTTTCTTAATTAAAAAGAATGATTCTTGATAAATGTTTATTTCAACTAAACAGGAATATATTTAAAGAATAACTTTGCTGCTTTTTTCAAAACTGAATTATAAGTGATCAGAAGAGAATATCCTGAGTTTTCTACATATACAGGGTGTTACATATAGTATGTCACAACTTAAGGGGATGAACAATTTCAAGAAAAAGTTCATACAAACATGGGTTCGCAAAAGCTTCGTTACGGAGCTACAGGATGTTGAAATTTCTAAAAATAATTGTTTTTTTCTTCATAACTCCTGCAGCTTTTGAGATATTCAGTCCGAATTCCGAATGCAAGCTATTTTCAACAGTCACATCATTCCACGTCCTGAATCTCATATAGAATCTACAGGGTGTTTTCTTTTCCGGAGTCATGTCTCATTTTTCCCTCTCAAACTTTTTCGCTGTACGCCACTGGTCAGCGTAAAATCAATTATCTTAGTTCAGTTTAGAAACTTTTTGGACTCTTGTAATTTTTTTGTATCTCTAACGGTTTTCGAGTAAAACATTATTGAACGTTTGTATTCGATATTTAATAAGCTTAAGTTGAGTCTCAGATGACGAGCTATCAAAATAAAAGCACAATTTTGGCATGCCATGAGGATTGCACTTCAAAATAGCAGAAATTGAGCATTAAAATCACCTTTCATTTTAAGAAATCCAAGATAACATTTCTAAGTGAAAAAATTTTCCGTAATTCACATGAAATGAACTAAAATCATAAAATTATGTGTATATTCTTTCTTTTGAGTGGTATTTCAACACTATCAACGACATCTGGTTTCAAATTATTCTGTCATGATCAGATCCTGGAAGAATATTTGAATATTCGAATCTCGGTGCATTTGTTGAAGTAAATAATTGGGATCTGAGAAAGGACCCTCTGAAACCAACTTCCCTTCCCATCGGTTAACACTTTCTCCACTTCCGTTCACGCAGACCTCTCAACTGACGGCTAGAAAGAACATCAATTTTCACAATTGTCACTGGCAATTTATTCCATTTTTTCTAATGTAAATCAGGAACCCTAGTTTATCTACTCCTCACGCCCTTATTTGCATGTCGAAAATTAATTTTTCCAAAGCATTCGTAAATAAGACATAAGTTATTTCATTCAGAAGTAGCGTTAAAAGTTCGGTCAGAATAATTTGGTAACAACTAGGATTTTTATAAATGAATCGAAACAAGTCGCTTTCAGCAATGCAATTTGATTCGGATAACACACTTTACATATTGTGTATTTTCGAAATTATTGAACTATTTTTCAAAAGTGAAATATGAAATTTTCATTTTCTGAACGTGATTTGATTTATTGACGATATATGTACATTTTTCTTCAGTCACGTAATTCCTTTGGTGGTACTGGTGATTTCAAATCGGTTTTTCCCCTGTGGAAAGCACGAAAATCATTACAGCAAGCGAATAACATATGACGACACCATCATTTAACAAACTGCCGATTAAAAGTTTTGCAATAACATTCACGTCTCGATCTGACAAAAAATATTGTTAAGTACTTCATCTCGATTATCGTGAAAAAAATTACAAATTTACATATTATCCGTTCAGTCGCAAACGTAATAAATATAATGATTAAGAGGATGAGAGAAACCGTGCTACAATTCTGATTAGGTTTGTAGCATTTCTCTCATGTATTATATATACACGCCTAGGTAGCAATTAGTTGCCAACTACTTAGACGCTTAATTGATCAAACGCAAAAGCTATTATTTTAAACCGGATGGTCTAACAGTTTTATCTTCAATAAAAATACTTTAATATTCAACGACTGATCGGGATCTAGATTAAAAAATTATTGAAATTTAGTTATCAGTCGGGTTGATCGAGAATCGGATTCAGTCTTAGAACATCCACCAGCTGAAACACGTAATTCTTAGCTTTCAAGGTGTGAAAACTATTAGGATACCTTTTTTTGTCTCAAATTGAGCTTAAACCTTAAGCCTCTGGGACTTTTTTTTGAAGAATAATTTCATGATAATCAGTCAGTGTGCAACTAAAAAAATCTTTACAGGGTGTTTGGCGATTCAACTTAAAATTTGGGGGTTATTAAGTTATATTTCAAGTTATCGAATATTTTTCTTAATTAAAAAGAATGATTCTTGATAAATGTTTATTTCAACTAAACAGGAATATATTTAAAGAATAACTTTGCTGCTTTTTTCAAAACTGAATTATAAGTGATCAGAAGAGAATATCCTGAGTTTTCTACATATACAGGGTGTTACATAATAGTATGTCACAACTTAAGGGGATGAACAATTTCAAGAAAAAAGTTCATACAAACATGGGTTCGCAAAAGCTTCGTTACGGAGCTACAGGATGTTGAAATTTCTAAAAATAATTGTTTTTTTCTTCATAACTCCTGCAGCTTTTGAGATATTCAGTCCGAATTCCGAATGCAAGCTATTTTCAACAGTCACATCATTCCACGTCCTGAATCTCATATAGAATCTACAGGGTGTTTTCTTTTCCGGAGTCATGTCTCATTTTTCCCTCTCAAACTTTTTCGCTGTACGCCACTGGTCAGCGTAAAATCAATTATCTTAGTTCAATTTAGAAACTTTTTGGACTCTTGTAATTTTTTTGTATCTCTAACGGTTTTCGAGTAAAACATTATTGAACGTTTGTATTCGATATTTAATAAGCTTAAGTTGAGTCTCAGATGACGAGCTATCAAAATAAAAGCACAATTTTGGCATGCCATGAGGATTGCACTTCAAAATAGCAGAAATTGAGCATTAAAATCACCTTTCATTTTAAGAAATTCAAGATAACATTTCTAAGTGAAAAAATTTTCCGTAATTCACATGAAATGAACTAAAATCATAAAATTATGTGTATATTCTTTCTTTTGAGTGGTATTTCAACACTATCAACGACATTCTGGTTTCAAATTATTCTGTCATGATCAGATCCTGGAAGAATATTTGAATATTCGAATCTCGGTGCATTTGTTGAAGTAAATAATTGGGATCTGAGAAAGGACCCTCTGAAACCAACTTCCCTTCCCATCGGTTAACACTTTCTCCACTTCCGTTCACGCAGACCTCTCAACTGACGGCTAGAAAGAACATCAATTTTCACAATTGTCACTGGCAATTTATTCCATTTTTTCTAATGTAAATCAGGAACCCTAGTTTATCTAGTCCTCACGCCCTTATTTGCATGTCGAAAATTTCATTTCAAAGGAATTATAATGTAAGGATCATTTCACATACTGAATCCATCCTTTGAGATGTTATTGATTTATTGACAGACCCATGCATAAATTTCGTGAAGGCTATTGAGTAACCTGAATTCCTTCTCTAACCGGGGGCTGTATTCCGACCCAGAATAAATAGAAATTTGTTTGACTTCCTCTCCAATTTCATTGGGTTCATTTACCGAGCTTGAGTCTTAGATATTTGGTATTTTCGATCAGTTGTTAATTGTTTGGGTATAGTCCTCCCTAGAACGATTGACACAACAGGTGGCTGTAAAAAATCGAAATTTATGGTGGTATTCTGCTTTCATCTATAAGCCAATCTGTAACTTTTCATAAGCTTACAGGAAAATTGCAGTTCTGGACCTCTTCGAGGGATCTGTAGCTTACGAGTACTCGACGGGTGATCGGCTGATCGGAAGCATTATTATCGAATGACATATTGTGAAGTTACGTTGAATGGTTTGTTTATTTTAGAACGAGCACCAACGTTTCAATATAAGAAATTCATGATGAATAAAAATAATATGGCATTGTTTATTGCATTGTTATCGGAAAAAAATCATAACAGGTAAAACATTGTTCAATAATATACATGACCTGAAAATCATTCTTTTTTAAAGTATGAACTTTTTGAGAATTGGAAGGAACATATCGCGTGATCAAATGAATCTAGGTTATATTTTTCATTATTTTTGGATGTACTTCATTTATTTTGATTTGATAATTAATCATTTAAGGAGAACTCACCAATCCACATTCTCACGAAAATAAAACAATCATCATATTATATCCTCTCTTCCGTTCATTTGTTTGCCCTTGACTTCACGGTAGCGCTTTTCACGCTTTTCAACACAGTTTTTACATAACTCATAAAACATCAACCGTAAACATTTGCATTGAAGAACGAATTTGGCCTGAATGTTGGTATGGACGTTAATTCCATTTTAAAATTTCAGTAGATCATCCAAATGTTTATCTAAATCTCTTATGTTCTTTGATTAGAAACTTTGAACGACGTTTAATTTTAGGTAAGTCAAATTCAAGAAAACCAAATAATAATCAAATAAAATATAAATTTCTAAATAACTTTATGGGTTTTCACTTCCAGTCTCTGAAACAGAAATAATTAAAAATTTTAAATAAGATGAAGTGCTCCTGCGAAAATCTTTGCACTTTTTTGTCAGGAGCAAATTGCTTTCCAAAAAATTGTTGCCTAACAGTAAAACTAAAAAAGAACATAAATAAAAGGATAATGTAACGTTTAATTTTATAGAAAGAACAATTTCAAATTCAGAACGAAAAATATCTAATCAAAATTCTAATGAATATCACGTACAAACAGAAAACCGTCAAGAACAACCAAATTTGTTGAACGTCATTCCTTATATTCCTGGCCTTTCAGAAAAAATAAGAAGAATTGGTTCCAAATTCAACATAAGAACTGTTTTCAAAACACAAACTGATTTGAGATCCATTCTAACCAGAATGAAACCAATGAATGAGAGACAAATATCAAAAAATTGTGGTTACAATATTCCCTGTATATGTGAAAAATCTCATACAGGAGAGACATCAAGACCTTTGGAGATAAGAAAACGGAAACATAAGAACAACATTAAAAAGAAAGACATTACAAGATCACAATAGCTGATCATGTATATTCAAATAGCGGAGATCATATGATGAACTAGAACAACACAAAGATCCTAAGGACGGAATCTGATAATTATAAGAGGAAAATTAAGGAATCCACATGTAATTCGTTAGATGAAGTAGATAATTCGGCCAATTGTTATGTTGGAATAGATCGTATTTGGAGTTATTTATTGAAGAAAGAAATGACATCAGGAAATTTCAAAATTAAATGAATCAACGTTGACAACTTTCAATCTCAATTAGACTGCAAAATAAAAAACACAATTCTGAGGATTTTACAAGTTTGTCTGAAGAAGGTGTCTGCTACAGACACCGAAACGTCACATTATCTATTTCATTTAATTCCTTTTTTAGTTTTACTGTTAGACAACAACAAAGATTTTCGCAGCAGCACTTCATCTTAATTAAAATTTTTCAATTAAGTCTGTTTCAGAGACTGGGAGTGAAAACCTATTAAGTTTTTTAGAATTGCAGAATCCTCGCAGAATACATTTCAATCGATATCTTGATCGAATAAATGTTCCATCATCAACAACTTTTGTCATTATATTCGCTATTTTTATCGAAAATTCTCGAGTAAATTAACACTAATTCATTCATATCGAATAGTAAATGTTGAAAGTTTCTGAGATCGAATCTTATTTATTATTCTCCGCTCATCTTCAGAGGGTGGATGATTAAAGTGGCATGCTAGATAACTTCTTTACAGTTAGTTGCTCATCGAAATCGCACGGAGCGTTATAAAGAAAGAAAAAAGGAATTTTTACCTGACTGTCATTAAGTCATCACCTAATCCTCGCTTGATATCGATATGCGTACGTAATATGATTGATATATTAGGGTGTTGAGGAGAAGGTTGCCCAGCATCCGCCGTTTTACCTGCTGATGCACAAACACAAAGACATTCATGCGTATACACCTTTACACACACACAGTTACATACCTCTCCAAAAACAACCCTTTGTTAATGACAATGCACTTCATGTCCTTTATTCTTATTTATTCGTCTACCTTGTTGTGCATTTTGATACTACACAGCATCTGTCTGCAACCCACCACGAAAATTATAATGACGTACCTTCCGATACGATTCAACTCTATGGTTTTCGCAATACAAGATAACCATCAGAATCTTCGAGACAAGCGCAGTATTCTTAGTGGGCGTTCTGTGTGGAAATTCGTGATTGAAAAAATCCATCGTATCAATGTAAAGCAAATGTGCACCTGTAATGGAATTCCTTTACAGAAAGTTCTTGAAAGTTTCGCTTCTTCAACATGATGAAAAACTGAGAAGTTGAACGACGGGCTCAAAAACTATGACTGGAAATGCTTTGATTACGTTCTTATATTATTGTTCGTTTGATGAAACATGAGAAGGGTGGTTTTTAAATGTTTGCAAACTGTTGTATGTTCGTATGCGGAAGAAAAAAATTAAAAATAGATGTAATTGAAGTTTCTTTTACTTTTATTTTCATATGTTATTATCGTTTATTTTCAACGACTTCGTGTTAGAGAAAAACAGACCAATAAAAATGACACGAGTTCGAAAAGAAGCTCAACATCTAGAACACTCTTACATAGACATTTCCAAGGATTTTCAGGAAAAAATTATTTCTGAAATAATGAACCCTCAGGAAATTATTTAGATTTTACGTTTTTTTTTGTTTCGAAGTAAGGTTTCCGAGAAAAACATTTTGAAATCATAAAAATAAGCAATTTCATTAGTTGAATCGCATTTTTCAACGATGAGAACTAACCACTGTGTTGTGAATGGTCATCCCCACACATCAATTCGAATATGAAAAATTCAAGAAAAGCCCTGAGCAGCAGGTTTTGAGCGCTCGTTAATTGGTGGGGCAATAAGACTATTACTTCGAATTTTTATATGGGACTTGAATTTGATACCAAATATACAGGGTGTTTCCTAAACATGCGGCAAAAATTCAGGGGGTTGTTCCTTGGACTATTTCAAGCATGTTTTGTCCTTTGATGATTTTTGAAAAACCTCTTTGTTTCGAAGATACAGGGCGAACAACATTTTTCATATTTTTAAAATTAATAATAGTTTAAATTAAAATGCGTACCGCACTGTGTTTACTAAGTAGGTACAATTTATTTTTAAATTTGTTTAACAACATTCCAATTACTAAAAACGACCAGTTTTTTGACTTAAAATTGATAAGTTCAGATGGTAAAGGAATACAGATTGAACACGGTTTTCATTTGAATTCGTTTTTTTGGCTAGAGGTGGTCATTTTCAACAGTTTTTATAGGTTAAGTTAAATTTTCATGTAATTTTTCATAATAAAATGTTATTATCTAAAATTTTGTTTCCCCTGTATCTTCGAAACAAAGAGGTTTTTCAAAAATCATCAAAGGACAAAATATTCTTAGAATAATCCAAGGAACAATCCCCTGAATTTTTGCCGCATGTTTAGGAAACACCCTGTATAGATGCATAATCTCATCACAATAGGAATTATATTCTGGGAATTATTCGGAAAATAAAGCAAGTAAAAAATATAAGTAAATTAAAAAAAATAATTCTATTGTTGTGTTGATCCTCTTGAAATTTTGCATGAACATTCAGTATATCAATTACACTCGAATCGAATTCTTTTTTATGGGAATATGGAATTTTTCTTTTCAATATTCCAATTGAATTTTTTATGGTTCACAGTATGGCCACAAAATTTTGTATGAGTCTTATTATTAGCATCTTTCATGTGGCCGCAACATTTCATTTCGATTGTTTTTGTTTCGCCTTAGATATTGAGGAACAAAAAGTTCGAATTGCCATATTTTATGGAGCAACCTGTACGATTTGGCTGGTAAACGAAATTAACTGAGGTATTTGGAAACCGAACTTATCCTTAAAATTTCAAGTCTCTAGGACAATCCCTTCGAAAGTTATTGTGCTAACGGCCGGACGGTCGGCTCCACGGACCGAATTGAGTTTGACCACGGATTCTTCATCAGGGAGTCGAACCCTATGGGTTGAGACCATTTTCGGCTCAAAATTCGAAAATTACAGACATTTGGCAAAACGTTTTTCTTTTTTGTATTTTTTATTCTTCCAGTGATTAAATCCTCTCGAGTATTCACAAGATTTAATGGCTTTATTGACGGCACTTATACGTGGAAAGTATTTTACAACGAGTGCTTAACTGTTAGATAAAAAACTGAGGCCAATTTGATTAGGCATTCAACTGTCATTTTTCCTCACTCGATATTCAAAATAGCAAAAATACATCGGACTTTTTATCTGATTTCATTCTGAAATGACCATTCATATATGCCGCACTTCTACCAACGCCGAGAACAAAACCTATAATCCCTGTATCTCATTAAAGAAATTAATTAGAATGAACAGAAAGATCGACAAAGATACAAGAACCAATTTTCATATTGACATTAAAGACGTAAAGGTTAACGATTGATAGGATACAAAGATAGCATTGTGAACGATTTGAGAAGTTTCGATAACGCCGAGAATTTTAATTGAATTCCGAATGGAAAACCGAAGCTTTGCCTTCCAAAAATGATTGCTAAGTGAAATTGTGTGTCAGATTTAAGGCTTCATTTATTTTATGCAACAAGTCAGTGATAAACGGATTTTATTGAGTTTGGGCATCTCTTCGTATCCGCACAAAACACCCACAGGTTTAGCGGTAATGGTCCATGATGTGTGGGTAGAGAAGAAATACTTTCGAATCTTGCCTCCAAAACAATGAAAGCGATTTCACACATGCCATGACAAACTTTTGGACGTCTCAAAATAGGCATATCCAGCTCAAAATGAAGCCAGTTTTTATTGCTGATTTAACCCCTTTTTTATTGATGTGATGTGTTATTGATCGTTCTTTTGTGGAGCAATAAGACTATTACCGCAAAGTTTTATATGGGATTTGAGATTAATACCAAATATAAAAATGCAGAATCTCTAATTCTAAAAATTGAACATGTAAGAGAATAATTAATTGCAAAAATTAAATTCTATGGTTCTGATGATGCGATCCTCTTGAAATTCTGCATGAACGTTTAGTACTTATATCAGTTTTGATTCACAAAATAAATTTCACCTGATTCGGTTATACAGTTATGAAAATATAGAGATTCTTCTTTTCAATATTCCAATTGAATTTTCTATAATTCTGTTGACACTATAGCCACAACTCTGCATGAAGATTTAGTATAACAATCTTCATTCACAAAAAAAATTTCACTTGAATCGGATATCCGGTTATGGAAATATAAAGATTCTTTTTTTCAATATTCCAATTGAATTTTCTATGATTCTGTTTACACTACGGCCACAAAATTTTGCATGAAGCCTACTATGACCAATTTGCATATGGCCGCAACATTTCATTTCGATGGGTTTTGTTTTGTTTGAGATATTGAGGAACAAAAATTCTGAATGGCCATATTTTATGGAATACCTTGTATGATTTGGCTGGTTAACGAACTTAACCGAGCCATTTGAAAACCGAACTCATCCTCTCTAGGACAATCTCTTCGAAGGTTATTGTGCTAACGGCTGGACGGACAGAATTGAATTTGACCACGAATTCGTCTTCAAGGAGTAGAACCCTATCGACCATTTTCGGCTCAAAATTCGAAAATTACAGACATTTGGGCAAAATGATATAGCATTCATTTAAGGGGAACAAGCGCTCAAAAATTTAGATGTTGAATTCTGTTTTTTCGCTTGATCAGTCATTGGTGAAGTGAAAAATTACACTTTATTTAGGTTATAGGATAGCAAAACTTGCCAAACAAAGAGATTTAACGGAAATTAATACCAGCCTTTCATACTAAATATATGTTCGATATAAATTATCGAAATATCTATAAATGTAATTTCTCCCGGAACTGTAAAAATGTACCTAATGCCGAACTTTTTTTCACTATTCAAATTTTAAGAGTCATCCAATCTCAAAAATGGGAATTTCAAGTGATTTCCAGAAACAAAAACATTTTAGAAATAATGGACGCTCAGAAAATCATAGTGATTATTCTTTTTTGTTTCGTAGTCAGGTTTTCGAGGAAATAAATATATGGAAATTATTAATCTCCTTAGTCTGCAGTGAAACAACTCTGCCATTCAGAAGTAACGTTTTTATAGATTTTTTACATTATAAATTATTACAGTATACGCGCATTCGAAATCTCAGGCTGTTTCATCATTTGCTAAGATGTACAGGAGGTTTCATATAAATGGAAAAAGTTACGGTATTTCCGGTACAACAGGAAGTACTATATTATCAACAAAAAATCAGATGTATTTTGTGCCATTCCATCTACCTGCAAAATTTCATAAATATTGTCCTTATCATGAAGTCATCATCCAGAATGTTGGACGTTACAAATAATGAAGAATGTACATGTAGCTGCATGGACATAAATCTCCATGTATTTCATCTTTCCAATTTGAAAGAGGCCAATTTTGCACAGAAGTCGTTCCGTATATAGCAGTTCATTCACCAGTTATACTATATGGTGTCGCGGACAAGATATAGAAACACAAAACACAAAAGAAAACTGGTATCGATGACAATTCTCATTCAGACCTGAAGAAATACGAACGAAAGAAATATTAGTATCATGGAAATATAGCTGTGAGTTATCTCATACCAGCCATCTACTTTTAATGGTGCATTAGAAGATTTAATACGGAGACTGTATTGTCAGCCATGGCAAATTATTAACCGGTTCTGACATATATAATAGATGAAAATATAGCAAATGGTATCATAACAACCTCCATTCTCTCCCTTGCGGACTCCATATGAAATATGACAGTTTGTGGCCTGAATAACTGCAACTCATTATTGTATTATTCAACAGCTAACCGTTATATCTTCCTTAGTCCAACCTCACCTCAAAAATATTTGAGTTTATTCCTAATTATCGAGATGATATTTCAAAAATCATACTTATGGTATAATATACATGACCTTCACACATTTAAATATATTAGGGTTATTAGAAATAAAGTGGAACTTCCCTATAACGAATTTCTCTGTATAACGAATTTCGAACAAGACATTGCACCTTGAACCCAAATTCCATGTTGAAAACACCCTCTAAAACGAATCAAATTCTCTCTATAACGAAAATATTTGAAGAACATCACTCTTTGAATGGGTATTGATAAGAAGGTATAGGGTAGGTTTTTTCAGAATTTTTTTCCGGACGTACGTAATAAATCCCGACCTTAATCTCAAACAGTTTTAAATACACCCCTGGCTGTTTGGTTTCATCCTAACCATTACGCTAGTTTGAAAGTTGTGCGAAAATGTCGCAAAATAAGTGCTTAAGTTTGAATGATAAACTTGAATTTATCAGTGAAGTCGACCGCGACATTGCCGACTATAGAAACAAATTTTCTCTATAACGAAATTTCTTTATAACGAATTTTTTTTGCGGATTTAGCTTTCGTTGTAGGGAAGTTTCAGTGTATATCTTTCTCGGTATCAAAAACTTTTCAAAATTATTTTTCTTCTCTCTAATAACTTATTTGAATTATGTATCAAATTATCAGTACAAAGTCTCACCAGGATCAAAGTCATATTCTGAAACTGATTCGAAACGGAACTTCGCTAATTTATATTTCCAAACAAACGATATTACGATAAACTTTTCTATGGCTTTAGTATCGCAAATCACAAAATTGTTTGCAACCTGCTTTGAATTGACGTTGAACATTTTATTGCACAATTTCAGCTCGATCGAGTTGACTAATTCTGAGTTATTCGGAAAAAATGGATAACTCATGAAAAAATAAATTCTATGGTTCTAATTATGCGATCCTCTTGAAATTTTGTATGAATATTCAGTACAAAAATCTCCCTCATTCTTGATTATTATATGAATGCAAAATCTCAGTACGATCGGTATTATATTCTGGAAGTTATTCGAAAAATGAGATATGTAAATAATAAATAATTAAAAAAAATTGAATTCTATGGTTCAGATGATGCGATTCTCTTCAAATTTTGCATGAACATTCAGTATATCAATCTCCATTCATAAAATAAATTTCATTTGAATCGGATATCTCGTTATGGAATTATAAAGATTCTTCTGTTCGATATTGCAATTGAATTTTCTCTGGTTCTGTTGATACAATGGACACAAAATCTTGCATGAGGGTCATTATGAGCATCTTGCATGTGGCCGCAAAATTTCATTTCGATTAGTTTCATTTTGTCTGGGATATTGAGGAACAAAAATTCTGAATGGCCATATTTTATGGAACTTTATGATTTGGCTGGTTAACGCGGCATTTGGGTGCCGGACTGAACCTTAAGATCTCAAGTCTTTAGGACAATTCCTTCGAAAGTTATCGTGCTCAAGGACGGACGGTCCCACGGATAGAATCTAATTTGACCACGCAGAGCCGGACCGTGGGCGTGGCGAAGGAGGTATTCGCTACGGGCGCAAACGACCAAGGGGCGCAAAATGTGGAATAATATTTTTTTATCGTTTTTTATTCATTTTGTTGATTGAGTTTTTGTTCATTAACTCTTAAGAAATATGGGAGTACAGTTTATTTGTGCTTAAAAGAACCCCTAGCAAGAAAGTTTTGGGGTAGTTTGATATCTTCCATTTTTATGTTGTTTGGAGTTCTGAATCCGAATCTAACGTTTGCTAACAAAATTTGGTAACCGAACATAGAAAAAAAGATCATTATTGGTCAGGTTTTTGCTCATTACTCAGAAACTATCAACTTTTCGTGAAAAACCTTTGCTTACAAAATAAAGTACATAAAATTTTCTACAAAATGTACAACCGCAGTTTTTTTGCGATAACCTGTTCTGGCTTGAATTAAAGTGTAAAATGAGGTATCTTTTATGACTCAATAAATGAAAAAAAAATTAATTCTTTGGGTCCGATGATGCGATCCTCTTGAAATTTTGCATGAACATTCTCAATTCACAGAAAAAATAACTCGATGCGGATATCTTGTTATGGAAATATAAAAATTCTTCTTTTCAATATTCCAATTGAATTGAATTGTTTCTCAATATCTCAGAAAAAATGAAACCAATCGAAATGAAATGTTGCAGCCAAATGCAAGATGCTCGTAGTAAGCCTTATGCAAAATTGTGTAACTATAGTGTGAACAGAATCATAGAAAATTCAATTGGAATTTTGAAAAGAAAAATCTTTACATTTCCATAACAAGATATCCGATTCGAGTGAAATTTTTTTGTGAATCGAGACTGATATACTGAATATTCATGCAAAATTTCAAGAGGATCGCATCATCGGAACAATAGAATTTAATTTTTTTCTCATTTATTGAATCATAGAAAAAACCTCATTTTCAACTTTAAGTTGAGCTAGAACGGAATTTCGCAGAACAAGCTGTGCTAGTACAATTCGTAGGAAATTTGATGTACTTTCATTTTGTTTGGAAAGGTTTTTCACGAAAAGTTTCACGATAGTTTCCAAGTAATGAGCAAAAAACTGACCAAGAATGATAATTTTATTCTTTTTTTGTATTTCTTTTATGTTCCGTCACGAAATTTTGTTAGAAAGCCCCAAATTCGGATTCAGCACTCCAAAAAACATAAAAAATGAAAGGAATCAAAACTACCCCCAAACTTTCCAGCTAAAGGCACAATTCGACTGGATTGAGATTATTGTGAATAAAAAAGTTCTTCAAAATATAATCAATAAAATGTACATTATGAAAAACATGTATTTATTGAGAAATGAATTTCTTCAAGGGCGCATTTTGAAAGTTTGCCACAGGCGCTAGAATCCTAGTTCCGGCTCTGTGACCACGGATTCGTCATCAGGGAGTCGAACATTATCATTTGAGACAATTTTCGGTTCAAAACCAGAAAATTACAGACATTTGGCAAAACTATATGGAACAAAATATAAAAAAAATACTGTCAACAAAAAAATTATTCGTTCACAAATATGAAGAAGTAACAAAACTGACTTTTTATATCATTTTGAAGATTCATCACATTTCCTTATGGAGATGTAGTCGCATCTGACAATAAATTATGAGATATAAATTCTTTCAATTAAACGATGCTTCAGAAATTTTGTTCGGATCTATATTTCACGCTTCACCGGAAATACTGACATTCTTACGAAACGGTAGCGGAAGATGAACGATGCAAATTTTTCTGCCTCGATCGGAACTATCATTAAACCCACTGACAATGAAGTCATGAAATATGTCTTTATTAGATCATGGTTCACATTCTACTCGGGTGATTTTCAATGCCCGTAGTAAGCATGTCAATTTTTTATTCTAGAAGCGTTAAAAAGCCGAAGGATCTGTGATAATTAATAAAGGTGCATTCATCACTGTCAAACTATTAGTTACAGTTCTTCGAGAGTGTTGTTACCCAGTACGTTCGAGCAGGTAACAGATTTCACACAATATCTGACTGTAACGGTATGGATTGAGGTGTTCCTACAGAGCAAGAAATTAACAATTAATACCGATCAATTTTGATGGGACTTTAAGTTCAACTTTCATTTCAGCATTAATTGAAAGTTTTGACAATGATATGGTTAAATGACACGACTTGAATTTGGCTTGGAGGTATGTTCAACCTGTTTTCTGTTATACCCAACATTAACCAAAATCACATTCATGCGGATAACCAATAATAACTGCGGTTATTATTGGTGCAGCCCTTGGTTATTCCCTTTTTGTCCTAGAACGAATAACCGGCCCTCGGCTCTAGTCGTTTGAATGTGGTTTATGATTATTTGTCCATTGTCAATATAGGTTATATTCATTTTTTTATGTTTTATGCAATACAAAATTTGCAAATGTTAATTATTATGCTTTTCAAGTTCAACTCCATGCATCCCAAAATATTAGTGTTTGAAACGTGGATTGACTGTAACGATGAATATATGTTTTTCAGAATGTTCCGCTTGACAATAAGAAAGTTTTTTTGTTTTGACAGAAATGATTTAAAGAGGGAGATTTGAAGAAAAATATACTATCCAATAGATTTGAATTCACTTGTATTGATATCGCTGTGGTATTTGGCTACATGTCACACGCCACAGTAAAGTTGGCTATTAATAAAACTTTTTTTGGGAATTTAAACACAAATTCATATTTTTCCTTTCAGTCAAGAGCTACTAATTGTAACACAAAGCTTTTACCATTATCCAAAAAAGGAAAGAATGTCTTGTAATACTCAAACAATATCAACAATCTTCCAGAACTCCGGACAATTCTATTTTAAATAATATTAACAAGTCAGAAACTTTTGGATGCGTTAATTTCCAAACCTAACTTAGAGATTTCAATAGATAAATTTAATTCCTAAATGAATGAAACTAAGCCAATAATTGAATTTGTTGCAATAGTTGTCTCAATATAAATCGTAACGTGGCTTAGCTCACGAATACAGATCTCTTCTTCAAGTTAGTATGCTTCGTCAGTCAACAACTTTTGAAATTTGCCGCGTGGCGCGTACAACCCTACTTTTCTAATAACCAGAAGTTTAACCCAGCTCTTGAGTCTGGTCATTTGTGGTTCAAATCAATGACGTCGAAGGGCTAATTCATGACGTCATTACTTTGAACCAAAAATAACCAAAACCGTTTAAAGCAATTGGTTAACCAAAATGATAATCGGTTATCCGCTTGAAATTGATTCAAGTGTGATTCGAAATCGTTACCGTAGATTCTGCCTCGAATATAGATACTCGTAAAAAAAAATATTCGATTGAAAAACATACAGAGAGGGAAATTATCGAAAAATCTTTGCGCATGCTCCATTTCTATGAAAATGTGAATATCTAACCGTTCAGACATGCGCACAATCACTATATTTTCACTTCATTTAATTCTTTGATGTGGTTGAAAGGATTATGTTTCTTCTTCTCGTGGCTAATCATCGCAATAGGTTTAAATAGCGCATATAATGTGTAGCAGTTTCCGACTGTTACAAAATCGCTACGAATGCGATATATTCAAGTTCATTCTCGCGTCGCGTGTAAAAGGTAATTGCAAAAGTAATACATATTGAAAGAACAGGCATTTATACCTATATCGGTAGCAATGCCAGGAGCACTAGAAGCATTGTTATTCGACCTAAGTTGTAAGTAATTATTATGAAAATAATAATGAAGTTAACAGTTCTATCAATGTATAATTATAGCAAGGTAGATAAACTCAGTGTTTGAATTGAACTCGAAACAAGTTTGACTAGATTCAACCCTGAATGAATATCTGAACTTGAACAATCTCTCCTATCAACTATGAAAGAATTCATCAACCTGTTAGCTTTTAACGATATTGGTTCAGGTCTTTTGCGATTGAAAGTGAAATGAAATTTGTTTTCCTAGGGTAAAATTAAATAGTTCAATAAACTGCAACTCTTGAATTAATTTCCGTACCCTTCGTCATCTTTCATGTTTTCTTCCATAATCTTTCTAAAATTTCTTGAATATTTTCGAAACATTCACAATTAAGAGCTTTTCTTCACATCCAATTGATCATATACAAATCCTATGAATTTTTTTTTCAATATTTTTTCGTGAAAAATTTCTCATTTTTTTGTGGTTTCGTTTCAGAAAGTTTGAATTGAGAGCTAACAAAATACAATACATGAAACAAAAAAGTCCCTAGCTGAGGTTGGTGCAAAACGGGGTACCATACTATTTTGTCGTATGATACCAGAGCACAGGGAAAAACCTCAGTAGAAAAAACCCTGCCTCGCCGTTTTTACAAAATTGAAACTTAAAACTATTCGAATAAATACCTTCAATATTCAGATACAAAATACGTAATTCTTGCTCTTGGGCCAGGAGGGTGTTTTAAACCAGGTCTGGCGTTCCAAGTGATGATTTTCGAATCTTCTGTTCTTCTAAGACCGCTACAGGACCCTACTGAAGGGTAATCATCTCCCATAGATTTAAATAGTGGTATTTCATCCTAAATATCGAATTTAATTTCAAGTTGATATGAAATTAAAGTTATCTTTCAGATATCGATTGAAATATAATCGGGGAGGATTCTGCCTTTCCAAAAAAACTTTTTAGGTTTTCACTCCCAGTCTCTGAAACAGAAATGATTAAACAATTTTTTAATTGAGATGAAGTGCTCCCGCGAAAATCTTTGTCAATTAGACTGCAAATGAAAAAACACACAATTCCGAAGATTTCACAAGTTTGTCTGATATAGACACCGAAACGTTACATTATCCTTTTCATTTATTTCCTTTTTCAGTTTTACTGTTTGGCAACAATATTTTCAAAAGCAATTTGCTCCTGACAAATAAGTGCAAATATTTTCGCAGGAGCACTTCATCTTAATTAAATTTTCGTTAATTATTTCCGTTTCAGAGACTGGGAGTGAAAACCGAAAAGGTTTTTTAGAAATAAAGTTATCTTTGTAGGACCAAATGCTGAACAACCAAAATTGTTCTCTCAACTGATACTTAAAAAACGAGTCGTATATATGTTATTAAGAAAGTTAAGTTCTCGGCATAAAGGTGAATAAATTGTCCTGGTAGTAATTGTAAACATGAAACTCTCCCGGGTTCAAGCTAAAGACCTTCGATAACCATAAATTGGCTTTTTGAATATAACATTTAAACGGAAGCACTGCATAGTAATAATCTTCAGTAAAATGACAGTTTCATGTCCATAATTTCGGAATTTTACAAGCCTTATCGGCCATGCCCATCTTATTCAAATGCCGTTAAAATAACGTATGATACTACGTGATCAAAATGTACACATTTATCGAAAAATGTTGTTAAATATTAGATTGTATTCACCTACACGTTGTCGCATTACAATGAGCTTTCCTACCTGAAAGGTCGTATCCCTCAGACGCGTTCCTATATGGTGATTTTTTTTATATCCTCCGTATCATATTTACAGGCAAGCCTACACTACTTCTGCAAAAATTTATTATTCGACACTTGAGGATGCAAATTCCTTTATGTGATACGCCGCTGCTAGATCGAATATTTCATTCCCATGGTCGAGAGCACAACGAAAAAGGGTTCATCATACCCTAACGCACTTTATTTGTCATCTTTTTCAGGCCGGAAGGATTGAATTGGCAGAGGAACTTTAACTTCTTCACCGAAAGGAATCTAGAAGTAGCAGTTTCTATATCTAGTTCGAATAATACGATTGATATCATTTCGATTTACTTTTTGGTTTTAATCTTTTCACATAATTGTTATTCAGTTTTATTTTTTATAATATAATTCTTATACAGGGTGACCGGACTATTGACGTCCAAAAGAAAAAAACAGGTCCCTCGTCTCATGGGGTATTCGAATCACCCCCATGTATGTTATGCGATTTTTCAAGGTTTCCGAGTTATGAATTTTTTTACGAACTTTTGAGAAATTTCAACTTGACCATATTGAAAAAGATATTAAAAAAATAGTACAAGAGTTTTCTGATATATTTTTTTGTAAATAAATCGCCATGAAATGTACTTTTATACATAAAATAACCAGCATCGTAAATTTGATAAAAATTATGGAAATGTTGGTCTCAAAAGAAAAAGTTACGTATTTTGGATCATGATCTAAATTTTCAAATTTAAATTAAAAATGTAAACAGACTACCTCATGGTTTCTCAGTAGGCTTAAAAACTGCGCTCAACATTCAGCTTTCAGAATCACTAATAAAAAATGGTACTCAACAGTCTACTTCTGCTAGAATTAGCCTTCAAAGTCAGCGAGGTGGAAAAAATCAAAGAACTAGACGTTTACACAAAAATCATTTTTTGCCATTTTAAGATTTTTCTGATCAAGTTATGATAGAAAATGCTGAAAATTTGCTTTAGGAGAAAAGTTTTGGATAAGAAAAAAAAAAAAGTATGGCAATAAATCACACAACATGTAGATAAAAAATGTATTCATAAAAATTACAATAAAAAAATAAATGAATAAATGGATTTTGCGAAGGTGTAGAATGTGTATTGAGGCTGGAGGTGGCCTTTTTGAAACGTATAGTAAATTTTATACATAAATTTCTTTTTATCTACATGATGTGTGATTTATTGCCTTACCTTTTTCTTTTTCTTATCTAAAACGTTTCTTCTAATGCTTATTTTCATTAATTTTTAGCATTTTATATCATAACTTGATCAGGAAAATCTTAAAATGGCAAAAAATAATTCTTGAGTAAATGTCTAGTTCTTTGATTTTTTCCACCTCGCTGACTTTGAAGGCTAATTCTAGCAGAAGTAGACTGTTGAGTACCATTTTTTATAAGTGATTCTGAAAGCTGAGTGTTGAGCGCAGTTTTTAAGCCTACTGAGAAACCATGAAGCAGCCTGTTTACATTTTTAATTTGAATTTGAAAATTTAGATCATGATCCAAAATACGTAACTTTTTCACTTGAGACCAACATTTCTATAATTTTATCAAATTTACGATGCTGGTGATTTTATGTATAAAAGTACATTTCATGGCGATTTATTTACAAATAAAATATATCAGAAAACTATTGTTCTTTTCTTTTAATACCTTTTTTAATATGGTCAAGTTGAAAATACTCAAAAGTTCATAAAAAAATTCATAACTCGGAAACCGTGAAGAATCGCATAACATACATGGGGGTGATTCGAATACCCCATAAGACGAGGGACTTGTTTTTATCTTTTGGACGTCAATCGTCCGGCCACCCTATATAGCGAAATTAATACGGATGCTTTCACTGATTTCAACATTTTTTTCTCGAAACCTGACAACGAAATAAAAAATATATAATCGCTATGATTTTCTTATATACAGTGGATCTTCCCTATAACGAAAGCGCTAAATCCGCAACAAAAATTCGTTATGAAGAAATTTCGTTATACAGAAAATTTTTTCTAGAGTCGGCAATGTCGCTGTCGACTTCACTGATGAATTTAAGTTTATCATTCAAACTCAAGCACTTGCTTTTAGACATTTTCGCACAACTTTTCACACTGGCGTAATGGTTAGATTGAAATCAAACAGCCAAGGGTGTATTTGAAAAGTTTTCGGAAGGATCTCTCTGCCCGCCGTAATGATTTAGTTTAAGGATTTATTACGTACGTCCGGAAAAAATCGGAAAAAAACCCACCCTTATACCTTCTTACCAATACCTATTCAAAGAGTGATATTCTTTGAATATTTCGTTATAGAGAGAAATTACTCCGTTTTAGAAGGTGTTTTTAACATGGAATTTGGATTCAAGGTGCAATGTCTTGTACGAAATTCGTTAAACAGAGAAATTCGTTATACAGACGTTCGTTATAGATGTTTCAAATTACTCTACCAATATTGAAGATATAATATTAATTCAGTGTTGAAGAAAATTGAAACCCTGCAGTAATGAAGGACATCTAGCAGGTGTCAGAAAGACTATTGCTTCCGGTGATCCATTGGAAAGTATATTTAAAAATACAGATTTCGAATATTTTCATTCTAGATCAATTAACTAGGTGCTGAACGTTTCAGTCTAAGGCTAGCGGAATTCCAAACTCATTAATTTGGAGGGTGTGGTCAAGCTAGCTGCAACTTTCCCGCATATATCAATAAAGTCTTGAATCAAAGACTGATCTGCATATTCACTTTAAATGTCATCAGGAAAGATCTAATCAGTAGCCGAATTCATTTTAGATTTTACATTTAAATAGTTTCATAATGGGTGTGTCCGCTGCTTGAAGTTAGTGCTTCCATCATGCCATTTATTCAAATCAAAATTGATATGTAATTTATTACAATTCCACATCAAAAGTGAGAATAAATCATTAGTATTTCGCTGATAGAATTGGAGCAACTTAGTTCCCAGTCTCCGCTTGCGACGCCCCTACAATGATCGAATTTTTATATAACATAATAGATAACTTCTATTAGAACATTGATAGAGTAATCGGACACGTTGTTTTCAGCGTAGAGCATTGGCTTAAGGTCAAAATATATCTGTTAAATAAGGCGAAACGATCTAGTAGTTCCAGAGTTCATCTGAAAAAAAATATGATCTCGACTTTTTTCGAACCAAAAGATCTGATCAACCTGAAATTTTTTAATCGCCAAAGATAAATTAATTCCTCAAAACATATCGTTTTTTATTTTCAAGAAAATCACAACTGCGGTTATCATTGGGTCAGCTCTTGGTTATTCTCTTTTTTTCCAAGAACTAATAACCGGCCCTCGGCTCTCGTCGCTTGAATGCGGTTTCTGATTATTTGTCAATTGTCAATATAGGTTATATTTATATTTTTTTATGCTTTATACAAAATTCGATTTGCAAATGTAAATTATTATGCTTCAAGTTCAACCCCATGCATCCCAAAATATTAATGTTAGAAACGTGGATTCAATGTAACGATGAACATATGTTTTTCAGAATGTTTCGCTTGACAAAAAAAATTTTTTTGTTCTGGCAGAAATGATTCGAAGAGAAAATATTACCAAAAATATACGTGAGTACCTACACTATCCAATAGATTTAACTTCACATGTGTTGATATCGCTGTGGCATTCCGCTACATCTCACACGTCACAGTAAAGTTTGCTATTAATAAAACCATTTTCTGGGAACTTAAACACAGATTCATAATTTTTCCTAACAGTCGAGAGCTATTAAGTGTAACACAAAGCTTTTCCCATTATACAAGTAGAGAAAGAATGTTTTGTTATACTCAATATCAGAAATCTTTAAGAACTTCGAACAATTCTATTTCAAATAATATTAGCAAGTCAGAAGCTTTTGGATGCTCTAATTTCCGAACCTACATTAGAGATTTCAATAGATAAGTTTAATTCCTAAATGAATTGAACTAAGCTGATAATTGAAATTGTTGAGAGAACTTTCTCAATATAAATCGTAACGAGGCTAAGCTCACGAATACATATCTTCTTCAAGTATGCTTCTTCAGTCAACAACTTTTGAATTTTGGAATTTCAATTGGAATATTGAAAAGAAGAATCTCTACATTTTAACAACAACAAGAAGAATCTCTATAGTTCCATAACAATATAACCGATTAGAGTAAAATTTATTTTGTGTATGAAAATTGATGTACTGAATGTTCATGAAAAATTTCAAGAGGTTCGTATCATCAGAACCATAGAATTTATTTTTTTCAATTGTCCAGTTTTTACATATATCAGTTTTCAAATAATTTCCGGAATATTATTCCGATCGTGTTGAGATTTCGCATACATATACTGAGCATGAATATCAAGTGTTATACAAAATTTTGAGGTAATAGATTATTGCCCAACCAATAAACGAACGTTCAAATTCACCTGCTCAGGGCTTTTCCTGAATTTTTTTAACTGTTGCTTTTTTTCAGGAAACGAAAGGAGCATTTAGATTCAAACGGCAGTTCAGGAACCCAGCCAACGGCGGGTGATATAACAGTGGTGGGCCAACGTGGTATGGCAGAAGTTCCTGAGGGGGCAGCGCCTCCATCTGACGACCACCAAACTTGGAGGGCATACTACGAACATCCCCTAACTGCAGCCACTACCGCCATGTTGAACATAAATGGTGGTGCCGAGGAAAATTCCCCCACTATGGGTTTTATTTATGAATACTATAAATTACCGGATTCTAAGGAGAAACTTGAGAACATATGGCCGTGAGTAGATTGTTTGCTTTACTCAACTTCGATGAAATAGAGTGACAAAAAAGTTACGTACATCGCCAATAATTCTTGAACGAAGAATTTTTAAGGAAAATCCTCGCACCCGTGGATTTTCAATTTCAAAAGCAATTTATCTTATGCTTTTTCAAATAATTTTTCGTACAAGATTTATTGACGAGTGACGTTACTTTTTTGGTACGCTGTATAATACATTCGATTCGATCGAATTTCTACTACATTTTCCAATGAATTTAGCAGTATGGTATCAATAATAGCTCTGAAAAAGGCTTCTAATACTTCAAGAGTTGATGTTTTGCCTGCATAAACAAATGACTTAACAGATCCTCGTAAGATTTTCCACTGAGTGGATAGACAAACGCCAACAAGTTAAGAGATGCAATACAGCAGCAACATTCTCTCAGTACGCATATTTCTTCATCTTGTTGATGACTTGGGATCGAGACCAGTAAAATTAGTGCGAAGCGGTTATGTTGACCGTAAAATTGTTCTATGAATTTTGTGAACAGATTTATTTTTTCAGTTCAGAAAATGTTCATGATTTCAAAGCTTTGTTCTGGCTTTGAACGGATCTTGGTCAATAGAGGAGTACCATAGGTGGCCTACTACTCAAAATACACCGAAAATACTGAACATGTGAAGATTTCAATAAATTTTTCGTTCTTTTGTTTTGAAGAAAGAAATTTAGCTTAGAAACTGGTTAACATGACCTCTTGGGGGTGATGTGGTGAAAACATAAGAATAAAACATTCATTGAAATCATCAAAGACCTTCATGACATTATTTCATATTTTCAGTATGATTTAAGCTTTCGAATATAAGTTGATTAATTGCATAAAGAAGGGGGGTAAGTTTTAGTGCATTTTAAGCAGTGTGGACCTCTTACCATACTCCTCCATTGCCTAACCTCAGAGAACAAAAAGATCAACAGAGGTTGACTCAACTATGAAACCATAAAAAACAATCGTCAAAACTCCTCATGTAGTTAGAAAACAATCCCAAAACATCTTCACTTTTAGATAGGTGATCGATTTTTCGAATGAACATTGAGCTTAATAACGTAAGCTTTCGGTTTCAAGAAAAAAATTTCCCTGTCTTTATGTATAGCATAATAAAGAGGGCGTAAAATATGGCGATGATGATCAATACTTAATTCTGCCAAACGACTTCGTTTCATGTTGGCTTGCACTCCATACCATATGTTTTTTTCAACAGGGCATTTTGCCAATCGTGCTATGTAAGTAATACTTCCAAAACACGCGAGCTGCTGTTGGTACTGATCGAGCTTGACGAAAGAAATAATGATCACGATATACTGAATAAGCGATGGTTTGCAGTATCATCAAAGATTCATGAGAAGCGCTCAAATGGAAAGTCTTTCAGAATATTCCACTGGAGCAAAACGGAAAATACTTATCAGGGTAACTGATATTACGTATGACATTTGACATATAAGTCGGATAGTCAATGAGATCGAATTTGATTTATTCCAATTAGCGAAGTCGACAAAATATATTGCAATAATAAAAGGTGTTTCAGACTATAGAAGAATTAATAAAACACATAAATTGAGTCCATTTACAAAAACTTTTTATTATAGGATAATTTGAGTATCAGTTATGGAATTTATGTGCGAAAAATAATATCTGACAAATGCCCTCTTCTTGCAGCTAGACAAACGTCCACTCTTTTGTTGAAATTTTTAATGACATATTGACACAATTGAGGCTCTATCAGCCTCTATCTCACTAATGGCACGAATAATTTCATCCTTTAATTCAGGAATTGATTGTGCATTATTCTTGTTGACCTGGCTTTGTACATAACCTCAAAGAAAATAGTCCAACGGTGTCAAAATGCGCCTCATTGGGGAACATGGTTGTTCATTAAATACACGTGATTTTCTTAAAACACCTCTCAAAGAACGTTGATTTTCATAAGATAATTCAACAATTTGAACGCGTGGTTATTCGTGTACGAAGCTATTTTTATACAGTGTGTCTGGTCATGACCTAGCGATAAAATAAGGGCATCAAATATACCTAATTTTATCGACAAAAACTTACTTACTTACTTTTTTATTTTAGTTGGTCCTTCCAAATAATATCGATTTCTTTGGACATAAAGGTCCTACAGGTGTGAAAAAAATGTTTTTTGAAAGATGATACTACCATCCTTTATCAAAGTGGAACTATATGAAAACATTTAACTCAGAAATGTCATAAAACAATTCTTTAAAAAAATTTAAGTTGAAAAATGTACTGATTTTGTCAGTTAATCCGTAATAGTACAAGAACTAGCACATTGATATATAATTTTTTCAATGAGCTTACAAGCAAGGATATTAGCTACAAAACGATACCAACATAATTTCTGTAAGTTACATAATTAGGAAGTAATTGCTGTTCGAACATGACCTTTATGAAAATTGATAAAATAAAAAAAATTAAGTACTGTAGTTTCGATAATTTTTAATAATCAAACAAACAAATTAATCATAAAAATTGCTCAAAATGGCTGCCTCTGCTTTGTAGGTAGGCAGTGGCCCTCATGACTACCTTTAGCAACAAAAAAAATGTTAGGGGCGCTCGCGTAGTGGTCTTGTTCGAACAGCAATAACTCTCAAATCATGTAACTTACATAAATGATGTAGGTGTTGTTTTGTAGCTAATATCCTTGCGTGTTAAATCATTGAAAAAAATTATACTTCAATCTGCTCGTTCTTGTACTATTGCGGTTTTACTAAGAAAATCATTTTTTTACTGATACATTTTTAAAGAATTTTTTATGGCATTATCAATTTACATGTTTTAATATTGTTCTACTTTAATGAAAGGTTGTAGTATCATCTTTCAATAAACATTTTTTCACATCTGTAGGACCTTCATGTCTAAAAAATCGATATTATTTGGTAGGGCCAACGAAAATAAAAAACTAAATTTAAAATGGGGGCTACTCCAAAACAAAAGGGGGTAAACTTCCCAATGAGGATGTTTTTGTCAATAAAATTAGGTATATTTGATGCCCTTAAATTATCGCTAAGTCATGACCAAACACACTGTAAATGTCATACATAACAATTCTTAAGTGTAAAATGCCCAGATTAATATATCAATTATCTTAAAACAAAAACAAACCGTTACCGAAGGGGGCTATATTAAAATAATATAAATTGAATAGTTTTGAATTAACTTATCCATCACAGAAAATAATTATATACCCTCGAAGCCTTCTTGAAATGTATGAATAAAGCAATAATCATGATACTCCACATTTAGATTCACTTCGTCATAATCTTGAAGAGGAAACATTTGTCTTAGCCTCGTTATTGACAAATCGCTGAAATATTTCTTTCATCAACAAAGCTACAATTCCAATTGTTGCATAACTATCTTATAATTCTTCATCAACATTTCCTTGATTTATATGGCTTCCTCAGGAAATTCTTTCACTCACATTATCCTAAGCATTTCCACATATCGGACAAATTGAGTTAGCGTTTAAATCTCATCTTTAGAAATTGGAATGTTGCTTCCAAGAACGTGTTCGATAAATTGTAATATGTGAGCCTCTTTTTCTTGGGAACTTTCTTTTTCGTTTTAGAGATCTTAAAAATTTTTTAATTTTTCGAAAGACTAACTTATCCGAGAATTTGACTCGAAATTTTCGATTCCTCACAGAATTCCCGTTGGAAATCAAAGACCAACATTATTTATATCAATTGTGTACAGGTGGGCCGATCATATAGGTATTGTTAAGTCGGAAAAAAATAAAACCAGAGAAACTGAAAAGTTTGAAATAATCCAAAAATTATATTTTAGGGAAAAATAGAACCTGAAAAAGTTCAATGAAAAACAGAGAGACTATCACCAACATAATATTCATAAAGCATTATTTTTAAAAATACAAATATCATTAACAATCGTTGAGAAATAGAACATCAAAATTTCAAATAACTGCGTGTTGTTCATCTAGAATATCTAATCCGAGTAGGTACAAATACGGCAGAATTTCTGGTACCTTATTCTACCTTGCGTATTGTTTGTACCTTCTTGTTGATTTGTACGCCTCTGAGAACTAACAAATATTCGCATTGAAGAAGCCAAAATAAATCCGTAAAAATTATGCAGACTGTCGAGGTATCGAGGCGCTATTTAAAATATTTTTTACTTTAATCCCATTGTGTACTGTAATATATAGTTCAGTGTGGCAGAAGGTTGCCATAAATTCTACCGTAGACGTTTTTAAATTGCACGAATGTGAGGGATCCTGCACTTTATATACAAGCGTATATAATGTATTAAAGTTGGCATAATGGAGTGATCGCATTTTTATAGGAATCGTAAATCATATTCCTGGTCTTCGTCCTACAATTTCATAACAATATGAATCTGTATTCCAAAAATTTCCATGTTGATAAAAGACTGGAAATGAAAATTTCTGGTTCTCACCACAAAAATTCTTTGATATGATAATAATCATTGTCAGAACATATAATACCCTTTGTAAAATTTTTCCTATTTCACTTCTTTTTCTGAACCGATATATAAAAGACTCAGCAATTTTAGTATCAGGTAATAATTATTCAGATTAATTCACTACATATGAACGAAAAGAATTTTGTGTTCTAAGTATATTTTTTTCACTGAAAAAAATATTAAAATCTCAAAACTGAATGAAATTTTGTTGACAACTAGGCTATGATGAATGTTTTATTGTGTTCGTATGTATAAGATTAAATAAATAATTAAATTTTCGAAAGAAACAGTTTTCATTATATTTAAAAATAATTGCAAAAAATAATTGAAACAAAATTGAAATGAATTGAAATTTGAAAATATTCATTAGTATGATTTTTTGCATAATTATGAAATAATTTTTACAACTAAGCTAAAATTATTGTTTTTCTGAAATTGTTGTTGTTGAAACAGTTCACGAACACGTAACGTCATTGATGAATAATTGCCGTTTAATTGGAGAAAAATAGCATAAAATTAATAATATGAAACTATGGTGACTCCGCAGGAAGTGAATTGATTATTTCATTTGTTTATCCTATCATTTATTTAATTATATTATGATATTTTGCATAGGCACAAAATATTTCCGACTTAGGCATTAATACAAAATAAAAATTCACGCATTTGAGAGTAACGCAGGTATAATATAAACAATGAAAGCAGAGAATAATATTAATTGAATAAAATCGACCAATATTAAATTAATACTTCGGAACTATCTCGTCAACGCACAAGGCATTAATGATTTTTTTGAAAATTGTATACTTACAGTTCAGAGTCTTTCTGCTGAAAATATATTATACACCAATTTGATTTACTTTGAGAACAGTAAAAAATAAATTGGAAAAATCTGATCAATTGGCACCTGGCAACAAATGTTTTCGTTTAATTAATTTTTTTTCGTTTTTTTAATGTTTTGGACTTATTTTTGAAATAAAATACCTATTTCCTCTGAAAGTAAAATCAATGATAATTTCAGATGAGTTCAAAAATAGTTATAGAAAACAAACTCTTCTGCTTCCCTGCATTGATAATGTTGCATTGGATGAGAAAATGTTCGTGTTCTAAAAGCTCATCTCGTGTCGGTTCTAGTAAAAGCGAGAAGCTTTCTGAATTCAAATGTGATAGAGTAGATGAGCGATTTAATTCAAGCGATCTGGTTATTCATGCATGCTGGAATAACTATCAATAAAGTTAATTAATTACGGAATTATTATATATTCCACCGACTGTAATTGGCATCTCTTATATATAAAATTGAAGCTTCAAACAAAAAATCTTGAAACTGTTGTAAAAACACCACCCGGCTTTTTGCGAGAGTGTCTCTTGCAAAATGAAGTCATAAATCAATTTTAAATTGACCAGCCTTGATGGCGTAAAACTGAAAGTGAATTAATTTCCAGCTGAAGAGGATGTGATGGACAATATAATTAATACAGAAAAATAACCTTACAAAATTCATGGTATAAATTTTAATGAAACAACCAATCTGGCGACTTTAATTGGTACCAAGATTTTGTCCGATGATATGGAATATTTCAAAACCTGTCGAAGTCCTAAATTGGTAACGTGTTGAAAAACAGATTCCTTTTTTACTCCGTGAGATTTTGTGAGAATATACCAAATCATTTCTCCTATATTATGCATTGATATTCCTAGTTTTTAAATGGAATAATTTATATTTTGCCGGGATTTTTTCGTAGTCTTAACTCGGACTTTGAAATAAGAGAATTCCCTTTAAACATTCCTGGTCATTTTTGGGTATTTTCATCGAAATAAATAAAAAAAGGTGAAATAGTCAAATTGAAAAAAAATTCGATTCTTTTCCTCATTTCTTATCCACAAAAAACTTTTTCCGCTGACCTCGAAATAAAAGGTGATTTTAATCTGTACGAAATTGAGCATTAATGACCCATTTTAATGCTCTATTTTTTGGCCATTTTAATGTACAATCCTCATGTCAACCGTACACAAAGTATTCAGAAGCACTACGAGAAACTTCAAAACTCTACTGTAACATAGAAACATAGAAATTCCATTATGTCAAATGTATGTCTTGTGCAAAATGAGAATGTATTTCAATTAAGATTTTATACACTATTAATATTGAGATCGTCGGAAAAATCTTGTAATCAACACGGTTATTAATCTAGCGACTGATGGTCTCGAACAATTAACGCGTTCGCTCCGCTCACGCATTAAAATATCTTGAACAGTAGTCGCTGTATTTAATAACCTAGTTGATTAAATAACTATTAATGCTTCCTATTCTCCATATATAAATGTTTGACATTATTTTTACAATACCATGCGATGAAGAGATAGAAAAGAGTTGGAAAAAAATGCTATGGAATATCTCTGAACAATAACTGAGAATTACTTACATTTTTTCTATATACAGATATTTTCCCCATCCTGAGAAAAAATCAAATGAATAATAAATAAATAATTATAAATAATAAGTTATCATTTGGCCTGCATTCGACAGCCGTCGTAAGAAAAACACTCAAAAACTTTCATAAAAACAACCTTCGTCACTCTTTGAAAATCTTTGTCATTTTTGACAGTTCTCAGAAAACAATCATAGATGACTTCGATGGATTGACGATTGAATCAGTTTTTTTTACTTATTATTAAAGCCCATATTGTTTCGAGGTCAGCAAACGGTTCACTCATTATATTTTCGGTAATTTACATGAAAGCCGCTTCTTTTAATTTTCTACTTCAATTTTTCTTCTTATGATATTATGGAAGCTTCACTTCATATTTCAATATTTCTTATAAAGTCTCTACCACACTTACATCCTGAGAAACTTTTCGAAAATTCTTTTCTTCATTCAGATACTTTTTCAAATTGCCATTCGTAGCTCTGGGAAAAATAATTATCAGTGACGAATTTCTACGTGATATAATCGTTCTATTTCCCGAAAAAACCGATGCGCCTTATTCGCAGAGTATGGATTAACGGCACTTTGAACCCAATTCATCTGTAGTTAGTTATCAGGCTAAATCTCATGTGCTGACTCCAAATTGGTACAGACTGAAGCAGATAAAACGAAAACTATCTTCTCTTATCTTCATCCTAATCAAAATGGTGCGAAAACCGTAACACAAACTGAGGCTTGTTGAATACACAAGGAAGGTAGAAAGAATTCTAACCCTGGGGTGAATTCACTGGCTAAGAGTACAATATCCTTACATATGTAATTTTAATCCTACTTATTAGAATGCCTATCTGAGATCTGCATAGTAACATGATACTGATAATATCAGACTTGAAACCCTGTTCTCATCCGACAAATTATATTGAAAAAAGGTCAGACCCCCAAACGAGAGATTTATAATACGAATCTCATGATGTCTGGGATCCAAGATAGTCGTTGCAGTGTTCGTTAATTTGTTTTATTCAAATAAAGTAGTGATTTTGATATATTTATTATTGAATCTCGGTATCCACGAATATCCATCATTTTTTTATGATGAGGAATCATAGTTATGATTTTTTTTTTAAATTATGTCTGTTGGTAGCTGGTCATTGAAATTAATTTAGAATCAACTACTATTTCACTAGTCAACGTTGATGCTCACACAAGAATAAAAATAATATACAGTGAAACTTCTCTATAACGAACGTCTGTATAACGAATTTCGTACAAGACATTGCACCTTGAATAAAAATTCCATGTTGAAAACACACTCTAAAACGAAGTAAATTCTCTCTATAACGAAATATTAAAAGAACATCACTCTTTGAATGGGTATTGGTAAGAAGGTATAAGGATGGGTTTTTTCCGAAATGTTTCCTTACGTACGTAACAAATCCCGACCTTAAACTAAATCATTACGGCGCGGCGGACAGAGATATCCTTTTGAAACACCCCTGGCTGTTTGGTTTCAATCTAACCATTACGCTGGTATGAAAGTTGTGCGGAAATGTCTAAACGGAAGTGCTTAAGTTTGAATGATAAACTTAAATTTATCAGTGAAGTCGACCGCGACATTTCCGACTATAGAAACAAATTTTCTGTATAAGGAAATTTCTTTATAACGAATTTTTTTGCGGATTTAGAGGGAAGTTCCACTGTATAATAAATTTTTTCATCGAATGATTTTTTCTTAATTGAATCAATACTGACTATTCAGTAATAGCAGGCCACCATACTTGCCTTTTATCCACTCAGTTATGGCCCATAGTCATCATAATCAACTCAGATCAATTTGAATAGTTAAAAACATGATAAGGGTTCGTTTCATGCACAAAAATGTCAGCAGAATTTTCATACTTACCACGTTTTATCACTTCATAAATGCAGATTTTCTTATATTTTCATTGTAATTTTCCTACATTTCTTTTGATATATTTTGTATACCATTCCAAATCATTTCAAAGCTTGTGGTAAAAAAATCTTATTCCAATATAACTTCTCAGGATTTGGGTTGAAAAAAATTCTATACGGCCCGTAATTATTTTCCTGTTTTGTCAGCCCCTCCTTTTGGTTGGACTACGAGGATAAATGTGGTTAATTTTTTTACCCCTGTAGAAGTTAATTGACCTGCCAAGCAAGTTGGGGCTCTTTTTCAAGGGATCCTTCATTTTTTGACCGCATTAAATTCTGGGAATGTTTATCGGATCTTATTACACTATCGAAAGTATCGAATGAAATCTTTGAATAGGAAAAATTGACATTTGAATACACTTTGATTTTGTTTATATGATTGTACTGGGTTAATTCTGCTTGTTCTACTTTCTGCTTGACGTTTCAGAAGTGTATTACTTTCTTAAATATATGTATTTTTTGACTTTGTGCCGAAAGTTCTTTTAATGAAATCCTTTTCACTAATTCTTTGAATCAGATCCAACAATACAAAATCAAAATTTTTGAATGGTGATCATGTAATACTTAGCTGAATATCCACACCAATACGCTCCTTAAAATAGAAAAACTCTATTTTTATTTAATTCAGGAATCGAAAGAATTTCAAGAACAAGAGATTGAATTTGACCGTTGTTTGTGGCACATTCATGATTATATCGGTTTTTTCGTTTTGTTTTTTTCGGATGCACTATTATGATGTATGAAAGAAAAAAACATTTTTTCAATGAAAAAGAAGACTTCTCCTAATTTGAATATTTCAGATTATTCTTCGAAAAGATTCCATCGTTCATTTGCTGATATTGTGAAATACACATGCTATATTTCTCTTCATACGAGAAATTCGGAAAATCTTCATCTAAAAGAAAAAATACTCGATTCTAGTTTGACCAAGAAGCCTATTTGAGTACATACTTCCGTATAACGAAAGCGTTAAATCCGCAAAAAAAATCGTTATAAAGAGAATTTGTTTCTATAGTCGGCAATGTCGCGGTCGACTTCCACTGATTAATTTGAGTTTATCATTCAAACTAAAGCACTAGACTTTCTCGCCGAACTTTTCACACAAGCGTTATGGTTAGATTTAAACCAAACAGCCAGGGGTGTATTTAAAACTGTTTCAGAAGGATCTCTCTTCCCTCCGTAATGATTTAGTTTAAGGCCGGGATTTGTTACGTATGTCCGGAAAATTTCGGAAAAAAACCCACCCTTATACCTTCTTACCAAAACCCATTCAAAGAGTGATGTTCTTTGAATATTGCATTATAGAGAGAATTTACTGCGCTTTAGAGGGTGTTTTTAATATGTAATTTGGATTCAAGGTGCAAATTCTTGTACGAAATTCGTTATACAGACGTTTGTTATAGAGAAGTTCCAGGCTATATGACAATTTTCAAAAAATTCTTTCAGAATTAAGTTAACGGTGTTTCAAGTGAGGGTTGGCATGATGTTTAATTAAAATTGGTTCCCGGCAGTTAATCTAATCTAATAGAAAGACGTGCAGTATCTCCTTTCTCCCTTTTTCGTCTGACACCCGATATCAAAAGAACAGTAGCGATTTTTTTGACAATGTCATCACTCATCCTGATCCCTTTCGATTTCTTATACAAATTCAGTCCCATTGTATGTATCGGCATCATTCTTATTCATATATGGAGTGTTTAAATAAAAATACGAGCGACTCAAGAAGGGGTTCGATTGTCAAGGGAACGCGGGACTTCCATGCCTACAGTATTTTATACTCAGCTTTTATTGCTTCACCATTCAGACCAAAATACTTTTACGTTCTTTTATAAGACATTTGATTTGTTGTTCTTCCTTCAACGGTGGTTCCTCATCCATGAACCTTCAATTGAATTATTCAAGACAATGAAATGAGGCAGAAACATGACTTGATCACCAGGCTTGGGCCATTTTCGGTATTTCAAATGGTGGATTCATTAACATCACTCTGTTTCGGTACTTTCGTCGTAAAGCGCAGGTGCTGCAAATTTGCGAAAAGACAATTTAGAAATCGATCCCCCTTCCAAGATAAGGCCTTTGGAAGAAGATAATTTTTCAATTTCACAAAGAGAACTCTCTTTCGATCAATAAACATAAGTGACAAAACCAATTTTGAACATAAACAATATCTTAGAATATTCATTCAATGAAACATACGATGAAATGGAATGAACAGTAATCATAACTGCTTGTAAGTTTTTATTTTTTTCGAGAATAAAGTTAGGGGTCAACAAAAATTGTGTGAGTAACATCTACTTAATGGATCATATTATGTATAGTTTTATGACTCAGTGTTTTTTAGGACTCCTAAAAAATTCAAAACTGTCAACTCTTCCTCGCCTTCCGAAGGCTGTATCTTGGAAGGGGGTCGATTTCGAAAAAGATTTATATGAACTATCCCTGCTTATTTTCATCAAGGAATCATCTCCCAAAGTCCCTCACATTTGTTTACAGACACCCTGTTTATTCAAAGAAACAGCTCCACCAAATTCTTGAATATCAAAAAATGTAACAACTGTATTTCTCAAGAGATATGAGCAGAGCAAATGTAAACCTATGAAACAAAATCACAGAAAAGTTTTATCTACAAAGTAAATTTCATCACTAATTGAAAACCAACTTAGTGGGGCCTAGAACAAAAAATAACATTTTTATAAAATTCATGGGTCAAAAAATGGATCAATTTCGATCAAAACGTAATAATGTTGTTTCCGTAAATTCCATATAGATACTGAAACGTCCTAAATATTTCCTGTCATATGGATAATGAGAAATGGTTCACATTTCGAGTTCCGTAAAATTTCTGTAGTGATATATTAACACGTAAACCTAAAAAATTCCCACTGGTCATAATTATTATTTTTCCTTCTTGCTTGATTTCCCGTTATACGGAATAATAAACTAAGGAGGATGATGGAAACCTGAACATTTCAGGAATGCTTGGTATATGCAAGTAATTAGAAATTTCTTCGTAACTTGATCTTTTAGTCGACTCTTTCAGCTTCATTGTGGTCATTCATCATTCAGCAGTATTCGTCGAATGAATTTTAAAACCCGATGCTAGAAGTTTGTTATGGTGAAAGTTCGCAGTGACATCCAATTCGGTGTTAGTAAACGTCTAGTTATTTTTATTATGTCTAAAAGAACATACCAGCCGTTCCTTATAACAACTAGAAAGTTCAATTGCATTCGAGCAACCAACGTACTATTGAAGAAATTGGCACCTGAATCATTTAACAAAGATTAATACCAGCATGTTCAAGAATTACATTGTACAAGTTTCGAATACCAAATGGTCTTTGATAATATGTGCAGTACTTATTTTTCATTGCTTCGTATGTCGCGTTTTTCAGTCATCAACCATCGTTTCCGATCTCGCCATAAGGAAGACATAGTTTCGAATGTTTTATTTTTTCCAACTGCTCTACAATACAAACCAGGCAGACGCAACGCGTTAATTTATAGTTGCAGGTACAAAAGTTCTCCATTAGTTGTACTCAGACACTCTGATCTTCTAATCTATTCTTTATTCCGAATTTCATCCTCTGTCTAAATTTGGAATTTATGGGCCCTGAAAAACCTAGATATTTTTCACCATAAAACAATCGATCGTTATTTTTATACAGGGTGAAAATTTGAGGTGACACTACAACAAGGATGTTTACCATTATGTTCATCCCTAACTTTCAATTGAATAAATAGGGAATGTATCGGAGGATTTGCAGACTCACAATCAGAATTAACACATGAAAATAAATGTATTATTTACAATCTCTGCTGAGCTTTTATATTATTTATTTTTGCGCTTCTCAATATAGACTCGTGTTCGTAATATTCTTCTTCTGATAATGCTTCATGAGAAATGTCCCAAGATTTTCCTCCATTCCTCTACGTTTGTCGAGAAGCAGCGAAAAATTGAGGCTACGATTCCTTATTTCTTGATCTTCTCATAGTATTGGGGAATTTGTGGAATCGCACAGTCACAGTTAAAAAAAGAAAATTAAAGTATTATTTATATCCCTTGAGGTTTTCCGTGTTTGCAAAACCAAAACGTGCGCTTCGAGTTTTTCCACCATAGTTTACGTTTCCTCAGTTGTACCTTCGGATAAATTCCTGAAATTTAGTAATTATACATAAAATTCTATGTAAATATCAGGTTACTTACTCATTACATCAAAATACAGTGGAACTTCGCTGTAACGAACAACTGTACAAGGAATTTCTCTGTATAACGGATTTCGTATAAGACATTGCACCTTGAATCCAAATTCCATGTTGAAAACACCCTCTAAAACGAAGTAAATTCTCTCTATAACTAAATATTCAAAGAACATCACTCTTTGAATAGGTATAAGGGTGGGTTTTTCCGAAATCTTTCCGGACGTACGTAATAAATCCCGACCTTAAACTAAAGCATCACGACGGGCAGAAAGATCCTTCTGAAACAGTTTTTAAATACACCCCTGGCTGTTTGGTTTCAATCTAACCATTACGCTAGTGTGAAAAGTTGTGCGAAAATATTTAAAAGCAAGTGCTTAAGTTTGAATGATAAACTTAAATTTATCAGTCAACTCGACCACGACATTGCCGATTATAGAAAAAATTTTGCTGTATAACGAAATTTTTTTGCGGATTTAGCGCTTTCGTTATAGGGAAGTTCCACTGTAATTTTGAGTAACCCCTATTTTTCGCAGTGTTGTACATGAAAATAGAAGTATCTATTTTCAATACTTCGGGGTTTTTCAATGACCCAAAACCGAAACGCGTGCTTTAACGCTTTTCCAACGTCATTTGCGCTCCTCACAATATAGTCGTGTATACCATGTGGCGCTTAAAGTCCACGTATACCATAAAAAGGTGTGGTGTTGTGCATACAAAAGAAATAAGCTCTTCAAGTCTTAGCCGGTTACTTTACAAGCGAGCTATGTGGAATAGAACAGTCACGTGTTGGTGATGTTTGGCGCGTGCACACGGCATTGTGAAGGTGACCTGGTACAGGTTAGCCAGATCACGATTCTGTGGCACGGTCTAACTAGATTCTAACGATAAACGCCAGACTGGTCGGATGCAACTTTGCAAACGTCAGTTGCCTTATTGAAGCATCAATCTGTAACACGAAATTGAACCTGATTCATTATTGCCGCTACTACTGCCGAGCTTTCAGCAGCCAGTCTTGAAGCCCCACCATTGTACTAGAGATCATCATCAATGTTTTGACTGAGAGGAGAGTATGTTCACCATACAGTGTCACGTCTGACTGCAGTTCTCACTTCAATATTTATAGAAGGTGACAGATAGTGTCGTTATTTTGAGTAGTGACTTTTATCTCGTGTTTTTTAAATCAATTTCAAGCGGATAACCGGTTATCATTTTGGTTAACCAATTGCATTCAATCGGTTTTGTTATTTTTCGACTCAAGTGCTGGGTTAAACTTCTGGTTATTGGTTGTACCTACGCGGCAAATTTCAGATGTTGTTGACTGACGACCTATATTTGAAGAAGATATGTATTCGTGAGCTTAGCCACGTTACGATTTATATTGAGAAAACTATTTCAACAATTTCACTTATCGGCTTAGTTTCATTCATTCAGAAATTAAACTTATCTATTGAAATTTCTAAGTTAGGTTCGGAAATTAACGCATCCAAAAGCTTCTGACTTGCTGATATTATTTGAATAGAATGAAAGTTCTTAAAGATTGCTTATATATTGTTTGAGTATAACAAAACATTCTTTCTTTACTTGGATAATGGTAAAAGCTTTGTGTTACAATAAATTAATAGCTCTCGACTGTTAGAAAAAATTATGAATTTGTGTTTAAGTTCCCAAAAAAAGTTTTATTAATAGCAAACATTGCTGTGACGTGTGGGATGTACCACAGCGATATCAATACATGTGAATTCAAATCTATTGGATAGTGTCCTCCTGTATATTTTCGGTAATATTTTCTCTTCGAATCATTTCTGTCAGAACAAAAACACTTTTTTTGTCCAGCAGAACATTCTAAAAAACATATGTTCATCGTTACATTGAATCCACGTTTCAAACATTAATATTTTGGGATGCATGGAGTTGAACTTCTGGGACAAAAAGGAAATAACCAAGGCGGAACCAATGATAACCGCAGTTATTATTGGTTATCCGCTTGAAATTCATTATAGTAGCATGAGTTGGCAGTTGAGAATGTCAAACTGTGTTGACATTACTGTGAGGTTTTGGCTATTTCGAATCATTTCCAAATTGTGGAAATTTTATTTGCCAAAAGTGTATCCGTGTGGGAAGTTCTCAGAGCACTTCGTCTATTTTACGATCAACCTAATCGGCCTAGTGAAGAGACAATTGCAGTTTTGCAATAAATTTGCCGTTTTCGATTCAAAACCATCAATGAGACAAGAAAATGTGTGTACGGAGGAGAATTATTTTGCTGTTTTGCCCCAGATTGTTGAAGAAGAAGTAGGAAGGTCGTTAATTCGTTCAACTTGTTGGTCTTTTTTCTCCGATGGTGAATTTTACATAAGGATCCTTTCTGCGTTAATTTGTTGGGTCCTCGGTTTATTCTAACTATCAAGCAATTCTTGAAGCATTGGAACACAATATTGAAGCCACATACCTACGACCAAATTTTCTTGAAAAAGTTGTGAAAAATTTGACTGATCGAATAGATTATGTAACTCAAATCCGATGGGAACATATGCCAAAAACCATATTAAAAAAATATGCCATGAAATCATCATATTCATATCTATATCGAATAGTTCTGCGTAGTTTTTGAGGTTATGATTTTTGAAGGAATAGTTTTGCATCTCTACCTATCATGAGCTGAAGTAACAGAAACTTTGAAAAAAAATCAGTTTCTCTATATTTTAGATAAAGCCTCAAGAAATAGAGACGCAGTAAAGCTTGCAGGAATTCAAATTAAAAATTCTCCCGAATTATGTACAATCTATCTGAAATGATGAGATGCAAATAACTATTGTATTGAATGAGGATACAATCTCACTCCGATGTTTGATTTCAACTAATGATCTATTGCTATTCAAACAAGAGATTTATCCATATCTTCAAATAGAAAAATACTTTCATATAGTGCTCTATGCTAAAACAACGAACTTTGTTGTTTGTGACGCCTCTCGAAGATCACTTTTCCAATTATAACTAGAAAAAAAGTCATGACATGCATCAGAAAATCTTGGATTTTCCGATAACAAATCAAATACGTTCTGCGGTTATGCTAAGCGAAGTATTACATAATCATATAAAATACTGGAGGTGTCATTAAAACCAATAAGAAGTAATAGAGTATTGATTTTTTCCACTCGAATTCCATTAATAACGATTGGGAAAAGAACCACTGAAAATGGTTCAACGAGGCTTTCCTAAGTTTTCTATTCGACTGATCAATTGGAGAATCACTTCAGTCCGCACTGAATCGACCAATAAGAATTACTGATTTTGCATCATTTTGGAAGCGATGCTGCGATGCAGCGTCAAATAGAACAGTTTTAATAACAACTGTGAATATAATTGATTCCCCAAAGACATAACTAGAATTGTAAATACCTATGTGCGTGATGCACGGCGCATCTAATCTGCAGTGGCAGTACCTATCTACCTCTGTAGACGATGGTTAATTGTGTATGAATCACGTGTCACAAGTCACAAGTGTATAGAATCCCAGTCCGCTCACTCTCTTGTCAACCAGACCCCTCTACATACCAATTGCTAAATGACGTAATTTGTTTGTTACAGAGCGAGTTCCCAAGCTGGTAGCATCTTAACATCGCAACTGAAAGCAACCAATGGTTTAGTAAGTGGGACGGGCTTAGAACTACCGACCACGCCTATGAGTACCGGGAGTCAACTTAGTTCACAAGAATTGCAAGGTTTATTCCTGAACAATCAGCACATCTATGCACAACCATCGCAAACCGGACAGAATCTTCAAATTGTCAAGCGCGAGCCCGAAGATCTTAGCCATCATAGAAAACTTGACAGTAGCTCGCCAAGTTCAGCTAGTCTGGACAGTTCTATAATTGTGACCAAACAACAACGCCATAAGGTGACTAGTGTAGTGTATTTTCGTTTTTCGTGCTTCCACAGCACTTCATTCTTGACCACACCGAATACTTCAGAAATACATCTAATCATAACCCGAATGTCCCCTGAGGAATTATCTAATTTCTGAAATATCTTGTGTGGTTCATAAGAGTGCAACAGTGTTTCAGTGTAGTGGTAATAATTGTGTGTTCATTTCGGAATTACGTGATCCCATGTTTGACAGGTGTCAATTTTAAAATTTATTGAATGTTAATGGATCACTTGAACAGGTATGCTAGTTAACACCTCGATAGACAATTGATATTTTGAGATGAGAAGTCGAAACTCCTGGTTGGCACAGACAGGTTCTTTTTAATTCCGAAATGACCACACATAGCCTTTGAGAATAATTCTGAGTAGATTCTTAATGCCCGTTGGCCCTTAGTTGCTCGGTGTTTTGACTGCAGTGATAACATACCTCGATTATATGGGTGGTGGTGATAGTGATAGTAGAACTATTTGGAAAATGAACGATAATTTATCTTGGACGTTCTTTCCTTATTTCGAAATTTATTTTAGTAGTTGCATGAATTAGAACTTCATTGAGATCTTCAGTAGAATTTGACCCAAAAACAATGCTCAACTACCGATTACGAACAACGATAGAATATTAGAATAAAAAAACTGAAATCAATAAAATGATCCTATGCTGGTTCTGATTAAAACTGCAGCTTTCTGATGGTGATTAGAATGAAAGGGCGCGTATATATTTTGTGAAAATTGAATTGAAATGGTCAAGAATTGAGTTTGTTTATCTTTCTATTTTTTTGTTAGTTTGAAATCTTCATTACTTTTGGTAGCTTCTCTTCAAATTGAAAGGAATATGGAGAATTCCACATGCATCGAAAATGTGTCTAACTAGATGAACTCGAATTTTAGGGTAGTGAAAAGATACTTGATGCTATTATAATGAGTGACACATATGATTGAATTTATTAAATTTAATTGTAGTAAAGTAGGTGGGAACAACCATCCATCTGAAAGTGTTTTTGATTTAATAAGATCTTTCTGCCTCAAATGCTGGGGTAGATTGAAATTGTAATGGTTCTAACCACGTGTGGTGGATAAGTGTAGTTGATCATTGTGTTTGGTTTTTCGCCTGGTAGAGAGTAGGCTGTATGCAGCACCAGGGCCAACGAATCGATAGAGCAGATGGATAACTGGTTGGTGGTTATAGGTCGTGCTGGTATCATCGACAGGAGGTCACCCAGGAGATGTAATAGTGGACGTGAATTCAATCAAAGACGAGACTCATCGCGGTCTTAGTTCGCCCCAGCACGGTTCTCGTTCGGTGAACGGTACCCCTACATCAACCCATAGTAGCCTTTTGGCTGACGGTTCCAGCACGGGGCCCATTGAGTTCATACATTCGGATGGCCTCAAGCCGGCTATGTATACCACGCAAATTTTCGCCCCCATGAACGCTACCCATAGCGGCAGTGGTACACCCTCTCCTATTCCTTACTCAGAACACGCGGGTCAATATAGTCAAAGCATCGTTGGTACATCAGGCTCTTACAGTGTTCCACGACCACCAAGTTCAACCGCGTTCTCATCTTCGGATCCCTATTATCGCTACAACGATTACACTACCGTAACATCGGGTGCGGTAACCCCAGAACCTATCTATTCGTCTCAGCTGAGACAGTCTCAGCTCGGTTATGCGGACGACACCTCAGGGGGTGCTACTCCTAGTTTTATCGAACGTTACGTAAGGCAATCTTACCATGGAAAAAGTGTTATCGCTGCTACAGCTGCTGGACTCACCGTTGACCTCCCAAGCCCCGACAGTGGTATCGGTCAAGATGCTGTTACGCCACGTGATCAAAACAACATACATCAGGTGAGATACTTAACAACCCCACCACCCTTCCCACAGCTATCACTGCAATTTAAGGGCAAACGGGAATTTCAAATACACTAAAGTTTGACATTTTCGAACGAAAATATCGCTGAGACTTACTTTGAGTAAACAAACGTTACCTTCTGCCCTGCAAATAGCAAATACCTCACATTCGACGAACCGATTGGAATGAACTCGTGCTTGTTTCAGTCCTTCGACTACACAGACTTGTGCCAAACGAATTCCTCCCTCTTGGACCCTCTGTCTCTTTCACAACGTAGCAGTAACTCTAATTCACCTGGAAATCAAGCAACAAGTCGCAGTCGACCATGGCATGACTTCGGAAGGCAGAATGATGCCGATAAGATTCAAATTCCCAAAGTGTAAGTACCTATCATGAATAATGTTGTGCCTACTGCCTCTTAAACAAAAAAATACAGTTTATATAGCTTTATATTTGCCCGAATAATTTCCGAAATCAACTCCAGTTGGAAATGAAGTGATTTCGACAAATAGAACATGACTTTTTCGGATGACAAAAGTTTGAAATCAGAGTACCAAATTAGTATACTAAAAGTATTATGAGTTATTCATTACTAGCAATGAAAACTGAGCACAATAATTCACTCTCTGTTATGTTTAGAAGTAAATTGTAAACTTTTACCAAAATATTAGGTTATGTTATTGTTATGATGAACTGAAGTGATTGTGAAAATTAAACTGATTTTGTCAGAAAACAACATCAGTTGGAAGTGATGCGCATCAGTTCAAAATCACATTGTCAAATAGAACGCGCATCAATTGATTTTGCTGTCCGCAGATCTTCTGGGTGACATAAGATCCTTGCAGATTCTTTGGACGATTTGCATGAAAAGCTCCGGAGTATGAATTCAATATTTGTTGATTTTATCAAAGAATATCGTTTTCTGCTCAATTTTCGTTATTCTTAATTCTTTGAATTCTCTGGCAGTAGCCATGAAAACTTTTTGAGCGCTCGTTCTAGTTGAACGAGTACTATATCGTTTGGCCGAAATGTCTTTAATTTTCGAATATTGTGCCGAAAATGGTCTCAAATGATAGGATTCGACTCCTGATGACTAATTCGTGGTCAAATTCTATTTTGTCCGTCGGGCAGTTCGACCGTTAGCACGATAACTTTCGAAAGGATTTTCCTAGACACTTGAGATTTTCAGGGCGAGTTTGGTTCACATATGCCTCGGTTAAGTTCGTTACCAGCCAAATCGTGCTGGGTGTTCAATAAAAGATGACTAAAAGAGGAAACTTCATATTTCCATAACATTATATCCGATTCGAGTGAAATTCGTTTTGTGTATAAAGATTGATATAAGTACTGTATGTTCATGCAAAATTTCATGAGTATCGCATCATCAGAATCATATTATTTTATTGTTTTGTTTTCAAGGTTTTACATAATTCAATTTTTGAACAAACTTCAGAATGTTACGACCGTGCTGAGATTTTGCATTTAAATATTTAGTATCAATCCCAACTCCTATACACAATTTTCAGGTAATAGCCTCATTGCTCCAACAATGAACGAACGCTCAAAAGCACCTGCTCGGGGCTTTCTTGAATTTTATTCACTACTCTTAATGCTCTTAATTTCAACATACTGGGAAATGCTCATTGTCCAATCTCAAAATTTCCTGAATTTAGAGGATTTGCATTTGAATTTCCTAGTCTGATAAAAATCATAACTTCGCAATTTGCAATCCAAAACCGCTATTTCACTTGTATAAGGATGTTTCTGAAACAAGTTCAGCTGACTGTGCAAGAGGGGACAAAGTGTCGCGGGTTAGGTTCGTGCGTACTATCGGCATTTTGTCAATAAACAAGATTTCGCCTGTTAGTGTGAACTAGGAGTGGAGAATCCTGCTTTAAAAAAGTTTCATTTATGCTATAAATGAGCGAATAGGTGCGAACACGTCACTTTGTTCGAATTGTCTAAATTCCAGCTGCCGTTGCAGGCATCAAGCGGAATTGAAATTGTTTCGCTGACCTCGGGTATAAGTTTGCCATTGCCGTGAACTAGTCAAACCCGATTCAACTCAAACATGAATCTGAAAACTGTGCCTTCAAGACAAGATACATGAACTTTTTTTACGTCGTTCGTGAAAAAAGAAGGAGAAAAGTGTTCAGGTTGATTTGTGCATCACGGATCATTATTTCCCAAGAAAAAAATTTTCGACAATATATTTTCGGTTCAAGAGATCCCTCTCAGATCATTTCCTGTGAAAAATAAGGAATAATGCACCCGCAAAAAACTATAACTATTACCTATCAATTTTTTTATCGTAGTCAAGTTTTCGGGAAAACAATTGAAACGATCATAGTTGGCGTTTGAGTGTGGAGTACGCTTTAGTGTTCATTACATTGCCCTTTCAGCATAATACTCATATTACAATCAATATTTATTCAATGAAAAAGGCATGTACCGGGTGTCCTGAATTCGTTGTCTAGTGAGGGGATCTCAGAAGCCCGATGGGCTAGAACAAGATGTAATAAAAAAATTGATTACTTCAATGAATTCTACTGCCTGTATAATGCTTTAGTTTCATGTTTATTACTTCAGTAATGAAGAAGTTTGAGAACTTTTCATTTGACGCCATTTTCTAATTTTCTCCAATAGTTCGAAAACGGTTCGACTTAGAAGGTTGCGGTTTTCACCAAATGAACTCTCTCAAAAATCGAGCCCGAAAATGTGCCACTCATTTAGTTCTAGCTCATCGGGTTTCTGAGATTCCCTCACTATACAACGAATTTAGGACACTCGGTACATCTTTTTTCAAATTCAGACGACAAACGATAATGAAACTGCGAATCAAACCACGACCATTTCTTAATTTAAAAGCTTAGAAATAAACAAAATCTCTGTTTCCTCGTGTAAGTGTAGTTGGAATAAATCATTGAATAAGCTGAAATATTCATATCGTAAATTTTTTTTATTGAATCAAATTCCTTCTTTCCCTTCGATATTCAGCTGAAATTGCTTTTTAACCAGTGAGGTTCATCAAACCATGTCTGGTCCTCCAAGTGATGTTTTTTCTATCCTTAGGTTCTTAATATTAGGTTATCATTTTCCAAATATATCGATCCATATATAACAACGAAATTGCTGTCTGCTATGTTGGCAATCAGAAAACTAAAATCATTAAGTTTTGAATGAATGTAACAAATAAACTCTCATGAAGTGACCTTACAGATTCAAAAAATGGATAAATTATAAATTAATATTGAATAAATACACATAAAAAAGTATATTCTCCTAATTGGTGTGAAATTCAACATTTTCACAAGGGTATTTTTATCACAAATAAGGATATTCCAGTTGAATGATAGTGGCCACGAATTTCATGGCAATGAAAAATTTCCATAGGTAGGAGAATGATTATAATTTTTCTATTGTAACTGTTTACATTCATAATTCTAGAATTGGAATGCAATAGCATCAAAGCAGTTATCAATTTAAAATATATAAGCTATACCAAAAATAATGTTCTGAAAAATCACTCCCTTACAATTTTCGCAAAAGTCAGAAACACCCTGTTTATCTGAGCGGGAATACGTTGAGGCGTTCCAAATCATTCTTTATTCGAGGATGTTACCCATGTATATGATACAAAGTATGAAGAATTTGTACCAACAGTAGTAGGTACTGTTCGCGATACGTTTCAGAATTAAGCTTTTGTACCTCACAATAATCTAATGAATTGTATCCCCTTGCATTTCGTTTGATAAGGTGCTTAAAGAACGGTTAAGGCCGTCTTTCAAGAAGGGATATTCAAAACACCCGAATGATTTTCTCATGGAAAAGGAAAACCGGTTTTATTTTACCGTTGATGAACTTTTGGTATCTCTTGGTTGAAGGGAGTTAAATAATACTTGTTTTTTTTTCTTTTCATCGTACCCTTAGTTATATTATTTTCTAAGCTCCTCGTGCTATCTGAACGGTTTTTCGTTTTTAATCTGAAGAGGATAGCTAATCGCACATAATGTTGGCACAAGTAATATTATTTCGCGATGACGAGTTGCCAGTTTTAAATTTTTTTTTACGGCTTCTTAAAAACGCTGAGTCTAAAACTATACCTAATATGAAGCACTAAGTAGATGTTACTTTTTTAGATTTTTTTAGATCTCATAACTTTAAAATTGGGGGTTGAAAATTACAACTCGCTATGATTTTCGTTCAAAAATTGTTTTCATGGGATAGATTTTCGAAAAATGAAATTCTCTTATGGCTTCCCATTCAATTGTGGAGAAAAAAAATTCGATACAGTCGATACTTTTCTCGGAAAAAATAAAAACTTTCAAGCAGTTATGATCACTGTTCATTCCATTTCATCTTTCATCGTATAAGTGTTCCATAGAATGAACATTCTAAGATATTGTATGTCTATGACAGGAGATAAAGATGTTCTATAAATATTTCTGAAGGTTTACTTATTTCCGGAAGAAAATGATATCCGCAATATTTTAATTTCACAAATAGGACTTTGTTTCGATTAATAAGTATAATTGACAAAACCAATTTTGAGCATAAACAATATCTTAGAATATTAATTCTATGGAACATACGATGATATGGAATCAACTGTGATAATAACTGTTTGTAAGTTTTTTTATTTTTCCGAGAAAAGTATCGACCGTATCGAAATTTTGCAAGAGACTTTTTTCTCCAGAGTTGAATGGGAAACTATAAGAGAATTTTATTTTTCTAAAATATATCCCACGAAAACAATTTTTGAACGAAAATTATAGGGGGTTATTAGTTTCAACCCCTAATAATAAAGTTATGGGATCATATTATGCTTATTTTCATCGAGGCATCATCCCCCTAAGTCCCTCGCATTTGTGTACAGACACCTATATTGAGTATGTGGAAAACGATACATTTTAAATTGTCTGCAACATTCGAACAGGTTTTTGAAAATCTGTTTCTTTTCAGATTTTCTCCTGTCGGATTCAAATATCACCTAGAAACCCCAATTTCCACATCACAAAGACGTGAAGATGATAGGATCACGTACATCAACAAGGGTCAATTTTATGGAATAACGCTAGAATACATACCAGATCCTGACAAACAGCTCAAATCACAAACTGTAAAGGTAAGGACACTATTAAATTTCAGAATTTGTTTGCTGAGTTTATTGGATTTTCGTCAAGTGAAAATTGTTCTGCAGCCACCTTTTAAATTAGGAGACACTTAATCAGCCTTAAGGAACCAAAATCGGGTTTGTTACATTTAGAATTATTATTCAGCTTCAGAAGAAGACAAATTCAGAAGATATAAATCACCGGAACTATTCCTTCATTATTAGTTTTTTAAGACACGGGAAAAATTTTGTGATTTGGAACACAATTTTTGTGTATTTATAAATCGTCTGGGTAGAGTGAGCTGCAATCAGGCAGATGTTTTTTTTCAAAATACGAGTATGATTAATGCATGTTTTGGATAATGAGATGAGGCTCAGAAATGGGCCAAAGTAGATGGTGCTTCAATTAGGTTCTTGAAATTTTCTTCGAGCAGCCTGATTTTATAAAAAATATGTAATAAATATGTCCTAATAATGGAGGAGAACCATGTATAGTCCATGGGCCAGCACCTGTTTTTCATAATGATTACTAACAATCTGAATATTTGTGAGTAGCTTCATTTTTACGAGACGCCCAACTTTTTCCCTTACGAAAATTCTCGATAGGGAGAAAGGGAGGGCTAATACAGTATGAAGGCGTCAAAAGTGTTAAATGGGTGAATGTTAAAATTTTATTACTAACAGCTACTTTATTAATAAAATCTTGAAACAATTTTATTACAAATCGAAAACAATAATTGTCCTACAAAAATGATGATTCTATCGGAGTCTTCCCCACTCCCAACATATATAAACAACTAGGTCTAAAAAAATTATTACTAACCGGCTGATTTTTTCACTGTTGCTTAGCAAATATTTCCCTAACGAACTGTTCGCATTGTCCTACAAATTGAGTGGTACGATTTTCCAGTCCTACCTCAGAAATTGTATCACAGAACCCACAATTAAAAATGGTTACTACCAATTCACAATTTCCGAGCGTAGGACTGAAAAAACGTACAACTCAATTTGTAGGACAATGTGACCAGTTCATAAAGAAAATAACAAGCAACAGTGAACAAATCAGCCATATTTATTTTATTTCGTTCCATTTTATTAATGACGTAGTTTCTTCTTGTCAAATGTCAAAAAATGAGAGCTTCAAACGTGACATCTACCGAAAAAGCGGGCTATTCAAAATAACACCTCTTATTGGAAAACCCTTTATTTATGTAGATTTCCCATTTTTACATAAAATCAATATCAAAAACAATTTCGTTTGACCTTTAAAGTTGTCCACAGGTCAAGTCAATAATTTTCATCGACTAATTGACGAAAGGTAGTGGGAAGTTAAACAATGTTTTAAACGAGCATATAAAGTTGTAAACAGTTGGTCATGAAATATGACTTGGTTATGGAGTTGAAGGTTATTCCCACATATGAATTAATAATTCCACTATCCATAAGAGGAAGAAATGCTACACTTTCAAACGAATAAGTTCCGTCGAAAAGAGAAGAAACTCAATGCAATTAAATTCTACATAAATAGATATAACGAGTAGAAATTTTTAAAAAGTCGCGGTGGCAAAAAATGATTCCACATTGCTTGAGCTGAAAAAACTGCAGCCGCTGCTTCAAATTAATTGAGTTGGTTTCAAATGAACTGATTGGTATGGATGCGTTGTACGTTGCTTGAACGGAAAACATAATAACTGACATTCCAGTTTCCTCATTCTTATTGGAAATTATTCGATATAACGTGTCTTCTACTCGTCGTTTTGTTCTATTTTTGTAATATCGGTCATTTTTATCTCGGATGTTCGAAAAAATCTCGCAGAATTCAGAAAAACCCAAACATTATTACAGTTAGAGCTGACTTCCATTCTTAGACAACTGGCAAGCTTATAGAGCAGATATGATGTAAATTTTTCAGATCATTGCTCAATCAACATGATCAACCTTTATTAGTTTCCCCAAGAAAATAATGGGTCCGTAAAAGCTTCGTTACGGAGCTACAGGGAGTTGAAATTTCCAAAAAAAAATCGGTTTTTTCTTCATAACACCTGCAGTTTTTGAGATATTCAGTCCAAATTCGTAATGCGAGCTATTTTCAACAGTCTCCTTCATTGCACGTCATTGAACTAGAATCTACAGGGTGTTTCATTTTCCGGGGCCATGTCTCCTTTTTCCCTCTCAAACTTTTTTGCGGTACGCCAATGGTCAGCGTAAAATCAATATTTGATATCTTTGTTCAATTTAAAAACTCTTTTGACTCTTGTAAGTTTTCCATATCCCTAACCGTTTTCGAGTAAAAAATTATTGAACGATTGTATGTTATTCGCTAATAAAAAAAATAATAGAAATGCTCGATAGGCATGCCCAAAATTTGCTTTTATTTTGATAGCTCGTCATCTGAGACTCAACTTAAGCTTATTCAATATCAAATACAATCGTTCAATGATTTTTTACTCGAAAACGGTTAGAGATACGAAAAAATTACAGAAGTCAAAAGAGCTTCTGAATTCAACTAGGATATCAAAAATGGATTTCACGCTGACCAGTGGCATACCGCAAAAAAGTTTGAGAGGGAAAAATGAGACATGGTTCCGGAAAAGAAAACACCCTGTAGATTCTAATTGAGATTCAAGACGTGCAATGATGGAGACCGTTGAAAGTAGCACGCATTCTGAATTTGGACTGAATATCTCGAAAACTGCAGGAGAGATGAAGAAAAAACCAACTTTTTTTGGAAATTTCAACACCCTGTAGCTCCGTAACGAAGCTTTTGCGGACCCATATTTATATGGACTTTTTCCTTTAAATAATACGTAGATTCAAGATTTCAAGAGAGATTTTTGTCACAGAGAAGAATCATAAAATGATCGTCACTTTAAAATATTTCAGTGGCGTACCACCTTTTTTAGTCATTTTTCTAGTGAAACTTTTACACAATTCATCTGGAAAACCATGCATATCCAGACCTTCATTCATAGGAATTCTTTTTCATAAAATAATCCGGAGAATCACCCCTAAAATCTTCCACATCAAATCATAAACAACCCGTGTATTCATTCTTTTATTCAACTGTTCTATTAAAATTTTGAACTAAGTTGATTTTTTTCTGATGAACTATTCTAGAGATCCTCACCAAATTCTTCACATGTCTTTGTATCATCATTGAGGACTTAGATATAAAATTTGGACCAGTTTGAATTTTTAGTTCTGAAAATATTCGAGAAAAATGAAAAATCTTTTTAATTCTAAAATTATTCGATCGATTGGAACCGAGACAGAAGTGGAAAAGTGTAAATTTCGAAATTCGGCGAATAAAAATCTTCACCACCAGTAATTTTTTATATAATAATATAATATAAATGGATGAAAATTTTCAGTCTCTTGGTGAAATCATAAAAAAATAGTGAATAATGAAGGAACACAGTTTTATGGGAGCAACAAAATGAGGATAATGTTTGTTTGAAGGTTCTGCTTCAATAAGACATCTAAATTGCATCGTTTGCGCAAATTATAATTATTTGCTTTTTAATAAGGTACGCAATCATAATAAAACAATTATACCTATCGATTGATTTTAATTACCTACTCTTGCACTTTTTATTGAGCATGAGGACGAGATCTAGTTTTTACGTAGACTGGAAAGAGTCAGATCCAATAAGGGGCTTTCCTTTCTTTCTTATTAGCCTCGGGAACATATAAAATGTATACTAATTAAGCAATTTTTTTTCATTTAAAGTGGATACAAGCGTTTTTTGAAACATAAACAAAACAATGTCAGGTAGGCAAAATCCGAAAAACCAGGAATTAGCGCATTGAAATTTTCTCCAACCTGTTGTGTTTTAGTCTTGGAAGACTTCAATCCTATTGTTGGTATATAAAAATATTCTTCAAATTCATTTCATTCTGATATCTTCGAATGAATTATGTTTAAGATTCAATAACTGTTGGGGACTTTTCGAACATAATAAAGGGTTTTCCAATAAGAGGTGTCATTTTGATATTCAAAGAAAAATGCCATTTTTCAATATAAATGATGGGATGTTTATTTCATTATAAAGAAGAAGCTATGCCTTTAATAGTGGAAAATAACATAAGGCAAATGACCACCATGACCACGCTTACAGGACCATATCTTTTTAATGAAATTTTCCATAACCGAATCGCAAAGTGGCTGATCTATGTCCCCGATAGCCTCACGAATTCCATCTTTGAGGTCTTTTGTCCACGCTGGGCTACTGGCGTAGACCTTCTCTTTCACGTGGCCCCAAAGGAAGAAGTTGCAAAGTGTTAAATCACAAGATCTCGGTGGCCAATTGTGATCACCTCTTCGAGAAAAAACACGGTCCGGAAACTTTTCCCGCAAAAGATCAATGGTTTCGTTGCTTGTGTGGCACGTAGCGTAGCACTATACTTTATAAGCCTTAAGACCCAAATCTTTATGCAAAATACAGTATAATGACGTTTGTGGAATGCCTAATTCCAAAGAACGACGAGGAATGGACAAACCTGGGATTTCTTCAACACTATAGTAGCTACATCAGCAATATTCTCGGCTGTTCTTGAGCGAAGTGCACGGGTTTTATTCTTCACATCACTAACTCGTCCCAATAGCTCGAATTTGTCCACCAATTTCTTTATTGCGGCCCGACAAGGTGTTTCACGACGACCCAAAAATATTCGAGTTTTACGAACCGTCTCTGCCAAATTTTCACCAATTAAATTTTAATGATTTCAATGCGTTCTTGAAGCGTGTATCGTTCCATTTTTATTAATGGCGTAGTTTCTACTAGTCAAATGTCAAAAATGACAGCTTCAAACGTCACATCTACCGAAATAGCAGGCTATTCAAAATAACACCTCCTATTGGAAAACCCTTCATATCGTAAAATACAGTTCGATAATCTTAAGAAAAAATTATTTGTGCAATTTTAAGCATTTTTAATTGAATGATTGGATAGGTATAGGTATACATAATACTACTTTAATGCTGCCACATGGAAAATCCTATATTTGAACATCCTATAAATGCTCATTGGCATTGAGATCGCAAGATGGACAGTTCAACAGGAAGATGAATACCATAAGAATCTAATATTTTCAGTATACAGGGTGGCCGGACGATTGACGTCAATAAAAAAAAAAACAGGCTCCTCATGTCATGGGGTATTCGAATCACCCCCATGTGTGTCATCCGATTTTTCACGGTTTCCGAGTTATGATTTTTTTTATGAACTGAGAATTTTCACTTGAACATTCAAAATCAAAAATTTTTTTAAAGAAAAGTACAAGAGTTTTCTGATATATTTTTTTCGTAAATAAATCGCCATGAAATGTACTTTTATACATAAAATAACCAGCATCGTAAGTTTGATAAAAATTATGGAAATGTTGGTCTCAAGTGAGAAAGTTACGTATTTTGGATCATGATCTAAATTTTCAAATTTGAACTAAAAATGTAAATAGGTTACTTCATGGTTTCTTAGTAGGCTTAAAAACTGCGCTCAACACTCAGCTTTCAGAATCTTAATAAAAAATGGTACTCAACAGTCTACTTTTGCTAGATTAGCCTTCAAAGTCAGCGAGGTGGAAAAAATCAAAGAACTAGACGTTTACTCAAAAATTTATTTTTTGCCATTTTAAGATTTTTTCTGATCAAGTTATGATAGAAAATGCTGAAAATTTGCTTTAGGAGAAAATTTTGATAAGAAAAAGAAAAAGGTATGGCAATAAATCACACATCATGTAGATAAAAAAAATTCATTTATGAAAATTACAATAAAAAAAATAACTGAATAAATAAATTTTGCGAAGGTGTAGAATGTGTATTGAGGCTGGAGTGGCCTTTTTGAAAACCTATTGTAAATTTTATAAATAAATTTCTTTTTTCTACATGATGTGTGATTTATTGCCATATCTTTTTCTTTTTCTTATCTAAAACGTTTCTTCTAATGCTAATTTTCATTAATTTTTAGCATTTTATATCATAGCTTCATCAGGAAAATCTTAATATGGCAAAAAATAATTCTTGAGTAAATGTCTAGTTCTTTGATTTTTTCCACCTCGCTGACTTTGAAGGCTAATTCTAGCAGAAGTAGACTGTTGAGTACCATTTTTTATTAATGATTCTGAAAGCTGAGTGTTGAGCGCAGTTTATAAGCCTACTGAGAAACCATAAAGTAGCCTGTTTACATTTTTAATTCAAATTTGAAAATTTAGATCATGATCCAATATACGTAACTTTCTCACTTGAGACCAACATTTCTCTAATTTTTATCAAATTTACGATGATGATTATTTCATGTATAAAAGTACATTTCATGGTGATTTATTTACAAAAAAAGTATCAGAAAACTCTTGTACTTTTCTTTAAAAAAATATTCGAAGATGTTCAAGTTGAAAATTCTCAATTTCATAAAAAAATCATAACTCGGAAACCGTGAAAAATCGGATAACATACATGGAGTGATTCGAATACCCATGACATGAGGACCTGTTTTTTTTTTATTGACGTCAATCGTCCGGCCACCCTGTATGTCGAGACTTATAAGATATAAGCTTTCTTAAAAAAGTTTATTGCACAGAAAAGGGAAGTGTATTTTAAGCAGTTAGCCACTCTTATAGTACTGTTCTATTCTATCTCGCAGCGCTCGAAGATGATTGTCATCAATTTCCTTTGCGAGAGCTTTAAGGACGTTCAAAGGTTGCAACTGTTAGATATTAGAACATGCGTGACGTCCCTCGTGCTAAGCAATCATAACTTTTTTCACGTAGTAGTTGAAAGTACCGAAGTAATACACATTTGGCGTGGCCGAATGCTTAATAATTATAACAATTTAGTAAGATGTATCGTACTCAGTGTAAATTTACATAGATACTCGAGGAATAAGGAATACTGATTTATGCAAATGATCTGTACATGGGTTCTGTCTGTCTACTTCGACAACATTAAAATAAGTAGTTCATTTCATTTTACTTGCAGCGGAAGTTAATAAGCGTTATTGGTTAAGGTGTGTGTTTCAGAATGTACCGCGTAATCAGGAAGATTGATTGCAGATCATTAGATTCGTCTTCGGGAAAATTATTACGACTTGCTTAAGATTTACCACTAATGTTCAAACTACTAGCGTACGTCAATAGCATCTTATATTTCAAGTGAAAAAAAATTAAGAAAGCCCTGAGCAGGTGCTCTTGAGCGCTCGTTCATTCTGAATATATATGTAAATGCGAAATCTCAGCACAATTAGAATAACATTTTGGAAATTATTCAATAACTGAACTATGTAAAAGTTCGACAATTTAAAAATTGAATTCTATGGTTCTGATGATGCGATTCCCTTGAAATTCTGTTTGATCATTCAGTATATCAATCTTGAATCACAAAATAAATTTCACTCGATTCGGATAACTCGTTAAATTAAAATTTAAAGATTCTTCTTTTCAATATTCCAATTGAATTTTCTATGGTTCTGATGAGGCGATCCTCTTGAAATTGTGCATGACATTCAGTATATCAATCTTCATTAACAAAATAAATTGCGCTCTAATCGGATATCTTGTTATGGAATTATATCGAAGATTCTTCTTTTTAATATTCCAATTGAATTTTCTATGATTCTGTTAACACTATGGCCACAAAATTTTGCGCAAGGCTTATTATGAGCATCTTACATGTGGCCACAAAATTTCATTTCTATCGGTTTTGTTTTTCTGAGATATTGAGGAACAAAAATTTTGAATGGGCATATTTTATGGAACACCAAGAACGATTAGGCTGGTTAACGAACTTAAACAAGGCATCCGGGAACCGAACACACCCTGAAAATCTAAGGTCTCTAGGACAATCCCTTCGTAGGTTATCGTGCTTACGGCCGGCTCCAGGGACAGAATTGAATTCGACCACGGATTCGTCATCAGGGAGTCGAACCCTATCGTTCGAGTCCATTTTCGGCTCAAAATTCGAAAATTACAGACTTGTCATTGTTTTTCAATTCTCTCTGGAATATTCAAAGGATATCACTCTTTGAATGAGTATTAGTAAGGGTGAGTTTTCCCGAAATTTTTCCAGACGTACTTAATAAATCCCGACCTTAAAATAAATCATTACGGCGGGCAGAGAGATCCTTCTGAAACAGTTTTAAATAGACCACTGACTGTTTGGTTTCAATCTAATCATTAAGGTAGTGTGAAAGTTGTGCGAAAATGTCTAAAAGGGGGTGCTTAAGTTTGAATAATAAAGTTAAGTTTATCAGTGAAGTCGACCGCGATATTACCGACTACAGAAACAAATTTGTATAACGAAATTTCTTTATAACGAATTTTTTTGCGGATTTACCGCTTTCGTTGTCGGGAAGTTCCACTGTATTTCAATTGAATTTCGAAAAATCTACAATAGTTGCACAGATAGCTTGGGTTGAATAATTCTGTTATCATTATGAAAATGATGCATTTCCTTTTGGCCCTTGGGGTCCAAAAATACCGAAAGAACGAACAACAATTAATAAACAGAAGACGGTCTAAACTTTCTATTAATTGCTATAATTATAGGTAATCTACCGAACTGTAACTAATGATCGAGAAGGTAACATAATTGTAAATCGTCTTATTCTACTGCACGCATTTGTCATAGGTTAGTACAGTGTCGTAGCTCCTGATGCCCATATGAGGTCATGTATGTGCTGACCACCTGTTTTTAGGAGAAGAATTCTTGGACGGTAATTGGTCAACGTCTACGTGAGCAGTTTCGCAGACCATTCTTCATATTTGAATGTTCAACCGCCTCACATACCAATCAGTTTGGATTCAAAATGCGAGTTCCGTCAATTAATTTAAGCCGGTAACAATATAAGGCTTTTTCATCCTCGGCGATTTCGAAAAAATTCAATCGTTATACCTATCTATTTTTGTTGAGATTAATTGAGGTTGGAACAATTCGCATTGTCACAAATGAGAGGAGCGAAAAATGCCAGTCTCATATACCAAATTGCCGATGGAAATGCACCGGATCATATCGCTTTATAAGGAAGAATCTGATCATTAAATAAGCTCGAGGAATATCAATGGATCTCCAAACTTTTTCAAGAAGACACGCGGCAATCGAGTCAATATTTTCCACATAAATTTTTCGCAGGCTCTGCTTTTATTTTTTGGAATGCACATCAGTCATACCTTGAAGGAATAACTGAATCAAAAGCATCATCTACATTCATTATACAAATTAAAAAACTTATTCGGTGATGATAATATATAAGTATCGCAAATAAAAAAAAATTTTAAATCATACATTGGCCTAACGTTTTTCCGAAAAAAACTTCTCTTTTCAGTAATATTTTTCACTTTGAAAGTTTTTTATACAATCAGTATCATATTGTTTTTCATCGAATTCATTTGGCCTTTAAATGGAATGAACAGTGATCATAACTGCTTGTAAGTTTTTATTTATTCCAAGAAAAGTATCGACTGTATCGAAATTTTGCAAGAGACTTTTTTTCTCCAGTATTGAATGGGAAACCATAAGCGAATTTTATTTTTCGAAAATCTATCCCAGGTAAACAATTTTTGAACGAAAATCATAGGGGTTGTTATTTTCAACCCCTAATAATAAAGTAATGAGATCTGAAAAATTTGTGTGAGTAACATCTACTTAGTGCTTCATATTATGTACAGTTTTATGACTCAGTGTTTTTAAGAAACCGTAAAAAAATTAAAAGCTGTCAACTCGTCATCGGCTTTCAAATGCTGTATTTTGGGGGGTTGATTTCGAAAAAAACTTATATGAACTACCCCTGCTTATTTTCATCTCCCAAAGTCCGTCGCATTTGTTAGCAAATACCCGGTATATTACTAGAAACCAAAATTTTTCCATTAAATTTCTTATACGGTGCGTTTTTCGAAACCGCCATGATATCTCAATATGCTAATAATTATCATGGAGTTAATCACGATTCTTCACCATCGTCTACCAGAAATTAATACACAAGGTTATATACTTTACAGCATTTTTTATATGCTATATTTTCATCAATTTTCCCATAAACTTGTGAAGGACTCGGTCATTTGCATATTTCGTCATATTATATTTCGAGTTATACTGAGAATTTGCAAATGATTTTGTTTAATTGGCTGCTTAATACAATTTTTAATTGACGAAAGACAAAGCTTCCTCGATATCAAGGTTTCTGAAATATGTTTATGGAAGAAATATGCAGAACGGAAACTATTTACCAATATTGCTTCAAATTCTTAAGTATTTTGTGTGATTTGAATTGACCTGGATTTGGTATTCATAAAAATTAATTTCTCTCGAAAATTGCCCAAAAGAGAAAATCTTATTCGGTCATTTTTTGCAGAGTATCGTAATGTTGATGTTCAGAGAGGAGAAGAGTCCTGACGATGAGATCAAAGCCTGGCAATTTTGGCATGGAAGGCAGCATTCGGTCAAACAGCGCATTCTTGATGCCGGTAAGTGAAAACTTTTGCATAGGTATTTTCTGATGAGGTGATAAAATATCAAACCAAGAAGATCAACCTTGCTGTTTCCAGAAAATAATTCGCTGAGAGTAAACTACCAACAACAGTGTAGTTCCCTCAGAAGAAGAAAAAAATTCTCTGTGGTTGTTCTTGAACTTGTTGAAGTTTAGGTAACACTTTAGTACGATCTCAACTGCTTTGAGGCTCCAGTAAAGCCTAGAAGTATCAGAAATGTTAATAATAATACTCTTGAAGAATACTTTGTTCCTTTTCTTCAAAAGTTCTATTGAAATTAAGCTAACTCCGTTGAGAAATATCTTTCAAAAATTCGAGGTAAATTCTACAGGAGCTAGTACTTACCTAAATTAATCATAGAAATTTAGGTTATTTTTCAAAGAGCATACAAGTAGTGCAATCTGGAAAAAATAATCATGTTTATTCAGTTTAGAGTTTTCAGAAACGTTACCACACATGAATTGATAATTTTTCAGTGAAATTGAACTAATAAATATAGGTATTTGCGAATTTTACCCCTAATATTCGCTTCGAAAATTTCCTTCAAATTATTCGCGAGGGTGATTGCATTCACAAAATGAAAAGGAGAGAGAAAATTTTCTTTGAGAAAAAAAACTAGTCCCTTCAAATTTTATTTCAAATGATTTCGAACTTATTGGTTGAATATTTCATCGCAATAAAAAATTTTGAGAAGCTTTTGCGCACTTATTCATATCGGAAAATAGTAATTGAGATATTTTCGTTAACTTCGTAACTGAAAAAATCGGCATAGTAACCTTATGAATGGTAATTCTGAATTTGAATATCCTGAGAACTATTTTTCCTATTTCACTAATTCATCAATTCACCTTCCTGTTGAAACCTTCAACTTACCGTGAAATTATTATTCCAATATGAAATCATAGTGTGACGTCAATACTTTTTCAAATGCTGATTATAACAGTTGGAAAATTCCGTCTAAATTTCTTTCAGATTCAACGTTATATCATTTTATGATCAGTACATCTGTGTAGTTTGAAAAAAATTCAAACTTTGTTGTAAAATATTAATGTTCGCAGATATATATGATAACACTAATGATAACACGAAAATTATGAATATTTATTACAAATCTTTCATGCTTCTACTTCTTATCAAATTCACGTTTTATACATATACAATCATTTCAGTGGAATATCCGTTTTTCATTCATTTTTACTCTTTTTTACCTAACCTAACATTCACGAAACTTTTGTCTCTCGTTGTCGAGCAACTTAATAATAGTTAAATTCCACCTTCGCTGAAAATGTTTCATTCCGTTCGAAAGTCAAAGTTTTTTTCTCTGTACGGTCGTCCAGATAAATTTTTTTTGACCTCGGAATCTTCGTTGGAGGATACAACCTAGTCGTTCGAGACCATCTCAACTCAACTTTCAACCAAAATCAAGGCTCAAAGAGAAAATGACATTATATACATATTGAAGTAGAAATGAAGAAAACAAATTTAAAGAAGAAGAAAATTGGCACTATACAGAAATTGAATATGATTTGCTATGGATTTCTGAATTGAAAAAGGTCCTCTGATCTCAATCTGAGTAGCTCACAAACGACCACCCATTTGAAGCGATCGAACTATCTAATCAGGGATCTCCAAATATATCGTATCATCGAAAATGATTTTTTTTCTTTTCACAAATGGGTTTACCTGGCCATGTTCCATTAAACTTTTGGGGAATTTTGTGGACTAATTGTCACATTCATGCGTTATTAACGACATGATATATCTCAAAAACAATAAGATAGTATAAATCACCAACACAAATTATAATTTAATGGCCCCCATTCGATTGAAGGCAATTTAGAATTCGTTAAATTCTTAAATTAATAAGAAGTAAATTCTTTCATTTATTCCAAGAATGTCCAGCCTATGTTGTCAAATTTGCATTCCTCTGTGAAATAGTTCAGGATATCCGTGAAAATAAATTTGAATTTGTTTCAGAATGTCGAGAATATTTTTTCTGAAATTTATTAATATTTTATGAATTTAAATAGAAGAATAACCTTCAAGTTGAAGACTAGTTTTCCTTTCAACACTATCAATAGGCTACGTGAAAATCGACTATTTCAGCGAATTCTAAAGTTCGGAAACATACTTCGATATCAAAATGGGCCTTTCTATTTTAAAATGTAGGGGCTTTTTATGTGACAATATTAAGAGTAGTTTTAAATATACAGGGTATCTGTAAAGAAATGCGAGGTAATTTGGGAGATGATTCTTCGATGACAATAAGCACGGGTATAGGAGTCATAAAACTGTACATAATATGAAGCACTAAGTAGATGTTACTCACAATTTTTTTAGATCTCATAACTTTATTATTAGGGGTTGAAAATAACAACCCTTTATGATTTTCGTTCAAAAATAGTTTTCGTGGGATATATTTTCGAAAAATAAAATTCTCTCAATTCTGGAGAAAAAAAATTTCTTGCAAAATTTCGATACAGTGGATACTTTTCTCGGAAAAAATTCAAACTTACAAGCAGGATTAGTAGTATATTATCATAACCAAATGACTTGGGAAGAACACAGATGTAATTTTTCTGCAATAGTATTTTCTTTCAAATTGTCATTGCTAAGTATTTCTTCATATCATATATGTATCTAATGGATGCCCATGACATATTATTGCAAAGAATTAAGTGAAAGACCTTGTACAATGTTGCTTCAGGATCGGTCGATGTTATGAAAAAAGGGTGTTGGTGGTATCCTCAAGACATCAATGATGGCTGATAAATCTTCGAATTCAGAAAAGAACCGAGGCAAAGATACACACCCACCAGTCTAGAGGCGCGATGAACTCATTTATCTGATAATTTGGTCAGTTTTATCAACACAATTAATCTTTTCGTGTATATTCATCCTTCTCTGTCGTACAACCAGACTATACATCAAGTTTTTTTCTGTATAGTCAAATGTTGCGAAAGAAACTGTTAGTTCAATACAACTAGCAAGTTCGTATGGAAATAAATATTGATTATTACAAAAAGATCTCCAATGAGAGGTTTCATTTTTAATAGTCCCGTATCTGGACAGCTATCATTTTTGAGGCTGCTACTTTTTGATATTTGAGAATGAATACACACCATCACTTAAAATAGAATGACATAAACTTTCCAACAACGCATTGAAATTATTTAGAATTCGTCAAACAAAAAGTTTAGAAAAAATCTGAGCACGAGCTTCTGAGTGCTCGTTCTTTGGTGGAGCAAAAAGACTATGAACTCAAAATTTTATATGGGATTTGAGATTGATACTAAATATATAAATGCATATTCTCAGCACAATCGGAATTATATTCTGGAAATTATTCAAAAAATGAAATATGTAAAAAATAAATAATTACAAAAATTAAATTCTATGCATCTGATGATGCGATCCTCTTGAAATTTTGCATGAACATTCAGTATATCAGTCCGAATTCACATAATAAATTTCACTTGAATTGGTCCTAGGGACTTGAGATTTGCAGAGTGAGTTCGGTTCCTAAATGCCGCGGTTAAGTTCGTTAACCAGTCAAATCGTACAGGGTGTTCCATGAAATATGGCCATTCAAAATTAATGTTCCTCAATATCTCAGACAAAACGAAACCAATCGAAATGAAATTTTGAGGCCACATGCAAGATGCTCATAATAAGTCTCATGCAAAAATTTTGTGGTCATATTGTTAACATAACCATAGCAAATTCAATTGGAATATTGAAAAGAAGCATCTTTATATTCACACAAGACAAGAAGATATCTGATTCATGTGAAATTTATTCTGTAAATGAAGATTGATAAACTGAATGTTCATTCAAAATTTTAAGACGATCGTATCATCAGAACTATAGAATTTAATTTTTTTTTAATTATCGATTTTTACATATTTCATTTTTGAATAATTTCCAGAATATAATATGATCGTGCTGAAATTTTGAATTCGTATACTCAGCATGAATCTCAAGTCCTATACTATATTTTGATATTATAGCATGAACGGAAAGCACCTGCTCAGGAATTTTCTTAAATTTTTCATACGTCAAAGAAATACACCCACATGTTGAAAAACTTATTACGTTACATCAACAATATCTTGGTGAATAATGGGATAATAAAACCAAATTCCTGAGTTGGTTTTGATTCTCGGTATCCGTTTTCTGGGTAAGGCACAAATGATCTATTGGGTTTGGGCCATGCTGGAAGCTAGAAATTGATTATCTTGAGACAGTGTCGTGAAATATTATCGTACAGTCGGCTACTCCATCATTTATTTTTTGAATTTCCTCAGTTGAAGTTCATAAAGTAACACAATTACAATTAAATATGTAAATCCATTCGATTTTATTGCATTAGTTAGATTTATGTTCGGTTACACAGTTATCGTAAAAATGGAATGATTAATGCATCTTTAGCTACGCGCTCATAATCTTGATTTATATGGGAGGAGTTTTGAAGACCCGACTCTTTGGTTCTGATGGCAAAAAACGTTTTCAAACAAAATCTAACAGCACGAAATAAATATGAAATAATGAATTATGGGAGATTATTTAATGAGGAAATTTTTAGGAACAAATCTGACATCGGTTAGAGCTCTGCAAGTAAATTAAAAAAAATGAGTTCTGAGCTGGAATAAATCTTAAATTTACTTGGAAATAGTCTAATGAATCTTCATTTGAAGAGGAAAATTGGTAATTTCCTTTGATGGCAGATAATTTTTCAAAAAAAGCGAATTTATTCGATTATTCGATACATATATAGTCTCTACTAAATATTGTGTTAAAGTTACAACAAATTAATGGTGAGATGTTTGATTTTCTCACAAAAAACAGCACCCCACACGAAAAAAGGCATATAAGATTTTTTGTCACGAATTGAACGAGGAATTCAAAAATAATTGTTAGTTTAAAATATATCAGTGGCGTACCACTTTTTTAGTCAGTTTTTAAGTGAAACTTCAACACCCTGTATATCAGAAACAGTGCATTTCCCGACCTACATTTATAGGAACTTCTTTCATAAAATGATGTGATATTTCGCATCAAACCGTTATAATGTTATAATTTGGTTCGATATTGATTCATTCAAATAATTCTTTTTCACACTTGTTCATCTTGAAAACCAACCATTTAAATTGGAATGACTTGAAAAGTATTATATATTGTAGGTATTCGAAAACACTATTTTCATTACCGTTTCTCAATATGAACAAAATCACTGCATTTATTATTTATTTGCTAGATTTTTCTAAACTTAAATATTGATTCGATTTGATCCAGTCGAAATGAAATGTTGTATTAATTTGTACTTTATAATTAAAATTTTCCAGTTGTAAGGCAATTAGTTTCTTTTCAGTATTAATACTAGTTCGAGCACAACTCACATTTTCCTCTCGATCAGATATTTATTTAAAATCTCTGCTAATAGAGTACTATTAATGAACTTGAATTCATTCAAAGCTTATAACGCTCCATCCTCTTCTTACATACGACTGGAACTATAAATGATCGGTATCATATTTTTTTCTCTAGTAGAAATCGCCATCTTATGTAAATTTTTTACGGGAGCTCTCACTTGTTCCGTTGGGGATACTCCTACATTTGTCTCTCCATAAGGAGCCTTGGAGATTACGTTACAGCCACGTACAGTAATCACTTTAAAGTGGAGCATAATCGATTTTGAATTCTCATTATGCTTCATTTGAATTTGATACGAAGAGCTGCGTGGGCTTCGTCCGTGGGAAGCATTAATATTTATTTGTGAAAACGATCTTTTCTGAATCGATGGGTGGTACTTTGTGAAATTTCAATCGGTCTGATGTTGATAGGGATATTTTTCTCTAAATGATGTCCAATATCATTAAATCGTTTTATATTGGATCAGTTCATGGGATATCGATTGAAATATAATCTGGGAGGAAACTTTTTAGGTTTTCACTCCCAGTCTCTGAAACAGAAATGATTGAAAAATGTTTAATTAAGTTGAAATGCTCCTGCGAAAATCTTTGCACTAATTCGTCAGGAGCAATTAATCAATGAATTAATAAGACTGCAAATGAAAAAACACACAATTCCGAAGATTTTAAAAGTTTGGCTGAATAAGGTCTCTGATATAGACACCGAAACGTTACATTACCAGGATTTCATTTTTTCTTTTTTTAGTTTTACTGTTAGGCAACAGTTTTTTCAAAACCAATTTGCTGCTGACAAATTAGTGCAAATATTTTCGCAGGAGCATTTCATCTTAATTAACATTTTTCAATAATTTTTTCCAGAGACTGGGAGTGAAAACCTAAATAGTTTTTTAGAAATACAACATATTAACCCTCAAACATAGTGAGAAATGAAAAGAGCGTTATAATTTCTAATTTCTCTCAAGAAACTCAAAAATACCGTGAACTTCATTGTTCTACCTCCTTTGTTCCCGAGATATGAGACAAAATTGACTCTTTTTGAGCGGTCGTTCTATTTAAAACGAGTGCTATATGGTTTTGCCCAAATGTCTGTAACTTTCTGATTTTGAGCCGAAAATGGTCTCAAACGATAGGCTTCGACTCCCTGATGACGAATCCGTGGTCAAATTCAATTCTGTCCGTGAGCACGATAACTTTCGAAAGGATTGTCCTAGAGACTCGAGATTTTCAGGGTTATTTCGGTTACCAAACGCCGTGGTTAAGTTCGCTAACCAGCCAAATCGTACAGGGTACTCCATTAAATATGGCCATTCAAAATTCATGTTCCTCAATATCTCAGTCAAAACGAAACCAATCGAAATGGAATTTTGGGGTCACATGCAGGATGCTCTTAATAAGCCTCGTACAAAATTTTGTGGCCACAGTGTTAACAGAACCATAGAAAATTCAAATGGTATATTGGAAAGAAGAATCTCTATATTTCCATAATAAAACATGCAATTCTAGCGAAATTTATTTCGTGAATGAATATTGATATACTGAATGTTAATGCAAAATTTCAAGAGGATCGCATCATCAGAACCATATTTCTTTTAATTATTGAATTTTTACATAGTTCATTTTTTGAACGATTTCCACAATATATGAGAATTGAGATTTATGCTAAGTAGCATGAATCTTAAATCCCTATAAAATTCTGAGGCATTAGCATTATTGCTACACCGATGAACGAGCGCTCAAAAGCACCTGCTCAGGGCTTTTCTTTCATTTTTTCCATTGCCCCTGTTTGTGCTACGAACTTAACATAGAAACACATAATTCCTCGTCGATATCCCTGAAAATTTAAAAACTCTAGTTTGACGACGGATTTATAAGTCGAACCTTATCATTTTAGACCATTTTCGGCTCAAAATTCGAGAATTTTAGACATTGGAGGGCTCAAGAGAAAAAAGAAGAATGCACCTCACGGCATTCTGAAGTTTTTCCATTTTTCTCTACTTCTTAATTCCTCTTTTATTTCGTTTGAAGAAGAGCTTACTCATCCTGACAATTCATTCATTTTAAAATTCTCAAAAATAATCAATTTCTGTTTATATCCTTCAAAAATGTATGTCATTAATTATTATTTAATAAGGAATGGTTCTCTATTGTAATTTGCCACATTTGCATATAGGTAAAGCATCATTGTTGAAATTACGTTTCAAATTTGAACGAACACCTGCGAGCAATTAACTCTAATTTCTATCAAAATATGATACAATGGTTGTTAAAATTTTGCAAAGTAAGCAAAAATAAATATAAAACGATCAAACATAAGGCAGCAATAATATTTAGCGGGAACAATATTGGTACATACGTATACCGATATGTTTTCTGCAGAAAACACTTATTAGATACTTACGGAATTTATTTATAAGCATGTAGGTGTTCATCTGACCTTTAAACCAACACCAATTTATATTTAAATGATTTTAGTATTTATTCGGCGATAAAACCTTCTTTTGTTGCAATATGTTAAAAGCCATTATGCGCTGAATTGTTATCTTGAAATTGAGTTGACAGTTTCAATAAACTATAAATTTTTTCGATGTTATTCATCGCAATTCTTGAGAACCTGCCCCCAGGAGTTCTTGATGAAACGTTCTCGTATGGGAATGTACGTAATAACGAATATTCGCATTTTTCAAACGATTCCCATGCAATGATACTGCAATCAAAGGGAACGTATGCAAATTAGTTGTGGATAGTCTCGAATTGAAAATCTTTACACAGAGCTAATAGGAAGACCATAAAATTCGAAATATTTTAGTTTCCTTTCTCACTTAGCTATTTAATTTTCAAGAGATTTTATATCAACCCACGTGCTATTTCAATACTTACGAGAAATATGTTATTACTATTATCCTCACTGATGGAAATGAAATTGAAGAAAGCTAACATCTTTAACAATTTTAACGATTGAAGCATACACACATAAACTCCACCATATATTTCACACTTATTCCATGAAATTTCTTTATAACGAATTTTTTTGGGGATTTAGCGCTTTCTTTATAGAGAAGTTCCACTGTATATTCAAGCAAAAATCTAGTTCCTACTTCGTCATATACAGAGTGCGGCAAAACAAAAAGTTCAGTTTTTATGGACTATTAAAATTTTTTGTAGGTTGTACCAATTTTTTTCAATAGCCCATCAAAACTCTCTTCTGTCTCTCCCTGTATTTCACATTTTTCCCAATAAGTATCCAAAGTATACAATTCCATTTTCTTCATTCTTGCGATTGGAAACGAAAATTTGTTTTTTACGCCGTTTTCATCAGAGGTGATTTATGAAACATATGTATCAACTTATGGAAATTTAAGAACATGAAATTATTTGCATCTTATTTCACGGTGGACAAAGAGATATGTATATGTACATTATACTGTTTCAAGGTGAAAATCAGCACACTTACATGGTATTGACCATTTTTCGAATTTAAAGTGAAATTGAAAATTTCATGAGAACAAAATGAGTTGTCACAGAGATATCCTTATCTCGAATTTTATTCAATAAAATGATGATAAAGTACCTTAATTAGAGTCAGGGTTCTCTATGTAGCCTGAAGATGTAATATTTTGAAAGCTTGCACCTTTGATTATAAGGTATACTTGTTCCTTCTTCGCCAAACTCGTCGTTTTACATAAAATATCCGACTTGAATCGAGATAATTAATTGATTGGAGAAATTGAAGAAAGTGTCGAAATCAGCCAAACCCAAAAATGAAAGAGAAGCTTTTCTTGAATGGCAGAATTCACCTGTGGCTATGTTTATATCCGAACTGCAAAAAATATATCCGAAATATATTTTTTAATCTTAGGGGAGAGGCAGGCAAGATGGCATACAATCTTTTGAAAATCGATATCTCTTATGAGGAAAAAAAATAGAGCACAGCATTAGTTGAATCTCTAGTCAATCAAGTTAGCTATCAATTTTGAAGAAAGATATGAATAAAAAAATTATAGACAAAAAAAACTCACGATAATCTGTAACATCCAAAAAACCATTTTGCCCCACAGTGTCGGGCAAGATGGCATATCATATAATATGATATAATTTTGTAGTGGAAAAAAACAAAATTTCCATAAATAACATATCATACAAGAAATTGAAATTTATTTATATTCATATAAAGTATAAACAAAAAAAATCATATCATATAAATAAAAAAAAGTACATTGAATGTTTTACTAGCAAGGGCCTATCCCATTTGTTTTTTTTCTACTGCTTCCAAAGCTCTAACATATTATTCTCATCCCACTCTCCTCTGTTTGGTTTTCCTTCGATAATTGAAGACCATCTGAAAAAATATTTATTGTTAATAAAAAGTACCATGCCATTTTACCCAGCCTCTATGTATGTCAACTTGCCCTAACCACGTGTCAAAAAACGAATATAAATCAAACGTTTTTGTGACATCTCTTTGTCAAGGTAAATACATGAAAAGGATCACAATAAAGGTACAATTCTACACGGATATAAAAAAGTTATTGAAATAATCTGTACTTACAGTAATATAGACGAGAAGAGAGAGCTTACGTCGAAGTTGTACATGCTCATACCACTTTTTCACGACTAAGTCATCAACTACCGTAACAGATCCCTTTGAAACAACGTTCGTACACTGTTGCCAACTAATTCGAACATTTGCACTGAGTTCTAGGATTCCACTCGCAGTGGATTCTTCAGTAAATATGGTATGCCATTTGGCCCTACTATGCCATCTTGCCTGCCTTTCCCCTACTGATATTCAGTTATCAACTTTGAATACTTTAAATTGCTGAAAAATTGAAGTATGGATTTTATGTGATTTTATTTCTTTAAATATTGTTCAACTCGTGGTAGGATATATAATACATATTTTTTTAACGAAAAAAGAAGTCCAGGTTAATGCTAACCAAAAATATTGAGCCTATTCAAAATTTGAAAATTCTAGTGTTTGTAATTTTTGTATTTTTCTAATCCACTCAAACTCACTTTCTGAACAGTTGATTAACGTAATGATATATCAACTATAAGTTCATACTTAATTGCATTGCTTTATTTCAATAATATTACTTATTCATGATCTTTTTCTGAATTACTTGAGTGTAGTATATGTATAGTATATTGTCTGGAAAAATATTTAGGCGCATGCTATTACTTTTTGTCGAGAACTATAATTATATGATATTTGCATAAGAATTTAATTAATTATGGAAAAAGGCCCCGTGCAAATACAATAATCGAACGAAAAGGATATAAATATCAGAAATAATTCATCAAATTCATTATACGTGATATTGAGAAATGATTTTTCTGTTACCTTTACCTGTTGTTGAAGACATATCGATCTATGGTTTTATATGTAAATATATATTCAGATGATAATATATGCAAAACGACCTTTGCTTGGAAATATTACGATATTTATCAACTCTGAAGGTCGTTTCATTCTGAAGTGGTTTGGTGATACATTTAAATCAACCTCCAGAAAATTTGTTTTAATTACTGGTACCGTCAAAATGTTTTTGAATATGCAAATATTTATGTACCTGTGGAGATCTGATATTTCAAAATTTTCATATATTTCACATTTAAACTTGGACTTCCTGTTATTCAATCAATTCGAAAATATTTTGATTCGGTAATTTTCTTTCACGCTGCGTGGTGAAATCGGTAAGTCATTAGAAAAAAATATTATATTTTATTTCTTTCATTACTACCTTGGCCCAAAGACTAATGAACCAGCAGTTTTCAATGCTTATAAGTTAGCTCTATGAATGTGAAATGATAAAAATGTGTTGCATAATGTTTAAATCATTTATTTGATTTTTTTATCATCCCTATTTGGGAGAATTTTTTCCGTTTTTCTCTTAATTAATTTGTACGATATTTTGCATAATTCATGTTGTATTTGAATTTAATTTATTTCTTTCTTTTCCAGATACAAAAAATAGTGTAGGTTTAGTTGGTTGTATAGAAGAAGTTGCTCATAATGCCATCGCTATTTACTGGAATCCACTGGAAAGTTCAGCTAAGGTATAAAATAATTTTTTATTGTCATATAACGAGTTTTTCAATAGAAACTTGACAATTTTGAATTTAGTTCCATAATGTTTTGGAGTTACTTCAAGCTGATGATGAAGTTTTTAAAATAACTCAAATTGTTTTGCTTTTTGCGATGCTACGCGCTTATCTCATTTGTTTATATCAAATATAAAAAAGTTGTTAAGTCCTCATTGCAAATCCTTGTACCTATCTAGCTATCGAAATATTTTTATTTTTTTCATTTTCATCTCAAGTAAGTATTGGTTATTATTTAATTAAGTATTTATTATTTTCAGATTAACATTGCCGTGCAGTGCCTTAGCACGGACTTCAGCAGTCAGAAAGGTGTGAAGGGACTTCCTCTGCATCTACAAATTGACACTTATGAAGATCCTAGAGATACACAAATTTATCATAGGGGATATTGTCAAATCAAAGTTTTTTGTGATAAGGTGAGTCCAAGAAGTCCATATATGAAATTTAAGCCAACATCTCCCAACCAATAATAATAATAATAATAATATATCTAATAATTCAATGTATTCTAGGGTGCTGAGAGAAAAACACGTGATGAGGAAAGGCGAGCAGCTAAAAGAAAAATGACAGCTACTGGCCGTAAGAAGCTAGATGAACTGTACCATCCTGTGTGTGAAAGATCAGAGTTTTATAGCATGAGCGATTTAAATAAACCTCCTGTGCTATTTTCACCGGCCGAAGATCTTGATAAGGTAAGAGAGTCTCTTCAGACATTTTTTTCGATAACCGGTGTTTCTAAGAGCCTAAGGACTTTGAATAATAATAATCAATGACAGAAATACAGTGGAACTTCCCCATAACGAAAGCGCTAAATCTGCAAAAAAAATCGTTATAAAGAAATTTCGTTATACGAAAATTTGTTTCTACATTCGGCAATATCGCGGTCAACTTCACTGATAAATTTAAGTTTATCATTCAAATTTAAGCACTTGCTTTAATACATTTTCGCACAACTTTCACACTAGCGTAATGGTAAGATTGAAACCAAACAGCCAGGGGTGTATTTAAAACTGTTTCAGAAGGATCTCTCTGCCCACCGTAATGATTTCGTTTAAGTTCGGGATTTATTACGTACGTCCGGAAAATTTTCGGAAAAAACCCACCCTTATACTTTCTTACCAATACCCATTCAAAGAGTGATGTTCTTTGAATATTTCGTTATAGAGAGAATTTACTTCGTTTTAGAGGGTGTTTTTAACATGGAAGTTGGATTCAAGGCGCAATGTCTTGTACGAAATTCGTTTTATAGACGTTCGTTATAGGGAAGTTCCACTGTATTTTTAGTTTAAACTTTTCATTATTAAAATCTGGCAGATAATTCCATGGAATTTTCACTATTTATTCTAATAATTGGCAACAATGATGGATTGAATACATAATGGCTTCTACGTGGCTTGAAATCGTTGTTCTGGAGCTAGATTCTCGAATTGCCAAACCTTACTGAATAGAACTTTCATGACATTCTCAACTGTCAAATCATGAAAAATAACCATCAAAACTTCTCATTCATCTAAAAATCACATGTATTTATTATTCCATACTCAAACCAATTTTTCTTCAGCTAACGACAATGGAGCTTCAAGGTTTCTATCCACATGATTCAGAAGGTTCCTTAGGAGGACCAGTTGATCACGTCAAAGCTGGCTCACCCTTCCTGCTGCACCCCGCTGTCAAACCTCCAACCACCCCAACTCTGAAATTCCACAACCATTTCCCTCCAGAGGCTGAAAAGAAAGAGAATCTTTTGGACAACAGTTTGACAACTGACGGAAATGTATTCCCACCCCCAATCAAGCGTATGAAGATGTCTACGGGAGGTCCAGGAAATGTCGGTCCACCCCCACTCCATGAAAGAGTTATGTTATATGTGAGACAGGAAAATGAAGAAGTGTACACTCCATTACATGTAGTGCCACCAACAACGCAAGGACTTCTGAATGCGGTAAGTTTGAATTTTAAAAAACGCTTTTGCTTTTTCCCGCTTAACCCTAAACTAGTGACTTGCTGTTTTGTTGTCGTCGTGGTTTTTTGTGCTATATTTAAACAATATCCAAGCACTTCAATTTTGGACATTCGTGTAATCAGTGTTTTCCGCACTAGATGTTTCCCGAATGATTGTGCAGGCTTTCTGGGCGATGCAGGACATTTTGGTGAGTCAGTGTTAGAAATATGTCCTAACAATATAAGTTTAAGAGATACAGGATGTTTTATGTATTTCTACAGAAATTTCTAATTGACATAACTCTTGAATGCCTGCATGGATCTTCATGAAAATTTCAGAAAATGAGTATGGGCCAGTGGCAAATATTCGCATTCAAGGGCTTGCTGATAACGCAGGCCCAGACTGAGAAAATTATATTCTTTATTCCACATCTTATAAAACACCTTGTACATCAAATTTTCTAAAAGCAAAATTTTCCTCAGAATCTACAATAAATACCCTTTCGAACAAGCCTATCAAGATCAATGGCTCACTTCACATTATCATATTATGAACCATTGAATATTTATTATATTATATTATTAATTTTTGATTTATAGTAGCACGGACCTGTAAATTTCCGAATAATGCGTTAATTGATATTGAATGAATTTAATTTCCAAGCATCATGACTTAAGGCAGTGTTTCTCAACCTGTGGGGTGCCCCCCCCTAGGGGGGCACGAACATACCAAAGGGAGAAAATAAAAATTATTCGAAAAAATTAATAACTGACTTAAATCAGATACACACACACAAAACGAAATACATTTAGATATCTTATTTACACATTCGCAAAGAAATTCTTTCACACCCCTTCCCCCATCTATTTTCGTACGAGATTTGTTCTCAAAAAGGGCCCATAATATGATGATGCGAAGTGTGCCATTGACACTGATAAGCTTGTTCGAAAGAGTATTTATTGTAGATTCTGAGGAAACTTTTGCTTTTCGAAAATTCGATGTACAGGGTGTTTTATAAGATGTGAAATAAAGAATATAATTTTCTCAGTCCGGGCCTGCGCTATCAGTAAGCCATTATATGCTAATATTTGCCACTGGCCCATACTCATTCCCTGAAATTTTCACGAAGAACCATGCAGGCGTTCAAGAGTTATGCCAATTGAAAACTTCTTCAGGAATCCATAATACATCCATTATCTCTTAAACGAATATTATTAGGACATCGGTCCTGAAAGCCTGTACAATCATTCGTGAAACACCCTGTAAGTTTTGGTCTCTTTCTGCAGGAGTGCTTAGAAAGTACAAATGTTTTATCGGGGTAAGATGATTTCAGCGAAATGTCACCAGTGAAGGGTTAACCACGCATGGACCTGGATGTACTGGGCTTTTAAACACATCTCATTCGAATATACCCAAATAACAAATAACTTGAAGTAGCATGACTTCAGATTAACATGTTTCTTATCTACAACGACGTGGCAACAGTTCACTTTAGATAGCTCCACGTGACTAATTTTATCCAGTTACTTCCATTTTTCTCACTTCCAAAAGCTCAGTACTTCTTCTAAATCTATGCTAAAATAGAGAAAGACAGAAAATTTTGCATATTCTTCTTCGGTTTAGAAATTAATTCTGTTTTCCTTATTTTGCAGATTGAGAATAAGTACAAAATTAGCGCTTCGAGCATAAATAACTTGTATCGCAAAAACAAAAAAGGGTAAGTGAACTTAATTAATTCTTTCTGGAGTACCCGCCAAGAAGTGAACTGGACACTAACGGTCAAGCACTAACAAGTCCGCATTTACTAACTGAGAGCTGGGTAGCCAAAATACCTTTCGAACATTTCTTAGTTTTATTTCATTCGAGAGTTGCGATTTGTTAATTTCAGAGACTCCAAGGAACATCCTGCTCTACCATCACCTAATTGACGAACATAATTGTCTATGTGATAACATTATGGTCACGAAAAAAGATGATTATTGTCGTCAATATTGATTTATTGGCTCTGAACTTAATAAGCTCAAAAGGACTCCAAAGTCTATAGCAATATATCAGGTTGTTCAATTAGTTCTGCGATTACTACATACTAGCCTAATTTTTTTGTTGTTCTTGGTACACTCTTCATGCGATCTGTGAAGTTTCATTTCAACCTCCGTTTAAGAGCCATTCAGCCTCGACGTGTCATTGAAATTATTCAATGGAAAAAACCAAGTAGCGTCCAGTGATTGAACCTCAGAGTAAAAAGTAAACCTAGCCTTGCCTTGACGCATTTGTTATACATCCAAGTAGAATCTGTTTATTTACGCGAACAATATTCCGGCGTTGCGAACTCGTACTGTATCTTTATTCCGTATTGGGATGACTGGAATCAAAGGAAACGAAGAAGCCAATACACTTGCCAAAGAGAGCGCGCGAATGTCACTCATTGGCCCAGAACCCTCCTGTGGTATAGGTAAATGTACATATATAAAGGAGTTTCAGGAGAAGGAGAAAGACGAGAAGGAAACACTTTGGCGGAATCTCTTAGGGATGGATAATTTCACTTGAAACAGCAAGATCCAAAAGATATCTGGATCTAAGTAAGAAACAATTACACCTCCTCAATCGCATTCTCACAGGACACTGTCGCTTCAGGAGGCACCTGTTGAGGATGGGATTGTCGGACACTGACGATTGTAGGTTCTGTGGGGAGGAGGAAGAAACCACTATTCACCTAGTCACGGAATGCTTTGGCATTGCGAGTCTGAGGAGAGAATGCGTTGAGCGAGAAACTTGTAAGAAGCCTTCACAGATACTGGATCAGATCTCTGGAACTATAAGGCGAGCTGTGAAAGATGTGGTCAGAACAGCTCTGTAAGGGGGCACAATAGACCTTGAGGTCTCAGTGAACTGTAACCCCTTTTTAAACTATCAACTAACCTTACGTGCCCGATTATTGGCTACATCTGTTTCCAGACATAAAAATGCATGCGTGCAAAACGGTTTTCATCAAATGATGTGGTCATGACAGCGGTGAAACAAGTTGATCGATGTTCAGGGAGACTGTACTGAATAATGGCGTTTATTTCAAACCATAAAGTTGTGTTTTCCTTATCAAACCGCAAAATTTATTGAACAATCTAGTATATTGTGAAATCTCTACCAGTTAGTTCATTTCTTCGGAGATCTCCAGATTTTTTACTAATTTCTGAATCAAATATAACTAAATTTTGAAATTTTGGATAAATGTTTGGTTACGTGCGGTATCACGAAATTTTATATATTTTTTTCTTGCAGCATTATAGCCAAGATTGATGATGACATGGTATCGTATTACTGCAATGAGGATCTCTTCTTGTTAGAATTGAAAGCGGTTGACGAGGACCTATTCGACATAACTTTCATTGAATATACGGATCAATGAAAACTTGCCATATTTCTTATACTTATTTGTAATTTTACGAATCAATTTTATATTATATTGATCTGTTGTGATTGTTTTATATTATTATGTATTATGAAGAGCGAAAAGTTCACTGTAGAAATTTATATTTGTTTATAGTTGGTAGAAATGTTGAAAGTGTCTTTTCTATCATTTTAATACGATTTAAGTTATTGTTAGCCATTTTTGTTTTTTTTATAGATTCATATCACTCCCATATATAATTTGTATAATATTAAAGTGATCATTCAATAATGCTATAGAAAGCATCAGAAAACGCATGAAATGAATATTTGTTGCAAGTTCGTTTGCAACATAGTAATGTTTTTTCACAATTTCTCGAATTGGTCACTATGATCTCAAAATTGCATTGTGTAAATGATCTGAACACGTGACATGTACAGACTATTAGCTGATTATAGTAATTATACAATAGGAGACGGGGAGAAATATTTCAAATGTAAATAGCTTTTTATCACCTACGTGTAAATAGTAACTAGGCCATGACAAAAAATAAACACGTTACTTTGTGATAAGCCCTTTTACACAGTTTTGTGTAACACCTCTTATTTTAGAGATCTAAAAGTTTGTTGCTCAGTTGAATATCTAAAGTTACTCTACTAAATTTATCGTTCCGCATTGTTGATATTTCGTTGCCGACATGGAATATGAAATTCGAATTCAAATTATAGATATATTTATATTTTTTGGCGAGTCCGTGATATTTGCTTTAAGAGAAAATTAATGGAAGAAAACGTTGAATTCACACAACCGACGCATTTCGAGTCCATTGCATAAACAAAAAAATTCAAAACGTACCTGACTTAATGCTTTATCTTAATAAACTATTCGAGGTCTCTATAAAAATGTTTTGTTCAAATGAAATTTTTCTAAGGTACATATTTTGAATTAAAAAATTGAAAGTTCTATTATAAAGGTACTGAACTGACGTTTAATTGTTTTGTATATTATTAATTTATTTTACACAGCTCTAGAAGTTGTGTAAGTAATTTTTCGATTGATATTAGAGTAGATTAAGTTAAAATAGCTCTCTGTATCCATCTTGTTTCTAGTTATATCGAACACATACAACAGGTACATACGTAATAAATCATCTACAGATGATTTCATAATTCGTCATTGTTGTGAATCAATATTACTAATAATCGCAATATTATATTATGTAAGGTTTTTTATAAATGTATGATTATCTATTAAGTAAAAATTGGATTTTTCACTGCAAGTTTCCTTCAAACAAAACATTTGTTCCCACCTTCTTATAACCGTGTGTAAATGGCACTGATCTACTACACTTAGATAAACATCTAATTAGGAGTAATTTTTGAAAAAGATAAAACATACCGCCAATTCAGGTAACTTTGGAAGAATTATGAAATTTTCTTTCAAGAACAAAAAGTGAAAAATTATTAAAAAAATTCAAAATCTTCGATAGGTATAACCTTCAGACCATTTTCATATAAAAAATTTTCGAAACGGGGTAAGTATTTTTTCAAACAAATAAATATTGTCCGGGCATAGCGATGGTGTTATATCAGACAACATCTGAATATCACTCTACTTAAGTGAGTGAGATTGGCACAACAAAACTAAGTACTAAAATATTTACATTATACAAGACTATTATGAAAAATTGAAACATTCAAAGGAAAAACATGATGTTTGGGTGTTGATATTCTCAAAAACGAAGAAAATGTTCACATATGAACAAATAGAAAGAAAACAGAATATTCTTATATTTAACGAAATCAATTTGTTGCACTATAATAATACTGATATGTTCTCGCTCCCAATAATCCTTGTCAGTTTCTGGTCATTTTGTGAGTTTCCGAATTCACCCCGCTAACTGCTGAAGAATCATTATCAATTTAAATATACAGTGCGCATCAAAATTATAGAACAAATTCATTTTCTCAGAGGAAAAATATTTGGCAACACAATCCTGAAACAGGTCAATTTTTGTTTCACTTCTATCAAATTTTGAGGAATTTTTGAAGGACTTTTGTTGCACGCCCGTCCACCCCTAAATTTTTTGAAGAGGTGAAGTGGGTCATGTGTACTTTTTTGGCAAGGTCCTTAAAGGCGTGCAGAGATTCTCAAGAAATTTTTTTAAATTAGTTAGTTCAAAGAGGTTTTCAGTATGTTCACTTTGCCATGGCTCATTTACTCTGAGATGATAGGGATGGCACTAACAAGTCCGCATTTACTAACTGAGAGTTGGGTAGCCAAAATACCTTTCGAACATTTCTTAGTATTATTTCATTCGAGAGTTGCGATTTGTTAATTTCAGAGACTTCATCAAGGAACATCCTGCTCTACCATCTGCTCTACCATCACCTAGTTGACGAACATAATTGTTTATGCGATAACCTTATTGTCATGAACAAGATGATTATTGTCGTCAATATTGATATTATTGGCTCTGAACTTAATAAGCTTTTTTTGGAAGATTTTTGTTGCACGCTGTGCCATATTCCCGTCAACCCTCTAAATTTTTTAAATAGGAAAGTGGGTCATATGGTGCTTTTTTGGCAAGGTTTTCGTATTTTCCTTACAGGCGTGTAGAGATTTTCAAGAAAAAACCTGGGCATAACCTTCTCTGGTAAATTTAGACTTCGGGGAAAGAAGAAACTGGAAGAGAAACACTCTGGAGGTATCTTTCGTTGAAAAATTTTCAAAAATTATTCCTTTGGAACTTTAAAGAAAAAAACTGGTTACTCATAAGAAATCAAACGAAATAAAGATGATAATACACTAGCCAGAAAGGGAGCACAAACGCTACCTAAAAAAAAATTTAGCAAAGCATTCTTTTAACCCACTTCAACTGAGATCAACTGAGACACTGGCTGACTGTTCAGAATTATGACAGTAGTTTCTCAGGTAGTGCCAGTTGAAGTGGGTTAAAAGAATACTAGTAACATAACATATGAGATGAAAGACTAACGAGTAGATTCTATGAGGAACAGAAGGAAACTCCTGCTCATCACTTAATTATAGAATGTCTGCTCAAAAAATATCTTAGACATGGAAACGCGGATCGACCCTCCTTGATGCCCTCTCTCAGATACAAAAGTTCAATGAAACTGACGAAGATCGAGCTGTATCTCATTTGCGAAAACAGCTCTGATGGGGCACAGTATATTCAATGCATCAGAGAGAAAGAGATTTGCAGTTCAGTTGAACGGAATATTTATGTGCTGCGTTTTTGACGATATGAAGCAACTACGACTAACGTTCTTGTTATTTGTTGCAACGACTTGAATAGGCAATAAGTACCTTTCAGCCGTATAAATCCCCAGGAGTGGATGGGGTGTTTCCGATACTCCTGCTCCTTCATCTACTGAGGATCACAAGAAGCAGTCTAGCACTGAGGCAAATACCTAGAAAATGATGAAGGGCAAAAGTAACCTTCATTCCAAAAATAGGGAAAAAGGACGGGACTGATCCTCGACCCTTCAGACCAATTTGTCTAACATCGTTTTTACTTAAGACGATGGAGAAAGTAGTAGATAACTACATAAGAATGGAGAATCTTACATAACGATACGGACAACGGAGACCGCCCAGTATCAGCTGACTGAAGCCATCCAGAGAATTCTGAACACTTAGGAAATCGCCATGTGTGCTCTCCTGGATATATCTGGGGCCTTTAACAACACAACGCACGTGTCCGTTAAAGATGCACTTGAAGGACGAGGAGTGAACAAAACCATTAACAAACGGATGTATGAAGTGTTATCGACGAGAATAGCTGAAACATCGATAGGTGGTAAATCTGTCTCTGTTAAGGCTACTCGTGAGACACCTCAGGGTGGAGTAATCTCCCCTTTTATGGAGCCTAGTAGTGGATGAACTACTACACAGGCTCACGGAGCTTGGCTTCGAATAGGCTATGCTGAGAAAAACTTCATGACATTGCTAAGTAAAAAAGATGATTGATGGAAACGGGAATACACCGACTATAATCTCAAAGAAAATACCGTAAAATGGTATACAGATGGCTTCAAAACTTCTCAAGGAGCAGGCGCTGGGATATACGGGCCAAGTACCAAGTGTGCACTGTCGTTAGGCTCCTGTATGAGCGTCTTTCAAGCGGAAATCTTAGCTATTGAAAGATGTCTAGATATAGATCTAGAAAGGAACTATCAGAAGTGTGATATAGCCATACACTCAGGTAGTCAAGCTGCTATTAAAACACTGAGCTCCTAATACGTCATCGACTCCAAAATCTGGGAGTGCCGGAACAAACTCATTGAGGTAGGCAAGAAAAATGAGATCTTTTCAATCTCAATCTGGGTTCCCGGCCACTCGGGAATCAAAGGAAACGAGGAGGACAATACACTTTCCAAAGAGGGCGCACGAATGTCACTCATTGGCCCAGAACCCTTCTGTGGTATATGTAATGTACCTGGAGAAGGGGAAAGCCGAGAGGGAAAAACTCTGGCGGAATCTCCCAGGGATGGATCATTCCACTGAGTTCCTTCGAAACTTTAATTGAGACAGCGGGATCCAAAAGATATCTGGATCTTGGTAAGAAGCAATTACACCTCCTCACTGGCTTCCTTACAGGACATTGTCAACTCAGGAAGCACCTGTTGAAGATGGGATTATCGGACACTGATGAGTGTAGGTTCTGTGGGGAGGAGAAAGAAACCCCCATCCACCTAGTCACGGAATGACTTGGCATTGCGAGCCTAAGAAGAGAATGCCTTGGGCGAGAAATGTGTAAGAGTGAGGAACTAGCCTCGTAGAAGCCTTCACAGTTATTAGATTTCGTTAGATCTCTGGAACTGGAAGGCGAGCTGTGAAGGGTTTGGCCAGAACAGCTCTGTAAAGTGGCACAATAGACCTTAAGGTCGCAGTGAACTGTAACCCCTTTTTAAACTAAACTAACGTTCTTAATTGTCTCTCTCGAACAGAGTATCACGGGCAACCTGACGCATTGAATATATCCATTGATTCAATGCGTTAGGCTGTCCGTAATACTCGATCGATTCTAGTACTTTGAGTGGCTGTCATACTGCTTGCATTAGGCCAATTCCAATGATAAGAGGAAGATAACAAGAAAAGAAGCACTGTTTAAAGTTCAACTGGTGCCGTATTCTCGAGAAGTGATATTCGTATACGTTTTCGAATATCACTTCTCGAGAATACAGCTCCTGGACGGCACACTCTGGGCCCGTATTCTGGACAAGTGATCTTTCTGAGCGTATACGAACTTCTTTGCGCGAGTACCTGTTTTACCTGCAAAAATGCACACAATGAAGTTCGTATTCGCTTTGAAAGATCATTTGTCGAGAATACGGAGCCTGGCCACGTATTCTCGAGAAGTGATATTCGAAAACGTATACGAACTTCATTGCGCGAGTTCCTGTTTTACCTGCAAAAATGCACACCGCGCAATGAAGTTCGTATACGTTTTCGAATATCACTTCTCGAGAATACGGCACCCAGATGCTTTGCATATCGTATATGTTTCTGAAGTGAATTTCCATACCGGATAAGTTTGATGATAACTAACTAACGCCAACTCTACACTACTACATTAGCAATCTGACATACAGATGGGAAAGTTAGGTACCTACCATAAAAAATCAAGAACGCACTACAATGACCGTAAAAAGATTTTTATTAATACAAACCGAGGAGAATCATGAATGTCTGGAGCATAATGATTTCACAATCTTTTAAGACATTGACAACAACTTGGATATCCCTCGTATGTTTAATATTTCTTATAGGTACTTTACGGACTAACTTTGGATAGACAATCGAAATATTGAACAATCATGTTTATTCTTTCCTTATTTCCTTGGTAACTGAGACCATTGAGACACTGAACATATCGTTTATGAATTTTTACACCTAAACTCATTCCCATACTTAGACTAAAGTCTTTAGTCTAAGTTGCCATGCCTATCATACCAAGTCAAGATAGTGTTAGTTGTAAGACAAACTAGTACATATTTTTATATGCCGTTGATATGAACAGGAATGTTTAATTTATAAATGCCTAGAATAACACAAAATTATCAATTTGACAATATGAACAAGCGTACCAACGGTTCTGACTCGAAATGATGATGATCTTTTTGACCAAATGTTCATATTCATATCGAATTTTATCGATGCTATTCAGACCCTGTAGCTTTCCTAACAACTTTTAGTTTGTTAACTCCATTCAATCAAAATTGTAACTGCCATTTCACAATGATGTTAATGTTGCTACGCTTGAATACGCTAAGGAGGGAATCACACCCCTTCGATGTCCAGTTCAAATTTTTGAAGGATTTTCCATGCGCTACATTCCTCCTATTGATATGTGGTTTTTAGGAATATTTATTGGAGATATGATCAATTTCTCATGCCCGAAAAAGTAAAATTCGGAAACACATGGAAAAGAATTTTGTCGGTATTTTCCAAATTTCTTGAAAAAAAAAATTTTAATTAGACTAAGCGAGAATACTTCGACCATTACAAAAATTTTTCACTAAAAAAACAAATATAAATGAACAGTAAAACCAGTAATCTTAATTTTCGAAATTAAAATTCAAGATACTAAACTTGATCTATCTCTTGATGTCGAAAATTACAGACATTTGGACAAAACTGTGGTACTCTGTTCCCCTGAGAACAAGCGTACAGATGAATAAATAACAGAAAAATAAATTTTTCTGGATATTCAGAGTCATAATCATTTCAAATTGAACTGCGATTATAGGAGATAATTATTATTTTCAACTCTAGCTTCAAATTTTATTTATTGAGAAAAAATTGTAGAAAAATCATTATACTTCAGAATTAACAAAAAGGACTTGAACAATTCCAAATAATATTGATAATTTTTTCCTGCAATTCTCATTTTTGGTTCCAAACATTAAAACAATATAAATGTATACACGGATCAACAATCATATTCTGAAAAATAATATAAATATAAATTTTCTATACAACTCAAAATTGAAATAATTTTTACTTAACCATTTATTGTCAATTTGGCATGTAAAATAATCAGATGCGATATACATTGGCTAGTACTTTATATATTGAATTACCGAAGTGGGAATAAATTTATGTTTATATAGGAGTTCCAAGTTTTGAACATGACCAGGAAGCACAAACAGATACCGTGATATAATCCGATTTGTTCGTTATTTCAGAAAATAAGAATAAGGAAAAATTGGATATGGATAGAATCAGTTTGATAATATGCAGAACTTATATATATCAATTTGTTTAATCATTTATACAAATATTTTTGGAATGGGAGAAACTGAAGCTACTCATCTTAAATTACTCAACAGTTCATATTAAATAACAATGGATATTCTAAATACTCATGATTGGAATTGATGCCAAATTGCAGTACCTCACCCGAATGAAGTACAAAATCCATACCAATGATATAAAATTTATGTCACATAATCAAAAAGGTTTACATCTTTTTTTTGGATAAGTAGTAAATATACATTGAGATCAAAATGAAAAACACAATTCCTGCAGTGATCAAATGAATCTGATATGAACAAAAACTTGGTCAAAATATCACTATTGCACACTGTACCTTGAAGATTCAAAATACATAATCTAATCACATAAAATAGTAAACGGCCTGTTCATACAGGAAAATAGTTACCGCATTGAAAAATGCTCATTCCGTTTTTGTTCATAACTTTTACGATGTTATGAAGTAGAACTACACCAATGACAGAAATTGATAGATTCAAATAAAGGAGATTCAACAAATGTTGACCAAAACTTGCTTGATCCTGCTATTAATCTTAGATACATTGAACATAGAAAAAAACACATAATTTTCGTATGATTTCAAGATCTATCAATTTTTGTGGAATTTTTTTCACTTTAATATATACACGAATTGGTGATTGAACAATTATACACTCCAAAGAATAGAAAGTTTAAAACATGTATCGTAATAAATAGTGTAATATGAAATAGCGATGGTATTAAAAATTACAAAGCAACAAGAAATTGCCCCAAACAGTTGAACACTACCTGGATGTTGAAAATATATCCGTCATTATTCTTGGGAAATTTCCTGTTCAAAAATGTTTCAGTTTTTACATTCAAGATATTTTGAAAACGAGTTCACATGTACCTGCATTAGTTACGATTTCAAATAAATAAACAAATTCTCCAGTTGAACCAACTCCAATTCAAAATTGATTATAATAGATTTCAAAAAGTTTTTACTTTGCCAATACAGAAGCTTAATTGGTGAAGCTTAAATATCTATGTAGAATATGCATTTGCTCAGAAATATTCTTGAATCCCAGTGTAGAGATGAAGTTTTAATTGAAATTCAATAAAATGTTCAATATGTATGTATATGTATATAAATTATTTTGAAAATTGATCATTCCAAGCGTGCAGTTAACATATATACCGAGTAATTGATAGTTATCATCAGGTACATATATTTGAACTCATTTTTCAATTCATTTTATCGAGTGGTAAAAACAGAAACTCGAATTCGTAAAAAATTATATATAATGATGGATATCACTGAATTGTTCTTATCTACATTCAAACATTGCATCACTTAAGAGATTGTCCAGATAATTGAATAAATGTTCGAGAATGTTGTACACGCGTTCCCTCATGAATAATTTTTTAAACACTTTGAACTTCTGCCTTTATTTAGACCACTTCTCAGTTAAGGAACTTGATGTATCTGAACAAAAATTGTATTCATCATAATCTATTGTTTGTCAGTTGACGAGCTCTACACTGACGAATTGTTTTAGTCTTTCTAAGTACACGTTATATAACTCTACATCATTATGGCCTGCTCCCTGGAAAAAAACAACACATTAACTAAAATTTTTGATCACAAATGAACTAAACTTCTTTGTTTAGAAAGCAGATCCGATAAAAATTAAGTCCAACAAAAGGAAATGAAAATAGCAAAAAGATACCTGCATGTATAAAAAAACTTCTACAAGGTTTTCCATCGAGTACATTTCTTATCCCATAGTGATTGGAAAAATTTCCCGAAACACGTCGAATGATTTTGTTCAAAGGGACATCTTTTGGTATAGTTGAGGCTTCAACCCCTCAAAATGAGTGGTTTTGTGATATTTAATTCGAAAGTTCTCGGAATCCTTTTTATAACAGTGTATGTAAAGCGTAATTTCGATGAGCCGTTTTAGCCAAAAATCATTTTTTTAGGTCAAATGGGCCACCTTAGATATTTTGATTAAATTGAAACAATTGAATTGCAATTTTTTTGGGTTATAAAAAAATTCTCTCAAACAATTAATGAGAAATCAAACAATTCCTTTGGGTTACCTTCATTTTTTTTCAGATACTACTTATATGGTTATAATACGTTTCTTCGAATATTTATTATAAGTTACTTCTTTGCTGATTTGTTTCAAATTTTAAAAATAATTATGTTGTAATCATTGCAAGAACGTGTTGAGGTGGTTAGCCTGTATCACCAATATAAAATTCAATTTTTTCAAGATAACCAAAATATTCAAGGTGGCTCCTTCAAGCTGAAAAACGGTACATCAAAATTATGTTTTTCATACACCATTGTGAAGAGGCTTCCATATGGGGGGTTGCTTGTTCAAGCCTCAAAAATAGAAAGACGTCCCCCAAATAAAATCATTCAATGTGTTTCGGAATATTCCTCCAAACACTATGGGATAAGAAATATACGCGGTGGAGTCTGAGATGAAACACCCTGCTTAATCTAAGATATGATAGGTTCTTTCACCTCTTATAATTTTTCGAAAATTAAGGAATACTTACTTCCACCCATAAAGGTTCGACGGCTCGTGGACATTTTTCAAAGATAGTCAAACCATGAGAAAAGTCTATTACTTCATCCTCTGTACCATGGATAACCAAAGTGGGAGACATAACTTTAGAAACTTTATCAATACTGAAAAATAAATATGATTAATTAATTTTATGATATCTGCAATTCAACTCAACAATAAATAACTACACAAGGTCACATTAACTACATTGGTCACAATTCTTATTTTCCAGGTTCACAAATTCTCTATATTATAATGACATCTCTAATATAATTTGGATTGATTACGTTTCGGTCAGCTAGTGGTCGTCAGAAAAACACTTCAGAAAAGCAACTTTCGTCGAGTCTTTGAAGATGTTTGGAATTTTTGACAGATCTCAGAAAAAAATTGATGACTTAGGTCCATTTTTGATTTATTCTGTTGTCAAAAATTCACTTAATATTTCTTAGGCTGGATCTTATTATTGGAGCCAAGATATTTTTGATATCAACAGACGGTTGACTGATGCGTTTATTTTAGAGAGATCATAATCTGAAGTGTTTCCTGACAAAGGCTTGCAAAGTTGAATATGATGGAAATAGCCCAAATAACATATCAATAAAAGTTCCATCATCAAGAATTTCGCGTCAACAACATTTTGGATAATAAATATGTGATCCCAACTGAACAAGCTCATCTGTCGCGACTTGAAAATTTTTTCCATAGATTAGCCACTATATTATTTTAATTTCAGACGGATACATCGGCTGAGATAGATGTTATATACAGGGTGTCCCGGAAAATGTGGGAAATCTCCCGGATTCAGATAGAACATGAAAAAATAAGATGACAAGTTCCCATAATTTTTTTCCTTGCGGCCCTCCCTACGAAGATACGACCTCCTAAATGACGCCACTGGAAATTCATTTTAGTGGAATAAATTTCAATTACTTACTTATTTCATTTTTTTGGAAAACAGTTCATTTTATCGACACTGAACAGGAGTACCTTTTCTTCAGCTTAAAGTTCAAGGTATCCAAATTTGTTTTTTTAGCACCTTATTATACAGGGTGTTAAAAATGTAAGCATTAAAATGTATAATCAAGTCCGCCCCTGGTAAACTGAACAAGCTAATTGAAATTCGAGTGCGGTGATTTAAGTGGTCCTTTTCAAATTTTTATCAAATTATATCGAGTAGTTTGAAACTTATTGATTAAAATGGATTTCCAGTTGCGTCATTTAGGAGGTCGTATCTTCGTAGGGAGGGCCGCTGTACTACTTCAGGAATGAGGAGACAACATTTCCTCTTCTGGGCTGGGAACCATCACTGGGAATACCACATGACCTACGTATATAGGTTATAACGGACAGAATGAAACACAAACAAGAACCCTTTTAGCTGACTTATGAAGGCTTAAGAAACTCAAAAGCATTCATTTCGAAAGCCTCAAACCAGAAGCTGGCAGACCTAGTGTTAGGTCGGGATAAAACAACCCTTATTAGAATTGTGGCAGGTGTCTGTAAGTTCAAAACGCATATAATCGGCCTGGTCAAGACTGACGAGTGTACGTTATATCACGAAAACACCGAGATAGATATGCACGTCATTTCAGAGTGATCAACAGAGGATCGCATCAGAAGCGAAATCTTCGGACACGCTTGCCATCGCTCAAAAGGAACTAAAAATCTTATCTCTGAATAAGATATTCATTTATATGCGCTCAATAGTGTATTAAAATGAATATCAAGATGGCGCATGTCTACATCACCACAGACAACCAGGCCACGCTGAGATCCCTGGAATCGCACTGCCAGGGGTCTCTGCTGATCTGGGAGTACCGTAACACCATAAAGTAACTGGCAAGAGGCAATAAAGTGAATCTATTCTGGGTGTCAGGGCATTAAGGTCGACAATACCAATATATAGCCTCAATTACACTCAGCCCCTGCTCCTGCTGCTCGCGTTGTCGGCAATAATTCCCGAAATACTTCTGCAGCAGTATCTAAGGCAGTGAGCATTTACACTTTACCGCAGCATTACTCTCGCGACCACCAATCGGCAATGACGGACGAAGAAATTGCAGCCTCGGCGCTTTGTCTCGTTGATATATGCAGGATGTCCAGGAGATTGACGTCAATATATTTTTTTAGATTCCTCCGACCGGTGGCTATCAAAAAATACCTCATGTATATTATGCGATTTTTTGGAGTTCTCCAGCTATGAATCTTTGAGTGTTTTTTAAATGTATTTTGCAGTTTTTTTAACGTCTTGAATTTTGATTCAATAATAAAAACTATTCAGCTTCCTCAAGTATCTGCAAGTTACCAAAAAAAGCTTGAAAACTAGAAATTCAGTTTTCAGTAGGATGTACTCAAACATTCATTTTGTTCAGAAATCAAAAAGATGTCTTTTTAGCTTTTGGCTATATTTGAAAACTTCGCGGAGTCCTGAAAAAAAGGTACTTGACTCCACTTTTTTTTTGTTGTAATCGGCCTTGGAAGGCGGATGGGCTAAAAATCATTGAGTCCCGATAAAAATTATTTTACTTATTTTCATAACTTTACTGTTGAACATGGAATTTTAAATTGATTTTAATTGAAATTCCTGCGAAATAACTGTAGCTTGTGTGATTTTTCGCAATAATTTGATGGAAAACGCTAAATCATTCGTCAGAATTGTTAGTTGTAAAATTACCTCTTTTGGGATATGAAATCAAAAGCACATAATGCTGAAAAATTATTTTCAAAATTGAAGCTTCACTCCACTCCGTCGTGGACATTTTCTAGACAATAATAATAACAATATTTTCGAAAATATTATAAATTTCGTGAGAGCGTTCGGCGATTCTGTTGTCAGCGCAGCCACAGCAACCTAGCTGAATGTAATCACTCACTGCTGCTCGTACTGCTGGTCCTTCGACTTCCGTCCGAGAAACCGCCAATTAAGTGAGCAAGAGCTGGCACGAGGAGCAGCGGAAGGCAGCAGGGAAGTGTAGTGATTTCATTCGCGCGCTGCCCACTTCCCTGCTTCCTGCCGTAGAAGTGAGCTGAGTGTAATCGGGGTGCAGCAGTCCAGCAATGGTAGTTGAATAACTGGAGAACAGCCCTGGGATCACTCAGTCCAAAAAATGTGTAATGATTTCATCTACTTATAGCAACAAGCTCCTGAAGCTATCACAAGCTGAGCTTCGGATAATTGGTAGGACTGCTTAGGTTCACTGTCTGTACAAACATCATTTGTACCGCATGGGAAAGACACCAGATGAGATTTGCAGGATTTGTGGATCAGAAATAGCTGAACATATGGTATGCAAGTGTACAGAACTGGCCTCGACACCCAAGAGGTAACTGCCAAGGAACCCAAGGAGGTTCTCAGGTTTATCAACGCCATTGACCACCTCCTTGGATTTTCATGAATGAGAAGGGAAGAAAACAAAAGATCTTGTTTGCAGTTCTCGGATGATAAATAATAAAAAAAGATTATCAGCTTCATCTAGAGACTGGATCTGATCGCTGAAATATGAATGTAGGAATATTACACAACAGTCCGAGCAAACTCGACGGTAGGGCGGTTAGTCGTCTATTTACAGAGAATAATAATAATAACAACCCAACTAAGGAAATGAATATAAGAGTCGACATGATGCAGTTTGTAAAATACTTAATCAGGAACTCGCCATCCAACTGAAGATGCTACAATCCGAAAAAATTACATATTATAAGTATCAGCCTGAAGTAATACTGTAGAACCACCATTACAGGCTATACTGGGATCGCACAGTACTTACAAATTTAACAGTTGCTAATAACAGGCCAGACACAATTCTATAAAAAAAATAGAAGAAAGCAATACTTATAGACGTAACCATCCCGAATAACAACAATCTACGTCGAAAATACGCTGAAAAAATATCGAAATATCGAGAGCTTGAACTTCAGATAAAAAGGCAGTGGGGAATATCTAGTACCAGAACCATTTCCATTTTCATATCAACCACAGGAATTATTCCTAAGAGCCTCAATTCCAATCTCAAGGAACTAGATTTGGATGAAAACATTTACAAAGTAATGCAAAAAGCAGTACTTCTCGGTACTGCTGGAACGGTAAAGAAGTTTGTAGGTCACGATGGACACCAGGAACAACCCCGGAGGGAAACATTGCAAGACCGACTACCAAGACATCGACCGAGAAATCCAGGACCAAGCAACAAAGGACGAACCACCCAGGACAAGAAGAACACCGAACACCTCAGAGCTCAACTCCCCTGATACTTGCTATCTCGGATGAGTGAATGTTCCCCTTAGTAGGGAGTGTGATAGCCGATCACTAGGGGGTGTGAGAAATCACACTCTTTCTACGCTAATAGGCTCAAGTCGACCAAACTAAGAGAGTTTACCAAAAAACTATTTATCATAACAAAGCGATTTTCACATGACTATGATATTTCATTTTGCATGAACAAACAAAAATTTTCCACTATTTAAATATTCCAGTGTGATCTAAATGCCCTTTGAATAATGAGAATGTTATCTTACAGATATCATTATTTTTATGAAGATTGATTGGAATTAAATATCAATCAATCAAATGATCTAAGTGATGACTCATATCAAAACTGACAAGCAAAATAATAGATGTTTTGAGGAAATAAATTGCCAATAACAATAGGGAAAATTCTATGACAAATCACTATTCTTAATTAATGATTAATGCAAAACATCTAATTGAATTCTTATCAGAAAAAACAGGAAAGTATTTTCAACAAGGAAAGTAAAAAACTAATCCTAGGCATTAAATGTGATTCAATTTTTTCCTCTCTGAAAGAAATTATTGAATAAGATAATTGTCAGGATAAAAAATGTAAAAAGGAGAAGGAACATATTTATTTTCAAAATATTTCTTTATGATAACCAATCTGGTTTAGAACCAGTTCTTTCGAACTTCTATTTATGGAATAAATAATAATGAAATTCATTTAAATGGAAGATAAGAACTGTTTTGAATATATGGGAGTCATAGAGTTCAAGTTCATGATTTAATTGATTCACATAAAAACAAATGGATCGGGAATTCTATTTCGAAAGTAATAATTGATTATATAGAGATATTTGTTATTTTGGTTGTGAGAACTCACCTAGGAAATGCATCAAAAAACCATGTTCTTTTTGTATTAGGGAAGGCCACTCTCATTCCAGACATTAGAGGTGAATGAAGAATAACAGCACCAACATCGTACCTCGATGCTAGATCAACTGTAGGCACTGTTCCTATGCTCTGACCATATAGAATAATATTTTCCGGACTAATGCCATATCTCATCCTTAACGCCTGCCAAGCAGCATCTATATCAGCATATAAATTCTTTTCCGAAGGCTTTCCTTCACTGATACCATACCCAGAATAATCATAACTAAAGATATTGCAGTTAATTCGGGATCCGAGTCCTAGATAAAAACTGCTCATTTGTCCCAAATCAACAGCATTTCCATGAGAAAATAATATAGTGAATTTCGCTGTGGAGCTACACCTAACAAAAAGGCAGGCTATTTTGTTGCCTCTTTCTGTCCTCGTGAAGAAACCCTCGAGTTTTTCCTTGTCCCTCTCAGAATATTGCCACTCAGCTCTTTCAGTCAAGGTGTAAGTACATATTCCATTCTCGTCAGACGAAAATTCGTAAGTTGGCTCAGGTGGTAAAAATGCCAATTTTGCAGCTATTCTGTCCGGACAAGGAGGACAACAAAAAAGACAACACAACTCACTGAAACTTAACCCATTCATCTTTTATGGAAAATTAAATGAAATTCTAAACTAACTGAAAGAAATAAATATTTATTTTAATTCTGAAAGACACTACTCATCTTTTCATTGTTGACATCGCCATTTTGTGGCAAAGAACTAGAGAAGCATAGTGCATTGCTAGTTACTACCTTAAATGTCAAAGTCAAACTAAAATCAACAGACCACAGAACCGAACACAAAAGTGATTCATCTGGGATCACCAAACCGTATACAACTTCTTCTTAGCTACAAACGACGAAAAGTAATTTGGAAATTCAACATAAATATTGGATTCTTCGTCTAAAAATTCTGTTGTTTAATGACATATCATTCGATGTTGTACACTTTAACCATTGTTTGAGGAGAAAACAAAGCTTTCACCATGGAGAAAGTGAAAGTTTCGAGATTGTGGTTGATTGTTGATTTATTTTCTGTGGCTAGATTGCAATGTTAGGTTAGGTGATTTGTTTACGTTTGATTTGAAAGTCAGTTCAAAATTATTCGAACCAAAAATTATTTTCGATTGCAGTCAAAGATTTTTATTAGTCTGGTGCCGATCACAGAACATAAGTATAGTGCCGATAGTGCTACTGTTCTGCACTTGTGAAATTTACATTCACAGAAACAATTACAATGGATTTATTAGAATTTAAGGACTTGAAACCTATTCCTGATATAGTCCATACATATACAAATTCCCTAAAAAATAATGGTACCCCAATCATAATTGACAATGGTATTGTATATTCCTTTTTTCTGTGTTTCTCCTGAGAATTTTTCCTTTTTCAGGGTCATACCAGTGTCGTGTTGGTTGGGCCACAAGTCCAGAACCATTATTAATCTTCAAGAACTTAATAGCCAAACTGAGGAAAGAACGTTACAAGAAAGATAATTCTGATTCCTTTCAGGTTCCTTTGATTCAGGTTGGAAATGACATTGTGAATATAGAAGCAGTACGTTTCCAGCTGAAATCTCAGTTTGACAAAAATATTGTTACTCACTTTGAAGCTCAAGAGCAATTATTTGATTATTCATTTTCGCGTTTAGGAATTGATACAGAAAGTATTGCTCATCCTATTGTATTGACAGAAGCATTTTTGAATCCCAATTCATCTAGACAGTGTAAGTTGCAATAAAACATATCAATGTAAGATAATTTGCCTTCTAAAACATAGAATTTTTAGATATGACCGAGCTCTTATTTGAATGCTATAAAGTTCCTGGAATTTCCTATGGTGTTGATGCATTATTTGGTCGTTATTTTTCTGAACCTCAGCAAGAAAATGCTTTAATAGTTAGCTTAGGATATCACACCTGCCATATTATTCCGGTATTAAAACATAATGCAATTTATGAGAATGTAAGAAGGTTGAATACTGGAGGTCAGCATGTTGTTGCATTTTTGCATAGAATATTGCAGCTGAAATATCCTGCTCATTCTACTAGTATAACCCTGAGTAGAATAGAAGAATTATTACACACAATATGTGAAGTTGCCATAGATTATAAAGAAGAACTAAATAGATGGTTAGACACCGATTATTATGAGGACCATATTAAAAAAATTCAGTTACCTTATTCCTGCAATGTACCTTCCACCCTTACACGTAAGTTACAACTGCATAAGTCTATAAATATAATTTTTGTATTAAATGCCTACCTCACATTGTTTTTGCAATATCTGTTTCTTCGTTCCATTAATTTGTAAATAAGATATTATTTGATCTAATAAGATTATGTTGCAGTTGAGCAACAAAAGGAAAGAAAAAAAGAATTAGCCAGAAGATTAACTGAAATAAACGCAAGGAAAAGGGAAGAAAGGTTAGCTGAGGATGAAGATAAATTATCACAATTACTCCATATTCAAGAAAAATTCGAAGTTGGTATAGAAGGTGAACATTTAGAAAATGCTCTTGCAGAATTTCAGTTGAAGAATATACAAGATCTACAGAAAAACATAACTAACTTGATGATCAGAATAGAAAAAACGAAAATAAAGATGAAATCAACAAAATTTTCTGAAGAATCTGATGAACCACCTGCCAAACAAACAAAAACTAGTAAAGTGGTATTTGAGAGTGAAAAAGATTTGAATGAATATCTTCTGAATATTAAGAAAACAGTAAGCTAGCAAAACACAAATTAGATTATTATTTTTCGAGGTTTTTTTTTCAGAGACAAGACATCTTGAATAGAAAATTATTGAGGAAGCAGCGTAAACAAGATATGGCAAAACGAAGAACCGCAGCTGGTCAAGAAAGAATGAGGATCATTTCACAATTGGCTCGTAAAGAAAAAGGAAATGATGATTTTGGTTTGAGAGATGAAGACTGGGATATCTATAAAACTATTAGTAAAGATGGTAATACTTTATTGCAATTTCATTCCCTTCAAAACGATTGTATTATATTGGAATATTGTAATTCATTCCCCATTTATACCTCTCTTATCAGGTTGAATTTTTGCATTAATCCTAATTTCGAGAATGGTCCTTATATCGTCCAGATTTCAGAGCGGAAACATACGGTTCTCAATATTTCAGGTATATCAGGTGTCCCAAGGTGAGTGGCCTATTAGATCAAATTGGCGTGTTACGAAAATGACTCTAGTCTAAAATTTAGCAAGTCATTAGATATTGATTTGATCTATGTCACTGCTTTTGACTTATAGTTGTCAGTTATACAGGATGGACAAAAAAAAATCATCATTTGCCAAGTTATAAAATCTGATAGGCCACTCACCTTGGGACACCCGATATACGGACCGCTTGTCACTTGTCATTCTTGTCAACAAAATTTAAATTTTGATTTTGGAGGTTAAATTGCACAAAACACTCTCAGATCAATAAATTATAAAGGGCTTTCCAATAAGAGGTGTGATTTTGATATTCGAAGAAAAATGTCATTTTTCAATATTAATTATCGGATGTTTATTTCATTATAAAGAAGAAGCTATGCCGTTAATAGTTGGAAAATAACATTAGGCAAATGATCACCACGACCACGCTCACAGGACCATATCCTTTCAATGAAATTTTCCATAACCAAATCGCAAAGTGGCTGCCCTATGTCCTCGATAGCCTCACGAATTCCTATTTTGAGGTCTTGAATCGACGCTGGGCTATTGGCGTAGATCTTCTCTTTCACGTGGCCCCAAAGGAAGAAGTCGCAAGGTGTTAAATCACATGATCTCGGTGGCCAATTGTGATCACCTCTTCAAGAGATAACACGGTCCGGAAACTTTTCCCGCAAAAGATCAATGGTTTCGTTGCTTGTGTGGCACGTAGCGCCGTCTCTTTGAAAGTAAACATCGTCCAGTAATGTAATGACGTTTGTGGAATGCCTAATTCCAAAGAACGACGAGGAATGGACAAACCTGGGTTTTCTTCAACACTTTCGGCTACAGCAGCAATATTCTCGGCTGTTCTTGAGCGACGTGCATGGGTTTTATTCTTCACATCACTAACTTGTCCCAACAGCTCGAATTTTTCCACCAATTTCTTTATTGTGGTCCGACAAGGTGCTTCACGACGACCCAAAAATGTTCGAGTTCTACGAACCGTCTCTGCCAAATTTTCACCATTTTATAGTGAATTTTAATAATTTCAATACGTTCTTGAAGCGTGTATCGTTCCATTTTTATTAATGGCGTAGTTTCTACTTGTCAAATGTCAAAAAATTACAGCTTCAAACGTGACATCTACCGAAATAGCGGGCTATTCAAAATAACACCTCTTATTGGAAAACCCTTTATATTTACTCAACCAATGGTTGTTGAAGATATGGAATGACTATTTTGGATAACTAGTGAAGCGAAAAGGAAGCAAAAACTCTTGAATCAATTAAACTTTGTAAGGCGTCTTACTGAAATCTGTTCGCAAAATTCTAAATTTACTGTTGTTTGTCTCAATTCCGACCAAATTATTCTTGTTTTTGATAAAACTTTCTCATAACGTTACTCAATTGTAAATCGATTCGTTTTGTTTAGCAGGGATGATAGGTACGCTGAATTTTTGTGACAGAATGTAATGATCCTTTTCAATTAAATTTTATTTCAGGAGGTGACAGCGATAGTGATGCTGAAAATGAAAAGTTGCTGGAACTGGAAGAAATCATAAGAGAATATGAACCAAATGATCTTGAAGTGGTGAACCCAGGAGAAACATACCAATTACATGTTGGAATCGAGAGGTTCCGAGCAGCTGAGTTATTGTTCAAACCCTATATGTTGGGTTCTTCTGAAGCTGGACTCTCAGAAGTTATTGCATATGTTCTTTCCCTATTCACGCCAGAAGACCAATTACTTTTAGCATCTAATGTGATCATTATTGGAGGTTTATCTTCATTGAAGGGGTTGAGAGAAAGAATCCTGAGCGATCTGATTTCTGTAAGACCTTTCAAATCTAAAGTTAATGTGAAAGTGGCTAAAAATATCGGTTTGACCTCCTGGTATGGTGCGAAAAAATTCGCCAAACATCCAGACTTCAAAAAAAAGTTATTAACGCGACAAATGTACGAAGAATATGGCGCAGAATATTTTGTGACTCATCCATATTCAAATCCTTTCTTTCCAACCCCCAAAGGACAGAATATTGATGTGGAAACCTAGGCAAGTTTCATATGCAGTTGATTCAATGAAGTATTCTTGTTTTTAAGTTGTAATTAATATATTATTTTATTATTGATAACTGTACAAAAATTTGTTTTCATTAAAGAAGAAGTTCTATTCATGTATCATTTTCTGAAATAATATGTTTGAAGGCACGCAGTATAAATATTTTAACAAACAAGAGACAATATTGAGTTATCCATCATACATCTAAGGAAGGTACAGGCATTATTGTTTAAGGAGAAACAATGGTACAGGTAATGAGAGAATGAAGAATCAGAGAGTCTGGTTCTCTCTGAACAACTACATCTTATCTGTGAACTTCCCTAGTGATGCAATGATCAAGAAAGTAAGCACTGAGAAAAACTTCAGGACATTGCTAAATAAAAGAGAGGAATGGGAACGGGAATACACCGACTATAACCTCAAAGAAAATATCGTGAAATGGTATACAGATGGTTCCAAAACCTCCACAGGAGCTGGCGCTAGGATATACTGGCCAAGTACCAAGTGTGCACTGTCACCAGGATCCTGTATGAACGTCTTTAGAGCGGAAATCTCAGCTATTGAAAGATGTCTGAAAATAAATCTAGAAAGAAACTATCAGAAGTGCCATATAGCCATACACTCAGATAGACAAGTTGCTATTAAAGCACTGAGCTCTTACGTCATCGACTCAAAGATGATCTGGGAGTGCCGGAACAAACTCAATGAGGTAGGCAAGGAAAATAGGGTCTTTTTAATCTGGGTTTCCGACCATTCAGGAATCAAAGGAACGAAGAGGCCAATACACTTGACAAAGAGGGCGCACGAATGTCAGGCCAGGAACCCTTCTGTGGTATAGGCAAATGTATCTATAAGGAGTTTCTGGAGAAGGAGAAATCCAAGAGGTAAAAACTCTGGCGAAATCTTCCAGGGACGGATCATTCCACTGAGTTCCTTCGGAACTTTGAAACAGCAAGATCCAAAAGATATCTGGATCTTGGTAAGAAACAATTACACCTCCTCACTGGCTTTCTTACAGGACACTACCGCCTCAGGAAGCACCTGTAGAGGATGGGATTATCGGACACTGACGAGTGTAGGTTCTGTTGGGAGGAGAAAGAAACCCCCATTCACCTAGTCACGGAATGCTTTGGCATTGCGAGCCTAAGGAGAGAATGCCTTGGGCGAGAAACTTATAAGAGTGAGGAACTAGCCTTGTTGAAGACTTCACAGATATTGGATTTCATCAGATCTCTGGACCTGATATTTGAAAAAAAATATGTTTATTAGTGTATGGCTGCTATATGAAAAGACAGTGGATCACCTTATTTCAGATATAGAGATCTGTTAAAGGCCTGGACACACCTGTCATGCAGCCTTCCGATCCGACTCCGGTCCGATATTGCTTAAGGGGAAGTAGGACGGGTCGCGTGTCGGACAGGTGAGACCTACTGCATTCCAAACCATTGTTTATTCCCATATCATACAGTCGTCCCGCTGTATGACCGTAGTCGGATCGGAAGGCTGTATGACAGGTGTGTCCAGGCCTTAACTCTCCATCTGAATACAGCTTGGATCTGACCGTAGTCATGGTAAACTACTTAGTTTACGATCTGGCTGACTGACTAATTTGTCTAGCGAATAAAGGGGTAAAATCAAATATATTTCCCCAATCTTTATTTTCTTTTCACTAATATATTTTTCGATCTGTCCCTGTAGATAGCACATGAGAGAACTTCCAATTAGGGTTCATAGAAACACTTCTAATCAAAAATTAACGCATTGAGCCTAATCCATAGCCTAATCCTAATGACCACAGAGCCAACACAACATATAATATGACAGACGACAGTTACAATTTGACAATCAAAACAGTCCACAACAAAACCGAATGAATGAACAGGTAGCTGTTTAGTGTAGGAGGACCCTGTATAAAACTAAACATGTTGATATAATTAGTAAATGCTGACTTTCAGACGTGTCTAATTTAGTATGTGTAATTTCAATTCGCTATCGCGCAGTATTTTCTAATGGATTACAAACAATACTGTACAAACATAATTGGAATTTCAAATGAATTGGTCTAACTGTATTACAGCTCCATAACAAATGGGTGTGACATGAATTACGTTAGTTTAGTTTCGTTTTATGTGTTTCAATATTTTTCGTTCATTAAACATGTCAGAAGATCCAGAAAGACGAAGTTGTTCTAGCTATGTACAATCTTGCTGGCAAGAGTGTTTTTCCTGCATTAGAGTTAAGCATGCTGTTCATCCAGTGGATGTAGTTACACCTGATTTTTCTGAATTTGTGGTGATAAACTCGAAGATAAGACTGCGATGTATTCATATCCATCCAGATTCACAGAGAAAATCACAAGTTTTGGATTTTCACAATGATCAACGAAGAAGTAACCGTAGTTCTTTGTCAGAAGAATACTGGTTCAGCAAATGGAACAAACCCCTAAAACCTCATAGGATTGGCAGCTGTAACTGCTCTTTCAGAAAATCTCTGAGACTTTCTACGTTCTCTAGTCAAGATCTGAACATAATTGAAAGAGCTCCACTTACAAGGTGCCAATACATCATTCAAGCAGCAATTTCGGCATTTGTTACACTCATTTAATTTTTAGGGTAGCTTTGAATGAAAACGCAGTTATTAGAATTACGAACGTTGATACCTTCATTGAGCGTTTACTTCAAAATACAATTTTTGAAGCACTTCAGGAATATTATATGATTGAATCTCTCAAAAGTAATAAATCTGGTGTTGTAAATTTAGCATTCACACTTAATGAAGACGTTATATTGCCTGAAAGAAATACACAAGCTATTGGAGATATTCAGAAGACAAATTTGAGTGATAATTCATACAGAGTACTCTTACGAAAGGAGGAAAAAACTTCCCAAATGAGGAAAGAAGTGGAACCAAACAACACCACGGAATTTAGGAGATGCAAACATGATAAAAGAATAAAGGTAAGCTCAATATTTATTCTGAATTAAAATATTTTATTCAAGTGAAGGGATAGACAATTTTGAAGTAAAATACTGTTAATGTTTGACCTGAAGTACACTGCTCAACAATTGATAGGGATCACTTACTTGTTCTAAATTTATTTCTGAAATATTCGCTCCAAGATTATAAATTTAGTCAGATATCAGAGTATTTTCAGTTGATAATATGGTTCACTTGAGCAAAGAATGAAAAAATGGAAAGTTGGAGAGAAAAAAGACTTTATTAGGAACACTCAAAATTCTGTGTTTGAATAAATTAAAAATTACTGATGAAACCACAAGAAGGCTGAAGTTTCGGTTAAGCTAGTACCTAGTTGGTCCCCCACGAGCTCGTCTCAAGCATTCTACCCTACGAGGCATACTTTCGATCAAACGATTTATAACATTTTGGGGAAAATTCGTCCAAATATCCCGTAAAGCGTTAGAAAGGTCCTCAAGGTTATTGATCGGTTGTTCTAAGGTTGACAATTGTCTAGACATCTCAGACCAGACATGTTCGATGCAATTCATGTCTGGAGAGCGAGCTGGCCAGTCCATCCTATCAATAGCATGAGTTTCTAGCGCTTCATTAACCAGACGACTACGGTGTGGACGGGCGTTATCGTCAATTAAAATGAAATTCTCGCCCACGGCAGCCGCAAACCGAACAATTACGAGTTCAATAATCATATCGTGATATCTCTGGCTGGTCATGGTGGTGTTCTGCAGAACAACCAACGTGGTTCAAACAAATGAAAATGAAACAAAAGCTGTTGTGGGTACCATAAACTGTTCTGCATACCTTCGACCTCTTTCCCTCCAAGCAAGAATACGTCCAACGGAGTTGACCAAACGAAATCTAGACTCATCCGTAAATGAACATCGGCCCCAATCTTCAAGTGTCCAATTGCGGTGCTCCTCAGCCCATTGCCGTCGATGAACCCGGTGTTCCCTATTCAAACGGGGATGTTGTACCCTCCTACGTGCTCTCAAGCCACGAACATGTAGTCGTCGTCTTACAGTCTGGTTCGAAATTAGAACTCCTGTTGCAACTCTCAGTGATCTATTGAGCCGCGACGCCGGGTAAGTGGGATTTCTCCTAGCATTGAGGATCAAAAGACGATCTTGGGCAGCTGTTGTACTGCGCTGCCGACCTCCCCCATGAACATAAGCTACTGAGTCGTTTTGGATGAACCTATTCCAAGCCCGACTCACGACACTTTGCGAAACATTCAACCGCTGGGACAAACCTTCCTGTATCCACCGTAATAATAATAATAATAAGAAGTCTTTATTTCGAATGCATTTAAATAACAGCAAGAAACAAACGAAATGGTGTCAAATAAACAATTCATTGACTCTTAATTCCCATTTACAGAGAAATTAAAATAGTCCTCAAGTTTGTAGAGTTCTATTTCAACTAGTAACTCGTGTATCTTGCTTTTAAATTTTTTGAGGTTTTCTTCTTTCTGCATGGAATATGGTAATGAATTGAATAACTTCAAAATTCTATATTCCACTTGCTTCTGTGTGCTGAATAATCTCATCCTCGGGTATCTATAATCTATATTCCGTATTTTGCCTTATGCTCATTTTCATACTCTCTGAAAAGTTGTTTGTTTTTGTGAAGAAATATAAGGCATTCCTGGATGTAGATGGCGTATAATGTCAGTAGTTTATTCCTCTTGAATATTCCGCGGCATGATGTTGTTATTCCTAGGTTGTATATTATTCTCAGGGCTCTTTTTTGTAGGGTGAAAAGCGACGACAAATTTCCCGATCCGTATAAGATTATTCCATATCTTAATTTTGATTCTATGGTTGCATAGTATACTAGGGGCGTTCGGCATTGACCTCCGCGAGCGGACGGATTTTTTTGTCACGTGACCACAGATCGTACAGATAAATCTGAAATATCTGGGAATAAACGAACGGTACAGAGCACCTGCCACAGAACATACTGCTCTGTTCTACTTTTATAGATTATGAGATTTCAAAGATCACTATTTTGGGAAATATGCTCATCTTTTAACGATACTTTCACCCTTTTAGTAGCTCTTCCATAAAATCTCAATTAAATAATTAAGTGCAAAGGCACTGAATGCAAAAGAAACGAGTAATGCAATACCCCTTCTGGTCGTTCAATACGGCGATAGTTGTACCGAAAGATCCTGATCAATTAATTGATTAATTACACGAAAAAGAAACGGGAAAGCAATATCTCCTCCTGCCCATTTATAACTACGATAGCTATATTGAAAAATTTTAATGAATTAATTGAGTTTTAATGAATAAATGAAAAAAGAAGAATAAAACTGTTAGAATTTTTCAATCTATCGGTGTCGGATCAGGAAACTCAACATAAAACAAAAAAAAATAAAAAACATAAAACTCTATGGATAAAATCGCTTTGCTCCGTCGAAATAGACCGAGCGAAAAGATCGACGTCCGATTGCTCAGATTTTTATGACGAACGGTACAGATTTGTATTCCCCTCAATCCGGATGTAATAACGAACGGTTTAGATCGATCTGACACGTCCGATGTCGATGCCGAACGCCCCTATGTTTTTAATGTGCTATGTTTCAAATATCTGGACACGATCTTCAATCCATAAATAGACGACGCAACTTGTTTCGTTACCTGTTCAACATGGCATTTCCAGCTTAGCTCGTTGTCTATATATACTCCTAGAAATTTAACAGCATCCTGCAATAGGTAACTTTTGTTGTTTAATGTTATATCACTTGGGGTATCTGTGCCACTGAAATGTTGAAACAGAATTATGTTAGTTTTATCCTTATTAAGCAGGAGATTGTTGTTGTTGAACCAGGAATCTGCCAGTGCCAACACCTCTGCTGCTTTCTCTCTCAATTCTGGTTTTCTATAACAAGGATATTGGTATCATCAGCATAATTAACTGCTGTACCTCTGCTGTTCACTGTACTGATATCTCCTCCAAAATCGTTGAAATACAAAATGAAAAATATTGAACCTGGAACGCTACCTTCAGCGATTCGGAGTTTAACAATCTGCTGTTCTGATCGAATTAGTTCTCCTTCCACTTCTACCTCAACCATTTGGGTTCTGTTTTTGAAGTGTGATTTGACCCACTTCAACGCTTGTCCTCTTATTCCATTTTTTTGCAGTTTTTCGAGGAGATTATCAACTCCTACACAGTCATAGGCCTTAGTAAGGTCTAAAAACAATCCCAAGGACAGGTCATCGTCCTCGAAAGAATCCAGAACTTTCTTGATGAAATGGTATATAGATGTTTGTGTAGATCTTCCTTTAATGTAACCATGCTGTGATTTAGAAATAATGTTGTTTTGTATGAAAAAATCCATAAGCTGTCTACAATAAGCCATCTCGAATACCTTTGAGAATGAGGGCAAGATGTTGATTGGTCGATAGTTTTCAAATTTTGTTGGGTCACCTTTCTTGTAAACTGGTTTCACAATTGCTCTTTTCAATTCATCTGGAAAGATGCCATGTTTTAAGGACTTATTAACAATATATCGTAAAGGTTTTTCAATTTCACTGAATGTTTGTTTTATTAAGCTATTCGAAATACCATCTATTCCATGCGTGTGTTTTTTTTCACAGATTTCACAATATCTTTCAGTTGTAATTTTGTTAATGGTTTAATATAAAGTGATCTGTCTAGTTCTTCTTGCGTAGTATTTACTTTGGTTGTTTTAAATGACTGAGTTAAATTTGCAGCAATATTGATGAAGTATTTATTTAACTCAACTCATTATGTATGATTTGATCCAGTTGCACAGGAGCCAAACGTCTTCTCAGCATGACTGATAAGCTGATATTGTTCTCATTTCTTCAATTATTGTCACCTTATGTGTTTGAACGACAGAAAAAAACAGATTTAATAACAAATACCACATTGCTTTTCACTCCACCTGTAACAGCCTACAGATAATAATCGATTTTGTGAACAAGAGCCGATGAAGTGAGGAAGACTTTGATATAATCATCTCAAAACATCTTACTTTTTCCTTAGAGAACATATAATGTACAGATATTAACTTGAAAAAATTACAAATGAAGAGAAGTTCATAGGAGATCCCTAGCAATTGTTGATCAGTGTATTTAGATAGAATATATTGAACTAAACTAGTTAATTTAATGTATATTTGCCAAAATGTCTGTAAGTTTAGAACTCGCTTGGACTCACTGATGAATAATCCTATATAGCAGTGATACTCAAAGTATGTTCCCCGGAACCCTAGGGTTCCGCGATACCCCTGTAGGGGTTCCGCAAGAATTTAGAGATAAAAATTAAAATACCTCTTTCTGATCGAGAATTTTGACTTTTTGGCGCTTTTTGTTTACCAAAAACGCCGACTCGAATAATTTCGAGAATGTTCGAGATCGAATCTAGGACTTTGTGCCGTTTCACATCTAGCGTATGATCAGTGCTGAATCCAGACGGATAACAAAGTGCCATGCAGTAAAATGTAGCATTTCACATGAACACGGACGGCCAGCGCAGTAAATTCTATACTAAAGGCATACGCTGAGTTCCTGAGCTGACAGTCAGCGTTGATCATACGCTCCATGTGAAACCATTAGTAAAGATTTTTTCTCTTTTAATACCTATCTTCTGTTACTGACCTTGCCATGTGCTACAGTGAATAATAATTATTAACTGTCACATTGTACTTTTATTATGCTTTTAATAAAGAATACACTTTTGAAAACTATTGTTTTATTGTGGGGTTCCGTCAAGTATTTTGCTTGTCAAAAGGGTTCCGTCACCAAAAAAGTTTGAGAACCGCTGCTATATAGTATAGTCTATACAAACGACATATGTTTGCATTTGAAAAAAAAAGTTGACTGGGAATGCAGCTAAGGGGTTGAAGAAAAATATTTCATTTTGAAGTCAAGAAATGCGTTAAATTCGAAATCATTTCACATGTTTCAGCTTATTTATTGAGTCACTGATTTGAAAGATATTAAATTTATTATGGACACCATAGATATATACGTTGGTATTGTGAGTATGTTTTTGTAAATCCTGAACACGAAAATTATTTTCAGAAACCACTAGTTTTTCTTTTCCATGGTATCGGAACATCTGCAGAAATATGGTGGGTGGTGATAAAAAGTTTGATCAGCAAAGGCCATGAAGTAGTAGCTCCAGATATGTTAGGACACGGCTACAGCTCTGCTCCGGATAAAGAAGATTACTATTCTTTCCAGAATTTATTACTACATGTTCTTGCTATTTTTGACAATTACATGAGTTCTGATGAGAACAGAAAGTGTATACTTATTGGACATTCTTATGGTTGTAGTTTTGTTACTGCATTGTACCATCATAGAGCTTCTTATATTTCCAAAATGATACTTATTAGTGGAGGAGGACCTACACCCTTAGCACCACCAGTCAGACAAGATGAATTAACACATTCAGAGTGCTTCCAAGCCATAATTGAACCTTTAATTTTTTGTGGTGTTAATAGGAGTTTATTCTATCCATCACGAGGAAAATTTTTTGATGTTTGTGAAGGATATGAGGGTGCCCCAAGACATATTCTGGAATTTGTTAGAATGGGACAAAACTGGCCTAGTGGGGATGCAGCTTTTCATAGAAGGATATTCGTTCCAACTCTACTAGTACATGGGCTTCAAGATAAGTTGGTCACCTTGGTCCAGGAGTGTGAAATGGAAAGAGTAAGTCTTTGAAGTGAAACTGAACGCTTTAAGTGATTAATTTTCCCTATGATTCTGAAATTCTCTGAAAATAAATGGTTAGCGAGAATTCAATTTTCATTAGGCGTTTTCGGAAACTTACTCAGGGTTACTAACTCGATCCGTTGAGTCACGTGACGGATCTACTCGGATCACGGACCCGGGTTCTAAGTTTACGAATAGATCAGGTTTAGGATTTGAAGTGACAGCGTATCAATAACATAACCAAATATTTTTTGGATTAATTTTTTCAGTCCCAGTTTACTACTAATGGTAAGCGTCTGTTAGAGACAATTCTGTCAGTTTTACATTATTTTACTAATTTGGTGGCAGTTTATTGTTGGTTGAGGGTATTTCGGTAATTATAGCTATGGCAAAATTACGAAAATGTTGTATTATATTCAGGAATTGTAGAAATCAAACCTATTGTTTACTTTACCCCAATGCGGCAGGGAAATGCTTTTCATTCTAGAGCATGGTTGATTACAATGCGGTAATATTCACGCGTAGGGCATCTCTATGTTTACTTCCTACTCTGAGATACTGCGTGTTGACATCATAGTAAACAAACATAATTTTCCTTCTTTTCCAGACTATACCGCGCTCTTTTCTTGAGTTGATTCCAAATGCAGGTCATATGCCAATGTTAGAGACTCCAGAGCATCTTACTCATATGATATTATGTTTTTTCGATTGTTGGCCTTGAGAATGTGGATAACCTCGAGTACACTTGTTACAACGTTATTCAAATGTCCTTGTAGAAGACTTTAGAATTCTAAAGATGTATTATTTTAGTCATATTTTTAGTGACAGTATTCGAATCTGAGATTTATTCTTGAATTTTTTTTAACTATTATCTTTTTATCAATGTTCTTCCAATATTTCTATTAAGGATATCACAACTAAAACCAGTGTAATAAAAAAATGTTGATATTTCTATAGAAAGAACTGTTCCAATCTCTACATTCCTCTGATTATTGGATGAACTAATTTGTGTCTTATGATTGAAAGACTTATGTGTAGCACAAACAAAATTTATGCTTAGACTGTGATAAGATCATATATAAAACAATAATATTAAGTACAAAATGTGAAATACGTATTATTTATTTTGTGAGAACTTTGTCAAGAACTGAAATATTTGAATATGCTGTGAATTTATAATAGTATTAACAAAGATCTGAAGTATTCAATAGCATTTTAAATAGCTGCACATGTATATTTTTCGAACTCTATCTGAAATTGATTAAATTCATTATTATAACCGAGAATATTTCATTTTTCCTTTCTTTCCTCCTAAGTAATAGTGGAGTGTTGTTGCTCAGCGACCTGCTGTATCTGAGAGGGCTTCAAAGAGTCTGAATCACCCTTTTTCACATAATTCTTTTGTCCAATGCATTCTTCGGGCAGATATGCTGTAACTAAGTAAAAAGAGTTTCCTCCACTTTTTTGACAGAATTTGCACTAGTCAGTTTCTGATGAGTCAATTCTCATCATATATGCTTCCTAAGGCTACAATGTTACACATTGTACATCTGTTAGAAATCCAGTGAGTAGGTGTAAAGTAGTTTATTCACCACCGGATCCACCCGGATAGAAACTTGATGAGATGTCAGATGGCACATCAGGTGTAGAATGAAAGAACGAGCTGATGATAATCTGCTGTTTAGTAGAGTCGTGACAGAGTCCGTTGACGTTTCTTCATACAAATATACCCCCTCCACTTGATTCATCAGCATCTCATAACTTTCAACGGCTCTGGAAGTCGATGGATCCTATAAGCTATAGATTCAACTAGCTCCAAAGAAAAGGCTGACCTTTTTGCAGCTATATTTGCCAAAAACTCTACTCTAGAAGCAGGCCAGAAAGAACCCCCCAATATTCCCAAGGTTCGGGCTTCGATGCAAGAAGTAAAATTCCGTACAAAAAGCATCTGCCGAATCCTGAAACAGCTGAACAGTAGAAAGTCAACATGACCCGATGGAATACCAGCTATTGTTCTGAAAAAGTGCGCACCCGAGCTCGCACCTCTTTTGTGTCGGCTGTTTAAGCTGTTCTACGAGCAGAAAACTTTCCCAAACATCTGGAAGGTCGCTAGAGTTCAGCCAAAAGATGAAAAAGTGCATGCCTCGAAATTATCGTCCGATATCTTTACTACCCATTTTGTCCAAAGTAATGGAGACTGCTATTAATTTGCAGATAGTAAAACACCTAGAGGAAAACAATCTCGTTAGCGACAATCAATACGGTTTTCGGCGCTGATGTTCAACGGGTGACTTGCTCACCTATGTCACTCATCTTTGGACAAACGCTATAGAAAAGCATGGGGAATCAATTGCAGTTGCCCTAGACATATCCAAGGCTTTCGATCGTGTATGGCACAGAGCATTACTATCTAAGCTTCCATCTTACGGTCTCCCGGAAGGACTTTGCAGCTGGCTCGGAAGTTTCCTCCTCGAGAGACAACTTTGTGTTGTGGTCGATGGTGCGGAGTCTGCACTTCATTCCATCGACGCCGGTGTACCTCAGGGCTTAATCTTGTCCCCGACTCTGTTCCTAATGCATATTAATGACCTTTTAAATTCAACCAAGAATCAGATTTTAAGCTTTGCAGATGACAGCACTCTTATAGCGTCCACAACAAACAAGAAGCCTGTAATCAGCGTCAACATCCAGTTCCCAAAGAATCGCTCAAGCTGTGAAAATCAACGAAGATCTAGAAGTTATTCTACAATGGGGTTCTGACAATCTGGTTGAATTTAATGCCTCTTGGACCCAGGCTACTGTGCTCACAAGAAAAGCATCGACAGTCGCACCCCAACTAATAATGGACAATAAAACAATAAAACCAACTAATGGACTTAAGCTTCTAGGGGTCAATATCAGTCCAAATGCAACCTGGCATGAGCACGTCTGCTCAGTTGCCAAGTCAGCTGCACAGAAGCTAAGCTATCTATTTCGTGCGAGGAAATTGTTCACTCCAAAGCAGCTTTTATTACTTTATAAGGCTCAAGTGCGTCCAGCTATGGAATATTGCTCTCATGCTTGGGGTTCAGCTCCTAAGCACTCGTTACTCTACTCGATTCCATTCAAAAAAGAGCAGTGCGCCTAATAGATGCTCCAACGTTAACTGCCAACCTTCATAGTCTCGATCACCGTAGGAAGGTTGGAGACTTATGCCTTTTTACAGATACTACCACGGAAGGTGTTCTGCTGCCATTGCCTCCATGATTCCACCAGGGGCTCAATTTGATCGACAAACAAGGCTAGCCGATAATAGTCACCAGTTTGCCGTGCATCTTTCTACAGCTAGGACATCGGTGTATCAGAACTATCAGAAGGCTTTTCTTTACCGAACTGCAAGGCTATGGAATACCCTACCTCAAGATGTATTCCCCCTTGGTTACAACTTACAGCAGTTCAAGACACGCACAATTCGATTTCTTCTGAATTCATCTCGGGGCGCTTGAAAGGGCGTTATAAGCTCAGTCTTTTCCCGAGAGATGCGTATAAAAAAATGCAAACAGCGGTTATATAAAGTACAAAAACAGTTTCAACCGTTGAATCAGAGAATCCGGTCCTCTCTGAATAACTACATCTCATCTGCGAACCTCCCTAGTGATGCAATGATCAAGAAAGTCACTGAGAAAAACTTCAGGGCATTGCTAAGTAGAAGATAGGAATGGGAACGGAAAAACACCGACGATAATCTCAAAGAAAATACCGTTAAATGGTATATACAGATGGTTCCAAAACCTCTACAGGAGCTGGCGCTGGGATATACTGGCCAAGTACCAAGTGATGTGCACTGTCGCTAGGCTCCTGTATGAGCGTCTTTCGAGCGGAAATCTTAGCTGTTGAAAGATGTCTAGATATAAATCTAGAAGGAACCTATTAGAAGTGCGATATAGCCATACACACTCAGATAGTCAAGCTGCTATTGAAGCACTGAGCTCTTACGTCATTGACTCTAAGATTATCTGGGAGTGCCGGAACAAACTCAATGAGGTAGGCAAGAAAAATAAGGTCTTTTTAATCTGGGTTCCCGGGCATTTGGGAATCAAGGGAAACGAAGAGGCCAATACACTCGCCAAAGAGAGCGCACGAATATCACTCATTGACCCAGAACCCTTCTGTGGTATAGGAAAATGTACCTATAAGAAGGAGTTTCTGGAGAAAGAGAAAGCCGATAAGGAAAAACTTTGGCAGAATCTCCCAGGGATGGATCATTCCACTAAGTTCCTTGGGCACTTTGAAACAGCAAGATCCTAAAGATATCTTGGTTAGAAACAATTACACCTCTTCACTGGCTTTCTTACAGGACACGACGCCTCAGGAAGCACCTGTTGAGGATGGGATTATCGATATCGGACACTGACGAGTGTAGGTTCTGTGGGTAGGAGGAAGAAACCCTCATTCACTTAATCATGGAATGCTTTATTGGCATTGCGAGCTTAAGGAGATAATGTCATAATTGTGTACAACATAACGGTGATCTTTTTGAGCGCTCGTTCTATTTAAACGAGTGCTATATCGTTTTGACCAAATGCATGTAATTTTCGAATTTTGAGCCGAAAATGATGACGAATCCATGGTCAAATTCAATTCTGTCCGGTTCCCAAATGCCGTGGTTGAGTTCGTTACCCAGCCAAATCGTACAGAAAGTTCCATGAAATATGGCCATTCAAAATGTTTGTTCCTCAATATATATCTCAGGCAAAAAGAAACTAATGGAAATGAAATTTTGCGGTCACATGCACGATGCTCATAGTAAGCCTCGTGCAAAATTTAGTGACCATAGTGTCAACAGAGCCATAAAAAATTCAATAGGAATATTGAAAAGAAGAAACTTCATATATCAGGTGTCCCAAGGTGAGTGGCCTATTAGATCAAATTGACGTGTTACGAAAATGCCTCTAGTTCGATCAATATTTGAGATTTAAGTCAAAAATTTTGCGAGTCATCAGACATTGATCTGATCTATGTCACTGCTTTCGAATTATAGTTGTCAGTTATACAGGTGGACAAAAAAAAATCATCATTTGCCAAGTTACAAAATATAATAGGCCACTAACCTTGGGACACCCGATATACATAACAAAATATCCGACTCTAGTGAAATTTATTTTGTGAATGAAGATTGTCATACTGAATGTGCATGCAAAATTTCAGGAAGATCGCATCACCAGAATCATAGAATTCAATTTTTTTATTATTAATTTTTACATATTTTACAATTTCAGAATATAATTCCGATCGTACTGAGATTTTGCATTCATATACCGACATTTCCGAAATCGATAAAAGCAGTGTAGGGGAGAGCGGGGCATAGTGGGCTAGCGGGGCAAAGCGGAATTTTCTCATTACAGCCAAACGAATTTTTGAGCACAGTTTCAAATAGCTCGATTTCATTGGTAATCGATCAGCACGTGGTCTTCATATGCTAAACACGCCACTTCTAAAGTAATTTAGTCAGTATGACTGAAAAACTTCAACGAGTGAGTTTGTTAATGAAATCTTCAATATTGAACTTCAGTTTTTACGAAATCCTGAGCTCAAATAATTGTGTTTTATATTTATTTTTATAGAGATTCCATATAGAATCAATTATTGAAAATTCAAGAGAGATTGCGAAAAAGTTAAATATTTTCAATTCATGTTTAGTACTTGAAGTCACATTGGGGTATAGCAGCAGACAACATTCCCTGAACTACACTGAAGAAAAAATAAAAAAGTCTTAAGTATGTACTTTTGAGCGCTCGTTCATTGGTGAAGCAATGAAGCTATTACCACAAAATTTTGTATTGGACTTGAGATTGATACTAAATATGTAAATCCAAAATCTCAGAACGATCGGAATGATATTTTGGAAATTATTCAAAACTGAAATATGTAAAAATTTGGGCAAACCTCTCTTGTGCGGGGGAAGATGATCTCGATGACGAAAGCACTAATATATGTGTGATGTGTGCTGATGAATAAATATTATCATTTTTTTCATTTCGTTAGGTTGATGTTTTTGTTCTCATATAAATATGTATGTTTATAAGATTACAATCATAATATATAGGCCAAAGAATCGTATTCTATTTTTTCGCGTTAGTAAAGACTCTTAAGTTCGAAGTTTATATTCCTATTAACTTATTATAGCTACCCCACAATGCCCCATAAGGTACCCCGCTTTACCCCTATATATGGGGCAAAGCGGGACAAAATGCCATCTGACATTAAAACCTCAGATTTCGTTTATTTCTCGTGAAAAGTGAGAGAAAAATATGTATAGTCATTCGTAATGAGTTAAACACTGATTTTGACTGAAAATTGGCTGTTTAATCACGAATATATTTTTTGTACGTACACTTAAGTGTTAGGTATCCCACTTTGCCCCGCTCTCCCCTAATGATAAAAATGAACATATATCGTCTTTTAAATTGTCTGAACATCAACTTTCAATGATGTATTTGATTATGGAAAAAAATCAAATCGATATTGAAATAAGTTTTTATTCAATTGAATTCCTAAATCAGCAAGTTCCTCTGTCCCACCCTGTATTGCTGTCCTAAAAATACCTAACTTTTAACCAAATGAAAAATATCCAAGTAAACTCGGAACACTGTAATTATATCCCGGAAAAATATTATAAAACACTTCGGTGGAGCATTGGATGTTCTGGAAAAAGATTAGATAGAAATCTATCCATCGAAATACATCTCCAATAATTGGATCTCTCCAGTTTTATCTCGAAAATGGTTCTTCAGATATAATGACGCAAAATGTTCCATCAATATTTATTACTTTCAATGAGAATCTATTGTGTCCTTCAATTAATATTGCTTGTCATAATTGTTATTAAGTGGCCAGTGCTCGATTATTATAAAACGATCTCACATAGTATTTAAATTATTCGATAATATATACTCATAGGAATATTTCTCCGAAACAACATTCACAGTTTTATTTACTATAGGTACATTTATTTTTCCTCGTGAGCGTATAATCGTTCTTGCGAACTGCCGATTTACCTATTAATTGAATTTTTAGACCTTTCGACTGAAAAATGTCATATACAGTAGAACCTCGATTATCCGTGCGCGCTTTATCCGGGCGGCGGATTCTCCGTGCGGTATTCTGACAAGCTTAGAAGCTTAGAAAAATGAGGGAGATTATAAAGTGTAGAATTTACGAAGCCCAAAAACAAAACAAAAATCGGTGATTTTTTCAAGCGATTTTTTAATGTGACATATAGACACGGTTCAATGTACGTTCAGACATTATGTTTAAATATTAAAAACTGTATTTCTTATTGTTGCATGTATCTAGTATTACGTTTTTTTGTTTGTTTGACACATAGCTCTGTCTAAATAAATGGTTGAAAATTAAAACTAGTTCTTTGGATTATCCGTGTTTTCGATTATCCGGCGAAGGCTTGGTCCCGACTGGCACGGATAATCGGGGTTCTACTGTATTTATACTACTGTATTTATTTTTACTATATACCTACATACAGAGTGGAACAACCCAATGGAATGAATTCGATAAGGAATAAATGAGAGCGTGTTTGAAAAAACGTTTGGACACGTCGATTTGTATTTTTAGATCTAAAAAAATAATGATATAGGGTGTGCCATGTGACAATTGCCGATACCAACTTTCTTATTTTAAATACAACCCCTGTACACTATTAGTTTTTGGATTCTTCAGAAAATTCTAGACATAATTCATGTACAATGTCCCATACCTATCTTCAACTGTTTCGGAAATACAGTGGAACTTCCTATAACGAACGTCTGCATAACGAATTTATCTGTATAACGAATTTCGTACAAGACATTGCTCCTTGAATCCAAATTCCATGTTAAAAACACTCTCTAAAACGAAGCAAATTCTCTCTATAACGAAATATTCAAAGAACATCATTATATTATAGAGGAGTTCCACTGTATATCTTTTTTAGCGCTCGTTCTACTTATAAACGAATGCTATATCGTTTTGCCCAAATGTTTGTTATTTTTTAATTTTGAGCAGAAAGGGTCGACTCCCTGATGACGTAATAAATTCCGATCTTAAACTAAATCATTACGGCGGACAGAGAGCTAGATCCTTCTGAAACAGTTTTAAATACACCCCGGACTGTTTGGTTTCAATCTAACCATTACGCTAGTGTGAATAGTTGTGCAAAAACGTCTGAAAGGAAGTGCTTAAGTTGGGATGATAAACTTAAATTTATCAGTGAAGTCGACTGCGACATTGACGACCATATAAACAAATTTTCTGTATAACGAAATTTCCTTATAACGAATTTTTTTTACGGATTTAAATTTCGTTATAGGGAAGTTTCACTGTATTAAGTGTTTTCAGATGTATTACGAAAATAAACATTATAAAGGAAATTATTTTATTTCACAAAAAATGTAAAAAAAAACATTAATTTCAATGCGAGAGATGCATTGAGTGTAATGTAGAGAATTTTTGAAATGAAATATTAGGTGTACAAATAAGTTTCCGCGGTTTGTCAAAAGATGGCCCCACCAGAAGGTTATGGAGAAATTGTCAGATGTAAAACGTAATATCCCAAGTTTAGTCATCTGGCAACACCATAACCTTAAAGTACTAGTGATCCCGTATCAGCATCACGTAATTTTTTTCGTGCAAAAATGTCAAGTTTTATTCCGAATAAGCATCATTTGCGGGAACTTTTGATTTACTTCTTTAATGTGAAAAAATCTGCAGCTGAGGCTGCTTATTTTGATCGAGGAATCATCTCCCAAATTTATCAAAGAAAAAAGGGTTCTCTCCTCCAAGACAATGCTGCAGCTCACAAATCAATAAAGACGGTGGCAAAATGGTAGAATTACGCCTCGAATTGCTTCCTCATCCCCCACATTCTGCAGATTCACCCCAAGTGATTATTATCTATTTCTAAACTTGAAGAGATAGTTCTAGGGAAAGAAATTCGAGAGGGATGACGAGGTCAAATGAAAAACCGCGGAAACTTATTTGTACACCTAATAATTTTCTTAATACATCTGAAAACACTTACCTAATATTTCCGAAACAGTTGAAGATAGGTATGGGACATTGTAGGTACATGAATTATGTCTAGAATATTCTGAAGAATAATAAACAGGGCGTTGTATTAAAAATAAGAAAGTTGGTAACAGCCACTGCCACATGACACACCCTATATTATATTTTTTTTGAAGAAAATGCGCATATAAAAATACAAATCGACGTGTCCAAGCGTTTTTCCCAACACACTCTCATTTATTTGTTATCGAATTTATTCCATTTAGCTGTTCCACACTGTATATCGGTTTCCTCAGTATTCTCCATGGTAATAGAACAGGTGATTGAGAAAATTTTGATGAAATTCAACGAATCAATAGGATTCCAAAAAGAGGCTCTATTGAGGGAGTAGCTGTTGAATTAATAGAACATCGAACGTCAAACGGAAAATCTGGATCTGGGAGAGCACATCTTTGCAATTGTTCTCGTCCTAAGCACTGCTTTTGGCACCATAGACACCAATATATAGTCTAAAACTCAAAACAATTGTTAAACACAGCCCAGAATATAGAAATAAGAAACTGTATGTGGTGTTGCCCAGGGTAGTGTGCTGGGACCCTTTCTGATCTATACTGAAGGTGTACCTTTCGAGGGAGTCATTCTCAGAGGAAAATGGTTATGTTTCAGGATGACACTGTCTTATTTTAAAGCGGAAAAGACCCAAAAAAACTAAAAGATGAAATGAACCAAGATATAAAATTATTCGATATACATCTAGGGTTAAAAAACAACAAATTAATTTTTAATGAAGTGAAGACTGTTTTCATCAAATTCAAAACAAAAAATTTGACATAAGCCCTGAGCAGGACTTTTTGAGCACTCTTTCATTGGCGGAGTAATACAGCTATCACCTCAGAATTTTGTATAGGACTTGAGATTGATACTCAATATATGAATACAAATTTTCAGCACGATCTCAACTTAATTATATTCTGGAAATAAAAAAAATTAATCCAAATTGAATTTAACTCGAATCGGATATCTTGTTATGGGAATATAAAAATTCTTCTTTTCAATATTCCAATGGTTATTCTATGGCCACAAAATTTTGCATGTGGCGCACAATTTCATTCCGATTGGTTTCGTTTTGTCTGAGATATTGAGGAACAAAAATTTTGAATGGCTATATTTTATGGAACATATTGTAAAATTTGGCTTGTTAACGAATTAACAGTGGTATTTGGGAACCGAAGTGACCCTGAAAATCTCAAGTCTTCAAGACAATATCCCTTCGAAAGTTATCGTGCTAACGGCCGGCCGCCCCCACGAAAAATATTGAATTTGATCACTGATTCGTCATTAGGGAGTCGAACTCTATCGTTTGAGACCATTTGATTAAGATTTTGTTGATGTTGATTTGATTTGATAATCTTCCTCTATCCCTGGGAACTTGTCAGAATTATTCAGAATTTGTCATAATGTTAAGGTCTCGTCTACGGGAACAACGTAATTAATTGATTTGTAGATTATCTCATAATAAATAAAAATATTATTGTAGGGCAGCCGAGATAATGATGTTCAAAAATTGATGTCAAGTATTGTAGGCATCCGAAACACATGCATGTATTTAATCGGTTTCTGCGTAGTTTTCAAGGTCTTTGAGTAAGGTAAATGTACCAATTATATCGACAGTTTTCATTTCTTTTCCATATATTAAGGTTTCGGGACCAGCCATAGAATTATTTTCTTCGCGAATAGGTAACTTATAGTTTTCTCAACATATCTGAATATTATCGTGATTTTTTCTGAGTATCCTCAGTGCAAAATGTGCCCTCATTCAGTTGAGTTTCAGCCTCAACCGAGTTTACAGCCTATTTGTTACCAATTCAGTAAGAAAAGCCTCCTCAGTCCTCATCATATCCAAGCAAACTCGCAAGATTCAAGTGATATAAGTTTTTTTGTACATTAACACACTTTCATATGGTTTGATGATTTCAGTTTTATCAATGAAATAAATTTTTCTGTGATATTTTCATTAAAAAAAGGGTGTCGATAATAGGTACATCTAAAAAACGACCATCCCCATTCATCGACACAAGTGTCGGTAATTGGGTAAAGTGTGGTGTTATTTGAAATACTTCCTGGAGCTTATATACTTCTTTTTTCGTAACAAAAGTAACATTATTGTATGCGATTCAATCATTATTCATTATCTACCAATTATCGACATAATGATTTTCTTGAAATTTTCCAATTAGAAAATGAAACATTTCAATGTCGATAATAGGTTCAATTCTATGTCGAATAATGGTTAATTCTTGGCCGATCATAGGGCACCTCGACATGACTTTTCAATGTATTTTTTGTGGAATTGGTGAGCCCTATCAACAATTTCTTATCAACATTTTGACCGTGAATAATCAGAGTAAGTCCATACAAACCGACACCAAATGTTGATAAACTCTCATGATATTATTTCATACTTTTTCGCAGATGTCGATGACGAGTACATTACATTATCGATTATTGGTTTCGTTAATTTTTCAGTCTATTTCGAATGATAAAATGTTCCGAATGTGAAAAACATAATGCCTGCTCTTAGAACTTTCAAACAATTCGATGTTCCGAGAACCACACTATGAAAGGCAGCTATGTCATGAGACTGTTTTAACCAAAGAGAAATATGAACTATTGAGGGTGAAATGGATGTTTCACGTCGCGAAATGTGGATCTTTCATTACTAAAGCTACTGCGTCAAGAAAATAGGTCAAAATCCACTCTGACTTGAAATTTTTAAACTCTTTTCAATTTTCAAAGAGCACTTTGAATGAGTTTAGTCAACACCAAATTTTAAAATGCAATAGTCAATTTTAATATTGTATAAAGAGAAAATTTTTTCTCTTGAATTTTGATATCCGGTCTCTCGGTAACGAAGCCTTTCGGACCCATGTTTGTAAAAACTTTTCTTCTTAAAATCAGTTGATAAGTCCCCTTTGGCATTTGGTAACGTTATTCTGGAACATCCTGTGTGTGTTATTTCATCAGATTTAACGATGTCATTCATTGAATTTATCGATCCGATTAAATATTAATTTTTCTCTTATCCATACAACTCTTGATTGTTGTTGATTTCACAGTGTCGATAATTGGTCCTCATGTATGTCGATAATTGGTAATTTCAATTTCAGAGCTGTCGATAATTGGGACATCTGACTTTCAACTTGATTTGTATCTTTTTTTAAATATCAAAACTTCCTGTTCACGATTTCGTTTTTGTTTTGAGAAGCTAAAGGTACAATGAGTTCAAAACTGTCTTTTATGTGTGAAAAAATGTTTGATTACTATCCGAAAAACATTGTACATTCCCAAGTTTCGACTATAGTGTCGATAATTGGTACATTTACCTTACCTATGTGAAAGTTTCGTGATGAAAACAACATCAAAATAAGAAATGATCAGACTATTTCTAATTTGAGCGTAAGAGCGTATGTGAATAATCGGTATTCAGTAGAGTGTTATTCTCAAAACCAACATTCGAAGATATGATGACATAGAAAATATTGTTGGTAGTATTCTCATGGAAAAAATTAATTCATGCATTCCAATATTTTATGGTAGGACGATAATGTGTCAGATTATTTCTAACTAATGCGAATAGTGAACAGATTTTTCGTTTTTGAGCGCTCGTTCCACTTAAACGAGTGCTATATCGTTTTGCCCCAATGTATGTAATGTTCGAATTTTTAGCCAAAAATGGTCTCAAACGATAGGGTTAGACTACCTGATAACGAATTCGTGGTCAAATTAGGCCAGTGAGGAGGTAGGAGGTGCAATTGTTTCTTACCAAGATCCAGAAATCTTTTGGATCTTGCTGTTTAAAAGTTCCGAAGGAACTGAGTGGAATGATCCATCCATAGGAGATTCTGCCAGAGTTTTTCCCTATCGGCTTTCTCCTTCTCCAGAAACTCCTTCTTATAGGTACATTTACCTAAACCACAGAAGGGTTCTGGGTCAATGAGTGATTGTTCTGGCACTCCCAGATCATCTTTGAGTCGATGACGTAGGAGCTCAGTTCTTCAAAAGCAGCTTGACTATCTGAGTGTATGGTTATATCGCACTTCTGATAGTTTCTTTCTAGATTTATATCTAGATCTCCTTCAATAGTTAAAGATTTCCGTTTGAAAGACGCTCATACAGGAGCCTAGCGACAGTGCATACTTGGTACTTGGCCCGTATATCCCAGCGCCAGCTTCTGTAGAGGTTTTGGAACCATCTGTATACTTTTTTACGGTGTTTCCTTTGAGGTTATAGTCGGTTTATTCTCGTTCCCATTCCTCTCTTTTACTCAGCAATGTCCTGAAGTTTTTCTCAGTGCTTGCTTTCTTGACCATTACATCACTAGGGAAGTTCGCAGATGAGATGTAGTTGTTCAGAGAGGACCAGACTCTCTGATTCTTTATTCTCTCATTATCTGTACCTTCCTTTGATATTCTGAGGATAGCCTTATAGGCTACCATTTTTTTGGTTACTACCCCAATAAGTACATGATTGTGAGACCTAAGAAGTTTCGTGTCCAAAAATCTGCTAGAAAAGATCTTGCTTCAGTTTTTTGGGATTGCCATGGAGTGATCATGATTGATTTTTTTTGGTGAGGGTAGAATAATACCTGAAGATTACTATTCGACATTACTAGACTTTACGGGAAAATAAATTGAGAGAACAGACGCGGAAAGCTATCCAAAGTTGTTTCGTTTTCAGCACACAAATCTCATGTTTCCATGCAAAAATTTCGTGATTTAGGGTTAGAGTTATCAGAACAACCCTTTAATCCACCAGATTTGGCTCCATCCGACTATTATCTCTTTCCTCTATTGAAAAATGTTCGAAAGATCTTGAATTTTCTTCAAACGAGGAGGTAATAACAGCTGTGGAGGTCTGGTTTGCAGAGCAAGAAGAAACATGTTTTTGAAAGGTCTAGAGACGTGTTGCAGGTGCGCTGTAATAAATGTATCCAATTAAGAGGAGATGAGGAGAATATTATGTTGAGTAATAAAATATTTTGATATTGAAATTTTGTTAGGTTCTATAGTAGGCTTAAATTTTTTCAATATATATCCGTGTTATATCTCATGTTTTCTGACACTTAACACGACGGATTAAATTCGTGGGATGGTCCGAAATCAATCAAAGCAATTCGTTGATGATATCGTGACGTATTCCCAAAATATGCGATTTCAAGGAGTTATGTTTGTCCCAAAAATATTGTTTTGCTCCTTGAACAAATTCAAAATATTGCCCAAGAAACATTCATTCAAGTAAATGTGTTGCAACCTTATTGATATTTATCTGTTATCTTATAATCTTCAATATCATATGAACAGAAATTTTCTCTGCATTCTTTTCATCAGATCCTCCGATAAAATCATCTGATTTTTTCTTGATAAAAGATACTTGAGAATTTATCTACGTGAAAAAATTTGATTAATCGAAAAAATATACAGGTTCTAGGTACGAGATAATCCTCAATAGAAAAACTTCTTGAAATGGCACGAGTAGATAGAAAAATGTTTTGATACTCAAATAGATCGAATGGAGGTGTGTCCTAATCTGAGTGAGAAGGTTTGGATTTCTATTTGTCTTATTTGCAGGAGATATAAGTCGCTTTCAGCTATTCTTTGTTAATATCATTCACTCGGATACTAAAGGGGAAATGTATCTTTCCGCCGACCTCGAAATAAAAGGCAATTTTAATGTGTAGGAAATCGATCATTAATGACCCATTTTAATCCTCAATTGATGCTATTTTAATGTGCAATCCTCATGGCAACCGTACACGAAGCATTCGGAAGCACTACGAGAAATGTCAAAACTCTACTGGAACATGGATACATAGAAATTTTATTATGTCAAATGTAAGTCTCGTGAAAATGAGAAGCTATTTCTATCAAGAATTCATACACAATTCATATTGAGACGGTCGGAAAAAGTCATTCAATCAACTCGGTTATTAATCGAGCGACTAATGGTCTCAAACTATTAACGCGTGAGCGGTGCGAACGCGTTAAAATATCTCGACCATTAGTCGCTGCTTTAATAACCTAGTTGATTAAATAAGTTTTATTGACAGTGATGGATGAAGACAATTGACTCTAGACTAGGGTTTTCAAAGACAAGAAAATACTGATTACACTTTCAGAATGAAGGGGTCAACAAGCTCTATCGTTATCAAAAAATGAGTACAGGCTGCTTACTGGGTTTCTCACAGGTTACTGTTTCGTGAGATATCACCTGCACAAGATCGTAATGGAAAAATACGATATCTGCAGGTTGTTTCTTTATGTGGATCGACCACCTAAACCACCGAGTACATGTTACTCCAATGCAAAAAAATGGACAACAGCCGACATAAGATACGACATTAATTTAATTTGTTAAAGAAATATTCGTAAGATAAAAATTTAAGAAAAATCCTGAGCAAAAGCTTGTGAGCGCTCGTTCATTGGTGAGGAAATAAGACTATTACCTCTAATTTTTATATGAGACTTGAGATTGATACCAAATACCTATATAATAGCAGAATCTCAGCACAATCGGAACTATATTCTGGAAATTATTCAGAAAATGAAATATTTAAAATATAAATAAAAAAAATTGAATGTTATGGTTTTGATGATCCTCTTGAAATTTTGCGAGAACATTCAGTATATCAGTTTTCATTCACAGAATAAATTTCACCCGAATAGGATATTCTGTTATGAAAATATAAAGATTCTTCTTTCGATATTCCTATTGAATTTTCTATGGTTCTGTTAACACTATGACCACAAAATTCACAAAAAAATTTCACTCTAATCGGATAGTTGATAGTTTACAGAGGGGTTACAGTCCACTGCGACCTTAAGGTCTATTGTGCCCCCTTACAGAGCTGTTCTGGCCAAAAACCTTCACAGCTCGCCTTCCAGTTCCAGAGATCTAATGAAATCTAGTAACTGTGAAGACTTCAACGAGGCTAGTTCCTCACTCTTACAAGTTTCTTGTCCAAGGCATTTCCTCCTCAGGCTCGTAATGCCAAGGCATTCCGTGACTAGGTGTATGGGTTTCTTCCTCCTCTCTCTAATCGGATATCCTGTTATGGAAATATAAAGATGCTTCTTTTCAATAATCCAACTGAATTTTCTATTGTTCTGTTAACACTATGGCCACGAAATTTTTGGCGAACATTCAGTATTTCGATCTCCATTCACAAAATAAATTTTACTCGAATCGAATATCTTTTTATGGAAATATGTATAAACTTTCTTCTTTTCAATATTCCAATTGAATCAAGCATTTGGCCGCAACATTTCACTTCGATTGGTTTCGTTTTGTCTGAGATATTGAGGAAAGAACATTTTTAATGACCATATTTTATGGAACACCCTGTACGATTTGGCTGGTTAACGAACTCAACCGAGGCATTTGGGAGCCAAACTCGAATCCCTTCGAAGGTTATTGTACTAACGGACGGTGAGAATTGAGTCTGACTACGGATTCGAAAATTACAGACATTTGGGCAAAACGATATAGCACTCGTTTAAGTAGAACGAGCGCTCAAAAAATGAACTGTCGCTAGTTAATGAAGTATAGCAAGGACCCAAAGGTGTGTGATGCTTGGGTACTCTTGTATTCTTTTTCGCCTTCTAAAACTTCAATATATTTTCAATAATGCCTTTTCACCTTTTTACTTGAGATTTTCTTCCACTAGTACCACCCCTGACGTGCTTCACATTCTCCTATTTAGAACCCCAGCTCTAGACACTTACTGGCCAGAACCCTTCTGTGATATAGGCAAGTACACCTATTAAGAAAGAGTTTTTAGAGGAGGGAGAAATCGAAAGAGTAACACTCTGGAGCAGCCTTCTGGGAATGGGCTATTCCAAAAAGTTCCTTCGGGACTCTGAAACTTCAAGGTCTAAAAAGTATTTTGATCGCAGTAGGAATGAGTTATGTCTTCTCACTGGCTTTCTTACAGTTAGGAAGCACATGATGAGAAATGGCTTAACAAAAACTGATCAGTGTAGATTCTGTGAGGAAGAGGAGGAAGCTCCTGTTACATAATGCTATTGCGAGCCTGCGCAAATAATGTCTTGAACAGAAGAATTATAGGAGAAACCCAGATCTAGCCTCCTTAAAGCTTTTTCAGATAATAGAGTTCACTGACAATATGGAACTGGAGAGCAAGCTATAGCGCAGTTGCGACAATGTTAACCCCTTAACAACCTATAATCTGAAAACCTCCAGAGAAGAATCAATGAATGGTTGAAAGAGAGAATAGGTACAAGTCCCATTTTATTCATTCATGAATTCGACAATCTTGTTCGAATTTTGAACTTACTAAGTTTATGGTAGGCAATTAGGATGGTCTTTAATCGACTAAATATTGAATAGAAAACTACAGAAATCATTCACTTCAACTTAAAATCACATGAGTCCCATTTTCCATAAAGAAAACCACCTTGAATGTCTATTATTTCTCTGAAGCTTCTCTATGATGAAGGAGAAATAGAAAACATATTATTCATTTTCAGATTCTGCGAATCGAAAATGAAGAAATAATAAGGCGATTATTATTTATCTGTAGGTAGCTTACAGAGATTTATCTATAGATATATTATTGTTTCCGGGAAATGTTATGGTGAATTTATATAAACTAATAGATAAGCTAATGATAACAAGGAGAACAACATTTTCCGATATTGTTTCTTGGTAATTAATATATTTGTCAAAGAAGAAAATAATGTAAATACATATTTCCTTTTTGGATGTTGAGGTTGTTCACCAGAATAGCAAGTGTCAGAATACAATTGGAATGAGTCACTGAAAACAGAAAACTCAGATTTACTCAGGGTAGTGATATAGTTTGAGAAAAAATCTGAAAAAGCTCGAAAAGAGGAAAGCACCTTATGAACAGTTTGGATCAAAACAACATAAGCTTCTTTTTTCTGACGGGTATAGGGTGGATCACAGCAGCTTTCAATATTGTTATCTCCTCACCACCGTAAACAGCATTCGCGACATTGACGTTTGCAGCATCGCTACGGAACGTCTTGAGAAATCACTAACATAAAAAATCTTACTGGAAAATCAAGGATTCAATTTTTTTGAGATTTATTTCTCTAATATAAATGTGTTTTTTCTTCATTTTTATTTCCATATTATCCCTTATCATCAAATTGAAGTTTTTGATGCTCGTCTTATTGCATCTATTTCTGTGCCCTCTATCGGCTCTATCCTCCTCCTAAATTGTTCTTTCAACTGCCATGTTTAAGATACATAAAACAGGATACGTTTGATAAGTGTATCATGTATTCTTATTATATTAATTTTCCTCTGTGCTCCATAGAATACCATTTAGAGAATTTATTATTTCTTTGTCTTATTTATTCTTGATTTAATTTCAGCGTCTTCTGTTCCTTCTGTATTGAAGTTGATACCCAAGTATTTGCACATTTCGCATTTCTTTATTATTTCGTTATTTTCTAACTTCAAATCACTGATCACTTCTCTAACACAAACACGGCATTTTCTCTTTGTGACAATGCTTTCGCTATTTTAAAGAGCATAGGAGAAATGCAGCAACCCTGGTGTAAACCTTCATTGACTGTAAATGACTCTGATTCTTTATTTCCGATCCTCACGCATGCTACCATATGATCATATTTGTTTTTAATGGCTTTAACTAGTGTGTGGTTGATATAAGTTTCTTGAAGTTCTTCCCATAGTTTCATGAGAGGAATGCTATCGTATGCTTTTCGCAAATCTACAAACATGAGATGCGTTGCCCCATTTCCTTCTGACCTTTTCTCAATAATTTGTTTCAGACAGAAGACATTATCGGTACAAGATCTACCAGCGCGAAAGCCACATTGTTCCTCCTCTTCTTGGTTTTGGTACTCCGCTTCTATCAGACCTCTTTTAATTCTTCCATACAGCCTACTAATTTTACTGGTTATAGATAATACCCTAAAGTTATTACAGTCTCATTTATTGACTTTCTAATGTATCGAAATGATATAAGCCATCTTCCATTTCTCTGGTATACGTTCACCATTAATGCATTTCGTGAATGAGATGAATAAAATTTTTCAGTTCCACTTCTGAGTAACTCTGCATTAATACTACCTGGAACCAGCGCCTTGCTATTTTTAAGCTTTTTTATGGCTGTTTTGGCGACATTTTGAACAATATGTAGATACTACATTTCCTTCGATTTGTATATCTACATTAACTTCTGGTTTGTAATCTACCCTTTGGTCCATAAGGAGGTCTGCATAGTGTTCGGTCCATTTTTGTATCGGTATTAACAGCCGTATACTTTTATGTTTCTCATCTGTTCTAACTCTATTGATAAATCTCCTATAAGAGCCCAAAAATACATAAGATATCATTTTCGGCTTGAAACAACTGAATTACATAAGTTAGAATAAATCGAAAGTTCCTAGAAAAAAGTGTACAGGAAGGATAAATAATCAAATATTTAGGATAATGCAATGAATTGCATGGTATTTGCTAACACTTGATTTTAGGTGATTCCACTATTGTCTTAGGAGAATGAACTTTATGACAGATAAAAAAACGCATATCGAAATATGCAGATATATCCCGATAAAGCCGAAAATCATGTGTTAATGCTTATTAAGATTATTTTTCCTCACGTCACATTGAGATTATCCAGATCATAAGCTGTATTTATTCTGGATCCCTATTGCTACTCAAAAATAAGATAGAAATCTATTAATGCAACTACAATCATTGAGATGGATTATGCCAACAAGATATTTTTAAAACAATGGAATTTGCAAAATTAATTTTATCGGTTATCTATCTATACAATCGATTTTCAGAATATTCTGTTGCTGTATTTAGATATCCCGAATTTAAAAGGCGGACCCAAAGAAGACAGTTCAGTTCAAATCGAGATCTATTCGAAGCAAGTAATAAACTATTGAAAACGCGAAAAATGAAACTGTTCATTTTACTCATCGCAGTTTCTGCCTTGCAAGCTGCATCTATTGGTAAGTGTTTTGAAGGTACACTTACAAAAATAATTTGTCTATTATAGTTTATGAAATATTCTCACAAATTCAATAGTTTGCTGTTAACGTACTGAAATTGATAGTTGACAGTAAGTGACAATAAAGAAATTGACTAAGAAATTTCGTCTTTTTTACTGTTCAGTAATTTGACTAAAACTGAACAGAAATAAAATATCATTTAACTTTTGAATGATTGATTGAAACCCTATACTTTTTGACTAGGCACCAACCTTTGAAAAAACAATGGGGTGGATTATAACACCATTTGTGTAAATATCTAGTGCATTTTTCAATTGCAGACTGTTTGTGAAAATTTAATACATGACCTTTTCAGATATATAAAAACTGTAGGCAACCCGCAATGAATTACAATAAAGAAATAGAGCTTTTTGATAATTTACAATACTAAAGCCAATTGGCTCTATGCAATATAATTTTATTCGAATTTAGTTTGCGTCTTGAATTGTTCGCATTTATGGATTTTCGAGGGACTTCAGCTTCCGATCTCCCCATTGTTTCTTGCCTAATCATCCTATAGATAAAGTTCAGAAATCTGGCCTGATTGATGACGTCAAAACTCTGAATTGATTGTCATACTATAGATTTCTGATTATTAAAAGGAAACCCAATTTTTTTCCAGGTAATGCAGGCTTACGTCTGGATGAAAATTCTTTCGATGACCGAGATGTCATACTTACAAAATCTGAAGACGGTGAATATAAAGTAATGGATTTGAAAGATGTAAGACTCCAAAAGAGTGCTTCTGTCGCCGACATCCACTACTATCTGTATACTAAAAAGAACAAGGATACTCCTTACATTATTGAGAACAATGACGTTACAGAACTGGCTTCTTCAAACTTTAACCCTAGGAAAAAAGTCGTGTTTATCATCCATGGCTGGGAGAATGATCACACTAGCCTTATTAACACTCTTGTGAAAGATTCTTTATTGGAAGTGGTGGACATTAATGTCTTTGTTGTGGATTGGGGTGAATTGGCAAACAAAAACTACTTCACTGCCAGATTTTCAGTGAGAAAAATTGGTCAGATGGTAGGACATTTCATAAACGATATAGCTGAGAAGTACAAGAAATCGTACAAAGACTTCGCAATGGTAGGTCACAGCTTAGGAGCCCATGTCGCAGGTGCTGCTGGGGCTAATACCAAGCAGAAAGTTGATTTCATTGTTGGACTGGATCCTGCAGCACCCTTATTCACCCTGCACAACATCGACGATCGTTTGGATACAACTGATGCTGATTTCGTTGAAATCATTCACACAAGTGGAGGTGAGTAAAACTCTCACAATCCTTAAAATCAACAAATACTTTCTGAACATTATATTGAAATGTTTGTTTTCTTAGGACGCTTAGGGTTTTTGAGCCCCATTGGACATGCTGACTACTACCCGAATGGTGGTTCCTCTCAACCTGGATGCCTTCTGGATATAACAGGATCTTGCGCACATTCCAGATCTTACATGTACTTCGCTGAATCTATAAAAGACAGAGTCAGAGAATTCAAAGCCCTGAAATGTGATAGCTACAGTGATTACAAAAAAGGACTATGTGACTCTTCAGATGAGTCTGTCATGGGAGATTTCAATATTAATAGGCAGTGAGTAAAAACCATAATACCTACTTTTTGATATGTTATTTATTGAATTTCCCAAATGTGATCTTTGACCGTACTAATGATACTTACAACATTTTTTTCAGAGCATCTGGAAATTACTATTTGGAGACAAAGGCAAGAGAACCATTTGCAGAGGATTATAGGAATTTCATATAAATGTTATGGTCTATTATTTCTTCATATTTTGATGCCGCTGTAAGATATTATCAGACTATGTACCTTATAACCAAAAAAAGTATTATAAATATTTGTATTGTTATAAATACGGAAACTTGAATTATTTTATATTTTTAATAAATTTTGTTACGATTTCTTGTAGTAATACTTGAGACGAAAATATCCTCTTCTTAAAGGGTACAACACCCTACAAAATACCTCCCGATTTGTAAATCCGAAGTCACTACATCACATGGTTATGGTTTTCGTATAAAAACTGAACAGTAAAACGAATCGAAAAAAATGAAGAAAGTCCAGACGTCAAGTCAAATGCTTTTGCGCAGTTTGAAATCAGAGGAAAAAGATAATTCAAATTTGAATATCCTATGAACTCTTGGTTTCTTTCTATTCATTTATGAGTTCAACTGTCCCAGTAGAATCTCAAACCCATCCTCGATACTTCCGGCCTATAGTCGACCCTGAACACAGTAACTTTCGAAAGGAACAACATCAAAATGAAAGATGTAAGACTCCAAAGAAGTGCATCTATCACCGACATCAGACACTATCTGTAGGTACACCAAAAAAAAGAAAGACACTCCTTACATTATCGAGAACATTGACCTTACAGAATTGGCTTCTTCAAACTTGAAAACTTCAACCTTAGGAAAAATATCATGTTTATCACCCATGGCTGGCAAAATGGTAACACTAGCCCTAATTAATACTCTTGTGAAAGATTCTTTATTGGAAACTGTGGACATTGTTGTGGATTGGGGTGAATTGGCCAACAAAAACTACTTCACTGCCAGATTTTCAGTCAGAAAAATTTTGGTCAGATGGTAGGACATTTCATAAAAGATATAGCTGAGAAGTACAAGAAATCATACAAAGACTTCGAAATGGTAGGTCACAGCTTAGAATATCATCTTCTAAAGGGTACAAAACCCTACAGAATACCGCCCGTAACTCCATGATGAGGTTATGGTTTTCGTGAAATTACTGAACAATAAAACAAATAAAAAAAGTAAGTTTTATAAAAATTCGTAGTGTTATAAATACCAAATCTTGAATTATTTTATATTTTTAATACATTTTTTATGATACATATCTAGTATGGGTTAAAAACCTCATGGGATATCTACGAATTGCAAAACTAAATAAGCTCCATCAATGATTTTCGTTCGATTACCGAACAATCAAACGAATTGAAAAAACATTGAAAATCCAGGTATGCATCCTATTCCTCTAAAAACATCTTCGAATTCGTTTAACATTGATATATTTTCATACATTTCATTTACTTATTGTGCTATATTCAGTTTCCGATTGGATTGCAAACCCAAAATATACAAATTTAGAAATTGGAATCTGAATGTATTAGATTACACGAGAAAAATCAAGAATTCATTTGAAAAACAAAAGAAGAGTTAAGCTGGTATGAATATGGCTGGTAGAGACGCTAAAGAAAAATTGGTGAAAATATTACCAATAAAAAACTATGAGGTATAATCGAAATGAAAGAATTTGTTGTGAAGTTTTCCACGGAGTGAAAAGCACCTCAATCGTTTCTCGAAACGATAGTAGTTTCAAAATTACTAGACCCTCTTTAGAGATTTGAAACAAGCAGAATTTACATTATTTCAAGTTTCCAATAAAATTTTATCATTTAAACGTTTATAAGCTTTTGTTACTACATTTTATTTTTCTGTTCCTTTTTTCTGCTTCGATTTTTTCGTTTTAGATTCAGAATTCCGAAGGAATCCTGGAAAGGATTTTCGGTTAGACTCAATGAAGAAGAAATCCTTCATAATTCAAATAGTTTTTGAGTTTTCGTAAGAACGGCGAGACAGGGTTTCTTCTACTGAGGTTTGTCCCTGAGCTCTGGTATCATACGAAAAATTGTATGGTACCCCGTTTTGCACTAACCTCAGTTAGGGATTTTTATTTTTTATGTATTGTATTATGTTAGCTCTTGAATTCAAAAGAAAATATATACTACATAGTATTTAAGTATTATACTTACCTATGTTTGCTTTTTGAGGAAAAATTCTCTTGATTTTATACATTCGTTCAGTGAAAGTTTATTATTATATTCAGCAGATTGTCCAATTGTACTCCCCCCATTCGAAATAGACACAGTATAGGGCTGATTTGAACAAAGTAAAAACTTTTTTTGAGTCAGTGGTAGTTTGAAAACCCTACCAGGTAATGCTTGATGAAAAACAAACAGGACCAGCTAGGTTCAACAAAGTCAACCACCATATTTTTATCAGTATTATTGAAAAACGTTGGTTGAAAAATTATGTCAGAATCATCTGTTCAGATGTCCCTTGCCTCAACCTACCTCGAAAAGAATATATTATTTCTTAGTTTTGTTTTTAAATTGAATGACATAACAACTAGTTGAGCAACTACGAAAAAAGTGTCGTTTCTATAAAACTGAGATGAATTCAAGTGATTCCGAAAAATAAACAATCCATGAAGTAATAAACTCTCGATTCAATTAGTTTTAATGCCAAATATCTGCACAAAGAAGTGGAAACCTTGACCATATCTTGTCATAACATTAAATGCCACGTAGTTTTGACCAACTCCACCACCTGAATAAATCGGGTATGCGTTTTCTTCCTCCATTTCATCAAGAACTGAAACACATGTTATATTCACCGGGCCATCAACATTTATCTGAAAAAATGCTCAATAATTATGCAAGTTTTTGATACATATATAAAAAATAAGAAAAGCCTTGAGCAAGTGCTTTTGGAAACACGTTCATTGGTAAAGCAATAATGCTATTACCTCAAAATCTTGTATAGGACTTGAGATTCATGCTAAGTATATAGGCGTTTTCGAATACTTACTCGGGTTAACTCGATCTCTAACCATGGCGTTCGTTTACCCAACCCGAACATCCAACCCGTGTTCGGAAAGTACGGTGCTATAAACTCGATCACTGACTTAGGTTGATCTATCGTAACCCTACACGAGAGCAGGTTCGTAGAGTTACCTCATGCGCACTGCAGTTCAATGTTGTATTTAAAATAGGCGGGAATAAGTCTTCTACTCTTTTCTTAGTAATTTTATATATTCTGTTCCTAAAAATGATGGAAAGAGAGAATAATTTGGCTCAGTGTAAAATGTGTGGTTCCATGCGCCGAGAAAATAAAGTGAAACAACTTATTCATAACTTTGTATGCAGATCTTACTGCGTTAGAGCTAAAGCCTTCTTTGCATGTTTAACATAGGTACTCAAAGATAACATTGAACATGCGAGGGCACAGAAATTATAAGAAAGATTTTACAGAAGCCAATAAATCCAAGCAAAGCTAGAGACAATCAGTAAATAAACTGGAACCGAAGAAACAAATTCTCTACTCTTTCAACATAGGTACTCAAAAATAACATTAAACATGGAAGGGCACTCCAGAAATTATAAGAAATATTTCCCAAAAGCCAATAAATGCAAGCAAAGCTAGAGACAATCCGAAAATGAACTGGGATTAAAAAAAATCCATGAAATATTTGGTTATGTTATTGATATGACTGTCACTTCAAATCCTAAACCTGATGTGTTCGTAAACTTAGAACCCGCGTCCCTGCTCCGAGTAGATCTGTCACGTGACCCAATGGATCGAGTTAGTTACCCTGAGTAAATTTCCGAAAACGCCTAATAATTCGAAATATCATAACTTGAGAACTATTCGATTGATTAGGTCTATCAATGACCTCAACGCAGATATTTTAACTATACATCTAAAAACATCTTTCCCTAGTCTCTACTTTTCTAATTTATTTCATCAACACTAATGTTATTGGATACACGGAACACTTTTGGCGTCGGATTCTTCATCACAGTAGCTAATAGAACTCTCAAAATTCGAAACTTTGAGACATTTGGGCAAAACTATGCTACGCTGTTATAGGAAAGAGCAAGATTGTAGATGTCTGGTAGGTATGTAACAAATACTTAGTATAACTGTCCAAAAATTTGTACTTACCCTTATATTTGCATTAACATGACTTTTGCCATCGTTTTTAACAACAATGTGTTCTTGGTGCAACACTTCATAGTGAGGATAACATCGACCAATGAGAAGATTATGAGGTTTCTTCAATATCTTATATTCAACTACAACAAAAAACTGTAACCAATATGATTCAAACGGATAGAGCTATTACATACTAGTACCCGGCACATTAGTCGCATTTTGTTTTGTTATGATAGTCCTTCCATTATTTACTGAGGTGTTATTTTCACATTTATACTGTTGGACGGAAAACAAAAATAGAGTTATTAATAAGAAAAAATATTTCATTTTCACTTGTGAACTCTATTCGATCACTTATTGACTAGTTTATGGTTTGACATAACTGATACTGGTTATAGAGAGGTCGTCACCCTAAATTGATTAAATCTAATGTCGTCTATTTTAATTGATACTTGGTGTGACAAACTTTCAAAGAATAATAAACTTCATTGATAAACATACAGTGTTCGAATGATTACTATGGGATTAAAAAATACTATAATCATCTATTATATATGATTATTTCATCTTGCATCAGAGTAAATCACTTGGTGGTGACTGAACGAATAATGATTTAAACATTATCATGGGATAATGCTGGTATTGAAAAAATGTGAGAGTTATACATATAGTTTAAAAAGGGGTTACAGTTCACTGCGACCTTAAGGTCTATTGTGTGCCCTTACAGAGCCGTTCTGACCACACCCTTTACAGCTCGCCTTCCAGATCCAGAGATCTGAAATTCAATATCTGTGAAGGCTTCAACGAGGCTAGTTCCTCAATCTTACAAGTTTCTCGCCTAAGGCATTCTCACTTAGACTCGCAATGGCGAAGCATTCCGTGACTAGGTGAATGGGGGTTTCTTCCTCCTCCCAACAGACACTACACTCGTCAGTGTCCGATAATCCTATCCTCAACAGGTGCTTCCTGAGGCTACAGTGTCCTGTACAAAAGCCAGTGAGGAGGTGTAATTGCTTCTTACCAAGATCCAAATGTCTTTCGGATCTTGCTGTTCCAAAGTTCCGAAGGAACTTAGAGAAATGATCCATCCCTGGGAGATTCCGCCAGAGTTTTTCCTTCTCTGCTTTCTCTTTCTCCAGAAACTCCTTCTTACATACATTTACCTATACCACAAAAGAGTTCTGGGCATTTTACCTCAAATCGTTATGCAAATAAACTGAAAACTGGGTAAAAACTAAAAACAAGAGAAGATTTAACGAGACATGTTGTTCGGTATGCACCGTTTATTGGAGACGATTTCGTGCTAATGCTTTATAATGCCCGACCGCATTAACCGCATGTGGATAGGATTGCCAGGAACTATTTAGCAGAGGCTGATATGCAAGAATTCAACTGGCCTGCTCTTAGCCAGATTGGAACCTAATTGAGCATGTTTGTTTGCTCTTAGGAGGAAAATTCGATCTCGCGTACCAACTCCTGAAAATTTGCAGCAGCTCAGTGATGTTCTAATTGATTCAAAACCTTATTGAGAGGACATGCCGGGACGAATTGGTCAGAATTTTAGGTTGAATTATTGAAGTACTGTTGTAGCCTCAGTGAAATTTGATGTTGTACTGAAAACCCTGTGTCATTAACGAAAATAAAGCTTTTGGTTATGAATGAAGAACTTAATTGTCAAGAGAAGACGTGTCTTGATGATGGAATAAGAAATAACAAGGTGGAACAACTGGAACACACCAGGGGTGTTTTGAAGATAGGGTAAAAAGAGATTCTTGTTTCACCCTGTATAAAATGACGTAGGCCGAGTTTTCTTAAAATTCAAATTCAGTGTTTGATTAAGGATGAACATAGCTACAACTAAAAAAAATCATTTGAATATGACTTGAAATAACATATTTATGAATTAACAAACTTCATCGATTTTTCGAGTGGATCGATTATTTTGTCGGTCAGTGTTTGATGATCTGGAATATACTGCCGTAACATACGATCTGGAATAATAAGAAAACCATAGGGAGGAAGTTGTTGAAACCAAACATGAAAATTAAGTCATTTTGCTTAGTCCGCTTTATTTTCTTCTTTTTCTCTTGAACTAATAGCGTAAGACTTACGCAATCTCGTTTGATTACCTTACTTTCTGTGAATATACTGGTTAATATTCAAAATAAACATTCGGTGCACTTAGGAATTAATCTGAATATTGTCGTATAAACGAATTGAAGGATATTACGCAACAGAAAATTATAATTCCATATCATTTTTGTGGGAAAACTCGCATAAGCGAGAATTAACTAGAAAGGTAGATTTCCTGGTTTCCCATATGTGTAGATTAATCAAGCAATATGAAATGAGATCGAAAACTTTCAATATACAGTATATTTCATTTTAATTGATAAAAAAATAGGTCGATAGTTTTATCATGTCTGTATGGTGCTATGCATAAAATAATTTTTTAATTTGCTCTATAGATTGAAGTAATGAAAAGAACCAATGATGATATCCATTGAAATATAATCTGGGAGGATTCTGCATTTCTAACAAACTTTTTAGGGTTTACAATACAATACAATATCGTTTATTTTCAGAATCATCATCACAATAATTATTATTAAAACAATGAAATGAAAACAAGACAAATGAAACCAGAATCATCTACAGCATTAACAGTTACATATATATTATCTACCTTTTACAGAAGTTTATGAATTCTGCGAAAGAATAAGGTTCACTTTCCAATATGAATGAGCATATAGACTTTCTAAATAAATTATACTTACACAGCTACCCTTCTTTTACTTATCGGGAGGAGATTAAACAGTTTTATACCCATATATAACGTGCTCTGTTCAGTACTTGAAAATTTGTGGATCGGGAAGAAATATTCATGAGTTCTCCTAGTTAAGTTGTTATTTTTATACTCCTCAAGGTAAAATGGATGTTTACGAAAAAAAAGTAAAATTCTATAGATACATAGACCTGATAGAGTTAGGATGTTACTAGATTTGAAACAACCTCTACAGGATGCTCCGAAATTCATTCTAAACATTGTTCTCAAAGCTTGCTTTTGAATTATAAATACTTGATCAGCTTGTGAACTAAGACCCCAAAAAATAATGCCGTATGATAAAAGAGATTGGAAGTTCGCAAAGTAGATGGTCTTTAATGTGCTGAGGTCAACTTGCTTCCTCACAGCCCTCATTGTGTAGATCACTTTACTCAGTTTAGATGTCAACGTATCACAGTGTTGATCCCATCTCAGGTGTTCATCCACTGTTATACCTAGGAGCTTTGTACTGGAACTAGTTATTAAATTATAATCCTCATCAGGTAAATCGTCGTCGTAAACTAGGAACAGTATTGGTCCAACTATAGTACCCTGAGGTACCCCAACAGGTAAGGCTGCTTCCGATGATAGAAACTTTTCATAATTCATGTCCAAGACTACAATCCGTTTTCTGTTATTAAGATAACTCTCTATCAATTTGAGGGGTAAGCCTCTGATTCCCTTTTTTTCTAATTTTTTCAAAAGTAAACTGTGAACGACACAATCAAATGCCTTAGAAAGATCTACAAACAATCCTGCTGGAATCATATCCTCCTCAAGAGATGAATATAATCTTTGTGTGAATTCGAATACAGCTGTTTCTGTGCTTTTACTTTTTGTGAATCCATGTTGGTTATTGGATAGAATCTCGAATTTACAGAAGAAGTTGACTAGACGGTTTGCAAGAATTTTCTCAAATATTTAAGCGAATGATGTAATTAAGCTAATTGGTCTGTAGTTGCTGAAGTCATCAAGGTCACCCCTTTTATGACAGGGTTTGACTAATGTAATTTTGAGGACATCAGGAAAAATACCAGTTTTGAAGGAGCAATTTAAAATGTGGCAAAGTGGCTTGATAATGCTTGATACGTGACGTTTTAATACATTAAGTGGTATATCATCATATCCTGTTGATAACTTGTTCTTATACTCTTCACAACAGAAAAAACCTCACTTTCGTGGACTTCAAATAAGTAAAAGGATTTGGATATATTTTTCTTACTCTTCCAGTCTATTTTTGAACCTGTGCTATATCTAGAAACAAATTTCGTAAAATGATTCACTCCCAATCTCCGGAACAGAAATGTGTGTTTTTTATTTGCAGTCTAATTGACATTATAAATTTTATAATTTAATGAAGGTGAGGCTATTTTTTGTATGTGAGAATTTCTTATACAATTTCTCCAATTTTCTGAAACTAGTAATAGAAGAAGGCCCATACCGATTGAAATATAATCTGGGGAGATTCTGTATTTCTGAAACTCTTGTTAGGTTTTCACTCCCAATCTCTGAAACAGAAATGATTAAAAATTCATTAATTAAGATGAAGTGCTCGAGACAATTAGAATGCAAATGAAAAAACACACAATTCCGAAGATTTTACGAGTTTGTCTGAAGAATATGTAATATACAGGGTGATTTTTTTAAGTGTTTCATTAGACGTTTTCGAGGAAGGAATTGTAATGCAGATTCAAGATTTTGGATTTTCGTTTTAGAGTACATGAACTTTAATTGTAAAATATTTTCAAGAAGAATCTACTTCCGGTTTCACCGGAAACGAATGTAACTTCGTTATTTCAAATGCAACACCCTGTATATTTATACATATTCGAATTCTTCGTTCAATTCTACACTGGTTTGATGTATGATATGTGCAACCACTCAAGCGGTTCTTGAATTATAGCCTGATTATCAAATTTTTTGAAAAAAAGGTTGTCACAAATTAGTGTCCATATCTTCAAAATCTCTCATTACAAGAATTTCTTTTTGCGAAAGTGGAACAAAAAAAAGTACGCTGATACTGTTTCTTGTATAAATTAGGAGGAAATATTATACAGGGTGTCTGAAAAAGGGCCCCAAAGTGAGCCTCAATAAAACTATGAAATCTCACTTTTTTCAAATGGCAACCCTATAATTTTGTAATTCCAAACGATGGCTCGTCAAAAACCAGTTAGGGTGTCCCAAACATTTCATGCCTCTAAAATCAGTAGTTTTGCCGTTATTGAATAAAATTCGAATTTCAGGATTGAATCAAGGTTTCTTAGTCTAACCATAGATTTAGAGAACTGTCATTTATACTTTTTTGATTAATCGGGCACTATGCAAAATATGAATTACAGTAACAGTGATGTATTGAATATGTTCTTCATTTATGGTGAATGTAACAAAATATTAGAAAGGGCAGTCAGAACTTTTAACGAAAGAAATCCACATTTACCACCTTTAACAAAAAAAGTCAGTAAATGTGAATTTCGTTCGTTGAATTTCTAAGGGCCGTATTCATAGTTCGGACTTGAGGGTGAGTGACAGTTGATGTCACCTTTAAAGCTAATATTCATGAGGGCGATAAAAACTCACACTCACCCTCAAGGGCGAACTATGAATACGAGCCTAATTACCTTTTCTAGGAATTTGTTACATTTTCCGCAAATAAAGAGCATACCCTTGATATATCATTCCAGTGAAATTATTATCGCATGTTTTGCTTAGTGCTGTAAGAAAAAGTAAGAATGACAGTTCCTAACATAGCCTACTTCAAAAATGCAAGCTTACAAACTGTGCGAAACCTGTCTTTAATCGTGAAATTCGAATTTTATTGAATAACGGCAAAAATACTGATTTTAGAGGCATGAAATGTTCGGGATACCATAACTGGTTTTTGACGAGCAATCGATTGGAATTACAAAATTATAGGGTTGCCATTTGAAAAAAGTGAGATTTCATAGTTTTATTGAGGCTCACTTTGGGGCCCTTTTTCAGACACCCTGTATAATATTTCAACATAAGTTATACAAGAAACAGTATCAGCGTACTTTTTTTTGTTCCACTTTCGCAAAAAGAAATTCTTGTAATGAGGGATTTTGAAGATATGGACACTAATTTGTGACCACCTATTTTTCAAAAAATTTGATAATCAGGCTATAATTCAAGAACCGCTTGAGTGGTTGCACATATCATACATCAAATCAGTGTAGAATTGAACGAAGAATTCGAATATGTATAAATATACAGGGTGTTGCATTTGAAATAACGAAGTTACATTCGTTTCCGGTGAAACCGGAAGTAGATTCTTCTTGGAAATATTTTACAATAAAGTTCATGTACTCTAAAACGAAAATCCAAAATCTTGAATCTGTATTACAATTCCTTCCTCGAAAACGTCTAATGAAACACTTAAAAAAATCACCCTGTATAATTTTTATTTATTTCCTTTTTTAGTTTTACTATTAGGCAACAATTTTTTCAAAACCATTTACTCCTGTCAAATAAGTGCAAAGTATTTCGCAGTAGCACTTCATCTTTATTAAAATTTTTTAATCATATCTGTTTAAGAGACTGGGAGTGAAAACCTAAAAAGTATTTTGGAAAAAAACAATGACGAGTTTCAATGAGGTTGAGAGTAACAAACGAAAGAAAATTTCAAACGTTTTTGATGAACCTTGATTGGAAGAAATATTTGCCTTTCACGTGAAAAACAGAAAATATTTTTTTCATTTCAAGCATTTTTTGGTATAGAGCTATTGGAAGCCCTGTGTTCAGTATTCATGAAAGTACTCGAAGCATTATTATAGTTTTGAGCAATGTACTCGTGGTCGTAGCTTTTTATATTGTCTGAAAAGGGAAGGAGCAGTGGTAATATCACCAGCACTGAAAACGGTTCCGAGTACTAAACACTATGAGATTTAAGATGAAGATTAGCTGGTCCGGCTAAAGTTGTTTTTCCATAAATCTACATTATTTGTAGAAAATACTATGCTACTTTTCTGGTTTGTCGACTATGAATTGCCTTTTGCGATTGTGTTGCACATAGCTGCGCCAAATGTTAACACGCATATCTGCATTTTGTGTCATCATTGATTTGATAATTGATATTAATCTGAATGAATTCCTCTGCAACGTCGTGCCAAAGTGCTAAGTAAAAGAGAGGAATGGAAACGGAAATACACCGACTATAGCCTCGAAGAAAATACCGTGAAACCGTATACAGATGGTCCTAAAACTTCTACAGGAGCTGGCGGATAAACGGGACAAGTACCAAGTGTGCACTGTCGCTAGGCTCCTGTATGAGCGTCTTTTAAGCGGAAATTTTAGCTATTGATAGATATCTAGATATAAATCTAGGAGTAAACTATCAGAAGCGCGATATAGCCATACACTGAGATAGTCAAGGTGCTATTAAAGCACTGAGCACCCATGTCATCGATTCAAAGATGATCTGGGAGTCCCGGAACAGCCTAAATGAGGTTGGACAGAAAAATACGGTCTTTTTAATCTGGGTTCCCGGCCATTCGAGAATCAAAGGAAAAGAAGAGGACAATACACTTACCGAAGAACCCTTCTGTGGTGTAGGTAAATGTACCTATAAGATGGAGTTTCTGTAGAAGGAGAAAGCCGAGAAGGAAAAACACTGACGGAATCTCCCAGGGATGGATAATTCCACTAAAACCCTTCAGAACTTTGAAACAGCAAGATCCAAAAGATTTATGGATCTTAGTAAGAAATAATTACACCTCCTTACTGGCTTCCTTATAGAACACTGTTGCCTCAGAAAGCACCTGTTGAGGATGGGATTATCGGACACTGACGAGTGTAGGTTCCATGGGGAGGAGGAGGAATCCTCCATTCACCTAGTCACGGAATGGTTTGGCATTGCGAGCCTAAGGAAAGAATGCCTTGGACGAGAAACTTTTAAGAGTGAGGAACAAGCCTCGTTGTAACTGAAAGGCGAGCTGTAAAGGGTGTGGTCAGAACAGCTCTGTAAGGGGGCACAATAGATCTTGGGTTTTTTTAAACTATAACTATAACTATCTTCATTTTCCTGTTGGATTTTTTCGCCTGATCTTTGTGCTCTTCTATCTCTCTCTCTCGAAAGACTCTAGAATGGTTTGCTCTATGACGCAAATTTGCCCCTCTGCGTCTTGGTGGCATTTCTAATAATAATTGAAAGTAGGTACTATCGGTATAATTCTCTCAATATTTGTTGCAGAATGGAAGTAAGGTTTAGGTATGGTTTCTCATTAACTAATAAAATCCTTATGTGTGGGAGTTCTTTACAAGTAATTGTAACATTGTAGGTTGCTTTGGAAAATTTTCATTTTATCGTTTCTTATGCAAAGTCTACGAATTTATAATTCCAGTCAAATTATCATATTTCTTTTGGAATGAGTAGAATAAACTCACGGTATCGTTTGTTTAAATTAAAGTTCACATTAGAATATAAATATTTAAAATAGTCCAACGCCAACTGCGATGTTATAATCATTTCTACAGACTCAGTATAAGGAGTACAATCCTCTAAAAAAATTTTACAGAAAAGAGGTTAGACGTTAAATATTGAGACGAGATTCAGTTGAGCTCCACTACTTCAGAACTAGGTACTTATACCGAAACTATAGTGTTTCATGAATTATCATCTGTATAACTTTCTTTATAAATATTTCATAATGATTCATACAACATGTACCTTTTCAGCTTCACTAGTCTAACCTGATGATTTTCTATTCTCTTCGGTGTAGCCTTTCAGCAATTGTTCTTTAGGAGCCTTCAGGAGCAGGATGAGTGAATCGAAGGAACTAAGTGGGTGTACAAGAAATTAGTGCCCCCGTCAAATTCTATAGAACTCCACATTGTCAAATCTACCAAAAGTTTCATTGTGACTAAAAATTAGATTACTCAACTAATTTGTAATGGATTGATATCAAAATGGGTAATTTTTATCGACTTAAATGAACATTTCTGTTTGAATGAGCAATAAAATATCTGGAAACGTTGGTTCAAGATTCTTATAAGGGTACTTAATATACATAGTAGTTGGTTCTGAAGGTAATGATTCATATAAAATATATATTTTTTAATAATAATTGATGATTAATATCCCTCTTCTGTTGTAAGACATTAAAGTGAATTTTTTAAGTTGACGATAAAATATAATTCTGAAAATGAAAAATAAATTATGCTTTACTTTATTCTTTTAGTAATATTCTACAGTTATTTGAAGGAAAAAATCAACTATGAACTAATTCATCGTAGGTACTTTGTTTTGAAATCAGTATCAGACAAAGTCCACTTCCACTTTTGCACATGATGAAAAAAATTGAAGATAATGAATGTTTACCTGATCCATAAAATAACAGAACTTTTGAATACTGGTTATATTCGTTGTTATTGAAATCCCATCTACAACTCTGTTTTATATTTGTAAATTATGAAGGTATAATATCTCCGCTAAAACATTGCTAAGGTAGTAAGGTACTTCTGATAACTCACAAGAAAAATTATCTGGTTATTAGGTGTAGTTTTTGGAAAGACCGTTGATAAAGATGGCATTATACCGCGTAGGGCATAAGAAAGTCTTGAACACCCTTGAATCTTGTGGTTAAATTGATACATTAAGTAGATCATTATCTTCATTATTGAGCGCTCATTCTACTCAAACGAGAGTGCTATATCGTTTTACCCAAATGTTAAGTTTGTTAACCAGCCAAAGCGTACAGGTTGTTCCATAAAATACGGCCATTCAAAATTTTTGTTCCTCAATATCTCAGAGAAAACGAAACCAATCAGAATGCGGGATGCTGATGACAAAGCGTACAGGTTGTTCCATAAAATACGGCCATTCAAAATTTTTGTTCCTCAATATCTCAGAGAGAACGAAACCAATCAGAATGCGAGATGCTGATGACAAGCCTCATGCAAAATTTTGTGGCCATAGTGTGAACAGGATCATGGAAAATTCAATTGGAATATTGAAAAAAAGAAACTTTGTATTTCCATAAGAAGATATCCGATTCGAGTGAAATTTTTTTGTGAACAAAGATCGATATTTTGAATCTTCATGCAAAATTTTGTAGCCATAGTGTTAACAGAACCATAGAAAATTTAATTGGAATATTGAAAGAAGAATCTTTTTATTTCCATAACAGAATATCCGACTCGAGTGAAATTTATTTCGAGAATGAAAACTACTTTACTGAATGTTCATGCAAAATTTCAAGAGGATTGCATCACCAGAACGATAGAATTTAATTTTTGTAATTATTTATTTTTTACATATTCCATTTTTTTCAATAATTTGCAGAATATAATTCCAATTATGCTGAGATTCTGCATCTATATATTTGGTATCAATTTCAAAATCCATATAAAATTTTGAGGTGATAGTCTTATTTCTCCATCAAAGATCGAGCGCTCAAAAACTCCTGCTCAGCGCTTTCATTAAATTATTTTATTATTGATTATATGTTAATTCTGGCGTGCTGGACAAATAAGAGGTAATCTAAAAACAGAATCAAAACTCTTTTCTCTTTAATGGAAATAAGGGATGAAGTTTCCTTTGAGTTACGAAGTAGGAATGTAGGAAAGATTTTCCTATATGTGGTAACATCATCCAAATTATTCGAACTTAAGCAAATTGAATAAATAATAATAAATATGTTTTTTTTCGGAAATTCTTCGTTCCCTTCCATTTCAGGAGTTTTAACTAAAAATGTATTTCAACAGTGAAGATCTAGTGACCCGTATTTTCTGCCCGCCAATGTATAATGAACTTTCTCGAGTTGAAGTGGAACATACTGTATACAAATAAGATTATCCAACATCATGCAGATGATTATATTGACAAATCAAATGACCATCAAATGAAAGTCTGTCTACATATCGACTGCGGAAGAACAACAATGGTGCATTGATCTTGAAGAGGTTACCATGACATTCACATCTCGATAGAAACCGTAGGATAGAATAGTATACGGTGTTCACTTTCTTCACTGATTGAGCGAATGCAAAACGGGTCTGTAAGAACTTCAATTGCTGATAAATTACGCGCTAAATACTCGGTCCTACCTACTTTCTCCTGAATACACCGTACACACAATTATATCCTGCATTAGTTCGTAATGTCATATGTTTCTTGTCCAATAAGTTTTCACTATTTGGTTCGTCAATAATTAAAACTTGTGGAGATACATTGTTACGTTGGTGAATACGTGCGATAAACTTCAGAATGTAATAACTAGTTGAAAAATATGAGAAAAAGATCATATTAATGTACCGTCTAAAATGCATCTATTTCGAGTTACAGGGTGTTGAAATTGAACAACATTCTTTTTCGAGCTCTCGTTCTACTTAAACGTTTTGCCTAAATGTCTGTAATTTTCGAATTTTGAGCCGAAAATGGTCTCAAACGGTAGGGTTCGACCCCCCGATGACAAATTCGTGGTCATATTCAATTCTGTTCGTCCGTCCGTTAGAACGATATCTTTCGGAGGGATTGTTCCCTAATGCCTCGGTTAAGTTCGTTAACCAGCCAAATCGTACAGGGTGTTCCATAAAATATGACCATTCAATTTTTTCTTCCCCAGTATCTCAGACAAAACGAAAACCAATCGAAATAAAATTTTGCGGCTAGATGCAAAATGCTCATGATGAGTCTCATGCAAAATTTTGTGACAATATTGTGAACAGAACCATAGAAAATTCAATTGGGGTTCAATCGGGGTTTCTTTCTTCTCCCCACAGAACCTACACTCGTCAGTATCCGATAATCCCATCCTCAACAGGCACTTCCTGAGGCGACAGTGTCCTGTAAGAAAGCCAGTGAGGAGGTGTGATCCAAATATCTTTTGGATCTTGCTGTTTTAAATTTCCGAAGGAACTTAGTGGAATAATACATCCCTGGGAGATTCCGCCAGAGTTTTTCCTTCTCGGCTTTGTCCTTCTCCAGAAACACCTTCTTATAGGTAGGTACATTCACCTATACCACAGAAGGGTTCTGGGCCAATGAGTGACATTCGTGCGCCCTTTTTGGCCAGTGTATTGGCCTCTTCGTTTCCTTTGATTCCCGGATGGCCAGGAACCCAGATTAAAAATACCTTATTTTTCTTGCCTACCTCAGTGAGTTTGTTCCGGCACTCCCAGATCAACTTTGAGTCGATGATAGGAGCTCAGTGCTTCAATAGCAGCTTGACTATCTAAGTATACGGCTATTTCGCACTTCTGATAGTTTCTTTCTAGATTTATATCTAGACATCTTTCAATAGCTAAGATTTTCGCTTGATAGAGGAGCCTAGCGACAGTGCTCACTTGGTTCTTGGCCCGTATATTCCAGCGCCAGCTCCTGTAGAGGTTTTGGAACCATCTGTACTTCATTTTGCGGTATTTTCTTTGAGCTTATAGTCGGTGTATTCCCGTTTCCATTCCTCTCTTTTACTTAGCATAGTCCTGAAGGTTTTTCAGTGCTTACTTTCTTGATCATTACATCACTAGGGAGGTTCTTAAATGAGATGATGTAGTTGATCAGAGAGAACCAGACTCTGATTATCCTCTCATTACCTGTACCTGTGGGGGAGTACCTAACCCTTCAGAACCATCACCTTTTAAGACTTGAAAATAAAAAGTTCTCAAAAAAAATTATAATTAGATAATGCCCACGAAAGCAATTTTCTGTACGATTAAAGGTTCCAGAGATATTAGGAAAACAAAAGCACATTTAGAAATATATTCTTGAAAGATTTGAAAGTTGATCTGAGCTGAATGAGCCGAGATATTATTCGTTTGAATCAGACATTATGAAGATGAGTCATTTTGATAGAACTTTGAGAAAAATCGATATTTTCATGTCTGTTTTTCGAATGCTCGATTTATTGGGAAATCGATAGCACATATGGAAATATGTCTCGGACAGTTTTCGAGGTTGATCTGAGCTGAATAAAGCGAGGTTTTAATTATCTTAATCGGACATGATGAAGCTGAGTAATTTCGATAGATTTTTGGAAAACATATTTTCTTCTCTCTATTTGACCGTTCGATTTATCAGGAAATCGAAAAAACATATGAATTATTTTCTGGACACTTTTGAGGGTTCATCTGAACGAAAGAAGATATAAATAATCTCAATCGGTTATCAACAACCGAGTAATTTCTATAGATCTCTATGAAAAATCAGAATTTTTAAGTTTTCCACATCTTTTTCTTGAATGCTTCGACTTGTTGGATACAAAAGCACATTCGAAAATCTTTTCCAGGCAGTTCTGAAACTGATGTGAGCTGAATAGAGCGAGATATTGATAAAACTGCCATTTTTTGACATTTAACAAGTAAAAACTATGCCATTACTGAAAATGAGAAGATACACGCTTCAATAATGCATCGAAATTGTTGAAATTTTCTATAAAAATGATGGAAATTTTGGCGAAACCACAGCAGATGCAGAATTAGTTTGACAAACTTCAGGATGATATAGCTCGTCCAAGAATATGTAAGATCGAAAATCCGCTAAAAATATAGCTTATCATGATGAGAAAATGCTCACGAAAGCTGTTTTCTGTACGATGAAAGGTTTCGGAGATAAGCAAACAACGTTTTTTTAATTTCAACACTCTGTATTTCGAAAATGAAGCATTTAGAGTGAAACTTGATGAAATCTTTTGTTCATAATTGTGGACGAGGTAAAACATCCTGAAATTTGTCGGACTTATTCACTTAATCTTTACTAAATTTTGCGAATATCTTTGTATTATCACTAAAAAACTTTTAAGGTTTTCACTCCCAGTTTCTGAAACAGAAAAAATTGTTAAGTACATATTTCTGTTTCAGAGACTAGGAGTGAAAACCTAAAAAATTTTTTATAAATGCAGAATCCTTCCAGATTATATTTCAATCGATATCTTTCTATCATAATTTGGTTTCGAAACTACTTGACTAATAGGAGTCTCGAATTGTTTGATATTAAGGCAAATACTCACTTAAGAATGACACTGTAAGTATATTGAATCAGTCCCATCAGGCAAAAATAAAAAACTTTTTCGCCTAAACCGATCTTTCTGCTATATCGTTAGCTGCTATATCTAAAGCATCTCTCCTTCTCATCTATCGTTGATCCCAATCTGCGAATAGCAAACTTTTTGAAGCAATCTTTATAAAAAGTATTTGCGGAATAAGCACATTCAGAACATTTGGATTCCGTATTCATACAACCTGTAAGGGAATGATATCTCCTTTCGTGTTGAAAATAATGAAAAACATTCAATTACGCATCATATCAATAATTGCAAAAATTGGAAAATAATTTTCACCTTCACTTTGAATTAGTTGGAAACCTGACAATATTAGTGTCGATATGAAATAACGCAGATATCATTTTGAACTGGTGAGTGCTGAAATAAGTCGAGAATCACCAATTCACCATAATGAACAGAATTTTTGGTGTTATACAAAGTGTTTCAGGTATATGCACCCAAATTTGAACACATTAAAAGGTATCCAACAAATTTTGAATGTAAGAAATTATATTATTGCCTCATAGGAAGCATGTATCAAAACCATTTCTGAAGCTTGGGCTCTTGTATATCATTTATTATACAGTGTGGAACAGCCATATGGAATAAATTCGATAACTAATAAATGCGAGCGTGTTGGGAAAAACGCTTGGACACGTCGATTTGTATTTTCAGATGCGCATTTTTTTCAAAAACAAATAATGATATTGGGTGTGTCATGTGACAGTGGCCGATACCATCTTTTACATTTTAAATACAACTTCCTGTATATTATTAGTTTTTTAGATTCTTCAGAAAATTCTAGACATAATTCATGTACAATGTCCCATATCTATCTTCAACTGTTTCGGAAATATGAAGTGTTTTCAGATCTATTACAAAAATTAACATAAAAAAAATATTTCATTTCATAAATAATGTGAAAAAACAAAAAAATATTACTTTCAATGTGAGAGATGAGTGTAATGCAGCGAATTTGTGAAATAAAATAATAATTTTTTTTAATGTGAATTTTTGTAATACATCTGATAACAATTTATATTTCCGAAACAGTTGAAGATAGGTATGGAACATTGAATTGTATCTTAAATTTTTAGAAGAATCTAAAAAATCAATAATATTGTATCTAAAATAAGAAAGTTGGTATCGGCACTGTCACATGACACAGCCTAAATAATTATTTTTTTTGGAAAAAAAGATCATAAAAAATACAAATCCAAGCGTTTTTCCCAACACGCTCTCATTCATTTATTCGTTATCGAATTTATTCCATTTGGCTGTTCCACACTGTATAAGTATTTGATAATTACAATAATTGATCAATTGAAACCAAAATCAATTGTGAATACATCATAATAATATATTCGTCTTTCATAATCAAAACCCCTCTTGTTTTTCAGTTTGTGTAAATTATTCGGAAGAAAATCCAATGTTCTCGATTTAGATGGTTTATTTTACTCTGGAATGACAACATTGAATCATGAAAATATTTTTAATTCTTCAAGAATTCAAGGTACGTTTTTCTTTCATATGCTACCAAAACTAAACCATAACAGATTCGACTTTTCGAATAATTGTCGCCAACTTAGTTTTTTACCTAACCATTAATGACAGCGATAAATGGCCGAGATATTACTTGTATTACTTCTGAATACATTCTGTTTGGTTTCCCATAACAATCACACATCAAAATAGAAGATATTAAGCATTAAAATGGTCATTATGGATCAATTTAGTATTCCTTGAACTGTTAAAAATGTTTTATGATGTAATTAGTTCGAGTGAATTGAAATTAGACATTCGATGTCTTTTTTTACGAATTTTGCACTCTTTAAATCTATTAATTCGTTGCTGTAAATTGCAAAAATATTAATATTTTGGAATTTAGGACCATGCAGAGTTCAGCAATTCTTCAGACATCTATGAAAAACCCTACTCCCCTTCACGGAATAATTTGGCTTCATTCAACACAGTTTTTTGAAACAGGTGGAAAAATCGGAATTTTTATACTGAGGTCTCAAGTAATTTCACCCGAGGTATCCAATTGGGGTAAAATAGGTTTGAATAAGGGTAAAAATGTGGCTAATATTTTTCAGGATATTCAAAATCCGATGATCGTTTTCTCAAAATGAATGAGAGCAAAAAAATTGTAGTCCAATGTTTTTCTAGAATTTTTTCATAATAGAACCTAGACCATGTGGATGTACAACTATGAAAGATCACTTTTTTAAAAAATACAATCGTTTATGAAAATATATTGAAGACTTAGGAATGTTAACTGAAACAATTCGAAGAATGATTTGAGAGAGAATATGCCCTATAAATTCAATACGAAACTCTATAATCGACATATAAAAGTTCGATTTGAATTGAAAATCATTATCATAACATTCTGAGCTTTGTCAAGTGAAAAACCTGATAAAAATATTTGAGAAAATACGAGAGAAACGAACACGAAATAAAAAATGTCAAACTTGACAATTTCTATTAATCAAATTTCCCAAAAATATTTCGATGGCTTTCATTGATTTATGAGCCCTTTTTTAACAATTTCAGAGGTCATGTAAAGTCATTCGTTTTTTTTCCTCCAAACAAAAGAGCGAATTCAAAAGAAAACGGGGAATTTTTCCTCAATTCAAGATTTCTAGTTTTAGGTCCTACGGGAGGTAGAACCTAAAATTAGAAATACAATTCTGCTGAAACCACTGAAAGTAAACACTTGAACTGAACCATATTCGCACAAACACATTTTCACATAGATACGAACTGTTATTACAATTAACACAGATGAAAAAACCAAGGATACATTCAAAACCTGAAATATTTCTTCTGCGAAAATTGCAGGGACTAATTAATCACGTGCATTCATCGCATTACATTGACCCATTTTCTCCAGTCGATTTTCCGTTATGATTCCTACTGTATCGCCAATTTTCACCGCATGATTTGACAGATTATTTTATGCAGATTGTGTTTCTATATCGTGTTCATTTTCGGGTTTAGATCCAACTGGGCTGAAGTCCTAATAGATAAGCAATTGTGGCCTCTGTTTTGCAATTACTGGAGTTGAGTTTCGAACAATGCATGAATCCCCGTAAGTTTAAATGGCATCAAATCGAAATAAAAAATACGCCTGCGGCTGCTTGGAGAAATTTTATCGCGAGGTAGAAAGGGGTTAGGGAAAGTGCCAATACGCCTGCGTGGCCGGAAGATTTGTTCAATTTCGAGCGAATTGCTGATACGACGCCTTCATGTTATCAATACCGTTGAAGTTCAAGTGAATTGAAATTAAACATTCGGTGTTAGAAGTTCGAATTTGTCTAGGAAATCTGCCGCAACATGTTGGACTCTTTTCTACATAAAATTGGTATAGTATGTACCGTTATAGTGGCGTTTAAGGTTTTCAGGATCATCTTCAATTTTTTGTATGACACCCTTATCGCGCCAGCCCTTCATCTGCAGACAGTCGAGTGGAAAAGCCTGGGAAAATGGTCTGGTGAGTAACAGTTTGGATAACTCGTAGTGTCGTTAGAATTGTCATGATTTTTGAGCTCTCGTTCCACTTAAAAAATGTCTGTAATTTTCGAATTTTGAGCCTAACATGGCCTCAAACGGTAGGGTTAGACTCCCTGATGACGAATTCGTAGTCAAATTCATTTCTGTCCGTGAGGCCGTCCGTCTGGCCGTAAGTCCGATAGCTTTCGAAAGAATTGCGCTAAGTACTTGAGATTTTCAGGGTGAGTTCGGTTCCCAAATGCCTCTGTTAAGTTCGTTAACCAGCTAAACCGTACAGGTGTTTCATAAAAAATGGTCATTCGAAGTTTTTGTTCCTCAATATTTCAGGCAGAACGAAACCAATCGAAATGAAATTCTGCAGCCACATGCAAAATGCTCATAATAAGCCTCATTCAAAATTTCGTGGTCATAATGTAAACAGAACCATAAAAAATTCAATTGAAATATAGAAAAGAATAATCTCCATATTTTTATAACAAGATATCAGATTCGAGTAAAATTTTCTGTATGAAAATTAATTTACTGAATGTTCACTCATTTCAAAAAAATCGCATCATCTGAAACATACAATTTGATTGTTTAATTGTCAAGTTTTTATATATTTTATTTTTCGAATATTTCCAGAATATTATTCCGATCGAGATTTTGCATTGACATGTTAAGTACCAAATCTCAAGGCCTATAGAAAATTTTGAGGTAAAAGCCTCATTGCTTCACCAATGAACGAGCGCTCAAAAGTACCTGCTCAGGGCTTTCTTGAATTTTCTTCATAGAAAAATTTGATTTATTTAAAGTGAAGTGAATCTATTGATAGTTTTTCAATTTTTCAACACATACCCTGACAATACGTTATATTATTGAACATGTTCACTCATAACAAAATTTCATGAATTCACAAAAAAATTAAATGTTCAAGGAAGTTTAGAATTTGGGTTGAAATAGGGTTGTCCTTTCAAGTAGTTTATTTGTTCTTTGGTGACCCATTTCCAGAAAACTATAATTTTCACATCTCCACATCACAACCAACAACATAAAATGAAACAAAAATAAAATCAGTGAGGTGTTTTATAAACCTATTATACCTATAAGATTTTTCCCGATTTTGATTGACAAAATTTATCTTTAACGTAACAAATAAATTAGGGAGAAAAACCCAATTAGTCCAATTAAGAATTTTCTGCTCGGAACTCTCAATCATTTTTTGGAATTCATCCGAACATACCGGAATGCTTTGGCAATCTTTCATTTGTTTTACTCGGTTCTTCAGTTGTTGTTCATTTTTTTCTCGAAAACCTAACATTCGTCGTTAATATGCATTGAAATATTGTGTCTGAATTTTTTTACGTACCTGTCTGATCACTGTTTATTCGTAAAAGTCAAACAGATATTCAAATAAGACTCTTGGGAGTAAACTGCTAATTCCGAAGTAGTTTTCTATAATATGTTGATTATTATTGAATATATCCAGTGGCCCAAGCTAATCTAAATGGGGGGCCCAAGCGAAATAAAAATCTGGAGGCCTTTTGAAGATAAAATAAATGACAAATCCTATGAGTAAAGATAACGAACATACTTTTCAATTGAATATAAAGTGAGTTAGGCTGTTTCTTACTTGTATGTATATTTCAATATAATAAAAATATACAGTCAACATAAAATTAACGAGAAAAATAAATGAATATATTTGAATAACTTAAAAAATATAAATCGAAACTAACACAGCATTCACATTCTACCGGTAGAAAAACATGAAATTTCAAAACAAAATAAGATAAGTATGAAAACGGCGATAACCCAATGAAAGTAAATTCATTACAAAAATTTGATAGATATAACGAAGAATCATTAAAATTTCAATTCGGCTGTTGAAACTCACATGGCTTCGATTGAGAATTGAATATTAAAAAAAAATTATTGGTGATAGCTGTCTTTAATAGGAATCCAATTTTTTAATTCTTCAGATTCAGAATAGTTAAAACACTGAATTTCAAAATATTCAGTAATTTGAAGTGGCTCCTGACTTAAATTGTTCATCTTGTATTTTTTCAATTATTTATGAGGTAATGATGATATACATCAAATCTTGAAAGTTGTCGTAATATTCTGAAATATGAATGTACGAATCCTTCTTGAAACTCATGATACTCAACAATATTTATGAATAGATCGTTGCAGAAAAACTCCAATATCTTGAACTGGTCATAGCAATGAAACCCGAATATGTAATTAATAACTAAGATCAGTCTGCAAAACGTATGTAGTCTGGAACAGTCAAATGGAATAGATTCGACCGTGAGAGCGTGTTGGGAAAAACGCCTGGACACGTTGATTTGTATTTTTAGATGAGCATTTTTTCAAAAAAAAAATTATATATGGTGTGTCATCTGACAATGGCCTATACAAACTTTCTTATTTTATATACAACCCCCTGTATATTATTAGTTTTTTGGATTCTTCAGAGAATTCTAGACATAATTCTAGTAGTTCAACTTTTTGTTGTTGTTTGATTAGAATGAGCCAGTTCGTATAAAAAATATTGTTTGCCATTGTTAATATCATAACTTCCTTTTCTTAGAAAATTTATAGGTTTTCACTCCCAGTCTCTGAACATAAATAATTAAAAAATGTTTGTGCTCCTGCGAAAATCTTTGCACTTATTTGTCAGGAGCAAATTGGTCTTGAGAAAAATTGTTGCCTAACAGTAAAACTGAAAAATGAAACAAATTAAAAGGATATTGTAAAGTTTCGGTGGCTATATCAGACACCTTCTTCAGACAAACTCTAAAAATATTCAGAATTGTGTATTTTCTCATTTGTAATCTGATTGACATTGATAGTTGTCAATCTATAGAGATGTTGATTTATTTGATTTTGAAATTTCCTGATGTCACTTCCTTCCTCAATAAATCAATCCAAATACGATCTATTCCAACAGAACAATTGGCAAAATTATTTACTTCATCTAACAAAATACATGTAGATTCCTTAATTTTCCTTTTATAATTATCAGGTTCCGTCATGAGGATCTTTGTGTGGTTCCAGTTCGTCATATGATCTCCGCTATTTGAACATATATGATCAGCAATTTGTGATCTTGCGATGTCTCTATTTTTGATGTTATTCTTATGTTCCCGTTTTCTTATTTCTAAAGGTCTTGATGTCTCCCCTGCATAAGATTTTCCACATATACAGGGAATATTGTAAACACAATTTTTTGATTTTTGTGTCTCATTCATTGGTTTTGTTCTAGTTAGACCAATTTGCTCCTGACAAATAAGTGCAAAGATTTTCGCAGGAGCACTTCACCTTAATCAAACATTTTTTAATTATTTATGTTTCAGAGACTGGGAGTGAAAACCTATAAATTTTCAAAGAAATGCAGAATCCTCCCAGAATATATTTCAATCGATATCATAACTTCCTCTTCACAATAAAAAAATACTCAATTTTCCTCAAAATATACTTGGTTTTTCATTATCAAAATGAAAACTCTTCTTGGAGAACCATTTAGAATAAAAATGTTCGGATTGGCATTATGTAATATATCAAGAAGAGTCGAATTTTGGCGATGTAAACACAGCTTATCATAATTACATAGTTACGTGCAGTTGACAGTTAATACAAATATTTTCTGTCAACTATGTAACTATGGTAAGCTGTATCCACAGCTCAACAAAATTCGCCTAAGGAATATTTTTCGTTTGCAATAGCGTCAACAACAATTCTTTATTTCGATTGATTATATTTGATAATAAACGACGTATTCAATTCATACCGATGTAAGAAAGTTGTTAGCTTTGATGGTCAAAGTAGTGAATCTAGTAATTGTGATAATTTAGAAAAATGATCATTTGACATTTGACCAATAGTAAATGCAAACGAATAACATTTTTGATTCGAAGTTATAAAAATGATATAACTCAGTCGAGGACACAATTAAAGTGTTTTTCCTTGTTCTAAACTCAAATTGATGCGTTTTTGCACTTTTGTTGCTCAGGAAAATAATTCCTCAATTACGGTATTTTCCACATTTCGGAACGAATATGTTCTAGAACCTTTAGAAGAATTTACGAGTAAAGGCTAGATATTTTCGGAGGAGGGCCCGATTTTTCTGAAGGGAGTGATTCGATCGATTTTGCATTGAAAGCCAGGCAGTTTATGAAGAGCAGAATAGATAACCGCTCTGTAAATTTCTGGCTGATGTCTCAACCGTTGATGAAATAATTTTCGTTACAAGAATGACACTACCATAGTGACGTTCCCCCCAATGTTGAACAGAGGTGACAAATTTTCAAAACAGTTCGAAAAATTGTCAAAGCAGCTGGAAAAATTTCAAAGCGGTTTGAAAAATATCAATACAGGAACGAGCTTAATGTTGATCAGAGCAGTTGGTAGTTTTCGAAGCAGTTGGCAAAACTTCGAAGCAGTTGGAAAAATTCTGGAAGCAAATTGAAAAATTTCAAAACAGTTGGTGAAATTGTGAAGCAGTAGGACAAATGTCAATGGAGTTGGTCTAGGGGCGTGCCCAATATTGATCAGAGTTGGCAAATTCTCGAAACAGTTGGAAAAATTGTCAAAGCAGTCCAAAAAATTTAGAAAAAGTTCGAAGAATTTCAATTAGTCCAGTCAATTTGTTCTCAAAAGAACCCATAGCAGGAAAGTTTTGGGGTAGTTTGATTTTTTCGATTTTTTATGTTTTTTGGGGTGCTGAATCCGAATCTGAGGTTTGCTAACAAAATTTCGTGAGGGAACATTGAAAAAAATACAAAAAAGAGAAAAAATCTCATTCTTTGGCAGTTTTCTGCTTATAACTCAGAAACTATCAACTTTTCGTGAAAAACCTCTCCATACAAAATGAAAGTACATAAAATTCCTACAAATTGTTCTACCACAGCTTGTTCTGCGACCACCTGTTTTGGCTCAAATTATAGTTTTAAATGAGGTATTTTCTATGACTCAATAAATGAAAAAAACTTAATTGTATGGTTCCGATGATGCGATTCTCTTGAAATTTTGCATGAACATTCAGCATATCAGTCTCGATTCATTAAAAAAAGTTCACTTGAATCAGATATCTTGTTATGGAAATATAAAGATTCTTCTTTTCAATATTCCAATTGAATTTTCTATGGTTCTGCTCACACTATGGTCACACAATTTTGTATGAAGCTTATTATGACCATCTTGCATATTGCCGCAACATTTCATTTCGACTGGTTTCATTTTGTCTGAGATATTGAGAAAGAAACATTTTGAATGGCCGTATATTGTTTCATAAAACAAGGCCTTTCTAAATTTTTGTTCCTCAATATCTCAGACAAAACAAAACCAATCGAATGAAATGTTGCGGCCAAATGCAAGATGCTCATAATAAGCCTTATGCAAAATTGTGTGACCATATTGTGAACAGAACCATAAAAAATTCAATTGGAATATTGAAAAGAAGAATCTTTATATTTCCATAACAAAATGTCCGATTCGATTAAATTTTTTTTTGTGAATCGCGACTGATAACTGAATATTCATGCACAATTTCAAGAGGATCGCATCATCAGAACCATAGAATTAATTTTTTTTCATTTATGAGTCATAGAAAATACCTCATTTTCAACTATTATTTGAACCAAAACGGGTTGTCGCAAAACAAGCTGTGGTAGTACAATTTGTAGGAAATTTTATGTACTTTCATTTTGTATGGAAAGTATTTTAGGAAAAGTTGATAGTGTCAGAGTTATATGCAAAAAACTGACCAAGAATGAGATTTCCATTCTTTTTTTGTATTTTTTCTATGTTCCGTCTAGAAATTTTGTTAGCAAACCTCAAATTCGGATTCAGCACCCCAAGAAACATAAAAAATGAAAGAAATCTAAACTACCCCAAAACTTTCCTGCTAAAAGCACAATTCGACTGGATTAAATGGAGTTGATACAGAGACGGTCCAAGTGTTGATCAGAGTTGGCATTTTTCAGAGCAGTGGTAGTTTTTCGAAGTAGTTGGAAACATTTCAGAGCAATTGGAAACATTTCAAAACAATTGGTAAAATTTGAAAGCAGTTGGACAGATTCCGATGGAATTGGTCTAGGGGCGTGCTCAATATCAGAGTTGATAAATTTTCGGAGCAGTTGGTGAATTTTCGAAGCAGTTGACAAAATTTTTAGGTAGACGGAAAAATTTTGGAAGCATTTGAAAAAATTTCAGTTGGAGAAATTTCAATGTGAACACAGTATTAATGGATTTGACTCCTTCAAAAAAAGTTTTGAAATATCGGGCTGTATTTCTCGCATGGGGGAACTAGTTCAGCGACAAGCATATTTGTCCTACATTTCTTCAGAATCGAATCATCAAAAGGTTTTGAGAAAAATTAAAACTCTGGCCCGTATTGCTGGTCTGGAATTTAACACCACATAACAAAGGAAAGAGTTTGAGAGTTCAAATTTTCAGCATAGGTGTGGGACCTGAATATCTCATTGGAGTTCTTTATCGGACCAGAACGCCGGTTCAGTATGTTTGAATTTATTGTCACCGGAATATTCTCTTCATTTCAATATCATCCCAGCGATATGAAAATCAGAATTAGAATGCGAATTCTTGAGGTGCTCAATTTCTGCAAAATTTCATGAAACTGGAATAATTTTACAATTTGAAAAAAATTATTTGTTGGCAGATTACTTATCCAAACTTATGAATAATAATTTAAAAACCTACTATGACAGTGTTCTGTGGCGATGCTATTATTAGTTGACATCTCCGAATGAATTTCTGTTGTAGTTATCATACGAGTCAAAAGCCTTCTCACTTTTATTCGTTTCGAAGAAACCATAATATTTTTTCGAAATCTTCATTAATTATGAGTATATTTGTCAAAAAATCGATTCTCATGAAATTCTGTAGATATGAGCACATCATGCACAAATGATAACAAAAGCCGTGTAATCCTGAAAAGTGGGTTGATTCGGCAATGGCGAATTAAAAGAATACCACCACAGAATTTTCAATTATTTTTCATGCCCTCGGGAAAAAAAACATTGAATCGCAAAATACCACAAACTTCCACAATCGGTTTTCTAAACGTTTAAGGCACAGTCGGCAAATTTTCGTTACTTGGTCCCTCCCCCCCAAAAATTTTGCTTCAGTTAGTCCCTGCATACTAAATTTCTTATCCATTTGACAGATCATTATTTTAATATTATTATCAGTTGTTACGATTTATCACAATAAGACTCGGGCTACATTAGAATCCTTCAAGTACGAGAACGATAATATGTATAGTTATTTAATCAACTAGGTTATTGAAGACAGCGACTAATATTTTAACGCGTGAGCGGAGCGATGGAAAAGTTATTCCTACTGATATTTGTTAGTTAGGGAATCCTGAAACACTGTAGAAATATCAGTTTTAACAATATAATATCTTAGCTTAATCCAAGAAGCATCTGACAGCAGTGAATAAGGATACATTATCCAGTAGTGATTAAATTATTATATGTTATAGGGAAATTCATATGCTCCAACTGCGAAGAATAGTATTTTGTTTCATCAGATTTTTTGTTAAAACGTCGTTGAGTCAAATTGAGTGAAGGAGAGTTTCATTTTATGTAATTATTAAGTTGTCATAATATCTTCACTAGCCACTTATTAGTACCTATAAGATTTTATGTTTTGAAGGGAAGTTAAATAAATGGAAATGTTTTGGTTCGCTTCTAATCCTTCTTCATCCAGGAATGAGTGTTATATAAAGTTATGGTAATATGCTTTATATACTTTTAAGTAAGCACTCGAAGAGGTCCAGAAAAAGTTGAATAATTTATTTGTATATGCCTTTCAGATGTAAAATACCATTGAAACATTATCTTCAGTGTTCAGATAAGATGGAAAGACATGAAAAACAGCCCTTGCATTGAAAATTGAAAAGATATTGAACTTGAATCACTTAGTGCGTACTTTTATACACATTCACCCTAGCAGTAGGCCTAACAGACGAATGCTAGTATAAATAATAATAGGGAAGTTCTTTTTGAAAGAAATATTTTCCAATAGAGAAAATATCGTGAACATAATTAATTCATGCCTATGTATACAACTTTAATTATCAACGAAAGTACGGAAAGATGTACGTTTTGATGGTCAAAGTAGCGAATCTAGTGATAGTAATTATTAAGAAAAATAATTATTTGACATTTGACCAAAGGTACATCCAAACGATGGCATAAAAATGATATAATTTAGCGAATCTAGTGAAAGTGATAATTTTGAAAAAAATTATTCGACATTTGATCAATGGTTAATGCAAACAAATAAAATTTTTGATTCGATAACATAAAAATGATATAATGTAGTCGAGGACACAATCAAAATGTTTTTTCTTGTTTGAAAATTCAAATTGATGCGTTTTTTCACTTTTGTTACAATGGAAAATAATTTCATATTTACGGTATTGTACATATTTCAAGACGAATATTTCCTGGGGAAGACACGATATTTCTGAGTGGTTCGATTTCGAATTCAACCAAATCAATCGCTACTGCAAACTTCCGCAAGTTACGACTTGACATTTTCGTGGAATGATTGAGATTCGAATACAATAAAGATTAGATATCATAAATGAACTGAAACGTCTACAGGTGCAAGTGTGCACCGTCGCTAGGCTCCTGTATGAGCGTCTTTCAAGCAGAAATCTCAACTATTGTAAGATGTCTAGATATAAATCTAGAGTAAAACTATCAGAAGTGCGATATAGCCATTCACTCAGATAGTCAAGCTGCTATTAAATCACTGAGCTCCTACGTCATCGACTCAAAAATGATTTGGCAGTGTCAGAACAAACTCAATAAGGTAGGCAAGAAAAATAAGGCTTTTTTAGCCTGGGTTCCCGTCCATTCGAGAATCAAAAGAAACGAAGATACACTTGCCGAAGAAGGCGCACGAACGCCACTCATTGGTCCAGAGCCCTTCTGTGGTTATAAGAAGGAATTCCTGGAGAAGGAGAAAGTCGAAAGGGAAAAACTCTGGCCGAATCTCCCTGGGATGGATAATTCCACTAACTTTCTTCGGAACTTTGAAAAAGCAAGATCCAAAAGATATTTGGATCTTGGAAAGAAACAATTACACCTTCTCACGGGCTTTCTTACAAGACACTGCCGCCTCAGGAAGCACCTGGTGACGATGGGATTATCGGACACTGACGAGTGTAGGTTCTGCAGAGAGGAGAAAGAAACCCCCATTCACCTAATCAGGGAATGCTTTGTCATTGCGAGACTAAGGAAAAAATGCCTTGGGCGAGAAACTTGTAGAACTGAGCAATTAGCCTCGTTGAAGCCTTCACAGATATTTGATTTCATCAGATCCCTGAAACTGGAAGGCGAGCTGTAAAGGGTGTGGTGAGTACAGCTCTGTAAGGGGGTACAATAGACCTTGAGGTCGCAGTGAACTGTAACTCCTTTCATAACTATGAAGGAAGATCTATGTGTGTACAAATTTGCATCATCACTTCCACAATATTGATAAGCAGGCGAAATCTCCCGACTTAAGATTTCTTCATCGAAACTAAATGAGAATAGTTCCATGAGGGGAAAATACTAACATTGTATAAAGAATTCTTCTTCTTCATACAATGCTACTAATAATTAGAACTGAAACTATGCTTCAGATGAAATTTTTCTTGTGGATGAAGACTGGTATACTAAATTTCCATGCAAAATTTTGTGGCCATAGAGTCAACAGAACCATAGAAAATTCAATTGGAATATTTAAAAAAAGAATCTTTATATTTCCATAACAGAATAACCGATTCAAGTGAAATTCATTTCGTGAATCAATACTGATATACTGAATGTTATGCAAGATTTTGAGAGGATCATCATATAATTAAATTTTTGTAATTATTTATTTTCTACATATTACATTTTTTGAATAATTTCCAGAATATAATTCCCATTGTGTGTATATTTGGTATCAATATCAAATCCCATATAAAATTTTGGGGTGAACGAGAGCTCAATAGCTTCTAGTCAGGGCTTTTCTTGAATTTTTCGAATATTTCTGACTGAATTATTACAAGGAACCGTCTGACCACTCTATTACTGAGACCAAATAAAATTTTGTCGGTATTATTTCCGATACTGCCATTAATATTCACAAAATTTGTCAGAAAAGTTCCGATTGAAAATGGACAAAATCGCAAGGGCGTTGGGTTTTCAACACATAACCAGGAATATCTATGTTGAATATTGTTTCTGAAGTAGAAAAAGGATTATTGAATTCTTAAAAACAACAAATACTTGCTACAGAAAGCGACCCTCACAATTCCCGGCACCTACAAAGTCAATTGCCAAAATGTCAAACCCCCCCCCGAAATTAATTCCTGGCTACGCCCTTGCAAAATCGAATGAAAAAACTTTAAAATTTTTAATTTTTTCAGTAATCACCGGTAGCACCGATGGTATTGGAAAAGCATACGCTGAACACTTGGCGAAACGAGGTTTCAATATAGTACTCATAAGTAGAACCCAATCCAAACTCAACATAGTAGCAGAAGAAATCAGTGAGTATGATTGCTTAATTATACAGTATGTTAACAAATTCGAGAGCATCAATTAGGAGTGCTTGTAGATGTAAAGAGCGAAAAATAGAATCAAGTTAACTAGATTGTAATTGAATACAATGATTATTCTTCTCAATAATATCAAATTCCAATCATCTCAAATAGGAAAACACAATGTTTTATCAGCTTCAATGAATACTAATGTTTCTATGATGAATATTGAGGTTTGAATTAGATTATTCGCCCTTTTCATCTGACTCTCTGATCTTGGAGAAGAGATGATATAATTTATCGATTGAAATATATTCTGGGAGGATTCTGCATTTCTTAGAAACTTTATAGGTTTTCACTCCTAGTCTCTGAAACATAAATAATTAAAAAATGTTTGATTAAGTTGAAGTGCTCCTGCGAAAATCTTTGCACTTATTTGTCAGGAGCAAATTGGTCTTGAAAAAAATTGTTGCCTAACAGTAAAACTGAAAAATGAAACAAATTAAAAGGATATTGTAACGTTTCGGTGGCTATATCAGACACTTTCTTCAGACAAACTCTAAAATTCTTCAGAATTGTGTATTTTCTCATTTGTAATCTGATTGAATAACATCAAAAATAGAGACATCACAAGATCACAAATTGCTGATCATATATGTTCAAATAGCGGAGATCATATGATGAACTGGGACCACACAAAGATCCTCATGACGGAACCTGATAATTATAAAAGGAAAATTAAGGAATCTACATGTATTTTGTTAGATGAAGTAAATAATTTGGCCAATTGTTCTGTTGGAATAGATCGTATTTGGATTGATTTATTGAGGAAGGAAGTGACATCAGGAAATTTCAAAATCAAATAAATCAACATCTCTATAGATTGACAACTATCAATGTCAATCAGATTACAAATGAGAAAATACACAATTCTGAAGAATTTTAGAGTTTGTCTGAAGAAGTTGTCTGATATAGCCACCGAAACGTTACAATATCCTTTCAATTTGTTTCATTTTTCAGTTTTACTGTTAGGCAACAATTTTTTTCAAGACCAATTTGCTCCTGACAAATAAGTGCAGAGATTTTCGCAGGAGCACTTCACCTTAATCAAACATTTTTTAATTATTTATGTTTCAGAGACTGGGAGTGAAAACCCTAAAGTTTCTATATTCTTTCAAACGTTCGATTCATTTTCAGCGTTCAAAATAGAATCCTAATCAATGTTCACAGTGTACTGGTCCCACTGAAACTAATTTTTTTCAGAAATTACAGTCGTATCATTTTGTGGTGGCACGAATGAAAATACTGTGTCTCTAAACCAATGCGAGGGATTATGGGAGATGATTCCTCGATGAAAATAAGCAGGGGTATTTCATATATTTTTTTTTTCGAAATCGAACCTCTTTCTAAGATGAAGCCTTTGCAAGGCGATGACGTGTTGACATTTTTCAATCTTTTTAGGAGTTCTGAAAAACACTGGGTCATAAAACTTTACATATTAGATGTTACTCACACAATTTTTTTCTGATCCCATAACTTTAATATTAGAGGTTGAAAATAACAACCCCTTATGATTTTCATTCAGGAATTGTTTTCGTGGGATAGATCCTCGAAAAATGAAATTCTCGTATGGTTTCTCATTCAATTCTGGAGAAAAAAGTTCTTCTGCAAAATTTCGATATAGTCGATACTTTTCCCGGAAAAATAAAAACTTACAAGCAGTTATGATCACTGTTTATTCCACATCGTATGTTCCATAGAATGAATATTCTAAGATATTGTTTATGCTCAAAATTGGTTCTTTTTCTGAAATTGAAATATTACAGAAATAATTTTCTTCCGGAAATTAGTAATTAAACTTCGGAAAGATTTGTAGACATCTTTATCTCCTGTCATAGACATACAATATCTTAGAATATTCATTTTATGGAACACTTATACCATGAAACGGAATGAACAGGCGTCATCGCCTTCCAAAGGCTGTATCTTGGAAGGGAGGTCGATATGAACTACCCCTGCTTATTTTCATCGAGTATTCTTCTCCCTTAGTCCCTCGCATTTGTTCACAGACACTGTATATGAGTATGCTTTATTTGGACAGTAATTGAATAGGTTTTTTGATTACATCAATAATAAAGAACCTACTATTGAAGTTACGATGGAACTGGAACAGAATAATCAAATTTGTTTTCTAGATGTTCCAATAAGAAAATTTATAGATCATTTTAAAACAAGTGTATTCCGAAAACAAACTCACACTAAAAGATATCTATTTTTTTTCTAATCATCAATTGAATGTAAAAACAGGTATTATAAAAACACTTTATCCACTCCTATAGAATAATATGTCAATTATTAAACTAATTTCTATGTATAATAGTAGCTGTTACACAACCGTAGACATGTCTATGAACCGAAAAGCGAGTGTTATAATAACACCCGTCCATAGCACCCGCTAATAAAAATACCTAGGAAAAATGAAATTGCTTACAAAAAAAAATGAATAAAAAGTAGGATCGATCCGGAAATCTATTTCAGCCATCAAGATAACGTTCTAGCGATTCATTCCAGATTTATTTTTGGAAAACATAAATTTTTGAAGTTGCGAAAGTACTTGATTTGATTAGTTAGAGACTCTGATTTGATTACCGACCACAGAGTACAGAGGTTTGAAGGTTAGACGAAATGTTGTCAATTCGCGGTAATGCTCAAAAACACTTGATGAATTACACCACTCGCCTGACGGCTCGTGGTGCAAAATTCATCTGCGTGTGTTTGGACCTGCATTACCGCTCATTGAATAATATACTATTATGATAGGGCCTTTTTGATTTCATCTACACCTGAAATTAGAAATAATGAAATTGCCTTCAATGAAAAGTTTCTACTAGATGATCACTACCCACCAAATTTTTTAGACAATTTCAAATTTGGAACGAAAAATAGTTAAAAAAAATTCTAACGATGATCAGGACAAACAGAAAACCGTCAAGAATAACCAAATTTGTTGGACGTCATTCCGTATATTCATGGCCTTTCAGGAAAAAATAAGAATTGGTTTCAAATTCAATATAAGAACTGTTTTCAAAACACAAAATGATTTGAGATCCATTCTTACCAGAACGAAACCAATGATTGAGACACAAAAATCAAAAAATTGTGTTCACAATATTTCCTGCATAGGTGGAAAATCTTATAGAGGAGATACATCAAGACCTTTAGAGATAAGAAAACGCGAACATAAGAACAACATCAAAAATAGAGACATCGCAAGATCACAAATTGCTGATCATATATGTTCAAATAGCGGAGATCATATGATAAACTGGAACAACACAAAGATCCTAATAACGGAACCTGATAATTATAAAAGGAAAATTAAGGAATCTATTTGGTTAGATGAAGTAGATAATTTGGCCAATTGTTCTGTTGGAATAGATCGTATTAGGATTGATTAATTGAAGAAAGAAATGACATCAGGAAATTTCAAAATTAAATAAATCAACATTTTCATGTGTTGACAACTTTCAATGTCAATTTGACTGTAAATGAAAAAACACACAATTCCGAAGATTTTACAACTTTGTCTGAAGAAAGTGTCTGATATAGACACCGAAACGCTATATTATCCTTTTCATTTATTTTCTTTTTTAGTTTTACTGTTAGGCAACCATTTTTTCAAAACCAATTTGCTTCTGACAAATAAAAGGAGCACTACATCTTAATTGAAATTGTTTTATTATTTCTGTTTCAGAGACTGGGAGTGCAAACCTAAAAAGTTATTTAGAAATGCAGAATCCTCCCAGATTATATTTCAACCGATTCAATAAATAATTGTTATATCTGCCACTTCTAGCCAGTATCCAATGTACATTAATATTCATTTTTTTGTTACAGAGGAGAAGTATAAGGTGGATGTGAAAACGATTGCTGCAGATTTCACAAAACAAGACACGATTTACCACGATATAGACAAACAGCTCAACACATTAGACATAGGAGTACTAGTAAATAACGTAGGCATGAGTTATAATTATCCCGAATATTTCTTGGACATTCCAAACCAGGAAGAGTTTGTTAGAAATCTCATTAGCTGTAATATATTCTCTGTGACGAATATGTGTAAGATAGTGATGCCAGGCATGGTAGATAGAAAGAATGGGGTAGTGATCAACATATCATCAACGGCTGCTTTGATACCTAACCCCATGTTAACAGTTTACGCTGCAACCAAGGCTTATGTGCAGAAATTTTCCGTTGATTTGGCAAGCGAATACCAAAAGGATGGCCTTGTTATCCAATGTGTTTGCCCTGGTTATGTTGCTACCAACATGACCAAAATAAGAAACTCTACCTGGATGGCTCCTTCACCCCAAGAATTTGTCGAGAGTGCCATGAAAACCGTTGGAGTAACAGAGATCACCACTGGTTACTTTCCCCACAGTCTTTTGAACGCTGTTATAAATACCCTGGAGAGTGTTTCCACTAAGTTATCGAGATGGCTGGTCATAAGGACTAGCAGAATATAAGAGGGAGGGCTCTTCGGAAATCTTCGGCAACTAGTTAGATATTTGCCATAAAGATTAAGTCATTTTGTGAATTGTTATTACTGTTTGAATGCTATCAATCGATTTTTTATGAGGCATTCGAATTTTTAAGCCATTGATTTTATCTTGAAGTGTTCTTCCAAAAAGAAATTCAAGGATAAACGGTTGTGATGATGTGAAAAATCAAAGGGGGTTTTTGAAGATTCGGCAACTAGAAAGATTTTGTATAGATTAAGTCACTATGTGAATTATTTCTATTAATATAGATATAAATTTATTGTTGATGAGCTATTTGAACCCTTGTTATAGACAGACTGACTCCCAATTCAACAGAACAGTACCTATTCGTAATTAAGATCTTAAGCATGAGTGGATGTTTGGAAACCAAAGATGCTTCCTCAATATTCTGTGGCGGCTTGTGTAAAAATGCTGCGTAGCTTCAGTACCTATTTGAAAGACAGGAAATTATACAAACCTGCAGGAAAAATTATTCTTTATTGTTTACGAATCAAAAATATTATTTTTGTTTTTCCATACAAATGGTTTTATTATAAATTTACACCATACGTTTGTATACAAGGTTTGGCGAAAGTTCCTAATGAAATTAATATGTTTTGAATCAGAGAAAACTGGAAGCACGTGGATTGATTGTGAGTCAAACTTATTTTTGGCCATAAAATTAAATATTTCTCTTTGGCTCCTTAGCAGCAACCCCAACTAACATTTTTTTTTCAAATTCAAACATATGTCGTGTGTCGACGCGTTGAAAAGTCAAAGACGAAACCAATGGAAATGAAATTTTGCAGCCACATGCAAGATGACCATAAAAATCCTCATGCAGAATTTTGTAGCCGTAGTGAATACAGAACCATATATTTCCATAACAAGATATCCGATTCTAATGAAATTTATTTTAAGAATGAAAATTGATATACTGCATGTTTATTCAAGGTTTGAAGAATATCGCATCATCTGAACCATAAAAATTCATTTGGAATATTGAAAAAAGAATCTCTATAATTCCATAACAAGATATCCGATTTGAGTGAAATTCATTTTGTGAATGGACTGAATATTCATGGAAAACTTGAAGAAGATCGCATCATATACCATAAAAAATTCAATTGGATTATTGGAAAAGAAATCTCTTTATTCCCATAACAAGATAACCGATTTGAGAGAATCGGAATTCTTTTTTTTTTTTGTTAATGAAGATTTATATTATAAAAGTACTGAATATTCATGCAAAATTTAGAGAAGATCGCATCATCTGAACCATAGAAAATTCAATTGGAATATTGAAAAAAGAATCTCCAATCTCCATATTTCCATAAAAAGATATCCGATTCGAGTGAAATTTATTTTGTGGTTGATATACTGAATGTTCATGCAAAATTTTAAGAGGATCGCAGCATCAGAACCATATACTCAATTGTTTTAATTGTCAAGTTTTTAAATATTTCAGTTTTTGAATAATTTCCAGAATAATGTTCCAATCGTGCTGAGATTTTGCATTTATATATTTAGTATCAATCTCAAGTCCGTTACAAAATTATTATTGTATATTTATTTGATGTAATAGCCTCATTTATTCACCATAGAACGAGATCTCGAAAGCACCTGCTCAGGGCTTCCTTAAATTTTTGAAAAGAAAAAGTGAATCGCAATCGAATGTGTTTTTTTGAGGAGTCTATTGATTAGTTAATAATTACCAAATGGTCGTTTCGAGTGTATAATGTTATTATTCAGGAACACTGTTCTCTGAAGTTTTGTTGGCTGATAAAATAGCGAAAACATTTGGGAATAGATAACCTCAAAATGGCGGAGGCGCCAGTTACAATGGCGTTTATAACATAATTGTTCAAACAATGAGGAGAACTTCTTAAACAATGATATTATTATTTTATCTTGGCTCAGGTTCTGAAGTATTGAGTATTCTGATCACCATATTTTGCATGAACAGAGGATTTATATTTTCTGCTCAATTGTTGAATTAAATGAACTATTTTCAGATACTTGTAACCGATATAAGTATAATCTCAGAATAAGAAATAAAACAGTTAACTTTTTACTCTGTAAACTCCTGCGTTAATCCTTGCACTAATTTGGCAGGAGCAAATTGGTTTTGAAAAAAAATTTGCCCAACAGTAAAACTAAAAAAGAAATAAATGAAAAGGATAATGTAACGTTTCGGTGTCTATATCAGACTTCTTCTTCAGACAAACTCGTAAAATCTTTGGAATTGTGTATTATTTTGTTTGCAGTCTAATTAACATTGAAAGTTGTCAACACATAGAAATGTTGATTTTTTAATTTCGAAATTTCCTGATGTCATTTCTTTCTTCAATAAATCAATCCAAAAACGATCTTTTCCAACAGAGCAATTAGCTAAATTATCCACTTCAACTAACAAACTACATGTGGATTCCTTAATTTTCCTTTTATAATTATCAGGTTCCGTCATTTGGATCTTAGTGTTGTTCCAGTTCATCGTATGATCTCCAATATTTGAACATACATGATCAGAGATTTGTGATCGCTTGTAATGTCTCTATTTTTGATGTTGTTCTTATGTTCGCGTTTTCTTATCTCGAAGGGTCTTGACGTCTCTCCTGTATAAGATTTTCCACATATACAGGGAATATTATAAGCACAATTTTTCGATTTTTGTGTCTCTTTATTTATTTCTTTTTTTAGTTTTACTGTTAGGCAACAATTTTTCAAAACCTATTCGCTCCTGACAAATTAGTGCAAGGATTTACGCAGGAGAGGAATTATTTCTGTTTCAGAGAAGTGAAGAATTTTAGTTGGGATTTTCCTTGTTGCTCCCTCTCGTTTGGGACACTTAGCATAGTCTATATCTGATTGGAGAAATCAATAAAATTCGCTGCTAGATTTCTATTTCTATAGATAAACCTACACGAGCAGGTATCGTCTAAACGAACAAGTTGCTTAAGAGAAATTTCAATAGGTGGCGTCGCAATTATTGATTCAGATGAGTGAACCAATTCATGTTGTTCGTCACTGATGGCGCTGCATTCTTCGTTCCACAGCTATGCTATGGAATTCAAATCATAAAACCTGTGAGGAAACAATGTTATAACATTGTTTAAACAATGCGCATACATAGATTTATTGAGTAAAAGCCGAAACAGATAGATTATCCTATAAATTATATTGTATATTTTGATCACGAAGAGCCACAGGTCTCTTTTCCGAATGGTTTTCTGACAGCATCTTTTTTTATCATTTATTTGGCATCATTGGAATATGCATTTTTCTATCGATCTTCCAGCTCAGCCTTATTCCTGATAGTCCTGGAATCCTCGATGGAGAGACTCTTTCTCTTTGTATAGATCATTCATTTTGCTTGCTATACATATCTTGAAGACAACATCGCAAGGGTTTGATCATATATATTGAATACTTTTTACCGAACATAAAACTGTAGATAGACATTTGACACTGTAGCAACGGAATTCACGACGTTGTGACAGATGTCTACTTCAACAGAGACACCTCAGCTTTTCCAGAGATGAGTTACTCCCAGGAAAATTGCTAAGCAGCTCTGAGAAAGCGAATGATTATACTGAAAACTCTAAAAAACTATGTTGAATATACAGAAATAATCTACTTCAACTTATTATCGAATATTATGCGAATTTGTCATAGGAAGAATATATTGTAGCTAACGATACCTTGGGGGCCATTTGGCTGATATTGTTTCTCATTGTACGTTTCTCCTCTGAATATAATTGGTTCAATGATGTTTTCGACGAAGATGGTACCATTCATTGTTCGTTCAACTGATATTGTTTTGAATTTCTAACAAGGTTGTCCAAAGATCGATGAAGATAGAGGTATCTGTGGTATTTAAAAAGAGCTGTATAGAGGCAGTTCAGGATTCTTCCTTCCTGGTTTTCCATCCTGCTTCGAATTGATTTTATCTATACCTTCTCGAGACACTGAAAATGGTCCCTCAATGACAACCAACTACTGTACAACTAAACTGTTAATGTACTTCTATTTGCATAACTAGAAACGAATATGAATCCATTTAAGTAGTTGAATCGGATCATTACACCTAGAAAATCAATCTGTATAATGTCCTTTGCCAATTGTAATAGATGTAAATATTATAAAACTATTACCTTACCAACAAAAACAAGCAGAACACCTTCTTTTTGTACAACAGCAATTTCTATCGATGCCAGAACGCAGCTCGTGTATCATGACAGAGAATTGTGTCCAATGAAATAGTAGGTTGTGGAATTTCTGAGAAAGCTGCCAAATATCGATGAAGATAGAGGTGTCTGTTATATTCGAATAGAGCTGTAGGCTGTTCAGGATTCTTCCTTCCTGATTTTCCATCCTGCAACGAATTGATTTTATCTATACTAACGAGACACTGAGAATGGTGCAACTCAACTGTTGATGTACTTCTATTAGCATAACTGTAAACGAGTATGAATCTATTTGTAGTTGAATCGGATCATTACACCTAGAGAATCAATCTGTATAATGTCCTTTGCTAATTGTAATGGATGTAAATATTTATAAAACTATTACCTTACCAACAAAAGCGAACAGAACACCTTCTTTCTGTGCAACATCAATTTCTATCAATGTTAGAACGCAGCTCGTGTATCATGACTGAGAAATGTGTCCAGTGAAGTAGTAGGTAGTGAAATTTCTGAGAAAGCTGTCCAAATATCGATGAAAACAGATGTATTTGTTATTTGCAATTAGAGCTGTAGGCTGTTCAGGATTCTTCCTTCCTGATTTTCCACCCTGAAACGAATCGATTTTATCTATACTATCTCGAGGCATTGAGAATAGTCCCTCAATGACAACCAACTATTGTGCAACTGAACAGAATGCAGATCGTGTATCATGACAGAGAATTGTATCCAGTGAAAAAGTAGGTGGTGAAATTTCTGAGAAAGCTGCCCGATTATCGATGAAGATGAAGGTGTCTGTGATATTCAAATAGAGCTGTAGGCTGTTCAGGATTCTTCCTTCCTGATTTTCCATCCTGCCTCGAATTGCTTTTATCTATACTATCTCGAGACGCTGGGAATAGTCCCTCAATGACAACCAACTATTGTGCAACGCAACTGTTAATGTACTTCTATTTGCATAACTGTAAACGAGTATGAATCTATTTAAGTAGTTGAATCGGATCATTACACCTAGAGAATCAATCTGTATAGTATAATGTCCTTTGCTAATTGTAATGGATGTAAATATTTATAAAACTATTACCTTACCAACAAAAGCAAGCAGAACACCTTCTTTCTGTACAACAGCAATTTCTATCAATGTCAGTAGCTCGTGAATCATGAAAGAGAATTGTGTCCAGTGAAATAGTAGGTAGTTGGTCGATTCATTGTCATCCATGCGTTGAAATAAGAGGTTATATCAGCTATTAGAACATTTAAAAGGTGATTTAAAATTTATTCGTTCTTATGTAATATTCGAATCGACCTCGGATGAATGACCTATCAATATTGATATGAATAGTGGCAGCATTCCGAATGGTAGCTTTTCACCTACATATTAACGCTGTATTATGCATCAATGCACTTGGAAATAATTATAGTTTAAAGGAATTAGTTAAGATGATGGAGAAATTGAATAATGCACTCATTGTTGTATTAAACACTTCGGTTTTACTCTCGAGTTGGCAACCCAGTAACAGAGCTGTGCCAAAGCCTGGGTGCTTAGTGTGCTCGTGAAAGCACTTGAAGCACTTATATGCTCGTGAGCACTGTGCTCGCAAGCCGTATTTCGAGCTTTTGAGTTACTCAGGAGTACGAAATATCCCAAAACGAATAGGCTATTAGCATGAACATTCAATATACAGGGTCTCTATAAATGATTGTTACAGCGCAGTTAGCTTTGGATTATTTATTTATTTATATTACTTTGTTATTCAGCTTTGGGTGTCGAATTATATGGCTGGAATTATCAATGTCATAGATAGATAGAAATGAATATAGAGAGAGATTTGATAAATGTGTTGGAAAAGGATCAGCAAAATGAAAATAATCCAAAGCAAACTGCGCTGTTACAATAACTTATAAAGACCCCGTATCAATTCACATTGAAAAAATAAATTTCACTTGAATCGGAAAAATTGATTTCTCGGCCTGGAATCCTTCAATGGCCCCGGACTTGACACTTTGCGACTTTTACTTATGGGGATGCCTCAAAAGTGTAGCATACCGCAACAATCCCTGCAATTTAATTGCGTTGAAGGAAAATATCCGCCAGGAAATTCGAGCCGTCGGTCCAGAAACTTTGCGACGTGTTTTTCTAAATTTGGGAGTGCCAGCAGGAAAAACGGTGGACATTTGGACAGCGTAATTTTTAAGAAATGAATTCTCAAAGAGCTGAGCATTATTTTAGGAAAAAAGTTAAAATTGACTTGATAGTTTTTTTTTATTTTTCTTTTAAATCGGAATTTCTTAGTTGACCACCCAGTATAATTGATCAAAAATAAGTTATCGATTATTTAGATTTTTTCTCAGTTTCTCTATTTGTCTCATCCTACATAAAGCCAAAAGTTGCAAACAAAGATTTTCTTCGAAATATATAGCAATTATAGAGAGGAAAATATTCAACACAAGCCTAGCTTAACGAAATATGTATTGAATATTGTAATTTTTCCTGAATAAAATTATCTATCTATCTATCTATACCTATCTATCTATCTTTTTCCAGAATATAGTTTATTTCTCTATAAATCGAGGGGGTCCAAGACTTTTGACGATGATGATTATTATTGATAAATTATATCTGAAGTTTTCTATTTGTCTTGCGTGGTGGCTTCTTACTTCCCTCAGGGTGTCGCGTTTAGCATTGTCTCTATCACTATGCCTCTTCAGCAGAATTATGAAAAGATAATCCTTGACCTGATAGTCGCGATAGGCTAATCCGAGATTTGAATCAATTTCGAGCGGATAATCAATAATAACTGCAGTTATCATTGGTTCAGCCCTTGGTTATTCCCTTTTGTCCTAGAACGAATAACCGGCCCTCGACTCTCGCCGCTTGAATGCGGTTTGTGGTTATTTGTCAATTCTCAATATAGGTTTATGTATATATTTTTATGTTTTATGCAATTAATACAAAATTCGATTTGCAAATAAAAATCATCATGCTTCAAGTTCAACTCCATGCATCCCAAAATATTATAGCGTTTCTTTTGGAAAAACTGGTGCGCACCAGAATTGCTCCAGTGCGATCTGAGTGCAATTTTTAATGAGCATTTCATTGTTCTTTGTACCAATTGACACGAAAAATTGCACTGGGGCAATTCTGGTGCGCACCAGTTTTCCCAAAAGAAAACGCTATTAAGTTTGAAACCGTGGATTCAATGTAACGATGAAAAATATGTTTTTCAGAATGTTTCGCTTGACAAAAAAAAGAGTCTTGCTTTGACAGAAATGATTCGAAGAGAAAATATTACCGAAAAATATACAGAAGGACACTATCTAATAGATTTAAATTCACATGTATTGATATAGCTTTGGTATTTGGCTACATCTCCCACGTCACAGTAAAGTTTGCTAAAACTTTTTTTGGGAACTTAAACACAAATTCATAATTTTTTCGAACAGTCGAGAGCTATTAATTGTAACACAAAGCTTTTCCTCATTATACAAGTAAGAAAGAATTTTTGTTATGCTCACGAATACTTCTCTCTTCAAGAAGTACATAGTATGCTTCGTTAGTCAACAACTCTTGCCGCTTATAACCTACTTTTCTAATAACCAGAAGTTTAACCCAGCTCTTGAGTCTGTTCATTTGCGGTTCAAATCAATGACGTCGAAGGGCTAATTCATAACGTCATTACTTTGAACCAAAAATAACCAATACCGCTTGAATGCAATTGGTTAACCAAAATGATAACTGGTTACCGGTTATCCGTTTGAAATTGATTTTGATAATCGTGTACTAGATTGAAGTCACTTGACTTTTTTTGCGTGTTGAGGCGCTTGAGAAATCGCTAGGTATTGTTTAGTGTTTAATTGTTTCATATGTTTTGTTGTCATGCCTGTTTGGACTGTGATTATCTGTTTATTTGTAACAAAATACCCTTCACACTTATAATAACAATGTCGTGGAAATTCACACTAATAATTTTGTTTACTTCACTCTTACAAGAAAACAGAATATTGAGATTTCATTCAATTTTTTTTGGGAAAACCCAATAGGATATCTACCAAATCTAACAGAATTCAGAAAAGAAGTCCTTTTCACAAATAAGAATTCATGTTGTTTTTACGGAGTATTATTCTATTAGTATTAAGTTATTATTGATATTCCGAGAGAAATGACTCATTCATTGTAATTTATCTCATCAACAAATGGAAAACGGTAAACATCAGAAGTACACATTGCAAATATATTTTTTTTTCGTTGTCATATCATTTGAACTGTTATTATCAGTTGAATCCATGTCTATTTGACAAAACAACCTTCTCATTTATAATCATAATACTTTTTGGGAATTCCGAATAACATTTTCGCTCTTTCCCTATTTTTGCTGGAAATGTCAACATAAAGTGAGCACAAGTGAATTGAAAGTCGTTTATTGATTGGGATTAGATAACCAGTCAGGTAGCAATGCCTCGATAAACTTTACTACTTTCCTGGGTGCTGCACTCATTACTTATTCTCCATCTTATTATTCCATTTAAGAAATGGGAGCCAAGATGTCTCAGCCTTCTTCCAAGGACATTTTCACATTTGAGTAGCAGGTATTCAGCTGTCTCAGTGCCTTCTTGGTAGAAGCGATAGGTACCGTCAGAAACCTTTCCCATGTTCCGAAGGTGATGATTCACGGGACGGTGTCCCGTGGGCATGCCTGTCAGTTTCTTCAGTTCTGATTTACTAAGTGAGAGAACTTTTCTAGTCAAGCTTGTTGAATATGAGAGGAATGAACTAGCCTGTCTTTGTCCATCGACCATTTGCCAAGATCTGGTCTTCCTCTTTTGTTCCCAATCTTTAACCGCCATTTCTTGGTGGCTTTTTCCGGTTGTTAGTTAGTTGAAAAAGGGGTTACAGTTCACTGCGACCTCAAGGTCTGTTGTGCCCCCTTACAGAACTGTTCGGACCATACCCTCACAGGTAGCCTTCCAGTTCCAGAGATCTGATAAAATCCAATATCTGTGGCTCACAATGCCAAAGCATTCCGTTATTACGTGAATGGGAGTTTCTTCCTCCTCCCCACAGAACCTACACTCGTAAGTGTCTTACAATCCCATCCTCAACAGTTGCCTCCTGAGGCGACAGTGTCCTGAAAGCCGATGAGAAGGTGTAATTGTTTCTTACTAAGATTCAGATATCTTTTGGATCTTGCTGTTTCGAAGTTCCGAAGGAACTTAGTGGAATGATCCATCCCTGGGAGATTCCACCAGAATTTTTCCCTCTCGGCTCTCTCCTTTTCCTGAAACTCTTTTTTATAGGTTCATTCACCTACACCACAGAAAGGTTCTGCGCCCTCTTTGGCAAGTGTATTGGCCGCTTCGTTTCCTTTGAATCCCGAATGGCCGGGAACCCAGATTGAAAAGACCTTATTTTTCTTGCCTACCTCATTGAGTTTGTTCCGGCACTTCCAGATCATTCTTGACTCGATGATGTAGGAGCTCAGTGCTTTAATAGCAGCTTGACCATGTGAGTGTATAGCTGAATCGTACATCTGATAGTTTCTTTCTAGATTTATATCTAGACATCTTTCAATAGCTTAGATTTCCTCTTAAAGACGTTCATCCAGAAGTCTAGCGACAGTGCACACTTGGTATTTGGCCCGTATATCCCAGCGCGAGCTCCTGTAGAGGTTTTAGAACCATCTGTATACCATCTTACGGTATTTTCTTTGAGGTTATAGTCGGTGTATTTCCGTTGCCATTCCTCACTTTTACTAAGCAATGCCTTGAAGTTTTTCTTAGTGCTTACGTTCTTGATCACTAGGGAGGCTCGCAGATGAGATGTAGTTGTTCAGAGAGGACCAGACTCTCTGATTCTTTATTCTCTCATTTCCGGTAGTTACATCGCGCACAATATGGCGAAGGTCTCCGCTTGAAATACCGATGGACAAACGCCCAAAGGTAGGGCTAGTTGTAATAAGGGACCGCATACCCCGGTTCCGACTCGTCCATCTTATGTCTTTGAGCCATCGTCGTAATACACCATAGACCCTGCAGGGAAAACCATTTCACCGTTGCTCCATTGGTCGCGACTTGGTACTTGTAGTTTTTCTGAACTTGTCACGCTGTAGTTTTTCTGAAACTCGTGATTCAGAGTAAGGTAATCTGTAAAAACATCTAAAAGTGGCCCGTGTAGTCTCCAGTTTTAACCCGTAACTGGTATAGTACGATTACTGATACGCAATAGAGTAATAGAGTTCTGGGTGGATTATGAGGCAATGTCGTCAATTCAAAAGTCGTGAGGCAATTTCGGCTCTGTACTATGCCATTGTTCACAGCAAGCTCAAATTTGCTTCTTCGATTTGGAGTCCTTATTATAATATATACATCGAAAGGTTGGAAAGGGTACAAGCTGAGTTTCTTAGATTTCTAGGTTATAGGACGGGATTCCACCTGATACCTGGAAATCTGGATAACTACAGTGTTCGTATGAGACATTTTCGAATTGTTAGTTTAAGGAACAGAAGAAAAATGAATGATTTAATTTTATCATCAAAATATTGTCAAATAAATTGAATTGCCCTCAAATTCTAGATTCAATTGATTTTTACGTTCCTGTCCGGGGAGACCTCCTGTATTTTACCTAACCACCTATAGAACTTACAGCGCAAAGTATTCACCTATATCAAGAATGTTAGATCTATGCAATTCTCATGTACATAGTGTTGATTAATTTTCGGGTGGTAGTTCTTTCAGAAAGACTGTTAAGAGGATATTTGGGTAATTGTTCATGAGTATTGTTTCATTTATATCGGATTGTTAGCATTGTCTACTTTATATAATTTGTGGGCGCTTTTTTGAGTGTTCACACCTGTAAGCGTTTTTTTGTGTAAAATAAAAATAAAATTAAATTAACATAAAAAAATATTCGGGGTCAGTCAGACCCCAAACTTTTTTCACGAAATATATGTATATGTATTCGCATTGAACTATCGACTTTTTATAGGAACGGTTTGAATGTTTAGGTATTCCTGAACGTACAGTGTGAATGATATAAATTGTATCCTCAGAAAATAAATATTTTATTCGAAATAAAAGAATCTGGATGGGGAAATATCTGAAAAATGTAAATGGCTTCGGATTTTATATAATTCGGAAAAATTCCAATGATATGTGTTTCTGAAAATCCCACTTCTCTAGGACAATCCTTTCGAAAGTTATCGTCCTAACGGTCGGACGGCCCCAGGTACAGAATTGAATTTGACCACGATGTCGTCATCAGGAAACTCTATCGCTTAGACCATTTTCGGATCAAAATTAGAAAATAACAGACATTTGGGCAAAACGATATAGCAATCGTTCAAATAGAATGAGCTCTCAAAAAAATCATTTTCCAGGAATTTCCTTCTAGGGTCATGTCAAATCCCAGAACACTTTTCCCGTATTATTTTTACACTTGGTCAGATGATATTATTTTCTGATACCTTAGTTTTCCCCCATTGAAATATTGAAATATAAATATAGAATATTGCGATTAAACTGGAAAACTAGGAGGAAAGACGTCAGATAATATTGACGTATTAGAGCATGTGAGGGTCTACAAATCACATTGTGCGGTTGTCGACTGTGAATTTCATCAGGAGAATGAATTATCGGAAAAACGTGAGAACAATATTTGCATCACGTGTTATTATCCAATCTTGCAAAGTGGCTGGTTTGTTGAAACGATGTTCTGGAAAATTGTCCGCGGAATGAAGGTGTGTTCTAATTGTTGTAGCAGAAAAAAAATAGATATCACATTTGAACCTTCACTACTACAACTATTGGACTCAATTATTTATCTGAATTGGAAAACTTGAAAATTATACTTGTTGTCGAAAATATTCAATAATGTGAATAATTGAAAATTCAATTATAACTTGGAAAGATAAGAGGACAGTTCTTAAGTTTCTTGGATATCGAAACAACTAAACTATAATGTGAACTATCTGGAAAAAATGTGTTTATTAGGGTACAATCTGTTGAAGTTCCTGAGATGTATTGCTGACTGATCTGATTGTGGTCGATTGGCACCGTGACTACCTTTCTGCACTGCGACCAATGAGGTCTTTTGTGTGTGAAGATAAATTATAAGTTTCTGGATAACTCCCAAAATTTTTCATTCTTCACAACAGCCTCATTTCTGAACTTCTCTAGTTAGAGTGTTATGTTATAATTAATGCAATGGACTAGAATAAATAACAGGTCGGAAAAAAGGTTCTTGAAGCATTTTCCTCGAATGAAAAGTTGTTGAATCTACTTATTCTGTAAATTCGATTATGTATCAAAGAGGAGTATAAAAAAATTTGAAAGCATATTCGAGGTCTGATAAATGCTGTGAAAAAAAGTGATACTTTCAATGCAAAACGGGTGACAATTTGAAAACTTGCTGAGTCCTATTATGTCACGACAAGGATGATTGCAGAGAAAATGGAGAAACAGGTCAATCCATATTTGTAGGGGGACATATTTCAAGCTGAATTGTGAGTCGAAATTTTCTCAACCCTTGGTGTAGGTGCTATCACCCCTAAATCCTCAATAGGGAATAGATGGTAAGCCATATCTCAATTGAAAGATCTTGTTCGTTCACATGAATACTATGGTTTGCAAATTTTTATTCATTCCTTGAAGTAGTGACAATTGGACAAACTTGCTAGGCCAATTATGTCTCGACAAGGATGTTTTCAAAGAAAAAGCCGAAACAGGTCAATTTTCAAAAGAAGGGGGAGCAAAATTATGAGCCGATATCTCCTCAAACCTAGAGGTAGGGGCTATCACCCCTAAATTTTCCATGGGGAATTGAGGGTGAGTTAAACTTCATTTGGAAGAAAATATGTCTCGGCATTTTCTTTGAAAAATTTTTTTAATTGTCTCCCTGTATATTGGAAGAAAAAATTTACCTAAAAAATTTTTTATTTCACTGAAAAACTCCAAGTTGATTTGTAAGTCAACGATTGGCAGGGTAACATCCCTTCGAAGTCCCAAGACCAAGAATACCGTTGCATTTCTCAAATTAAAGGGCTATCACCTGGACATAGAACCAATGAGACAGGCTGTTTTCGAAGGGTTTGGAGAGGTTCAGCAGACTAGAGCGACTCAATTTCGACCAGGAAGTTGTGCTTTCTCGTCATCATACCCTCATATTATCGTCGAAAGAACAATGACTGGTGTCATTTAGGTAGAAAACATCATTGATCCATATCATTGTTTCCTTGAACGATCAATTTGGGAATAACTTCGTTTATTATGATGATAATGCCTTCCCACACCGCACACAAAGAGTTCAAGGGTTGTTTTCAGGAGCACAATATCTAGAGAATGAACTAGCTAAGTAAACTCAGCAGTTCACTCAGTTGTTAACTGTACTGAGGACGGAATACATAACAAGGAGTACACCCTAGCTGTATTTCTTGATATAGAAGGTGCTTTCAATAACACTGCGTTTGGTGTGATGCCATCTGCGTTGGCCAGACATGGTGTTCCGCCTACTTTTTGTCTGTGGACAGGTCTCTGCTTGGTTCACGTAGCATCGTGGCTCGGCTAGGCGGCTCGACCATAGGGGGCTCACCAGGAAGGGGATGTCCGCAGGGCGGTGTTCTGTCTCCGCTACTGTGGGATCTCGTCCTGAATGAGCTCCTGGTGGAGTTGGTGAAGGCTGGGTTCGTTGTGGTGGCCTATGCGGACGACCTTGTTGTATTAATCAGAGGAGAAAGGTAATCAGTGTCATTGGGGATCTGATGCAGAATGCTCTGCGACGGGTTGAACGATGGTGCTTGAAAAACGAGCTCTCGGTAAATCCTAGTAAAACAGAGATGGTTCTCTTTACTAGAAAGAGGGTGCCTAGCAACTTACGACTTCCCAGTCTGTGTGGAGTTGGGCTCACTCTATCCGAACAAGTTCGTTATCTCGGGGTGATATTGGACCGCAAACTTTTGTGGAACAAACACGTTGAGACTCGAACGAATAAGGCCAATGTTATATTCTGGTCTACTCGGAGGGTGCTGGGTAATGGATGGGGCTTCAAACCGCATGTTATGCACTGGTTGTATACTGGCGTGGTGAGGCCTATCCTAACCTATGCCTCTATGGTGTGGTGGCCTTCTATGGAGAGGGCCGTCAACCAGAACATTATGACTAAATGCCAGAGGAAAGCTTGTTTAAGTATTACAGGCGCTCTGAGGTCTACCCCTACAGCAGCGATGGAATGTCTGCTAGGTCTCCGTCCTTTGCACCTAGTTGTGAAGGAGGTGGCTATAAAGACAGCTCTAAGAATCTGGGAACTGGGACAATGGCGCGATGGAGGACTCTTCACTGGGCACGCAAGGGCCCTCAAAATGGTTAAGGATGCTCACGCTCCCCTTCTCCAAAGAGGTGACCGCGCGGGCACTAAGTTCTACTTCGAAGAAACCTACAGGGTAATTGTTCCTGACAGAGACCTATGGTCTTCATCAAACAGACTTCTTAGTCCTGATGGTCCCACTGGTTCACTGATGGCTCTGTCACAGCAGCAGGGTCTGGTGCCGGAATCGTGGGTCCTCACTTCAATCAGGCTATCCCTCTGGGGAAGGACTGTTCCATTGTGCAGGCTGCTATTTGCGGTTCTTGCATGCGCACTAGAAAATATTCGCAGGGGATACTCTGGCCAGCACATTTACATATGTTGCGACAGCCAGGAAACTCTGAAATCTCTATCCGATGTTAGAGTTGACTCTCTTTTGGTAGAAGAATGAAGGAAAGCTCTGCGTAGGCTGGGCTCTGATAACTTTTTGAAAGTAATCTGGTGTCCGGCTCATGCGGATATACCTGGTAACGTCAAGGCAGATGAACTGGCTAGGCGGGGAGCCGGATTAGCATTTGTTGGTTCGGAGCCTGCGCTGCCAATCTGTCGCACATCTGTCAGAAGTTGCTTCAGGAACTGGCTGAACAGAGAATTTTCCTCGGAATGGAGCGCAGGGGGGACCTGAGGTGGTCGGGGGTTCTCATTGAGAGACCGTCCTCGCGATCTGAGGTCAAAAGACTTCTGTTGCTGGAGAGGAAACAACTCGGTCTGGTGACTGGTGCATTGACTGGTCACCTGTTTAACAAGCATTTGAAGAGAATGAGATTGACAAGCTGCTCCCTATGCCGGTGGTGCAGGAGTACTGATGAAACGGTTGAGCATATTTTGTTCAACTGTGGGAACCTTACTGAGTTAAGGTCAGCACACCTAGGAAATCCAACACCTTCTATTCCTATAGTGAGAGGGACCACTCCTGGCCGGCTCGCGACATTTCTGTCTTCGTTTCTGGGGAGCTGAGTCTCTATAGAACGATGCGGGTGAACAATGGGCCACTAGGCCTCAGTTCGGCCGGAAAGGCACCGCACAGAGAAGAAGAAGAAACTCAGCAGACAAGAATCCAAATGAGCACGTATGGGATTACCTAGGGGGAGTAATATACAATCGCTAAAAATCACCTTTGAAATTTCAGGATTTGACATTTGCCCTTCAGGAAGAATGGAAGGATATGTCTGAGAATTTCTTTGACATGGTTCGTAGGATTTCCAGGCAGATTTGGCGATTCTATAACAAGATATCCAATTCGAGTAAAAATATTTGTGAATGAAAATGATATACTGAATGTTCATACAAAAATTTAAAGAAGATCGCATTACCTGAACTATAGAAAATTCAATTGAATATTGAAGAGAAGAATGTCTATATTTCCATAATAAAATATTCTATTCAACAACAATTCATTTTGATAAACTGAATGTTTATGCAGAATTTGTGGAAGATCGCATAGTCAGAACCATAGAACATTGAATTCGGAAATTGAATAGAAGAACCCTTATATTACCATAACTAAAAATCCGATTCGGTTGAAATTTATTTCATGAAGATTGACATTCTGTGTTCATGCAAAATTTCGAGAGGATCGCATCATCTGAACCATATAATTCATTTTTTTCAATTATTGATTTCTCACATATTTCGTTTTTCGAATAACTTCCAGAATATAATTCCGATTGTGCTGAGATTTTGTATTCATATACTCAGCATGAATCTTAAGCCCTGTTCAAAATTTTGAGGTAATAGCATTATTGCCTCACCAATGAACAAGCTCTCAAAAGTACCTGCACAATTGTTCCTTGAATTTTCTCTTTTGGGAAATGAACCCAACATATGAGTGGAAGGACACATTTCAATGTACTATTATTGGAAAAACGTGTTTTGCAGCAGGGTCCTTCGAAGTCCCAAGACCAAAGAGACGGTTGCATTTCTTAAAAATTCAAAACATTCTTCAAGAAAACAATATCTAGAGAATAAACAAGCTAAGTAAACTCAGCAGACAATTATCCAAATGAGCACGTAAGGGATTACTTAGGGGTAGTAATATACAATCGCCAAAACTCACATTCAACTTTTTAGGATTTGACATTAGCCCTTCAGGAAGAATGGAAGGAAATGACTGAGAATTTCATTCTGACTTGATTCGTAGGATTCACAGGTCATCATCTGAACCATATAATTCATTTTTTTCAATTATTGATTTCTCACATATTTCGTTTCTCGAATAACTTCCAGAATATAATTCCGATTGTGCTGAGATTTTGTATTCATATACTCAGCATGAATCTCAAGCCCTGTTCAAAATTTGAGGTTATAGCATTATGCCCCCAATAAACAAGCTCTCAAAAGCACCTGCACAGTTGTTTCTGAATTTTTTCTACCCAACATATGAGTGAAATTACAGTAAGACACATTTTAATGTTCTATTATTGGAATTGGAAAAACGTGTTTTGCAGTAGGGTCCTTCGAAGTCTCAAGCCTAAAGAGACGGTTGCATTTCTCAAAAGTTCAAAACATTCTTCAAGACAACAATATCTAGAGAATGAACAAGCTAAGTAAATTCAGCAGAGAAGAATCCAAACGAGCACGTATGGGATTACATAGGGGGAGTAACATACAATAGCCAAAACTCATCTTAAACTTTTCAGGATTTGACATTTGCCCTTCAGGAAGAATGGAAGAATATGCCTGAGAATTTCATTCATGACTTGATTCGTAGGATTCCCAGCCAAATTTGGCACTTCTATAATAATCCAGTCGAATTGTGCTTTTAGCAGGAAAGTTTTGGGGTAGTTTTGATTTCTTTAATTTTTTATGTTTTTGGGGTGCTGAATCCGAATTTGAGGTTTGCTAACAAAATTTCGAGACGGAACATAGAAAAAAACTACACAAAAAGAATAAAAATCTCATTCTTGGTCAGTTTTTTGCATTTTACTCGGAAACTATCAACTTTTCTTGAAAAACCTTTCCATACGAAATGAAAATACATAAAATTTCCTACAAATTGTACTATCACAGCTTGATCTGCGACAACCTGTTCTGGCTCAAATTATAGTTTTAAAGGAGGTATTTTCTATGACTCAATAAATGAAAAAAAAATAATTTTTATGGTTCCGATGATGCGATCCTTTTGAAATTTTGCATGAACATTCAGTATATCAGTCTCGATTCATAAAAAATATTTCACTCGAATCGGATGTCTTGTTATGGAAATATGAAGATTCTTCTTTTCAATATTCCAATTGAATTTTCTATGGTCCTGTTCACACTATGGTCACACAATTTTGCATGAAGCTTATTATGAGCACCTTGCATTTGGCCGCAACATTTCATTTCGATTGGTTTCGTTTTTTCTGAGATATCGAGGAACAAAAATTTTGAATGGGCATGTTTTATGAAACAAAATATGGGCATTCAAAATGTTTGTTTCTCAATATCTCAGACAAAATGAAACCCATCGAAATGAAATGTTGCGGCCAAATGCAAGGTGCTCATAATAAGCTTCATGCAAAATTGTGTGACCATAGTGTGAACAGAATCATAGAAAATTCAATTGGAATATTGAAAAGGAGAATCTTTATATTTCCATAACAAGACATCCGATTCGAGTGAAATATTTTTTATGAGTCGAGACTGATATACTGAATGTTCATGCAAAATTTCAAAAGGATCGCATCATCGGAACCATAGAAATTATTTTTTTTTCATTTATTGAGTCATAGAAAATAACTCATTTAAAACTATAATTTGAGCCAGAACAGGTTGTCGCAGAACAAGCTGTGGTAGTACAATTTGTAGGAAATTTTATGTTCTTTCATTTTGTATGGAGATGTTTTTCACGAAAAGTTGATAGTTTCCGAGTTATAAGCAGAAAACTGCCAAAGAATGAGATTTTTTCTCTTTTTTTGAATTTATTTCAATGTTCCCTCACGAAATTTTGTTAGCAAACCTCAGATTCGGATTCAGCACCCCAAAAAACATAAAAAATCGAAAAAATCAAAACTACCCCAGAACTTTCCTGCTAGGGGTTCTTTTGAGCACAAATTGACTGGACTATAACAAGATATCCTATTCTAGTGAAAATCATTTTGTGGATGAAAATTGATATACTCAATGTTCATACGAAATTTGAAGAAGATCGCATAATCTTAACTATAGAAAATTCAATTGGAATATTGAAGAGAAAAATCTCTATATTTCCCTAATAAAATATCCTATTCAACAAAATTTATTTTGTGAATGAAGATTGATATACTGAATGTTCATGCAAAATTTCAGAAAGATGGTAAAATCAGATCCATAATTGGATATTTGAAAGAAGAACTCTTATATTTCCATAACTAAAAATCCGATTAGGGTGAGATTTATTTTATGAAGATTGATATGCTGAATGTTCATGCAAAATTTCGAGACGATCGCATTATCTGAACTATATAATTATTTTTTTTTCAATTATTGATTTCTCACCTATGTCGTTTTTCGAATAATTTCCAGAATATAATTCCGATTGTGCTGAGATTTTGCATCCATATACTCTGCATGAATCTCAAGCCCTGTACAAAATTTTGAGATAATTGCATTATTGCCCCACCAATGAACAAGCTCTCGAAAGTACCTGCACAATTTGTTTCTTGAATTTTCTCTTTTGGGAAATGAACCCAACATATGAGTGGAAGGACACATTTCAATGTACTATTATTGGAAAAACGTGTTTTGCAGCAGGGTCCTTCGAAGTCCCAAGACCAAAGAGACGGTTGCGTTTCTTAAAAGTTCAAAACATTCTTCAAGAAAACAATATCTAGAGAATAAACAAGCTTAGTAAACTTAGCAGACAAGTATCCAAATGAGCACATTCAACTTTTTAGTATTTGACATTAGCCCTTCAGGAAGAATGGAAGGAAATGACTGAGAATTTCATTAATGACTTGATTCGTAGGATTCACAGGTAGATTTGGCTTCTACATAACAAGATATCCGATTCGAGCGAAAATCATTTTGTGAACGAAAATTGATATACTGAATTTTCATACGAATCATCTGAACTATGAAAAATTCAATTGGAATATTGAAGAGAAGAATCTCTATATTTCCATAATAAAATATCCTATTCAACAACAATTATTTTGTGAATGGAGATTGATATACTGAAAGTTCATGCAAAATTCTTGAAAGACCGCATAAGCAGAATCATAGAAAATTCAATTGAGATATTGAAAAGAAGAACCCTTATATCTCCATAATTAAAAATCCGATTCGGGAAAATTTATTTTAAGAAGATTGATATTCTGAGTGTTCATGCAAAATTTCGAGAGGATCGCATCATCTGAACCATATAATTCATTTTTTTCTATTATTGATTTCTCACATATTTCGTTTTTCGAATAACTTCCAGAATATAATTCCGATTGTGCTGAGATTTTGTATTCATATACTCAGCATGAATCTCAAGCCCTGTTCAAAATTTTGAGGTAATAGCATTATTGCCCTACCAATCAACAAGTTCGCAAAATCACTTGCACAGTTGTTTCTTGAATTTTCTCTGTTGGGAAATGAACCCAACATATGAGTGGAATGACACATTTCAATGTACTATTATTGGAAAAACGTGTTTTCCAGCAGGGTCCGAGTTGCACGTGTTATATAATCCTATAAGGTATCAGCGTAAATGATATAGATGAATCGAAATAGAAAATGATTGAAACTGTAACGAAAATAGGCGAACAGGCACGTGTCCTGGGACAGTAACATATCGGTATGCTAAACGAGCTATCAGAGTAGGCGCTGGTCACGTTTCACACCTTCAATTCACGTGTTGCTGCCGTACGTTTGAAGTTCCGTTGCGTAACGAACCACTTGTAGAACGGTCTTAATTATTCCATCGATTGGCTAGTTAAATAACATAGATGTAACATAGTACAGCGTAGGTTAACTAGAACAAAGATTTACCGTTAGTTGCATATTAACTTGCATAGATTATGCGGAATAATGGAAAAATCAGCCAGTTACAAGGCAGCTTAGGGTTAAATCCGAGGACAAATTCTTGACAAGCCGATTTTTCAGGATACACTCCTTGGAAGTCCGTTACAGAGCTAATGAAAATCATTTTACTTTCTCCTGTTCAACTTGTTACCTTCTCATACGGATATGTAACCATGGCCTTCATAATATTTATATAATTATTTGAATAACTGTATAAAGATGGTTTATGCTGAGGTCACGTGTTAACTTTACCTTTATTCTCATTTCTCTTCAATAACTTATACCTTTTCCCACTAGGATATTTCATTCGAAATTGATATAATCCAGGGGTGAACTTCTTGATGAGATTCACAATTTACACATTACTGACGATAAACTTTGATATCTACCAATCATCGAGATATATTAGAGAAAAGACGCTATGACATACAATTGGGTAAGGAAAAATAGTACCACTGGGCGGGGCTAAGTCGGTGACCAATATGGTGGAAAGTTCAGGGTTGAATTAAGTTGCCAGTTTTTCTGTTCACAAATTTCGCCCAAAAAATACGATCTGTTGGGTCTTTAGGAAACCTATTCAAATAAGGTCAATTGAATATCAAATAAACAATTTTTCTTCACATATACAAAGTTATCATATCACCAAGACAGTCTTGCAAAAGTTTCGAATGCGGATCTGTTCTGTACTCATCCCTACCTGTGATATGTTTTTCCTCTAATTTTCTTCTTATCTGTCTATTCTCTGCTTTACAGCACTGGATAATATTTTATTGTATATTATTGAGCAGAAAAAACACAATTCAACTAGAAAAAGGCCCAAGAATCACAATTCCTCCAGAAAATTCAATGACTGTCAAATTTGAAGTTAAGGTGGTAGTAATATGGCGGATCTGATACCACGTTTTTTTCAATGATGGCAACTCATACTATACTATTCTATCCCTATGCTACCAATTATAAAATATCGAATTTCAACTCATACTATACTATTCTATCCCTATGCTACCAATTATAAAATATCGAATTTCAACATAGTAGAGTAGAAAACGAATTCGAAACAGAGTATCTCGAATATCTTCCAATTTAGCAAAAGTATTTCAAAAGAAGAAAATTGGAATGGGGCTCACTATACACACACCGTCTTGTTCACCTCTATGAACTCTCAACTTGTTGAACGTAACATGATACATTTTTGTGTGTGCAATAAACCAGCAAAATATATTTCTTGTTCGGGAATAGAGGTCTATTCGAACGTTTAAATATTCCGCGGACTTCAGTAAGGCGCATAGTGTCCCTTTTCCTGAAAACCGGCAGTGTTTTTTCGGTGCCTGGTCGACCTAGAGTGACATCTGCAAAAGGAAAGAACCGCTTGAATCAAAAATATTTTACTATATATTCAGACAATTACAGTGGAGGAACTCCAACGAATTTCTGTATGTTGAACAATTTATAAGACTTTCCATACCCTGGAGATTTGACAGTTCAGACCTAAAATGAAGAGTGAACCCGAAACCATAGGAGTTCAAGAGAAGTATAGGAAAGAACTAGCAACAGAAATACACACATAAGGGCGATATAGCCATTCACTCAGATAGTCTAGCTGCTATTAAAGTACTGAGCTCATACGCCATCGACTCAATGATGATTTGGCAGTGACGGAATAAATTCAATGAGGTAGGCAAGAAAAATAAGGTCTTTTTAATATTAGGAAATCAAAGGAAACGAAGAAGCCAATACACTTGCCGAAGACGACCCACGAATGCCACCCATTGGCCCAAAAGCCTTCTGTGTTATAGAAAAATGTACTTATAAGAAGGAGTTTTTGGAGAAGGAGAAAGTCGAAAGGGAAAAACTCTGACGGAATATCCCAGGGGTGGATCATTCCTTTAAGTTCCTTCGGAACTTTGAAACAGCAAGATCCAAAAGGTATCTTGATGAGAAATAATTACACCTCCTCACTGGCTTTCTTACAGAACACTGCCGCCTCAGGAGGCACCTGTTCAGGATGGGGTTATCTGACACTGATGAGTGTAGTTTCTGTAGGGTGGAGGAAGAAACCCCCATTCATCTAGTCACGGGATTCTTCGCCGAGCCTAAATAAAGAATGCTTTCGGCGAGAAACTTGTAGGAGTGAGAAATTAGCCTCGTTTAAGCCTTCACAGATATTGAGTTTTACCAGATCTCTGGAACTAGAAGGCGAGCTGTAAAGGTGTGGCGAGAACAGTCCTGTAAGGGGGCACAATAGACCTTGTGGTTGCACCCTTGTCACCCCATAGAAAGACTCGATGAATGTAGATTCTGTGGAGCAGAGGAGGAAACACCGAAACTCGTAACTAAATGTCTGGCCATCGATTCACAACGAAGGGAGTGCCCGGGTAAGGAAATTATCTGGGGCGTGGAACTTCATAATCACTTGAATTTCCCTAGTTTCCAAGGTTCATCAAGAATCTGTGAGCTACAAAGCATTGCCATAGACAGCTCAAGGTGGAAATTTCTTTTTAGACCATTAAATCGAACTGCACGAGTACCTCTTCAATGAACCTCACTAGCTTTTGGGAAGCGTCTTTGGGCTTTGATGTACATCTCCACATCGTGCAGATAAGAGATGCCACTCTGTATGCTGCCGAGGTATAAATCAGTGATCTAGCAGGATCTTAACTCACATTGGGATCAGCAATTGTCGGTGTTGATGTTTCAGCTGTGAGACACTCACAACCTTATGTTTGCGAAAAGACGTTTCGTCTCTGTCACACCATTGAAATACTCTTCAGTATGGCTCACTCAAAGAAGGCATTGCCACAGACGCTGACTGCGTTCAGCGAGTTCAAGGCCTGAATTAGCCAGAATGACATCTGGAGAGAAACGCGAAAATCTCAGTTTCCCTACAAGTTATTTTCAGTAGGACGGCATTGAACTTAAAAAATTCCACGAGGATATACAGCATTGACGCTGACGTTTGTAAAACGTTTCGGGTGAATTATTCATAAGGCGATGTGACCTCTATTGTGACTAGAGTAATACGACTCGTATTGAGCTATTACTGATCACTGTTATAGTGACTGTATTTTCACAGTAGTTACATGGTTTCTATTGATTCATGACGATCACGTGGTATGATTTGAGGTAAATATCAAATTTCGGTGACAAGCAGATATCGACCAGATTTTGTTGTCATTGTATTCATTGAGTCATCCTAAACAACATTAGTAAAACCAACAAGGGGGCGCTCTGTCTTAGTTTAGAAAATATAGACCCCCAAAGTTCCAAAAATGTTCCATCTTTACGTCACTTTCTTCTTATTCACTATAAAACCACAAATTATCTGCTCCAATTTAATCTATAAATCACCTTCATATATTCCAATAACTAGTCGATTAGGTTGATTTCAGGTATATTCAAGAATTAATGCAGAAACATCGAAATTCTAGAGGTACAACATATCCACAAAATCTAAGGAAAGCCCGCCGTTCTTCATGGTAAGTCTGGCACCACTGCTTCGTCCTTCTGCGAGGGACATATCAAATGATGGCGGGATTTACAGGAAGGCATCGTATCATATTTGCGCTAATGAATCTGCCACAGTGCCAAATATACCATTAAAAACGGCGGGCTTTCCTTAACCCTAGATAACGGGACTTGTTTCAACACGTCATTGCGGGACTATCCTGAATTTTACGGCGGTCGACAAAACATTCATTTTACGAAAAACCTTTCGAGAAAAACTCACGACAAGTGCTAAAAATTCTTCATTAAAAAATTAAAAACCAAAATATAATAACAAAATTTTAATTCCTATTCATCATCACTGCATTTTTTGCAACTGTATCTGCGGTGCTCTCCACATATCGGATGTCAACATTGTCCACAATAAGTTTTAGTCATCCTTTTTTTGTACTAGGCAGAAGAAACAAGTTTTGCGCTTTTTTTCCTGAGGAATTGCAGTTTTTGAATAATTTTGAATATTCAGAATTAGACCAATATCTTGGCGGATATTTCGCCTCAAAGTTGGAGTCGATAATGTTCGTCTCATCCATGGCTCAGCAAGGCGACGACTCAAATCTATCGTATACTGATATCGTGAATGAGGTTTTTCTTTGCCTCCTCAAAGTATTTGTTGAATAGAGCACGAAGGAGTTGATGCAGGCCATACTTATATATATTTACATTTATATTTATCTTCCTCCATAGTTTTTCGAATTTTTTGTTCTAATTCTTCCTGAGATAGTGGCCGTTTTGAAGCCATTCTGCTGAAAAGACATATCTTCTAAATGTTACACGTAAAAAAATAACTCACATTTCTCCTAATTACAAAACTGATGTTCACAAATATAAAACGAGAAAAAAAATCGCGCGAAAACTAACTAACGTTAATACGGGACTATCGTGAAATTGACGAATACTGGGTCAAAATCTGCAATTCAACTGAAAATGTTGCGATTTTTTGTACACTAGAGCCCAGCAAGCAACTAAATAGGAAGGTACTGAGAGTTTTACCTCGTTGCGGTATCCTGAAGTAAACGAAATATCACGAAAAATATTGACCATCGTAAATTTTACGAATGTCCCGTTATCTAGGGTTAAAATTTGTGGATATGTGGTGCCTTTAGAATTTCGATGTTTCTGGATTAATTATTGAATATACCTGAAATGGATCCGATCGAATAGTTATTTAAATATTTGAAGGTGATTTGTGGACTAAATTGGAGCAGTGGCTTTATAGTCAAAAAAGCGACATGAACATTTTTGGAACTATGGGGGTCCATATTTTGTGAACTAAGACTGACTGCTACCTCTTGGTTCCACTAATGTTGTTCAGGAAGACTCAATGAATACAATGGCATCAAAATCTGGTCGATAGCTGCTGGTCGACGAAATTCAAATATTTACCCTGGAATCAAAGCCCTGAATTTTTTGAAGTGTTCAGATTACACGGTTTATTCTCGCGGCTGGCTGGTGAGACAGAACTCCCCTCGACCTCGGATTATTCATTAGTGAGTTCAATTGAATCGTTTGAAAACCCTCTTCGCTCAAAATTCAAAACTAACAGACCTTTGGGCAAAACTATAGCACATTGTTTCGTCAGGAAAAGTACTGAATTAAGAATATTTCTGGAACTAGAAAAATCACTAGAATTATCAATTCAGGAAACGGAATGTTAGCACAAAATTCATACAACCTTTGAAAAAAAAAGATTCTACAAGCCGAAACAATACATTAACAAGATTCGGAGATCGACTTCTCATACCTCGCCATAGTACTGATTTGTTCAGAAGATCGTTAATATACAACGCGACATCGATTTTGAACTTGCTCCCAAGTGAGTTTAGGACAATGAGCGTGAATAAGTTCGAATTCAAATTCAAGCTTTATGGGTCAGCAAAACCTTCAATGATTCATCAAGACCTTTCTGGTGGCTTTGGCATGTATTGGGGAATTCATGTTTCTGTTTAGTTCATTTTGTAGTATTGTTTGAGTGCAGACATTGTCTTGAAGATATTGTTTTTTTGTTTGATTATATGTTTCTTTTCAATTCCCACGTTGTGGTGTGGTTGAGTATGAATAGCCTGGCTAAATTTCGCCACTCCATAGCTTTTTGTAATCCACATTGATTCACTGATGAAACTTTTATTTGTAACTGGATAATATACAATAAAGACGATTTATTATTATTATTATTATACCATACTATAGGTAAACTATAAGTAATAGTGGAGAACGATCATTAGAAACTAAACTGGGACCGCACTGTACTAAACTAACTTAACAGTTGCCTATAACAAACCAGATTCTAGTGAAGAAGAAAGAGAAGAAAACCATCCTTATAGACGTAGCTATAACAACAACCTACGTCAAAAATACGTAGAGAAAATATCGAAATATAGGGATCTAGTACTTCAGATCAAAAGGCAATGGGGAATGTATAGTACCAGAACCATTTCCATTCTCATATCAACCACAGGTTTTATTCCTGAGAACTTCAAGTCCAATCTCAAACAGATAGAATTGAAAACCTTTTCAAAGTAAGGCAAAAAGCAGTACTTCTCGGTACTGCTAGAACGGTAAGGAAGTTTGAAGGTCACAATGGACACGAGGAACAACCATGGAGGGAAATATTGCTAGACCGACTACCAGGACATCAACTGAGAATTCACGGGCCAAGGAACGAAGGACGAACAACCCAGGACCCAGGAGTGGAAGAACACCGAACATCACAGAGCTCAACCCCCTGATACTTACTATCCGGGATGAGTGAATGTTCCTCTCAGCAGGGAGTGTGATAGCCGATCGCTAGGGGGTGTGAGAAATCACACCCTTTCTACGCTAACACAAGTCGATGATAATGATAATATACTTTATTTGCCAGAAGAAAAGAGGAATTAAAATAGCGTTACGTGAAATATTTCTATGAATTCTCCTCTGGAAGTTCCATTGAACTTGGCGAAAAAGATACGGATCGTATCAAGTGGGCAATGAGTAACATTTCGATTTCCAGCAATCATAATATAATTAATAAACAACTTATGTCATAATTTTGATACCGGCTTCTATTTTCGTTAATATTGAAACGATAAATAGTAACAATGGAATTAAAATGATGTATGAAATGCTTTGTTTACAAAACAATGTAGCCCTTATCAGGAATGTCCTCACGAGGATGGTCACTTTTTATCAGGGTGCTGTGAATAATGACCATGCATTGAGCATGCGGATCAAGGTACATTTTTTTATATATTTCACAATTTCCACACGTCCTACGATATATTTTCGAGTTGGAACAAAAACAGCGAAACAACGACCTTTATCAGGTTGATGGAAAATATTCAGTGTGGTTTATGGATTAGATAATATTCCGCAATATTATTTCAATACGATTCAATTTGTTGACATAGTTGGTGACCTGAAATTCTTGATCATGAAACATTCATTGGAATATCATTTGGGCTATTCCTTTCATTTTTGCTTCTTGTATGCAACTTTAGGAGTACATTCTAAAAACTTGCAATTTTCATAAAAGCAACATTCGTAACTTTTCGAGAATTTTCGTCATTTTTGACAGTTCTCAGAAAACAATTACCGATGAGTTTTATCTATTCCGACTGAATCAGTTTCCAAACAATTCATATGATCTTTTTTGAGCTGAATCTTGTATTTCAGATTGTTTTGAGATCAACAGACGGTTGGAATTTTCAGAAATTGAAATAGAAGCTAATTCCTTTAATTTTTTACGTTTTAGATTTTCTAAAGAACCTACACTCGTCAGCGTCCGATAATCACATCCTCAACAGGTGCTTCCTGAGGCGACAGTGTCCTGTAAGAAGGCCAGTGAGGTGGTGTAATTGTTTCTTACTAAGATCCGAATATCTTTTGGATCTTTTGTTTCAAAGTTGTTGTTTCAACTTTTTTTCCTTCTCGGCTTTCTCCTTCTCCAGAAACTTCTTCTTATGGGTTCATTTACCTATACAACAGAAGGGTTCTGGGCCAATGAGTGACATTTGTGGGCTCTCGTTGGCAAGTGTATAGATCTCTTTGTTTCCTTATTTTTCTTGCCTACTTCATTGAGTTCGTTCCGGCACTCCCAGATCATCTTTGAGTCGATGAGGTGAGAGCTCAGTGCTTTAATAGCAGCTTGACTATCTGAGTGTATGGCTATATCGCACTTCTGATTTATATCTAGAAATCTTTCAATAGCTAAGATTACCGCTTGAAAGACGCTCATACAGAAGCCTAGCAACAGTGCACACTTGGTACTTGGCCCTTATATCCCAGCGACAGCTCCTGTAGAGATTTTGGAACCATTTGTATACCATTTACGGTATTTCTCTTTGAGGTTATAGTCAGTGTATTCCCGTTCTCATTCCTCTCTTTTACTTATCAATGTCGCCTCAGGACATTGTCCTGTAAGAAAGCCAGTCAGAAGGTGTAAGTGTTTCTTACTAAGATCCAGATATCTTTGGGATCTTCCTGTTTTAAAGTTCCGAAGGAACTCAGTGGAACTACCCATTCCAGGGAGATTCCGCCAGAGTTTTTCCATATCGGCTTTCTCCTTCTCCAGAAACTCTTTTTTATAGGTCCATTTTCCTATACCACAAAAGGTTCTGGGCCATTGAGTGACATTCGTGTGCCCTCTTTGGCAAGTGTATTGGCGTCTTCGTTTCTTTTGGTTCCCGAATGGCCGGGAACCCAGATTAAAAAGACCTTATTTTTCTTGTCTATCTCATTGAGTTTGTTCCGGTACTGAGTGTTTGGCTATATTGCACTCCTGATAGTTTTTTTCTAGATTTATATCTAGACCTCTTTCAATAGCTTATATTTCCGCTTGAAAGACGTTCATACAGGAGCCTAGCGACAGTGCACACTTGGTACTTGCCTTGTATAGCCCTGCGCCAGCTCGTGTAGAGGTTTTGGAACCATCTGTATACCATTTTACGGTATTTTTTGTAGTCAGTGTATACCAGTTCCCATTTCTCTCTTTTACTTGGCAATGTCCTGAAGTTCTTCTCAGTGCTTACTTACTCATAGCTCCAGTGATGCACACACAGGCAAGCCTCTGTACTTTATCGAGCCTTTTCCTCGTACTCACAATGTTTTACAATAGAACTTAAGAGCGCAGTGAAATGTGTCTCTCTAATCTACAATCATTCATAGGTACTAGGTACAAGAATTTCTGGTTTTTGTCTCTCGATATCATTGTTACAAATCCTAATGTGGACTCAGTTTCCGAGGAATCTTTTAACGGCAATATATCGTTCAATTTGCAGATTCACACTTATCGTTTCTGTGAACAAACTGCAGGTGCCACATGACGCTGAGAAAAAGAAAATAATTCCAAGGCAAGGATCTCGAACTACATACAATTATTTATAGCGTTTAAATACCAATGCGATGAAACCGCACAAACAATGTGTAATGATATTATACAGAATCATAGAAAAAAGGTGTTACAATGGTGAACAATCGAGTAGCCATATAATTCGATGTGGTACCGTTAATTTATAGAATTAGTGGTTCACTTAATAGAAACCATTATTTACACATCAGAAACATTTTCACGGAATTATTTCATGCTCGTTTTATAACCTTTTAAACAATCACGATTATTAACTGAGGATGATAGGATTTGAGGCCTACTGAAACTGAATAAAGTATTATTTTCATTTGGTCATTGGTTTTTCGAAAATGTATTCGACGCGCAAACTGATTTTTGTTTGATTTTTTGTAGGTACGAATTCAAACACATTTTTTCAATCAAAAATTATTTTCAATTCATACCAGTGGCGTCTGTACAGACTTCTTTCGGAATAAATTATATTAATCTTCATTTACAATATAAATTTCACTTGAATCGGATATCTTGTTATAGAGATATGAAGATTCTTCTTGTCAGTATTCCAATTGAATTTTTTATTGTTCTGATGATGCGATACTCTTGAAATTTAACATGAATATTCAGTATATATTGATATGGTTTCGTGAATTTCTATTTTGATTTATTTGATAGTTTAATTGTTTGAGAAATTACACAATCCATACAATCTCTTGAACTATTTTGTATTGAATTATTATACTCTTTTTCAGGATGGATTCTAGTGAAGCAAATTTTGTGACTTTTCTCTAATTTATTTATTTCTGACTGACAGTTCTTTTCCATGGTAACATTAATCTCATTTTTTCATCCTGCCTACTTACATTAATCAAACTCTTAAAATTATAAAATTGGATCATATCAATTCCCCTCAAATTTATTTCCATTTTGTTAAATTTAAAAAAAAAATTGGTAAAATGGAAATAAATTTCATATAACACTGCTAATTATTCTTTGGTCTTCATACAATAAAATTATTTTGAATATTTTTTTCCTTAATCTATTTGATACTCTTATATTCATAATATATGCCATTCCCTTCATTTGGTTGAAATTCCCATCAAATTCCCTTTGTCATTCTTTCAATTGTCTGATGAATGATCTCTTTGTGATTTTTTTTTAGGTTTGTCATAGACTTCTTCAACAATTTCTGACACTTCAATTATTTCCATTTCTTCTTCATAAAAAAATACCATACTCTGAACAGGCCTTTCAACTAACACCACACTGCAATCTGGATCAACAATATTATAGTCCATTTCTACCACTTTTATTTCGGTTAATTTTCCTAAATTAATTTCATTAATATTTTCATTTCCAAGTTTGTTCCCCTCAGCATTATTTTGTATTTCGCTTTCTATCTTTTCTGTAAATTTTTCAAACAACTCTCTTGAGTTATTTTCCATTCTTTGGAACATTTTTCTTGAATTATTTTCCATTTTCCTCTCCATTCTTACGAATATTTCATCCATGTTCTTTTCCATTGTTTCTAATTTTTCATCTATTTTCCTTTCCATTTTTTCCATTCTCTCTCCATTTTCTTCCATTTTCTTTTCCATTTTTTCTATTCTCTCTCCATTTTCTTCCATTTTCTTTTCCATTTTTTCCAATTTTTCAAATATCATTTCTAATATATTATTTTCCATTAGTAGAAATCCAGCCACTACGTTGGGCGCCATTTGATATGGTTTCGTGAATTTCTATTTTGATTTATTTGATAGTTTAATTGTTTGCGAAATTACACGATCCATACAATCTCTTGAACTATTTTGTATTGAATTATTATACTCTTTTTCAGGGTAGATTCTAGTGAAACAAATTTTGTGACATTTCTCTAATTTATTTATTTCTGACTGACAGTTCTTTTCCATGGTAACATTAATCTCATTTTTTATCCTGCCTACTTACATTAATCAAACTCTTAAAATTATAAAATTGGATCATATCAATATATCTTCATTCAAAAAAATGGATATCACTTGAATCGGATATCTTGTTACAGAAATATAAAGAATCTTCTTTTCAATATGCCAATTGAAGTTTTTTGGTATTGTTAACTCATGGTCACAACATATTTCATGAGGCTTAATATGAGCATCTTGCTTGTGGCTGCAAAATTTCATTTCGACTGCTTTCGTTTTGTCTGAGATATTGAGTAACAAAAACTTCAAATTGCCATATTTTATGGAACACCCTGTACGATTTGTCTAGTTAACAAACTTAACTGAGGCATTCAGTAACCGAACTCACCCTGAAAATCCCAAGTCTCTAGGACAATTGCTTCAAAAGTTATCGTGCTAACGGATGACCACGAACTCGTCATCAGGGAATCGAACCCTATCGTTTGAGACCATTTTCGGCTCAAAAAGTTAGAAAATAACAGACATTTGGGCAGAACAATTTAGCATTCGTTTAAGTAGAACGATGGGAAAATGGAATTATGTATAATCTAACTAGTAAACGGCACAGATCAGTGAAAACCATATTAATTAATAACGAATTCATCATTTTACATTAGAAACAACTAGTGAGCCCACTGATCAACCTTTTAACGTAGATCAATATTTTCGGGTAGATCATTGCTTGAAATGCAAATTTCAAGTACTATTATGCACATTGGTAACATACTTCGTTCTTCCTCGTAATTTAAAATTAATAGTAATTATTATTCTTTCAATATGAACAACCGCGAAAAAGCTCTAGACTTCAAGTCACAGTACATCTCTCTTTCATGAGCATATTCGACCAAAAACCAGAGCAAATGGAGAACACATTGTAGAGCCAAATCATACAAATATTACATCATTTTGTTAATTATAAACAAATATGAGGTAACGAAGTCGAAGTATTTCATGGAAATCATTATTCATACATATTATCTTGGTAACCAAGAATCATTATCAGAAGGTGATTCATATGATCTTTTTAAACTTGAGGTCCATCACGAATAGTGAATATTGATTTATATTGGAAGAAAATAATGCGAGCCTTTATTTTTCGTCTATTCATTTGCGAATTCAATTTTTTTCTTGTTAAAATCTCAAAACTTAAGAACGATGAAGAACGACTTCAAATCTTGAAATTTCCAAAGTTAAGTTAATATTTGAGTAGGAAAGTTGAATTGTTGAATGAAAAGAATGAAACGAATAGCTCTCAGGAAATGAAAATTTGAAAATTTGATTTCCCAATATGAACAAGCGCATACAAGCTTCTGACTTCATGCCAGGGCTCTCTTGGAATACGAACAATGTAACAACCCCCACCGTCTTCACAAAAAATAAAAATATAATATACACAGTAATACAATCGTTCACTATAAATTTCTGAAATTTGGATATATTGATGAAAAATCCAAAATTTAATGAAGCATATTTACGCATAAACAATACAACCAAATCCTTCAATGTTAATATTAATAGTTCTACGAATGCCCGCCGTGGCGCTGCGTTCTTAGTTTCAGATGCATATATTCGAATTTGATAACCATATGTTTGTATTCAATCACTGTAATAAGTTTACTACAATACCATTTTAACCGAATTTCATACCATCCCTTGTATTGGAATATAACATAATAAATTCGATAACATAGAGGACAAACTCTATCAGTGATTCGATTGGTTTGTTATATTCATCGCGCTCATAATCGTATTTTCGAGAGAAGTAATTAAATATTGAGCATCAAAGCAAACATAAACGGATTCGTCAAGCTATTCAGATCTGAATTTTCAGAATACTGCATCTCATATTATTGAATTTACTCTAAAATTCCAAAAAAACTACCGCCCCAAAAAATCGAAGTATATTACTGGAAAATATTGTACTCATTTTTTTCATACCACCTCATCATTCGTGGACATCATCGAGAACAATATTTGAAGTTTATATTTACACATTTAAAAGATGATATCTGGCAAATGAATAAATGATGTCCATTATTGTCAATACCCTGAGCTAAGCAATCTATGTTCCATAGAATGAATATTTAAAGATATTGATAGATATGCTCAAAATGGTTTTGACAGAAGAAAAAAGATCTTCTATGATTCTTTCTACAATTTTCAGCTTCAGAAGAGTTCGCTTTTTCAATAAATACTTTGCAATAATGAAATGAATTACTCAGTTATAAAAATGGTTGTTTATTCGAATTTGCATTTGGCAGATATACAATTTATTATGAGTTATGAGATCTAAAAAATCTGTGCGAGTAACATCTACTTTGTGCTCCACCGTAAAAAATCAAAAACTTTCAACCGCCATCGTCTTCCAAAAGCTGTATCTTCTGAGGGGGTCGATTCCGAAAAAAAATTATATGAACTACCCTGCTTATTTTCATCGAGGAATCATCTCCCGAAGTCCCTGGCATGTTTACAGACACCCTTATATGTGGTACAAAAAGGAACAAATTCAGGACAGATATTGTTTCGGATTATTTTTTCTTTTTAATTTTTTTTATATGTCCCAGCCATGTTTTATGGAATATCTCAGTTTCATTTTTTTGACACATAAGCCCTTTTGTATTTCCACTCTTCAATAATGAACACCGTTTGCCGGATATCATCTTCAAAACTGAGTGAACATGAACTTTGAATGTTGTACTCTATGATGGAGGAATAATTGAATCCATATTTGCATAATTTCAGTTAAATTCAATTTGCAATTCAGCAAGGCTGTCTGAACCCTCCAGTATTTCAAAATATTCGAGACTATTTTCAAGATCTGCTGTTTACTGAAACCTGTGAATGTTTTCTAGAGTAAAACAAATGAATATCGACGCAATAAAGTTGATTACTCCAAAAGGAGAAGTCAAACGTAATGGAGAGTTGAGTCGTTGGAAACAACATAAACGAATACATTCAAAAGAGGTCAGATCAACTCATGGCCAGGAATAGGAAGTCTCCTCGATTACTATAAAAATCCAAGTAACCTCGCAGTTGCCGTTTCAATTATCTGTCACCTTGCCAAAGCTTCCTTCATCGGTAAATATGATGTGATTGTCTCGTTGCATTTCCTTATTATATCAGTATGTTACGAATTCTCAGGTGAACCTTGAAGAAGTAGACCTTCTTGCATGCATCAACTGCAATGCTGCACTTTGAAAACAATCGGCTATGAGCTCATTTTTGTTTTCCCTCTGACTGAAATGAAACAATGAGTTTATACTCAGATATTTCAATGAATTGAACTGTTTTTTCATCATTTTTGAGCGCTCGTTCTACTTAAACGAGTACTATATCGTTTTGCCCAAATCTCTGTTAATTTCAGAAATTGATATGTAAATTTTTAAAATTTATAAATTTTACATTTAGTAGGAGAGCTGGCACGAATTTTAGAGTAGGTATTTGAGACAAGCTGAAAACTTGTCAGATACCTCTCCTATTATATCCCAACTCGGGATTGCAGATCTGGCTGGTGAGTAGCGGGGCTAAATCAACCCCTACATTTTTAATGGCCTGGCAGGTAGAAAGCCCTACCGAAATGATCTGTCTTTTTGGGAATCTTATTTTTTAGTTATAAGTAACAATCCATTAAAATTTCAAGCTGCCTCAAAAACATTTTTTATAATTTTTTGCAAAATATTTTTGCACGCGTCTGGCAATGTTAAAACCCCGATTAAATTATTTGGCTTATTTTTTTTAGTATTTATGAAGCATTACACTCCAACATATATAAATTGCGTATTGCCTCAAATATATTTTTGGGAAGAAAAAAAATATTTTTAAAAATGCAGGGGTTGATTTAGCCCCGCTACTCACCAGCCAGGTCTGCAATCCCGAGTTGGGATATAATAGGAGAGGTATCTGACAAGTTTTCAGCATGCCTCAAATACCTACCCTAAAATTCGTGCCAGCTCTCGGACTAATTTAGTGGCAAGATTGATTTAATGATAAGAGTTTCTGTTTTTTGTTGCCATTTTTAACAACTTTTTTGATTTAAGTTTTATACACCGTTATACCTTTGCCCAAGATTTTTAAATTATAGCATCCTGATGAAGGTCCCAATAGAAGGAACTAAATATAGATGTTAAGGAACAATATTTGTTTGGATTGATTAAAGCACTATGCCGAGAACCCAAATAAAAATGTCTGTGAACAGTAGCGAAGGACTTTGGGAGATGATTCCTCCATGAAAATAAACAGGGGTAGTTCATACAAATTTTTTTCGAAATCAACCCCCCTTTGAATATACAGCCTTTGGAAGGCAATGACGCGTTGGCAGTTTCAAATTTTTTTAGGGCTTCTTGAACACCGAGTCATAAAACTATACATAATATGAAACACAAAGTATATGTTACTCACACAAATTTTTTAGATCTCATAACTCTATTATTAGAGGTTGAAAATAACAATCCTATATGATTTTTGTTCAAAAACTGTTTTCGTGGGATAGATTTTCGAAAAATATGGTTATGGTTTCCCATTCAATTCTAGAGAAAAAAAATCTCCTGCAAAATTTCGATACAGTCGATACTTTTCTCGGAAAAAATGAAAACATACAAGCAGTTATGATCACTGTTAATTAGATTTCACCGTATGAGTGTTTCATAGATTGAATAATCTAAGATATTGTATGTCTATGACAGCAGAAAAAGATGTTCTATAAATCTTTCTGGAGGTCTAATTTCCGGAAGAAAATATCTTAGAATATTAATTCTATATAACATACGATGAAATGGAAAGAATAGTGATCATAACTGCTTGAAAGTTTTATTTTTCCGGGAAAAGTATCGACTTTATCGAAATTTTGCCATAGACTTTTTTTCTCCAGAATTGAATGATAAACCGTAAGAGACTTTCATTTTTCGATAATCTATCCCACGAAACAATTTTTGAACGAAAATCATAAAGGGTTGTTATTTTCAACCCCTAATAATAAAGTTATGGGATAAAAAAAATTGTGCGAGTAACATCTACCTAATGAATCAAAAAAATTAAAAAGTGTTAACTCGTCATCGATTTCCAAAGGCTGCATCTTGGAAAGGAGGTCGATTTCGGAAAAAAATTAATATGAACTACCCCTGACTATTTTCATCGAGGAATGATCTCCTTAAGTCCCTCGCATTTGTTTACAGACACCCAGTATAATATTCCAGACCTGTAGAAAAAACCGTAGCACTCCGATTCCTCTATTGAATTTTTGGATAGATATAATGATTTGCAATACGGTGGGATGATGAAAATATTTCATCCAGTGTTGCTTCCAATATTAATGTAACTTTAATTCCTTGTCAGTTGTTTAATACGTTGCTGCTATTTTCAGGTTTTGACGTAATTGAATATGGAAATAATATTGAAATGCAGCCTTGGTATTTGGTACCAGCTCATTACGTGTGCGCTTTTTCATTTATTGCAGATAATTTTATTGTCAATGCAACTGACTTATTCGTTCATTTCCCTGTTAATACAGTTGAGGTCGTTTCCCTCATTCTTGAGAAATAATCATGGTTAATTTTGTTTTCAGATGGAGGTTGTTCTGAAGATACTTGAATAATAATTATGTTGTATTGAATAGTCAGGTTTTTCAATTTGAATTTCAAGGAGAAATCAGTGAGTCGAATGTGGAATTTTAGGGCTGTAATGAGGTAAATTGAATATTCGTTTGTACTACCGGTATACCAAAGGGTTACATTCTTTTTCTAGAGGTTTTCCCAAATTGATTCGACTACGGGCGAACATTATTCGAATTATTGGCGATTTTGTTCGAACGTAGGTACAGTTTTATTTGAATGGAGATAAATGGAAAATGTGAATAGTCCTTTCTAATGAAAATTATGAATATTATAGCTACCAATTGGTTCAATTGAAGTTGACGTAAATAGAAAGAGTATCACGCTTATTTAATTAATAAAAAAAAAGAAATGCCCTAAGCAGGTGCTTTTGAGCTCTCGTTCATTGGTGGATTTATGCTGAGTAATATGAATGCTCAATCTCAGCATGATCGGAATTTTTTTTTGGAAATTATTTAAATAATGGCATATGTGAAAATTCAATGATTGAAAAAATCAAATTCTTTGGTACAGATGATGCGATCCTCTTGACATTTTTCATGAACATATAGTATATCAATCTTCATTAACGAAATAAATTTCACTCGAATCGAATTTTCTATAGTTTTGTCAACACTATGGTCGCAAAATTTTGCATGAGGCTTATTATGAGCATGTTGCACGAAGCCGCAATTTTTTTCGATTGGTTTTGGTTTTTCTGAGATATTGAGAAACAAAAATTTTGAATGGCCATTTTTTGTGGAACACGATTTGGTTGAGTAACGAACTTAACCGCGGCATTTGGGAACGGAACTCACCCTGAAAATTTCAAGTCTCTAGGACAATCTTTCCGAAAGTTATCGTGCTCACAGCCGGCCGAATGGCTGCACGGCCCCAATTGAATTTGACCATGGATCAGGAAGTCGAACCTCATCGTTTGAGGAAATTTTCGGTTCAAAATTCGAAAATGACAGACATTTCGGCAAAACGATATAGTACTCGTTTGGTAGAACGAGCGCTCAAAAATGCCGAATGGCGGATTCGGCCACACTAAAATTTTTCCGCCGACCTCGAAGTAAAAGGTGATTTTTATGTGTAAAGAATTGAACATTAATGACAACCGTGCACAAAGTATTCAGAAGCACTACGAGAAATGTCAAAACTCTTCTGGAACATAGAAACATAGAAATTTAATTATGTCAAATGTACGTTTTGTGCAAAATGAGAATGTATTTCAATCAAGAATTTATACACAATTCATGTTGGGATCGTCTCAAAAATCTTGTAATCAACTTGGTTATCAATCTAGCGACTAATAACTATTCTTTAATAATTTACTACTATATTATCAAGTGTAATACGATTTAGTCATGTATTTTTCATACAATGACGGAAATGACGGATTGCAATAATGTACAGTTGTCTCTCTCATATTGTTGAGAGTGGCTTAATTCAAGCAATATGGTAGGCAACCGAAAATAATTGAAACGAGTATTTCAGGCGGCCTGAGACACTAAATTTTCAGATGCAAGTACTGCAGGTTTTCTACCGTATTGCTTGAATTAAGCCACTCCAAACGATGAGAGAGACAACACTACATTATTGCAATCAGTGAGATATTAAGCACATTAATAAATCTCACGGATATTCCACTGCTCAACTGGCTGAATTTCCAAACCTGTCTATGGAAACAATATTTTGAGCAAAGAATTTTTATAACTGTTCAGTTCTTTTGTTGGAATTGAAGATGAACGATTTAATATTATAATTAATGTTCTGACAGAGTAAGTTTTTTCTTGGTCTGTCTTGCTATACAGTTGTCTTGCTCAGTCTGCTTTGATATTTACTGTTGTTTTTCAGTATTTTTAGATACTATTCAGTATTTATAATGTATAAAATTGATAATTTTTATTAATTTATACGAATATTATGCCGAGCTGTTTTTATATTATCTATGTCATAATTTAAAACATATTGTTTTTCATTTTTTAGCCCGAAGAAGACACAATAAAGTGCCGAAACGTCGTGAAAGAATAATTTCCTGTGTTTGTTCCTTGGACCGGTATTTCCCAACTGTGTAATAATTGATATTTGTTTTTCGATCTGAAAATTTTGCATGAACATTCAATATATCAATCTTCATTCATAAATGAATTCCACTCGAATCGGATATCTTGTTATGAGAATAAAAAGATTCTTGTTTTCAATATTCCAATTGAATTTTCTATTCGTTTCTTTGCATGAGACTTATTATGAGCAACTTGAATGTGGCCACAAAATTTTATTTCGATTGGTTTCGTGTTGTCTGAGATATTGGGGAAAAAATTTTGAATGGACATTTTCTATGGAAAACCCTGTACGATTTAGTCGTTTAATGAACTCAACCGCGGCATTTGGGAACCGAACTCACCCTGAAAATTTCAAGTCTCTAAGACAATCCCCTCGAAAGTTATCGTGCTCACGGCCGGATTGACGGACTGAATTCAATTTGACCATGGATTCGTCCTCAGGGAGTCGAACCCTATCGTTTGAAATCATTTTTGGCTCAAAAGTAGAAAATTATAGACATTTGGGCAAAACGATATAGCACTCGTTCAAGTGGAACAAGCGCCCAAAAAAAGAAGAGTATCTCTCGTAAATGTCAGCGAAAATTTAATGAATAATAATAAATCGAAATTTGTCCAAATTCCTGTGAGACAGCGCTAAAATTGATGCCAATGATTGGAAGAAATCAAAACTCTTCAACCTTTTTACCCTCCTTTCCAAGAAGGAGTTGACATAGATTGTTCAAACGTCCTGTATCAGAATAATCGAATAACGGAGTTGGTACACCAAATTCGAATTGAGCGTCGTATGAAATCATCAGCTAACGGCATCACAACTTTTACATCATTCCATATTTGTGTTACCACAATTATTAATATATATCAGCACCAGAACGAAGTGTTAAGCCATTGTATTATTCAAGAGCGAACTGATTGTTCCGATACTAGGACAAATCAGTACAGTCGAGTCAAGAAGCGAATAAATTGACCTGGTTTAGAAGTGGGTCACAGTCACACAAACGTTATAATATTTCTCTCTAGTTAGAAAATACGACCACGCTCTGTAACAATAGTTAACTGAACTGTCTATTACTGACCTAAGACTCCCTCTCTACTCGCATTGACTGTGCGTAGCTTACACTAGAGAGCTCGTTCCCACTTGGCCAATGTATATCCGTCTAACCTTTCATGCTAGCATATCTGAATCTATTGCGGTACAGTTAGTTCCACAGATTTGAGTAATCGTATCAGAAGTTTCAATGTCAAATCTACAGGCTGTGGCACGTGGCAGGCACGATATTTTATACAGTGGAGAAAATCAAAATCGAATTAATTCAGCACTTTTATTATTGAAGTATAAGACTGTAGTAATTCCTTTCACTCGGAGAAAAAATCTTTTAGACATGAAACGTTATATTTAAACGGAAATATCTTGGAGTGGAAGTCAGAAGTTAAATACCTATTACGCTGGATAATAAACTTTTCGGGAATAAGCATGTTGATACTGCTACTGACAGAGCTAAAAGGGCTCTTATGGAGTACAGACGTCTATGCGGCAACAATTAGGGTTGTGACCCAAAAATACTGCAATGGATGTACGTCATGATTGTGAGACCTATAATCACATATGGGGCAGTAGCCTGGTTTGCCAAGGAAAGTCAGGTAAGTACGATGAGAAGGCTTGATAAAGTACAAAGGCTTGCCTGTGTGTGCATCAGTGGAGCTATGAGAACGTGCCCAACTAGGGCACTTGAGGTCATTATGGATCTCACACCTCTACATCTAGTGATTGATAGGGTAGCCCATGAGGCTGTCCTAAGAATATCTGAGGAAGGTACGTGTAATGAAAGAATGAAGAATCAGAGAGTTTGGTCTTCTCTGAACAACTACATCCCATCTGCGAACCTCTCTAGTGATGCAAAATAGTGTGCACTGTCGCTAGACTCCTGCATGAGCGTCATTCAAGCGGAAATCTTAGCTATTGAAATAGGTTCAGATATAAATCGAGAAAGAAACTATCAGAAGTGCCATATAGCCATACACTCAGATAGTCAAGCTGCTATTTGAGCGCTGAGCTCCTTCGTCATCGACTCAAAGATGATCTGGGAGTGCCGGAACAAACTCAATGAGGTTGGCAAGAAAAATAAGGTCTTTCTAATCTGGTTTCCAGGCTATCTGGGAATCAAAGGAAACGAAGAGGCCAATAAACTTGCCAAAGAGGGCGAACGAATGGCACTCATTGGCCCAGAATCCTTCTGTGATATAGGTAAATGTACCTATAAGAAATAGTTTCTGGAGAAGGAGAAAGCCGAGAAGGAAAAACTCTGGCGGAATCTCCCAGGGTGGATCATTCCACTAAGTTTCTTTGGAACTTTGAAACAGCAAGATCCAAAAGATATCTGGATCTTGGTAAGAAACAATTACATCTCCTCACTGGCTTTCTTACAGGACACTGCCGCCTCAGGAAGCACCTGCTGAGGATGGGGTTTTTGGATACTGACGAGAATAGTTTCTGTGGGGAGGAGGAAGAAACCCCCATTCACCTAGTCACGGAATTCTTTGTCATCAACAATTATTGGAATGATAAGGAAGCAATGAATAGCTTTGAAGTTTATAATCATTCTTTTTTTATGCCTTATAGAAATTGTGTCTTCGACTATTAAAGGGGTTTCCAGATACAGAATAGAAAAAAGGATCAAAAATTTTAACTTGATGGTACTGAGGTGACACATACAACATAACTTATCACCTCTTTCAGGCCTTTAATTCTCATCTTGTTATTTATGAATATGATTTCAGCTGAACCCCATTAAAGAAGAAAAACGCTCTTCGTCCACGGAAATAAAAGTCGAGAAAAATGGAAGAAACTTCTAGCTCCTTTGTTATTAGGAAGGGAACAACTAAACTTGATGGAGTGATTGTTAGATGATATTGAAAAATATTGGCATCAAATTGAAAAATCAGAGATTCGCCGAAAAAACAGAAAAACGATGATAAAATTAACGTGTCGGGTTTTTCTCCGAAAATTATTCTATATTTCATAAAAACGGAAACAAATCTATTTGGGACATATTACTGCTTCTTTTGCATCAACTTTTAGCGGTGCAAAAGTCATTTTTTTTTATAAAGTTTCACCTCGATAGTTCCATTGGTCTGTCTTTTTGCTTCTTTCGGAGAGTTGGAACTGAAAATGCCAGTAGCCTGTTTGTTTGAACAGTTTTTGGGTTTCACTCTTCCTGTCATTCACTGGAACTGTTTCTTGAGTTTGTCTCTCTCGAGCATTAGTAGGGTCACAATCTGCAATGTGTATTTGCGACATGTAGCTCTTTGCATTCAGCAATTTTTGAACTATTAAACGTGAATCATGAAAAGTGTGACTTTTGTCGGGTTTTGCATGTAGACGACTGATATGTATCTACATATATGTGCTCTTGTACCATACAGAGAAATGTATGATGTACATAATATATACACAAGCTAGGAGATATACTGTTGGATACTTGGACTTTTTTTTATAAATATTTGCTCAGAATGATAATATATTCACAATACTTCATCAAACGAGGATCTGAAAATATTATCGAAATGAATAATTGCAGCTTGAGTAGGTATTGTCCTACCGACGAAGCGAGTCGCAAAAAGCAAAATTTCCTTATTTATATTGAACCTTGTAGGTGATTCTATTGACTCTGATCAAAGCGATCAATATCATTTCAACTTTAAAAATTCCATGGTCGTGTTGAAGGCTGAGAGTGGAGAGATTTGTGAAAACATCTCCATTCGATAAGAACAGTTGATTTAGAACTCATCTAAGGTATGAAAATACAAGTTCTGAAGTATTTTGCATCCTTGCTTCAGTTGAAATGATACAATATATATCAACTCTATTTGAACTCAACTTCTTTGTTTACGGTATAACAATTGAAAATGCTCTGAATCGTAATAGCATCTCAGCATTGTCACTATTTACGTATCTCAATTACAGTTTTTGCATTCCTGAATTGCGTACAGAAAAGCTGTTAGGTAAAGGTTATTTTATTATTTTTCATAAGAACAGTCGAAATATTATACACTCAACCAATTTAATTATTTCGTAATATCTATTTTGGATCAACGAATGCATCAATGCTATTAGAATTATGTATTGAAAAGTTGAAAGTTCTCAATCGAGAATGCCGATCATTCATCATTGATTGAATGGCCTTGACATCACGTTATAGCATTCATCATATATTTACGATAATTTTTTTCAATTTTATCATCATATAAATACATCAAGAACAAATGCCGAGCTTATACTGAATCCGTTTATTAATAAATAACGAAACCAATATGAAAAGAATAATGTATATTACATAATTCCATGTAGAGAGCTCAGATACTCTACAGAACTTATTATAGGTAGTTTAAAATACCAATTATTTCAGCTGGAATAAACGCATATCTACGACGGGATTTTCAATGAACATGTTTTATATATTTTTGATCATTAATTTTTATATTCTTCGGAATATGACATGAAATTTGCATGATCATTAATTAACATCCCCAAACGATAGAATAGTCAAACTCGTAATTATTCGAAAATGTTCATAATTAAAAAAAAATTAATTTTATGATTTGGCTGATGCGATCGTCTTGAAATTTTGCATGATCATTCAGTATATCAGTCTTGATTCACAACATAAATTTCATTCGAATCGGATGTCTTTTTATGGAAATATGAATTTTCTTCTTTTCAATATTCTAATTGAATATTCTATTGTTCTGTTAACATAAAATTTGCATGAGGCTTACAATGAGCATCTTGCATGTGACCGCAAAATTTCAGTTAGATTGTTTTTTTTGTCCGAGTCTGGCTGTACGGTTTGGCTGATCAACGAACTCAACCGAGGCATTTGGGAACCGAACTCACCCTGAAAATCTCAAATCTCTAGGACAATCCTTCCGAAAGTTATCGTGTTTACAGCCGGACTGCCCCACGGACAGACTTGAATTGACCAAGGAACCCTTTCGTTTGAAACCATTTTCGGCTCAAAATTCTAAAATTACAGACATTTGGACAGAACGATCGTTCAAGTAGAACGAGAGCTCAAAAAAGTAGCAATATTTCATTATTGCAGTCAGTCGTGCTTTTTGTATGATGCTGTTCACAGTAGGAATAGGAATGGTTGATGTTAACGGGATCATTCAGTATATCAGTCTTGATTCACAACATAAATTTCATTCGAATCGGATGTCTTTTTATGGAAATATGAATTTTCTTCTTTTCAATATTCTAATTGAATATTCTATTGTTCTGTTAACATAAAATTTGCATGAGGCTTACTATGAGCATCTTGCATGTGATCGCAAAATTTCAGTTAGATTGTTTTTTTTTGTCCGAGTCTGGCTGTACGGTTTGGCTGATCAACGAACTCAACCGAGGCATTTGGGAACCGAACTCACCCTGAAAATCTCAAATCTCTAGGACAATCCTTCCGAAAGTTATCGTGGTTACAGCCGGACTGCCCCACGGACAGACTTGAATTGACCAAGGAACCCTTTCGTTTGAAACCATTTTCGGCTCAAAATTCTAAAATTACAGACATTTGGACAGAACGATATAACACTCGTTCAAGTAGAACGACAGCTCAAAAAAGTAGCAATAATTTTATTATTGCAATCAGTCGTGCTTTTTGTATGATGCTGTTCACAGTAGGAATAGGAATGGTTGATGTTAACGGGACTTATGAAACATTAGCATTGTCACAGTGTGTTTGAATTGAAATGAATATAATGGAGCTACAGTGGAGCTTACCTATAACCAAACGCTAAATCCGAAAAAAAATTCGTTATACTATAGAATTTTTTCCTATAGTGTAAGTGTCGAAACAAGCAATATTTTCTTGCATTTTTTATCGTGAATACATATACATAATCAAAAAGTTGTGTAAATGCATTTCTATTAGCTGACAGGCATTTTATGCTGCTACGTATACAATACAAATCTATTCACAATTTTTTGAGCAAATGACTTGTAATTTTTGTCTTAGTTTTTCGGCGGGGTGCCAATCTAAATCAAGGCCGTCAGTATCATCTTTGCTATCGTAGTGATCTCCAACACCGCACTTGACACTTTTTAAAATGTCTTTTTCAGTTGGGAATTCAGGTGTTACAATATTAACATTAACATTAACGAAATCATTCAGAGTAACACTGTCAATATCGATAACATTTCCAACAGATTACAACGTTCAAAAGGATCTATCCGCCCCCCGTAATGATTTATGGTCGGGATGTATTACCTATGTCCGGCATAATTATCGAAAACCCCACCCTTATATATCTTTATCAGTACTCAGTCAAAAAGTGATGTTCTTCTTCTTGGAATATTTCGTTATAGAGAGAGTTAACTTCGTTTGAGAGGGTGTTTTTAACGTGGAATTTGGATTCAAGGTGCAATGACGAACGAAATTCGTTATACAGAGAAATACGTTATACAGACGTTTGCAATAGGGAAGTTCCACTGTATATGTATTTCTAGAGTTCTTCAGACTGATGTAATCTGATATCTGAGACTGGATTTTTCATGAACACATTCGATATATGTATTTTTGATCATTCATTTTTTTATTCTTTGGAATAGGGCTCCACTGAAGTAAAAGTTATACCTTCTTGGTAATAATTCTCTGCCACTATATCCTACAACCTACATATATTTGATGTGAATATGATGTGAATTTCATACGAAAAGTGGATATCATTACAGCATGAAGGATTACCAGAAAAGATCATACGAACCAATCGGGGGATGCTATGATTAACCTCGAACTCTACTTATCATGGCAATCCTCCACTCGTTTTATTACATCAGTCTGAAGAACTCTCGTCGTGCTGATTTTGATCGTGAAAGTGTATTTTCCGTTTGAATAGGATAGCGCTGATTTGACCGACTCGCTGATGTACCAGAAACCTATATTAGTTAATCACTTTCTATATTTAATTTCAACGTCTAGGTAAGCGTTCATTCCTTTCGTGGTTGTTCGATAATAGTTATCTTAAAACTTAAATAAAAATTAGGTAATATACGTTACCGTGTCCTGAATGCTGAAAACATTAATGGAGACAGATACGTAGATATTTCGGTTAACAATTCGCATTTCTTACCAGCGCTGTAACAATAATTTTATAGTGTTTTTATAGCTACAGGAGGAGTTTTGATGGTTATACCTCTATTTCACCATACTTTTTTCGTGCCTTTTTGTCGGCCTTGGGATGATTTTTGAATAATGTCATGTTCGCGATTCGAAAATTGTTTACCAACTTCCCTGCTAAGTTGGTTGACATTTATCGATTCGCGAACACGACATAATTCAAGAATCGACCCCCTGACCGATTCCGACTGAAATTTCAACGAAATGCTCATGCGCCTGGGACTATTTTGGTGCTTATTTCAGGCTTGCAAATAAATAAAACCGGGTCTATCTTTCACCCCTGAAACGTGGGGATTTCGAGCCTTTTCGTAGAAATGTCGATTCGGGTCCAATAACACCAAATTGTTTCTGTCCCTAATATTCTTTTTTTGAATTGCTCAAAAATAATTATGTTTATTACTCCTCATCTTTATTCAAAGATTCAATGTATGGGCATATTATAATAAACAAATAAATGAAGCGACATACCTGTTTCACCTATATATAAATAATTTAGACTTATGGCTTTTATTGCCTGATTTTTATTTCATCCAAGGCTTCACCTTCTATCTCCGGTGATACCATTTTTTTGTTATTTTTCAGACTAACAGTTACAGTTGCAATAATAGTTATAAGTGATTTTTTCTAATTCAATTTCATCTTCTATTGTTTGCATCATTATTTTTTCATATCGATACAGATATCATGGCATTCTTTCGAAAATATTCCAACAAAACACAAGCTTAAGGTGAATTATCAATTTCTTCAATGTTTGCAATTTTGGGATTACTTCCTGAAAACCCTTGAAACAACCCTAGAAAAGGCATGGTGTAATAGTGGGACTCATTTGGAGGAAATTTACCCAACAAAAAGCCCTGAAAAAAGGCTTGAATATAGGCATGAAAAAGAGGATGGTGTAATAGGGGTATTAATGTTTATGGCTTGGCAGTCGAGATTGTGAAACTGTATTGAAATTCTCTTAAGAAGTGTTTGGTAATATATCATGAATCGTATAAAGTATAACAACGCTTCTAAATTGTGGAATTTGAGTAAGAAATTCTTGATACTCTTTTCATCAACAAGACAAACAAATGTGCTTACCAAATATAATATTGCTGCTGTTGAACGATGTGTTGAATAAGTCGACGAAATGCCGGTACATATTGCCCTTCCCAATTTGTTGGTCTTCTTCCTTCAACATTATTGGTTATTGGCGACATACCAGCAGCTTTTCAAACACTTCAAGCCAATGTTCAAGACAGCATCTGGCTAGCTAGATTTTTTGGGAAAAGTAGTGACATTTGGAACTGATTGAATGGACTATGTAGCTCGTAGTCACGGTGGATATTTGCCGTAAATTCTATTTCAAAAATAGTATAGATGCCATACAATTATTGCGGAGGATGAGCAGCTAGAACAAAAGTTGATATGTCATTCGAAAGTACACTAAATATTCTTTACTGAGAAGAAAACATGTGCATAATAATTAATATTCCGTCGAAAAAACCATTGGAAAAATAGCACTAATTTTATTAACTTCAGAATCGTGATAATAATTCCCTTACCACGCCTGCACTAATTTTTTCTGCACACAGACTCTTAGCGAATTTATTGCCCTTTTCGAATTTGTGGTCGAATTTGATGAATTAAAAGAAGAACTGAATTATGATCTTTAAAAAAAATCGAAATATTTCGTGAAATCGAGAAATGTCAAATTGGAGAATAACCGTCATCATTTCGACCATATGTTATATGACATTTTTTGTTGCAAATCACTAGTATAGTCTCGCCTTCAAGTTTGGCTTTTTTAAAAGTAGACACCCTGTATATTTTTCTTTGCTAACATTTAAAATCTTCGTTGTGATTCATGAAAATAATTAGAATTGATGCTCTAATGTTGGCAATTCAATGAAGTGATTCAACAATCAACCCATTGATGTAATTTGCTCGACGTTACACGATTCTAGAATCCATCTGATTATTAAATCATCGAAAACCTATTTTAATACTCAATAATCGACATGAAATCGTCAATAATCAAGGCGATGCAAAATTTGGTAACATCGTGTTTTACAACCAGAACCTTGACTACTATCGGATAATAAATCTGAAAAATTGCCAGCGTACATACGTAATCGGTACCCTCAAAACCTTGAAACAATAATGAACAAAATTATATCAAGGATATAATAAGTAATGAAATTGTGCTTCTATATCACCAGGAGTATAGTGGTGGCCTTGAAAGCAGAGTTAAAGTAGGAGAGGTACACAACACCATTTTATTTGAGCGCTGGTTCTACGAGTGTAATATCGTTTTGCCCAAATGTCTGTAATGTTCGAATTTTGAGCCGAAAATGGTCTCAAAGGATAGGGTTTCCTGATGACGACTTTGTGGTCAAATTCAATTCTGGCCCTGTGGCCGTCCGGCCGTTAGCACAATAACTTTCGAAGGGATTGTCCTAGAGACTTCAGTATGACTTTGGTCCCAAATGCCTCAGTTAAGTTCGTTAACCAGCCAAATGGTCGGATGTTCAATAAAATATGGCCATTCAGAATTTTTGTTCCTAAAAATCTCAGACAAAACGAAACCCATCGAAATGAAATGAAATGAAATACATGCAGTATGCTGATAATAAGCCTCAAGCAAAATTTTGTGGTCATTGTATAAAAAGAAAATTCAATTGGAATATTTCAAAAAAGAAACTTCATATTTCCATAAAAAGATATCCGATTCTAATGAAATTTATGTTGTGGATCAAGACTGATATACTGAATGATTATGCAAGATTTCAAGAGAATCGTATCCTCAGAACCATAGAATTTATTGTTTTTGATTATTCGTTTTTCACATATTTCATATTTTGAATGATTTCCCAATATTATCCCGATTGTACTGAAATTTTGCATTTATATATTTCGTATAAATCCCAAGTCCCCTATAAAATTTTGGGGTGATAGTCGTATTGCTCCACCAATGAACGAGCGCCCGAAAGATCCTTCTCAGGGCTTCTCTTGATTTTTATCAGTATAAGTGCCACGGAAATTAAATGAAAAACTTTCTATTGACAGGTTAAATCTGTCAATGAAAAAATTTTATCTGACAATTTACACTTCAATTATGTCAATTTAACTTTTGATCTTTCTATTAACAGATTAGCACCAACATTTTTGAATTGATATGAAATGAACATATTTTATATTTAGTGCCTAATTGATGCTTTCGAAACCAATGGAACAAATGAACCGTTTTCATGATATCAGATATTAGTTTCGAGTTTTAATTTGCCAATTTGCAACTAAAGATAGAAGCATAATTCAAATATGAGTTTTTTGGAGAAGAGGATCTGAGTGATATAACGTTCAGCCAAATGTCTGTAATTTTCGAATTTTGTTCTCAATTCAATTCTGTCCATGGGGTCGTCTGGCCGGCCGACTGTAAGAACGATAACTTTCGAGAGGTTTTCAGGGTGACTTCGGTAGGCTCGGTTAAGTTCGTTAACCAGCCAAATCGTACAAAGTGTTCCATAAAATATAGCCATTCAAAATTTTTTTTCCTGAATATCTCAAAAAAACGAAACCAATCGAAATACGGCCACATGCAAAATGATGATAAGAAGCCTCATGCCAAATTTGTGGCCATAGTGAAAATAGAACCATACAAAATTCAATTTGGAATATTGAAAAGAAGAGATTCTTCTTTTCATAACAAGATATCTCTGATTCGAGTGAAATATATTTTACGAATGAAGTTTGATATACTGAATGTTCATGCGAAATTTCAAAAGGGTCGCATCATCTAAACAATAGAATTGAATTTTTTCAATTGTTGATTTTTTACATTACTTCATTTTTTGAATAATTTCCAGAATACAATTCCGATCGTGATGAGATTTTGCATACATATACTTAGCATAAATCTCAAGTCTTATACACAAAAATTGAGGTAATATTATTATTGCTCCACCAATGAAGGAGCGCTCAAAAGCACCTGTTCATAGCTCAGATTCAATCTGGAAATTCCACAATACTCTTCTTTCGCTGTCTCTGCATACGAGAACTCTTCTCAAAAAACTCCTATTGGACTTGTACTTCGATTTTCAACTGAAAATTGGCAAATTGAAACTTGATTCTAATCTCTGGACGCTGAACAAATCTAAAATCTGACAATTGACAGATTTTAATTTCATCGCAGTGGCACTAATACGCCGTCGTACAACAATACTCGGTTAATTGATAGAAGTATAAAACGACAGCAAACCGAGGAGATAATTTTATACCATTGTTCAATTTCTCCTGAAAGGAGGTCGAAGAAAGAAACGAGAAAAGATGAGAATATTAGCTGGATAAAATGTGTGCCAGCGTTGGCAAATAAGGTCATACTTTCTCTAACCGCATGACCTTCCCCGGCTGAGTATTTACATACAGCACTCGCTAAAGTTCCAAACCGGCTGCCAGCTATAGGAAGCATTTCTTCGAGATCAAGAGCTTCGAATGTGGGCCACTCAGTAATATTTTGTGATGTAATTATACTTTAATGCGGTTTGCGAGTAACGACAAAAGATATTATTACAGTTCACCCAGATTGTTCCTGTAATGGTTCCACTTTTATTATGTTAACAATGGTCATTTGCTATCTTGATGTTACTCGTGTATTGAATTTTTTTCTTGATGATTTTTGAACATTGATTTATATATTCTTCCCTAAATTCCTCCTCTATATCGAACAATATGTCAAATTTTCTGTACAGTAAAATCAGAGAAAAATGTTCACATTTTCACAGTAAAGGCAGAGGAAGATGAAAACGGAGCACCATATAACTGCGTATATTACAAAAGCGTAGAGAAAAATCTCTGTAAAAACTTCTGCTTCCCTGTATAAACTTAGTGATTGATGGTAGGATAAGTTCATAGTATAAGTGAAGGAATTTCATCAATTGAAACAATTTTTTTCCTTTCTTCTGATTTGTGATCATGAAATCTCTCCCAGAAATACAGACCAACAGAAACAAAAAACCATAAAAATGCTATAGGTATTATGAATACTTACTCTGTGCCTTAAAGTGCTGTCAGATACACACTCTCGTGTGCTATATCGTTTTACCCAAATGTCTGTATTTTCGAATTTTGAGCCTAAAATGGTCTAAAACGATAGGGTTCGAATGTGGGCCCCTCAGTTATATTTTGTGATGTAATTATTCTTTAATGCGGTTTGCGAGTAACGACAAAAGATATAATTACAGTTCACCCAGATCGTTTCTCTAATGGTTCCACTTTTATTCTGTAAACAATGGTTTGCTACCTTAATGTTACTCATATATTGAATTTTTTTCTTTATGATTTCTGAACATTGATTTATATATTCTTCACGAAATTTCTCCTATATCAAACAATATGTCAAATCTATTTTACAGTAAAATCAGAGAAAGATGTAAACGGAGCACCATATGATTCTGCGTATGTTACAAAAGCGCAAAGAAAAGTCTCAGTAAAAACCTCTGCTTCCCTGTATAAGCGTAGTGATTGCATGCTAGGATAAGTCCATAAAATGAAAAGAAGAAATTTATCCATTGAAACAATTTTTTCTTTCATCTGATTTATGATCATTAAATCGCCTATAGAAAAACAGACCAACAGAAACAGAGAACCATGGGAATATACACGTTCGCTACCAAGGGGGGTCTGGAAAAACCCTCTGACAGACCGAGATGTTTTAAGTCGTTTTATGAGTTAATATTCATGTTTGATAATAATGTATATGTAAATGTTTGGGATATGACATGGCGAAATCCTTTTTTTTTATTGTCACACATGTGTGACGCCGGTCTATAAGGGTGATTCATTGAAATAGACCATAGGTCACGTATGTGTGACAGCAGAAAAAAAAAACAAATACTCAAAAGGAAACATATATTTACTCCGTAAGTATCTATACATTGATATGGTACTCTTTGAAACATTTTCAACGCATAATCCGATGACTTCTCCGGATTCGTTGCATACCTCGCAAGCATACCAAGTTGCCGTTCTCTTTTTGTTTCTCGAACATACACGGCATCTTCTTCTTTTTTTCAGTTTTATTGGGAAATGGTGACTCAAACAGTTTGTGGATGGGCGTGATATATTTGCATTTTCGACAGCTGGAAGAAGGGCTTCAGCTAAATCTTCTCTGAACTGGAGATATGTTTTTTTACTTCTATGAACTTTGTTGTACAACCAACAGGAATTCCAAATACTCATGTCGAAAAAATGGAAAAATAGTTTCAAATACCAACGTACCGACTTACGAGGTGTAGAATAATAAGCTAGCATCTGGTCACCTCTATCAATTCCCGACATGTACTTGTTATAGTCGGCTATAGCCGAAGGCTTCATTTTTATGGTACCTCTTTTATTCGTACTTTCTATCATAGTTGCCTTATGCCGGGAAGAAATTACTAATACTTCCCTCTTGTCTTTCCATTTTTGTACAAGTACAGTGCCGCTGCGCCGAAAGATAGTTTCTCCCCTTTTCAGTTTTTCTTTCACAACAAATTCAGGGTTTTTCTTTCGACTTTTTCGGAGAGTACCGACAACGTGAGTTCTCTGGTTGTAGAGAGACATAGACGCTGTTATAATAATTGTCCATGTAAATTGTATGGCCTTTCCACAAGTAGTCTTTTGCTAGCTCATTTACAATGGAAGCAGCATGACCCGTTTCATTTGGAACTGTTCCTTTTCCAGTATAAACTATTGTATTCAAAATGAAACCGTCAGGAGTGCATAGTTCGTACAGCTTTATTCCGTTTTTGCTGATTTATTTGGGATGTACTGCCTAAAGCACAGACGACCTCTCCACAAGACTAAAGCTTCATCTAGTGACAAATTCTCACCTGGACTGTAAATATTTCGAACATTTTGCAAAATATGAGTCAAAACCTGATCAATCTTATGTAGTCTATTAGATGTAGAATCTGCGTCATTATAGAAACAAAGGCACTGGAGTATATTTTCGAAACGTGTTCTTGGCATGACCTTTCCAAATAAAGGATGTTCATATGGGAAATGTCTGCTCCAATATAGTTTTATACTTGGCATTTGTATATTGCCCATCATTATACAGAGACCAAAAAATTTTTTAGCTCTTCACATGTGAGTATTGACCACTTTTTCATACTTGAATGACGCTTTAGGTTTGACTGATTCATCAACGAAGTAGCTCTAGCATTCGTCCAGTCCCTGATCTTCTCAATAAGCAGATCGTCAAACATGAGCGAAAAAAAGTCTAGAGGTTCATAATTTTCAGTAATATTTATTTTCAAACCTTCTTGTCCCAGAAAACTAAGTAGAGTTGGTTGCATATCAATATCTGTCCATTCTTCGTCATTATCTACGTGCATTTCTTCATTATTATTTTCATCTGAGCTTGTCCCACCGTCTTCTTCCGAACTGGATGGATTGAAGCTACTGTCTGAGTCTTCAAATGGTTCATCCATAATAGCTTCATCCGAGTCCAAATCACCTCTCATTAGAATTTCAGCTTCTGCATGCATTTCTGCCTCTGAAAGCGGTTTGTTTCGATTTTTCGCCATCTAAAAGGTTATATTTCGCATATATAAAAAGTTTAGCACTTATTTAGGTACACACATACCTTATATAATTTATCTTTCGATAAGAAATCACTAAACAAAGTAGGAGCAAGTTTATACACAAGACTGTTAGAAAACCTAACCTAAAAAATTTTGTAAACATTGGAACCCCAGACCATCTGGCACCAATATGTGACGATCCCTTCCACAGACCATGATGCATCCATATACACGATAATATAGACCGCGAGTATAAAAACTCACATGAATGTGAGGAAACATTCGTCGCAGATATGTGACGCCGGTCTCTCAGGAAAACCAGCCCGTCACATACATATACAGGGTGTCCCAAATATACCACGCGAAAGTGACACTGGAGATAGATTGGCATTAGGTTTATCAGATAGCATCAACATCACCTCAGTAAAAGTCCGCTAGTTTTCGAGATATCACCACTTTACTACCTACTTATCTGCAAACAAAAAATGAAAGAGAAAGTAAAATAAAAGAGAAAGAAGAGCAAAAATAATGGTTGTTTGAAACGGTAGCTAGCAAAGAATATCAAGCAACATGTAATTTGGCATCAGGTGATACTTGTGCATATTTCCTAATTTTTAATTATTTCGGCTTAAACACATCTCTCGCGACAAAATTAGAATTTCTAAGGTTTTGACTTAAAAAAATTGGTAGTGTTGTATCATTTTGAAAAGGGCATGAACTGGACCAGTTTTTACGATTATTCGTCAATTCATTCTGATAAAAATTTTTTTCACAGCAGTCAGTCAAACTTGAGTTAACGTTTTAACTTCGGCATAAAATACAAGTTAGACATTTTTTGAAGGATTTTGTTCTAGTTCTCGGTGAAGATATTACTTCATTGTTTAAAGCAACTATTCAGGATAGAGTTTGAGATAATTTCTAGCAATGCTAGGCGATAAAAGACTGAAAACTGGAGATTTAAAAAAAACACAAAAGTGGTGATATCTCGAAAACCAGCGGACTTTTACTGAAGTCATGTTGATGCTATCTGATAGACCTAATGCCAATCTATCTCCAGTGTCACTTTCGCGTGGTATTTTTGGGACACCCTGTATATGTGACGCGCGGTAGCGAACGTGTTAAATAATATAAATATTACCTCTCTGCCTTAAATTATTGTCAGATTTATACTATGAATGAGCGCACGTTCTACTTAAACGAGTGCTTTATTGTTTTGTCCAAATGTCTGTAATTTTCGAATTTTGAGCCGAAAAGGTCTCAAACTATAGGGTTCAAATGTGGGCTCCTCAGTAATATGTTGTGATGTCATAATTCTTTAATGCGGTTTGCGAGTAACGATAGAAGATATTATTACAGTTCACCCAGATCGTTACTCTAATGGTTCCACTTTTATTCTGTTAACAATGGTCATTTGCTTTTCTTGATGATTTTTGAACATTGATTTATACACATGGTCGAAATGTTGACAGTTATTCTTCACTTTAACATTTCTGGATTTCACGAAATATGTCGAGTTTTTTCTCTAAAATGATCATCATTCAGTTTTTCTTGCGGTCTCATCAAATTTTACCACATATTCGAAAAGGGCAATAATTTTGCTACAAGATGAGAGAGTCTGTATGCAGAAAACACTCTTATTGCTGGCGTGATAAGGAGAAGAATATCACGATTCTGAAGTTAACAAAATCAGTCCTATTCTTTCGATGTTTTTTTCGATGAAATATTTATAATTATGCACACTTTTTTTTTAGTAAAAAGTATCATTCAGTGTACTTTCCAATGACCTATCAACTTTTGTGCTAGCTGCTCATTGTCGCTATAATATCATGGCTAACATGATAACAACGAAAAGTCTAAAAATTTTGAACCTGAATTTGCTCTATATTTAACCTCTTCATGATTGAATCTTAGTGTTATTTTATGGAAATAATCAATTCATCTGTTAGCCGAGACCAGACTTATATTTTGTACAGAATAATTCAGGAGAGTGGGGGCCATAGAATATTGAGGACTGATGTCTGATGTGACCACTTTTCGAAATCAGGTGTGATTAATTTATGAAACAACCACGGCAGAGAAAAACCCTCATGTGACTATTGCTTCTCATTTCCAACATGAGTTAACATGAGGTTGGCAGTCATGAGAGGAAAACTTTTTGGACCATTTATATTTACCTGACTACTTTAATGCTGAAGAATTCATCAGATTAATCCAAAGAAACTTAACAGACATATTCAATGAAATGCCCTTGTCTCACAGATAAAATGTCTAGTTTCAAATGAATGGCCGCCGAGCACATAATGTCAAGATCTATTTAATGAATATATTGCGATACAATGGATTGGAAGATACGTTTAGATGGCCACCGAAGAGCCCCGATCTTAGGTAAGTACACTAATTGAGGAATTTTTAATGAAAAGAAAACGTGTGCCTAATTATTAATTTTTTATCGAAGAAACCATTCGAAAGATGGGACTGATTTCGTTAACTTCGGAATCGTGATTTTCTTCTCCTTACCGAGCCTGCAATAATAGTGTTTTCTGCATATAGACTCTCTCATATTGTGTAAATTTATTGCCCTTTCCGAATATGTGGTCAAATTCGATGAGACCACAAGGAAAAATGAATAATGATCATTTTAGAGAAAGAACTCGAAATATTTCGTGAAATCCAGAAATGTTAAATCGAAGAATAACCGTCAACTTTTCGACCATGTGTTATATGACATTTTTTGTTGCAAATCACTTGTATAAAAAGAAGTTTATCCAATTTAAAAGTAGGCACCCTGTAAATTCTTCACGAAATTTCTTCTATATCAAATAATATGTCAAATCTATTTCACAGTAAAAGCAGAGGAAAATGTAAACGGAGCACCATATATGATTCTGAGTACCTATGTTAAAAAAGCGCAGAGAAAATTTTCAGTAAAAACCTCTACTTCCCCGTATAAGCGTTGTGATTGGCTGAAAGGATTAGTTCATAGAATAAACGAAGAAATTTATCCATTGAAACAATTTCTTTTCTTTCATCTTATTTGTGTTCATGAAATCGCCCCTAGAAAAAACAGACCAACAGAAACAGAAAACCATGGGAATATATTGAGTGATATAAAGATAACTTCTCTGCCTTAAATGACAGCCAGTCTTTTCTATTTTTTTGAGTGCTTGTTCTACTTAACGAGTGCTATATCATTTTGCCCAAATGTCAGTAAATTTCGAATTTTGAGCCGAAAATGGTCTCAAACCATAGGCTTTGAATGTGGGCCACTCAGTAATATTTTGTGATGTAATTATACTTTAATGCAGTTTGCGAGTAACGACAAAAGATATTATTACAGGACACTCAGATTGTTCTTGTAATGGTTCCAAATTTATTCTGTAAACATTGGTCATTTGCTACCTTGATGTTGTATATTGAATTTTTTTCTTGAAGTATCTTGTGATGATTTTTGAACATTCATTCATACGTATATTCTTCACTCAATTTCTCGTATATCAAACAATATGTCATATCTATTTCATAGTAAAAGCAGATCAAAATTTCTCGGAAAATTCAGATTTGAATAATAGCATGCTTCCGACTACATGTCTGTGCTTTTCCAAAAATTTCAGTTTTTCAAACGATATTGCAAAATTTCTAATCCGATCGGATGAACATTCCCTAATAGTTCTCAAATTTTATTATGTTATAGTTCTTCTCCCAAGGTTGAATCGTTTTATTTTGCAGAAGAAGAGCTGATTCGATTTCAACAAAGTACCTACTTTATTACGTGTTCTTTTATTTATCCAACTCATAACATTCCCGAATATTATATCAGATACGGCATCGAATAACACAGTTGTGTGATAATTATTTAGATATTCAACAAGCTTGAACAGATTGTTACTTTTTTGTTGTTATCTGAAGAAAGGTCAATAGTTTCAAATTCCACAACAATTGCGTGCCTTTGAACTGTACGTGATTCTGAAAAAAAATTGGAGCATCTAATAGATGGATATAGAGCAAGAGCCCGTGAACGCCAGACCTTCGTTATTTTATAAAAGCTGAAAATTTGTCTACGCATGCTCCCAACACAGGTAAGAACGATGGACCATTATGAAATTTGGGTTACCCTGGCTCTGGCTCTGGCAGGTAAACGGTATTAAAAGGGTGTAAAATACTGATCTACTTTCGTCAAATTATAAAGTATGATGTTTTGATATTACCTTCAGAATATCATTAAAAATCACGTCATTAATTGCCATACATTTACTATAGTAGCAACCCCTTGCCAGACACCCTTAATGTTCATTGAATTATATGTAATTCTACTTACGTTATAGTATAAAAGCTGATTTTTTATATATTATACTTGGGCAATAATAAGATAATGTTTCCTCATTAGCCAGACATTTTTGATAGTGCCAACCCTTTGCCAGACAAGCTTGTAGTTTAGCTACAGGTGCGAGCGAGAGACAGTATTTATGAGTGGGTGCGAGTGAGACGGCATGATTATAATGACTTATGCAAATAAATTTTTTGGTACAGATTTATATAACTAATCATTTAAGTGAACCTCAAAAACATCTGAAGAAAAGACATTCGATGCTTCAACTGAATAAAATTGTTAAAAATTTTAATTTATGCTATTAACAATTTAATTTAGTTTAGGTTACTTCGCCTCCACGTGGTGCACCCTGGGTAACGCTTAATGAACTAACACAAGAGGCGCCAGACAATCTTCAGTTCATCTTTAGATCTCCTGGAAAAAGGATCACAGGCACAACAACTGATGCTACAATCATTAAACTGTTTTTCTAAGGACCAATTGACAAGGAAATTCGGACCTAGTGTACACACGAGTCTGCCACCGCAAGATAGATGGCATAAGCAATTTATAATTCCTTCCCAGACTTTAACAACATATTTCGAAAATTCAAAAAATGTTTTTGCCTTTTTGTATCATTGTCCGAAAAAACGATACGAATGTATATTCTTGCGAACACCCATGAGGACGGTTATTTTCAGTATTTGATAAAAAGGGGGTTTCTTCATTGTAGCAGAATAGAGATTAGGGTTGAATGTATACCTTTCCAATTTTTCACCTGAAATTGTATGTAATTAATTTTTAATTAAACATTGAAAATGCGATTTATTTACTCCTCGGTTCAAACGTCGCGTCATGGTGACGAACGAGAAAGCATAATTCATGGGGATGACGATTCATAACAAAAGGCGTTTTCGGAAACTTAGTCAGGATTACTAACTCGATCCATTGGATCACGTGACGGATCTACACGGATCAGTGATCACGGACCCGGGTTCTAAGTGACAGTCGTATCAATAACATAGCCAAAAATATTATGGATTCATTTTTTCAGTCCCAGTTCATTTTCGGATTTTCTCTAGCTTTGCTTGCATCTATTGGCTTTTGTGAAATATTTCTTATAATTTCTGGTATGCAATTCCATGTTCAATGTTATTTTCGAATAACTATGTTGAAGAAGTAGAGAATTCATTTTTTCAGTTTATTTAATGATTGTCTTTAGCTCTGCTTGGATTAATTGGCTTCTGTGAAATCTTTCTTATAATTTCTGGCGTGCCCCCGCATGTTTAATGTTATCTTTGAGTACCCATGTTGAAGAAGTAAAGAAGGGTTTAGCTTTAACGCAGAAAGATCTGCATACAGTTATGAAGAAGATGTTTCCCATTATTTTCTCGGCTCATGAAACCACACATTTTACACTGAGCCAATATCTCTTCTATTATCATAATTTTTGGGAATAGAATATATGAAATTATCAAGAAAAGAATAGAATATGTGCTGACTTCACAGTCCGCACCAAAGTAAATAATCTTTGATACTATTCATGAAAACGGCTCATTTTTGTTTCCTCTGATACCAAAAGTATTATTAAGGCAATAAATATTGGTATATTTATTTCATGGCAATTCAAAAATGTTAGTGCTGAGCGTGAAGTCAGCACTAACTAAGAAGTATCAATATGTAGGTTCATGAGGTCCTAATAGGCCCTTATTAGGCATTGAATATTGAACATAGTTTTAGAATTAGTCTTTTAACTGTTCGCTAACTTCACAGGCCACATGCACGTCAACCAGTTGATTCCTGACGTGGGAAAGCAGCAATCGAAATAGAGGACCTGTTGGCTCGCCAAATCACATTTATCAATAGACAGATTGAAAGGTGTCAAATGACAGTTCATAAGTGTCAATTGGCAGATTAAAATCTGTCAATTGACAGATTGGAAAGTGTGAATTGACAGATCAAATCTATCAATTGACAAATTAAAAGTGTAAATTGACAGAAAAAATCTGTCAATTGACAGATTCATTTTGTCAATTGACAGATTTCTCAATTTTACAAATGAATTCTTCCATAGTATGTTCTTCCGAGATTAAGAAATAAAAAATAAAATAAAACACACTATTATTGTTTATTGAAATCTTCGGCTATCGATTTCGGAATTATTCCATCATCAGGCCAGCTGAAAGTATACAAATGTAGAACATGTATTTATTTAGGCGAGAGTATGCAACTTACTGTCTTGAATTAAAATGAACACAAACTGTTTAAAAACATTAAAAGTGGTCCTCCTCTGTCAGAATTGTTGAAATTTCTTAAAAAATCTAGTCAACCTTTACTACTAATACATATAACTGTCTTGTGGGAATGTCAACTGAATATGGAACTACAGGTTATGTGCGAAATGTGATATCTAATATGTTAATGTATATTGGTCTATTGGTGGCGGGAATTTTTGAATTTTATATATATTGTTGTTTTTTAGGAATCTATGAGTTTGAAAATGCTTCTTCTGTCGAATTCTATATTATCATTAAGTAAAAATTGGTTGTCTTTATTTTTTAAATTTCAAGTTGTTCAAGTAATATAATTTTATGGTAATTATTTTCTTTATGAAGCATTTTCAGATTATCTAATGTGATATGATGTCCGGTATCGTTTAAATGTGTGCCTAAAGCGGAATGGGGTTGATTTGGGTTGACTTGAACAATCCAGCGGATTCTATGAAATAACATGCACAAACTGCCCTTCATTTTACATAGAATGACAACTCGTAATGTAGAAAAAAAAGATTCAAAGAACACAAAAGAAATCAACCCCTTCCGCTTTAGGCACACATTTAAACGATACCGGACATCATATCACATTAGATAATTGAAAATGCTTCATAAAGAAAATAATTACCATAAAATTATATTACTCGAACAACTTGAAATTAAAAAAATAAAGACAACCAATTTTTACTTAATGATAATATAGAATTCGACAGAAGAAGCATTTTCAAACTCATAGATTCCTAAAAAACAACAATATATATAAAATTCAAAAATTCCCGCCACCAATAGACCAAATAATACATTAACATATTAGATATCACATTTCGCACATATCCTGTAGTTCCATATTCAGTTGACATTCCCAGAAGACAGATATATGTATTAGTAGTAAAGGTTGACTAGATTTTTTAAGAAATTTTAACAATTCTGACAGAGGAGGACCACTTTTAATGTTTTTAAAAACAGTTTGAGTCATTTTAATTCAAGACAGTAAGTTGCATACTCTCGCCTAAATAAATACATGTTCTACATTTGTATACTTTCAGCTGGCCTGATGATGGAATATTCCGAAATCGATAGCCGAAGATTTTAATAAACAATAATAGTGTGTTTTATTTTATTTTTGTTTTTTATTTCTTAATGACAGATTTCTATTCCATCGCAGTGGGCCCTTATGAGCCGTTGTAGGTCTAAGTCTAAGCATTATCACAAGTTACAATTCTGAATGAATGTTCTGAATGGATCCAAGAATGAATAACCGTGTTCCATTGAACCAATTGTATATTATTCCATATTTTGACAAGAGGAAAATTGTGTAATAGTGTATTGTTCATTCGAACATTCAATATAATACTGAATACTTCCCACGATATGAGTATCCTTTGAGCAGAGGAACACTTTCTTCAACGAGAAATGGAAACAGCCTTTCTTCGTAGTTCTTGTATTTATTTTAAACGATTAATTTCTCTTTTACCGGTTATCCGATCCTCCATCTTTGTCCCAGTTTCTCGATTATATATCAAATGATTCAAATCAATTTATGCTGTTTTAGATCGAACATAATTTCTAAATTGAATGACTCCACTTAGGCTACCATCATTTCGGAAATCCTAATGAATTTTCTATGATGTAATTTTTTTCACTTCACCGACAGGAATTGTTTTTACTGTAAACAAATCATAATATTTTTATTTCATTTCAGATTCATTTCCTTTTTTAGTCACTTGATTATATCAAAATAGTCTAAGAGCCCGTGAACCCCAGACCCCAGCTGAAAACTTGTCTACGCATGCTCCCAACACAGGTAAGAACGATAGACCATTATGAAGTTCAGGTTACCCTGGCTTTGGCAGGTAAATGGTATTAAAGGGGTGTAAAATACTGATCCAGTTTCGTCATTTTATAAAGTGTGATTTTTTGATATTACCTTCAGAAAATCATTAAAATTCACGTCATTAATTGCCAGACACTTACTATAGTGGCAACCCCTTGCCAGACACCCTTAATGTTCATTAAATTATATGTAATTCTACTTACGTTATAGTATAAAAGCTGATTTTTATATATAATACTTGGGTAATAATTAGATAATGTTTTCTTATTAGACAGACATTTTTGATAGTGCCAACCCTTTGCCAGACAGCTTGTAGTTTAGCTGCAGGTGCAAGTGCGAGATAGTATATATGAGTGGGTGCGAGTGAGACGGCATGATTATAATGACTTATGCAAATAAATTTTTTGGTACAGATTTATATAACTAATCATTTAAGTGAATCTCAAAAACATCTGAAGAAAAGACATTCGAAGCCACAACTGAATTAAATTGTTAAAAATTTTAATCTATTCTATTGACAATTTAATTTAGTTGTAGCATTGAATGTCTCTAATTTTTCTGATAGTCTAAGAGCCCGTGAACACCAAACCTTCGTTATTTTATAAAAGCTCAAAACTTGTCTACGCATGCTCCCAACACAGGTGAGAACGATGGACCATTATGAAGTTCGGGTTACCCTGGCTTTAGCAGGTAAACGGTACTATAGGGGTGTAAAATCATTTGAGTAAATCTCAAAAACATCTGAAGAAAAGACATTCGATGCTACAACTGAATAAAATTGTTAAAATTTTTAATTTATCCTATTAACAATCTAATGTAGTTGTAGCATTGAATGTCTTTTCTTCAGATGTTTTTGAGATTCACTTATGATTAGTTATATAAATATTTACCAGAAAATGTATTTGCATAGTTCATTATAATCATGACGTCTTACTCGCACTCACTCATATATACTGTCTCGCGCTCGCACCTGCAGCTAAACTACAAGCTTGTCTGTCAAAGGGTTGGCACTATCAAAAATGTCTGTCTAATGAGAAAACATTATCTAATTATTACCCGAGTATTATATATAAAAATCAGCTTTTATATTATAACGTAAGTAGAATTACATATAATTTAATGAACATTAAGGGTGTCTGGCAAGGGGTTGCCACTATAGTAAGTGTCTGGCAATTAATGGACGTGAATTTTAATGATTTCCTGAAGGTAATATCAAAAAATCACACTTTATAAAATGACGAAACTAGATCAGTATTTTACACCCCTTTATACCGTTTACCTGCCAAAGCCAGGGTAACCCGAACTTCATAATGGTCCATCGTTTCTTACCTGTGTTGGGAGCATGCGTAGACAAGTTTTCAGCTTTTATAAAATAACGAAGGTCTGGGTTCACGGGCTCTTGCTCTAAAAGGGACATTTCCAATGATTTCCAAAAAAAAATTATTTATTTATCATTATAATGGAGCCTCAGGTTTTTGAGAAAAAATTATTGGAATCACCGAAATAAACTAGCGAACTCAAACTACCAGAATCGGCAGTTGAGTGTGACGTATGCGTTAGCATTCATCTCATTTGTTGAAAATGGAATCACAACGATGTCAACTGGCCTATCTGTTGTGAATCGTCATCCCCACGAATTATATTTAGTCGTGCGTTTTAAAATATTTATTTAAAAATTTAAGAAAAACCCTGGGCAAGAGCTTCTGAGCCCTCGTTCTTGGGTGGAGCAATAAGACTATTACCTCAAAATTTTATGTGGGATTTGAAATTGATAACAAATATACAGGGTGTCCCATTACTCGACGTCAACCCGAAACCGGGTGAAAAGCAAGTTATTTTGGTTATCAGAAAAATATTAAAAAAAATCTAAGTTGAATGATTTTAAAATAATGCGCATTTAAAAAACACAACGCAAATTCCACACCCTGTGACAGTCTTTTCGCTCCTGTTGCCACAAATATCAACTTTTTCCAACTTTTTTCTTTGCTGTGTAAGCTTGAATAATGCTTGTCTAAACTGTAATCAAAATTTTGATACCAACTGATCTAGGTTTCATAAAAATAGGCTTACTTCTCAGAAAAAAATTCGAAATAACAATTGCCTAGTTTCAACTGACTGTATTGAAAAAAAATGTACTACGTAGGTTTGGCATGTTTTATCAAAAGTTGGCGCATTTAGTGAGGATTCCAAAATGGTATAATACTTGTTTAATTGCAGCTGCCGTAGTTCAATTTATTTTGATTGCCTTTGAATACACTTTTTCGTTAACTGCTTCCCAGTAATAGAGTCCAATGGGTTCTAGTCCGGTGAACGGGCCGGCCACGAGACTAGACCAGAACGTCCGATCCATCTTCCGGGAAAAAATGTTACCAGAAAAAAAAATTTCAGAGAAATTTTTCAGGAAAAATTTTTTCTGAAAAATTATTTTCTCTGCAAATTTTTTTTTCTGGTAACATTTTTTCCCGGAAGATGGATCGGACTTTCTGGTCCAATCTCGTGGCCGGCCTTCACCGGACTAGAACCCATTGGACTCTATTACTGGGAAGCAGTTAACGAAAAAGTGTATTCAAAGGCAATCAAAAATAATTTGAACTACGGCAGCTGCAATAAAACAAGTATTATACCATTTTGGAATCCTCACTAAATGCGCCAACTTTTGATAAAACATGCCAAACCTACGTAGTACATTTTTTTTTCAATACAGTCAGTTGAAACTAGGCAATTGTTTATTTCGAATTTTTTTTCTGAGAATAAGCCCTATTTTATGAAACCTAGATCAGTTGGTATCAAAATTTTGATTACAGTTTAGACAAGCATTATTCAAGCTTACACAGCAAAGAAAAATTGAAAAAGTTGATATTTGTGCAACAGGAGCGAAAAGACTGTCACGGGTGTGGAATTTTGCGTGTTTTTTTAAATGCGCATTATTTAAAATCATGCAACTTAGATTTTTTTTATTTTTTCTGACAACCAGCATTACTTGCCTTTTCACCCGGTTCCGGTTGACGTCGAGTAATGGGACACCCTGTATAAATGCAGAATGTCAGCACAATCGGAATTATATTCAAAAAATGAAGATAAGTAAAAAATTATTACAAACCGGAATTCTATGGTGAGATTCCCTTAATTGCATGAACATTCAGTATAGTAGTTTCCATTCTCAAAGCAAATCCCCCTCGAATCGGATAAATTCTGTTATGGAAATATAAAGATTCTTTCTTCAATACTCAAAGTGAATTTTCTATGGCTCTGTTAATACTATGGCCACAATATTTTGCATTAAGATTCAGTATATCAATCTTCTTCCACAGAAAAAATGGGAGATCCTATTATGAAAATATAAAGATTTTTTCTTCACAATATTCCAGTTGAAACTATGGCCACGAAATTTTGGACGAACATTCAGAATAGCGATCTCTATTCACAAAAAAAAATTTACTCGAATCGGATATCTTTTTATGGAAATATGAAGTTCCGTTTTTTTCAAAATTCCAATTGAATTTTCTATAGTTCTGTTCACACTATGGTCACAAAATATTGCATGAGGCTTGTTATCAGCATTTGCATTTGGCCATTGAGTTTAAATATAGATGTTTACTCAACGATTTGGCCGTAACATTTCATTCCGATTGGTTCCGAATTTTTTGAGATATTGAGGAACAAAAATTTTGATTAGCTTCATTTTATGGAACATCCTGTACGATTTGGCTGGTTAACGAACTTAACCGAGCCATTTGGGAACTCATCCTGAAAATTTCAAGTCTTTACTAGAATCATCAATCTACATTTTTTTGATATTAAGGCTCAAAAAGTTTTCGTTTATCAGATATATATATATAGAGATATTCTTATGTGCCGCAACGGCAACATGACAGTTTCCAATAGAAAACTATAAAGTTTATGTATCATCCATTTCAGAACAAGCTGAAGAGTTGAATTTTCGGTTTCATTGATTTCAACGACGCTTGTACGTTTCGAAATTCAGGAACACAAAATGTGTAGAATAACTAATTTCGTTAATTATCGAATATTTAGAATGTTTTTAAGTGCTCGTTCTACTTAAACGAGTTCTAAATCTTTTTGAACATATTTCTGAAATTTTCGAATTTTGAGTCCAAAACGGTCCCAAACGATAGGGTTCGACTCCCTGATGACGAACTCGTGGTCAAATTTAATTCCGTCCGTTAGCTGGATAGCTTTCGAAGGGATTGCCCTAGAGACTTATGATTTTCAGGGTGAGTTCGGTTCCCAAATCCCTCAGTTAAGTTCGTTAACCAGCCAAATCGTTTCATAAAATACGACCATTCAAAATTTTTGTTCTGTTCAATATCTCAGGCAAAACGAAACCAATCGAAATGAAAATTTTTGGCAACATTGAAGAAGCTCATAGTAAGCCTCATGCAGAATTTTGTGGCCATAGTGTAAACAAAACCATAAAAATTCAATTGAAACAATGAAATGAAGAAACTTCATAGTTCCATAACAAAATATACGTTTCGAGTGAAATTTATTTTGATTATGGAGATTGATATACTGAATGTTCATGCAAAATTGTGTGGATGGCATCATCAGAACCATACAATTTTTTTTAATGTCGAGTGTTTACATATTTCAGTTTTTGAATAACTTTCAGGATATTATTCCGATCATGCTGAGATTTTGCATTTATTTATTTGGTATCAATCTCAGGTCCTATACAAAATTATGAGGTATAATAGCCTCATGGCTTCACCAATGAACGAGCACTCAGAAACACTTGCTCAGGGCCTTTTTTGTATTTCTCTATGCGAAAAATCTTCCCAAACTTCTGCAGAAGCCGTTTTATCGTCTTCAAACAATTAAATTCTAATGAAATTTTGAAAAGTTCTTATTTCCGCCTTCAAAATATTCGAATATTCTGCATTTCCAGAAAAGAGCATCACAAGAATAATGGACTTTCAGGAAAGCCTAACAAATAATTCGGTTTTGTATCTAGTCACTATGGATGCGTAAATGATTACATTTTTCCATCTTTAAAAAAAGTCGTTTTTTCGCCGTTGAAAAGAGTCTTTTCTATAGTAACGACACAGAAAGATCACTGGATGCATAGAAATGTTGTTTTGGAAGCATTATATTTAATAATTATATTTAAGACTATGTAAATTCACATTCATAGTTGTACAAAAAATGTTGTTTGTATTTCGTGCGCATAAAGTTCCTGTTTTTATAGCACATTCGAGTTAATTTTCGAAAAAAACATTCAATTAATTATTTTCATTTGTTATGTTTTTGAGAAAAAAAATTGAAATCACCGAAATAAGCTCGAGAAATCAATCACTTTGTTGTGAATCGTCATCCCCCTGATTATGCTTGCTCATGCGTCATCATAGCGAAACGTTTAAACTTACTAGTATGCAAATTGCTTTTTCAAATTAAATTAAAAATTTATGAATTAAAATTTAAAATGACTAAATTGATAGGTAGGTATTCAACACTACTCTGAATGCTCTCATAACAAAAAGCCCTATATTTAAGCATAATCGAAAAATTTCATGACGCTGTTGCCTATAAAACAAGTGCGCAAAAAACGTTTATTCATGAAAGTGCTTAAAATTTAAACAATGCGTGATTTACATTTATTTTCAAAGTTTTTTTATCTGAGTATTTTCAAAATACTGTTAATTCTCTGGTACCTTTCGAAAATTTTCATTCGTTTATACAAAATGTTGGTTTGCGTAAGAATTGAATAATGCATAAGCTCTTGAACAATTCATTATAGATCACGAAGAAAGTTATGTAGTCGCCTCTATTTCACCTTGAATCATTATAAATACCGCTAAATATGCCTACGAGTACAGTATACACTGTTACTGAAAGACAAGGTTATATTAATAGTTTATCCTTTTCTCTTTTCGAATTTGACATGAAACAGCAATATTATTCCCGTTATTCACGATTTGCATTTATCATCGGACATTTCAATTGAGTAATTCACTATCGAGATATTTTTTCCATCATAATTATCTTGTGAAATTCATTGATATTAAGTGAATTGCTTTCCTTCTCTGTTAAATGTTGGAGTAGAAATAGTAAATAACACGAATTATTGATGTAAGTCTTCAGAACATTAGAATTGAAAGGTCAATAACGTCTACAACAATATTGCTATCCAAAACATGAATTCCCTTCTCAAGTGAATATTTTTGAAAATCTGAAAGGATATCAATCTCAATTGATTGTTTTCGATCAAATCCCTTATTTTATAGAAAAATAGTTAAATAATCAACTAGGTTATCAAAGACAGTAACCATGCCATGAGGATTGCACATTGAAATAGCAGAAATTGAGCATTAAAATGGGCCATTAATGATCAATTAAGTACACATTAAAAACACCTTGTATTTTGAGATAGACGGAAAAGTAAATTAAAAAGTTTTGTATTGTAATAAGTTTTCTGAATATGAATATACTCTCCTAAATTTTCACTAAATAAATAATGATTTCAGTTATTTATTCGAAATAAATATGAAAATTTTTAGCTTTTCGCGTAATTCGCTTATCGATACAACGAAAAAAAAATTTAGGAGAATCGAATGCGTTACAAACTCCTTTCAGTTAGAATTACTCAGACTGCTTGAAATATAACCAAATAAATTATTTTTTCCGCCGACCTCGAAATAAAAGGTGATTTTAATGTGTACGAAATTGAGCATTAATGACCCATTTTAATGCCCAATTTTTCAGCCATTTTTGAAGTGCAATCCTCTTGGAACATAGATACATAGAAATTCCATTGTGTCAAATGTATGTCTTGTGCAAAATGACAATGTATTTCAATCGAGAATGTATACATTATTCATGTTGAGATCGTCGAAAAAATCTTGTAATCAACATGGTTATTAATCTAGCGACTAATGGTCAAGATATTTTAATGCGTGAGCGGAGCGAACGCGTTAATAGTTCGAGACCATTAGTCGCTGTCTTTAAACCTAGTTGATTAAATAACTATTAATTTCTGTATTTAGATACAAAGAAGAATATCATTCAGTTTTTTTTTCGAAACGAACACTGCTCATAAATTTAAATAATAATTTTCGAAGGATGAAATTGAGGGCCTGCAATATATTATGTACAGGATTATGTAGATAAGGTTACAATTTACAGGTCAGGCTGGTGAATAAGCAAAATATTTTTTTTCTAATATTCGAAGAAATGTGGATCCGATTGAGTAGAAAAATACTGAATCATGATGATTCAAGCAGATTCTCAACCTCAAAGTAAGAAGTAAACGAATTTTGGAGAAAATTTTATTCATCTGTCAAATTCGACAGACAACAATGTTCCGACTGATTTTTTATTGTTGCTTTAGCCAATGAGCATACAATTAGGCGATAATTTTGCATTAGTGCAAATTATTATTATTATTATTATTTAACTCTTGCAATGAAAATGAATCGATAATTTTCATTGCACTAGTTAAATTACAACTGATAATTCCATTCATCAGGATGATAGCGCCCCACCACACCTCACACGAAGGGTATCCAGAGAATAAACTGGCCGGCAAACTCACCAGGCATAAATCTTATTGAAAACGAATGGGATTACTCAGGGGAGCAATTTCCAATCGCCAAAACCTACATTTAACATCCCAGAATGGAACGATATGCCTGAAAATGTCACTATCGACTTGATTCGTGAGAATCCTAGGTGTATTGTACAGTTGATTGATAAAACCTAACCTAGCCTAACCTTTTCTAAGCTAACCTACCTTCAAGAATGGAACAATAGGCCTGAAAATTTCATTATTGACTTGATTCGTGGGAATCCTAGGCAAATTGTACATTTGATTCATAGAACTTAACCTAAACCTAACCTAACCTACATTCAAGAATGGATAGATAGGCCTGAAAATTTCATTATTGACTTGATTCGTGAGAATCCTAGGCGTATTGTACAGTTGATTGATAAAACCTAACCTAGTCTAACCTATTCTAAGCTAACCTACCCTTAAGAATGGAACGATAGGCCTGAAAATTTCATTATTGACTTGATTCGTGAGAATCCTAGGCGTATTGTACAGTTGATTGATAGCACCTAACCTAGTCTAACCTATTTTTAGCATACTTTCCTTTAAGAATGGAACGATAGGCCAGAAAATTTCATTATTAACTTGATTCGTGGGAATCCTAGGCGTATTGTACAGTTGATTGATAGAACCTAACCTAGCCTAATCTATTTTAAGCAAACCTACCCTCAAGAATGAAACGATAGGCCTGAAAATGTCATTATTGACTTGTTTCGTGAGAATCCTAGGCATACTGTACACTAATTCAACCTAACCTTCCTTCAAAAATGGAAAGATATGCCTGAAATTTTCATTATTGACTTGATTCGTGGGAATCTTAATGCTCGATTGCACCGTTCGTCTAAGCAACTTTTAAGCCCTGAAATGACGTTTCATCAATGGAATAAACGTCACTTATGGGCTTAAACGTTGCTTAAGACGAACGGTGCAATCGGGCATAAGCGTATTGTACAGTTGATTGATAAAACCTAACCAAGCCTAACCTATTCTAAGCTAACCTACCTTCAAGAGTGGAACGATATGCCTGAAAATTTCATTATTGACTTAGTTTTTGGAATCATAGGTATATTGTACAGTAGATTCATAGAACCTAACCTAACCATCTTTCAAAAACAGAACGATTTGCCAGAAGATTTCATGATTGATTTGATTGAGGTCTTCAGTACAGTTGATTGATAGAAGAGGTGTTAACACAGACTATTGAATTTGGATTCTGTTATAGAAAAATATCAAAAATATACTTTTCTCATTTTGACTTATCCTGCGTAAAACAAACAGTAACAAACAAAGATTTTCTATCGAATATATTGCAGTTGAAAAACAGAAAAATATTCATTTCATTTCCAGAACATAGAACGTTGATTTCTTGAGACTCTTATTTCTGATATGTGTTATTTCGGAATCATGGACAATCAGCTTGAAGTAATTTTCTATTTTGAAAACAAAAAACAAAATCATGATTTCAACTTCATCGTTGGACAACTTCTAACCTCAAATAAAGTCGCTCGTAAAAAGAGTGGACGTGATAATGAATTTGGTATGATTTCATTGTCAAGTTGCATAAGATAGAGTTCAGTCAGGTCAACGCATAATCCGTATTTTACACTGTTTCTTCATGCACCGTTTCATTGTATAATTCGGCGTTGCGAAAGTAAAAGACTCAAAGTCATGGCCAAGATCACCTAAAGGTTTCCGGTTCTTCGTTTTCACATGTTATGCTCAATCGTCATGCATAACCAGTTTGTGGAACGATTGAACGACGGATATGTGAGCAAATGTGGAATTGAGAATTATATGAACTTTCACCTCGTTACAAAAATATTGCCGACCTAGTTTCGGAGGAGCATACACCTTCTTATGATTTCATGGAAGTTCTTTCGATCGTGGGTTGGTTTCAAGACGCAACAACCGATTTTTGCTAATTTTTTCACGAGTTCAAATAACAATTCGTTGTTTTGACTATGTCCGGACGTTAAATTTTATGGTTTGTTCAACAAGTTCTTTTTCCAATATTTTTATTTTGTTTCATATCATTCAGTTTCACTTACCGAGTGTGTAGTTGTTGTTTTAACTCATTACTTTTGTTGAAATAACAAAAATGGGCTGGCACGTTGAGAATTATTTCGAGAAAATGGGTTTGTAGAATTGTTTTGCTAATTAGTTAATTCTTAGATCCAGTTTAACCCAAGGTTTACAGTAAAATATTGATTTTAAGAATTTCGTTTGGAATAGTAGTTCACAAAGTGTTGTTATTTTTAGACGTCGTTGACCTGTATTGAAGTAAAAAATAGGTTGTATTGAATTACGAGGATGGCCATTCATAATTTTCCACCCCGAATTTTGAGCTTTGAGGTGAAATAACGAAAAAACGCTCGGACAGGTCGTATTTTGTCGAAAGGGGAACAAATAAGCCTGTTCAAATGAGTTTGATATCACTACCCCTCTAGCCGCTCTCATTTTTGAATGGGTAAAAGGTGTCGAGCAGCACTTTGTTGCATGAGTGTATGAGTATGAGAGATCCTGAAGACATAATATAGGGTGGTACTTCTTTCAAAGGCGCAGGTGATACAATTATTTGGTTATGAACCAAAAATGCCAGATTTTCATTATAAATATTATTCTCCCATTGAATAAAATCACATTGGGGCATCTTGAGAACAAAAGTTCTCATTTCGTTCATTGAATCTTTTCTCGTCAAAATTTTGAACGTCTATCCAAACTTCCAACTATTCTTCACTTAAAGCTTGCAAAATTTTTCACGGAAAAATGAGCAGGAACTTCCGTATTCGTGGTCTGAAGGATTGTTTAACTGCAGTGATGATTTTAAAATTACTTGAGAATTCGTCGGAATCGAGATTCTGTTAAAAGAAATTGATGAGGTGAACATCCAATTGGTAGTTTTTTTTGACATTAGAAATAAAGAAATCAATTCCGACAGGAAAAATTATCCCAGTACTCCGGAATGTCGGCAACGCATAGTACTGGAACATGATTTCACTGTATAAATTAAGTATTATTTTTAATCGATACAACTGATCATATAACGAAGTTGTACGCATAGTAATAACAAAATTTAAACTTCAAATATCTTCAGAGAAACATAATTTTGTTTTAGAAACTGTAATCGACTTTACAAACTAATTTTGCTGATATACCGAATTCTGACGTTTTTGTGGTGAATCCAAAAGATTTTAATCACATTATTCACATTTTGGATAACGTGAAATAGTGGATGAGTTGAAATGTTCATTCGAAAATTAAACGCCATTTTGTGGCAAACCCTTTTTACATTGCTTAGTATTTTTTTTATGAGCAATTCCCGTTTTTTTCACATATACATAATGAACCAATCTAGAGAAAAACCTGAGAATTTTTTTTAACGTTTAAAATTAAACATCAATATCGATATAATTGATAGGTTAACAATATTGTCCTTTTCCTTTTTACTTCTGCTGCGTGAAGAACTATTTTTAATATTTTTCCCATCGTTTCCTTTCATCGGATTAGGCTGAATATATCGAAGTGCATCTGAAGATCTAAAAAATAAAAGTGCCTCTGCGTCAGAAACTGCAGTTAAATACAATCTCTTGGATTCGACATTCGAAGAAGCTGCTCTACAACCAGGAGGCTTTTCAAACCAGGCCTAGCTCTCCAGGTGATGGTTTTTCAGATTCTTAGACGTGTGAGGATGTGTCTATAGTACTCGTACTACCGGGTAATGGTCTCTAGAAGATAACGATAGTGTAAAGGGTTTTCCAGTAAGAGATGTTATTTTTATATCTGAAGAAAAATTAAATTTTCCACATAAATGATCGGATGTTTATTTCATTATAAAGAAGAAGCTATGCCGTTAATAGTGAAGAATAACATCAGGCAAATGACCATCACGACCACGCTCTCAGGACCATATCCTTTCAATGAAAATTTCCGTAACCAAATAGCAAGGTGGCTGCCCAATATCCTCGATAACCTCACGAATTCCATCTTTGAGGTTTACAATCGACGCTGAGCTATTGGCGTAGACCCTTTCTTTCACGTGGCCTCAAAGGAAGAAGTCGCAAGATGTTAAATCACAAGATCTCGGTGGCCAATTGTGATCACCTCTTCGAGAGATAACACGGTCCGAAACTTTTCCCGCAAAAGATGAATGGTTTAGTTGCTTGTGTTGCACGTAGCGCCGTCTTGTTGAAAGTAAACGTTGTCCAGATCAATATTATCCAATTTCGGCCATGAAAAATCATTGATCATCTCTCCATAGCGCAATCCATTCTTCGTAACTGTTTCTCAATCCTCATTTTCGAAAAAGTAAGATCCAATGACTCCGCCGGACCATAAACTTCACCAAACAGTCACACGTTGCAGATAGAGAGACTTTTCAACAATAACTCTCGGGCTCCAGCCTCATTTTCGAACAAGTAAGGTCCAATGAGCGACGTGCACGGGTTTTATTCTTCACATCACTAGCTTGTCCCAACAGCTCGAATTTTTCCACCAATTTCATTATTGCGGTCCGACAAGGTGCTTCACGACAACCCAAAAATGTTCGAGTTTTACGAACCGTCTCTGCCAAATTTTTACCATTTTTATAGTGAATTTCAAAAATCACTTTGCTCAATTAGTTAAACTATAGGCATATAATGATTTCAAAAGTCTTGAATTCACATAAAACCATATCTTATAAAATGACGACAGTTTCGGTCTATGTTTAGACCATCTCGAAGGCTCTAAAAATTAACAGTAAACATTTTCAAAATGATAAATAACAATTGTAGATATTTAAACGAAGTAATCATAAATACTTTTCTCCTTATGATCAACAAACGAATGGTAACGTCTAAAGCTTTCTATTGTCAATGCAAGTATAAGCAGTGGTTAATATCTAAATTTTACGCTTCTTGACTTCAGAAAAATGTTGAATGCTGCGTACAATTACGTGAAAGACTTGCACATAGAGGTAATAACTACTGTTCATGTTATTTCTGAATAAATAATCAAGGACGAACTCTCCCATTTTGCGCTACAGAAAGTGCAATGTTTACTTGATAGCAGATATTATAATATGGCACTCCTATTCACCAAGAAAAATGCCATTTTTTCACACTAACCTTAATTACAATCGAACGGAGTTTGTGATAATTAAATTCCACCCATATATGTCAACCTTTCTCCAAGAAGCAATTCTGGTATTTCTAAGACGATGATAGTGTGATCATGTAACAAGAGAAAAATTTTCATTTATTCAATTGTCGGAAACAGGTCCAATTAACCTCCTGCAATTGTTTTGATGTATTGAATCAGTTCAAGATTTGAGATGATTTCTAGTGCAAATCATTTTATTCATATCGAATGATGCAGTTTCGACATTTGAGTACATTTCTTCGTTTAGAAAAATGCCATTTTTCACAATAACTTTAGTTACAATCAAACGAAGTTTGTGAGGATTATATTACACCTATACCTACATATATGACAATCTTTTTGTGAGATGCCATTCTGATATTTTTACGACGATTTCAATATACTCAAATTACAAAAGAAACACTTTTATTTATTCAATTGTCGGAAACAGGTCCAATTAACCTCCTGCAATTGTTTTGATGTAATGAATTAGTTCAAGGTTTGAGATGATTTCTAGTGCAAATTATTTTATTCATATCAAATGATGTAGTTTCGACATTTGAGTACATCTTTTCATTTAGAAAAATGCCCTTTCCACAATGACATTAGTTACAATTGAACGGAGTTTGTGATAATTAAATTTCACCCATATATGACAACATATTGAATGATGCAGTTTCGATATTTGAGTACATGTGTGCATTTAGAAATAGCCTTTCTTCACAGTGATCTTAGTAACAATCAAACGGATTTTGAGATAATTAAATTACACCCACATATGACAATCTTTTTGCAAGATGCCATTCTGATATTTTCACGACGATTTCAGTATGATCAAATCACAAGAGAAAAATTTTCATTCTAGTGCGAATCATTTTATTCATATCGAATAATACAGTGTCGATATTTGAGTACATTTGTTCTTTTAGAAAAGGCCCTTTTCCCAATGACCTCTGTAACAATCGAACGGATTTTGTGATGACTAAATTCCACCCATATATGACAAATTTTTTGCAAGATGCTAATATTTTTGGAACGATTTCAGTATGATCAAGTTACAAAAGAAAAATTTTCATTCATTCAATTGTCGGAAACAGATCAAATTAACCTCATGCAATTGTTTTGATGTAATAAATCAGTTCAAGGTTTGAGATGATTTCTAGTGCGAATCATTTAATTCATATCGAATGATGCAGTTTCGACATTTGAGTACATTTCTTCATTTAGAAACATGCCCTTTTTCACAATGACATTAATTACAATCGAACGGAGTTTGTGATAATTAAATTTCACCCATATATGACAATCTTCCTTCGAGAAAATATTCTGAGTGTGATCTTGTAACAAGATATACTTTTTTAGTCATTCAATTTTCGGAAACAGGTCCACTTAACCGCATGCAATTATTTTGATGTATGATGTATAGAAGGAATTCAAGGTTTAAGATGGTTTCTAGTGCAAATAATTTTATTTATAATGAATGATGCAGTTTCTATATTTGAGTACATGTGTTCATTTAGAAATAGCCCTTTTTTACAATACCTTCAGTTACAATCGAACGGAATTTGTGGTGATTAAATTACACCTTTATATGACAATCTTTTTGAAAGATGCCATTCTGATATTTTAACAACGATTTTAGTGAATCAAGTTAAGAGAGAAAAATTTTCATTTATTCAATTGTCGGAAACAGGTCAAATTAACATCATGCAATTGTTTTGATGTAATAAATCAGTTCAAGGTTTGAGATGATTTCTAGTGCGAATCATTTAATTCATATCGAATGATGCAGTTTCGACATTTGAGTACATTTCTTCATTTAGAAAAATCCCTTTTTTGCACAATGATATTAGGTAATCACAATCGAACGGAGTTTGTGATAAACAAATTAGCTTTAGTTACAATCAAACGAAGTTTTTGAGGATTAAATTACACATATACCTACATATAGGTATGACAATCTTTTTGTAAGATGCCATTCTGATAGTTTTACGACGATTTCAATATGATCAAATTACAAAAGAAATTTTTTTATTTATTCAATTGTCGGAAACAGGTCAAATTAAACTCATGCAATTGTTTTGATGTAATAAATCAGTTCAAGGTTTGAGATGTTTTCTAGTGCGAATCATTTTATTCATATCGAATGATGCAGTTTCGACATTTGAGTACATTTGTTCATTTAGAAAAATGTCCTTCTTCACAATGACATTAATTACAATTGAACAGAGTTTGTGATGATTAAATTCCACCCATATATGACAAGCGTTCTTTAAGAAACCATTCTGAGTGTGATCTTGTAATAAGAGATGAAATTTTTAGTTACCTATTAAATTTTTGGAAACAGGTCCCCAATTAACCTCATGCAAATATTTTGATGTAAAGAATGAATTCAAGGTTTGAGATGATTTCTAGTTCAAATCATTGTATTCATATTGAATGAAGCAGTTTCGATATTTGAGTACATGTAATCGTTTAGAAATAGCCTTGTTTCACAATAACCTTAGCTACAATCCACAGGATTTTGTGATGACTAAATTCTACCCATATATTACAATCTTTCTCTAAGACGCCATTGTGATATTTCTACGATGGCCGTGTCATCATGGAACAAGAAAAAACTCTTCATTTATTCAATTGTCGGAAACAGGTCCAATTAACCTCATGCAACTCTTTTCATGTAATAAATCAGTTCAAGATTTGAGATGAATTCTTGTGCAAATCATTTTATTCATATCGAATGATTGAGTTTCGACATTTAAGTACATTTCTTCATTTGGAAAAATACCCTTTTTAAGCTATCGTTTTACTTAACGAGTGCTACATTGTTTGGCCTAAATGTCTGTTGCTTTCGAATTTTGAGCAGAAAATAGTCTCAAATGATAGGGTTCGACTCCCTGATGACGAATTCGTGGTCAAATTCAATCCGGGGGACCGGCCGTCCGTTATCACGATAACTTTTGAAGGGATTGCCCTAGAGACTTGAGATTTTCCGGGTAATTCGGTCCCCAAATGCCGCGGTTGAGTTCGTTTACCAGCCAAGTCGTACAGAGTGATCCATGAAATATGGCAATTCGAAATTATTGTTCCTCTATATCTCAGACAGAACGGAAACAATCGAAATGAAATTTTGCAGGCACATGCAAGATGCTCATCATACCATAGAAAATTCAATTGGAATATTGACAAGAAGAATCTTTATATTTCCCTAACAAGATATCCGATTCGAATGAAATTAATTTTGTGACTGAAAATTGATATACTGAATGTTCATGCCAAATACAAATTTAAATATTTTAATTGTCAAGTTTTCACATATTTCATTCTTTTAATAATATCCAGAATATTATTCCGATCGTTTTGAGATTTCGCTTTCATATAATCAGCATAAATCTCAAGTTCTATACAAATTTTTGAGGTAAGAGCATTATCGCCCCACCAATGAATGGGCGCTTAGAAGCACCTGCACAGGGCTTTTCTTGAAATTTTCACAATAACCTTGATTACATTCGCACGGAGTTTGTGATGATTAAATTCCACCCATTATGACAATATTTTTGCTAGATTCCATTCTGATATTTCCAGGACGATTTCAGTTTGATCATGTAACAAGAGAAAAATGTTTATTTATTCGATTTTCACGAAATTGTTTTCATGTAAGAGATCAGTTCAAGGTTTGAGAGGATTTCGAGAGCAAATCATTTCATTCATATTGGATAATGCAGTTCTGAGATTTGAGTACCTACTTCTCTTCACGATATTTCTAATTATTTCGATGATAACGTTTTTCCAAGTTTCAAGTTAATGACCTGGCTATTACGTGGGTTGCACAACTGAAATGATAAGACTTCTGCTAATCATCATTCTAGGGGAGTGAGATATATGTTGAAATGGCAGATGGCTCATCTTGAAGATTTAATTTTCAATGAAGTTTTGACAAACAGCCTAAATACCAAAATTTTTTGATTCAGTATAAATTTGCGATATTCAAGGCAATATGTTTCTATTCAAAAAAGAAAATGTAAATTTACGCTGAGCAATTCGGCAAAAATTGTTTCCGTGGGATAGATTTTCGAAAAATGAAATTCTCTTATGGTTTCCCATTCAATTCTGGAGAAAAAGAGTCTCTTGCAAAATTTCGATACAGTCAATACTTTTCTCGGAAAAAAAATAAAAACTTACAAGCAGTTATGATCAATGTTCATTACAATGTTATTTTCAACCCGTAATAATAAAGTTATGAGATCTTAAGAAATTTTGTGAGTAACATCTACTTAGTGCTTCATATTATGTATAGTTTCATGACTCAGTATTTTAAGAGTCCGTGAAAAAAACTAAAATTTTCAACTCGTCATCGCCTTCCAAAGGCAAAAAATTATATGAACTACTCTTGCTTTTTTTCATCCTGGAATCATCTCCCAAAGTCCCTCGCAATTGTTTACAGACACCCTGTATATTTAGTTTCAATCTCAAGTCCTATACAAAATTTCGAGGTCACCAATGAACGAGGGCTCAAAAGCACCTGCTCAAATCTTTTTTGAATTTTTTTAATTTACACTTTCAAAAAATTCAGTTAAACTAAAAGATAGAAAAGAGAAATATTTTCAGAATGAAGCAAGAAGCCTTTTGACATGAATATTTCAGCATATTTTTCAAACAAATCAATAAACTTCTATATGAGAGGAAAAAAGTTTTTTTGCATCTTATCAAAGATTCCACCTTTGCGACATAAATTAGATTTCTTAGAAACTTTATAGGTATTCACTCCCAGTCTCTGAAACATAAATAATTAAAATTTTTTTTAATTATTTATGTTTCAGAGACTGGGAGTGAAAACCTATAAAGTTTCTAAGAAATGCAGATTCCTCCCAGAGTATATTTCAATCGATATCAGACATAAATTAGAGTCAAAATTGTTTTTCAGAATAAATTATTCAGGAAATCGAAGCGATTATCCGCTTTTGTTTCGTAGTCTGGTTTCCGAGAAAAAATATTGAAATCACCGAAATAAGCGAGCGAATTTAAACGATCAGAAATGGCGGTTGAGTGTAACGTACCCGTCGGCGTTAATTTCATTGGTTGAATGTCGAATCATAGTTTACAACGATGCCAACTGGCCACTCTGTGTTGAATCGTCATCCCCAATAAGTATGTGTACTCGTACGTCACGTGAATGGAATTTTGACGAACAGCCTAAATCCCCCCTGAATTTTTTGATTCAGTATGAATTTGCGATATCCCAGGCAATATTTTTTTATTCAAAATAAAAAAATTTACTCTTACATTGAGCAATTCTGCAGTTATTTTTACCTCTTCAATAATAATGAAATGCGATATTGTGCAAAGCCGGTTAATTTAAGGTAACATTCTATGTTACTCCAATATTAGTGGTAAATAATGGCTCCTCGGTTCTTCATAAAGATTGTCACAGATTGTTATGCAACCTACCAGATTTCGAAGTGGCCAGACTCCCTCCCTTCTTGACTTAATTTTTGTCTCCGACTCTCAACTTACTTCACATCTTCACTACCTCCCCCCTTTTGGCAAGTCAGATCACCTCACGCTGTCCACCGAATTACAATTTCGTGAACCATCTGGTCATCACCAAGAAACAAAAACTATAAAAAAAGTTAACTATGATAACATTTCCGCTGAATTGGCTAGACTTGATTGGACTTCCCTGCTTTCTCCTCACGATTCTATTAAAGAGCAATGGACGACCTTCAAGAGCAAACTTTGTACAATTGTGACCTCCAACACCCAGGTTATATTGAAGAAAAGTAATCCATTGAAGCCTTGGACAAATGAGCAGTCACTGAAACTCATTAGAAGAAAGAAATCTTTGTGGCAAAGATTTTTGAGAACGAAATCCACACTCGACTTCAGCACACATCGCAATTTTTCCAACTACATATGTATCCACTCATCTCCGGAATTCCAAGAAAGATTTTCAGAACAAACTGGCCTCCTCTAAAAACAAAAAGAAATTTTTTAAGTACATAAAGTCTTCTTTGAATACCAACGTGAGTGTACCGGTCGTGAGGGACGACTTTGGCAACTTGAGTTCTGGACCTGAGGAGACGGCTGATATCTTAGCGAAATCTTTCTTTCAATCCTTTTCTCCTGAGCCACCTGTTCCAAATCCAACTCCGCAGACTCATAGAAACTCCTTCGAGATAACCGATATCGAAATTGGTGAGTCAATTGTGGAGCTTCATCTTTCTAAACCGAATACTTCGTCGGCGCCTGGTTGTGATGAAATTACACCATACCTGAAAACGATGTGCTGGTGCTCTCTCTGTTCCACTTACCATCATGTTTCGCAAGTCTATGTCAACGCTAATGTTACTCCTATTTTCAAGAAAGGTGACAAACTATCTTCTGACAACTATCGCCCTATAAGCTTGCTTTCCACAGTGTCAAAGATACTGGAAAGAATAGTTAGCGAGCAACTTCTAGCGTTCTCTCTTTCCAATAAAATAATTTCAGACCAACAGCACGGTTTTGTCCCTGGACGCTCTACCACCACTAATTTACTGTCGGCTATATCCGATTGGACGAGGGCATTGAATACTAGACAACCTATGGACGTGGTCTACCTCGATTTTTCAAAGGCTTTCGACAGAGTACCTCATAAACGTTTGCTGGTAAAATTGGATCGGATAGGCGTTCGGGGAGACTACTCGACTGGCTACGAGCCTTTCTCTCTAACCGCTCATATCGTGTTCGAGTTGGCGGTGTCTTCTCGTCTTTGGCTTGGCCTGTGCTATCTGGCGTACCTCAAGGCTCCGTTCTGGGGCCATTGCTTTTCCTCCTTTACACTTCAGACCTCCCTCTCCAGTTTAAATCCACAGTATCACTATTTGTGGATGATGTGAAGCTGTATAATTGTCCAACATCTCACTATGCCACCCTGCAGGAAGACTTGAACAATTTGAAGAATTGGTGTGAAATATGGCTACTTCCCCTCAACACGAGCAAGTGTTTTGTTCTACATATCGGGAAAAATAACCCCCGGTTGCGCTACAGTATCGGTGGCTGCTATCTTGCTCCTGTTTTTCAGATTGACGACCTTGGTGCTACGGTTTCTGATGACTTCAGTTGGCTGGCCCATATTGAACGAGTATCCGCAAAAGCCAAACAACTTACTTATATCTTCCATAAATCATTTAGAGGCTGCGACGACCAAACATTTGGGACAATTTTCAAAACATATGTCCGGCCAACTCTAGAATATGCAGGTCCAGTCTGGTGGTGTTCAACGATCGGTGCAGTCAACGTATTGGAAAATACGCAGAGGTGGGCCACTCGATTACATTATGGCTTCACCCGACCGTCGTAAGAGCATCGACTTTCTGCCATGAGGTTGACATCCTTCGAAGAGTGGGGATCTTATCTTCTCATTCAGAGCAATGCTGGGACACTTTGGTGAGCAAATTCGCAGCCTCTTTACCTTGAACACCAACAACTTAAGAGGTCACATTCTAAAACTAAGTCGTGAAAACTTCAAGTGTTCTCAGCGACAGTATTTTCTCCCCAACCGCATATTTCATAGCTGGAATCGACTATCCGAAAACATTGTCCAATCATCGTCCGTCAACGCCTTCAAAAACAGTTATGACAGGTGGAAGTGCTCACTGAAGAGAACCTGTGAACGAGTGTTGTGTTGTGCCATCTGTTTCGGTTACCATAGGAAACGTTAATTTTTTTTCTCCTAATCATTCTGTTTCATCTCCAATCTATTACTTTTTTTCTTGTAGCCAATTGTATGCTTGTACATAATTCATATAATTCGAGTTTTTAGGTATGTCCTCAACTCGATTCATTTATATAATAAATAAATAAATAAATATTGCAATATAGTCAACGAATTCCATTTGAAAAACCCCGATTTTATTTATTTTTTATTTAATTGAGTACCGAAGACAACACACAGGCAAAGGCCAAAATACAGGTAATCACACCCTTTCAACAATAGTTCAAGCCATTTCAATTGAGAAGATTAAACATATATGAACTCTAAGTATTAACGAATTGATTCATATTGAAATAGTCTTCAACTTCAACTCTTCAAATAATAGGGTTTTTGATTATCTACTAACATTTGCTAGATTGCTGTGTTGAATCGTCATCCCCAATAATTATGCTTACTCGTACGTCACCATGGCGCGACGTTTGAATAGATATCGCATTCACAATATTCAATTAAATAAATTCAGAAAAGCTCTGAGCAGGTGCTCTTGAGCGCTGGATGATTGGAGGAGCAATAATGCTCTTACCAAAACAATTCGAATAGAGCTTGAGATCCTTGCTGAGTATAATATGAATGCAACATCTCAGCACGATCGGATTTGTATTATTGAAATCATTCAATAAATGAAATATGTAAAAAATCCATAATTAATAATATTTACGAGATGCTTACACCATCAAATGATCCAATGGTTAGATAAGGCTGGATGCAATTATTCAATTGAGAATCAAAGGATAAATTTGGGTATAGTTTACCTGTTTTTCATCAATGTCTCATCCACATATGTTCAAATCTCAAAAGTTCCTAAGCCGAAAAAATTACTATTGCTATTTCTAGCCAACACCCAAGTCTCTCAACCATCCCCATTTAACGGACTCCTGCAACGTGGCGAGTAATTGATAGAGTAATGAGGTTTTCACAAAAAACTTCATTATGTTTTGAACAAGAAAAAAAAAACGACAGTGAAAAATTTCATTTCATTAAAAGTGGAAAAAATAAAAATTTATCGAAGACACGAAGACGAGGTGAGCTGAACATTCGTTTACATAGATGGTTACTAAACAAAACCCAGTTTTCTCGGTACAATAGCAAGCCATGCTTCTCGAGCCTGTATAATATATTATACACTGCGCAAAAAATTAACGCACATTATAAAAATCTCAACGCACATTGTGTGAAATTTATTCTTCAACTGAAGGTGTTCTCAATGATAATTATTTTTATCAGAATTACTCATGCATATGTTATCCACTTTTTTTCAATACAGATGTTTTGTCCCAGTAGGACTAAAAAAAGATGAGATTATCAGATTTTGAATGTATTGGCTCCATTCTGAAATCAGTTTTTCTCGATCGATTCTAGAGATCAATAGTTTTTCTTTCGTTTGACCCAAGAGGAATGTGCCCAAGCGTTAGTTTTGCGAGAAGAAGGGTGGACATACACAAAAATTGCAGAAAGGTTTGCAGTTTCCCATAAAAGTGTGTCCAGAATGTGGCAGCGATTCAGGGAGACAGGTATGAATGTCCGAAGACCAGAACAGGGTAGACCACGGGTAACAACTGCCATTCAAGAACGTTACTTGAGAGTTTCTTCGTTGAGACAATAAGAAATCGCTTCAGAGAATATGATCTAAGGCCTCGTGTTGCGGCAAAAGGCCCAGCTCTTACCCCAGCCCATCGAAGAGCGCGTTTGGATTTTGCGAGAGAGCATATCCATTGGGAAGAGGCTGATTGGGAGAGAGTTCTCTTCACAGATGAGTCTAGATTCTGCCTCTACCATTGTGATCGACGTTCCCTTGTATACATACGTCCACATGAAAGATATGCTCAGTGTAATTTCCTGAATACTGCTGGTTTCGGGGGAGGTTCGATTATGGTATGGGGTGGAAAATCTTTGACTGCTCGCACTGGTCGTTAATAATGGAGCTATGAATGCTGATAGGTATATAACATTATTGAAGAGCATGTAGTGCCATTTGCCCCATACATTGGTGAAAATTTCATTTTTATGGACCATAATGCCAGGCCCCAACGCGCGCGCATCGTTCAGGAGTACCTGGAAGAGGTTGAAGTCTCTCGAATGCAATGGCCCGCAAGAAGTCCAGATCTCAATCTGTTTGAGCAGGTTTGGAACAACCTCAAAAGAAGGCTGAGAAGTTCAGAAAATTATCCTGCTACTCTTAATGACTTGGGAATCCAACTCAGAGAAATCTGGAAAGGATTAGATCAGAACATTTTAAGATCACTCATTTTGAGTATCAACCGTCGTTGCCGAGCTGTAATTAATGCGAGGGGTGGAAATACCAAGTGTTAAATTAAATCACTTATCAGCATTCCAATATTTCGAAAATTCTCTTCTTTCACATAAGAATCCTGAATTTTTCTTCCATTCAATGTGTCTTGTTCTGTTCAAAACTATCCGAGAGAACATAAAAAATAAGTTATAAAGTAAATGTAGAGTTAACTTTCATTAAAATTGAGATTTCAGAATGTGCGTTAATTTTTTTGCGCAGTGTAGTATTTCAGTTTCCTTTATTCATTCCGCTGGGGGGCTCTGGCCCCCTGCCTCCCTCCCCCCTATGTACGCCACTGATTTGGAGACAAAGACCATGACGAATTTGGGGGACCACAAAGAAAAACCTCACATAGGTTAGTCAACTGTGAAGTCGAGTACATTACATCAGGTGTCGAAACCACTTGACTGAAATATGAATCACTATGATATTGCGTAAGATGATAATATTATGTTCAATGACGTTGACTCAAACTGGCTGGGATTCTTCCTGTGAGCACTATGATATCATAGGAATTTCATGAAAAATATTACGTGATTATTCTTTTCGATTCGAACACTTGCAGAAATCGATTCAGCATAAAAAAATATTATTAGTCATCTGTATCAAAGGACTAGATTGGTGTAATTATTATGTGTGAATAATTGAGGTATTATTTGATGCATAATAGTTTTATCGCTATCATCTTGTAGACTCTTTCAGGTAGGGTATTTGTGAAATTAAAAATCGCTAGGAGCACAGCATTTTTTTTCTGGGGAAATTCATTTAAATATACAGGGGCGTCTACCTTTGAAGTGGGGATTGTACAAGTGATTTGCAACAAAAATTGTCATATAATACATGGTCGAAATGTTGACGGTTGTTCTTCAATTTAACATTTCTTGATTTCACGAAATATTTCGAGTTTTTCCTTTAAAAAGATCATTATTCAGTTTTACTGGTAGTCTCATTGAATTTGACCACATATTCGGAAAGGGCAATACATGTTCTACAAGATAAGAGAGTCTGTGTGCAGAAAAAATTCTTATTGCGGGCGTGGTAGGGAGATGAATATCACGATTCTGCTAACAGAATTGGTCCTATTTTTCCAATGGTTTTTCGTTGAAATATCAATAATTCTGTACACGTTTTCTTTTCAGTAAAAAATGCCTCATTTAGTTATTGATTGAAACATATTCTGGGAGGATTCCACATTTTTAAAAATTTTTATGAGTTTTCACTCCCAGTCTCTGAAACAGAAATAATTGAAAAAAATTAAGATGAAGTGCTTCTGCGAGAATCTTTGCACTAATTCGCTACTGACAAATAAGTGCAAAGATTCTCGCAGGAGCACTTCTCTTTATTGAAATTGTTTAATTATTTCTGTTTCAGAGACTGGAACCTATAAAGTTTTTCAGAAATGCCTCATTTAGTGTATTGAATCTTAATGCAGTTTTATGGAAGTCATAAATTCATCTTGAATCAAAATAATAACGAGAAATGGAACTTCCCTCTCCAATACTTTTGATACCTTGTTTTCGTACTGAATGTAAAACTCTGCAAAGTTCACACAATTTCATTTTGTCGGTGAGAATTTCCTAATTTCCTGAAAGGGAATTGGATATACTTTATTTTTCAAATTATTCTATACATAAAAATCCAAAGGCGTTAGGCGTTAGGTCGGGGTTCTTCGGTGGCCATCTGACCGTATCTTCCAATCCATTATATCCCAATATATCCATTCAATAGATCTTTATATTACGACTATTATGTGGTGGGCAGCCATACATTCGAAACCAGACATTTTATCTGTTAGCTTTGGATTAATCTTATGAATTCTTCAGCATTAAAGTGATCCGTAAGTATAACTGGTCCGAAAAGTTCTCCTCTTATGTCTGTCAACCTTACGTTGATACTCATATTGAAAATGAGAAATAATAGTCGCGCGAGGGGTTACCCTCTGCCATACATGGTTTCTCCTTAATCGAACCTGATCTCGTGACGGTGGCCTCATCAGTCCATAATATCCTATGCCCCCCACTCTGCTAAATGAATCCTCAGACCCGCTGATTTTTAATGAAAAACAAAAATGCTTCTTCGAATTTGAAATGAATTAACATACAAATGTATATAATTGGCTCGAAGACTATGGTCGTTAGCCATTTGATGATGAATCAATAAAGTTATTTTCTCTCTCTCTCTTTCTCTCTATTTTTCACCTACGCGTCTATTTTATTTTTCAAATGGAAATATATGAATTGTGATACATCGAATAAAAGGTAATTTGATTACCTATTCATCAATGTGGCTGGGTTGTGCCTTTTCAATTAAAAATTGGAAATAATTTACATACAAATTGTGATTGGAGAGTACTGCAATACAAATACAACTACATTTATAGATTGTGACATATAAAATGAAATGAACACGTAATCAAATTACATTCCATTTGATATGATGTGATTTATCACAATCCATAAATTTCCATTTGAGAAAAAGGTAGGAGAGTGCGGGGCATAGGGGCTGAGAAACAAAAAATAAAAAAAAACATTGGATAAACTGTTTTTGAAAGATATTCCCTAATAATTCTTCATACTTAAATTATAGACGACATCATCACATAAAATTAATTCCACCATCATTTGATTAAACTCAAGGGAATGTACTCGTTCGCAAATATCTCAAAATTAATTGTGCAGGCTGCAGTTCATTGCTATTTATCGTGTCACATAAAAAAAACCTTCATTTTGTCCATCTCCGCAGATAATCAGCTCGGCGAATTTCGTAACCAAGGCAAACAAAAATGCACTCTATCAAATGTGTGGACTCAGATTATTATTACTAATCTGTGGCAGAGCCGGGGTCGTTGTCTGTTTGATAAATAGTTATCCAACCAAGGTCGCTTGCATCGTCAGATAGGTTGGGGCCATAAGACGCTATTGCATTTCAATGTCGAATGATTTTTAGGCCTATCTCACACGACTTGGAAATGAGTGTTCGGGCTGGAATTCCCGTTTATGCACGCAATAAACTGCGTTCATGTTGATTTGATGCTTATCAGAAATTTAATGCTTTTGCACAGGTTGGTATACCTAGTCCATCCAAGAATGATTGACATTGGGATAGGTCTTGAAAGTCTATTTCTAGAATACTTTTGGGTTTTTACTCCCAGTCTCTGAAACAGAAATATTAGATGTTTGCCAAAATTCAACATATTTTCAATTAGACGTTGTTTTCTATAAACAAAAATTCGGAATGGCCCTGGGTTCTCCTTTATCACATATTATGAACAATATATATATGGAATATTTCAAACTTTCAAAGAAAAATACATAAAAACATATTCACTGAAACCAAAGAGTTGGTGGCGATATGTAGATGATATTTTTGTAATTTGGCAATACGGCAGAGGTGGATTGAATAAGTTTTTTGATAGCATCGATTATCAAGAACCTACTATTAAATTTACGATGGAATTAGAACAGAATAATCAAATTTCTATTCTAGATGTTAATAAGAAAATTCATAAATCATTTTGGAACAAGTGTATTTCGAAAAAAAGCTCACACTAATAGATATCTGAATTTTCATTCTAATCATCAATTGAATGTAAAAACAGGTATTATAAAAACACTTTATGATAGGGCTTTTTTGATTTCATCTACACCTGAAATTAAAAAAAATGAAATTGACTTCATTGAAGAGTTTCTACTAGATAATCGATACCCACCAAATTTCAGAGAAAACAATTTCAAATTTAGAACGAAAAATATCCAATAAAAATTCTAATGATGATAAGGTACAAACAGAAAACCGTCAAGCAAAACCATTCCGTCATTCCTTATATTCCTGGCCTTTCTGAAAGAATAAGAAGAATTGGTTCCAAATTCAACATAAGAACTGTTTTCAAAATACAAAATAATTTGAGATCTATTCTAACCAGAACGAAACCAATGAGTGAGACACAAAAATCAAAAAATTGTGTTTACATATTTCCTGCATATGTGGTGTCTGATATAGAAACCGAAACGTTACATTATCCTTTTCATTTTTTTCCTTTTTTTAGTTTTACTGTTAATTTTTTCAAACCCAATTTGCTCCTGACAATTTAGTTCAAAGATTTTCGCTGAAGCATTTCATCTTAATTGAATTTTTTTTATTATTTCTGTTTCAGAGATTGGGAGTGAAAACCTCAGAAGTATTCTTCGATACTTGAAAGTCTAGTCGCAGCTTCAATTTTTAAACGCAGAATCTCAGCACAATCGGAATAAAATTCTGGAAATTATGCAAAAAATTAAATGTGAAATATGAATAATTAAAAAAAATTGAATTTTATGGTTCTGATGATGCGATCCTCTTGAAATCTTGCTTTTCACTCGAATCTGATATTCTGTTATGGAAATAAAGAGATCCTTTTTTTCAATATTCCAATTGAAGTTTTAATGGTTCTGTTAACACTATGGCCACAAAATTCTGTATGAGAATTCATTCTATCAGTCTTTATTCACAAGAGAAACTTCACTCGAGTCGGATATCCTGTTATAGAAATATAAAGATTTTTCTTTAAGTTATTCCAATTGAATATACTATGGTTCTATTAACACTATGGCCACAAAATTGAACTTGCGGTATATGAAAATTCATTCCCAAAATAACTTGAATCGGATATCTTTTCATGGAATTATGAAGTTTCTTCTTTTCAATATTCCAATTGAATTTTCTATGGTTCTGTGTAAACTATGGCCACAAAATTTTGCATCATGCTTAATTAGGAGGTTTCGTTTTGTCTGAGATATTGAGGAATGAAATTTTTGAATGGCCATATTCTATGGAGTACCCTGTACGATTTGGCTGGTTAACAAACTAGACCGAAGTATTAGGGGAAAAAAAATTGAATGGCCACCCTGAAAATCTCTAGGACAATACTTTCGAACGTTATCGTGCTAACAGACGGCCTCACGGACAGAATTGAATTTGACTACGAATTCATCATCAGTGAGTTGAACCCTATCGTTTGAGACCATTTTCGGCTCCAAATTAGAATATTTCTGACATTTGGGCAAAACGATATAGAACTCTTCCGTCAATTCTGATCTTTGGAATTCGTTGATTTCAATAATTTTCTTCTCGAAAACCTGACCACGAAACAAAAAACAAATAATCGCATGATATACTGAGGATCCATTATTTCCGCAATGATTTTTCTCTAGTGATACCCGTTGCTTATGACCTTGGTGTGACCATACGTCAAGAAAGTGTTGAAGCGCTTGAGCAACGCACACCGTTCCATTTCTTCACATCCCTTACATGCCGGGAACGGTTGAATTTTTTGACCAAGATTGCCAGTCACATTACTGTAGCAAATTTAAACAATTTCAATGCATGGTGGAGTTAGTACCATTCTATTTTAAGAAGTGGAGTAGTATTCACGTGTCATATGTCAAATTATGACAGATGCACCTACCAGCTGCGAATATAACCGATTATGTTAAACAAAACCTCTTATTGGAAAACACAATATTACTCGGACACAGATCAGTGGAAATCCTTTAAGGCAGAACGAGACATGTTGAACACGTACAACACAGCTGCAGGGTTACGAAAACGTGAAAATCTGCATCATTGAGCTCCTTGAAATTGAGGATATCACCTTACACTATAGATAAATCCAGGTGGAAATCATTATTTACTTTCTTAGCGTGCGTTCGCCATCCATTCACTACTTCTGGACCTCTCAGTTGATTTTCAGCGTACGGGAATAAAAAGCAGTCATTCGGTGCTGAACTAGGGCTATATACATTGCGTAAAAAAATTAACGAACATTATGGAAATTTCAAATTTATTCTACAACTGAAGGTCTTCTCAATGATAATTATTTTTATAAGAATTACCTATGCATGCATATGTTATCCACTTTCAACGTTTTTCTTCAATACAGATGTTTTTTTTTCAGCAGGAATAAAAAAGATGAGATTATCAGATTTTGAATGTATTGGCTCCATCCTTAAATCAGTTGTTCTCGATCAATTCAAGTGATCAATTGTTTTTCTTTCGTTTGATTTTCTACACATGATCGCTATGCAACGCGAAACAAGCAATTTGATTTTTTGGGAATGTGCCCAAGCGGTAGTTTTGCTAGAAGAAGGGTGGACATACACAAGAATTGCAGAAAAGTTTGGAGTTTCGCATACAAGTGTGTCCAGAATGTTGCAGGGATTCAGAGAGACAGGTATGAATGTCCGAAGACCAGGACAGGGTAGACCACAGGTAACAACTGTCATTCTATAACGTTACTTGAGTGTTTCTTCGTTGAGCCAACGGTTTGCAACCGCTCGCCTTCTTCAAAATCAGCTTAAACGAACTCATGAGGTGCAAATTAGCGATCAGACAATAACAAATCGCCTCAGAAAATATGATTTAAGGCCTCGTGTCGCGGTAAGAGGCCCAGCTCTACCCCACCCATCGAAGGGCCTCTACCATTGTGATCGACATTCCCTTGTATACAGACGTCTACATGAAAGATATGCTCAGTGCAATTTCCTGAATCCTACTACTGGTTTTGGGGAAGGATCGATTATGGTATAGAGTGGAATATCTTTGACTGCTCGCACAGACCCAGTGGTCGTTGATAATGTAGCTATGAATGCTGATAGGTATATAAGGAGCATTCTTGAAGAGCTTGTAGTGCCATTTGCCCCATACATTGGTGACAATTTCATTTTTATGGACAAAAGTGCCAGACCTCATCGTGCACGCATCATTTAGGAGTACCTTGAAGAGGTTGAAGTCTCTCGAATGGAAGGGCCAGCAAGAAGTCCAGATCTCAATCCGATTGAGCAGGTTTGGGACAACCTCAATAGAAGGTAGAGAAGTTCAGCTACTCTCAATGACTTGGGAATCCAACTCAGAAAAATCTGGGAAGGATTAGATCAGAACATTTTAAGATCACTCATTTTGAGTATGAACTGTCGTTGCCGAGCTGTAATTAAGGCAAGGGGTGGAAATAAGTACATATTAAATCACTTATCAGCATTCCAGTATTTTGAAAATAGTTTATTTCTCTTCTTTCACATAAGATTCGATGAAATCCTGAATTTTTCATCCATTTAATGTGTCTGGTTTCGTTCAAAACTTTCCCGAGAGAACATAAATAAGTTATAAAGTCAATGTAGAGGTAACTTTCATTAAAATTGAGATTTTTAGAATGTGCGTTAATTTTTTCGCAGAGTGTAGTTCATAATTCATCAATAGATTAAAGCTTTTTCATCTTAACTTCAAAACTTGATCCTAAATTAGTTGCTCGTCGTCTCGTTAACGTTTCTAATTCGGTCGAAATATCAAAATCGAGATTCAAAGATATGAAACACAAATTGTATGAATTTAGAAAATCAAACAGCGAATTAGACGTTATTTCTAGCCCATTCAATATAGATGAATTAAAATCAGCAATAAAATGCACAAAATACTGGAAAGCGGTGGGTTTTGATGACATATATCCAGAATTCATCAAACACTTGGACAAACGGGCCTTATCCTGGCTATTCTCACTCTATAGTAATATTCTGAATACTGGGAATTTTCCGACCGAATTTCGTAAATCAAAAGTCATAGCAATTTAAAAAAAGGAAAGGATCCCTCAGATCCTAGTAGCTATCGACCTATTAAATTATTAAGTCTCCTCTTCAAAATTTCAGAACGACTGATCCTTTCAAGAATTGAACCGAAGTTAGATAATTCTTTACAAAATTGACATGGGGGTTCCAGAAAGAATAGAAATTGCTGCTATCAGGTTCCGAGTCTCACCACATTTATTGAATCGGGTTTTGATAATAAGTTAAAAACAAGTACAGCTTGTTGTGGATTTATCTGCTGCATATGATAAAGTTTGGAAAGATGGTTTGATTTTTAAACTTTAGAGCCATCTGAAATGTGTAAAAATGGTCAAATTGATAGAAAACATGCTGTCACACAGAAGGTCATTGATGGTCACCGCCGCCAAAAATTGAATTTTTTTCATTCATGATTTGTTGCTGAGTATATCCACACCGATTTTATATTTTTTGGATTATACAAACTCAAGTTATTAATCTGCAAAAACTTCGGATATTGTTAAAATGAACCTACAAAAAATTGAAATAATTATCCCAACAAAGTTTATTTTTTATCACGAACTATGACGAAATCGAAATGCTGACCCTACTCCAGTTGAAGAAAGAATTGAAAAATATTTCACTCATTTCACTGAAATTATTAACTGAATTCCTTCACTATACTTTATAAATTGATACATCACTCTACCCACAGAGTATGAAACTAGAACAGTGGGAATATTAGTTCATAAGTGATATTCCGATTGAATGAATTAATTGTTTCAGATTTTATCAATATCATACTGAATATATTAACCTATTTTCCTCATTCACCATGGATTCGACAGCATTCCGCACAAGGATATTTAATTTTATCTAAATAACGGGTGGGCCATCTAGCGTTTTAAATTTGAACTATCTATATTTCGACATTGGAAACGTCAAATACCATTCGGAAAGTGACAGATATTCAGTAAAACGTCTAAAATTTACGAAATGGGTCGCTATTCGCTAGAAGAAAACTGGGAAATATTGAAAACTTTTTTCCAAAGTGGTGAGTCTTCAATGGTGAGCGATATCGCGCAATGTTATCCAAATTTTTCTTCAAGCAAATTGAAGAGGAAGACTTGGACAACATTTGGTTCCAGCAGGACGTGCCATACAGCAAACGCTACACTCAATCTTTTACGCCCTATCTTCGAAAATCGCATAATCAGCAAAAGAGGTGATGTGAATTGGCCTCCCAGAAGCTGCGATTAACTCCGTTGGACTATTTTCTGTGGGGAGCTGTTAAAGATGAATGTTACGCCACCATCCAGAAACAATTCAAGATCTAAAGTACGAGATTCAAGCTGCTGTTGCTGCCATAAGGCCTGAAACCATCGAGAAAGTACTCCAAAATTGGGTGGATCGGATAAGCTACTGTAAACTCAGCCGTGGTCATTTGTCCGAAATTGTTTTCCACAAATGAATTTCATAAAACAACCTTTCAAATAAATGTTAGACCTTCGAAAAATATCAAGCCGTTTTTTTTTATTGACTTTTTAAGTTAAAATTTAAATTTACTGGCCCTTTATATAGGCAATCTATAAACTGATATCTACCAATTTTTTGCTACTAGGTAATCACAGGTCACAGGTATACAGATACTACAGACCAAATCATTGGCTCACAAGCGGAAGTCACTAAGTCAAAATGTATTACAGTGCCTTTTAAAACAAATTTTGACTTAGTGTTTTTAAATTTTTAGTAATTCATTTCAACAGTCCAGTTAAGTAGAACTTATTCGACCTGTACATTGTACAGGTCTATAGCATCAAGTTCTACATGGACTGTTGAAATGAATTGCTAAAATTTTCAGGAAAGTCCTGAGCAAGTGCTTGAAGGGCTCGTTCATTTAATTTAATTAGCGAGCTATGAGGTTACTACATCAAAATTTTGTATATGAGTTGAGACTATGTATATTCTGGAAATCATCCAAAAAATGAAATATGCAAAAAATCAATAGCTATAGTAGAATTAAGTTCTATGGTTTTGCATGAACATTCAGTAGGTATATCGTCATTCACAAAAAAGATTACACTCTAATCCGATATCTTGTTATGGAAATATAAAGATTCTTCATTTCAATATTCCAATTAAATTTGCTATGGTTCTATTAACATTATGGATACAAAATTTTGCATGAAGCTTACTATGAGCATCTTGCATGTGGCAACTAAATTTCATTACGATTGGTTTTTTTCTAAGTCATTGAGGAACAAAAATTTTAAATGGCCATATTTCATGAAACACCCAGTACGATTTGGGTGGTTAACGAGCTTAATCGAGGCATTTAAAAACCGACCTCATCCTGAAAATCTCAAGTCTCCTTTCGAAAGTTAACGTGCTAACAGACAAACGGACGGACGGCCCCAGGGACAGAATTGAATTTGTCCACGGATTCTTCATCAGGGAGTTGAAACCCTATCGTTTGAGAGCATTTTCGGATCACCATTCAAAAAGTATAGACATTTGGGCAAAACGATATAGAACTCGTTCAAGTTGAACGAGCGCTCAAAAATATAGTGGAAGAACTGTTGAGTTATCGCACTAGCTATTTAATACATTTCTGAGGAGACATTCTTGATGATGGAACATTTATTGAAATATAAGATAGAAATTGAAGAAAAAACAAGATTTTTTTTCAGTTGTGTCCTACATTAATTGAATTGAAATTTTTCAAGAAACACTGTTTTCCACAAGCCATCAAACACAGCACAGTACCTTCGTAGCTAAAGGTTCTCATAATAGGGCATGAAAGATATGTTATTTTCAAAATGATTGAATTGAAAAGATCATTGAAATTCCGTAGCAAAATGGCTATCCCAAGAAATCCTCAGAGAAGACCAAAGCAATTGGACACAATAGTATTGAAATCCAACCTACAACCAGTGAAACTGAACCAATCAAACAATAACCAATTAATGTAATACTATATGTTGAAGGGTAACTTGAGAAGATAAGAAGAATTGGAAATAAGAACAAGATGAGAGCAATATTCAAGTCTCAAAATACTATCAGGGCTAATCTAACTAAAAACCTGAAACCTGATGAAAATGAACTCACCAAATATTGCATACATAGGGTGTCTGTAAACAAATGTAAGGGACTGTGGGAGATATTTTCTCGATAAGAATAAGCAGGGGTAGTTCATATAAATTTTTTTCGAAATCGACCCCCCCTTCCAAGATACAGCCTTCAGAAGGCGATAAAGAGTTGACAGTTTTGAATTTTTTTACGACTTCTTAAAAACACTGAGTCATAAAACCATACATAATATGAAGCACTAAGTAGATGTTACTGACACACATTTTTCAGATCTAATAACTTCAATATTAAGGGTTGAAAATAACAACCCCTCTTATGATTTTCGTTCAAGAATTGTTTTCGTGTGATGGATTATGTTTTCCATTCAATTCTGGAGAAAAAAAGTCTCCTGCAAAATTTCGATAAAGTCCATACTTTTCTCGGAAAAAAATTAAAACTAACAAGCCGTTATAAATCACTGTTCATTCCATTTCATCGTATGACTGTTCCCTAGAATGAATATTCTAAGATATTGTATATCTATGACAGGAGTTAAAGACGTTCTGTAAATCTTTCTGAAAGTTTACTACTTCTCGGGAGAAAATTATATCCGTAATATTTTGATTTCACAAATGGAACTTTATTTCGATTAATAAGCATTATGGATCAAAATCATCGTTGATTGCTTTCTGAAAACAATCAAAAATGATAGATATTCTCGAAAAGTGACGAAAGTTACAATTTCTAAGTTTTCGTGACGACAGCTGGCCGGAACAAGGGGCAAAAATGATGGAAATAGCCAAAATAATATTTCAATCAATGATCAAGCCGTAATCAAACCTATATCTCTTATTGGCTCCAACGCATACACCAATTGATATCTCATAGTGAACGTAACCCACTTTCAGCCAAATAGACTAACATCATCATCCATTATTATTATATGCCTTAGTCCCCCACATTTGCTTACAGGCACCCTGTGTTTGAAGTTCCTGGTGAGAATTGTACAGCCTATATTGAAAAAACTGAGCATCCTGCAAATGTCGAATAGAAGTAGGTACTCAAAAAATACCCCCTACAGGAGCTAACATTCTTTGAATGAAGACCAAATGATTTTATGCGATAAAGCTTCCATAAAAGACAAATAACTGAAACGTAGATAATCGAAGGATTCAGCTTTCATTTAATAACCGAAAATTATACCAGTGAAACACAACTGATTCATAAAAAAATGGATCAGTCATTGGTGATTGCTTTCAGAGAACTGTCAAAATTGACAAACATTTTCGAGGAGTTGCAAGTTCTAAGTTTTCTTGAGGAAAAATGGAGGAAATAGCCAAAATAATATTTCAATTGATGATCAAGCCGTAAATCAGTGCATCTTATCAATTTAAAATGAACTTGAAATACATAAACCTACAGGGTGACTGGTGACGTAAGGGACAACGGCTAACTGGAGATAGAGGACCTCAAACTGAATGAGAATTGGGGGTTTAAATGTCCCATAAGGCTATTAGTTTCAGAGATACAGGGTGTTTTTTGCAAAAGTGCTAAAACTATCAACTCCCATATCTTCGTCAATATGGCAAATTTTTTGCTGATATTGGGCAAGCTTGTTAATATACATATTCTCCATCAGATCGACAAGAAAAAATTCCCAAAAATTGCAGGTCCGTATTCAAAAATTTCCATTTCCGTGTCAGGTGAGAAATATCACTCGGTATATGAAATAAAAAAAATTGAATTGGGAAATTGGAATCTGCAAAAAACACTGAGTGAAAATTTGTATTTAGTTTTAATGGCACACATTTTTTAAAGTTTTTATGATATGTTGAAAGTCGAAGATTACAATTTTTTCATATTGAATTCAAGAAACACACTATTCCTGAAAGAAAAATACACTGAATTTGAGATGCTTAAATAATCCTGACGCATTTTGAATATTCCTTCACATCTTGAAATACTTTTTCATTAAATTTTCTATCAATATTATAAGAAAAACTCAAAAAACAATACAACCACAAAAAGATTAACAGTAGCACATATGGTTCATAAAAAAATCAAATAAACAAATGCTTGATATGCGAGAGTCATTCCCCTCACACACTCATTGGCTCTTTTGAACAATAATTGAAGTACGTTTCATATCCACAAAATGAAAAATTAATCTTGATAGAACAGTAACACTAGATTTCAGCTCGAGAAAAGTTGGACTTTCTTCTCAGAACGCCTTAACAATAATCCATCTGATACTTATTCTTTCAATAAAATTTATTTTTCTATCAAATAATGCAATGATTCATGAGAAAACAACTAAGCAAATGCTCGAAATCAGAGCAATTTACTTCAACGCATTTATTTGCTCTCTTGAACTCTAATGATTTCTTTCTCTTTTGAGATGAGGATTATTCTGAGACTAAATATTATCCGTTCATTTTGCGCAATCCAAAAACAAGTATCATCTACATATTCTTCATTCGTGAATATTGAAGGCATTTTTGAATAGATAAACAAACGACACAATCCCCAATAATTCACAATCAATGAATGTATGAATATAAACGTCATTTTTTGAAATATGCCTACTCTGTGTAGTAGGATGTATTTTATTTATAATGAATAATAAACCTCTTATTCTAAAAAATCACTTGTTTCCCTAATATTCTGTTTGCATTAAAGAAATTCATATGCTTCTCAAAAAAAGATGAAGTTGCTACACCTAAGTACATATTAGAGGAAAATAAGTCCTCAAAATTCATTGAAGAATAAATTTTGTTGAAAACATAAGTACCAGATGGATTATTGTTCAGGGGTTCTGAGAAGAAAGTCAAACTTTTCTCGAGCTGAAATCCAGTGATTCTGTTCTATAAAAGTATAATTTTCATCTTGTGGATATGAAAAGTACTTCTATTGTTCAAAAGAGTCATTAAGTATGTGAGGGGAATGGCTCTCGCATATCGAGCATTTGTTTATTTGATTTTTTATGAATCATATGTGCTACTGTTCCTCTTTTTGTATTTCTATTGCTTTTTTTATTTTCTTATAATATTGATAAAAAATTAATAAAAAGGGAGTTCAAGATGTGAATGAATATTCAAATGTGTCAGGATTATTTAATTCAGTGTTTTTTCTATAAGGAACAGTATGTTTCTTGAATTCGATATAAATAAATTGTAATATTCGACTTTCAACATATCATAAAAACCATAAAAAATTTGTGCCATTCAAACTGAAAACAGATTTTTACTCAGTGTTTCTTGAAGATTCCAATTTTCCAATTCATTTTTTTTATCTCATATACCGAGTGATATTTCTCACCTGACACGGAAATGGAAATGTTTCAATACGGACCTGCAATTTTTGGGAATTTTTTCTTGTCGATCTGATGGAGAATATGTATTTTAACAAGCTTGCCAAATATCAGGGAAAAATCTGCCATATTGACGAAGATATGGGAGTTTATAGTTTTAGCACTTTTGCAAAAAACACCCTGTATCTCTGAAACTAATAGGCTTATGGGACATTTAAACATCCAATCCTCATTCAGTTTGAGGTCCTCTATCTCCAGTTAGCCGTTGTCCCATACGTCACCAGTCACCCTGTATATCTTCTATTGGCTTCAACGCATACACCAATTGATATCTCATAGTGAACGTTACCCACTTTCAGCCAAATAGACCAACATCATCATCCATTATTATTATATGCCTATTACCGTGATAGTTCACAGCTTAGTGAACTTATTATCCGTGTGGTCGGTTTCTCTTTTGCAGATACCTAGCGTAACAAGGTTACAAGAAATGGAGAATGCAGTGTTACCGAACTTTCTCTGCGTAATCTAATTTCTGCAGTGTACAACGCTTATAGCGGTATGAATGAGTAACACTTATTTTCTGGACGAGGCTTAGATTCACAACTTTCTATCTTCCGATTAACTATCGAATTAGGTGCATCGTAAATTGATAATCGGGTGTTTTTCAAGTTCATGAAAAAGAATCAGAACTATCAGAAGAGTTGGTTAGTTCTTTCTGAGGTTGCGAGGAGACAATAATCATGATCATCCAGAATCCAGATGCTTTTTGTTCTAATTAGTAACTGGATAATTTCATTTCGATTGGTTTTATTTTTCTGAGATATTGAGGAACAAAAATTTTGAATGACCTTATTTCATGGTACGATTTGGCTAGTTATCGAACTTAACTGAGCCATTTGGGACCTGAACTCATCCTGAAAATTTCAAGTCTCTAGGGCAATCTCTTCGAGAGTTATGTTGCTAACGGACGGTCCCACGAACAAAATTGAATTCGACCACGAATTCGTACTCAGGGAGTCTAACCCTATCGTTTGAAACCATTTAGACTCAAAATTTAAAAATTACAGACATTTGGGCAAAATAAAGCACTCGTTCAAGTAGAACGAGCGCTTAAAAACAGAGATTCGTTTAATGTTTTGAATATTGCAGTTGAATAGGAGAAAATATTCAACTGCAATATTCTTTATAGAAAATATTTGTACCTATTTATGTACATGATTCATTCTTCGAGAATCCTAGGGGCCAAGACTGTTGACGATGTGTGTATGTTCAAACTCTGCAATATGTCACCAGTAAGGTTGAATTTTTTTTATTATTCAAACGAAAATGGACTTTGCTGGGAAACACACAAGCGCATTTCAACCGAATATTTTTTCAGAATTTCTCGATCTGTGATTGGAGTTTCTTCAAAAATTACATGATCAGAATAGGTAAAAGCAAGAGCAATCACATTTGAGAACAGATCTTCAATATTCACCCCTCAAAGAATATTTATGATTCAAATTTATAATGTTCACGTACATCCAGAGGAATATTTTCCTTCATATACAGGGTCTTTCACGAGGAACCTCAACCATATTTATACGGGAAACTACTGAACGTATTTTCATGAAATTCAGCAATCAGCATTATAAGTATTTACGATGCTGATGAAATCCAAAATATTTCAAGGCATGAGCACCTCCGGTTTTGCCGGAAATGACGTCAACTTCCGTTTTTCAAATTAGAAACACCATTTTTTTATTGCAGAAATCGATTCCTTAGAAAATTTCAAGTTAATTTGATGTAACATTTTTCAGTTTTGGTTGGAAAATACTCTCTGAGCGGAAAAATACGAAACAAAAATCGAAAATAGAGTTCCGCTTAAACAAGAATAACTTCGAGGTTTTCGGATGGAAATTTTCATTTTTGGGATTTTTCAAGATGTAAGATTGATGTATCCACTTTGAAAATCGAAATCGCCATTCATGATACAGGGGGTGAAAAAATCGCTTTCAATGTTAGGGATGACAAAATCGTGAAAAATCAATTTTTTCAAATTAGAACCCCATTTTTTATGGCAGATATTGAATCTACGTTAAAAATAATGTGAGTGTATGCATCACACCCTTGCCCTAAAGTGGATATTTTCTGAGTTATTCACAAAAAACTGTTTTCGTCTTGAATTTTCAGCTATTTCTTTTCCTTCACGCCAAAAGATGAAATTTTCAGGAACTGTTACTTAAACCATGTTTTAGATTTTACTACCGTAATATGCAAGAGAAAAAAGTTACAGGTTGTTCCTAAATAGATGGCGAATTTGGATTCGAATTTGTATCGGAAACCTCTTTATTTCAACTAATCGGCCATCGGTTTTCTCTCCAGTGATAAATAAATAATTCCTTATAAACCATTTGCAAAAACTTACCATGTTTTACATTCTTTTTTAATGATAGATATCATTAATGACATCTGCCAAATTCCTCTTTATTCAGTAGCATTTTGTGTTATAAAATAGATCATTATGCCTAATTTTACGAATGAAGATTATTTAAATCTCATTCTACTTCATGGAGAATGTAATAAAGTTGTAGATAGAACGATTCGACTGTTCATTGAGAGGTTTCCTGACCGACCCAGACCAACGAGAGATACCATTAACAGAACCATGACAAACTTGAGAAATGTCGGATCTTTCGTTAAGAAAACTATACACAGAGAAAAAAGTGTAGTAGAAGATGAGAACAACGAAATTACAGTTCTTGCATATTTTCGTGTGAATCCTCAAAATTCTCTCAAAGACGCCGATATTGATCTGGGATTATCTCAATCGAGTGTTTGGAGAATATTAAAAAAAACATAAAATGCACCCATATAAATTCATTCATAGGGTACAGCATTTGAAGGAAACTGATTTCGTCAGGAGAACAGAGTTTGCGAAGCTATGATGATTCGATTTCAAGAGAATGAAAACTTTTTGGACTGTATAATTTGGACAGATGAATCTAAATTCACAAAGAATGGTTCTTTCAATAGGCATAACAGTCATTATTGGGATGAAGAGAACAACCACCACTTCAGACAATGGAACTTTCAAGAGACCTGGAGTTTCAATGTTTTTTGCGCCATCAAAATAATGCAATTCTCGATGTTCACATTTATGATGGGACTTTAACTGGTAAGATAGAACACTACACATGTTGCATTATTTAAAAAATGTTCTCCCTTAGGAGATAGATATTCTGACTAATTGACTCAAATAATTGAGCCGCTAGTACAGACCATAATGACTTATGGTATCAACAAGATGGCGCGCCTCCACACAATTCACTCAATGTGTCAAATATCCTCTACAGGCTATTTGAAGATCGATGGTTGGCGAACAATGGTCCACATCTTTGGCCACCACGTTCTCCCGATTTAACTCCTTTAGGCTATTATGTTCTATGGGGTTCTAATTTGAAAAAATTGATTTTTCACGATTTTGTCATCCCTAACTTTGAAAGCGATTTTTTCACCCCCTGTATCATGAATGGCGATTTCGATTTTTAAAGTGGATACATCAATCTTACATCTTGAAAAATCCCAAAAATGAAAATTTTCCATCCAAAAACCTCAAAGTTATTCTTGTTTCACAGCGGAGCTCTATTTTCGATTTTTTGTTCGTATTTTCCCGCTCAGAGAGAATTTTCCAACCATTACTGAAAAATGTTACATCAAAATAACTTGAAATTTTCTAAGGAATCTATTTCTGCAATAAAAAAATGGTGTTCTAATTTGAAAAACGGAAGTTGACGTCATTTCCGGAGAAACCGGAGGTGCTCATGCCTCGAAAATATTTTTGATTTCATCAGCATCGTGAAATACTTATAAGTGCTGGATTTCATGAAAATACGTTCAGTAGTTTCCGCATAAATATGGGTGAGGTTCCCTGTACAACTACCATAGTCGTGAGAGATAATTTTCAGATCAATGTTTAAAACTTCGTAATTCTTGACAAATCTCTAGCACGCAATTCCTATGAAAACGAGTCCACAAATATTTCCAATAAGAAATAGTAGAACAAAACAAGAACCAAAACATCACAACAGGAAATGACCTATTCATAAATCACTAAATTATTTCTAATACAACCTCCATATTCTAAACCAATTGGCAAAATTTACAATCGTTGGTGTCACAGACATAATATCCATTACCACTTTGTTTTGTTTTGTTTCCTACATGATTGCATTAGCTCGAGTCATTCTCGTACGACGTAATCATGGTGTGGATAAAATAAATATTTTGGATGATTCAGAAACAATTGGGGGCAACTTTATGGTGCCTTTAGAGAAATGTTTACACAAGGTTGGGCGATTGTCTGGATTGTCTGAAATAAAAGAATATTTTCAGTCATAACTTATAATGAAACGCAGATATCTGTTGATTGATTTTATATTATTCCATTTTCAGCTAATAAATGCAATATTCTCCCTATTTACCCCTTTATTCGATTGCCAACTAACCTAATTTTGAAATATGAACATGTGATATCATGGAATTTGTAGGAAAGCTTAGAGAAAAATTCCAGAAAAGTTCTGAGCTGCAATAATGCTATTACCTCAACATTTTGTATAGGAATTGAGATTCATGCTAAGTATATGAATGCAAAATCTCAGCACGATCGGAATTATTTTCTGGAAATTATTCGACAATTGAAGTATGAAAATAATCAATAATTGAAAACATTTAATTCTATGGTTCGGATGATGCTATCCTCCTGAAATTTTGCATGAACATTGAGTATACCAATTTTCATTTACAAAATAAATTTCACCCGAATCGGATATCTTGTTATAGAAATATGTGAAAAATCAATAATTGAAAAAAAATGAAATATATGGTTCAGATGATGCTATCCTCCTGAAATTTTGCATGAACATGTAGTATACCAATTTTCATTTACAAAATAAATTTCACTCAAATCGGATGTCTCGTTATGGAAATATGTGAAAAATCAATAATTGAAAAAAAAAATTATATGGTTCAGTTGATGCGATGCTCTTGAAATATTGCATGAGCATTTATTATATCGATCTTCATTTACAAAAATTTCCTGTTGAATCGGAAATCTTGTCATGGAAATATGAAGATTCTTCTTTTCAATATTCCAATTGAATTTTTATGATTCTGTTAATACTATGGCCACAATATTTTGCTTGATGCTTACTATAAACATCTTGAATGCGACCGCAAAATTTCATTTCGATCAGTTCTGTTTTGTCTGAGATATTGAGGAACAAAAATTTTGAATGGCATATTTTATGCAACACCCAAAGTACGATTTGGCTGGTTTTCCATTTTAACCGCGGCATCTGGAAACCGAACTCACCTTGAAAATCTCAAGTCTCTAGGACGATCCCTTCCAAAGTTATCGTGCTAAGGGCCGGACGGCCCCACGGACATTTGGGCAAAACTATATAGCATTTGTTTAAGCAGAACGAGCGTTCAAAAATATATAACTTTTGGACCCGAAATCTGATGGGCTAAATTAATTCACCTAGATAAATACTTGGAATCTCAGGATCAGAATATAAAATTTTGCATCCTTATCTGAATGAACACCTCCGGATTTCTTAACAAAAAACACTACATAGGGTCCAAAAAATGGTTTGAATGAAAACTAAAATCTATCGAAAACATTCTTGAACGAAATAATCATTCTTGTTCCATACTTTGTCCACTGTTTTTCGACCTCAAATTCATAATATTTCACCGAAGGTAATTTCTGTAACATTTACATAATGCGGAAATTTTCCAATAGAAAATCGAAAAAGCAAGGCTGTTTCAAAACCATCGTGTCACACCGGCGTAAAATTGGAACGATTTAATAGATTTAATTTTCTGATGCGAAGTTGAGGACCTCATCAAAAGTGCTAATTAATGCGTTCTGATAATCTAGAATCTCCTGAATTACACTGCGCAAAAAAATTAACGCACATTCTGAAAATCTCAATTTTAAAGAAAGTGAACTTTACATTGACTTTATAACTTATTTTTTATGTTCTCTCGGAAAGGTTTTGAACGAAACAAGACACATTAAATGGAAGAAAAATTCAGGATTTCACCGAATCTTATGTGGAAGAAGAAAAATTAACAATTATCAAAATACTGGAATGCTGACAAGTGATTTGATACTCGGTATTTCCACCCCTTGCGTTAATTACAGCTCGGCAATGACGGTTCATACCCAAAATGAGTGATCTTAAAATGTTCTGATCTAATCCTTCCCAGATCTCTCTGAGTTAGATTCCTAAGTCATTAAGAGTAGTTGGATGATTTTCTGAACTTCTTAGTCTTCTATTGAGGTTGTCCCAAACCTGCTCAATCGGATTGAGATCTGGACTTCTTGCTGGCCATTCCATTCGAGAGACTTCAACATCCTCAAGGTACTCCTGAACGATCCGCGCACGATGGGGGTCTGGCAATATCATCCATAAAAATGAAATTTTCACCAATGAATGGGGCACATGGCACTACATGCTCTTGAAGAATGTTCCTTATATATCTATCAGCATTCATAGCTCCATTATCAAACGACCACTGAGTCTGTGCGAGCAGTAAAAGATATTCCACCCCATACCAAAATCGATCTTCCCCGAAACCAGTAGTATTCAGGAAATTGCACTGAGCATATCTTTCATGTGGACGTATGTATACAAGGGAACGTCGATCACAATGGTAGAGGCAAAATCTAGACTCATTTGTGAAGAGAACTCTTTCCCAATCAGCCTCTTTCCAATGGATATGCTCTCTCGCAATATCCAAACGCGCCCTTCGATGGGCTGGGGTGAGAGTTGGGCCTCTTGCCGCGACACGAGGCCTTAAATCATATTCTCTGAGGCGATTTCTTATTGTCTGAGTGCTAATTTGCACCCCATGAGTTTGGTCAAGCTGATTTTGAAGAAGGCGAGCGGTTGCAAACCGTTGTCTCAACGAAGAAACTCTCAAGTAACGTTTTTGAATGGCAGTTGTTACCCGTGGTCTACCCTGTCCTGGTCTTCGGACATTCATACCTATCTCCCTGAATCGCTGCAACATTCTGGACACCCTTTATCATTGTTTAAGGAGAAAACAATGCTTGTATGGAAAACTCCAAACCTTTCTGCAATTCTTGTGTATGTCCACCCTTCTTCTCGCAGAACTACCGCTTGGGCACATTCCTCTTGTGTCAAATTGCGTGTTTCGCGTTGCATAGCTATCGAGTGTAAAAAATCAAACGAAAGAAAAACTATTGATCTCTAGCATTGATCGAGAACAACTGATTTCAGAATGGAGCCAATACATTAAAAATCTGATAAACTCATCCTTTTCATTTCTGCTGGGAAAAAACATCTGTATTGAAGAAAAACGTTGAAAGTGGATAACATATGCATGCATAATTCTGATAAAAATAATTATCATCGAGAACACCTTCAGTTGTAGAATAAATTTGAGATTTCCATAATGTGCGTCAATTTTTTTGGGCAGTGTATTATTATTAATTTAATTAATATTCAGTAAGAAACAACACAAAGGAATTCAATCCGAATTGTAGTGGTCAATGCTCTATTGCGGCTAAAAATTCCGAAATAAATATGAATGGAAAACAACATGAATTGCACATTTGACTGCTGTCACTTCTGAAGCAGCCTATTTCAAGGTCCCACGAATCATCAGTTCATTTCTCCTGCCTCAGAACCTTCGGCTCTTGTTCGTTTTTTCGAACGTATCTATAAATACATAAGTATTGCGAATTTCTTTATGCAAGTTAATCATCACCTTGGTAACTCCGGAATGAAGTCAACATCGCGAAATGCATGCAATTTTAGGTGCTCCGTGGGATCTAAATAAGAATCTTACACAATGGAAACAAAGGAATACTCGAATAAAGAATACGGCTGCTCTTTCTGTCAGTAGAACTTAATAGCGTATCATGCATATTTCGTTTGAAATATTATTTCGGTATTTCCTGTGTATGATCATTAGCTAGCAGCCTTCTAGTCGGATAAAGGGGTTTATTGAAATTTTCTGATTTGCGTATTTGTTCTTGGAAAGCAGTAAGCTATTGTTTTGGTCGAAATTTCGTTGAAACTTTTGAGCGCTCGTTCTACTTGAACAAGGTTTCGACTCCCTGATGACTAATTCGTGGTCAAATTCAATTCTGTCCATAGGGCCGCCCGTCCGGCCGTTAGCACGATATTTTGCGAAGGGATTGTCCAAGAGAATTGGGATTTTCAGGCAGAGTTCAGTTTCCAAATGCCGCGGTTAAGTTCGTCAACCAGACAAATCGTATAGGTATTCCATAAAATATGGTCATTCAAGAATTTTGTTCCTCAATGTCTCAGATAAAACTCAACCAATCGAAATGAAATTTCGAGGTCACATGCAAGATGTTTTTTACAAGCCTCATGCAGAATTGTATGGCCAAAAAATGAAAAGAACCATAGAAAATTCAATTAGAATATTGAGAAGAAGAACCTCTATATTTCTATAAGAAGATATCCGTTTCGAGTGAAATTTATTTTGTGAAAAAAAATTGGTATGCTCAAATGTTCAGAATTTCAGGATGATAGCATCATCTGAACCATAGAATTCAATTTTTTTAAATATGGATTTTTAAGATACTTCATTTTTTGAAAAATTTCCAGAATATATACTCGATCGAGCTAAGATTTTGCATTCACATTCTCAGCATGAATTCCAAGTCCTATACAAAATGTTTGGGTGATAATAATAAAAAAATTTTATGTACCAAACCTGTGATTTTCTTGATTCCAAATATTCATTTTCCCACTTAAGAGTTAAAATACAAAAATTTATGATCAAATTGTTTTTTTTCACATCCTTTGGAATAATGACATTTTGAGCAATAATTTGTTCATTTCCATGTTCCGGCAGACAACTATCGAAATATAACCTAGGTTATCGAATACAACTATCAATTCATCATTTATTTCTTCACTGCAAGATGACCGAATATCATGAAATGATGGGTACAAATGAAGAAATACAAACATCAATTATAGAAATCATTAAAAAGATTTCATTAAAAAATAATGAAACAATGAAGTGGGAAAGATCGACAGAAAAAATAAAGAAAGAGGTAAAATAATAAATAATAAAAAAAATTACATAGTTTATTGAGACATAAACATCCATGAGAGACTTGAGCCTGTACGCGATGAACAATTAACAAAATACAATATTCATCAATATTAGAAATTCAGCATAATCTAAATATACAAAATAAATTGATCAAAGTGGAGAATTTAAAATAAAACTTTGGAAGAAATAAACTAAAATAGTGAATTCAAAAAAAAATTAAAGAGAATATCGATAAGAACGAGCAGATAGAATAAAATCAATCCGATTAGAAAAAAGGCCTTTCCGTTTTTTTCACGGCAATGGAGAAATTCACAGAAATGTAACGATGGAATGAATTTTCAGAATAGACAGGCACCAATTTTCGATAATCACGTTCCAGAGTACTCGGAATTCACAAATCGAATGAAACCCGGTTCGAATTTGTTCCAGGGAAAATTTTATGAATTCCGAGAATCGTCCTGAATGCATTCCAGAAGTTCGTGCGCTTCAGATTTTACGAAAAACATCCAATATTTCCAGGAAATATGTTGATGTCCGTTTGAAATACGTACAGGGTGTAGAAAATATATCATTGAAGAATTTGAGCACCAATTTAAAATTAAATTACTCATAGTAATTGTGACATTTGTAGGTCTAATACGAGTACAATGAAATTCTGGCATATCTATTCTGCTTTTGCTAACATTAATGTTTTTTGATAATATTTTATTACTGTTACTATTTTCTTGCATAACCTTGCGATGTTCAAATTTGATTACAGACCGTTTTTGATATTCTCAATGGCATTTCCATTGATTCACAGAAAAATTCATTTGGAAAATAATGTACACTCAGAAAACCATATCGATTTTTTGATTCCTAGTCAGGTTTTAAAAGAAAAAAATTTGAAATATACGAAATGAGCTAGCTAATTGAAACGATCAAAATTGGTGGTTGAGAGTGACGTGCGCGTAAGCATTTATTTCATTTGTTGAATTATTATTATAATTTATGCTTGCTCGTACGTCATCATGGCGTGACGTTTCAACTGACGACTAAAGAAATCGAATTTTCAATATTTATTTAAAATTCAGTTACCTACTTGAAATTTTAAGTGGAAATTCAAAAGGTCTACAGGGTATCTGTTAATAAAAGCAAGAGATTTAGGTAGATGGTTCACCGATGAAAATAAGCAGGGGTAGTTCATATATTTTTTTTCGAAATCGACCTCCCTTCCAAGATAGAGCCTTTGGAAGGCGATGTCGAGTTGACAGTTTTCAGTCCTAAAAATCACTGAGTCATAATACTATACAAAATATGATTCATTGAGTATATACTACTCAGAAAATATTTTGATCCCATAACTTTATCACTAGTGGTTTAAAATAACAACCCCTTTTGATTTTCCGTCAGAAATTGTTTTCGTGGGATAGATTTCGAAAAATAAAAAAAGTTTCCCATTCAATTCATGAGAAAAAAAGACTCTTGCAAAATTTCGATACAGTCGATACTTTTCTCGAAAAAAATAAAAACTTACAAGCAGTTATGATCATTGTTCATTCCATTTCATCGTATAAGTGTTCCATAGAATGAATATTCTGAGATATTGAATGGCTAATTGTTCTGTTGGAATAGATCGTATTTGGATTGATTTATTGAAAAAAGAAATTAAATCAGGAAATTTCAAAATGAAATGGATCAACATCTCTATGTGTGGACAACTTTCAATGTCAATTAGACTACAATCGAAAAAAGGCACAATTCCAAAGATTTTGCAAGTTTGTCTGAAGAAAGAATCTGATATAGACGCCGAAACGTCACGTTATCCTTTTCATTTATTTCCTTTTTTAGTTTTAATGTTAGGCAACAATTTTTCAATACCAATTTGCTCCTGACAAACTAGTGCAAGGATTTACGTACGTCATATTATTTAAAAAAATTTTAATTGTTTCTGTTTCAGACAATGGGAGTGAAAACCTGAAAAAGTTTTCTAGAAATGCAGAATCCTCTCAGATTATATTTCATTCGTTATTATTCATCAGATTGACATCACTTCAGTATTTATGCCTCGCGTTGAAAAGAAGTTTATAATTTGGGGTGAAATAATTATGAAAGTTTTGAGAACAGTTATTATATTTCATGATGATATTGTTTCATACTGTAGTATAAAGTACGTATCGATGTAGACTAATGAAGTTGACTTACGAAGCTGACGAAACGCGTTATATTCTCCTACTGAACAACTGTAAATCGATACACCTTCTTACATTTAGGGAATGCTAAAAATAGAATAGAATGGTGCATTTGTGAGAGGAAATCATAAATCACTATATTATTGTATGATTTTTCACTTCAAGTTAACTGGATGATTCATTAATTCGAACTGGATTGCTTATGAATATATTTCGTCGAAAAATTAATACTGAAAGCTCAACTCTTTTGGAAAAACTCAATGGAGTTCTTAAATTATCGAACAACATAGCTAAAGAATCGGAGATCTTGTTATGCAAATATGAAGATTCTTCTTTCAATATTTCAATTGAATTTTCCATGGTTTTGTTAACACCATGGCCACAAAATTTTGCAGGAGGCTTATAACGAGCATCTTTCATGTCGCCGCATAATTTCATATCTATTGGTTTTGTATGAGATCTTGAGAAAAAATTTCGAATGGCCATATTTTATGGACCACCCTGTACGATTTGGCTGGTTAACTTACTTAACCGCAGCATTTGGGAACTGAACTCACCCTGAAAATCTCAAGTCTGGAGGACAACTCCTTCGAAAGGTACTTACGGACGACCCCTTGAAAATCAACAGAAAAAAGGTAAATAATTAATTTAGGATTAGAACACCAGAGTTCTTCGATAATTGCATGTGGCCGCAAAATTTCATATCGATTGGTTTTGTTTCGTCTGAGATATTGAGAAAAAAACTTTGAATGACCACTCTGAAAATCTCAGGTCTCTAGGACTACTCCTTCGAAAGTTATTCACTACCGGACGGACGACGCGACGCCACGAAGATAATTAAATTTGTCCACAGATTCGTCATCAGTGAGTCGAACCCTATCGTTCGAGACCATTTTCGGCTCAAAATTCGAAAATGACAGACATCTGGGCATAAAAATATAGCACTGATTCAAGTAAAACGAGCGCATATAGCATACATACATTGTTGAAACATCCCCTATTGTTCATTCAACCCCTTGAAAATCCGCAGAAAAAAGGACTATAATTGTGCGAATGTTAGGATCAGAACAAAGAGTTCTTCGCTAATTACAATCAGATTATAACGGTATTTATATCAGATGCGATCTTATACGGTACAACGACATTAGGTAATATGATTGGGGTAGTCTAGGTGGTATTTTTTGCTCGGCTGCCGCCCCCCATTTGCCGGCGTCGGCCGGGGGAAGTGCGACCATTGACTGCAGAAAGGAAAGGTCGCCGGTTCAGTTGAACGGCCGAGCCAAAACCTTCACCAGCCAAGGCCAGACAAATATAGTTAATAAACAACTTACTGCACTCTGAAACAAAGACTCGAATTATTTTTGAGTTTGGGACGTTACCACTTTAAATAGAAACGCAGTATTCGAACAATCATCCGAATTCAAACTGATATCGCATTGGTTTTTTTTGACGTGAAACCCTCTGAGTCGGAACTAAAAGAAAATATTGCCGGGAAAATAAACGACACTGGATTCTGAAAGTGAAGAAGTTGAAAAGTTATCTATATGGGCTGAAATACGAATGATGTTTGAACTATACAGCTTGCTCGAACTAGAATTATATATCGTGATCTCAATGCGAGAAAATATAAAAGTAAAGGAAATTCTCTTGCAGCTTTGAAATGATTTAGCTTGAGAACTTAAAATATCTGTTCCTTGCAGATTAGGTAAGCTTAAATTTCAACTGTTCAAATTGAGATACATGTGCTGATTAGACTGTACAGCATGTTCGAACCAGAATTGTTTGATGTGATCTCAATGCGATATAATATTGAAATGAAAGGAATCCTCTAACGGCTAAGAAAAAATCGCTGAAAAACTTAAGAATCTGTTTTTCGAACAAAAGAAAAGCTTTAATTTAAGATATGAGTGCTGTTTAAGCTCAAGAGAATCAGAATTAAAAAGGGTTTCCAATAAGAGGTGTTATTCTGAATAGCCCGCTATTTTGGTAGATATCACGTTTGAAACTGTAATTTTTTACATTCGACAAGTAGAAACTACGCCATCAATAAAAATGTAAAAAACACCCTTCAAGAACGCATTGAAATTATTAAAATTCACTTTAAAAATGGTGAAAACTTGGCAGAGACGGTTCGTAAAACTCGAACATTTTTGGGTCGTCGTGGAGCACTTTGTCGGACCACAATAAAGAAATTGGTGGAAAAATTAGAGCTGTTGGGACAAGTTAGTGAGGTGAAGAATAAAACCCGTGCACGTTGCCCAAGAACAGCCGAGAATATTGGTGCTGTAGCCGAAAGTGTCCAAGAAAACCCAGGTTTGTCCATTCCTCGTCGTTCTTTGGAATTAGGCATTCCACAAACGTCATTACACCGTATATTGCATAAAAATTTGGGTCTTAAGGCTCATAAAGTTCAGTTAACACAAGAACACATGCCAGTCGATCATCAACAACGTCGTGTCTTCGCTGCTTGGATCGTTGAAATGCATGAAAATGTCCCGGAATTCCATCGAAAAATCATCTTGAGTGATGAGGCCCATTTCCACTTCGGTGGCTTCGTCAACAAGCAAAATTGTCGCATCTGGGGCTCGAAAAACCCAAGAGTTATTGTTGAAAAGCCTTTCTTTCCTCAAGGTGTGACTTTTTGGTGCGGTTTTTGGTCCGGCGGAGTCATTGGACCTCACTTCTTCGAAAATGAGGCTGAAACAACATTTATAGTGAATGGATTGCGCTATCGAGAGATAATTAATGATTTTCAATGGCCGAAATTGGATAGTATTGATCTGGACAACGTTTACTTTCAACAAGACAGCGCTACGTGCCACATAAGCACGGTTTCTGGACCGTATTTCTCGAAGAGGTGATCACAATTGGCCACCGAGATCTTGTGATGTAACACCTTGCGATTTCTTCCTTTGGGACCACGTGAAAGAGAAGGTCTACGCCAATAGCCCAGCGTCGATTCAAGACTTCAAAGATGGAATTCGTTAGGCTATCGAGGCCATCGGGCAGCCACTTTGCAATTTGGTGGAAAATTTCATTAAAAGGATATGGTCCTGTAAGCGTGGTCGTGGTGGTCATTTGCCCGATGTTATTTTCCACTATTATAGGCAAAGTTTCTTCTTTATAATGAAATGAACATCTGATCATATATATTGAAAAATGGTATTATTTTTCTTTGAATATCAAAATAACACCTCTTATTGAAAACCCCTTTATGATGAGTAGGAATTGCTGGGAAAATTGGGGAAAACTTGAGTACAATAATAATTCATGATTGCCACAACGTATAACTGAACACATGCTTATGGATATTTTAATAATTTCGAGGGGGGGGGCTTCAGCCCTTTAGCCCACCACCTAGCTACGTGTCTGGTAAGGGTAGAACAATAACTGGATATTACTATTCGACGTTACTGACCACTCTATGAGAAAAAATTAAAGAGAAAAGACGCGGAGAGCTATCCAAAGGTGTTTCGTTGTTGTGGGAGAACGCCTCAGAACAATAAATCTCAAGTTGTCATGCAAAAATTAGTGTAGTCGTACATTTTCTTCTAACAAGAAGGTTATGAAAGCAGTATACGTCTGATTTTCAGAGCAAGAAGGAAACATTTTTTGAAAGGTCTAGGGACGTTGCAGGTTCGCTTTAATAAATGTATCAAATCGGAAGGAAAATATGTTGCGTAATGAAATATTTTGACATTGAAATTTTGTTTGGTTCAACATATTAGGTTAAGAATGTTTCAATATATCCTGGTACTTTTGATTTTCATTCAACTAATGAATACTTAGAAATCGTCGCTTTTCATCCCAACTCAATTGTTCACCTACCTTTTGAATTTTAGAGAGAGATTTTTGAAAATTTCGATTTCATTAGAGAGTGCTTATGTCATATCAGAATCTTAAAGCACCTCGTTTGGGCCCCCCTGTCCACTATTGCAGGCCGATGCACCCGATACATGAATCGAATTTTGCAAATAAACCTAAAAATAATCTTGATGCTAATATTATCTGAATACTTATATGCGCCAAACGCGGTTTTTGATATTCCAACAACAAGAAATTTATCATTGTTGCGTTTATTTGTCGAACTTCTTGTGTAGCAATAAATTTCATAAGTCCATGAACGCAGCGAAATCTGATACTAGAATGTTTTCGAATACACTAGTTTCAATTTGTTATGAATTTTGACTTGACACATATTATTACATAAATTTACTGTTCGATATTTGCAATGAATATTTGCCGAAACGATCTTGGAAATATGCGTATAGAGTCATGGAATCCTTTGAGAAATCTATCCCAAGGATCAAAAGAACGAAATATTGCGTTGCATAAATCTTTCAACTAAATAGCCCGCTTCAATTAGCGCAAACATAACTGCACAAATAAATTGCTATTTCAGAATAAATTGGCGAATAAATTCTGCTCGAAATGATTAATTTTCATGATTCGCGAAACGCAAGAATTTAATGGAAAAAGCATCAGATTTCACACAAAGGATCATTGTTTTCCTAAGAAATATTCTAATTGCTTCTACTCTTTGTCTAGTTATTGGAATCGTCACAGCAATGACTGTGACTATTTCGATGATATTCCATTGATACCGGTGAGTGCTAGGAATACAATGAAATAAATTTAAGAAAGCCCTGAGCAGGTGCTTTTGAGCGCACATTCATTGGTGGAGCAATGAAGCTATTACCTCAAATTTTCTATAGGACCTGAGATTGATACTAAATACAGTGGAACTTCCCTAGAACGAAACCGCTAAATACGCAAAAAATTCGTTATACAGAAAAGTTGTTTCTATAGTCGGTAATGTCGCGGTCGACTTGACTGATAAATGTAAGTTTATCATTGAAACTTAAGCACTTCCTCTGAGTTTTTGCAGAATTTTCACACTAGCGTAATGGTTAGATTGAAACCAAACAGCTAGGGGTGTATTGAAAACAGAAGGATCTCTTTACCCGCCGTAATGATTAAGTTTGAGGTCGGGATTTATTACATACGTCCTGAAAAATTTGGAAAAAAATCCACCCTTATACCTTCTTACCATTACCCATTCAAAGAGTGATGTTCTCTGAATATTTCGTTATAGAGAAAATTTGCATCGTTTTACAGGGTGTTTTTAATATGGAATTTGGATTCAAGGTGCAATGTCTTGTACAAAATGCGTTATACACAGAAATTAGTTCTACAGACGTTCGTTATAGGGAAGTTCCACTGTATATGAATGCGAAATCTTATAATATTCTGGATATAATTCAAAAAATAAATATGTAAAACTTGACAATTAAATATTCCATTCTATAATTATGATGATACTCTTGAAATTTTGCACTAACATTGTGTATATCAATCTTCATTCACAAAATAAATTTCACTCGAATCAGATATTTTGTTATGGAAATATAGAGATTCTTCCTTTCAATATTACAATTTAATTTTTTATGGTTCTCTTTATACTATGAACACAAAATTTAGCACAAGTTTATTATGAGCTGCGTGTGGCCGCAAAATTTTATTTCGATTGGTTTCGGTTTGTCTGAGATATTGAGGAACAAAAATTTACAATGGTCATATTTTATGGAACATCTAGTACGATTTGGCTGGTTAGCAAACTTAACCGAAGCATTTGGGAAACGAGCCCTGAAAATCCCAAGTTTCCCAAATTTCTTCGAAAGATATCGTGCTAACGGACGGCCCGCCCCACGAAAAGTCGAATCATATCGTTTGTGACCATTTTCGGCTCGAAATAAGAAAAAAAGAGACATTTAGGCAAAACGATATAGCACTGGTTTAAGTATATCGGGCGGTCAAAAATGATTATTTTCAATTAAGAACAAAACTTTGAACATTTACTGAGTGTGATTTCCTGCTGAAGAAAGAAGACTTCCTAATATTCTTAGCAAAGAAGCTAATTCTTTCAATGAAAAAAAACCTGTTCTGATGTTTCTCAAAATATAATTATGTAATAGCCGAATTAACAGGAATACGTTTCCAAATGTAAGTATTGATAAACTTCCTTGAGTATAATAGAATTAAAGTGACAGAAAAACCCACCCATTGAAATTATAGGAGGTGAATAGCAAATCGGCTGAACTGAATGCAGTGAAAAATGGGACGAAAAGAGATTGAATGCTTTCTCTGAATGAGATATTTTCATGCACAGTCATTAATTAATGAGAACCCAATCTGATTTTCTTTCAACTAACTGAAGCATTCTGCCGAATAGCTGAAGCTGTTGGTGTGATATTATTTAAAAATTTTCACAATTAGTTCACAGAATGAAGTTTTATTTTATATTTTGTTATCAATAAACTATTTCATACAATATCGATAGAAATTTGAAATACTTCTATTTGTTCATTAAATATATATTCCTGTTGAAAATCTCCGTCGACGTCTTTCGTCCAAAAATGAGTTTTGTTGTATTTTCCTCTGCATTGTAAGAAAGAGTATTGATAAATGGTGTCCTAATGCAGGACTGGAAAGGATACCCAAAATTTCTAAAGAAAACAATTTTTTCCTTCCACATACTTTGATCTCATGTGCCGATAGATTTCGAAACATGGCAAAGCCGAGTCGTTGTAACTCCGGAAACTGTGCATTTACATTCGTTATGATTTCTTCTTCTTCTTCTCTGTGCGGTGCCTTACCGGCGAACTGGGCTAGTGGCCCATTTTTCACCCCATCGTTCTATAGACTCAGCTCTTCAGAACGAAGACAGAAATTTCGCGAGCCTGCCAGGAGTGGTCCCTCTCACCATAGGAATAAAGGTGTTTGATTTCTAGGTGTGTTGACCTTAACTCAGTAAGGTTCCCACAGTTGAACAAATATGCTCACTTTCATCAGTACTCCTGCACCACCGGCATAGGGAGCAGCTCGTCAATCATTCTCTTCAAATGCTTGTTAAACAGGTGACCTCAATGCAGCAGTCACCAGACTGAGTTTGTTTTCCTCTCCAGCAGCATAAGCCTATTGACCTCAGATCGCGAGGACGGTCTCTCAATGAGAATCCTCGACCACCTCAGGCCCCCCTGCGCTCCATTCCGAGAAAATTCCTGTTCAGCCGTTCCTGAAGAACTTCTGACAGATTGGCAGCGAGGCTCGGACCAACAAATCTATAATCCGGCTCCCCGCCTAGCCAGTTCATCTGCCTTGACGTTCCAGGTATATCCGCATGAGCCGGACACCAGATCCTTTCAAAAAGTTATCAGAGCCCAGCCCACGCAGAGCTTTCCTGCATTCTTTCTACCAAAAGAATAATCTAAACTCTAACATCAATAGATTTTCAGAGTTCCCTGGCTGTCGCAACAATATAAATGTGCTGGCCAGAGTATCCCCTGCGAATGTTTTCCGGTGCGCATGTAAGAACCGCAAATAGCTCAGCCTGCACAATGGAACAGTTCTTCCCCAGAGGAATAGCCTGATGAAGTGAGGACCCACGATTCCGGCCCCAGACCCTGTTGCTGTGACAGAGCCATCAGTGAACCAGGTGGGACCTTCTGGACTAAGAAGCCGTGATGAAGACCATAGGTCTCTGTCGGGAACAATTACCCCAGTGTTCGTCGAAGTAGAACTTAGTGCCCGCGCGGTCACCTCTCTGGAGAAGGGGAGCGTGAGCATCCTTAACCATTTTGAGGCCCTTGCGTGCCCAGTGAAGAGTCCTCCATCGCGCCGTTTGTCCCCGTTCCCAGATTCCCAAGTGTCTTCATAGCCACCCTTCACAACTGTGGAAAATGCCCAAAGAAATTACAAAATGATATGAGGGGGGTGCAGATGCTAGCTAAAGGTTGAGTTGGCAAGTGCTGGAAGAAAGAACACCAAACCCAGAACGGCACTACGGTTGATGAAACCGAGGATTCGAATGGACGTGCATGATGCTGGCTGCCATCCCTTTCGCAATCGGTACAATGATTGCGTCTCAGCCTTCTGTTCCCGGTAATGCATTCAGCGGTGAGGTTATGATTTACTTCACATCAAATATCTGAAAATTAATGATTCAATCAAATATAAGAATATATGGAATTATACTTACCGCTTGTGCATTTAAACTGTGAAAACTCTTTCTATTGATGCGTTTTTCACATCTTCATTACTTAAAGGAAATTTTACACATCGAAGTAATAAATTTGTTGATATGAGGTCCTTATTTTATGTATTACTCTTCTCATAATTAGTACACACATTCCTAGATTGAAGTCCTCACCACACTATATTATATTAGCTGTCATAAGCAAAAAATGGTAGACTTGTGAAGTTGGTTCATCAATATTTCTCTTATCTTTTCAATCAAATCAGAAACAATCTGTTTGTCCGATCGAAATATTATGAAAAACTTCTCTAGTATCCCTGATATGTCGACTTGCGATCTGAGAATTATCCTTGAAATTAAATGTTCTGTAAGTACGTCAATTCAATTTTTCATTGCAACATACTTACTTGTTCAATCCCTTTGAAAAATAAGAACTAAATAGTCTCCAAAACTATCCGAGTTTCAATGATTATGTCAATTTGACAGCTCCTCGTTTATGGAAACAAGCGCGAAAATATCATTAAGATGCAGTCAGGGATCTGTCAAGAAATTTCAATGAAACTAAGGGAAGGGCAATTCATTTCACAATCGAATGCATTTCTCTGCTTAAATCGACGATATCTTCTACCCCTGAATGTAATTATAGCTTTGACCTCATTCTGTCGGATATAACCTAGATTAAGTACAAATACCCTTTAAAGTTATACTTGAAATCCATATTCAATGTAAATACATATCGAATCGGAAGTAATATAAATCGAATCTGTAATTGGAGTTTATGGATATATAAAATCTATTTCTATATTGAACAACACTAAGGAACTAAATTATGATTTGCACCTGGATATTTCGATAGTTTAAAAAGTGATCCTCTCAATTTCAGGGAGCTTGAAGTTGCAGATTTTCATAACCCAGCAGATGTGTTGTACGTGTTCAACATGTCTCGTTCTGCCTTAGAGGATTTCCACTGATCTGTGTCCAAGTTATACGGAGTTTTCCGATAAAAGGTTTCATTTAACATAATCTGCTATGTGCGCAGCTGTCACTTTTGCATCTGTCATCATGTGACAGTTAAGAAGTGAAAACTTCGCTGCTGCTGCAAATTCACTGACCAGCAAAATAATAGATCCACTCAAAAAATCGTTGAAGTTTGTTAATTCATAAATATGTTATTCCAAGTTCGATTTGAATGCATTTTTTTTTCAATTGTAGGTATGTTCATCCTTATTCAATCACCAGTTTTGGATTTCAAGAAGACTCGACGAACGTCATTTTATACTGGGTGAAACAAAATCTGTTTTTTTACCCTAACTGTGGAACCACCCCTAGTGTGTTCCAGTTGTTCCACCGTGTGATTTCTTATATCATTATCAAGACACATCTTTTTGACAACATAATTTTTCATTTATAACTATAGCTCAATTATTGTTGAAGATACAGGGTTTTAAGTAAAACATTAAATTTCGCTAATGCTACAGCAGTACTTCAACAAATTCAACTTTAAATTCTGACCTAATGACAACAAACTGAAAACAAAGTCAAAAACATAACCTGTTGCAGTAACCAGGTGTAATTCGTCTAAATTTCAGCTAAACTTAGGGGGGTAATTCCGGAAAAACATAATATAAAACTTCGGTCTTAACTTTTTCCTCCGGATTATTTTCAATTATGTAAAAATGAACATAAATGAATCAAGAAATTCTTAGAGGGACAAAGAATGATGCCATCTACTTAGTACCAATCATTTATCCTTTCCGCAACGCATTTGGGTATAATTTCGAAGGATTCAAAATAATAGAACAATATTCAGAGAATGAACTGGCCAGCAAGCTCACCAGACATGAATCAAATTGAGTACGTATGGAATTACATAGGGAGAGCTATGAAGATTGATATTCTGAACGTTCACGCAAAATTTCAAGAAGATCTATCATCTAAACCATAGAAATCTCATTTGGAATATTGGAAAGAAGAACCTCCATATTTCCATAACAAGATATCCGATTCTAGTGAAATTCATTTTGTGAATGAAGATTGATTTACTGAATGGTCATGCAGAATTTTAAGAGGATCGCATAATCAGAAGCATATAATTTAATTTTTTTAATTGTGAAGTTTTTACATTTTTCAGTTCCTGAATAATTTACAGAATATTATACCGATCTTGCTGGGATTTTGCATTCGAATATTAAGTATCAATCTCAAAGAGATTTTTCCTGGAGCTTACTACAACTTACTATAGCATACCATAGTTAACTTTACAAATTTCTTCGGCGAGTTGTTAGAACATTGACGTCATAGTTAACAAGAGCAGGTTACCAATATCTCAGCATAGTTCATTGTGTGGTAACACGAGAAATGAGAGGTTAGTTTGGTTGACAAAACTCGTAATTTGGATCGAAGATCAAATAGAAATTTTCTCAATAAAAATAGAACAACTACGATTGATGGTGAATAACATTTAATGCCAACTAATTGACTGTTTCGAGCGTTTCTATTATTCTGAACATTATATATTTAAAAATAAGTATTAATCGGATGAAACAGAGTAATTTTTTTTATTTTTAACAATCAGTAACAACACTTATAATAACATAAGCAATTCACAAATATCAATTGCTGATAATGAAATTAAACACACATACGTCACTGATCTTACTACGTTACTACGAAGTTAACAATGACGTCATGGAGCTAACTAACCCAACGGGTGTAGTATGCTCGAGGAAAAATCCCTCAAGTCTGATACAAAATTTTGAGGAAAAAGCCTCATTGCTCCACCAATGAACGAGCGCTCGAGAGCACCTGCTTAGAGCTTTCCTAAATTTTTCTTATTTTGTTTCATCCATCCTGCATGAAGCAGATAGTAACAAAGAAATACTTTTTATCTATATTGCGAAAATATTCATCTAACTTCCAGAACAACTGTTTATTTCCTGAGAAACCTAGAGGGGCCAAGACTTCTGACGATGTGTGTATATTCGTCCCACCCTATATGATTACAAAACTCCATTGAAACAAACATTTTCAGTAACACATGCGTTCACATATTATTCCATGTCCCAGAAAAACACTGAATAAATATTTTCTTCACACCTCATTGTTGGATTTATTTGCGAAAAGAGGCCGGTGTTCGTTGAATGAAAGAGTTTTATGATCACTATAAGTTGGCTAGACATTACTTGTTTGTTCTTTTCGACCGACCTTCATCAAAGTGCATCGCTCTGGTCCAGGGTCTCTGTCTATTATAAATTCTCCATCTCCCTTTGAAAACCATCCAAAAGATCTTCGCAAAACGAATGATGAGATAGATAGCTTCGATTCGTAATGAATATGCATTCTTCGTTTGCTCTCAACATCTCTTGTAGACGCAGAGAACAACACACATGCAGATAGAATTTTTGTATCTTCCGAAAACTTTTCAAAAATTATAATTTTTTAATATTGAAAAGTCAGCAGATTATTCTCGTTGTCGTACTTATTCCTTTCAGGTTTCAGCATGGAGGTTATAATAATAATAATAATTCTTTATTTCCTCGCTGACAATGTTCATATTGAATAGGAAAAGTCAAAAATTGAAATCTCAAATTTGTTAATTATTCTTCTTTATAACTTTATATACTATTTTCACTTAGTAAGGCTTTTAATTTTTTCTTGAGCTGCAGGTTCCTTATCTGCTCTGGCAGCTTGTTGTAAAGTTCAACTCCAATGTTATGGGTTTTTCTCAATCTTCGGTGTAGCTGTATAATATCTCCTTGATTTCTAGTGTTGTAGTCAGCGTTATTATTCCTGATTCAACGAATATGTTTCTGCAACTTGCATCCTGTGGGACTCCCAATATACTTCTCATGGCTGTTTCATTTTTAAATTCCGAATGCACTTTCAGAAGAAAGAACATTTTGCCTCTTCAATTGTTGGCGTGGAATTTTTGATAATTGAACATTCATCAAAATATGAGTTTGCATTAAATTTACTTGCAGATTTCGCCTCTCACCTGCCGTCGTCAGAAAAAATACTTCAGATTCAAACTTTCAGAAAAGAAAATTTCGTTATTCTTTGAAAATGTTCATCAATTTCGACAATTATCAGAAAGCGAGAGAGCGAACTACGACATCGTCTTAATTCACCATTCTTTCGATGAAGACTGGTCCTCGATGGAGTTACATCGCCCAAAATTGAATTAAGTTTATCTGTGCATTGTCGCTGAGTCTATCCAAGTCAAGAGTTGTGAGGAACATTCGCACTAAATTATTCCCTATTTAATTCCAATTTCTGACCGAGATGTAGCTTTGAAGTTACTGTACGAAAATCTCACGTATGTCCACACGTTCTGAGAACGTTCAACCTAGAAATGTCAAACTTTACTATAGAGCTTTCATTTGCCAGATTGTCACACTAGATTTCTCCAATCCTAAATTATAAAAAGTTACCTTCGGAGCAAGCACGAAAGCTTTTCTTTTCATGTAATATTCGTATGACAGGTCTCAACTTCAAACGAAAGGAATTCGCCGGTGAAATTTCTCTGGAAATATCGATAGTGAGGTGGGTTTGGTTAACTTGAAGTTGTCCAAATCCAAAATATAGAAGGCACCCTTCGTGACAAGAAGCGAAGCACGAAAGCTCCCAGGTTTTCTGGTGATTTTCCCATGTCAGACTCCACGTATCTAATTTTCGAATAATAGGAATTCGCCAGGTCTTCTCGAAATATCGAAGGTGAGTTAGGTTAGGTTAGGTTTGAGTTGTCCTATCCCGAAATATATAAGGTGACTTCCGTAGCAAGTAGCAGACATGGAAGCTTCCAGGTTTTCCTGTAATACTCGCATTTCAGATCCGAAATATCAATTTGGAGTGAAAGGAATTCGCCATTAGAATTTCCATAAAATATTGAAAGTGAGTTAGGTTAGGTAAGGTAGGTAAGGTTAGTGTTGTTTACTCCAGAAATATAAAAAGGAAACCCCACAGGTTTTCTGATGATATTCGCTCGTCAGGTTCGAAGCAACATGAAACATTTTGAATGAAAGGATTCGCCGGTAAAATTTTTCTCGTCAAATCGAAAGTGAGTTAGGTTAGGTTATTTTAGAGTTGTGCTATACCAAATATAAAGGCCCACCCTCCTAGGAAGCCACAAACTTGAAAGCTCACACATTTTCTGGTCATTTTGAATGACAGGAATTCGTTTGTGAAAATTTTCTCGAAATATTCAAAATGAGTTAGGTTAGGTAAGGTTTGTCTAATCTCGTAATATAAAAAAACAACCCTTGTAGCAGGTGACAAACAAGCGCTAAAACTTGTAGGTTTCGTGGTAATACTCGCATGACAGATCGAAGCATCTCAATTCTCAATAAAAGAAATCCACCGGTGGATTTTTTCTAGAAATATCGAAAGCGAGTTAGGTAAAGTTACAGTTTGATGCTCATATCAAAATATAGACTAAATAAATAATAATAAATATATTATCGCTATAAGCTCTCAGGATTTTAATTCGAACTAAAATCCTTACTTTTCCTTCTATTTATATTTATGATCTTTATGCATATAACAATAACATAGATCTTCCGAAGTTTGATGATACCCATGATTATTACACACGATATAGAAACTATAAAATCTAAGTACTTCCTATAACGGAAACGCTAAAGCCGCAAAAAAAAATTCGTTATAAAGAAATTTCGTTATACAGAAAATTTGTTTCTATAGTCGGTAATGTCGCGGTCTACTTCACTGATAAATTTAAGTTTATCATTCGAACTTAAGCACTTCCTTTTAAACATTTTCGCACAACTTTCACACTAGCGTAATGGTTAGATTGAAACCAAACAGCCAGGTGTTTGGTGTATATAAAACTGTTTCAGAAGGATCTCTCTGCCCGCCGTAATGATTTAGTTTAAGGTCAGGATTCATTAAGTACGTCCGGCAAAATTTCGGAAAAACCCACCCTTATACCATCTTACCAATACCCATTCAAAGAATGATGTTCGTTAAATATTTCGTTATAGAAGAGAATTTTCTTCGTTTTAGAGGTTTTTTTTAACATGGAATTTTGATGCAAGGTGCAATGTCTTCTACGAAATTCGTTATAAAGAAGTTCGTTATAGGGAAGTTCGACTGTATATGCGAAAACTCCAAGAATGGACCTCATTTCTCATAAACTTTTCAATCAGATACCTGATGAGGTGAAAAGGCTCAGTTTCAAAAAGTTCAAGCAAATTATTGGTGAATTTTTCCGGCAGCATGCGTTCTGGAGTGTACAATAGTTCCTGTCTGGTAATTTGAACTTTTATTCTCTTTTAGATTCATTTATTTTTTGTGTTGTTAAGGAATTCGCCGTCAGAATTTTTCTCGAAATATCGAGAGTGAGTTGTCAAGTTGCAGTTTCCTTCTCTCGAAATATTAAAGCAAAGCAAGACAGCTGTCATTTTCCTGGCAATGTTCGCACATCAGATTCGAAGCATTTCGAATGAAAGGAATCCACCGTTGGAATTTTTCTCGAAATATCGAAAGTGAATTAGCTGCGTGATTTGTGTGGCAACACTGGCATTACGCCTCGGATCGGCTTATTGCTAGCAGCGTCGCTAGACTGCTAACAGTCGCGGATTGCATCGTCCCCGTCCGACTGCCCGACTGCCTTGAATAGTCCATTGGCCTTAGATTTGCACATGCACCTTGTCTGCACAGTCTAATGTCTGTGACCCCGAATTCGGGTGTTTGGCCTCCTGAAATTGCCCAACATTTTATACGTGTCTGTCCTGTCTCGTACCTTTTTCCTCTTCACCCCTCCCCCGCCTTACCTTGTCCTGTTGTATAACAAACAACAAAATAATTCTTGATGACTTCGAATTTGCCGCCAAAGCTTCTATGGCCAGATAATGGATTCAGTCGGACCAATCAACCGAAATACTTCTGGGGGACTTTTCATCTGTCGATGGCTCGGAATAATAGAAATCGATTGAAATATAATCTGGGAGGCATTTCTAAAAAACTTTTTAGGTTTTCACCCCCAGTCTCTGAAACAGAAATAATTAAAAATATTTTAATTAAGATGAAATGCTCCTGCGAAAATCTTTGCACTTATTTGTCAGGAGCAAATTGGTTTTGCCAAAATTGTTGCCGAACAGTAAAACTGAAAAAGGAAATAAATCAAAAGGATAATGTGACGTTTCGGTGTCTATATCAGACATCTTCTTCAGACAAACTTGAAAAATCTTCGGAATTGTGTCTTTTTTCATTTGCAGTCTAATTGACATTGAAAGTTGTCAACAAATAGAGATGTTGATTCATTTAATTTTGAAATTTCTTGATGTCATTTCTTTCTTCAATAAATCAATCCAAATACGATCTATTCCAATAGAACAATTGGCCAAATGATTTACTTCATCTAACAAAATACATGTGAATTCCTTAATTTTCCTTCTATAATTTTCAGGTTCCGTCATTAGGATCTTTGCTTTGTTCCAGTTCATCATATGATCTCCGCTATGTGAACATACATAATCAGCTATTTGTGATCTTGTAATGTCTCTATTTCTGATCTTCTTATGCTCCCGTTTTCTTATACCTAAAGGTCTTGATGCCTCTCAAGATTTTCCACATATACAGGGAATATTGTAAACACAATTTTTTGATTTTCGTGTCTCATCCATTGGTTTCGTTCTGGTTAGAATGGATCTCAAATCATTTTGTGTTTTGAAAACAGTTCTTATGTTGAATTTGGAACCAATTCTTCATATTTTTTCTTAAAGGCCAGGAATATAAGGAATGACGTTCAACAAATTTGGTTGTTCTTGACGGTTTTCTGTTTGTACATGATCATCATTAGAATTTTGATTAGATATTTTCGTTCTCAATTTGAAATTGTTATTTTTATAAACTTTTGTAGGTATTGATTTTGTAGAAACTCTTTAATGAAGGCAATTTCATTATTTCTAATTTCAGGTGTAGACGAAATCAAAAAGGCCCTATCATAATTTTTTTTTAAATAGTTTTGTTTCAGAGACTGGGAGTGAAAACATAAAAAGTTTTTCAGAAATAATGGTCGAAGCTTTTTCGATAGGTAGTCCAGCAAATGGACTGAATGATTTTTCTTTCAAACAAAATTTTAAAGTTCAAATTATGAAATAAATAAAGTTGGATTTCACCGGTAATAACCTTTCAGTTTATGTCTGATGTCCCTCCACAATTTTTGCGGCAGATGTTACAGAATTTCAACGAAAATTAGATTTCGAATTCACTAGGACTAAAGAGATGAATAAGTGATGGATATTTCGAATCAAGTATTTCTACAGGGTCAGATGTCACAGTATTTCAACAAAAATAAGACTTCGACTTTAACAAAACTAAAATGATGAATAAGTAATGGACAATTCGAATTAATTATTTCTACAAAGTTTCAACTGTTCGCGAAGTGAAATAAGAAGATAATTTGATTGAGATTCTTGAGGTTCTAACTGAGGACATATTTATTCTTTTCGAGAGAAGCAGGATTTCCAATTACATATTTAAAAATTTCACAGAGAACGTACAGGAATTTTAATAATAAATTGTCACAGGATTTCAACACAAATAAGATTTCGACTTCAGCAGAACTGAAAGGATAATTAAGTAATGGAGAATTCGAATTAATCATTTTTACAGAGTTTCAGCTGTTTGAAAAGTAAAGTTGGAGGATAATTTAATTGAGATTCAGTTATTGTGCATCACTTCTATTTTTTATAGGGTTCTAACCGAGGACGTATTCATTCGTTTCGGGAGAATCAGGATTTCTAATCTACATATATTAAAATTTCACAGAAAAAGTACAGGAAATTTAATAATCAGATAGTGCACTTGAAAATATCGAGGAATTATTTCGTTGGTCAGTCCTATATTCCGATGATAATTTTTTTTAATCAAAGTACAATTCTGAACCTCTAGGCAGAGAATGGGGTAGAAGATTGCGGTTATTCAAACTTGAACATTGTTGAATTACCAGATTAAATCTATCAATTAGATTAAAAAATTTGAATGAACAGTTTGAATGTGTCAATTGAAATATTTGATCAATTATTCCAGCAAATGTACTGATTTTTTTGTAACAACTTCTACAAGTTGTAGTGTAGTTCAATTATGTTCAACGAACATAATAATTCAGGACATTTCAGTCTATGGCTAATGTCCCTTCACAATTTTTTGAGTCAGGTATCACAGGATTTCAATGAAATTGAGAACTACAAAAATACTAAAAATGTATGGATCATAATGTCGCAATACAGAAAAAAAACACACTGCAGGTCGCTGACGGTAAGAAGTGGAAAAAATGGTATCCAAAGAAAATTCTTAACAAAATTATCTTTCGAATGACACAATAAAAAATGTATATTCCTAGAGAAAAAATTTTTGATAGCGCCGCACGCCTGGCGTCTTAATTATTTTCTCCGACTTTTATGCACATCTCAAGTCAACATTGACTTGTACCAAATACCGTCAACAGCATAATAAAATATTCATCTGTCTTCGAGAAAAATTAGGTAACCCAGATTAGTGAATCACTCTGAACTTTTCACTTTTCAGTTCTTCCACCGAACTGTCTCTTGAAATTTTTCAATAATTCGACCAATAGTGCTTTCAGATGGACGACTATGTAATCTATAAAATTAACGTAATTTCCTAAACATATTTTTCGCATAACGCTCATTTTCATGAGATAATTCAACAATTTGAAAGCGTTATTGTATCGTGTACGAAGCCATTTTTATGAATGTCATATATCACACTTTTTAAATGTCGAAAAGCCCAGACGAATTCAGTGGGCTCTCTATATTTCATTCATTCTTGAAAAAACCGCGCAATTTCAAGCACTCTTCATTAGCAGAAATATTTTTCGAGGACTTCCAATACGAAAAATAAACATTTCCTTTGAAACAATTCCAGTAAGTATAGTTTTGTCTAGAACGTCCCCCACTCGCCAATACTCGAAAATCATACAATATGTTTCTGCAGCGTTCGGTCAGGTTAAATGCTTTGACCTTAAAGCCCTTGACAGTACGGAGAAATCTTTTGTTTTTCAACACATTCATAGCTTTTCCATTATCACACATCGCTGAACCCACCACCTACATGCATTTTCATCTTTCATATTCTCGATTGACAATATACAATGAAATTTATATGCCAATATTCAGTGCCTAGTTAGTGCTTTTGAAACCAATGGAAAAAATTCTGGAAGCCTCGTGCAGGTGCTTTTGAGCGCTCGTTCGGGCAATGAGGCTATTACCTCAAAATTTTGTATTTGGCTTGAGATTGATATATTAATATAAAATCTAAGCACGATTGGAATAATATTCTGGAAATTATTCAATAACTGAAATATTAAGAAACTTGGAATTTAAAAAAATTAAATCTATGGTTGTGATGATGCGATTCTCTTGAAATTCTGCATGAACATTTATTATATCAAAGTTCATTCACCAAATATATTTCACTCGACAAGGATATCTTGTTCAAGCGTGGATCCAGAGGGGGGTCATGGGGGTCATGATCCCCCTGGACTGGACTAACCCTCAAATCTTGTGTTTGAAAAAAAAATTCGATTGAAAAAATAGAATTGAATTTGTAAACATTCATTCTATTTTCGTTTTCTCAAATTGCTCATCATATTTAAGTTCCAATAATGAAAAAAATCTGAGTTTTGGAAGACTAATTTGTCTATTTCAAGCTGAATCCACTGTTTAGTATTGACTTATTTAGGTGTTTGAAGAGCTATTCCTCAATTTTTATACCTAAGGTCGTTTATTCAAAAAATGAAAATAAAGATATAGAAATAGTTAATGAGTTGGTGAATCAGTACACACTTCTATCAGACAATCCTCCTGTTTCAATCGTTACGAATGAATATCGCTTATGAAAGATGAAATGGCAACGGAAGAATAAGATTCAACAGACGATATAGAATCTCAAAAAAACTGCGATTCTGACATGTATCCAGATATGATAAAATTTCTCAGTATACTCACAACACTACCAGTTAGAGTGCTAACGGCAGAGAGGTCATTTTCCACTCTGAGAAAGCTCAAAACATGGTTAAGAGCTTCGATGGCAGAAGAACGACTTCTTCATATCTGTTTCTGTAGAGGAAGTCATCACTCGTTTTGCAAGAAGGAAAAATAGAAAATTTTCCTTTGCTATTTAGTTTTACCTTTGTAATTATTCTCATTGAGTTTTTGTTCTTGTAATAAATCAAATAAACTTCTTTCTCGAGAGCTCTTGTTATCGAAATATGGAGATTCTTCTTTTCAATATTCCAATTGATTTTTCTATGGTTCAGATACTGCGATCCTCTCGAAATTTCGCACGAACATTCAGTATATCAATCTCCATTCATAAAATAAATTCAGTGGAATCGGATATTTTATTGTGAAAATATAAGGATTCTTCCTTTCAATATTCCAATAAAAAATTTCTTTATAAATAATTACAGTAACCAGTAAGTATAGTTTTGTCTAGAACTTCCACCCACTCGCCAACACTCGAAAATCATTTGTTTTTGCAGCGTTCGGCCAGGTTGAACGCTTTGACCTTAAAGCCCATCTCAGTACGGAGAAATCCTTTGTTTTTTTCAACACATTCATAGCTTTTCCATTATTCACACATCGCTGAACCCACTACCTACGTGCATTTTCACCTCAAGTCGGGTCAAATAATAATTATATAAATCATCGTTTGTTATACAAGGGGTGGAACGCAGGCAGGCAGAGGAGAGGCAAGGTTCGAGACCTGCCAGACTGATATCAAGTTTTGATGAACCTGAGCAGGCCAAACACCCGAATCCAGAGGTCAGAGACATTAAACTGCAACACAATTGGAGACAAATGTGTTGCAAATAACATATGTTTATTGTTATCCTTCGGCATTACATCTACAGTCAGGATGATCGAGGTTGATGCAATTCATTTCGCCGAATTTCATTACGCTGTATCGAAAAATCTTTCTTGGAATTGATTAAATGAAAACAATGAGAAGTCTGCATTAGATCATATCCTGAAATGTTCTCGTTTCGAACAGATCCGTAGGAAATTGGCACTTGAAAAATTCAAAATGTTTTATCTATTTTCGCCTGATCACAGAGTAATTTTCATATCGCTTTTCAACTCATAATTTGGTTGAAATAACAACGAAATTATTCATTTGTTACATAATAGTCAAGGCAATATTCGAAATATGATGGTTTTTTCAAACATCACAAAATTCACTTCAATGAACTATTGGTTTCGTTTTTTTATTGGGAGGAAGGAATTGTCCTAAAGACTTAGGATTTTCAGGGTGAGTTCGATTCCCCAAATGCCGCGGTTAAGTTCGTTTACCAGCCAAATCGTACAGGGTGTTCTATAAATATGACCATTAAAAATTTTTGTTATTCAATCTCGGTCAAAACGTAACCAATCGAAATGAAATTTTGCAGCCACATGCAAAATGATCATAATAAGCCTCATGCAAAATTTGTGGTCATAGTGTTAACAGAACCATAGGAAATTCAATTGGAATATTGGAAAGAAGAATCTTCATATTTTTATAAGATATTCGATTCAAAGGAAATTTATTTTGTGGATGGAGATTGATATACTGAATATTCATGCAAAATTTCAAGAGGATCGCACCATCTGAACCATAGGATCTATTTTTTTATTATTGGTTTTTCACATATTTAATTTTTTGAATAATTTCCAGAATATAAATCAGATCGTACTGAGATTTTGCATTCATATTACCTAGCGTGAACCTCAAGTTTCATACAAAATTTCGTGGTGATAGCATTATTGCTCCACCAATGAACGAGCGCTCAAAATCACCTGCTCAGGTCTTCTCTAAATTTTTTTTCTCTTGAACATGAATTATTTTTTTCTTGTATACATAGTGTCTCAAGGAGAATGAGCCGGTCCTGATATTTCTCATGAGACAGGGTGTCCTAAAATATATGCAAAAAAATTCAACAGGAGATTCTTGAAGGAAATTTAGGTATCCCATATTTTTTATTTTCGTGAAGAACCACATTTCGGAGTAAGAGACCTCTTAATTTTGCATCCAAGGATCGTTTTATGTCAATTTATGAGAACATTGTTGCATATTAGGCAACAAATTTTATACACGGGGGTTCTGAAATATGATAAATGTGCTAGTGTTACTTTTTGGTATGGTGTTGTTAGCGCGTTTTAATTTCTCAAGGTTCATCATGTCATAATAAATTCACGGTCTTTGTAAATATTATTTTTTTAAAATTTTTTCCGAAGAAAGAATTTTTTTTGAGTATATCCCCCAGAATCGAAGAGAACTTTATTCTTTCAATTATTCCGCAATTTCTTTAACTACTATCTTTTCAATATTGATTTTCCTGTTTATTACATTTCGTCAAGAAAATACGTAAAAGGTTTTCTACTAGACAGACGAAATAAAAAAATGCATTATCTGCATCAATTGTAACCCTAATGTCAGGTCAAAAGTCCTGATTTGGATTTAAGAATATCAAAAAATAAACACATGCTTTGCGTCAGTTTTTTTTGTTATGGCGACTGTTATATCACATTCAGAAAATTCAGAAATAGATACCAGGCGTTTTTTTCAAATCCAAAAATACATTGTGATTTTGCGAATCTGAACCTGGATTAAACACCTCACTTTAGGCTCCTAAAGCACGACCGTCAGTATTCAAATGATGTGGCACATATTTTCTTAGTGCATATTGTTCAGAATTTTTGAATATCCAAATGTCTCTTATTTTGAATTCAAATCGAGTAGGTTAGTTGATCAAAAATATGTGGAAAATCAAAAGTAAACCGATTGTTTCATATTTTTGTATTGTTTCCAAATATCGAAGCAAATCTCAAAAATCCGAATATACAGGGTGTTTTTTGAGTATTCTTATGCATTTACAATTTTCGTTAATCCGCACCTGGAGTTTTCTGAAGACTGAAACTCCGCTAGCGTGGAAATACTTGAATGTGTGTACTAAATATCAGAGGAATATTCCGGGTGATTAGTGAGTTTAGGGACTTTTTTGTTCCATGTATTGTATTTTGTTAGCTCTCAATTCAAAAGATTATATATAGTGAGTTATGACCATCAAAAGTAGAAAATCATAACTTTTTCATTCTCAAATTGCATAAATCCTAGAATGCGAAGATCAAAAAGTAGACAAAGAGTATATGCGAAAGTCCATAAAGCGCTTTAGTTTTTTGTGTTATTCCACAAAATCAAAGAGGGTGTTTTTTAAGGATTCAAAAGCATATACAATTGTTGTTAATTCTGACCTGGATTTCCCAAGTGATCGATACTTAGATCGCTAATGTAGGGATAGAATAACGTTCGTCCTAAAGATCATAAAATATTTTGCGTGGTTCATAAGTTATGGCCACTCAAACAAATCGGCCAAATTAATAAAACAGCCTATATCTCTGTATCAAAACTTGTTGGACCCATAAAATATAATATATTCGGAGTCCCTGAAACGGGTTTCATTCTTCATCCACTATTTCCCGTTTCCTAATGAAACACCCTGTATAATAAAATTTTCAATAAATAACGTCTCTTCAATACTTTTTCTCGCAAATGCGAACTCACCATTTTTAGCTCTGTCATTTCGATTCATATGAAATGTCCTTGTCAAATGAAGCATAGATGTTATGAAAAAACTCAATTATTAAGAAAATCCTATCAAGATAATGAATTGATCACGTTGCCTTTGGTGCACCACGTGGATGGTGTCTAATTTGCAACGCAATCACGTTCCTCTTTCCATATTATTCGACATAGGAGGGATTTGAGACGAATGTCACTTAAATTATTATCAAGTTCGAAAAAAAAATCTGTTATGAAAAATTAATTTCTAACAGAGATAAAGGGTTGGGCGGAAGTCCTCAGCAAAATCCATTTTATTTCTATTGGTTTCTTTTTGTCTGAGGTATTTAAAGAAAAATTTGTATGACCATATTTTATGGAACACCCTGTACGATTTGGCTGGTTAACGAACTTAACCAGGGCATTTGAAAACTGAACTCACTCTGAAAATCTCAAGTCTCTAGGACAATCCCATCGAAAATTGTCAAGTTCGCAACAAAAAATCTGTTATGAAAAATTAATTTCTAACAGAGATGCAGGGTTGGGTGGACGTCCTCAGCAAAATCCATCGCTTTTGAACCATTGACTTAAAAATGGCCGAAACACGTGAATTGATTTTAAAGGAAACGTATAGTTTGTGTCAAATGAAATGAAACATTTTCCTTCAACCCCTTAGTTGCAAGCTCTAACCCAACTTCAAAAATTAAAAATTTAAGAAAAGCCCTAATCAGGTGCTTTTGAGCGCACGTTCATTGGTAGAGCAATAATGCTATTATCACAAAATTCTGTATAGAACTTGAGAATATATTAATCCAAAGTCTCAGCACGACCAGAATTATATTCTGGAATTTATTAAAAAAATGAAATATATAAAAACTCAAAAATAAAAAGAATTCATTCTGTAGTTCTAATGTTGCGTTCCTCTTGAAATTTTGCACGAACATTAAGTATATCGATCTTCATTCACAAAATTAATTTCACTTGAATCGGATATCTTTTTCTGGAAATATAAATATTCTTCTTTTAAATATTCCAATTGAATTTTCTATGGTTCTTTTAACACTATGGCCACAAAATTGTCTGAGCATCTTGCATGTGGCCGCAAAATTTTATTTCGATTGATTTCGTTTTGTATGAGATATTGAGAAAAAAAATTTTGAATGACCATATTTTATGGAACACCTGTACGATTTGGCTGGTTAACGAACTTAACCGCGGTATTTGAGAACTGAACTCACTCTGCAAATCTCACGTCTCTAGGACAATCCCTTCGAAAGTTGTAGAGCTCACGGACTTACGGCACGGACAGAGTTGAATTTGAAAAGATTTTTTTCAATTTCGAAATCATGCTGAATTGTCAATTAGACTGCAAACGAAAAAGTACACCATTCCAAAGATTTCACAAGTTTGTCTGAAGAGGGAGTCGGATATAGACACCGAAATGTTACATTATCCTTTTCATTTATATCCTCTTTTAGTTTTACTATTACGCAACAATTTTTTCAAAACCAATTGCTCCTGACAAATAAGTGCAAGGATTTACGCAGGAGCATTTATGCTTAATTAGAAACATTTCAATTATTTCTGTTTCAGAGACTGGGAGTGAAAACCTAAAAAGTTTTCTAGAAATGCAGAATCCTCCCAGATTATATTTCCATCGATATGCTGAAACCTATTTATTATCAATCAAGTTCAGGAAAAACCATTTCCAAGCGTATTTCCCTATCGGACCCTGTATAACGTCATACAGAATGATGCCTATAAGTACGAGCTCGACGACGTAATGGCCAAATTGGTAAATTACTACTGCATCTTGTCCGCAGACAGCGCAAGGACAACACTGTTAACCTTGTGAACGAGCGTTCGCGTTCTGGGAGTTTGTTGAAAGTAACAGAATTTCATGGTCTTGGCTTGTTAAACTCGTCCAGTTATTTCTGTAACAATCTATGCATCGTCAGGGATTTTTCCATCTAGACTCTACCAACACCTGCGAGTGTTTAATAGGAAAAATATGTGCGGGAAACAAATTGCTTGAAATTTCGATTTGTTGTAATGTATCAGGTTCCTATTTCCATATGCAGATACTATGTGCAGTTAGTCAACTTGCACATTGTCATTCGCTATGTCTAACAGTTCATTTTTCCGTTGGCTTAAACGGAACCCAAGCGTTGAAAGTTTCTCAATATGTTTCTTTATATTCAACGGTACTAGAATTCATATTCATGAAAACAGGATGGCTACTTTGTCTATTGAAAAACTGGATTGATCATTTGGTCAAAAATTCAATGCAATTAGCGAATAATTCATAATATTATACAGGGTTGGGCGGGACTCCTTTATACAGGGTATCTGCAAACAAATGCGAGGAACTTTGCGAGATGAATCCTCGATAAATATAAGGAGAGGTCGTTCGAATACATTTTTCTCGAAATGGATCCCCCCTCTAAGATACAGCCTTTGGAAAGCGATGACGAGATGACAGTTTTTTTTTTCAAGGCTTCTTAAAAACACTGAGTAATAAAACTATACATAATATGAAGCACTCAGTAGATGTTAGTCACACAAATTTTTTAGATCTCATAACTTCATTATTAGGGGTTGAAAATAACAACCCCTATGATTTTTGTTCAAAAATTGTTTTCGTGAAAAAGATTTTCGAGAAATGAAATTCTCTTATGGTTTGCCATTCAATTCTGAAGAAAAAATTCTGCTGCAAAATTTCGATATAGTCGATACTTCTCTCGGAGAAAAAAAACTTACAAGCAGTTATGATCACTGTTCATTCCATTTCATCGTATAAGTGTTCCATAGAATTGATATTCTAAGATATTGTATGTCTATGACAGGAGATAAAAGCAAAAGTGCATATCAGCAAAATGCATATTAGAATAAACTTCCAACGGAGTAATTTATTTTATTACGTACACACGAATATTTCTGAATATCGGAAAGTTGGCGATATAAATACATATCATACGAGAAATCAAAATAGTTTGTATGTTCCCGCATATAAACGCACACAAGCTGACAAGCTAAAAGAGTATCAAATGTAAATTTCAAAAAACTGTATACCTAATGGTCTGTCCCAAACGTATAAAAATTTTGTGAACGCTGGAAAATTCAAGAGATCTCTTAAAAATGTTATTGGACAAATCCTCTTTATTCGAAACACGAATATTATGATTTTTATTTGTCGGTTCTGTAGTTAATCGTTGTGATCAATTATAATTTATGTTATTTTGTAATTTTGTATCTTGTAATTTTGTATTTTCACATTCATATTAGATTTGACTGTACCTAAAACTACTAGTAATAAATGAATAAATAAAAATAAAGATACTGCAAATGCCTATTCTCGATGACAGTTCGACTGATACAAACTATGATGATTACATAAACCAAACTAATAACCAATGTAACCAACAATATGAAATTATAAAGCTCCTGGCGTCAAGTCCGTGCTTCCCTGCATTTCCTGGCAATTCTCTTAAGAGGCTATTTGTTAAGTGCACCATGAGCAAATGATTCCATCAAGTATTTTCGTTGTTCTATCCCACATCTCGAATAACAATACCTAAACGTGATGCTATCAGTCGTAATATATCATTTTTATCGCTCAGCATTTGAGTAATAAACGCTCGAGTTTATTATTTTATTATTTTTTCGCGAATTTCTCAACTCAGGTTTAACGCCCTCATTACGCCGAGAACGAGTCAACAAACATATCTACAATTTTGTTTATAATTTATTACATATTGCTAACCAATTACTGTAAAAGGCGTACGTGAACAAATAATGGACAATGACCTATTATTATTAGTCGAAAGATATGATGTCAACCAGTGCTATGGCGCAACATTTTTTCTGAATTGATTCATCGAAGATATTTCATCACCGTCTGATATCAAATTGCATTCGAATAAAGGAGGACATCAGTTATTTGAGGACCATGATAGGTTCGTGATAGGATGTTAATCTTCTGTACTGACCACATTTTGCCTGAAGCTCCTCTCTCATATTTGTTGTACCATAAGAAATTTCGGTATATAAACGGTGAATACTATGATTTCATGGAATTAATAAGACACAACTGAAAAGAGAAAAAGTTTATGATATTCTGAAAATTATTCAAGAACTGAAATATGTGAAATCATGACAATTAAAAAAATTTAATTCTATGGTTCTGATGATTCTATCATCTAGAAATATTGCATGAACATTCAGTATATCAATTTTCACTCACAAAATAAATTTCACTCAAATCGGATATCATGTTATGGAAATATAGATATTCTTCTTTTCGATATTCCAATTGAATATACTATGGTGTTGTTAACACTGAGCCCACATCTGTATGAGGCTCATTATGACCATTACATGTGACCGCAAGATTTCATTTCGATTGGTTTCATTTTGACTGAGATTGAGGAAGAAAAAATTTGAATCGCCATATTTTATGCAACACCTTATACGATTTGACGCGGTTTAACGAAATTAACCGCGGGGTTAAGAGTAGTGTTTAATATGAACCTATTCAATGATTCACTAAAAACCTCAAGTAATTAATTCTTAATTAAATATGTATTGAAAATGCATTTTTCAACTCGTAAGTTCGAACTTTTTGCCATGATGGCGTACGAGCAAGCAGGAGATTATTTCACAGGGTGAATGCGATTCAATATTCAACCAGTGAAATGAATGCTAACGCGTACGTCACACTCAACCGTCAATTCAGATCGTTTGAATTTACTAGCTCGTTCCGGTCATTTCAATAATATTTCTTCGGAAAACCTGACTGCGAAACAAAAACGGGATAATCGCTTGGATTTTCTGATGGTACATTATTTCTGAAAGCTGAAGGCCGTAAGTATATTTTCTGTCGATCTCAAAATAAAAAGTAATTTCAATGTGTACGAAATTGATTAGTAATGGCCCATTTTAATGCTCAGTTTCTGCTATTTTTAATGTGCAATCCTCATGGCAACCGTTCACGAAGTATTCAAAAGCACTACGAGAAATATCAAAACTCTACTGGAACATAGATACATAAAAAAATTATTATGTCAAATCTTAGTCTTGTGCAAAATGAGTATGTATTTCAATCAAGAATTCATACACAAGTCATATTGAAATCGCCGGAAAGATCTTGTAATCAACTCGGTTATTAATCGAGCGACTAATGGTCTCGAACTATTAACGCCGTTAAAATATATGGAATATTAGTCGCTGTTTTTAATGACCTAGTTGATTAAATAACTATTTTCGTCATTTACTCATTATTTATTAATTCTATTTATTCAGTTGACAAATGTCAACCCCCGTACTTTCCTGAAAACGAAGACGGTTTTCCCCATGAAAATGAGAAGAAATTCAAATGAGACTGTCATTGTTATCGGACCAATTATACCGACATAATATTTTTAATAGCGTCCGTTTTGTTGGTGTTTGTGTTGCGTTCGAACTGAACCTCATCTCGACTACGGTCGTTAGGTGGACTGAATCAGTTAAGTCTTTAGGTTGCCCACACATGCATGCTCCAAATAGAATCGAAGGAGTTGCATCAAATTCCCTACTTTGAGTAGCCGCTTTAATTCTTTCAGAAGGTTTTCAAGACAGCGTTTCAACTGTTTTGATATTTTCACCGCTTTCAGTGCGATTCTGTTTGCTCATAACCATATTGCTAAGATAAAGATATTGCTATCATAGCAAGATCCGCAAAATTCTGTATTCTGATCGACGATTCTGTGGCACTCTGATCTGTCAATTTAGCCATAACCCTGCTATCCGCATTGCTATCTTGGCAAGATCGAATGAGTACTTGCCCACACGGTTAACAATCTTGCCCAGGTTCACAAAAATTAGGAATATGATAGAGAAACAATTATTTCATTTAAATTTCTAAAAGGGTTTGAAAATAGGTAGGTATGTAGCAATGAAAATTAAATTGACGTACTACAGAACATTTAATTTTAAAGAGAATTCTTAGATCGCAAAACCAACATATCACGAACACTAGAGAAATTTATCAAAATATTTCGATCAGACAAACAGGTCATTTCTGATTCAATTGAAAAGTTGAGAGAAATTTTTGATGAACCAACTTCCCAAGTCTACCAGTTTTGCTTATGAAAGCTATTAGACTATAGTTGGTGAGGACTTCAATCTAGGAATGAGCCCACTAGTTATGAGAGAAGTAATACATAAAATAAGGACATCATATCAACAAATTCATCACCTTGATATGTAAAATTTCCTTCAAGTAATGAGGATTTGAAAATACATCAATAGAAAAGGTTGTCACAGTATAAAATTTAAAAGCTATAAGTAGATATTATTCAAAATTTTTTCTGAAAAACAATTATTCAATCAAAATTGAATAATTGTTTTTCAGATATTTGATGTAAATTTAATCATGATCAATGTAAATGCACAGTTCAATGGAGTAGCCCACGACTCGACTTTTCCATGTTTAAAAAATCTATCGGCACATGATACTTAAGTATGTGGAAGGAAGAAGAGATTGTTTTCTTCTAGGAAATTAGGGGTCTCCTATCCAGCCCTGAATTGTGACACCATTTCCCAATACTCATCCTAACAATGCAGAGAAAGAATACAGCAAAATTCATTTTTGGACAAAAAATATTGTCGACGCAGACTTTCAACAGGAACATATATTTAATGAACAAACAGAAGATTATTTCCAATTTCTATTGATATTGTATGAAATTGTTAACATTGATAACAAAATATAAAATAAAACTTCATTCAGCGACTTAATTGTGAAAATTTCTCATCATCTTGATAATGTGATCTTCAAAACGTAATACCCCTATTACACCATGCCTTTTTTCATGTTTATATTCGAGCCTTTTCACAGGGCTATTTGTTGGGTAAATTTCCCCCAAATGGGTCGCACTGTGGCTTTTCAAGGAGTTCCAGGTAGTAATTTCAAAATTGCAAACATTGAAGAAATTGATATTTTACCTCAAGATTGTGTTTAGTTGGAATATTGTTGAAAGAATAATAGGTATGGCATCTGTATTGATACGAAAAAATAATTATGAAAACAATAGAAGATGAAATTAATCTTGAAAAAATCATTGTTATGACAACTGTAACTTTTATTCTGAAGAATAACAAAGAAGGGTTTCACAGGTGATAGAAGGTGAAGCCTTGTAAGAACTGAAAACCAGGATATGAAAGCCATGAGTCTAAATTCATATACCTATAGGTAAAAGAGGGTATGTCGCTTCATTTATTTGTGTATTTCAATCTGCACATTCATTAAATGTTTGAATGGAGATGAAAAATAATAAACATAGGTATCCATTATTGATTTCAAGATTTCAAAATTAGACATAAACCTGTTGTGTAAATTGGACCTGATCCGACATTTCGACGTTTCAGGGGTGAAATATAGAACCGGCTCTATTCATTTGCAAGCCTGAAATAGGTACCTACCAAAATAGTCCCAGGCACAGGCGCATTTCGTTGAAATTTCAGGCGGAATTGGTCAGCCCGCAGAAAAAGCACGAAAAAGGCATGGTGTAATAGGGGTATTAGTGGAAAAATGGGGTGTAGTACGGACTCAGACAGAATAAACTACTTTTTTGTAGGTTGTGCCCACGTAAACTGCACTGTTTTGTCGCACCTGTACTTAAACGAGTGCTATATCGTTTCGCACAAATGTCTGTGATTTTCGAATTTTGAGCCGCTAATGTTCTCAAACGATAGGAGTCGACTGCCTGATGATAAATCTGTAGTCAAATTCGATTCTGTCAATCAGGCCGTCCGTAAGCACTATAACTTTCGAAGGGATTGTCCTAGAGACTTGAGATTTCCTGGGTTCGATTCCCAAATACCGCAGTTAATTTCGCTAACCAGACAAATCGTACAGGACGTTTCAAAATTCAAAATTTTTGTTCCTCAATATCGCAGACATTAATGAAACTGTACGGTCACATGCAAGATATTCATATAAAATTTTGTAGACATAGTTTTAACGGAACCATAGAAAATTCAATTGGAGCATTGAAAAAAAATATATTCATATTTCCATAACAGGGTTGGAGTGAAATTCCTTTTGTAGCCATTGTAGAGTCACTTAATTTCCTCTTGACAGTTGCTTCATGGTAATATCTTTGAAATAAGTTGTAACAAGTTTTCTATTATCCCATTATCAAAAACGCTCCTGATTTAAGAGCAGTTTTCTTCTAATATCGGTTGAATTTAATAGACAAGGAATTGTATTTTTTCAATGTAAATATCTTATATCCCTTCTGTTTTAATTTTCAGAGGCACATTCAAGATATGACCTAAGTGAAATAAGATTTATAGGAAATAGTTGTTTCAATTAACAACTTTTTCTCTGAAGAGGATTCCCTTCTCCAAACAAATTGCAATCACTACATCTATACGAAGAGACATAGTTATTTACCGAGGTTTTATCTTTGTGCTCTTGTATAATACTACTTAAAATGTATAGTGTTCTCTTCACATTTTCCTTTGCTTATATTGCAAAATACACATGCTGAATTGGTATATATAACATAACATTCTGTAGAGGCATGTCATATTATATTAGGTGTTGAATTATTTCTATAAAGAAATAAAGTTTTAAAAAATCACTAATTATAAATCGAAAAAATGAAGAGGGTATACCAAAATTTATTTAAGGCCAATCAGTAATAAATTGCCATGAGTAAACATCTAATTCAAGTAAATGACTGAATAATATTCATGTGAAATCTACAGTATTACGAACTGCAGTATATCCCTTTTATACGGAAACATGCTGCAATGCCAGAAATGAAATCATTCTTGCATCATAGAGATCTACCTGAATGTGTTTGGCACAATTTTGTATGAATTTATGAGGATGTCACGGGACAAGAATTACTATAATTATTTGTATTACTCAACGAAAGCAAAGGTGACCACCACAGTCACAGATTTAAAATCTAGTGAGTATTGAGTATAATAGTTTCATACTAAATTGAAAAAAAAATTAATTGTATCTTTATAAATGAAATTGCAGAATTTAACTTGGTTTTGCTGTGACTTCAATAGAATCAGAATCAGCATCATCAGAACTTAAAAAATCACGAGTTTATTTGTCTGCTTTTGTCTGTTCAGTTTATTGTTTCTAGAAAGTTACCTGTCAATTTTTAGACTAAAAAGTTTACAGTTTACTTAATAAGAATATAAATGTTATAATACACAAATAAAATCAAATATTAAAGCGAGCCAAAAGACTATGTTGAACTGACTGATTTCTTTTGATTCTTGAAAACTAGATAACTAAGAATAGGGAAAATTTAGGTGCAAGATCTTCACATTCATACTTCTATCTTCGATATTAAAAAAAAACTGCTATTTCAGAAGTGTTTATTAAACTAGGTTTTGCTCTTCAAGTGATGATCTCAGAACTTAAAGTCTTTATATCGTACCTTAAAAAAAGAACGAAACGTTGGCGGTGATGTAACTGACTTCCCACTATGTATATTCATTTCAACTACTTTTAATCTTTCTCAATTTCCGAAAGGACAACCACATAAAGCCTAACGGCTATACCTACTCAAACACAATCACTTCCGGAAATAGAATTTTCTAAAGGGTGTAATAGTAGGGTTTCAATGGTAAATCTACCCCTTCTGCCTTTTCGATTTATTTTTTGTTCATCGATGATACATTGAATGAAAATGATTTTTGGCTATTAATCTCGAGCCATTTCTGAGATTTTTGTAACGAACATTTTTTTTCATTCTAAAATCCAAAATTTACGTCGATTTAAAAAAATAATGTTGATATGAATTTCTATTTTAATTGACCTCAGCTATAAAATCGATTTTTCGAAAAAAAATCCATAAAGTCGACCGCCATTATTCGACATAAAATGTCTTCTTTGCTCCTTCACCCTGAAATTTTTTCACATTCTTAAAATCGGTGAAACATTATGAAAAAAAGTTGAAACTGTTAGTTTTTTGATATTCACAAATGCGCAAAAGCTTTTTCTTTAGGTCAATGCTTTTCTAAATTTTGTTTTGTGCTTCTAGAACAGGCATGGGCAACCTGCGGCCCACGAACAGATTTTTGTTGGCCCGCCAATAAATTTTTTTACACACGACAAAAAAAAAAGAATTTGGTTGGACAGCAAAATACCTTTGTGACAAGTAATGAAGAAGCTGAAGATATCGTTCGGGCAAGTTATCTCGTTAGTAAGAAAAAGGCAGACGTTTTCAGAAGGTGAATTTATGAAAGAGTGCTTGATAGACCTCCCGGTTACTTTGTATCCAGATGAAAGAAAACTTTTGCAGCAGTAAGTCTATCAAGAAAAACAGTCGAAAGATAAATAGATGCAATAGCTGTAATTATAAAAGTCGCTTTCGGAAACGCAGTCGTCCAAAATTACAGAATACTTGCTTGCGCTAAAGCCAACCTAATATTAATGCTCTTGCGAAAAAAACGAAATCTTAGTTATCTTATAAGTTAAAAACTCCTGACTGATGAGTCACAGAGATTTTTGTTGAATTATATACATTTCTCAAAAACTTTATAGGTTTTTACTCTCAGTCTCTGAAACAGAAATAACTTAAAAAAAATTAACTAAGATGAAATGCTCCTCCGAAAATCTTTGCACTTATTTGTCAGGAACAAATTAGTTTTGCAAAAATTGTTGCCTTACAGTAAAATTATAAGAGGAAATAAATGAAGAGGATAATGTGAAGTTTCGGTGTCTATATAAGACTCCTTCTTCAGACAAACTTGTAAAATCTTCAGAATTGTGTGTTTTTTCATTTGCAGTATAATTGACATTGAAAGTTGTCAACACATAGAGATGTTGATTTATTTAATTTTGAAATTTCCTGATGTCATTTCTTTCTTCAATAAATCAATCCAAATACGATCTATCCCAACAGAACAATTGGCCAAATTATCTACTTCATCTAACAAAATACATGTGGATTCCTTAATTTTCCTTTTATAATTATCAGGTTCCGTCATTAGGATCTTTGTGTTGTTCCAGTTCATCATATGACCTCCGCAATTTGAACATACATGATCAGCGATTTGTGATCTTGTAATGTCTCTATTTTTGATGTTGTTCTTATGTTCCCGTTTTCTTATCTCTTAAAGGTCTTGATTTCTTTCCTGTTTAAGATTTTCCACATATACAGGGAATATTGTGAACACAATTTTTTTTATTTTTGTGTCTCATTCAGTGGTTTCGTTCTGGTTAGAATAGATCTCAAATCATTTTGTGTTTTGAAAACAGTTCTTATGTTGAATTTGGAACCAAGTCTTCTTATTTTTGCTGAAAGGCCAGGAATATAAGGAATGACGTTCAACAAATCATAATTAAAATTTTGATTAGATATTTTCCTTTCTGAATTTGAAACTATTATTTCTATAAAATTTGGTGGGTATTGATTATCTAGTAGAAACTCTTTAATGAAGGAAATTTCATTATTTCCAATTTCAGGTGCAGATGAAATCAAAAAAGGCCCTTTCAGAAAGTGTTTTTTGATACCTGTTTTCACATTCAATTGATTATAAGAATAAAAATTTAAAGACTTATTTGTATGAGTTTGTTTTCGAAATACATTTTTTTCAAGAAGATCTTTAAATTTTCTTATTAGAACATCTAGAAAAAAAATTTGATTATTCTGTTCTAATTCCATCGTAAATTTAATTGTAGGTTCTTTATTATTGATGTAATCAAAAAACTCATTCAATTCCTCTCTGCCGTGTTGCCAAATTACAAAAATATCATCTACATCTCAGTGGATATGTTTCTATATATATTTCTTCGAAATATTCCATAAATATATTGCTCATAATAGGTATGTATTTTTTATATGAAGTAGATAATTTGGCCAATTGTTCTGTTGAAATAGATCGTATTTGGATTGATTTATTGAAGAAAGAAATGACATCGGGAAATTTCAAAATTAAATGAATCAACATCTCTAGGTGTTGACAACTTTCAATGTCAATTAGACTGCAAATGAAAAAACACACAATTCTGAAGATTTCACAAGTTTGTCTGAAGAAGTTGTCTGATATAGACACCGCAACTTCACATTATCCTTCTCATTTCATTTCATTTTTAGTTTTACCGTTAGTCAACAATTTTTGCAAAACTAATTTGTTCCTGACAAATTAGTGCACAGATTTTCTTAGGAGCACTTTATCTTGATGACAATTTTTTTAATTATTTCCGTTTCAGAGACTGGGAGTGAAAACCTATAGAGTTTTTTAGAAATGCAGTATCCTCCCAGATTATATTTCAATCGATATCTTTTTCTTTAGGTCCATGCTTTTCCAAATTTCGTTTTATAAATTTGGAAAAGCATTGACCTGAAGATTGAAAAATAATCTGGGAGGATCTACAATAATAAAAGTCGAAAAGCAGTTCCAGTCGAAGTTGTAACGTGGATGGCGGCTTTAGTCCGTCCGGATTCGATCTGGTAATTAATGTATGATGCAAGGCACAGCGACCGTCCACTGCCTTGCCCATGGTCAGCGTCAACCTGACCTTGTAGTACAGACAATGCATCATATTTGTTAGCTTTTTCGGTTATTCATCACATAAAGAAGTGCATTGGCTTTTTATCAGCCATTTATTGCGATGGCCTTGCAGATGTTTATTACAGTATTTTGCAAATAACTCGTTGGACTCTCGTTAGGTTCATGGCTCTTGTTCCGAGCGCACTGACTCCAAAATGACTTTTCTTATTTTTATATCGGACTGGTGTCGATGCAGACAAAGTGTATCCTTGGGATTATTTAAGATTTTCAATGTAAACAACGAAATATTTAGAGAATGTGAATGCACCTTTGAGGTTGAAAAATCAACCGATGAACGACTGACTGCTGCAGTTCGTTTTTTTTCTGGAAGGAACTCGTTCGATATCGAACGCGAATTATGATGTCGTTATTCAACGGAATAGCTATGAATTAATAATTACGTTTTTCTGTGGAACCGAAACGTGGTCATGAAATTCGATATTCGAACGGGGTAATATTCATGCTCGTGGATTATGCATGTTTTTGATTCACTGCCTCATTTTCCTTGTGGGAAATTACTTGACTTGCACATGTCATTTAGGTTTATGGCTATGATAGAACACCATATAATATTTGAAAGTTTTGACTTGATCAAAAGCTATTGAATTATTATAATCAGTTTGTAGTCGCACAATGTGACTACTACTCTGCACTACGACCAATGACGTCTTTCGAGCGTAGCCATAGCTTAACTACATTTTTTTCAAGATTGTAATTTCCTTATCTAGGTCGATTATTTTTCTAGGAGACTTCCGGCTTATACTTGTGCTCCAGCACTGTGGTTCTGTGTGTATGGATGGTTGTTGAAATAAAAATGTTGATTTTGATTAATATGATGAGTAACTCGAATAAATTTTTCCATACTCCAAGGCCAATCACATTCTTAAAATCAAATATTTCTACAGTTTTAAAAGGAATCGAAAAATCCTTTTGTGAAGATTCATAGATGAGTGTTGGTCTTCTTCTTTTTATAAAGGATGAAAAGATATTTTTGTTTTTACCTAATAAATACATGGAAAAACAAATTCAATTTTCCATTTTGCTTCATTTGAAAGAATATCATTATTAAAATTCAACTTCATTGCTTTAGGTTGATTTGGAATTTGAATCTCCCAGATCCTCAGCGAATAAATACACTAACTGGCAAAATAATCGAACCACTCAAAAAATCGATGAGTTTTGTTAATTCATAAATATGTTATTTCGAGTCCGATTCGATTGAAATTTTCCTTCTATTGTAGGTATGTTCATCCTCAATCAATCGTCATTTTCGAATTTCAAGAAAACTCGGTTAACGTCAATTTTATACAGGGTGAAACAAATCTGTTGTTTTACCCTAATTTTTGAACCACCCCTGGTGTGTTCAAGTAATTTCACCGTGTGATTTCTTATTTCATCATCAAGACACATCTTCTCTTGACGATGTAATTCTTCATAAATACCTCAATTTTTGTTAAACATACAAGGTTTTCAGAGCAACATTAAACTCCACAATTTCGCTATGGCTTAAAAAATACTTTCACAGATCTAACTTTAAATCCGAACGTAATGAAAACAAACTGAAAACCAAGTGAAAACATAAAACGAGAGAAGTTTTAGCGCGACATGTTGTTCCGTATGCACCGTTTTTTGGAAACGATTTCTTGCTAATGCTGTATAATGCCCGACCGCATCAACCGCATGTGGCTAGGATTGCTAGGAATATTTAGCAGAGGTTGATATCCAATAATTCCACTGGCCTGTTTCAAGTCCAGATTTGAACCCAATTGGACCGTTGGATGCTCTTGGGAGGAAAATACGATCTCGCGTACCAACTCCTGAAAATTTTCAGTGATGGTCAAATTGATTCAAAACCTAAATGTGGACATACCGAGACGAATTGCACCTGTTATCCGCGTCTGGTGGGAAAACACGTTATGTTTCTGACTTTGTTTTCAGTTTATTTTCATTAGGCCAATTTTAGGTTTAATTCGTTTAAGTACTGTTGTAGCCTTAGCGAAATTTAATGTTTTACTGAAAAGCCTGTATCTTTAACAGAGTCTGAACTATTGTTATAAATAAAGAATTAAATTATCAAGAGAATATGTGTCTCGATGATGAAATAAGGAATCACACGATGGAACTACTGTAACACACCAGGGGTGACTCTAAAGTTAGGGTAAAAAACAGATTTTGTTTCACCCTCTATAAAAAGATGTTCGCCAAGTTTTCTTGATATTTAAAACTGGTGATTGATTAATAATGAACATACCTACGATTGAAAAATAATTCAATCGATTCGGACTTGAAATAATCAGTGGGTAGTCGATTGTCACAATGAATACCACTCTGCACTACGACCAATAACGTCTTTCGAGCGTAGACATAGTTTAAGTACTTTTTTTCCAGGAATGTAATCTGCTCCGCTAGGTTGATTATTCACCTAGGAGACTTCTAGATTGAATGGGATAAGATTGTGGATTATGCATGTTTTAAATTTACTGCTTCATTTTCTACTACTATAAAAAGTCTTTTTTTTACTTCGAACCAACGCTCGGAAATTGTCCAAAATTATTACGCATATTCGCTTTTTCCTACCGCTATGTACAGTAAGAGCGCTTCGTGAAAAAAAAAACGGTTGTCATAGTCGGGATTTGATGATATTGATGCAGACGATCGTTATTTTCAACAAGACGATGCACCACCTCACATTACCCGAGTGAACATGGAATTATTGTGTACAAAGTTTGGTGAGCCGTTAATTTCGAGAAATGCACCGATTAGTTGGCCACCAAGGTCGTGGGATTTAATACCTTCATACTTTTTCTTTGGGGTTGGGTCATATCTTAAGTAAGTAAAAATTAGTTAGATTTGATGATTTTCAAAAAATATCATGAGGATGATTTCAATTCTATTTTATAGTGGGCGTATTGAACAAGTAACTCTGAGAAAAGAACATTTCCTTACAATCTCTTACATTTTATTCAGGTATTCAAAAATTTGCGATTCGAAATATTTATTTCCCTGAATTTGTTCTTCAGATTCAATGGTTTGAAGTGAATCACATTAATCCACTTACCTCTCCTTCTCTCAGTTTGACCAAACTGTTATTCTAACTGATTGTTGAATTTTGATATGAATAAGTTATATAATGCAATTCAATGTATTGATTTCATCATAAAATGAATTGCGAAAAATAGTTTTCTCGTGAAAACTACGTAAAAATAATTCGTTGCAGACCTGGAGAATACTCGGAAGCTTAGATAGATAGGATTGAGTGGGATTTCCATTTGCATAATGAATACCAAAACATTTACTCCGATTTAGTTGCTCATTCCTGGGATTTTAAGACAATTGTAAATAAACTAATATTCTCCTCGTGCCACAAAGCATCTATTGAAGAATATGTTGAAAACTAAAAGATAAGTAATGCACATAAACATCATTTTGTCTTATTTTATCTAAGAACCATCGGCAGGAATTCAATCTTGAAGGCAAATCTCGAAGAAGTAGAGTTTGGACGCGTTGAATATGATACCCAAAACTGCTTCCTCAATATCTAGTATTCTCATAGTTCGAGTTGAATCTTTTAAATTATTCTTTGCAGTAAAAGTACTAGTTTCCATCAACTTTCTGTGGACATTTGAAAATGTTCGCCTATCTGGTGTTACTCGATTCGGATATAACATGTACTCCATACATGTAATGGATATCAGCCAATTCTGCGTTAGTGAAATTAACCATTTCTCCTTACGGCAATAACTTCAAAAATCTCAAATCTGTAGCTCCGTAACAAAGCTTTTGTGGACCCATGTTTAAAAAAACTTTTTTTCTTGAAATTATACGTAGATTCATCCCCTCAAGTCGTGACATACTATTATGTAACACTCTGTATAAAACAACCAACCAAACCAAATCACAACTAACAAAATCTCATCTAACTAATAACTTGAAAATTCCGAGTTTATAAAATAATCGTCTGATTTGATCTTATATTGGTGAAAAATTTGTAGATATACAGATTAACAAAATTCTTCTTAAGGCTTCCGGTATTTTCATTAATAATCTCACAATGTACCTTTATTAATGTACAGACTACAGAATACCTTGCCCCATTTTTTTGTATTCGAGGCATTTTACAAGTATTTCGGAGTCAAAATTAACGAAAAACAAAATTCTTAGGTTTTTCTGGTTGGTGAAGAAATCACCCAAAATATTTCGACATTTTTGGTGTCAACGACAGTGCAATAACAATTGCCATATATACATAGATGTGAATGGAAGGAGCCATGTTCACAATAGAAAAAAAAATATTTACCTTTCGCTTACCGGTACTGGACTTCCATTTTTGTAAAGTCCAACATCATACATATATTGTAGATAAAGGATGAACATATACCTACAGTATAAATTGGAAATTAACTATGATTGTGAATAATGATAATTCAGTCTCAAAAAAACGTACAGAGTTCTTGAAGAACGAGCTTCAAAATATAATATAAAATAGAATATTACGAAGACATTCGATGTTTAATTTCCTGAAAACTAAGTAAGAATATTTATCATTATCATATTAATTAGGCTTGTAACGCCTTGTTGATTTTTCCTCTAGTAATGGATTGTTTCAAAGTCCTTCCATTCCCAAAAGTTCCTTCCTCGAATTCTCTGCTTCTTATTTGGAAAGAGCATGTACTACCCAATGAGTCAAATTGAAAACTTGTTTTACATTTCAACTAAGATTAGATTTTTTCCATAACTCCTATATAAAATGGACATGGCTGTAAACGAGACAAAGTATGAATGATATCGATTAAAATATAATCTGGGAGTGAAGACCTAAAAAGTTTTCTAGAAATTATGAATGGTCCAGCGTGATATGAAATTGTATCCATTGAATGTACAAAAAATTCTGACTATGGATAGAAATATGAAGAATCGCCGTCCAATTTTGAGATCTTGCACGAAATTTGACTTCGACTGGTCATGCATTGAAGGTCAATGGGTATTTGGAGCTTCAATTTAGGTTCTATGGATGTTGAATACCAAGCAGAATCAGAACTGACTCCGAATTCTTCGTGAATAAGCACAAACAGGTCTATTGGTAGTAACCAATTTCTGCTGAAATATGTAAAAATTCCGAAGATGAAGTTGAAAAAAGCATTTCGAATGTGTCCATCGAAATATTTGGTGTAGAATATGCATATGTGAATTTTGGAGTTTCTGGTGCATACATCACGAATCATCGCCTTCGAATTAAAATTTGAGACCAGAATAGGTACATCCGGTTATTGGCATTGACTGCTTTACGCTATTCACTATTTTCAAGCCTCTCAGCTGGTACTGAAGTTGGCTAATCTGACCAAAGAAGACCCCAAGCTTCTTGGAAAGATTGGGTACGTTCAGCAGCACTCAACTGTTGGAGTAAAGCAAAAATCAGTTGAGTAGAGTTGAGTGCGAGCAGATGGAAATTTTCTCAACGCTTCGCTGAGTGATTTAGAAATGTGACTAATCATGATATATAACCTTATTTTTTGATACCCAGTTGAGAAACTTTTTGTGATTGTACTTGCAGATTATAAATTGAAGTGTATTGGAATAACCAAAATACTCCTTAATAAACTTTAACTCATAGAACACAACAATACTAAACTTCAACTAAAAACCCTAAACATAAACAAATCACAAAACAGGTATATGCACATGTCTTAGCGGTCAGATGAGTTACAAAGCGCAAATTTTTACCGCTGCCAGAAATCGACATCTCTGCTGAGAAACATCGATTTGTCAGCGATTTTGCTGAACGCTATCGCTTTCTCAACTCACTCAACTGTTGCCAACAGTTGAGTGCTTCTGATCACAAGTTATTCAATTCTCTCTGGAAAAAATTTTCATTTTTATCTTAAAATTCATTGCCGTCCGAAAAAATATAAAACACAATTAATTATTACATTAATTGTGCTTGTTACTAAACCATACCTAAAAGAATTCAGTCCTGAGGAGATGCTTTTAATCGCTCGTTCATTGGTGGAGCAATTATGCTATTACCTCAAAAGTTTGAATAGGACTTGAGATTCATGCTAAGTATATGAATATGAATGCATACCATTTCACTTTCTTCTGAACCGTCTGATCAACATCCCGCTTTTTGAAATGATCCATCATATAGAACTCAACAACATCTACAAGATAGCAAAGAATAGTCACTAATCAAAACAGTTTGTCGATGATATCTCAGCCTTTGTAATAAGAAGAAAATTACTTAAGAAGATTTACCCACATACCACTGTCAAGACAACTTACGTAACCACCCCCTACTTTTCCAACCTGAACAGCAAACTACAATCTCTGCTTAGAAATTTCGACCTAAACCTTATCAATGTTTCTCATAGGACACTGGAAAGAGTGCTTGTCAATAATAAGCCCAAAACAGACCTTAACCAGAAAAGTGGTATATATAAGATTATCTGCGGTAACTGTCCAGCCTTCTATATCGGTATGACCACCAGAGCTGCAAAGATCAGATTTAACTAGCCCATTAAAAATAGACCCACTTCCGCCATCGGTAATCATCTTATTGAAAGCAAACACTCTACATCATTCGAAAATCTGACTTTGCCTCATCTGCACAACGACTTTCATAAACTGACATTATTGGAACAACTCGAAATTCTGAAGAACAAGAACGACGAACACGAACATCTTCTCAATGAAATACAAGATTTTCCTACAAACAATCTGTTCAAAATGATTCACCCACTAACTATGTAGACTTCTTATCCACCTACCCTTGTATACTCTTTCTTATATATCTGAGGACAACTGACACATACGATCAAGAAAACACAATATGTATCGATTGAAAACAATCGATATTTCCATAGAATCCAACCATATTAACCTGAAGAATTATAACATCTACATATATCTCAGGGGAAAAATATAGGTTTATATCGTAAAAATGTTTCTTGAATGTACATATTTATTTGACGGTGAGTTTATGATAGACTTGTCGAAACTTTTATGTTTTATTTTATTTTTATCAAACATAACTATTGTTAAAAAGTTTATGGATTGTATATACTGTATTATCGTTTATATTTAATATTGTCATCTATGTCTCATTTCAGCTGACCTGATGATGGCCTAGTGCCGAAATCGATAGTCAAAGTATATAATTAATACGATAAGTTTGCCTTAGTTTCCTAATTAATAGTCTACCAGACACACTCATGGAGTTTTTCGTAAATAAAATATAAAAATGCAATTATTATCTGAATGTGTATCAATCTTCATTCACAAAATAAATTTCATTCGAATCGGATATTCTGTTATGGAACTATAAAGATTCTTGTTTTCAATATTCTAATCGAATTTTCGATGATTCTGTTAACACTATAACCACAAAATTTTGCATTAGGCTTATTACAGGCATCTTGCATGTGGCCACAAATATTCATTTTGAATTGTTTCGTTTTGCCTGAGATTTTAGGAAAACATTTTTTTGAATGGTCATATTTTATGGAACACTCTGTACCATTTGGCTGGTTAACGAATTTAATCGCGGCATATGGGAACCGAACTCACCCTGAAAATCTCAAGTCTCTAGGACAATCAAGTTATCGTGCTAACGGTAGGATGACCCAGCGGAAAGAACTAAATTTGACCAATGCTTTATCATCAGGGAGTCAAACCATATCGTTTGAGACGACAACTTATGAAAGGCCCAGCGTGCTACTGAATCGTAAATAAAATCTGGACAACGATCAATAGATCTTTAAAGTGTGTACGAAATTTGACTTTACTAGACATCCAAGCTCAACAGGTATCTATTTGGAGCATCAAATTAGGTTCTTTTAATGCTAAATGTACAAGCACTGCTAACATTTGAAACCAATTTCTGATTGAAGATGTGAAAATTCCGAAGAAGGAGTTGAAAAACAATTCCAATTTTATGCATATGTAAATTTTAAAGCTATTGGTGCATACATCACGAATTTGGGACCAGAAATAGGTACATCCGGTTGGCATTGACCACCTTACGCTATTCACTATTTGCCAGCTTGCCTAGCCTTCCAGCTGGCATTAAAGCTAGCTCAACTGGCCGAATAAGAACTTATTGGGAAGATTATCACAAGTTGTCCAACTCTCTCTGGAAATATTTGGCGTCCATACATCGGCAACATTTTCATTTTTATCTAAGAATGCAACGCGCCCAATGTTCATTGGCGAAACGAGGACACAAACATATATTATGTGTGGTGATCATCTCACGTAACAGCGTAATACTTGATGCGACCGCATTTCCTTCTACTGTCCTTTCTCCGCTTTCTTCGTTCTGCCACTACTTCGCGGCAACATCTAGGTCAATATCTCAACTTTTACATCCTAGCTATACCAGGCTTGCACTTGTATTAGCACAGTGCTGTGTACACTTCAGACGGTTCAAGATCAGATTGCGACAGTACGGTGTGGTAATACGTTGACTGACTTTGAAACGGTGCTAAAGAACTCTCCAAGATCACTGTCAAGTTCCTCGGTTTCTTGTTCTCGCCCTTTGGGTTTTGTGTCCATCATGCCTACGATGCATACTGAAAACAAAGGATTAATTTATACCACCTCTTCAGGTAAGTACCAAATCATTTTCTTTTGAAATAGATATTGCTCATATGCAACTGGTTAAAATCCTCTTCTCTTTAATTTGCATCTCCGGCTCGTATTTGGCCTTCGAAAACCCTCTCTTACTGCAATTTCGTAAAATGACTCCGTTTCGTATGATCTCACAATATAGTAATCTCCACTTTATCAAACCTTTGTTCAGTTTATATCATTAACGAGGTTCATCGCAAAGAATGAAACTTGGACATTTATTACCATTGCGAAAAAATATAAATATTTGTCTATTATACATGCTCAGCTTAGTCTTCTTAAACAGAAAAACGAAACGAGAACAGATTACATGTGTTGTGACAACATCCTTAAATATCTGCATTCACACATTGCATTTCATTGTGGACGCATCCATACATCAGGCGTTTAAACACGAATATAGTTAAACTTTCAAAATGGCGCGATTGGATACCCCCAAGAAGAGTGCTTGCAATTTTTCATCTTCTGGATGCCTGCCAAGTTCGTCATCACAGAAGCAAGGTAAGCCTTCTACATACCTTGATGTTGATTCATTCTTCTTTCGTATATCTATTCTTTCGAACCAAGAGCTAACAAAAAACCGAAATAATTTCAGCTGAGATTAGTGAAAAACGGGGTACCATAATATCATACGTATGATACAAGAGCTCAGGGAAAAACCCTGTCTCGCGGTTTTCACAAAATTGAAACTTAAAACAAATACCTTCAATTCTTAGCTCTTTGGCCAAAAGGTTGGCTCTCCAATCGATGATTTTTCGCATCTTCTGTTCCGTGAAGACCGCTACAAGATTCTTCATGGTTCTCTTTCTCCCCTATTTGTATTGGAATCCTTCAGAAGTAGATTATTCCCAAGATCCTGTAAGAAGGACCATAAATTATCTCATGGATCAAATGAAGACTCAAACCAGCTATGTGAAGAAGGAAAGTTCCACGATTAACTTAATTTCCTCGTTAGGATGTCCGATTTCAGAAACCGGATCTGACAGATAAATAAATGTTCTCAATCGTGTCAGCATAATGAATTCTTCATTTAACCGCTCATCGTTCTACTTACACATTTTTGCGGTCTTCTTTAGTTAATTTGTTAATTCGTTTCTGGCTTATCGTGTTCGTGATATTGATGATGAGTGACATCATTTCGGCTGAGAAGAACTTACAAAGTATTAAGGCAAGTTCTTCTATTTCGATGAGAATTGTGAATGTTTTATATGAGTTGTATTCGACACTCCTAAAATAATGCCACAGTTAATGAATAGGAAAATCAAAGATAGGTCGATTCAAGAATTTCTGTAAACCCTTCATCCATTCTATAATTTTTCTTGATTATTTTTACAGCCGGAAGGGCATTTTCCTTTGTCAAAATCAACACTGGTTCAAATAAAAGCTAATGAATATGAGGAAAGGGGGTGGACGGAATACTTTAGAAACATCCATCATGTTACTAGATATATGAGAAAATAATTTTTCAATCCGAATATTCGACTGAACATTTAAAGGAAATAATGAACCAAATAAGCGTGTGCTTTTTTTAATTTGGTTGTGTAGGTGACCACAACTACGACAAATCTCAGATGTAATATGCAATTCAGACATTTGATTATCCCAAAATTTCCAAAAATCCTTATCTGATCGAATTGAGTAGTGTCATTTGCTCAGTGGATGGAGCATCTGGCTTGTAGTCGACCAAGTCCGAGTTCGGGTCCCGCCAAGGAAAGAAATTTTTCAGAGGGTAGCCGGTACAATTCACTGCTAGGTCAACAGTTTGAAGTGCTGTGTTGAAACTACGCATAACCTACACACAACACAACTATTTTCTAGCTATTGACACACCATTCAATGCTTGGTCACAAATAAGCATTACTGTATCTAAGATGGCGTAAGGACAAATAATACTTTGAACACAACTAATTCTTTTGACTCGCACTCGATCAATAGCTCTTTGGTGCTCACTAGGAATGAAAAACAGTAGTTTTCGCATGTCAATGTTTTCCTATGATTAATAAGCCTAAAATATGTAGATGAAGATTGGCATTTAAAACATCTTAGACAAATTTGAAACTTCATAATAGTGCAGTTAATTGCAATTGATTATAATAAAACTGTAATACTGATTACTCAAAGGCTCGGTGAAGTACCTCGGAAGCTAAGGATGTACCAACTAGGAGAAACAGTTGAGTTCTGTCCTGGGCTTTGTTACTGTGTTCTTACGCCATGTTTGGTACATCACTGTTAATTGACCAAGCAAAAGAAAAAATATATATTTTTTATTGAAGGAATCATGGTGATCTTTTGGAGGGTGATTCGAATCAACTCTCGTGTGTGTGTTCAGCTTTTCATGTTTTTCTTCTGTAGTGTGATTTCTCGATTATATCTTTAAATGTTTATAAGGGTGTCAACGTGAATGACGTCATTTGTTCTGAAATACGTTCCCCTAAGGAAATAATAGATTGATGATTAGTCGAACCTCGACTGAGGACCATATAACAAATAGAATCATAGAGTCAAATTAAAAGTAAAGAGTTAAAAACAAAGAGAACAAGATACATTTTAAAAACATTCACTGAATAAGAGAAGCTGGGTGCTCCTGAAACATGTTACCCTGATAGATTCAATAAGGTTATAAACTTGAAGTTTTAAGACTTTGGTTCCTTCTTTTTTGCGTGAAGCATTTCAATGATGAGTTTTCACGGAATCATGAATAAATGATTGACAATTCAAAACGTTGAAAAGAGGAAGCACGAAAGATGAAAATTGCCGAAATAATATTCTAATAATATTTGGGCTACTTCCATCATATTTACTTTTTCTGTTCCACGTTTTGGTCAGCATTCGCCAGCCGTCGTCAGCAAAACACTTTGACCCTTACTTTCAGAAAAGCATCTCTCGTCGCTCTTTGAAAACGCTTTTGACAGTTATCAGAAAAAAAATTGATTACTCTGAATCTATTTTTAATTCAGTAGGTTGTCAAAAAATTCATTTGGCTGGATCTTGTTGTTGGAACCCAGATGATCTTGATATCGATAAAAGGGTGACTGATGTCTTTTTCTGTTATTCATATGGAAGCTGCTACCTTTAATTCTCAAGTCTCAGTTTTTTCTTTTGATATTATGGAAGCTTCACATCATAAGGGGAAACTTCTCATCAGTCAACCTTCTGTTGATAACAGAAATATATAAATAATGGATTCCGATTATAGGATCCAGCCTACAAAAGATCGAATGAATTTTTAGACAACTGAATAAATCAAGAATGGTTCAAAGGCAGCGATTATTGTTTTGTGGAAACTGTCAAAACTGGCAAACATTTTCAAAGTATGACGAAAGTTTTTCTTTCGAATGTTAAGAGTCTAAACTGTTTTCAGACTACAGCTGGCATATGTTGGCCGAAATATTGAATACAAAAACAGAAATAATGGAAATAGACCATTAATACAGTGGAACTTCCCTATAACGAACGTCTGTATAACGAATTTCGTACGAGACATTGCACCTTGAATCCAAATTCCATGTTAAAAACACCCTATAAAACGAAGTAAATTCTCTCTATAAAGAAATATTCAAAGAACATCACTCTTTGAATGGGTACTGGTAGGAAGTTGTAAGGGTAGGTTTTTTCCAAAAATTTTCCGGACGTACGTTATCCCGTAATCCCGACCTTAAAATAAATCATTACGGCGGGAAGAGAGATCCTTCTGAAAGAGTTTTAAATACACCCCTGGCTGTTTAGTTTCAATCTAACCATTACGCTAGTGTGAGAAGTTGTGCGAAAATGTCTGAAAGGAAGTGCTTCGGTTTGAATGATAAACTAAAATGTATCAGTGAAGTCGACCGCGACATTGCCGACTACAGAAACAAACTTTCTGTACAACGAAATTTCTTTATAACGAATTTTTTTGCGTATTTAGCGTTTTCTTTATAGGGAAGTTCCACTGTGATTCAATGTATGTTCCATAAGTTCAAGTCAACATCCATTATTAGTAACGAATTCACCCATATTATACATCAATTTTTCATCAGGCTTCTATTCCAAAGTTTGTATATAACTAGTTTATATTTCTGAATGCAACTTGCCTCTCCCATTTGATAAGTATTCTTGAAAGGGGGGGAAATATAAAACAAATGACCTCTTGAGAAGCCACTGAGCCGATAAAAACGCATCCAACTTTCCTTGAATCTCAGGCGCCAATGGCATAACGCAGCATCTGAAGTTGCTTTATTATGTAGTTGGGAGAGAAAACCTTGAGACTGTTTCATATAGGTTTATATTTTTACATCCAACAAGAACAGCAAAGCATTGCTCTGAATTTTATTTTCGATTGCATTTTTCGCGGAATAACGGTGAGGGGGCAGAGGCTTAGGGGATTGAGGTTAACTGCGGACGTGGTGTAAGTAAAACCTATTTCGGACCAGATGCAGGCATACGAGGTTATTTTTGAAAATTAGACGTGTTTGTTGATCTTTCAAGGTTGATTGCCATCATATTTCGAAGGTTTTCACCCGACGGATTCGAAGCAACGAACTCATAATTATAATATTCTTTTTTGTTGATCGAGGTCTGGCCGATAAACTGTTGGAAAAATCGCAACCGAGTCAAATTACATGTCCCGATTTCAGGCTGCCAATCGAAATTTTGAATAGAGTTCTTCCACTTTTCTGTCATTTTTTTTGGATATGGCATCACAGAATTTCTCGTATATCGAATAAAATATTATGTGTATTTCACAGCATTAGCAGAAAAAAATGTAAACGGGGCATCCTGCATTTCTATGTATGAGACGAAATAAAGCTTTAGTAAACAAACTTCATAACCGAGGTGATTGGTTGATTGGATTCAAAGAATGAGTTGGAATATGCACATAACAGGGTTATATTGAAACTATTTTCATTTGTTCATCTGATTTGTCTTGATTTTTGGAAAGTGCACTTAAAATATTTAACCTGAGTAGGTGCTTTTGAACGCTCGTTCATTGGTGGAGCAATAATGCTTTCTCCTCAAAATTTTGTATAAGCTTCAAGATTCACGCTAAGAATATTAAGATAAAATCTCACCATGATCGGAAATATATTCTGAAAATTATTCAAAAATGGAATATGTAAAAAATAAATAGTTATGAAAAATTGAATTCTTTGGTTCTGATGATGCGATCCCCTTGAGATTTTGCATGAACATACAGTATAACAATCTTCATCAACAAAATAAATTTCACTTGAATCGGATATCTTGTTGGGGAAATATAAAGGTTCTTCTTTTCAATCTTTCAATTGAATTTTTTATGGTTCAGTTAACATTATGTATGATGCTTTTTACGAGCATCTTGCATAAGGTCGCAAAATTTTATTTCGATTGGTTTCGTTTTGTCTGAGATATTGATGAATTCAGCTTTTCTCTTCAAATCTCGAGCCTACCTTGAAAATTTCGAGTTTTGAAGTCGTTTCTTCCGGGAGTTATCGTGTTTACGCCCGACATACTGCTGACCGTATTGATTTTGTTCAGAGATGAGTTTTTCAGCTCGTTCTGGGCTATATTAGCGTTGCTGAAGACTTTGAATCTGATGAAACTACATTATCTACATAATCATCTTTAAAATATTTCACTGTTCTCTATGAAACCGATTCAGTTTTTTCTTACATTTGTACAATTTCCACATTCGGTTTTTCCTCATAATGAAGAAAATTTCAAAGAATTATAACTTTAAACTATCATATATTAGCCACTCTCATAATTCCATGTTAATGGCAGAGGAAACTCAATACGAAAATGGAGAAATTCAAGAAAAGCTCTGGTCAGGTGCTTTTGAGATCATCATACCTCGAAATTTTGTATAGATCTATAGATTGATACTGAATATATGAATGCAAAATCTCAGCACGATCGGAATGATATCATATTATATGTAAAAAAAATTGACTGGCCTTTTTTTATGGAACATCCTGTACGATTTGGCTGGTTAGCGAACTTGACCAAGCCTCTAGAACATTCCTTTCGAAATTTATCGTCTTTACGGCCAGACGGCTCTACGGACAGAATTAAATTTGACCACGGATTCGTCATCAGTGAGTCGAACCCTACCGTTGAGACCATTTTTGGCTCAAAATTCGGAAATAACATTTGGGCAAAACGATATAGCACTCGTTTATGTAGAATAAATGTTTCAGGATGGCTCTATGAAACCCAAAATCAAATACAAAGTTTATAGACACACTGATGCTGAATATAAAATATACATTTGATATCTTGAATCCTCCTGGCACGTAGACCATTTGAATTATGTATGCATGAGTATATTCCTGACAATCTTAACAACCCCTAAAAATAATTTTCTTTTGTCCCCAGAATATCAAGTACCACCTGACTCTGATCCAGAATTGAGAAGATATTCCCACAGTAAGTACACGATGTATTGACCGATTCATTAAACAGTCAGGATAAATTACAATTGCCCTGAGATGTGTAATAAACCAAATACAGTTCATTTCTCAGGGTTGCTTCTTGGGTACGCTAGTCACACTTTACTCTTCTATTCAAACCGAATGATGAACAAAGACTTCAGAACAATATTATTCCTAGAAATTGGAATCACACTTTATTATTCTGTTCGGTCCCTCATTACAACTAGCCCTACCTTTGGGCGTTTGTACATCAGTATTTCAAGCGGAAACCTTCGCCATATTGTGCTGGATGTAGGTAACTACCGGAAGAAAGTATAGGTACATATACTATCTGACAGCAGAGCAGCTCTACTAGCTCTTGCTTCACCGTCAAATCGGTCAAAGTTAGTCTGGTAATGCAAAATGCCACTTAACGCCCACGGATCAAATAATCAGGTCAACCTCATTTGGGTGCCTGGTCATTCTGGAGTGCAGAGTAATGAAATGGCTGATCAGCTAGCAAGGGAGAGGGGTTAACCCCATTCATTGGACCAGAGCCATTCTGTGTCTTCCCAACAAGCCACCAAGCAATGGCGGTCACGGATTTGGAACGAAAGAGGAAGACCAGATCGAAGGGCAAAGAGAGGCTAAGTCATTCCTCTCATATTCAACGAGCTGGACTAAAAAAGATCTCTCTTAGTAAATCAGGACTGAGGAAACTGATAGGCATGCTCACGGGACACTGTCCCGTGAATCATCACCTTCGGAACATGGGAAAGGTTCCTGACGGTATCTTTAGCTTCTGCCAAGAAGCCACTGAGACAGTTGGAGACTATGAAAATGTGAAGCTCTCCTTGGAAGAGGCCTGCGACATCTTGGCTCCTATAACTTAAAACCGAAACAAGTAATGAGTACAGCACCCAAGAAAGTAGTGAAGTTTACCGGGACCTTGCTACCTGACTGGTAAAAAGCTCAGGGTTGCACAATGGATCTCTAGGTCAAGGTGACGTCGAGGTTCAGTATAGCCTTAACGCCCCTCCTCTAATCTAATCTGAAATCTAATCTACTCTTCTGTTCAAATCGACTGATCAACAAAGACTTCAAAACAATAATATTCCTAGAAATTCGAGTCATATATCAAAGCAACCAAGTTATTCCCACCACTAATTATTTAAAAATATTTCTAGCAATAACCTCTGTTAAATTGGTGAAGCGTAACTCCTAGCTAGAAGTATTCTTTTCGGTTTTTCTGAGAAAACTTTCGGCGGAAAATAATGGAAACACGTAGGGAAATACATTCATTAGTATCTTCGATTCTATTGTGCTTTTATTCAGCGCCGAAATACTTGGAATGTCCTTTCTTTCATCGCAAATAATTCCAATACTCAGAAAATTTCCTTTCCGCACTTCGATTTTATCACTATTACATTTTGCTTCATGATGAAAGTTCTAAGAACCTTATATATTTGACGACTCAATATTTGATTATTACGCCAAACATTATAATCCATTATGTTTTATGTTTTGTTTGCTGTCTTTTTCTTTTTATAAGATTTATTTTATCTTATTCTTGAGTTTGTTTCACATGGTCTAAACATTCCTCATAAAAAATCGTCCAATTTAAGATGTTGTATTCTGAAAGGAATTTTCATTCTGTTGGCGAAAAATTGTCAAACAGGTTCTGCATGTTCGACTGTAAATGTCTAATTTCCAAACAAATAGTACAAATGAGACAATTGTGCGACAAAACACTCAAGTTAAATCAGTCTGTCCGTTTTCTGAAAATGATATAATCAGTATTATTCTGAAAAATGCCTGAATTTGCTAGTAGATCTAGTAGACTAGAATAAATTCCCTTTAAGGATCCTCCAGGTTAGATCTACGTGTTATGTTCAATTACTCAGAACGACGTCTATTTTGATGTATGAATTCATGCCGAACACCAAATCATTCTTTTATTGAACCGATATGAAGTTTTGTTTGTTGACTTGGTCCATACAGACGGTTGCGTTTAGATTTTGATAGTATAAGTAAAGTAGCCATCTCACAGAACGGTAAAAAAATATATACCTTTTTGGAAAATATTTCACATCTTAATTTTGCAGAGGCGGACAACAATCACGCTAAAAAATCTGTATTTCAAGCTCAAAATTCAATTTTCCGAAAATTGTTGAGGTCGCAAAAAATAATTTTCAATGTATTTTTTCTCCAAATTTTCATCAATTGAGAATGGAATTCTTGCTCATTTCAAGTGCTTTCTCATTTTGCCAAATGTAATTTTCGACTTTTGAGCTGAAAATGGTCTTAAACGATGGGGTTCGACTCGCTCATAACGAATTCGTCGTCTAATTCAATTCTGTCCGTGAGGCCGTCAGGTCCTAAGCACGATAACTTTCGAAGGGATTGTTTTAGACACTCGAAATTTTCAGGATGAGTTCCCAAATGCCGCTGTTGCGTTCGTTAACCTGCCAAATCGTACAGGGTGTTTAATAAAATATGGCCATTAAAAATTTCTGTTTCCCGATATCTAAGACAAAACTGAACCAATAGAAATGTAATGTTACGGTCACATGCAAGATGCTTATAATAAGCCTCATGCAGAATTTTATGGCCATGGTATTAACAGAACCATACAAAATTCAATTGGAATATTGAGATGGAGTATGTTTATATTTCCATTACAAAATAACCGATTCCAGTGAAATTTATTTTGTGAATTAAGATTTATATACTGAATGTTGCAGAATTTTAAGAGGATTGCATCATCAAAACCATAAAAAGAATTTTTTTTAATGTCAAGTATTTACACATTTCAGTTTCTGAATAATTTCCAGAATATTATTCCGATCGTTGTAAACGAAATTTTGAGGGGGAAGTTTCATTGCTCCACAAATGAACAAGCGCTTATAAGCACCTGCTTAGGGCTTTCAAATTTTTTTCTATCAATTCTCAATTGAAAACGTCAGTGCAACTAGAGATAATCGAATGAATGCAAAAGGAACGTGTATTGAAATTCATTTCCGTTGTGTTTTCATTGTTTACATTTTTTTATTTTCAGCAATCACTTTCCGAGGGTTTAGGCTTGTTTTGACGCTTGTATCATTGCATGAAATTTCAGTCATTTTGAAACTTCTTCGGAAAGTATATGAGTCCTATTCTAAAACCCTATTTTGGTACATCTTCAATACGCAATAGATGTTCAAAATTATGTCCTATCAAGTCATATCGACGAAAATAGCATACATTCTCCGAAATCCATCTATTCAATTCGTGACTAATGAAAATAATAAATAATTATTCCTTGAAAGACTCAACGGTGGAAATTCGCCGCATCAAAAGTTCTACGAGGGTTGTTATTAATATTTCGGTATTGAAGATCGAAAACAAATATTATCCATCGAAAATCATCGCTCAATATTGTTTTCACATATTCCTCATAAATATTCATACAGTGTGTTCACATTCCCTGGAAGACAATTTCCCAACAAAGGGTTGTGTACCAGTCAGAATTGATATATTATGCTAATGCTATTGGCTCAAACCAGACCTACTCAATTGCAATGAAAACTTCATAACATTGCTAAGTAAAAGAGAGGAATGGAAACGGGAGAACACCGACTATAACCCCAAAGTAAATACCTTAAAATGGTATACAGATGGTTCCAAAACCTATACAGGAGCTGGCGCTGCGGTATACAAGCCAAGAACCAAGTGTGCACTATTGCTAGGCTCCTGTATGAGTGTCTTTCAAGCAGAAATCTTAGCTATCAGAAAATATCAGAAGTGCGATATAGCCATACACTCAGATAGTTGAGCTGCTATTAAAGCACTGAGCTCCTACGTCATCGACTCAAAGATGATCTGGGAGTGCCGGAATAAATACAATGAGATAGGCAAAAAAATAAGGTCTTTTCAACCTTGGTTCCCGGCTTTTCAAGAATCAAGAGCCAATAAACGTGCCAAAGAGGGCTCACGAATGTCACTCATTGGCCCAGAACCCTTCTGTGATATAGGTAAATGTACCTATAAGAAGGAGTTTCTGGAGAAGGAGAAAATCAAGAGGGAAAAACTCTGGCGGAATCTCCCAGGGATGGATCATTCCACTGAGTTCCTTCGGATTTTTGAAACAGCAAGATCCAAAAGATATCTGGATCTTGGTAAGAAACAATTACACCTCCTCACGGGCTTTCTTACAGGATACTGCCGCCTCAGAAAGCACCTGTTAAGGATAGGATTATCGGACAATGACGAATGTAAGTTCTGTGGGGAGGAGGAAGAAACCCCCATTCACCTAGTCACGGAAAACTTTGGCATTGCGAGCCTAAGGAGAAAATGACTTGGACGAGAAACTTGTAAGAATGAGGAACTAGCCCCGTTGAAGCCTTCACAGATATTGGATTTCATCAGATCTCTGGAACTGGAAGGCGAGATGTAAAAGGTGTGGTGAGAACAGCTCTATAAGGGGGCATAATAAACCTTGAGGTTGCAGTGAACTAAACACATTTTCAAACTATCAAATACTTAATTGCTGCCAACAAAAGAGCGAAGTCACCTAGAAAAATAAACTTGGCGAAGCAGGTTTCATTCTTGGTAACGTACAAAGGACGTCATTTGTTACAGTGCAGCAAGGAACTCTTTGTGCCAATCGACCAAAATCTCATCTAATTTAATCTACACAACACAAAACGTTCTTAGTACGCGTAACTTCAGAAATTTCAAACTGTAAGATAGAGCTGTCATATGCCAGATTGCAACACCACGGTTATCCAATCCCCAACTATAAAGAGCATCCCCCGTAAACGCCGAGCCTCGGTATCGAATATCTGCTGCGGGCGTATAATCTCTTTTCGGGATTCTGAAACGAATCGGAAGTGTCAATAGAACTCCTGGAATCGCTTGTATAATTTGACAAACTAATTATCCTCATCGAACGCACCGATTGAAACCGGAATCCACACTCTATGTAAAAGCGAATCATTGGAAATTCCCCGTTAGTGTACCAGTTAAAATTCGATAGTGAGCATTTTGCTAAATGCGGCTCACTTCTACGTTTCTGAGTCAATGGGAGTTTCTGTCTATCGCGAACTATGAATACGCTTTCCGGAAATCGACCGAATTGTTTCAAAGTCACGGCCGTTCATCAATTAGTTCTTTGTGTTCCTCTGATCCTCTGTATTGCATATTAGAGTTAATTGATCTGGCGAAATGCTTCAATTTATAGATCGGATCATGGCGTTTTTGAGCGCTCGTTCTGCTTAAACGAGTGGTTATCGTTTTGCCCAAATGTCTCTGTTATTTTTGGATTTTGAGTGGAAAATGGTCTCCAATGATAGGGTTTGACTTCCTGATGACGAATTCGTGGTCAAATTCAATTCTGTACGTGTACCATAGAAAGTTCAAATGGAATATTGAAAGAAGAATCTATTTATTTCCATAACAAGACATCTGATTCGAGTGGAATTTTTGTCGTGTAAGATTGCTATACTGAATTTTCATGCAGAAAATCAAGAGGATCGCATCATCAGGTCCATAGAGTTTAAACACCTTAATTGTCAAGTTTTAACATATTTCAGTCTCTGAAAATTTCCAGAATCTTATTCTGATCGTTCGGAGATTTTGCTATTATATAATTAGTGTCAATCTCAAGTCCTATACAAAATTTTGAGGTCATAGCCTCATTGCTTCACCAATGAGCGCTCCAAAGCACCTGCTCAGGGCTTCCGTGAATTTTTTCTGTTCCAATATCATTGATTGTTTCAAAGATCTCTCTTTGTAGTAGGTAGAACGTATGTCAACAAAGCATTTTTTCGTGTGTATCAGAATTTTCGTCCATGTTATCAAAAATAAAAATAATTTTTCAAGGGATTTGAATTTCTTAAATCTTCACCAACGTTTCGGAATCAGTTTGATTCTTTATCAAGGCTTTTCAACCCTACGAGGAAATTCTTTTCTTTTAGGAGTACGTGAGTGTGTTGACCTCTTTTTTCTTTTAGGGAAATAGAGTGTCTTAGTGTTGTCCAAATGTCGGTGAGTTTCGAATTTCGACACGCTGGTTGAGAATCCTAGGTCCAAAGTAATTTTTCTGGTCAGAAACTTTCTTTCTTAAGAAAGAAACGAGCTATGGGCTTGCGATTTCCAGGGCAGGTTTGGAGTCGGAATATTTCGATTGGCTTGGTGCAAATAGAACTAATCATTCGAACAATAATAGTTCGTATTTGGGGGAAAATAATAATTATAAGCACTGGGGTCGTCATGGCTGAGTTAGCTTTTCTAGAACTTCGAGCATGTAGATCTTTTGTTTTCTACCCTACTCATTCATGTTTACCCAAAGAGGTCGTCTATTACGTTGATAAAACCGACAACCTCCTCTTTAGCCTTGTCTGTTACCTCTTGTGTTTTGCCATCTGAATTGTTCTCAGGCCAGCAACTTCTGAAATCTTGCATACCATGTATTCAGCTGTCTCTGATTCTGACTCACATAGTCTGCTAATCTCATCTGCTGAATTTCTTATGTGTTTCAAATGATAATTATACTGCCAGTGTCAGCAGTTCCACCATCACCAGAAGCTCAGCTTGTAAAAGCTTCAGGAGCTTTCTAGTAGAGGTAGATGAAATCATAACGACTTTTTTGGCCTGAGTAAGTCCAGGAGTGTTTTGTCAGAGGGTTATTCTGTTATTCAGCTTTCATTACTGGACCCTTGTTTTATGTTAACGCCGATAATCAGCTTTGCTACATCTCTTCACATAACTGCTCACGGAGCTCAGTCGCTACATTTGAAAGCTTACATAAGTCTTGGTGTATCAACGAATACAGATTTTGCCATGCTGAGCAAAAACAAAGTATTCGACACCCGAAATCTTTGAGCCTGGGAGCCGACTCAAATAGTACTTGAGCTGTAGAGTTCCTTTTTTTGGACTGACTGGACCAGAAACTGATAAATTCTCAACATTTCGCCTTTTCCTGAGCTCTGTGAAGCTGCGCTCTTCTGAAAAACTCTTTTTCTGATTTCATTCTCAAGATGTTTCATCATTTTCTCGGTTTAATAAGAGCACCAATTGCATTTTGGTTTGGATGCCTGTCCACACCAGATATCGAAAACAACTATTCAAATATATTTATTACCATTTTTTCATCGAAAACAATGTGTCATCGAAGTTGACGTAGGAAAAACAACAGTGAAGAAAAACCGAAAAATAATGAGTGTTTCATTGTTGATATGTAGGTAGATATTTTTCTGCATCGTCACTGTTTCCGCTTATTGGTTGTTGACACGGTACTGTTGTCTATTGATGAATTAAGAATAGCCAGATTCGTTGACCTGCAATTTTTTGTTATAATACATTCGGAACACGCGCCGACCTGTCCTAATTACGTGGGAAAGTTGTGAAGTTATTTGCTCAAAACAGAAACTGATGAATTTATAATAAATATACAAAGGGTATCCGAAATATCTCGATAACTTCATGACGAGTAAATGTGAAATTACCTTGTTTCTTCGAATCTATTGGGATGTTTGATTCCGTTTTGGAGGTACTGTTGGAAAATATTCGGGGAATCCTCCCTGGAAATGCTTGATAACGCAACTTATGATTCGGCAGAAATATTTTGACAATTAAATATATGCATATTTTCCATTCTTGAGATGGTATTGAAAAAAAGGTGGAATTTTCATTTGATAACGGAGTGATAGCATTTTAGTTCCTGGAAACCATTTATTCGTAATCGAAATGAATTTCGAGAATTATAACAATTGAAGCTTGTGGGCTTTAGGAAGAAGCCTGAACTGTGGGCTAAACTTAACGTTAGTGAATCGATTTATATCAAACTTCGAAAACCATTTTATTACTTGAAACTATTTGTACATAAATTCTTCAAAAATGATGAGAAATAAAAAGAATGAGAAAGCTCTGAGCAGCTTTTGAACACTCGTGCATTGGTGGAGCAATGAGGCTATTACCTCAAAATTTTGTATAGGACTTGAGATTGATATTGAATATATAAATGCAAGATCTCAGCACCATCGGAATAATATTCTGGAGATAATTCGAATACTGAAATAGCAAAAACGTGATAATTAAAAAATTTAATCTATGGTTCTGATAATGCGATCCTCCTGAAAGTTTGCATGAATATTCAGTACATCAATCTACATACACAAAATAAATTCCACTCGAATGGGATATATTTTTATCCAAATATAGAATTTCTTTTTTTCAATATTCCAATTGAATTTACTATGGTTCGGATGATGCGATCTTCTTGAAATTTTGCTTGAACATTCAGTATATCAATCTTCGTTCACAAAATAAATTTCACTCGAATCAGATATCTTGTTATGGAAATATTAGAGTTTCTTATTTTCAATATTCCAATTGAATTTTCTATGGTTCTGTTCACACCATGGCCACGAAATTCTGCACGAGGCTTATTATGAGCATCTTGCATCTGGCTGCATAATTACATTTCGATTGGTTCCTTTCTGTCTGAGATATCGGGGAACAAAAATTTTGAATGGCCATATTTCATGGAACGAACTCAGCCGAGGCATTTGGAAACCGAACTCACCCTGAAAAGTTTCTAGAACGATTTCTTCGAAAATTATCATGCTAACAGACGGTCGGCCCCACGGACATTATTGAATTTGACCACGGATTCGCCATCAAGGAGTCGAACCATAATGTTTGAGACCATTTTCAGCACAAAATTCAAAAATTACAGACATTGGGCAAAACGTAATAGCACTCGTTTAAGTAGAACGAGTGTCCAAAAAGACGTGGAATTCAATACTTCCACTAAATTCTTTGAATTATCCAGTTTGTCTTCTGCAAATATTTCACTTTTATACTGGAAATTTCGAAGGAATCTTTAACTACAATGTATCTCAATATATCGTAACGTAACCCCAATTGATCCCAGCACATGTTTTAATTGTATTGCACCATTGAATACCTAAAAATCTGCAGGTCAAACGATTTCCGCCAGTAAGCAAGTCATTATCGAACTCTGGTCAAAGTTTAAAAAAAATTTGAACGATTTCGATACGGATATTGAATACATCGAAATTTTCGAGAGGATATGTGCCACATGGCTAAATTATCGCATTATATAATGACTAATTTGTGATATAAATAATTCAACTGAATTCCAATAGTATTCTGCACAAGCTTGTTGTAATGAATGGAAAATTTAGAATTTGTGGCTCGAATATTTCTTCAATCAATGACTGCAGTCTGCAGGAACTAACGATAACATGGAAAAGTTTTACACGATGATTTTCCTTCCAACAGTTCGGACAAATACGAAATGACAATTAGGACGTAAATAAAATATTAATCAATTAATACAGTCTCTGCTTTCGTTGTTTATATTCTGTACAAATTTTCAATCTCGTTCGAGAATGAAACTTATCTTTTTCTTTTTGATATTCATAATTGGGAATGATTGTAAATCAATCAAATAATCTTTTTTCTGATTTTTTATTCTTTCAGAGAAATGTAACCGAGTTATTGTAGAATCAATTATTTCGATTTTTTAATTATTTTTCATTCCAATTATGCTCCGGACAAGATTCAATGAATTTTTTCGTAGGGATCAGTAAGCAATGAAATAATATTGTTCCATTTATGTCTTCTCATTTTACCGAATGTTTTCATAGCAACGCCTATGGGTAACTGTCAAACATAAAAGTGTTCACCTGAAAATTGCTTTCGAAATTTATTTTAAACAGCAATTGAGAGAGGTTATGTATCGAGAAGCCCTGAAATTTTGAAATTCTTCAATGATTAGTTTTCTTGCGCACACTGAGTATAATTCAAATGGAAAACGGATATATCGTTCACCACTAGTGCTCTGAAAATATCGAATAAGCCATTTCTATTAGAGAAATTTGAAGCCTTTTGATCTGAAGTATCATTTGACCCCTGAACTCTACTCAAATTCTTAAGTTTGTAGCCCCCCCCCCGGTAGTGGCTTGGCTTTCAACCACTGTACAGTTACTGTTACATGTGAATTTCCCTACTAATACAATAATTATGGTATCAGCCAGATGTTTGTTTTCCTGAATTTTACTTATTTAACTGAAAATGATTAATGATTGTTATTGATCTGAATGATTTTCACCATCAAAAAAAAAAAATTTATTTTAATTTATTTTCGAAATGTAGTAAGAAGGAGTTCGAAGAATTATGCAATAATTATTGATTTATTGAATTTATTGCTTATGATAATACAATAGTATTGTTTTGGTAAGACGTGGTTAGTACAAAAATTGAATAATCACAGTATTTTGAAAATTCTAAGCATCTAATCATCTGTCGATTAAGTGCATATGGTGGTTTTGAATGAATTTTTGAAGGAGAAATATCATAATCATCTTGCCCATCCTATTCTATATCATTGCCATCGTCAGATAATTCCTTCGAATCTCCCACACAGAAAGTAAACAGAAATTCTTCTGAATCATATTCAACATTCAATTCTAAATCACTAGTAATCTAATTGAAAGCTTCACGTAACTGCCATTGCAGAATTGCTTTGAATATACCTACAATAGTTTGATGTTTAATACTCAGCAGTTAGATATTCTGAGTAACTGAGTGCTTGTATGAAATACAACGCTCAATATACGCCAATAAAGTGCAGCAATTGCATTAGTTCCATATAATCATGTTATATACGACAATTCTGCCTGAAACGATTCATATGCTATCCAAATACAGGGTTGGACAAAAGGCCTCAGTGAGTTTCTGACCAGTGCCTGAAAAAAGGGGAATTGATTTTGAATAAAAAATTTTTTGGCAATAAAATGAAATATTTTTGTTCAACCCCTTAGCTGCAACCTCACCATTCTTCCCAGTGCTATCTACGAGTAATTTTCACGTAGCTAGACCCGGAAAATGTCCTCCACCCCTTACTTGGCATACTCCCAGGCTATAGTGAAACTCGTCTATAGTGTGGAACAGCCAAATGGAATGAATTCGATAACGAATAAATGAGAGCGTGTTGGAAAAAACGCTTGGACACGTCGATTTTTTATTTTAGATGCGCATTAAAAAAATGATATAGGGTGTGTCATGTGACAGTGGCTGATACCAACATTCTTATTTCGAATACATTTTCCTCAGAAAATTCTAGACATAATTCATGATCAATATTCCATACCTATCTTCAACTATTTCGAGAATATTAAGTGTTTTCAGATGTATTACAAAAATTAACATGAAAAAAAAATTATTTCATCTCACCAACTCGCTACTTTACACTCAATGCATCTCTTACATTGAAATTACTGTTTTTTGTTTTTTTACATTATTTGTGGAATAAAATAATTTTCTCTATTTGATGTTAATTTTTGTGATACATCTGAAAACACTCGATATTTCCGAAACAGCTGAAGATAGGTATGGGACATTATACATGAATTATGTATAGAATTTTCAGAAGAATCCAAAAAACTCATAATATACAGGGGGTTGTGTAATAAGAAAGTTGGTATCGGCCACTGTCACATGAAACACCCTATATCATTATTTGAAAAAAAAATACAAATCGATGTGTCCAAGCGTTTATTCCAACACGCTTTCATTCATTCGTTATAGAATTTATTCCATTTGGCTGTTCCATACTCTAGGTAATTGTAATTCCGAATGATTTCAGTTGGTATATATGTTATCTGTTTCCGCTGTAATCCTTTTTTCAGAACTTCAGTATTAGCTGGCTCGTTTTGATAAACATCATCTTTGAGACATCTTCGAAAAAAGTAATCTAGTGGCGTCAGGGGATCTTGGTGGCCGTTCATTTTTGCCACGTCGTCAAATCCATCGTCCTGCGAATCAAGAATTTTTTCTTATATTCGATTAACCACTTGAGCAGAATAAAAGAAAATATTATGGTGAAATCCATTTGTCACGAGCTTTTCAACAAGCCTACACACGACATATCTTTGCATCAGAAAAAAAAAGTTAGGTGGGGTTGCAGCTAAGGGATTGAAGAGAAATATTTCATGTAAACGCTGAAAATTGTTTTTAATTCAAAACCAATTTACAATTTCAGCTGGCTTTCAAGGCAATAATTCGAGAGATATTAATTTCATTGTGCATTATTAAATTCTCTGTTTTTTCCATTAGAATTCAAAGGGTTTTTAATTATGAACTTCATTGAAACATAATGTATAATTGAGTGTCAGAGCGCATGCAAGAATTTGACGCCCAGGGTTTGTTTCCGCAACAATACATACAATTTTGCGATTTTTTTCACGGGTATGGGGTTGAAGAGAAATATTTCAATTAAATGCTGACAACTGATATCGGAATCAATCAACATTTTTCAGCTTGTTTTTCAAGGCAATAACTCGATAGATATCAATTTTATTGTGCATTATTAAATTCTGCAGTTTTTCCAGTAGAACTCAAAGGGTTTTTTATTATGAACTCCATTGAAACATACTGTATAATTGAGTGTCAGAGCGCATGCGGAAATTTGACGCCCAGGGTTCGATTTTCGGCACAATACATGAAATTTCGTGAGTTTTTCACGGCTATGGGCTTGAAGAGAAATATTTCATTTAAACGCTGAAAACTGATTTCAATTCAAAATCAATTCACATATTTCAGCTTGTTTATCAAGGCATTAATTCGAAAGATATCAATTTTATTGTGCATTATTAAATTCTTCGGTTTTTCCGGTAGGTCTCAACTCAAAGGGTTTTTTATTATGAACTGCAGTGAAACATACTGTATAATTGGGTGTCAAAGCGCATGCGATAATTTGACGCCCAGGGTTCGGTTTCCGCAACAATACATATCTACAATTTCGCGATTTTTTTCACGGGTATGAATAAATTTTCGTGTGATTTGATTTGACGGGTTCTCTCATTCCCGTTTTATCTCTGACCTAGAAATCGAGAATAACGAAAATTCTGGCGAATGGAGACCGTTGCTTATCAAATTCCATTCCTCATACATACATAATTTCGGTGATGTATACGGTCGAAAAAAGGTTACATAACAGTGATGCGTAACGGAATAGCTAATAACGTAAACCATTCGGAATTTCTATCTGATATTACTTAATCGTCGAAGGTTGTTATTATATTCCGACTGAATTTTCAGCACTGGGACGTTTTGGGAAATATCACAAAACGCCGCTTAAGGAAGTAATTTACATTGTCCTTGTCTCAGTCGGCTCATACCGAGGAGAGCGACTGTCGACTGTTCGATTCTGTTTATTCGGCTTCCATATCAATCCATAAATGGAAGGAATTAACTTTACGAAGAATGATTATGTTCACCCATGACGGTTACCTCGTTCAGGGAACCTCACAGCGATGATTTCATTCTGGTTGGTGCGCTTTACCAAGAACGTACTGTGCAGGTGCTCTATTCCTCGAAGGACTTCCGCAATTGGTTTCGGTAGCTTCCAAGTACATTTTCAATATAAAAATGTTAATTTGCTTGAGTTTTCATCGAACTGAAAAATGGAGTGACTAGTTATGTAGCACCATTGGTGATCTTCTTTCCTATTTTCCTTCTTTTTTTGGTCTGAAACAACCCTTGTTCTAATTAGAGTGCAAATGGAAATTGCTCGATTAGATTGTGGTCGATTCGCACCGTGGCCATCTTTCTGCACTGCGATCAGAGAGGTTTTTTGTGCGTCAGGAATGTTACCATCTTCACTTCACTTATTCGGCTTGCGTCGAGGTCTCGACACCCGGTAGAATAAGTCTGGTTTGCGCCAATACATTGCATTGGTATAATATGTGTTCGATGGTTTCTAAGACCGACCCACATAACCTGCAGATATCAGAGTTTTTCTTACCGATCTTGTGAAAAATTTGACCTGCGAGAAATACAGTAAGCATCCTCAACTCGTTTCTTGACCACGGCAGATCTTCTTCTTGGGCCTTCTCTTTTGAAAATGTCATCAGTCTGTTCGCTTTTCTTCGACTTATTGTGGTTATCCAGTAAGGGTGTTTCTTTATTTCTTCCCAATCACCGAAAATCGCCCTAATCAGTATGGGTGATAGTTTAGTTCAGTTACTTTTAGTTTAAAAAAGGGTTTCAGTTCACTGTGACCTCAAGGTCTATTGTGCCCCCTAACAGAGCTGTTCTGACCACACCCTTTACAGCTCGCCTTCAAGTTCCAGAGATCTGATGGAATCTGATATCTGTGAAGGCTTCAAAGAGGCTAGTTCCTCATTCTTACAAGTTTTACAAGATCTTTTGGCTGTTTCAAAGTTCCTAAGTATGGGTGATACCCAACAGGAAGGCTGTCTTTGCTCCTCTTTTTGTAAGGGCGTAAGCCTTCTCATTACCCTCAATGTTTTGGTGGCTAGGTACATAAACTAGAACTGCTTAGCTTGTTGTACTTCACCAGTACTGTGAGGAATTTTTACAGCTTCAAATGGTCCTTGATTCATAACCGACGTTCATCAGTAGTCTATTACAGGTAATGGAAATTCTGGCTCCATTGCAATGTCTCGAAAAAACGATTCGAAAACCACAGCTTGGTGTTTTCAGTATACACTAAAGCTAGTCTTTTCCGTTTCATCTATCCTACTCTTCTCCACTCACAACTACAACTCGATATAAGATGTGAAAAAATTTTTTTTGTCTATAAGAACTTATGTTCTGATAAGGATGTTGAACAAATGGGAATCTTTTCTCTTTTGAGTTGGATTCTGGAGTGTTTCAACAAATCAATTCATGTGCCTTTTGATTTATTCACATGCAAAAAACGTTGTTTGACTATTTTGTCACCCCTCAATTTAATTTGCTGTTGTTAATATCATTTGTGTCTCCTTGAATTTTCACAGCTGCACTTTCTGTTTCAATTTGTTATGAGTTGCTAATGATTCGTTTGCAAACAGATGAGGTTTGAAAATTATTCTCTTACTGAAAATAATGCACTTTCTGTGATTATGTAGTACTATTGATAGCAATCCATTGCGAATGGTAATTCTATCTTTCTTCGTGCGAAGTAAAATACTAGACTACATCCTCATCTTCAATGATTCGAAAGAACTCTTTTATGATGTGCACAATGGGTTAATTTTAGTTGTTTTGGAAAGAAATATTCCATTTTTTTGTTAAGGATCAAAAGAGGGCATACATTCAGTTTCTGGAGGCATAGAAATTGATGATTGATTTATCAACCTCTAAAAACTTCATTCCTTTTTGGACGAAATGAAAGAAAAAACTCGATTTAAAGCCAAAAATTCGAGAAATATTCCTGCTGGTTTTCTGCATTTCAGATCTTCAATTGCTGTAGGTTCCTTAAAGCATTGAGAGGATTAGCATTGGAAGAATCAGAGATTCTGATCCTCTCTGAACAACTTCATCTCAGCTGCGAACCTTCATAGTGCTGTAATGATCAAGAAACTAAGCACTGAGAAAACATCAGGACATGGCTAAGTAAAAGAGAGGAATGGAAACGGGAATATACCGACTATAACCTCAAAAAAAAATACCGTGAAATGGTATACAGATGGTTCCAAAACCTCTACAGGAGCTGGCGCTGGGATATACGGGACAGGTACCAAGTGTGCACTGTCGATAAGCTTCTGTATGAGCGTCTTTCAAGCAGAAATCTTAGCTACTGAAAGATATAAATCTAGAAAGGAACTATCAGAAGTGCGATATAGCCATACACTCAGATAGTCAAGCTGCTTTTGAAGCACTGAGCTCCTACGTCATCGACTCAAAAATGATCTGGTAGTGCCGGAACAAACTCAATGAGGTAGGCAAGAAAAAAAGGTCTTTTTAATCTGGGTTTCCAGCCATTCGGGGATCAAAGAAAACGAAGAGGCCAATACAGTTGCCAAAGAGGACGCACGAACTTCACTCATTGGCCCAGAACCCTTCTCTGGTATAGGTAAATGTACCCATAAAAATGAGTTTAGGGGGAAGGAGGAAGCCGAGAGGAAAAAACTCTGGCGGAATCTCCCAGGGATGGATTTTTTCACTAAGTTCTTTTGGAACTCTGAAACAGCAAGATCCAAAAGATATCTGGATCTTAGTAAGAAACAATTACACCTTCTCACTGGCTTTCTTACAGGACACTGTCGCCTCAGGAGGCACCTGTTGAGGATGGAATTGTCGGACACTGAAGAGTGTAGGTTCTGTGGGGAGAAGGAAGAAAGCCCCAATTACCTAGTCACGTAATGCTTTGGCATTGCGAGCCTAAGGAGAGAATGCCTTGGACGATAAACCTGTAAGAGTGAGGAACTAGCCTCGTTGAAGCCTTCACAGATATTGGATTTTATCAGATATCTGGAACTAAAAGGCGATGTGTGAGGGTATGGTCCGAACAGCTCTATAAGGGGGCACAATAGATCTTGAGGTCACAGTGGACTGTAAACCCTCTTTGAACTAAACTAAACTAAAATAAGATAAATAAGAAATTTTGATGAGTAATCTGAAGACGGAGGTAACACAGGAATCCAGGGAATCCGTTTCTCTCACCAACATCAGTTGAATTGCTTCTTGTCAAGATAGAATCCTGATGAGATAAGCGTTTATCTAGAATCTCTTTTCCGATAATTTCTTATAGCTTTTCGTTCTTCCTCGCCGTTCATCCTGCGTCATAACTTTCTCCAAGAAAGAAAGCAGCCCTGGTTTTCGCACAGGCACCGTCTGCAGGATTTCCGACGACAGACGGTTGCATTCCTGTCGCTCGCGGTATCTGCATATATCCCGCTCCTGAGTCAGGAATTCCTGAGCAAAAACACAGACAAGACACAATATCATTACGTAAGAAGCGAAGGTGACCATCTACACGCTAATTGGTGAGTCAGTGAGGGTGTTGGCCTCGTCATCCCCACCATTCCCCCACTCCCGACTCCGATTGAACACGCGGAGAATAATGTAGGTATGTATCTCACGGAACATAGAATAGCGAGTTAGTTTATGTTGAATAGCGAGAGAGTTTGGTGTGATTTCGAACGCAATCTCAAGTTGCGCTCTTGGTGATATCGTAACGAACAATAACCCAGTGAACTTGATCAAACATTGTGTTTATTTGGATACACGTTCTACAATTTTTTTATGGGACTTTACTGTGAATCCGGTTCCATTTCGTTTTTGGATACGGTAAGTCCGATAAAAAACCCAAGTCGCAAATAGTGTTGTTTACCTCTGAATCTCTATTATGCAGTTTTTTGTTTTGGCATATGCGCACTTTCGGTGTTTGGTTTGTTGCAAATTATATTTTTGGCGATGTGTTATCATAATCGTATTTTGTGATCCGAAATGCGTTTGATTGTCGCAACGCTAAGCCAAATTCGAAAACATTGAGTCGAATGATGCAATGCTTCATAATATTCTATAAATGTCCTCGGTTGATGTATTCAAACGATGAATAAATAAATAAATATCTCCCGAGATGATACTGAGTGATTATTGATGGGATATTGAAATAATTGGACCCACTACGCTCAGTTTCATTGTGATAACACGCTGTTCATAAATTTCGAGGTTGGTTGAACCCAATTGTCTTTGTTCAGTTTCGATGTAATCTTGAAATAATGACTTGATTTAGCAATACAATTATGTAACAAAGATTGACTTCGCTATTGCGGAGCATTCTTGAACTCGAGTTCTACTAGCCTACTTTTAGTAGCCGTTACAGAATAAGTAGGTACATATAGATTGGACCTGTAAATATGTAGGTAGAAGACTCTCTAGTTAACAGTTAGAAACCCAAAAACTATGCTGAAGTGGACATGACAAATACATCACTATCGATGACATAAATATCGAAATTAATAACTATGATGGAAGATATAATTATGATGATATAACAAACTCTATATCTACCGTTGTTTCCAAGATGAGTTAACCGATCATGATTCACCTTCTTTGTTTGGGTATCATCCCGTTCAAATACAAAATATCGGGAAAAAAATCTCGCATAACCATTTTAATCGAGAACTAAAGCTAACAAGAAATATTATGAACAAATTAAAAATAGGCGGGAAGAACAACGCACGAATCTAAGAATGACCGAATTGAATCATTTGTGGAATTGACGCGGGACTTGCCAAAAACTCCAGTCATGCTATTACAATTTCTATTCGCCCATCTTTCTGGTGAAAGTCGATTCGTCATATTTTTTTCTGATTACGTTTTCAACTGCCCACTATTCGTTGAACTCGTTCTATTTTTTTGAGCGTCGAACTCTTTAGGATATCTCGCACCGTGCCAAATCGAATTGGGTTAATTTCTTGCGAATTGGGTCGTTCTATTGTAATTATTCAGCTATTTAAAGCAAGTATGTCGATGGCGCACAATACCAGAACGCCAAATCGTGAATTGAGACTCCAAAAAACGTTCTCATTCAAACTTAGGAACTGTAAAATGTATCTTCTAGACCAGGGACAATATAGATACCGGTAGTGTTTTTTCCTAGTTCGTCTATCACTTGCCATATTATAGATATCGAAGATTTTGATCGATTTTCGAGTTCCATTCTTATCTGAACACATCGGCAGTTGACCCTAAGCTTATTTCCATGAGAATGGATCGAACGTCAGAATTGAGTAATCATAATTAGTGACAGGAACCGCCTGAAAATGATGAAATACAAATCAGTTCGATTTGTTTGCGATAAAATCAGGTTAGGGTTATTGAGTATACGTAACAAACAATTGAAATATTGAATTTTCAGCAGGTTGCATTAGATTATCCCAAGGGCCCCCCTTATCGGAAATATGATCAAATTATCTATGTAGGATTTCGAGAAATATATTGAGATAAGGGTATTCATAAAAAATTACATAAACATTAATGATTAGGTATCTTTCTTTGTTTCGAAAACCTTATAAAGGAAGGTTGATTCTAGATTAATTTGAATTTGAAATGCAACGACAATAGATTAGTATCCCAAAGTGTCTGTGAGTATACCTTGTTTGTATATACGTATCCCAATTATAATTGTTTGGTCGATCCCCACACCTATACAAATGTTAGACAACCGAACTTACACTAATTTTTTGTTACAGATATTATAAAACAACGTATGATGGTGGCCGAATTTGTTGGTCGCGGTCATAATGGATCACCAGTAAACGGGGAATTGCCACAAGTGAATTCAAGCATGCCAAACGGCCATAGCAGAGAACTTCTAAGTTCTTCCACTTCACCATCTGTTGACGAATATTCTGCCAACTATCCAATGAACTCTGTACAGCACAAAGAATTATTTTCGCAGAGGAAACAACGCGAGTTCACGCCTGACAGTAAAAAAGATGACAGTTACTGGGATAGGAGGAGAAGGAACAATGAGGCTGCCAAAAGATCCAGAGAAAAGAGGAGGTTCAATGATATGGTGCTGGAACAGCGTGTCGTTGAGCTGACCAAGGAGAATGCCATCCTGAAAGCTCAACTTGAAGCCATCAAGGAAGAATATGGAATTTGTGGTGAAAACGTCGTCTGTGTTGAGAAAGTCCTTGCCAATTTACCAAGTAATGAACAAGTGTTGAGCATTACCAAACGACAAAAGCTAGCACATCCACAACCACATATCTACCAGACGCCAAGTCCAATCAATCCACAAAATCTGCAACCAGTTCTTGGTTCTCCTCCACCACCACCCCTCACACATCCTCACCTTCTACATGTTCCTCCTACACATCACGAACATAGGCCAGAGTTCCACCCTTACACCTTCCCTTCGTTCCACAGTCCTCACCATTATTCTTCTGATGACGCCCTCAATTTATCCGCAAGAGGTCGACCACGTTCAAGGCCACAATCACCATTTGAACTGTCGAGTAACTCTGGCGATGAAGGCATTCTCACAACCAACAACAGTTTACCATTAAAATTACGCCACAAGTCACATCTGGGAGACAAAGATGCTGCCAGTGCCCTTCTTCAGCTCCAGAACATAAAGCAAGAACCTGGTCAGAGGGCCAGCCCGTCTTGGGATGCAGAAGGCTCAAGCGATGAAAGAGACTCTGGTATTTCTCTCGGTACTGAGTGGACGGCAGCAACTCAAGCAGCTGCAACTCTCCAGACCTTACAAAAGCAATCACAACTCCAAGCCATTCAAGAGAATGCAGATGGAAATAACCAAGTGAAACTACGATTTCAATCAGAAATAGTACGCCTATCCACTGAGGTTGAACAACTTAAAAGTCTGATGACATCAAGAGGCAAGGAAGATCCATCAAGTATGGTCCGTCGTTAAGTTGTTTTTGTACATATAGTGGTGTTACTGATCTGAAGAAATATCCGCTAACAGAAGGGCGGACTATTTATTTGCGTAGTGTAGTTATTTATTGAAAACGAAACATACAGCCGGAAAGCCATGTTTTTATCACATCGAACTCGTTTTGACCAACGCGCTTTCTTGAAGGCAATCAATGTACCTTTTTTTAAATATAGCTGGAAATGTGTGATTTTATACGAATTCCCCAGAAAATAGTTTGTTCGTTTCGAGCAAACAGAGTGATCTATAAACGATACCAGAATGAGTTATAGAAAAGATTCCTACGAGTGTTAAATATATGTGATTAATTTCTTGAAAAGTCATGTGCGACTTTATTGTGATGGCCAAATTTTTGGGGAATATATTTATCATATACCTAAGACAAACATTTATTTATGTATAGATGTATTTTTGTTACTGGACTCCCCGAGTTCGAACACTATATGTTATTTTAACTCATTATCCCATACATAACTTGTAGTACAAGAGATACCCTGGACTCTCATATCTACTACTTTGTTATCTCAATTTGTAACTGATTTCGTCCAGCTACGAAGAAAATAAGTATCTTTATTTTCATATTACCATGCAATGTATCCTAATTAGTGTATAAAGTGAATATTTGCATCGTTTTATAATTTTTTCCGTTTCATTCATTCCCTCAACCTGCGATATCCTAATTATCCAGTATCCATAAGATTGAGCACTTGAATACTCATCACTTTAGTTTGATACAAGATTTCCTCCTGGGAATAATTGAAGAGAAGCTTTTGGAAGTCTGACAGCTATTAAAGAGTACAAATTTCAAATATTGTTGAAAATGATTCTGTCTGAGATGGAGATTCACAAATGTTTCGCAATATAACGTATATTGCACAATATTAGCAGAAGAAAAAAGTGCAGAAGGATTCGTAAACTTATGCGTACAATACAAGAGCATGGCAATAAAAATGATAACAAAAAACTACATGAGGGTCCGAAAAACTGTTCGTAGAATCATATTCATTTATTTTTTTTCAATCGGTTTGCCCAATTTCTTGAAAGTGCTTCCGAAAACAAAAAACAAAGGCGAAAAAAGTAGAATGATAAAGATATATGTTGAACATTAATAACCACTGCGTCGCAAACTACTGTCAAATATTATCCCTTGTCCTGGACATTTCTTCAACCAAATGGGTGTACAAAACCACATTTCTCTTCATGAGGATTTTTAGAATCTTTGATTTGCAAAGAAATGTTTGGACCCATAATATTAGGTGGGCATGTTCCCACAGATTTAGAAAGCGTCATAATTATGAAAACTCTGTGACAACTTATGTCAAATATCATTTGTGCCGCTGATGAATTGCACAAAACAATGAAATAAAAACATATTAGATAAGAGTCGAAACGATGCCTCTTCCTCGACAAAAATTACACGCCACTGAGAAGTGGGAAAAATTTAATCTCCAGAATGCTAATTCATTCTGCTAAAACAAAAAAACCCTGAAAAATATTCGCAGATGTATCTCAGTGCTGATAAAAATACTTGTATAATAATGCATTTTTATGACCGGAATTATCTGAGGTCACCTAACTTTGTTCGGTTTATTATCTATTTCTCAATGAAATTATGCAGAAAGTGCAAGTTCATTTGACCGCTCCGAATAGTTACCACGAGCATTTTCCAGTCACACCAAGGGAATCTATTATGAATATTTCTTTTAGTGAACGGAGAAAGGTTTTAAAACAAAACATAAATGCATATATTTAGCGGGTCAATACTAAAGTCGCCGTTAAAATTAACCATCTGAAACCAATATTCTACACTTTGGCGGGGTAATGCGACACTTCATTCATGCTAATAGATTAGCTGTTTTATTTCTGTTAGTTCTCCAAACTGAATGGGATTGCGAATTTGCATCGTGCTTCACGTAGTTTACCTTACATCCTGACGACAAATCATACTAAAGGGTTTTCCAACAAGAGGTGTTATTTTGATATTCAAAGAAAAATGCCATTTTTCAATCTAAATGATCGGATGTTTATTTCATTATGAAGAAGAAGCTATGCCGTTAACAGTGGAAAATAACATCAGGGAAATGACCACCACGACCACGCTCACAGGACCATATCATTGTAATGAAGTTTTTTATAACCTAATCGCAGTGGCTGCCCTATGAAATAGCGGGCTTTTCAAAATAACACCTCTTATTGGCAAACCCTTATAATCGCCACAGTTATACATATTCCTCTGAGATAAGACCTTACGAAATTTCTTGTATATGAAAAAATATAGCATGTGTTTTCCACAGTAATAGCAGTGGAAAATCTAAACGGGGTACCACACATTTCTGATATAAAGAGCACATACAAACAATGTGCTCGTAAGAATAAGCTGAAAAATTCATATCGAAAGGTTCTTTCCACTGAAACAAATTTTTTTCATCTGATCTGTCATCTTTCATCTGAAAAAACAAAACAACAGAAACAAAAAAAATAAGGGAATGAAACGAATATCACCGTTGTAATCCATATACAAAACACTTATGACAAAATGGTATTTGGCCCACGAAATCCCTGAGAATATTAGAATATTTGGAGTGGTGAGGTGAAAAACACACCTAGATCTTCAACAGATTCTCTGTATAAAAAAATCATAACAAATTACCTAATACTTAATATTCGAGTTGAAGACTTGAAGAAACTGAAGTGAAGTGTTAGGTGAACATCTCTTCTAGGGGTCAATCTTTGTAGCTATTAGGAAGTGTGTCATATAATCGGTGCACTGATAAAGCGTCTCGAACTCGTTAGCCGAGGTAAGTTCAGAAAAAAACAAGTGGAAATACTTGAGTGAGTTTAGAAAGACATAATCTGCCGAGTTACAGATTAGAAATTTGGAACCATAACTACGAGGATGAGATTTGAAGTTTTTCAGAACCTGGAAGGCCTGAACAACTATAGGAATATTCACATTGCAAGCTCAGTACCTTCCTGACCTCTGAAATTTCTTAATTTTCAGATATTTCCACTGATCTGATAATGTCAGAAATATCGAAATAATTTTTGAAGAAATCTAACAAATAATGAAAAATTCTACAGAAATGCTGAGCTTCACCGTACTTCATATTGTAAAAACTCCTACTAAACTAGAAATTTTCGAGGCAGTTTCAAGATTCGAACAGAACTGAATTCATAAATCCAGTAGTTCTCAGAATATTCAAATTTGAATAATAATCGTTATCACGATACGAAAAAGTGTTGAAACGCTTCTAACTCGTATAATGCTACTCATAATAGAGAAAAGTTCAATTTATGTTAAGAAGACTTGAAGAATATTATCACAAATAGTTTAAATGGAAATGTCAACGAAAGTATTTTTTCTCTGACTCATAATTTCGTATATTTCTGCTAGAACTTGAAATTGAATAAAATTGCAAATCATATAAAAGAGAGGAATGGAAACGGGAAAACACCGACTATAACCTCAAAGAAAATACCGTAAAATGGTATACAGATGGTTCCAAAACCTCTGCAGGAGCTGGCGCTGGGATATACGGGCCACCCACGTACCAAGTGTGCACTGTCGCTTGGCTCCTGTATGAGCGTCTTTTAAGCGGAAATCTTAGCTATTGAAAGATGTCTAGATATAAATCTAGAAAGAAACTATCAGAATTGCGATATAGCCATACACTCAGATAGTCAAGCTGCTATTAAAGCACTGAGCTCTAACGTCATCGACTCAAAGATGATCTGGGAGTGCCGGAACAAACTCAATCAATCCCAGGGATGGAACTTAGTGGAATGAAACAGCAAGATCCAAAAGGTAAGGTGGTAAGGTGGTACGAAATCATTACACCTCCTTACTGGCTTTCTTACAGGACACTGTCGCCTCAGAAAGCACCTGTTGAGGATGGGATTATCGGACACTGACGAGTGTAGATTATGTGGGGAGAAGGAAAAAGCCCCCATTCACACAGTCAAGAAATGCTTTGGCATTGCAATCCTAAGGAGAGAATGCCTTGGGCGAGAAACATTTGGGTTTAAGTCGAACGAGCGCTCAAAACAAAACAAAATCCGGACAGGCCGGACACGCGATCAAAGATCCTGACAATGTCCTGCTCTATCCATTCTTTCAACTTTCGCGTAGAAGTAGAAATATTCTACAAAATAATTTCCGTTTTCTAATCAGGGTAATCCCCGAAAGATGATACGCCATTGACGAATCCAAATTTCGAAACACGCAAAGCGTCCATGACCAGCACAACATTGCGCAATCACTCCTTCCAATTTCAGCTCGGATACTTATCTGCGTCATAGACAAGGGAATCAGGAACTTTGACAAATGCGAGAGAGATGTGAGGGAACACACGTGCGCGCAATGCCAGCAAGCGTTTCGATATGAAATGCTAAATGATCATCAGTTATTATTCGATATTGTGATACTGAGGTCCCTCAGGTCCACGAGGTGTTTACTGAATTGCGCAATATGCAAAATTCTTCGAGTTTACTCTTCAAAACTAATTCAGAATCGTATTTCGCTTTATGGTTCGAAACCTCTGCGTTGTAATATAACGTTGCTTTTTAATTTTGGTGAATCATTTCCTAGAATAAATGATTAACCTTCGAAATTGAGTAGCAAACAATCTATAGTTCAGCGGCCTAGCGCGCAAAAACAATTTGGATGTTATTACCAGCGATTGTAGAAAGGGAAAAATATGGGGAAATATATGGAAATATTTCAATAACTTTGTAAAAAGCAATTTTTAATTTTGGCATGAAATTGTTGTTTATTGATTTGGGTATAGCCGGGTTTCAATGGTAAATCTGCCCCCGCTGCCTTTTCGATTCATATTGAGGGGATCGATTAGCTTTATCTCTAGCCATTTTTGAGATTTCTGTAAAAAACACTTTTCGATTTTATTTTTTTCCCTTGTGAATTCCGAAATTTTCGAATGGTGATTTTTTCTCTTGATGCTTTGCATTTAAATGATAGGTATAATTTTTTATGAATTTTAGTTGAAAAATCGATTCTTGAAGAAAAAAAATTAAACTGTTTGAATTTTGGGATTCAGTAAATATCCAACAAAATTTGGTGCCCTTGTATATTCATATTGGCTCCCTGAACAAAATCAGTGAAAAAATAATTAGCGATCTGTTTTAGTTTGGAAGATATGGGCCCCCAAAGTCCGAAAAATATTTCACCTGAAGGTCACTTTTCTCACTACTAAACACTGAATTACCGATTTATTGAGTTTAAATCCTCTCTAAACATCTTGACATGAAGATTCGATTCATTTTATTCCAAATATATTCAATAACTATTGCGAAAATATCGAAAAATCCTGTGAATTTTCTGAAAATCGAGTTTTCAGCTGAAGTTCGTGAAAAAATTAAACGTCTATTACTTCAAATGCAAATCAAGAGAAAAAATCACCTTTCGAAAATTTTGGATTCCACAAGGGAAAAAATAAAATCGAAAAAAGTGTGTTTTTATAGAAATCTCAAAAATAGCTAGAGATAAAAAGCTGAAAAGTTGGCTGAATTATTTTCATTCAATGACTAATCGATCCTCTCAATATGAATCGAAAAGGCCACGGGGCCAGATTTACCATTGAAACCCGGCTATATCCTTGATTTGGGCTCTTTCTATTGTTTCCCGCTTTATCATCCAACGTTTCGGGCAGTATTCACCAGCCGTCGCGTCGTCAGGAAACAAAAATGTTAACTTTCGTCACTTTGGAAAATATTTTTTGCTCTTTATTCATCATCATCAATGACTTTGATCAATTTTATGATTTTAGGATTGTCAAAATTCAGTTGATTTGATATTTTTCAAAATTGATCCCATTATTATAGACCAGATGTTTTGAGATTTATATATGGTTTACTAAAGGGCTTTTGGAGGATCAACATGAGAACTGCTTTTTTTGAATTTTCACGTTTTTGTTCTTCGTCTTTCGATATTATGGAAGCTTCATGGCTTTTTTAATATTTTGGCTTTCATTCGGAGAATGTTGAACGAGCCTTGACTTGTCAGTTTTTTCATAATGAAAATCAAAAAACGAGAATTTCCATTAAGTATAAAGTACCTTTTTTTTTGAATTGAAAACCAACAAAATACATGAAACAAAAATGTCCCTAGCTGAGGTTGGTGTAAAACGGGGTACCATACTAGTCTGCCTATAAGATACCAGAGCTCAGGGATAAATTTCAGTAGAAAAAACCCTGTCTCACTGCTTTTAAAGAATTGAAACATGAAACTATTTTGGAATAAAAACCTCAAATATTTAGATACAAAATACTTAATTCTGGTCTCAAACGATACGACTCACAGATGACGAATCCGTGGTCAAATTCAATTCTGTGGGGCCCGCCCGTTCGGCCGTAAACATGATAACTTTCGAGGGGATTGTCCTAGAGACTTGAGATTTTCAGGTTAAGTTTGGTTCCCGAATGCCGCAGTTGGAATATCGAAAAGAAGGAGATTTCGAAATTCATTGTTTGAATGAAAATTGATATACTGAATATTCATGTAAAATTTCAAGAAGATCGCATCATCAGATCCAAAGAATTTGATTTTTTCCTAAATTATGAACTCTTTCGAATATAAGGAATAGTCAAGATAATAAAAATAATTTAAAGGCTTGGCGGAATTGGCGATCCCTGAACTACAACTCTTTAACCCTAAGAGAAAGACAAAAATTAATTGCACGTCACAGAAACATTAGACGAAAACTCATAGTTCTGTCATCGGCATTGCTTTTTTTGTTCGTCAGTTAAAAGGCAGAATATACATTCGGGCACTTTCAACTTTGGCCATTTTCTCCGTTTCTATTTGAACTATGAACTTCATAAAAACACGTTTGTGCCAGAAATCCAATGGCTTAATCTGATCTTCTTTGGAGAGTTTTCCTCCTGATTTATTACATAAAATGAATTTATGGAAAAAATGATTTATTTTCACATAGAGAATTCCGTTTTTTTCTCGTTTCAAAAATATACATGTATGCATAACATGTCATATATCGCCCACAGATTAATTCAGATGTTGAAAATTATTTCGTGAAATATAAATAATTTAATATTTTGTTGAACGAAGCATCATCATTAATCAATAAATTTTTGGTTGAGTAACCCTTGAATTCTATATGGTGAGATAAAGATCCGAATATACATCACTGGCCCTATTATTCTCATCCACTGAAATAAAACAATTTAGCATATCATATTTCCCATAATTACCATGATGCCGCCAATTATTTTATCGAATTCTAATTACTAACTAACAGTTCTCCGAAATCAAACCATAGAGTGTTGATGATGAGTATTATGAATTATTCAACCCAAAAATATCAATGATCATTCGTAAATGGATATTCTTCTGTGAATAATTCGAATTTCATATACAAACTTTCATCAAATAAATACTATATGAATTGATCTACCTGCGATATATGCTTAGACAAAGGAATCCTTTGTCTAAAGATATATGGCATTTCTTTTGATTTCGAAACAAGAAAACGAGAATAGAAAGGTGGTTGTATTTAGGCAAATGTAAATTAATGTTTTCATAAAAAAGTTGTTCATCTTACAGATCGAGAAAGAAAGCCCTTCAGATTAAACCACTGAATTCTTTTCAAAAAAGAGTTTATAGGGAAAAAATCTGAGAAATGCCCTGAGCAGGTGCTTTGAGCGCTCTTTATTGGTGGAGTAATAATTCTATTACCTCGATATTTTTTTATTTGGGACTTGAGATTCATGCTATATGAATGCAAAATCTCCGCACGATCAGAATTATATTCTAGAAATTATTCAATGAATGAAATATGTAGAAGTCAATAATAAAAAAATTTTAAAATTCTATAGTTCTGATGATGCAATATTCTTGAAATTTTGCACGAAAATTCAGTATATCAATCTTTATTCACAAAATAAATTTCACTCGATTCGGATATCTTGTTATGGAAATATAAAGATTCTTATTTTCAATATTCCAATTGAATTTTCTATGGTTTTGTTGACACTATGATCACATTATTTTACATTAGGCTTATTATAGGCATCTTTCATGTGGCCGCAAAATTTCATTTTGATCAGTTCTGGTTTGCCTGAGATATTGAGGAAGAAAATTTTTGAATGGCTATATTCGTCATCAGGGAGCCAAACCCTATCGTTTGAGACAATTTTCGGCTCAAAATTCGAGAATTACAGATATTTGGGCACAACGATGAGGCACTCCTTTGAGTAGAACAAGCGCTCAAAAAAGGGATAGTGGCCAAAGTTGAAATTCTCATAATGTCAATTTTGGCTTGAAACTCGGAAACAGGAGGAGTTGAAGGCATTCATTTTTTTCATTCTCTTATGACCAAAAAGTTTTAGTTCAGGGATCACCCATTCTGGGCACCCTGTACATCACTTCAGCATTCGAGAAACAGAAGATTAATTCGCTGAAATAACATATTTATTTCGGCCATCCAGGAAAATTGCGTAGGATAATTGGGAAACACACCTGTGTCGAAACCGTTTGAATAATTTAAATAATTCTTAATTTTACGTAATGTTTACCGTTCATCTGAGCTTGGACTGCGAAAATATTCGAAACATACTATCAGGACATGAAATGGAACAAAACAATATGATGACAGTGTCTGATAAATAGGTTTAGTGAAAACATTTCATAACGTCTCAGATTGAGAGTTGTTTTCATACATTTTGTAGGTAGGGTATTAATAATTTTTCTATTACGATCAAGCTGTGTTGTTTTCTGATGAGATAACTACGTATTTATTATGACTAAGGCGTGACGTAGTCCCTGGAATTTCAATCGAGCTTTTTCGTGGAAAACCTGGATGGTGACCAATATTTCCATCGTCCGTTGGTAGGGATCAAGAGAAAGGAAGGTACGTGGAAAAACAAGGAGCAATATTGCGTAACCCACTCGATTTCTGGGTAGGTTGAAGGGAATTAACGATCCTGACTGATTCGTAGGACAATTCTAGAAATAATGTTATGTTTTAATACGAGGCACATGTTGAGTCACGGTTTTTCCACTTATTAAGCTATTTAAATTTTATAAGATCGATCAAAATGTATCATTATTTTTCGATGCTTGGTTCTATTCGAATATTGTAAAAGGTATTTCAAACTGTGCAGTTTTTTTTAATGAATAAAATAAAGATGACGCAATGAATTTGTTTGGGTATTTTGACCATTCAAAAGTGAATGTATGACATTTATAAAAATTTGAGAAGTCCTTAGCAGGAGCTTTTGAGGGATCGTTCTGTGGCGGAGTAATAAAACTATTACCTCAAAATTTTATATGTGACTTGAGGCTGATACCAAATATATAAATGCAAATTCTCAGCACAATCGGAATAATATTCTGGAAATTATTCAAAAATTGAAATCTGAAAAAAATGAATGATCAAAAAAATGCAATTCTATGGTTCTGATGATACAATACTTCCGAAATTCTGTATAAACATTCAGTATGTCAGTCTTGATTCACAAAATAAATTTCACTCGAATCGGTTGTCCTGTTATGGAAATATAGAAATTCTTCTTTTCAATATTCTAATAGAACTTTCTTCGGTTCTGTTAAAACTATGCCCACAAAATTTTAATAAAAATCAGTTTATCATTCTTCATTCACATTTCACTCAAATCGGATATCTTGTCATGGAAATATTAAGATTCTTCTTTTCAATATTCCAATTGATATTTTTATGGTTCTGTTAACATAATGACCACAAAATTTTGCACGAACATTAAGTGTATCAATCTTCATTCATGAAATAAATTTCAATGAAATTGGATATCTTTTTATGGAGAGGAGTTCCTCCTTTTTGATATTGCAATGGAATTTTCTGTGGTTTTGTTCACACTATGGCAACTAAATTTTGCATGGGGCTTATTATTATTGCATCTCGATTGGTTTCGTTTTGTCTGTGACATTGAGGAACAAAAATTTTTAATTGCAATATTTTAAGGAACTGCCTGTACGATTTAGCTGGCAAAGGAATTTATTTGAGGCCTTTAAGAACCGAACTCAACCTGAAAATTTAAAGTTTATAGGACAATCCCTTCGAAAGATATCGTGCTAACGGACGGCCGGCCTCACGGCAGAATTTAATTTGACCATAAATTCGTCATCAGGAAGTCGAAACCTATCGTTTGGGACCATTTTTGGCTGAAAATTCGAAAATTACAAATATTTGAGCAAATCGATACAGCACTCGTTCAACCATAACGAGCGCTCAAAAAGTGAAAAATACAGTCGTAGCGGAAAATATTGATTTGGTTCGTTAGAATGTTGCTGAAACCTCGGAAATGTCCATTAAACTACATTCACAAGTTGCACTTAGTGAGTCCACAACATTAAGTATTTTACAGAAGGATTTAGCATATTACGTTGAAATAATACAGGATATTTTAAAGCAATTAGATCATCTAAATCGTCATTCATTTGTTAATTCCATCAATGAACAACCAAATGATTTTCCTTAAAAAAATCATGTTTTTCGATAAGATCTTTCGTAGTTCAATGAATGATGAAAAGTTGATACATTATATAGTTTTCGCCTCAATTTTCTCAACGTTCTAATTTCCATTTGAACATTTCAAACAAATCGTACATATTGTTTCTCGTATGATATATCAATCGGTAAAAATTGAAAAAAAAATAAAGAAAAGCTTTGGTGAAGCAATAAGATAATTACCTCCAGATTTTATATTAGATTTGAGATGGATACCAAATATATAATTGTAGATTCTCAGCACAATCGGAATTATATTTTGAAAATTATTCAAAAAATTAGATATGTACAAAATGAATTATTACAAAATTAAATTTTATGGTTCTGATGATGCGATCCCTTGAAATTTAGCATGAACATTCAGTTTTGTAGTTTTCATTCTCAAAATGAATTTCACTCGAATCGGAAAATCTGTTATGGAAATATAAGATTCTTCTTTCAATATTCCTGTTGAATATTCCATGGTTTTGTTCACACTATGGCCACAAAATTTTGCATAAGGCTTGTTATCAGCATCTTCCATTTGGCCGTAACATTTCATTCCAATTTGTTTCGTATATTTTCTGGGATATTGAGGAACAAACATTTTTGATGGCCATATTTTATGGAACACCCTGTACGATTTGGCTGGTTAACGAACTGAACCGACCCATTTGGGACCCAAACTCATCCTGAACATTTCAAGTCTCTAGGACGACTCCTTCAAAAGTTATTGTGTTAACGGACAGCCGGACGGCCACACGGATAGAATTGAATTTGACCACGAATTCGTCATCAGGGAGTCTAATCCTATCGTTTGAGACTATTTTCGGATCGAAATTGGAAAATTACAGACATCTGGGCAAAACGATATCGCACTCGTTTAAGTAGAACGAGCGCTCAAAAACGAAATCTTCAAAACCACATCTAGTATGTGACCTGTTCAAAAACGTAAGTTTACATGTCTCTATTCCTGGAGATTTACGATCGTTCAATGCTTACAAAACCTTCATGAATCCAAAAGATCAACTGTCCACTAACTGGTAAACAAAAAATATTATTTCGATAAGATCATTCTGGGAATTGTTTTTCTGAGTTGGAAATAATATTTGTATCGAAACAGAAGTCCCTGGAAGCTACTCACTGCATATTTCATTTCTTTATTCGAATGAGTTACAAAGTGATTTCCAGATACTAAATTTGCATGTGAAAATTCAATATTTTCAATTCAATACATCAATTAGAAACCTCCACTGAGTGTGATGAAATCAAAATAACAAAATTATGCGTTCATTACGCTATCAGTGTTTATTTGCTGAGGGCAATAATGAATTGTAATATTCGGAATATTTCCTTTGGAAATTTCCAAGTAAACAAATTTCACTGTTTTCGTGCTTTTTGCGCGCTAGTCGTTTGCCAGGAAAAAGAGCGTTATCATTCGGCCTAAATGTCTGTAAAATTCAAAATTCGAAACATGGTCCAAACGATTAAACAGAAAATAATATTTTGTTTTGTGACAAACAAGAAAATGTTCCCGAGAAGATCCTAAGGAATTAAACTTCTCAGGTAGAACCTTTCCATATGGATTCCAATGTTTCTGGAGAAATGAAGAAATGAAAATTTGAGTACTGTCCTGATTTAAAGTCAGATGTTTTGAGCGCTTGATTATATTGAATAAACCATCATTCATCTGGAAACATGTGGTTCAATTATACCATGGAGTATACATTTAATTATATTTAAACTCAATCATTATACTTATTTGTGATTTGAGCTTTTGTATTGAAATCTTAATTCTTTCCTTGAACTTTCGAGCTTCGAAGTTGTTTTTTTCCAAAATTATGCTTATGGTTTTTAGAATATTCGAGATTGAGTAATCGTTGACAATGAATTGTCATTCGGTAATGTCACTGGGGCTCATACAGGGTCTCGTCGCCTTCTTGAAAGTTGGTTTTTCCCACCAAACGTCATCTAGTCTCCGACACAGGGTGTTACATAATAGAAGGATTGAGAAATCGAATAATAACCTCTTGTGACACGATAAGAAATACCCCAGGAATATTACAGGAGAGCGTGATAATATGCGAATAAGGGCAGAGGCCTTATTCTTGGAGGAGAGGAAAGTTCCATATTGACTGAGCTTAAGTTGAGTCTCAGATGACGAGCTATGAAAATAAAGGCAAATTTTGGGTATACCTAACGAGTATTTCTATTATTGTTTTTGTTTAGCGAATAACATACAATCGTTCAATAATTTTTTACTCGAAAACTAAGCGATACGAAAACGGTTGAAGATACGAAAAAAAAAGTTTCTAAATTTAACGAAGATATCAAAAATTGATTTTACGCGGATCATTGGCGCACCGCAAAAAAGTTCGAAAGGAAAAAGGAGATATGGCTCCGGAAAAGAAAGCACCCCGTAGATTCTAGTCAAAATATAGGAAGTGCATAATGGAGACTGTTGAAAATAGGTCGCATTCCAAATTTGGACTGAATATCTCGGAAACTGCAGGAGTTATGAAGAAAAACCAATTTTTTTTTGGAAATTTCAACACGTAACGTAGCTTTCACGGACTCATGTTTATATGATCTTTTTTTCTTAAAATTACATTTAGATTCACCCTCTCAAGTTGATGTGACATGCTATTATGTAACACCCTGTACAAAGACATAGGCAGACCAAATTACAGAGGTGATAAAATATGTGTTGCCTGACTAGTATTGTTTTTTATTTTATATCCTCGAATGAACATTCATATGGAGTTATTTTTTGTCGTTTTTTCATGAGATATGCGTTTCATTCGTTTTCCGGAGTTAATATAATAAAGAGAGTTTATATTGATATTGTTTGAATAGTTAATTAGATGAGCCCTGCAGGATCTTTTGGCTGTATTTATTGTTATACCTTAAAGAAATCCATTGGTTCGGTCACCTTACAGGTGAGTACTCTGAGTACCTACCATATTTTTTCTTGTATTATTATATAATGCAATATAACTGATGTATAAACCTTACAGCTGTTCAGATAATAAAAGTGTCAAACTGTACCCTAATTATTGGAGAATTCCCCCGTCTCAGCACATCTTGGCGCCCAACCTAGGCCAATAATGGAGGGTAGAAAAGACTATAATCTACGTAGCACGAAAAAAGAAGTAGAGGGAACCATCGAAGGTGCACAAGGGTTGTCTTCAACTCCAACCCTACCTCAATCAACGGAATCACCGACCAATGAGGGGCAAGCTGCTAATAGATGTCCGGAAAATCGTACCAACAACCACGGAGCAATTTCCAAACGAACCACGGAATGTCATCAAACTCACACACCAGTAACAGAAAGGTATCGTTCAACAAGAAGAATTCTGAATTTAGAACATCCGGAAAAAAGGTACGATGCAGATCCTATAAATTTTTCTCCTAATGAAAATGCTCATTCTGATGATGTTCGTTTTAAACCTCGTCGAAAAAAAGTCAACATTTTTCAGGATGAAATTGTTTATAACACTAAATCATTAAATGAATTAATTACAAAAGTTGTAAGTGAAACCATAAATTCAACTTTACAAAATGTAAAAGGCGATCTAGCCAAAAATACTGATAACAATGATAATTTTCACAATCAATATGCTTCATCTGGAATTGATAATGCTAGTTAAAAAACTTCATTATAATTTAGATTGTAATTTCTTTGAAAATGAAAATAGTAAACAGGATGCATTAACTAATAAAAATCGTGGGCTAAAAAACATCCATTCTCGAGTAGACATAGATCATTCAGACATTGGTAATAGACTATGTGATCAGTCTGGTGGTGTTCAGGCAGCTAACATTCAGAGTGTACCTGAAAATAATAATAACAGTATATTTAAGTTCTAATTCAAACCCACTTCCTAGGCATAGTAATGCTAATGCATTTGTAGATAGTTTTTCGAACTTAAGGTTGAATGAAAGGTTGATAAGCTTGGGTGATCTGGTAGGGTTACTTCCTAATTTTGATGGCGAAGGTTATGTACAGGCATCAAATTTTTTACAAATTCTAGAAAATGGTATTGATTTGAATACAGTTCCTTTTAGTAATGTTAAAATTGTGTTAGGTAAATCGTTTAGAGGTTCAGCAAAGCTTTGGTGGGAAGCATATTCAAATTATTTCAATTCTTATATTCAATTCAAAAATGAATTTTTGGGTCATTTTTGGGATCGAAAGAAGCAATTAAAGATAAAAGAAAAATTAGAAAATAGTGAATACATTTCAGGATCATTTACTGATCATTTCAATTATTGGGTAGGTGCCGCTAAATTTTTGCAACCACCATATAGTCCTGCGGAGCTAATTGATCTGATAGCTCCTCATTTTCCGCCCAATGTTGCCAGTTCACTATTAGGCTGTAACAGCTTTTCGGATGCGGTGTCTCGATTAAGACAAGCTGACAGATACTATAAAAATGAATCAAGCAATTTGCGAAATTTATCAAAGACTGCTCATTCTGAGAACAAAAAAGATTCGTCTGAGGGTGCTCGTTCTGGAAGGTTCATTTCTAACACATCGAACAAAAATTCAGGAAAAAACTATAACATTAAAACAGTGTCAGCCTTGGATACGGAAACCGAGGATCAGGGAAACGGGGATACCCCCCACCATTAAAAGTGGGGGACAACTCATTTTCTATCAGTAACAACCCATTACCGGACTTATTGCTTGAGGAATGTGATTTTGATCATTCACTGAGTGATGATCGATGTCCATTGATACTAATTATTATTATGGTTTTAAATTCGCTGCACTTGTAGACACGGGCAGTAGAGTATGTGCCATCTCTCAAGACACATGGGACCAATTAGGGGAATCACACAGGATAATTCCTCATTTTTCTGTAACAGGAATAAGAGTGGTTGGAGCTTTCAGAACCAAGCTTCAAAAAGTGACTTTTCAGGCACAATTAGATTTCTGTATACAATCGGAGCGATTGAACTTTGAATTTTTGGTTGTGCCTGGTTTAATTCATCCTGTGGTAATTGGTTGTGATCTGTTGCGGTTTTATGGGGTTGATATTCGACTTTCTGAAAATGTCCTAGTATTTAATTTAGTAAATGGAATATTTGAAGTACCCGAAATTGACATTCATCATAATATAGCGACGTCAGAGACGTTAGCACTTTCATCTTTAAAAATTAAATCACTAAACAATTTGAATTTCTCTTCTAGAACTGAGGGGGATTCACTTTGTGATCAACGGTTTTTTCGAGTACTCGAGAAGTGCCATTTATCTTCAGAAAAAAATCCAGAATTTCTTGCGGTGTTGACTTCGTTTCAAACTTCATTTTCGGATATTCCTGGTCGAACTACAGAATACTTTCACGAAATTAAGCTGACCGATACAACAGAATTTTTTGTTAAACCTTATCCAATTCCGGTAGCTCATAGATCCGCTGTTCAACAAACTATAGATAAAATGCTCGAATGGGGGGTCATTGAGAGAGCCTCTCCAGAATATATTTCTCCAATAATGACTTCTATAAAGAAAGATGGGTCAGTAAGAGTCTGTTAAGATGGCAGGCACATAAACAAGGTGATGGAGTCTCAGTTTGAGGTACCCAGGCCTATCGATGAGATCATAAAACTTATGTCAGGAAGAACTGTCATGTCAAGCTCAGATTTAACCCATGGTTACTGGCAGTGTCCACTTGAAGAAAATTCCAAGCAGTACACGGGATTTATGGTGGGTGCGAAAACTTACCAGTTTCGAGTTCTTCCATTTGGAATAAAAAGTGCTACCAGCTCGTTTACTCGTTGTATGGATACTGTGTTGGGTCGTGAATTCGAAGAATTCGTAGTGAGTTACGTTGATGACCTTCTGGTTATGTCAAAAGATGAAGATGAGCATCTGATCCATCTATCTCTTGTTTTTCGTCGTTTAAGTGAGGCTGGTTAACACTGAAACTTGAAAAGTGTAAATTTTTTAGATCTGAAATGCCATACTTGGGATTTATACTCACCAGCAATGGTGTCAAACCTGATCCTAGTAGAATACAGGCAGTAGTGACTATAAAAGACCAACCTGCGTAAAGGAATTGCAAAAATTATTGGGTTCTGTCAATATGATAGAATTTTTACTCCTCGGTTTTCTGAACTTTCTGCTCCTCTGACTACTTTGTTGCACAAACAGGTGAACTGGAGGTGGACCGATGGGGAAGAGGAATCTTTCCTAAAATTGAAGAAAGAATTACAGGATTCGGTGCTTCTTTACTATCCCACCCGAGCTTACCTTGGCATGTTGAGACCGATGCTAGTGATAATGGAGTGGCTGGAATACTGTTTCAGATGGTGGATGGAGACAAAAAGGTAGTTTCTTGTACGTCTCGTCTGTTACTCGAGAGAGAAAAACGCTACAGTGCGTTGAAAAGGAGGTTTTAGCGGCCCTCTGGGTAATTCAAAAATGGAGGATATACCTTCTTGGTAGTAAGTTCATACTATACACTGACTGTAAGGCACTAACCTACATACAAACTTGTCGATTATTGTCACCGAGAGTTACTAGGTGGGCTCTTGCCCTCCAAGAGTTCATTTTTGAACTTAAGTACATTCCTGGAACCGAGAACATTCAGGCTGATGCTCTTTCCCGGTATGCTTGTACACGATTACCCACTCCTACTGATAAGTGCTTCCAAGTGTCAGCTCTCAATCTTTGCAATGATTTTAAGGTCTTACTCAAGGATATTAAGGACTATCAAATGAAGGACCAAAAGCTTTCATCTATCATCAGTGGTCTTTCGGAAAATGTAACCTCGGAGAAAATCCGTACATGTTTCTGGTCAAAGATGGTATACTATATAAAAGGGATAATATAAGTGACAGAGCTTTGCTATGCGTTCCGAAAGAATTAATTCAAAGATTTGTGAGGAGTATCATGCTACTCTGGGACATTTTGGTGTCCACAAGACCTGGCAATTCATGCGCACTGAGAGTGTGGGTATCCAATCTCTATAGAATATAAAAAAATATGTAAAATGTTGTGACATATGTCAACGAGCGAAACATTCATTGTTATCGGATCCTCCCCAAAGTACAATTATTGCTAACGATCGAAATGATATTATCGCTGTTGACTTGTTTGGTCCTTTAATCCGCTCAAGGGGTGGTGCACAGTACCTGGTTGTAATTTTGAACCTTTTCACCAAATATGTCTTATTTCCAGTTAGGAAGGCCACCACACGCGCACTTTTAACAAGGATGGTAAGGGACTACCTTCCAACATATGGACCCGTGAATCGAATCCTTTGTGATAGGGGAACTCAGTTCACTGCGAAAGTTTGGCAGGATGGCTTGAAAAGTGAGAACATGAAGATTGTTTTCACTTCGGTTCGGCATCCACAAGCAAATCCTTCAGAGCGTGTGATGAAGGAACTGGGCAGATTATTTCGCACCTATTGCTCCCAACAACATTCCAGGTGGGCTTATGAAGTTCCTAAGATTCAGGAAATCTTCAATGAAGTTGTTCATGAGTCTACCGAATTCTGCCCACGTGAGTTGCAGTTTGGTACACCTCAGTTAAGGTTGTTACCTGACAATTTGATAATTAAAAATAGAGAAGAACCAAGCTTGGATGTGAAGCTGAGACTGGCATCAATTTGTCTTTCCAAAAGAGCCTCCAAAAGAGCTACTCGTAATCCAGGTAATTTTGATGTAGGGGATCTGGTTCTCTTAAGAGCGAACAATTCATCCTCAGCCATTAGATCGGAGATAAAAAAATTTCTCTTACTGTTCGAAGGACCTTTTAGAATAAAAAAAAAGATTCATGATCACACCTACTTGCTTTCACTACCTAATAGTGATGAAGAACGTGGTATTTTTCATTCTTCTAATTTAAAATTTTATGCATTTCCAACTTATGCTGCTGAAGACTGCTAGACTGATCTATGGTCTCCTTTGCATTAAGTTTGAGGAGCAAGTTGTACAAAGACATAGGCAGACCAAATTACAGAGGTGATAAAATATGTGTTGCCCGACTATGTATTGTTTTATTTTATATCCTCGAATGAACATTCATATGGAGTTATTTTTTGTCGTTTTTTCATGAGATATGCGTTTCATTCGTTTTCCGGAGTTAATATAATAAAGAGAGTTTATATTGCTATTGTTTGAATAGTTAATTAGATGAGCCCTGCAGAATCTTTTGGCTGTATTCATTGTTATACCTTAAAGAAAACCATTGGTTCGGTCACCTTACAGGTGAGTACTCTGAGTACCTACCATATTTTTTCTTGTATTATTATATAATGCAATATAACTGATGTATAAACCTTACAGCTGTTCAGATAATGAAAGTGTCAAACTCTACCCCGTCTCAGCACAACCCTGTAGAACAATTCCAGAGAGAGTTTGAAGTAATCGAGTCGTATTATCAACTTTCGCAAATTCCTAATTATATTTCTGATAAAACTCATATGTAATCAAAAAAATGGGTATTGTTTTTGACGTTTTTCATTTTCTCCTTTCAAAATGTATCATTATTCATTTGATGTGAATAATAAAACAAATTTGAGTTCATCTCATACAAAAAAGACACTCTTTGCATATAGAATGTACTTATACAGGGTGTCCGGTAAACCTTGTACAATATTGAAACAGGTGATAGACCAGCTTATGACTGTTCAGAATATCATAATTTCACCTCAGTTAAAATTATCACCATTTTCGAGATAATGGGCATTTTCTTAATATCTAGAAAATCGCTACCTCACCTTCGTTTTTTGATTTCTTGAAAAATGTATCAAGTTCTGAAAACTGTTTTGTACGTCTGAAAGCATCATTCATCATTAATCTTCAGCAACAAAGATATTTGAATTAGTCTCAATTTGTAGACATAGCACTCAAAAAACGGAGGTGAGGGAGTGATTTTCTAGATATTCAGAAAATGCCCATTATCTCGAAAATGGTGAGGTGAAATTCTGATATTCTGTCATGACCTGGTCTATCACCAGTTTCAATATTGTACAAGGTTTACCGGACACCCTGTATATCTTTTATGTCATTGCAAGTTGTTATGATTGGAAAATGTCCGTATTTTATGATTTGAAGGAAATTGCAATTCAAATGTTTTATTTTTAGTAGGATTAATCGAATTTATCGAACTCAATCAAAATTCATAGAAACTTGGTTGCCTGCAATTCCCGAATACGTGTTCTCAAAAAATACTGGAATTTTTTAACTTTTAAGCAAAGTTTATACAAATTCACCGCATAACGATTATAATATAGTTTATTCAAGAATAAACGATGTGAACGACTTTTAGCTACAGATTTCTAGACATCATAACATATGATTATTCATTCTATATACTATCTGTACTACAGAATTATTCATTCTCTAACGCATCAATGATATTTAAAATGATTCGTCGAAATTTTCAGTTTTCAAAATACAGTTCACATATACCTAAACACTAAGAGAACAGATACTGAAATTCCTTTTAGACATTCATACATAACCCTTTAACGCCGGAAATGTTTCTCTGAATTATTGATTATTTAACTAAAAATATTGAATTTATTGCTTATCCAGGAGTTTTTTTGTCAGACGAGCAAAATCCAAGGTTTTTATGAATAATCACTGTGTTTGTCCAATCGTACGTATCGTCTATGTCATTGCTATCATCATTTTTGAGCGCTTCTTCTACTTAAAAGAATGCTAAATCGTTTTGACCAAATGTCTGTAATTTTCAAATTTTGAGCCGAAAATGGTCTCAAACGATAGGGCTAGACTTCCCAATGAGGAATTCGTGGTCAAATTCATTTATGTCCGTTGGGCCGTCCGTCCGGCCGTTAGCACAATAACTTTCGAAGGGATTGTCCTAGAGACTTGAAATTTTCAGGATGAGTTCGGGTTCCAAATTCAAAATTTTTGTTCCTAAATATCTCAGAAAAAACGAAATCAATCGAAATGGAATGTTACGACCAAATGCAAGATGCTCATAGCAAGCCTCATGCAAAATTCTGTGGCTATAGCGTGAACAAAACTATAGAAAATTCTATTGCATAATTGAAAAAAAAACTTTATATTGTCATAAAAAGATATCCGATTCGAGTGAAATTTTTTTCTAAGTGATCGATATTCTGAATGATCATCCAAAATTTCGTGGCCATAGTATTAACACTACCATGAAAAATTCAATTGAAATATTGAAAAGAAGAATCTTTATATTACCATAACAATATATCCGATTGGAGTAAATTTTCTTCTGATGTGTATAAAGATTGATATACTGGATCTTCATGCAAAATTTTGTGGCCATAGTGGAAACAGAACTATAGAAAATTCAATTGGAATATTGAGAGACGAATCTTTATATTTCCATAACAGAATATCCTATTCGAGTGAAATTTATTTTGAGAATAAAAACTACAATACTAAAAGTTTCATGTTTCATGCAAAATTTCAGGAGAATCGCATCATTAGTACCATGAAATATACTTTTGTGAACTTATACTATTTTTCACATATTTCACTTTCTGAATCATTTTCAGAATATAATTCCGATTGTAACTAGATTCTGCATTTATGTATTTGGTATCAATCTCAAATCCCATATAAAATTTGAGGAAATAGTCTTATTTCTCCACCAAAGAACGAGCGCTCAAAATCTCCTGCTCAGGGTTTTTCCTAAATTTTATTGGTAAATTCAAATTCCTCTAGCCCTTCGACTTGGTAAGGTGACAGAAATTAATTTTTCACTTTATTGTCTTCGATATTTCTTGTTTCTGATTCATGGTCATCATCTTTATTATCAGTAAAATTATTCTTCGGCAGACATTGATGAATTTTTTCTGAATTATACAGGATGTCCCGGGAAGAATGCGACAAAAGGATATCACGAACCAAGTACATCAGGAAGGACTCTCATCAAGAGGTTTTAATAGTTTGAGGGCCTTCGTTTGAAATATACAGGGTGATATTCATCTGGTGGCTAAAATTTCAAAGTTCAATAACTTCTGAACTATTGAACCGAATGATTTCAAATTTGCAAGTTTTTTCACCCTTTACGATTGCTATATTTCAATATTTCAGAAATTGAAGATATCAGATCCGGAATAGAAAACTTTTGGACTTTTTCTATTCTCATGAATATTGGAACACCTTGTAGGTGAACACTATGATTTTATTTCATTTCCGCCACCACAAAGAATCGGTCAATGAGAAAAATTCAAAATCTCTGCTTGGCACGGTCATACAGGGGGATCAAGAAGTGATCAAAAAATATTACCTCAGGAGTGAAATTTCAAAGTTCAATAACTCTTGAATTATTGAACCGAAATATTTGAAATTTGGGAGTTTGGTCACTCTTTATGATTGCCATCTTTCAATATTTCAGAAATTGAATAAATCAGATCCGAACTAGCAAAATTTTGGACTTTTCCTATTTTCATGAATATAGGAACACCCTGTACGTGAACATCATGTTTTTTTTTCATTTTCGTAAAGTCAATTTATGAGATAATTCAAAATCTCTGTTTGGCACGGTAATACAGGGTGATCAAGAAGTGAGCAAAAACATTACCTCATAGGTGAAATTTCAAACTTCAATAACTCTCAAATTACTCGACCGAATGATTTCAATTTTGAAAGTTTTGTCACCCTTCACGATTGCCATCTGTCAATATTTCTGAATTTGAATAAATCAGATCCAGACTAGAAAAATTTCAGACATTCTCAATTTTTGTTGATAGTGTATCACCCTGTACGTGAACATTATGTTTTTTCATTTTAGTAACCATAAAGAATCAATTAATGAGAAAAATTTAAAATCCCTGCTTGGCACGGTGATCAAGAAGTGAGGAAAAAACATTACCTCATAAGTGAAATTTCAAACTTCAATAACTCTCAAATTATTAGACCAAATGATTTCAATTTTGGAAGTTTTGTCACCCTTCACGAATCACGATTGCCATTTGTCAATATTTCTGAATTTGAATAAATCAGGTCCGGACTAGAAAAATTTCAGACATTCTCAATTTTTGTTGATAGTGTATCACCCTGGTCGTGAACATTATGTTTTTATTCATTTAAGTAACCATAAAGAATCAATTGATGAGAAAAAATTAAAATCTCTGCTTGGCACTGTCATACAAAGGGATCTAGGAACATGACTTTATGAGTTAAATTTCATAGATCGATAAATCTTGATTTTATCTGAAGTTACTTCGAATTATTCAGTTTTGTCACTCTTTTCTCATTAATTAATTCTTTGCGGTTACGAAAATGAAATAAAAACATAGTGTTCCATTATTCATGAAAAAAGAAAAAGTCCAAAATTTTTCTATTCCGCATATGATTTATTCAATTTATGAAATATTGAAAGATGAAATGGTGACAAAACTCCCAAATTTGAAATAATTCGGTCAAATAATTCAGGAGTTATTGAACTTTCAAATTTCTTTCATGAGGTAATGTTTTTTGCTCACTTCTTCATCACCTTGTATGGCCGTGTCAAGCGGAGATTCTGAATTTTTCTCATTATTTGGTTCTTTGTGGTTACGAAAATGAAATAAAACTATGGTGTTCACCTACAGGGTGTTTCAATATTCATGAAAATAGAAAAAGTCCAAAATTTTTCCAGTCCGGATCTGATGTATTCAATTTCTGTAATATTGGAAGATGGAAATCGTAAAGGGTGACAAAACTTCCGAATTTGAAATAATTAGTTTGAAAAGTTTGAGAGTTATTGAACTTTGAAATTTCAGCCATAAGATGAATATCACCCTGTATATCCCAAACGAAGGCCGTCAAACTATTAAAACCTCTTGTTACGAGTACAAGTCCTCCTTGATACTCTTGAGTCATGGTTTCTGTTTGTTCGCATTCTTCCCCCCTGTATATAAAATTGAATTCTAAATTTGTTATATTTCAATCAAAAGCTTCACACAATTGTCCTTGCAGAATTGCTATGAATACACAACAGTTTCATGTTCGATACGCAGCACTTAGTTATAATATAATAATAATATCCAGCTAATAACTAAATGCATCTATGGTTCACAAAGCTCAATCTACGAACGCCAAAAAATGCAGCAATTGCATTATTACCATATAATGAAGTTGTATACGACAGTTTCAGCGTTGAACCTTTCGTATGCTATCCAAATATTATTGAATGCATGCTTTCACAATGGTGTGTCAAAGGGATGAGGTAAATCCTCAATCAAGGTTTTTCATATACTGGGTTCCTAGTGAGTCTGTTCCAATGGATTATCCCAACCATTCCGAGAGATACAAATTTAAAATTTTATGTTCTGGAATTAGAGCAAGGATTCTGACTCAAACGAAAATTGAAAGTCACCTCCGGTTGCACCAGAAGTAGCTTTGATTTTTTTATTTCATATACCTAGCACCTTGTATATTTTCTACAATTTTTAATTATACTCAAAATTACCTTTTCAACGAAGTATCAAACTCTGTATTGTTGTTAGTTATCTTGACACCCACACAAATATTGAGGATTGCCAAAGTTACAAAAAACAATATATTCACATGTTTTCATGGACTATCAGTGATTATTGACGTCAAAATCAAGATTTTACAAAATATTGTAGCCTTTTGCAATTATTCCAATCTGAAATTTCAATTGATATTTTTCCATGAAATCGAAATAAAATACAAGTTATAATAGAGCAAGAGCCCGTGAACCCCAGACCTTCGTTATTTTATAAAAGCTGAAAACTTGTCTACGCATGCTCCCAACACAGGTAAGAACGATGGACCATTATGAAGTTCGGGTTACCCTGGCTTTGGCAGGTAAACGGTATTAAAGGGGTGTAAAATACTGATCTAGTTTCGTCATTTTATAAAGTGTGATTTTTTGATATTTGTTTCAGAATATCATTAAAAATCACGTCATTAATTGCCAGACATTTACTATAGTAGCAACCCCTTGCCAGGCACCCTTAATGTTCATTGAATTATATGTAATTCTACTTACGTTATAGTATAAAAGCTGATTTTTTAAATATTATACTTGGGCAATCATAAGATAATGTTTCCTCATTAGCCAGACATTTTTGATAGTGCCAACCCTTTGCCAGACAAGCTTGTAGTTTAGCTACAGGTGCGAGCGCGAGACAGTATTTATGAGTGGGCGCGAGTGAGACGGCATGATTATAATGACTTATGCAAATAAATTTTTTGGTACAGATTTATATAACTAATCATTTAAGTGAATCTCAAAACCATCTGGAGAAAAGACATTCGATGCTATAACTAAATAAAATTGTTAAAAATTTTAATTTATTCTATTAACAATTTAATTTAGTTGTAGCATCGAATGTCTTTTCTTCAGATGTTTTTGAGATTCACTGAAATGATTAGTTATATAAATCTGTACCAAAAAAATTATTTGCATAAGTCTTCATTATGCCGTCTCACTCACACCCACTCATATATAATGTCTCGCGCTCGCACCTGCTGCTAAACTACAAGATTGTCTGGCAAATTGTTGCCACTATCAAAAATGTCTGGCTAATGAGAAAACATTATCTAATTATTACCCAAGTATTATATATAAAAATCAGCTTTTATACTATAACGTAAGTAGAATTACATATAATTTAATGAACATTAAGGGCGTCTGGCAAGGGGTTGCCACTATAGTAAGTGTCTGGCAATTAATGACGTGATTTTTAATGATATTCTGAAGGTAATATCAAAAAATCACAGTTTATAAAATGACGAAACTAGATCAGTATTTTACACCCCATTAATACCGTTTACCTGCCAAAGCCAGGGTAACCCGAACTTCATAATGGTCCATCGTTCTTACCTGTGTTGGGAGCAGGCGTAGACAAGTTTTCAGCTTTTATAAAATAACGAAGCGAGGGGTAAACATCTAACCTAAATGTTGTACACCATAAATCCTTTCCAATGAATAAATCCCCGTAAATTCTCATAAATCCGCAACTATTTCCTAAATCCCCGTGATTTCTCATAATTCATCAACTTTTACCTTAAATCCCCGATAAATCCTCATCAACCCCTATAAATCCTCATAAATCCTTGTAAATCACCGTAATTTACCAATTATACAGGGTGTCCCAAAACTCGACGTCAACCCGAAACCGGGTGAAAGGGCAAGTAATGCTGGTTGTCAGGAAGATATAAAAAAAGATCTAAGTTGCATGGTTTTAAAATGATAGGCATTTAAAAAAAACACAGAAAATTCCACACCCCGTTACAGTCTTTTCACTCCTGTTACCACAAATATCAACTTTTCCAACTTTTTTTTTTGCTCTGTAAACCTGAATAATGCTTGTCTAAACTGTAATCAAAATTTTGATACCAGCTGCTCTAGGTTTCATGAAAATAGGGTTAACTTATCAGAAAAAAAATTCAGAATAAACAACTGACTGTATTGAAAGAAATATGTAAAAATTTCCAGACAAAACTTCTACGGAGAAATTTCTCTGGAAATTTTTTTTTTCTGGAAACAATTTTTTCCCGGAAGATGGATCGGACGTTCTGGTCCAATCTCGGGGACCGGACTATTGGACTTTTTTTACTAGGAAGCAGTTAAAGAAAAAGTGTATTCATAGGCAATCGAGAGCGAATTTGAACTACGGTAGCTACAATTTAACAAGAATTATACCATTTGGAATCCTCACTAAATGCGCCAACTTTCGACAAAACATGCCAAACTTGCGTAGTACATTTTTTTTCAATACAGTCAGTTGAAACTAGGCAACTGTTTATTTGATTTTTTTCTAAGAAAAAGAAGAAGTTAGCCCTATTTTTATGAAACCTAAAACAGCTGGTATCAAAATTTTGATTACAGTTTAGACAAGCATAATTCAGGATTACACAGCAAAAAAAAAGTTGGAAAAAGTTGATATTTGTGGCAACAGGAGTGAAAAGACTGTCACGGGGTGTGGAATTTTCTGTGTTTTTTAAATGACTATTATTTTGAAATCATGCAACTTCAATTTTTTTAAATCTTTCTGACAACCAGCATTATTTGCCTTTTCACCCGGTCCCGGGTTGACGTCGAGTTTTAGGACACCATACTTAAAAATTATTGTTTCATCGGGTATTACATACGGTGACATTTCAATTATTTTGTGGATATCCATATGTGATTTGTGAAATACATGTCGGGTTGTTAATAATTGAAATTTTTATTTTCGAAAAAATTCATTGATGAAAACTGAATAGTAATTCGGTAATAGGTGTTACATAATATAAGAATGATATGACAATAACGTGAAAATATATCAACAAGATTCTTTTTTATTAACGCAAGCTTCATCAATTTTCGTTAACATTGTTTCCTCGATCTCATAAATATTATTTTCATTGGCTTTCATCGCTATAGGTCCAAAAAATATATAGTCTGTTTCTACGACTGCATTCTCTAACAAACCAACCTTCGTCGTAATAAACCGCATAGAAGTTATTTTTTGCTGTGTGAAAATTAAGCGATGAACTGGGAACATGCTGTCTTTTTTCTCAATTACCACTCCAGTCTCTTCATTTGTGACAATATGGTCTGAAACTTTCTGACGTATCGGAGATTGATTTCTTTCGTGGAACTCTGTATTTTCTTTTCCACTCGTTTTGACTGCTAATCAACGATTCAGGTTCTTTGTTTTTTTTGAACACTTAGTGATGAATCTGTTTAGTCTGTCTGTACTGACGCCATTCTTAGTTTCCTCCAGAAGCCAGCAGAGGCATGGGCGTACCCAGGTAGGGGCAGAGGGGCAGCTGCCCCCTCCTAGAAGCTAAAATAAACGTCAATTTTCGTGGCAAGTGGGAATAAAAAATATACCCGACCGACCATCTTCTCGAAACAGGAATGAGCTGCCCCCCCTAGCTGAAATCCTGGGAGCAGAGGGAGGATTTTGTTTTCGTTGTGTTAAAAATCTATCGACCCACCTTAATTTTTACTATCAACAACATTATTTCATCAATATCACTATAGAAAAGAATTTAAGTTACTATATACTACACCAGCAAGTTTTAATTGTAGGTTAGAATCGAACACACCATGCGCATGCGCAACTCAATAATTGGAAGTGGGGATAACTCCCTGGTGAATCCCCGGTAAATCCCTGGTAAATCCCCGATAAATCCTTGATAAATCCCCATAAATCCTCTAAATCCCAAGGAAATCATCAATAAATCCCCGTAAATCCTCTTGTTCTTGTAAATCCTTAGTAAATCCCTGTAAATCCTCTAGGCTGTACACCAAAATCCCCAGATATTTACCCCTCGTAACGAAGGTCTGGCGTTCACGGGCTCTTAGACTATAATACAACACTGAAAAAGAAATTTCGAGTAGAAATCAGAAATTGCCAAGAATTTACAAGGTGCTATATGAAATAAAAAAATCTGTACCTCTTCCGATCAAAGTGCCTTTCAATTTCTGTTTTTCTCGAATGAAGATTTACTGAACTTATTGGAGAACATAAAATTTTCAAATTTGTATCTTGTAATCGAAATGGCTGAGATAATCAATCCATTGGAACAGACTTACTAGGACACCCTGTATATGACAAGATATGAATATTAACGATTGTCTAAAAGCTCAGTGATTGTTCTTGCTATAACCGAATTAGCAAACTATGAAGCAGTTACCACTTCAACGAAGCTACCACAAATAAAAGAATGTAAAAAACATTATGCCACGGTAAAAGACAAGCACCAAATAAGGGTTGCTGAAATCTGGAAAACATAGTGAATGACCATAGAAATTGAACCCCAATCCAAATTTTGAATTTCCAGGATTATGACCATACTAAGTGATATACAGATGCTCTCATTGGATTAACCTCAAGCCAAATACACTGACCGGCAAAATATTCCATCCACTCAAAAATCGATGAAGTTTGTTAATTCATAAATATGTTATTTCATATCCGGTTCAAATGAATTCAATTGTAGGTATGTTTATCCTTAATCAACCACCAAGTTTGGTATTCAATAAGACTTGTCGTACGTTATTTTATACAGGTTGAAACAAAATCTGTTTTTTCACCCTCACTTTAGAACTACCCTGGTGTGCTCCCGTTGTTTCATCGTTCGATTTCTTGTTTCATCATCAAGACACATCTTCTCTTGACAATATAATTCTTTATTTATAACAATAGCTCAATTCTTGTCGAAGATACAGGGTTTTAAGTAAAACAATAAATTTCGCTAAGGCTTCAACAGTACTTCAACAACTTCCACCTAAAATTCTGACCTAATGAAAACAAAGTGAAAAAAAATCAAATACATAACTCGTTTTCCACTCAGACGAAGACAACAGTTGCTATTCGTCTCACCATGTCCTCATTAAGGTTTTGAATCAATTAGATCATCACTGAGCTGAAGCAAATTTTCAGGAGTTGATGGTACGCGAGATCGAATTTTCCTCCCAAGAGCATCCAAACATACCCAATTGGGTTCAAATCTGGTCTTAGGGCAGGCCATTTGAATGCTTGGATATCAACCTCTACTAAATACTCCTTAGCAATCCTAGCCACATGCGGTTGGTGCGGTCGGGCATACCGAACAACATGTCGCGCTGAAACTTCTATTGTTTTATGTTTTTACTCAGTTTTCAGTTTATTTTCTTAACGCTTGGATTTAAGGTTAAATTTGTCAAAATACTTTCATAGCCATAGCGATATTGTGGAGTTTAATGTTGAACTGAAAACCCTGTATCTTCAACAAAAATTGAGCTATTGATATGAATGAAGAATTAAATTGTCAAGAGATGTGTCTTGATGATGAAATAATAAATCACACCGTGAAATAACTGAAACACGCCAGGGGTGGTTCTTAAGTTAGGTTGAAAAAACAGATTTTGTTTCACCCAGTATAAAATGACGAATGCCGTGTTTTCATGAAATTCAAAACTGGTGATTGGTTAAGAATGACTATACCTGCAATTGAAGGAAAAATTCAATAGAATCGGACTTGACATAACATATTATGAATCACCAAACTTAATCGTTTTTTTGAGTGGATCGATTATTTTGCCGGTGAGTGTACAAGCCAAGAGGATAATTGCACCATCTATAGAGAATCCTCAACGAGCTCTATATCTTTGCCAAAAAACGAGTCATTTATGCTTACTAGGCTTTCCACAGGTCATTGTATAATATTACCTACACGAAATCAGTAAGGAAAGTTGAGATATCTTAAGGTTATGTTCTTCAACCACAAAAATCACTGAAAACATATTTCGCCAAAGCAAGATGCTTGAAGGTAGGTACTCTTATTTTTTAGCGCTCGTTCTACTTAAACGAGTGCTATATCGTTTTGCCCAAATGTCTGTTATTTTCGAATTTGAGCCGATAATGGTCTCAAACGATAGAGTAAGACTCCCTGATGACGAATTCGTGGCCAAATTCAATTCTGTTCATGATGCCGTCCGATATCACAATAACTTTCGAAGGGTAGTCCTAGAGACTTGAAATTTTCAGGGTGGGTTCGGTTCCCAAATGGCTTGGTTGAGTTCGTTAAGCAGCCAAATCGTACAGGGTGTTCCACAAAATATGGCCATTCGAATTTTTGTTCCTCAATATCTCAGACAAAACGAAACCCATCGAAATGCAAAATTTTGTGAACATAGTGTCAACAGAACCATAGAAAATCCAATTGAAATATTGAAAAGAAGAAACCCTATATTTCCATAACAGAATAACCGATTCAAGTGAAATTTATTTTGTGAATGAAAACTGATATACTGAATGTTCAGGATAAATTTCAAGAGGATCGCATCATCAAAACCATAGAAATTAATTTTTGTAATTATTTATTTTTTAAATATGATTGTGCTGAGATATAATATTCTGAGATGATAGTCTTATTTCTCCACCAAAGAACGAGTGCTCAAAAGCCCCTACTCAGGGCTTTTCTTGAATTTTCAATTCAATTCAAATTCCTTACAATTGAAATATTGAGTTAAGTACCACTTGAATTGGGCTTATGAAGTATTTGCGAAATTAGAAATGACAAACGATTATATTATGAATTCAAATCTGATTTAAATTATTTTTGTGATTAGTGAGAATTGTAACGGTTTCCTCAGATTATAATCAGGTGAGGCATACATATCATTGTTGCAATCATATTGTGTTATCAGTTATCACAGAAATTATTGATGAAATAACCAAGCGTGCTTTAAATATAGGTAAGTCTACAAACGAACGAACGAATTCAAATGAATGTTTCACTGGAAAAATTGAAACCTTTCATAAAAAAACAGAATCAAAAATGTCGCAAATATTCAGTCCCTACCTTGGTGCGACATCTATTGTATTGACTTGGAAGGAGAGAGCCCGCAATGAAATCCTTAGTGCTTTCTGCATTATCAACCGAGATAGTTACCATTTCCAATTTGGAGTTTCCTCCATTTTGATATAGAGTTTGTTCCATTCGAGAGCAAGTCGTTTGAGGCAACATACAACAGAATGGGCTCTTGATGGAAACTATATCTTGTTTATCTGGATGAATATCACAACACATTCTGATGGAATGTGAATAAATGAAAAAAGGTAAAGATTTCTTATCTATTTATGGTTCGTTTTATTCATTTGCAGATAGGGGGAAAGATCTTCTGGTAAGAATGTCCTTGAAAAACATTGGAAACCAAAGACATGGAACAAAGTAAAAAAGGAGCACTCTGAATAAGTCTTCCAGAAACGAATCATTGCAAAAAGTTCCTTCGGCACTTCAAAATTGCAAGTTCCAAAAAATTAAGGGTTTTCCAATAAGAGGTGTTATTTTGAATAGCCCGCTATTTCGGCAGATGTCACGTATGAAGCCGTCATTTTTAGACATTTGACAAGTAGAAACTACGCCATTAATAAAAGTCGAGCAATACACGCTTCAAGAACGCATTGCAATTATTAAAATTTACTTCAAAAATGGTGAAAATTTGGCGGAGACGGTTAGTAAAACTCGAAACGTTTTTGGGTCGTCGTGAAGCACCTTTTCGGACCGTAATAAAAAAATTGGTGGAAAAATTCGAGCTGTTGGGACAAGTTAGTGATGTGAAGAATGGAACCCGTGCACGTAGCCCAAGAACAGCCGAGAATATTGCTGCTGTAGCCGAAAGTGTTGAAGAAAACCTAGGTTTGTCCATTCCTCGTCGTTCTTTGGAATTAAGCATTCCACAAACGTCATTACACCGTTTCTTGCATAAAGATTTGGGTCTTAAGGATTATAAAGTTCAGTTAACACAAGAACTCAAGCCGGATGATCATCAACAACGTCGTATCTTTGCTGATTGGGTCGTTAAAATGCATTAGAATGATCCGAAATTCAATCGAAAAATCATCTTAGTGATGAGGCCCATTTCCATTTCGGTGGCTTCGTCAACAAGCAAAATTGTCGCATGGGGCTCGGATAACCCAAGAGTTATCGTTGAAAAGCCTTTCTATCCTGAACATGTGACTGTTTGGTGCGGTTTATGGTCCGGCGGAGTCATTAGACCTCACATTTTCGAAAATGGGGCTGGAGCAACAGTTACCGTGAATGGATTGCGCTATCGAGAGATGATTAATGATTTTTCATGGCCGAAATTGGATGTATTGATCTGGACAACGTTAACTTTCAACAAGACTTCTTGTTTTGAGGCCACGTGAAAGAGAAGGTCTACGCCAATAGCTCAGCGTCGATTCAAGACCTCAAAAATGGAATTCGTGAATCTACCGAGGACATAGGGCAGTCACTTTGCGATTCGGTTATAGAAAATTTCATTAGAAGCATATGGTCCTGTAAGCGTTGTCGTGGTGGTCATTTGCCTGATGTTATTTTCCACTATTAACGGCATAGCTTCTTCTTTATAATGAGATAAACATCCGATCATTTATATTGAAAAATGGCATTTTTCTTTGAATACCAAAATAACACCTCTTATCGGAAAACCCTTTATTTGGATCTCTGCAAAAATAATAGCGTTTTTCATTGGGAGAACTGTTGCGCACCAGTGCAACCTGAGTGCAATTATTTTTGGACTTTGCAATTTTGAAGTTCCGAAGGAACATTTCGCAGTGATTAATTCCTGAAAGATTTATCCAGAGTGCTTCTTTTTTACTTTGTTCCATCTCTTTTATTTCCAATGTTTTTCTAGGACATTCTTACCAGAAGCTATTCTTCTGCAAATGAATAAGGCGAACCATAAATGGATACGAAATTTGTACCTTTTTTCATTTATTCACCCCTCATCAGAATCTGTTGTGATATTCATCCAGATAAACAAGATATAGTTTCCATCAAATGCCCAATCTGTTGTGTGTTGCCTCAAATGACTTTATCTCGAATGAAAGAAACTCTATCTCAAAATGGAGGAAACTCCAAATTTGAAATGGGGCTATCTCGGTTGATAATGCAGAAAGTACTTCATTGGATTTCATTGCGGCGCTCTCCTTCCAAGTCAATACAATAGATGTCGCACCAAGGTAGTGAATTTGCTGTGCGTTGACTGAACTCAAGCTGAGTGCAAATTTTCCTTGCATTTTATAGTTCTTTGTACCATCGAGCACATCAAAAAATTGCAGTCAGGTCGCACTGGTGGTCACCAGTTCTCCCAATGGAAAACGCTATTATTTTTGCGATCGATTTTTGAGATCCAAATATATGTTCGACGACAATGTCCTGTTACAAAGACGCTATGACTTACGCCTCCTCAACGTCTTTCTAACAGGACATTGCCGTGTTGGGAAGCATGTGATGAGAACTTGGCTTAGCAGGAAACGACGAGTACCTATAGATTCTGGGGGAAGAGAAAACTTCTGTTAACTTAGAACTTAGTTTCATAATGCCCCTCCACTGCAAGTCTGCGCTCTTGGACAGAAGAATTATTGGAAAAATGCGGGTTGGGCCTCTTTAAAGCCCTCTCGAGTACTGGCGTTCATTGAAACACTGATACGAAAGGGCGAGCTGTAGCCTAGTTGTGAAAATATTTTTGATGGGGGACAACATGAAATTCGCTCGAAACATATTACATTCCTCGGAGCTGTAACTATCGCCCCTAAATTTTTAAATGCCAGCATATGAGGAGTGATACCTCATTGAAGAGGTACATCTTTCAAAGATTCTGCTTTACTTGTTTTGGTTTTGTTCTTCGAGTGATCCCAGCAGGCTGTGAAAAAAGTTGAGGTGCCGAGTCTTGTTGAAATATTAAGTTCTATTAACCCTGCAACCGACACGTGTGGGGTTGACAAACCCCAGCCGTAGAAAATATCTTGCAACTTTTCAAAATTGGCGTTTGGAAGTGGGAGAATAACCATATCGAATCAGTAATCTTTTGACGTGTTTTTGTATAGTAGCTGTATAAAAAATTTGTTCGACCAAGGGTGTAAGAAATTTCGCAAAAAATGTTCACTTCAGGACTCGCAAACCTATTCTGATAATCATATGATAAGTGACAGTATTTTCGCAACTACGTTACAGCTCGTTTTTCAGTTTCTGAGCTTCAAGGAACTACAATTTCTGAGGAGCTTCAAAGAGGCTATATCAGCGTTGTTCGAATAATTCTCCTGTTCTAGACATTCTTTCTAGGAAAAAATGTATTCGTCGATTTCTGAGACTAGGAATTTTATCCATGGAGTATATAAGGATGAAGTGATGATATAAAATAGAATTGCTGTGATTTGTTGTCATTCAAACAGTTGCATTGTTGAATTGAATATTTTGAGTGAAGGAAAATGTATACTTCGAAAACAAATATTGATGAAATTTTTATGTTTGATAAAGAAGAAAATATTGTCCGAATGAGGGATCACTTGCCCCAAAAAAATATAGGGGAGAGGGTCACAGATTTGTAGGATGAAATGTGTACAAATTTGTACATGCAATGCAAGTAGCATTGAATGAAGGATAATAAAGGATATATTTATGTTCTGTGGGATAATCCTAATGTTCAAGTCGTTTCTGAGAATTTCTAGTTACATCTAGCGAATATGATATTCAATTGATTAAATACATATAAGAATTCTACGTATAATGGCATGATTAAAGGAAAACAATGATAATGGCAACTGTGAAAATTGCATAAGGTTCCTATCCCTATACAATGCAACTAACTAGCCTGCTTGGTTAGATGGCGCCACGCATGACTTTCGCAATCAAATCTTATCAGTGTTCCAACCCATGTACGAGAAAATTCAGCTGTTACTAATCCCGGCTAATTTGAAATTCGAATTTTCATAGATTAATATTTCAAACATGTTGGAACTTACAGAAAAGGAAGGTATATACAAACCTTTTATCAACTTATTTTCCATAACTCATTTATTAACGGTCAGCTCAGCTTGATATATTATTTTCACTTCACCACACTAACTTCAGCTGATTTTTCTCTTGTGAATTAGTTTCTTCAATTTGGTGATCTTGAATTGAATCAAGTAATCAGGAGAAACGCTGTAGGTAAGATTACCAGATTAGAAAGCAACCTTGACTCTTGAGCATTAAATTAGGTAACAATGATTAATAATTACTGCTCTCAATGTTTATCAGCCTTCCATTCAGGTAGCATTGTTAAATCGTTATGATTAAGTCAACTATAACAGTTTGAGTGGATATGTAGGAGTCTAGATCTCTAGGAATAGGGGAAAACCCGGATAGATGCCCCACTTTTTGAATTTGCCTCATAGTTTTGAGAATATTGATTTTATATGTGTAATTTCTATGTGTGTAGGAAGTCCCATTATTTGATTTGAAAAACTCAGTTTTTTTCCTGATATAGCAATCCCAAATTTCACAAAAATTAGATTTTTGTAGAACCCTTTTTCTGAGGATAGATGCCTACAAGTATGGATAGTTGCCCCACTATAAAAATACTGGGAGGGATAAATGCCCTTCATACTGTGTGAACCAAAAACCCAACTAAATACAATGAGATTTTCTATGCTTAAAACAGCAACTTTTTCTATGCAACAAAGATCGAATAAAGGACAATTGTGCATTTTCAATTGAATTTCAGAAGCATATATTAAACGAAAAGTTGAATTCTTCATATTACATAAAGCATTCATGATAAATTAATGAAATAATAAGTCTCAACAAAAATGATCAGGATCGAGTTTAAAATCAAAATAACACAATGAATCGAAAATCTGCTAAGAAGATAAGTATTAGTTTAGATGTCCTAAGGGGCACCTATACCTCAAAAAATCAGGGCATCTATCCTTCTCGATAGGGATAGATGCCCATGACTTTTTTTAATAAATTAAAAAAAAACAAAAAATATTTGTACTCAGATGTACACTCAATGAAACACTGTATTAACGTAATAAAAAAAATTACTGAATTTATTACCACTTCGGCAAATACCTACCTCTAAAAGTTTGGCATGTTTGTGAAGTTCGCTGCTGAGATGATCGCACACAATAGCGAAAAACGGCTTCACTTTACAATAACCCTTACACCAGGGTGACTGTAGCAGCTACTTATAAAATTAATTTTTTGATACGTGTTTCGGAACTTAGGTATTTTGAAAATGGGGCATCTATCCAACTGAGGCATCTATCCGGGTTTTACCCTACCGTTTGTGCGAGCAAGCACAAGCAGTGATATAGTGACTTCAAAGTATTTTAGGTGCAGAGTTCATATAGATAGATTAATTCTAGAGTCATAATAAACAAACTTTTGGTTTGTGAAGGAATGACATGAATAATTGGAATTTTCAGGGTAAAAGTGTTTCCGAGTAATAATTCCATTTCCCAGATATTTTTTAATCCCGAAATTCGATTTTATAACAACCTGCTCAATAACGATAGACTTGTTTCGAAATTTCGAATTATTTCAGTACGGAAAATTGAAAAAAAAAATTGTTTTTCCAAAACTCCAATTCTTCAGAAAGTGTTCGAAGTATATTGCTGTACATAAAGAATACCTATACATGAAATGATGTAAACAAAAGTTCAACCCTCCAAGTTGTTTGCAAGAAGAAACTTAAAATGTTGTATAGGACTTGAGTTTGATCCTCTTGAACTTGTGCATGAACATTCAGTATATAAAGCTTCATTTACAAAATGAATTTCACTTCAATCGAATATCTTCTTATGTAAATCAAGAGATTCTTCATGTAAATATTCAAATTGAATTTTCTATTTTTCATATAATGCCATTCTCTTGAAATTTTGCATGAACATTCAGTATATCAATCTCCATTCACAAAATAAATTCCTTTCGAATCGAATATCTTGTTATAAAATTATAAAGATTCTTCTTTTCAATATTCCAATTGAATTTTTTATGGTTCTGTTAATACTATGGCCTCAAATTTCCATGAGGCTTATTAAGAATATCTTGTATGTGGCCGCAAAATTTCAATTCTGTTGGTTTCGTTTTGTATGAGATAATTATTGAGGAACAAAAATTTCGAATGGCCATATTTTATGGAACATCCTGTACGATTTGGCTGGCTAACGAACTTAGCTGCGAGATTGGGGGACCGAACTCACCCTGAAAATCTTCAGCACAATCTCATAGAAAGTTATCGTGCTCACGGCCGGACGGCCCCACGGCGAAAGTTATTGTGCTAAGGGAAGGCTTCACGAACAGAATTCAATTTGACCATGAATTCGTCATCAGGGGTCGAACCCTATTATTTGAGACCATTCTCGGCCCAAAATTCTAAAACTACAAACATTTTGGCTAAACGATATAGCACTCGTTTATATGGAACGAGCGCTCAAAAATGGATGTGATATGAAATATAGTGTCTTTGTATTCCATAAAAAATATGCAGAAAATAATAATTATTGCTATTATTTGCAATAAATGGGTCAACATCATTTAAAACCCCTCTAAACAATTTTTGTCGTATTTTCAAGTATAGTATAATTTGAATACTACACCTGCATTATTTCATATACTCAACGAAATTTTGAAAATCAATGCTAGGGGATATATGTATTCTTTATTCATCAAATTTAAAGACTCACAGATTTTTTCGTCGGAAAAATATTCGTTTCGTTTTATGAAATTTAATATATTCCATATCGAAAACCTGAAAGTTTTTCGATGTTATAAATGCTGATGTATTTCATTTCAACGATATTTCTCATAAAGGTATCAGTAACTTTTAATCCAGGTGTGAAACAGGCCCTCGGATTCAAACATCCATAGCGATGGAGTACCTTTATAAACAGAAATACGCTTTTGAAACATAAACTGAATGCGGTACAACGTAATGCTCAATACATTGAATACGATGGCGACATTCGCAATCAATTTCAAGTCAAAATTCAAAAAGCGCAAGAAACCTGAAAGATGGAATAATAGTGCTATAAAACGAGCGTGCAAAAACGTATCCAAGTTATCAAGGAAGGAATTTGCTGTTACCAATTCCTCTTTGTACACGACAAGCTATATTATTTTATTTCTACAATGTTTCAAGTTAAGCCTTATATCCCTCTATATGTGAACTGCTTTATTTTTATTGCCAATTAAACTGCCCTTTCCATAATGGCCGAAATAAATAGACTCCAGAAAGTTGAAAGTTCTGTGTCCACTGCTGTGAAATCTGTTGGGATAATCGATGAGGGTTCAATGATGAGATGGAAAAATGTGAGCATTTCTGCAATCAACACATAGTTGTTAATTTTTAATTTTGTTGTTGAATAATTTTCCAACAAAGTGAAGAGAGGTAGGGCGTGTTTAATAATGATTGAACGAGAATGTTTTGATATCTAGTTAGTCTGGACCAGATCTATGTATAAACAAAATATATATACCATAGCAACGAACCGTAATTTATGAGAAGTGTAAGAGTAAAGTTTTACGTCAAAAAAATTAAAAAAAGGTCTGAGAAGGATCTTTTGAAGGCTCGTTCTTTGGTGGAGCGATAAGACTATTACCTTAAAATTTTATATGAGACTTGAATATATAAATGCAGATACTCAATACAATCGAAATAATATTCTGTGAATGGGAAAAGAATGAAGAATTAAAGAAATCGAATTCTATGGTTCTGATGATTCTCTTGAAATTATGCTGGAACATTCAGTAAATCAGTCTTGATTCACAAAATAAATTTCGCTCGAATCGGTTATCCTGTAATGGAAATTTAGAGATTCTTTCTTTCAATTTTGCAGTTAAATTTTATATGGGCCTATTAACACTAGGTACTGCCACAAAATTTTGCATGGAAATTCATTATATCAGTCTTCATTCACAAAAAAAATCAATCGAATCGGATATGCTGTTATGGAAATATAAAGATTCTTCTCTTCAATATTCCAATTGATTTTCTATAGTTCTGTTAACACTATGGCCACAAAATTCACATTCAGTGTATCAATCTTCATTAATGAATCGCGTTTGATCTGTGTTGGATTTAAAAACGATGTAGATTTCTTAAACCGAATTGTAACTAAACTTGAGACATTTCTACGATCCAGAAACAAAGCAACCATCGATAGAATGGCAACACTAGGCTCTGGTTCTCCAAGTGCTGAGAAGATTTGTGTCCAAAACTCTACTAGAAAAGTTCTAGCTTCAGTTTTTTGGGATTGCCATAGAGTAATCATGATCAATATTTTGGATAAGGGTAGAAAAATAACTGGAGATTACTATTCGATATTCATCATCAATAATTTGACGTCAACAAACACATTTACTTAATTTCTGAATGTTGACCAGAAAATTGTCTATAATGAGACAGATAGCTCGATTACTATTTTCTTCGGAATGTGAATTTCTGTTAACCATCAGAGGAAATAAATCTTAAAAAATGTCAACTTTTTCAGTAAAAATAAGGTTGGGTCTGCTGACCATAATCGGATCTTTTTGATCCAAACAAATCCTTGTCGATGTCGCAGGACTCTGCCAGAAAATGAGCAATTTCGTACAGTCGCAATTTCAGTGAAAAATTATGTTGTTATGTTAGGAACTGAGGATGATGTACTTTGAGATAATCAAAATATGTAACAAGGCAAGACGCTGTGACATTAACAATCCATTTGTCTCTTCTGAGCTGGATCTCATCATTTGAGCCCAAATTGTATGAGATCAAAAGACCGTCGATGGGATTTTCAGTAATTGATATAAAAGCTGCTTCTATAAATTTTCTACGTAACAGTTTTTCCTTCTTCGATGATAGGTAAGCTTCACACCATAAAATATCACAGTCTCCAATCAGACCATGTTGGACAAACTTTGACTTGTCAGTAACTTCCTGTTGAGCAGGGTTCTTATGTTCGTTCAGTTGTTTTGTTTGGAACTGAGGTTTACCCCACTAGCCGAAATTATTACTTTTCTGGAACTGAGGATAGTGTACTTTGTGATCATCAAAGTATGTGACAAGGCCAAACGCTATGACCTTAACAAAATATTGGTTATTTTCTAACTGTTACACGTAACAGAGAGCCATCCAAATTATGCAGGCATACGATTTTTCAACAAACTTCCAAATAATATGAAGAAATGCACACATATGGGCTCATTCAAGAGGATGGTCAAGAATTTACTGGTCGAGATGGAACCATACTGTGTTGGAGACTATTTTGCTGGATAGTCCAAATGTTTATTGACGATATTTCATCTTATGCTCATGAACTGTATTATTTTTGTGAGACATACCTTGAAATAAATTTTATTATTATTATTATCGACTTGAGCCTATAAGCGTAGAAGAGGTGTGATTTTTCACACCCCCTAGCGATCGGCTATCACACTCCCTACTAAGGGGAACATTCACTCATCCCGGATAGCAAGTATTAGGGGGATTGAGCTCTGAGGTCTTCGGTGTTCTTCTTCTCCTGGGTCCTGAGTTGTTCGTCCTTCTTTGCTTGGTCCTGGATCTCTCGGTTGACGTCGTGGTAGTTGGTTTTGCAATGTTTCCCTCCATGGTTGTTCCTGGTGTCCATCGTGACCTACAAACTTCCTTACCGTTCTAGCAGTACCAAGAAGCACTGCTTTTTGCATTACTTTAAAAAGGTTTTCATCCAAATCTAGCTCCTTGAGGTTGGACTTGAGGCTCTTAGGAATAATTCCTGTGGTTGATATGAGAATCGGAATGGTTCTGGTACTAGACATTCCCCACTGCCTTTTGATCTGAAGTTCAAGCTCTCGATATTTCGATATTTTTTCAGCATATTTTTGACGTAGATTGTTGTTATTTGGGATGGCTACGTCTATAAGTATTGCTTTCTTCTCTTTTTTCTTCAATAGAATTATGTCTGGCCTGTTATTAGCAACTGTTAAATTGGTAAGTACGGTGCGATCCCAGTATAGCCTGTAATGGTGGTTCTCCAGTATAACTTCAGGCTGATACTTATAATATGGAATTGGTTCGGATTGCAGCATCTTCAGTTGGATGGCGAGTTCCTGATGGAGTATTTTACAAACTGCATCATGTCGACTCTTATATTCATTTCCAGCAAACATTTGGCAGCCTCCTGTAATATGTTGGATTGTTTCTGATGTTTGGCATCCGTAGCGGCATTTATCGTCTGTGAGGCTTCTATCCTTCATGATATATTTCTGATAGTTTTTGGTTTGCACTACTTGGTCTTGAATGGCAAGGAGAAAACCTTCTGTTTCAGGAAACAATCTTCCAGAAGTCAGCCAGTAGTTCGACGCAGGAATGTCGACATGTTCCTGGGTGACCTCGTTCAGGTGTCTTCCATGTAGGGGCTTTTCTTTCCATCTTTGAATTTTATCACTATCCGTCTGTGTGGTGTTTTCATGAGGGTGTTCGCTTAATAATAGAGGCGTTGAACCATCTGCTTCAATCAGTATCTTATGTAAGTCGATGTGTTTGACTTGTCTACAAAGTAATTTCTCAAGTTGCGTATCTGTTCAGCCGCCATTTTCTTTATGTCCACGAAGCCTTGCCCGCCTTGAGTTCTTGGAATTGTTGTTCTTTCAACACAGCATTTAGGATGATGTTTGTTGGCCTTCGTACACAGTGTTCTCATTTTCCGTTGGAGATGATCGAGATCTGTATTACTCAACTTTACGATTCCGAAAGAGTAGGTGAGAACTGAGCAAGCGTAGGTGTTAACAGCTTTTGTGAGATTTCTGCTGTTCAGTTTCGTTTTCAGAACGCTCCTCATTCTTCTGGTGAACTCCGCTGTTAGTTCGCCCTTCATCACTCGTTGGTCTATCCTTTGACATTGTTTCATACCTAGGTATTTGTATAGATCACCTTATTATCGACTTGAGCCTATTAGCGTAGAAAGGGTGTGATTTTTCACACCCCCTAGCGATCGGCTATCACACTCCCTACTAAGGGGAACATTCACTCATCCCGGATAGCAAGTATCAGGGGGATTGAGCTCTGAGGTCTTCGGTGTTCTTCTTCTCCTGGGTCCTGGGTTGTTGTTCGTCATTCGTTGCTTGGTCCTGGATCTCTCGGTTGATGTCGTGGTAGTTGGTTTTGCAATGTTTCCCTCCATGGTTGTTCTTGGTGTCCATCGTGACCTACAAACTTCCTTACCGTTCTAGCAGTACCAAGAAGTACTGCTTTTTGCATTACTTTAAACAGGTTTTCATCCAAATCTAGCTCCTTGAGGTTGGACTTGAGGCTCTTAGGAATAATTCCTGTGGTTGATATGAGAATGGGAATGGTTCTGGTACTAGACATTCCCCACTGCCTTTTTATCTGAAGTTCAAGCTCTCGATATTTCGATATTTTTTCAGCATATTTTTGACGTAGATTGTTGTTGTTCGGGATGGCTACGTCTATAAGTATTGCTCTTTTCTCTTTTTTTTTCACTAGGATTATATCTGGCCTGTTATTAGCAACTGTTAAATTTGTAAGTACTGTGCGGTCCCAGTATAACCTGTAGAGGTTGTTCTCCAGTATTACTTCAGGCTGATACTTATAATATGGAATTGTTTCGGACTGCAGAATCTTCAGTTGGATGGCGAGTTCCTGATGAAGTATTTTACAAACTGCATCATGTCGACTCTTGATGCTTGTTGGCCTTTGTACATAGTGTTCTCATTTTCCGTTGGAGACGATCGAGATCTGTATTACTCCACTTTACTATTCCGAAAGAGTAGGTGAGAACTGAGCAAGCGTAGGTTGTTAACAGCTTTTGTGAGATTTCTGCTGTTCAATTTCGTTTTCAGAACGCTCCTCATTCTTCTGGTGAACTCTGCTGTTAGTTCGTCCTTCATCACTCGTTGGTCTATCCTTTGACATTGCTTCATACCTAGGTATTTGTATAGATCACCTGCCAGCATTGCTTATTTCTTCTCCGTTAGATAAGGTGAGAGGTGTCTGTTGGATTTTCCTCCTGCTATATTTAGGGAACGACATTTGTCCAGTCCAAAGTTCATGCTGACGTCTTTGGAAAACATCACCACTAGTCGTAGTAGGCACTCTAGTTGGTCTCTGTTTTTGCTGCAATCAGTTTTAAGTCATCGACGTATAAAAGATGGTTAATCAACATACCTATTGCTAGTGTTGCCTTTCAGGTTGAATCCCTTTCTGGAGGATTTTAAAATAGTTGATAACGGGTTCATTGCCATGCAGAACCACAATGAACTCAAAGAGTCTCCTTGAAAAATTCCTCTCCTGATGGATACTGTGCCAGTTCTTATGCCTGTTCCGCTGATTTCGATGTTAGTTCCCCAAGTTGACATAACTCCGTCCTTTGATAGCTTTCCTCTTCTTATGGGCTTGGTTGCAGATTATAGAGTCGATTATCAGTTGTTCTTTGGATCCCATTGCACCCCTGGAGCATCCTTTCTGTTCTGATGCAATTATATTATTTCGTTCGCAATGGGAGTATAGTCGACGTGTAATGCAAGATGTTATGAGCTTGTACATAGTTGGCAGGCATGTCACTGGCCTGTACGTTGCTGGATTGTCTGTACTTTGGTGATTTTTTGGCAGAAGATAAGTTATACCCTCTGTCAGGAAGGAGGGCATACTCTCTGGACCTCGTAGAATTTCATTAACTGCCTTAGTTAAATTGCTATGCAAACAGCTGAATTTTTTCAGCCAAAAACTGTGGAGCCCGTCTGTCCAGGTGATTTCCAGTTGTGCATTTCTTTGAGAATATCCGAAAGCTCTTGTTTCTGTGATGACCGTAAGGGACATTTGTGCGGTGTTGGTTTGAGTTTTCTCTTCGTTTTTTATCCACTCGGCATTGTTGTAAGTAGTAGTGTTAGTTGTTGACAGTTGTTCGGTCCAGAATTTTTCCATGTCATCCTTATTCGGATATATGTTTGGGGAGTTCTGTTGTTTTCCATCCAGATGTCTGTAGAAAGAGTAGGTGAGAACTGAGCAAGCGTAGGTGTTAACAGCTTTTGTGAGATTTCTGCTGTTCAGTTTCGTTTTCAGAACGCTCCTCATTCTTCTGGTGAACTCCGCTGTTAGTTCGCCCTTCATCACTCGTTGGTCTATCCTTTGACATTGTTTCATACCTAGGTATTTGTATAGATCACCTTATTATTATTATCGACTTGAGCCTATTAGCGTAGAATTATTTATTATTATTATTATTATTATTATTATTATCTCATCATTTGAGCCCAGATTACTTGATATCAAAAGACCGTCGATGGTATTTTCAGCAATTGATATAAATGCTTCGTCTATGAATTTTCTACGTAACAGTTTTTCTTTCTTTGATATTAGGTAAGCTTTACCCCATAAAATATCATTGTCTTCAATCAAACCATGTTGGACAAGCTTTGACTTGTCAGTAACTTCCTGTTGAGTAAGTTTTTCCTGTCATTCGATTAGAACAATGAACGAATGCTAGCCGAAAAGTTTAATACAATTAGCAAAATGCGGAATGATATTTTAATAAATGTTTCATCATTAATTATTTGACGTCAACAAACACATTTACTTAATTTCTGAACGTTGTTATGTTAGGATCTGAGGATGGTGTACTTTGAGATCATCAAAGTATGTGACAAGGCAAAACGCTATGACACTATTAATTCATTTGTTCTTTTTTAAGCTGGATCTCATTATTAGAGCCCATATTGTTTGAGATCAAAGAAATGTGGGTAGGATTTTCCGCAATTGACATAAAAGTTGCTTCTATAAATTTTCTACTTAACAGTTTTTCTCTCTTTGATATTAGGTATGCTTTACCCCATAAATATCATGGTCTTCATTCATATTCAAACCGTGTTGGACAAGTTTTGACTTGTCAGTAACTTCCTGTTCGGCAAGTTTTTTTATGTTCTTCCATTCGAACAATGAATGAAAGCTAGCCAAACATTTGAAGAGAATTAGCAAAATGCGGAATAATATTTCAATAAATGAAGTAGGAATCACGTTCTTGGTTGTTCATGCTGTTGATAACAGCTTTTATATCGGACAAATTGAACTGGGTTAGTTTTTTATACCACAGTTTTTACACAATTAAATTTTTTTTATTTGTATATATTGAGTGAATTATTGTCTAGTCATTGTACTCATTGTTCTACAATTATTGTTTTTGTGTAAAATGTTTTATCTCAATTACGTCATTGGGTATTCAATCATACAATTTATCGTTGCTGTTAGCTGTCATTCTCATTGTTTTACTGGATTGTACTGATGATTTTTTTACCTTTCTTGTATTTGTAGCCTTGAAAAATTTCGAATATACGGACGAAACGTCGGCATTTAGTTCAGCTTAGTCTTGTTCTGTACCACCTGTACTAGCTCCTGTCAAAGTACTCAGCATTTCAACGAATGTTTCATTATCAATAATTTGACGTAAACAAACACATTCACTTAATTTTTAATGTTGACCAGAAAATTATCTACAAAGAGACAGATTGCTCTATCACTGTTTTTCGGAATGTGCATTTCTGTGAACCATCAGGGGAAATGAATCTTACAGAATGTTAACTTTTCCTGTGAAAAGAAGGTAGAAGTAGAAATAAGGTTGGATCTGCTGACCATAAAGAATTCTAAGAATATCGATTCTTTTTGATCCGAAAAAATCCTTGTCGATATCGAAGGACTCTGCCAGCAGAACTTGAGCAATTATGTTGTTACGTTTGGAACTGAGGATGGCACAACAAAAAATGTGGCAAGGCAAAACGCTATAATATTAACAATGTATTTGTTCTTTTCTAAGCTGGATCTTTTTTTTAGAGCCCAAATTGTTTGAGATCAAAAGACCGTCGGCGTCGTCGATGATTTTCAGTAATGACATAAAAGCTGCTTCTATGAATTTTCTACGTAACAGTTTTTCTTTCTTTGATATTAGGCAAGCTTTACCCCATAAAATATCATGGTCTCCAGTCAAACCATGTTGGACCAGCTTGACTTTTCAGTAACTTCCTGTTGAGCAAGTTTTTTATGTTCTTCGATTCAGACAATGAATGAGTGCTAGCCGAGAAGTTGAATACAATTAGCAAAATGCGGAATAATATTTCAATAATTGTTTCATCATCAATAATTTGACGTCATCGCAATTCACTTAATTTCTGAATGTTGATCAGAAAATGGTCTAAAAGAGACACATTGCTCAATCACTGTTTTTTTCGGAATGTGCATTTCTGTGGACCATCAGAGGAAATAAATATTACAGAATGTTAACTTTTCCAGGATCTTCTGACCATAAGGAATTCTAAGAAAATCAATTTTTTTATACGAATAATGACCGATTGCACCGTTCGTCTAAGCAACGTTTAAGCCCTGAAATGAAGTTTCATCAATGTCACTTAAGGGCTTAAACGTTGCTTAGACGAACGGTGCAATCAGGCATTAATCCTTGTCGATGTCGAAGGACTCTGCAAGCAGAACTTGAGCAATTTCTTACTGTCGCAGTTTTAGTGAAAAATGATGCTGTTATATTTGGAACTGAGGATGGTTTACTTTAAGATCATCAAAATATGTGGCAAGGCAAAACGTTTTTATATTAACGATTCCTTTGTTCTTTTCTGAGCTGGATCTTATTATTAGAGCCCAGATTGTTTGAGATCAAAAGACCATCGATGGAATTTTCACCAATTGACATAAGAGCTGCTTCTATGAATTTTCTGAGTAACAGTTTTTTCTTTTTCGATATTAGGTAAGCTTTACCCCATAAAATATCATGTTGGAAAAGCTTCGACTTGTCAGTGAAAGCCGAAAAGTTGAATACAATAAGCAAAATGCGGAATAATATTTCAATAAATGAAGTAGGAATCACGTCCTTGGTTTTTCAAGCTGTAAATAACAGCTTTCATATCAGACAAATTGAAATTGGTAAGTTTTTTTATACCATAGTATTCAATCAATGTTAGTTTTTTATCTTTATATATTGAATGAATTATTGTCTAGTCATCCTTCTTATTGTTCTATATTTATTGTCTTTATTTTCTTTTATTTTATTTTTTTTATACGCATCTCTCGGGAAAAGACTGAGCTTATACCGCCCTTTCAAGCGCCCCGAGATGAATTTAGAAGAAATCGGTTTGTGCGTGTCTTAAACTGCTGTAAGTTGTAACCAAGGGGGAATACATCTTGAGGTGGGGTATTCCATAGCCTTGCAGTTCGGTAAAGAAAAGCCTCCTGATACACCGATGTCCTAGCTGTAGAAAGATGCACGGCAAACTGGTGACTATTATCGGCTAGCCTGGTTTGTCGATCAAATTGAGCCCCTGGTGGAATCATGGAGGCAATGGCAGCAGAACACCTTCCGTGGTAGTATCTGTAAAAAGGCATAAGTCTCCAACCTTCCTACGGTGATCGAGACTATGAAGGTTGGCAGTTAACGTTGAATCGTCTATTAGGCGCACTGCTCTTTTCTGAATGGAATCAAGTAGGAGTAACGAGTGCTTAGGAGCTGAACCCCAAGCATGAGAGCAATATTCCCTAGCTGGACGCACTTGAGCCTTGTAAAGTAATAAAAGCTGCTTTGGAGTGAACAATTTCCTCGCACGAAATAGATAGCTTAGCTTCTGTGCAGCTGAATTGGCAACTGAGCAGACGTGCTCATGCCAGGTTGCATTTGGACTGATATCGACCCCTAGAAGCTTAAGTCCATTGGTTAGTATTATTGTTTTATTGTCCATTATTAGTTGGGGTGCAACTGTCGATGTTTTTCTTGTGAGCAGAGTAGCCTGGGTCTTAGAGGCATTGAATTCAACCAGATTGTCAGAACCCCATTGTAGAATAACTTCTAGATCTTTGTATTGTTGATTGTCACAGCTTGTAACGAAGCAAAATAATTTCTATCATTATTTAGTTTCGTTCAATTGAAGTTGACGGAAATCGGGAATTTTTATCTCCGCACTGAAGATGTACGGCAAATTAGATTGCGATTTCTCGATACCGCACACGTGGGGCGAAGCCACCTGTTACCCGCCACAGGTGTCCAAAAGGTTTAAAATGCGGGATTCTCCGCTGAATAAGGCAGTCGAATTAAACACGATATCCTGACCACTACTCAAGAAAGTACTAGCCGACCAGTCCGTCCAGAAGTAAGTGCCACCAGAGGGTTCTGCAGGGGCAAGTTCAGTTTAGGTATGATTGTTTTAATTCTTATTTGCTGGCTTTGATATTTATAATGTATTTCTCCTGTTGTATTTTCCCGTCCTTCCGCCGCTCGAATTCGCAGAGGTTGTGTAGTAGCTTCAAACGGCCTGCATGACTTGTGAGAATTCCGAGATGCGAGATGGTATATGTTAGCTTGAAACGGCACATATATTGTCTTGTATTATCCTCTCTGGTATTACTCGAGTTCCTGGACGTTGTGTAGTAGCTTCAAACGGCCTGCATGACGTTCTGAAATTCTGAGTCGACAAGAGGGTGTATGTTAGCCTGAAACGGCACATACGCTGTCTTGTTGTGCCCTTCCGACACCGATCGAGTTTCAGGAGGTTGTGTAGTAGCTTCAAACTGCCTGCATGACGCTCTGCAATTTCGAATCGACGAGAGGGTGTATGTTAGCTTGAAACGGCCTATACACTGTCTTGTTGTGCCCTTCCGCCACCGTTCGAGTTTCAGGGGGTTGTGTAGTAGCTTGAAACGGCCTGCATGATACCCTGAAATTCTGAACCTGCAAGAAGTTGTATGTTAGCTTGAAACGGCCCATACACCATCTTGTTATGCCCTTCTGGCATCATTCGAACCCCCGGAGGTTGTGTAGTAGCTTGAAACGGCCTGCATGACATCCCGGAGTTCTGATGTGCAAGAACGCGTATGTTAGCTTGAAACGGCCCATATGCAGTCTTGTAAATGCCTCCCTTTATCCTCCCCCACCGTGTGCCGCTCTGGAATATCGATGTGCATGCCCTAGCTTCAAAGGGCGTGCATGGGCCTCGTGGTTCAGAGCATTAGGGTAGGTGTATGCTAGCTTGAAATGGCGCATATGATTTCCCTGGTACCACACTAATTTCCTTTCACCGCCTGTCCGTACAACCGATTGTTGTTAATATAGCCTGTAGTTGTTATCTTGAACCGATGTATGCCGGTGAACAAGGATGTCATTTTTGGAATTTGTTTGTTAGGAACTTGCTCATGTTAGAACCTTCGCTTCCGTACCGTTACTTACCATTGCTTGATTAATTTTCCGCTTGCACTCTCATTCGACTATCATTACCGTTTGTTAATACCGCTTGTAGATATTTCATTGCTTATTTTTCTGAGAGCTATCACCGCCGACATAATGCTGCATGTTACATCCCGCTTCAACCTTCTCACCGCCCGCTCACCCTCTTTTCCCACATTGTATATATGATAATATCATGGTTTATCTTGATGACTGCCGTTATTTACCGTTTAACGAATAAATATTTTTTTATAACTTGTGTTTTTATTTTCCTTAGGAATATTTAAGTATTTTTCAGAGTTAGGGAACTTTTAGATAGGTACAAACAACTGACCCCTGGACATACCTTCTCTGGCTAGTAGCTCCCGGACCCCATAGGACACCGCCTATGGTACCCTAGTGTCCTCAACACTTTAAACTAGAGGTGGCGCCTGAGATCTCTACTTCCGAAGGTAAACGATGGCAACGCAGTTTGGTAGAGTCGGGGAGCACGTCACAAGCTTGAGCGATTCTTTGGGAACTGAATGTTGACTCTGATACAGGCTTCTTGTTTGTCGTGGACGATATAAGAGTGCTGTCATCTGCAAAGCTTAAAATCTGATTCTTGGTTGAATTTAAAAGGTCATTAATATGCAATAGGAATTAGGAGTCGGGGACAAGATTGAGCCCTGAGTTACACCGGCGTTGACGGAATGAAGTGCAGACTCCGCACCATCGACCACAACACAAAGTTGTCTCTCGTGGAGGAAACTTCCGAGCCAGCTGCAAAGTCCTTCCGGGAGACCGTAAGATGGAAGCTTAGATAGTAATGCTCTGTGCCATACACGATCGAAGGCCTTGGATATGTCTAGGGCAACTGCAATTGATTCCCCATGCTTTTCTATAGCGTTGGTCCAAAGATGAGTAACATAGGCGAGCAAGTCACCCGTTGAACGACAGCGCCGAAAACCGTATTGATTGTCGCTAATGAGATTGTTTTCCTCTAGGTGTTTTACTATCTGCAAATTAATAGCAGTCTCCATTACTTTGGACAAAATGGGTAGTAAAGATATCGGACGATAATTTCGAGGCATGCACTTTTCCCCTTTTTTGGTATTGGCTGAACTCTAGCAACCTTCCAGATGTTTGGGAAAGTTTTCTGCTCGTAGGACAGCTTAAACAGCCTACACAACAGCGAGCTCGGGTGCGCACTTTTTCAGAACAATAGCTGGTACTCCATCGGGTCCTGTTGACTTTCTGCTGTTCAGCTGTTTCAGGATTCGGCAGATGCTCTTTGTACGGAATTTAACTTCTGGCATCGAAGCCTGAACCTTGGGAATATTGGGGGGTTCTTTCTGGCCTGCTTCTAGAGTAGAATTTTTGGCAAATATAGCTGCAAAAAGGTCAGCCTTTTCTTTGGAGCTAGTTGCCAGAGCACCGTCGTCTTTAGGAAGTGGTGGAAAAGTCGAATGGCAAAAATTATTGCTAATCACCTTAGCGAGTGACCAAAAGGGGCGCGAACCACTTGGGCAATCTAGAAGCTTTTTTGTTACTGTGTTGTTAAATACTTGTTTTGCGGCTTGAATAGTTAGATTGCAGTTGTTCCTATCAAGTATATACGCAGCCCTCTTCTCGTCTGTCGGGTTTGAGCACCATTCGCGGAAGGCTTTATTTTTATTGATGCAGGCTCGCTTACAATCTTTGTTAAACCATGGCTTTGCAGATGGAGGTTTCTTGGTGTTGTGTGGGATGTAAAGTTCCATACCCAAAAGAATCACCTCAGTGACAGCCTCTGCACACTGGCTGACATCTTCAATATTGAAGCAGGTGGCGTGCCATGGATATTCCGAGTAAAACTCTCTCAATTCATCCCACTTGGCCTTGTTGTAGTGCCAAACTAGGCGACGATTTTTCGGCTGCACGAGTTTTTCGGCAGTCAAAGGACATGAGACGGATATTAGAACGTGGTCTGAGTTACCGAGAGGGCCGTTTGAATTGATAACATAGCTGTCGGGTTCTGAAGTCAGGTACAAGTCAAGCGTATTTCTGAAATCCATAGGATTAGTGGAAACTCTTGTAGGACAATCTACAAGCTGCGTTAAATTGCAGCTGATTGCGAACGCTTCGGCTTGTCTTCCAACTTCGTCAGTTTTGTTAGAGTGAGCTAGCCATTTTGAATTGTGGACATTAAAATCGCCAAGTTTTACGATCTCTGAAGATGGATAGTTGACCTGGATCCAGTCGACCTTATCTGACAAGTACTGAAACAATTGGCTGGGTCGTTCACTATTTGGTGAGCGATACAGTGCGCATATAAATCTAGTTTTATTGTGTACAATGGTCCTAAGCCACATTGCATCCACTTCTTCTATTTCCAAAGATTCTTCACGTTGACAAGCAACGTCTGCTCGAATGTATATACAAACCCCTCCTTTGAATCTAAACTTGGAATGCAAATCGTACCCAGGACATAAAAGGTATGTGGAGTCGGATTTTGGACTGATTTGTGTTTCAGATAATGCAAGGATATGGGGTTTAATTGATTGCAAATGTTGATGGACGCAACTGAAATTAATATTATTATGTCCTATTCCCCTTATGTTGCAAAACTCTATAAGTAGTTGCCTGGTGGTATTGTCTTCATTGGTGTTGTCACAATAGGTGTTTGCGGCCTCAGTTGTAGTTGATTCTCCATGTTGTATCTCCCGGGATAGTCCCCCCCCCGGAAATCCGACTGGGAGACGAGTTTACTTCCGGAATATTTTACCCCAGAACACGACATCATGATTTTTTCTTGAATTTAAAAAGCCACCTGTTTCTCTCTTCAAAGAGGTCGTCACTTCCTACTCTTGGGAACCGGCCCATCAGTCAAGCTCGGAAACATGCACTGATAATGGCATTATTAAGGAGAGTCGTGATGTGGTGGTATTTCACCGGGCGACAGGTAAGTAGGAACCTGTATTCCACATAATGAATGTAAAATGTTTTATCTGAATTGTGTTATTGGGTAATCAATTATACAACTCATCGTTGCTGTTAGCTGTCATTTTTATTGTTTTACTGAATTTTATGATGATTTTTGAACCTCTCTTTTATTTGTAGCCTTGAAATAGTTCGAATATACGGCCGAAACGTCGGCATTTAGTTCAGCTTAGTCTTGTTATTTACCACCTGTCCTAGCTTCTGTCAAAGTAGGTACTCAGCATTTCAATAAATGTTTCATCATCAATAATTTGATGGCAACAAATACATTTACTTAAACCGGGTTTCACAAAACTCCGATCAGCATCATTTCTGTGCAATTTTCAGTTCATTTTTGACATAAACCATCGACTTAATTCAAAATCAACGATTTGATTTCCCAATCAAGCTTTGTGAAACCGACGGTTAATTTCTGAATGTTGACCAGAAAATGGTCTACAACGGAACATATTGCTCGATCACTGCTTTTTTCGAATGTGCATTCCTGTGAAATAAATCTTAGAGAATGTCAACTTTTCCAGTAGAAATAAGGTTGGATCTGCTGACCATAAGGAATTCTAAGAATATCAATTCTTTCTGATCCGAACAAATCCTTGTGGATGTCGAAGGACTCTGGCAGCAGAACTTGAGCAATTTCGTACTGTCGCAGTTTCGGTGAAAAATTATGTTGTTATGTTAGGAACTGAGGATGATGTACTTTGAGATCATCAAAGTATGTGACAAGGCAAGACGCTATGACATTAAGCCCACCGGAATGGGGTGTTTGAGTGGCAGGGTAAAGGATTATGTTATATAGGTAAGTAGGCGATGGGGGAACCTGTCCTTATGTAACCAACCATTGGATGTCATGAACGCCAGACCTGCGGCTTTGATAACGTCATTCCTGAAATAGCGAACTAGTGAGTCTACACTACCCAACACAGAAACGTTACGTCTTCCCAGGAAGTATAGAATCAACCCGTTCAGCAGTTACCTACGTCACGGTTACGTAGATTTTCAGTTATTTATAAATATTATTAAGTTGGGATTACATTTCACATTTGTTGAACGTTATTCCTTATGTTCCTGTCCTTTCAGAAAAAATAAGAAAAATCGGTTCCAAATTCAATATAAAAACTATTTTCAAAACACAAAAAGAACTGAACCAACGAATGAGACACAAAAATCAAATAATTCTGTTTACAATATTCCCTGTACCTATATGTGGAAAATCCTATACAGGGGAGACATCGAGACCTTTAGAGATGAGAAAACGCGAACATATGAACAACATCAAAATGATGACATATCGCTGATCATGTATGTTCAAATAACGGAGATCATATGATAAACTGGAACAACACAAAGATCCTAATGACGGAACCTGATAATTATAAAAGGAAAATTAAGGAATCCACATGTATTTTGTTAGATGAAGTGAATAATTTGGCCAATTGTTCTGTTGGAATAGATCGTATTTGGATTGATCTATTAAAGAAAGAAATGACATCAGGAAGTTTCAAAATTAAATGAATCAATATCTTTATGTGTTGACAACTTTCAATGTCCATTAGACTACAAAAGAAAAAATTCAAAATTCCAAAGATTTTACAAGTTTGTCTGAAGGAGGTGTCTGATATAGACACCGAAACGTAACATTACCCTTTTCATTAGGCAAAAATTTTTTAAAACCAATTTGCTTCTGAAAAATTAGTGCAAAGATTTACGCAGGAGCATTTCATCTTAATTGAGAAAGTGTTAAATTATTTCTGTTTCGGAGACTGGAAGTGAAAACCTGAAAAGTTTTCTAGAAATACAGAATACTTATATTTCAATCGAAAACATTTTTACAATCATAATATTACCCAATAACTCAACCATCAATGAATTTCTGAAATTTTATATTTCAAATCCACGTATTATTTTTTTGATACTCGTAGAATGATAGGAAATATTGTCTACCTGGAATTCAATATTGACTCAATTTTCTCTGCGTGTAATATTAAATGAAGTGCAAACCAAAAATTTAAGAAAAATTGAAAAAATACTTGACGTGACGAGGTCTTTTTCTTTCCATTAATTGCTTCAACTGACCTCCCAAATCTTGAACCTTTCCTAAAAATATCGACTGAAGTTATCCTGGTTCAGGTGAAATGAACGAAAGCAATAGTCTTCAGGAAATTCAGATATATTTTAAGGTTTTTTGATACAAATCGATATGTTGATGTCAGATTTTGTAATTGCGAGATCTTTTCGAAAGTCTACGAGTATCTCCATCTTTATTGGCAAACTTAAATTAAACATGCACCCAACTTGACCTGTAGATTTGGAAAATTTTTTCTAAAATTCAAGAAAAGTCCTGAGCAGGTGCTTTCGAGCGCTCGTTCATTGGTGGAGCAAATTCCTTTAATCTCAATTTTTTTTACAGAACTTGAGATTCACTCTAAGCATATGAATGAAAAATTTCAATACGATAGGAATTATATTCTGGAAATTATTCCAGACCTGAAAAATTTGAAAACTTGACAATAAAAAAATCTCATTACAAGGTTTTGGTGTTGTGATCCTGAAATTTTGCATTCAGTATATCAATCATCATTCACAAAATAAATTAATTTCACTCGAATCGGATATCTATGTTGTTATTTCTTTTTTCTATATGCCAATTGAATTTTCTATGGTTCTGTTTACACTATGGTCACAAAATTTTGCATAAGCCTCATTACGAGCATTTGAATGTGGCCCCAAAATTTCACTTCAATTGGTCCCGTTTTGTCTGAGACATTGGGGAACAAAAATTTTGAAAGAAATTTTGCATTCTAGAAACACAGTTTCTTCAATTTTCACGAGTGTTATTCGTAATAAAGTTCAAAATTAAAAGCCACAAAGACTTGCAGTTCTCACCTTTCTTCAGTTTTCCCGAAATGAGATCGAAAAGTACCTATCAACTTTTTTTAGTTACAATGGAAACTAGGTTAGGTTAGGTTAGTTTACGTACTAGGTTAAGAGTTGCTATACTAAACAATCGAAATCTTGTTACTCTATACATTTCATGTCTCTGTCCTTCTGTTCTAACACCGAGATGAAAGATTCGGCACATATAAAAAGAATTAGACATCGATCTGATTGAAAATCTTCATTCGAGCATATAACGGAAGTCTGCGCATTTATGATACGATTGATTGGAAAGATATTCGGCTATCATTCAAATGAATTAGTTTATAGGCACTCCATAAACGTCAGCGATAGTTAGATGGCTGAATGGAAAGAGAAATTTGAATTTCTCATATCCCGCATCATGACCCTGCCAACTCCATTATATCTGAATGTTTATCGCCGCATTGACATTTCGATTTATGAAATAGGGATTTGGTTGCGATTTATAGCATGGCCGTCAGTAATAAGCGCCTCGTAGGAAAAAATGCTGGGAACCCCATAAAAATATTCAGAGATATATCCCCTATTTTGTTGAAGCATCACACTTCCACATTACGATCATCCAGTTTAAACTCGAATATTGCGACCCAGACCTGAATTAGGTATAGTTATGTCAAATTCAATAGGTATACCTATCTGTTTAGGACAACCAGGAATAAGTTTGTTAAATTAATATAACATACTTTCTATATGTCATATATGTTCGACATCGATAGATATATGTATTGTAGATAGACATCATAACGAGTTTTCATGAAATTATTTCGGTGAATTTATAAACTTATACACAAATTTCTACAAGCGTTTCATTTTTAGTTGAACTTCTAAAGCTTCACAGCAAAAAAGGTGCCAGCTGATAAGTTTCATCAATCAAGACCTGGAGAAAATAATCGAATAGTGTCGCCAAAACTTGACAATTCAGAAACGCAGTCCATCGCGTTTTCCGTAAGGTCACGTTAGCAGCACCGGGATTTGGTGATGAACGGAAAGGCTATTTGCCCTAAAGAACCAATGCATCTTCTTGGGATAGATGTTAACTCAGCTTTATCTTAGGAAAAGCATGTTAAGATTGAATTTTCTATGGTTGCGGCTGCGATAAGCGGCGAAAATTACTGTTTTTTTGCTGACACTCTTCGAGTCGAACCCCCAAATTTAGAAAAACACGTTGCAAAGTTTTTGGGTTGATGGCTTGAATTTCCTGGCGGATATTTTCCTTCAACCTGATAAGAGTGCAGAGATTGTTGCGGTAGACTACACTTTCGTGGTATACTCATAGGTAAAAGTCGCAAGGTGTCAAGTCCGGGCTTCTGGGTGGCCATGGAAGGTCTCTACGCCGAAAAATCAATTTTTCAGGAGGAAGCGCTTGAATAGTAGGTAAAGACCGATTTTAAGTGTGACAAGTGGCCTTGCTGAGAACAAGTGTCACGATTATATCCATCAGAGTCTTGAAGGGCTGGTTCAAAAAAATTGTTCAACATGTCCACATTACGATAAGAATCCACTGTTACTGCCGCGTTTGTCTTCGAAAAAGTACGGGCCACTAATGCCTTGTGCGTGTATTGCACACCAAACTGTGACCTTCAGACTATACATTTGAGTTTCATGTTTCTCTTTGAAGTTTTCGGATGACCAATACCTACAATTTTGTTGGTTTACATAGCCGTTGGGATGAAAATGGGCTTCATCAGCGAACCATGGCGACTGAATTTCCATGAACCCCTTCTTTTTTTAAGACCAACCCTACTTCTCTATTCCTCTTCAACAATTTTAGAACGCTTTTAAATCGAGATTCCTTAGTTGACCACCGAGTATGTGTAAATCCATTAATGCGGTACCCATACGACTAGTCCTCAAACTATTCGCATTGGATTCGATCGGAATGGTCGCAATGGCCGCTATCAGCGAAAGCCGACCTTTACCTCTATTGCAGAATCCGCTACAAATGAACTAGGATATCTATTCAAGCTAAGACAATACTTTACCGCAGCCCAACTTCACCTCCTCTACGATGCTCAAATCAGACCTGGACTCGAGTAATGTTCTCATGTTTGGAGCTCGGCTCCTAAACATTCACTCCATATGCAGGACTCCATCCAGAAAAGAGCAGTCCATCTGATAGATGACCCAGTTCTTACATCCTAACTGGAACCCCTGGAACATCGAAGGAGGGTGGCTGATCTGTGTCTGTTTTACAGGTACTACACGGAGCACGGAATATGCTCCGAGCAGCTCATGGAGGTGATTTTTGATACTTCAAGGTTTCCCCGCTCCACAAGATGGGCACAACGTGCACACCCTTCACCGTACAGCTGGTGACTGCGAAAACCTTTGTATTTTAGAAGTCCTTCTTTTAAAGCGCCGACAAAATCTAGAACGCATTACCATCCGAAGTGTTTCCATCGAAGTACAAGCTGCAGACGTTCAAGAAGATAATAATCTCAAAACATCTTAAGGTACCGAAAGTGTGTAATAGGGATTTCCTCTCTCCCAGGAGAAACACATTAAAAAATTTGAGAAAGCCCTGAGCAGGAGTACCCATATTCAATTTTTTTTCTCTGAATCTGTAGGTGTGCCACGTGATTTTATTACTTTTTATTGAAGTGTATTTAGTGTAGTTTGAACTGCCATGACAGGTTTATTGACTTTTTCATCTACAGGGTGTTTCTTCATAAATTCCGATAATATCAGAAAAATAGAGTCCGGTCCTGGAAACCGACGAAAATTACCTGAATATTGGAATATCGAGAGGATTCAAACTGATAATATTCTCCTGTCTTCAACTTTTGATACATTTGGGTATGGTTTTGCATGTGAATTAGGCCCGTCCAAAAAATTTATCTCCGAGTACGCATATTCAATATTTTTTTCTCTAAATTTGTAGGTGTGCCACGTGATTTTATTACTCTTCATTGTAGAGTTTTTAGTGTAGTTTGAACTGTCATGACAGGTTTATTGACCTCTTCATCTACAGGGTGTTGTTTTTTCATAAATTCCGATAATATCAGAAAAATAGAGTCCGGTCCTGGAAACTGATAATCTGTTAACTCAGCTGTATGGAGATTGATACAGTCCTCCTACGTACCAAATTTGATGAATTTGTGATTATTCGTTCGTCCAATAGAGCATTTTGAAAATATGACCCAAAACTGGAAATCACCCTGTATAATTCAAACGAATCGTTTGAGACCTTTCATGTGGGGTCTTTTTGAAACCAGCAAAGTGTCCTATATCTCTGTGTGAAGTATGTACAGTTCAACAGGATTCACCCTGTATAAACGCAGAATCTCAATCGGAATCAAATTCTCGAAATAATTCAAAAAATGAAATACGTAGGAAATAAATAATAAAAAAAATAAATTCAATGGTTCTGATGACGTGATCTTCTTGAAATCTTGCATGAACATTCAGTATATGAGTCTTAAATCACAAAATAGATTTCACTCGAATGGGATATCCTGTTATGGAAATATAGAGATTCTTCTTTTCAATATTCCAATTTAATTATCTATAGTTCTGTTAACACTATAGCCACAAAATTTTGCATGACCATTCAGTATATTGATCTTCATTCACAAATAAATTTCACTTGAATCGGATATCTTTTTATGAAAATGTGAGGTTCTTTTTTTCAATATTCCAATTTAAGTTTCTATGGTTCTGTGTACACTATGGCCACGAAATTTCGCATGACTCTTATTATGAGCATCTTGCATTCGGCTGCAACATTTCATTTCGATTGGTTTCGTTCTGTCTTAGATATTGAGGAACAAACATTTTGACTGTCCATATTTCATGGATTAACCTGTACGATTTGGCTGGTTAATGAACTCAACCGAGGAATTTGGGACCCGAACAAACCCTGAAAATCTCAAGTCTCTTGGACAATTCCTTCGAAAGTTATCGTGCTAACGGACGGCCGCCCTCACGGGCAGAATTGAGTTTGACCACGGATTCTGCATCAGGGAGCGGAAACCTATCGTTTGAGACCATTCTCAAAAATTCGAAAATTACAGACATTTGGGCAAAACGATATAACACTCATTTAAGAAGAACGAGAACTCAAAAAAAAGTTCTCGAAATAAAATGACGCTAATCAAAGTAGAACGCCCTGTATATAATATATCTATCCTGCATTCAAATCAGAATTCGATATAAGCCTCGTTTCTCTCCCGCAAACCTTTCCGTTCAAAGCAAACACCAACAAATTACGAGACCTGAAACAATGCAGTTACCGTCATATACCGTTTGCATTTTTATTCGGTTCAGAACGAGCTTGGCTATGTGAAAATTAAAGAGTTTTATATGTTTGTGAATTATGAGCAAACCGGAAGTAGCACCACCATAAATAACACTTCATTTGATAGCCTATCTGTTTCATATTCACAATTTTGCCACATTACAACGATAAAATATCTACCATAGTGGCTTGCAGTTGAATTTTTCTCCATTCTCTTTTATTTTTCTCTTAATAATTCATTTCACTTTCACAGGAAAAACTGGAAATCATGTAGAGCGTTTGCAACGTATAACGAGAGGTAAATAAAGCCGTTCCAATGTTCAATTAACTCTTCAGTTGATGCACACGCACTAATGCGAACTAAAAACGAACAATATCCATTGTTTTTTATGGATTTCCAATTTTACGTTAACAGTTCCTCGAAATTTGTTCGGAGCTTCGGGTGATGATTGTAAGTTTGATAAATATGGCTTTTAAAATTCGATGTACCTGTTTGTTTCCATGTTTTGTTTGCCATCTATACATCCGGTAATCGATTAATTCAGCAATCGTTGTTCGAGCAGCCATAGGGTAAATTTATAATAACAATGAGAACAATAACCCACGAATTTATAATTTCCAGCTTCAATCGATGTTGTGTTTCCGCCGAGAGAGCGATAAGAAAATATTTATAATACAATCAGTTCAACGGTATATAGGATGTCCAGTAACTATTGAGCTTAGTGGAATCTATTATGTGAACTATTCCTGAGTTGATGTCCAGTGGTGGCGCCAAGGGGTGGGCAGGGGTGGCCAGGAACCGCTTCTCTGAATTTTTGCTGGCCTACTGCAAAATTTTACAAATTAATTTATCACTAACTGGCCTGGCTAACGTTGTTCTGCTATTAATCTTCATTATTTGAAGAAAATTTTCTACTCTTCTTGTTTGATGATCGACTACGAATCTGCGCACTTCTCTTTGTTTAAATCTTCTTCGTTGATTTCTTTCATTTCTTACCTTCTTGCGATTTTGTTACACGTAACTTTGCCATGTTAATACGCACCTATTCTGTTTTCCGTTGTATACGTTTGTCTGATTTTTGTGCTCTTCTATCTTGCAAAACTAGATTTTTTATTCTACGACTCAAATTTTTGCCCCTCTTCGTCTTGACTGGACTTATGAAATCAATACTACATTTAACCTACGATTGCTTCTATAACTTAACCCTGCGTTAATGCGGTGGGGTCCCACATACCACATGAAAATTCAAATCACAATAGCTCTTAAAATTTCTACTAAAAGTCGGCAACCTCTCCTATACCTATACCTTTTAAGAGCAAGTCCACTCAAAAGATAGCCTACCCTATTCAGTTTTAGAAAGGTGAACCGTCCGTTTTTTTTCAATTTGCCCCGTACTATTTACAACAGTGTTTTTCAGTTAATTGAGTTTTTAAGGTAAATAAGTAATAACTGATGTGCCATTTTCAGAAAATATGTAATCTAATTTGCTACTACATTTTGATTTCATTGAGTCAATATTTTATATTCCATTTTCTAGCAAATATGACGTGCATACAAAAAACTTAAAAATTCCAAGGAAATTTCGGAAAAACAAGGTACTAGACTACTGAATGACCAAGATCTAAGAATGAAAAAACAAAATGGATCAGCAAAAATTGCGATAATTATGCTCAGGTCACATTGTTGATTTTTTTATAAATCACCAGAGAACAAAAATTTTATTTTTATGTTTTGAGAAGAATATAACTTATTATGTTCAGAAATTTGGAATTATTATTAATTCAATATCGAAAATTATATATTTTCATCGAAAACATTGTTATAATGCATATTCACTTTTCTAACGTTGTTTTATTGACGTTTATCAACATTTTACATTATTCAGGGAAGGTACATCGAATTTATTACTACCTCACCGCACTAACGCAGGGTTAACTTTTTCGTCTAAACTTCAAATTTAACAATAGTTATTCAAACCGTCAAAATAATTTGTGACATTAATCGCAGCGCACTCTATTAAGACCGAAGTTGTGGTTTCTGTGCCCGAGAATGAATTTTTCTCGCCTTTCAAACCTTCCCTGGAACTTCACTAAAATTTCAAGTCCAAAATGAGATAAATCCGTCTGTCGCTCTCGAGTTTTAGCGAGAACAGCAATAGATCTTTTTGTAAAGAGATTATTACTCTGTCTGAAAAAATCTGGCCCAAGGGTAGTCTAAACAAAATTGTACAAATTCATTCATTACAACCCGATAGATAAATTCTGGGCCTTTCTTGACCACTCTGTTATCAAAAGCTTGCGTCGTCACTGCTTCAGAGCTTCCAGTTTCCGATCTATAAAAAAATTTTTTTCGGCAAAAATATCTATTATTATAATCAGAACTCAGAACTTCGATGAAGTGAATTATGGAAACTAAAGGAAAGGTTTAACAAAATATCAATGTTGTTCCAGGAGCCGATCAACAAATTCTTTAGTGTTTATTGTCCGTTCTAGTCATTTTAGTATTAGTGTTCATAATGTTGCATTATAGATTTCGATCGGTCTGTTCATTTTGATATTCATTTTCGATAGAAGGTTCATTTTTTTAAACCCTCTGTAGATGTGGTTATTGATGTTTAGCTTTTCGATCGAAATAACTCCTAGTCTCCTTTGTTTTTCATAGAATTGCTATATTAAAAGGTTTATTGTGCACCCTTACATAGCTGTTCTCACAACAACCTTTACAGCTAGCCTTCCGGTTTCAGAGATCTTATGAAGTCCAATATCTGTGAAGGCTTCATCAAGGCTAAATTCCTCAGTCCCACAAGTTTCTCGTCCAAGGCATTCTTTCCCGCAATGGCGAAGCATTCCGTGACTAGATGAATGGGGGTTTTTTCCTTCTCCCCACAGAACCTACACTCATCAGTGTTCGATACTCCCATCCTCAAGAGGTGCATTCTGAGGCAGTAGTGTCCTGTTAGAAAGCCAGTGAGGAGGTGTAATTGTTTCTTACCAAGATCCAGATACCTTTTGGATCTTGCTGTTTCAAAGTTCCGAAAGAACTTAGTGAAATGATCCATTCCTGGGGGATGCCGCCAGAGTTTTTTCCTTTCAGTTTTCTCTTTCTCCAGAAACTCCTTATTATAGGTACATTACCTACACCACAGAAGGGTTTTGGGCCAATGAGTGGCATTTGTGTGCCCTCTTCGGCAAGTGTATTGTCCCATAGGTGCTCAGTGCTTTATTAGCAGCTTCTCTATATGAGTGAACGGCTATATCGCACTTCTGATAGGCATCTTTCAATAGCTAGGGTTTCCGCTTGAAAGACGCTCATACAGGAGCCTAGCGACAGTGCATACACAAGCAAATTCATTAGCCTATGCATTAATTATCACAGGTCTGCGACATAAAAATTGTTTCAAATTTAATAGGTGATTTTCATGTTATTTTCAATAACTGGATAAGTGTCTTTCTGCTAGTAGGAAACGTCAGGTCAATTTTAATATTGTTACTTTTTGGTGCTTGTGAACAAAATTGTTATACAAATTGTATGTACTCCCTTTGTGGGGCTGTATCTTAACAAGGGATGCTCCAATGAAGTTTCTTTATATGAAAGATCCTATCTTTTTTTCGATGAGGAATCACCTCCTTAAATATTTTACACTTATTCAGTTACACCCTGTATATTTATAGAATTTTTCGATACTTTCATACATCTCTCTGTACTCTAGTGAGTTTTAATTTTGGTATTTTGGATCTCCAGTAACAGTTATTTGGCCTTAATAACTTTCAAAACGTATTTAAAAAACTATAGTGCATTTTCAGTTAAAAAGCAAATTTTTTACTACATGAGTTATACCTACATAATACCTATAAGTGGTAATTAGGAGATACCAGTAGTATTTTCATGACAGTGCTTGTCTTTGCTCATTAAAATTCATTTTCTCTATTCACATCTTGACTATTTCCCTGCAAACCTTGGTGATGTGAGTGAAAGAAATGGAAAGAAGATACCAAGGAAGATGGAACGTCAACATGATAGCTGACTACTGCTGGATGTTGAAGAGAGATGATCCTCAACGAGTCCATAGCCGGAAAAGCAACAAAAAAAGCTTCAACAGCAAGAGAAAACGATATTATCATGACATATAAGTTTAAAGAATAATAGAAGTGTACTTGAACGTGGTTTAGAACCTGATTTATGAATAAAATAAAATGTTATTAAAATAATAATAATTTAAATTTGTGGAGGTCGAAATATACGTAGCAACATTTTCAATTAAATTGATGTTTGGAGTAGACATGAAAGATCTTTTCTTTTGTTTAGAATTAATAACTCCAATCAATAAGATGTAGAACACATTAAAAATTATATAAATTTGTAAATTTTTAAAATGGCTTAAATTGTATTATTTCACCCTAAAATATTCCGTTTTTGTGAAAAAACCTGACGTGATAGAAAAAATGGAATGCATTTTTGAAATCAGCGCTGAAAAGTACATAAAAGTAAGTTATCAAGTTTCAAACAATTTTTATTTTTTTTTGCAGACCTGTGTTATGGGACCGTGTCGCCCATTTTGTCTATGAGGGTGGCGCGAACCCAATAACTCTTTATCTGAACCGACCCCTCTCTGTTCGTTACTTGGCCTGTCATCGGAATCTCCAACTGTGTCGAAAAGCTTTCAAAATGATGAGTTCACTTGTAGCATCCGAATATTAGCAGGCTCCGATTTTATGATATTCTCGGGAGTTTATATCGCTAAGATCAGACTAGTTGATGGCATAACTTCTTCGATATTCACACTCCGTATTTAATAGTGATTTCCTACTACAGCCGCTGTTTTGCGTGCCATTGTTTGACCCAAATGTCTGTCATTTTAGGATTTCGAGTGGGAGTGGAGAGATTGGATTGGACAGATGAAGAATCCGAGGTTGAAGGTAATTAAGGCTTTCAATAAATATTTCAACTTTCAAAAGGAAGGAGCTATAGGCGTGAAATTTTCAGGGTATGTATGGGCCAGAAAATGTAGGTTGGTTTCGTTAATGGGTTCTGAGCCAGCTATAGACATCGTTATTTTTCATCCGTTTTCCTCGCCTTGGTTCGAACCGACGAGTCATATCGCAGACTTGTTCTGCCACACACTTCGGTAAATTCTACAAGTTATTTGCTCTCGTTCGCGAATGAGCAATTCACGAAGATTAAAAATCTCTTAGCAGTGGTGGTCGCACTTTCTGTGCTGAGGAAAAATTACTACGGTAATGGAAAATAACCGCCGATCTTCTACGAAATCCCCACAGACAGTCGGTATGGCACGACAACGGATGAACCGTCGTGACAAAAATCATGCATCGGCAGATATTTTTTCCTGTTTAATCGAACCCAAATTTTACGGGGCAGATTGAAACCTTGTGGTGGATTTTTTGGATCTAGTAAGGGGTGCCAGGATAGATCAACCCTGCTCTGCCAGCTTGCTACCCACTCTTCATATCCGTTAAAGTTGTTGGTTACAAGCTGTTGGGCTGTTTTTACATTTGGATTTCTTGATATTAGTCGGTTGAATCTAATGATGTCTTGATGGATCGGTAGGTCTAGGTTTTCGCTGACCTTTTTAAACTCACGAACCAATATCTGCTGTCTACAGATTTTTGGTGGTTCGATATGACACAATACGGGTAGCCATTCGATAGGTGTGGACTTAATAGACCCCGAAATAATTCTCATTGCCTGATTGAGAACGGTATCCACTTTACTAACGTAAGGGCTGTTTAGCCAAACCGATGCGCAATATTCCGCCGTAGAAAAGACCAGGCTGAGTGCAGACGTGCGTAGTGTGGAGGCGTCAGCTCCCCAGGTCGACCCCGCCAGTTTGTATAGAATATTGTTGCGAGTTCTCAACTTCGCTGCCAAGTTTGTTAAATGTTTGTTGAAAGAAAGGGTGCGATCCAATGTAATACCCAGGTACTTGGGATAGTGGTTGTGGCGTAAAATACTATTGTTGAAAGTGACATTTAGATTGTTCGATGCCATTCTATTTTTAAGGTGAAAACAGCATGTGTCCGTTTTTACTCTTAAAGTAACCAGATAGTATGTTCAGGTCATCGGATAGGGTTGTTTCCAGGTCTCCTATATTGACATGTTGCTTTGCGAGAGCCAAGTCATCAGCATACATGAATTTACGGCTTGATGTAAGTGGCAAGTCAGCTGTATACAAGTTAAAAGGAGTGGCGCCAGCACAGATCCCTGTGGAAGACCATTATTAAGCAGTTTTGGTCTGCTCAGCGTAGCTCCGATGGATACTTGAAGAATTCTGTTGGAAAACATCTTATTCACCAGTGACGTTAGCTTGTTGCACCTTGTAACCTTCAAAAACTTATACATGAGCCCCTCTCTCCAGACCGTATCGTAAGCAGCCGTGAGACCTATAAAGACCATCTTCGAAGCCTCTTTCAATAAATGTTGTTAGCGCAAGTACTTGATCTTCGCAGTTCCGGCCAGGTCGAAAACCCGCTTGTTCCACGGGTAGGATCTCCAAAATTAGTGGGTTTATTCGGTTTTAAATTAGACGCTCCAGGAGTTTATAAGTGACACTCAGCAGGGAAATCGGTCTATAACTTTCTGGTAAATCGGCAGGTTTACCAGGTTTAAGAAAGGCAATGATTTTCGTTCTTTTGAATTCGCTTGGCAATTTTTCGGATTGAAGGACATTTGTAAAGAACTGCGCTAGCAAGCGCTTCGTATTTACTCCACAGTGTGTATGAAATTCTGGGTGTATGTTGTCAAATACAGGTGACTTGCCATTTTTTACGAGTTGAAGGGCCTTGGTCACTTCGTCAACGGTGAATTCGCCAGATAGTTGTTCTTGTATAATAGATGTTTGTTTGAGCGCTCTGAATTCTTTCTTAATAACGGTCGAGTGTTTTTGTCCTTTCTAGCTCTGGATAAACCAGCTACGCGATTGGCTATTTGGTCAGCTGAAACACCTGGCGGCTTCGTAGCAGCATGGGAATCAGCTCCTAACTTTTTAAGCAAGTTCGAAGCCTTTTTGCTTGAGTGTTTAAAGTTTAGATTCATAGTAACTTCATTCCATTTCTCTTTTCGTGCTTCGTCAAGATTGTGTAGTAGAGTGTCCGCAACGTCCGATCTACCATTTTCCACATAATCTTCGTAGAGAAGTTGGTTGGCTTCCTTCCAGCATGGAATGTATTCCCTTCTTACGCCTCGTGGTATGTGTTTTTTGGCAGTAGATATAACCATCTTAGCAAATCTGTGATAGTTGGTTGGCAAGGGAGTGATGAATCTTACATTCTTATCAAGGGCAGATGAATATCCTTGCCAGTCAGCCTTTGCGAAGTTCCATCTCGGATGGTTGGAGCTACGGATGACTGAAATCTGTGTTCCTACCTCCAGCAGTACAGGTCGGTGCTGGCTATGTGGGAAATCTTCAAGCACGCAGCGGTTAACCTGGACAGGTTTTCCTTTCTGGTCGGTGGACGCAAAGCATAAGTCCGGATTGGTTTCAGACCTCCATGTAGCAGAACGAAAAGTGTACTTCTGCTTAGCACTAAAAACCAACTGAATGTTTTCAGCCTCAGCCCGTTCTACTAGTTTTGTACCGTTTTGGTCGTTTTGAAGGTACCTCCATTGGGTGTGATGGCTATTGAAATCGCCAGCATAAATTGTTGGGAGTCTGCTAGCAGGTAGTATGTTATTTGGTCATTTGGTTGCAGGGGGTTTATAGACATTTACTATGACCATTGCGGCAACTTCAATATTTATGGTGAAAATGTCCTCATCTTCGGAAATAGACAGAAGTTTGATATCATCTAAATTGACGCGAGCGTATGTAGCTATGGCGTAGTGGGGGTGATACGTTGCTCCAACCAGTTTATAACCATAGATTTTCCCTCTTTTTCGGAGCTGTGATTCGTCAGCAGCATGTGTCTCTTGCAGAAGAACCACATCAATGTTACGATCCAAAAGAAATTTAGATAGATATTCGCTTTTGGATCTGCTAATACCCTCAACGTTTAGCTGGCAGACTCTGACAAAAGGGCCAAGAGTCCTTGTCAGTTGGCTCTGAGAAGAACCGTTTGCCATATGTTGTGTTGCAGTATGGATGTTTTGTTATCCAGGAGATCGTGCGATAGTCTGGATTGCCTATCGTTCCAGCTCTTCAGCGTTACCCAGGGTGCACCACGAGGAGGCGAGCTAGATTTGCATCGCAGCGGTACGAAGGGATGAAAAATAATGTCTATGGCCGGCTTCATACTTGGCACTGTTCTTGAATTGTGATGAAATTGAACCGTTAAATAGGAATATGTTGGGTTAAATTTTAACCTTCAGCTGTTCGAAAACTGCTACAAAACTTAACTTAACTTAATATTAGGGAAATTAATTTTTGTTATTACTCTACCATCCACAAGGTTTGTTTATATCGAGAAAACGATCATTCAAGATCAATGAGCGGTTCGAATTACAAAAATTGCAGTGATGGCTAAAACCTGACCATATCACCAGATATAATTTGATATAAACATTTTTATATTTCCTTCATGTATCTAAATAACAATTGATTATCCTCTTTGCAATACTTTGCTAGGTGTCATTATTATACACCATCACAGACTGATGTTGAGGGTTTTGACTGTTCTATGAAGAAATAGCCTAGTCGATATTTTCAGAGCAGTTGTTTAGCTGAAAAAATGAAATATCTGTTTGGTATCCTCATTCTATTCATTGTACGGAAAAAATTTTCAAAATAAAATATTCAAAGGGAAAGTCATTCTGTTTAATTGAATCATACAAACGCGATTATAACGCTTAACGGGTATTTTGCGGTCCGTGTTCTACGAATCTTGATCTGAGATGTTCCCAATAAGTGGTTGGTAACGGAACTCTTTCAGAATGTACCTTACATAGTCGTATTGTGTTTAAACCATTGTTTGAAAGATGATCAGTTGAAATATTCAATTCGAATAAATGTCTTCTTACTTACACTAATCAGATACTTACTTTTTTTTTTGGATGAACCACTACTCAAAAATATCCACCAGGCCATTTCTACACAGTAGAAAATCGGAGGAATATTTGACACCAAAGTTACAGTCTATATACATTCGCACCATTTTTTGTGTCTATTCAACACCAGTTTTCAATTGCCACTGTGATGGTCAATGTTTTTTACACCGGCAGTTGATGATATTCGACTTTTGAAAGGTGTAGAAATACCTTTTTGCTCTCTAGCGGCGTAGTACGGTGTTGTTCAAACCACTTGCGGTTTCATTGTTGAACACCAGATGCTGTTAAACATTGACAATATCTTTGGACCGGTGTTGAACCATATAGAACGGAGTATTTCGAATTCACCATTGTCAATGGTGTTAGGTTAGAATAAACACCATTCGGTGACAAATAGTTGAACTACTCTAAGGTGTAAAACTTAACTACGTCAAATTTTTACTGAATAAAAAGACAACTCAAAGCCCTTCAACATGAGGTATCATTCAAGCACTGTTTCCGATTTAAGTTGGAGGTTGAAGCGCCCACTATATCAGAGTGCTATTATCGTTCACAATCATTAGTGAACGCACTCACGTGAAATCCTCTATTCATCATACAAAGAAAAATATCAGAAATTGTTGATTTTTATTCGTAAACCTCGTATAAAGATAGCTTAACACCATATCCAGAAGACGTTGCTTAATTTCAACAAAAATTCAATCGTTCGGTAGGCAACAAGTGAATCTCAATTCCTAAATTTACCAAAACTCAGTACGATCATCATACTTCGAAGTGGACAAAATTAAATTATTATTCAAAACTTGCTGACAACAAAGCAGAACTTACGATACCAATAGTACGAGTAAGGTGGAAAATGCTGAATCGATGCAAACATTCTACTTTTTGCAGACATAATGCATGAATTGATGAGAAATATTCAAGGGAGTAAAATCTCAGATCATATCATGAAAAAAACGTCCATGAACGTGGGTCCGCAAATGCATTGTTTCCAAGATGCAGACCGTTGAAGTTTTACTTGAAAACTGAATGAAAATTTAGTACGCATGTGGGATATTTTGAAATAACAATGTCTTTTTCCTTCGTAAAATTTGTGAAAAAAAAATAATCCCTGCCTTTTTTCATATTACCGAATACTTTGTGAAGAAGCAGAGTTAATTTTTGAACGAACAAGTGTACTCACTCTGCCATGCATCAGTATGCTTTCGAGAAGTCAGAGGAGTATACTCTGAGTAAGTTTCTGAACGCACGCTTCATTTTTGTCTGTCCACTTCACATAAAGTAACGTAAGACAATCCCGCTGCAACTTAAGCGTTTCGGAACATGATTGTTGAACCCCATCAAACATTGCAGTTCTAGAAGTCAAAACAAACAGAAATATGACATGACACACAATGGTAGTTTTCCACTTCGGCGTTCGTTTCGGATGCTGAACCAGCCAACTCTCTAGACTTTCCATTAGGAAAACACAACTGCCTCAATGGCAAATGGAAAGTTTTGATCTCCATATAATTCGATGATTATCAGAGTTAACTTAAAGTTGATTCAAACAAAAAATGTTAATCCCACTTGGATGATGAAGGACGAATACTAGTTCGAACTTAAAGCACTTTCAGAGTACAGAATACTCTGTGAAGAAGCAGAGTTAATTCTTGAACTAACAAGAGTACTTACTTACTCTGCTATGCATCAGAAAGCTTTCGAGGACTTTGAAGTTAGAAGAGTATACTCTGACTTCACTTCACCTAAAGCAACATATGACAATCCGCCACAACTTTACGTTTTTGAATATAATTGTTGAACCACATCAAACAGTGCAGTTCTAGTCAAAACAAATAGAAATATGACATGAGATACAATGGTAGTTTTCCACTTCGGCATTCTTTCCAGATTCTGAACTAGCCAACTCTCTAGACGTTTCACTGAGTCAACACAAATGCCTTAAGGGCAAACGAAAAGCATTTGTTCCCATGTAATTCGATGGATATTTGAGTCAAATTGAGTTGATTCAAGCCAAAAATGTTCATCCCACTTGGATGATAAAAGATGAAAAAAGATGAATACTCCGTGAAGAAGCAGAGTTAATTCTCGAATGAACAAAAATACTTTCTCTGCAATGTTTCAGTATGCTTTCGAAGACTTTGAACTTAGAAAAGCATACTCTGAGTAACTTTCGGAACGCACGCTTCATTTTCGTCTGTCCACTTTACATATAGGAACATTCGATAATTCCGCCACAATCTTAGCGTTTTTAAACATAATTGTTGAACTACATCAAACAGTGCAGATTTAGAGTTCAAAACAAACAGAAATATGACATGACACACAATGGTCGTTTTCCACTTCGGCATTCGTTTTGGATCCTGAACCAGTCAACTCTCCTCTCTTCATTGTGAAAATACAACTGCCTCAAGGGCAAATGGAAAGCTCTGATCCCCATCTAATTCGATGATTATTTGAGTTTAGTTGACCAAAAATTTTAATCCCACTACAGAATACTGTGAAGAAGCAGAGTTAAATCTTGAACAAACAAGAGTACTTACTCTGTTATGCATCAGTATGCTTTCGGGGTCAGAACTCTGAGTAAGTTTCTGAATGCACGCTTCATTTTCGTCTGTCCATTTTACCTAAAGCAACATACGACAATCCCGCCACAACTTAGCGTTTTTGAACATAATTGTTGAACCACATCAAACAGTGCAGTTCTAGAAGTCAAAACAAACAGAAATATGACATGACATACAATGGTAGTTTTCCACTTCGGCATTCGTTTCGGATGCTGAACCAGCCAACTCTCTAGAATTTCTATTAAGCCAACACGACTGCCTCAGGGCAAATGGGTAGCTTTTGTCCCCATTTACTTCGACGGTTATTTAAGTTAAAGCCGCAAGCCTACCGCTTAACCACAAACAATATCTGCTGCGAACTTTCTCCCCGAAACATTCATATAAAAAATCGCAGCCGTGTGCTGCCCCGTCCGCCGCCCCTACGGCACACTTTCGGAAGAAAATTTAATGAATAGCCATTAAAACCATCCTATAGACTGTTTGGGATATTTTTCATCGAGGTATCGGGATGAACAGCTGAACTAAAAGAAGCAACAGGATCAGGGAAGTGAGGGGGGCCGCGAAGGCGCAAGTCCTCGAAACAAGAGCACCACGCTCTTCAGTCCGCATTTCCACATTTTCAGGGTAGCTTCCGCAGAGCCAACCTGCACAGTTCGCGTCTTCGGTTACGTGTTTGTGATGTGTGACTCGGTAAGTCATTGCCAACACTTAACTTCATCTCGATTCAATCAGGCATACTTTTAATGACAACATTCTGCGTGTAAAGCGAATACAGGCACACGCGCAAATATTTCCGTGAGTTATCCCAACTTTACAAATTTAACATTCAAGAAAGTTATCGGCGCACGAAAACATTCGTACATTTCCAACTGACTAATAGCTTTTCGCGTAGTTTTTTCCACATTCTGTCAGGAACGGGCTGAAGGAAATGAAGAACTAATTTGTTGCTCGTCCGAATGAGACAAAGCTACAAACCTTATTGAAACTTAATAGGGGTGAAGCCACTCTGTTTTGCCGCTACACAATTAACTCATGACTTAAAAACAGCTGCCGTCCGAAGAAGCGCTCATTAATTAACTGTCTAACTAAGACGGATTCCAGGATACTTTTGCGTTGTTTTCAATACAAGGGTTGCGTTTTTGGATGACACGGGATTAACTGGCGAGTTATTATAGGATTAAGTGCGTGATTTTGAGGGGAAAATTAAACGATAGTGAATTAGAACTAACATAAATACAACTGGAAGTTAGCGAGGGTGATTCCGCTCAATGAAACAATTAAACCCTAGCTTTAAGCGCCAATGAGCATTAAACTATTGATAAACAAACGCTGTCCCTGAGTTGCTGGGTAATGTTTATTCAGGTCTACATTTATTTCTATTTTCTAACTGAACATTCGTCGGTGACAATATTCTCAGCAATTTCTTGAAAAACTTTCGGGAATTATCGTTATTACTCTAGGTATTGATTGTAAAATTAACCATTTCAAATTTTATTTCAATAATTAAATTTTATTCTGATGAAATTTGAAATGATCAGTGAATTCACATGTATAATACTTATTAAAAGCCAATCATTGCCATTGCATGCTGGAATAAAATATTATAAATTCGATAAAGTATTTCAAGAATAAATGCGAACTTTGAACAAAAAAAAAGGTTTTCAAAAATGAATTCACCAGATGATGGAACATAATCATTTAGAGATAATTGAGTCTGAAAATTAATCGTTTTCAAAGTAAATTGCTATACCCTCGATCGAAATGTAATACTTTCTGATATTTTTTTTCTATAGTGCAAGGAATTATTTTGCTAAATGATTTGGAGTGCATCAAACAGAAATGATGATTAACTGTTTATTGTTTTGATCGATTTCAAGATTAACTTCCGTGAAAAAGAGCCATATCGATTCAACCCCTAATGCTTTAATTCAATAGCAGATTCAATAATGAGTGGCAACTGTTTCTACACTAAAGAAATTCTCGACAATCAACCTGTTGATCTCAGGAAATCCACGCTGTGTTGATATAAATTCATAACTTTTTATGTTTGCCGGGAATGATGTATAACTCAGATTGTATGGAAAAATATGGTAACAACTTATCAATGTCATTTGAATGGAAATAATTTCATCTTCAAATCGGCATTTCTGGAAATCTGAGAGTCACATAGCTATGTTGATATACGAGTATTTTCGGGAATTACATAATTTTCCAATAAGAGGTGTTATTTTGATATTCAAAGAAAAATGCCATTTTCCAATATAAATGATCGGATGTTCATTTCATTATAAAGAAGATGCTATGCCGTTAATAGTGGAAAATAATATCAGGCAAATGACCAACACGACCACGCTTACAGGACCATATCCTTTTAATGAAATTTTCCATATTCAACTCGCAAAGTGGCTGCCCAAAGTCCTCGATAGCCTCACGAATTCCATCTTTGAGGTCTTGAATCGACGCTGGGCTATTGGCGTAGACCTTCTCTTTCACGTGGCCGCAAAGGAAGAAGTCGCAAGGTGTTAAATCACAAGATCTCGGTGGCCAATTGTGATTACCTCTTCGAGAGATAACACGTCCGGAAACTTCTTCCGCATAAGATTTATGGTTTCGTTGCTTGTGTGGCACGTAGCGCCGCCTTGTTGAAAGTAAATGTTATACAGATTACTATTATCCCATTTCGGCTATAACAAATCATTAATCATCTCTCGATAGCGCAATACATTCACTGTAACTGTTGCTACAACACTTTCGGCTACAGCAGCAACATTGTCGGCTGTTCTTGAGCGACTTGCCAGAGTTTTATTCTCACATCACAAATATGTCGCAAAAGCTCCAATTTTTTTCCCAATTTCTTTATTGCGGTCCGACAAGGTGCCTCACGACGACCCAAAAACGTTCGGGTTTTACGAACGGTCTCTGCCAAATTTTCCATATTTTATAGTGAATTTTGATGACATCAATGTGTTCTTTAAGCATGTTTTGTTCCATTTTTATTAATGACGTAGTTTCTACTTGTCAAATGCCAAGAAATAACAGCTTCAAATGTGACATCTACCGAAATAGCGGGCTTTTCAAAGTAACACCTCTTATCGGAAAATCCTTAATAACTCAGATTGTATTGAAAAAATATGGTAACAACTCATCAAGTGTCTCTTGAATGGAAATTATTTCGTCTTCAAATCGGCATTTCAAGAAATATGTGAGTTACATATCACTAGCTTTTTATATATATTTTCGGGAATTGTAATTCTGAATTGATATTCATGAAGTTGATTTCTTATCCCTTCAACATATTAGAAATGTTAGCAGTGACAAAATTAGGAAAAAACGCATTCATTGATTCCCACACATTCCCATTTTCCCGTATAACGATAATGAGGCTCATTTCGACACAATAATCTCCACCGAATCAGTCTATTTGCACAATCATTTCGACGCAGCTTTTCAGTTTCAAGCCAACTGAAAAGGAGAGTCGATATCCAATTATTTTGAGTTACCTTCAGTTGCGAATAATCATAAGCCGGATCAGATTTCTTGATGTTCTGAATGCTTTGACGTAATTCAGGAAGCACCATGTTATAAGCGTTAATTTTTAAAGTGTTTTGTTAAACTGTTGAATGATATCTGAAATTAGTTACCTCTAACGTTTATTAGAGCTTGACAAATATCTGTAATTTTCGAATTGTGAGCCGAAAATGGTCTCAAACGATATGTTTCGACAACCTGATGACGCATTCGTGGTCAAATTCAATTCTGTCCGTGGGTCAAGCCGTCCTTCGGTCCGGTAGTCCTGATAACTTTCGATGCGATTGTCCTAGAGACTTGAAATTTTCAGGGTTAGTTCGGTTCCCAAATGCCTCAGTTAAGATCGTTTACCAACCAAATCGTACAGGGCGTTCCATAAAATATGGCAATTCAAATTTTTTTCCTCAATATCTCAGACAAAACGAAACCAATCGTAATGAAGTTTTGCGACCAGGTGCAAGATGCTTATAATAAGCCTGATTCAAAATTTTTGTATAGTGTTAACAGAATCATAGAATAATCAATTGGATTATTGAAATGAAGAAACTTCATATTTCTATAAAAATAGATCCGATTCGAGTGGAATTTATTTTGTGAATGAAAATTATTATGAGTACTGAATATTCAAGCAAAATTTCAAGAAGACTACATCATCTGAACCATAAAAAATTCAATTGGAATATTGAAAAAAATAATTTCTATATTTCCATAACAAGAAATCCGATGGCTGAAAATTCGAAAGTTATAGACATTTTGGCACAATTTCCATTTCGTCTTGTGGAACGTTTTCAGGTGTTAACTTATCAAGAGACATCCAAGTGAAGCAACAGGTAAGATAATGAAAATTCGCAAAGCTCTTGCGCGTTTGTTCATATTGAAAAATATACAATTGAAATTTCAATTACTGAAAAATATTTGTCTCATCATGATTTTACATTGTTTTGATTTCCCCGCAACTTGGTGTTCAATTTCAAAGAAAATATAAAATATTAAGCTGAAGCGCGTTGTTTCTCTTCAGGGATAATCTTGCGAATTAATTGTTAATTATTATTATTGAATCGACCATGTTCGGCTTAGATGTGGAAGTCACTAGCGATATACTAGTATTTCTGTTCATTTTAGTACACTATTATAATTAATTTTTTCTGGAAATGATTTCGAATAGAATGATCCTCACGAAATTCCCTTTACGAACTAAACCCAATCGTTCGCGATGATTTTGAATTCACAGACTGTTTAATTGTACCACTTAGTTCTAACTAGGGACAAGCACATATACGAGTACTAATGCGTTCAGTAAATAGTGAGCCTGACGAAGAAAACAAACGATTTTTGTCAAAATTACTATTTATTTTTTACCATAGCCCAATTTAAGTTGGACCCACTAAGTCCAAAGATTTTCCAACAATTAGATACCTTTCGAATAGGAAGATTTGTCTATGTCTCCAAAATATGCTTCAGTTTTCCATTTGACCTCTTCCTTCGTTTCAACTTTCTTTTCCTGGAGCCATCTTGTTCAAGTTTGGAAACAGATAATAATCGCTTGGGGCTAAGTCTGGAGGATAAAAGGGACGAGGAAGCAACTCGAGGTGTAGTTCATGGATTTTTGCCATCGTTTTTATTGATTTGTGAGTTGGTCCATTGTCTCGTAAAAAAAAGCATTTTTACTTCGATAAATGTGGCCGCTTTCATGTGATTTCGGATTTCAATCGGTCTAATAAGCAATAGTATTAGTCGCTATTGGTTGTTTTCTTTCTTCTAAATAGTCGATGAACAATTAGTATGTATACCACTAGAATCCAACAAAACAGACGCCATAACCTTCCCGGCCGATGGGATATTCTTTTCAAGCTTTGGAGGGACAGTAAGTGTCTGAAGTATGACAAATGTTAAAAATCAATTCGGTTTTTCTTTTATTTCTCCACCTATTGCAAAGCTCACTATATATTGTGAATAGTAAACGAGTCTCTTCAAGCTTTAAAAGCTAATAATGAACCATTCATGACATTCGAATAAAGTTTCATACAGTTATCAATTGTATAGTTTTCATATCACATTGAATGAAAATCTTTCAAATTTTCCTATCAATCGGTGTGTTTTTATATGAAATGATACCACCTTCAGCGGATATATTCAAGATATCCATCAGAAGAATATTTTTGAGCGTTCCACTTAAACGAGTGTTATATCGTTTTGCCCAAATGTCTGTTATTTTCGAATTTTGAGTAGAGAATGGTCTTAAACGATAGAGTTCGACTACCTGGTGACGAATTCTTGGTCAAATTCAATTCTGTCAGTGGGGTTGGCCGTTAGAACGATAACTTTCGAAGGGATAGGCCTAGAGGAATGAGATTTTCAGGGTGCGTTCTGTTTCCAAATGCCTCGGTTGAGTTCGTAAACCAGCCCAATCATACAGGGTGTTCCATAAAATATGGCTATTAAAAATTTCTGTTCCTCAATATCTCAGACAAAACGAAACTAATCGAAATGAAGTTTTGCGGCCACATGCAAGATGCTCAAATAAGCCTCATGCTAAATTTTGTGACCATAGTGTACACAGAACCATAGAAAATTCAATAGGAATATTGAAAAGAAGAAACTTCATATTTCCATGAAAAAGATTTCCGATTCGAGTGAAATCTATTTAATGAATGCCAAAATTTAATGACCATAGTCTTAACAGAACCATAGAAACTCAAATGGAATATTAAAAAAAAAGAATCTCCATATTTCTATAACAGGATATCCGATTCGAGTGAAATTTATATTGGGAATCAAGACTGATATGCTGAATAATCATGCAGGATCGCATCATCAGAACCGTAGAATTTAGTTTTTGTATTGTTAAGTTTTTACATTTTTCAGCTTTTGAATGATTTGTTGAATATTATTCCTAACGTGCTGAGATTTTGAATTGAAATATTTGATATTAATCTCAAGTCCTATACTAAATTTTGAGATAATAGCTACATGGCTCTACCAATAAACGAGCGTTCAAAAGCACCTGATCAGGATTTTATATGAAATGAAATGATGTCACTCTTCTTGGAAAACCTTGTTCCACCTTCAGCGGATATTTTGAAGATATCCATCAGAAGAATATTTTCTGTTAGTAATTTTCCTACGACTATTACAGTTGGTAAATCAGGGTCATCATAATTATGACGATATTCAATTCTACTATGGGGAGTCGTGCCCCAGATCATTCTTCCTTGGAACGAAATATTGGAATATTGAACGCCGTAATTGAAGGTGATAATACAATCTGAATTCAGAGGAAATGCCAGGACTTTATTAGTGGAGAATGATTGGAGGATTCTTGGTTCAGTGATTGTGGAATTCTCCGCATTTTGGGGCATTATGTAAATTGCAACCAAGTCTCGCATCTAATAAGTTTTTCACTGACAACCTCAGTAGTGGTTGTCTAAAGAATCTCAGCGGTCTTTCACGTTCGAATGGATCCAAATTACACTTTAATCTTATTTATAATATTACTTTTCTTTGCTCATGGCTTAACTACTGCTGAAAAAATATGGATTCATATTATAGCATATCAACTATGAAATACTCTTAGCTCTATTGTTGCTGCTTGAAACGAAAGGATAACCTTTTTTTAGATATTATCATCCTATAAGGAAGACCAATACTCTATTTTATTAGTTTTTACTCCCAGTCTCTGAAACAGAAATAACTAATTTTTTTTAAATTGAAATGAAGTGCTTCTGCGAAAATCTTTGCACTTATTTGTCAGGAGCAAATTGGTCTTGAAAAATTTGTTGCCTAACATTAAAACTAAAAAAAAGAAATACATGAAAAGGGTAATGTAAGGTTTCGGTGTCAATATCAGACACTGTCTTTAGAAAAACTTGTAAAATCTTCAGAATTGTGTGTCTTTTCATTTGCAGTCTAATTGACATTGAAAGTTGTCAATATATAGAGATGTTGATTCATTTAATTTTGAAATTTCCCGATGTCATTTCTTTCTTCAATAAATCCATTCAAATACGATCTATTCCAACAGAACAATTGGCAAAATTATCTACTTCATCTAAAAAAACTACACGTGGATTCCTCAACTTTCCTTTTATAATTATCAGGTTCCGCCATTAGGATCTTTGTGTTGTTTATGTTCATCATATGATCTCCGCTATTTGAACATACATGATCAGCGATTTGTGATCTTGTAATGTCTCTATTTTTGATGCTCTTCTTATGTTATTTCTGTTTCAGAGACTGGGAGTAAAAACGTATAAAGTTTGTTAGAAATGCAGAATCCTCCCAGAATATATTTCAATCGATATCAATACCTCACAAGTTTTTCGCTGACAACTTAGGTGGTGGAAGCCTAAATAATCTCAGCGGTCTCTTACCTTCGAATGGATCCAAAATACACTAATCTCATTTATAATATTACTATTCTTTGCTTATGATTTAACCACTACTGAAAAAATATCGATCCACATCATAGCATATCAACTATGAAATACTCTCAGCTCCACTATCCACTGTTGCTGCATGATACAAAAGACTAACCTTTTTCCAGATATTTAATACTGAATTGGTTTTGAATTGCTTCTCCCAAAATAACTCTAGAAATTTGAATCCTAGGCGTAGTTATCTATAACTTACGATCATTCATTTGAGAAAGTCAATCAATCATACCAGTGCAATTATCATCCTATGAAGACCAATACTTTTAAGGTTTTCACTGACAACCTAGGTTGTGGTAGTCTAAGGAATCTCAGCGATAAGTGCAAGCTCTGGAGTATACTGGCCAAGAAACAAGTGTATATTTTTGTTAGGTTCCTATTCGATATTTTCTGGCAGAAACATTACAATCACAAGATGTATACATAGAAACCTGGAAAAAAACCATCGAGGATGTGATACAGTGATCCATTCATAGTCATATCAAAACACTTTTTGGACAAGTCAGTGGTGTGTGAAGAATAAAACCCGTGCACGTCGCTCAAGAACAACTGAGAATATTGCTGCTGTAGCCAAAAGTGTTGAAGAAAACCCAGGTTTGTCCATTCCTCGTCGTTCTTTGGAATTAGGCATTCCACAAACGTCATTATACGGTATTTTGCATAAAGATTTGGGTCTTAAGGCTTATAAAGTTCAGTTAACACAAGAGCCCAAGCCTACGTGCCACACAATCAACGAAACATTGATCTTTTGCGGGAAAAGTTTCCGCACCGTGTTATCTCTTGATCTTGTGATTTAACATCTTGCGACTTCTTCCTTTGGGGCCACGTGAAAGAGAAGGTCTACGCCAATAGCCCAGCGTCGATTCAAGACCTCAAAGATGAAATTCGTGAGGCTATCGAGGACAAAGGGCAGCCACTTTGCGATTTGTTTATGGAAAATTTCATTGAAAAGATATGGTTCTGTCAGCGTGGTCGTGGTGATCATTTGCCTGATGTTATTTTCCACTATTAACGGCATAGCTTGTTCTTTAAAATGAAATGAACATCCGATCATTTATATTGAAAACTGAAATTTTTCTTTAAATATCAAAATAACACCTCTTATTGGAGAACCCTTCAGATTGCTTCAACTTTTATTTCACGTTAACAGTATAGAGTTTTATGAGTAGGTATATGGGCATAGCCTAAAACATAACCAACTTAACGATAGAGCTATCAGTCTCCAGCAACTCTCGAATTGCTCTCTGTATGTATATTATTAACTTACTGACTGATATATCTCTGCAGCCAACTTAATAATATCCGTTAATCTCATTCTGAAACGGTATATTGAAATCATGATGTCCATACTGTAACCACTGCCTCCATAATACCAATATAACTGCGGAATATTCTATGAATTCATTATGTAAGTAGAATTTTCTGCTTGCCATTGAAATAAGCGATCTCGAATTTGAAGTTCCCAACAGAGATACGACTAAATAATATGATGCCGGCTGGTGTTGATGCTTTATCTCATGAAATTCAGAACTTAATTTCTGGCTCCAGGAGGGCATTATGAATTTGAAAAATGTTCGCAGCGGAAAACATGGTGATATTCTTCTTGTTAGAAGCGTGAAATATTTCCTAGAGGATCCGCATGTACGTATTCCAATTGCACCATTTCTATAGAAATATCCAAGTACTATAATCTGTCGAAATTGTTGGTGTCGTTCAGAGTAATCTTCAGCAGCGGGATGCCTCTATATTTTAATCCAAAGCGACATTCTAATTGAGAATATGATATGCATGACGTCGAGTGCATGTATAGATTGAATGCCTAGCGAAATATATGACGCTCAAATAATAGGCTTTCACGCTTATTAAATCTTTTATACTTCAACCAATTGTTTTTCAGAATGAAGAAAAAAAATCATCACTCTGCTTCAGCTTCGTGAATTCATTTCAGAATCCACAACGAATTTCGGGAATTTTGAACCAAAAGTAAGATTACCCATTTCAGTGAAGAATATTCCATAAAATGTAGGAAATCTCTCGGATTCAGATAAAACATAAAAAAATAAGATGACAAGTTCCCATAATTCTTTTTCCTAGCGGCCCTCCCTACGAAGATCCGACCACCTAAATGACTCCACTGAAATTCATTTTAGTGGAATACATTTCAATTACTCACTTCTTTCATTATTTTTTTTCGAAAACGATTCATTTCATCGACACTGAACAAAAGTACCTTTTCTTTAGCTTAATGTTCAGGGCATCCAAATTTTTTTTGAGCACCTTATCATACAGGGTGTTAAAAATGTAAGTATTAAAATGTACAACCAAGTGCGCCTCTGGTAATATGAACAAGCTAAGTGAAATTTGAGTACGGTGATTTAAGAGGTCCATAGTACTTTTAATCATATCAAATTTTCATCAAATTATATCGAGTAGTTTGAAATTTATTCCACTAAAATGGATTTCCAGTGGCGTCATTTAGGAGGTCGTATCTTCGTGGGAAGGGCCGCTAGGAAAAAAATTATGGAAACTTGAAATCTTCATTTTTTATGTTCTATCTGAATCCGAGAGATTTCCCACATTTTCCGGGACGCCCTCTACATATTCTTTTGAATTCAAGAGCTAACCTAATACAAAACATAAAAAAAACAAAAATCCCTAACTGAGTTTAGTGCAAAACGGGGTACCATAATATTTTTCGTATGATATCAGAGCTCAGGAAAAACCCCAGTAGAAAAAACCCTGTCTCGCCAGCCCAACAAAAATCACACTTAAAAACTATTCGAATATTGAAGGATTCCTTCTTTATTTAGTCCAATCGATAGCCCTCTCCAAGATGCCTTCGGAATTCTGAATCTGAAACGAAAAATCGAAGCAGAAAAAAAGAACAGAAAAATAGAACTCTATAAATCGATTTAAAATTAATAACCCCATTCAAAAACGACTCTGTAACTTCATGTAAAGCCTTCAGCCATCCTGAAATTTAAATATTGGATAATTATTCATTAGATGTTCAATAGTCTCCTCTGCTTCTGCGCATTCACAACTAGGACTCTCAACTAATTCCACTTGAAAAGCATGCTATTTACAACGGACAGACCTGTTCTTATACGATTAAAAACAGTCCAAATTGTCTTGGAATATCAAATCCAGGAACTTTGTTGGAGGGGTCAGTTATTAAATCTTTGTGTGGATATAACATGTGTTCCACTCGCATTGCAAAATTGCTTTAATCGCTTTCATTCGAGGTCAGAAAATAATTGACCAAAATCGTCAATATATGAAAGTATTTGATGTGAATTTGTAGAAGAATTAAATTCTTTCAAATTTTCAAAGTAAGGGCCTGCCTGCGGATATGTGGAGGAGCAATGTTTGAAAGAACTGGTAACCATGGTGTTGGTGTTGATTGATTGTTCCAGTTACTATTCTCGTGAAAATTCCATATTCACTATGAAGTGCTTTCTCTTGTGGTACGAAGATTTTCACAATCATTCAGGAAAACTAATAATTGATGTTATCTGTAGCAAAGGCTTCACCAAGTTTTTGGGTGTAATTATCGACAGCAATTTGAGATGGTCCGAACACATCACTTACATCAGTTAAAAAAATCATCATCCTCTCTTACGCCTTAACAGACTGAAGAGCTCGCTTCCACCCGATGCACTATGAATGTCTATTATGGACTAGTATATTCTCATCTGTCATATAACATCGAGGTCTGGGGCAGGTCAATCGACTTCAGTAGAGTGTTCATCGCACAAAAACGTATTTAAGTATGATATTTGGACTCAGCTCACGAATGTCTTGTAAGCCAATTTTCACGATCATAAAATACTGACTGCTCCATGTATTTATATTTATAAATGTCTTCTCTACATCAAGGATAATGAAAAACAGTACGTTAAACTCTCTAGCTTCCACAACTATAATACAGAAATGACAATTTGTTGTCCATACCGAGCATAACACTAGCAAATCGAAACATCTCCAATGTATATATGTGTAAGTATTCAATAAATTACCAGATAATATTAAAATCTGGCAAAAATCGCTTCGTACAGCCGTGAAGGCATTGTTGTACGAGAAATGTTATTATAGTGTAGATGAATATCTCTGTGATAGTCTCTAAGGTTTCTGTACAATACTTTTTTTCTGTATTTTTTTGACCTATCCTATACATTGTAAAATGTCTCACAGGAGAATAAAGATTTATTATTATTATTATTATTATTAATAAAAAAGTAAGTGTTACTTTATTTTGACTCGAAAAACTCAGAAGCGAAGGACTAAATTGAGGAGTGAAAACCTATAAAGTTTTCTAGAAATGCAGAATCCTCCCAGAATATATTTCAATCGATATCCGTGTGAAATTTAATTGCACTTTTGCCAGTAGTTTCGGTAAAATCTCAAAAGATGTGTATGATTTTTGTTTCTTCAACTCCCTCCATCTTGAATACGGATGGCGCTACGAAATTTTTTACTGAACAAATCCCAATTATTTTTCAGTTTTCTAACTATCCTAGCGGGAGGATCTTTTTTTTAAACAACCTGTATAGACATTCTGACAACACTTGGCACGCTCGAAATTTCTTCGGGTAAGGATTTTCGCATCTGACTCTATCGAAAGTCAGCCATGATGGATTCACGTTATCACATTCTGGCCAAGTATTATTTGGGAGAGTAACTTATCAGACATGCTTTCATGGGACAGAGGCAGGAAGAACAAACTGATAACAGTCACGAATTTATATACACTGGAAAACAATTAAAAATCCGTTTCCATGTGGCTTTAAGTCTGCGCGATGATGGAATGTACATATGGTATTTCCACTCTGCTGGAGAAGAATGTGGAAAATATTTAATTCGATGGGTGTTTCGCGACCGATCTTAGTTAAATTAGATTTTGTGGTAACATCTACAATAACAGAAAACTGAGAAAGACGGAAATATGCCGAAATTAACTTTCATGGGGGTTCAAACGAAACCACTGCATTTCAACGTCAGATTATTTTCATTTCGTACCCTTGAACGCTGGACTATCTGTTATGGCGGAACGAAACGTTTTCTCGCTGCGGATTCAACAGATTCCAAAATCGTGTTATCCGCTTCTTGTGCCGTTAAAAAGCTTTAGAGAATATGCTAAAGGGCACCTGCATGACTCTTCTGGAGTGAAATTCGTTCAAGTGAAATTTTAAAGTTTTTTAAAATTTCTTCATCGATTTTTCGGGAAGATAAAGCCCTGAGCAGGTGCTTTTGAGCGCTCGTTCATTGATGAAGCAATGAGACTGTTGCCTCAAAGTTTTGTACAGGACTTGAGATTGATACTAAATAAATAAATACAAAATCTCAGTAGGATCGGAATAATATTCTGGAAATTATTCGAAAACTGAAATATGTAAAAACTTGATAATTAAAAAAATTGAATCTATGGTTCTGATGATGCGTTCCTCTTGAAATTCTGCATGAACATTCAGTATTATCATTGAGTTTAAAAATTATTTTTAAACTCAATGGTATTATCCCTTTTCATTCACAAAATAAATTTTATTCGAATCAGATATCTTGTTATGGAAATATAAAAATTTTTCCTTTTCAATATTTCTATTGAATTTTCTATGATTCCGAATATGCGATCTTCTTTAAATTTTGCATAAATATTCAGTATATCAATCTCTTTTCACAATAAATTTCCCTTGGTTCGGATATTTTGTTATTGAAACCTAAAGTTTCATCTTTTCAATATTCCAATTAGATTTTCTTGATTTAATTTCGGCGTCTTCCGTTTCTTCTCTATTGGAGTTGATCCCCAAGTATTAGTAACTTTCGCATTTCTATATGGTTTCATTATTTTCTAGCTTCAAATCAGTGTCCTCTTCTTCAACACGCAATTATTATGTTGTAGATATATTCATCTGGAGACCCTATCTACCATACTCTTGTTGAAGCTTTCTCGTCATAATATATTCTAGGTCTTTTTTATCATTCGCACATATTACTTGTTCGTCAGCAAATAGAAGAGTGTTTATGCAAGTATCTCCATCAATTTCCACAGTGACAATGCTTTCGCTATATTTATTTTAAAGAGCGTAGGAGAAATGCAGCAACCCTGTCGTAAACCTTTATTGACTGAAAATGGTTCTGATTCTATATTTCCGATCCTCACGCATGCTAACACATGATCATATATATTTTTAATGGCTCCAACAAGTGTGTGGTTGATAGTAGTTTCTTGAAACACTTTCCATAGCTTCATGAGAGGAATGCTATCATATGCTTTTTGTAAATCCACATCAGATGCGTTGTCCTATTTTTTTCTGAACTTTTCCCAATAATGTATAAGCTAATAAACTGAATAATTTTTCGGTTACATTTTTGAGTAACTCAATTAGGACACCACCTGGACCCGGTGCTTTGCCATTTTTAAGTTGAGGTTTTTTCACGTTTCAACTTTATGTTGATTGAAATTGATCAAATCGTTTCAATTTCTGAAATGAACATCGAAATCTACATTTAACTCATAACTTTCAACACTCATTTAAACCTGAAATGCATCAAATAAAAACCAGGTACTCCTACTCAATACTCGACCTTCTTTTAATTGAAATACTGAGTCATATGAGGGCCCTTTCCAATCACCAAATTTAAGCGAATAAATGGAGCATAGTAACCAGTCGCAATGAAAACAACAATTTAACTATTTCGATTCACAGCGAAAAGTATCCAAATTCCTATTGCTTTGGTGCTACATCGAGGGAGAAATACTTTATAACGCTCGTGTTTTATTACAAGCAACGTTTTTATTATCTATGTTGAGGAATCAGTGGCGCTGCGACCCTCCTTCCAAAATGCACCACTGTGTAGAACAAAACAGCATTTCTGTAGTAGCATAATGAGATTAAAAATGTCTATGCTATTATACACACATCGTCAAAAGTCTTGGCTCCCCTATCAAATATCAACTTGTTGAATGTAGCAGGACAATTCTTCGTGTGTGGACTTTTCACATATCACTTAAATGTAAACAATAAACCATCAAAAATTGGTTCTTGTCCGAGAAATACAGGTATATTTGAGGTTAATCAGATTTCAGGGAATACAACGAGAGTTGTTATATCGAGAATATTCCGTGACAAATGACATTCAATTTCTCAGTTTATATCAAGTTACTTTGTCAAATCACCAGATTGAGCATCGTAAGAATAAAGGAACACCATTTCAACGCAAATTTTACTCGAAGGAGAGGAGCGGTATCTGTAGCAGCTATGCGAACTCATTGAGCGCTATATCGTTCTGCCGAAATGTCTGTAATTTTAGAATTTTGAGAGCCTAAATGGTCTCAAATTATTGGGTTCTACTCCCTGATGACGAATTCGTGGTCAAAATCAATTCTGTCTGAGTGACCGTCCAGCCGTTAGCACAATACCTTTCGACGGGATTGTCCTAGAGACTCAATATCTCAAACAAAACGAAACCCATCGAAATGAAATGTTGCGGCCATATGTAAGATGCGCATAATAAGCCTCATGCTAAATTTTGTGGCCATAGTGTTAACAGAACCGTAGAAAATTCAATTGGAATATTGGAAAGAAGAATCTTTTTATTCCCATAACAAAATATCCGATTCGAGTGGAATTTATTTCGTGAACGAAGATTGATATACTGAATGTTGGTGCGAAATTTCAAGAGGATCGCATCTTCAGAACCATAAATTTTAATTTTTTTTCTAAATTATGAACTTTGTCGAATAATTCTGAGATAGTCAATTCGATGGACCTGAAATTTTGCAGTAAATTGTTCAATAACAATTCGAAGCAATATGCAAACATTTTTCGGAGTTGCGTTTATACAACGATATACATCTATGGTTATATACGAAAAAATTGAGAAAGCGCTCGTTTTTTGGTGGAGGAATAGGACACCTCAAAATTCTATATGGGATTCAACCGAGCCATTTGGGGCTTCGAACTCATCCTGAAATTTTCAAGTCTCTAGGACAATCCCTCCGAAAGTTATTGTGCTTACGTACGGCCCCACGGACATAATTGAATATGACCACGAATTCGTCTAACCCTATCGTTTGAGACCATTTTCGGCCCAAAATTCGAAAATTACAGAAGTTTGGGAAAACAATATAGCGTTTAAGTAAAACGAGCGCTCAAAAAATTCTAGTATTGCCTTGGAATACCTTTCGATGAAATGCAAATGTTTAAGAGGATGGTGAAATCAGAACTATATAATTTTGATATTTTTAATTATCGATTTCCTACATTTTCCATTTTGTGAATCATTTCGAGAATAAAATTTTGATCGTGCTGAGATTTTGCATTCATATTTGAAGTATCAATCCCCCATACAAAATTTTGAGAAGATAGCCTAATTGCTTCAAGAATGAACGAGCGATCAAAAACAACAATACAAACAGAAAAGATTTTTTATTGAATTCAATGCAGTTTTTTTGAGAAACCTAGGGAGAGGGCAAGACTTTCTAAAATATGTTTCTACAGCGAAGAGTAGCTAGATATTATAACGCTCATGTTTTATGACAAGTACCGTTTTTAGTATCCATCTTTAGGAGTCAGTGGCACTGTGACATTCCCCCTAAATCCTGTACTGTGCAGAACAGAAGAGCAATTTTGTAGTAGCGTAATACGATTTGAAATATCTCGGACTATATTTGAACTGTCCAAGTGGCAGTATTAGAGAAGTTATATATCTTATCGGTCATTATGGGAAATAATGGGTAATATGAAATCTAGTACGATAACGGCTCATTCGATGGCGCTTGTGTCGAATTACATTCAATTAACGACAACACATCCGACAGTGGTCCCAGTTACATCAAGTTGTTTGCGTTGGGAGGTAGTGCAAATGACAGTCACGTTTATGGCAGCTTTTCATATATGTTGCCGAAGTTACATGTTGATCTACACAAGTAATTGATTATAGTGGTCAGGAAGTGACACTGAGTTGTAGGTGATACATCATCGACATGTGCGTAGCCGTGAATCGGTAGTTGCGACTGAGATGGAACATGCATTACTGTTCTTGAAACAGGGGGGCTCAGGTGTCGAATTGCACTGTCCTATCCGCAGTATATGCAATGGCACAGTTTCAGTGATTGATCACTTCTATTTAGCCAAATCCTATTGCTATAGCAGCTCGAATCTCATTATTACGTCAAGCCAAGATGCTACTTGAGTTAATGTATGAACAATAGGCTTCATGGCATGCTCCGCCTGTTGCTATAATTTATTAATAGCCTAATAAAAGTACGCTTTGGCAGTCGTTGTGCCCCAGCGTTGCCCCAGGACTCAGGATTTTCCGCATTTAATACGGCAAAAGACATTCTCAGGAAATCGTTTTCCTTATTCGGGGCGCAAAAACAACATACTCCTCGGGACTCAGAAAATGTGGACATTGAAACTTGCGAGTTACGATTACAATAAAACGCAAACCCCGAATTTATTAGCGGAACCTTTCTTCTTTTATATCGAAATTAAATTATAACTCATTATAACAACGTTACAAACGTTAACTGAATGGTGCTATAACAATATTTAACCTACCGGTTTCATTCAAACGACTACCCCAATTGCTTTCCATTACGTCAATGCTTTTCTGCTGAATAGTAAACTTATTTGTCCGAAAAGTGCTTTACGGTTGAGCGACTATATCGTCATCGATATAATACGAATAGAGAATTATCGAGGTAATGTTTGTATGATCAAAATCGTGATGAAGCTATAGGGTTGACTTCAAATAATTTTGAAAGAAAATTATTAGAGTTGCAGCGTTTGGACTTAAAAAATATTCTATCGCCAAAAAAATGGGAAATGAAAAGTAAGAATTTTTATGAGAATTAAATTATGACTCGTTTTAACAACATCAAGAACGTTAACGGAATGTGGCTATAACAATATTCAACCTATCGGTTTCATTCAAACCTCTACTAAAATTGCTTTCCATTACGTCAACGCTTTCCTGTTGAATAGTAAACTTATTCGTCTGAATTGTTGAATTTTATTGTTCATTTTTACAGTTGAGCGACTATCGATAATGATATTATCATCATCGATATACTCGTAATTCGAATAGAGAATTATCGACGTAATGTTTGTATGATTTTTCGAAAATCCAAACTTGAATTGAAGCTATAGGGTTGACTCTAAATATTCTCGAACAAAAATTGACAGATCTGATTATAAATCAAGTACATGAATAATATTTTATAACTCTGTCAACGACAAGTACTAAAAATTATTCGATCTTATACAAACCTTATTCTTATTCATTCCGATAGATATTGTTGATACAAAATTCCTTCAAACGAAATGGAACGACATTTTTTTCAAGTTCTAATATGGCACCATTTTTATTCGAAAAACAAAATTAAAGGCCTATGGGATTAATGAATTATTGCATCGTCAAAAAAAGTGAAATGAGAAAGAAAACAATTATATGAAAATTGAATAATAAGTCATTCTAACTACGCAACAAACAAAACTGAATAGTGTGAATAATCATCCTACCGGTGTAAATGGAAAAATTTCCCCATTTGATTTTATTACGTGACCACTTTGCCTTCTCTGACCTCTCGTTCAGTTTTTGAAATCAGCAACTCTCAGCGTGAAGTGAGCACCAAAAACTTAGATTGTCAATATGTAGGTTGATGAGGCCCTGATAGGCATTAATTAGGCACTGAATTTAGAACAAAGTTTTAGAATTACCAGTTGATTTCTGAAGTGCCAAAACAGCAATCGAAATGGAGAACCTGTTGAAATATCAGATGAAATCTGTCAATTGTAAATGGTTGCAAATATGTAACTGTAACCAATTTCAGACGACAATTACAAGATTGAGTAATTCACAGCATGAACATGTATGCACTCACCTCTAGATTTGAGAAAGAAGGTGTCGGTGAAATCACCCCCAATCTGGTAGCAGAAGAGGCGTTGGGGATAGGGAAAAGGGATGATTAACCTTTTCTGCATCGGCTTTGTGGCTATCACTTCATTGGTCAAGTCTCACACACTTCACTGCAAACTTCCCAATTGTTCTTAACACAAAAAAAGAAAAAACTAAAATGGGTGCTTATCAGAAGATAAAAGATGAATTTTAAATTATTAGTTTGCTCACTTTTCGAATCAGAGCGCACAGCACGATACTTGGGAAAAATCTTAATTATGTCGATGTTTGTTTACCGACCGGGTTCATTCCGCGGCCGCAGATGGCGCCAGCAATCGGGACAATTTACTCCAAGAGCTAGGGGACATTCACGACTGAAAAAATTGACAGATTAAAAAGTGTCAATTGATAGATTAAAATGTGTACATTGACAAAATGGATCTGTCAATTGAAAAATTAAAAAGTGAGAATTTACAGATTAAATTTGTAAATTGACAGATTGAATATGTCAATTGACAGATTTTTATTCCATAGCTGTTGCCCTAATACGCTGTCGTTCGTCAATGCATAGATATACAGTATTCGTTTTGAGGAGTTTCGTGCTCCTGAGCTGTTCCAGTGCTTATGCGCAGCCAATGGCAAGCCGTATTTCGAGCTTTTGAGTTACTCAGGAGCACGAAATATCTCAAAACGAATAGGCTAATGAATAAACTCTCTAGAAGCCCAACACACGTATCAAAAGTTGGGTTTCACAATCATCAGAGACACCATGCGTTTGGATGCATGATCTACTGGTGATATGGCGGGAATTTGGCAGGATTCAAATAATATCCAAACGTTTTCATCCTGGGTTAGTCGATTAAAAAATTGTTTTTTGTCATATCCAATTGGATTATCATCGTTCACTCAAATTTAAGCTGAATGATAATAAGCCAATTGGATATGACAATAAACAATTTTTTGATCGACTTAACTCAGGAACAATTTTGATTAGCTAAGAGATATTTTAGTTCATCTTAAATGAATTTAGAGGCAGAAATATGAAAAATTATTCAATGAAATATAATTTATTATGAGAATAATTACAATAGAAAAAATACATTCATAATATACAATACAAATAAATGAGGGAAAAACTACATAACAAAAGAATATGTACAGTAATATCCTATGAAAGACGTAAGTTTTATCCACTTGAAACAAATAAATTGAAATTAACAACTGAAGGTATTTGTCAATATAAATACCGAGAAACTTGATATATTCATCAGATTTTATCAAAGTATTAAAACAGGCGATAGTCAGCAAGAGTGAATTTTACAAGGATATTTGAGGCAGTTATGTTATGTGAAAAAAATACATACGTGTATAATACAAACTACAACAACAAAAGAAAAATATAAACAGTAATATAATTATGTATATGAAATAATATGGATTATGCCTCCTTCTTAAAACAGACCACATTAAAATTGAATTTTGAAAGCAAAGGTAATCGTCAATATAAATACCAACAATAGTAGTACAGTACCTAATGGTAATAGAAAAATCAACTGTGAAAATGAGAAGCAATACTGTTTTCGAGCAAATAAAGAAAGGCAAACAATATTGTCACAACATAAATGAAATGCCTATTTATCTGAGGCATACGAAAAAATTTTCAAATCATATAATTTTTGACCCACTTTAGATTCCTTTCTTTCGGTAAAGAAAAATGCATTTTGCTTCACTTATTAAAGGTTCTCCGACCCTTTTCCAATTAATCTATGCACTGTCTCTGATTTACCTTTTTGTTCGACAAATTCTAACGAAGTCGCTAAAATATAAGGCTATTGCATCACTAGGATATCTCAGCCTTTTCTCTAAGCTGTTTCAGCATTAGTTTCTAGAGTTGTGGCATTGGAGGTTTTTCCTGCTGTTGTTTCTTTAGCTGAAGTGAAAGAATGAAATATTAGATAATTCTATTTTTATGAATTATCAGATGACATAATTATAAATTATGAGATACAAATTATAATGGAAAACTTACATTCAATCTTTTCTACAATATATGAAGATGGTATTTCGATATTTCTTTCTGGCGAAAGCAGAAAGCAGTAACTTCAATAATCAATAATTGATTCAATTCATCTAGTTTTCGGCACAGACATTCAATGGATATTCACAAATAACCAGCTCAAACTTTTCTTTTTACCCGTTTACCTTTCTTTCTACGGCTATAGTTTCATTTCAAATCAAAGAAATCCCCGAAATTTTCACCCTAGCGGCACATAGCGGTTGGATGCATGAACTAAATATATGAAACCAATAAAATCGGCTAGTTGGGCATCTAGAGAATTTATTTATCTATGCGTCAATGCGTATTGCGTACATACCTACGTCAGCATACCAAGAACTAGTGACAAACACAAATTTTCCATTGTGACCGAACTGGGCATGAAGAGTTCATCAACTGAAAGGGAACTAGTTCGACAAACATATCATAGTCGAGGGTCATATAACCGATGTTTGATCTATTATTCTTGCATCCCCCCAGCATTCAGCCCAGTAATTCAAATATTTATCCCAAATTTCTGCCCACGAATTCCTACAGTGGTAGCCTGCGGTTCCAGAGACATTCCAGAGTCAAATAGTAAACACTTTCCAATGTAAAAATTCTTTACCGCTTAGTTTACATTCCTGTTGCGAATATTAGGGATGAAAGGCACGCCTGAAGTCTACGGGGCTGCCTCTTCTCATAAATGACCTCCGAACAAGACAAGGGTGCCGTCCAACACTTCTCGAAATGAAAACTCAGAAAAGGGAGGGATGATCTCTTTCGATTTTCAGCGATGTCTGCGGAAGGTTGCTCGGTTAGTTTGTTGGAAAACATCAGCAGTTAGGAGGATATATTGAAAAATTCTTAGCCTACTGAATAACCAAACAAAATTTCAATGTGGAAATATATAATTACTCACCATATTTTCCTTTTAATTGGATATATTTTTCAGCGTGAACCTACAACGTCTCTAGACCTTTAAAAAAAGGTTTTTTCTTGCTCTGCAAACCAGACCTCCTCGTTGAAAGAAAATTTACAACCTCTTAATCTTTTTACTGTTGAGGAAAGAGGATAGTCGGGCGGAGCCAAATCTTGGGAATAGGAGGGGTGTTCTAGTAATTCTTACCCTATATAACGAATTTTTTTCATGGCAATATGGGATTTTTGTAGTGGGCGTTGTCCTGCAGAAACAAAACATTTTCGGAAAGCTTTCTGCGTCTTTCCTCTTCAATTTTTCTCTGTAAAGTGGTCAGCAATGTCGGATAGTAAAATCCTGTTATTGTTCTAGATACTCTTATCCAAAAAATCAATCATCATAACTCAATGGCCATCCGAAAAAACAGAAACAAGAACTTTTCCAGCAAATTTTTTGGACACGAAATTTCTTAGGTGTTGGAGAACCAGAGTTTGGCCATTTCATCGATTGTTGCTTTTTACTAGATCGTAGAAATGTACGAGTACCCGAGTCTCATCCATAGTAACATATCGGTCTACCATTGCACGCTTTCGGTCAACATTCAAACATATGGGGATCGATACTAAAATTTTTCGTTTCAAACAATTTCGGTGGTTTTTTTAAATTTATTGCGTTTACTTTTGTGATGTCAAAATTCACACTGACACACCTTTCTTTCTTGTTCGTTTATGGTATCACGATATTTTGTGTATGCATGGAACTGGTCTAGGCTAACTAGATATAATGCATCCTCGTACAGCAAACGAAATTTTGGTCGAAAGATACCTCATCTTAAATCGCTTCAAATTTCCTTAGTACAGATGTCCTTATTTGCTTTTATTGTTTATGGTCAATAGGGATGTTACGGGTTGGATACAAATCTGAAAAGAAACTATCAGAAGTGCGATATATCCATTCATTCAGATAGTCCAGCTCATATTAAAGCACTAAGCTCCTACGTCATCGACTCAAAGATGATTTGGAAGTGCCAAAACAAACTCAATGAGGTAGTTAAATAAGATCTTTTTAATCTGGGTTCCCGGCCATTCGGAAATCAAAGGAAACAAAAGGGCCAATACACTTGGCAAGGTGGGCGCACGATTGTCACTCATTGGCCCCGAACACTTCTGTGGTATAGGCGAATGTACCTAAAAGAAGGAGTTTCTGGAAAATGAGAAGCCGAGAGGGAAAAACTCTGGCGGAATCTCCCAGGGATGGATCATTCTACTGAGTTCCTTCGGAATTTTGGAACAGCAAGATCCAAACGATATCTGGATCTTGGTAAGAAACAATTACACCTCCTCACAGGCTTTTTAACAGGACACTACCGCCTCAGAAAGCACCTGTTGAGGATGGGAGTATCGGACACTCACGAGTGTAGGTTCTATGGGGATGAGGAAGAAACACCTATTCACCTAGTCACGGAATGCTTTTTCACTGCGAGCCTAAGGAAAGAATATTGTATTTCATGAAATCCCTTGAACTGGAAGGCGAGCTGTAAAGGGTGTGGTGAGAACAGCTCTCTAAGGGGGCACAATACACTTCGAGGTCGCAGTGAACTGAATTCTTAATGAAAATACCCCAAATCAACGAATGAAAGGGATTTCAAGAATTTTGGCGATGAAGTATTTTGTCCATCTGATTGTGATAACAATTTCGGAAATGGATTTTATGTGTTTTATTGTCCTATGGTTGTGTCACCGAATCTGATATTGACTTATGATATAATGCGATAAGGATTCAAGAATCTCGTTCATTTTTTCGTCAACAGTAATGGCTGTAGAGTCTATAAGTGGCTCATTTCTCGAGAGCATAAAGAAAATGAAAGCTGTTAAATATTTCCAATTAAAATGAGTAACATTATTCATGCCATTATTATGTGCTCTTGAGATTATCATCCGAAAATGAGTCAATAAATGGAAAAGTGGATTGAAAAAATTTGGTAGTCATATGGTTAATTTCTAATAGAGTGAGAGATTACTCGTTTGACTTCTTCAAAATGGATATCAATTAGATAGAAAGGATTTTTCAACTTCACTCATTTTTGTTCAAATGTCTGCGAGTTTCGACGAGGTGTTCAACGACTCAGTTGGTCCCACTGATAAAGAAGTAACAAAAAACAATAGGCATTTTCAGTGCTTCCAAGAATAGTTATTTAATCAACTAGGTTATTGAAGACAGCGATTAATAGTCAAGATATTTTAACGCATGATCGGAGCGAACGCGTAAATAGTTCGAGACTTTTAGTCGCTCGATTAATTGATTACAAGGTTTTTTCGACGATCTCAATATGAATTGTGTTTTCATTTTGCATAAGACCAACATTTGACATATTGAAATTTCTATGTATCTATGTTCCAGTAGAGTTTTGACATTTCTCGTAGTGCTTCTGAATACTTTGTGAACGGTTGCCTTGAGAATTGCAAATTGAAATAGCAGAAATTGAGTATTGAAATGGGTCATTGATGATCAATTTCGTACACATTAAAATCACCTTTTATTTTGAGATCGACGGAAACAAGTTATTTCAGAAATAATGGACCCTCGGATAATCAGTGATTATTCGTTTTAATAATACCTGGGAAGTGTGCTGTTTCTTATTAAAGATCCTAGAATGCCTCGTATCTTGCAGAGCTATTCTCCATGCTGACGAGCCCCAATAGAGCGTAATAGCGATCCATGGATGCTCTGTTCAATATTGCTTCCTTGTATTCACTTCGAACGAAAACGAGATTAGCTCCGAAGTATGATTTTCAATATTGATTGATTTAAATCGATTAATTTCATATTATGCTTTTATTGTTCATGTTTAATGGCGATGTTACGCGTTGGATATAAATCTAGAAAGATAGTCAAGCTGCTCTTAAAGCACTGAGCTCCTACGTCATCGACTCAAGGATAATTTGGGAGTGCCGAAACAAACTCAAGGTAGGCAAAAGAAATAAGGTCTTTTTAATCTGAGTTCCCGGCCATTCGGAAATCAAAGGAAACGAAGAGGTCAATACACTTGCCAAAGAGGGCGCACGAATGTCACTCATTGGCTCAGAACACTTATGTGGTATAAATAGGTGAATGTACATATAAGAAGGAAATTCTGGAGCAGGGGAAAGTCGAGAGGGAAAAACTGGCGGAATCTCCTAGGGTTGGATCCTTCGGAACTTTGAAACAGCAGGATCCAAAAGATATTTGGATCTTGGTTAAAAACAATTACACCCCCTCACTGGCTTTCTTACTGGACACTACCGCCTCAGAAAGCACCTGTTGAGGATGGGAGTATCGGACACTGACGAGTGAAGGTTTTGTGGGGGGGAGGAAGAAACCCCTATTCACCTAGTCACAGAATGTTTTGCCATTGCGAGCCTAAGGCAAAGGAGTCGGCAAATTTTCAAATCAGTTGGTTAACTTCAGAAACAGTTGAAAAATTGTCGAAGCATTTGGAAATTTCAAAACCGTTTGAAAAATTTCAATGGAGCTGATACATGGGCGGGCTTAATGTTGATCAGAGTTGGCAATTTCTCGAAAGCAGTAGGTAGGTAGTTTTTCGAATCAGTTGGAAAAGCTTTGGGCCCAGTTGGAAAATTTTCTAAACTTTTGGTAAATTTTGAAGCAGTTATACAAATGTCAATTGAGTTGGTCTAGGGGGGCATGCCCAACATTAATCAGAGTTGGCAAATTATCAAGAAAATAGAAAAATTGTCAAAGCAGTTGGAAAAATTTAAAAACAGTTTGAAATTTTCAATGGAGTTGATACATGCCTAATGTTGATCAATGTTGGCAAGTTTTCAAAGCAGTTGGAAGTTTTTCGAAACAGTTGACAAAATTTCGAAGTAGTTGGAAAAAATCCATAGCAGTTAAAAAAGTTTCAAAATAATTGGTATTATTTTGAGGCAGTTGGACCAATGTCAATGGAGTTGGTCTGAGGGCGTGTCCAATATTGATCAAAGTTGGCGAATTCTCGAAGCAGTTGGTGGATTTTCGAAGCTGTTGACAAAATTTCGAAGCAATCAGAAAAATTTTGAGAGCAGTTGAAAAAAATTCAGAACAGTTTGAAAAATTTTCATTAAATTGAAATACATGTTTACAAAAAACTGCCATAAAATATTAATTAATTTGACTTCTTGAAAGAAGTTCGAAAATTCTGTAATTTTCGCTGGTAATGGATTTCGATTAATGTCAAACTCATTTTGAACCAGGTCTGCTACGAGCATATTCGTTGAAACGTAGACTTTGGGGAAAGCCGGTCTCAATGCAATGAAAGGCTCGCGGCTACACTCAGTGAAGACGGGAGTGAGTTCTATCGGATGAATGTAATGGGCGCCAGGTAGAGTAATGCCTGCCTACTCAAGGTAAATGAACTGCTTACTCCTCTACCAGAGTAACAGTTAACAAAAATCCCTCAAAAATTCAAGTCACAATTATTTATTACCAAAAAAAATATATGTGCAGTGGTTGATATAATACGGATAAATATTTTCCCCCAAGGGGTAGCCAGAAGAAAACTTACTAAAACACACTAAATCAGATAAGAACCAATAATCTAAACCAACAAAATAAACCCGCATAATCAGCTTACATTCACCTTAACGTTCTGGTTCAGATGTCAATAACTACACTAAATTAAACAATGGTTCCTGAAGGGAAGATCGATCAATTATCCTATAATAAAATCCTGAAGGGATACACGAGCACTTTGTTGGTACCCAACGCAAACTTATGAAGTGCACCTCACTGTAATTGCTCACAATTATATATAAAACTACCTTACAGAATAATATCACAAATACCAAAATAAAAGGCCAATAATTTACAATGTTAAGCCAGTGCTACACACTGGTTACCTTCACAAACTACCCAGAACGTAGATAGCTCCAACTAATAACGCCAGGTACGTAGATACCTCCAAGATGACAGGCAAGTGAATGCCAATTGATACCCCTCACTCGTGGGTACCTCTAACTTACAGGTACATAGATAATTCAGCCGAGTAGACATGCCAGGCACGTGGACCTAACAAAATACTATAAGAAACGATTCAAAAGCTAAGGATGTTTAAGTTACCTCTGTTGTTCGAGGGAGATAGGTTCAACCTCCAGTTCAGTCGAAAACTTCCTTCAAATACAATATTCGCTATAAAAACAACCTGATAAAAGAAAATGGTCAGACTACTGGTTCCAGATAAAAAATGTATGCATACCTAGAGGTGCAAGATAGATTCTGTACGGACTCCATGTGGAAAAGTCTGTATTTCCCAAAATATTCCAAAATACTTTTCAGGGAACAATGACACTCGAAGATATAATCCCTCACAACGAGGATGAATCTAGATTCAAAATTCTCTTCGAAAATGCATAAACCTTCCACACGTCCTCCCCACAACAAAATGCCGGCTGACAGTCGCATAGAAATTTCCGGATATTCAAGGTTCACAGAGTCTATCAGTTGTCACAGCGAAGAAGAAGAAAACACATCAAAACCAAAATAATATAAAGGAATCATTACGGTACTGATAATCTACGCAGTTTATACCAGAGGAGGGCCTCTATAAATCCATTTCTATAATTCTTCCACGATTTTCCGAAGTACGTACTGAGGCCAAATAATTCCAACCACTGCTTTTGAACTACACAAAATGAAAAACACTAACCTCACAATTTTAAACAATAAACAAACCGCTTTCTGATGGAAAACAATCCGCGAAAAAGGTAGGTAAACGAAGCGAACAACTACAACAATAAGGAATTTAGAAAATGAACCACCCAAATTGGCACAAAACCACATTTTATGATAAAGTCAAAAAAAACGTTACATCGTCCTACTATAAAAAGTCTGGCCAGTATTTTCTGGTCTAGAATTGAACACACATAACCTTCGAAAGAAAAGAGTTTGAAAGTTCAAATTTTCAGGATAGGTGTGGGACCTGAATATCTCATTCGAGTTCTTCAGCGGGCCAGATTGCCAGTTCAGAGGTTTCGAAGTTATTGTCACTGGAATATTTTCTTCATTTCAATAACTGCTTATCTCGTCGATATGAAATTCAGAATTTAAATGCGAATTCATAGGGTGCTCATGTCAGCTGAATTTCATGAAACTGAAAATCATTTCACGATTTTCGAAAAATAATTTGTTAGCAGAACCATTGTTTGAGTAAACAATTGCAGGACACATATCCATGTCAAATCATCCCATTTCAGCATCGGTTTCTGGGTCTTCAATGCACAGTTGGCAAACTGTCGAAACTTTGTCCCCCCCAAAAATTTTTCTTCTGCCCGCCCCTGGTTGAGTGTGACGGAATCGTTAGCATTCTTTTCATTGGTTGTATGTAGAATTACAGTATACAACGATGCCAACTAACCACTCTGTTGTGATTGTCAATCGTCATCCTCATTAATTATGCTTGCCCTCGTGCTTGCTGGTACGTCATCCTGGCGCGACGATTGAACTTACGAGAAGAGTTAATATTTTCATTATCTTGCATGAGGTGGAATTGCCGCCATTTGCGTGCCCATAAGGTGGTCTGGAGCATAATTCATTTTCACGTAAACTATCGTGTGATCTCATCGGCACCGTTTGTCGATGAGATTATGATAGATTTATCACTTACCTAGGCCTCACATTCCTTTGATCTCAAACGCAAACATGTACTTTCTTGATATTTGTTCAGAATTATGTCGTTCGGTATAGTTTTGTATTACCTGTCACTCCTGTCAGTATAAAACTCCAAGATATCGTAGTGTTTTCTGAAGAAAATTCCATATAGGCTGGTTTTTCAGTCAATACCGGGTGTCCCAGTGGCCTGTCTCTATGGATTATCTCAGCCATTGCGAAAGATACAAATTTGAAAATTTCATGTTCTGTGATTCGTTCATAGAACCTTCCAGTTTGACAGGAAGTGACACTGTCTTCTTCATCTCATATAGCACCTTGTATATTTTTGCAATTTGTGATTTCTACACTAAATAAGACTTTCAAGGATGTATCACACTTTGTGTTTCACCTTTGATTATTCAATGAAGAAAACATCAATTGAAATTTCAATTTGTAAGAATTTTTTTATTTAATCTTGATTTTGTCTTTGACAGTTTTCAATAGTTGTGTGCGTGTCAGAGTAACAAACATTCGATAATGTGGAAATGATAACTTTACTGATCAACACAAATTGCAGCAGGTGATCAACATTTCGAACATATGTCTATGATATTCTAGTGCCTCCTCAATTTGTAATTTTTTGTTTCTTTTACCTACAAAGTTCGGTAAATTATGGAGATAATCCGTTATCTAATATTTCGTCAGTTGAATGCAGAACTATCCCAAGTCCATTTTTCCAGAAAATCGGTTTATGGCCTAAAGAGATGCTTAATACTACACTCCATCTGATGCAGAAGTATTGCAAGTCCATCTTATATCCCTACCCCACTTTTTCAATTTCATATAAACTCACGTGATAGTTCTATCTAGCGAGAAAGAAAGTGACATGGCATAGTTCTGACCCTGACATAAGGACATAGTTTAGTTGAAAGTAGACATAGCATAGTCTGACCCGTACCATAAGGACATAGTTCAGTGAAAGTGGACATAAAATAGTTCTGATATGTAGAACTACCGTACAAGGCTATATTTTGTCCCAATTTTTCGGAAATTTCTTTGGGCAAATTTGACCATCACAAAACAATCAGGATCTTCAGGTTGAAATTCAAAATGAAAGAATTTTTATATATTTTCAATCATCTTTTGACCTATTCAAAAAAACGTGTCTCCTGAAAAGTATGAATTTCGGACTTGGTATAGTTCTGCATTCAACCGACGATTTATATACCTCATTAACTTCTTTTCAACTGCTTTCACTTCATCAACATGTAATAAAAAGGAGACCGAACACATGTCGAGTTCTGTAATATGGTTCGAACTGAACTTCAATGAAGAACTTCCAGGATTTCGAGAAGTTTAGTTACTTTCAGTACAAAACCAAGCATTATGAAGGCTCTGGCAACAATCTGCTCTACATGACATGCAACGCATAATTAAGAATTTGAAGTAATATCAAAATTATCTCTTCGGTTTTTCAAGGTGTGAAACTTTCAATAGAGTATGCATTACTGGGGGATTTGTTTTAAGATCAAATGCTAGACTGACACTTGTCTACGTAAATTGTCGAATATCTTAGATCTTTCATGCACACCGGTATGAAATTTATCCCATATTTTTTCCGCTGTTAGTAGAATAGTGGGATAAAATTCACAATAAATTCACAATATATTTGAGTATTTCGAGTTTAAATTCTGTATCATGCGCTAATTGGCGAAATGAACTCTAGGGCTAGACCAAATACTGGTTTCATGTAGTCTTCTGCCCATCTGTTTCTAGTGAAAACCTCATCAAGCGATAGTTTTGCAAGGTTTTCGTACTTGGTAGCACTTTCTTGTAATCATTTTAATCATGAAAATATTGTTGAGTCAATAAACCAAACATTACTTGACACGACTGTGCAACAAAGATTTGATATTTGCCTTTTCTAGGCTGACTCAAAGTGTGTACAAAATTTGACCTATTATGGTGCAGAATACATATGTTTAATGTTGGGTTTTTATTTCAGATGCATTAGTTATCGCAATGAAACGACAATTTGCATTTAAAAACAATGTTTCGGGAAAAATTATGATTATTGTTTCAATTTCTGAATGCAGTGATGATGATTCTGATATATAATCGCTATAGGTGCCGCTATTTGTTAGGTTTATTTCAAAAACTATGTTCTTTACCAAATTAAATTGAATCGAATAATCTGATTGGGAATCAATGATCCAAATTTCAAACATCCAAACCCCCTTATGATCAACTAAATTCTGGCTTAGCTGATTCTATGAAACCTATGGAAAAAACTCACGCCATTTCGCGTTTTTCAGATATTTTTATTCAATTAATTGTTACAAATTTCAACTGATTGTGTATCCAAGAAATTTCTATTTATATATTCACAAAAAGTATCATTTTAATTGAAAAATTATGTTTGATTCGTCTTTGAGAATGTATAAATAAGCATTTTGAATATTCAAATAACATTTCTCATAGAAAAAATGTATGTGCTTCTAGCGATTTTTAATTTAAAAAATTCAGTGCCTGGAAGAGCCTACACCAACAATCTATAATTTCTTCGAGTCATTTTTTATATTTTCGTCGGGTGGTATTGATTGCCAGGATAATTTTACTCTATCTCAAGATCAGCGGCTAATTTTTTCGCTCGAGCAATCATTTCCTCGGAGAAATTATTTTGAAATGACCAACTAAATTCTTCAAATAGTTTATACTTACTTTGATGTTGATTGTAACACTTTACATCATTTTGTATCATTGATTTCAAATAAAACATACCAAATGATCACACTACAAATAAATTCAAATGAGTCTATATTCAATAGTAGGGAACTTGCCTTATGCCTACTTTCAATGATAAAACTACCATATCCACAAATTTCAACTAAATGATATTTCAAAGGCTTTATGGTATCTACCTAAGTCGACCATCTGGTATCCCTTAGGGGTTTCAATTTAATTCGTATTATACTGTAAAAGTTCACAGTTTCATTCAATAATAATAATCTTTATTCACAAAATACAAGTAAAAAACATATGTGAATAATTTTGACCCATCAAAATATTACATGGGGAGTCATCAAATCAATATTAAAAGGCATTAGAACTGTCAATAAGTCGGTTAAAAAACATTTAAGGTATATTACAAACATCATATAAATGGACCTACACATTTATCAGTGAAATAAATGTAAAAATATTTAAATCACAAATATCACGTGAAATTAATAAATTAACATTGAAAATAAGTAGTATAATAAAAACATCATATGGACACACTATTCAAAATGACTAGATCAGAATTCTTCCATTGTGTAGTAGCATTTTTCATGTAGGATTTCATTTAGGTACTGCTTAATTTAACCTAGAAATCTTTTGGAGGAGTCAAAGAGAAAAAAGTACCTATAGATATTTATGTAGGCTTTTTTACGTTGTCTAGGTTTATTGTAAAAACTACCACGAAATTTTAATAAAACTTTATTCACGAAACAACAGCAAAATCGGGAGGAAATACAGCTATGTGTGTGAAGTTGGCCCAGCACTTTTTGATTTTCGAAAAAATTTTGTTGTGCTGAGTTGTGCTAGGTTTGTGCTGCTTTGTGCTGATAATTTTTTTCCTAATTCCAAGTGGTTTTCGAAATATTTCAAAAACGAAAAAATGAGCCAGCCCAGCACTTTTCGAAAAATGGGATTTAAATGATTGATAAAAATTGTGCTACACATGTACTGAGTTGTGCCGTTCGAATTTTCTCGAAAGTCCCTCTCGTTTCCTGAAAAATCGAAATTTAAGAAAAAAGATAGCCCAGCACTTTGGTTTTTTTTTCTCGAAAAAGAATGTAAAAATTGTGCTACATTGTGCTGCCTTGTGCCGTAAATATTTTCACCAAAAACCCTCCTGTTTTCCTGCAAACTACGAAAATGAAAAAAAAAGTTATCCCAGCACTTTTGAATTTTTTTAGAAAAAACATGCTCAAAAAAACTGTGCTACTCTCAGGCAAAGTTGTGCTATTGTTATTTTCACAAATATCCTGCTAATTCGCCCAAAAAATAAAGAAATTAAAAAAAAGTTAGCCCAGCACTTTCATTTTTTCGATAAAAATTGTTTCATTTGATTGTACTCTATTGTGCCAACTTGTGCTGATCAAGTTTCAGAAAAATCATGAGTTTTCTTCTTATATGGGGGAAAATAAGAAAAAATCAGTAGGGTGGAGGAAGAACCAGTATACCTGGCAACAGTGACTGTGAGTTGGTCCAGCACTTTTTGATTTTCGAGAAAAAATTTTGTTGTGCTGAATTGTGCTAGATTTGTGCTGCTCTGTGCCGCTGAAATTTTTTTTTTTATTTCATTCGGTTTTTGAGATATTCAACGAAATGTTTTGTACGAACCTACCTAGCATTTTCCGAAAAAAGGTTTCCATTAGTTGAAATGGATTATGGTATGAATGTATTGTGATAGTACTGAGTTGGGGCTTTCGAATTTTCTGGCAAGTTCCTTGGAGTTGTAAGAATATTCAAATCAACGAAAAAAATTCTCAGAAATTATGTTTTTTTTCTCCCGAAAGTGTGAAAAAAAATGTGCTGTATTAGTCGTGACTCGTGTCAATCTTCAATATTCAAAAAACACTTTGAATGTCGCATTCATTACTGAGGTTTCTGTATCAATATTATCTTATAAAAGTTTAACTCTGGCAACAGAGCTATTGACCCCCTTTGCAGATGGTGGGACAATAAATCATAACATAAAGAATGCGATGAGTTCTGAGGATTGCGGTTGTCAAGCAACGGTCTGAACCACTATTGTCAAGTTGCCGGTGTTTTCTTTATTAATAGAATGTACTGTTCTATTTATTTTTCGACGTTTGAAAGAAAAAATGAAGGCTTTTTCTGGAAATTTCACTAGCATGGACTCACCACGATAGAAGCAAAATTTTATTCACAAATTCGGGGAAAAAACATATTTGCTGAAATAACTTTTTCTCATTTCATTTGATTTTTTAGAGATTAGAATGACTTTTGAAAAATTTTGAACGGCAGAAGTCAGTACTAAACCTCAGTATATCCAGTCCACAATCTGTTTCAGTTGACGAAGACCAATTTTTCGGGAAATGCTACATAGGTAGGTTCGTACAAAACATTTCGTTGAATATCTCAAAACCGAATGAAATAAAAAAAAAACTTTCAGCGGCACAGAACAGCACAAATCTAGCACAATTCAGCACAACAAATTTTTTCTCGAAAATCAAAAAGTGCTGGGCCAACTTCACAGTCACTGTTGCCAGGTATACTGGTTCTTCCTCCACCCTACTGATTTTTCTTATTTTCCCCCATATAAGAAGAAAACTCATGATTTTTCTGAAACTTTGATCAGCACAAGTTAGCACAAATAGAGTACAATCAAATGAAACAATTTTCGTCGAAAAAAATGAAAGTGCTGGGCTTTTTTTTAATTTCTTTATTTTTTGGGTGAATTAGCAGGATACTTGTGAAAATAACAATAGCACAACTTTGCCTGAGAGTAGCACAATTTTTTGAGCATGTTTTTTCTAAAAAAATTCAAAAGTGCTGGGATAACTTTTTTTTTCATTTTCGTAGTTTGCAGGGAAACAGGAAGGATTTTCGTGGAAATATTTACGGCACAAGCAGCACAAATGTAGCACAATTTTTACATTCTTTTTCGAGAAAAAAAAACAAAGTGCTGGGCTATCTTTTTTCTTAAATTTCGATTTTTCAGGAACGAGAGGGACTTTCGAGAAAATTCGAACGGCACAACTCAGTACATGTGTAGCACAATTTTTATCAATCATTTAAATCCCATTTTTCGAAAAGTGCTGGGCTGGCTCATTTTTTCGGTTTTTGAAATATTTCGAAAACCACTTGGAATTAGGAAAAAAAATTATCAGCACAAAGCAGCACAAACCTAGCACAACTCAGCACAACAAAAGTTTTTTCGAAAATCAAAAAGTGCTGGGCCAACTTCACACACATAATACAGCTTCTAAAAAAACACGTCTAAATCTGATTGACAACTATCTTCATCTTTTATTTCTCGCCTACTTTCTCTACGTTATAGATAATGTTATTATAACAACATAGAATGTCATATACAGTGTATAAATAAAAATACGAATCCCACACTCGGCATCCTACGGAGAATCCGCCTCGGATTCAGTTCCGAGTTGCATCCAAAGCTTCAAATACTCTATATAAAATAAATATGTATAATATAATATATAAAAATATTATTACCGTTGTTTGTTAAGTGGCTGTATGCCTTTACAAAATGACACAATTGACAATCTCAAAAAAATACAAATGTAGATGAATTCCTTCCGAACAGCCTTCCTCAGTCAGTACGTCTAAAAAGTTAAATTTCCTACCTTGATACTGCAAAACTCTACCAATACCAATTCCACCTGTCTTTCGGAACCCAAGCCCCAGCTTCCCGTCTGAAAGTCCTCGCCGTGGGTCTCCTCACTTCGTCTACGTCTATTAGTGAAAAGGGTACACCTCATCATCTTGCAGCACAACTTCGTCTTCTTCTTCGTTCAGATCTTCATCAATGATCCAAACTCAGTCAATAGTTCGGTCAGATCTTCTGTTCATCCAAATCTTATCCCGGACGATTTGTTTCTTTATCCCGGACGAGCCCCCAAAATGTAGGCTTTTTTACGTTGTCTATGGTATATTGTAAAACTATCACGAGATTTGAATAAAACTTTATTCACGAAACAACAGCGAAAATCAGGAGTAAATACAGTCTCTTACAAACACGTCTCAATCTGATTCTAAATCTGATTGACAACTATCTTCATCTTTTATTTCTCGCCTACTTTCTCTACGTTATAGATGATATCATTATAACAACATAGAATATCATATACAGTGTATAAATAAAAATACGAATCCCACATTTATTCACCCAGCACTTTATTAATTCTTAATTTTTTTTTCTTAGATTTTTTTATTTTGGATCGTTATGTGGACATGTTGAACAATTTTATTCGAACCTTCAAGACTTTGATTGATACAATCGGGACACTTGGTTTCAGTAAGAGGGAGCCACATTTCAAATCGGTCTTTACCTGTTGTTATAGTGCTTTTTCTTGAAAAATTTATTTCTTGGCGTGAAGATTTTCCATGGCCCCCCAGAAGCCCGGACTTGACACCTTCGATTTTTACTCATGGGGAGTGTAGTCCACTGCAACAATCCCAGCACTCTGATTGCGTTGAAGGAAAATATTCGCCGGGAAATTCAAGCCATCGGTCCAGAAACTTCATGACGTGTTTTTTTTTTAATTTGGGGGTTCGAAAAGTGCCAGCAGAAAAACGGTGGACATTTTGACAGCGTAATTTTTATGAAATGAATTCCCAAAGAGCTGAGCATTATTCGTAGAAAAGTCCGGTCAATTAGGTCGAAAAACAAGAGCAAAGTTACATAAATTACCATCAAGCTGAATTTTGTACATTTGTTCAAAACATAATTAAAAACAACTTATCAAAACTCCCCATCATTACGACCCGAGGAAAAAAAATATTCAAGGTCAAAGGTCAAAAAAATGTGGTTTTCACTATTTTCTTCATAACGGTGAGTTTATCGTGAAATTACCTGAAACAAAAATTGTTGATCATGAAATTATATATAAAAAGGTATCGCTAATTTTTTTCCTAAAAGCTGCCGCTTTTGAGATAAAACGATCAAAAAGTTGTAAACGTCATTGCATGCATGAGCGCGCCACGTATACCTCTGTAGCTGTAATATAAGTAAAAATATGTTTCTATGGGTAATTTCACTTATTTTAAAAATATAAAATATACATAAGTATCACTATGAGCATGGGCGTAGATAGAGAGGCAGGGGGGGCTTTTGAACGGATGGATCTAGACTCTAGAGACATAAAATTTTCATGGTATCTGCACGGTCGGAATGGCTCGGTTAAGTTTTTTTATGGGCTAAATTGGTCGAAGATTTCCCGATTATAATTATTTAAAAAATTCGAAGGCTCAGGTACAGGATCCGATCCAAATTCCATATACCTATTCATGTGTGCAATGATGATATGAATGCTTGTGCGATAATTCGCGAGGATCTCCCACTGAAAATCCCAGAATTGCAACTGTTGAAATCTTTAGAAGTCTTGCCTCAATGGTCATATTTGGAAAACAATAATTTGAAAAATTTAACATCATTTATAGGTAGGTATGTCAGAAATTTTGGTAAGATTTTTCAAAGGGTTTATCGACTCTTGGAAAGTGTCAAAATCATGTACTATTTTTACATGCCATAACAGGCTGTGATACGACATCTGCATTTCGCAGAGGTGAAAAAACAGTCTTTGAAATGTTTGAAAATCAAGATTCAGTTAAAGGTGCTGAATTTTTCGAAAAAAATAATCAACACCACAAGAAGTTATCACCAACGGATTTGCTTTCTTCTTCGTTTGTACGGAGCCCCTAAAATAACTACCAGCTTAGATAAGTATCGACATGAATATTTTGTTGAAAACACTGGAAAAAAAATCAAGTACAATTAGCTAGTCTTCCTCCAACCTCAGAAGCTGCTCATCAACATCTTTTCGGGTATATTATCAAGTTTAGACGAGGCTTGGTTATCAGCTGGACCAACAGATTGGGGTTGGAAGTTGGTTGATAATGTAATGTAATAACCAAAAGATTTTACTCCCACCTGCGCCGGAAAAACTGCTGAACTCAATTTTTTGCAACTGTAAAAAAGGATGCAGTGCTAAATAGGGTTGCGAAAAAGTTGGACTGTTTTGTTCTCTTGCATGCGCGAATTGTCAAGGCTGGTCGTGTTTCAACGTTGAATCACCAACAGCAGAGAATTGTTTTGATACTGAGGAAGAAACATGGGATGCATGTTTACTTACACTCAAGATGAAGAAGAAAAAGAAGAAGAAGACGACGACGACGAAGAAGATACGACGACGACTAAGAAGAAGACGACGACGACGAGATTAGCAAAAAGTAATTGAAGATTACGAGTAGAAGTAATACATTTTTTATTTTTTAAATTTCATCGCTTTTATCAATTTCAACTTCCATTTTCATCACTTTCATCAATTTCGAATTGTGGAATAGGCATACAGGGAAACCACGTTAAAAAAAAGCGCGAAGTACCGGGTTTTTCACTATAATTTGACCCCCCCTTTAACTTTGTTACTAAAGGAGATACAAAAAATGTTTCGTATAAAAGTTTCACGAAATCAACTGAGGTTTTTTTTATATTAGTTCAGAAACTGTAATATATACAGGTTGGCCAACATATTGATGGCAACTTCATTTTTTCAAATGGAACACCCTGTATATTTTTCCATGTTTGGCTAGCTCTTTTTCCCCTGATTTGGAATATGTTACATTTGTTGGTCTATCTCTTTTATTCTGAGAACCACAGAGTTTTAAATTTTAAGCACTACCTTCCAAGATCTATAATCATTTTTTAAGTGGCAGAGTGTGTTTACTGAAAATGCTCATTTTTGGAGTTATTATAACGTCAATGGGAGATATACAGGGTGAACAACATTGAATGCAACTATATTTTTTCAAATGGGACACTGTCTCTTCAATTTTCAGAGTTTCAAATTTGAAATGATGACACCGAATAAAAAAATATGTGAAATACCTACGAAATTCTTTATATCCAACCAATCTACTTAAAGTTTTATTTTAAAATGAATACTTAACAATTACTTAACCAATGAACAATTATAAACTATTGTAGTAAGAATAACATCAACTAAAGAAATTGCTCAAAATGACCACCTTCATTCAATACACATAGTTCATATAGTTGCCTCAAGTTGTTTAGACTATTTTTGATAGCATTATTATGGCTCCGATTCAAGTCAGAAATTAAAGCTTTAAAATTTGTTTCTAATCATTACAATATTTTCATTATTCTTTGTGCGTTGACGGGATTAGTTCCGAATTATGAGTTTAATATTGGTTGATTTTATATCATTAAATTATTCTCCGCTTTCATTGATTGTCATTATTGCTGAAGTAATTCTTTTCCTTCAGGAACGGCTATAAAAACGTGTCCAACGGTATTAAATCGGGACTCTTGGTGGCCATAAAATGGATGCGCCATTACCAATCCAAAGATCAAATCGGCCACTTGATTATTCACGAACTTCCAAAACGCTATGCCAGATGGTTATTCAAATTTGAAACTCTGTGGTGCTCAGAATAAGAAAGATAGACCAACATATTACATATTCGAAATCAGGGGAAAAAGAGCTTACCAAATATGGAAAAATATACGTGGTGTTCCATTTGAAAAAATGAAGTTGCCATCAATATATTGGTCACCCTGTATATATTTCAGTTTCTGGACTAATATCAAAAAACCTCAGTTGATTTCGTGAAACTTTTGTATGAAACAATTTTTTGTATCTCCTTCAGTAACAAAGTTAAAAGGGGGATCAAATTATAGTGAAAACCCGGTACACTACGTCAGAGGTGGCGTGGAAACGTGTGCATAAAATGACGCTTACAACTTTTTGAACCGTTTTATCTCAGAAGAAGCGGTAGCTTTAGAGAAAAAAAAAAAATATTGACACCTTTTTATAGATAATTTCATGATCTACAATGTTTGTCTGAGGTCATTTTACGATAGAACTCACCGTTTTGAAGAAAATTGTGAAAAACCCACTTTTTCGACCTCTGACCTTAAATATTTTTTTCCTCGGGTCGTAATGATGGGGAGTTTTGATAAGTTGTTTTTAATTGTGTTTTTAGCAAGTTTTCAAAATTTCAGTTTGATGGTAATTTATGTAACTTGCAATGTCTAAATTGACCGGACTATGATAGTTTTTGTTTAATTTTTCTTTTAAATCGGAATTACTTAGTTGACCAGCCAGTACTTTCCAGTGTCCATTTAAAATAATTATGAGTACACTAAAGAAAATGCATTGGCGATCTAATCCCTAAAAGATGTTTATTCGCTTCATCAGGTGCAAAATGAATTCTGCGATTCTCTTGTGAAAATTATCCCTCATGCTCAGTCTAGGAAAATTAAAACTGAAAAAGAACGTGTTCTGCCTGCGTTTGCCTTATCATAATTAGATTTACATTCAACCAAGATGCGGTATTGTAATCCGAACGAGACGAATCCTTACATTGAGATGAAAAAAATTAGTCAAACTGTTGGAAATGGAAGCATAATTCCGTCATATTTTGAAATGTTCAACTGGAAGTACTTATTCAGGAATCTTATTTGCAATCTGAAGTTTGAATATCTGTAGATCTACCAACAAATTTGCATAACTGTTTTTAATGGAACAGGTAGCTTTGATTAACCTCCTCATGTTGTGATCAGTATTGCCTTAGATATTCATTAATTTAGGTATAAGGGTTTTCCTTATGATGTTGGAATGTTGGTTCGAAGAAATTTATTTTTTATTGGAAATATTTGAATTTAAATAAATGGAATTGTAATTACTATTGTTCATGTGAATTGATATCAGGTATCGATTGAAATATGTTCTGGAAGGATTCTGCATTTCTAAAAATCGTTATAGGTTCACAACTTCTAATGTCAATTAGACTGCAAATGGAAACACGCAGTTCTGAAGATTTTACTAGCTTGTCTGAAGAAGGTGTCTGATATAGACACTGAAATGTTACATTGTCCTTTTCATTTATTTCCTTTTTCAGTTTTACTGTTAGATAACAATTTTTTCAAGACCAATTTGCTCCTGTCAAATAAGTGCCAAGATTCTCGCAGGAGCACTTCATCTTAATTAAATTTTTTTTTATTTTTTCTGTTTCACAAACTGGGAGTGAAAACCTATATTTTTTTTAGATATGAAGAATTGATATCATCAATATGGCAATAATTCTTAAACGAGTGCTATATCGTTTTGCCCAAATGTCTGCAATTTTTAAATTTTGAGCCGAAAATTGTCTCAAACTATAGGGTCCGACTCCCTGATGACGAATTCGTGGTCAATTCAATTATGTCCGTGGGGCCGTCCGACCGTCCGTCTGTCTGTTAGCACAATAACTTTCGAAGGGATTGTCCTAGAGACTTGAAATTTTCAGGGTGAGTTCGGTTCCCAAATGGCGCAGTTGAGTTCGTGTTGACCAGCCAAATCGTAAAAGTAAGGGTGTCCATAAATTATGGCTATTCGAAATTTTTGTTCCTTTAAATCTCAGACAAAACGAAACCTATCGAAATAAAATGTTGCGGCCATATGCAAGATGCTCATAATAAGCCCCATGCAAAATTTTGTGGCCATAGTGTTAACAGAAGCATAAAAAATTCAATTTGAATATTGAAAAGAAGAATCTTGATATTTCCATAACAAGGTGAACGAGAGAAACTTTTTTTTGTGAATGAAGACCGATATACTGAATTTTCATGAAAAATTTGGTGGCCATATAGTGTCAACATAACCATAGAAAATTCGATTTGGATATTGAAAAAAAAATTCTCTATATTTCCATAACAGTATAACCGATTCAAGTGAAATTTATTTTGTGAATCAAGACTGATATACTGAATGTTCATGCAAGAATTCAGAGGATCCTAACAACAGAATCATAGAATTCAATTTTTTAAATATTTCCAGAATATTATTCCGATTGTGCTGAGATTCTGCATTTATACAGGGTGTCCCGTAATTAGACCGACAAATTTCTAGTGGACATTATAGATCATATTCTAGACAGATTCGACCCAAATCATATAATGCAAAATTGCTTAGTTAAGGAGCTAGGGCCCAATGAAGATGACGTCCTGTCCATACTTTTCGCCACATATTCGCAAAACGAAGTCACATAAAGTGCTGAAAGTTTACACATTGGCTAATATCAAAAATACGCATCGATTAGATTGAGTTCATTCCTTTCATGTCAAGCACAATCGTATCATTTGGGGGGAGGCGAATGGTATTTTATTTTAGTTGAACTTTTTTAACTTTCATTATTTCGCAAGATTCACATCATATTCATTAACTCTGATATTTTTTTTGAAAAATGATGCTTAACCATTATGAAATGAAAATAAATTCAAAACAAAAGTGGGGGGTACTTAGTGAAAAAAGAGAGAAAATTTCAAATCAATTTTTTTCAGAAATGGTGCATCTGGGAGTTATTATTTACAAGAGCATCTTTTTTCAAGAAAAAACATCAGAAATTATGAATATGATGTAAATCTCGCGAAATAATGAAAGTTGAAAAAGTTTCAACTAAAAATACCCTTCGCCCCTCCCCCCCAAATGATACGATTGGGCTTGACATGAAAGAAATACACTCAATCTAATCGATGCGTATTTTTGATATTAGCCAATGTGTAAACTTTCAGCACTTTATGTGACTCCGTTTTGCGAATATGAGGCAAAAAGTGTGGACAGGACGTCATCTTCGAAGGGCACTAGCTCCTTAACGAAGCAATTTTGCATACTATGATTTGGATCGAATCTGTAAAAATAGGATCTATAATGACCACTAGAAGTTTGTCGGTCTAATTACGGGACACCCTGTATATTTGGTATCAATTTCAAGTCCGATTTAAACTTTTGAGGTAATATAGTATTTTGCTCCACCAAAGAACGAGCGCTCAAAAGCCCCTGCTCAGTTCTTTCCTTAAATTTTACATATTTTTTCGAATAATTTCCTGAATCAATTTCCGATCGTGCTGAGATTCTGCATTCATATACTTAGCATGAATCTCAAGTCCTGTACAAAATGTTGTAGTAGCCTTATTGCTCCACCAATGACTTCCAACAACACCTGCTCAGGGCTTTCTTAATTTTTTACGCCGTGTTCTGAATTATACAGTGTGGAACCGCCCAATGGAATAAATTCGATAACAAATAATTGAGAGTGTGTTGGGAAAAACGCTTGGACAGCGGGGTTTGGTCATGTGGCCGATGATCAGTCTGGAAGCTTAGGTTCATGAATGAATGTATTTGATAATTTTAATCGACTGGTTCTGATTGTACACTAAAAATCGCAAGATTAATTGGATATAAAATAATGCTAATACCATGTCGAAAAACTTTAAAAACAGATATGGGTGTCATGTGAAGGTGCCCGATGTTAATGTTCTTATTTAAAAATAGAAATGATTTCAATGTAACTCAAAAATACGTCTAGATCATTGGATATAAATTATCCTATACATAGACTAACAACAGAGAACAAACCCATCATAATAAGAATATTTAATAAAATGCCTAATAGAATAACATGTATAAATAACTAAAAAAATTCAAAAAGAAGTATATTCTTTGCTGACAAACTTGGAGCCATATAATTGGCAGAATATTTTGGTGCACAGTTAGTCTAATGTACATATTTGTTTACTGTGCTGTGACGTCGTTTCATTTATTGTTGTGGTGTATATGCATTGAATTATGTAGCGATCAACATTATCTGAAATAAAGTTGTTGTTATTGTTATTGTTATTGATACCAACTTTCTTATTTTAAATACAACCCCTGTAATAAATTAGTTTTTTTGAGGTTTGTTCCAACAGCTGACTTTTGTACGGTAATTTGACGGTCACGAAAAATGTTAGTAATTGATCTTATGCGCAATGTCTAAACTTGACCGTACAAGAACCGTCCAAACAGTACCTGCTCCAGGCCAGGGATCGAAATGACGATCACAAAACCGTTCCACTCACGGTCCCGAAGCAGGATGGAAACAAAAAACGCGAAACCGTTCTCAAACGATACATTTTCAGTTGGAACACATTTTTATCTATTGCGCAGAACCCTGACGATCATTGTACGGTCAATTCCTGAGTTGGAACAAACCTTTGATTCTCCAGAGAATTCTAGACATATTTCTAGTACAATGTCCCATACTTATCTTCAACTCTTTACGAAATATTAAGTACTAGCTTTTACCCGCGACTTCGTCCGCATAAGTTTTTTTGTTTCTCCGGCGGCTGTAAGTCCCACTATCGTGTTCCAGTCCTCAACTTCACATCAAAATTTGTTCAAAAGCAACCTAAACTACATAAAAATACGCAAAGAATAGAGTTCCGTAACGCCTAATTTCAATAGTCGCATACGTGCGACGACGATGTCTGCCCTCGTGCGTCTGCCCGCTTGGGTAGGCACAGTGGGCACGGCCCTCCCCTCGCGCCGCACCGCCTCTTCGATGTAGGTGTTATAATTTCGGTGATGAACTGATTACCTATTCGTTTCTTTGTCTAAAATGAGTATTAACTTATCACTATGATTGATTACTGAGCTTGAAGTTCGTATCTCCCCAAGTTTAAAGCGTAGCTAGGTATGTAGTACTATATTAATTCTGTGGTGTAGGTAGGTAATTAGATTTTATCTGTATGTAATGTAACAGTCAGTTGAATAAAAAATCGTATACAAATCAGATCAAAAGTTTTGGCGTAATGTGATTTAGACAGAGTTTTATTGTTGTAGATAGGTAGCTGTGTATAGGTTCTGTGGGAATGAGATATTTCCCGAAGTAAAAAGAAGAGTCTGAATTTTGGTACCTTCCTACCCTATAAGTTAAGTAGTGTGATAGAATGTCGCTAAGTTCCTATCCAAGTAAAACTGTTGAATAAAGGACAGTTGCATCAAAATTTATCAAAAATTCCCTGAATTATGGCGTCTTCCCACCTCTAAGTTAGAAAAGTGATCAAATACTAAGTTGAAGTCTTAGTAACACTCAGTTAAAAAAAAAACATCAAAATCATTTCAGTAGCTATGGCGTGCGTCATGAGCTTCTTGACACGATCACGCTAGATTCCGCGGGAATGAGGTATTTTCCCGCCGTAAAAAGTAGCCTGTGTCCGTGCCTAGGATCCTATCTTATATTAACCAGTCTTATAAAAATCCGTTCAGACTTTAAGGCGTGAATGAGGTAAACTTTTGAAATAAACGATTAAAAATCACTAAATTATTTCTTTAACTTTAGTTTTCTGTCTACCGCTTAACGTACGATAGCATGAATGTTAATAGCCCATATCCTTTTCTAGGTTACTGTCTATCACCTTACTATATTTCATCAAAATCCGTTCAGCCGTTTTTAGGCATGAAAGAGCAAAAACTCCCAGCAAAAACCATAAAAAAATCACTAACTCAATTCAGTTTTCTGCCTACTTCCTACCCCTAAGTACGATTACGTGATCATTTTGATTTTATATCCGTTTTTAGGTAACCATCTATTTACCCTACTAAATTTCATCAAACCCTGTTCAGCCCGTTTAGACGTGAAAGAGCAAAAGTCCCAACAAAAACGACTCTAAAAATCACTAACTCAATTTAGTATATGCCTACTGCCCACCCCTTAAGAACGATGGCGTGATTATTTATAGCCTATGACCATTTCTAGGTATCATCTATCACCATACCAAATTTCATCAAAATCCGTTCAGCGTGTATGCCATTTTTCTGAGTCGGACTTTTTCGAGTCCAAATTTTTTCAGAGTCGAAATTTTCGCCGAAAAAATTTCTACTAAGAAAAATTTTGCCCCGAAAAAATTTTGATTTTTTACCCCGAAAAAATTTCGACTGAGAAAAAAATTTTACCGCGAAAAAAATTTGATTTTTTGCCCGAAAAAATTTTGACATAGAAAAATTTTGCCTCGAAAAAATTTCGACTCATAAAATTTTACCCCCGAAAGAATTTCTACTCAGAAAAATTATGCCCCGAAAAAAATTTCGATTTTTTTGCGAAAAAATTTCGACTCATAAAAATTTTGCCCGAAAAAATTTTGATTTTTTTGCCCGAAAAAATTTCGACTCCAAAAAAATTTGGCCCCGAAAAAATTTCGACTGGGAAAATTGCCCCCGAAAAAATTTCGACTCAAAAAAATTTCGACTGGAAAAATTGGCCCGAAAAAATTTCGACTCAAAAAAAATTTTGCCCCGAAAAAATATCGACTCGAAAAAATTTTTCACCGAAAAAATTTTGATTTTTTTTTTTGTCCGAAAAAATTTTGACTGGAAAAAATTTTTCCCGAAAAAAATTTTGATATTTTTGCGAACCGAAAAAATTTCGACTGGGAAAATTGCCCCGAAAAAATTTTGATATTTTTGCCCGAAAAAATTTCGACTGGAAAATTGCCCCGAAAAAATTCGACTGGAAAAATTGGCCCGAAAAAATTTCGACTCAAAAAAATTTTGCCCCGAAAAAATATCGACTCGAAAAAATTTTTCACCGAAAAAATTTTGATTTTTTGTGTCCGAAAAAATTTTGACTCAGAAAACTTTTGCCCCGAAAAAATTTTGATTTTTTTGCCCGAAAAAATTTTGACTCAGAAAAATTTTGCGACGAAAAAAATTTCGACTGAGAAAAATTTTGCCCCGAAAAAATTCTGATTTTTTTGCCCGAAAAAATTTTGACTCAGAAAAAAATTTTGCCCCGAAAAAATTTCGACTCAATTAGTTATCTGCCTACTGCCTACCCCTAAGAACGATGGCGTGATTATTTATAGCCTATGACCATTTCTAGGTTATCATCTATCACCATACCAAATTTCATCAAAATCCGTTCAGCCGTTTGGGCGTGAAAGAGTAACAGACAGACAGACAGACAGACAGACAGACAGACAGACAGAGTTACTTCGCATTATAATATTAGTATGGATTTTCAGATGTATTACAAAAATTAACATTAAGAAAAAAAATATTTTATTTCACAAATAATGTAAAAAAACAAAAAATTTTAATTCAATGTAAGAGATGTTCAGAATGTTCGCCGCTAACTTCTTGTGAAATAAAATAATTTTCTTTTTTAATTTTAATTCTTGTAATATATCTGAAAACAATTAATATTTCCGAAACAATTGAAGATAGGTATGAGACATTGTACATGAATTATGTCTAGAATTACTGCAGGATCCGAAAAAATAGTGATATACAGGGGGTTTGTATTTAAAATAAGAAAGTTGGTATCGGCCACTGTCACCTGACAAGCCTAATAATTATTTGTTTTTGAAAAAAATGCGCATCTAAAAATACAAATCGAAGTGTCCAAGCGCTTTTCCCAACACGCTCTCATTTATTCGTTTTGGAATTTATTCCATTTGGCGGTTCCATACTGTATATATCGCTTTCACGTAAATACTGCTTTGTTTAATCGCTTAAAATATCATGAAGGCCTACGACATTTGGGTCCGTTAGTCGATATATGATATCAAAATCTGACAATTTCTATTTTTCGCATTGTCACCAACATATCATCCTTAGATACCTGACGTCGAAACCGAACTGTGAAACTAGTAAACCAAAATGTAATACGTAATAATGAAAAGCAAAAGTGAGAGGCTCTATAAAACGAAGGTGAGCAATGTGCGGAGATACTAAGGGATGCTGCGAATAGCCCTTACAATGTCGATAGACAGGTTTATGACGCTGAGGATCCGATAGAATCTTACGGTCATGACTTATAAGGGATGCACAATACCTAGCGTGTGATGATAAGAGTATTGATTCAGGTCATAAATAATGGAAAAACGATCGATTATTCAAATGAAACGATGCGACAAGATACTCAACAAAGAGGGTCGAAAGTACTTATCCCCAAACTTCGCGATTATTGGAATTGTTTTTTCAGCACTAAATGTCTCATTTAAATTTTCACGTCAGATCGGCTGAGGCTCGAAAGTTACGGAAGGAAAAAATATTCTTTTTGCGACCTCGAAATAAAAGGCAATTTTAATGTGTACGAAATTGATCATTAATGACTCATCTCAATGCTCAATTTTGGCTATTTTAATGTGCAATCCTCATGGCAACCGTTCTCGAAGTATTCAGAAGTACTACGAGAAATGTCAAAACTCTACTGAAACATAGATAGGTAAATAGAAATTTTATAATGTCAAGTGTAAGTCTTGTGCAGAAGGAAAATGTATTTCAATCAAGAATTCTTACACAATTCACATTGAGATCATCGGAAAAATCTTATAATCAACAAGGTTATTAATCGAGCGACTTATGGTCTCGAACTATTAACGCGTGAGCGGAGCGAACGCGTTAAAATATCTTGACCATTAGTCGCTGTCTTTAATAACCTAGTTGATTAAATAACTTTTATTGAATGCATCGAGAAGTAAATATATATTGTTCAGATATACCTACAGATTTACGAATTTTCGTTTATCACACAATATAGCATGTGTCTTCCACAGTTTTAGCAGGGGAAATTGTGAACAGGGCATCATACATTTTCACGTATCTTACAAGAGCACAGAAATGAAAACCTGGTAACAAAATCTGTCCTTCTGCTTTTTTCATCAAAACAAAAAAATAATTCTGATTCAGTTAAATATCTCGAAAATGTATGTCAAAAAACAAAACAAAGACGAAAAATCCAGGAGTGAGCAATGCTATAGGGTTGCCAATAAGAGGTGTTATTTTAAATAACCCGCTATTTCGGTAGATGTCACGTTTGAAGCTGTCATTTTTTGACATTTGACAAGTAGAAACTACGCCATTAATAAAAGAACGATACACGCTTCAAGAACGCATTGGAATTATTAAAATTCACTATAAAAATGAAAGTGATGAAATTTGGCACAGAGACGGTTCGTAAAACTCGAACATTGTCGACGTGAAGCACCTTGTCAGAACGCAATAAAGAAATTGGTGAAAAAATTCGAGCTGTTGGACAAGTAGGTGATGTGAAGAATAAAACCCGTGCACGTCACTCGAGAACAGCCGAGCATATTGCTGCTGTAGCCGAAAGTGTTGAAGGAAAAACAGTTTGTCCATCCTCGTTATTTGGATTGTATTCGTCTAAGGCTTATAAAGTTCAGTTAACACAAGTAATCAAGCCGGTCGATCATCATCAACGTCGTGATTGATCTTTGTTATCTCTCAAAGAGGTGATCACAATTGGCCAATGAGATCTTGTGATTTAACACCTTGCGACTTCTTCCTTGGGGGCCATGTGAAAGAGAAGGTCCACGCCAATAGAGTCGATTCAAGACCTCAAAGATGGAATTCGTGAGGTTATCGAGGACATAAGGCAGCTACTTTGCGATTTGGTTATGGAAAATTTCATAGAAAGGTCAAAAGAATATGGTTCTGTAAGCGTGGTCGTGGTGGTCATTTGCCTGATATTATTTTCCACTATTATTGGCATAACTTTTTCTTTATAATGAAATGAACATCTGATCATTTATATTGAAAAATGGCCTTTTTCTTTGAATATCAAAAAAACACCTCTTATTGGAAAACCCTTTATGTAAATATCCTCTGTGCTACAAACTATACATATAATTCTCTTGGCTGAAATCCTTTTCATTCTCGAAAAAGACTCAAATTTCATCGATGTTTCAAGGAAGCGGCTCTACAACCAAGAGGATTCATAATACCAGATATGACTCTCGAACTGATGATTTTTTCAGAACCTCAGATAGGTTTCAATAATATTTTTAAAGGTTTAGTCAAAAGGGTACGCATATGTCCTTTACAGGAAATTTTGATTAATCAAATGTAATTCTAAAATGTATATTTTTTCAATCAAAGGATAATTCAATGACTAAAAAACTGAAACTTTCTTAGCCATACATGATAAATACAAAATAATATATAAAGGCAAAGGAAATCGATTGAACAGAAACAAATTGAAACATTGAAAGTTTTTGTTTAGGCGGTTTTAAATGTGATATCTGGCAAATGGTGTTCATTATTGTCAATACACTGAGTTAATCCATTTCGGAAATATCGTCCTGGGACGTTTGATATGGTCTTGTTATTTTTGATATCTCAAAAAAAAATCGCAGGAGGCTAAATCAGGCGATTGTGCTGGAGCGCTGAAAACCGCAGGTGGAAAAAACTCCTGAATAATGAGGACATCAGGAGTCACTGAAATTATCCGTTAGTCTTTTTCAAAAAAAAATATGTGCCAATAATTTCAACTAGCGCAAGTGAACACCAAACAAAAACACGTTGTGAATGTATAGGGACCGCGAGTGAAGTTCGCTGGGGTTTTAAGCACTCCAACACTCTAGGGTTTTACACATTAGCTCTTTCATTTAGCGCCATGTGATTTTTTATGCGATCTAAAATTACACGTTTTCAACGATCGCCTCACACTCGCTTAAAGAACAACATTCGTTTTGATAGCGCCAAATTACCCAAGCAAATGCTAGTCAATACCGCAGTGTATTGACAATATAATATTTGCTAAATATTATCTTCAATACTCACTTGACGTAAACTTTGGATGTTGAAAGACGGAAAAACAATTGAAGCGATATGCTCCTGCGTTTTTGAGCGCTCGTTCTACTTAAACGAGTGCTATATTGTTTTTCCCAAATGTCTGTAATTTCCGAATTTTGAGCCAAAAATGGTCTCAAACGATATGATTCGGCTCCCTGATGACGTGGTCCATTCAATTATGTCCGTGGGACCGTCCGGCCGGCTGTAAACACGATAATTTTCGAAGGGATATTCCTAAAGACTTTGGGATTTTCAGAGTGAGTTCGGCTCCTGAATGCCATGACCGAGTTCGTTAACCAGCCAAATCGTACAGGTGTTCCATAAAATATGACCATTCAAAATTTTTGTTCCTCAATATCTCAGACAAAACGAAAACAATCAAGATGTAATTTCACGGTCACGTGCAAGATGCTCATTAAAAGCTCATGCAAAATTTTGTGGTCATAGTTATAACAGAACCATAGAAAATTCAACTGAATTATTAAAAAGAAGAATCTTCATATTTCCATAACAGAATATCCGATTCGACTGAATTTTTTTTTGTGTATGATGATTGATATACATAATGTTCATGCGAGATCTCAAGAGGATCTCATCATCAAAACCATAGAATTTAATTCTTTTAATTGTCAAGTTTTGACATTATTCAGTTTTTGAATTGCTCCACAAATGAGCCAGCGCTCAGAAGTTTCTGCACAAGGCTTTTCTCAAAACTTTAATCAACAAGTTTCATCACACTGTGAATTATTGCATTCAAGGAAATAATCCCCGGTCGTGTTGATAATTTTCTCGAATTTTCATGAATATATCGTATAAAATCCTCCTAATTGCCTTCTGCTATAAACTGTGCTAAAAAACTAGACATAAATATCTCGAGGTGAGAGTGGCTTTGACCAGCTTTTATCAGTCGAGTTCACAGTCAATAATTACCTCCATTTCCTGAAGCACGTTGAGTTTCAGGAAGGAGAAGCAGCATCGTAACTCACAAACAGATTAGCTGTAACAGATGGATTCCCATCTGGTGTCGATACATCCATTCGTTTTATTTGGCCCCGAAGCCTCCGACCCTCGACATAATAATTTTTTCGGTGCTTCTGGCAATTCCACTCAGAATAATATGCAAAATATGTGTCTAAACCGATTACACAGCTAACGTTGCCGAGTTGAGCAAGCAACAGTCAGCAAACGAGTAAATTATGGCCTCACTAACAGCAAGTTGACATATTAGTGATGTTTTATCGGCACGGTCAGCGTTGAGGCAAATTTCAAAACAAATAGAAACGGAGAACGGGTTGAATATTACTCGACAGTGGAGAAAGCGGAACGGACAGTAAGCAATTGCCGGGGTCATTAATTTAAAAGCTACATATTGGCCTGTTTTTGTGGCGTAATGCTGACTGTTGTCTGGAGATGGCACTGTGATAGAACACGATGCTGCTGAAACAGATGGGGTCGTCCACTGACCGGTAAAATGTAATCATCATACTCTGTACATAGCAGCTCCTCTACATCGATATAAGGTTCCCCCTCTGTATAAATTAGCCACAAAGGATCATTCACCTACTTGAAGGTAGATCTCCTCGAATATACAGGGTGTTTCATCATAAACTGGACAAACGTATATTTTCGTGTAGAGGACATCAGGAGAATCATTTTTGCCTTATACAATATATCCCGTTTTCGAAGCATAAGCGAGTTACAGGGTGTCAAACGCCATTCTTGAACAAGATTCTTATGAGTGTGGTCAGTTATGTATAACACTTGGTGTAACGGTTTTTGGTCAAATCTCAGTATTTTTTGGTCCTCTATTCAGAAAAGTTGACAAACAACGAAAAAAAATTACAAAATGGCGGAAGACCTGCAATGCTCAAAAAATTTTTCTGTTGTTGTCAAATTAACTTTCATTTTCTGAATGAACACAATTTTTTAAAAATTTCTGTGAAAAAATTTTTTCAAAAATCGAACACAAATTTTTTTTTACATGTCTACAGCGATGAAAAAAATTCACTCGAAATGGATAAAATTTTGTACAATTGTACTTTTTAAATTATCAATCACGAATATGAAAACAGAATTGTAAAATATCGAACAGTTTCGTTACTACAGTCATTCAAATATTTCGTTCAGACCTACGAAATAATGAAAAAAAATTTTTTTGGATTCTCGAATCAAAATAATTAAATTATTGGCATGTCCAAACATTTTAGATGAATTTATACAAAAAAAATCTGTTGACTCGAACCGAACCGACGTAGGTATTAAATAGGGAAAGGCACTGTTCTAAGGATAATAAATTCGTTGCCAGGCAACGTTAGTTCGTAGTTCATAGAGTTTGACTACTGGCTAAATTATATTCACTGAAATTCAAATACCAGTCCAACTCTATGAACTTCGAACTACCGTTGCCTGGCAACGAATATTAATATCCTTAAAACAGTGCCATTTCCCTATTTAATACCTACGTCAGTTCGAGTCCCAACATAGTTTCACTGATTTTTTTTGTAAAAATGCATCTAGAATGTTTGGACGTGCCAATAATTTGATAATGTTGACTCTTGACCTCAAAACAATTTTTTTTTCATTATTTCAGAGGTCTGAACGAAATATTTGAATGACTGTAGAAACGAAACCGTTCGATATTTTACAATTCTGTTTTCATATTCGTGATTGATAATTCAAGAAGTACAATTGTACAAAATTTCATCCATTTCGAGTGAAATTTTTTCATCGCTGTAGACATGTAAAAAAAATTTGTGTTCGATTTTTGAAAAATTTTTTTCACAGAAATTCTTAGAAAATTGTGTTCATTCAGAAAATGAAAGTTAATTTGACAACAGCAAAAAAAAAATTTTAACATTGTAGGTCTTCCGCCATTTTGAAATTTTTTTCGCAGTTTGTCAACTTTTCTAAATAGAGAACTCAAAAATACTGAAATTTGACCAGAAAGCGTTACTTTAGGTCTTATACATAACTGACCACACTCATTAGAATCTTGCTCTAAAATGACGTTTGACACCCTGTATCTCGCTTATGCTTCGATAACGAAATATATTGTATAAGGCAAAAATGATTCTCCCGATGTCCTCCACACGAAAATATATTTTTGTCCAGTTTATGATGAAACACCCTGTATAGTATGGAAAATCAAAAGCCGTATAGCCAGGTTTTGATGGTGAATCGGCTACCGCGGCCTTTTCGATTCATAGGGAATCGAGTAGACATTGAATGAAACAAAGCCCACTTAACTACATTGCGCAAAAAAATTAACGCACATTCTGAAAATCTTACTTACTTTTAATGAAAGTTAACTCTACATTGACTTTATAACTTACTTTTTATGTTTTCTCGGGAGAGTTTTGAACGAAACACGACACATTTAATGGAATATAAAATTCAGGATTTCACCGAATCTTATGTGAAAGAGGAGAAATAAACAATTTTCTTGATACTGGAATGCTGATTAGTGATTTAATATTTGATATTTCCACCCCTTGCGTTTGTTTACAGCACGGCATCGACGGTTCATACTCAAAATGAGTGATCTTAAAATGTTTTGATCTAATCCTTTCCAGATTTTTCTGAGTTGAATTCCTAAGTCATCAAGAGTAGCTGGATGATTTTCTGAACCTCTCAGCCTTCTATTGAGGTTGTCCCAAACCTGCTCAATCGGATTGAGATATGGACTTCTGGTCGGCCATTCCATTAGAGAGACTTCAACCTCTTCAAGGTACTCCTGAACGATGCGCGCACGATGGGGTCTGGCATTATCATCCATAAAAATGAAATTTTCACCAATGTATGGAGCAAATGGCACTACATACTCTTCAATGATGTTCCTTATATACCTACCAGCATTCATAGCTCCATTATCAACGACCACTAGCTCTGTGCGAGCAGTGAAAGATATTCAGCTATGTGAAGTTGGCACCCCCAAATTCGATTTTTGATGCCAACATTTCAGGATCGTAGGTCCATCGTAGGCCCACGTTTGCCCACCCTTTTTTTTCATTTGTCCAGGCATCGTTCGAGAGATATTGGGAAAGATAAATTTTACTTCACTTTTTTTAGCAGCACCCCCAAATTGCAAAAATGTATTTTTTATGGCTTAGATTGTTTGTCCATCGTAGGCCCACGTTTGCCCACCCAATATTTTTAATTGTCCACCCCCAGAACGGTAGAAATCGACCCTTCAAATTTTCGGGAAGTGTGAAGTTGGCACACCACCAAATTCGAATTTCAACGCGAAAATTTCAGGATCGTTTGTTCATCGTAGGCCCACGTTTGCCCAACCCTTTTTTTTCATTTGTCCAGGCATCGTTCGAGAGATTTTGGGAAAGATAAATTTTCCGTCACTTTTTTAGCAGCACCCCCAAATTGCAAAAATGTATTTTTTATGGCTTAGATCGTTTGTTCATCGTAGGCCCACGTTTGCCCACCCAATATTTTAACTTTTCCACCCCCAGAACTGTAGAAATCGACCCTTCAAATTTTCGGAACGTGTGAAGTTGGCACCCCCAAATTCGAATTTCGACGCGAACATTTCAGGATCGTTTGTCCATCGTAGGTCCACGTTTCCATCCAATATTTTCATTTGCCCACCCCCAGAACTGTAGAAATCGACCCTTCAAATTTTCGGAAAGTGTGAACAAGGCACCCCAAATTCGAATTTTATCGCCAAAATTCAGAATCGTTTGTCCATCGTAGTCCACGTTGTCCACCTAATAATTTCATTTGTCCACCCCTAGAATGGTAAAAATCGACCCTTCAAATGTTTGTAAATTGTGAAGTTGGCACCCTCAAATTCCATTGTTCATGTCAAAATTTCAGGATCTTTTGTCCATCGTAGGTCCACGTATGTCCATTGCGCACCCTTTTCTTTCATTCGTGCAGGAATCGTACGAGAGATATGGAAAAAGAAGTTATTGCCGACCAAGTTTTATGTAGGAACTAGGAACACATATCGTTTAAAAACATAGATCGCTAATCATCGTTGTTGAGATCAAAGATGCCGACTATTTCTTTTATTGTAGAATAGTTCGCCACATGTGTCGGTGCGTCTTTGATAAAAATTATTCCGTACTCACAAACACGAGCCGACAGATCATACTCCTATTAGGATGCGAATGAAAACATATTTTTGCTCTATGTTGTCTTTATGGATCATGATAAAATGAATATTCAGAACTGTGAAACGTCAAGTTTTCTTCCGGTCTTGAGTATGAACAAATTAACCTGTTCAAAAAACATTTTTATCTTATTGAGTTTTGCAGAACCTACCTATTGTAGGTGAAGAAGGATTATAAGTGCTGGGCAAGACAAAACTTTACTAAGGTTGGACGAACCTTTCACATCATTTAATTGTAACCATTTTCGCACAATGCCTGGACAAATCAATGACAAATTTGACATATATAGATCTACAATCCAAAAAGGATCTAGCAGTTTTTTAGTCAAAATTCGCATGTGGGGAGCCAACTTTATACTTTCTAAAAATTTCAATGACGGCTTTCAATGTTTCTCTGGTTGAAATAGGAAATGAAATTTGGGTGAACCAATGTTGACAAATTATCTGAGCCATAAAAATATACATGTTTGAAATTTTGGTGTGCTATTCAGAAAATGGGAGGAAATAGTTATTAAATCAACTAGTTTATTAATGGAAGCGAATTAAGATCGAGATATTTTATTGCGTGGGCGCTAGCGAGCGCGTTATAGTTCGAGATCATAAATAAACGAGTTGATTACAGAATTTTTCCATCTGCTTCATACTAAACAAATAAAAAATCTCACATGAAAAGCATTTCATCCTTCAAAATATGATTGATGAATTTGACATCAATTGACGTATCTTAGAAATGCCACGATATTGTGAAATTTCTGAATTTTCCATGTTTGGTTGCCCATGACATTCATACATTAAAATAGGAAAAATCATACAATAAAATGGGTCATTGTTGTATGATTTTGAGTAGGGGAGATGGGGGGACATTGGGACGCTACAGATATAATAAGCTGAATAAAGTTTGGCTTTCAATATATCGATCAAATAATTTTATATAGTTGACATCGATAAGTGATCTATCTATCACAATAGGCTTAGCGCTTTTCCACTAGTAGATAAATCAGATTTTGTTATTTTCCTAAGCATCAAAATTGTCCCGATGTGACCTTTGGCTGGGGTAGATTAGGACAATGTAGGGGCAGATGTGGACAAAACAATTTCTCTTATTCAAAAAAGTATTAGTCATATCAATTTGGTGAAAAAAGCTAGTACGATCTATCATAAATCGTATGAACTACAAACTACAAGGTTGTAGCTGCTGTTCTTATTGAAAGTCTTCCTTGCAGAACATCTTCAACAGCAGCAATTATGTTTTTCTCTGATATAGCAGAACGATTGGTCTTCCTCTTGTAAGTCCTCACCATATTAATTCCTGAAAAAAATTTTAATCAATTCCCACATTCTTCTTTGGGGCAGATTGGGACAATGTCCATATGTGCCCCTGAATAGTTGTCCCAATGTACCCCAATCATTCTTATAAAAAATGTGGGGTTGAATAAATAACTAAAATGAACAGCAACATCAGCACATACAGATATAGAAAACATAAACATGTCCACTTACCTTTAGAATTTCAATTGAGGTAGTTCTAGTATACACTTGGGAAATATTCGATCTTAAACGAATTCTGGTTTATTTACTACGCCGGACATGCGCACGTAACAAACTGTAACTAGCTACTGAGTCGCTTGACGCTGTCGAAACTTTTTTACAATAAAAATACGCACGTGCTGCGCTCTAACGATAAGTAGTACAGTTAACATTACGCTTAGTGGCGCTAAAATTTGGAATGCCCATATGTGCCCCGCGACCCAATATACCCCCCCTCACCACTACTTACGTTAAAAATGACTTTTATTTTGAGGTCGACGGAAAAGGTATATTATTATATTTTTTCATATGGACAAATAGGAAAAAATGGTTGCTTTACGATGAACAAACGATGATGAAATTTTGGCGTCAAAATTCGAATTTCAAGGGCCGATTTTTTCGGTTCTGGGGGTAGACGTATGAAATTATTGGACATTATTGGACAGGACAAACTGAAGTTGGACAATGATATGAGCCAAAAATATATTTCTGCAATAAGGGGTTGCTGCTAAGAAAATGGACGGAAAATATATATTTTCCAATTCTTTCGAACGATGCCTGGACAGAAAAAAAGGTGGGCAAACGTGGACCTACGATGGACAAACGATCCTGAAATTTTAGCGTCGAAATTCGAATTTGGGGGTGCCAACTTCACACTTTCCGAAAATTGGAAAGGTCGATTTCTACAGTTCTGGGGGTGAACAAATGAAAATATTGGGAGGGCAAACGTGGACCTACGATGGACAAACGATCTAAGTCATAAAAAATACATTTTTGCAATTTGGGGGTGCTGCTAAAAAAGTGACGGAAAATTTATCTTTCCCAATATCTCTCGAACGATGCCTGGACAAATGAAAAAAAGGGTGGGCAAACGTAGGCCTACGATGGACAAACGATCCTGAAATTTTTGAGTCGAAATTCGAATTTGGGGGTGCCAACTTCACACGTTCCGAAAATTTGAAGGGTCGATTTCTACAGTTCTGGGGGTGGACAAATGGAAATATGGGTGGGGGCAAACGTGGACCTACGATCCTGAAATTTTAGCGTCGAAATTCGAATTGGGGGTGCCAACTTCACACGTTCCTAAAATTTGAAAGGTCGTTTCTACAGTTCTGGGGGTGGACAAATGAAAATATTGGTATGCAAACGTGGACCTACGATGGACAACGATCTAAGTCATAAAAAATACATTTTTGCAATTTGGGGGTGCTGCTAAAAAAAGTGACGGAAAATTTATCTTTCCCAATATCTCTCGAACAATGCCTGGACAAATGAAAGAAAGGGTGGGCAAACGTAGACCTACGATGGACAAACGATCCTGAAATTTTCGCGTCGAAATTCGAATTTGGGGGTGCCAACTTCACACGTTCCGAAAATTTGAAGGGTCGATTTCTACAGTTCTGGGGGTGGACAAATAAAAATATTGGGTGGGCAAACGTGGGCCTACGATGGACACACGATCTAAGCCATAAAATATTCATTTTTGCAATTTGGGGGCTGCTAAAAAAAGTGACGTAAAATTTATCTTTCCCAAAATCTCTCGAACGATGCCTGGACAAATGAAAAAAAGGGGTGGGCAAACGTGGGCCTACGATGGACAAACGATCCTGAAATTTTGGCATCAAAAATGATTTTTGGGGTGCCAATTTCACATAGCTAAGATATTCCACCCCATAGCATAATCGATCCTCCCCCGAACCAGTAGTATTCAGGAAATTGCACTGAGAATATCTTTCATGTGGACGTCTGTATACGGGAACGTCGATCACATGTTAGAGGCAGAATCTAGACTCATTTGTGACGAGAACTCATTCTTAATCGGACTCTTTCCAATGGCTGGGCTAAAAGCTGGGCCTCTTGCCGCGACAGGAGGCCTCAAATCATATTCTCTGAGGCGTTTTCTTATTGTCTGAGTGCTAATTTGCACCCCATGAGTTTGCTCAAGCTGATTTTGAAGGAGGCGAGCGGTTGCAAACCGTTGTCTCAACGAAGAAACTCTCAAGTAAGTTCTTGAATGGCAGTTGTTGCCCGTGGTCTACCCTGTCCTGGTCTTCGGACATTCATACCTGTCTCCCTGAATCGCTGCAACATTCTGGACACACTTGAATGGGAAACTCCAAACCTTTCTGCAATTCTTGTGTATGTCCACCCTTCTTCTCGCAAAACTACTGCTTGGGCACATTCCTCTGGGATCAAATTGCGTGTTTCGCGTTGCATAGCGATCGAGTGTAGAAAATCAAACGAAAGAAAAACTAAGTATTGATCACTAGAATTGATCGAGAACAACTGATTTCAGAATGGAGCCAATACATTCAACATCTGATAATTTCTTTTTTTTATTCCTGCTGGAAAAAACCTCTGTATTGAAGAAAAACGTCGAAAGTGGATAACATCATCATTATCATCATCATTCAGCCACTCGCGTCCACTGCTGAACATAGGCTTTCCTCATCACTGCCCAGTCTCTCCCTATCCTGAGCTTCCTTCATCCAGTTTCCAGCCATTCTTCTAATGTCGTCGGTCCATCGCGTAGGTGGCCTTCCTCTACTACGTTTATCGGCTCTGGGTCTCCACTCAATCAGGCGTTTGGTCCACCTATCATCTGACAAACGGGCAACATGTCCTTCCCAATTCCAAGTGGATAACATAGGCATGCATAATTCTGATTAACATAATTATCATTTAGAACACCGTCAGTTTAGAAGTGTGTAGAGAGGTACATATTGGGGTGTTTTTGTTGCGTAATGCTGACTGTTGTCTGGAGATGGCACTGTGATAGAACACGATGCTGCTGAAACAGATGGGGCCGTCCACTGGCCGGTAAAATGTAATCATCATACTCTGTACATAGCAGCTCCTCTACTCGATATAAGGTTCCCCCTATGTATTAATTAGCCACCAAGGATCATCCACCTACTTGAAGGTAGATTTCAATGGATCTTCTCGAATATACAGTATGGAAAATCAAAATCGAAAGGGTATAGCCATATTTTTTTGATGCTACCGCGGTCTTTTTGATTCATATTAGTTTTCATCAACTTTTCAAATAGAAATGATTAATTAAAAATGCATGCCAACCTTGAACACGTTACGTGACCAATGTATCGCAAATAGATATGCAACATTGAATACCAAACTGGTTGACGAATTGTCAAAACTGAGAACAAACTGTACTACAGTGAAGTTAGGAAGTTTTTTGCGTGGCTGTTCATATTTGAACAACTAAGCAATAATTGTTGGTTTGGTCAAATGGAACCGGAAATCATCATGACGATTCAGATATTTAAAATCATGTTGTGAAGAAGTGATATTATCACAACCTTGTTTTATGATCTACTTGTTCCGAATACTTCGGCTCTATTTTCATTGAGGAATAATGAAAATGTGTGACTTGCTTTTTTGTAAGCTCACCAAAATCTTCAACTCCAGTCAATAGGTACATATTGGAGTGTTTTTTGTGTGGCGTAACGCTGACTGTTGTCTGGAGGTGGCACTGTGATAGAACACGATGCTGCTGAACAGATGGGGTCGTCCACTGACCGGTAAAATGTATCACCATACTCTGTACATAGCAGCTCCCCTACATCGATATAACGTTTCCCCTCTGTATAAGTTAGCCACCAAGGATCATTCATTACTTAAAGGTAGATTTCAACTTGGACCTTCTCGAATATACAGTATAGAAAATCAAAGTGTATATACAGGTTGTCTGTAAACAAATGCAAGGGACTAAGGCAGATGATTCTTCTATGAAAATAAGCAAAAGTAGTTCATTAATTTTTTTTTTCCGAAATCGATCTCCCTTCCAACATACAGCCTTTGAAAGACGATAACCAGATGACAGTTTTAATTTTTTTTAGGATTCCTAAAAAACCTCCGCCGTCATAAACTATAAATAAATATAATTCGTTAAGTAGATGTTACTCATACAATTCTTTTTGGTCCCATAACTCATTATGAGGGGTTGAATATAACAACCCCTTATGATTTTTCTTCAAAAATTGTTTTCGTGGGATAGATTTTCGAAAAATAAAACTCTTTATTGATTTCCGTTCAATTCTGGAGAAAAAAGATCCTTGCAAAAATTTGATACAGTCGATACTCTTCTTGAAAAATACAAATTACTATCGGTTATGATCACTGCTCCAATTCAAACACACGTCAAACGATGATTTAGTATAATAATTGATATTTAAGGCTTTAATTGGAAGCTATCCCTCGTTCACATATTATTGAGCACAAAGTAGGCGATTGTTTATTCATCTGAATTTGGCAGTATTTATTGTCATAACGTAAAATAAAGCCAACGTTGCTAAATGTACCCGGCCTCGTCCGACGAGCTTTTGAGTTTAGATCAGAGAACTTTTTTGTGATACTGACAACATTGCGTATCAGTCTGACAAGAAAAAAAAACCTTACCTAAAATTTTGATATACAGTGGAACTCCCCTAACTCGAACTTCCCTATCTCGAAGAATTCTTCAAGTCGAATTTTTTCTTGAGAAGCAAAAACGTTTTGACAACATCGCCATGTATTCTTTCCCTATAAGTCGAATTTCCATAACTCGAATATTTCTGAAACTCGAACTGAAATTCAGCAGTACCTAAGCGGCAACCAAGCATAACTCGAATTTTTTGGGGAAACCGCTCACTGCAACTTCGGGGAATTACCGAGCGGAGAGTCGCAGACAGATCCAAACTTGTTTTTCTTAGTTCCTTACGAACGTTGAAATGCGCACGCGCTCTATAAAATATCAGTTTGATTAGTTACGTTGTGAAATTTAAAAGGCTTTGTGTTGGGTATCAGTGGGGAACTAAAATGACATCGAAGCGAAACTTGAAGTCTTTGACGCTGAAGGAGAAATTAAAATTAATTGCTGAAGTAGAAAGAGACGAAAAAAAAAGAAAGTATATTGCACAACAATTTGGATTCCCCCAAACACGTTATCAACCATTTTGAAAAACAAAGATAAACTTTTAGAAAAACAAGTTAGCTATGATTCTAAATCCGAACGGAAAAGGCTTACAACTACAAATTTTTTTTCACATGTCTACAGTAATAAAAAAATTTCACCCGAAATGTAGAAATTTTGTACAATTGTACATTTTGAATTATCAATCACGAATATAAAAACCGAATTGTAAAATATCGAACAGTTTCGTTACTACAGTCATTCAAATGTTTCGTTCAGACCTCTGAAATAATGAAAAAAAATTTGTTTTGAGTTTCTAGAGTCAAAGTAATTAAATTATTGGCATATCTGAGATTTTAGATGAATTTATACAAAAAAATCAGTGAAACTTAGTTCGGACTCGAACCGACGAGGTAGAATAGAAAGGAAATGGCAGGATAATGATATTCGTTGCCAGGCAACGGTAGTTTGTAGTTCATAGAGTTTGACTATTGGCTAAATTATATTCAGTGAAATTCAAATACCAGTCCAACTCTATGAACTATTGTTGCAACGAATATTAATATCCTTAGAACAGTGCCATTTCCCTATTTAATACCTACGTCGGTTCGAGTCCAAGTAAGTTTCACACTGATTTTTTTTTGTGTAAATTCCATCTAGAATGTTTGGACATGCCAATAATTTAATTATTTTGACTCTAGAACTAAAAAAAATTTTTTTTCATTATTTCAGAGGTCTGAACGAAACATTTGAATGACTGTAGTAACGAAACCGTTCGATATTTAAAAATTCTGTTTTCATATTCGTGATTGATAATTCAAGAAGTACAATGTGTGAAATTTCCTTCATTTCTAAAGAAATTTTTTCATCGCTGTAGACATGTAAAAAAAAATTTGTGTTAGATTTATGAAAAATTTTTGCACAGAAATTCTTAGAAAATTGTGTTCATTCAGAAAATAAGAGTCAATTTGACAACCGCAAAAAAATGTGAAACATTGCAGGTCTTCCGCCATTTTATCAATTTTTTTTCGAATTCGTCAACTTTTCTGAATAGAGGACCCAAAAATAATGAGATTTGACCAAAAACCGTTACTAGAAGTGTTATACATAACTGACCACACTCAAATAATCTATCTTGCTCAAAATGACGTTTGACACCCTGTATCTCGCTTATGCTTCGAAAACGGGATATATTTTATAAGGCAAAAATGATTCTCCTGATGTCCTCTACACAAAATTTATGTTTGTCCAGTTTATGATGAAACAACCTGTATACGTGTTTTTTTTTAATTGGTCACCCTCAACTCAGTCAGCTTTCCGTATTTCGAATTTTCCGTAACTCGAAGTGAAACTACTGGCCCTTGGAGATTCGAGTTAGGGAAGTTCCACTGTATACAGTGGAATCATGATACTAAAATCTACTTTGTATTAGTATCATGCAGTGGAATATGCCAACTTTCCATGGACTACTTTGTGCTCAATAATATGTGAACGGAGTGCCTATATTGATGATCTCCGACATCGAAACGGCCAAATTTGAAAAGTTGCAAGGTATTTTCTACGGCTGGGGTTTGTCACACCCCACGTGTCGGATGCAGGGTTAAACCTATTTATGTATTGACATGAATATTTATTTCATGTATATGGTATTTATGTTGTATATAAATGAAACATGAGAATATGAATTTTTTCAGCTCCGTATAATTAGCGAAAGTAAGGAATGGACCGTTAGAATGCTCAATTATATTATGCGGGAAACCGTAATATATAAACATAACGTAGGTGAGCGCGTAAATTCTCAATTTAAGGCCCTAGTAGTGTTAACACATTATTTGACCCCCTCTCCTTGACTATGTAACAAATGCGAAAATATATTACTTGGAAAAGTTATACATAATGAATAATGTTTTTTTTATTCGAAAATAATTCAGAATGGACAGCACTGCAAATTTCTATTTCGAATACGTTCAGTTTTGGTTTTGGGGTATTTATTAGCCCGTTCACTGGTTTTAACAATATGACATTGGGAAGATAAGTTTTATCTGAATAGAACAGTCCAACAAGCTTCAAGAGCATCTATTATTTCCCTTCGTTTGCTTGCTCTTGAGATTTTTTACACTATAATGAAAAAAGTGAACAACTATATTATTCTGTTATGATATGCAAATGCGTACTTGATCTCAACCTAACTATTTACGATTTTGCAGCAGTATAAAAAATACCTAGAATACCTATTTCAAGTTAACAAACTTATACACAATGCTGATAAAAATTTTAGATGACTCGTAATCATAATATTTGTAGATGATTGACCAAAAAATTGTGAAATTTACAATTAAAAGATCAACATTTATTTCTTTTATCTTAGTATGAAAATAATTGCCTTCATCAATCTTTAATCTTTATTTTTGCTGCAGAATCGTTAAATGATTCACACGTAGGATCAGCCTTGCTGCCTAGCATGCGTGAGTAACGTATATTGTTTTTCTATTTTAATGTGATACGTAATCAATTACGTGAGTTAGAATAAATGAATAAAAAGTAAAATACACATCTTCTCTCGACAATCTAATTCATAACAATAGCTCAGTTTTTGATGAAGGTACAGGGTTTTCAGTAAAACATTGAATTTCGCTAAGGCTACAAGAGTACCTCAAACAATTCAACCTAGAATTCTGACCTAATGAGAATAAACTGAAAACTAAGTCGAAAACAAAACGTGTTGTCTGCCCAGACGCGGATAACAGGTGCAATTATTTCGGCATGTCCCCATCAAGGTTTTGAATCGATTAGAGCATCACTGAGCTGCTGCAAATTTTCAGAAGTTAGTCGCAGGATCGAATTTTCCTCCCAAGAGCATCCAAACATGCTCAGTTGGGTGCAAATCTGGTCTTCGAGCAGGCCAGTTGAATTCTTGTATATCAACCTAGGCTAAATACTCCCTGGCAATCCTAGCCACATGCGGTTAATGCGGTCGCGCATTATAAAGCGTTAGCACGAAATCGTCTCCAATAAACGGTACATACTGAAGAACATATCGCGCTAAAACTTTCAGTTTATTTTCATAACGTTCGAATCTAAGGTTAAATCTGTGAAAGTACTTTCATAGCCATAGCGAAATTGTTGCTCTGAAAACCATGTATCTTTAACAAAAATTAAGCTATTGTTAGAAATGAAGAATTAAATTATCTAGAGAAGATGTGTCTTGATGATGATATAAGAAATCACACGGTGCAGTAACTGCAATACAATAGGGATGGTTCTTAAGTTATGGTGAAAAAATAGATTTTGTTTCACTCTGTATGAAATGACGAACGCTGTGTTTTCTCGGAATTCAAATCTGGTGATTGATTCGAGATGAACGTACCCACAATTGGAAAAAAAATTCAATCGAATAAGAATTAGAAATAACATATTAATGACTCAACAAACTTTTCCGGTGAGTATAGTTATTTACTTTTCGTTTATTTAGTGTGAATAATTTTGAGAGCAAGCAAACAAAGGAAAATAACAGATGCTCGTGAAGTTGGTTGACTTGTTCTATTCAGATAAAACCTATCTATCCTCCCAATGTCAAATTGTCCAAACCACTGAAAGTGCTGATCAAAAATACCCCAAAACCAGAACTGAACGAATTCGAAATACAAATTCACATTGCTATCCATTCTGAATTGATTTAAATGAAAAAATCATTATTCCTATAACTTTTACAAATAATATATTTTCACATTTCTTTCAAAGTCAAGGAGGAGGGGTCGAATAATGTATTAACACTACTAGGGCCTTGAAATGGAAATTCACGCGCTCACCTTGCTCCACCTAGGGTATGTTAATATATTACGATTTCACGCATAATAAAATTAAGCATTCCTTAGATTCCGCTAATTATACGAAGCTGAAAAAATTTATATTCTCATGTTTCATTTATAAACGAATAAATACCATATACATGTAATAAATATTCAAATCAATAAATAAAAAGGTTTAATTTTGCTTGTGAGTGTAGTTCCAATAGCGATTATTTCCCCGAAAATCCCCGAATACTCTAAAGGAATCAGATAATTCCTTCAACTTTCTCATTATTGTGTCATTAGTATTCATAACTTTTATGTGACCTGTATTCTATTTGCCCCTTCTCTACCGGTAAGGCAAATTGAGGCATCGAACTATTTGTAATTGAGTTTAACGTCCATACCACCTGAGAACAGTCTTCCAGAGAATCCAGAGAATCATTAATTGTCCCTAATGTACTTTATCAAGTTGATACTCTATCGAGAGGAAAACTTCATACTTAAACGAACTTGAAACTTTGAAAGCAACAGATATCTCTGATAAAATATGAGACCGATTTATTATTCTGCGTTCATGGAAATATTTTTCATTTCGAAAACTTAAAAAGTAAAATTCATGTGATAATTACATGTTTCCATATGTGGGTAAATATGTGCAACAAATTGAATGTAAACGAAAGTTTCCATGAAGTTACCCTCAGAAATGCACAATTTTCGAGATACAAGGTTGTTTGAATTTAGAGAAAAATGGTTTTTGTGAATACCCATTAAGTTTTTGAAGAGTTATTAGATGTTTTTTCCTCAATTTACACTATAGAAAAAAGATTATTTTTGAGACACCCATTTGAATTTCTAAACAAAAATTTAAGAAATGCCCTGTGCAGGAGCAATAAGACTATTACCTCAAAATTTCATATAGGATATGAGATTGATACCGAATATATAAATGCAGAGATATATCAGCACAATCGGAATTATATTCTGGAAATTATTTTTAAAAAAAGGTACAAAATAAATAATTACAAAAATTAAATTTATGGTTCTGAAGATACGATCCTCTTGAAATGCTGCATGAACATTCAGTATAACATTCTTGATTCGTAGAATAAAGTGCACTTGAATCGGTTATCCTGTCATGGAAATATAAACTTGAAACTTTGAAAGCAACAGATATCTCTGATAAAATATGAGGCCGATTTATTATTCTGCTTTCTTCAAATTTTTCTTATTTCGAAAACTTAAAAAGTAAATTGAAGTGTAATATTGAAGTAAAAGTTACATATTTCCAAATGTGAGTGAATAAGTGAGACAAATTGAATATGGACAAAAGTTCGTATAAAGTTTCCCTCTAAAATACACCATTTTCGAGATACAAGGTGTAAAAATAAATAATTACAAAACTTGAATTCTATGGTTCTGATGATGCGATCCCCTTGAAATTTCGAATGAACATTCAGTATCTCATTCTTGCTTTGCAATATAAATTCCACTTGAATCGGTTATCCTTCTTTTCAATATTCCAATTGAATTTTCTATGGTATATGTTCCAATGAAGATAAAACACGTCGAATTCTTTAAATTTCGTGAAGAAATCGTGAAAAATAATATTTAAAGTTGTGATATTTTGAAATCACTATGCTGTCGCAGTGATTGGTGAGATTTTCGCAGTAGTTGTCAAAGCCCGGGTGATTGATTTTTCAAATTTCCTACAATTCAAGTATAAACTACAACAATCATCTGCTGTGTCGATTTTCCTAAAGAGTATCACACGCTGTCAAATTTAATTGAGATGTCGCAAGCAGAAAATACAGCTGAAACAGCAAAGGACTTCAGCCCGAAACTTTTATACGAAGAAATAATCAAGAATAGAAATGAAGTAAAAAGATCGATCGCTGCGTCCGAAGCTAGACTTGTGTTGGAGATTCACTCACTGAGGGATAGAATTGATCAGCTGGAAAGAGAAAACTACAATCTGAAAGAAAAAGTAGAGTTTATGGACCGAAAGAATAGAAAAAACAATATAATCATTTTTGGATTGGACAAACCAGTTGGTGAGACTTCACCTGATTCGATTTGTGCTGAGCTGCGTAGATTATTGGGAGTAGACCTACAGATAAGTGATATTAGTGATTGCTACAGACTTGGTAGAACCGAGATTTCCCCTATTAAGGTAGAGTTAGTTTCAGGTCTGAAAAAGAAAGAAATTTTTTCCAAGGTCAAATTATTGAAAGGAACTGCAATTAGCATAGCAAACGACTCGACTGAAGCACAACGCAACGAGTACCGAGAATTGAAAACGAATCTTCTAGAGGCAAGAAAGGATACATCAGTAAAATCGTTCATTAAAGGAAATCGACTCATAGTTGGCACCAAGGAATATAGTGTCGAGGATCTGATTAACATCCGCCCAGAAAAAAAGCCCCATAGTGCTCCCTCAACACCTTCAATTTCGGAAAAACCAAGTTATTCCGATAAAAACGAATGTGGAAAAGATTTTGATACGGACTGGGAAACCACGGAAACTACTGTGGAAGTGAGCGGTTCATTGAAAAAAACATCGAATTTGACACCACAGAGTCTGGGAAAATCGCCGAGCCTTCCAAGGTCACAGGGACCATCTAGAAAAATATCACCAAATAAGAAAGGGTCGAAATTGGGCATGAAATTGAGAACTACCACGACAAGAACATAATTGTATGTATCTGCTTTTTCTATCTACTTAGTTTAATATTGGTTTGAGCTTATTTGTGTAGTTTTTGTGGGTTTTTTTTTTCATTTTTTTTCGTAAGCCATGAATTCATTTATCAGGGAATATGAGGAGGGACGATACGAAACAGAGATAATAGAGAATATAAACACTTTCAAGCACAATGGTGGAAATACGGAGTTGAAAATTTTTCACATGAATGTAAGAAGCGCAGCCAAAAATTTTGATGAGTTATTGGTCGTTCTAGAAAAACTCTCATTGAAATTTGACATAATAATCTTAACTGAAACATTTCAAATAAATAATTTAGAAATATTCAGTATAGATGGATACCAAACTATATATAGTGAAGGATCATTGAACAAAAATGACGGTGTATTAGTTTACCTAAATAAAGGAATAGAGCATACAAATAAGGTTATAACTCTGGCCGAAAATAAGTGTATCGAAATAATATAAATGGGGAAAATAACATTACATTGACAGCAATTTACAGGTCACCCCGAACGTGTGTGAATGCCTTCAATACAGATCTTTACAATTATCTGGAAGACAAACAACATGTTAAAACGCATGTGTTAATAGGCGATATAAATATCAATCTGTTGGATGATAATGAGTTAATTGATGAATATAAAAATATTCTATATAGTTTTGGGTTCCTATCAATTATAAATAAGTGCACAAGACCTGCAGGGAACAGCTGTTTAGATCATATTTTCATCAAAAAACGTCACTCCGAAAATCAATTAAATGGCATAAAAGGATATATTTTGGATTATTTGATAACGGATCATTTCCAATCATACTTACTATGGACTCTGGTAATAAAATGCTCACAAGTAAAAATTATGATAGTAGAGTAAAAATTTATTTGGACTATGCTAATTTGAAGAAAGATTTACAAAAACAGTCGTGGTCACAGATGTATAAAGAAAAGGATGTTAACATTGTGTCTGACTTTTTCATCACAATTTTGCAAAAACATATATTAAATAATACAAACTCTGTGAAGCTAAAAAGAAATGAAATAAAACGTAAAAAATGGATTACGCCGTCACTCTTGAAAGCAATAAAAAGAAAGAATGAACTATATATATCTTCAAAAGATGATCCAAATAACGAAATATTAATAAAGAACGCAAAGAAAAATTATTTACAGAAAATTGTCGATGTCAATAAATCTGAATCAAAAGCCATATGGAGTTGCATGAAAAATATATGTGGGAATTCAAAAAACAATAAGACAGAGATAAAACACATAAGCTATGAAGGAAACCATATTCAGGATGAAATGGATATGGCTAATACATTTAATGAGCATTACAGCAGTGTAGGAAAAGTGTACTCAGATAAAATAAACTCTTCGCAAGATTATAAAGAACCTGATATCACGACTCAATGTAATTCTTTTTATCTGATTCCTGTGGATCCAGTGGAAATAGAGGATATCATAACTGGGCTTAAATCTGGAAAAGCTGAATTTCTGGACTCATTCAGATCTGAAACATTAAAAGAAATAAAACATAAAATATCCGGTCCTTTGTCGTATTTGGTAAACATGTGCTTCGAAAGTGGGTGTTTTCCAGACAAGTTAAAGTTAGGCATCATCAAACCTCTTTACAAGGGTGGAGACCGCTCACTAATTACGAACTATAGGCCTATAACACTACCTACTATCGAATTTGGCGAAAGTTATTGAAAAGTGCATTAAAAAGCGAATGATGAATTACCTCGGGAAATATAACATAATTGATGAAAGACAGTATGGGTTCCTTGAGGGAAAATCAACCGAAGATGCAATACGACAACTAACTGGCAGTTTGTATGAATGCCTAGATAAAAAAATTCCATCTCTGTGTATATTTATAGATTTGTGTAAGGCATTCGATACTGTATGTCATCAAAGATTGCTGGGAAAATTGGAAAAATACGGATTTAGAGGGCCTATATTCAAGTTACTTAAGAGTTATCTATCAAATAGAAGACAAGTTGTTGAAGTAGGACATTCAAAAAGTGCAGAGAGATTAGTAACTCACGGAGTACCACAAGGTACAGTATTAGGACCCATACTGTTTCTTATATATATTAACAGTCTTCTGAAAATGAAGGAATCGGAGGACGCTATTTGTTTTGCGGATGATGCAGTAATTCACTTCAGGGGAAGTTCGTGGGAAGAATTGAAGGAAGAAGCACAGAGAAAATTTCTTGAAATAAACAAATGGCTCAAATGTAACAAACTTACCTTAAACATCGACAAAACGAAATATATGGTCTTCAGTTCATATGCTACTGGTCTGCCGAATTTGGGAAATCTTACGATTGACAGTGATACTTCAATCATGGAAACAAGAAGCATTAAATATTTGGGTATTACTATTGACCAGCAACTGAAATGGGATAAACAAATAAAGAATCTTGTTAATAAAATAAGGGGTCTACTATTCAAATTCAAATACTTACGTGAATATATTAATAATATTAAATATTTGAAGATATTCTATCAGGCTTTGGTTCAATCATTAATTAGCTATGGTATCATTGGGTGGGGTGGTACTTACCAAAGCCACATAAAACCATTGGAAAATATCCAGAAATGGATCTTGAAAATAATTCATTGAAAACCACCTACTTACTCGACCAACGATTTATTTGCTATTGCGCAGGTACATGATGTAAGACAGCTTTATGTTATTAAAATTCTATCTAACATCGTATCTAAGAAAATATCTCTAAGAACATTGCCACATAATTACAAAACTAGGAATAAGGAAAATAATTACCAAACACCCAGATGCAGCAAGACTATAGGACAACGAAGTTTCAGCTATCTTGCACCTAAAATTTTCAACATAATTCCTGAAGACTTGAAAAATATAAAGAATAAAAAAGCATTCAAAAGAAAAATCAAGGCATGGATGAACATCAAAACAAAATCATTAATCAATAACTTGATTAACAACAACTGAATATAGAGACCGCACTGCATAGTGAATATCCCAAGCTATACCTACCGAATCTGACATATCCTACTGGACCTATTTATTGTATACTTACCGATTGTGACATATGATACAACAGCTAGTGCGAAATTGATAAGTGTGACCACTAACAAACTGTTCAATCTCATTGTCCTGTTACCTGAGTGTGCTGCTTGTTTTGAGGTTTCTTTTTTTTTCTTTCTTCTCGGGACAATTTTAGAATATTTTTAGTTTCAATATCACGAACAGATTATAATACCTTTATATATCTCTGTGATACAACATGTTTATTTATTCAAATAAACTTTATTATTATTATTATTATGGTTCTGTAGACACTATGGCCACAAAATTTTGCATGAACATTAAGTATAATAATTTTCATTCACAAAATAAATTTCACCTGAAGCGGATATCCTGTTATGGAAATATAAAGATTTTTCTCTTCAATATTCCAATTGAATTTTTCATGGTTCTGGTAACACTATGGAAACAAAATTCTGCATGAACATTCAGTGTATCAATTTTCATTCATAAAATAAATTTCATTCGTATCGGAAATTTTTATGTGGACATATTATGAAGTGTCCTTCTTTCAATATGCTTGAATCTTATGATTTTTTTTATTGTTCTGTTCACACTATGGCCACAAAATTTTGCATGAAGCTTATTATTAGTATCTAGCATGAAGCCGCGAAATTTCATTTGAATTGTTTTTTTTTGGTTTGAGAAATTGATAAACAAAAATTTTTACTGGACATATTTAATGGAAGACCCTGTACGATTTGGTTGGTTAACGAACCACAGCATTTGAGAACTGAGCTCACCATGAAACTATCAAGTCTCGTGTTCACGGCCGGATTGAATGCCCCACGGAGTAAAACCCTAACGTTTGAGACCATTTTCGGCTAAAAATTCGGAAATTACAGACATTTGCACAAAACGATATTGAACTCGTTTAAGGAGAACGAATGCTCAAAAAAGCTACTCCTGGTTATTTCGTTTAAAGTCGACCATTTTCGAAAAAAACACATGTTGAAGAACATGTTTGTTATTTCTGAATAATTGTTTTGATTTTTTTACTAATGTTCAAAAATGGCGATGTTTTCCATAAATGTTGATTTTTCCCGAAAACCGTCGACTTCACAGCAAATGACATAACCCTACTTTTTTATTAGTGCATTTGGAAGGAAAACACCGACTTACACTTCGAAACGTTCACCAGCCTTCACCCATTAAGACATAACTTATTATGATTACGAAGTTTTTGCGAAAAACGATTATTTTCAATTTCAACACTATGTATCTCGAAAACGGTGCATTTTGGAAGAGTTGATGAAATCTTTCGTTCATATTATCAGACGAGTTATAACTAAATTTCGTCTCATTTATTAACTAACACTGTCAAAACGTGGAGTCAGCCAAATTGTTGAATTTTCAAGTTGGACTCAAATTTTATTGGATTTTCAAAACATTTGTCACTTGATGAAACCAAGTTTTTGAGTATTCAGTTTTGAGAATGTGATGAAACCCGAACAGGTCAACAAAATTTGAATTGAAAATTGTGGAACTTAAGTCAAGTGTTTATTCATTTCCTATTTTTAAGTTGAATTCATCAACGAATAGAATGATATCAATAAAGGGGCCTACAGACGATCAACCTAGTTGAAGACTAAGTTGTAAACACGACCAAGTTGAACGTCTGTAGGCTGGTTGGTGGTTGATATTCCAGGTTGAGGACTAGGTTGATGCGGGATCAAATCGGTTTGATATTTGGTGGGCGGAGCCCGATGTTGACGACTAAGTTGGAGCGTCTGTATGGTAGTCATCAACTAGGTCGACAACACCAGTTGGAATTCTACCTTGTAGAGTGAACATCTCATAGCGTATTCAAAATTCGTCGTAAATATTCGAAGAAAGGTAGTAATTTAACTAGAAAATATGAGCAATATTCCAAACATTCAACAAAGTTTGGGCAGATTTCTTTGATTGGGTGAAAGATCTTCCTGAATTATGGGGAGTAAAATCCGAGATATATAAAAAAAACCTTGAGCAGATGCTTTGAGCGAACATTCATTGGTGGAGAATAATGCTTATACCTCAAAATTTTGTATAGTACTTGAGATTCATGCTCAGTAAATGAATACAAAATCTCAGGATGATCAGACTTATATAATTATTAAAAAATGAAATATGTAAAAATCAATAATTAAAAGAAAATTGAATTATATGCTTCAAATGATGCGATTCTTGGATATTTTGTAATGACATATAATGATTCTTCCTTTCAATATTTTGCATGAGGCTTACTATGAGCATTTTGCATGTGGTCGAGAAATGTTCTATTCCAATTGGTTTCGTTTTGTCTGAGATATTAAGGAACAAAAATTCGGAATGGGCATATTTTATGGGACGCCATGTATGATTTGGCTGATTAACGAACTTAATTGTGGCATTTGGAAACCAAACTCACCCTGAAAATCTCAAGTCTCAAGGACAATTCCTTAGAAAGTTATCGTGTTTATGGCCGAACGGCCTCACGGACCGGATTGAATTTGACGACGGATTTGTCATCAGGGAGCAGAACCCTATCGTTGGAGACCAATTTTGGCTCAAAATTCGAAAAGTTCTTTAATTAAACCGGAATGGGAAAAATGAGACCGATTGTGGTGCCAATCATTGGTCCAAATTCTTTCATTCTAGGATTGTGCTGCACCACATTGTTGCATATAGGTATCGTTTATAATAACATATAACGTAAGATCTCTCTCCATGTTTCGATAATTTCTCCTAATTAGCCGACTACTTCACTCGACGGAAACCAACGCTGAAATGATGTTCTCAACTTGGTTGACAACCGCTATTTTCACTTTCATTTCTTCTTCTTGTGCGGTGCCTTACCGGTCGAACTGAGGCCTAGTGGCCCATTGTTCCCCCTTCACTTTCATTTGGTTTACAACCTAGTTGACAACATAGTCTTCAACTAAGTTGATCGCCTGTAGGCCGCTTAAGACTCATATTCAAATTTGTACTGCATCTTTTCCAATACGAACAAGCACAAAAAAACTTTTGATGCCAACTGTTCTTGTCCAGAGGTTTTTTCATTGACAATAATCCTACAAACAAAGGAATGTAGGACTTTTGAAAAGTTAGGGTTAGCTTAATGATAACAACTCAATAAACGAAAAATGAGAACAGCGCGTCGTATATTAAGGATAAAGCAGGTAGGAAAATCCCAGAGGACCAGAAAAATATTTGGGTTTTTCTCTTTCTTCCTTGTTCTCTCATTCTCGACCACTTCGATTTATTTCAGGTGAATTATACCCAATATCTGGATTTGTCTCTGCACTCGAATTCCATTCGGGTTGATTTCGGGTGAGATTCGTGAATATAGTTGATTTTTGCACGGACATGTAAAGCTTGAGCATTTCAATGGCCAATTTCATAAATGCAATCTCTCGAAGTTCTCAAGTTCAAGCGATGCTCGATGAGTATAAATTTGAATCTTCACAAATAACGAGATCGTCGTCGAATTTTGCATACCCATTCATAGGTTCCATTTACCTGATTCTCAGAAATATTCAGCGATTATTGATCAGAATTTGCGAGCTTAAAGTCAGCAATATGGAACCTATGCATGTACCGGGTTTTTCACTATAACTTTGTTACTGAAGGAGATACGAAAAAATGTTTCGTATAAAAGTTTCACGAAATCAATTGAGGTTTTTCTATATGTGTCCAGAAACTGAAATATATACGGGGTGGCCAACGTATTGATGGCAACGTCATTTTTTCAAATGGAACACCCTGTATGTTTTTCCATGTTCGGCTAGCTCTTTATCCCCTGATTTCGAATATGTAACATATGTTGGTCTATCTCTTTTATTCTGAGTACCACAGAGTTTCAAATTTTAAGAACCATCTGGTAAGCTCTGTAATCATTTTTCAAGTGGCAGACTCCGTTTACTGAATATGCCCATTTTTGGAGTTATGATAACGTCAGTGGGAAGATATACAGGGTGAACAACATTGAATGCAACTATATTTTTTCAAATGGGACACCCTGTCCTGTATATTCTTCCTTTTTTTGATAGGCTATTTCCTCCTGATCTCGAATACAAATGCGTATGTGGATGTGTCTCTTCAATTTTCAGAGTTTAAAAGTTTTGAAATGATGACACCAAAGAAAAAAATATGTGAAATACTTACGAAATTCTTTATATCCCAACATTCTTTTTGAAAGTATTATTTTAGAATGAATACTTAACAATTACTTAACCAGTGAAACATGATAAACTATGGTACTTAGTATGGTAAGAATAACATCAACTAAAGAAATTGCTCAAAATGACCACCTTCATTCATTACACATAGTTCATGTAGTTGTCTCAAGTTGTTTAGACTATTTTTGATAGCATTATTATGGCTCTGATTCAAGTAGGAAATTAAAGCTTCAAAATTTGTTTCTAATCATTAGAATATATCATTATTCTTTGTGCATTGACGGGATTAGTTTTATGGGTTTTATATTGGTTGATTTCATATCATTAATATTATTTTCCGCTTTCATTGATTGTCATTATTGCTGAAGTAAAATTTTTCCTTCAGGAACGGCTATAAAAACGTGTCCAACGGTGTTAAATCGGGACTATTTGGTGGCCACAAAATGGGTGCGCCATTAACAATCCAAAGATCAAATTGACCACTTAAATATTCACGAACTTCCAAAACGCTATGCCAAATGGTTATTGAAATGTGAAACTCTGTGGTGCTAAGAATAAGAAAGATAGACCAAGATATGTTACATATTCGAAATCAAGGGAAAAAGAGCTAACCAAATTTGGAAAAATATACAGTATGTTCCATTTGAAAAAATAAAGTTGCCATCAATATGTTGGTCACCCTGTATATATTGCAGTTTCTGGCCTCATATCAAAAAACCTCAGTTGATTTTGTGAAACTTTTATACGAAACATTTTTTTGTATCTCCTTCAGTAACAAAGTTAAAGGGGGGGCCAAATTATAGTGAAAAACCCGGTACAGAGTTGTTTCGGCAATACCTGTAAATATAATAATTTTGATATTATAATAATCCATTTATTTTATTATTTTCGAATTATTTATAACTTTTCACTATTTTATATTATACTATTGATGTACTTTAATCGGAATCATCTGACGGCTAATATTCGATAATTACTGTAGTATATGATATCAAGTTATGAAAGTACAAAAATATGTTTTTAAGAGTATTTCTACAGAAAAAGAAACGGCAAGCATTCCTTTTTAATTTGATGCAGTTCAAAGATGAAACATCGAAAAAAATCATAGTGGTATGAGAAATGTTAAACGTAGACAAGGAGTGTCAGAATATTTCATTTTATTTAATTTTCAGGTTAGTGTGACGCTTTAAAATATGGCTTGAATTTGCTACAAGGAAAAATCGGCCAAAATTTCTGTAGCTACACTGATTTTTTGAATTTCTTTTTTCATCAAGATACCCTACTTTTTGCAAAAAAGCGACACAAATACTTGTAGGATATTTTTCGTGGTATTTTCGAAGTATTTTGTGCAATATCTCGTAAGTTTTCGAAAAAAACGACTTTTTTATGTTGAAAAACATATGTGATTTTTTTGAATATTTTTTCCAACTTTTTTCTAATGGTGAAAAACGGCGATGTTTTCCATAGAGATTGATTTTTCCCGAAAACGGTCGACTTTACAGCGAATGACAGAAGTACTTTTTCTGTGTATGAAACATGGGCGTCTCAAAAAACCGTAATTTTTTATTAGCGTATTTGAAAGGAAAACACCGACATTCACTTCAAAACGTTCACCAACCTTCACTCATTAAGTATTGAGAAAAAAACCTTCAACAACATTACTTTTCATGATTACGATGAAAATATTCGAAGGTATTCGCAAAAAACGATTTTTCTCAATTTCAACACTATGTATCTCGAAAACGGTGCATTTTGGAAAAGTTGAAATATTCCGTTTATATCATCATTTGTCATCCAGATATGAAATTTGGGCCCAATCGAATTTTGGATCTAGAGATATTGGAAAAACCTCGAACCGTTATAATTAGGGATTTTTTCAACCCATTACTAAACTGCACTATGTTTTTCCAACCCTATCTTGAAAATAAAGTGTCTAGGTTAGGTTAGGTTAACTGCACTATGTTTTTCCAGCCCTATCTTGAAAATAAGGTCTCTAGGTTATTCCTTTCGAAAGTTGAAATGGTAATCATTCAAAAAGGGTTGAAGTCATACAAAATACCAAATTGAAAATTTGTCAGTATTTGTATTGCTTCACTCTATTGAAACTGGACAACTCAATATCAAACAGCTCTAGGTATATAGGTAAATGAAGCAGTGTTAAATCAACTGAAAAAATAATGAAAAGGTGCAACATCCTTCAAACAGCAGACAGGTCAGAGATCTCGTTTTTCCATTTTAACGCAAACCAGGTTTACAGCACAATTTTCTGTATCTTGACTCAACATTCCATAATATACTTCTTGTTAATTTGGGGGTTGGATTCAAGAAGAACAGTAGATCATACATAAGGTACCTCAGAACATTACAGGGTGTCCCAAGATGTTCTATATAGCCAATATTTCGACTTTTAGACAAGGTAGAAAGTTCAAACAAGAAGTATTCTGAATGGAAAACTCTATTAGAATCTATTGTTGAAATTTTGTCCTGATCACAACCCCTAAAAAAGCTACCTCTGTATATATTTTTTCAAATTGCACCGTCATATTTTATCCTTTTCAACGATATTGTAGTAGAAGAAAAATATGTTAAAAGAATTTCTCATTATTTTACGTAAACCCTTGAAACGAATAACTATAAATTGCGGCGCATTCGCCATTTTGTGATTTGTGGTGGAATATTTTTTTTATATTCAATACAGACAATAAAAAAAATCAACAGAAAAAATTTTTCGAAAAATAATGAAATCAATTTGTAATTTGAATAAATGAATTTAAGAAGGTCAGAATGAAACAAGTGGATATGCCTCAATTCACGATTTAAATTTTTTGAGGTTTTATCTACGTTAAATGATGACATATTGTTTTGAAATATTTTTTTACTAGGAAATCATTCGAAGTAAAAAAATTAGAGTGTGCAATCAACAAAAATGACCGTCGGATTTTTTTAGGGGTGGTATTCATGAAACAAAATTTCAACGATTCTTCTGAGTTTTTGCTGGCATTTAAAATACTTTCTGTTTGACATATTTATCATGTCGGGTCGAGGCTGTGTGAAACATCTTGGAAAAGCCTGTAAATTCGACAGCTCGCGAAGGTTTAATGTTTTTGAGTATTTTTGTGAACATATATATTTTTTAGATAGTTTATGACTTAAATATTCTGGTGAAAAATTGAAATATTTCATTCCTATTTTCGATATTCTATTGACACAATGGCCACAAAATTTCACAAGAGGCTCATGAGCATCTATCATGTGGCCGCAAAATTTCATTTCGATTTGTTTAGTTTCGTCTGAGATATTGAGAAATAAACATTTTCAATGGTCATATTTTATGGAATACCCTGTACGATTCGGCTGCTTAATGAGCTTAAACCCTGAAAATATAAAGTCTTTAGGACAACCCCTTCGGAAGTTATCGTTCTCACGGCCGGACGACCCCACGGACAACATTGAATTTGATCACGGATTCGTCATAAGGGAATCTAACCCTATCGTTTGAGACCATTTTCAGCTTAAAATTAGAAAATGTCAGACATTTGGGCAAAAACATTCACATGTAGCGTTCTCGTCCGTTCAATAAATAGTTGAATCGACGCCGATGATATTGTTTTACGGGCAATGGTTGAATAGTCAAAGAGATTAAAACGCAATCTCATGTAAATAGGTTGCCTGATTCCAAATCCACTCCAACTTAACCAGCAAGTTAGTTCATTCATGATGAATGATCAATATTATGTTGAAAGCAGAACACAAAGTGCCCTTGTATTGTAGTTAGGTTTGTTCAAGAGTCCTCGGATATTTATCATTTAACTAATGAAGAGCCGAATCTTGTATATTCAAATTTGTTGGAAGTAATTAGACCCTAATCAAAATTCAATTATCTCATGGTAACTATCTAACTATATTGCGCATCACCTACTGCCATTGTTAATTTCATCGTCTATAATTTATGCACGGCAATGGTATGAACAGTTTCGACCTAGTGTCACATCACGATTTACCGTGGAAGAGGATTACCGATTAAATGAAATACCTTCTATTAATATACAATGATTATTATATACCTATACTCCAATCACGAATGATTGACATCCCACGCGGCTCGGAAAAATCGAAGGTAATTATAGAAGTAAAAGAATCGTATTATAGGAATGAAACTAATTGTACTCACTAAGTTTGAGTCCCAGATTACGAAAATGATAACGAGAAGTCTGCAATCCTCTCAGTTTTTTCAAAAAAAAATTCCAAAGTTTCAGTCAGGTAGGTGAGGTTATACATAGTTCTAGCCTGTTTTCCTCTATTTTCTCAATAAATACTCGTTGGAAATGTTTTATTTATCAATTTCTCTGAGTATCCTGCAAAATAAAGCCTTCATTCAAGCGAAATCGACGATTTCATTCATTGTTTATATTCGTTACGACAGCCATGATAATTTGCGTTTCGGCGTATTTCGGTTGTCAATCGTAGCGAATGGTACAGCGTTGCCAATGTCTCATGTCTCAAATCGAATAGCCAGTTACTTTGGAACTATTAGGATGTGATTGGGGAGCCCATTTTTGTTAACTTTTAAATTTGTTTAACAACATTCCAATTACTAAAAACTACCAATTTTTTGAATTAAAATTGATAAGTTCAGATGGTAAAGGAATACAGATTAAACACGGTTTTCATTTGAATTCGTTTTGTGATGTATTAGAAATTAACATTTTATCTTTGACTATTATGAATCGCTATACACTGGCTAGAGGTGGTCATTTTCAACAGTTTTTGTAGGTTAAGTTAAATTTTTATGTAATTTTTCATATATATATATATTCTTTTGAATTGAGAGCTAACAAAATACAATTCATGAAACAAAAAAGTCCCTAGCTGAGGTTGGTGCAAAACGGGGTACCATACTATTCTGTCGTATGATACCAGAGCACAGGGAAAAACCTCAGTAGAAAAAACCCTGCCTCGCCGTTTTTACAAAATTGAAACTTAAAACTATTCGAATAAATACCTTCAATATTTAGACACAAAACACTTAATTGATGCTCTGGGCCAGGAGGGTGTTTTAAACCAGGTCTGGCATTCCAAGTGATGATTTTCGAATCTTCCGTTTTCTAAGACCGCTACAGGACCCTACTGAAGGGTAATCATCTCCCATAGATTTAAATAGTGTATTTCATTCTAAATATCGAATTCAATTTCGGAATAATGATAAAAAACGTGTGACAAACTTATGTCAAAATGACATAATAAAATGTTATTATCTAAAATTTTGTTTCCCCTGTATCTTCGAAACCAAGAGGTTTTCAAAAATCATCAGAGGACAAAATATTCTTAGATAGTCCAAGGAACAATCCCCTGAATTTTTGCCGCATTTTTAGGAAACACCCTGTACAGCATACAAATAATGGTACAATTTGAAGACACGAGAAAATGCTATGTGCAGTGAGTGAAAAAGAGAATGTAATATCGGGTAGAATACAATAATTCAACAGAGTATTCCTCTTTAATGGTGAATAAATTGAAGAATTTCTAGCCTTTTTGATAATTGCACGTAAACGATTTTTTGATCATTCGAAAGAATCACTTGGTACTGCAACAACCCTTTCTTCCGACGTTTCACGCAAGTATTCGCAGTTCTTCTCTCGATATTATGGAAGCTTTTCTCCATATCTATGATCTTCATTCAAAGCATGTTGAAAAAGCTTCGACATATCAGTTTTCCCGATTTGAGCTAGTTTTGTATGCTCTTTGATCCGGAATCAAGGGACGTTTAGTTTTCCCAATATAGGCTATATCGCTCTCAGAAAGTTCTTTTTATGTGCAGTTTAAAGTCAGTTGATTTTCATTATCAGGTAACACAAGTTATATTAGCCCTAATAGTATCTTGAGACTTGAATGCTGTTTTCTCGTTGTAATTTTTTTAGATTCTTTCAATCTATTCAGATAAACCTTCAACATCTGGTATTACATTGTTTATCCTTTGTGCTGATTCGTCTTGACTTGTTGTAGTGGTTCTGTACCATTGTGTCCAATTGCTTTGGCCCTTTTCAACAATTTCGTGAAATGGTCATTTTGCTTAAAATTTCAGATTACTTTTCAATTCTTCGAATTCTATTTTCACTTCGGTGTTGAAATGCAGATTAGATTCGAAATGAACGTATTGTCCTCTATTTTTTGGTTTTCGATAAAAAGTGGTTCTTAGAATACCATTAATTCTGTCTATTTATTTATTTATTTATAAATAAATAAATAAATAAATTCTGTCTATGAACAAGCGCATCTGAGAAGGAGTTAAATTGTGTGATTGCTAATACTTTCACGTGAAAGTATAATGATGATACATTTGTCTCGATCCGTTTAGGATAAAAACCGACAGGTGCCTGTTTATTTTCGAATTTGTCCCTATCATTTTCAATCGAAGACGTTTTGCATATGATAAAACGAGATGATACAAGGACAAAAAAGAGCCGAGAACCGAATCCAAACTTGTTGGACTACACAATAATGTGATAATGTGAATCAATTTCGACTTTTAACTCTCAAAAAACAACTTTGGTCACTCTTTGAAAATGTGTGCCGTTTTTGACAGTTCTTAGAAAACAGTCTATGAATTTAATCTTTTATTGACTTTTTTAGTTGTTTTGACATTCATTTCAAAATTTTCCGGCTGGATCTTGTTATTGAAGCCCATTCGTTTTTATATCAAAGGACTGTTGACTCATGAGGTTTTCGGATATTGACATGCATGCTGCATCTTCAATCATGTACGTCTCAGTTTTTCTTCTTATATTATGGGAGCTTCACCCCATAAAATCCTGTGGTCTTTATTTGAAACATGTTAGACAAGCTTTCACTTATCAAATTCTTCGAGTTGTGCTCGTTATTTATGTAAGAGTTTTTTCAATATAGACTCTTCTTCACTTCATTGAGTTTTGAATACTATTGTCACGTTGTAATTATAAAGTGAAAGCAGAGAATAATATTAATCGATTGAAATCAACTCATACTTCGGAGCTAATCTCGTCCCCGTTCAAGACAAAATGCAAGGAAGTGGTATCAAACAGAGCACCTACGAATGGCCATTTCTTCCTTATTATTTTATCTTGAACGAGGACAAAATTAGCTCCGAAGTATGAGTTTGACATTGGTTGATTTCAATCGATAAATATTATTCTCTGCTTTCACTATATTGATATTCATGGCGATGTTACGAGTTACCTTCTTATTGTAGTAATTATGTTCAATTCTTTCAAACTTTTCAGATGAACCTTCAACATCTGCTATTAAGTTGGTTATCGTTTGTCGTGGTTGTCTCGACTTGTTGTAGGTAGGAGTTCTATACCATTGTGTCGAAATGCTTTGACCATTTTCAGCAATTTCGTGGGATAGGCTTTCTGCTTAAGGATTTCAGATTATTTCTCAATTCTTTAAATTTCATCTTCATAAAGAGAGCATATTTTTGATGTCCTTTTATATATATTTCAGCGATATTTCTAATTTGGTGTTGAAAAAGTGTTTAGATTCGAAATTAAGGTATTGTCCTGTATTCGTTGCTTTCGATAGAGAGTGGTTCTCGGAATACCATTCATGTTCATGTTTATGAAAAAGCACATCTAAGAAAGAGTTGAATTGTGTGATTCTTTATTCTTACAAGTGAACGTACAATGATCATACATTTGTTTCGATTCGTTTCCGTTAGAAAGCTATTGGTGCCGGTTTATTTTCGATCATTTTCAATCGAAGACATTTTGCATACCATAAAACGAGATGGTACAAAGACAAAAAAGAGCCGGGAACCGAATCCAAACTTGTTGAACTTAAATGAATTGGCAAAACAGACTACACGATAATGTAATAAAGAAAAGTAATGCCGACCGAAAGAATTCCTCTCAGCTGCGGATTCAGTTCAGACTGATTGAACAGAATTAAGAACTGAGAGTGCATTTTTATGGGGTACGTTGTAAGCAGGACAGATCTCATTCCTCCAGATGCCTACAACGTTTTTCGGGGAGTTATTTCGGCTGGGAGTTATCGAGCTTTTTGCGGCCTCGAATGGAAAGTTTGTTTTCAAGTTTATCTGAGAATTGTTCCAAATAGGAGCACCCGTTGCGATTCCCTTAAAAGATGCATTCTCCTTCGCTAGACTTCAGTGGGAATGTAGTGTGATTAAAAGAAGGAAATTGTTTTGCGGTGCCAATTTATCTATGTCACAGAGTCAGGCGAGATCCGAGTCTACACCAAAATAGCATCCCCTTCAATTGAATTCCCCCTCCTCAAAAATCCCTGACGACTCCAGAACAATCGGGGGAGGAACGAATCTGTCCCCCTAATTACCAAGCAAACAGGAGGATGATACTTGTAATTGTAATAGTCTTGCCGAAGTTATTTTCGTTTATGGCGATGTCTTTTCGATTGCTTTCGGCGTCTTGAAACAGGTGGTTGTGCTTTTATATGATGAGTTTATTGTTTCATTCGTGCATTATATAGTCCTTGTTAACGAATATATTGGTAAATTTTGATGAATAAAGGGTTTTCCAATAAAAGGTGTTATTTTGATATTCGAAGAAATTTTTCAATGTAAATGATCGAATCTTTATTTAATAAAAAACAAGGAGTTATTCCGTTAATAGTGGAAAATAACATCAGGCAAATGACCACCACGACCACGCTCACAGGACCATATCCTTTTGATGAAATTCTCCATAACCAAATCGCAAAGTGGTTGCCCTATGTCTTCGATAGCCTCACGAATTCCATTTTGATGCTGGGCTATTCGCGTAGACCTTCTATTTCACGTGGCCCCAAAGGAAGAAGTCGCAAGGTGTTAAATCACAAGATCTAGGTGGCCAATTGTGATCACTACTTCGAGAGATAACACGGTCCAGAAACTTTTATTGCAAAAGATGAATGGTTTGTGGTTGTGTGGTACGTAGCGTCGTCTTGTCGAAAGTAAACGTTGCCAGTATTGTAATGACGTTTGTGGAATACCTAATTCCAAAGAACGACAACGAAGTGAGAAAGCTGGCTTTTCTTTAACACTTTCGGCTACAGCAGCAACATTCTCGGGTGTTCTTGAGCGACGTGCACAGGTTCTATTCTTCACATCACTAACTTGTCCCAACAGTTCGAATTTTTCCAATAATTTCTTTATTGCGGTCCGACTAGGTGCATCGAGACGACCCAAAATTGTTCGGGTTTTACGAACCGTCTGTCTCTGTCCAATTTTCAACATTTTTATATTTTAATAACTTAAATGCGTTCTTGAAGGAAGTGTCGTTCAATTTTTATAAATGGCGTAGTTTCTTTCTGTCAAATGTCAAAAAATGACAACTTCAAACGTGACATCTACCGAAATAACGAGCTATTCAAAGTATCACCTCTTATTGGAAAACCCTTCAATATCAGGTTTAATCTTACTAAAGTAAAACCTGATAAAGAAAATCAACTAACCAAATATTGTATATCCCCTTGTGATTATGGTTGAGGCTATGTTCGAAAAACTAAACGTCCTTTTAATGTTCGAAACAAAATACATACAACATTAGATCGACAGGGAGATACTGATAAGTCAAAGCTTGTTCAACATGCTCTGAATTAAGACCACATGATTTTATGGGTTGAAGTTTCCATAATATCTAAAGAACAACAACTGAAACGTAGATATAATCGAAAGTAGCAGATCCCATATCAATTGCCGAAAATCCCATCAGTACACCGTCTGTTGATATCAAAACAATCTGGGCTACACTGATAAGATCCAGCTTGAAGAAGATCAAATGAATTGTTTGAAAACTAATTCAATGCAAATAATATTTCAATAATATTATTCCTTGTGCATGTAACAACCGCTGATGTCGCCGAGTTTATTAATTTTTACTGTGAAAAGCCATAGAAATTAATTCCTCAAGAATAGTTGGAATTTTATTCCATGTTCGAATTCCTTATTCACTGTTTGGAAATGATAAACCAAATGAAATCTACGTGAAATTGAATAGAAAATCTGATGACATTTGTGGAGTGAGCCAGTCATTCGACAATGAATGAACGGAGAATGCGCTTATATTCATATTTCACAGCGTTGAGTCAGAACATGCCCCGCCTGAGATATGTGAATAGATCTCTACGTGTGCATTATTGAATAGTCAATAAAACCCCAGCTGAATAGAATTCCCTTAACACCCGTGGAGTAAAAATACCAGTTGGAATTGATGTGATTGGAGTTTGTTTCACACATAAGTGAATATATGACCGATTAAACAAGGTTATTTTTCATATAGTGCCACTTGCTGTACCAGACGATCGTATAATTCTTAAATCGTGTGGATAGGGTTGCCATATGCCAGGATAAAGCAGGACATAGGAAGGATTTTTGATTGCGTGTCCGGCCTGTCCAGCTTTTGTCAGGCTTTTTACTTTTCGGATTTTTTTCTCCGAATTCTTGATTTTTTGTCAGTATTCCTTTACGACCACAGGGCATAACTAAAACGTTGAACAAGAATTCATTTTGATAGGTCAGCAATGGTCAAAAGAACGTATCAACAGTATACATATCGATATTGTTGCTCAACCAACATTTAATGTTGGTTGTATAATCTGATTGTTGTATGAATACTGAAGTGCCCAGAATTGCTGATTAAAAATAAAAGAACTTTATGCGACTTGTGAACAATTTCTATGATCATTAAACTACATATTTGCCTGTAGATGCACCCCGAGATCTTTACATTTGGTCTTTATAATAATTGTTTGATTGTCTATCGTGTACTCATTCACAGTGAAGTTAATTTTTCTTGTAAATGAAATGATGTCAGGTCAATTGACTTCAGTAGACTGTTCATTGCACGAATACGTATTTTACGTATGATTTTTGGACTCACGAATGTCTTGTAAACCAATTTTTCACGATCATAAAATACTAACTGCTTCATGTATTTATATTCACAAATGTCTTCTGTACACTAAGGATAATGAAAGACAGTACGTTAAGCTCTCTGGCTTCCACAACTATAATACAAGAAATGACAATTTGTTTCCATACCGAAGCATAACACTAGCAAATTTGAAATATCTCCAATGTATATGTGTGTTAAGTTATTGAATAAATTACCAGATAATATTAAAATTCTGGACAAACATCGTTTTCGTACAGCCGTGAAGGCATTGTTCTACGAGAAATGTTATTATAGTGTAGATGAATATCTCTGTGACAGTCTCTAAGGTTACTGTACAGGGTGGGCATATTTCGATGTTTTAGCACTACAACTTTTAAACCAGAGGAGATAGACAAAATCTGATACCCACTTCTCGATCTCTTTTTCTGAGAAACTAACGAGAGTAGTATTCATTTTTGGCTACCTTCTTTTGTTTTCGAGGAATAAGCGAAAATTGGAAAAGTGGCAATATCGAAAAAAATTCATATCTCCGCTAATACTGATGATAGAGCTCTGAAATTAAAACATTATACAGGCACTTTTTTACGTAGAATCCAGTGGCGTACTCGCCTTTTTTGCACCATTTCTAATTACGGAGCTATGACCCAAAGTTATGTTTTTTTAATGGAAATACTAGATTTTTGTGGCATTTTGTTAAAGCTTAATTTTTTCTGATTTCAAAAATATATAACATTGTATGGTTTGTATCCATATGAGTATAGAAAATGGTCAAAAACCTATTTTCATTTGAGTCTCAATATTTTCTATGGTTGACGAGCACAGAAAAATAGAGCTTCCTATAACAAGAGCAGTCTCCTTCCGTCAATCTCATTATTTCTATGCTTTCAACTAATTTCTCCAAAATTCGAACATAGATATATTTCATAAAAACTTATATCTTGAAATGGATTTGGAAATAACAGAAAGATCCACATGATCCTCTGTTTCAATCGATATACTTAGTTATAATGAGATGGATGCAAGAGAATATTTTTATTGCACTCCAGAATAAATACGCACAAGTGCTTAGTAGTCTATTTCAAATCGTATATCAAATAACGTATATAGATATGATTGAAGTTATCAATTCAATCAGAAAAGTAATAAAGGAAAAATATTTTTCAATACCTAATAGTGATTACAATAAAAGGTCAGTAGGTTATAACTAAGATGTCTTTTTTGGACATCTTAGTTATAACTTAGAATGAGGGATAAAGTTTCACAGCAGTTCATCTTGGAGAAATTGAGTAAAGAGCATAGAATGAAAAGAATACTGGAAAGATATTGTGGTAATTATATGATGCTAAATTTTTCTGTGCTCATCAACAGTTGAAACCATAGAAAATATTGAGACTCAGATGAAAATAGGTTTTTGATCATTTTCTATACTCATATTGATACAAACCATACAATGTTATATATTTTTGAAATCAGAAAAAGTTAAGCTTTCAGAAAATGCCACAAAAATCTAGTATTTCCATTTAAAAAACATAACTTTGGGTCATAGCTCCGTAAGTAGAAATGGCGCAAAAAAGGCGAGTACGCCACTGGATTCTACGTAAAAAAGTGCCTGTATAATGTTTTACTTTCAGATCTCTTTCATCAGTATTAGCGGAGATATGAATTTTTTTCGATATCGCCACTTTTCCAATTTTCGCTTATTCCTCGAAAACAAAAGAAGGTAGCCAAAAATGAATACTACTCTCGTTAGTTTCTCAGAAAATGAGATCGAGAAGTGGGTATCAGATTTTGTCTATCTCCTCTGGTTTAAAAGTTGTAGTGCTAAAACATCGAAATATGCCCACCCTGTACAATCTTCATTTTTTCTGTATTTTTTTTGACCTATTCTATACATTATCAAATGTCTCACAGGATGAATAAAGATTTATTATTATTAAACCACACTTGTTAAGTGACATATTATGATCTCTAAACCATTGCACATTTGAGTTTGGGTCTTTCTGCAAGTGTGCGAACAAGTTTAAAAAGCTTGAAGTCGTCTGCGAAAATAAAACAGAAGCAGAATCTCAATTACTTGAGCAAAGAATTAACAAAAATCAAAAACAAAAGAGGACCCAGATTGCTTCCTTGTCGGACACCTGACGTAGCATAAATCAAACTTGAGAAACAATTCTCAACTTTCACACATTGGAACTTGATTCGAGATATTATTGAAAGGAAGCGAATGCATCATCCGAAAAGCCAAACTTCCTCAATACATTTACACAGATACCATGATAGACCATATCGAAGGCCTTTGCACAGCCAGTCATTATGACGTCCAATTGTGCTCTTTTGTTAAATGCCTCACTAGCAAGGTTTGTTAAAATACACAAATTACCAGTGGTAGATACACCAGACCATGTTGTTCTGGTGAAAATTTGGTTTCAACATTTCTCATTATGTCATTATGCACTATTTTCACGAATATCTTAGCCAGAGAGTTAATGATTCTGATAGAGCGATGTATGATCACTATACTTTCTTACTTTCACGTGAAAGAATTAGGAATGACACGATTTAACTCTTTCTTAGATGTGCTGCTTAGATGTATGGGAACTGACAACATATCCTTATTCCTAGTGTTTTAGGATTGAAAGCTAGATGTTTTTATAAGGTTAAGCTCATTTTCTTCAGCAAAAACTGGACATTTGAAAATAAAAATTAAAGCCAATGTCAATATCCAATTTTCCACGAAAACTTGACTACAAGAGGATCTCGGAGAAACGTTGAATATCAAACGCAATTTTTTTTGGATGATAAATACTCTACCAACGTCCGTCGAATTACCCCATAACAAGATATTATACGGAAGGTGACTGAATACCAAACAATAATATACATCCATAAGTGAGCATACGGGAAGCAAATACCTGATTCGACTCAAAGCGTAATAAGAGCTGTAGAGTCTTTTACAAACCTCATCTACTTGTGAATCCCACCTTAAATGCCTATGGAAGCAAATACCCAAAAACTTCGCGCAGTCCCTTGATGACAGAATCAGAATGTCGGACTAAAAGTTTATTGTCATTTTTCATGATGATTGTAAACAAGACTGAATGCATTCTCGTCTTAATTTTGAATGCTGATGCTATAGCAACTATAGCAATAGCATGACCCCATTTAACAAAGCAACGAACTAACAAATCGCATAACCTCTGCAGTTCTCCCAAAGTGTCCGCAGCAACACAGCAGCAATACATCCATAAGTGAGCATACGGGAAGCAAATACCTGATTCGACTCAAAGCGTAATAAGAGCTGTAGAGTCTTTCACAAACCTCATCTACTTGTGAATCCCACCTTAAATGTCTATCGATACAAATACCCAAAAACTTCACGCAGTCCCTTGATGACAGAATCAGAATGTCGGACTAAAAGTTTATTGTCATTTTTCATGATGATTGTAAACAAGACTGAATGCATTCTCTTCTTAATTTTGAATGCTGATGCTATAGCAACTATAGCAATAGCATGACCCCATTCAACAAAGCAATGAACTAACAAATCGCATAACCTCTGCAGTTCTCCCAAAGTGTCCGCAGCAACCGCTAGTGAAAAGACACCAGCAAACAAGATTGCTTTTATTATTGTAAATATGTAGATAGTCACGAATTTAAGACTTATTGATGCATAACTTCTTCAAATTCTGAGGCAGATCGTTAAGAAATAGCAAAACAAGAATGTCCCAAGACAGAGCCCTGAGGCACTCCCAACTTCAAACTGTGGTTACTAGATTATAAATCTGGACTCCAACAGATGCAACTCTACCCTCAAGATAACTCCTGATCCTGATCCAGTTATGAAATATTCCCCTGAAGCCAAGACAGTAGCATTTGTACAATATGAATTGGAAAAGAGATACTATCAAATACCTTGAATAGATCAAAAAACAAACATATGAGCTATTATAGAGGCAGTCTTATACAAATTCAATAAATTCCAGAGCTCCAGTTTGAGTTGAGCATCCCGATCTGAAACCGCACTGTGTAGAGAAAAGTAGTTGGAATCTGTTAATTAACTTCATAATTCTATTGAACACCAATCGCTCAAACAGATTGAAAAAACAACTGAGAATAGAGATGGGTCTATAATTTGTAATATCGAATACATCACCTTTTTTATGAACCGGAATGATAGTGGCCTTCTTGAGGAGATCAGGAAAACCCCCTGTCGTAACTGGCATATTGACTAAATAACCGAAATGTAGACTGATATCAGGACCTATCATCTTCAATATACGAGCCGAGACGAAATCTTCACCTGAACCCCTGTAGTTTTTCAGAAATTTCAATACAACAATGATTGCTCCAATACTGAATGAAAGAAAAAGTAATAATGAACCAACTGTTTTCATGTTGTACAATACCACCTCACCATTTTCAGTTCTGAGCGTTTGATTTCATTTTTCTTTCAGCGATATTTTCAACAACAACCTGAATTCCTCGCATCAAAAATTACTGCATGGGCTATTACCAACTTGATTTCGGTTTTTCCGAGCCGCCTGGAATGTCAATCATTCGTGATTGGACTATAGGTATATGCGTTTTATAGCTTTACATAATCATGTTATATTAATAGAAGATATTTCATTTAATCGGTAATCCTCTTCCACGGTAAATCGTAATGTGACACTAGGTCGAAACTGTTCATACCATTGCCTGTTTACATTTTCGTTTGGATTTCAAGTTCATAAACTGAATTATTTCACTGATTTGGTGGCAGTGTTTTGTTGCTCGAGAGTATTTCGGTAATTTTAGCTATGACAAAATTACGAAAATGTTGTATTATTTTCAGAAATTGTAGAAATGAATGAAGGAATGAATAGTATCAGCTCTAATGCTGTTGGCTCCGATGGTATTTCGTTGAAGATGCTTAAGTACTCTGCTCCTGTCACTGTTCCGTACATTGTTCACTTGGTAAATAGCTGCATTTTGTCTGGTACTTTGCCGGTAGCTTGGAAGTTTGCGGTTGGTCGACCTATATCAAAGTGTAAAAATATTGAAATCTTTTCCGACCTGCGCATTATAAGCATCATGCCGGCTCTGTCCAAAATCATTGAGAAAGCTCTATCTGAGCAAATTTATGACTTCTTCTCTGTGAATAATTTGCTGCCTGACTATCAGGCAGGCTTCCGCAAGACTTTTAGTACTTCAACTGCCCTTACTACCGTGACTGATTCGATTTTTCAGAATCTAGATAGAAAGCTTGTATCGGTTTTGATTCTATTGGATTTCCAGAAAGCTTTTGATACCATCAATCATCGACTACTTTGGTTGAAGTTGAAGTATTATGGTTTTGGCCGGATTGCTGTTGAGCTGATAAGATCTTATTTGTCGTTTCGTTATCAGGTCGTTGAGGTTGATGTTGTTTGTCTGATTCAATTGTTCTTAGGTCCGGAGTTCCGCAGGGGTCAATTCTTGGGCCGCTTCTGTTTTTAATTTATACAGCTAATTTATTGCAGGTCTTAAGATATTGCCTAGCATAGGCCTACGCTGATGATAAGCAACTTCTCTACTCTTTTGAGTTGAGCGATCTTGATGTTGCCTCCCAACGTGTTAACTCTGATCTTGAAAGTGTTCGTAGGGTAGCCTCCTTGCATAATTTAAAATTAAACATAGGGAAGTGTAAGTACTCCATTTATTCGAATTTACGTCAGTACTCCATCGTTAAGGAGGGTTTACAGTTACAGTTGCTTAAAACTCAAAATTGTGTTTACCTTTGTAGAAGGTTGGTCCCTAAGAGTACGGTGCATTCAGTTAATATAAGACGGCCATTCTCTTATACTGTTCCGGAACATCGTACAGCTAAATTTCAAAAAAGTTTCACCCATAATGCTGTGAAATTCTTGAACGGTTTGGAGGATGGTATCTTAGATCTGGGGTATGTTCAATTTAAGAGCCGTATGGGGGATACCTTGGTGTTTCTTTATTGTGATTCATATATTTATTATAATTTATTTCTTTATTATGATTTATCAATGTGTTTGAAAATGTATGTACCATTTGTTTTTTTTAAGTTTCATGATTGAATTTGATCTTGTATGTTTGCTCACTTTTGTTTTTTTTTACTCAAAAATCATTAATGGACTCAATATGCTGGTTTTTATCTGGCTTGTGCCTCATTTTTCGATGCCGTTCTATTTCATAATGTTTCTTGTTTTGGAATAAATGGAAGACAACCAAACGGGGTTGAGTGTAAGAGTAGTCTTAAGACTAAACTCCGCCTCAGCTTGGTGTTTGTTGTCTAACATCTTCAAATTACATGTATATTTTTGTATACTATTCTGTGAGAGAAAAATGAAGGCGATTTATTATTATTATTATAAAATCTAATCTATTGTTTACGTCACCCCTGTGCGGCGGTGAAATGCTTTCCATTTCACTCTAGAGCTTGAAAAACAATGCAGTACTTTTCACTCATTGTGTCATCTCTATGTTTAATCTCCTTATTTTGAGATCAGAACCAAACAGAAATAAATCGGAACAAAATTGCAAAAATTTCATTTTATTTTTCTGTCACCAACCTGAAATCCTCAAATCAAAAATCACTGAGTGGGCTATTCCGATTTTCCAAGCCGCCTGGGATGTCAATCATTCGTGATTGGACTATACCGGGTCCGGATTTTGAAGTGTCCGTCTCTAACTGCTATAAAGTCCGATCCATTAAACCGAACGCAGTTCAGTAGTTCTCATGCAGTGGACTTTATTAGTTTCAAACAATAATAATCTTCTACAGAGTAATAACACTTAGATAACAATATAGATTTTATCCTACTTTCGAACACTTAGAAATTGAGAGATTTCAGAAATTTTTGGAGAGAATTATAGATAATTACATACACTGATACATTGGGGATTTTTCAAACTTTTGAGTTCTATTCTTAGGTACAAGTAAAATATCCTAATTTCTGGTTCCATATTATGGTTAAGACAACTTGGTCCATTTCTTTTCATTTTCTTTAACATACAGCAAACACTTAAATATGAAAATACAGGTCTTTATAAATGATTGTAACAGCGCAGTTGGCTTTGGATTACAGAATACCAATCTCTAACCAATCAGAGCATAGCATGATCACAGAATTCGGTGGTTTGCATAATCAAAGCCAACTGCGCTGTTACAATCATTTATAGAGACCCTGTACATGGCAGTGACAAAATTTTATTCGCAATAAAAGTTGGTCTACACGATGTACGAGAACATGGGTTGAAAATTCTACGCATAATACGTTTCTGAGCAATGAAAACTCTATTGAAATCAGCACAGTTACCCCAGAGCAATATGTTCTAGGAAAGCAAACTATAGACAGTGCTATAATATACCTGAATCAATGAAATGAGTGGAAGCATATCCTTTACTCTACTGAACTATTGAGTTTTTCACAAAGCATATCAACATGTGTGGACCAGCTAAAATTCAATTGCTAGGGATCACTTATGAACTTCTCTTCATTCGTATTTTTTTCAAGTTATCTCGTGAATATCTGTACATTATACCTAATATTTGCAGTCTATTATACCTATGTTCTCTTAGGAAAAAGTAAGATGTTTTGAGTTGATTATATCAAAGTTTTCCTTACTTCATCAGCTCTTGTTCACAAAATCGATTATTATCTGTAGGCTGTTACTGGTGGAGTGAAAAGCAATGTGGTATTTGTTATTAATTATTAATGTTTTTCCTCTCGTTCAAACACATAAGGTGACAATAATTGAAGAAATGAAAACAATATCAGCTTATCAGTCATGCCAAGGAGACGTTTGCTCCTGTGCAACTGGACCAAATCATACGGTGGATACAGGAAGGTTTGTCCCAGCGAGAAGTGTCCAGCGGTTGATTGAATGTTTCGCAAAGTGTCGTGAGTCGGGCTTGAAATAGGTTCATCCAAAACGACTCAGTAGATTTGTTTATGGAGGAGGTCGGCAGCGCAGTACAACGGCTGCCCAAGATCGTCTTTTGATCCTCAATGCTATAGGAGAAATCCCACTTACCCGGCGTCGTGGCTCAATAGATCACTGAGAGTTGCAACAGGACTTCTAATTTCGAACCAGACTGTAAGACGACGACTACATGTTCGTGGTTTTGAGAGCACGTGGGAGGGTACAACATCTCCGTTTGAATAGGGAACACGGGTTCATCGACGGCAATGGGCTGAGAAGCACCGCAATTGGACAATTGAAGATTGGAGCCGATGTTTATTTACGGATGAGTGTAGATTTCGTTTGGTCAACTCCGATGGACGTATTCTTGCTTGGAGGGAAAGAGTTCGAAGGTATGCAGAACAGTTTATGGTACCCACAACAGCTTTTGGCGGAGGTTCTATTTATATGTGTATGGGGAGGCATTTGTTTGAACCAACGCACAGAGTTGGTTGTTCTGCAGAACATCACCATGACCAGCCAGAGATATCACGATATGATTATTGAACCCATAATTGTTCCGTTTGCGGCTGCCGTGGGCGAGAATTTCATTTTAATTGACGATAATGCCCGTCCACACCGTAGTCGTCTGGTTAATGAAGCGTTAGAAACTCATGCTATTGATAGAATGGACCTGCCAGCTCGCTCTCCAGACATGAATTGCATCGAACATGTCTGGTCTGAGATGTCTAGACGATTGTCAACCTTAGAACAACCGATCAATAACCTGGGGACCTTTCTAACGCTTTACGGGATATTTCGACGAATTTGCCCCAAAATTTTATAATCGTTTGATCGATCGAAAGTATGCCTCTTAGGGTAGAATGCTTGAGACGAGCTCGGGGGGGACCAACTAGGTTCATGTGGTTGTGACTGAGGGTCAAGATTATTAATATCGTTAGTGTCTTGTCAAATTTTATTTTATTAATGTTAAGTTATGTAGTATATTTCTGTAATTTAATGACAATGTGTATATGTAAGACTACAGCAACTGTGATAATAAATGAATGATAATTGTAATGACGTGTGCAAACAAATGTATATCAATCAACAAATGTATATTGTAACAGCATTTAATAAATATTGAATTATACTAGCTTAGCCGAAACTTCAGCCTTCTTGTGATTTCATCATAACATTTTTATGTTATTCAAACACAGAATTTTGAGTCTTTTTTTCTCTCCAACTTTCCATTTTTTCATTCTTTTCTCAAGTGAACCATATCAACTGAAAATACTCTGATATCTGACTAAATTTATAATCTTGGAGCGAATATTTCAGAAATAAATTTAGAACAAGTAAGTGATTCCTATCAATTGTTGAGCAATGTATACATATACCCAAGACTTAAGTACTCGCAGTGGATTTTATCAATAAGTTGAAATGATAAATTTTCAAAGTGTCAGCAGGACAAATCTCGGTACCGAAGTGAATGCAAACTGTTTTATTAATATTCACTATCAATCTGTTTGACCGACATCAAGCAACAAACTAGCGTATAATCGCTTTGCACGCTGAACGAAGCCCCTCGACAGTCTTCGAAGAGACCACAAGTCAAGTATGCGAAGTCAAGTGATGTTCTGTATTGGAGTTCGATGGATCTCACATCGAAAGAATTCCAGGGAGAGAGTCATTGGCGAAGAGCGCCAATTTTAAACATAGTATTTGAGAATTGAATTAGAATAATGGAAATCAATGAAGAGAGCACCTATACAAGCTCCAAAGAGAGATTTAACTCAAGTCTAATTTACCTACATTACACTGCGATATCAGCGTAGACAGTTGTAACAGTTATTAATTGGGTTAGTTCCCGAATATAGTGCAAATATTCTATAAGACGAATTCAATTAACTTTTGCGGGGAATCAGCGTTATTTGTTCGTTTTAATACGCTTCGCTGCAAGCGGTGAAACCGGATTACGATGAAAAAACCCTCTCTTTAAATGTTCGTTGGAATTTATCGACGAGTTCTGATTTTAAGAATCATAAAAAATCTGTAGTGATAAAAATTAACAGAATGGCGAAATGTGATAGGGCGTTCAATAAATATATACGTAATATATATAGTGAGACTAATCAGGAAAACGAACGATTTCTGTCAAAATTACTACTTATTCTTCAACATAGTCCCATTTCAACTAGATATACCCAATCCAACATTTTTTTTAACATTGCGATGCCTTTTGAATAGTAAGATTTGTCAAAGTCTCCAAAATATGCTTCGGTTTCCCATTTCATCTCATCAACTGTCTCAAATTTCTTTCCTTGGAGTCATCTTTTTGGAAACAGATAATCATAGTTTTGGGCCAAATCTGGAGAATAAGGAGGGTTAGGAAGCAATTCGAGGCGTAGTTCATGGGTTTTTGCCATCGTTTTTATTGACTTGTGAGCTGGTGCATTGTCTTGCAGAAAAAAGCATTTTTTTCTTCGATAAATGTAGCCGTTAGATTGGCGATTTCGGATTTCAAAATGTCCAATAATGCACAGTAATAGTCGCTATTGATTGTTTTTCTTTTTTCACAATCTATGAACAATTTACCACAAAATACCAAAAAACAGACACCATAACCTTCCTGGGTGATGGTTGAGTCTTTGCTCACTTTGGTGCGATTCTACACAGTCCTACCCTTTCTTTTGCCGATTCTTTTGATTCTGGTGTATAGTGTTGGATACACTTTTCATAAGTAATAACTAATCAGTGCAAAAAATCAGTCCAATTACGTTTGAAAAGGCTGAATAATGCTGCGAAGTGCGAACACGTTTTCGTTTTTGATCGATTTTTAGCAAACGCGGCAACCATCTTTCGGGTAGCTTTCTCATATACAAAGCATTATGCGAAATTGAAACCACCGACACAGCTGATACCTATGCCTATGGTCCCAGCTATCTCACGCACAACATCGTGTATTTTTTCACACCATTTCCACGGTAGTCACCTTTTTTGGACTATCCACCATTTAACTGTTGCAAACACAGTATCCTGTTCAAATTTGATTTTATCATTCGGTTTTCCTTCCAAATGAAGCAACATAATTACTGCTCGGTATTCATATATTTCCATTTTTCAAAAAATCACTGCGTTGGTTCGCTTTAGACAGTCAACACAACTAAATTTATGAATAGATTTGGCTTAAACTTTGACAATAAGTGTTTGAAGGATGACAAATAGTACAGTCAAATAGGGTTTTTAGCAGGAGAGTTTTGGGATAGTTTTGATTTTTTCGGTTTTTTATGTTTTTTGGGGTGCTGAATCCGAATCTGAGGTTTGCTAACAAAATTTCGTGAGGGAACATTGAAAAAAATACAAAAAAAGAGAAAAAATCTCATTCTTTGGCAGTTTTCTGCTTATAACTCGAAAACTATCAACTTTTCGTGAAAAACCTTTCCATACAAAATGAAAGTACATGAAATTTCCTACAAATTGTATTACCACAGCTTGTTCTGCGACAACCCTTTCTGGCTCAAATTATAGTTGAAAATGAGGTATTTTCCATGACTCAATAAATGAAAATAAATTAAATTTCGTGGTTCCGATAATGCGAACGTCTTGAAATACTGCATGAACATTCAGTTATCAGTCTCGATTCACAAAAAAAATTTAACTCGAATCGGGTATCTTGTTATGGAAATATAATATTCTTCTTTTCAATATTCCAATTCAATTTTCTATGGTTCTGTTCACACTATGGCCACCAAATTTTGCATGAAGCTTCTTATGAGCATATTGCATATGGCCGCAACATTTCATTTCGATGGGTTTCGTTTTGTCTGAGATATTGTGGAACAAAAACTTTGAATGGCCATATTCTATGTTTCATAAAACATGGCCATTAAAAATTTCTGTTCCTCAATATCCCAGATAAAACTTAACCAATCGAAATGAAACGGGAGGCCAAATGCAACATGCTCATAATAAGCCTTATGCAAAATTGTGTGACGATTGTGTGAAGAGAACCATAGAAAATTGAAATGGAATATTGAAAAGAAGAATCTTTATATTTCCATAACAAAATATCCGATTCGAGTTAAATTTTTTTTTGTGAATCGAGACTGATTTACTGAATGTTCATGCCAAATTTCAAGACGTTCGCATTATCGTAACCACGGGATTTAATTCATTTTCATTTATTGAGTCATAGAAAATACCTCATTTTCAACTATAATTTGAGCCAGAACGGGTTGTCGCAGAACAAGCTGTCGTGGTACAATTTGTAGGAAATTTCACGTACTTCCATTTTGTATAGAAAGGTTTTTCACGAAAAGTTGATAGTTTCCGAGTTATAAGCAGAAAACTGCCAAAGAATGAAACTTTTTCTCTTTTTTTGTATTTTTTCAATGTTCCTCACGAAATTTTGTTAGCAAACCTTAGATTCGGATTCAGCACCCCAAAAAACATAAAAAATCGAAAAAATCAAAACTACCCAGAACTTTCCTGCTAGGGGTTCTTTCGAGCACAAATTGACTGGACTAAAATGTCAAAATTAAATTATATAATATTATAAAATGAGGATTCGTGTAACAGAGGCAGACGAAATAAAGAAATTACTGAAATTAACAAAGGTAACAGGTCTATCTCAGAAAAATAAAATTGTATATGTAACTGTGTTTTTAATATTGTTTTAGATTGAAAAGGGCCCGAACCGAAACGTATCGTATATGTATGGACCTTTCATTGTAATAAATTAGGTTATAGAAAAATTCCATATTATCAATTAATTTTCACAACATATGAATCTGAAGGAATAAATAAGTCAACAAACAAAATTATTATACTATTTGGCCTGGCATCAAAAATATATTGAGGCTCCAAACCCATCCTGAAAATTTTTCCATATTATTATTTGAAAGTTCTCAAGCTCTCAGAAACACACATTTTATCCCTGAATATATCTGAGGTCAAGAGATTTTCAATGTGACTTTCGTCATTATTAAAAATAAAAGAGCTTAATGAATGGAATGATATCAAGGAGGCCAGGCACCCCAGTGAAGTAAAAATAATAATAGATGGAAACAAATTCCTGCAGAGTGATAATTGCAGAATAGGGTGAGTGTACTCCAAAAGCTGTAATGTGGGAATGAATTGAATTTACTGTCGACGAATGTGCCTTTGCTATTCAGGTTCCAGTTGGGTTAAATGTAAACTCATTTTCATACCCATATTCTCAGACGTTTTCAATACAGAGATATCTGGCTCGCATTTTCCATAATCATATTGTTCTTCTCGGCCAAACTCCTAGGTTAATTAATTATCCTTGAATTTTATTGAATGAAATTAACTCATTATGAAAATCTAAAAGTGACGATACTGACTTTTTAATTATCACCCCTTGCTCTTTCCTTCCATTCACTTGTTTTCCTAATGGAATATCTAGAAACAATGTGCATCTGTTTGATATTTGATTAAACCCATATTTTGCTTTTAATTAACATTCGTATATAATGAGGAAATTTTCTGCGAAAGTGTAGACTTCAGCAGCGAGTTAGGCATATACAGAGTATTGATCCTACGAATTTAATTATCGAGGTTTTCTAGACAAATTGTATCGATCCAATATACGAGTTGTAATATAATCTAGGGAATAAGTGAGTGGGATTTTCTCAAATGAAAATTTTCTGAGTATACACACATCAACAAAAGTCTTGGCCGTTCTAGGTTTCTCAAGAAATAAAATCGGCAAACGAGATGAATATGTTTCTCTGTTTCAAGTACAACATATTCGATAGAAAATCTTGATTTCTACTCTTTGCTTTGTGCAGTATAAGACAAATTAGAAAAGTAAAATCTCAATTTATATATTATTTATTTTTGAATAATTATAGTCCACCACTGAATCCAAATTCAATAGTCCTCGTAACCAACTCTTCTTAAATTTAATGGCCCAATATGCCTATGTATTCCACGAATCAAGTCATTAAAGAAATTTTCACGCATATCGTTCCATTCTTTATGAAGAATGGACTTAACTTAGTTATTGTTGAAGGTGCATTTTGGCGATTGGATATTGCTCTTTCTGAGTAATTTTATACGTACTCAATTGGTTTCGTGTCTGGTGAGCTTGCTGACCAGTTCACTCTCTGGATATTGTTCTCTTGGAGGATGTTTTGAACCCTTTGTGTGCAGGTGTGGTGAGCCGAGTTGCGGAAAAAAAGCATGATTGTTTCAATGATGTTTTCTATGTAGATGTCATCTGTAATTATTCATGCAATCACATAAAAGGGGATACGGCTACAGAACATTATACCACAAGCACATTATTGATCCACCTTGAAAGAGCATAAATTTCTGGGCGGAATGTGTAGGGTTTTCCAATAAGAGGTGTTATTTTGATATTCAAAGAAAAATTCCATTTTTCAATATAACTGATAGGATGTTTATTTCATTATAAAGAAGAGATATGCCGTTAATAGTGGAAAATAACATCAGGTAAATGACCACCGCAACCACGCTTCCGGGACCATATTCTTTCAATGAAATTTTCCATAACCAAATCTCTTCGAAAATTATCGTGCTCAAGACCAGCCGACAGGAGGCCCCACAAACCGAATTGATTTTGACAACGGATTCGTCATCAGTGAGTAGAAAGATAGAAAAACTATCATTTGAGACCATTTTCGGCTCAAAATTTGAAACGCTCAAAAATAATGTTTTGAAATACTCTTTGGCCCAGTACGAAAAAACTCCCGGATGCTGTCGTACTTTGAGAGATTGTTGGCCTCCTCCTTTCCTCTAATTTCCGTGTGTCCAGAAATCTATATCACGAGGTACGGGTAAGTCTAAAGCAGACGTCGCATTTCATTTTTAAACTGACAGCGTAGTGAAGGGTATTCCAATAAGAGGTGTTATTTTGATGTTAAAAAAATGCCATTATGAATAAGAAGCTATGCCGGTAACAGTAGAAACTAACTTCAGGCAAATGACCACCACGACCACGCTTACAGCAGGACCATATCCTTTTAATGAAATTTTCCACAACCAAATCGCAAAGTGGCTGCCCTATGTCCTAGATAGCCTCACGAATTCCATCTTTGAGGTCTTGAATCGACGCTAGGCTATTGGCGTAGACCTTCTTTTTCACGTGGCCCCAAAGGAAGAAGTCGCAAGGTGTAAAATCACAAGATCTCTGTGGCCAATTTTAATCACCTCTTCGAGAGATAAAAAAAAGATCAATGGTTTCGTTGCTTTGTGACACGTAGCGCCGTCTTGTTGGTAGTAAACTTTATCCAGATCAATGCTATCTAACTCCGGCCATAAAAAATCATTAATCATCTCTGGATAGCGCAATTCATTCAACTGTTGCTGCTACAGCAGCAATATTCTCGGCTGTTCTCGAGCGACGTGCACGGGTTTTATTCTTCAAAACACCAAATTGTCCTATCAGCTCGAATTTTTCCACCAATTTCTTTATTGCGGTCCGAGAAGATGCTTCACGACGACCCAAAAATTTTCGAGTTTTACGAACCGTCTCTGCCAAATTTTCACACCATTTTTAAAGTGAATTTTAATAATTTCAATGCGTTCTTGAAGCGTGTATCGTTCCATTTTTATTAATGGCGTAGTTTCTACTGGTCAAATGTCAAAAAATGACAACTACCGAAATAGATGCTATTCGAAATAACACCTCTTATTGAAAAACCCTTTTAGTCACTCTAGTCTGCTTTTGCGTTTCGAAAACCTTTGTCGCCGATTATCTAGACAAAGGAAAAATAATCAATAGCGGCTATAACTGTGTATTACTGGTCAGATTTAAATTCTAAATAAAAAAACAGCCACATTTATCGAAGAAAGAATGTTTTTTTGCATGACAATGCATCAGTTCACAGAACAATAAAAACGATAGCAAAAATCCAACTACGCCTCCAATTGCTTCCTTATCCTCTGTATTCTCCAGATTAAGCCTAGACCGATTATTATCTGTTTCCAAACTTGAAGAGATAGATGCAAGGAAAGAAATTTGAGACGGTTGAAGAGGTGAAATGGCATATTTTGGGAACTTTGACAAATCTTACTATTCAAAAGACATCGCAATCGTTGGACTAAGTGTAAACAGCTAAAAAGGGACTATGTTGAAGAATAAATAGTGATTTGGACAAAAACCGTTCGCTTTTTTTGTTAGGCTCATTATATATTGAACGCTCCGGTACTCGAGGAAACAGTAAATGTTTCACATACGGAAATAACTCCTTTATAGACGAAAAACGGAACATGTAAGTGCTGCTAATTTCTGCTATTCGGGCGAACCGTTTGATATTTCCCTTGAGGGACTTCCGCTTTGCCAATGAATTTACATTGACTCAATTATTAACCAAACCTCATTGCTTACCCTCAATATACTAGACTGTTCTTGGAATCTCTATCGAAGTGAAATGAATTGAATTGACTTTCATCTTTCATCAAAATTGTCAATTAGAAATTGAAGAGGAAATTGTTATTATGTTCCGTATATAAACTTTGTTACTTCGGCTAGTAAGTTAGCGGTCCGTATAAATTCCTGAAAAAGCGATGACCATTTCCTGAAATTTCGGTGAATTATCTGTCAACAGATCAACTTTCATTCTGGTGAGTCTGGTGATCACGCCCATCTGTCAGTCATTTGACATCTCATTGTTGTGTTTATTTATTATTTATGACGATTGCGGGATAATTTTGAAGATTTTGGGTGAAGTGGTGGAAAGAATTAGTCAATTGAAGAGTAAATATAAAATCTATCTGCGTTTTGTGATATCAGTTAACCTCCAAACTTCTGCCGATGAGAATTTCAAATTATGTTGTCAAGAATGACAATGGACCAGCAGTCCGTAAATACGAAGCTGGTCACTTGAAATATTAAAAACCGTAAGTAACCGCTTTGAAATTCTCGACGATATACGGACCACAACCAAAAGATGATATGAACTTTAGATGCTCGTATTGTTTATATCCAAGCCAACTGTAACGAGGCGTCAATAAATAATAGAAATACAGTTGAAATTCTGGAAAAATAGTTTTTTTTTAAATCGTAGTCGACCCTCAATAATTCGACACTCGCTTATTCGAATTTCTCTGTACTCTGAATTTTTTTCCACTTTCCTTGAATAACAATCGATTAATTGAAAATAGATTTTGGTTTCCTCGCTAATTTCAAGTTGAACACAGTGACATGTTGCTCGTCAACACTCCTTAGTTCTGAAGTCAGAACTCCCAAACAAATTTGAAGTCTAACACTTTTGTTATTCGTTTCATCGCGTACAAATCTGTCCTTTTTGAGTTTGCGCAGTTTTCATTAGAAGTTCGTTTAATTAACACCGAATAAATGAATCAATTTTCTGACGAAAAGTCAATACGCGAAATTCTCTCTGGATTGGTTCAGAAAAATGAAAGGATGCCATTTTTGACATGAACTACTAATATCAATAGTTGTTTTCGAAAGATAGTATTTCTTTCGTCACATACTTTAATAATTCAAATACATACACTCAAAGAAACCAGACATTTGATCGAAATCTCAGATCAAATATTACGCAGTGATTTAATAACGTGAATGAAATTTTTAGATACAATTTCTCGGATAAAAGAAGAGTTACTTCAAGCATTTTTCACGTCTAGATTATTTCGATGTGTGTACTACATTGATCAGCAAAATAATCGATCCACTCAAAAATTGATGAAGTTTTATGTCCGATGCGAATGATTTTTGTTTTCAATTGTAGGTATGTTCATTCTCAATCAATCACTAGTCATTTTATACAGGGTGGAAAAAAATCTGTTTTTTACCCTAACTTAAGAACCACCCCTGGTGTGTTCCAGTTGTTCCACCGTATGATTTATTTTTTCATCATAAGACCCGTTTTCTCTTGACAATTTAATTCTTTATTCATAACAAAAGCTGAATTTTGAAGATACAGGGTTTTCAGTGAAAGATTTAATGTCGCTAAGTGCGAGTCCACAACGGCGCACCGACCCTAGCCCATGGCACCACGATGTCGATATTTGAAGTTGTTACGAACTAAATACGTCATTTGATGACATCGCGGTGCGATGGGCTAGGGTCGGTGCGCCGCTGTAGACTCGTACTAAGGCTACAGCAGTACTTCAGAAATTCAATTAAAATTCTGACCTAATGAAAACAAACTGAAAACTAAGTCAAACACATAACGTGTTTTCCACGAAAACGCAGATAACAGATGCAATTCGTCTCGGCATGTCCTCATTAAGGTTTTGAATCAATTAGAGAACCACTGAGCCGCTTCAAATTTCCAGGAGTTGGTACGCGAGATCGAATTTTCCTCCCAAGAGCATTCAAACATGGGTTCAAAGCTGGTCTCATAGTAGGACAGTTGGATGCTTGGATATCAACCTCTGCTAAATACTCCCTGGAAATCCTAGCCACATGCGGTTGATGCGGTCAGGCATTATAAAGCATTTGCACGAAATCGTCTCCAATAAACGGTGTCCCGCTGAAACTTTTTTGGTTTTTGTTTTCATTCAGTTTTCAGTTTATTTTCATAACGTTCGGATTCAAGGTTAAATCTGTGAAAGTACTTCCATAGCCATAGCGAAAATGTGGAGATCAATGTTGCTCTGAAAACCCTGTATCTTAAAAAAAATGAGCAGTTGTTATGAATGAAGAATTAAATTGTCAAGAGAAGGTGTGTCTTGATTATGAAATAAGAAATAACACGGTGGGACAACTGGAACACACATGTTCTAAAGTTGGGTTAAAAAAAACAGATTTTGTTTCACCCTGTATAAAATGACGTACACAGAGTCTTCTTGAAATTCAAAAATGGTGATTGATTAAGAATGTTACTTGTGAATTAACAAACTTTATCGATTTTCTGAGTGAAGCGATTATTTGGCCGATAAGTGTATTTTATTCCCATATTCTTGAAAATTTTAAAATTATTTGAAATTATGGTAATTTCTACATCAAGACGGAATCTTATTCCGCGCTCGACAATTTCCCAGTTCTAATATCAGAGAAACGTTTGATATCTGAATAATGCGGGTCATTACCTTCAATATAATGTACTGCTTGAACTTTGAATGAAGCGCCACTTTGAGATATGAAGGGGTAGAGAATTAATCTTTGCACTACGCGAAGGTAAAAACTGCAAATTTCACAAAACGACGTTTTGTTCATTTTATTATTCATCGTCTGTGAGCCTGATTACCTTTTATATTAGTTAACATCTCCTAGCTTGAAAAACAGAAATATACATGTATCCCGAAGAAAAGGCACTTCTGATTTACATGACTACTTTCACTATTGTTCGACATATGCTATTACACCTCAGATCAATAAAGAACAAAGATAGGCCCTATCAGATGTAAACAGAGGCAGAAATGAGGAGGATCTCTATGTTTATATTCCCCCTGCTGTTTAGAAACATTAACCTAACTTTGGTTATTCTTGTAATTTTCAAGATATTTGCGCCAGTTTTCGTGATTTTACATTTCAAATCCCATTGCAGTGATATTGAAAATCGTTTACGTCAGAAAAATGCCGAAATACTATATTATTTGAAAGACAATTGAAAAACATAATTGTTTAACGAACAGCAACATTCCAGAGTTTTGTACAGTAGCGAGGGTTGATTATAGGTGGTTGGTAATGTTGGTATCAATTTAATTATGTTTTTCCTATTCTGTGAAACTATAATTAGGTAAATAATGTATACCGTCGCTAATAACCACTAAACCAAATAATTTCTCTAAAAAATTTCTATTGATCTCAGTTAGTGAAGAAGTTACATTTATTTCATTTCAGTACCCTTGAAAAAGAACTATGTACTCTGCCTTTGAACTGATATTTTTCCACATATCGTCCTCGATGAATATGATCTGAACTCAATAACTAATTTGATAGGTCAGTCCAGAAAAGAAATAAATCAACTAAAATACCAGAGAAACACCAAAATCTCTGTTGGTTTTGCTAAATATACATAGGAAAAGTGAGGTTGTTATACCTTCGGTCTGCGTCAGTTGTCAACCGTGCACGAAACCAGTGAGTGCGTCCTACTGGCACTGGCAATACTCTTAATTGCTTGGAGCGTTCAAGGTGTGTGTGTCCAAATTAGAATTCAAGAATCTATACGAATCTTGTACTCTTAAAAAGGTGGAACCATGTAGTGAAAAGAATTTGCATCATTCGTATGATGCTTTAAATATTTTTCGTTGATTAATCTGTTTACATATTATTATTTTATTCTGTTCATTGATTGACACTTATTTCGGACTGTTTTAATAGTTATTTAACAACTGGGTTATTAAAGACAGCGATTAATGGTCGAGATATTTAAATGCGTGAGCGGAGCAAACGCGTTAATAGTTCGAGACCATTAGTCGCTCGATAAATAACCGATTTGATTACAAGATTTTTCCGACGATCTCAATATGATTTGTGAATTCTTGATTGCAATACATTTCCATTCTGCACCATAATTTCATTTGTCATAATGAAATTTCTATGTACCTATCTATGTTCCAGTAAAATTTTGACATTTCCCGTACCGCTTCTGAATACTTTGTGAACGGTTGCTATGAGGATTGCACATTAATTTGGCCAAAAAATTGAGCATTAAAATGGGCCATTAATGATCAATTTGGTAAACATTAAAATCACCTTTTATTTCGAGGTCGGCGGAAAAATAATATACTGCTCTGAGTGATCAGTTGTCCGCTTAACTGTTACAAATGGGATATTCCGAGGGTTACCTTGGAGGATATTCGAAAAAATGAAACAAATCTAATAACCTGAATACATGCTCACATTTCAAAGCCTCCGTGTTTAATCTTCGATTCAGTGTAATTGAGAGGTCACGCCTGGTGGTGCTAATTTCACATATTTGATCGAATATGTTCATGATCTTATGCTTTCGTGTCATACCACATGCAGTTTGGTATTACAATTGAAAGCTCGGTTCATTCTTGATGAAAACAATTATTAAGAGTAGTTTCTGAAATCGGATGAGTATATTTGGAAAATAGGAATATCAGTATGTTAACATACATATAGGATTCTTTCATGTTACAAGCTTACGAGTAGTTTATAGTTATTTAATCAACAAGGTTGTCAATGAAAGCGATTAATAGTAAAAATATTCGCTCCGCTCACGAGTTAATAGTTCAATATGAAGTGATTTCTGATTGAACTATATCCTCATTTTGCATTCTGCACAAGACATAAATCGGACATAATGAAATTTATATGCTCCAGTAGTGTTTTGACATTTCTCGTAGAATAAATTGAACATTGAAACGAGTCATTAATGATCAATTTCGTACACATTAAAATCACCTTTTATTTTGAGGTTGACGAAAAAACATATAACATTCCAATTATGCACTGGAAATTTCGAGTAATTAATTTCTAATTGAATATTGAAAATGTGATTTCAATACTCGTGAATTCGAATGTCGCGCCATGATGACGTACGAGAAAGCATAATAATAAGTATGGATGACGATTCAACTGAGAGTGGCCAATTGGCATCGTTGTGAACTACTGTGATTCAACATTCAATCAATGAAATGAATGCTGACGCATACGTCACACTCAATAATTTCTATGATTTCAATAATTTTTTTCCGGAAAACTGGCAACGTAACAAAAAGCTGATAATCACTATGACTAATCTTTTTAAAATCACTAGAATTTGGAATTATTTCTTCATTGAAATATTTGCTTCCCAATTATATATCAAAGATTGAGTCAAGATACTCAAGTCCCAAAATTGAAATTTCCAATTTAAACCAAAAAAAAATTCAATAAAACTTTGACTTACTGGAGCTTTCGCACCCTTGTTCACATTTGGAGACGGATAAATCAAATTTGAATTTCCTGAGAACTAGAGGTTTCATCCTTCTAGATGTTCAATTGAATAAAAGATCTGAAACGAAATTTTAAGAGAAGGAATTTGGGATTGTTAAGAGACAGTAAAAACATCTAATTATAAGGCGACTTTTCCGCGATATTTTTTTCACCTTCTTCATGTTTAAAAAAACAGAAACAAAGATCACAAACAAAAAATTACATCGAAAAACAAATTATAAATGAAAGTAAACATTCCATTATTTCTAAGAACAGTCCTTAGAACTATTTCCCTATTATAAACATGTAAAATTGAATACATACCTACAACCAATACGATTGAAATGACCCAAACCAGAACATCAGCGTCAAAAATAATAAAATACCTTATACGAGTACAAATGAAGTCATGAGATACAGAGATTCAGCAAATTTCATATTATTTTTGCGGTTAAACTCCATAAATTCTAGCATTCTAACAATTCGAAGGAATGCTATGTGGTGAATGAAGTTCAACTCATATGTATGAAATAATTATTAAGTAACTTTTATTCATCGGATTAATATATATTCCGCTCACATTTTCTGTATCAACTGCAGATCAACTGAATTATGGGATTTCTTTAGGTAGATCATCCCCATGGTCAGTTTGTTGCTCAAATGTTCCTCCCTAGGTAGGTATTTGGTCAAAATTAAACTTCTGCCAAGTTTTTTTGTGATGTCTAGATAAACCTGTGTCATTTTTATGTTTTGCACAATCATTCTCATGCTGTAAATTTTTTACTTTAAGTATTGTTTTGTGTGCTCCACATGAGTCAGTTTGATTCCTTCAGTGAGGTGTTGACTGAATAATTAGTTGACGAATAGAAAATGTTACTTATCGAAGTCTTGGAATCACTGCTTAGTAAAGAAGTCCAAATTCTTCATATGAGAACTCTCATGACTAAGCGTGATTTTGTGTTAATATTTTTCAATTATGGCTATTTTGTGCCTGAAATCATGACATTAACTATAGTGAAGCACTATAACAGAAGCTGTTGATTTCTCGTAATATCAAATACTATCTTATTATTAACATTAATGAAAAATAAGTCAGAAAAATTTGAGAAAAGCCCAGAGCAGGTCCTTTCCGGCGTTCCTTCATTGGTGGAGCAATAATGTTATTACCGCAAAGTATATGATTGCAAAATCTCAGCACGATCAGAATTATATTCTGGAAATAATTTAAAAATTTGAATATGTGAAAAATCGATAATTAAAAATATCGAATCCTATGTTTCAGATGCTGCGATCTTGTTGAAATTTTGCATGAACATTCAGTATATCAACATTCATTCACAAAATAGATTTCACTCTCGAATCGTATAACTTGTTATCGCAATATGAAGATTTTTCTTTTCAATAATCTAATTGAATTTTTATGGTTCTGTTAACACTATGGCCACAAATTTCTTTTGTTATGAGCATCTTGCATGTGGCTGCAGAATTCCATCTTGAACAGTTCCATTTTCTGTGAAATATGGAGGAAAAAATTTTAAATGACCATATTTTATGGAACACCTTGTACGATTTGGCTGGTTTACGAACTTCACCGCGGCATTTGAAAACTGAACATACCCTGAAAATCTCAAGTCTCTAGGACAATCCCTTCGAAAGTAATCGTGCTTACAGCCGGACGGACGGATGGCCCCACAGACAGAATTGAATTTGACCACGGAATCGTCATCAGGAAGTCGCATCCTATCGTTTGAGACCATTTCCGCCTTCAAAATTATTATTATAAATTCATGACGACATTCAAGGTCTTTCAGAAGCTTTTTTGAGTGATTCTCGAAGTAATTTAAAATGATAAAATATTATGTTTGTGGTTGTGATTGTAAGAGCAAATAGTCAACCGTCTGTTGATATCAAAAACATCTGGGATAAATCGAAAATAAATCAAAGTCATGATTATTTACTGAGAACAATGAAAAATTGCAAACAAGAGCTACGAAAGTAGCTTTTCTGAAAATTAAGAGTTTTAAAGTGCTTTTCTGACGACGGTTGGCCGAAACGTTGAATACAAGAAGCAAAAATGATGAATAGCCCAGACAATATTTCAATGAATTCATTTTCACTTTCATCCATGATATTAAATAATAAGAAAATTATCAGTTATGTGGACCATTTTTAATCTTCAGGTTTTTACATAAAAATGTTCACAAACGTTTCGACACCATTCGTGTCTTTATCAAGGCTGAACATTTTTTTAATGTGAAAATAACAGATCCAAGTAAATAAACACAACAAATATAAAACAAACAAATAGAATTAGTCAATATGAAATGAATAAAATAAAACAAAGATTCATTAACGAAACCATTAACAACAAAGAAAGTATAAATGTATTCATATTCCCTTTTGCATTAATTTTCAGCCTATATGTTATCAGGAACCCACCTCATTCGCTTTTTAATCAAAAACCAAGAAAATTAGATGTGAAATGGAATAATTTTATTTTCTATTGACAATATACTTTCGTTAGATATCAATTGGAATATATTCTGGGAGGATTCTTCATTTCTTATCAAGTTTATAATTATTTCTGTTTCAGAGAATGGGAGTGAATTTTACCCATCAAGTAATTAAAATGACTTTTTTGTACATTTGTATGTAAAAACCTGAAAAATAACAAAAGTCCACTTGCCTGATAATTTATTTATTATTTCAATGAATGTTGAATCATCATGAATTTCACTTCAACAAATGCGGATTCACTCCGGGAATCGCTAGAATTTATATCGGCTCAAAAAAACTGCTCTTCCAGACACCCTCAAGCCGAAAGAAGGAACTCTGTTGTAGCGAAATAAATTTTACAGTAGCGAAGAACAATCAATCATCGATGTCCCCGAGGCTTTACAAGCTTTTTTGGTTACCGAAAGATAGTTTTCACTTGTATCAATATTTCTTCAGTATAAAAAGCCATCCCATCCTATCCGCTCTTGAGGCAAACTGGGGTCGGACGTATTCAGGTAACACTTCAGATTGATAAAGTTCGATAGCGCTTTTTTCTTCTAATAAACTCCTTCCGCCCTGAAATGGCTCACTTTAGAGGGCAATAGAGATCGAATTTTGATTTGAGATGTTTGCTCGGCAGGCAAAGCTGGCGCAAAAGGGTGCATGGGTTAACTATAACAATAAAGAGATGGTTTCAATTGTTCCGTGGAAACTGAGCCGCAGGTGGCAGAGAGACTCCAATCTACCGTCTACAGTCTCGTTGTGACGCAACGCCTTATGCTGTCAAATATAATAGCATGCACATTATAAACTTTGCGGAATACATTCAAAATAATTTACGCAATCTGAATACATACGTGGAGTTTATTAAGGCGAAAACGTATTGACTTGCACTGCTGAATTTATCTAACTCGGAATTACGGGAGTTTTATGACTCAGCACTCTCTTAGCGTGTACGCCTTGCGAATGAATGAATGAATTCGTTGCGGAAACAAAAATGACAAACAGGTCCCTCAAAGTGAAATATTACAATGGGGGTATGCCTTTTTCCAGTCGTCGTTAATGATTTTCGCTACCAGGCGGAAAATCTTTGTTGAAATTTTCATTCTTGTTTTGCGGAGGTTACAGTATTGGGTTTTTTCATTGGGAGCAGGTGTAGAGTCATCTCCCGATAAAGAGCTTGGAAATCGACATTCAACTCGTGTTGATGATCTGCAGGAGTATGGAAATGTTTCTGTTTTTTCGAAAGCATTTTATCGATGCAAACCATGATACATATCAACCAATGTTCTCATCTTCAATAGAGATATACAGGGTCTTAAAACGAATGCGAGAGACTTTGGAAGAAGATTCCTCGATGAAAATAAGCAGGGATAATTTTTTTTCGAAATCGACCCCCTTCCAAGATACAGCCTTTGCAAGACGATGACGGGTTGACAGTTTTTAATTTTTGTTACGGCTTCTTAAAAACACTGAGTCATAAAACTGTACATAATATGGAGCACAATTTTTTAAGATCTCATAACTTCATTATTAGGGGTTGAAAATAACAACCCCCTATGGTTTTCGTTCAAATATTGTTTTCGTGGGATAGATTTTGGAAAAATAAAATTCTCTTATGGCTACCGATTCAATTCTGGAGAAAAAAGTCTCTTGCAAAATTTCGATACTTTTCTCAGAAAAAATAAAAACTAACAAGCAGTTGTAATCACTATTCATACCATTTCATCGTATAAGTGTTCCATAGAATGAATAATCTAAGAAATTGTATGTCTATGACAGGAGGTAAGAGGTAAAGATGTTTTGTAAATCTTTCTATTCTTTCTGAAGGTTTAATTACTAATTTCCGGTAGAAAATTATATCCCTAGTATTTTGATATCACAAATAGAACTTTTTTTCGATTAATAAGCATAATTGACAAAACCAACTTTGAGCATAAACAATATTATAGAATATTCATTGTTCATTCTATGGAACAAACGATGAAATGAACAGTGATCATAACTGCTTGTAAGTTTTTATTTTTTTCAAGTTAAGTATCGACTGTATCAAAATTTTGTAGGAGACTTTTTTCTCCAGAACTGAATAGAATCCATAAAGGAATTTTATTTTTCGAAAATCTATCCCACGAAAACAATTTTTGTAGGAAAATCATAAAGGGCTGTTTTCTTCAACCCCAAATAATTAAGTTAAGGAATCAAAAAAATTGTGTGAGTAACATCTACTTAATGAATCATATTATTTATATTTTTATGACCCAGTGTTTTTTAGGACTTTTGAAAAAAATTGAAAACTGTCAATTCGTCATCGCCTTCCAAATGCTATATCTTGGAAGGGAGACCGATTTCGAGAAAACTTTATATGAACTACCCCGGCTTATTTTCGTCGAGGAATCATCTCCGTAAGTCCCTCGCATTTGTTTACAGCCTGTATAGTAATATCAATGTGGATTTAAATGACACTACTGTCAGAAGAACAGATTCTGTTTGAATTGAGTTGGACGAGTGCCATCACTTGAAAAACTTATAGTGAGAGTATTCGTCGAAATTTGAATATAATTTTGATTTTTGTTTTGCGGGAGTTACAATACTGGGTTTTTTCAGGGAGCAGGTCTAGAGTCATCCCCCGATAAAGAGCTTGGAAATCGACATTCAACTCTTTGTTCGATGATGTGTTTTTGTTTTTTCGCGAGCATTTTATCGATGCGAACGATGATGCAGTTTAACCAGTTTTCTCGTCTTCAATAAAAACACAAACATTTAAATATCATCGTGTCGTTAACTAACACTGACCAAAAGAGAAATAATAGAGAAACCATATTTATGAGATGTGTGAATGGAATACAACAATGTTTCCTTTATAACATGAGCTTCATTATCTTATTTGAATTGAATGAATCATATTATGGTCATTTCGTAAAACTCGTATATTGCATGTCTCATGAGAGACCTGGTTTCAGTTTCGAGTAAGTAGATTTTTATCAGATATCTTTATTCATCCATAGGCCTCCATCATCTAATTATTTAGGGCGTCGGAATTAACTACAATCGGTTTAATATTGAATATCCTCAAATCTGAGTCTTTAGTTGCCGTTCTTGAGCACAGATCTGAAAGAAAGGCACGAATTAGATGTAATTGAATGAGGCAACATATCACAATAAAAGCCCATTTTCTTGATGAAACTTTACTTTGTGTCCAGACGCTCTGAAGATAATTTGTTTTCAGATAACCAGAATGGTGGAGCGTCATGGGAAATTGTATGAAATCAAAGACACAACCACGAATTGAGAGATATCAGAACAAATATCGAAGTATGAAAGCTACACAAGTTATGATTTTGCTCTGGACCATTTTTCAAGCTATTGTTTCCAGAGGTGAGTATTCGTAAAATATTGCTATGAAATATGAATAACTCTCATTAAGCCGTGAAATTGAATTTAATAAATAGATTTTCATTCTGATCAAATCAAAACTGATTTTCCAACTGCAATGAAATAATTATGTGCAACCGAGAAATAGAGGAATTTTTCGAATTCTATATTTGACATACAGTTATCATTAATTTCCATTGCAAATAACGTTAAACAAAATTCTATGCGTTTCTACCTATCCATATACAGGGTCTTTGACTTGTATATATTTTAACCGTAGATTCCTGAGCTCAAAAGAAACACTTTTTTTTACCGAATGGGCTACGTTGAAAAGATACAGATTGTTGAAAATCAGAAGAAAATTCGTTTTTCAGTTATATCTCGCAAACGATCCCATCGAATTAAATGGTTTTCGGGATACAGTTTTTCATTGATGAGAAAAATATTATTCATATACCTACAGAATTCCATGCACATCCCCCAGTTCTAGAAAATGACCATTATATCTCGTGAAAATACCAGAAATTCAAAGAACCTCAGTCTTAAATGTAAGTTTAGTATTATTTTGTGAATATTTGGCCATTTTGGAAAATAAAAAAGTATTTTTTCGTGATACATCGTTTTCGAGTTATTCAAATTTCAAAAATAAAAAATGTCTGTGAAATTGAGAGATTGGTACATTGACTAAATACAACTCTGTTCAAAAGATTCACAGAATTCAATATTTACCGCTTTGACACATCTGAAAGTTGAGAATGGATCACTAGAATTTTTAATTTGGAATGATTGGTAAGTGAGTCGTGAATCGAGTCACGATTAGATTACGAAGTGAAATTTTATCCGGGAAATTGTGCCTTTCGGCGAATCAATAACGTGCTGGGAAGGTACAAGTTTCGATCGCCGTATTAGTCATAACCTTCTTCAAGCTGGCCATCAGACTCACCCGACTTAAGTCCAATTGAGCACGTACGATATTACTTATGGAGATCGATATCCAATCCAATACTTTTCAGAAATTGAGTTTTCAGCCTATCAGAAAGAATGGAACGATATGCTCGGAAATTTCGTGAAAATTTTTATTCGTGTCAGGTTCAGGTGTTTTGGGCCGTTGTTCGAAAGAAGAGGTGGTAATATGGACTATGGAATTTGGATTAACTGATGGTATAACTATTCAAAAATAAATAATCGATAGATTTTGATTTTTTTCTAATTTTTCCAATTTTGTCTAATCCTGCATAAAACAGAGAGTAATAAACGAATATTTTCTATCGAATAAAGAGTTTTCCAATAAGAGGTGTTATTTTGAATAGCCCGCTTTGGAACAAAACACGCTGCAAGAACGCATTGAAATTATTAAAATTCACTATAAAAATGGTGAAAATTTGGCAGGGACGGTTCGTAAGACTCGACTTCATTGCGGACCGCAATGAAGAAATTGGTGGAAAAATTCGAGCTAATGGGACAAGTTAGTTATGTGAAGAATGAAACAAGAACAGCCTAGAATATTGGTGCTGTATCTGAAAGTGTTGAAGAAAACCCAGGTTTGTCCATTCCCTGTCGTTCTTTGGAATTAGGCATTCCACAAGCGTCATTACACCGTATTTTGCATAAAGATTGGGTCTTAAGGCTAATGAAGTTCAGTTAACACAAGAACTCAAGGCGCTTGATCATCATAAGCAATGAAACCATTGATCTTTGGCGGAAAAAGTTTCCGGACTGTGTTATCTCTCGTAGAGGTGATCAATTGGACACCGAGATCTTGTGATTTAACACCTTGCGATTCCTTTCTTTGGGGCCACGTGAAAGAGAAGGTCTACGCCAATAGCCCGGCGTCGATTCAAGACTTTAAAGATTGAATTCGTGAGGCTATCGAGGACATAGGGCAGCTACTTTGTGATTTGGTTATGGAAAATTTTATTGAAAGGATATGGTGGTGGTCATTTGCCTGATGTTATTTTCTACTATTAACGGCATAGCTCTTTCTTTATAATGAAATAAACATCCGATCATTTATTTTGAAAAATAGAATTTTTTAATATCAAAATAACACCTCTTATAGAAAAATCCTTCATTTCAGTTTTTGAATAATTTTCAGAATATTATTCCGATTATGGTGAGATTTTCCATTTTATATATTTAGTATCAATCTCAAGTCCTATACAAGATTTTAAGGTAATAGCCTCATTGCTCCACCGATGAACGAGCACTCGAAAGCACCTGCTCAGGGTTTTTCTTAAATGTTTTATTTACGAAATTGAATAAGACGATGAACAAGCATGCAAACGTCTCCGTACCCAAATCAGTGGTGCTCGTAATTTCACTCTATCAATCTATTAATTTCCCGCAATGAATAAATTCCATATCAGGAATTCGTCCATTATTCAACAAATCCTGTTCATGGCATTGTGAATAACGTTTATTTCATTAACAGATTTTCTGAGTACGCAGCAGTTAAACCGGTATCGCGAATGTTTATTAAATAGCAATTACTGAGGGGAGTTCAACATAAGATAAACCTATCTCAAGCATTCAGACAATTCACGTTGTTTATGTATATCATATGGAAGACTTAAGAGCACCTGACTGAGAAATTCTCGTGTAGAGGGAATTGTGTTTGTCAAAAGATAAGCTCCGAATTAACTTCCTTCAATTCACCCAGTTCAGAATCAACTGACATCAGCTTCTGCAACATTCCTCTCGGTTCAGTGCAGATGTAATCGCGATTCACTTTTATCATCCACCCATCTTAATTTAATTACACGATATCCTGAAAATATTTTCATTTTAACGCATAAACCACTTGAATAAAAACAATAAACCCGAAAAATTTATTTCTTGTTGGAGAAAATACAGTTGTATTCGAGGTTAATATGTTTTCAGCGAATAACGGGAGTTGAAATATTGAAAATATTCCGTGGGAAATTCCGGCGCATTTACTTTTTCAGTTTGGCCAGGTAAGACATCAAGAAGCTGAATATTCTATGGTTCAGTTAGCACTATGGTTTTAAAATTGTACGAGCTTAGCATGAGCATTCAGTGTATCAATTTTCATTTTTGAAATAAATTCCACTCAAATCGGATATATTTTCATGGAAATATGAGGTTTCTTCTTTTCAATATTTCAATTGAATTATCTATGGTTCTGTTTACACTGAAGCTACAAAATTATGCACGAGACTCATTATGCGCATCTTGCATGTGGCCGAAAATTTCATTTCGATTGGTTTCGTTTTGTTTGAGATATTTAGGAACACAAATTTTTAAAAGCCTTATATATGGAACAAACTGTACGATTCGGCTGGTTAACCAACTTAACTAAGGCATTCAGGAACCGAACTCACCCTCAAAATTTCAAGTCTCTAGGACAATCCCTTCGAAAGTGATCTTGTTTACGGCCGGACGGTCTAACGACAGAATTGAATTGGACCACGGATTCGTCATCAGAGAGTCAAACTCTATCGTTTAAGACCATTTTGGTATCAAAATTCGAAAAGTGCAGACATTTGCGCAGAACTATATAGCAGTCGTTTAAATGGAACGAGCGCTCAAAAATAGAATCCCACGATGAATGAATTTTTATTTTGCTATGAAAAAATTAATTCCCAAAGAATTTGATCTCAGGTTTATCCTAAAAATACTCAAAAAATTCTATACTCAAAATTTTGAAATTTATTTCGAGAAAACTGGTTTGTGCCACATGTGCATATCCAAAAAATTCATTCATTATGAAAAAAAGGAAGCAGTTTCTGTCTTTGTCAGATACAATGGTATTTGGCATTTGAAACAAATTATATGAGTTTTCCCTGAGCAGCTTGGCGATTTGCATCGCATGCGATCTGTTTCCAGTCAGTGCGGTAAATCATCAGGATCATCCTTTCGCACGTCTTCTTGAGGTATTTTCTTTGTTGATCCTTTTCTCTGCTCTTTTTCATACATGTGTTGCATTTGGTCTTCACCTGCTCTGTCTAGTTGGTTTTCCGGCTGTACAAAGAGCATTTGCAATGGCTATCTTTGTATCTAGAAGGGCGTATGGTTCATCAGAGAGATACCGATGCGAGTATTACCTACTGCTGCATGTGTTTCATCCTGTTCTGATAAATTATATTCTTCATTGTCGAAATCAATAATCCATTCTACTTTCATTTTTCCATAAAATAGCTTTGAATCCATATACAGGGTGATTTTTTTAAGTGTTTCATTAGACGTTTTCAAGGAATTGTAATACAGATGCAAGCTTTTGGTGTTTCGTTTTAGAGTACATGAACTTTAATTGTAAAATATTTTCAAGAGGAATCTACTTCCGGTTTCACCGGAAATGAATGTAACTTCGATATTTCAAATGCAACACCCTGTATATTCACACATATTCGAATTCTTCGTTCAATTCTACACTGATTTGATGTATGATATGTACAACTACTCAAGCGGTTCTTGAATTATAACCTGATTATCAATTTTTTTGAAAAAAAGGTTATCACAAATTAGTGTCCATATCTTCAAAATCCCTCATTACAAGAATTTCTTTTTGCGAAAGTGGAACAAAAGAAAGTACGCTGATACTGTTTCTTGTATAACTTATGAGGAGATATTATACAGGGTGTCTGAAAAAGGGCCTAAAAGTGAGCCTCAATAAAACTATGAAATCTAACTTTTTTCAAATGGCAACCCTATAATTTTGTAATTCCAATCGATTGCTCGTCAAAAACCAGTTATAATGTCCCGATTGTTTCATGCCTCTAAAATCAGTAGTTTTGCCGTTATTGAATAAAATTCGAATTTAAGGATTGAATCAAGGTTTCTTAGTCTAACCATGGATTTATTAGGATAGAAATTTTCAAGAAGGCTATGTCTGTGGATTTATTATGCATTTTAGAGAACTGTCATTTATACTTTTTGATTCATCGGGCACTATGCAAAATATGAATTACAGTAACAGTGATGTATTGAATATGTTCTTCATTTATGATGAATGTAATAGAAAGGGCAGTCAGAACTTTTAACGAAAGAAATCCACATTTACCACATTTACAGTTCAGGAAGTATCAAAACAATTTTCTCCGTAGTGGAAGCATTAACCCAAAACGGAATCGTGTCAATACAGTAACAGATCATTCATTATCTATTACTGTATTCACTCGTGTCCGTTTGGGGCTAAGGCTTCCAGTACGGAGAAAATTGTCAGTAAATGTGAATTTCGTTCGTTGAATTTCTAATTACCTGTTCTACGAATTTGTTACACTTGCCGCAAATAAAAAACATACCCTTGATATATCATTCCAGTGAAATTATCATTGCATGTTATGCTTAGTGCTTGATCTGTAACAAAAAGTAAGAATGACAGTTCCTAACATAGCCTACTTCAAAAATGCAAGCTTACAAACTGTGCGAAACCTGTCTTTAATCGTGAAATTCTAATTTTATTGAATAACGGCCAAAATACTGATTTTAGAGGCATTAAACGTTCGGGACACTATGACTGGTTTTTGACGAGCAATCGATTGGAATAACAAAATTATAGGGTTGCCATTTAAAAAAAGTGGGATTTCATAGTTTTATTGAGGTTCACTTTGAGGCCCTTTTTCAGACACCCTGTATTATATTTCCTCATAAGTTATACAAGAAACAGTATCAGCGTCCTTTTTTGTTCCACTTTCGCAAAAACAAATCTTGTAATGAGGGGTTTTGAAGATATGGACACTAATTTGTGATAACCTTTTTTCAAAAAATTTGATGATCAGGTTATAATTCAAGAACCGCTTGAGTGGTTGCACATATCATATATCAAATCAGTGTAGAACTGAACAAAGAATTCGAATATGTATGAATATACAGGGTGTTGCATTTGAAATAACGAAGGTACATTCGTTTCCGGTGAAACCGGAAGTAGATTCCGCTTGAAAATATTTTACAATTAAAGTTCATGTACTCTGAAACAAAAATCCAAAATCTTGAACCTGTATTAAAATTCCTTCCTCGGAAACGTCCAATGAAACACTTAAAAAAATCACCCTGTATAGGATAAATATGCAATGTGATTTTAGATTCTGACAATGCATGATGTTCCACATATTATGGGACAAACTGTTTTGTTATTTTTTCTGGCATAATGGGGGTCAATTCACCTATGCGCTGGAGCAGAACCATCGTCATATTCATTTTCGTCTCTGTTTTATCAGGAATGTATGAATGTTCCACGCGTACGAAGGGTGCCGACTTTCCCCTAATTTCAGATTCTGACACAGCATGATATTCTACTCATAGGACAAACTGTTTCGTTATTTTTCTATAAATTTTTGGAGATCAAAATGATTGAAACTTGCCCAAATAGATTCTTGAAATCACTTATAGAACCAAGATATTTTTTCGTCCGCAAAAAACACTTTTCAATGATAAAAAACGACCACAGATCATCATCCAACTTTCACCCAAACTAGATTCAGTAAGATTGGACAAATGAAAGCCATTGTAGGCATTCTACTCAGTTCAGCGCGTGTATCATACTGCTTCTTATGAATGTGCCAGATATGGGCTGTACTTGCCGTTACAGAAATATTCAGCTGAATCGAAATTGGGGTTTGTGCCATATATGGCACACGATGCGGTAAAGGGTTAATCCGTATTTGTAACTTTTAATGATACTTCAGATCAAAACAATGATGATAGCCCTTCGGAATCATTTTTCAAGGACTGATAGTCGACAAGGACGGGTTTGGAGTGGTCCAGGCAAACTAGATAGACTTAAATTCGTCCAGAAAGTTGTGCTTTTTTAAGACGGATCAAAAATGTGCTGATGGCTCATAATGTTAGGTCGCCCTACCCCGCTAATAATCGTTGAACGAACAATGACTGGTGCTATCTACGTGCTCGATCTCTAAGTTTCAATCTTCTTATAATAAATAAATTCCTCATCCTTCAGCAAAATACTAACATCACAAATCCGATCTATACTAAAGTGTTGAATGAATATCGATATAAAGTCCGTTCGCCAAATTCTTCACGATCTTCGACCCATCGGCCTATCATCTAACATATTGCGTAAATCTCCAGACAAGGAGCGGAACGGATGCAAAATCGAAGCTTTACACTGATTCTCCCGAGGGAAAAGATGGATAGATATGCTGAATTTGGAGAATTTACATCAAATAAATTTATATTATCGTCTGTATTGTAGACATTCAATTTACCACGTTCCTTGTGGTTCCTTTGCGATAGATACTTCATTTCCAAATAATGAATTCAATTTTTTCGTACTGTCTGAATGTTCTTCAATTTATTCGTAAAAAAGCAAGTCATGTTGGGAGAAAAATGTGAATGAATATCAATTATAACGGGTTATCCATTTCGCGGTTCAAAAGTATACGGCTGGAATTCGATATCTGTCAAACGAAGTTTTTTTTGTTTAGTTGAAAGTCTGACATTTATGAAAATGGATCGCTTGACTATCGCACAACGCATGAAAATTGTAAAAACCTAATACAAAAATGGCGATTCTGCCACAGCCACATATCGTGCTTTAAGAGCAGATTTTGGTTTACATAATCGTCCAACTACGCAAGCAATTGGTAAAATTGTAAAGAAATTTGAAGAGACTGGATTGGTTACAGCTATTGTAAGCCCTGTGCATCATCGTTTTGCTCGTACCATTGAAAATATCGCTACTGTAAGTGAAAGTGTTGCCGAAGACCCGAATCTGTCGATTCCTCGTCGTTCTCAGGAATTAGGACTGTCTTACGGCACATTATGGCGTATTTTGCATTAAGATCTATACCTACACCCAAATAAAATACAGCTCACACAACAACTGAAGCCAGCCGACCATTCACATCAACATCGTGGATACGTCGAATGGGTGCTTGAACAACCGGCGGTGGACGGCGATATCAACTGGCCACCAAGATCATGCGATTTGACACTGCTTGACTTTTTTTGTGGGGCTACGAGAAAGACCGTATTTATGCAGATAACCCTTCAACTCTTGAGTAGTTAAACACCAATATTCGTCAAGTTATGGCTGAGATACCGCCCAATATGCGTCAAAAGGTGGTCGAAAATTACCTCAAAAGAATCGATGTCATTCAATCGTCATTTAAATGATGTAGTGTTTCACACAAATGTCAACGTTCAAACTTCATAATAAAAAAGAAATATCATGAAAAAAAATATTTTTTATGTGTTTTATTTACGTTTACTTTTGAAACCGCAAAATGGATAACCCTGTACTTTTTCGGAATACTCCATGTCGAACTGAACAAGATCATTTGAAATATTGAATGACATCACTTTCAATCATACCATACAGAAATAGTGGAAATATGAGAAGTCCTGAGCAGATGAGCTATTGAACGCTCATTGGTGAAGCAAGAAGATTACTGCTCCAAAATTTTATATGAGACTCGATATTGATACCAAATATATGAATGCAGAATCTCAGCCCAATCGGAATTATATTCTGGAAATTATTCAAAAAATGGAATATATAAAAACTGAATGATTATAAAAATTAAATTTTATGGTTCTGATAATGCAATTCTCTTGAAATTGTGCATGAGCATCCAGTATATCAGTCCTGATTCACGAAATAAATTTCACTTGAATGGGTTATCCTGTTATGGTAATATGGAGATTCTTTTTTTCAATGTTCCAATTGAATTTCGTATGGTTTTGTTCACACTATGATAACGAAATTTTGCTTGAAAACTCTGTATAACAGTCTTCATTCATTGAAAACTCTGTATAACAGTCTTCATTCACAGAGAAAAATTTCACTTTAATCAGATATCCTGTTGTAGAAATATAAAGATTCTTCTTTTCAATATTCCAATTGAATTTTCTATGATTCTGTTAACAATATGGTCACAAAATTTTTCAAGAACATTCAGCATATCAATCTTCATTTACGAAATAAATTTCACTCAAATCGGATATCTTTTTATGGAAATAGGAAGTTTTGTTCTTTTCTAGATTCCAATTAAATTTTCTGTGATTTGTTTATACTATGGCCACAAAAATTTGCATGAGGCTTATCGTGAGCATCTTGCATGTGGCCGCATCATTTCATTTCGATTGGTTTTATTTTGTCTGAGATATTGAAGAACAAAAATTTTGAATGGCCATATTTCATGGAAATATGAGCCTGACTCTGGAAATCTCAAGCCTCTAGGACAATCCTTTCGAAAGTTATCGTGCTAACGTACGGATGGGCTGCCCCACGGACAGAATTGAATTTGACCACGGATTCGTCATCAGGAAGTCGAACCGTATCGTTTGAGTTCATTTTCGGCTCAAAATTACGATTACGAAAATTACGAACATTTGGTCGAAACGAAAGCCATCGTTCCAGTTGAACAAGCGCTCAAAAAAGCCCTGTGTCATTGGTGGAGCCTCAAAATTTTGTCTGGGACTTGAGATTGACACTAAATAATAGAATCCGAAATCTCATCTAAATCGGAATTATATTACCGAAATCAATCCAAAAATGTTAAAATTATATGGTTCTGTTTCCACAATCCTATCAAAAATTTGCAGGATCATTCACTTCACCAATTTACATTCTCAAAATCGATTTTATTTCAATCGAAAGCTATTTCATGGCAATACGAGAATTTTTTTCATATAACGATAGACTTTTCAATGGTTTAATTAAAGCACAAATTTTTGCGTACTGCTTGGAATTGGCACTGAACATTTTACTGCGGAATTTCAGCGCGATCGAATCTACAAACTCGATTCCATGGTTCTGATGATGCGATCGTTTCGAAATCATCGAAACATTCAGTATATCAATCTTCATTCACAAAGTGAATTTCACTTGAATCGGATTATTATTTTCCATATTCCGATTTAAATTTCTATGGTTTTGTTAACACTATGGCCACAGAATGTTGGAAGAGGATATTATGAGCATCTTGCATGTGACCGCAACATTTCATTTCGATTGATTTCGTTTCGTCTGGGATAATGAGGAACAAAAATTTTGGATGGCCATATTTTATGGAATGATTTGACTAGTTAACGAATTTAACCGAATTTGAAGGATTTTTGTTTCAGATAAACCTTCTTAACTTTTTGAATAAGGAAAGTGGGTCGGGTGGTACTTTTTTGGGAAGGTTTCTGCATCTTCTTTACAGACGTACAGTGATCTTCGAGAAAAAATTTTTTTTGAGAAAATTTGTCAGTTCGAAGAAGTTTTCAGTATGTGCATTCACTTTGAAACGGTACCTGATGAAATTTGTTACCGAATGATAGTCAACCATTACAATTTTTTTCATGCACAACTTTCAACACAATCACGTGAAAAATTAGAATGTGTGAAACACTGCGCTCCAGTTAAGATCTTAGTTATATTATTATTTCGTTTCTACTGAAGTTGAAACTTTAACTTATCTTGTAATGGAATCAATTCCAAAACAGTTAATTTCACAACTAGCAATTCTGACTAATATAAACATTTTCGATCAGTTTTGAAACTAGAATTATTGTATAAATTACACGAGCTACATTTATTTCACTTCAATGAAAATCAATCGGGTTTCCATGATTTTTAGCCTATCCGCCTTCCAAGGCAGATTACAACAAAAAAGTCCGACCTTGTACCTTTTTTTTCTATGACTTTTGTAGCTTAGGATTCTGCAAATCTTCGAAACTCGGCAAAAAGCTTCAAATACACCTTTTTGTTTGTTCTAAATCGAAAATGAATGGCTCGGTACATCCTACTGAAAACTGGAGTTCTAATTTTCAAGTCTTTTTTGCCTTTTTCGGGTAACTTGCAGAAATTTCAGGAAGCTGAATAATTTTTTTTATTGAAGCAACATTCAGGAAGACCATTTCAAAAAAATAAAAACAGCAGAATACTCACAGCATGGGAAGATCATAATTATTCATACCGAGCTGACAAAAAACATTAAAAAAACACTCAAAAAATCAAAACTCAAGAAGTACAATGAATCGCATCATGCAGGTTTGAAAATTAATACGATATTCAATGTATTAGAGATAGTATTTTGCCGTAAAGTTGAACAGTGCTATACTTGACAGAATCACATGTTATGTTTCACTTTCGTTTGACGTAATGGATGGTGCAAAGAACAAATAATACGGTTGTCTCTCTTAAATTGACTAATACGGGCAGCCCAACTCAGTAAAAATTGCGTCAAACTGCGCGTAATAGTGTTCGATTAGACCAAAATACAATAAGTAGTCGGTCGTTTATTCAGCAGTTGCGATATACGCCAACCCTCACGTTATAGCGCTGGTCAACTGCACGGCAAAATTCTCTCTCTGATGCATTGAATTTCCTATGTTTCCGATTTGAATTTCCAAACCTGTATACATGGGGTGTTTTTGGATAGCCACAGGTCTAAGGAATCGAAGGAGAATTGACGTCCATCGACCGGACACCCTGTATATTGAACGCCCCGGTATATAATTGTGTGAGTGGAAACACTTCTTTCAGGATGGTGACTTTCCGAATCTAATTTGGATGATTAAATCTTGAAGTGCGTAGAGAATGAACGAGCAGGAACAATGAATCGAGTGAAGCGATTCCCGGTCTCAACTTTAAATCAGTTTCATAAATGATTCTTATTCCCAACTAGAACAGAAAGGAATTGAATGTGAAGAACGCTATACGTTTCTTGCGAAAGCGGGGAAAAAAGCCATATGAGGTGGAACGGGAACTCGAATAGGGAATAGGATATAGTAACGGCTGAGGATAATGACTTTCCTATCTTGAATCAGCATTCCGGTGACATTTAATTCCTCGAAAATATATATTTTTATCGAAGCATTCACGGTAATCTGAAAACAACTAGTATCTAATCTGTGTTGGGGCAACCATTATGCATTTCGAGTTTAATGGCTCGAGAGAATGACATAGTCTTCGTTTATTAAGAACCGTAACACCGTCTGTTCTAGGGGGGTTAGCGAATAGCTTCGAGTGTCTTAATCCGCCAGTAAATTGGGTTTCAGCTAAAATCCGGCCAGCAACTGAAACAGTGTATATGCGACCCATGGAACTGTATCGTACACACGTCTGGCATCGCAATTTCTGTGCGCGCTCGACCATAAATGTCAGATATAAACGCCGAACAGGTTTACGTTGTATTTAAAAAGAGCTACGGAAGAATGGACGGAGAAGCGTTGATTGTGTACCCTTCTGGTTTATTTATAGTTAATCTTTACGGCACATATGCTGGAAAATTGGTGGAATAAGGAGCTTATGCTCGGATAGGACATTCGCTCGTATGCAAGGACCGCCCTATTGTTTCCTCTGTTCGATCATCACCGGCATTCTTGTGTGTGTTATCTGAGCTGGTTTGATGGGTTATGAACGCTGCTGCTCAGGACCATGAATGAACGCTGTCTGCAGAGCTGTTCTATAACTGACCATCCGGATGATTCCGATTGTCGAAGTTCATTTCTCCAGTTCAAATCGAACATTTTTAGGTGCTTGTTCCAAGAAGACAGTGTGCCATATATTTGCCCAGACGTTAAAGTTTCCAATTTTTAGTCGAGATTGGTCTTGAAAGGTTGGGTTCACTGATAAAAGGTAGCCAGAATTTTGATTTTTATGGGGAATTTTTGATTTTACTACGATAACATACCTCGGTCTACGAATTGAAAACAGAGTAAATAAAAAACTCCAAATCAACCTCATTAGGAAGAAAAACATCGCTGGAGCTAATCACTACAGATGCTTCGCCTACAAAACGAAGGAATCACTATAGAAAATGTAACGAAGATATATAAATCAACTTGTAGACCAATTCTGGAATATGGACATCCTCTTTATTCCAAATTTTTGGACTCAGCACTGAGGAACAAACAAGTTGATGAAAGAATTGCTTTAAGGACTATAACGAGAACAGGACATCTGCTCAATTGGTTACCATAGTCCACCCAATAAACTTCTGGTTTATTTACAGTTAATCTTTCCTGCACATATGCTGGAAAATTGGTGGAATAAGGAGCTTATGCTCGGATAGGACATTCGCTCGTATGCAAGGACCGCCCTATTGTTTCCTCTGTTCGATCATCACCGGCATTCTTGTGTGTTATCTGAGCTGATTTGATGGGTTATGAACGCTGCTCTGGACCATGAATGAACGCTGTCTACAGAGCAGTTCTATAACTGACCACCCGGATAATTCCTATTATCGGTGTTCATTTCTCCAGTTCAAATCGAACATTTTCGGGTGCTTGTTCCAAGAAGACAGTGTGCCATATATTTTCCCAGACGTCTTTAAGTTTCCACTCTTTAGTCGAGAGTGGTCTTGAAAAGTTGGTTTCACTGATGAACTGTTGCCAGAATATCAATTTTTCGGACAAATTTTTGATTTTACCACAATAAAATACCTCGGTATACAAAATGACAACACAGCAAATATGAAACACTAAACCAACCTCATTAAGAAGAAAACATCACTGGAGCTAAACACTTCACATGCCTCACCTACAAAACGAAGGAATAACTCTAGAAAATGCAACAAAAGTATATAAATCAACTTGAAGACCAATTCTGGAATATGGACATCCCCTATATTCTAAAGTTTCGGACTCAGCACTGAGGAACATAGAGGTAGGTAAAAGAATTGCTCTAAGGACTATAACGAGACCAAGATATCTGCTCAATTGATTACATAGTCCACCAAATCAACTTCTGGTTTATTCACAGTAAATCTTTCTGGCATATATGCTGAAAAACTGGTGGAGTAAGGAGCTTATGTTCGGATAGAACATTCGCTCGTTTGCAAGGACCTATTGTTTTCTTTGTTCGATCATCACCGGCATTCTTATGCGTGTTATCTGAGCTGGCTTGATGGTTTATGAACGCTGCTGCCCAGGACCATGAATCAACGTTGTCTGCAGAGCAGTTCTGTGCTTGTTCCAAGAAGACAGTGTGCCATATATTTGCCCAGACGTCTTTAAGTTTCCAATTTTTAGAGTCGAGTGTGGTTTAGAACGGTTGGATTCACACACCACAATAAAATACTTCGGTATACAAATTAACGACAGAGCGAATATGAAACTCTTAACTAACCTCAGTAAGAAGAGAGCCATCGCTAGAGCTAAACACTTCAGATGCCTCACCTCCAAAAACGAAGGAATCATTTGCGTTTTTCATAGATTAAATATGAAAATACAATAGATAAATACGTTCTGTCAATGAATGACCTCAAACTGTTCAGTAATGAACTGTCAAAGCTCATCAGTATTCTTTTGAACAAATATTTCAGTAGTGGTTATTCTCCAGATGAGCTCAAGTCTTCCAGTGTAGTTCCAGTATACAAAAGAAAAATGGATATAAATGAATGTAATAATTATGGACCTAAATCAATACTCCAGAATATGTCGAAAATTTTTGAACTAGCAATCAACAATAGAATGGTCAATTTTTTAGAGAAATACTCCCTACTGCAGTACTGCACATTGGCCAGCATGATTATGGGAAGCAGAGAAGCACAATGAAAGCTCTAATAAAAATTAGACAGAATATTACGGAAGCTCTCATGAAAATGCTGAATTTTGATCTCAGTAAAGCTTTTGATCCAGTTCTCCATTAAATTGATTGAATAAGTTAAGCTTCTATGGCTTCAGTGATGTCGTAAATGACATGAAGCATTTGGGGTAATAGTATTATTGTTTCACCTATGTACGAGAGCTCAAAAGCTCCAGGTTACGGCTTTTCTTGAATTCTTTCATTGAACTTTCGATTTTACCAGTTAATGTTATTGTTTTCTATGATGTGATTACACGATATTATTGAAACGATTCAAAAAGTTATTTGTATTCAGTATTTCTTCAAGCCATATCAACTGAAAACTAATTCTCGTTTGTAAGAAGCCAACACAGAGTCTTCATTTTTAATAAAACTTTTTTAAATCCCCTAAAAACTTCTTACAAATAAATCGATCAACTATCAACTTGTCATAAATCGAGTTAATACCTCAGATTACCAAGAGGAACAAGAAGAATATATTGAATATCACCCACAAGCAAGTAATTTCAGGACTTACTTCTTCTAACAAGTTGCGCTTGAAGGTATTAGTACGAAAAGCAATATCTGATGGAAACTAAACGAACCGAACGAAGATGTGAGGGAGCCTGTAGATATCGATTCTTTTCTCAGGAATTGCCAGTCGCTATTCACGAAATTTCGATACATTTAACTAGAAGCCTGCTTTCTCATTAGTTTTTCTGATTTGATGTATATGTTACGGGCAATGTAATTATTTAGGTCAGTATTTACCTTTCGGTTTATCAATCTTCTTCATAATATACAGAATAAATTTCACTCGAATCGGATATCTTCATATAGAAATATAGAGATTCTTATTTTCAAAATTCCAATTGAATCTTTTATGTTTCAGATGATGCGATCTTCTTAAAATTTTGCGTAAAGATTCAGTGTATCCATCTTCATACACAAAATGTATTTCACTGGAATCGGATGGGTATCTTGTTATGCAAAAATAAAGATTCTTTTTTTCAAAATTCCAATTCAATATATATTTTATGGTTCAGATAATGTGATCTTCTTGAAATTTTGCATAAACATTCAATATATCATTCTTCATTCACAAAATAAATTTCAATCGAATCGGATATCTTGTTATATGGAAGTATGAAGTTACTTCTTTTAAAAATTCCCATTGACTTTTTCCATGATTCTGTTGACAGTATGGCAATAAAATCAAAATGTCTAGATATAAATCTAGAAAGAAACTATCAGAAGTGTGATATAGCCATACACTCAGATAGTCAAGCTGCTATTAAAGCACTGAGCTCCTACGTCATCGATTCTAAGATGATCTGGGAGTGCCGGAACAAACTCAAAGAGGTAGGCAAGAAAAATAAGGTCTTTCTAATCTGGGTTCCCGGCCACTCGGGAATCGAAGGAAACGAAGAGGCCAATACACTTGCCAAAGAGGGCGCACAAATGTCACTCTTTGGTCCAGAACCCTTCTGTGGTATATCTAAATGTACCTATAAGAAGGAGTTTCTGGAGAAGGAGAAAGCCGAGAGGGAAAAGCTCTGGCGGAATCTCCCAGGGATGGATCATTCCACTGAGTTCCTTCGGAACTTCGAGACAGCGGGATCCAAAAGATATCTGGATCTTGGTAAGAAGCAATTGCACCTCCTCACTGGCTTTCTTACAGGACATTGTCGCCTCAGGAAGCACCTGTTGAGGATGGGATTGTCGGACACTGACGAGTGTAGGTTCTGTGGGAAGGAGGAAGAAACCCCCATTCACCTAGTCACGGAATGCCTTGGCATTACGAGCCTGAGGAGGAAATGCCTTGGACAAGAAACTTGCAAGAGTGAGGAACTAGCCTCGTTGAAGCCTTCACAGTTACTAGATTTCATTAGATATCTGGAACTGGAAGGCGAGCTGTGGAGGTTTTTGGCCAGCTCTGTAAGGGGGCACAATAGACCTTAAGGTCGCAGTGAACTGTAACCCCTCTGTAAACTATCAAACTATCAAACTATGGCAACAAAATTCTGCATGAGGCTGATTATGAGCATCTTGCATGTGGCCGCATCATTTCATTTCGACATAACCGAGGTATTTGGGAACCGAACTCAACCTAAAAATCTAAAGTCTGTAGGACAATCCTTTCGAAAGTTATCATGATAACGAAAGTTATCATGCTAACGGCCGTCCGGGCGGACGGACGGCCCACGGGCAGAATTGAATTTGACCACGAATCAGTCATCGAGGAGTCGACCCCTATCGTTTGAGACCACTTTCGGCTCAAAATTCGAAAATTACAGACATTTGGGCAAAAAGATAAGGCACTCGTTCGAGTAGAAGAAGCGCTAAAAAATGATTTTGAAATTGCCCACTTGACTTTTAGCATTATACATAATGGGCAATGTGATATTTGCAACATAATTTATAATTTTATCATATTCTTTTGGGCACTTTTCGAATCGCCGAGCATTATAAACAATGTCTAATTATTTACATTGCACGTAACATATACATATTTTGATTTTTCAGATAGTTTTGGCAACCTTATTACATCCTTTTCGTCACAAATTGGATGATGAAAAATTATTTCGATGGTGTGTGAATGCCTTGTCAAACTGAATGAACGAGTAAAGCCTCACAGAGTTGATATCGATTGAAATACAGGGTGTTTGAAAACAAATGCGAGGAACTTTGATTTCTCGATAGAAATAAGCAGGGGTAGTTCATATTGATTTTTTTTCGAAATCGATCCCCCTTCCAAGATACAGTCTTTGGAAGGCGATGAGGAGTTGACAGTTTTCAATTTGTTCACGGCTTCTTAAAAACACTGAGTCATAAAACTATACATGATATGAAGCACTAGGTAGATTTCACTCACACAAATTTTTTAGATCTCATAACTTTATTTTTAGGGGTTGAAAATAACAACCTTCTATGATTTTCGTTCAAGAATTGTTTTCTGAGGTTTTCACTCCCAGTCTCTGAAACATAAATAATTAAAAAAAATTAATTGAAATGAAGTGCTCCTGCGAGAATCTTTTGCACTTATTTGTCAGGAACAAATTGGTCTTGAAAAAATTATTGCCTAACAATAAAACTGAAAAAGGAAATAAATGAAAACGACAATGTAACGTATCGGTGTCTATATCAGACACCTTCTTCAGACAAACTTGTAAAATCTTCAGAATTGTGTGTTTTTTTCATTTGCAGTCTAATTAGTAATTGACATTGAAAGTTGTCAATATACAGGGTGTTTCCTAAACATGCGGCAAAAATTCAGGGGGTTGTTCCTTGGACTATTTAAAGCATGTTTTGTCCTTTGATGATTTTTGAAAAACCTCTTTGTTTCGAAGATACAGGGCGAACAACATTTTTCATATTTTTAAAATTAATAATAGTTTAAATAAAAATGCGTACCGCACTGTGTTTACTAAATAGGTACAATTTATTTTTAAATTTGTTTAACAACATTCCAATTACTAAAAACGGCCAGTTTTTTGACTTAAAATTGATAAGTTCAGATGGTAAAGGAATACAGATTAAACACGGTTTTCATTTGAATTCGTTTTTTTGGCTAGAGGTGGTCATTTTCAACAGTTTTTGTAGATTAAGTTAAATTTTCATGTAATCTTTCATAATAAAATATTATTATCTAAAATTTTGTTTCCCCTGTATCTTCGAAACAAAGAGGTTTTTCAAAAATCATCAAAGGACAAAATATTCTTAGAATAGTCCAAGGAACAATCCCCTGAATTTTTGCCGCATGTTTAGGAAACACCCTGTATAGAGATTTTGATTTATTTGTTTTTGAAATTTCCTAATGATGTCATTCCTTTCTTCAATAAATCAATCCAAATACGATCTATTCCAACAGAAATATTGACTAAATTATCTACTTCGTCTAACAAAATGTTATGTGGATTCCTTAATTTTTCTTTTATAATTATCAGGTTTCGTCATTAGGATCTTTGTGTTCTTCCAGTTCATCATACGATTTCCGCTATTTGAACATACATGATCAGCGATTTGTGATCTTGTAATGTCTCTAAAGGTCTTGATGTCTCTCCTGTATGAGATTTCCCACATATACAGGGAATACTGTAAACACAATTTTTAGATTTTTGTGTCTCATTCATTGGTTTCGTTCTGGTTAGAATGGATCTCAAATCATTTTGTTTTGAAAACAGTTCTTATGTTGAATTTGGAACCAATTCTTCTTATTTTCCATGAAAGGCCAGGAATATTTTGATAAGATATTTCCGTTCTAAATTTAAAATTGTTATTTCTATTAAATTAGGTGTTTATCGATTATCTAGTAGAAACTCTTTAATGAAGGAAATTTCATTATTTCTAATTTCAGGTGTAGATGAAATCAAAACGGCCCTATCATAAAGTGTTTTTATAATACCTGTACATTCAATTCAGATATCTATTAGTGTGAGCTTGTGTCCTAAATACACTTATTTCAGAATGATCTATGAATTTTCTTATTAGAACATCTAGAAAATAAATTCAATTATTCTGTTCTAATTCCATCGTAAATTTACCTAATAGTTGGTTGTTTATTATTGATGTAATCGAAAAACTTATTCTTTCATGTATATTTTGTTAGATCAATATTCACAGTTCACCCTGTAGCTAGTCTATGTGCTCTAGAACACTCCAGAAATTTCTAGAAAAAAAACATGAGAAATTCAAACACTTTTCTTTGGTACATATGTGCACTGGCTGGCCGCAATGGTCAACTTTATAGGCGATCTCAACATCTATTTGTGTACTGCCTCGACTTCCATAGAGCGGTTTATTGAGGAATTTAATATTTCCGTTATTATGAGGAGGAGGAATTCAATCTCCATTATTTTCGCTACTGCAACTCGTTGGGCAATTATAACTCTCAGAAAATGAATAGGGTGAAAATGATGAAATCGAATGATTATTCTGAAATGACTCCAAAATAATGCAATAAGTTGTAAAACTAATCGAACGTCACACATAACGAATATACAGCGAGCCGATAAAGTAACGTAACTGCACCCGTCGCTTTTCAATTTTTAAAGCAGTTTAACGAATGCTTTTTTGAACTTGAAATTTTCTACAACACGTATCCCTTAATATTATTTTTTCAAATCCTAATTTGGATTGTAATTTCAAAGATGAATTGAAAATTTCAAATTCAGTGAGTATAAAATAAAAATTTCTTAAAAACTTTATAGGTTTTCACTCCCAGTCTCTGAAACATAAATAATTAAAAATGTTCGATTTAGGTGAAAACCTATAAAGTTTTTAAGAAATGCAGAATCCTCCCAGAATATATTTCATTCGATATCTAAAATGAAAATGTCGGTGGGCATCTGCGGTTTCTAAAACAGAGAAAAAGTTATTTCAAAAATGATTTATCAGGCCAGAAATATAAGTATTAATTACAATAGTTCGAAAACCCGATCAAATTTACATCATCGTTACCAGCATCTTATAGACATTCAAAATTTTCTGATGAAAATCTACTGAAGGGTTTTCCAATAAGGGGTGTTATTTTAGGTTTGTTCCAACAGCTGACTTTTGTACGGTAATTTGACGGTCACGAAACTGTTAGTAATCGATCTTATGCGCATGTCTAAACTTTGACCGTACAAGAACCGTCCAAACAGTACTTGCTCCAGACCAGGGATCGAAATGACGATCACAAAACCGTTCCACTCACGGTCCCGAAGCAGGATGGAACAAAAACGAAACCGTTCTCAAACGATACATTTTCAGTTGGAACACATTTTTATCTATTGCGCAGAATCCTGACGATCATTGTACGGTCAATTCTTGAGTTGGAACAAACCTTTTGATATTCAAAGAAAAATGCCATTTTTCAATATAAATGATTGGATGTTTATTTCACTATAAAGAAGAAGCGATGCCGTTAATAGTGGAAAATAACATCAGGCAAATGAGCACCACGACCACGCTTACAGTACCATATCCTTTTAATGAAATTTTCCATAACCAAATCGCAAAGTGGCTGCCCTATGTCCTCGATAGTCTTACGAATTCCATCTTTGAGGTCTTGAATCGACGCTGGGCTATGGCGTAGACCTTCTTTTTCACGTGGCACCAAAGAAAGAAGTCGCAAGATGTTAAATCATAAGATCTCGGTGGAAAATTATGATCATCTCTTCGACAGATAACATGGTCCGGAAGACACGACGTTGTTGATGATCGGCCGACTTGAGTGTTTGTGTTAACTGAACTCTATGAGCCTCAAGACCCAAGTTTTTATGCAAAATACGATGTAATGACGTCTGTGAAATGCCTAATTCCAAAGAACGACGAGGAATGAACAAACCTGGGTTCTTTTCAACACTTTCGGCAACAGCAGCAATATTCTCGGCTGTTCTTGAGCGACTTGCTCGGGTTTTATTCTTCACATCACTAACTTGTCCAAACAGCTCGAATTTTTGAACCAATTTCTTTATTGCGGTCCGACAAGGTGCTTCATGACGACCCAAAAATGTCGAGTAATTTCAATAAGTTCTTGAAGCGTGTATCGTTCCATTTTCATTAATGGCGTAGTTCCTACTTGTTCAAATGTCAAAAAATGACTGCTTCGAACGTGACATCTACCGAAATAGCGGGCTGTTCAAAATAACACCTGTTATTGGAAAACTCTTTATAATAGACCTCAAAAAGATGACGAATATCTAAAAAATCATCATCATTTCGGCATGGATTTGAACTTGGATTACGGATATGGATGACCTTTTCCTGAATTGGTGATCTTTTAGGCCATCGCCTAAATTGCGAACAGTCACAAGACCCTATCTTTTTCTCGCAGTAGGTTGAGTGCATAAAAAAAACATTCATTATCACCTTCAACAAAAATGACCAGTCGAGAAATTATTTTTGATCCCTCCTTATATTGATCAATCACATTGAATTTTACAGTATTGGTATGGAGTTTATTTCAATCTGATCATCTTATGAATGTGGCAAGTTAAATGCATTTTCAACGATTGGTCATACTGAACACATCGATTTTGTATGGACAGATGTGGAATATACCGTTCCAAGCCAAGAATAAAACGACAGCTGCGATTCTGCACGGAATTAGTTCGCAATTATCTATACTTGAGTGTCGTGGAAACACATTGCAGATCCTATGAATGATACAATGACATGAGAAACTCAATCAGCAACCTTAACTCGTTTTTTGACAGCAATAGAGTTTGATGAGCTTTTTAGTTAGGTGTTGTAAACTTTCTCTTTGCCTGTCTCTGAAACGTTATAAAGCCATAATCTCCAATATTTAAGCTGCCATGAGGGTGCTGAACACAATCACTTCAGAAATGGTTGGAAATGTCTGGGCAACAAAGTGTTTTTCTAATGAATTCTTGAAATTCAGGATTCAAGGGAAGAGAACAGGCCAACGAGATCGCCAAGAATGGGTCATCAACTCCTTTCATAGAACTACAACATTTCTGTGGAAAGGAAAAAAACACTACAACAAGGGTGACCAGCAGATATCGACCAGTTTTTGGTGTCATTGTATTCATTGAGTCTTCCTAGATAACATTGGTGAAACCAAGAAGTGGCGGTCTTTCTTATGGGCCCCCAAAGTTCCAAAATTGTTCCATCTTCACATCACTTTTTTCACTATAAAAACACTAATTCTCTGCTTCAATTTATTCTATAAATCACCTTTGAACATTCAAATAACTATTAGATCAGTAAATTCAATAATTAATGCAAAAACATCGAAATTCTAGAGGTACCACATATCCACAAATTCGAAGGAAAGACCGCCGTTTTTAATGGTTGATTTGGCACTGCTGCAGATACTTCCGCGCGAATATGATACGATGTCTTCGCGCAATTTCCGCCATCATTTGATATGTCAATCGCCGAAGGACGAAGCAGTGGTGCCAAACTTACTATGAAGAACGGCAGGCTTTCCTCAAAAATTTGTGGATATGTGGTAGAATTTCGATGTTTTTGCATTAATTGTTGAAAATACCTGGAAGGAAACTAATCGAATAGTTATTTGAATGTTCAAAGATGATTTATAGAATAAATTGGAGCACTAAATTTGTGGTTTTATAGAAAAAAGTGTGAAGATGGAACATTCTTGGAACGTTGGGGGCCCGTATTTTCTAAACTAAGACAGACCGCCACCTGTTTGTTCCCCTAATGTTGTTCAAGAAGACGCAATGAATATAATGACGTCAAAATCTGGTCGATATCTGCTGGTCACTGAAATTCAAATATTTACCCAGAGAGCAATTAACGTGACAGGGGAGGCAGATAGAAAGGCACTCTAGCAGAGCCCTTCGGGCCAAGAACACTCCGAAGGGGTTTCCGAACGTTCAATTCGAGAAGATTCAGAACTTTTTTGGAAATTAAAAGAAAAGGCTGCATCTCCTTACAAGGTTCCTCATGAGTTAAATCGTCTCAGGAAACATGATGAGACTAGGTGTTGCCGTAAACGATGAATGCAGATTCTATATAGAGATGGAGGAAATCCTGAAACATTTTGTATCACCTCTATTCTTATTATGGCAGCGATAGAGATGAGCCTTCTCATCATATGGTGCAGGTAATCTCTTTCTCTTGGCCTGGAGTGTTTATCCCATAGGCGGTTTTACTTTTCTGAACGCTCGTTCTATTTAAACGAGTGCTATATCGTTTTGCCCGAATGTCTATAATTTTGGAATTTGGAGCCGAAAATGGTCTCAAACGATAGGGTTCGACTCCCTGATGACGAATCCGTGGTCAAATTCAATTCTGTCCGTCAGCACGATAAGTCAGGGGATTGTCCTAGAGATTTGAGATTTTCAGAGCGAGTTCGGTTCCCGAATGCCGCGGTTGAGTTCGTTCACCAGCGAAATCATACAAGGTGTTCTATAAAATATGGCTATTCAAAATTTTTGTTCCTTAATATCTCAGATGAAACGAAACCAATCGAAATAAAATTTTGCGGCCACATGCAAGATGCTCATATTAAGCCTCATAAAATTTTGTGGCCGTAGTGTTAACAGAACCATAGAAAATTCAATGGGAATATTAAAAAGAAGAATATGCATATTTCGGAAATAAGCTATCCTACTCAAGTGAAACTTATTTAGTGAAAGAAGATCGATATACTCAATGTTAATGCAAAATTTCAAGAGAATCGCATCATCAGAAGCGCAGAATTCAATTTTTCAAATTATCAAGTCTTTACATATTTCTGTTTTCGCATGATTTCCAGAATATTATTCAGATCTTATTGAGATTTTGCATTCATATATTCAGTATCAATCCCAAGAACTATACAAAATTTGAGGGTAATAGCGTTATTACCTCACCAATGAACCAGCGTTCAAAAGCATCTGCTTAGGGCTTCCCTTAAAATTTTAGTCTTTCAATACAAAACTCTTTCAGTCTCTCCTTTAATTCATTATTTTTAATCATGTAGGGATTCTCAAAAAAATTCAATCAGTTCATATTTTCAGGATGAGTTCAGTTCCCGAATGCCGCGGTTAAGTTCGTTAACTAGCCAAATCGTTCAAGGTCTTCTATAAAATATGGCTATTCAGAATTTTCCTTCCTCAAAATCTCAGACAAAACAAAACCAATCAAAATAAAATTTTATGGCCACATGCAAGATAGTCATGCAATTTTGTGGCCATAGTGCTTATTAGGGCTTTCCTTAAATTTTTAGGTGATCTTTCAATTCAAAATTTTTGGAACTCTCCATAAACTCATTATTTTTGATCATGTTGTTGTTCTGTAAAAAAAAGTGAATCAGTAAATATTATTCACTTAATTCACCTACTTCCTATGAGTCTCACGAAACTGCAAGCTCCTTCTCAGTGCAAAAATTTTATTGAAACACATCAGTTTCGGTATGTCTAAGTCCTAAACGAAAGTGTAAGATATCGGCCAATGTAGAAAGTGAGTCTTCTCTTAAATCCATGTCCCATTTTCAGCTTCCTTCATCCACGGAGATTTTTATCAACTTTCTTAATATACGACTGTATTCCTGTCGCAAACACAGACGTTGTTTATGGAACAATCTCGATATAACAATTCAGTCCAGCTGTGCCATGCGGGAGTGTCAATATAAATCATTTACAGATATCTGGCGAATTGTATTCAGGCTACCTGACATTGCATTCGGCAATTACAATAAGAATAACATCTATGAATATTATTATGTCAATAAAATTTATACTTCTTGAGCGCTCTTTCTACTAAATAGTTTCGCCCAACTGTCTGTAATTTTCGAATTTTGAGCCGAAGACGGTCTCAAACGATAGGGGTACTGGGGGTAATTATCCCCTCCCCCCAAGAGAAAATTTTTAATACCCCTCCTAGAAGAACATTGGCAACACTAATTCTTCGAATTAAATTGAAAATATATAATATATCAAACATTGAACAATAACTAATAAAAAAGGTTTTTTCATGTTATTTGATATTCCACGTAGCATTTGAAAGAAAGAAATATACAATTGAATTTACCAGAACGATTTCCTAGATAAATCATACATAGATCAGCGAATGGCATCTGATGCTAGAAGAAGCGGTTATGTTTAAATTTTCTGATATTTTTCCTTCAAATTTCGAATAGCCTATTTCTTTGGTTTTCATCTCTTTTTTTTGAGATGTTTATTTATGTTAGGCCTTGACTTTTATGGATATCTCATATCTTCCATTTTATGATGAATATTGTATTTACATATTTTATGTTTTTTTGAATAAAAATGTTATGAATGAGATTCGATCAATCAACCACCCCCCCTCGCTAAAACTTACCACTAACCCCCCCCCAGACTCGCTCTCTGGATACGCCCCTTTTGACTCCCTGATGAGGTCAAATTCAATTCTGTCCGTAGGGCCGTCCGGACGTAAGCACGATAACTTTCGAAAGGCTTGTCCTAGAGACTTGAGATTGTCAGGGTGAGGTCGATTCCCACTTGCCGCAGTTGAGTTCGTTAACCAGCCAAATTCTAAAGAGTGTTCCATAAAATATGGCCATTCAAAATTTTTGGTTCTCAATATCTCAGGCGAAACGAAACTAATCGGAATAAAATTTTGCGGCCACATGCAAGATGCTCATGATAAGCCTCATGCTACATTTTGTGGCCATAGTGTTAAGAGAACCATATAAAATTCAATTTGAATATTGAAAAAAAGAATCTTTATATTTCCATAACAAGGCATCCGTGAAATTAATTTTGTGAATAAAGATTGATATACTGTATATTCATACAAAATTTCAAGAGGATCGTACAGGTTTTTTTTCCGGAGTAGTCTATCTTTCACGTTCTTATCTTTGATTCTCAATATCAGCCTGTCCTCTGTTGATGAATCGTTCAAATTATGGAATTGGCAATTAATGCTTAATTGTTTGAATTGAGCAACTTATTCATCGACAGATTCATTATCCTATATATCTCTTGTGAAGAATAAATATCTCTCATACTTAGGTTTTAATAATGGCAATAGCAGCAATGTTTTTAATTAACACTTTTTTCTTGGCTCGAGCTTTCGAGAAATATATTTTCATCAAATAATTGAGGATACATATCTCTCATACAAGTGAGGTATTATTGACCGTGAATGAATATTTTGTAGAAGCTTTATTAGGATATCCTGGTCTTAGGAAATGTTGGACACTTTTATTTTAATCCAAGCTTTCGGTAAATTTTATTACCTTTTTCAAGGATCTATAAAAATAATTACATCATTATTATATAAGGCTAATTACAATTTACTTACAAATACGTGATTAAACTCCTTAATATAGTTATAAGTTTAAAGACATGCAATTAAATAGTTATTACACTCCAGAAGTGATTTTTCTAAAAATATTTTACATACTCAAATTTGACAATAAACTTCAGTTCACAAATTATTAAATTTCTATCTTCATCAATAGAGAAATCGCGAAAAGATGAAAAGATTTTTTTTGATATTTCTTAATAAGAATATATATTATTAAGGTTGCTCGTATCTTGTTTGGTGTTCATGGTTTTATCAGAGATGGATATTGCCACATTTCAGGAACAGTCTTTTGTTGTAATGAGCTTCTTTAAACAGCAATTTCGTATTTGAATAATTCATGTTATGATCGTAATTGTTTGAATGTATGGCCAAAGCACAAGTTCAAATTTCTTCTTACAGAACTTTTATGGGAAGCTATCTTGTTTTTATCCAATTTGAATCTGTCCTACATACATTTTTCACAATCTCCACATGGTATGCTATAAACACTCTATTGATGAAGAATAGAAATTTAATAATTTGTGAACTGAAGTTTATTGTCAATTTGATGTATGTAAATATTTTTAGAAAAATCACTTCTGGAGTGTAATAACTATTTAATTGCATTCCTTTAAACTTATAACTATATTAAGGAGTTTAATCACAGTATTTGTAAGTAAATTGTAATTTAGCCTTAATAATAATGATTTAACTATTTTTATAGATCCTTGAAAAGTAATAAATTTACCGAAAGCTTGATAAAATAAAAGTGTCCAACATTTCCTAAGACCAGATATCCAATAAAGCTTCTACAAAATATCTCTCATACGTTACATTAATTGCAAGAACGAGTGGGCTTCGAATTTTTTAATTTGAAAATTTCTGGCTGTCCTTGGATTCTTCAAATTCAAAAGTATTGTAGATGTTTAAGGCTTTGTCTCCTATACAATTCAGTAGGACTGTAGCTTTGTATTTTTCGGTTTTGTCTTCAGCTTCAGTTGCTTACAAGTAAATATCAAATTTCTGAATGAAAATTTCCATTCAGCGGCATTATCGCCATTCAATTTTCATTAAGACGGAGGACGTGCACTTTTTTCTATTTTTTCGACTGCGTCATGTGACATTAACGAGATCTCAATGAGTACTGATTTATTCAACTCAACACAAGTACATATGTTCATACATATGACACAATCCATTCGAATTGTGCTTTTAGCAGGAAAGTTAGGAGGAAGTTTTATTTCTTACATTTTTTATGTTTTTCAAGGTTTTCTTACAAACTGTCGTGACGGAACATGAAAAAAAAATCTCATTTTTGGTCAGTTTTTAGCTTTTTACTCGGAAACGATCAACTTTTCGTGAAAAACTTTGCCCTACAAAATGAAAGTACATAAAATTTCCCACATATTGTACTACCACCGCTTGTTCTGTGACAACCCGTTCTGGCTCAAATTACAGTTGAAAATGAGTTTTTTTCTATGACTCAATGAAAGAAACAAAATTGGATTATATGGTTCCGATAATGCGATCTCTTGAATGAACATTCAGTATATCAATCTCTATTCACAAACAAAATTTTACTGGAATCGGATGTCTTGTTATGGAAATATAAAGATTCTTCTTTTCAATATTCCAATTGAATTTTCCATGGTTTGTTCACACTATGGTTACACAATTTTGCATAAGGCTTATTAGGAGCATCTTGTATTTGGTCGCAACATTTCATTTCGATTGGTTTCGTTTTGCCTAAGATGTTGAGGAACAAAAATTTTGAGAAGCCATGTTTTATAAAACATTAAATATGGACATTCAAAATTTTTGTATTTTACTCGATTTTTCCTAACCACTCTGTATACGCTGCAGCCCTACAACATAAAATTAATTTTATTTCCTGCAACTTGAAATTATATTTATATGAATTCTTCATCACAAAAATCTCATTCAAAATATATTTTTTTGTAATTTAAGTCAATCTCCCTAACTCATGTGGAGCAGTTCACTTACCGAAAAGTCAAATAAAACACTGAAAATTTCGAAAATATCTTGACGTGACGTAGGTAGCTTTTTATATTGGGAAAACGATCGTTTTGAAAATCCTCAAGATCTATTGGTCTTATTGATGAATTCAATTTTCCAATTCGAATCTAAAACTTACTCGGCTTAGAGTGTTGATAATATCAAAGTCAGTCAAGTGGTTTTCGAGTTACAGAAATTTTAAATTTAATTTTTCGAATATTTTCGAAAACAGTTATCTGATCGGGGCGAAATGCTATATTGTTTGCATAGTAATGATAACAATACTTGTTAAAAATCTCGTGAAGACCTTTTAAAATTAATTCCAATACGAATGTGTTGTTATTCAGATTGACGTATAATATTATCAACCCTTTCACGCATATTCTGAATTAAGTCATTAATATTCCCTCAGGATATACACATGTTTCCCTGCTATTTCTATATAATTTGTATATGTTTAAATTCTGGATAAACGTGATATGGGGGAACTCAACGTGAAGAGCTATGAATGAAATTTATTTCAATACGAACTGCAGGGTTGTGAGTCGGAAAGTACTCAACAAAAAACTTTTAACAACCATCCTGTGTTGGAATACAGCTGGCCAATAAGTAACGCAACTCGTCAGTAATTCTTGTACGAAGAATTATAAAGGAAAATCAATTTCAAAGACAAGTTATCCTATGCATTTTTGATCGCTCGTTCTCCTTAAACGAGTGCTATATCATTTTGAGAAAATATCTGTTATTTTCGAATTCTGAGCCAAAAATGGTCTCAAACGATAAGGTTCAACTCCCTGATGACGAATTCATCAAATTCAAATTCGATTCGGTCCGAGGGGCCGTCTGGCCGTTAGCACAATAACTTTCGAAGTGATTGTCTTAGAGACTTGAGATTTTCAGGGTTAGTTCAGTTCCCGAATGGCTCGGTAAATTTTGTTAACCAGCCAAATCGTACAGGGCCATTCAAAATTTTTATTCCTCATTTTCTCAGACAAAACGGAAACCATCGGAATGAAATGTTGCGGCCATTCGAAAGATACTTAATAACCTTCTTATTTCCATAAAAAAAATCCGATTCGAATGAAATTTATTTTATAAATAAAGATTCCTCACTGAATGTTCATGCAGAATTTTGTGGCCATAGTGTTAACAGAATCATAGAAAAATCAATTGGAATATTTAAAAAAAGGATCTTTATATTTCCCTAACAGGATATCCGATTGAAGTGAAATTTTTTGGTGAACGAAAACTGTTATACTGGAATTTCGAGAAAAATTTTGTGTCCATTGTATCAACCGAACCAAAGAAAATTCAATTGGAATATTGAAAAAAACGATTTCTATATTCTCATAGCAAGACAACCGATTCAAGTGAAGTTTATTTTGAGAATCTAGACTGAGATCCTCGACGTTCATGCACAATTTCAAGAGGATCGCATTATCAGAACCATAATTTTTTTATTTTTTTAATTATTCATATTTATATATATTATATATTCTATATTTTTTTTCTAACTTATCCACTTTTTATTAAGTATCAATTTATAACAACACTTACCTGCCCATGTAATTGGAGAATTGTTAATGAAAATATAGGAATTAAATTTAAATTTTAACCTGATTAATAGTAATAACTTCTCACATGATGAAAAAAAAACAAATAAATAATGGATTAATCTTTTTGTTAAAAAATATCATTCAATTCATTTATTTTTATTAAAAGTAAAAAACGACATTTGTCTGAAGTTTTTCCATGATTTCGGGGTCAAAACTTTCATCTTCGTCAATGTCGCTCTGATATGGTAGAGCATTGAGACAAGCTTGCCCATTACATTGTCCACAAGCTATCTCATCGCGAACCACAGCCACTTTTGCAGTTGCAAAAAATTGTATTTAGCAAATTTTCTGGAGCAGGTGGTAAAATTGTCATGATAGGCTCCAGAAAATCATTTCGCATTGCCCATCCCCATACTTGGGGTTCCAAATCATGTCCTAACCAAATTTGAAATTGATAATATACACTTTTGAAATGTTGATGAGCAGCTGCACTTGTCGGAGGAATATTTGAAAGCTGCACAGGTTTATCAAGTTTTGTAGACTTGACGTAATGCATATTGCGAAGATAATTGAGACTTTTCGCCGATTTCGGAGCATTATAGACTGCCAATAAGGTTTGAGTTCCACTCTCTAATAACCTCTGGGCCGAACAATTTTCTTCCTCAAATGCTGCAGCTAGTTCATCCAAATTTGTCAGTTTCTCAAAAACTTTTAAAAATGATTTTTTCCCTTTTTAAAAAGCGCAGAAGTTGTGTCACAGTCAGTCAATGCGTGCAAGAATAAAACAAATAATCGTATTATGATTTAAGTTTTTCTCTTAATTATTTTTTTATTTTAGTAAACAGTTATCAGTATTATTGAATAGATATAGATTCAATGCATAAAGAAAGTTATAAGATGTAATAAAATAGTCAATAAATATTGACAAATATTCATAATAATTGATTTATCGATAGTTCATCAACTGTATATTGCGCGTTTTCGACCGGAGGCGCCGGTTCACCTGAAGTGATGCTGTGACCACCACTTCTCCGCCCTCTATCTCGAAAACGGTCAACCTTATCGGAATTTTTTTCAAACAAAATTTGTAGATAATTTTGTATTCTACAATATTGAAATAACAAAAATAGCAAAAAACCCATAGGAAATGAGATATTTCCAAAAAAAGCGCAAAAACCGATTTTGTGACCTTCGACCTCAAAATTTAACAGTTGCTCACACCCTACCATATGTAGGTTTTGAGACAACTTTTAGGGAGTCAATATAAAAGTATTTACAGATTTACAGCTGGGTATCTGGAATTCCGAGATTTTGGCCAAATTTTGTCTTATTTGACTGGACTATGATATTTTAGAAATTATTCAGAGAATGAAATATGTGAATAATTAAAAACATTAAATTGTATGGTTCTGATGATGCGATTCTCTCCAAATTCTGCATGATGCTTGAGTGTAGGTATCAGTTTTTATTCACAAAAGAATTTTCACTCGCATCAGATATCCTTTTATGGAGATTTTTCTTTTCGTTATTCCAATTACATTTTCTATGGTTCTGTTAACACTTTGAACACAAAATTTCGTACGAACATTCGAAAATTCAAATTTACTTTTTGAATGGAGATTGATATAAATCTTTCCTTCATATTTATATTATTTCCTTTCAATATTTCCATTGATTTTTTTTTTGGTTCTGTTAGCAAAATCTGTCACAAAATTTTGCTTGAACATTCAATATATCAATCCACAAAATAAAATTCACTCTAATCGGATATCTTTTTATGGAAATATGGAGTTTTTTTTCAATATCCCAATACAATTTTTATGTTTCTGTGTACACAATAGCTACAAAATTTTGCATGGGTTTATTATTATTATAAGCATCTGGCATGTGGCCGCAAAATTTCATTTCGATTAGATTCGTTTCATCTGAGATATTGATGAACAAAAATTTTGAATGGCCATAACTTATTGAACACCCTAAACGATTTGGCTGGTTAACGAACTTAACCAAGGCATTTGGGAACCGAACACCCTGAAAATCTCAGTCCCTAGAAAAATCCCTTCGAAAGTGGGACGGACGGTCCTACGTGCAGAATTGAATTCGACCAGGAATTCGTCATCAGGAGTCGTACCCTATCGTTTGAGACCATTTTCGACTCCAAATTCGAAAATTACAGACATTTGGGCAAAACGGTATAGCACTCGTTCAAGTAGAACGAGCGCTCAAAAACTAGGAAATAATTTGAAAATTGTGATTGGAGATTACTGTTAATTTTCAAGTGAATTTTCAAGAAAAAAATGGCACAACTAATTATACTTTCAGCCACATCATTGAGTAGTTAATTGAATTCATTTGATGTATCACAATTTATATACCTATTCCTGTTTGGAAAAATAAAGTAGAAGGGTGCGAGGCATGAGGGTGAGATATATCAAATTCAAAGGAACATGGGATCTTTGTTCAATGATGTCTCTTCCATCGCTGTTATCCTTTTCAGTTAAAAATATGTGTGCCGAATTTATATCGCCTTATTTCGTTTACTTTCCGTTAGTTCAATACTATGTCTTTTGCACTTATTGAATTGTTTTTAATTAGTATTAGTCATTGCTGTATAGGTTCGATAATGATGTTATAATGTGTATTTTTGGCTTAACAGCACTCAAGTATACTTGGGAGGCTGAATCACATAGCCTTTTAATTCTTTCACTCAATTTGTTCAGGTAAGATTATCTTTATAATTTTGGATTATTAAATCTCATTACTATTGTTATAAACAGCATTGGAAATTAAAATTCGACTTGTTCGGGTATTCTCCTCAATAATTTTTCATACTTGAATTATTCACGAATTACATTACTTTTTTGATACGTTGAAGACGAGTGAAACACCCCGAAATCTGCATTTTCTTCTCGTTCAACGTGGCCCTGTTCCCCTTGGATGAAAATATTTCATTTTATTTACTTTGAAAATGATATTTTAGCCTGTGTATCCAGCGTACTTCCATAAAATGTTCACACATGCTTTTATGGAAAACATCAATTTCCTTGGAGATCGTGGACCTAAAGGAACAAAATCAGAGCGATAGAAGTTCCTCAAACAAGATTTTCGCTAGCTAAACAATATTTTCTATGGCATGCGCTACGTACATTCAATGGCTGTCGAGAATAGAGTGACACTAACGGCTATTTGAATAATCGACATTTTTCGAAGAAACATATTCTCATGAGTTTGTCCCTGCAGAATTTTACCGAACTTGTTTATGTGACAGGGAGCTAAAAATACGATAGATAGCTCGCAGATTTATATAGCCTGGATTGGGCACTTCGGTCTTTAGCCCTCCTGGTTTGTCCGGGGTCACATTTAGCCGGCCCCTATATCGGGTGTCCCAAGGTGAGTGGCATAGTAGATTATTATGGAAACTATTGAAGGTAAAGATTTCTAATTTTGAAGGTACGTTTTAGAAATAATTTAACTTCTCCAGTGTTGCCGTATTTACGAGAATTGGGCACCAACTTTGTTATTTTGAATGCGAATCCGGTATTTCTATTTTTTATAATACTCCACAAAATATTGAATCTATTCACTCTTACTTTTTTTTACCTATCTTTATTGCTTTTCGAGTTAGTAAATATTTATCGAAATTCTAGATCAAATTGGCGTGTTACGAAAATTACTCTAGTTCGCTGAATATTTGAGATTTGAGTCAGAAATTTAGCAAGTCATTAGATATTGGTCTGATCTATGTCACAGCTTTTGAATTATAGTTGTCAGTTATACAGGATGGACCAAAAACAATCATCATTGGCCAAGTTACAAAATTGTACAACAAATTTGTTTTTTCAAATTAGTTATTGAAGAATGTGTTGTAATGATTCCAAGAATTGAAAAATATACTAGGTGTCTAATTTGAAAAAACAGACTTAACGATTTTGTGACTTGGCAAATGATGGTTTTTTAGTCCATCCTTCATAACTGACAACTAAAATTCAAAAGCAGTGACATAGATCAGATCAATATCTAATGACTTGCTGAATTTCTCACCTTAATTTCAACTAGAACTAGAGTGATTTTCGTAACACGCCGATTTGATCTAAAATTCGAAAATAATAACTCAAAACCGTTAAAGATAGGTATAAAAAAGTATGAGTGAATAGATTCAATATTTTAGGGAGTATCATAAAAAATAGAAATACTCTATGTCCTATTCAGAATAACGAAGTTGTTTCCAAATTGTCGTACATCCAGCAACTCTAGAAATATGAAATAAATTGAAAATTTTTTGACAGTTCTAAAAACCAATCAAATCTTATGATTTTTTATCACATGGAACAATTAACCCAATCATGTCAACATTACATCGAAAATTGCATTCAATGCAGTTATCAATCACCATGACAGCACAGTCTCACAACATAATTCCGAACAAAATTGAAAATGTCACGTTTTGGCATGTTGTTAAAAGTATAAATGCGCTTATCAAGGAAACATTCCCATAAATACTTCTATAGCCACAAATATATTTGGGGAATATTTATGGAATTTTGCTGGCGAACGAGCATACGAATTGAATGAACACAGAAGCTTAGAAGAATTGGCGTTGATACTCAAAGATTGGGCGGTCAATATGAGAAAAAAGAAGACGGACAGAATTCAAAGAAGCAACGGTGAAAACTATGTGGAATGTTTCGAGCAAACTCCTACAAGAAAAGTATTATAAGGACTACAACAACATTATGATTGACCCGTTCCAAAGTATAATATTTAAACCAGCCCGAGATGCCCGCGATGCAATCCGAAAAAAATTGCAAGCAAACCCATGTAAACGTAAATCCAGTTCAGTTTCGTTAAATTTGTCTGAAGTTAACAAAATAATATGCTATGGGATGAAAATACTCCTGAAGGCCTTATGCGTAAATTTTACCATATTGCTGCAGTCGAATTAGTGTGGAGAGGAGGAGAGGCAGTTTGCTTGCCTGGTGGATTTTTTTCAAGTCGAAAAAAATAACGATGGCTCTCCAACAAATCGCATTGAATACAATCCAGTATTTAGTAAAACGTGCCAAGGTGCTTCTAAAAGTGCACAGTAGTAAATGGTTGGTTTCCAATAGTAAGAGAGAAAGCTGCCCTGTACGTCTTTTCATAAATTATATCAAAACGAGGTGAAAATATTACCTCGCCACGAGTATTCTTAAAACCAAATAGACATTGGAAAAATCAAAATGACAAATGGTACGATAATGTACCTGTTGGAAGAAATACCATAAATGGATGGACTAATTCTGCTGCCGAAGCAATTGGCTTGAACATAAAGGACAAAAAGATCACAAATCATTCCAATAGATCAACTGCTGTTAGCCAATTGGCAAAAAGTGGTGTGGAAGAACAGCAATTGCTGAAAATTACTGGTCATAGCAATCAAAATTCCATTAAACCATACCTGAACCTCGATCAAGAACACCACAACAAGATATAAATATTATGCGTGGTAATAGTTCTAATGTAGAGAACAGCAACGAATCTAATGTTACGTTAAATTTAGTAATTGCACTTTCACTAATTGTACTTTTAATAAATAAATAAATAAATAAATGTTTTTGTTGTGGCGAGTTATACAGTTTTTTATCAAAAATTTTCTTCCGAATATCCCTCGGACATTGACAAATGCCTCATAATTTTATGACAAATATCTCAAGCTCATTCCTTGGTAACAGCCCTCAGCCTTCGGCTTCGGGCTGTTACCAAGTAATGAGCTTTCGATTGTCATAAATTATCTCGTCTATTATCAATGTCCTAGGGATATTACTACTGAAAATGTACCTCAATGGCCAAAAATCGATCCACAAAATTTGAAATCTTTACCACCAATAGTTTTCATAATGATCTAATAGTTCACTCACCTTTGGACACCCGATATAGTTTCTTCCCTTCAGTTCGGTTCAGTAAAATCAATCTCAAGTAATATATTGAGTTTTCAGTGGAAAAATTCAAAACAATCCTGAGTAGGAACTTTTGAGCGTTTGTTCATTGGTGGAGCAATAGAGATATCACCTCAAAATTTTGTATCGGACTTGAGATTGATACTGAATATATGCAATGTAAACTTCAGCACGGTGGTATATTATATCTGGCAATGAAAAAGATGAAATGAACGTTGAATAACAAAAAATATCAAAAATTCGTTCTGATTTCACAATCCTTTTAAAAATTCGCATGATTATTCACTTCGCCAATTTACATAGTCTAACTCGATTTTATTCCAATCGCAAGGCAATATTAGAATTTTTTTGAAAGAACGATGTAGACTTTCCATAATTGTATTAATGCAACTACCAAAATTTTTGCGTAATGACTTTTTTTGGAACTGAACATTTTACTGGCAAAATTTCAGCTCGATCGAATCAACAAAACACGGAATTATTCGAAAAAGTTCATAATTTAGAAAAAAATTGATTCTTTTCTATGATTCTGTGAACACTATGGCCACAAAATTTTGCTTGAACATTCAGGTTATCAATCTTCATTCACAAAATAAATTTCACTCGAATCGGATATATTTTTATGGAAATATGCGTGACTGAAAAAAAAACGCTGAAAGCTAAAATTTAACAAGAAAAGTCTGAATAAGCAAGTTTTTTCAACATGTTTTGAATGAAGACCAAGAATTCCATGGTGTTGAGAGGTATCGAAAGAAGCAAATTAAAAAGTTGTAAGATTGAAGGAAGCTGCTTTTATGTCAAAAACTTAAACCTTCATCAGTCAACCGTCTTTCAATCTCAAAAACATCGGATCTCCAATCATAAAACCCAGCTTCAAAGAGATCGAATGAATTTAGTTAAAAAACTGTCAAAAATGATACATATTTCTGAAGATTGTCGAGAGTGCTTTTCGAGAAGTTTTTTCCTGACAACAGCTAGAGAATGATGGCCGAAACGTTGAAAAGGATAGTGAGCAAATGTGATGAAAATAATCCAAATAATATTCCAATGAGCAAGAACTCTAGCAAAGAAATGAAACGAATGGGCGATGTTTGTGCATGAATTATAAATTTCTGTAGTGTAAAATATTGAATTGTACACCGTGTTTGGTCATGACTCAGCGATAATTTAAGGTCAACAAATATACCTAATATTATCGACAAAAACGTCCACATTGGAAAGTTCACCCGCTTAGTTTTGAAGTAGCCCCCATTTTAAATTTACTTTTTTATTTTCGTTGACCCTTCCGAATAATATCTATTTGTTTGGACATAAAGGTCCCACAGATGTGAAAAAAATGTTTTTTGGAAGATGATACTACAACCTTTCATTAAAGTAGAACAATGTGGAAACATTCAACTTGAAAATGCCATAAAAAAAATCTTTCAAAAAATTTTAGTAAGAAAATGTACTGATTTTCTTAGTAAATCCGCAATAGTACAAGAACTAGCACATGGAAGTTCATTTTTTCTCATTGATTCAACACGCAAGAATATTAGCTACAAAACAACATCCACGTCATTTTTTCTAAGTTACATAATTTGAGAGTTATTGCTGTTCGAACATGACCACTACGCGAGCGCCCCAAACTTTTTATTGTTGCTACAGGTCGTCATGAGGGCCACTGCCTGTCTATAGAGCAGAGGCGGCCACTTGGAGCCATTTTTATGATTAATTTGTTTGTTTGATCATTGAAAAGGATCGAAAGTACAGTACTGAGTTTTATTTCATTTTATAATTTTTCATGAGGGTCATGTTCGAACAGCAATTACTTTCTAATTATGTAACTTACAGGAATTATTTTGATGTCGTTTTGTAGCTATTATCCTTGTGTGTTAGCTCATAAGAAAAAAATTATACTTCAATCTGCTAGTTCTTGTACTGCTTGGATTTATTAAGAAAATCAGTAAATTTTTTTACTCACTTTTTTAAAGAATTTTTTATGACATTTCTGAGTTAAATGTTTCATACTGTTTTACATCAATAGAGGTGGAAGTATCATCATTCAAAAAACATTTTTTTCCAATCTGTTGACCTTTATGTTCGAAGAATTCTATATCATTTGAAAAGGTCAACTAAAATAAAAAAGTAAATTTAAAATGGGGACCACTCCAAAACTGAGGGAAAAACTCCCCAATGTGGGTTTTTGTTCGATGAAATTAGGTATATTTGATGCCCTTAAATTATCGCTAAGTCATGACAAACACATGTATACAGGGTCTTTCACGAGGAACCTCACCCATATTTATACGGGAACTACTGAACGTATTTTCATGAAATTAGCACTGTAAGTATTGCACGATGCTGATGAAATCTAAAATATTTTCAAGGCATGAGCACCTCCGGTTTTTCCGGAAATGACGTCAACTTCCGTTTTTCAAATTAGAACACCATTTTTTTATTGCAGAAATAGATTCCTTAGAAAATTTCAAGTTATTTTGATGTAACATTTTTCAGTTTTGGTTGAAAAATTCTCTCTGAGCGGGAAAATACGAAAAAAAAATCGAAAATAGAGCTCCGCTGAAACAAGAATAACTTCGAGGTTTTTGGATGGAAATTTTCATTTTTGGGATTTTTCAAGATGTAAGATGGATGTATCCACTCTAAAAATCGAAATCGCGATTCATGATACAAGGGGTGAAAAAATCGCTTTCAAAGTTAGGGATGACAAAATCGTGAAAAATCAATTTTTTCAAATTAGAACCCCATTTATTTATGGCAGATATTGAATCTACGTGAGTGTGAGTGTATGCATCACACACCCTTGCCCTAAGTGGATATTTTCTGAGTTATTCACAAAAAACTGTTTTTCGTCTTGAATTTTCAGCTATTTCTTTTCCCTTCACGCCAAAAAGATGAAATTTTCAGGAACTGTTACTTAAACCATGTTTTAGATTTTACTACCCTAATATGCAAGAGAAAAAGGTTCAGGTTGTTCCTAAATAGATGGCGAATTTTGATTCGAATTTGTATCGGAAACCTCTTTATTTCAACTAATCTGCCATCGGTTTCTCTCCAGTGATAAATAAATAATTCCTTATGAACCATATGCAAAAACTTACCATGTTTTACATTCTCTTTTTTAATGATAGATATCATTAATTACATCTGCCAAATTAATGATATCTATCATTGAAAAAAAGGTTGTAAAACATGGTAAGTTTTTGCATATGGTTCATAAGTAATTTTATTTATCACTGGAGAGAAAACCGATGGCCGATTAGTTGAAATAAAGAGGTTTCCGATACAAATTCGAATCAAAATTCGCCATCTATTTAGGAACAACCTGTAACTTTTTTCTCTTGCATATTAGGGTAGTAAAATCTAAAACATGGTTTAAGTAACAGTTCCTGAAAATTTCATCTTTTTGGCGTGAAGGGAACAGAAATAGCTGAAAATTCAAGACGAAAAACAGTTTTTTGTGAATAACTCAGAAAATATCCACTTTAGGGCAAGGGTGCGATGCATACACTCACATTATTTTTCAACGTAGATTCAATATCTGCCATAAAAAAATGGGGTTCTGATTTGAAAAAATTGATTTTTCACGGTTTTGTCATCCCTAACTTTGAAAGCGATTTTTCACCCCCTGTATCATGAATCGCGATTTCGATTTTTAAAGTGGATACATCAATCTTACATCTTGAAAAATCCCAAAAATGAAAATTTTCCATCGAAAAACCTCGAAGTTATTCTTGTTTCAGCGGAGCTCTATTTTCGATTTTTTTTCGTATTTTCCCGCTCAGAGAGAATTTTCAACCAAAACTGAAAAATGTTACATCAAAATAACTTGAAATTTTCTAAGGAATCTATTTCTGCAATAAAAAATGGTGTTCTAATTTGAAAAACAAGTTGACGTCATTGCCGGAAAAACCGGAGGTGCTCATGCCTTGAAAATATTTTAGATTTCATCAGCATCGTGAAATACTTACAAGTGCTGAATTTCATGAAAATACGTTCAGTAGTTTCCCGTATAAATATGGGTGAGGTTCCTCGTGAAAGACCCTGTATATGTATAATAATGCAATGAATGTTCCATCATCTAGAATTTTACTTCAACAATTCAAACTTCTTTTCGCAGAACGTGAGTCTGTCAACCTCCGCAATTCTGTTCATATACTTTTCAGGGAAGTACAGATTTCTGAGAATTCTAATCAATTATTATGATATTATATATTACTCGAAATTCTTCAATTTCATATATACTTCAATATATGGGGTCTAGTACTTGGAAAAATTCATCACTTCTATGGATATCGATGGAAATGATCGAATAACTTCAGCCCCCACATTCTTGATTCCATTTTTCACATTTTTAGTTGGAACCTGCAACTGGATACAATACCGTGTTATCCGAATTCAAGAATCGCAGATCAGAAATTCAAGTTACAACAAAAACATTTTAGTTCAACTCCACTTCGTAGTCTGGTCAGCTAGCGAAGCAGATATATAGCGTTATTATCCGCCATATTCATGTGTTCATGAATTTTCCACATACCCCCTGGTTTTTATCGAACCATGAACTTGCAAACGAAGCTATTCACAGTTTTGTCAAGATTCATTCCGTTCATTGCACATGAAGTTTGTTTTTTTGTGTTCACATGGAGGCGTGATTTTTCCGATAAAAATAGATGAATAAAGCTTTCGAAAAAATGGTGAAATATTATTCCGTTCATATATGTGTGATTTATTAATCTATATCGACATCGGTTGTCACAAGTTTTTCATGATCATTCCGATATTTACATTTATATTTAGCGCAAAATACCACTTTTTGAATCTATGGGCAATGATAACTATAGAAATCTCTAGATTTCCTTGCAAATTCAAGATTCTGAAAAATCATTAGGTGGAGAAACGAACTTGTTTCCGCTTGAATGGCTGTAATTTTCGAATTTCGAGCCGAAAATGGTCTCAAACGATAGGGTTGATGACAAATTCGTAGTCAAATTCAAATTTGTCGCTCAGGCCGTCCGGCCGTGATCACGATAACTTGAGATTTGGTTGGTTCAGTTTGCTGACCAGCCAAATCGTACAGGGTGTTCCATAAAATATGGCCATTCAAATATTTTTCCTCAAGATGTCAGACAAAGCGAAATCAATCGAAATGGCATTTTGCGGCCACGTGCAAGGTGCTTGAAATAAGCAGCATGCAAAAAATTGGTTATACTGAATGTTTATGCCAAATTTCAACAGGATTTCATTTTCTGAACTATAGAAAATATAATTGGAATATTGAAAGGGAGAATATCTATATTTCCATAACAAGATCTCCTATTCGAATGAAATTCATTTCGTAAATGAAGATTGATATACTGATCATTCATGCAGAATTTCAAGAGTATCGCTACATCAGAACCATAGAATTTAATTCTTTAATTGTCAAGTTTTCCCATATTTCAGTTTTTGAATAATTTTCAGAATATTGTTCCGATCGGGCTGCGATTTGGCATTCATATTAAATCTCAAGTTTCAAGATTAAGAATATGAGGTCAAAGAGAAAATCACATAATTTTTTACTATGGAATTATTATTGAATTTCAAGGAATAATCTGTCGTTACCTTCATAATTTTTTTCTCGATAATCAAGAATCTCAAGCATAAATTACGAAATTATAACCTTTTCAGATTCTCAGATTCTTCTCTAGTACCTCTTCGAACTAACCTTTCGGCCAATGAATATCATACAATGTCGATATTTATTTCAGTTATACCAGTTTTTCAATTGATTTTAGAAAACACGACAGTGAATAGTGGTAAATTTTCTGAATTAACAGCTGATTGAAATATAGATCTATCAAAAAGTATTGAAAATATTTTTTCCTGCATTTCAGGTTGAAGCTTTCGAAGAACACACAGGAAACTGATTGAAATCAGAGGTTTTGAGACAAGGCAATTTAGAAGTTTCAAAGGGTTACGTCTGTTTTCAATAAGAAAAATAATATGTAAATTTGTCCTAAGTATATACTTCATTAACGTTTTATTGAAAATTTACACAAGAACTACAGAAAAAATCTCAAACAATGAAAAAAAATCAAACTATTTCAAAAATAAAGAAAAAAATTAAGGAAAGCCCTGAGCATGTGCTTTTGAGCGCTCGTTCCTTGGTGGAGCAATGGAGCCATTACCATAAAATTTATATAGGAGTATAGGACTTGAGACTGAAACCAAATGAATAAATGGAAAATATCAGCACGATCGGAATAATATTCTGAAACTTATTCAAGAATATGTCTACACAAAAAAAAACATTTCTGTTTCGCTAGCGTAACTGGTTGCTTTATATTATTTGAAATTACACCATATATGAATTTTTTGCGATTTTTTCGTGAATGGTGCATCAAATGTAAAGAGTGATCTGAAGAAACTCATCATAATTTAAGCTTGCCTTTTCTTTGGTGAATTTACTCCCCCAAAATGAGCATCCCACCAGTGGTGGGCCACCCAGTCCAAGCATTTTTAACCTTTAGTCTCGTGGTTCTGCCAGAAATCAAACTATAATCCTAACAACATCATGAAAGTTAACAATGAAAACCTCTTTTTCATTATAAGAATTTAGAAATCGTCAAGTGAATCCATTTCAATAGAACTCAATTGAAGAAAAGTTATGGGCCATTGGAATTTTTCCAGTGCAGCCACGCTTTAGAAACTACAGTGCAATCCATATTTCTTTGAAAGAGATGCGATTATTACTCAAAAATTATTGAACGTTACGAAAAAACAAATTGTGTTGTACAATTTTGTTTAAACCGTATGAATCAATTATTTGAAGGTGTGTGAGAAAAAACCTCAGACCAGAGGCACGAGCTGGCACTCACTGCTCTAATAATAAGGCATGTCACATTTACAGAGTATTTCCACATGAAAATTCCTGAAAATGATGTTTATTCCAGGATTTTCGTTCGTGTCCTTGTTCCTGAAATGTTTACTTATTTAGATCGAGTGAGCGGAGAAGAGAAGACTAAATACAATACGATTAGTTGATAGAATCGTACTATATGGGCTGGCATGTGAGATTAAGCTCGAGAGATCCGAGTCAAATCATCCTCAGTGAAGGAGCAGTATTTGCCACAGACAGCAATAATAACAATAATGGATGCATGACTGTGATTTCCAAACAATGGACTAACGTACAACGATCCAGTCTGCACTTGACATGTCACTACACGACATGCATATTCTAATCTCGGTGTTGCCACTTGAGGAGATTTCCCTCCCTGTTCCAGAATAATCTCCGAAGAATCGAACGGCATTAAGTCCCTTAAGAAGTATTATGTTTCAATGGTATAACGTGGGTGCGACTGGAATTGAGGAACATTTTATCTTTTCGACATCTTTTATGTCCACTGAAAGGGGCCATATTAGAAGCACTGAGTGGGAATTTTAAAGGAGTTCGCGAATGGAAAGACTTATTTCCTAATAGATCTGTGAAAACAGATACTCACGCTCGGATTCTTTCGGTAATGTGTTCGAAAAAACTATATTGGATACGCTTTCCAGCGGAGCATGCTCAACATGTTCAGAATTTCACCTCTCAAACAGAGAGCTGTCAAATTTAATGGCATCATATAAACTGGACAATAGTTCGAAAATACGAGGCTACCGCAGATATAAATATGAGATATTTCGATCGAAAATTGCCCTTAAGTATTTATATTAAAATTCAACTATGACAAATATACTAGCGCCTAAAGAAAACCTAAAACCTGAAATGCAGGAAAGAAATTTTCAATTCTTATTGATAGATCCATATTTCAATTAGCTGTGAGGATTCCGAATCAGTCCCCGTTCAATGAATGGGAATGCCTTTAATTCTGAAAATTTACCACTATTCACTGTCGTGTTTTCCAAACTTAATTGAACAACTGGTATAACTGAAATAAATATTGATATCGTATGATATTCATTGGCCAAAAGGTTTATTCGAAGAGGTACCGGGTTTTTCACTCTAAGTTGACCCCCCCTTTAACTTTGTTACTAAAGGAGATACAAAAAATGTTTCGTTTGAAAGTTTCACGAAATCAACTGAGGTTTTTTGGTATGAGTTCAGAAACTGAAATGTATACAGGGTGGCCAACATATTGATGGCAACTTCATTTTTTCAAATGGAACACCCTGTATATTTTTCCATGTTTGGCTAGCTCTTTTTCCCCTGATTTCGAATATATAACATATGTTGGTCTATCTTTTTTATTCTGTGCACCACATAGTTTCAAATTTCAATAACCATCTGGCATAGCGTCCTGGAAGTTCGTGAATATTTAAGTGGCCAATTTGATCTTTGGATTGGTAATGGCGCCTCCATTTTATGGCCACCAAATAGTCCCGATTTAACACCGTAGGACACGTTTTTATAGCCGTTCCTGAAGAAAAAAATTTACTTCAGCAATTATGGCAATCAATGAAAGCGGAGAATAATATTAATGATATAAATCAACCAATATTATACCCATAACTCGGAACTTATTACATATTCGAAATCAGGGGAAAAAGAGCTAAACAAATATGGGAAAATATACAGGGTGTTCCATTTGCAAAGAATAAAGTTGCCATCAATATGTTGGTCAGCCTGTATATATTTCAGTTTCTGGACTCATATCAAAAATCCTCAGTTGATTTCGTGAAACTTTTATACGAAACATTTTTTTGTATCTCCTTCAGTAACAAAGTTGAGGTGGGAGTCTGATTATAGTGAAAAACCCGGTACAATAGAGAATTCGAGAATCTGAAAATGTCATAATTTCGTAATTAATGTCTCGAGATTCATGATTATCGAAAGATGAATTGTGAAGGTAACAGACGATGAATTGTGAAGGTAACGACAGATTAATCCTTGAAATTCAATAATAATTCCATAGTAAAAACTGATGGAATTTTCTCTTTGACCTCATATTCTTAATCTGTGAGTTCAAATGAGTCTTTCGGGAATATCTCAGCTAAAAAAAATTAAGAAAGCATTGAGTAGGTGCCTTTGAGCGCTCTTCCATTGGTGGAGCAATGAGGCTGTTACCTCAAAGTTTTGTTTAGAACTTGAGACTTATACTAAATATACAAGGTGTCCAGGCTCTTGACGTCAATAAATTATTTTAAGATTTCTCAGACCTGTGGCTATCCAAAAATACCCAGTGTATGTATTGGGATTTTCTGTATTTCGCGAGGTATGCTAGTTTTAGTGTTTTTTCAATTTAATTTGCCAGCTAGGTTTGAAAAATTCTTACCTTCCTATGCAGTAAGTAATTCACAGTTCTTATTTTGCAACATGGTCATCCTGAATGTTGCTTCGAAAAAAATATTCAGCTTCCTGAAATCACTGCAAGCTACAGCTTCAGTTTTCAGTAGGATGTATTCAAACATTCGATTTCGATTCAGAAATATATATATGTTTTTTAGCTTTTGGTTATGTTCAAAAACTTTGCGGAGTCCTAAGCTACGAAAGTCATAGGAAAAAAAGGTACATAAACGCCTTTTTTTTGTGATCAGCCTTGAAAGACGGATAGGATAAAATTTATTGAAACTCGATGAAATTTGTTTTTCTTTTTCTTTCATTTTTATGGTAAATTAAACTTAAAAATGGGATTTTAAATTGATGCTGATTGAAATTCCTGTGAAACAAATGTAGCTTGTGTAGTTTTTCTCACCACTGATGGAAAATGTTATAATTCGTCAGAATTGCTAGTTGTGAAATTACCTCGTTTGGGATAGAAAATAAAGGGCACATAATACTAAAAATTACTATTCACTTCAATAATTTTTCAGAATCCGCGAATCGAAAGAGAATGTTTGAGTACATCCTACTGAAAACTGTTCGAGCTTTCGAGCTTTTTTCAGTTAGCTTGCAGTGATTTGAGGATGTTGAATATATTTTTTATTGAAGCAATATTCAGGACCACCATGTTAAAAAAATGAAAACTGCAAAATACTTAGTGAATAGGAACATATGAATTCTTGGAACCTAGCTGGTAAACTATATTGAAAAACACTAAAAAAATCATAACTCGAGAACTACAAAAAATCGCATTACATACATGGGGCATTTTTGGATAGCCACAGGTCTTTGGACACTCTGTATATAAATCCAAAATCGTAGCCCGATCGAAATAATATTTTGAAAATTATCCAAAAACTGAAATATGTAAAAACTTGAATATTAAAAATTAATTTCTACGGTTCTGATAATGCAATCCTCTTGAAATTCTGCATGCAGGATCAGTATATCAATCTTCACAAAATTCACAAAATGAATTCTACTCGAATGGAAGATCTTGTTATGGAAATACATAGGTGTATTTTTCTTTTCAATATTCCAATTGCATTTTTTGAATTTTCATGAACATTCAGTATACCAATATTTTGATTGCTGCTCTTTTCAATTTCGATTGATTTCGCTTTGTCTGAGATACTGAGGAAAAAAATTTGAATGACCATATTTGATGGAACACTCTGTACGGTTTGACTGGTTTACAACCTTAAGCGCGGCATTTGGAGACCAAACGTACTCTGAAAATCTCAAGACAATCCTTCGAAAGTTATCGTTCTCACGGCCTCACAGATTAAATTGAATTCGACTAGGAATTTGTCATCAGTTAGTCGAACCCTATCGTTTGAGATCATTTTCGTCTCAAAATTCGAAAATTACATACATTTGGGAGAAACTATTAGGTGTACAAATAAGTTTCCGCGGTTTGTCAAAAGATGGCCCCACCAGAAGGTTATGAGAAATTGTCAGATGTAAAAAGTAATATCCCAAGTTTAGTCATCTGGCAAAACCATAACCTTAAAGTACTAGTGATTCCGTATCAGCATCACGTAATTTTTTTCGTGCAAAAATGTCAAGTTTTATTCCGAATAAGCATCATTTGCGGGAACTTTTGATTTACTTCTTAATGTGAAAAAATCTGCAGCTGAGGCGCATCGATTGCTTCTAGAAGCATATGGTGAAGCTGCTTTAGTGAGAGAAGTTGTCAGGAATGGTTTCAAGTTTAAGAACGGTGAGTTTGACGTTAAAGACAAAGAACGCAGTGGAAGGCCGAAAGTGTACGAAGACATGGAATTAGAAGCACTATTGGAGGAAGATTCGTCCCAAACGCAAAAAGAACTTGCACTTACTCTACAAGTGACTTAACAAGCAATTTCACATCGTTTAAAATCGTTAGGAATGATTCAAAAACAAGGAAATTGGGTTCCATATGAACTAAAGCCGAGAGACGTTGAACGCCGATTATGCATGAGTGAAATGCTGCTTGCCAGGAATAAAAAAAGAGTTTTTGCATCGTATAGTCACTGGTGACGAAAAATGGATTCACTACGATAATCCAAAGAAGAGAAAGTCATGGGTTAAGCCCGGCGAACCATCAACATCGACAGTTAAGCCGAATATTCATGGAAAAAAACTCATGCTGTGTATTGGTGGATCAGCTTAGTGTCGTGTATTATGAATTGCTGAAACCAAGCGAAACCATTACTGGAGCTCTCTACCGAACACAATTGATGAGATTGAGTCGGGCACTTAGGAAAAACGCGCTCATTACTACTCCAGACACGACAAAATTATTCTTTTACACGATAATGCTCGTCCACATGTTGCGGTGTCGGTAAAAACATACTTGGAAACACTCAACTGGGAAGTTTTACCCCACCCGCCGTATTCACCAGACTTAACCCCTTCTGATTATCACCTGTTCCGGTCGATGGCACATGGTCTGTCTGAGCAGCGCTTCACATCATATGAAGACACCAAAAATTGGGTAGATTTGTGGATAGCGTCAAAAGATGAAGAGTTTTTTCGACGGGGTATCCGAATGTTGCCAGAAAGATGGGGAAAAGTAGTGGCAAATGATGGAAAATACTTTGAATAAGGCTGAAGGACTCCGGTCGATGGCTATTTGACTTGTTCAATAAATAACTGTTATTATTATTATTATTACTTTGAATAAAACGTAATGTACTTTTCCTTTACAATAAATTCCTAATTTTTCATAAAAAACCCGGAAACTTATTTGTACACCTAATAGTTTAAGTAGAACGAGCGCTAAAAAATAGAAAACTATTACCTATTACCAAATGCTAAAAATTTTCAATAATACTTACTGAATGATCCATATTTCGATCATCTGTTAAAATTCCGAATCAGTTCCCGTTCAATGAATGGGAATGTCTTTAATTCAGAAAAATTACCACGATTCACTGTCGTTTTTTCCAAAAGAAATTGAAAAACTTCAGTCGATAGATTAGGGTCCAAGCGGCAATCAATAATCGTGTAATAGAAAGTTTAGAAAAAAGGGTAAATGAGGCATCTGGAAATTTACTCCGGCTTGTCCAGAATTCCAGGCCGGGAAGCTTGATTCAGTGGTTCAGGCGAACATTCGATAATAAGTCAATGTCACCATTGCAGAGTCAACGAATTAGTATTGTTGCAACTTCACATTGCTAATCCCAGATCATCCTAGCCTTTAATGTGGAATTTCAGCCGTTTCCGCTCCAAATGTGCGTTGTATGTGAGGAGGCTAGGGAATCTGCCAGAATGAACGCCTATGCTACTACCCTTGTGACGCCGCCTGGAAGGAAAACTCAACGTAGTTCATGAGATTATATAGAATACGAGGGTGTAGTGAAAAGTTTCATATTTTTGAGCACTCGTTTTACTTAAACGAGTGCTATATCGTTTTGCTCAAATGACTGTTATTTTCGAATTTTGAGCCGAAAATGGTCTCAAACGATAGGATTAGACTCCCTGATGACGAATTCTTGGTCAAATTCAATTCTGTCCTTGAGGCCGTCCGGACGTCCGTCAGTTCTTTAGCATAATAACTTTCGGAGGGATTGTTCTAGAGACTTGAAATTTTCAGGATGAATTCAGGTCCCCAATGGCTCGGTTGAGTTCGTTAACTAGCCAAGTCGTATAGGGTGTTCCATAAAATATAACCGTTCAAAACTTTTGTTCCTCAATATCTCAGAAGAAACGCAACCAATCGAAATGAAATGTTACGGACAAATGCCAAGCCTTATGCAAAATTTTGTGACCATAGTGTGAACAGAATCATAGAAAATTCAATTGGAATATTGAAAGGAAGAAACTTCATATTTCTATGGAAAGATATCTGATTCGAGTGAAATTTTTTTTGTGAATGGAGATCGATATTTTGAATGTTAGTACAAAATTTCGTGGCCATAGTATTAACAGAACCATAGAAAATTCAATTGGAATATTAAAAAGAGGAATCTTTATATTTCCATGACAGGATATCCGATGGGAGTGGAATTTCTTCTGTAAATAAAGTTTGATGTACTGAATCTTCTTCAAAATTTTGTGACTGTAGTGTTAACACAACCACAGAAAATTCAATTGAAATATTGAAAAAAGAATCTTCATATTTCCATAACGGAATATCGGGTTTTCGGGTGAAATTTATTTTGCGAATGAAAACTTATATACTAAATGTTCATGCAAAAATTCAGGAGGATCGCATGAGCAGATACATATTCAATTTTTTTAATTTATATTTTTTACATAAGTATTTCTTTTTCTGAATAATCTTCAGAATATAATTTCTATTGTAACGAGATTCTGCATTTATATATTTGGTATCAATCCCAAATCCCATATAAAACTTGAGGTACTAGTCTAATTGCTCCACAAAAGAACGAGCGCTCAAATGCTCCTGCTCAGGGCTTCTCTTAAATTTTAAATTTTTTGTACACTGCTGGAAATGATCTATGTATATTGAAAATTTCAAGTGAATGTCAAACCTCAATAACTTTCTCAGAAATGATCTTCATGAGCCATGAATCATCCGAAAAGTGGTTGTATCGTCTTTCAAAAACAGGAATTCAATTTCACTCAACTCAATCTGTGACTTCACACGATGTCTTCAAAATAAGGTGGAGACTTTTTCGAGAAATGACAACTGCTTGATATACTTTCATGAAAAAATTCCACCTATTTTTGGAGACCCCGTGTGAAGTCACAAACTGAGCTGAATGAAATTGTCTGTTTTTGAAAGACGATACAACCTTTCAGATAATTCATGACTCGTGGCGTGATGTTTTATGTCTTCGTATAACAAAATCTTGTCTCTCTCTTCAATTTTGAGAGGTAACAAAGAGTCACCATAAAACATTTTATAGCTGAAGATGAATTAAAATCAAAATTGGGTTTGATGAATCTTCGCAAAATGGGCTCGATCTACTGTCTGAAAAAAAATCCACCTATTTTTTGAAGCCTCCGTTTAACTTCACAAATAGAATGGAATTAATTTGAACTATTGTTTTTGAGAGACAATACAAAACAAACTTTCCGATGCTTCCTGGCACATGAAGATGGGAGCATTTTAAGAAAGTTATTGAGGTTTGAAATTCACTGGAAATTTTCAATATGCTCAGACCATTTCCAGCAGTGTATTTCATTTATTGCCCTCAAAAAGATACAGGAAATATCAAATATGAATAAATATAAATATAATATAACAGTAATGATTTTAAATTACTCATACATCACATTTTACAATCGGACGAAAAATTGAAATGAATTATACAATTTTTTCAAAATATAGTACACATTTTTTTGACGATGTAACTGCTCATTTATTTTTATTACAATAACTTTTTTTGAAGATAGCTATGACAATAATAGTACTTTCACAAATTCAATCTTGAATCCGATCATAATGAACATAAACTGAAAACTAAGTAAAAAATAGAAAAAAAATTAATGAGAAATGTTTTTTTTTTCGCATGGATGCAATTCATCTTGGCATGTTTCAATAAGATTTCGAATGGAAGCCTGGTCGATTGAATTTCATCCTCCAATAATTGATATCTGCCAAATTTTGGCAGAGGCTGATATCAATTAAATTGGCCTATTTTAAGGCCAGATTTAAACTTAATTGAGCATGTTTGGGTTGTTCCAAGGTGGAAAATGCGATCTCGCGAATTCCTGAATATTTGTAGCAGCTTTGTGACGCATTCATTGAAGAATGAAATTTAATCGACCAGGCTTTCGTTCAAAATCTTATTGAAGACATGCCAAGATTAATTTCAGCTGTTATCCATGCGAAGAAGAAAACATTTCTCATTGATTTTTTTCTATTTTCCACTTAGTTTTCAGTTTATTATCATTATGTTCGGATTAAAGATTGAATTTGTGAAAGTACTATTATTACCATAGCGAAATTGTTTAACAAAAAGTTTAACTGAAAACCCTGTATCATCAACAAAAATTATTGTAATAAAATAAATGAAAAATTACATCGTCAAAAAAAGATGTGTCTTGAATCTTGATAATAAAATAGGAAATCACATGGTGGAAAAACTGGAACACGCCACAGGTGGTTTTGAAGTTGAAGTAAAGAACAGATTTTGATTAACCCTGTATAAAATGAAGTAGAGCAAGTTTTCGTCAAATTAAAAAAATGGTGATCGATTTCAGATGAGCACACCTTCAATTTAAAAAAAAATCGATCAAATCGGACTCATAATAATTCATACTAATATTATAAATGCGAAAGTAACTCTGTCTGTCTGTCTGTCTGTCTGTTACTCTTTCACGCCTAAACGGCTGAACGGATTTTGATGGAATTTGGTATGGTGATAGATGATAACCTAGACATGGTCATAGGCTATAAATAATCACGCGATCGTTCTTAGGGGGTAGGCAGTAGGCAGATAACTAAATTGAGTTAGTGATTTTTAGTCGTTTTCGTTGGGACTTTTGCTCTTTCACGTCTAAACGGCTGAACAGATTTTGATGAAATTTAGTAAGGTAATAGATGGTTACCTAAAAATGGATAAAAGATCAAAATAATCACGTCATCGTTCTTAGGGGGTAGGAAGTAGGCAGAAAACTGAATTGAATTAGTGATTTTTTTATGGTTTTTGCTGGGAGTTTTGCTCTATCATGCCTAAACGGCTTAACGGGTTTTGATGAAATTTTGTTAGGTGATAGATAGTAACCTGGAAAAGGATATGGGCTATTAATATTCAAGCTATCGTAGTTAAGGCGTAGGCAGTAGGCAGAAAACTAATTAAGTAAGTGATTTTTAATCGTTTGTTTTAAAAGTTTACCTCATTCACGCCTTAACGTCTGAACGGATTTTCATAAGACTTGGTTAATATAAAGATAGGATCCTAGGCACGGACACAGGCTACTTTTACGGCGGGAAAATACCTCATTACCGAGGATATCTAGCGTGATCGTTTCATGAAGGGCATGACGCCATAGCTACTGAAATGATTTTGATGTTTTTTTAACTGAGTGTTACTAAGACTTCAAGTTAGTATTTGATCACTTTTCTAACTTAGAGGGTCGGTAGGCGCCATAATTTAGGGAATTCAGGATAAAATTTTGATGTAACAGTTTTACTTGGATCGAAACTTAGCGACATTCCATCACACTACTTAACTTATAGGGTGGAAAGGTACCAAAATTCAGACTACTTTTTATTTCGGGAAAATATCTCATTCCCACAGGAACCTATACACAGCTACCTATCTACAGCATTAAAACTCTGTCTAGAATCACATTACGCCAAAACTATTGATCTGATTTGTATACGATTTTTGTTCAACTGACTGTTACATTACATACAGATAAAATCTAATTACCTACACCGCAGAACTAATATAGTACTACATAACTAGCTACGCTTTAAACTTGAGGGGGTAATTAGATAGACATTTATACGAACTTTAAGCTCAGTAATCAATCATAGTGATAAATTAATACTCATTTTAGACAAAGAAACGGATGGGTAATCAGTTCATCACCGAAATTATAACACCTACACTTAGTTTGTTTACTATTCAACGAGAGAAAATAATTCAATATAACGCAAACCTTCGTAGTGAATACAAGACGCTGCGCCGAGCGAAAAGGCGGTGCGGACGAAGTCGCGGGTAAAAGCTAGTGCATTTATAAATCAACAAACTTCATCGATTTATTGAGTGGATCGATTATTTTGTCGGTGAGTTTAGTTTTTCATTCAAATGGAATTCGGTTCATAGCCCCAGGTATGAAAGTAGTGCAGACGAGGAAACAATATATCATCTACTCAACAGTTATAGTTATAGTTATAGTTAAAAGAGGGGTTACAGTTATTCTTTACACAATTTCAAGTGCCTGAATTTTTTGAGGGGGATAAGAAAATCACAATAATTCAATGAAACTTTTCGATTTCCGCTCAGAAATAATATAAAGGGTTTTCCAATAAGAGGTGTTACTTTGAATATCCCGCTATTTGGGTAGATGTTACGTGTGAAGCTGTCATTTTTTGACATTTGACAAGTAAAAACTACAAAAAAAGGACGATACACGCTTCAAAAACGCATTGGAATTATTAAAATTCACTTTAAAAATGGTAAAAATTTGGCAGAGACGGTTCGTAAAATTCGAACATTTTTGGGTTGTCGTGAAGCACCTTGTCGGGCCGCAATAAAGAAATTGGTGGAAAAATTCGAGCTGTTGGGACGAGTTACTGATGTGAAGATTAAAACCCGTGCACGTCGCTCATTGGACCTTACTTTTTCGAAAATGAGGCTGGAGCAACAGTTACGGACTTAGGGCAGCCACTTTGCGATTTGGTTATGGAAAATTCAATTTAAATAAGGATATGGTCTTGTAAGCGTGGTCGTGATGGTCATTTGCCTGGTGTTTTTTCCACTATTAATGGCATAGCTTCTTCTTTATAATGAATCCGATAATTTATATTGAAAAAGTGCATTTTTCTTTGAATATCAAAATATCACATTTTATTGGAAAACCCTTTACTTCTTCGTCTGCTTTCTTCATTTTTCAGTTATTTTCACGAAATTATAAAGTAATACGTTGACGTTCATGCGATAAGTGACGAAATTATTGATATACGAGTAGGATGAAAAAGCCCTTCAATGAACATTTATTTTATTTTCCCATATAATAATATCAGGCGATATAATTTTTTTAGGTAAATCACATGCGCGTACATTGGTTTCTCAAGTTTTGGTAGTTTAGATCTCAACTCTTGTTTTCGATACACAAAATCAAAACTTCATCAATAACTAGGTAATCAATGAAATCTTAATGATATTTTTCCGCAACATCCCTGGGTAACTGATGGAATATAATATTCTGAAGGTAATTCACCCAATTATCTGAATGACTCTCTACTAATTATGTTCAATTTGATAAACAAAGTAACTTTTCGATTAATTCAACCGTGATGAAAAAAAATTGGAAACGAAAACGTACACCTACAAAAAGTCATTCCACAAAACAGAATCAGCATGTCAGTCATGTCAAAGGAGTTCCTTCGCGGGGCATATTTTTCCTGTTCTGATATGGAGGAGTCCAAGCGCTGTAGCTGACAGAACCTCAAACGTAAGACTAAAAAGGGATTTAGAGGATTTGTCATTCGGAGTTGCAATGATGTCAGATGACCGTGGAAAACCTTTCCGAAGGTGGACCTTGTCGTGAACTTCAAATCCCCATTTATTCCCTTCAAAATGAAATGCGTTTTTCTATACGCGAGTTCGCACTGTCAAAATGAAAGTATGGTCCGTTATTTTCAACTGAAAGGCTTGTGAATAGGGTAGACAAAGGCAAAACAGATCACCTTTTTTTTAGGATCAGAAAATTACACACTTCAGAAATAATTATGCTATTATCATTGAAAAATGCCCACAGTTTTATTCAAAATTTATTCAAAATATTGACGAATCTTTCGGTCTCACGACCCTATTTAGGAAGTACAAAATTCAGAAACAGAGTAGTTATTCAGCAATGAACTCACCAGCATGAACACACCCTTTCTGGATGTGAAAATCACCTGTGTGTATTCCTCAGTTTATAAAAATAATCGATCTATTCAAAAAAATCGATGAAGTTTGTTAATTAATAAATATGTTACTCCAAGTCCTATTCCATTGATTTCTTTTTCAATTGTAGGTATGTTCATCCTTAAGCAATCATCAGTTTTGAATTTCAAGAAACTTGGCATACGTCATTTTATACAGGGTGAAACAAAATCTGTTTATTTACCCTAACTTCAAAACAAATGTGTTCCAAGTGCTCCACCGTGTGATTTCGTACTTCATCATCAAGACACATCTTCTCTTGACAATTTCATTCTTCACTTATAACAAAAGCTCAATTTTTGTCGAAGATACAGGATTTTCAGTAAAACATCAAATTCCACAATTTCGCTATGGCTATAAAAGTACATTCACAGATTCAACCTTAAATATGAACGTAATGAGAATAAACTGAAAACTAAGGGAAAACATAAAACGAGAGAAAATTCAGCGTCATATGTTATCCCTTATTCACCTTTTAGTGGAAACGATTTCGTGCTGATGTCACGAACCGCATTTGTTTAGGATTGCCAAGGAGTATTAAGCAGAGGTAGATATCAAAGAATTCAAATGGCCTGCTCTAAGCCCAGGTTTGAACACAATCGGCAATGTTTGGATGCTCTTGGGAGGAAAATTCGATCTCGCGTACCAACTCCTGAAAATTTGCAGCAGCTCAATGATGCTCTGATTGATTCAAAACCTTAATGAGGACATGCCGAGATTAATTGCATCTGTTATCCGAATCTGTGCGCAAAACACGTTATGTTTTTGACTTAATATTCAGTTTATTTTCATTAGGTCAGAATTTTAGGTTGAATTTGTTGAAGTACTGTTGTAGTCTTAGCGAAATTAAATGTTTTACTGAAAACCCTGTATATTTAACAAAATTGAACTACTGCTAAAATTGAAGAACTAAATTGTCAAGAGAAGATGTCTCTTGATGATGAAATAAGAAATCACACGATGGAGCAACTGGAACACACCAAGGGTGGTTCTGAAGTCAGGTTAAAAAAAGAAATTCTGTTTCACCCTGTATAAAATGAAGTACGCCGAGGTCTAGAAATTCACAACTAGTGATTGATTAAGGATGAACATACCTACAAATGAAAGAAAAAATTCAATGGAATCGGACTTGAAATAACATATTTATGAATTCACAAACTTCATAGATTTTTTTAGTGGATCGATTATTTTGCCGGTGAGTGTATATATTGGAAGAACTTCTTCTAATGTTTCTTTCAGGTAGGTACTAATTTTTTCATTTATGTATAATAAACTATTTAGCACAAATGATGGAAATATACACTGAAAAAATTTCAATGTTGAGAATTAAGAATTTATTCCGCCATAATTAGACCTTCTGAAATAGTAAATGAATATCTTCATCAATGCTTCAAATCATTCTTACTATGACATCATTCTTTCAACGCTTAATTGAAATCTCAATATTTTTAAAATAGAGAAATGCCAAAAAACAGCTTTATTTTCGAATAGGTTCTTTCATCAAACTTTTTTCATTTAACAGGGTGTTTCATTGGTATATGTACATACGGTAACTTGAGCTACAGCTACTCTAGGCGAGTCTATAAAGCCCATATATGATAGTTCTAATCAACTCCATAACCAAGATGATTGGTGGTTAATGTATTCACCAAAATTTTCAATCTCTCATAACTATTGAATTAACTGATATAGTCGGTTGATATTTGGAATTCATGATCTCCCCCCACAGGTCCATCGATTTATATTCAAATCCCTTAAAAATTCCAGGTCTGTGTTTGGAAAATATGGGACTTCTTCCAAGCTGAGATAAAACACCCTGTTTATTAAAATTTTGGAATTTAATTCAGATATTCGAAAAGAGCAGAAATATTTTGAATGGGTTCCAGTAGATTTTATTGTCTCACACGTCAGGTTGCTCAAAGAAAGCTTCAGGGAAATATTGATATATACAGGGGGTTACCGAATGAGGTGCCGTAAATTCGAGATCTTCATCCTTAGATCATGTTATGAATTGAAGTTCTTATGAGTTATGGGTCCCTGACGGATTGCTACTGAGATGCAGGGTGTTGACATTCAGGGAAAAAAAAATTCAGAAATATTTTCCAAACAAGATTTTTGTTTACCTCTTCGTTGGTTGTGAGTACTGATCAAAACACAATTTTTTTAAATCAAAAATTATTTTTTCTGCTGACCTCGAAATAAAAGGTGATCTTAATGTGTACGAAATTGAACACTAATGACCAATTTTGATGCTCAATTCATGCTATATTTTAATGTGCAATCTTCATGGCAACTGTAGACAAAATATTCAGAAGCACTACGGGAAATGTCCAAACTCTACTGGAAGATAGAAACATAGAAATTCCATTATGTCAAATGTAAGTCTTGTACAAAATGAGAATGTTTTTCAATCAAGAATTTATTGACAATTGATGTTGAGATCTGCGGAAAAATCTTGTAATCAACTCGGTTATTAATCGAGCGACTAATGGTCTCGAACTATTAAAATATCTTAACTGTTAGTCGCTGTCTTAATAACCTAGTTGATTAAACAACTATTAATTTTAATCAATTCGGTGGAAAAAATGGTGCGCCAAAGTGCGCCAATGCTTTTTTTCAAATTTGAATTTATTTTTGTGATCACCACTTAACTCACAGTGAGAATGGTTTCTTGAGTTTTTTGCGTGCGACGAATAATTTCTGAGATATAAAAAAGAGATTCTTATTCTGTTAGAAGAAAAAGCATCCAAGGAAAACTTCAAGCATTTAACTTTTTCCGGTTTGGAATATTCAGATTCAGATCAACCGTACTGACCAGAATTTTTGTTTTGATGGATAATATTTACATAATAAGATTTTGACGAAATAAAGCACGAATAAGCGCGTCGCTGTCTTACTTTGAAATTGAATTTAAAAAATATTTACACTCAAATAATCTTTTCTTTCATGAAGGTTCCAGAAGACGAATAATCGTCGAAACATCAAACTGGAGGATAAAAAGACGGAAACAGACCACATAATGGTACAGTATAATTTATTTAGGAATTTCACAAAGACATAATTCATTATGATACGTTCTATCTCACGTTAAAAAAATTCTCCTGAGTTTCAGTCTGTTTAATTAGTTTGAAGGTTTCGCTAATCTCTTGGAGGAAGATGATTAAATATTGATTATTCTCAACAATAATGCCATGTCGCTTTGCGATTTGTAGAATGAGACAGTATCTTATTATTCAGGTTTCAGGCTCATATTCAGACTGACTTGTGTTCTTAATATCAATTTGTAGTGTCTTACAACAATAGCATGTAGGACTATTTGCAGAGCTCGGGTTTCATCTGCAGAGTGGTATTATTCTGCCAATGTTGAACATAAACGAATTTCTCTTGAGAAGTGGGTTTCGAAAAATAGATATTTTTCATAGTGTGTGATTAATGAACAGTGTGAGGAAGTTGAATTGGAATAAATTATTAAAATAAGTTATACTATATCTATTAATGAAAAAATCCCGAAACATATCAAGTAAAATTTCAAGTTATCATTTTTCTTCGAAAAATTGCAAACCCTATCAAATTCCTCAAGTTTTAAAATATCCGCTGATTTGAAATGTTATTTATTCAATGTTTGTGTTATAGAATTCAGATTGAAGACATATGATTCTTATGGAGCAAAAAATGAAGGAACGTATACAATATACATATCCCCGTAAAATGAATCTAGAGTGGAGTAGAAATTTTCGAAATATACCTTTACCAACTATACTTCTACTATTGATGCTAAAGATTTCAAATTTTGTGGATATATATTTGGCCATATAGGGTACCCACATTTTAAAAATAATTTCACATTTCCCGTGTTGTCGGATGTACGACAATTTGGCAACAACTTTATTATTTTAAATAATAAATTTCAATTTTTTTATGATACTCCATTAAATATCGAACCTATTCATTCTTACTTTGTTCTACCTACCTTTAACGGGTTTTGAGTTATTAATTATTTTTGGAAATTTTAGATCAAATTAGCGTGTTACGAAAATTACTCTAGTTCGCTCAATATTTGAGATTTGAGTCAAAAATTTAGCAAGTCATTAGATATTGATCTGATCTATGTCACTGCTTTTGAATTATAGTTGTCAATTATACAAATGGACCAAAAAAATCATCATTTGCCAAGTTACAGAATAGTTGAGATAGGTATAGTGACGTGTGTTGTACTGATTCCAAAATTTGAAAAATTTACTAGGTGTCTAATTTGAAAAAAACAGACTTTTTCACGATTTTGTAACTGAAAGAAGTGAGGAATGAATAAAATACCTCTAGCTGCTACCGAATATACTATATTTTCATGGGTCTAACAAGTTTCATAAAGGAAATACAGGCTGTTTTATCAATTTGCTTACGAACCACTCCGAATATTACGATTTTTGGTACGAACATTAGGTACACTACTACTCAAGAGACCTGACTATCTTCGAAAATCCAGGTCCGGATTAAATTCCATATGCTGTGGCATTCCGAAAACAACACCTTGTTTCTGAAATACAGGTCTGTTTGTGACTTAGCTTCCATAAATGCAATCAACAATTATACAGGATTATACAGAACCTGAGAAATAATACCGTCTTCAAAAGTAAATATTTTCGTTTTTCCTTTGTTTCAGGAAGTTCTACAAAAATTCAAGAAAAGCCAAGACTAGGAGATTTCGAGTGTTCGTTCATTTTTGGAGCAATAAGACTATTACCTCAAAATTTTATATGAGACTTGAGATTCATACCAAATATAAAAATGTAGACTCTCAGTACAATCGGATTAATATTCTGAAAATTATTCAAAAAATTAAATGATAAATGAAGAAAATTTAATTCTATGGTTCTGATGATCTTCTTGAATTCAGCATGAACATTCAGTATACCAGTCTTGATTCAGTAAAAATTTTATTCAAATCGGATATTTTGTTATGGAAGTAAAAAGATTTTCAATCAATATTCTCATTGAATTTTCTATGATCCTGTTAACACTATGGCCACAAAATTTTGCCTGAAAATTCAGTATATCAGTCTTCATTCACAAAAGAAACTAATTTCACTCGAATCGGATATCCTGTTATGAAAAAATATATTTTTTTTATTGAATTTTATATGGTACTCTTAATACTATAGTCACAAAATTTTGCACGAACACTCAGTATATCAATCTTCATTCAATATATGAAATTTATACGGATGATACTTATATTTTTTTTAAATTCTTTGGGCATTGGATTTTGACACGCCAGTTGCTTCCTCTATCTGGTTACATGACGATGATGGGGTTGCTTCTACATACATTGGTTTCATTTATCTCTCTCTTCTTCCTTGTATATTTTAGGACGGGGCTTAGTAAATGATCCGTTTTCAATCAAATTTAATTTGAGGCGGGCAAATATGTCATGAAAAGGTTGTCTTCTCTCTGGATATCTAATTTTTAAAAAAACAAATAAGATTAGAACGTAAGCATAGCCCTCCTGAAGTATGAAAGTATAGTTCCGATGCTTCTTGGCAAGTTTCATTGCTTTGGATGAAACAATCATGTCATATTTCTCGTAATTTCCGTTAGCAGCCATAATGAGAAAAACTTGAAACTGAATCATTAACATAATATAATAAATAATAAAAACTGAGAGAACTGTAAACTTTTAAACCAACCGACAAAGCTTCGACATTTATTATTTGTTTTTAATAAACAGTCATAGAGCCTTCTACTTAGTTATTGACAATTGAATTACAAAATCTTGAATTCTGAGCTTGGTTTTGAAAATAAATGCATGAAATGGTATGTTTTTGAAAAGCTGAGTTTGTGCTTAATAAGAATAAAAAATAATATACAGAGTGTCCAATTTAAAAAACATATATGTTTGCTCAATAACTCAAAAACGGAAAGTTTAATTGAAAAACTGACTAAGCCATTGGATTCTACGGAAAAAAATTCATAGGAATGCGTTTTAACCATTCCTCCAAGTTCAAGCAAAACTGAGATACGGGGGGTGATTAAAAAGTAATACTTTTCATTTCCCCCCTGTATAGCAGAAACTAAGAGGGCCATGCAAAAACTGATTGCGCCATCTTCATTTTCACAAAAAAGTAGCACACTGTCCCGAAAACAGCATCCCGCTAACGTTAAAAATAACGGAGATATCCCGTAAAAGTGCCCAAAATGGGATACCCTGTACACTATGGCCACGAAATTTTGCATGAGGCTCATTATGAGCATCTTGAATGTGGCCGCAACATTTTATTCTGATTGATTTCGTTTGGGTAGAACGATATAGCACTCTTTTAAGTAGAACGAGCACTCGGGAAACCGCATGTCTTTATCTTTAATTAAAGCTGAGATAAGTGCAGTCTCAACCAAAATGGGACAAAGGTGTATATATATATACCTTCATAGAAACATATAACTCACAACTGAATTAAATCGTACACCTAAAACTCCTCGTCTAAATATCACGAGCAGCAAATTTTAAATTCCCGTCACACCGGGAAATTTTCAACGTCATTTAAGCAGTGGAAGTTCGATAAACTACCAGAAAAACCACTTCTTTTACCCCGAAGGTCGAACTGAAAAATGCTTTGTGGATTTTATTATTCAGGTGAAAACGATGGGCATCTTTCTTCCCGGACAAAGGCTATTAATAATGTCAGTGGGCAAAGTGGAACCTTTTTCATCATTTCATTGCCCGATGGGTATGGCCCCGTTGCAATTCGGAAACATTTTATATACGTATAAATGTGATCGCTGACCTGGTCTCCTAACATGTGCCCCTCACGCACTTACTCGACACAATATCCAAATTCATTGCAGATTTTCAGGACTTCGACAGCTGAGAAGTGGCCCTTTGGTACCGTGTGCCATACCCTTGCAGTAACGTGGACCGACTCGAAGAAATAATCTGGATTTACGTTTTTCTTTCCTTTCAAAAATATTATGGAAAGGTTCGGGGTTTCTTTCGGGAGTTATGTTGGCTAGCAATGAACTAACTCTAGAGTATTTCCTGATATAACGGATACATTTAACACCATGATTGCATAATTGCATCATTATGGTGAAGAATGTAATCCGCGGAAAAAGGGTGTTTACTTTCAGAGTTCCACAGGGTAGAGTTCTTGAGCCAATTCTCTTCCTTGTATACATTTTCATGAATCTATCTGGAATATGTCCAAGTTCATAAGAAAGACAATTATTAATAATGCTTAACACCTAAATACAGGATTGCAGGATGTCTGTAAACAAATGCTAGGGACTTTGGGAAATGATTCCTCGATGAATAAATAAGCAGGGGTAGTTTATATAGTTTTTTTTCAAAATTGACTTCCCTTCCAATTTACAGCCTTTTGAGGGCGATGACGAGTTGACAGTTTTTAATTTGTTTACGGCTTCTTAAAAACACTGAAGAATGAAACTATACATAATTTGAAGCACTAAGTAGATATTTCTCACACAATTTTTTTAAATCTCATAACTTCCTTATTGAAAAAAATAACCCCTTATGTATTTTGTTCAAAAAAAGTTTTCGTGGAATAGATTTTCGAAAAATAAAATTCTCTTATGGTTTCCCATTCTATTCTGAAAAAAAAGTCTCCTGCAAAATTTCGATGCAGTCGATACTCTCGGAAAAATTAAAAACTTACAAGCAGTTATTATCACTGTTCATTCCATTTAATCGTATAGGTGTTCCATGGAATGAATATTCTAAGATATTGTATGGAGATAACGATGTTCTATAAATCTTTTTGAAGGTTTAATTACTAATTTTCGGAAGAAAATTATATCCGTAATATTTTAATTCCACAAATAGAACTCTTTTTCGATTAATAAGCATTATTAATTATTGACAAAACCAATTTTGAGCACAAACAATATCTTAGAATATTCATTCCGGGGATCATACGTTGGAATGAAATGAACAGTTATCATTACTGCTTGTAAGTTTTTATTTTATCAAAATTTCACTTTTTTCTCCAGAATTGAATGGGAAACCATGAGAGATGCTAATTTTTTGAAAAACTATCCCACCAAAACAATTTTTGAAAGAAGGGGGTTTTTCATTTTCATCCCCTAATAATAAAGTTATGAGATCTAAAAAAATTTTGTGGGTAACAACTACTCACTGCTTCATATTATGTATAGTTTTATGACTCAGTGTTCTTAAGAAGCCGTAAAAAATTAAAAACTGTCAACTCATCATCGGCTTCCGAAGGCTGTATCTTGGAAGGGAGGTCGATTCCGAAAAAAAATTATATGAACCACCCCTACTTATTTTCTTTTAAGAATCATCTCCCAAAGTATCTCGCATTCGTTTACAGACACCCTGAATACTATGTAGGGTTGGGCAGAATTTCTCAATAGAAATAATATCCCTTAATTCAGTGACAAAAAAGCTGAAATATATGAATTGATTCCGAATGAAACTTACTTTTTGCATTCCAAAGAAAGATGTTTCATTAACTCCTAAGCTGCAACCCCACATTTCCAATTTTTTTTTCAAATGCACTACAGGGTGTCCCATTACTCGACGTCAACCCGGAACCGGGTGAAAAGGCAAGTAATGCTGGTTGTCAGAAAAATATAAAAAAAATCTAGGTTGCATGATTTTAAAATAATGAGCATTTAAAAAAACACGCAAAATTCCATACCCTGTGGCAGTCTTTTCGCTCCTGTTGCCACAAATATCAACTTTTTCCAACTTTTTTCTTTGCTGTGTAACCTTGAATAATGCTTGTCTAAACTGTAATCAAAATTTTGATACCAGCTGCTCTAGGTTTCATAAAAATAGGGCTTACTTCTCGGAAAAAAATTCGTAATAAACAATTGCCTTGTTTCAACTGACTGTATTGAAAAAAAATGTACTACGTAGGTTTGGCATGTTTTTTCAAAAGTTGGCGCATTTAGTGAGGATTCCAAAATGGTATAATACTTGTTTAATGCAGCTGCCGTAGTTCAAATTTATTTTCGATTGCCTTTGAATACACTTTTTCGTTAACTGCTTCCCAGTAATAGAGTCCAATGGGTTCAAGTCCGGTGAACGGGCCGGCCACGAGATTGGACCAGAACGTCCGATCCATCTTCCGGGAAAAAATGTTACCAGAAAAAAAATTTTCAGAGAAATTTCTCAGGAAAATTTTTTTCTGGAAAATTATTTTCTCTGCAAATTTTTTTTTCTGGTAACATTTTTTTCCGGAAGATGGATCGGACGTTCTGGTCCAATCTCGTGGCCGGCCCGTTCACCGGACTTGAACCCATTGGACTCTATTACTGGGAAGCAGTTAACGAAAAAGTGTATTCAAAGCCAATCGTAAATAAATTTGAACTACGGCAGCTGCAATTAAACAAGTATTATACCATTTTGAAATCCTCACTAAATGCGCCAACTTTTGAAAAAACATGCCAAACCTACGTAGTACATTTTTTTTTCAATACAGTCAGTTGAAACTAGGCAATTGTTTATTTCGAATTTTTTTTCTGAGAAGTAAGCCCTATTTTTATGAAACCTAGATCAGCTGGTATCAATATTTTGATTACAGTTTAGACAAGCATTATTCAAGGTTACACAGCAAAGAAAAAAGTTGGAAAAAGTTGATATTTGTTGCAACAGGAGCGAAAAGACTGTCACAGGGTGTGGAATTTTGCGTGTTTTTTTCAATGCGCATTATTTTAAAATCATGCAACTTAGATTTTTTTTTATATTTTTCTGATAACCAGCATTACTTGCCTTTTCACCCGGTTCCGGGTTGACGTCGAGTAATGGGACACCCTGTATATCTTGTGTAGGCTCGTTGAAAAGCTCGTGACATATGAAATCTTACCATACTATACTGTTCATTTCGCTCATATGCTTTCAGTGGGAAATGAGAAAAATCTCTTTGAAAACAAAGAATATTAATACTTTTTTAGTCTTATCTACGAATGAATTGAACGCATTACCCGGCCGTTCAATATATAGGGTGTCCACTTTTGAAGTGAAAAAACTTCGAAGGGTGATAATACAAGTGATTTGCAACAAACAATGTCATATAACACATGGTCGAAATGTTGACGGTTATTCTTCAATTTAACCTTCCTTGGTTTCACCAAAAATTCCAAGTTTTCTCCCTAAAAAGATCATTTATCAGTTTTCCTTGTAGTCTAATCAAATTTGACCACATATTCGGAAAGGGCACATTTGCTACATGAGAGCGCCCATGTGCAGAAAACACTCTCATTGCAGGCGTGGTAAGGAGAAGAATAGAACTATTCTGAAGTTAGCAAAATCAGTCCCATTTTCCAATGGTTTTTTCGATTAAATATTGATAATTAGGCACATGCTTTCTCTTCAGTGAAAAGTACCTCATATTGTGTACTTTCGAATGACTTATCAAGTTTTGACCACTTATAATTGGAAGCAAAATTGATTCCCGACCATGCCACAATTTTTATAGTCAGTAGCGGCCACCATTCACTTCTGGGTCAACAAAAAGCTTAACTGAGGTGGCGTAACGACACAGTTGCAATGCCTTCACATGTTATATTATAACTGATTCTTTCAACTAACATAAGCTCAATGGTTTCAGAGGGGCTTCAGTTGATCAGGGTAATCATAATATATTTCGCATATTTTGTACATTTCAAGCATCTGCCCTTGCAACTTCTTTATACGACAGTTTGCTTAGGCAGATCCCCCTGCTGTTAAACCCCCAAACAAAATTTCACAGCAAACTAGGACCACTCATGCGAACAGCCATTTTTTTCATTATTCACAATCTAAAACAGCAACGAACGTTTTCATTCGATTCTTTCATTGTATTTCGAGCTGCCCTAAACAAAAGATTCTGCTTGGAATATAAATTCATGTCGAAATGCAAATTCCTTACGTGAAGTTTCGAACAAAGTTTCCGAGTTTAAAAAAGAGAACGGCCAGATAAATCTGGAATGAAAATTATTTTTAACGCAATGAAAGCTGATGTGCTGAAGTCAAACTCATCTGTTTGCTATATTTTTTGAAGTAGGGGACACAGCATTAATTTTCAATAATAATTTCATTCCGGCCAACTCTCGCAACAATTATAACCTCTACCTAGAGTACCTAGACCTACAAGGACCCTCTAAATAGTTTCTGAAATTGTGGAAAGGTCTTTAAAATATCCAAATAAAAGTTTACTAATAGGTAGGTCGTCAGTCGACCAGATAGTAGTAAAGATGAAGGGAGAGTTTGTGAAAGTTGTTACAAAGTTTTAAGAAAAGCCCTTAGCAGGTACCTCTCACCGCTCGTTCATTGTGGGGCAATTGGCTTCTGCTGACCAGCGGTACGCACTCTGGTGTCGAAAATCGAAATTGAGCTAAGATAGTAGTAAACAGAGCGTTGAACGTATCTCTGTGTAATCGTAATTGTTCATAAACTTTTGTTTAGAAGAAATATTCAAGGGAAATTTGAAATTGTTATCCTCTTGAATATGATTTCGATCAGAAATGACTACTGTTGTGTGCCTCATTGCAATTTATGAGCGATAAAAGTGCCAACTTTAGGATATAGTTAACACTTCTTCCCTCAGGAAAACCAAATGAAAATATATCTTGAAAACGAGTTTGGAAGGGTCCTAATAGAGAAAGAAAGGCTTGTATCTTAGATACTTCAATAAATATAGGAAAGTAATTCATATTGTCGCTTACGTCAGAATTTATATCGGAGGCTTTGATATTTTACAGCAAGTTACGAGAAGCTCTTTTTACTTCTTAGGATCATTGGATATTAAGGTACACATGCAACATATAATTTTACAAACCTATACGTGGCTATTGCAGATTGGTAAAGAAATAATGAAATATTTCAACATATTTCCTCGATATATACTATAGGACGATACAGTAAATTTGTTTTTCGAGCAGAGCATATTTACACCAGTCTTCCGCTGATTCCATAAGCACTTTAATTCTGTTTGTGATATTTCTTCAAGTTTAGAAATGTTTACCCTGATAAAGAAACACACAGCAGAGAAGGAGAGAAAACCATAAGTTTAAACATGATTCCGTCATGAATAGATCAGAACATCGTGCACCTGATCAAGACTGACAACATCCACAACTAGACTTACTGACTTGTAACCTTGAAATTAATTTAATGCTTGAATATTAGTTATAAAATAATTTAAATAATGATTATATCACAAAATAATTCAACAAAGATTCCATATAAATTTTCAGATTATTCATAAAAATTTCGATTCAACTTCAATGACTTATCTGTCCAAAATAAGATTGTTTACATTTACTGCTATCTTAGCTCAGTTCCGATTCTCGCCATCTTAGCGCTGATATCGTCATGGAATATGCCAATAAGGCCATCACCTCAAAATTTTGCATGATCATTCACTTCGTAAATTTACATCCTCAAACATGATTTAATTTAAATCGCAATTTATTTCATGGCAATATTAGAATTTGTTTAATAACGATAATGTTTTTTTATGGTTGTATCAACGCAACTATAACAAATTTTTGCATAATGCTTTGAATTAGCATTGAACATTTTACTGCAAAATTTCATTTCAATAGAATCGACAAACTCGGAATTATTAGAAAAAGTTCAGAAAAACAGATTTATATTTTGAGGTTTTTTCATTGATTTTAAATAGAAAATACTCAGATTGAATTAAAGTGTGTTCTATTTTCAAGTAGAAGTTGCTCGCTAAAACAAGATGAGTAATGTTTCGGTAGATAAAACTACAGAGGAACCTCGATACAACGAATTTCTGCTTATCCCCTTTCGATTTGTTATATCGAGGTTCCAATGTATATCATTTCGCCAAAATATCTGTAATTTTCTAATTTTGAGACAAAAATGATCTCAAACGATACAGCATGTTTTATTACTATGGTAATCAACGACTACTGAATAGTAACGGCTGAAATATTTATTTTTGAGCGCTATATCGTTTCGCTCAAATGTCGGTAATTTTCAAAAACCTCAAACGATTTTCGGGTCACCCACAGAAAATGAATCTGTGGCCATATTAAATTTTGTCCATTGGGCCCGTCCGTACTACGATAATTCGAAAGGACTGTCTTAGAGACTTTCTGAGTTATTTTCAGAGTAGGTCCGGTTCCTGAATGCCGCGGTTCGAAAGCCAGCACCACATAAAATTTTTGTTCCTCAATATCTCTGCCAGAACAACGATGGAAATTAAACTTTGCGGCCACATGCAAGATTTTCATATCTCATACGAATTGTCGTGGCCACAGTTCAAACCTTAGAAAATCCAATCGAAATATTGAAGGGAAGAATCCTTATATTTCCGCAATAAAATATTCAATCCGGATGAAATTTATTTCGTGGGTGCAGATTCTTATACTAAATGCCCATTTATAATTTAATGAGCAGATCCATAGAAACTAGTTGTTTTTCAGAATATATATATTTTTCCAGAAAATGTCAATTCGATCGATCTGAAATTTTGAAGTTATACGTACAAGAATCATTTGAAGTCAGCCATAGTCTATCGTGATATCGAGTGAAAATATTAAAAATCTTTCTATTGAAATAAAATCAAGTTTGGAGGGTATATTGGCCAGAAAATGATGATGCAATGGATTGTGAAATTTAAACTATGGAATTTTGATATCTTCATTTATCGATTTTTTGAACGCTCGATCGTTCTACTTAAACGAGTGTTAAATCGTTTTGCCCAAATGTAGTTTTCGAATTTTGAGCCGAAAATGGTCTCAAACGATAGGGTTCGTCTACCTGTTGACGAATTCGTCGTCTGATTCAATTCTGTTTGTGGGGCCGTCCGTCCGTCCGTTAGCACAATAACTCTCGAAGGGATTGTCCTAGAGAATTTGAAATTTCAGGATGAGTTCGTGTCCCAAATGCCTCAGTTGAGTTCTTTAACCAGCCAAATCGTACAGGCTGTTCCATAAAATTTTGCCATTCTAAATTTTTGTTCCTCAATATCTCGAAAAAAACAAAACCAATCGAAATAAATATTACGGTCAAAAGCAAGCCTTATGGAAAATTTTGTGGCCTTGGTGTGAACAGAATCATATAAAATACAATTGGAATATTGAAAGAAGAACCTTCATATTTCCATGAACAGATATCCGATTTTTTCTGTGAATGAAGATCCATGTTCCTACAAAATTTCGTAACCATATTATTAAAAGAACCATGAAAAATTCAATTAGAATATTGAAAGGAGAATCTTTATATTTCCATATCAACATAGTCGATTGAAGTGAAATTTCTTCTGTGAATAAAGATTGATATACAGAATCTTATGCAAAATTTGTGACCATAGTGTTAACGGACCATAGAAAATTTAATTGGAATATTGAAAGAAGAATCTTTATATCTCCATACCAGAATATCCGATTCGAGTGAAATTTATTTTGACAATGAAAACTAATATACTGAATGTTAATTTGAAATTTCGGGAGAATCGCATCATCAGAGCCATAGAATTACATTTCTCTAATCAATATTTTCTTCATGTTTAATTTACTGAATAATTTTCAGAATATAATTTAGATTGTGATGAGGTTCTGCATTTATATATTTGGTATCAATCTCAATTCCCATAAAAAAATTTGAGGTAAAAGTCCTATTGCTCCACCAATAAACGAGCGCTGAAAAGCACCTAATCAGTGCTTTTCTTGAATTTTTTCTATTTTCTTCAACAACTTATACATAATGCAACCGCCAATGCGGCAACTGACGCAAATTTTGGTAATTATAAAATCTTAAACAATAACTTATTCAAGTAAAATTCATTCCAACAAAAAATTAACGCTGCCTCCCCTACGAGTAGTGAAATTTTCGGTTTTTCCACAAGAGAGAACCGTAATGACTTTCTCTCGATTGTGTCAGTTCTCCTCTCTGCTCTCTTACAATCCGACTCTGCTGGTCTGATCTGCTGAATTCTTTTCAGCTCCGTGTGGCAATATTGGGAGCTGGCTGACGGTTATTAAAAATAACACTCACTCCACTGTTTTCTTTTTTTCAGTGGCAATGAAAACAATTCTAATCCAGCGACAATTGAATATTTCCAGAGATGAAAATGTTAAGAATTTCCCACGAGTCCAAGCTGCACCATTTCATTGGACTTACCATATTCGAATTATTTTTCCATTTTTATAACCGAGAACGTTTTCTTTATGAACTTACTAATTATATGAAAATAGACCGTGTGGGAGAGTTTCAGATTGCATTCTGTGAAGGGGTTTGCAATGTTGCTTAGGTGATTGTTTCATTGCCTACGGCCGAACGTTAATATGATAATTTTCGAAAGGAACAACTTCAACTTCAAATTTTAGAAGTTGTTTTAAGATTTGAACAGAAAGGTTGAATTCATGAATGAATAGAGTTAAACCAAAGGCTCCAAGAATATTCAAATTTGAGTAAAAAAGTCGAAAAGTTGAAGAAAATTCAGTTGAAGAAAATTCAATATTGTCATATAATAATAATAATTTATTGGTCCCTTCAGACAAATAAATGTAGTCAGATAAAAAACAAAATGTTACAAAATTTAACCATTCACAATTTTATCAATTAGGAATTCATTCACCGTATAATAACATTTACTGAGTTATAATCGTTTTAAACTTTTTTTGAATTTACCAAAATCAAGAGATTGACAATGATGAGGCAGATGATTGAAAAGCTAAATGCACTGATACAAAGGAGACATCTCAAATTTAGTAGTTTTATGTTTGGGTACATGTAATGTCATATCACACCTTTTATTATAGTCATGAAAGCTTGACAACCTAACAATATCTTCTCCTTCTCTTTCACATACAGAAGACACTTCAGAATGAGAATAGATGACAGAGTAAGATATTATTTTCTACAAATATAGGTCTGCAAGACGAACGTGAAGGTATGTTGAACATCATTCGTATTATGCATTTTTGTACTATGAAAACCCTTCCAACATCCGAAGAGTTTCCCCATAATAAAATATTATAAGCACAAATCCTCGACATGTAAATACCATTTCAATTTGTCTTCAAGGTGAATAACCAGCAGAAATTTGGTACCATTTTTAAATGTGAACGTCCTGTCGAGATGAAGAATCAATAATTCACGATCACTTTTACCGATTTTAAATTGAATACATTCGATTGTGCCAATATTAATCATTAGGTTATTCTGATGACATCAGTCCACAAAACTGCGTAGTGGTAGCTCACACAACGTTTGAAGCTCCTCAAATGTTGGTGCCGAAACTACCACCGAAGCATCATCAGCAAACAAGCTCATAAAAACGGATACCTGATGAAAAATTTCCGCGTGCCAGCAAATCTAAAAACATCTTTTTTAAATTAAGAGGCAGATCGTTGATAAAAAGTAAAAAAAAGGGAGGGACCCCAGGACGGATCCCTGTGGCACTACGAGACTCAAATAGTGGTCGTCAGATAGAGAGTTTTGAACTTTAACAAACATGGATCTGCCTTCGAGAAAACTTTGGAGCCAACTCAAAAAGCCCAAATTATAACATTTATCGATTATAAATTGAAAGGGTAGAATGTCGAAAGCTCGTGACAGATCAAAAAATGAAGCTGCCACATATAAACCACAGTCCATTCATAAACATAATCAACAAAATAAATTTCAGCTGTTTCGGTTGAATGACCAGATCTGACACCGGGTATCTAGTATATCAAACTTATCGAGAAACGTTATCACTCTATTGAACACAACTCTTTCGAACACTTTGGAGCATATGCTCTAAATAGAAATCGGTCTATAATTTGAAATACTATGTATATCGTTTTTTTTTAAATAGGAACCACTATGGCTTTTTTGGGAATACTAGGGAAAATTCATGAGCTCACAAATAGATTAATACAATGGCCAAAATGTTTACAGATGTTATGGCTAATCAACTTAAGAACTCTAGCAGAGATGGAATCAGACCCTGCACTCTAATTATTTTTTAGTAACTCAGTCACCAGAAGACAGGATTCGGTAACAGTTGAGAAGTAAGTGGCAAACATTTTCGATAACACATAGATATCGCTTTGTAAAACACCATCAACAAGGAGTTCAATAGATTCATTCCTCCTACCCTTACTACCAACCTAATACCAGTGAAATTATTCACCAGTTACCACACTGTTTTGTTTTTATTGTCCGATCTACCAATTAGTTCATTATGAAACTTCAGATCCGTGTTTTTAACTAATAGCCTAAAATCCGATTTGGCCTATTCGTTTGATTTTTAGGTGCTCTGACATTTAGCATTAGAATGTAACCATACCAAGGTGGCATTTGGGAACCGAACCCAAAATATCTCAAGTTTCTAGGACAATTCGTCCGAAAGTTATCGTTTGACCACTTACGTCATCAGGGAGTCGAACCATTTGGGACCATTTTCGGCTGAAAATTAAAAAATTACAGACATTTGGGCCAAACGATATAGCACTCATTTAAGTAGAACAGGCGCTCAAAAATGGTATCTTTTTCTCAACTTTACAATTATTCCTTTCACCAAAAACATTGTAGGGTGAATGTGTCTAAGAGTACGCATGTGCATAAAAGTACCTACGCACCACTGGTATTTCAATAGACTCCCACCTGTTCTTGATTTTGAAAAGCCTTTCTCAATCCGAATACTATAAAATGCTACTGACAAGATCGAAATCTGCAATTCTGAGCGTCTATTGAAAGAAAATGGGTTAGAAGTTTTCGTTGCCTTGCACTGTAATTCCCCCCGTTCATATATTTGTGTTTGTACAGATGAGAACTGGCGCTTTGGCCTTGTAAATATTAAATTATGTTACAGTATGTTTTACTTCTTTTCAATTCATATAAAAACGGTAGCAAAATATATTTTTTTCATATTTTAAGTCAAGAAAATCAAAATTCTTGTATGTGTATAAGAGTACTCAAAATTATCTGTATAAGAGTACGCAGTAAAATACTGGATTATGTATTCCCAGTGCAAACAATGGTTGTGTATGTCCCTTCTTTTACAATTGTGGAAAAAGTCTAGTGACATGAGAGTAATTTTTCTTTGAACTTGTCATTGTATATTTTGTAATAAAATTTCATTACATTCAAAGTAGATTTTGACTTCGATTGAAAAGGCATTCTCACTTATATTTGTTACTTAGGGAATTCTAAAACACTGTAAGAATATCAGTTTTAATAATATAATATAATATAAGAGCTAAACTTAGAAAGCATCTGAGAGCAGTGAATAATAACTCATTATGCACTAGTGATTAATGTGTATTATGTATAATGTAATAAGTAGATCATTAAATAGTCGTGGATGATTTATGTTATAGAGGAATTCAAATACTCCGACTGCGAAGGGTAGTATTTCCTTTTATCAGATTTTTTGCTAATACTTCGTTGGGTCAGATAAGATGAAGAAGTGTTTTATTGTATTCAAATATTAAGTTATGATAATATCTTCACTAAGTACTTATAAGATTTTATGTTTTCAAAAATAGTTCAATATATTATGGAAATGTTTTGGTTCGCTTTTAATCTTTTTTTATGAGAAAATTAGTGTTTTATAGAATTATGGAAATATGCGTACTCTTAAGCATAAGCATGCTTACCTACTCTCATGCACAGGCTTGCATAAGAGTACGCACTGGAAGAGGTCCAGAAAAAGTGGAATAATTTATTTCTATATGCCTTTCAGATGTTAGATGCCGTCGAAACACAATCTTTAATGTTCACTAAAGACGAAAAAATATAAAAAAAACAGCCCTTGTATTGAAAATCGAAAAGATATTGAACCTTAATCTATAAGTGCGTACTCTTACACATTCACCTATAGATACTGATCCAATACAATACTTTAAAACAAACGGAAGCGCAGCAGTACATTGCCCACTTTAAAATATAAATTAAAGCTGGAAAAGTTCCTACAAATCTTTAGAAACGTTACGCTGAACTCTGCGGCATGTAAAAATGCACGAAAGAACCGACACCGCTATTATATGCGATAATTAATCATAATGATATATTAAATAAACATTACATAGTTGGGTTTCGGCTAATGCCATCCACAAACAAGGCGTAGGAGCATGTTGACTTTTTATCTCTGCTGTTTATGCACATGCGACTGACTGATAACGAAGGGGAATAGTTGAATTCGACAATTATTCCCCAGAACCGGGACTAATCGGGATGAATTTGCGCGAGTTTCGATTCTGATTTTCTCGGCCTGAATGTTAAATATGACGCTGTACAAATTGCGTTATCGCTCGGTGTAATGCCAATTAAAACGCTTTGTTGTTATATTTCTGTGATCGATTCATGCGGATTATCTCTTTGAACATGGAACCCCTGGGGTATTCGATTTTCCGATTTCTTGTGTTCTTTCCGTATCTTTCATCTTCAACTCAATATGTTACATCAACTCTCCTATGAATTTATTTATTTATATATTCATTTCTATTTATTTACCACTAAGACTCTTATAAGACTCACAATTTAAGTATCAGGCACAGTCGAATCCATACTAATATTATAATGCGAAAGTAACTCTATCTGTCTGTCTGTTACTCTTTCACGCCTAAACGGCTGAACGGATTTTGATGAAATTGGTATGGTGATAGATGATAACCTAAAAATGGTCAGCGAGTTAGTGATTTGTAGTCGTTTTTGTTGGGACTTTTGCTCTTTCACGTCTAAACGGCTGAACAGATTTTGATGAATAGTCCAGTCAAATAATACAAAATTTGGCCCAAATCTCGTAATTCGAGATACCCAGCTGAAAATTTGTCAATACGTTTATATTGACTCCCTAAATGTTGTATCAAAACCTACATATGGTAGGGTGTGAGCAACTATTGAATTTTGAGGTCAATGGTCACAAAAATTTTTTGCGCTTTTTTTGGAAATATCTCATTTCCTATGGGTTTTTTCCTATTTTTAGTTATTATCAATATTGTAGAATACAAAATTTCGATAAGGTTGACCGTTTTCGAGATAGAGGGCGCGCAGAAGGCGCGGCACAGCATCACTTCAGTTAACCGGGGCCTCCGGTCGGAACGCGCGCAATATACAGTCGATGAACTATAGATAAATCAATTATTATGAATATTGTCAGTTTTATTGACTATTATATACACATTATCATTTTCTTTATGCATTGAATCTATATATACAGGGTTGTTTCATCATAAACTGGACAAACATATATTTTCGTGTAGAGGACATCGGGAGAATCATTTTTGCCTTATACAATATATTCGTTTTCGAAACATAATGAGTGTGGTCAGTTATGTATAACACTAACACTTAGTGTGACGGTTTTTAGTCAAATCTCAGTATCTCTAAGACCTGCAATGTTCCAAATTTTTTTTTGCGGTTGTCAAATTGACTTTTGTTTTCTGAATGAACACAATTTTCTAAGAATTTCTGTGAAAAAATCTAACACAAATTTTTTTTACATGTCTACAGTGATGAAAAAATTTCACCCGAAATGGATGAAATTTTGTACAATTGTACTTCTTGAATTATCAATCACGAATATGCAAACAGAATTGTAAAATATCGAACGGTTTTGTTACTACAGTCATTCGAATGTTTCGTCCACACCTCTGAAATAATGATATGGCCACATAATTTCGCACGAGGCTTATTATGAGCATCTTGCATGTTTCCTTGGAATTTAATTTCAATTGGTTTCGTTTGGTCTGAGATATCGAGAACAAGAATATCGAATTTGAAGATCTCAAGTCTCTAGGATAATCCCTTCCAAAATTATCGGGCTCACAGCCGGCCGGACAGCAAAATCAAAAATCGCTCGAGACCATTTTCGGCTCAAAATTCAAAAATTGTGCAAAAACGATATAGCACTCGTTTAAGTAAAACGAGCACTCAAAAACTTCACTTCAATTATGATCGACTACCAAGTATTAGCAGCTGAAACAGTTCAATATCTATTTTGCATATTTTTTTTCAAACCCACTTTTAACATGTTCAGCTACAAAACGTTAGCTGATGGGGATGGCTGTTCGGGAGAAAAGTTAATGGAGTCAATCCGGTGATAGGGCTATAGGAACAAATCGAATTCGTTCAAGATCGCGGTGATATATTATCACTCAAATTTTTCCCCATCCAACGAACTCACACTGGGCGATTGATCCAATCCGAATCAGCATTTATCAATCCTATCAGCTGAATGGATAACATTTCCATTCCATCCGTCCCCAACAATCACGTTTAAGAGATCTCGAATATTCCTGTATCACTTTGCCGCTTAGACTTCCTGCAGGTTTTTGATTCTGATAAAAATCATCACCTCGAGATGTAACATTCCACTAGATTTATTCCTATTTATAATATGGACATCAATGAATAATGAGAATTCTAGTCAGACAATCTGTACTTACAGAAAATTCACTAGGGAATCATGATCAATCGAAAAATTCGACATTGCTTTTACGTGCGAAATTTCATAAATATTGTCCTGTTTGTTCAAAAGTTATTTGCTTGCTTTCATACTTGATTGAAACCCTGTAAATTGTAAGACATATGAATTTCATTAGTTATAAAACATAAATCAATTCAAATTGATACAAGTTATTCATGCATCATGAAGAAAGAAAGAAAGTTAGACAATCTGTACTTACAGGAAATTTATTAGGGAACCATAATAAATGCCCGTTCATTGGTGGTGCAATGAGGCTATTACCTCGAAATTTTGTATAGGACTTGAGATTAATACTGAATATACCGGGTGGCCCACCACTGACGCGATGCTCATTTTTAGGGTGTAAATGATGATATTTTGGAAATCTTTTTTTGTGGTGAGTGCAGAGTAGTGCTGAGAACTGAAGAAAAGTGCTCCAGATTCTCTAGCACTAAGCCCTTATATTTTGAGGAATGCTCGCGATTACTAAGCACTTTTGGAAAGTAATTCGTTTACACGAGCACCGAGTACTGAGCACTTCTCGAAATAACAGTTTTTTCCATTCAAATGTCTCTCAGTTTGAAATTTTGATTTTGATGTCTTGCTTTTCCTTTCTAGTGTTATCGTGTTTTGAACTGGGCATAATTGAAATTGACAATATGTCCAACATTGTCGTTTAATAGTTATTTAAGCAACATTGAAGAGCGGCTAATGGTCAAGATATTTTAACGCATGCGCGAAGCGAGCTAGATTAATAACCGAGTTGATAACAAGATTTTTCCGCCGCCCTCAATATGAATTTTGTATAAATTATTGATTGAAATACATCCTCATTTGGCACCAGACATATATTAGACATAATATAAACTTCTTTTTTCCAGTAGAGTTTTGAAATTACTTTATTGCTTCTGAAAGCTTTGTGTTCAGTTGCCCATGGAAAAAGCACATTAAAATAGCATCAATTGAACATTAAAATGAGCCATATATAATCAATTTCACTGAAATCACCTTTTCAGATCGACGGAAAAATTATTCTCGATTTAAAATTCCGAAATTAAAGACAGGTAACCATGACGACATACCGAAAAAAAGTTATAGAGAAACAGTGACGTCTTGTCAAAAACCAGATAACAATGTTTCTTATGATTTTTTGAGCTCTATATGGCATTCATTCAGTTAACAAACTTCAACTAAAATATCCCCCAATAAATTACTAGAAATCATGATGAAAGATTCCTGAATCGAATGATGAAAAAAATTTCGCCATAACATCAAGACAATTCGTTTTCCGTGTCAAAATAATGAGAACATAAAAGCTAGTTCCAGAATGTCCAAAACGTACAGCGAGATCGTTTTTTTAACACCAGAGTTGTATTGCAAGAAAAAATCAAAAAATTATGTGTCTATAGAAGTGCAGCAAAAAAAATCAATATTTTAGTTCTTTGTCTATTCTAATCAAGCAAAAGTCTGTCATTTCCATGTTCCAACAAGTCCATGAACATGAAGGGCTTAGTGCTTGTTAATTCCTGAAAGGGCTTGCGAGCACTGCGATGCTCAGGAGCACTTTTCCGAAATACTAAGCACTAAGCCCTTTCAAAAAATTCGCTGAGCACCAAGCACTAAGCACTGGTTCAATCAAGTGCTCGCGAGCACAGTGCTTACCTTCGAGTGCTTTCAGCAGCACTAAGCACAAGGCTTCGGCACAGCTCTGGGTGAGTGTAGGGTAATCAAAAGCACAATTTAGTATTATTTTCATATATACAGTGTGTTCCAATACAAAGTTACAGACCAAAGTTTTTTGAATGTGACACCCTACATATGACCTCCAAAAAGGAAAGGCAAGCTCAAATCCATAACAGACAAGTTTTTTGAGTAGACATTTTAGCTAGTCCCATAAGGAGAAAAAAATTGAGCTCTGGAATGTACAAAGTGATCATAAGTAATACCCAAACATCTTCTACGAATAATAGTCAAAAACTTTCTTATTTCAAATGGCACGCCCGGTATTTCTTCATACCGTTGAACGAAAAATTAATTTCGAAACCTTTTTCATAAGGATTTCCTATAACTAAACCAGAAAGTTTCCCCGCAATTCGCGATTTTTTTTTTAAACTAGTAAACCAACAATTTTAGGTAGTGATAATCATTAATTTACTATGATGATTGATGAGTGAATTGACAGTTGCAGAATGAATCTTAGAGAAATTGATCGAATACCTGTTCAATGTATAGTGAATTGAAAATCGAGAATTGCTGAGATACTATTGGATTTAGGTATACGGAAAAAAGTTTCGAAATTATTTTTGCGTTCAACGAAATGAAGAAATACCGGGGGCGCCATTCGAAATATAACAGATTTTGACCATTATTCTTAGTAGTTGTTTGAGAATTAATTAAAATCACTCTGAACATTCCAGAGTTAATTTTTTCTTTTTATGGGACTAGCTAATATGCCCACTCAAAAAATATTGTCTGTATCGCTTGCATAATTGGTTCCTTCATAAATAACTATTCAAAATGACTCCATAATTTGAATTTTTTTTGCGATTTTCTGTAAATGGTGCATCAAATGTACAGATGATCCGAAGAAACTCATTATAATTTGAGCTTGGCATACCTTTTTTTTATATACAGGGTGTCCCGTTATTAGACTGACAAACTTCTAGTGGACATTATTAATCGTATTTTAAACAGATTCGACCCAAATCATATAATGCAAAATTGATTCGTTAAGGAGCTAGTGCCCTTTAAAAATGACGTCCTGTCCACGCATATTCGCAAAACGGAGTCACATGAAGTCCTGAAAGTTTACACATTGGCTAACATAAAAACTACGCATCGATTAGATTGAGTGCATTTCTTTCATGTCAAGCACAATCGTATCATTTGGGGGGGGGGGAGGCGGAGGGTATTTTTGGTTGAAACTTTTTTAACTTTTATTATTTCGCGAGATTTACATCATATTCATAAAATCTGATGTTTTTTCCTGAAAAAAGATACTTTTGTATAATAACGCCCAGATGCACCACTACTGAAAAAATAGATTTGAAATTTTCTCTCTTTTGACTAAGTATGTAGGTCAAGGGCGTAGCCAGGAATTAATTTCGGGGGGGTTTTGACATTTTGGTAATTGACTTTGTAGGTGCCGGGAATTGTGAGGGTCGCTTTCTGTAGCGAATATTAAATAAATAAAATAACTCTGAAACATTTCGGGGGGGTTTGAACCCCCAAAAACCCCCCCCCTGGCTACGCCCTTGATGTAGGTACTCAATGTTACTTTCGTTTTGAATTTATTTTCACTTGGTAGGGTTGATATAAATCAAATCTATCAGACAAAGACCATCTTCTCTCGCCAAAAATTTCGATATCAATTATTTGCATTCATTTTTGAGAATATTATGTTGCAAAAAGTGTGGACAGGACGTCATCTTCAAAGGCCACTTACTCCTTAACGAAGCAATTTTGAATTATATGATTTGGGTCGAATCTGTTTAAAATACGATTTATGATGTCCACTAGAAGTTTGTCGGTCTAATTACGAGACACCCTGTAGAGGGTGTCACTTTTGAAAAAGCGTAACTGTGGTCTGTAACTTTATATTGGAACAGCCTGTATATATGGAAATAATATCAAATTGTGCTTTTGATTACTCTACACATAAAAAAAAAATTTTCCAATATCATCATTTACACCCTCCAAACGACCATCCCGTTTTGGTGGTGGGCCACCCGGTATAAATGCAATATCTCAGCACGTTCGGATTAATATTCTGGAAATTATTCAAAAACTGAAATATGTCAAACTTGACGATTAATGAATTGAATTCTATGGTTTTGATGATGTGATTCTTTTGAAATCCTGCATGAACATTCAATTCAATATCAATCTTCATTCAGAAAATAGATTTCACTCGAATCGGATATCTTGTTATGGAAATATTAAGATTCTTCTTTCCAATATTTCAATTTAATTTTTCATGGTTCTGTTAACAGTATGGCTACGAAATTTCGCACGAGGCCTATTTTGTGCATTTTGAATGTTGTCGCGAAATTCCATTTCGATGGGTTTTCTTTTGTCTGAGATGTTGAATAACAAAAATTCTGAATGACCATTTTTCATGGAAGACACTGTACGATTTGGCTAGTTAACGCACTTAACCGAACTCACCCTGAAAATCTCAAGTCTCTAGGACAATCCCTTCGAAAGTAATCGTGCGTATTGCTGGACGGACGGCCCCACGAACGGAATTCAATTTGATCACGTATTCGTCATCAGGGAGTCGACCCTATTGTTCAAGACCAGGTTCGGCTCAATATCCTAAAATTACAGACATTTGGACAAAACGATAGAGCACTCGTTTAAGTAGACCGAGCGCTCAAAAAGCAACCCCCGTATGTGTCCAAGATATTATAACACCCTCTTGTGTGTACCTAATAGCCCCCTTCAAAACAGGAAATTCCACTGACTAGCAACAGCATATTTCACTTACTCCATAACGTGATGTTAGTGGTGTATTTTTCTGGTTTGCTTGAAAACACAATTTTTCATGTTCAATTGTACGAAAACCGGGATTCGTTGAGTTATTTTCCCATAACGCGGAATAGAAAAGTCTAATCCGATATTACCCGGTAATAAAAAGAACGAATTAAGTCTACAATTCACGATTTTTTTCGGCATCCAGTAAAGAATATAATATAGGATAGTCGTAAACGACAAATCTCTATATGCCCTGCCGGTTCAGAAACGCTAAAGGGTATTAATGTTACTTCGATAGTCTTCGAGCAAGCCGTCTTCACAGAAAAATAGTTCGAAATCAATGTGTTCGAGGACGCTGTTCAATTTCGCAGGGAATTTTCATCTTAACAATGCCATCATATCTTGAATCCTGCCCGGTCGTCTTCGGTTCCATAGTTTTTCTTCCGTAACTCCCTCATCTATCCTATTGGAGTTTTTAGAATAATGTTGTTTCAATATCTTACGAGTTTAAATGTGTCCCAATCCCAAATTACAAAATTTGTCTATGGAACTCTCATTTTTGTGTTTTAATAGTTGTTTAATTAACTAGGTTATTGAAGACAGCGTTTAATGGCCAAGATATTTCTACGCGTGAGCAGAGCAAACGCGTTGATAGTTCGAGACCATTAGTCGCTCGATTACTAAACGAGTTGATTAAAAGATTTTTTCGACGATCTCAACATGAATTGTGTATAAATTCTTGATTAAAATACATTCTCATTTTGCACAAGACATACATTTGACATAATGGAATTTCTCTGTTTCTATGTTCCAGTTTTGACATTTCTCGAAGTGCTTCTGAATACTTTGTGTATGGTGGCCAAGAGGATTGCACATTAAAATATATCATAAATTGAGCATTAAAATGGGTCATAATGAACAATTTCGTACACATTAAAATCTCATTTTGAGATTGGCGGACGAATGAATTAAGGTTTTAATCATTTCTCTGTGATAAAAATACAAAGACATCCATGAGTTTCGATATAAATACCAGGGGCGTCAAAAACTTCGTCCACTCGAAGCTCAGCTCGAGACAGCTTCCGGAGCTTTCTATTTCAGGAAGGTCCAATCACCAGGAATTTTTTTGCCTAAGTCAGTCCTGAAGTATTTGTCCATAGGGTTATTCTGTTATTTAACTCCTATTGCTGGACCGCTGACTTGTGTTGATCTCTTCCAACCCCAAAGAATGACTTAGGCCCAGCAGGTGTTAACCTTGAAGCCCTTTTTGCAAGTTCATAGGCTCTTCTGTTTCCTTCAAAATGCCTTAACAACCTTAGTAGTGTAACTTCATTACCTCTCGATAATTGCTCTATGGTTTGACGGCACTCCCAGGTCAGCAGAGACCCCTGGCAGAATGATTCCAGCCGTCTTCACAAAAAATAATTCGAATTATTGTGTTCAAGGACGCTGTTCAACTTCGAAGGGAATATTCATTTTAACAATTATGATCTTGAATCCTGCCTGGTCGTCTCCATAGTTTCTCTTTCCTTACCCTCTCATCTATCTACTAGTTTTCAGTATAATGGTAGTAAGGGTTGCAACTTCTCTGATTTTTATTTTACTCAACAAGAGTGGAGCGATAATTGGATTTATTTCAGGTAAATTTTTGAATAACGTATATTGAAAATATTTTTAGAAATGTATGTACTTGGGAAAAGTGGTCTATTATGATAATGCTTGTTCTTCCACAGTAACAATATATCAAAAACATTTTAACTTGTGGTAATTATTTATTCATTCGAGGTCATTATTACTTTTTTAAGTGAACTTATTTTATATATGTGTACAAGCGGCGTGGCGTGTCAGTGCCACTGCGATTAAATAAAAATCTGTCAATTGACAGATTTGATCTGTCAATTTCCACGTTTCAATATGTCAATTGATCTTTTTAATCTGCCAATTAACGATTTTATCTGGCAATTCGACAGGTTCTCTATTTGGATTGCTGTTCTGGACGTCAAGAACAAACTGGTAGACGTATAATACTATGGGGTTTGCGAAATTATTGAAAAGTTGGATGCACTAATTTCAAAACTATGTTCAAAATTCAGTGCATTTTAGGGCTTCATCAACCTTCACATTGACAATCCAAGTTTTTGGTGCTAACCTCACGCTCAGCACTAACATTTTTGATTTGCTATGAAATGAATATGGCAATATTTAGTGCCTACTTAGTGCCTTTAGAACCAATAGAAAAAACGAACCATTTTCATAATGTCAGAGATATTTACTTTCGTGAATCAAAACCTAACATATTCGTGAAAATATGTAGTTTCAAGTTTTCATTTTCCAATTTTAATCGAATATAAAAGCATAGGTAATCCAAATTTAAGTTTTAGAAGAAGATTTGTCATTCTCGTAGGTAGAAGAGAGAGAAAAGATTGCGGTCAATTAAACATGAATATAGTTGAATTGCCAGATTGAATCTGTCAATTGACTCATTAGAAAGATTCAATTGACTGATTAGAAAGTGTCAATTGACAAATCAGAAGTATGAACTCTGAATAATTCTGTGAAATGATAGATTGAAAGTGTAAATTGACAGGTTTTTGTTTCATCGCATTGGCACTTATACGCCGTCTAAAGAAAAGTTTTCTTCAATTCTTTTTTATCGAAAAAGTCTCAACACTAACTTTTTTTGCTATTAGTAGAACCACATTATTACAAGTTACATATGCAGGTGACATGGTTCGATCTCTTAGGGTCACTCTCAAACAATAAAAGATTGCCTGAAAAAACTTAAATATTCAAAATGAAAGATTTTGAAAGAAGAAATATTTTCATAAATTATTGATCATGTCAATTGGAGATTTTTTTTTAAATGGAGATTTAGATGAAAAAAGATAAATTGATTATTAAAGCTAACAAAGAATAATTATAAACCTTTTTCAGCTAAAATTTCATTCATAAGAAAACCTTGACATAATTCATGAATATCTTGCCTCTTTTAATATCTTCATTTCGAATATTTGAGGCCTTTCAAGAAATCTACTGAAATTTATTCATCAAACTAACCCTAAGAGGTCGAAATATGTCAGCTGAATAGATTGTAATAATGTGGTTCCAATAAAAACAATTGAGGATTCAAGAAATTTCAGTATGAATATATTCAACTTGACAATGGGTAATTACTAGATTATTTCTTCAATTTGTTTATTTACGTCTGACTTTATTCGCCTCCTGCCGTACATCTAGTTACGACACGGCGTATTTCATCCTTAATCAGATTTATTTCATGAGATTCATTAGCGCCCGTCGTCATCTTCGATCCATCCTCGATATGGTTTCATGTGATCGCGTACAGGGCACAGCAGCAGCCCGCGAGTGCATGTAATTAACTAGATCCGGTCTGACAATCGAATCAATTCAAATTGGCGAAGGCCCGGATTTTTCAACCGATTGAATCTGGAATTGAATACTTTTCCAATTCGGAGTTTTAGAGCCCTAAAATGTAGGGATAACCTCGACTAGTTTCGCTATGATGAATGGCGTTCGAAAACTTTCTCGAGAAGTGTGGAGTGAAATGAGGGGTAGAACGTCGATTTCCCATTTCGTTTGGGTCCTGGTCAGTCTTCTATTCAGGTGTTTGAGGTGCGTATGCTCTTGTCAAAAATAGATACATTTCCACTCCAGTCTGAACAAGTTAAGTGGTTTTCGACTCGGCACCGTTTGCTCGGCCTCCAGGTAGACCAGTGCCCACCCGTTTTCGGACGAATTCGAATGCGAATCAGACACTTAATTTTTAATACGATGTGTGAGCGCAACAGGCTTTCCTCCAAAAAATCGAAAAACATCGTGGTTGATCTGAAATTTTTGATGATGGCACATTTATTGAAATATTATTTTAGCTATTTCCATCGGTTTTCTTTCTGTATTCAACGTTTCGGCCAGCATTTGCCAGCCGTCGCGTCGTCTGAAAAACATTTGAAGACTTTCATTTTCAGAAAAGCAATTTTCGCCTCTCTTTGAAAATGCTTGTCATTTTTGACAGTCCCCAGAAATTATCATCGATTGCTTTGATCCTTTCCGATTTATTATTGCACAGTAAAAATTTGAATTTCAAACTCAAGAAAAATATCTTTCATCAAGTTAATTCCTGTCTCCTATATTCATAAAGAGACATTTTCATAAACTGAAATATGTATTCTCTCAATATGAAATTCGACTCTTTTCTCAATAGAAAAGAATATAACCTTCGAATGATGCTACTCAAAATCTCCTAACAACAACTCATGAGTGTATTGATAGGAACTTCTCAAGCTCTTCAGCCAAAAATTTCAATTATGATTATTTGAAATGATCTGAATAGGTACCCACCTGAAGAAAGTCATGATTTCGAAAAGAGTCTTTCATATGTTTGAAAAGATTCAACAAGTACTTAGAACAAAAGTGTGGCGATTTCTAGTAAAATTAAGTATATATAGAGCTTATTTGAAGAGAACTGAAAACTCAATACAAGATGCTAGCGATGCATTCGTTTCAAAACTTGTACACCACTCATTTTAAAGTTTAACTCAAATCGAGAAATATCAATGGTTTTCGTGGACCCGTTGACAATTCCTGACGAGATAAAACATTTATAGTTCCACTAGAAATCAGTTCACTTCACCCCATAAACAAGAGGTACTTGTTCAACATCACACAATTTTCTTAATTAATAGATTCATCAGTTTAAGTACTTTATATGAGAATTTCGACAAATTCAATTCAGATCCATCAATTCCTTTGGTGTGATATTTTAAATATTTCTACTGAAAAAAAGACTAAAAGTTTCGTTTTAAGACTTGCTTGTTCAAATGAATACTATTGAGTTCTTGCAGTTTCAACCTGACTCCTGCTCATCAATCTTTGGTCTAACGAAATAATTAAAAAACGTTGAAGGATCATGATTAACAGACATCGATAGAAATGAAAGAGAATGTTATAAATAGCATATTTTCTGAGTTACATATGGAATATTGAATTGGATAATATTAAGCATTCAACGATTCTTCATTTTTCAAATGTCATCACGGTTGACAAACATTATTAAGAAAGTATAAAAAATATCGAGTACTTTGAAAAGCTCTTATAATAATTATAATATATAACTATAAACAGAAAAATTGATAATTTGATAAAACTTCGCAACAGTATACTACATATGAAAATGAAAAATAAAATCCTAATACACAAAAATAATCATAATTTGAATTATTAAACAACTCAAAGGCTAATTTAACTTTCTGAAGAAATCAGTATAGAGGTACTTTGAGAGTTTGAATAAGTTGGAAAAGTTTCCGATCTGTGATCCAATGATGAAATCCTCTCGAAAATTTGGGATTTGCATTCAGTATATCAATCTTCATACACAAAATGAATTTCACGCGAATCGGATATCTTGTTATGGAAATATGGTGATTCTTCTCTTCAATATCCCAATTGAATTTTCTATAGTTCTGTTAACACTATGGGACAAAATTTTGCATGAGGATCATTACGAGCATTTTCTCTGTGGCCACAAAATTTTATTTCGATTGGTTTCTTTTTATCTGAGATATTGAGGAACAAAAGTTTTGAATGGCCGTATTTTATGGAATACCATGTACGATTTGGCTGGTTAACAAACCTAACCGATGCATTTGAGAACAGAACCCACCCTGAAAAAGTCTCTAGGACAATCCCTTCGAAAATAGTCGTGCTGACGGCCGTGCGGACGACCTCACGGAAATAATTGAAATTGACCACGAATTCGTTATCAGGGAATCGAACCCTATCGTTTGAGACCATTTTCGGCTTGAAATTAGAAAATTACAGATATTTGGGCAAAACGATATAGCACTCGTTTAAGTAGAACAAGCGCTCAAGAACGATGGAAACAATGCAAATAATATATCAATTAATGTTCTATGAAAAACAACTTATCGTCAACTTTTGAGTCGAATTACAACTTCAACTATAAGCACTTTCCCAATACGTGGTTAAACCAAACGAAAAATGCCCATGACATATCTATAATTTTTCGGGGTTAATGTAATAAATATGGTTTGGAAGGGGATGAGCTCACAGTAAATAACAAATATGTCAGAAATGAACTGAGGGGTGGCACTCGAAATATTCTACGTGTCTCAAGCAACGAACCCCGTGAAAAATATGAATTTCATGCAGAGTTTTCGAATAGCCCTGTATGAGTCGTGGGGGTGAAAGTGGTTTTTAGAGGTCAACGGATTTGCGATGGGGTGAAGGTAGTCGATAGGGGATTAACCTCGGATATTCTAACCCTGAAATGATCGGCAATGCAATTTCAATGCCAATTCTCGAAATGAAAGTACATCGAATATTCAACATCACATGGATTCAATACAGAAATGATGAAATTTTTAAAAGAAAAATTTATCTCATTATCCTGACACTTTTTCTACCTAAACGAGTGCTATATCGTTTTTCGGAAATGTCTGTAATTTTCGAATTTTGAGCCGAAAATAGTCTCAAACGATTGGTTTTGACTTAGTGATGACGAATCCTGTCCGTGGGGCTCTCTGGCCGTAAAAACGATAACTTCGAAGGTATTGTCTTAGAGACTCGAGATTTCAGGGTGAGTTCGGTTCTTAAATGCCACGGTTAAGTTCGTTAACCAGCGTACAGAGTGTTTCATAAAATATGGTCATTCAATATTTTATTGCTCAATATATTAAACAAAATGAAACCAATCAAAATTAAATGTTGCGGCCACATACAACATGCTCATAATGAGCCTCGTCCAGAATTTCGTGGCCATAGTTTTGACAAAAGCATGGACAATTCAATTTGAATTGCAAAGAATAATCTTTATATTTCCATAACAAGATATCCGATTCGAGTGAAATTTTGTGAATGAAGATTGATATTCATCAGAACCATAGAATTTATTTTGTCGATTCGATCAAGCTGAAACATTGCAGTAAAATGTTCAATGCCAATTCAAAGCTTTACGCAAAAGTTTGCGTGAATACAACCCCAGAATAGTCTATCGTAATATAAAAGAATTCGAGTACTAATGAAATACCTTTCGATTGAAATGAAATCGAGTTTGAGGATGTAAATTGGCGAAGTGAATGATCATGCAAATTTTGAAAAGGTATGTGAAATCAGAACCATAGAAGTTTGATATTTTTAGTTATCGACTTTTTACATAGGATTTCGTCTTTTCAATTCACAGAATTTCGACCGTGCTGAGATTATGCATTCATATACTTATCGTCAATCTTATGTCCTATACAAAATTTTGGGGTGATAGCTGTATTGCTACACTAACGAAAGAACGCTCAAAAGTCCTGCTCAGGGCTTTTTTCAATTTTTTTGTATTATTAACTCTCACATTCACTGATAAACAGGGTGATTTTCGAAAAATGCGATTCTAGGATACAGGGAGTCAGTGCCTGTGGAAATCAAATAACAACGATCCCAAAAGAAATTCTTGGCCGAAAAGATATGTATCGTATGTATATGTATCGAAGTACAGGAAAGTCAGATTTCACATTGTCTTGTATAGTCTGTTGGCACTGGAGGAACAGAAAATTGATTGTGGATCAAGAACCATTTGAAGATGTATAAATTTCTTCATATTACAGGCGAAAAAAGGGAATTTTCAATTTGGATAGCTGCTCAAAAAAAAGGAACTGATGATCTCTTAACTCGTTCAGACCAGAATGGATTTGTACTTTCCTATTTTTGACAAGATCATACGCACCTTAAACACCTTATAGACGTCTGAGCAGGAGCCAAAAAAATGAAAAATCGACGATCCCCTCATATAACTCCACACTTTTCGAAAAAATTTGGAACGAAAAATACCTCGTTCTAGAGATACTGATAAGTCAAAGCTGGTTTAACATACTTTGAATGAAGACCAAAGCATTTCATGGGATGTTTCCATAACATCAAAAGGAGAAAACTGAAACGTAGAAAAATGAAAAAGGCAGTTTTCATATCAATCACTGAAAACCATATCAGTTACCGTCTGTTGATCTCAAAAACATGTGCGTTCCAATAAATAAAATCCAACTTCAAACGGTCGAATGAATTGTTAAACAACTGAATAAAACAAAAAGATCAAAGTCATTAGTTATCGAAACCCAAATAGTTGATAGAGGTCTAACTTTATTAAAGGGTTTTGTAATATGAGATCCCTTAACGTTGGTCTGACATTTGAGCTATCGGAACAACTTATTTCCTGTCAACTTTATTGAGGCATTTCCTTTATTTTGACATTTGTGACAATTCATGTCTTTATATACGCATTGAAATATCCGGAAAATAGAATTTTTTGGCCAAAGGATGAATTTCTGGAAGTCTGCTAGTCCAAAAAAACTATTTTCGAAATTGTTGCTTACAATATGCAAACTTTCGATAATATCATATGGACTGTCAGCCGTTAGTTCTTTGCTATGGTAATGATCAACTGTGTTTTCCAAAATCATACTTCGAGTTCTAGTACGTATTTCCCGGGCTAGACCAGAAAACGCAAATTTCTCGAAGAAAAAGGGCGGTTGCCGATAAATAATTTTCTTATTGAATGAAAATGTCCATTACTCACGTCTTTCCACATTTCAGCATTCATAAATTCTATGTCAACATTTTCCCAATGATATCACTGCGCCCTCATTAGTGAATCTGAGACATTCATTTTCAATCTTGCTATTAATTTTTTTTTCACAAAATTTTCATAATATATGATATCCAATGCTCTTATGACTCTTCACTACTAACGAATTTCAAATTGATCAGTGCACCAAAAAAAAGAAAGTAGTACTTCACCAGAGTACATATCTGGTACCTGACATAAAATAACCCAAGAAAAGATGAGAGAACTGTCAAAATAAGCGATCTTTTATTGAAATACGGGCGTCTTTCATTCAAGTTAAGTAAGAAAGGCCTGTATTTCATTGAAGGCCACCTTAAAATGTTTCCGCATGAGTAGATGTCAAAATAAAGGAAACTTTATCTACGTGGGCCTTTATTTGCATTTTGATTACTCTCTACTGATGTTTGTTTTCTGAAAGTTATAAATCTAATCTGTTTTGTTCTGACGAAGGCTGGCTACTTCTATCTAAAACATTGAACAGAAGAAACAAAAGTGATTGAAATAGCTCAAATAATATTGAATTCTAAGAGTTGCCGCGTACTTTTATAGTGCAGTAATTTCTGTTTAATTATTATTTAAGTCAGAATGTTCAAATTCACATTTCGAGTTCTGAAGAAGTTATTGGAAAAAAATACGGAACCCATGCAGGAGGTACGGATGCATCGAACAAGAAAAAATACTCCTTATGAGGTTTTAAGTGCCCCTTTAAGTTGGGGCGAATATTTTTCTTTTAATAGAATTCATGGATATTGCCGAAGAATTGCAAACTTTCAAGAGTTCTCGAATAAAACTTGGCCTATTCTTTTTTCCCCAGACTTTGAGAGATTAATTACCTAATAAATTGATAAATTCGCTGGAGGAAGCTCTTTCTGAATTTGAGTCACCACGAGCTGCTGGATGTCTCTGTATTACGCCTGAAAAGTTCTTGCTTTGCCTGCACATTCACGTGTGATGATTCAATTCAAATATACCAGTACAAATAAAAGAATAGATTAGATGAAAAATTTGGTTTTATGGCATTCTGAAATTGGAATATCACCTAATACAGTGATTATATTGATGTAGTGTTCTCACAAGTAAAGCATACATTTTGATTATGATTTATTTCATACTTATTTATAGTTAATGCTCTCTTATGTTCTGTCTAAACGGACAGTTGTTCAAGTACTATTAACTTAATTAATACAAAGAAAAAAAACTTAGAAAAGCTGGAGTTTTTTTAGCTCTCGTTCATTGGTGCAACAATAAGACTATTTCTTCGAAATTCTATATGGGACGTGAGATTGATACCAAATACACTGCTCAACAATTGATAGGGATCACTTACTTGTTCTGAATTTATTTCTGAAATATTCGCTCCAAGATTATAAATTTAGTCAGATATCAGAGTATTTTCAGTTGATAATATAGTTCACTTGAGAAAAGAATGAAAAAATGGATAGTTGGAGAGAAAAAAAGACTTCATTAGGAACACTCAAAATTTTGTGTTTGAATAACATAAAAATTTTATGATGAAACCACAAGAAGGCTGAAGTTTCGATTAAGCTAGTACCTAGTTGGTCCCCCACGAGCTCGTCTCAAGCATTCTACCCTACGGAGGCATACTTTCGATCAAACGATTTATAAAATGTTGGGGAAAATTCGTCCAAATATCCCGTAAAGCGTTAGAAAGGTCCTCCAGGTTATTGATCGGTTGTTCTAAGGTTGACAATTGTCTAGACATCTCAGACCAAAATATTCGATGCAATTCATGTCTGGAGAGCGAGCTGGCCAGTCCATCCTATCAATAGCATGTGTTTCTAGCGCTTCATTAACCAGACGACTACGGTGTGGACGGGCATTATCGTCAATTAAAATGGAATTCTCGCCCACGGCAGCCGCAAACGGAACAATTATGGGTTCAATAATCATATCGTGATATCTCTGGCTGGTCATGGTGGTGTTCTGCAGAACAACCATTTCTGTGCGTTGGTTCAAACAAATGCCTCCCCATACACATATAGAACCTCAGCCAAAAGCTGTTGTGGGTACCATAAACTGTTCTCCATACCTTCGACCTCTTTCCCTCCAAGCAAGAATACGTCCATTGGAGTTGACCAAACGAAATCTAGACTTATCCGTAAATAAACATCGGCTCCAATCTTCAAGTATCCAATTGCGGTGCTCCTCAGCCCATTGCCGTCGATGAACCCGGTGTTCCCTATTCAAACGGGAATGTTGTACCCTCCTACGTGCTCTCAAACCACGAACATGTAGTCGTCCTCTTACAGTCTGGTTCGAAATTAGAACTCCTGTTGCAACTCTCAGTGATCTATTGAGCCGCGACGCCGGGTAAGTGGGATTTCTCTTAGCATTGAGGATCAAAAGACGATCTTGGGCAGCTGTTGTACTGCGCTGCCGACCTCCACCATGAACATAAGCTACTGAGTCGTCTTGGATGAACCTATTCCAAGCCCGACTCACGACACTTTGCGAAACATTCAACCGCCGGGACACTTCCCGCTGGGACAAACCTTCCTGTATCCACCGTATGATTTGGTCCAGTTGCACAGGAGCCAAACGTCTTCATGGCATGACTGATAAGCTGATATTGTTCTCATTTCGTCAATTATTGTCACCTTAAGTGTTTGAACGAGAGAAAAAAACAGTTTTAATAACAAATACCACATTGCTTTTCACTCCACCTGTAACAGCCTACAGATAATAATCGATTTTGTGAACAAGAGCCGATGAAGTGAAGAAGACTTCGATATAATCAACTCAAAACATCTTACTTTTTCCTTAAAGAACATATAATTTACAGATATTCACGAGATACTTGAAAAAAAAATACAAATGAAGAGAAGTTCATAAGTGATCCCTAGAAATTGTTGATCAGTGTATATGCAGAAAATTATTCATAAAATGAAATATGTAACGAATGAATAATTAAAAATTTTCCTTCTACGAATCTGATGGATGCGATCTTTTGCATGAACATTCAGTAAATCAGTCTTCATTCTCAAAATAAATTTCACTCGAATCGGATATGTTATGAAAATATGAATATTTTCATTTTCAATATTCCAATTGAATTTTTATGGTTCTCTAAACATTATAGCCTCAAAAGTACATGTAGAATATCACAAAATAAATTCCACCCGAATTGGGTAACTTTTCAATGAAATATGAAGTTTCATCTTGTTAATATTACAATTGAAATTTCTATGGTTCTGTGTACACTATGGCCACAAAATTTTGCATACGGCTTATTATGAGCAACTGGCATGTGGCCACAACATTTCATTCCGATTGGTTTTCATTTTGTCTGAGATATTGAGGAACATATTATTTTTTGGTCTATGGAAGACCTTGTACACTTTGGCTGGTTAACGAACTTAACCGAGGCATTTCGGAACCGAACTCAACTTGAATATCTCAAGTCTCTAGGACAATTCCTTCGTAAGTTACGAATATCATGCTAACAGAAGCGCTGACGGCCGGCCCCACGGACAGAATTGAATTTGACCACGAATTCGTCATCAGGGAGTCGAACCCTATCGTTTGGAATCATGTTTTGGCTCCGAAAATTACAGAGATTTGGGCAAAGGATAAGATAGCACTCGTCTAAGTGAAACGAGCACTCAAAATAACCCTAAATATCCCCTGAACTCAGATTTCATCGTAGTGGAGTTATATGGGAAAACATTTTTTTTTCTTTTTTTTTTCATCCCCACACCTATGGACTCAGGAATTATGCTATGTCTTCCAATATCAGTAAATTTGAGAGTTTTGCGCTGTACGGACGACACATTTCCCCCCAAGACATTTTCACAACGACCATGACCTTGCCAGGATTCGAACCCGGGACCACCGGCACCGGGGAAAACATTTGAGAACTTGTTATGGTTTATCATTTCGTGATTCATAAGTTGTGGAATACAACATCATAAATCCTCTCCATCCTCCATCTGGACGAGACTAGATTCTTCACCATAGCTCGTCCGCACGTTTCAAGTAATATCTCTCTAACTTGACGGATTGTCAACTGATATTGACAAAAACCCTGATGTGAAGTCTGAATCTTTTGCGCATACACAGGGTGTCCCGGTAAGAATGCGACAAAAGGCAATCGTGAATCAAGTACATCAGGGAGAACTCTCATCAAGAGGTTTCAATCGTTTGAGGGCCTTCGTTTGGAATATACAGGGTGATATTCATTTGATGGCGGAAATTTCAAAGTTGAATAACTTTTGAACTGTTGAACCGAATTATTTCAAATTTGCAAGTTTTGTCACCCTTTACGATTGCCATCTTCCAATATTTCAGAAATTGAAGAAATCAGATCCGGACTAGCAAAATTTTCGACTTTTTCTATTTCCATGAATATTGGAAAACCCTGTACGTGAACATTATGTTCTTATTACATTTTCGTAACCACAAAGAATCCATTATTGATAAAAATTCGAAATCTCTGCTTGGCAGGTCATACAGGGTGATTAAGAAGTGAGCAAAAAACATTACCTCATGAGTGAAACTTCAAAGTTCAATAACTCTTGAATTATTGCACCAAATTGTTTCAAATATGGGAGTTTTGTCACCCTTTATGATTGCCATTTTTCAATATTTTAGTATTTGAATAAATCAGATCCGGACTAGCAAAATTTCAGACCTTTTCTATTCTCATGAATATTGAAACACCCTGTAGGTGAAGACTATGTTTTTATTTCATTTTCGTGACCGAAAAAATCGATTGATGAGAAAATTCAATATTTCTGCTTGGCACGGTTATACAGAGTGATCAAGAAGTGAGCAATAAAAAACCTCATACGTGAAATTTCAAACTTCATTAACTCTTAAATTAATCGACCGAATGATTTCAAATTTGAATGTTTTGTCACCCTTTACGATTACCATCTGTCAATATTTCTGAATTTGAATAAATCAGATACAGATTAGAAAAATTTCAGACATTATCAATTTTTGTTGATAGTGTATCACCCTGTACGTGAACATTATAATTTTTTTCATTTCAGTAACCATAAAGAATCATATAATGAGAAAAATTAAAAATCTCTGCTTGGCACTGTCATACAGAGTGATCTAGGAACATGAACTCATGAGTTAAAATTCATAGTTCGAGAAATCTTTTTGCTCACTTCTTGATCACCCTGATGACCGTGCCAAGCAAAGATTTCGAATTTTTCTCATTGATTGATTCTTTGTGGTTACGAAAATAAAATAAAATAGTGTTCACCTACAGGGTGTTTCAATATTCATGAAAATAGAAAAAATCCAACATTTTTCAAGTGAGAGATAGCAATCGTAACGGGCGACAAAGCTCCCATTTTTGAAATAATTCGGTCAAATAATTCAAGAATTATTGAACTTTGAAATTTCACACATGAGGTAATGTGTTTTGCTCACTTCTTGATCACCCTGTATGACCGTGCCAAGCAGAGATTTTGAATTTTTCTCATTGATCGATTCTTTGTGATTACGAAAATAAAATGAAAACATAGTGTTCACCTACAGGGTGTTTCAATATTCATGAAAATAAAAAAAAACCAAGATTTTTCAAGTCCAGATTTGATTTCTTCAATTTCTGTAATATTGAAAGATGGTAATCGTAAATAGTGACAAAACTTCCGTTGAAATAATTCGGTCGAATAGTTTGAGAGTTATTGAACTTTGAAATTTCAGCCATAAGATGAATGTCACCCTGTATTTCCCAAACGAAGGCCCTCAAACGATTAAAACCTCTTGTTGCGAGTCCTCCTTGATGTCCTTGATTCATGGTTTCCATTTGTCGCATTCTTCCCGGGACACCCTGTATAAAAACGTTAATTTGAATTCGAATATCCATTATATTCATTCATGAATTTAGCTATACTATTCAAATCTTCACCTACCCTGAAAATTTCGATATTCAAAGTAATTTCTTCGGACGGACGCTAGCTTTCGAAAAATATTTACAAGCACACTTACAGGATTTATTAGTGACTATAATTTGGGAATAACTCAATTGAGACATTCAGGTCCCCCGATGAAATTTCAATTCTATTACTCTTTTCGGTCGAAGGTTATAAGTTTTTTTTTTATTTCAGACCAGTCAGTTCGGTCCAGAATTTTTTATGTTTTGCAATTCTTTTAATTAAGGACGAATAGGCGCGGTGCCATCTTAGTTTTACAGGTCAAATTTGATATTAATCGGATCTGTCATTTCGCTGCTATCAAAATATCTTCGCTATGAAATTCAATTGAAAGAAACACCAAGAACAATCGACCGATTCTGCAAATCTAATGTCTAATCAACATGTGGATGTCTAAAATCTACTGTGAAAATTTCAAGTCCATAACTATTTCCGTTCGGACAATAGTAATTTACGTAACAAGTCCGGAAAATAGGGTTTTTTTGGACGAATAGACAAAATTCTAGGACGAGCGCAAGCGAGTCCTAGAAGTCTATGAGTCCAAAAAAACCATTTTCGGGCGTGTTGCGTACAATATTTTTTCGGCAACCGTCTAGAATAACAAATCAATGAGACGACACATTTCTTTTTTATATATTTTATTCTTATTTAAATTAAACAGAACAGAAAATATCACATATTACAGAAACATTCTAATTCTTATTTATATTAATATTTATATTAAAATTCGAGCAATTACTGATATTGAAGGGATTCAATTGTTTGAAATGCCTGTATATTTAAATTGCTATGGTAACTTCATTATCAAAAATATACCTACAAGATTTTCATATTTACTATGATCAAAACGACGTGATTCTTCCCGGCCTAGTCCGGGAAGTACGTACTTCCGGACTAGGCCGGGAAAGGCTTCTTTCTCAAGAAAAAGCGTCGGAAAGTGGGTACTTCCCGGACGGTTGCCGAAAAAATACTTTTTTGCAAATTTCGTAATAGCACGATACTCATAGAAATTCGCAGAAATTTGCGTTTCATTATTCTCCCTAAAATTACCAAATTTCGAATTGATCGCATCTGAGGTTTCGAAAATATCGAAAGATTATTGAAAATTTTCAAATCTCAATAACTTTATGAGAATATAATATTATTATGTGATAAAGGGTGTTATTTTGATATTCAAAGAAAAATGCCATTTTTCAATATAAATGATCGGATGTTTATTTCATTAAAAAGAAGAAGCTATGCCATCAATAGTGGAAAATAACATCATGTAAATGACCACCACGACATCGCTTACAGGACCATATCCTTTTAATGAAATTTTCCATGAACCAAATCGCAAAGTGGCTGCCCTATGTCCTCGATAGCCTCACGAATTCCATCTTTGAGGCCTTGAATCCACGCTGGGCTATTGGCGTAGACCTTCTCTTTCACGTGGCCCCAAAGGAAGAAGTCGCAAGGTGTTAAATCACAAGATCTCGGTGGCCAGTTGTGATCACCTCTTCAAGAGATAACACGGTCCGAAAACTTTTCCCGCAAGATCAATGGTTTCGTTGCTTGTGTGGCACGTAGCGCCGTCTTGTTGAAAGTAAACGTTGTCCAGATCAATACTATCCAATTTCGTCCATAAAAAATCATTAATCATCTCTCGATAGCGCAATCCATTCACCGTAACTGTTCCTCAATATTCTCGGCTGTTCTTGAGCGACATGCACTGGTTTTTTTCTTCACATCATCAATTTCTTTATTGCGGTCCGAGCAGGTGCTTCACGACGACCCAAAAATGTTCGAGTTTTACTTACCGTCTCTGCTAAATTCTCACCATTTTTATAGTGAATTTTAATGATTTCAATGCGTTCTTGAAGCGTCTATTATTCAATTTTTATTAATGGCGCAGTTCCTACTCGTCAAATGTTAGAAAATGACAGCTTCAAAAGTGACATCTACCGAAATAGCGGGCTATTAAAATTAACACCTCTTATTGGAAAACCCCTTTATAATAGTATTTCGATAGTTACGTGACGCTTTACACTGCCCCATGAGCAACAGCTCTGTTTGTTTAAATGGTCATCGAGTGAAAATGTTGCTTTGTCGCTGACTAAAAGTCGTCATTCAAACGTTGTTCAAACACCCAATCGGTTTACGTCCTGTCATTCAATGGTCAGTTAGTTTTAGTTCTTGTGTCAACTGAATCTAATAGGGATGGAGATGCAAATCCAGATGTCAAATACGCCATGTTCAAATGTATAGATAAATCTGGATCTTTTCAGCAGTAACAGCAACAATATTTTCGGTCGACCATGTATTCGGTGAGGTTTTGGGCTTAAACCGCTGAAAATTCTTCGAAGTTATTTTCTGTCATACAGATTGCGTGCTCGGGTGATTATATTCTGCGGAAAATGCAACTGCCAAAAAATATCCAATTGGATTTCAATTTAATTATTACTTCAATAGGAAACTTCATATTACCTCTAATTGTTCATCTGACTGTTTTCAATATGTATGTCAATTCATTCTCTTCAAAATTAAATTTCATTACAATCCATTTATAATATTTCATTAAAAATTACTTATTGAACAGAGCAGCCAGGAGATTGACGTCAATATATTTTTTAGATTCCTCAGACCTGTGGCTATCAAAAATACCCAATATATGTTATGCAATTTTTTGTAGTTCTTGAGTTATGATTAAATGCAAGGTTCTTTAGGAGATGATTCCTCGATGAAAATAAGCGAGGTTGTTCATACAATTTTTTTTCGAAATCGACCCCCCTTCCAAGATACAGCTTTTGGAAGGCGATGAAGAGTTGACAGTTTAAGTAGATGTTACTCACACAATTTTTTTTGATCTCATAACTTTATTATGAGTGGTTGAAAATAACAACCCCCTATGATTTTCGTTCAAAAATTGTCTTCAGGTACATGTATTATACATTAGCTATTCGGACCACGAAATTGACCTGTATTTGTGAGCTTGATCATGCTTGTAAAATGATATTTGGAACGAGCATACGATCAACTGGGTTGAATTATCTACATCATTTGAACTATTTGTATAAAATAATCGAGAACACCCCCGAGCAGGTGCTTTTGAGCGCCCGTTTATTAGTGAAGCTATAATACCATTTTCTCAAAAAGGTGGTTGTTCTTGTCAAAAATGGGATGATTTTTCTTCTTTCAGTGAATTATATAGTGTTATACAGGTGAATAATTATATATACAGGCTTGAAAATTACAATTGAATACAATACATCAGACAGATAATTTTTCCGTCCAGTTGAACAGATGTATACTCGTGAGATTCACGTGCTACTTAACTAACAGAATAAATATGACCGAGTACTATATAAGTACTCTGTCTTTCGTCGTTGAGAGTGGCTTAATCCAAACAGTATGATGAGGAACCTATAGTACCCGCATCGAATTATTTAATGTGTTAAGCAGCCTATAATACTCGATTCAAGTACTTTCGGTTGCCTACCATTCTGCTTGAATCAAGCCACTCCCAACAACAAGAGAGGGAAAACTTTTCATTATTTTACTCGGTCATATTTATTCTGTAAGCTGAGCAGCCCCTAAATCTCTCGAGTATACATCTGTTCAACTTGAAGGAAAAATTATCTTTCTGATGCATTCTACATCGTGTCTTTCTGATGTGAATTTCTTATCCTGCCTATACAGGGTGTCTGTAAACAAATGGGAGGGGCTTTGGGAGATGATTCCTAGATGATAATCAGCAGGGGTAGTTCATATAATTTTTTTCGAAATCGACCCCCGATACTGCCTTTGGAAGGGGATGAGAGTTGACAGTTTTTAATTTTTTTAAAGGCTGTTCGAAAAACATTGAGTCATAAAACTACACATCATAATATGAAGCACTAAGTAGATGTTGCTAGCACTATTTTTCAGATCTCATTACTTTATTATTACGAGTTGAAAAGAACACCCCCCTATAATTTTCGTTCAAAAATTGTTTTCGTTGGATAGACTTTCGGAATATGAAATTATATAATGGTTTCCCATTCAATTCTAGGGAAGAGGTCTCTTGCAAAATTTCGAAACAGTCGATACTTTTCTCGGAAAAAAGAAAACTTACTCTTATGTAACTGAAAATTGTAGAAAGAATCATATAGAATCTTGTTTCTTCTGTCAAAACCAATTTCGAGCATAAACAATATCTAAAAATGTTCATTCTATGGAACATACGATGAAATGGAATGAACATTGATCATAACTGCGTGTAAGTATCGACTGTATCGAAATTTTGCAAGTGACTTCTTTTCTCCAGAATTGAATGGAGAACCATGAGAGAATTTTATTTTTCGAAAACAATTTTTGAAGGAAATTCATAAGAGGTTGTTATTTTCAACCCCTAAGTAATGGGATTAAAAAAAACATCTACTTGGTGAATCATATTATGTAAATTATTATGACTGAGTGTTTCTTAGGACTCCTAAAAAAACTGTCAACTCGTCATTGCCTTCCAAAGCCTTATCTTCGAAAGTCGATTTCGAAAAAAATTTATATGAAATACCCCTGCTTATTTTCATCGAGGAATCATCTTCCTCAGATCCTCGCATTTTCTAACAGACACCCTCTATATTTAGTAACCCGTAAATCACCCTGTACAACTCGCTCAACGAAGAAAAATCCTCCCATTTTCGTCAAGATTAACCACACTGAAAGCAAGCCCGTCTGATGTTCATTAAAGCGTTGAAATTTGTTGTCCCACCCCGAACCAAATAAATCTCATTGTTATTTCGGACAAGAGTAACATTCAAAATATTTAATAATCTGAATTCCTCAGCGGATCAGTCCCATCACACTGGAGTGTTTGAGTTATCATGTAAGAGCAATTTTGTAAACGAAACACGTTCCCTTTCCTTTCCGTCGAATATTCCTTGAATATCTTTAGTTTCACTTCACTTATCGCGTTGGAGACGTCTATGCTCTTATCTCACCCTTTGTTACAGGTCAACTGATCGATCCCGAGCCAGAGTTCTTACAACCTCTGGAAAACCACACCGTAACCCAGGGCCGAGATGTTTTCTTCACCTGTACTGTTAACCACCTTTCAACATACAAGGTAACATACTGTTTTTTATCTTTTTTACTTTAAAGGGTTTTCCAATAAGATGAGTTATTTTGAATAGCCCGCTATTTCGATAGATGTCACGATTGAAGCTCATTTTTTGACATTTATCAAGTAGAAACTACGACATTAATAAAAATGGAACGATACACGCTTCAAGAACGCATTGAAATTATTAAAATTCATAATAAAAATGGTGAAAATTTGTCAGAGACGGTTCGTAGAACTCTAACATTTTTCGGTCGTCGTGAAAAAAATGCCATTTTTCAATATAAATGATCGGATGTTTGTTTCATTATAAAGAAGAAGCTATACCGTAGAAAGTGGAAAATAACATCAGGCAAATGACCACCACGACCACGCTTACAGGACCATATCATTTTAATGAAATTCTTCATAACCAAATCGCAAAGTAGCTGCCCTATGTCCTCGATAGCCTCACGAATTCCATCCTTGGGGTCGTGAATCGACGATGGGCTATTGGCGTAGACCTTCTCTTTCACGTGGCCCCAAAGGAAGAAGTCGCAAGGTGTCAAATCACAAGATCTCTGTGGCCAATTGTGATCCCCTCTTCGAGAGATAACACGGTCCGGAAACTTTCTAACTTTTTTCTATGGTTTCGTTGTTGAAGGTTAAGTCCAGATCAATACTATCCAATTTCGGCCATAAAAAATCGTTGATCATCTCTCAATAGGCCAATCCATTCATCGTAACTGTTGCTACAGCCTCATTTTCGAAAAAGTAAGGGTCCAGTGACTCCGCCGGACCATAAACCGACCACCCTTCGAGGGTAGAGAGGCTTTACAACAATAACTCTTGGGTTTTTCGACCTCCAGATGCGACAAGATGATTGAATTCCGGATCATTTTCATGCATTTCAACGACCCAATCAGCAAAGACACGAGGTTGTTGATGATCGGCCGGCTCGAGTTCTTGTGTTAACTGAACCTTATTAGCCTTAAGACCCAAATCTTTATGCAAAATACTGTGTAATGACGTTTGTGGAATGCCCAATTCCAAAGAACGACTAGAAATGGACAAACCTGGGTTTTCTTCAACGCTTTCGGCTACAGCAGCAATATTCCCAGCTGTTCTTGAGCGACGTGTACGGGTTTTATTCTTCACATCACTAATTTGTCCTAACAGTTCGAATTTTCCCAGCAATTTTTTTATTGCGTTCTGACAAGGTGCTTCACGACGACCCAAAAATGTTCCAGTTTTACGAACCGTCTCTGCCAAATTTTCACCATTTTTATAGCGAATTTGAATAATTTGAATGAGTTCTTGAAGCTTGTATCGTTCCATTTTCATTAATGGCGTAGTTTCTACTTATCAAATGTCAAAAAGTGACAGCTTCGAAAGTGACATCTACCGAAATAGCGGGCTTTGCAAAATAACACTTCTAATTGGAAAACCCCTCAGCACATATACAGAGATATTAGTATGATGTTTTGAATTTAGTTGATATGGTTGTGTGATTTTCATTATCTCATTGATGTTAAATAAAATTGTTCTTCATCCTTATACACGGTATATTTAATATATAATTAATATAAACCTAATGTATTTTAGTGACGACAAATACGCGTTAAGGTGTTTCATTTTCTAACAACGTCGCTTCGCCCGAAATAAAGACAGAAGAGATGTTTTATTGCAAATTGAACGAAAGTTCAAAAGTAATCGTAAGAAATATCTCAGTGGTGTACTAATTTTTTGAGTCAGTTTTTGAGTGAAACAACCGAATCTTGAAAAAAATTCATTTCAGAACATACATTTATAGAATAATTTTTCATAAAATGATCTAAGGAATCATCCGCTTAAATCTTTCGCATCAATTCAAAAACCCAGTAAATCAGTATCAAATTCAAGTAGTGATGTTATTTCCCAATATGAGGTTGATTAGTCCCATTTCGAATGTATTCATTTCCAATTCGATCATGTTTACCATTTTGAAGTTGCTCATTCTCATTTTGAATCTGTTTTATCCCAATTTTATTGTGTTTGCCATTTTGAACTTGCTTTTTCTCATTTTAAATTTGTTTAATCCCAATTTGAATATGTTAGTCTCAATTTGAAGTTGAAAAGGTATAGTCATATTGCAAACTGACGGATTTTAGAATCCGACTACGACATAAATACCAGGACGGTTTTTCAGTAGGAACTGACGACCGTCGACCCTTGAGAATTCAACGCATAAATTCTTGATTAGGAGGCGGAACGCAGTAATAAATCTATGTTTTCTCCAACAGTAACACAATGCCATATAATTTTCCTTACGCAAAATCTGTTCTGAATATTTGTTCGCCATCCTGTATATGCCCTATTCTAGATTTTTTCTGCTTGATGTTCTGACACAAATGTTGCAAAATTCACCAGCGCATTCGTTAAATAAATGATTTGCAAGACAAACTAATGAATAAATGTTACAGAAAAAACACTAAGATGGAAAAGTGAGAGAGAGAATGTTATTTATTTCTGAAGAACTTTTTAGGTTTTCACTCCTAGTCGCTGAAACAGAAATAATTAATATTTATTCAATCAACTAGGTTATTAAAGACAGCGACTAATTAATAGTTCCAGATAATTAGTCGCTCGATTAATAACCGAGTTGATTACAAGATTTTTCTGACGATCTCAATGTGAATTGTGTATAAATCCTTGATTTAAATACATTCTCATTTCCCACAAGACTTATATTTGACATAATGAAATTTCTATGTATCTATCTTCCAGTAGAGTTTTGACATTTGTCGTAGTGATTCTGAATACTTTGTGAACGGTTGCCATGAGGATTGCCCATTAAAAAAGCAGAAATTGAGCAACAAAATGGGTCATCGATGATCAATTTCGTACACATTAAAATCACCTTTTATTTTGAGATCGACGGAACCAAAATTTGATTAAGATGAAGTGCTCCTGCTAAAATCTTTGCACTTATTTGTCAGGAGCAAATTGATTTTCAGACTAACTTGTAAAATCTTCGGAATTGTGTATTTTTTCATTTGCAATTAGAAACACGAAAAAACTAAGTCTTCGGAATTGTGTGTTTTTTCATTTGCAGTCTAATTGACAATATCATGTAGATAAATGGATAAACTAAGTCTAATTGACAATGTCAACATGAAAGATATGCTCAGTGCAATTTCCTGAATACTACTGGTTTCGGGGGAGGATCGATTATGGTATGGGGTGGAATATCTTCGACCGATCGCACATACCTAGTGGTCGTTGATAATGGAGCTATGAATTCTGATATAGGTATATAAGGAACATTCTTGAAGAGCATGTTTAACCATTTGTCCCATACATTGGTGAAAAGTTCATTTTTATGGACGATTATGCCAGACCCCATCGTGCGCGCATCGTTCAGGAGTATCTTGAAGAGTTTGAAGTCTCTCGAATGGAATGGCCAGCAAGAACTCCAGATCTTAATCCGATTCAGCAGGTTTGCTACAACCTCAATAGAAGGCTGAGAAGTTCAGAAAATCATCCAGCTACGCCTTATGACTTACGATTCCAACTCAGAGAAATCTGGTAAGGATTAGATCAGAACATTTTAAGATCACCCATTTTGAGTATAAACCGTCGTTGCCGCGCTGTAATTAACGCAAGGGGTGGAAATACCAAGTATTAAATCACTTATCAGCATTCTAGTATTTTGAAAATTGTTTATTTCTCTTCTTTTACATAAGATTCGGTGAAATCCTGAATTTTTCTTCCATTTAATGTGTCTTGTTTCGTTCAAGACCTTCCCGAGAGAACATAAAAAATAAGTTAAAAAGTCAATGTAGAGTTAACATTCATTAAAATTGAGATTTTCAGAATGTGCGTTAATATTTACAACTTTACAAAATTTTGAGTAATAACCTCATTGCTCCACCAACGAACGATTGATCGAAATCACCTGCTCAGGGCTTTTTCAAAATTTTCATGATATTTTGAAGAGCCATAGTGTCGAATATTTGGCAAAACTTGACAGCTTGAAGGTGATGAAAACCTACTTCGCAAAATGCATCGAAACCTTTAGACAGACAGAACACTCAAGTCGTCGATTTATAGCCACTCTGAGTTCATATTTACTTTTGTGTGCATTTAAATCAGTCTGAAATAGATCTCAATTCAGTTTCAAATCGTTTCACATCATCTCCTCACGAAATAGCAGATTGAAATTTAAGCCTTCATAATATTTTACGGTGCAACTTGCGCTATCGATTTAATGATGGCATTAACTGCAGAACGTTTGATAGTGTCAAACTGATATAGGTTGCAATAAAATTTCGAACATTTATATGTTCAAATGGACACTAATATGATTTAAATAGTCTAATTCAAGCAGTGGCCGTTCAAGAGTAGGGGAGACCGAGGGGAATTGAAACAATTTTGACATTTCACTTCATAGTGCAAAATCTATGAATATGAACAGCATGAGTCTACACAGTAAAAAATCGACGCGATATTTGACACCACAATAACACCTGGCGGTGTCCTTATCCATACACACTATCTTGGTGTCTATTAAACACTATATGCAGTGTTCAATAGACACTGTGATGATGAACATATTTCACACCGGCAGTGGTTGATATTTGTCTTCCTATGGTAGCAATTTGACTTCCGGAAGGTGTGAAAAATTTCTTTTTGTGGTGTATAATGATCACCTCATGGTGCGATAACCTCACTACTGAATGTATTGTTTCACACCAGATAGAGTGTAACTCTTTTTCAATGGTCGATTTACCACCGATAGTTATTGAAGATTTCTGCACCAAATTGAGTATGGAAATTTTGTATTGGTTACTTTCGCACCGAAAATAGGACGAATTCTGATACCACCATAAAAACATGGAGATTAAAAATAAAAATTTATTCTTCAACAACTGATGAACAAAAAAATATTTCACTCTGATAGGTTATGAAGAAATATTTTAGGAACTAAAATTGAAGCAGCTGAATTAATTCGTAGTTAAACGCATCAAAATCAAAAACATGAATAATATTCATATATAAATATACATTATAGTGGATGATATTGGGTAAGTAGTCGGGTCAAAAAGAAGACTCTTTTTTCCTTACTTACCCATATCATCCATTATATTATTACCAGTTAGTCGATAACCACCATTTTAAATATACATTTATAAGGTAATTTTTGTCAAAAATCCAAAACTATTTATGAATGAACTAACTTACATCACAGTATGATTGAGTTGTTCGGAAAAAAGAGAAAAAGTTGTTGATTTGGACCCGATTCACATTAATTCTGACCAGCGCACTTAGGCACTCACTTTCATCTGCCAGTAAGCTAGTTAGAAATTGGAGATTTCTGTTTATACTCTAGCTGCCAATTGTAGTGTTGTGAATTTTTTATAACCTCAAACACATTAACGAAACTATTATTTCACTCACTTATCTGAATTAAATTCTCGATATCAGTATTCGCAATGACAAACATCCATTTTCGACATAAAATCAGCAGGAGATTTTGAGAGCTCGTTCTTTGGTGGAGTAATAAGACTATTACCTCAAATTGATATTCTCTTATCGTTTAGAGGAGCGTAATTCTTTAGTATGGTAGGCAACAGTAAATACTTGAATCGAGTATTACGGGCAGCCTGACAAATTAAAAATTCTATACGTGTAGTGCGGGTTCCCTACCATACTGCGATAAGAGAGAGACAAGACTAGATTATTGCAGTAAGACAGTTGAATTCAATCAGTTATCGCACTTGATTATCTCGCCTATTCATCTGTGCAACTGGAGGGAATAATTCTCTGTCTGATGCCTTGTATATCGTATGTTTTCGATGTGAATTTCCAAATCGGTATAAGATTTGAGATTTATATATAATATATACATGCATAACCTCAGCTCAAGCGGAATTATATTCTGGAAATTATAAAAAAAATGAAATGTGTGAAAAATAAATAATTACAAAAATCAAATTCTATGGTTCTGATGATGCGATCCCCCAGAAATTTTGCATGAATATTCAGTATAGTAGTTTTCATTTTCTTCTCTCAATATTCCAACTGAATTTTCTATGGTTCTGTTAACACTATGGCCACAAAATTCTGAATGAAGATTCAGTATATCAATCATTCGCCGAAAAAATTTCACTTGAATCTGATATCCTGTTATGGAAATATAAAGATTTTTTCGGAACTATGGCCACGAAATTCTGCATGAACATTCAGAATATCGATGTCCACCCACAAAAAAAAAATTCACCCGAAAAGGATATTTTTTCCTTCTTCCTTTCAATATTCCAATTCAATTTTCTATGGTTTTTTTCACACTATGGCAACAAAATTTTGCATGAGGCTTATTATAAGCATCTTGCGTGTACAGGGTGTCCCAGGTAAATGCGACAAACAAAAACCATGAATCAAGGACATCAAAGAGGACTCGCAACAAGAGGTTTTAATCGTTAGAGGGCCTTGGTTTGGGATATACAGGGTGATGTTCATCTTATAACTGAAATTTCAAAGTTCAATAACTCTCAAACTATTCGAACGAATTATTTCAAATTCGGAATTTTTTTCACCCTTCACGATTGCCATCTTTCAATATTACAGTAATTAAGTAAATCAGATCCGGACTAGAAAAATTTTGAACTTTTCTATTTCCATGAATATTGGAACACCCCGTAGGCGAACACTATGTTTTTATTTCATTTTCGTAACCACAAAGATTCAATCAATGGGAAAAATTCAAAATCTCTTCTTGGCACGGTCATACAGGGTGACCAAGAAGTGAACAAAAAACATTACATCATGAGTGTAATAAAACAATAAAAGATATCTGGGGGTAGTTTTTTAAGGGTGATAATTAGAAACAAAATTTCAAGGACGGATTGTAATGGAGTTCTTGATGCCATTTAAAATATTTATTAAATTTTCCATCTGGTCTGAGGGCCGAGATACTGGTTGAATGGAAGATCTTGCAACACCCTGTACACGGCAGCTTTTATCTGCGCAATATTTGAAATTGTCAATGTGATAGATGTTGCGAGGAAATTCGGAATTATTAATATATTCTTCAAAATAGACGACAGTATAATCAAAATAGTCTTCAAGCAGTGACATCTCAAGGATACAGAGAAAGCACGTGAGTTTCCCCATTTTCAGGTTTGTCATAAGTGAATGACGATATCTAAGTCTCATTTATCCCTATATTCAACTGCTGCTCTTGAAAATGGGAAAATACTGATTATTACGAGGGGTCCATTGTGGATGAAAGCTCACAGATATTTGTCCCTTGATAGTAAGCCTTAAGACCGGAATTAAGAACTCTTGACCTATTGTTCCGTGCATTGATAAGTACAATGTTCAAATAAGATTAGCGACTCCATTACTCTGCGTTGAGAAGGGATTTTTCTGGAGAATTATTTTCTGTCGTCATTTTCTTCGCCGGAAATGCTTTCGTTCATGAATACTCCCTTGAGCATTCTTATGAAACTGGAATTTTCAGTGATATATTCTCAGTTCTTTTGTACTGAGTTACGAAGTTTTCTCTATAACTTGCGAATTCCAAGCAAGTTTTTCAATATCGTTTTATTCTCACAACTTCCATGAATTTGTTCTTTAATTGTCCGATAAGAATGCTGTGAGATCTTGTTATTTTTATTCAAAATAAAGATGAATTTTATGTTATCTGACAGTGAAGTTTTTTAGGTTGTGGAATGAATTTCATGCATTAATATCACAAAAATCACATTATTGTATCAAATCCTTAAATGATCTGAAAGCTCAAGAAGATATCTGCTGATATAAAGGGTGTCTGTAAACAAGTGCGAGGGACTTTGGCAGATGATTTCTCTATAAAAATAAGCAGGAGTAGTTTATATAATTTTTTTTTCGAATTTAACCCCCCTTCCAAGATACAGCCTTTGGAAGGCGATGACGAGTTGACAATTTTAAATTTTTTTGCGGCTCCTTAAAAACACTGAGTCATGAAACTATACATAATCTGAAGCTCTAAGTGAATGTCACTCACACATTTTTTCTAGATCCCATAACTTTATTATTAGGAGTTGAAGATGACAACCCCCTATGATTTTCGTTTGAAAATTGTTTTCGTAGGACTCAGATTCTGGAATAAAAAAGCGAAATTGCGATACAGCCTATATTTTTCTCGAAAACAATGATCACTGTTCATTTCATTTCATCGTATAAGTGTTTTATAGAATGAATATTCTAAGATATTGTATGTCCATGAAAGGAGATAAAAGCAAAAGTGCATATCTGCCAATTGTAAATTCGATTAAATTACCATTTTATAATAGTGATATATTTTAATACTGCAAAGTATTTATTAAAAAACGAACTCTTCTGAAACTGAACATTGTATTTTTTCCGAGAAAAGTATCGACTGTATCGAAATTTTGCAAGAGTTTTTTTCACAGAATTAAATGGAAAACCATGAGAGAATTTTATTTTTCGTTGCAATAGTATGCTTTTCAAATGGAATTCAGCTGAGAGTCCTAGTTGCGAATGCGGAGAAGCAGAGGAGACAATTGAACACCTGATAAATAATTGTCCAATATATAAATTTCAGGATGGCCTGAGAGCTGTACATGAAATTACCGAGTCGTTTTTGAATTGGGTTGTTAATTTTAAATCGATTTAATAGAGTTTTAATCATTTAATTTTTCTGTTTCTTTTTTCTGCTTTGATTTTTTCGTTTCAGATTCAGAATTCCGAAGGCATCCTGGAGAGGGTAATCGTTCATTTGGACTAAATAAAGAAAAAACCCTTCAATATTCTAATAGTTTTTAAGTGTTATTTCTGTTGAAACGGCGAGACAGGGTTTTTTCTACTGGGGTTTTTCCCTGAGCTCTGGTATCATACGAAAAAATAGTATGATACCCCGTTTTGCACCAACCTCAGTTAGGGATTTTTATTTTTGTTTTATGTATTGTATTATGCTCTTGATTTCAAAAGAATATATATATTTTTCGAAAATCGAATCCACGAAAACAATTTTTGAAAGAAAATCATGAGGGGTTATAGTTCTCAACCCCTAATAAAGTTATGGGATCAAAAAAAAATTGTGTGAGTAACATCTACTTAATGAATATATTATGTAAAAAATCAACTCGTCATCGCATTCCGGAGGCTGCATCTTGGAAGGAAGGTAGATTTCGACAAAAAATTTATATGAACAACCCCTGCTTATTTTCATGGAGGAATTATCTCCCTAAGTACATCGCATTCGTTTACAGACACCCTGTATATTGTATTTGAAACCTCTAGAACTACTGGATTTCTGACGTAATACAGTACAGAGTATCTGTTTCCGTTTTTCGCAGTCATTTTTTGAGGAGAATCGCTTAAATGTGAGGACGGGAAGACCTTTAGAGCTACTCGTCAGCAATGACTCTTCTTTAGAAAAACTGCTCAATACGCCTAGGCATCCCACGAATACAGTCATTAATGAAATTCGCAAGCAAATCGTTACATTCTTCCTGAAGGGCTAATTGATATTCTGCATAAGGCAAACAGTTACAAACATGAATTTCTTATCAAATTCATAGCAGTTTTAATAAATAAGAAGATCTAATCTCTTTCCAGAATATAGATTCTTTATTCTTGAAAAACCTAGCAAGAATAAGGCTTCTGACAATATATGTATTTATATAAATCATATAAGAGGTTGTAGTAGGAAGAGCTCAAGCTTGTTTCTGTATTGTCTTTTTTTATTTATTTATTTATTTATTTATTTATTTATTTACGAAAATCAGAAATCCAAACAGGTAATATGCACAATAGTTTCCACAGATCGAAAATTAGAATGCATCTCACTAAGAATTTTTCCATAAAACTGGCGAATAATACACTACTGGAAAAAATTAAAGGATCAAAAAAAATTCAAAATTTTTGGGCAATTTTCAACATGCCGTAACATTGAGAGGAATGGTCGTACAAGAAATTTAAAGAGAGGAAATTGTAGCTCCAAGTTTCTTGTTTTTGGATTAGAACTTCAGAAATGTTAAGTTTCAGTGGTTTTCGAGTAATGATAGAAAAATCAGCAACAAAAAAATTCTCAAAATTTTACCACTTTTTTTTTTCTTGTCTACGAGCGTGGAAATTTTATTTTTGCATAATCGTTATAATGATGGGATACTTCGTTAATTCAGCTTTAATTTATTTTTTGATTGACCTCAATACGTCCACTTCTCGCCAAGATATCGGTCTTCAAATGGAAAAGGATCCATTTGTCTTTGGTTTCGTTATTGAAAATAGGGGTGGCAATACCCGTTATTAAATTGATAAAAATTTTATTTGTTAGTTTATTTTATTTTTTTTTTTTGAAATTTATGTACTATCTGTAATTAAAATGTGGAAAAAGCTCGAGAAAATTCTTTTTTGCCTTTTTTAAAGGTTATGAGCTGCTCAGAGCAAAAAACGTGATCCTTATTTTTTCTCAAAAATTCAATCGAGTCAAACAAAAAAAAACGGCTCGGTGGATTGAGTAGGCTCTTCGTAAGTTTTCATCAACATATTGTACTGTGAAAGTCACACTCAACATTATTGGTTTCCTCAACATTTTCAATCCAGCGGTAGATTTTCCAAGAAACCACCAAAAGCCCTTTTTTCGTTAAATTTTTATATTGATGAGACATGAATGGAAATTCATTTGAGGTCTTGAAACCCTCCTTCAATTTTCTGTGTGATCATTGGTTGCTGAGAAATCGATAATCAAAGACAAATGGATCCTTTTCCATTTGAAGACCGATATCTCAGCGAGAAGTGGACATATTGGGGTCAATAAAAGAATAAATTAAAGCTGAATTAGCGAAGTAACCTATCATTATAACGATTATGCTCGTAGACAAGAAAAAAAGTGGTAAAATTTGGAGAATTTTTTTGTTGCTGATTTTTCTATCATTACTCAAAAACCACTGAAACTTTAAATTTTTGAAGTTTTAATCCAACAACTAGACACTTGGAGCTACAATTTCCTTTTTTTAAATTCCTTGTACGACCATTCTTTTCTAAGTTACGACATGTTGAAAATTGCCAAAAATTTGGAATTTTTTTTTGATCCTTTAATTTTTTCCAGTAGTGCAGTTTTCAAGTTGAACTCAGAGAGACTCCTTTAATCGTTGGGAGTGGCCTGATTCAAGCCGTATGGTAGGCAACCTAAAGCACTCGAGTTGAGCGTCAGGCTGCCCGCAATACCCGGTTAGAGGATATAAGGTTGACTACCATACTGCTTTGATTAGGCCTTTTCTAACGATAATAGAAAGAGAACAACATTTTTTTCACGGGGTATAAATATTTATTTCAATAGTAAAGCGTTAAATTTTCGGAAATATTCCACTGTTCAACTGGACGACAAAGTTTCCTTCCGGGTGCATTAAATATTTTATATTTCCTATGTGATTTTCCCTACCGGTATATCAACAAGTCTTACCCAATCTTTCGAGACAATTTCTATCTGAAACATCGAAATATCAATGATATGTGCTACAACGTTGATTTTCTCACCATTCCAACAAACACCAACTGATGTGAAAAAACCTTGTCAATCTTCTACTAAAGATTCACTGGAGCCCGATAAAAAATAAAGGAACGTACACTCCATGAAGCAAAATCATCGGCTATCTTTCGTTTCGAGATGAACCAGTTCATTCCAGGATGCTCCCATTCAATCATCCCATCATTTCAATTGACCTGGCACGGTCCATGAAATTAACGTCACTCAATTTGGATGCTGTATTATTATCGGCAACAAACCATTATACTCTGGTTCAAATCAATTCAGGGATTATGTTTAACGGTGTTTTGAAGGTGAACTAGAGACCATAATAACGCCCGATGGCAGCCTAATATGGCTACTATATATCGAGCTGCATTCACGCGACAATTTGAAGTTTGTTTAAACATTGTTAGTTATTGTTGATTATCATGCTTTGTGGAAAATAGACTGCTCAGTTTTTTCTATGTTGGACAATCTGTGAATAGATTGACAGGAGGAATACTTTCAAATGAGATTGGTGATATTTAGTGGAAGAGATTCCATGCGTTACATCGCCATGGAGATGAATGAACAATATAATTACAGAATAATTTTTATCGATTGAAATCAATCAATATTAAACTCGTACTTCGTTCAGAGCAAATTGCAAGAAAGTGGTATCAAACATCTATGGATGGCCAAATCGTCTTTATTAGGACCAATCAGCCCAAAATAGGTACGATACAAGGTATTCTATGAACTTAAAACGGAGTGGCACCTTCTTTCAGGTATAAGATACATACGAACAACCTTTTTCCATAGCATGAACATTGAACGAAGTAGCGAGATGTTTACGATTTGTCGCATTGACCAAAGCGTGCTTGCAGTTCGCAAATTTTACATCTTCAGTCAACGACGAGGAATGCTCGGGGTAACGTCTATTAGACACCGTTGTTGTAGTAAATAAGTGGAAGAGATTTCATGCATAACATCGCCATGGAAATAAATGAACAATATAAGTACATAATGTAATTAATGGATCAAAATCAACCATTATTAAACACGTACTTCGCTAATCTCGTCCTCGTTCAAAGCAAAATGCAAGGAAGTGGTATCAAACAGAGCATCCATATCCATCCTGCCATTTCGTCCTTATTGAGACTCATCAACACAGAATAGCTCTGTACGATACAAGGTATTCTTGGAACTTAAAACGAAATGGCACCTTCTTTCAGGTATAAATAAACCGAAGGTGCCATCTCCAGCTCCATACGAATAACCTTCTTCCATAGCATGAATCATTATAAGCGATATTACTGAAACAATTGTTGTGTTTGACGAGGTATCTTTCAACTCTGTTTGGGACTGATAGATAATATCTTCTACGAGATAGTCGCTTCCATTCTCCAAGCATCTGGGGATAACCGGCAGAGGATATGGGGAGATCATGAGGAATACCGCCTTTCATGGTGAAAAAAAGTGCCGAGATGACCTGATTGTGGTTATTTCACCACAGATTGATGGATATAACACTGAGGCTTCTCACGAATGTAGTTATGGACAGAGAAAGTCGGAGCCCACTATTTCTCCTCTTTGATTCCCGTTTGAAGTTGCAACGCGAAGAGAGAGGAAAGTTTGGCTTTGATTTCAGTGTCACTGAAGACCATAAGACTCAATTTTTCAAGACAATTTATCTGAAACATCGAAATATTAACAATTTATGTAGATTTGCTCACCAAGTTGTTCAAACAAACACCAACTGATGTGAAAAAACCTTGTCAATCTTCTACTAAAGATTCAGTGGAGCCCGATAAAAAATAAAGGAACGTACACTCCATGAAGCAAAATCATCGGCTATCTTTCGTTTCGAGATGAGCCAGTTCATTTCAAGATGCTCCCATTCAATCATCCCATCATTTGGATGCTGTAGGTGTGTTCTTTTATTCACCGATGGATTCACCCGGATGGAAACCAGATGAAATGTCAGATGGCTCATCTGATGTCGAATAAAAGAACGAGTTGATGGTTATCTGCTGTTTAGTTGAGTCGTGACAGATAACATTGACGTTTCTGCCATACAAATTTACCCCCTCCACTTGATTCATCAGAATTTCATCACATTCACCGGCTCTGAAAGTCGATGGATCCGATGAGCCACCGATGGAAACATCGGTGAGTAAACGAACGAGTGACAGTTTCAACCGCTTAATAAACGAACGACTTGATGCAACCGTGGTGACAGCGGTGAATCCATCTGATGAATAAAAGAACACACCTTGTATTATTATCGGCAACAAACCATTATACTCTGGTTCAAATCAATTCAGGGATTATGTTTAACGGTGTTTTGAAGGTGAACGAGAGACCATAATAACGCCCGATGGCAGCCTAATATGGCTACTATACAGATGTGGAAGAAACGGATGGAAACACAGGAGTTTCAGTGTTAAATTCACGCTGGGTCGGAGTCCAGTGGAACAGTGGAAGAATCGAAACCTTGGAGCGATGCGATGTTGAATAAGCGGCTGGTCTGTTGGAATGGCAGTCTGTAGTGAGTGGGGAAGCGCGCAAGCAACGATCTAGGATCGAATATTCGAATATCGAATCAGTCACGATACACAAACACCGGTATGCCAGATTCGTGGTCTAAACTCGTCCGGCGTGAGCATCTACGTCATTGGGAAAATATTAGGAACAAATTCTGATCAATTCTCTCGAGTTCTAACACTTCTATCACGCAAATGCTATGGAAATGTTCCCAGTGACGTCACTCTCGATGCGCGTCGGCATACCGGTGTTTGTGTATCGTGGAATCAGTTACACTCCAAACGGGAGATGGATAACATCGCATGACTATTGAAAATGAATACGACAAATTTCCTCCACTCTTATGGGCGCCATGAGCGGAAGTTATTTGCCTCAATGAATGAAACAAATAATTTCCTGTGAAAATTAATATTCAGGTTCTTTTTCGTCATAACTGGTTTCAAAATAAAATAAATTCTACGTAAAAAAAATATGAAAAAAAACAGAAAAAATTAATCTGTTATAAAGATTTAATCTCATATCTCGGAGAAGATTCGGCGTACTTGCTATTTTGGAACAAAGTTGGATTATTTTGGACCTTAATTCAATAATGTTCGTCGCTCTTTCAATTTCTTGCCAATACACCATATTTTTGAGATATCCCCAAAGAAAGAAATCATTGGGAAATAAATCTGGAGATCTGGGGAGCCATTTGATGGTTCCGTTTGTGGTCAGAAAAAGTCGTTCTTAGATATTGTGTGACTACGCTTGCGTTATGACTTGGGTATTTTATTCTGTAATAGATCCAAATATTTTGCAGCGTTTAGGTTACCATCGATGAAAAATGGCCCTATCATGTAATTATCCAGCATTCCTGTCCAAAAATTAAGTTTTTCAGGATACTGGGTACGCACAGGAATACTCAGGTGCTTATTCTCCTTAGACCAATATCTTACTAAGGATGGGTTATGTTTTCTATGCAATGAAAACGATGACTCATCCGTGAATAAGATATTGCTCAGAAAAGAACTAATCTCATTCTCTTTTCCATCATCTTTTCCCAGAATTCCATTCTTTTGAAATGGTCTTCTGGAAAAATTTCCTGAAAGGTTTGCACCTTATAACATTTGTAACCATTTATTTTCAAAATATTCCGAACAGTTCTATCGCCCAAATCGACTTGCTGGGCAATTTTTCTGCTAGAACAAGGTGCACTGTTTTTTCAACAGCAGCACACACATCCACTTCTCTTGCCAACGAATGCTGGGTAATTACATGATAGGGCCAGTTTTCATCGATGGTAACCTAAACGCTACAAAATATTTGGATCTATTACAGAATCAAATTATTCCGACAGTTCGACAGCTACCAATTAATTAATTATTTTATTTTCAAACCAGTTATGACGAAAAAGAACCTGAATATTAATTTTCACAGGAAATTATTTGTTTCATTCATTGAGGCAAATAACTTCCGCCCATGGCGCCCATAAGAGTGGAGAAAATTGTCGTATTCATTTTCAATAGTCATGCGATGTTATCCATCTCCCGTTTGGAGTGTACTGATTCGATATTCGATTCGATCCTAGATCGTTGCTTGCGCGCTTCCCCACTCACTACAGACTGCCATTCCAACAGACCAGCCGCTTATTCAACATCGCATCGCTCCGAGGTTTCGATTCTTCCACTGCTCCACTGGACTCCGAAACAGCGCGAATTTAACACTGAAACTCCTGTGTTTCCATCAGTTTCTTCCACATCTGTATATCGGGCTGCATTCACGCGACAATTTGAAGCTTGTTTGAACATTGTTAGTTATTGTTGATTATCATGCTTTGTGGAAAATAGACTGCTCAGTCTTTTCTTTGTTGAACCATCTGTGAATAGATTGAAAGGAGGAATACTTTCAAATGATATTAGTGATATCAATTGGAAGAGATTTCATGCGTTACATCGTCATGGAAATAAATAAACAATGTAAGTACCGAATGATATTTATCGTATAAATCAATCAATATTAAACTCGTCCTCCGGAGCTTATTTCGTCCTCGTTCAAAGACAATGCAAGGAAGTGGTATCAAACAGTGCATCTATGAATGGCCATTTCGTCTTTATTAGGACCCACTAGCACAAAATAGGTACTGTACAAAGTATTCTCGGAACTTAAAACGAAATGGCAACTTCTTTCAGGTATAAATATACCATCTCCAGACCCATAAGAAAAACTGAAGGAAGCTACGTCATTCCAAAAGGCTGAATTACTCGTTATTGTCAGGAATGATATTTGGAAATTATTTTCAATAAGCCAGAAAAAACTGCTGAACAAGTGCGTATGTGCAAGTGACTTGCGCTCTGACGGCTGAATATCTCTCCTTCACAACTCGAAATTTCTCTGAGCTATTTTTCGGTAAGTTGCTTCCTAAGTTATTTGAAAATATCCAGAATAAAAGCAGAAAGCGCATTTGATGAATACATTTTCCATTTTGATTGAATCACAAATAAGCATATACAAAACCTTCAAATCATTACACTATTGTTCACAATTATCTATTACTAGCGACCCCGGCTTCGCACGGTATGACATCACATTAGAAACCTCAAAAATAACAGAACATACTTCTCCACTATTTAATGGATGTTATTATACATATAAACCTTCCTCTTGAATCACCCTTTCTATAAAATAATAAATAAATAAAAATGGCGTCGAATGAAAGTGACGCGGAAAGTGAGGCTAGTGAAAGTGGTCGAAAAAGTGGAAATTCTGGAGCAAAAATATACAAATGTTGCTCCAAAACGAGCAAAAATTATGTGTGCAAATATTGCCTATCTCTATTCCATGAAAGTTGTGCAAAAAGAATTAAAAACGTGACTTTCGAAAGTGAATCAGTACTGATTTGCTGTGAGGAATCATGTCAAGCTGTTAAACAACGAAAAGAGCATATTGCAGTAGTAAATGCAGAAAATCAATATTTGAAGAAAACTTCTGAAGGAGGTTCAAGAAAAAAAACCAAATCTAATGGAAAATAATCATTACTACGAGAGAAAATCCAAACAATGGAGAAAAACACACAAAAAACTTATAAACAAGTGGTGAGCCAAGGTCATACAAAGATAGAACAGCGCATACAGAACAGAGAGAACAAGTCCCAAACAGTAAACAAGAATGGAAGTACGGAAAAAGGAGAAAGAAATATAAAAATGAATGACAATGACAGTCCAAATGATGCACATGAACTACAACCAGAAACAGAAACATCTAACTCTGGAACACAAAATAATATTACATTACGAAGTTCTGTGGCCGCTGCTACAAAAACGGGGACAGAACAAATAATAACAGAACACATGTTACCGTCAGTCATCAATCAAATTCACAACAACAAAACATCCGAAATAATAAATATGGAAAAAGGGGACAACAAAGAGGATTTCAATTTGGAGAAAAGAAGGCGAAAACCAAAACTGATGTATGGAAAAGGAGAAATCGAAAACACCAAATTTCAGAATTTTCAAGGAAGTAAAAGATCAACTGAAGAGAAAAAAGCTTGGCTATTTCTCTCAAGAATTAAGGATGATGTAGAAAGTGAAACAATAAAGGACTACATACAGGAGAAACTTGAAGTAGAAATATCTACAATCTATGTTAAGGAAGTGTCTTTGAAAATTCCCAGGAAAGACAATAAATGTTTTATAATAGGTGTAAACTTCGAGCATAAGGATAAAATCTATGATGCAGCATTATGGCCCTCAGGGATAGCCTTTAGTCGTTTTGACTTCAGAAGAGGACATCATTTTTTGGAGCAAACAAACCTAAAAAATTAGATATAAAAGTACAACATGAATTGGAAATAATACATCAAAATTTACAATCAATAGGAAATGCCAGAGATCAACTGGAGTTGATGACAAAAGATAGGAAAAAACTGGGTGTTCTGTGCTTAACAGAGCACTGGAAAACTTATGATCAGTTAAGAAATTATGCTATACCAAATTTCAGACTAGCAACTGCATTTTGTCGAAACAAAAATGAACATGGTGGTAGTGCTATATATGTCAAAAATAATATCAGATTTAAGGTGAGAGAGGATATAATGAGGATGTCAATCAAGATGGTAGTGGAAATATCAGCAATTGAAATTATCTTAGGTACAGAAGCATCTTTAGTATTAGCAATTTATCGGCCATCAGGTGAAGCAGACATTTTTTTCGATACACTTGAAAAAATATTAAATGTATTCAGTGGAAACAAGAAAATTATTATAACGGGTGATTTCAACATAAACATGCTGAATCAAAATCACAGCAATACACAAATATTCAAGCAACTCTTGAACTCATATGGTGTAACTCCAACGATTATGGAACCTACAAGAATTACAGCAACTACAAAAACTTGTATCGATAACATCTTGACGAATTATACAGAATATGAAGCGGGGACATTTCCAAACCATATGTCAGATCATAATACCACCCAAACTATTACTTTAAAATGGAGAAGTACTGAAATAATAAATACATTACATATATAAAAGAGTTGTAAATGAGTATACACTGTCAGTCCTCAAAGAAAAACTTAAAGAAGAAAAGTGGGATGGAATTTGGGAAATTCCACAAGAAAATGTCGATGAGCAATGGAACTCTTTTTTGGAAAGCTACACAGAACACTTCAAATATGCTTGTCCATTGAAAAAAATTGATAAGGCACACAATACAAAGAAACTATTGGAAATGAAACCTAATGAGGAGCAGATTAATTGTATGAAAAAGCTTGACATACTTTATACCCTCAAGACATTCAATCAAAGCTATAATGAGGATTACAAAAAAGGAATATGACTCTATCTTGAGAAAACAGAAATGCCAAGTATACAAAGAAAAAATACTTACTTCAGATAATAAAAGCAAAAGTCTATGGCAATGTGTGAATGATATCAAAGGAGTGGAAACCAGAGAGTCAATACGGTAGAGGGAAATCCAAAACAAATAGCAAGTGATTTCAATCATCATTCTCTACAGCGGCATTAGAACTCATAAACAGAATGAGGGATGTTCCTTTCACACATAATATTGAACGTGTAACTGAAAAACTCATCTTCAGACAAATAACTGAGAAAAAGGTGCTATTGGCTTGTTCCAAGTTAAAAAATAAAGATAGTTGTGGCATAGATGGTATTTCTAATAGAGTTATCAAGAGCTCCATAGACTTAATACTTCAACCACTTACATATTATCAACAATATGCTAACCTATGGAATATTCCCACAGCAATTAAAAGAAGCAAAGGTAAAACCGATTTATAAGAAAGGAGATGCTAATGAAATGTCTAATTATAGGCCGGTTAGTATATTACCATCCTTTTCGAAATATTTGAATTGATAATTGCAGATCAACTTCTGGAATTTCTCTTGGAGAAAGATATATTAGCATCCTCACAACATGCCTATATTAAAGGAAAATCAACAATACTGCCATTTATGATTTCATAGTGAGATAGTGGAGGCATTTGAGAAAAAGATCTGACCATGGGCAATTTCCTAGACCTACCAAAAGCATTTGATAGCCTATTACATCAACATCTAGTGCATAAAATGGAACAACTTGGGGTGAGAGACAAGTCATCTGATCTGATAATTCATATCTACACAATAGAAAACAATATGTTTACATAGAGAAACCTGAAGGGCAAGCTTTATCAGATGCTGAAGAACTGAAACTAGGAGTAGTACCACAGGAAGTATTTTGGGGCCACTATTATTCATTATCTACTCAATGATATTGAAGATTGTATTAGGAATAAGAACTTCACATCCTTGACAAATTATGCAGATGACACAAATATTCTTATCAAAGCAAAAGAATATAATGAATGATACAGAGGACATCAGAAGTGGTGAAAAACATCAAAGAATGGTTTTTAAAAAATATACTGCATATGAATGAAGGGAAAACTAATGCAATACTGTTCAAGTCTACACATTCAACTTTTGAGACCCCAAAGGAAGTTATGATAACAGCAAGAACACAAGAACTAACTTCATTCACGAAGTTTTTAGGAATTTACGTGGATGATACACTGAGGTGGGAGAAACATATTTCAAACCTGGGAAGCAGCCTGGCCTCAGTCTGCTATTTTTTAAGTGTACTAGCGAGATATCTGGATAACTTTTCAATGAAAACCATCTATCATGCGGTATTTGAGTCAAAAGCAAGGTATGGAATCATGCTTCTAAATCAATGTAAATATCCATCCTCCAGAAAAGAGCACTCCGAATTATTCTCAAACTGGGATACAGGGAATCATGCAGAGGAAAATTTAGAGAAAATGGAATTTTGACTATCACAGCAATGCACATACAGAAATGTCTGATTTTTGTATTCAAAAACAAGAACCTTTTTGAATTGAACTCATCCACATATATAACACAAGGAAAACAATCTAAAATATCCAATTCACAGAAGAACATCTACAGAGAAAGGACCCAAATACAAATGTATAAAATATTTCAACATAATGCCAGACACAATAAAGAATGAAACTAGACTAAAGAATTATAAGAAACAAATATACAAGATGCTGCTCAACATAGAACCCTATAATGTTGAAGAATTTTTCAACGCGGCTAAAGATTGGAAGGATAATACAGCTGGATAGCAGATTCTGTACTTTAATTTTTCTTTTTTGACGTAATTTCATTTCAAAGATTACTTTAGTTAACATTCTAACTTTTATCTGAAATAAATATTATCTTATCTTATCTTATCTAAAAAAAAACGCATCAAAATCCGTTGCGTAGTTTCAAAGATTTAAGCATACAAAGGGACAGAGAAAGCGACTTTGTTTTATACTATGTAGTGATAAATAGTTCACAATTAACTATTATAAATAGTTCACGATTATTGAACATGAAAATCATCAACACCTCAGAGAAAGAAATAAACATGGTGATGTCCCTACGCGTGAATAGTACTGCATTGTAATCAATCAATATTGTTCGCGTTCATAAACAGATTTAACTGGGCTGTATAATAAGTGCACGAAGGCACCTCTTCGTTTTCTGTTTTTTCTGAGATAAATTGAGAGTTGTAAGAGAGAGATTTTTACGCGTCATTTGAATTTTTATCTAACATCTGAGAGCGATATACGGACCATCATACACTTTGTATCGAAGTGTTAAACTGAATCCTATAAAAAATTAGGGAAATATATTTCAATCGTTTGGAAAACAACAGTAACAAACATCTTCTAGGTGTTTTTCAACTGTGTGTTATAAGTGGTCATCAAATCGAAATCAATTCTCTGTGGGCAACTTCACCTTAGCCATAGCCCAATGTAGCGGTGAATTTATGTCCGTTTTTCTTTTTCAGTGGAATGAGAAATTGACCCTCATGTCTTGAGTGTCTACAAGGAGCGAAGCAGTTTCTTTCGAGAATGTCACATCTTAATTTATTTGTAACAAGTTTATGCACGAAAACCATATTAATATTTTATGATGAAACAAAATCTTGATCTCCCTAACTGTCATTTTTATAATTTTATGATAACCTACTTGAATCAATCAATGAATAAGGATATCACGAATGCGAATACTCTACCCAAAATTCAATGTGAAATACTTGAAACTGAACGAGGCAGAGACGAAAACCTGGGAAGAAACTATTAAGGGTGTGATATAGTAATCCATTCGGATAGTCAAGCTACTATTGAAGTACTGAACTCTTATACTATCGATTCGAAGCTGAAATGGAAGTTTGAAAGAAAACTCAATGAATTAGGCAGAAGCAACAAGGTCTTTGTAGAATGAATTCCTGATCACTCAAGAATCGAAGGAAACGAATAGGCTCACAACAATCTAACCAGAAAGAGCAAAGATGCAACTTACCTGTCCAGAACTTTTCTGTTGTATAGGCAAATGCACCTAAAAGAAAGTGGAATGCAATTCCTCAACAATCTAGAATCTTCCGTTGAACTCTTTTTCCGTTCTTCTCTGATTCCAAACAGGAAAAATTAAAAAAAATTGATATGCAAAATGGAACGAAACAAAGACTAACCTTCTGATCTCAAATCACGAGTATACTTGCATCCCCAAAAATTCAATCATTCATAAATCTTGACCTTAGAGACAGGTTCTGAAACAATATCGGATATTCGACTTCTATCAGAGACACAAGAGGGAAGCGTCGCAGCCATTTTCTGTCAGCACGCTGAGTCGAGAACGTCATCAGTGTCAGTATCTAAACAATGTATGAAGAAATTTCTGTTGCGAAACTAAAAGTTATAATTTGCTTTCGATTAATCGAGTAAAGAGGAAAAATTAAAAAATCAACTGCTCATATAAAACATGAAATGAAATCGAGTAAAACCTGTTCTGTATGTCGATGGTGAGGCCTCAAATCACACGCAAACTTTCATCCGTAAAAATTCAATTCTTATTCATAACTCTGGACTTTAGAGACTGGTCCTGATATAATATAAGATGTTCTTTTTATATCAGAGACACAAAAAGGGAACGTCACAGTCATTTTTTGTCAGCATGCTAGGTAGAGAACGTCATCAGTGTCAGAATCTCAAAAATGTATGAAGAAATTTGTGTTGTTCAACTCAAAGTTATAATTTGCTTTCGAATAATCGAGTACAGAAGAGGAAAAATAGAAAAATCAACTTCTCATATAAAACATGAAACAAAATCGAATCAAATTTGTTCTGTATGTCGATGGTGAGGCCTCAAATCACACGCATACTTACACCCGCAAAAATCCAATTCTTATTCATAACTCTTGAGCTTAGAGAGAGGTTCTGTAACAATATCGGATGTTCAAAATCTATCAGACTCAAGAGAGGCGCGTCGCAGCCATTTTCTGTCAGCACGCTGAATGAGAACTTCATCAGGGTCAGTATCCCAAAAATGTTCAAAGAAATTTCTGTTGTGAAACACCAAGTTATAATTTGCTTTCGACTTATCGAGTAACGAAGACGAAAAATAAAAATATCAACTTCTCATATGAAACATGGAATGAAATCGAGTAAAACCTGTTCTGTATGTCGATAGTGAGGCCTTAAATTACACGCATACTTAAATCCGCAAAAATCAATTCTCATTCATAACTCTTGACCTTAGAGACAGGTCCTGAAACAATATTGGATGTTCGATTTTTATCAAAGACACAGGAGGAGCGCTTCGCAGCCATTTTCTGTCATCACGCTGAGTTGAGAACGTCATCAGTGTCAATATCTCGAAAATGTATAAATAAATTTCTGTTGTGAAACTCCAAGTTATAATTTGCTTTCGATTTGTCGAGTAAATAAGAGGAAAAATAAAAAAATCAACTCCTCATATAAAACATGGAACGAAATCGAGTAAAACCTGTTCTGTATATCGATAGTGAGGCCTCAAACCACAGGGATACTTTCTTAAGCAAAAATTCAATTCTTATTTATAACTCTTGACCTTTAGAGACAGGTTCTGAAACAATATCGGATGTTCCATTACTATCAGAGACACAAGAGGGGCGCGTCGCAACAATTTTCTGTCTGCACGCTGAGTTGAGAACGTCATCAGTGTCAGTATCTCAAAAATGCATGAAGAAATTTCTGTTCTGAAACTCCAAGTTATAATTTGCTTTCAATTAATAAACTAACGAAGAGAAAAAATGAAAAAATCATTTTCTCATATCATCACACCCATACTTTCACCCGCAAAAATTCAATTCTTATTCATAATTCTTGACCTTAGAGACAGGTTCTGAAACAATATCGGATGTTCGATTTCCATCAGAGACACAAGACGGGCGCGTCGCAACCATTTTCTGTCATCACGGTGAGTTGAAAACGTCATCAGTGTCAGTATCTCAAAAATGTATGAAGAAATTTCTTTTGTGCAATTTAAAGCCATAATTTGCTTTCGATTTATCGAGTAACGAGGAGGAAAAATAAAGAAATCAACTTCTCATATAAAACATTGAACGAAATCGAGTAAAATTTGTTCTGTATGTCGATAGTGATCCCTCAAATCACACGCATACTTCCATCCTCGAAAATTCAATTATTATTCATAACTCTTGACCTCAGAGACTGAAACGATATCGGTTGTTCGACGTCTATCAGATACACAAGAGTGAGAGCATCGCAGCCATTTTCTGTCAGCACGGTGAGTTGAGAACGTCATCAGTGTCAGTATCTCAAAAATGTATGAAGAAATTTTTTTTGTGCAATTTAAAGCCATAATTTGCTTTCGATTTATCGAGTAACGACGAGGAGGAAAAATAAAGAAATCAACTTCTCATATAAAACATTGAACGAAATCGAGTAAAATTTGTTCTGTATGTCGATAGTGATCCTCAAATCACACGCATACTTCCATCCTCGAAAATTCAATTATTATTCATAACTCTTGACCTCAGAGACTGAAACGATATCGGTTGTTCGACGTCTATCAGATACACAAGAGTGAGCGCGCAGCCATTTTCTGTCAGCACGGTGAGTTGAGACGTCATCAGTGTCAGTATCTCAAAAATGTATCAAGAATTTCTTTTGTGAAATTTAAAGCCATAATTTGCTTTCGATTTATCGAGTAACGAGGAGGAAAAATAAAGAAATCAACTTCTCATATAAAACATTGAACGAAATCGAGTAAAATTTGTTCTGTATGTCGATAGTGATCCCTCAAATCACACGCATACTTCCATCCTCGAAAATTCAATTATTATTCATAACTCTTGACCTCAGAGACAGGTCCTGAAACGATATCGGTTGTTCGACTTCTATCAGATACACAAGAGTGAGAGCATCGCAGCCATTTTCTGTCAGCACGCTGGGTTGGAACCTCATCAGTGTCAGTATAATGTATACAGAAATTTCTGTTGTGAAACTTAAAGTTATAATTGCTTTCGATTAATCGAGAGTAATAAAGAAAAAAAATTAAAAAATCAGTTTTCTTTTTCATATAAACACACGATGAAATTGAGTAAACTGTCTGTATGTCGATAGTGAGGCCTCAATCCCACGCATACTTTTACCCGCAAAAATTCAATTCTTATTCATAACTCTTGACCTTAGACAGCTTCTGAAACAATGTCGGATGTTCAATTTCTATCACAGACATAAGAGGGGCGCGTCGCAGCCATTTTCTGTCAGCACGCTGAGTTGGAAACGTCATCACAAAAAAGTATAAAGAAATTTCTGTTGTGAAACTCAGCGTCATAATTTGCTTTCGATTAATCGAGTAACGAGAGGAAAAATAAAAAATTAAATTCTCATATAAAACATGGAATGAAATAGAGTAAAATATGTTCCGTATGTCGATAGTGGGGCCTCAAATAACGAGCATAGTTTAGCCGGAAAAATTCAATTCTTATTCATAACTCTTGACCTATCGGATGTTCGATTTCAATCAGATACACAGAGGAGCGCGTTGCAGCCATTTTCTGTCAGCACGCTGAGTTGAGAGCTTCATCAATGTCAGTTTCTGAAAAGCGTATAAAGAAATTTCTGTTGTGAAACTAAAGTTTTAATTTGCTTTCGATTAATCGAGTAACGAAGGGAAAAATTAAAAAAATCAATTTCTCATATAAAACATGAAATGAAATCAAGTAAAACTGTTCTGTATGTCGATAGGGGGCCTCAAATCACGCGCATAGTTTCAGCCGCAAAAATTCAATATTATGATAACTCTCGACCTATCGGATGTTCGATTTCAATCAGAGACACAAGAGGAGCGCGTCGCAGCCATTTTCTGTCAGTACACTGAGCCGAAAACGTCATCAGTGTCAGTATTTCAAAAATGTATAAAGAAATTTCTGTTATGAAATCCAAGTTATAATTTGCATTCGATTAATCGAGTAACGAAGCAAAAAACAAAAAAATCAACTTCTCATATAAAACATGGAATGAAATCGAGGAAAACCTGTTCTGTATGTCGATAGTGAGGCCTCAAATCACACGCATACTTTCACCCGCAAAAATTCAATTCTTATTCATAACTCTTGACCTTAGAGACAGGTTCTGAAACAATATCGGATGTTCGATTTCTATCAGAGACACAAGAGGGGCGCATCGCAGCCATTTTTTGTCAGCACGCTAGGTCGAGAATGTCATCAGTGTCAGTTTCAATATGTAATAAGTTAACTTCGCAGTGGATTCCGCTGTGGTTACCGTAATTCCTGAAAATACTTATTCCGGAGAGATGAGGCAACGAAATCATTCCAAATTGGGGTGAAATGTGAAAAAGGACGTTTGGTTTCCGTAGATGGTGCGGAAAAAATGGTTGCGTGGATACATAAACTCAAATGTACGATTTGACTACTTTCACGAGAATGATTATTTCCGTGAGCGTAAATCAAATTATTGATGAACAGATTGTTTATTTCCTGTCGAAATTAACTTTACAGTAGTAAAGTATGCAGTGTGGAACAACCAAATGGAATAAATTCGATAACAAATAAATGGGAGTGTGTTGAGAAAAACGCTTGGACGAGTCGGTTTGTATTTTCAGATGAGCATTTTTTTCAAACAAAAATAATCATATAGGGTGTGTCATGTGACAGTGGCCAATACCAACTTTAATATTTTGAATACAACTCCCTGTATATTATTAGTTTTCTGGATTCTGCAGAAAATTCTAGACTTAATCCTGGTACAATGTCGCATACCTATCTCTGTTTATAACTGTTTCGGAAATATTAGCTGTTTTCAGATGTATTACAGAAATTAACAGTAAAAAAAATATTTTATTTCCCAAGACTCCTACATTGAAATTGAATTTTTTTTGTTTTTTCTACATCATTTGTAGAATCAATTATTTTTTTATGTTAATTTCTGTAATACATCTGAAAACACTTAATATTTCCGAAACAGTTGAAGATAGTTATGGGACAAGAATTTTTTGAAAAATCCAAAAAACTAATAGTATCCCTATATAATTATTTTTGTTTGAAAAAAATGCGCATCTAAAAATACAAATCGAAGAGTCCAAGCTCTGATTCATTTGTTATCGAATTTATTCCACGCCAGAGCATTCAGAAATGACGACCATAAAATTCTCTTGGCTGAAGCTACTATATCCCAAGTAACACGATAAGCTTCAAATTAGCACTGAAAGCGATTTCTATGCTATCTATAGTGCGATTTGGCATTTAATGTTAGCACTAATGACGTATTAATAACGTTGTGGGGACGTTTTCCATGCCAAAAAGGAGCACATATTCTGGCATGTATTTAGATTTAGTGGTCAACTTTTAGCTGCAAAATCTAAAAAAATGCTAAGGCTGTTTAGATTGCGATTCCAACTTTTGGCCTGTGATTCGATTTGGTGACCATATCGCTTATCGCTTTGGCTTTATTTTGGCTTTTATATCACTCTCGATTTCCTAACCTCAATTTTTTCCGTAAGTTCCGTTTCTGTCTGTCTGTCAATCCATAGAAAAACAATAAAGATAGAGGGACTGACAAGTCAACTTGACATCATAAAATCTGGCATAAACAATAACGTAGAAGTAAATGTATGCATGATGTATGTGCAAGATATTGCCAGAAGTATTTGGCAAGGCAAGTTTTAGGTGAATATATTGATAAAAAACCAAAAAAAATTAGGGGCCATCAAACAAATCAAATATAGACTTCAATTATTCATGACAAATCAGCACTCTGATTGCGTAATTGCCATGTTCAAAAAAATTCTGATTTATATTCCATAGCAATCCCATGGGCCAATTTTGTCGTGAGGCATTCGGATAACGGAATATCCGGATGATCGAAGAGGGGTTTTAATTGTATATCTACATGTTATGTATTGCAAAAAAATGATGCGTATTTTTATTAAGGAAAACAAAAAAACACATAAGAGAATATTCCAAAAAAAGAAAATTGTATCTAGTTGTCGGTTCTAGTAAAACTCCCGCAAATGTTCGAACATATAATTATGTTTATAATTTTGAATTATTGAATATATGAGTTCAATTTCAAGATCTAATCACGGGCACAGTTCACGTTATTTCAACTATAAATTGAACTCATATATTCAATACTTTAAAATGATCATAATTTAGTTTACGAACGAAGTAGAAATAATAATATATAATATAATAAATAATGTATATAGCCTGTGCGCAAAAATGATGTAAATGGGTTTTTTTTTATTTTACTGCACCACATCTAAATATGGCAACACCGTATATTTCTGTGTGTTAGATATACTCCATATTTATTTCTGGCATGTTAATTATCCAAAAGAATGCTTAGTGGCAATTGTTGCCATATGGTATTCAAAAATTCTATTTGCGAGCTGACAAGATAGGAACTTTGGTTATGTTCAATTGGTCTTAGGTACTAAATTTGAAGGTTAAGTGTTAAATCAATTCATATTGCTCCTTGATCATGGAAGACTGTACTTCTTCCGGGTTATTCAAATATAAAGTTACGTCATTTGACAATTTTAAACATTCAGGAGACAACTGCCGGGAAATGGGCACTTTTAAACTTAAAATGTTTCTTTCATTGGCTGTTTTCAAGCGTTCTCGAATTTATTCCAAATATCGGCCACTGCGCTTGAATGAGCGAAATTTTTTTATTCTATTCAAAATATTCATCTGGTTTTTGTCCATTATCACTTAATACAAAAGAGCAGTTGAATCGAATAAGAACAGTTTTTCATTTTTAGTTTATTTGAGATATATGTCTCCATGTGGAAAATAGTGTAGCTATAAAGTCCAAACAAATGCTCCTTAAATTCCATAAAGCAATAGAATTTTTCTAGCCTTCATTCAAGCAATAAAAGCGCAATTATTTCTTCAAGTAATGCCATATGGCTTTGGAATTACTTTGGCATTTTGTTTTGCATTGAACGCTACTCTAATGCTACGAATAATTCCTCATGACTCTGGAAATATGTTAGCATTTATTTAAGCTTTAGATGCTATTTTATTGCTTCGAAAAATTCTATGAAGCTTAGGAATTGCTTTGGCATTTTTTTTAGCATTGAATGCCACTTTATTGCCTCAAATAATTCTATATTGCTTTTAACCTAATTTGGCATTAGTTTTAGCCTTGATTTCTATCTCAGTGCTCTATAAAACAGCCATTTATATATTTATTATTTTATAAAAAAATAGACCACCGTCTGCGTCCAATATCAGAAACTCTTTCATATGGAGCCAATATGACGTCAAAGAAAGAAACCTCCAAGTAATTATGATTATACCGAATACACGTAGAATTTAAGTCCCCAAAAGTATTACTCTTTTGTGGATTAGAAAAACCAGGTATGTTCTTTATATACTGTCCTTACGCCTGTATTAGCAAAGCTATTGAAGAGATACACCTGTTGCTGAAGGGCACGAAGAAGATACAGAATATGTATGTTTAAGAAAGCTTGCAGGCCCACATTCAGAGTTTGTTTTCAAGGGAGGTTCACAAGCTTGAATTCAAGTTGTTGCCGTGATGCTTGATGAAACATTTATTGAAATATTATTTGGGCTATTTCCACCATAATTTGTTTCTGCATTCAACGTTTCGACCATCATACACCAGAACTTTCGTCACGTTTGGAAAATGTTTGTCTTTTTTGATAGTTTTCAGTACACAATTATACAGGGTGTCTGTAAACAAGTGCGAGGGACTTAGGAAGATGATTCCCTGATGAAAATAAGCAGGCGTGGTTCATATAATTTTCTTTCGAAATCAAACCCCCTTCCAAGATACAGCCTTTGGAAGGCGATGACGAGTTGACAGTTTTTAATTTTTTTTACGGTTTCTTAAGAACACTGAGTCATAACTATACCTAATATGAAGCACTAAGTAGATGTTACACAATTTTTTTACATTCCATAACTTTATTAATAGGATTTGAAAATAACAAACTTCTATGATTTTCGATTTTTTTGAAAATTGTTTTCGTGGGATAGATTTTCGAAAAATAAAATTCTTTTATGGTTTCCCATTCAAATGTGCAGAAAAAAATCTCCTGCAAAATTTTGATTCAGCCGATGCTTTCCTCGGAAAAAATAGAAATTTGCAAGCAGTTATGATCATTGTTCATTCTATTTTTAGAATGAATATTTTGAGATATTGTATGTCTATGATAGGAGTTGAAGATGTTCTATAAATTTTTCTGAAGGTTTGATTACTATTTTCCGGAAGAAAATTATATCCGTTATAAAGGGTTTTTCAATTGGCGCGGGTAGATTTTGGCGGCCCGTGGCGGCCATTTTGTTTGGTGACAATTGTCAAATCTTTCGCTTATTATTCAGTTGCTTATGCCAAATCACCATGGCAGGTTACACGATTGAACAGCGCGCACAAATGATAAAACTTTATTATCAAAATGAGTGTTCTTTAGTGCAAGCGTTGCGTGCATTGCGCCCATTTTACGGTAGACGTGAAACAACCGGTTCGTTAATCGATCAACCCCACCTGTACGTTCAAGAAACGCAAGATCAGCCGAGAACATCGCGGCGGTCCGTCAAAGTGAACAGCAGAACCCGAGGCAGTCGATTCCTCGCCGTGCACAAGAACTCGGCCTTTCGCAAACTTCAACTTGGCGAATTTTGCGACGGGACTAAGAGCCTCCGCACACGGGTCGTTTGGCACTCGATGTGGATGCGTCTCGAAGTCGAAACGTTTCCCCCTCCATTCCACTTCGTAGGTAATCTAACGTAGGTCCACCAACGGGACGATTTGCTGTCGATAGGGAATCGAGTCGGTTGCGTTTCGAACGTCAGTCGAACCTTGCGAGCTGCTGAGAACGGGAAAATTCGAGTGTGACGAGAGCTTCGCGTGCAATATGGAGGTAAGTTTACTTAGATTTAATTTTAAAAAATGGAATTGCTCCATTGATTGAATTATTTTTCTCATAGTTATTCAATATAAAGTTCGTTGGAGAAGTGGAAAGGCATCCAGAGCTGTACGATTATAATCTCCGAGAATATTCAAGAAAAGATTGTACAGAAAAAGCGACCAACCGAAAATTGTTATTTGTGAATTATTAATAGTTAATTTCATAGCAGTACTATTTTTTGTTACAGCGGGTGAATGCAAAGAAAAATGGAGGAATTTAAGGAGTACGTTGTGAAGAACCTCAAGCCCAAGCTGAGTGGTAGTGGAGCAACAAAAAAAAAGCCGTATTATTGCAGCAACAAACAACCGACAATGAAAATTCCGCTCTATGTACGGATGTATCCATATCTTCGTTTCCTTTTTTTCATCCGACGGTACATATGAAAAATAACGGCGTCCTCTTCATCACTTGACATACGCGAACTGAGAGATAAAAATCGCCCCGTGTACGGTTAACCACCGATTGCATCGCATAGTTCGTATGTGACGTTCATTCCGCTTCGACTTCGAAACGGATCCGCTTCGAGTGCCAATCGACCCGTGTGCGGAGGCTCTTAGGGTTACACCCGTATAAGATTCAACTGACCCAGGGGCTCAAAGTTCATGACCATAGACAACGTCGTTTGTTCGCTGCCTGGGCATCGAATCGTTTGGAAGAGGATCCCAATTTCGGGCGAAAAATCATATTTAGCGACGAGGCGCATTTTTGGATGAATGGTTTTGTTAACAAACAGAATTGCCGTATATGGGACGACACAAACCCACACGAGGTTCACCAGGTGGTACTGCATCCTCAAAAAGTTACGGTTTGGTGTGGATTTTGGCCATCGCTCAAATTCAGGCGGATCTATGCAGAAGAGTCATTGAAAATTGGACCACTCGGATCCGTGCCACTGTGAGAAGCTGAGGCGGGCATTTGAATAATGTCATCTTCCATACTTAATGGCATATATGGGCCTTTTAAATAAATAAAAAAAATTGTTGATACCTCATACACAGCTTGTTTAATTTCGTTTCAAAATCTACCCGCCCTTATTGAAAAACCCTTTATTTTATTTCCACAAAAAGAACTTTCTTTCGATTAATAGGCATAATTGACAAAACCAATTTTGAGCATAAACAATATCTAAGAATATTAATTCTATGGAACATACGATCAAATGGAATGAAGAGTGACCATAACTGCTTGTAAGTTTTTATTTTTCCGAGAAAAGCATCGACTGTATCCAAATTTTTCAATTGACTTTATTTCTCCAGAATTGAATGAGAAACCCTAAGAGAATTTAATTTTTCGAAAATCTCTCCCATGAGAATAATTTGTGAAGGAAACTTATAAAGGGTTGTTATTTTCAACTCCTAATAATAGAGTAATGAAATAAAAAAAATTGTGTGAGTTACACCTACTTAATGAATCATATTTTGTATAGTTTCATGACTCAATGTTTTGTAAGACTCCTAAAAAAAATTGAAAACTGTCAACTCGTCATCGCATTCCAAAGGCTTTATTTTGGAAGGGAGTGCGATATCGAAAAAAATTTATATAAACTACCCCTGCTTATTTTCATCGAGGAATCATCTCCCTAAGTCCCTTGCATTTGGTTACAGACAACCTATATAGCGACAAATCTGAATGTTGATCATTGTGTACACCACATGTGAAAGAATGATAATAAATCGGAAATATGAACATTCTGTCCTGTTCAACAATGGTGTCTTTTCAAACGTATCAAGACACGATACGTAGAAAGCCATCACTTTAATTTGGATAAACAGAAACAACGAGGAATTTATCGCCAATTGTTGAAGTAAAACAAAGAAATATCTGTTGGTTTCTTCAACAATGCAGGTAAATCTCCGACGTTTTCAGCTCGGTCACTGTTTAAATAGAACAAAAAACGTATTGTTCGAGGATTCATCGTGTACGGAGTGATCCGCAATCATCCAGAATGGTAGTTCATGATCGTTGAAATATAGAGTCTGAATCAACACGTTAAGTCGGCGGAAGGCTTGAATGTTAAATAGCGGTCTCGCTCCCTTCCACAACACTGGAAGAAACTTCAAGATCTTCCACTGATATCGAGGAGTAATAATGCGCAAGTAAAGCCCTTTGTATCCTTGGACCACAAGAGGAACTTCTGAATACAAGGATGTAGGAATTCAACAACGAATACAAACATCGACGTTGATTCATCAGGGGTGAGTTGCTCTGAACTGTGCATCACATCTAGGACCTTGGATGGAATGATTTGGATTATGTTGGTGTTTTGGAACTACTGTATTTCCTGTAGCGTCTGAGACACGTATTACGTCTTTCACCCTTAGGCATAATGACAACAAATTCAAGCACATCATGGAAAGTATGGTTAGTTGAAATTATTATGAATTAGGAACCAACTGAAGCTTACTGCAAGTATTAATTCATCCTTCATTTCATGAGATGTTATTTCGGCTATTTTCATCATTTTTGGGGGCTCGTTTTCCTGAAACGAGTACCCAAATGTCTGTTTTTTCGAATTTTGAACTGAAAATGGTCTCAAAGGATATGGTTCTACCCCCTGATGACGAAGTCGTGGTCAAATTCAATTCTGTCCGTCCGGCCGTCTGGCCGTTAGCACAATAACTTTCGAAGGGATTGTTCTAGAGACTTGAAATTTTCAGGGAGAGTTTGGTTTCCAAATGGCTGGCTTAAGTTCGTTAACAGGCCAAGTCGTACAGGGTGTTCCATAATATTTGACCATTCAAAATTTTCGTTCCTGAATATCTCAGACATAAGGAAACCCATCGAAATGAAATGTTGCGGCCTTATGCAGGATGCTCATAATAAGCCTCATGCAAAATTTTGTGGCAATAGTATAAACAGAATCATAGAAAATTCAATGGAATACTTAAAAGAAGGAACTTCATATTTCCATAAAAAATATCCGATACGAATGAAATTCATTTTATAAATAAAGATTGATAATCTGAATGTTTATGCAAAATTTTGTGTTATGTTAACAGTACCAGAGAAAATTCATTTGGAATATTGAAAATAAGAATTTTATATTTCCAATACAGGATATCCGATTCAATTGGATTTTTTTTGTGAATGAAGACTGTCATACTGAATTTTCATGCGAAATTTTGTAGCCATAGTGTCAACAGAACCAAAAAAATTCAATTGGAATATTGCAAAGAAAAATCTATATATTTCCATAGCAGGATAACCGACTGGAGTCAAATTCATTTTCTGAATCAAGACAGATATACTGACTCTTCATACAAAATTTCAAGAGGATCGCATCATCAGAACCATGAATTAAATTGTTTTAATTGTTTATTTTTACAGATTTCATTTTTGAACAATTTTCAGATTATAGTTCCGATTGTGCTGAGATTCTTTAATATATATTTGGTATCAATCTCAAATCCCATTTAAAATTTTCAGGTAATAATATTATTGCTCCACCAAAGATCGAGTGTTCAAAAGCTCCTGCTCAGGGATTTTCATAATTTTTGGTGGATTCTAGTGGTATATAGTTGATCGAATATTTGGAATAAGGAAGAACAATCGATATAGATTATAACTGTGCATTATTTGACCGATTGAAAGCAGAAATCATAAAAAACGGACACATTTAATTAAGAAAAATGCTTCTTTTTGTAAGACGAAGCAACAGCTCACAAACCAATGAAAAGGATCGCAAAAATCCATGAACTACGCCTGGAATTGCTTCTTCATTTCTCGTATTCTCCAGATTTAACCCAAGGAGATTATTATCTGTTTCAAAACTTGAAGAGAGGGCTATAGAAAAAGAAAATGAAACAAATGAAGACGTCAAATGGAAAACTGAAGCATATTTTGGGGACATTGACGAATCTTACCATCCAAAAAGCATCGCAATGTTGGAAAATCTCTATTTAGTGTATCCAGCTAAAAGAGAACTATGTCGAAGAATAAATAAATAAACCGTTCGTTTTCTTTGTTAGGCTCACTATTCATTGGACGCCCTAGTAATTGAGGGTGACACGTTATGACGTAGTTATAGTTACGGATATTCATGTAGAGATGCGCCGACAAAGCCATCCAATCGCTGTTGAATCCTTTGTTTTTAATATACCTCAAAAAACCCTTCAGGATGCTCACATAACGAATGTCTTTTCGCATTGACACACACAGAAGGACTAGACCCAGGTTGTTGCCTCGACAAGCATCAAATAATTCCTGTATACAAATATGTCGCGAGTTACGTGGAGTTTATCAAAGAATCCGAGCTATGTGTAAAACATTCCGGAATATTTCGTGAATGTCGTAGACTGAGAATATCTACCGTGCCTCAGTGCACTGCATCCACGAGTGTGTTCATGAATTCCGCGGCTTCAGATGGCCATCATTCTCAATTCAAGTGATAAATTCGACTCCCCATTATCTCAGGGGGAGTACGTAAACTTTTAAATTGAATGATTCAGCCAATTAAGTTGCGTACGTTGTGGCACCCCCGAATGGGGTGTTTTAGATCGAATACGCGCAAAAGATATTTATTCACTATACGTCGAATATACAGAGTTTGCCGATAGTCTGAAATAAAATTCACCCCTTTTCAATTAATAATTCTAAAGAAGATCCCTTAGCTCGAAATTGATTCTTTTCTTTCCATTATTTTCATTTCATATTTGTAAATAATAATTTCAGTTCAACTCCTTAGATGAAACCCTTACTAACTTCTTTCGTTCACACGTAAATACAGGTTGTTCACGAATTACGCGGCTTCAGATGGCCATCGTTCTCAATTCAAGTGATAAATTCTACTCCCCATTATCTCAGGGGGAGTACGTAAACTTTTAAATTGAATGATTCAGCCAATTAAGTTGTGGATGTGGCACCCCTGATCGAATACACGCAAAAGATATTTATTCACTATACGTCGAATATACAGCGGTTGTCGATAGTCTGGAATAAAATTCATCCCTTTTCAATTATTAATTCTGAAGAAGATCCCTAAGCTCAGAAATTGATTCTTTTCTTTGCATTATTCTCATTCCATATTTGAAAAGCAAATTTTTCAGTTCAACCCCTTGGATGAAACCTTACTAACTTCTCTCGTTCATACTTAAATACAGGGTGTTCATGAATTCCGCGGCTTCAGATGGCTATCATTCTCAATTCAAGTGATAAATTCGACTCCCCATTATCTCAGGGGGAGTACGTAAACTTTTAAATTGAATGATTCTGCCAATTAAGTTGCGTACGTTGTGGCACCCTCGAATGGGGTGCTTTAGATCGAATACACCCAAAAGATATATTCACTATACGTCGACTATACAGAGTTTGGCGATAGTCTAGAATAAAATTCATCCCTTCTCAATTAATAATTCTAAAGAACATCCCTGAGCTCAGAAATTGATTCTTTTCTTTCCATTATTCTCATTTCATATTTGAAAAGGGAATGTCTAGTTCAAGCGTAAATACAGGGTGTTCATCAATTCCGCGGCTTCAGATGGCCAACATTCTCAATTTAAGTAATAAATTCGACTCCCCATTATCTCAGGGGAGTACGTAAACTTTTAAATTGAATGATTCAGCCAATTAAGTTGCGTAACATGTGGCACACCCGAATGAGGTGTTTTAGATCGAATACGCGCAAACGATATTTATTCACTATACGTCGGATATACAGAGGTTGGCGATAGTCTGGAATAAAATTCATCTTTTTTCAATTGATAATTCTAAAGAAGATCCCTATGCTCAGAAATTGATTATTTTCATTATTTTCATTTCATATTTGAAAAGGAATTTTTTCAGTTCGACCCCTTGGATGAAACCCTTACTATTTTCTCTCGTTCACACGTAAATACAGGGTGCTCATGAATTCCGCGGCTTCAGATTGCTATCCTTCCCAATTCAAGTGATAAATTCGACTCCCCAGTAACTCAGATGGCGTACGTAAACTTTCAAATTGAATGATTCAGCCAATTAAGTTGCATACGTTGTGGTACCCCTGAATGGGATGCTTAAGCTCGAATTCACGCAAAATATATTTATTCACTATACGTCAAATATACAGAGGTTAGCGATAGTCTGGAATAAATTAATAACTCTAAAGAGTATCCCTTAGCTCAGAAATTGATTCTTTTCTTTCCAATATTTTCATTTCATATTGGAGAAAGGATATTTTCAGTTCAGCCCCTTGGATGAAACCCTTACTTCTCTCGTTTACAAGTGAATACAGGGTGTTTATGAATTCTGCGGTTTCAGAACGCCATCACTCTCAATTCAAGTGATAAATTCGACTCCCCATTATCTCAGGGGGAGTACGTAACCTTTTGAATTGAATGAATCAGTCAATTAAGTTGCGTACGTTGAGGCGCCCCCAAATGGGGTGCTTTAAATCGAATACACGCAAAAGATATTTATTAACTATACGTCGAATATACAGAGATTGGCGATAGAGTAGAATAAAATTCATCTCTTTTCAATTAATATATCTAAAGAAGATCCCTAAGCTCAGAAATTGATTCTTTTCTTTCCATAATTTTCAGTTCATATTTGAAAAGGAATATTTTTAGTTCAACCCCAGAACCATAAAAAATTCAATTGGAATATTGATGGGAAGAATCATTATTTCCATAACAAGACTTTCTATTCAAGTGAAATTCCTTTTGTGAATGAAGATTAGTATACTGAATGTTCATGAAAAATTTCAAGAGCATCGCATCATCAAAACCACGGAGTTTGATTTAATTTAATTATTGACTTTTTACATACATATTTCATTCTTTGAAAAATTTTCAGAATATAATTCCGTTTGTGTTAAGATTTTGCATGAATTTCAAGTCCATTCCAAATTTTGTGGTGGAGCATTATTGCAGAAGCACCCGCTCAGGGCTTACCTTAAATATTTTCCAGTATTTGGCAATGAAATGAACTATTTTCAGTTTAACTTCTTGGCTGTAACCCTGTTACTGTGTTTATGAATTCTGTATCTTTAGATGGCCATCATTTTCAATTGAAGTGTTTAAATTCCTCATTACCTCTTTACATTAAAATTGAATTATTGGGGCACCCCCGAAAGGGGTGGTTTATATTCGCTGTAAAGTGAATACGTTGATGTTGTTGGTTGATAGTCTGATATGAAATTCATCTCCTTTCAATTGAAAACTCGAAAGAAGAACCCAAAGCTAGAAAATTGATTTTCTTCCTTCCATTTACTTTAGCCTCTTGTTTGCAACCCTGCAATGTTTCTTGTTCACACGTTATTACTGGCTGTCGCAATAAGGGGCCACCCCTCATATTACTCATTATATAATCAATAGCGAAATTTAAATGAAAATGTTCACTAATTTTCGTGGAGGGATACACCTCACTGTTTAGTGAATGCTTGAAAACGCTAACCTATTCTAGGGGCGCTATAGACTCTAGAATTTTAATAGGGAATAGTAGAATGGTGAGTCGAACCTCGTCCAATATGCTTAAATGAATACCACAGGTTTTTAAGGGATGAAGCTAAGCTTCCAAAAAATCGAAACAAGAAATGTTGTGACGTAGAAAATAGAAGGAAGCTCATGTCAGTAACTGAAAACCTCTTAAGTTAACCGTATCTTGATATCAAAATCATCTGCGTTTCAATAATAAGATTCCGCCTAAAAAAATTTAAGAAAAGCCTTGAGCAGGAGTTTTTGAGCGCTTGTTCATTGGTGAAGCAATAAGACTAAGTATCTTCTCGAAATTTTTTTATATGGGACTTGAGATTGATACCAAATATAGAAATGCAGAATCTCAGTACAATCGGAATTATATTCTGGAAATTGTTCAGAAACTGAAATATGTAAAAAATAAATAACGAGAAAAAAATTGAGTTTTGATGATTTGATCCTCTTGGAACATTCAGTATATCAATCTTCATACAAAAAATGAATTTCACCCGAATCGGATATGCTATAATGAAAATATGAAGTTTTTTTGTTTCAATATTTCAATTGAATTTTCTATGAATCTATGGTTTCGTTAACACTATGGCAACAAAGTTTCGCACGACAACTCAGCATATCAGTCTTCATTCACAAAAGAAATTTCACTCGTATCGGATATCCTGTTATGGAGATATAAGGTTTCTTTTTTTCGATATTTCAATTGAATTTTCTATTGTTCTGTTCACACTATGGCCACAAAATTTTGCATGAGGCTTGTCGTTTAAATATAACAAGCGCTCAAAGAAATAATCGTTAAGATTTTCCGAGGCTCCATTACTTCTGAAATAATTTTTTCTGCGAATCATTGGAAATGCCCATTGTGCTTCCGCAAGTTGTGTTAGTTATCACTACATAGTATAAAACAAAGTCGCTTTTTCTGTCCCTTTGTATGCTTAAATCTTTGAAACTACGCAACGGATTTTGATGCGTTTTTTTTAATAGATAGAGTGATTCAAGAGGAAGGTTTATATGTTTAATAACATCATTAAATAGTGGAGAAGTTTTGTTGTTTTTGAGGTTTCTAATGTGATGTCGTACCGTGCGAAGCCAGGGCGGGTCGCTAGTAGAGTTTTGACATTTATCGGAGTGCTTCTGAATATTTTGTTTACGGTTGCCATCAGGATTACATATTGAAATAGCAGAAAATTGAGCATTACAATGGGTCCTGAATGTTCAATTTTGTACACATTAGAATCACCTTTCATTTTGAGGTCGGCGGAAAAAGTTATTCAATCAACTAGGTTATTAAGGCAGCGTCAATATATTTTAATAGTTTGAGACCATTAGTCGCTTGATTAATGACCGAGTTGATTACAAGATTCGTCCGACGATCTCATTATGAATTGTGTATGAATTCTTGACTGAAATACATTTTAGTTTTGCACAAGACTGACATTTGACCTATTAAAATTTCTATGTATCTAAGTTTCAGTAGAGTTTTGACGTTTCTTGAAGTGCTTCTGAGTACATTGTGAACGGTTTCCATGAGGATTTCACATTAAAACAACATAAATTGAGCATTAAAGTTGGTCATTAATGATCAATTTCTTGCACATTGAAATGTATTCTGAGATCGACAGAAAAACAATTTATCAAGCCTACTACAGCATATTCTATGGAATTTCGTAATGTTATAATCCATGTCATGTCAACTGAAATATTCACGAAGCTCGCGAAATATATACTGTATTTCGATCATTTTCAAATCAGGGTTTGATGACCAAAGGAATTAGTTGTGTTGGGATCCAATCCATGACTATAAATGGTAAACATTTGACGGATCATATGTGCATAACAAATGATATTTCACCCTCCACTTCGAAAGCGATTTCAATGCGTGTTAGCGTAGATAGCATGTCAGGGTAGGGTGTTAATTTAATTGTCAATGTTTCGCACGGATTAAGGACGGACTGAAATCGAAAAATGGACTGAGAAATTGAGAGAGGCTCGGAATGAAATTCTGATCAACCCGTTCATTTCAAAACATATACCATTAATAAAAAATTGTACAGGGTAGTTAGACGAAAAGTAACGATGGTTTCCAGCGCCTGAATCGGATATCTTTTCAATATTCCAATTGAATGTCCTATAGTTCTGTTTAAAGTATAGCCACAAAATTTTGCGAACTTGACCGTGGCATTTGGTAACCTAACGGACGGACGATCCAACGGACTTGATTTAATTGGACGACGGATTGAGATCATTTTCGAATCAAAATTCGAAAATCATAAACATTTTGGCAAAAGGATGAAGCACTCGTTTAAGTAAAACTAGCTCTCAATAACTGGGATGACTCGACACTTCTTTTAAAAAACCTTCTAGCGAAACAATATCTTGCCAAAAAATTAGATTTCTAGAAAACTTTATAGGTTTTCATTCCCAGTCTCTGAAACAGAAATAATTAAATAATGTTAACTTAAGATGAAGTGCTCCTGCTAGAATCTTTGCACTTATATGCAGGAGCAAATTGGTCTTAGAAAAATTGTTGCTCAACAGTTAAACAGAAAAAGGTATTGTGTGTTTTTTCATTTGCAGTCTGATTGACATTGAACTTTCAATGTCAATCAGATACAAATGAACTATTTTTTCAAGACCAATTTGCTCCTGACAAATAAGTGGAAAGATTCTCGCAGGAGCACTTCATCTTAATTAAAAATTTTTTGATTATTTCTGCTCCAGAAACTGGGAGTGAAAACCTATAAAGTTTTTTAGAAATGCAGAATCCTCCCAGAATATATTTCAATCGATATCTGAAAAAATTAGATGGTAATGTTTCCCATGGTTAAGCTATGAAATAATTCTGTCTGGTACCAAAAAATGTTTCTTGAGATCTATGATATTCATTCTGTGAACAGACTGTAACTGGCACATTCGCCAATAAATAACTTGAAATCATGATTATAGATACCTGAATTGTATAAAAAAAAGTTGCATTGGTCTAGAGACTTCTCCAAAATAAGTTTCGGGATAACAAATTATTCTCATTGTGAGAATAATGAAAACATGAAGGCATGTTTCAGAAAGTCGATAACACAGCGACAACGTATTTCTAACACCAGAACTTTCATTTAAGAAGCAACTGATTTGGTATCCATGAAAGTGTACTAGAGGAATAATATTTATTCCAGTACCTTTTCTATCCCAATCACGCAAAACATCTTCATGTTTCAACATCGATGAAGGGCCTAGTGCTTGGTGATTCCCCATTGATCACTAAGCCTTCTAAAAAAAATTGTGATGCACTTAGCACTATGCATTGTGTCAGTCTAGTGCTTGCTCAGTGATTACTAACACAAAAGTGTTTCTAGTGCTTTCACGAGCACTGTGCACAAAGCTTTCGATGATCACTGAGAGCATCGCGACAACCATAAGGGTTAAAAAAAAATGTCAATTGCCAGCAAACAGGGCGTTTCTGAAAAATTGCTGTGTCAAATATTTCGCTTATCTCGTTTTTTGTTGGAGATATCATGAAAGTTCCACAAGGTTTTTTTTTGTAATTTCTATTGCTTATATCAGATCCGAAAAATTCGTCGTTCAAGTGCTAGTGAGAAAAGTTTGTGTTTTTTGAAAGGGGCACCCTATATTTTTCATTATTGCTCCTTAGCCGCAGATTCACCGAATATCATCCTGTAACCGTTTTTTCAAAAAGCAGCGTATAAGCAATAAAAATTATTGAAAAAATCGTTAGGAATTTTCATTATAATTCCAACAAAAAACGAGATATAGCGAAATCTTTGAGACAGCAATTTTTCAGAAACGACCAGTAATTCAAGTTCCAATACAGATATCTGGGATCTGTTCGCTGGAAATTGATTATTTTGAAAATAGAGATCAGGAATCCTTGAACATTTTTTCTCTAACCCTTATGTTTCTCGAAATGCTCTCAGCGATCATCGAATTTAGGACACCCCGTACCTAAAACGTCATAAACTGATCCTCAAAAATTCAGGGTTTTCCTTTTAAGTCGGCCAATTAGACGTTTTTGGAGAACTAGTGAATATTTCGTTCTGAAATTTCAGATGGAGCCTAGGGGATGAAGGAACTCGCAAACGCATATCTACTTTCTTATTTCAAATGGAACTACCTATATTTATATGTATGTATCGATTCAATATCAAATTCGCAGTATAACCTATTAAAAAAATTTCTCTGTCATGCACTGTTGCCAAGTTATGCACACATTCTTGAAATTTTTGAAATCTGCATTGCAAGTTTTGAAATGCAATATCTCGATTATTTTCTATGCGAATGGAACTAAACTCAGCAGTCTTATAGTCAAGAATCCATGCATTCATGTGGTATATTCAATATTTTGATAAATCGTAAGGCTCTTCGAAAATTTTGATCCGAGATTGCGGAAATTAAAATTGAAATATATCGAGATTTTCAAATGGCAACCGCATATTTATTTTACAGCATTCGATTCTAAATAAAAAATGAATGGTAGTCTCCCTTTACACTGATTATTTCTTTTGGATATTTATCGAATGAGATGAAAAATACTGAAATTTTTGAATATTCAAAGTCATGATCTATGAACATAATGCTGTGTGATTATAAGGTGAATTATCGGAATGAATTCTATGTTTGAGGTTATGATTATTGGGCTAGAATTACCGAAAGCGAAAGCAGTTTTCGGAATTTATTTCCAGTTATTCTTGCTGAATGTGAATAACGGTTGTTGAATGCTCTACAGGTCCTTTCAATGATTTTTTGGCATTCCCCTTGAACATGGGTGAGTTTTTTTCTATGATATCCATGATCAATGAACACTTTTCATGATTTCAACTATAGGATATACTTCAATAATTTACCTCATAATCAAAGAGCCATTTCATCGTAAACACTACCATAGATCATAACTATGAATACTGAAGAATTTCAGTGTTTTTCATCTCATTCGAGAAAACTATCCAAACTAAAAATCATTGTAAAATAAATATGGGGTTTGGCATTTAAAAATCTCGAAATATTTCAATTTTAAGTTCCACATTTTCGGTGCAAAATCTTCGAAAAACCTCACGAAGTATCAAAAAACTGAATGTACCACATAAATGCATAGATTCTCTACTAAAAGACTGCTGAGTTTGGTTCCGTTCGCATATAACATAATCGAGATATTGCATTTCCAAACAGGTAATGAAGATGTCAAAAATTTCAAGGATTTGTGCATAACTCGGCAACAGTGCATGGCAGAAAAATTTTTGTTGGTAGGTTATACTGCTAATTTGGCATTGAATCGAAACATAAATAGGTAGTTCCATTAGAAATAAGAAAGTACATAGATATGCGTTTGAGATAGACGTGGCAACACTGTCGCCTTGAAAATATTTTAGGCGAAGAGTTCCTTCATCCTCAAGACTCTACCTGAAATTTCCAAACAAAATATTCACTAGTTCTCCAAAAATGTCTAATAGGCCAACTTAAAAGGAAAACCCTGTATATTGATCCGATTCATTTCAGTCCAGCTACCGTAGATAGATTTTGATCAATTCCACTGTGGATTTTGGCGATATTTTCCGTACGTTCCCTGTAGAATATATTCATTCAAATATCTGATATCACATTCATTACGTGCGACTCCAGTTCAGTCGGGGCCTAAGGATAAATGAAATTGAAATTGTCTTCCGACAAATACTTCGGGAGCGATCCGTCTTTGGGACTTTTTATATAAATCCATTTACGCAATGTTTGCAGGGGAGTGTTGAACTGGCGTGAGTTCGAAGGAAGGTATATTCGCTGATTTTATTACGAAGAGAGTTGGTTTCGGAAGTAGTATGTGGCAAATTCAATAAATGTGAGTTGCACATCTGATTGGATATCTTTGTGCTACCCGGGGGAATAGGCAGACAATGCAATCAACGCTTATAGGCCGAGCGTCACTTCAAATAGCGCCTGATAAAATTATTTTTTCCGCCACACTCTCTGGCGACAAAATTTTCAGCATTATTTCCACTTTCGCCTTATCGGAAGACAGATCCTTCCGGGGGTTTTCAGAATGAAAATTCGACCACATAGACAGCAACTGAATTTTTTTCTTGAAAATTGGTTATTCAGGAACTTCAGGCGGATAACATAACTAATCAAGATACAGGGTGTCCAGAAAGGGTATCGGGTATTTGTTTTCGCGCCATATTCAGAATGGGACGTCTAAAAGGAGCGAGAAGGGGTTCGTAGCGTTCACCATTTTGTGGAGTTTTAGTCATGATGGAACAGTACTCGGGACGTATCCCGCATTTTGCGTATGAGCGTATTATCGTAATTGTGGTTCAATAGTTACTGCTAAACGTCTCTATCGTGCGGAATATCTACACGCCACGCGCCAAATGACGATAGCATTAGGAAATGGATCAGGATGTTCGAGAATACAGGTGCGACAATAAAAATTCAAAACTCTGGTCGTCCTCGTTTACTTCGCGATGAAGAAACAATTGAAGAAGTTGAGGCGTCGGTTCGTCAAAATCCGTCTTTATCCATCCGAAAGCGAAGCCAAGCGTTGAACATCTAAAAATCGTCTTTACTTTCGATTGTAGAGAAAGACTTACATTTAAAAACCTACAAAATTAAATTGATTCAAGAATTGAAGGATGCGGACTATGCTAATCGACTGATTTTCCGAACGAAATGCTGCAGCGATTCAACCAGTCATTTCGCGAAGGGGTAACATCAACTGGCCTCCCAGAAGCCCCGACCTTAGCCCGTTTGACTATTTTGCATAGGGATACCTTAAAAGTGAGTTTTATCAAAATAATCCGACGAATCAAAACCAGATGAAGCAAAACATCAGGTCAGAAATGGCAGCAATATCAATAGCTGTGTGTCAACGTATTATCGCCAATCTTCGTTCCCGTTTAGAAGAGTGCCAGCACCGCAACGGTCATCATTTGGATAAAATTATCTTTTCCAAATAATTCTCCAATTCATATGTTAATAATAAACAATAAACTTCTTCATTGTTCACAAATATTTTTTGTTTTATTGAACTTACAAATACCCGATACCCTTTCTGGACACCCTGTACTTTGGAATTTCACTTCAGAAGAGTGGTTCACAGTCTTCTACTAAAGGTTGAATAACTTCAGATGGCATTCTACTTGTCTGAAGAACAATAGGTAAATCGTCTCGAAACTTCCTTCAAGATTCGAGCAATGAAAGGTTGTGTTAGGCTAGGTTAGGTTAGTTCAAGAGTCAAGCAGTGGAAGGTTGTGTTTTCACTCCCAGTCTCTGAAACAAAAACATTTAAAAAATGTTGGATAAGATGAAATGCTCCTGCGTAAATCCTTGCAGTAATTTTTTCAGGAGAAAATTGGTCTTAAGAATATTGTTGCCTAACAGTAAAACTAAAAAAGGAAATAAATGAAAAAGATAACCTAACGTTTCGGTGTCTATGTAAGACTTCTTCTTAAGGCATAATTCCAAAAATGAATTAGTCTGATCAGACTACAAATAAAAAAAGACACAATGCCGAAGATTTTCCAGGTTTGTCTGAAGACGGAGTCTGATATAGACACCGAAACGATAAGTAATTCTTTTTTCCTTTTTTAGTTTTACTGTTAGGCAAATTTTTTTTCAGAAACAATTTACTCCTGACAAATTAGTGCAAGGATTTAAGCAGGGGCACTTCATCTTAATTGATATTTTTTCCAATTGTTTCTGTTTCAGAGACTAGGAATGAAAACCTGAAAAAGTTTTCTAGAAATGTATAATCCTCACAGATTATATTTCAATCGATATCTTGGATCTCTTGTTTGATGAATATTCACGGAAATTTACATAAGTTCTTGTGTCGTTATTTGCAATTCTCTGATTATATTATGTAGTTTATTGCTTTCAGCTTCACCAGATATCTAATTTTTTTGGGATCTATGAATGTAGCTACGTAGAACTGACATTTCATGGCTTCTGCGATGGCAAAAGTATGCTGGTATGACGTGATCGGTTGGAATGTTCCTTTTTTAAGTTCAGGGACAGGAACAGTTTCTGGTCGGAAAATGCTGAGCTCTAAGGTCTAGATGTGCCTTTCGTATCCGAGTTCTGAAGTGGTGACGATCTTTGGATGGTCAGTATGTTTGCAGTCCACAAGAGCAACAATATCAGGTGAATATTTGAATTGCAGTGACTAGCATATAGCGACCAGATTTTTATGTCATTGTATTCATTGAGTATTGTTGAACAACATTAGTAAAACCAACAGGTGGCGGTCTGTCTTAGTTTAGAAAATATGGACACCCAAAATTCCAAAAATTTTCCATCGTCACGTCACTTCTTTCACTATAAAACGACACTCTCCAATTTAATCTCACCTTCGATTTTTCAAATAACTATTCGATCAGTTTCATTTCAGGTTTATTCAATAATGATGCCCAAACATCGAAATTCTAAAGGCACCACATATCCACAAATTCTAAGAAAAGCCTGTCGTTTTTAATGGTAGATTTGGCACTGCCGCAGATTCATCCGCGCGAATATGAAACGATGCCTTTCCTTAATCCCGCCATCATTCGATATCTCACTCGCCGAAGGACGGAGCAGTGGTGCCAAACTCACGTCGGGCTATCCCTAGAATTTGTGGATATGTGATACCTCTAGAATTTCGATGTTTCTGCATCAATTATTGAATGAACCTGAAATGAATCTAATCTTAAATTGGAGCAGTGAATTTGTGCTTTTATAGTGGAAAAAGCGACGTGAAGATGGAACATTTTTGGAACTTTGCGGGCTCATATTTTCTAAACTGAGACAGACCGCCACCTGTTGGTTTCACTAATGTTGTTCAGGAAGACTCAATGAATACAATGACCCAAAATCTGGTCGATATCTGCTGGTCACCGAAATTCGATATTTACCCAATATCGTCGATGTTACTGTCCAATATGTCACCCATATATCCGGCTCATTTGATTATTTAACTCTATCTCCCCACAAAATCTCATGATAATTCCAAATATTTTATCCGAAGCAACAGGACTCCTCAATAAATTTAATCGAATTGATGATTTTAGCTCAGCACTTATGTATTCTTTCATCGCAAGTAACGCTTATAGGTCGAAAGTCACTTCAAATAGCAACTAATGAAATTATTTTTTCCATCACAATCTCAACCGAGAGTGTGGTGCCAGGAGTTATGTTCTCATTGAATAAAATTATACGTTTAGAGGTTGATTCTCGCTTCACAAATACCCTGATAAAAAAATTTCGACCGCACTTGCTGTTAACAAAATAAAAATATCAGCTTTCTATTGAATGTAGTTCGAAAATAATTTCAGCCTACACGACTCACCCTATCAAGGTGATATTTTTTTTCGTCATAAAACGTGAATAAAAGCAAAAAAATACAAGATAATATGAATTTTTTTGTGAAATATGAATATTGAAAGAAAATTCTTGTGAAATAAAGTTTGGTAGTGACTTTTGCTACAGCTTGCAATCAAGGATTTTCTGAATGCCTTCACCCCCGCATTAAATATCAACTTGACTCCAGTTTTTTGTTTTCTCAAAAAAATATCAAAAACTGCTTTCCTAAGGTGGCTGCAGCTAAGCAGTGATCACTAATGAAAAAAATTATTTTTCAAGCCCCAAGTTTTTTTCGGATAAGGAATATTCTTCTCACTCTTTTCGCAACTATGGCTCAAATTAGGCATTTCCATGTGAAGCGTCGGTCAAATCAGATGTACCGGGTTTCCTATATTCGTTGTCTAGTGAGGGCATCTCAGAAACCCGATGAGTTAGAACAAAATGAGTGGCACATTTTTGGGCTCGATTTTTTAGAGAACTCATTTGGTAAAAACCGCAACCTTCTGAGTCAAACCGTTTTCGAACTATTAGAGAGAATTGGAAAATAACGTCAAATGAAAAGTTCTCATAACTTCTTTATTACTGATGTAATAAACATGAAGCTAAAACATTATAGAGGCACTTTTTTCAGTAGAATTCATTGAAGTAATCAATTTCTCTCTACTACATTGTGTTCTACCTCATCGGGTTTCTGAGATCCCCTCACTACAACGAAGAACGAACTACACGAACAAAGAATTTAGGACATCCGGTACAAATAATAAGGAACTGAATTCGGAAACAAAATATTTGGTAGAAATAATTATACAACGTTAAGTATCTGGTGTAACCTATTTTTCATAGAGTGTTGTGGGAATAATTATTTGTTTGTCAAAATAGTTGTGATACATTCCTGTAGGTCAATAATTGTAATTTAATTTGTCATGAAGAAATTTCCGATAAATCAATAGAAAATGATAAAAACCAGTTAAATTTCTTGACGATTCCAGAGGAAACGCACTTTCATTTATGTGAATAAGCTGAATTATCGCTATTGGTTCACGTAAATTCGCAACATCTTCATGAACGACCCCCCATGATGAAAACGTCACCGTATGGCAGGGGCGTAGTGACCGGTGTTCGGCGTGTTCGAAGAACACGGGCCCAGGCCCCATAGGGGCCCGGCCCGGGCTTGGGACGACTATACTATTTTTTCTTGCAGAATAAATCCTTCATTTTGTTCTAAAACCAACTTATCTCCGAAACTCTAGTTAAAATTATCAATTCATATCAGAAATATGATTGTTATTAAAATTTACTACATCGCACACAAATGAAAACGTTGAATCAACAATTCCTTATTTATATTCTTCTGGTGAAAATTGCTATCCCCGTAATTAATTTTGCGGCCTGGACAAATCGTACCGAACTCTTTGCATGAAGCGTGTCGGCATTCTGTTTAGGGGATAATTACATTACATTAACGTCACCAGATGATCGCTTTATTGGGGCGGCTTCTTTTTGAGCGGTTTCTTTGGATGTAGGATTCTTCATGTACATAGGGGAATTTGTTTTTGGACTAGGGGGAAAATGCGAAATCATTTCACTTCTATTCCTATTCTAGAGAAATAAGTACCTATTCGAATTTGAAACGACGTTGTGCTTGTGAGTATGTTCAGAGTGAAAATTCTCAAAATTCTTGACTTTTTTTAGTGTTTTTGAATTTCTGGACTTTAAGTGTTATTGAAGGTGAGTTCTATAATTCATCACGTGGCTGATTTTTTCGTTAGGCGCATCTCTTAATATGAAAAAATGCGGGTCAGTCTTTGGGGATTGCTGATAGAATTGAAAACTAAGTGAATTGTGAATTGTATCGTCGAGTTATTAGATTATTATTTTCAGATAATTTTCGGTATATAATCAAGGATAAATGTTCGAATTGGTAATTGGTGACTATCACTTCTTTATAAACCAAAAATAATTAGAAAAAAAGAGCCTAATAGCTCGACGATATAATTCACAAGTTACTTCGTTACTTGTCTCAAGAAATCTTGCTAGAATTATTTTCAATTATTTCTATAGAAGATGAAGTTGCCCGAACATTAAGTATAGCTAATATTGTGACAAATTTTGCAAATTCGAAAGCCCGCAAAAAAAAGTTTTTTTTTTTTTTTTATCTCTTTTTTGTGTTTATCATATTAATATTATATTTATATGTTAATTTTGTTTTAATATTATTTCGTTTTTTGTTTTCATTTTTCTCATAGTTGTTATTTGTTGTAGTTGTTATTTTGTTAGTTGGTTATATTTATATGTGGAAGGTACCCACGCACTTGTGTGTGGTTTTATTTTGTCCTTATCTAATTTTTTTAATTGTGTAACCAGCAGGCAGCGCTGCTAGTAAGGGTAAGGGCCCGGAAAATATTTTGAACACAGGCCCGTGGTGGCCTTACAACGCCACTGCCGTATGGTGTGGTGTTTAAATTTTTTGGATCATAGGGCCATATTTTTTTGAAGAGATCAACAGAAACGTGACACTAAATTCCGAACGTTACGTTAACATGTTAAGGGTACTTTCACGTTACGGTCCGAATTGCCCGACTACGACAAAATCATATTTGGTTCTAACAAGATGGGGCTTTCGCACATACGGCACGACACGTTGCAAGAAATGTTCCGTGGTGCTTGAAAAGTAGCCTTCTCAAAGTTTGTCTCAAGAGCTTCGTATGAGTTTGGCCAGAATACTCGGTTCCGTTCGACAGATAAAGTTAATAGTCGAGCCTATTCGGAATAAAATATATTATATAATATTTGTTTTCTGGACCACTTAACAAAATAGAAAATCCACATATCAGTATAATCCATTCCGAAAATATGTTTATTCATAGTACACGAAACGAATACTGTGCACTGTTTTTGACTTTGTTCATTGTTGGACATTTTTTTTATTGAAGTATTCCAAGTACCTACTATAATTTCTTTTATATAGATTGAACCCTCAACTGAAAAAAAGTATTTCTTGTTGTTCCTGAAAGGTTCTGTTCGTTTGTGTATCTGTAGTAGTCATTTTTTAGTTCAAAAGGAAGTCAATGATATTGAGGCATATATTTACAAAGTTTAATGATATTTGTTCGATATTTTTGACTTTTCATTCAGTAATAGATACCAAATACTAATGTAAATTATAATTTTCCACAATTTAGCCATATTTTTCGAGAGAATCAGCAGCCGCTCAGGCCCCACGTCGGCAATAGCGCGACTAAAAAGCCATGGGTGCATTCAACGTATATATCTGGGTAACCTTTATGCGGTGGTAATCAATGCCAGAATTTTAGAAACATATTCTCTTTATATTTTCGATGTTATTGGTAATACTCTCTGTTCGATCTTTCTAGCTTGTCTGAGAGCTGAGATGTTTGCTGTATTGAATATCGTGGGACATCCTGAATATGAAAAATATCTGATACACAAGAATGAAAACAAACCGATAGCTTTCCCATTATATCCTTTTCAACGCAGTGAAATGCTCCGTTCACGTAGAGTTGCTTAATTAGTTCGCTAATAGGATCAGCAGCCTAACTACTGAACCGTAAGACCTCGTAATACAGACGACAGAAAGCCACCAAAGGATGCCCAAGGCTCGAACTTTCTTGGTATTGTTGGTTATTAATAAACTGGGAAGGATTTAATGGAAGCTTCGATCCCAGGCTACAGCGTGAAATTCATCTAATGTAAATGTTTCGCGGAAGCAAATCAAGTTGAAACAATCGAAAACTTTGAGCAGAATGAAGAACAATTACAGATGGTTGTAATTTGATCGGCTTACACTTTCTCTCTAGGATCGTCTCGGGTATATGTGTTTTCTGAGTTCACCCTCAGTTATGTCGTTGATCATCGTGCTTTTACCGTAGTTTCGGAAACTCGAATATATGAATGAATTGTTTGTGGGGTTTGTCCATATTTGAGGGTACACAACTCATTGTTGCCACTATAATCGATAGTCAAACTACAAAGGCGAATCAAATATAAACGAGACTTTTCACTTTTCAAGCAAAATAGTGGAGGGAGAACGTTCTTGATTTTTTTGTTGTTGGGTAGGTTTGTCAGGAGTAAGGGAAGCTCGTCGGATTGCCTCATCGACCCTCTCGGTGTCCACTGTGACGATGTTCGAGCAAGAGGTACCTCGGTCAATTGCGCAACGTATTGTTCTCTCCACTCTTTACTCGCTTGTTTAGACTCTGGGGTGTAGTGGTGGACCCATGTTTCATCATAGGTGATAATGTGAGTGAGAAATTGGTCCCCTTGTTCCTGAAATCGTGCAAGAAGACGCCTACACACCTGAAAACGATGCAATTTCTGGTCAGCTGTGAGAAGGCGAGGAAACCACTTGGCGCAACCCTTACGGTACCCTAGCTCTTCTGTGAGTATAGAGTAAGTGTTCCCACAACTCATACCGACTTCACTTGCAATTACGGGAGTGGTACGACCTCTGTCGTCTTCAATAAGCCGTCGAACTGGTGATGTTGTTAGCGGCGGTCATGGCTCTCATTTTCAACACAATCAGGACCCTCCACGAACTGTTTATGCCATTCAAACACTCTGGCTCGCGACAGTGCCTCTTCTCCGAACATGGGCAGTCAATCTCCTCAAGATTTTGGCCAGTTTTGCGCCTTCTGCGACGTGAAACTTGATTACAACACGTTGCGCAATTGACGGAGGTACCTCTTGCTCAAATATTGTCACAGTGGACGCCGAGAGGGTCGATGAGGCAAGCCCACGTGCTTTTCCTACTCATGACAAACCTACCCAACAACAAAAATATCAGGAACATTCTCCCTCCACTACTGTGCCTGAAAAGCGAAAAGTTTCGTTTATATTTGATTTGCCCTCGTATCAGATTTTGACACCTTTACATTGGTTATCAGTTTTATGGAATACCGTCCCATATTCTAAGAAAGGTTGCTATTATCAGGACGTTTACGAATTTGAAAACCTATTTTTAACATTCTAGCAATGAACATCGTTGGTTTGCCAGGAAAATAACGTATTTATTCATAAAAATTCCATGGTGATAGTTCGATTGATTCAAATTTCCTGTAACCACTTTCAACCCCAAATTTTAAGCTTTGGGATGGAATAACGAAAAAACGCTCGGACATGTCGAATTTTGTTGAAAGAGGGCCAAATAAGGGTGTTCAAATGAGTTCGATATCACAACCCCTCTAGCCGCAAACTCTCATTTTTGAATAGAGAAACGGGGTCGAGCAGCACGTCGTTGGAAAGGCTGCGCTGCGCTACGCTGAGTATATGAATGCAAAATTTTAGTATGATCGGAATTATATTCTGGAAATAATTCGAAAAATAAAATACAGTAGAACTCCAATTATCCGAATTAATGGGGACCGGGACCCATTCGGATAATCCAATATTCGGATAATCGGAGTTTTTTAAAAAAATTGCCATTACAGAGAAAAAAAAGCTACGTTTTGATATTGCACTATTTTTTATTGAATTAAATGAAAGAAACATGATATTTTCACATGTTTTAAATATAAATAAAATGTACTTATGTACAAGTTTAGAATAAAAATCATTGTTTTTCAAACATCTCCGTCAATGTAATCTGTTTTTTGGACAATTTTTTTTCTGAAAGTGATTCGGATAATCGGCGATTCGGATAGTCGGAGTTCGGATAATTGGAGTTCTACTGTATGTGAAAATTCCATAACTAAAAAAAATAGATTCTATCGATTCGAAAACTATAGACATTTCGACAAATCGATATAGCACTCGTTCGAGTAAAACCAGCGTTCGAAATCAAAATATGTAAAAAACTCGGAATTATTGGAAAAAGTGCCTGATTTGAGAAAAAATAAATTGAATGCTTTGGATGATGCGATCTTTTTGAAATTCTGCATGAACAGTACCTATATCATTCTTCATTCACAAAATGAATTTCACCAGTATCGGACATTTTGTTATGGAAATAGAGATTTGTCTCTTCAATATTTTTTTTATGTTCTACAGTTCTGTTAATACTTTGAATTTTGCATGTGGCCCCAAAATTTCATTTCGATTAGCTTCTTTTTGTTCGAGATATTGAGGAACAAAAAATTGGAATGGCCATATGTTATGGCATCCCTGTACGATTTGACTAGTTAACTAAATAAACTGTGGCATTTGGGAACCGAACTCACCCTGAAAATCTAAAGTCTCAAGGAAAATCGCTCCAAAAAATATTGTGTTTACAGCCAGCCGGATGGCCACACGGACAGAATTGACGGCGGACGACGAATTCGTCATCAGGAAGACGAACCCTATCGTTTGGGACCATTTTCTACTCAAAATTAGAAAATTACAGACATTTGGGTAAAATGATATAGCACTAGTTCAAGTAGAATGAGCGCTCAAAAAGCTGTATGGAGCTTTAAGTGATAATTTCTCTGAACTCAAGATTGACATCAGCAAACGCTACAGACCCATTATACCAAGTAATCATCTCCCATTGATATCTGCAATCGTTTAAGGAGAACGAGCGCTCAAAAAAGCAACCGCATTTTGTCATTTTGTAGGACAATAATTCTTATCTCGCAAAATTCTCAGTACTCAGACTGTTTTGTATGAAACTTCCAACGATTATGGCGCACTAAGAAACCTTGAAAGCATACGAACATTTTTTCTTGATCAATTTGATTAATTCGATTGAAACAAACGGATTACTCGAAAATATTTCAACGAAAAAATCTACCTGCTTTTCATTTCGGAATGAGGTGCAACTCGGAGTTTTGTAAAATACAAGGGCATCTAGATGAAGAAGAATTTCCATTGAAGATTATCTCACGGGAAAATTGAGTTACTTTGAAAGATGGCATTCATCGCTCCATCGACAGAAACCGTTGGAAACTTCAAAGAGGTAATTTTGAATAAAATTCAGAAATAATTCCGACGCTAATTCCAGATTAATGAAGAAGCTCTCCGAGGGAACTCTGGCTAGTAATTTTACATATTCCTCATCTTGAGGCCCTTGTCAGGTAGGGAAATATCCTGGATGATTCAGATAATGGATTCACTAATTTTCAGTTTTATTTCATTCACAAGAGGTTACGGATTTTTCTTAATCTAATACATCACAAGTGGCTGTTTTATCAAGTATTATTAGGTATTTGAAATTTTTCCATCGCTTTCTGTCGTTTTTACCGATGTTTGGTATGTAGTCACCAGCTGTAGAATTAGAGTAGAGTAGGAGTTTTCATCAACCTCTTCAACTGTTGACCTTTGCTCAATGCCAGATGTCTTCGAGATTCACACATGGTGAACCTGCTGGTAGGACAATAGGGAAATAATGACAGCTTCTTCTCTCGAACTATTTCGTTCAAATCCTTTTTGCTCTGATATCATGATAATACTCGTAGTTTAGGAAATCGAATATGACTTATACAGTGTTTAAGAGCCGAATGGAATAAATTCGATAACAAAGGAATGAGAGCGTGTTGGAAAAAACGTTCGGACACGTCGATTTGTATTTTAAGATGCGAATTAAAAAAAAAATAAATATATAGGGTGTGTCATATGACAGTAGGCGATACCAACTTTCTTATTTTAAATACAACCCCCTGTATATTATTAGTTTTATATATTCTTCAGAAAATTCTAGATATTATTCTAGTACAATGTCCCATACCTATCAGAGCTGTGCCGAAGCCTTGTGCTTAGTGCTCGTGAAAGCACTCGAAGCACTTTTGTGCCCGTAAGCACTGTGCTCGCGAGCACTTGATTGAACCAGTGCTTAGTGCTTGGTGCTTCGCGAATTTTTCGAAAGGGCTTAGTGCTTAGTAATTCGAAAAAGTGCTCCCGAGCACCAAAGTGCTCCCAAGCACTTTCAGGAATTACCAAGCACTAAGCCCTTCATAGACTTGTTGGAACATGGAAATGACAGACTTTCGCTTGCTTCGAATAGACAAAGAACTAAAACATTTTTTTCCGTTTCTATAGATTAAAAATTTGTTCATTTTTTCTTGCATTACGAACACTGGTGTTAAAAAAACAATCTCGCTGTATGTTATGGGCTTTGTGGTTTTTACGTTTTTATTATTTTGCAAGAAAAACAGATTGTTATGATGATTTTGTCAGGAAACATCTATTGAGCAATGGGAACTTTTTTCCAACATACGATTCAGGTATCTTTTATCATGATTTCAAGTAATTTATTGGCGAATATTTTAGTTACAGTTCGTTAACTGAATGAATATCATATAGAGCTCAAAAAATCATAAGAAACATTTCCATCTAATTTGTTGACAAGACGTCACTCTTTCTCTATAACTTTTTTTGGTATGGCGTCATGGTAACCTGTCTTTGTATCCGGAATTTATCAAAAATAATTGTTTCGTCGACCTGAAAGTTGATTTTAATATGTACAAAATTGAATATAAATGACCACTTTTAATGTTCAATTGATTCTGTTCCAGTGTGCTATTTCCATGAACAAACGAACCTGAAGCATTCAGAAGCGATAGAGTAATGTCAGAACTCAACATTAACATTGAAATATAGACATTTTTATTATGTCAATTGTATGTCCTGTGAAAAAGAGTTTATTTCAATCAAGAATTTATATACAATTCATATTGATGTCGTCGGAAAAATCTTGTAACCCAGTTATTAATCTAGCGACTAATGGTCTCGAACTATTATACTGAAATATCTTGACCATAAGTCGCTTTCTAAAATAACCTAGTTATATATCGTGTGTCCCAAGGTGAGTGGCCTATTGGAATATTATGGCATCTATTGATATATTATTTTTGGTCCATCCTGTATAACTGACAACTATTATTCAAAAACAGTGACATAGATAAAATCAATATCTAATGACTTGCTAAATTTCTGACCAAAATCTCAAATATTGAGCGAACTAGAGTCATTTTCGCAACACGCCAATTTAATCTAATAGGCCACTTACCTTGGGACACCTGATATATATTCTTTTGAATTGATTAAATATCTATTGAACGACTCACTGAAAAAACCTATTGTCAATTTCAAATATGTCCAGTTCAAAACACGATAACATTAAAAAGAAAAAATCAAAATTCCAAACTAAGAGATATTTGGATGAAAAATATTAAGTTTGATTTTGAAAAGTGCTTAGTGCTCGGTGCTCGTGTAAACGAATTACTTTCCAAAAGTGCTTAGTAATCGCGAGCATTCTTCAAAAAATAAGGGCTTAGTGCTCGAGATTCCGGACCACTTTTCAATAGGGCTTAGTGTTTTGTGGTCGAAGCACTTTTCTTCAGTGCTCGGCACAGCTCTGATACCTATCATCAAATGTTTCGGAAATATCAAGTGTTTTCAGATGTATAACAAAAATAAATTAAAAAAAAATATCTCACAAATAATGTAAAACAGAAAAAGCATTAATTTCAATGAAAGAGAATTTCAAATTGTTCACCGCGGACGTCTTGTGAAATAAAATAATTTTTGTTTAATGCTTATTTTTGTAATACATTTGAAAACACTTTATATTTCCGAAACAGTTGAAGATAGGTATGGGACATCGTACATGAATTATGCCTAGAATTTTCTGAAGAACCCAAGAAACTAATGATATAAAGGGGTTATATTTGAAATAAGGAAGTTGGTACCGGTCACTGTCACATGACACAGCCTATATAAATATTTTTTTCGAAAAAAATGCGCATCTTAAAATAAAAATCGACGTGTCTAAGCGTTTTTCCCAATACGTTATCGAATTTATTCATTTGGCTGTTTCCCACTGTTTAAAAAAATCAACACATTGGATGAAAAATTCCAGAAAAGCCCTGAGCAGAAGCTTTTGAGCGCTCTTACTTTTTTGGAGCAATAAAACTTTACGTCAAATTTCTATATGGGACCTGATATTTACCTCAAATATACGTGTGTTGGGTCATGACTTGCGATAATTTAAGGCCATCAAATATACCTTATATTATCAACACAAAAACACCAAAATTTGGAAGTTTACCCCCTTAGTTTTGGAGTAGCCCCCATTATAAATTTACTTTTTTATTTTCGTTGACCATTCCAAATAATATCTATTTCTCTGGACATAAAGGTCCTACAGATGTAAAAAAATGTTTTTTGAAAGATGATACTACCACCTTTCATTGAAGTATAACAATATAGAAACATTCAACTTGAAAACGCCATAAGAAAATTCTTTAAAAAAGTTCATAGAAAAAATATGTACTGATTTTCTTAGTAAATCCGCAATAGTAAAAGAACCAGCACATTGAAGTATAATTTTTTTTTCAATGATTTAACACGCAGGGATATTAGATACAAAACAACACTTACATCAAATCTGTAAGTTACATAATTTGAGAGTTATTGCTGGGCGAACATGATCACTACGCGAGCAAAAAAAAAAGATAGGTCGTCATGAAGGCCACTGTCTATCTACAGAGCAGAGGCGGCCATTTCGAGCAATTTTTATGATTAATTTGTTTGTTTCATCATGTAAAATTATCGAAAGTACAGTACTCAGGTTTTTTTTATTTGATCAATTTTCATAAGGGTCATGTTCGAACAACAATAACTCTCAAATTATGTAACTTACAGAAATGATGCGAGTGTTGTTTTGTAGCTTGTGTCCTTGCGTGTTAAATCATTGAAAAAAATTATTCTTCAATGCGCTAGTTCTTGTACAATTGCGGATTAACTGAGAAAATCAGTTCATATTTTCATTATGTACTTTTTTAAAGAATTTTTTTATGGCGTTTTCATGTTGAATATTTTTATATTGTTATACTTCAATGAAAGGTGGAGGTATCATCTTTCAAAAAACATTTTGTTCACATCTGTAGGACCTTTATGTGCAAAGAAATCGATATTATTTGTAAGGGTCAACGAAAATAAAAAAGTAAATTTAAAATGGGGGCTACTCCAAACCTAAGGGGGTAAACTTCCAAGTTTGGGTGTTTTTGTCGATAATATTAGGTATATTTGATGATCTTAAATTATCGCTAAGTCATGACCAAACATACTGTATAAATGTAAAATCTCAGCACAATCAGAATTATATTCTTGAAATTATTCAGAAAATGAAATATATGGAGAATAATAATAATAATTTTTCATAGACTTTTCATTATATCAGTATTTTTTCACAAAATAAATTCCATTCGAATCGTATATTATTTTATGGAAATATAAAGATTTTTCTGTTGAATATTCCAATTGACTTTTTTATGGTTTTGTTATTTCTATGACTATGAAATTAAACACGAAAATTCATTATATCAGTATTCATTCTCAAAAGAGAAATTTCACTTGAATCGGATATCCTGTTAAGGAAATATAAGCATTCTTGGTTTCATTATTCCAATTGAATTTTATATGGCTTTGTTAACACTATGGCCAAATAAAAATCGCATGAACATTCAATATATCAATCGTCATTCACGATATGAATAGTTTTCGAATCGGTTATCTCGAAAGCACCTGCACAGGGCTTTTCTTAATTTTTTTCTGTATGATTAATAGGTTCAGAAGTTAATTCGGGCTTTTTAGAATCATTTCATCTCGAATCGAACAAACATAATCCAGAGGATTATCTACCAAAATTATTATTATGTATTCATTAGCGGAAACAACACTAAAGTATATTCATTGCTGAAGGACAGAACTAGATTACAAAGAGAAACCCAGAATCCAAAGCATTGATTAAGAGTAATCTAAAACAGAACCATACGTATAATGTAGATGCTTCCGAAATAACATCTAGCACATCAGAAGTCATATGTACACTCAATTGTAACTGTGGCTTTCAGGTAAATGTGTGGTATTAGATAAATTGTAGGGGACGCGGTATGTGCTAGAAATTCAGAATTCACTGACATGAATGCATTACAGAAACACACTAGAGGTTTAATGCTACTTTCGCCAAAGCAATTACGCGAAGTTAATTTCTTGTCATGGAAATTATCAAATAAATGAATACTGGAAACGAATTAATTGAGATGGAATGGTGCTGAATACGGAAATAAACCTTTTCCTTTGAATAATTGCATCATTGGAGTAAAACCATTTGAACTGGTTTATAAATGATCGGTTTTTCAATCAACATAAAGCGTGAGAGTTTTCAACTTGTCTGCGCTGAACAATTTTTCACCTCTCTGCATGGTACTGAATGGATTCTTCCGTATTCTGTCACTTTGACATTCTTATTCGGGAATGAAACTTGATATTTAGGATGAAATACCACTTTCTAAATGTAGTTGAGATGTGTACAAAGTGTTATATGTCTCTTAGACCGGGGGTCAGCAAAAAAAACGGGGTATCATTCGTGAAATTGTGAGGCTTTTTGAGAAGTTAGCCAGTCGAATTCGACATCTTTGAACCAGTATGGCGCGTGCTTAGTGACACCGTAAAATATACAATGCATAATCGGTAATAAGACATAATTTCTTTATGATTGGATGAAAACATTAGGTTTTCGCTAGTAAGTCAAAAGAGCATAAAAAATTACACGTTCAATTCAGTATGGCGGATAGTTTGAGAAGCCGCATCGGTATGGCATCCTACTCTGGCTATCGAATATATAGTGTGGAACAGCCAAATGGAATAAATTAGATAACGAAAACTATTTTATTTCACAAGACATTCGCGGCGAACATTTTGAACATCTCTTACATTGAAATTAATATTTTTTTGTTTTTTTACCTTATTTGTGAAAAAAAACATTAAACTAGAATTATGTCTAGAATTTTCTGAATAATCCAAAAAACTTATAATATGAGGGAGGTTGTATTCAAAATAAGAAGGATGATATCGTCCACTGTCACATGACACACCCCATATATTCATTTTTGTTTGAGAAAAATGCGCATCTAAAAATACAAATTGACTTATCCAAGCGTTTTACCCAACACGCTCTCATTTATTTGTTATTGAATTTATTCCGTTTGGCTGGTTCACGCTGTATAATATAAAACAAGAATTACCTTTGAGCTAATTAGTCAACGGCATGGGTTTCTTTGACACTTTTAAAGAATTGGGCGGCGCAATGCCAAGACCTAGGGGCCGCCATACTTGCGTTTCTTAGTTCTTGATAACACTGGCTAACTCCTAAAAAAGCCACACAATTTTGCAAATCATATGCCATCTTTCTTGCAGGCTTCCGGTCTTTTTTGGATGCCTTGCAGATATAAAGTTCTGAAAAATCATCTCTTAAAGAATCGGCTTGGTTTGAAAAAACATGCTAGTCATAAAGCAAGTTTTTCCAAATATCTAAGTGATTTCAAGAACAATTTGACCGAAGTTTGTGGTGCAGAAGTGATATTTAGATAAGATATTATTTGCTTTCAGTTTTTCTGTCCTTATGTGTGCATTTTCAAGATACTGAGCCAATCGTGTTGAATTCAAGTCAGGTGCTTTCCCGCACTTATTTAAATTGAGAAAACGGTCATTCAAATATGAATATACTTATGGGTTATGGGTATTGGTTTCATTCTATCTGTTTATGATTTCAACATTATAATGCAAATCTTCAACCTACTCTGAAAATTTCAGGTAAGTATTACGGTTATTCTTTTCGGAATTTATTGTGTTCGCGGTCGTCCGTTGGCTGTAAAGAAAATGTGGGGTTTATCAATCGGTCGAATAGATCTGATGTCATGGTGCTTTAAAATTTTATTTTTCGAATATTACCAAAACGAGTAGACCAATTGAACACCAACTTCATATTCAAAAATATAAATAGCCCTGAGCAGGTTCATTTGAGCTATCGTTCATTGGTGGAGAAAAAAAGCTATCCACTCAAAATTTTGTATATGACTTGAGATTCATGTAGAGTATATGAATGCAAAATCTTAGCACTATCGGAATTGAATTCTAGAAATCATTCAAGAAATGAAATATGTGAAAAATCAATAATCGAAAAAATAAATTTTATGGTTCTGATGATGCGATCCTCTTTAAATTCTGCAAAAACATTCAGTATATCAATCCTTATCCAAAAAAACCAATTCAATTCGAATCCGATATCTTTTCATGGAAAAATAAATATTCTGCTTTTCGATATTCCAATTGAATTTCTATAGCTCTGTTAACACTATGGCCACAAAATTTTGCAAAAGTCTCATTATAGGCATTTTGCATGTGACCGCAAATTTTAATTTCGAATGGTTCCGTTTTATTTTAGACTAGCGACCCGCCCCGGCTTCGCACGGACATCACATTTGAAACCTCAAAAATAACAGTACTTCTCCACTATAATGGATGTTATTATACATATAAACCTTCCTCTTGAATCACTCTATCTATTAAAGAAAACGCATCAAAATCCGTTGCGTAGTTTCAAAGATTTAAGCATGCAAAGGGACATAGGGACAGAGAAAGCGACTTTGTTTTATACTATGTAGTGATATTGAGGAACAAAAATTCTGAATGGCCATATTTTATGAACCACCTTTTGAAATGCAACTATGTGATTTTAGGTTTGAAAGGAAAGTTGGAAGGAGGAGAAATTTTGATATAATGTTCATTTTCAAAATTCTATCAATTACCGAAAATACCATCATTCCACCGTGTGTTTATCTCAAAATAATTTGATCTACATTAATTAGATTCAGCTCAAAAACAGCGTATGAAGTGTTTTCCTGATGATAGCTGGCAAATGCTGGCCGAAAAGTTGAACACAAGCAGAACAAATCAGGAATTCTGGAAATAACACAAATAATATTCAATGACTATTTTATCCCCAAGAATTTCACGCCAACAAATATTGACGAATCTGACTTTTTGTCGTCGATCATCATTACGTTTTGTGAGATCATAATCATGTTCATGAATAATTTCGTAATATTCGAATATTTTTGTAATTGTGAAATGACATGGCCGGTTAAAAGAATTAATAAATATCCGAAACAAAAAGTTCACTTCAAAAATAAATTTTTTCGTGAAATTATTAGTTTTAGTGGATATAGGTATAAGTTGGCAGAAATTGATATTCTAGTAATTGATTGACATCATTTATGACGAATTTCTTTGATGATATCCACTGATGAACCAAATCAATGCAGCAAACAATATAATACAAGCCAGAGCGTTTTACAAGTTCGTTCATATTGCGAAATATCAAATTTGAAGTTGTATTGTTTTTCCTGGACAATTATTCAATGAAAACTCATTTTTAATGATTGAGTACACTTTATTCATATCTTTGCAAAATGGCGAATGCACCGGGTGTATCTAATAGATAGAATTATTAGTTTTGCTGTTCGTGGAAGCATGCTCGTACACGTAGATTTCAGCTGAAACTATCCAAACTGGCCCTTCCAAGTTGAATGAAACGAGAACTTCTGATTTGTGTGCGTCAAGGGAATTGAGATGTTGATTTTTATTAGGTAGTTTTGTATGCTCTGAAGTTTTATGTATAGGGAATGATCCCATTGAGTTAATTTAAATAATCTTATTCAATTCATTTCACTCCTTATTTTCTTAATCACATGAGCTCGTGAAAACTTCAATCTTATCATCTCAAGTCATCTTTCTCTAAAAATCAATTCGATTTCAAAAAGTGTGATGGAATTGAATCATTAAATTGAGGAATACCTGGAATCTATAAGAAAGTTTATAAGGTGAATCTTAAATAGATACCCAACTTGGATGCAGATGTGCATCAATCAATTGCGTATCCTGAAATCAGTTTGATTATATATTCATTCAACTTTTTGACTGACAAATACAATGAATTACAGTTCTATAGAAAATAATTAATGACTATCAAAATAATCATCCTGAGAAAAAAATAAGGAAAATTTATTAAAAGACAGTGATTGAAATTACATACAAAAAATTTCTATGGAAGATTTTTGGTGGTCTTACTATGACTGCTAAATCTTTAAGTTTATATTCGAAAAATCCACGTTCCTAATATAACAGCGTGCTATCGTTCTATCCAATTTTCAATAATTCTACACAGATCTACACAGATGAGTCCAAAACAGCAGATGGCACTGGATGCGCACTATATACAAATGTCCTCTATCTACTTTGCTAAGCAATATGCTATATGGCAGGCCCTCTTGTATTGTGCTGTTAGGAAAAGTTCAATTCGGGTTGTGGTTGTAACTGACTCACGAAGCACATTGCAGGCCCTCACCTCAATTTACTCTGAGGATCCCATGATAAGAAATATAAAATCTCTTCTTCATCATCTACAAGAGCAGAATTTTGACGTGACCATGGTTTGGGCGCCAAGCCACGTAGGAATAGATGGAAATGAGAAGGCGGACCAGGCTGCATATCAAGCAGCCAACAACTCTAGTGAAGATCTGTATATACTCAAAAGGGCCGATGCATTGAAATCCGTAAATCAAAGAGTACACAAGAGTGGCAAGAAATGTGGTCAAACAAAAATACTAAACTAAAAATGATTCATCCATGCATCAATACTTTTGTACCCACACATGAGCTCCAGATGACAAGAGAAGAGAGAACAAAAATAACACGTCTCAGAATTGGTGCATACCTTACATACACATGGATACCTTCTCAGAAGTGAGCAACAACCAATTTGCGAATATTGCAAGGAACCACTAACAGTGACTCACATAATCTGCGAATGCCCTACATACAGAACGGCCAGAACTAACTGTAATCTCAAACCCGAACTAAAGGATAATCTTTGTAGATATTATGAAATTAAAAACACAATTAAGTTCCTGAAAGAGATAAATGTGTATGAACTGATCTAAAAAGATACGCAGATGATAGCGCTAAAACCTGCATTCATACGCAGATACACTCCTCATTTATTTATCTATTAACTTCTTTATATATTTAATCTATTTATTCATTTATCTATACATTTGATTGTCTATTCATATATTTATCCAATTTTTTATTCATATATTTATTTATTATATGTTTGTTCATTTACATCTATGTGTCTGTATCAGTTCTTTAATTGTATATAATTGTACATATGGTTATTTATCTGCTGGTTTGTTCAGTTGAGTCGTCAGTATTGCTTCTATATCAGGATTCATACCATCAATGAACTTGTGTTTCAAAGACCTAAAATGCAGAATATCAGGCGGCTGATGACCTCAGTAGTCGATGCCGAAAACGAAAGAAAAAAAAAATAATTTTCCATTTTTGAATCAGACGTGGTCTCGAAACGACTAATCCGGGTTGATGAAAAATTCGTTGACAAAAATGATTTTTTTTTTGGCCGTGTTTTTTAATGATTTCCAGAATATTTTTCCTATCTTGTTGAGATTTTGCATTCATTTATTTAGTATCAATCTCAAGACCTATACAAAATTTTGAGGTAATGGCCTCATTGTAATCCACCAATAAATTTGCGCCCAAAAGCACCTGCTCAGGGCTTTTAGTAAATTTTTGTATTGAAGTCCGAACGTTTCGGAGATCAACAGTTGGTTGATTCTCGACGATTTTTGAGTTTCAGTTTTTCTTGATTCTGAGACTTTTGACCTTGCTCCGGAGCATGTTGAACTAGCATTGACTCATCAGTTTCATCTTCTTGAGCTGATTGTTATGTTCCCTCATTCAAACTATTGGAGGGCGTCTGGCTTCTCCAAGTTCCTCAACATTGAGAGGCTGATAAGTCCAAGCTCATCTACATGCCATACAAGAAGATCGAAGTATTGAATGGTCTGAAACTTCCACGTCAATCACCGAAAATTCAATTAGGCAACCAACTTAAGATCTCAATCATCTGCAGTCAAATAATGGAATCAAGTTGGAAAGTAAACAACTAAATTTTGGCAATACAATAAGCGTCCAAAAACAGATCAAATTCATTGATGGTCATTCTTTAAGCTTTGTCAAAAGTGACAAATCTTTTCACAAAGTAAAAAAGCTGACTTCTTTAAAGTTTTTAGTCTAGTGCATTAAACGACGACGGCTACCGAAGGAAAGCCGAAACTTTCAATATTACAGGTGAAAATGATGGCCTTCATGAAATGAATTATTTCCGGAAATATTTGAATAGTCTTATGTGAACGAACCTGTAAATTGTTAGGTATTACAGATATTATAACTACCTGTATATAAAATTCCAGAGTCGAAGTAAAGAGGTTTGGAAAAAATTATTTTGCAGAAAAAGACCACTATGCTCCACGCCCAAAATCCATGTGAAACCCTTAGCGACCCTTCTCAATTTATTTTTTTATTACAGGTGGCGTGGATAAAGTCCGACACCAAAGCTATACTGGCTATACATACTCACATGGTGGCACAGAATCCAAGATTATCCGTTACGCACAATGGTCATAATACGTGGAAACTTCATGTTTCGAATGTTAAGAAAAACGATTCTGGAACATACATGTGCCAGATCAATACAGATCCAATGCGAAGTCAGGTAAGGAACAGAAGTTGATGATTATTTGGACCAGGGTTCACTTATGAATTTGTTAATATTGCTTCATCTTGAGTGAAATGAAAGGATAAATATACAGGGTGTCTGTAAACAAATGCGAGGAACTTTGGGAGATGATCCTCGATGAAAATGAGCAGGTAATTCATATAATTTTTTTTCGAAATCGACGAGTTGATAGTTTTTAATTTTTTTGCGGCTTCTGAAGAAGACCGACTGTCAAAACAATACATAATATGAAGCACTAAGTAAATGTTTCTCACCCAATTTTTTTAGATCCCATAACTTCATTATTAGGGGTTGAAAATATCAACCCCCTATGATTTTCGTTCAAAAATTACTTTCGTGGGATAAATTTTTTTGAAATGAAAGTGTCTTGTGGTTTCCCATTAAATTCTGGAGAAAAAAGTCTCCTGCAAAATTTCATTACAGTTAATTTTTTTCTCGAAAAAAATAAAAACTTACGAGCAGTTATGATCACTGTTCATTCCATTTCATTGTATAACTGTTCCACAGAATGAATATTCTAAGATATGTATATTATATGTTTTATAAATCTTTCTGAAGGATTAAGTACTAATTTCCGGCAGTAAATTATAGCCGTAATATTTAAATTTCACCAATAGAACTTTCTTTCAGTTAATAAGTATAGGTGACAAAACCAAATTTGAGCATAAACAATATCTTAGAATATTCATCTTATGGAACATACAATGAAATCGAATGAACAGTGATAATTACCGCTTGTAAGTTTTTATTTTTTTAAAAAAAAGTATCGACTGTATCCATATTTTGCAAGAAACTTTTTTTTCTATAATTGAATGGGAAAGCATGAAAGAATTTTATTTTTCGAAAATTTATCTCACTAAAACAATTTTTGGAGAAAAATTATTTTCAAGCCCTAATAATAAAGTTACGGATTCAAAAAAAATGTGTGAGTAACATCTACTTAATTAATCATATTTTGTATAGTTATATGACTCAGTGTTTTTTAGGACTTGAAAAAATCAAAAACTGCCAACTCGTAATTGCCTTCCAAAGGCCTTGGAAGTGAGGTCGAATTTGGAAAAAACGTATATGAACTACAGTGTACCCTGTATATTTACACAGATACCCTGTATAATGTATATTATTTTGAACTTGCATATTAGCATATCCAGTATGGAGAATCAATGATAAAGAACGAGAAAACTGAGATCCAAGTTTTAATGATAGCATACCCCATAATGATATACCAGATGTATATGATTAGTTGGATCAGAAATAAGGCTGGGCCTTCCGTATCAAGTTTTGTTTCGAGGCACCCCAGCTTAGCTTCAAAAGATTTTTTCTAGAAATCCAAAACAGTAACAATAACGAAATCAAGCTTTTATGCGGGCTAAAAGACAAAATTTTGGTGATGTCCTTCATGATTTTAAGGGTGTTGAAAACGCCACTCCTCAACTTTGTTTATTATATTTGATTCGTGAAAAGTTTAAGATTGTTCGTTTTTCTCAATAATTTCATTATTGCTGTTGTCGTTTTGTCGTTTTCAAGCAAAATGTTAATTTGATATCCGTTTAGTGGATAACTTCTAGTTCTTTTCACGCTTTCGAAATGATAATTATTTTTTTTATTTTGTTCGTAAATTCAAGCAGAAAAATCACAAGGGAGAACTTATTGTATCAAGCTTTACAAAATTAATTTTTGTTGTGACATATGAATATGGTAAAAAGTTTCCTCCGAAACAAGGTTTGGAAATAGCATATAATAATTGAATTACCCTCAAAAAAGTGCCTGTAGAATCTAACAACGGATTTCGAATCCGAGTTCAAACAAGCCAGTTATTCACCATCATTGAAAATGACAATTTCCCAATTTTCATTCATAACTGAAAATCTTTGAAAGATAGGCTGGAACTGTTTTCATATTCGGGTAATTCAGGAAAAAAGAGCTTGAAAATATGTTATCAGTTTTCTTCTAGATGCTTTAGTTCTCGTTTTAGTGTAAACCCAAATTATTTATAATAAATATTATATTCCATGGCTCTCATTTTGATAATTTTCAAATCCGTAGCTATCTCGGACGTTTTGTTGGCATTTTTCGATTCGAATATTGTAAATCAATATTTATATTAATGTAGTCAGGATTTTTCACTATTATCATTCAAAACAACCGAACATCAACATTCCATGATCCCGTATCCGAATTTAAAAAACCACCCAAACAATTTTGCACAAGGGATTAACAGATAGAATTCAGTGAAACGTTGTTTTGAATACAAAAGCAGAATCGAGTAGAATAGAATTATATCTACTAATTTTAGATATTGGAAATATTTCGGCGGTTGGTATTACACTCGAATTTGAAATACCCAAAAATACTTCAGATGAATGATTAAATTGCGGAATGATGATGGAGGTAGCATTATTCTGCAATATGACCCTACATAGTCTGAGTGGAGAGAGATTATCAGAGGAATACAGCGGAGTTTAGCGGCTTTTGATAAAATGCCAAACATTCTCAGCAATGGTCACATTCCAACCGAATCTAAACGTTAAGTTTACGATGCCTCTACCGGACCGGTACCTTCTATGTATACTTCACACAAAGCGGCAGCTGCAAAATAAAGTGAACGCAGCAAGAGGAGGATTCAAGCCAACGAAAGTTCTCAGAGAATGATTCGAACGCCGAATATATTGTGTTCTTGAATTGAATAAACGTCGCAGTTTTTCTGGTTGCGACTTCCTTCAATCCTTCATTCTGAAAATTCAATTATACAAAACATTCTACGGCGCATTGTAGAGGAAGCTGGTTTCCTTTGAAATTTGAGTTTGTATTAGAATAAAAACGGTGTTTTAACTGTGAATCTTGATGTTCTGCATATCGTTGCGATGTATTTTGTTTTTATGCATGGGGAAAGGACCTCGCACACTTACTTAGGAAAAGTAGACTCAGTGAATTTTCTCCATTCAACATAGGTACCTATTATTGAGCGCTCGTTCTACTTAAACGAGTGCTATTTCGGTATGCCCAAATGTCTGTTGTTTTCGAATTTTGAGCCGAAAATGCTCTCGGAGGATAGGGTTAGACCTGATGATGAATTCATGGTCAAATTCAATTCTGCCCATGTGGCCTTCCAGCCGTCTGTTAGCACGATAACTTTCTTAATGATTGTCCTAGAGACTTGAAATTTTCAGGATGAGTTCGGGTCACGAATGCTTGTTCAAGTTCGATAAACAGCCAAATCGTACACGGTGTTTCCTAAAATGTAGCCATTCAAAATTTTTGTTCGTCAATATCGCAGACAAAATGAAACCAAGCGGAATGAAATCTTGCGGCCACACGCAAGATCCTCATAATGAGCCTCATGCAAAATTTCGTGGCGATAGTGTAAACAGAATCATAGAAATTCAATTGCATTATTGAAAGGAAGAAACTTCATATTTTCATAACCAGATATCCGATTTGAGTAAAATTCATTTTGTGAATGGATATCGATATACTGAATGTTCATTTCAAATTTCGTGGCCATAGTGTTAACAAAACCATAGGTAATTCAATTGGAATATTGAATAAAAAATACCTCATATTCCCATAACAGGATAACCGATTCGAGTGAAATTTCTTTTGTGAGAGTAAACTGATCGCAGCATCAGAACCATAGATTTAAATTTTTTTTATTTTTATATTTTTCACATATTTCTGTTATATACAACAGTGTCCCTGTTTTAGACACTGTTGTAAAAATGTGCCATAAAAAGTAACAGATGTTGCAATTGTAAAAATAGAACCTCTGTGATTTTAAGTTTAGTTACTTTTTGTACTCCTCTGAAGATGGTTGTAATACCGAAACACGTGTCAGATTTCTGAATAAACTGTGAAATATAAACTGAGTGTATTTTCAATACAGGGTGTCTGGTGAGGAATGGGACAACGTTTAGGTGGTGATGAGGTATGTCTCAAGGAATGAGAAAATGCCATTTGAAATCATCTGAGGTACATGGTTCCTGACATACAGGGGGTTTTAGAAAAAATTAGGAAATTTCAAATGACGATAATTCCGGAAATATGAGAGCTAATCCGATGATTTTTCGTATGAAAAATGATAGAGTGAGTACGAATCTGCTCGAACGAAAATTCGAAATAAAATCAGATCCGGACTCAGAAATTTCAGTTTGTCTGAAATTAGGTAAAAACAGTACCCTGTATGCGGTTTTCAATTTTTTTGACTTCAGATTCTGAGAGAGCAGGAAAAATACTTTCGAACTCAACTGTCATCCCGAATGGCCCAAATTTTTCCTGCTTTCTATGACTCTTTGAATGTCATTCTTCCGATTTTCGCGCCCCTTACATATCTCAGATAGTTACTCATAAGAAAAAGAAGGGTCATAAACGAATCAAAAATTTCATAAAAATTATCAGAAAAGCGAAAAACAGTTAACATTTGGAAAATTTACGAACTATTTCTGAAGTACTAATTGATGATTCAGTAGGAAAAAGATTAATGATTAATTCTTCAAATATTGTTCAAAATGAAAACCGTCAACTTCTTTCCTCTTAGTCGATCTATCAGATGAGTTTGGATCCTTTTTTCCTGTAATATCAAAGTTTTATTCGTCATGTACATATTTCTATCATTAGTCTTGAATCTAGTTGCCAGTTATGTCAATTCTATGGTGTGCTATCATTTATAATGCGAAAAGATAGAGCATTTAGTTATCTGTCAAACTAGTGATTTCAATGTTGATACAATCTTACTTCAATTTGTTGAAAATCATGCCGCACACATTTTTTAATGACATGCTTTTGGTGTATGGTAAATGTATATGAACGGAAGAGCAGCTGAAAGGGAGTATCGTAGACGTTTTCCTCCCCAATCGTCGGGTTCCAAATCACAAAATTTTTGCCCGCCTTGTTGCGCATACGAAACAACATGGTACTTTTCCCAGGAAACAGTTTCTGAAAGACCACATACAAGAAGAGAATATCCGTGAAAATATTTTAGAAACTGTGCAAAACAATCCGGGAGTAGGCATAGACTAACTAAACGGAGAATAGATGAGACTAGTAGAACAGCTTCAACGCCATCTGTTTTTGTACAACATTACTAATTCGTGAAAAAAGCTCAATTGAGAAAGGAATCTGTATCGTAAAGCTGCCTCAAAAAGAATTCTGTAGTGCACCTTTTGAATAGGTAGATACACCCATATACAAGAGGCAAAAAGTTTCTTGAAATTCAATTTCCAGAAGGAAATTAGAAATGGATTCGTGCAAGTTATCGATAAGTGAGGAGATTTATTCTCATGAAAATAATACCTGCAACGAACTTTTATCTGATTTTCTTTTGGAATCGAGAATCGAAGATCAATAATCAAATTATGGATAGAATAAAAATTATTAACTGAAATAGGTATCACCAATTGAAAATACAGATTTATTTAATGAATATCTAATCAATTAACTAATAATTGCATTGAAAACATTCTCAAAAACTAACAATAATGAATTCAATAATACAAAATATGAGTATTTATACCTACTAAACTTATTCAATACATGGAAAACTTTTTTGAAAACTATCTTAATTCTTATAGAAAAAGAATATATATAATATATATTTTATAAATACCTTCTTGCACCTCGCATTTCACATCCAATAACACAGCACGTTTCAACTCTTGCAGGCATATCGAAATTTATTATTTTCAAAAAGAACGTGTCAAACCACTCCTTGGGTCAGTTGACAATTCAAAGGTTTTTTGATAATAATGATTTTATCCACTTCTATAGAGTAATATGTCATTATTAAACTAATTTCTATGTGTAATAGTAGCTATAACACAACCGTAGCATGTCTATGAACCGAAAAGCGAGTGTTATAATAACACCCGCCCATAACACCCGCTAATTAAAATACTTAGGAAAAATGAATTGCTTACAAAAAAATGAATAAAAAGTAGGATCGATCCGGAATCTATTTCAGCCCAAGATAACGTTCTAGCGATTCATTCCAGATTCATTTTTTGGAAAACGTAAATTTTTGAAGTTGCGAAAGTACTTGATTTGATTAGTTATAGACTCTGATTTGATTCCCGACCACAGAGTACAGAGGTTTGACGGTTGGACGAAATGTTGTCAACGCTTTTGACCACTGTTCAAAATTTTTTAAATGCAGATTAATTCGAATTTTACTGAAGAAGTCGTGGATAAAGTATAGTATTCAATTCGCGGTAATGCTCGAAACACACTTGATGAATTACACACCACTCGCCTGACGGCTCGTTGTGCAAAATTCATCTGCGTGTGTTTTGACCTGCATTACCGCTCATTGAATAATATACCATTACATACTTACTATTTTCTCGATAGGATTTCCATGAATGCAACGACATCTAACTATCAAATTGAAAATAATTTTTTCGTGTATTAGTCTCATACTCCGACAGATGGCGCGGAATATACGAGTGGCTCATCTAATTATTTAGTTTTTCTATGGGAGTAGGTATCAGACGATTGGCTTCAATTCATGAAGTATCGAAATGGTACGTTTGGAATACTCTGAAGAGTGAAAAATATCACCCATATCACCCTCAATTTGTCCAGCAGTTGGAACCTGGCGATGAGATCGCACGCCTTCAATTTTCCAGGTGGATAAGAAGTCATAGAAGAATGTCCAAAGAATATTATTCACAGATGAAGCTTAATTTACTCGCGATGGAATAAACAATGCTCCAAATAATCACCTTTGGCATCAACAGAATCCTTTCGCTGTCGTACAAAGACAATCACAGAGACGTTTCAGTAATAATGTGTGGTGCGCAGTTTATGATAATAATTTAATAGGTCCTCATTTTTTCGAAGAAAGACTCACCGGAGAAATTTATAGAGATTTCCTCATGAATGTTCTTCCTAATTTATTAGGGAATATTAATCAAAGAGGACTTATCTTCCAGCATGATGGGGCACCCCCACATTTCTCAATTTTAGTGAGAAATCATTTGAACGAGGTCTATCCAAATAGATGGATCGGTCGTGGTGGTCCAAGAGCATGGCCACCTCGGTCCCCCGACATGACACCGTTAGATTATTTCCTTTGGGGACACCTTAAAACTATGGTGTACGGGCGAGAAATAAATACAAGAGAACAATTAATTCAGCGAAAAATAGACGCATGTGACGAAATACGAAACAACCCGAATGTGATAAGGAAAGCAGTTTTGAACTCAATGAAAAGAGCAGATAAATGTGTAGAAGTTGGTGGTTTTCATTTTGAACAATATTTGAAGAGTAAATCATTAATTTTCCAAATGTTAACTGTTTTTTCGCAATTTTGATAATTTTTATAAAAATTTTGATTCGTTTATGATCTTTTTTTTTACTTATGAGTACCTATCTGAGATCTCATGTTTCTGAAATGCCGAGAAAATAATATGTAAGGAGCGAAAATCGGAAGTTTGACATTCGAAGGGTCATAGAAAGGAGGGACAATTTGTGCCATTCGGTATGACAGTTGAGTTCGAAAGTATTTTTGCTGCTCTCTCAGAATCTGAAGTCAAAAAAATGAAAAACCGCATACAGGGTGTTGTTTTTACCTAATTTCAGAAAAACTAAAATTTCTGAGTCGGGTTCTGATTTTATTTCGAATTTTTCGTTCAAACAGATTCGTACTCACTCTATCATTAATCATAGGAAAAATCATCGGGTTAGCTCTCATATTTCCTGAATTATCGTCATTTGAAATTTCCTAATTTTTTCTAAAATCCCCTGTATGTCAGGAACCATGTACCTCAGATGATTTCAAATGGCATTTTCTTACTCCTTGAGACATCCCTCATCACCACCTAAACGTTGTCCCATTCCTCACCAGACACCCTGTATAAATTATTATCATTATGCCTCGCGTTTTTAATAACAAGAGATCACAAATCTCCAAACACCCCCCCCACATTTGGTTTCGTTATACAGGCTGTTTCATGAAGCTGTATATGTAACTGAATGTAATTTTTTTAGTGACTTTGGGACCAGCCTGAGTTTTTCATAATTTGATACCATAAGTATGTCAATATACAGAGAACAGTTGTAAAATTACTCTTAGAACGAGCGCTGACAAAATCGAATAATATCTTTATTACTTGACAGCAACGCTAACTACAGATGAGTTTAAAAAAAATTTTACGAAGTCGGAATTTACTTAAAGCCGAATAGTTTTGCAACTGTTCTTTGAATATCAATGAAAATCAGGCAGGTTCCAAAGTCACTATCAAAATACATTCAGTTACATGAAACACTTGATGACGAAACTTAACATGGTAGGCGCGGTGTTTAGAGACCTGTGATCTCTTGTTATTCAGAACCCAACGCATAATGATTAAATTAAGATAATTAGAAGAATTATCATCAAAATATAAATATTCATTTTTTTTGGAGCTGAAACTGGAACTGGATGTAGAAATGAAATGAAAATCTGATATATTGTTTCTTAGGTTTAAATAAATTTAATATATCTAAAAATGGAAAAAATTATTTTCGAAAAGTAAATATTTGCAGAACTTTTGTGGGTATTTCATTTTAAGAATGAAAACCAATGTTTTGTATCCAAGTTGATGGATTTTTTCGATATATTTAATAAATTCCAGAATTCAACATGAGAAAATGCTCACCTTTCAATATATTGTCTTGCCTTCTGTCGATAATTTTTTTACTACCATTTGGCAAGTTTGTCACAAATCAATAATATTGCAGATGGGGCACTTGGAGGTTGTTATTCCTCCCGATATCCTGAACGATAATGAGTCAACAGAAGGAGGCGGTGTTGCCATAGAGGGCGGTACCATCAAATTGAGATGTTCTGCTACGGGAGTACCAGAACCCGGAGTGTTATGGAAGCGAGAAGACAGTCGAAATATAATTTTACGGCATGAAAATGGCAGAGAGAAGCAACAGGGTGAGTTATTCAAGTTCTATCATAGATAGTTTTCTCGAAAGAAAGTTAAAATTATTTTATTTTTACTATGGCAATGTACACTCTTCGAATATACCTACCACTTGAACTGGCCAAGACATTGAATCAACTTTATCATATGCTTCTGATATGAGGACAACTCAGTTAATTTTGAAAGTACCAACCTCCTCAATAAAGGTGTCATTGCGATATTCAAGAAATAGTATATGTTATGGAAAGATTCCAGATTTAATTGAATGAGTGTATGTGCACCTTGACCTAATGGTCTATTGAGCCCCCTATGCCTTGAACCATGTGCGATTTTCGCGCTTCAGCTTGTCGTACAGTTTGAGACTATAAGTATTAATCACAGAAACTGGAGTGATGTCCTTAGTTAGACATTCCCTTCGTTAGGATCCAATCGCCAAACACAATCTGTTACAAGATGTTCCCGAGTTGCTTCCTATTTGCCACAGAATCTGCATTCAGCGTTTACGGCTACACCCAGTCTCTTCAGATGTTTTCTGAGACGGCAAGGACCCACGAGGAACCCTGTGAGGAGGTGCAACGTATTCTTGTTGAGTTCCAAAAGATTGGAAATCTTCAAGTATTCAGAGTAGAACTGCTGAGGATAAGCGAAGATCAGGCTGTCCAAGTGTCCTAAATTCGTTGTCTCAGAAACCCGATGAGCTAGAACAGAATGTAATAAAGAAAAATTGATTAATTCAATGTGCACTGAAAAAATTTCCTGAATAATGTTTTAGTTTTATGTTTATAACTTCAGTAGTAAAGAAGTTATGAGAACTTTTCATTTCAAGCCACTTTCCAATTTTTTCTAACAGCTCGGAAGCGGTTTGACTTAGAAGGTTGCAGTTTTCACCAAATGAAATCTCTCAAAAACCAGGTCCAGACAACGAATTTAGGAAACCCGGTACATTCTCTCGAGATTCCTCACGAGACATTGTCATCTTGTGAAAATGGAACTTTACAACTGAAGCGTCTACACAGAATTTTTTTGCGTATTTTTTTCTGTAATATATATTTGAAAAAATTGAGTTACTAAGCTAATATTGTATACAAGCAATAAAAGCAGAGAATAATACTAATTGATTAAAAGCAACCAATATCAAACCCATACTTCGGAACTAAACCCGTCAACGCACAAAGAACATGCATGGTGGTAATATCAAACGGAGCATCCATAGATAGCTATTTCGCTCTATTTGGGGCTCTTCAGTATGGAGGAGCTCAGTCTGAATGGCATTCTGGGTTCCATTACTTGAAGAAATGTCGCCTAGCTCTGATTATAAGAGAAACAAGACGCCATCTCTTGGGATCCTTACGAACACCTACCTCCGATGCATGAACGTTGAACGAAGTTGCGAGATGTTTATCCGTTTTTCATCAAACTGGTGGCAGTCCAACTTTGTGGATTTTACCTTCAGTCAATGAAGTGGAAACGCTCGATTAATCGTCATAAACCAGACGTGGTGATAATAGTACGAAATGAAAATTATCACGTTAATCGCAGGTATAATATAAACAATAAAAGCAGAGAATAATACTAATTGATTAAAATCAACCAATATTAAACCCATACTTCGGAACTAATCTTGTCAACGCACAAAGAACATGCATGGTGGTAATATCAAACGGAGCATCCATAGATAGCTATTTCGCCCTATTTGGGGCTCTTCTGTATGAGGGAGCTCAGTCTGAAAGGCATTCTGGGTTCCCTTACTTGAAGAAATGTCGCCTAGCTCTGAGTATAACAGAAACAAGACGCCATCTCTTGGGATCCTTACTAACACCTACCTCCGATGCATGAACGTTGAACGAAGTTGCGAGATGTTTATCCGTTTTTCATCAAACTGGTGGCAGTAAGGATCCCAAGAGATGGCGTCTTGTTTCTGTTATACTCAGAGCTAGACGACATTTCTTCAAGTAAGGGAACCCAGAATGCCTTTCAGACTGAGCTCCTCCATACTGAAGAGCCCCAAATAGGGCGAAATAGCTATCTATAGATGCTCCGTTTGATATTACCACCATGCATGTTCTTTGTGCGTTGACGGGATTAGTTCCGACTTCCGAAGTATGGGTTTAATATTGGTTGATTTTAATCAATTAGTATTATTCTCTGCTTTTATTGTTTTTATTATACCTGCAATAACGCGATAATTTTCATTTCGTATTGTATACAAGGTTTAGAAATTGTTGGATATCTTATCTGAAATTTATATGTTGCTCTACTCTGCCCTCTAGCAATCTTTGCCCTATGTAGCATTTCTGGTAATTCCCATATGGAATTTTATAAACCAATTCCGATTGTTTCAAAAAAGGGGTTTCATCATTTAGTTTGGAATAAAGTTTTTGTCTATCATCTATTGTAACCAATGCGAGGGAATTCGAGAGATGATTCCTCGATGAAAATAAGCAGGGATAGTTCATATAAATTTTTTTCGAAATCGACCTCCCTTTCGAAATACATCCTTTAGTGGGCGATGACGAGTTGACAGTTTTTAATTTTTGTAGTAGTCCTTACAAGACTGAGTCATGGAATTATACATAAAATGATTCATTAAGGAGATGTTACTCACACAATTTTTTTTTTCCCGTAACTTTTTTATTAGAGGTTGAAAATAATAACCCCTCATGATATTTCTTCAGATATAGTTTTCGTGGGATAGAAAAATAAAATCCTCTTATGGTTTTCCATTCAATTTCGAAAAAACAGACCCTGGCAAAATTTTGATTATATACTTTTCTCGAAAAAAATAGAAACTTACAAGCGGTTATGATCACTGTTCATTCCTATTGATCGTATGTTACATAGAATGAATATTCTAAGATATTGACAAAACCAATTTTGGTTGTGTCAATTATGCTTATTAATCGAAAAAAGTTCTATTTGTGAAAATAAAATATTACGGATTTAATTTTTTTTTTCCGGAAATTAGTATTTATTGAACCTTTAGAAAGATTTATAAAACATCTTTATCTTCTGTCATAGACATACAATATCTTAGAATATTCATTCTGACCGCTTATACAATGAAATGGAATGAAGAGTGATCATAACGGCTTGTAAGTTTTCTTTTTTACCGAGAAAAGTATCGACTGTATCGAAATTTTGCATGATACTTTTTTCTCCAGAATTGAATGGGAAACCCAAAGAAAATTTTATTTTTCGAAAATCCTTTCCACGAAAACAATTTTTGAACGAAAATCATGAGGTGTTGTTATTTTCAACCCGTAATAACAAATTTATGAGATCTTAAAAATTTGTGTTAGTAACATCTACTCAGTGTTTCTCATTATGTATAATGTTGTGATTGTGTGTTCTTAAGAAGCCGTAAAAAAATTAAAAACGGTAAACTCGTCATCGCCTTCCAAAGGCTGTATCTTGCACTGGGGTCGATTTCGAAAAAAAATTTATATGAACTACCCCTGCTTATTTGCATTGAGGAATCTTCTCCCAAAGTCCCTCACATTTGTTTACAGACACCCTGTAGAATGCCGCCATGCAGTTATATTCGTGAAGAATTTTATTGATCCTGTTCGATAAAATTGGGTAGAATGTGAGTTGAATATATTTCTTGGGTGTTGAAGTTCGCATTACTGATGCTTCTTGTGCACCGTTAGTTGTTGTAATTATTCTCGTCCGTATGTTGTTTCTGTTGAAGATTTTAATGTAGTGTTCTGGGTAACTGTTCTGTTTGAGAATCTAGTTTACTTTCTTCAAGATCGACGAGAAATTTGAGTATTCGTCTACAGTAAGTGCTACATTAGCCATATTTTCAGTTACAATTGAGCGATGCACACGTTTCCGATTCTTCACATCAGAATTTTGTAGTTTGTGTCACTATTGCACTGCTACCCGAATGTGCTTTAGTTTTGCAGACTGTCACTAAAAAATTCCCACTATTCCTGATTCTGAGCTTTCATCGGTCCATAGTCATGTCGAGTTTTAATTTATGGAATGTCAGAAAACGACAACTCCACAAGTGATAGATAGCGGGGGGTGGGGGAAATACATCCAATTTTGAAATCCCGGAATAAGGAATTATCGACATTCTTTCTAAATTGAAGATATACGTATCCACCATTTTAATTGCTTAAAGAGAATAATACACAGGAAAGGATCAATCAGCAAGAAAAAATTATAAGACAGAAAATCTTCAATATTTCTGAGCCTACCATAAAATTCGGTCACAAAGAGGGGCCTCCCTGAATTCTGCTGAATCTAATTGGACACATTCAAAGAAGAGTGTTTAACATCACCGCACGGTTGAAATATAAAATAGACGTTTCCCTCACAGACTTTATTTGAGTTTCTGCCGAGTGACTTTTTCGCTGATCATTATGACTTAATGAATTTTTGTATTTTTCCTCCTTTCATCCGTGGTATTATAACAGGGTTTTGTCAGTTTGTTCGATATTAGGAAAGTTTGATGATATCGATTCAATAATATCCAGAAAGCAATGAATATTTATACAGAGTGTCCAGTCGATTGACGTCAATATTTTTTTTGATTCCTCAGACCTGCGGCTATCCAAAAACACCCCATATGCGATTTTTTGTAGTTCTCGAGTTATTATTTTTAATTGTTTTTTCAATGTATTATGCCATATGTGTAAATGTAAATTATTTAATAATTTTGGTCTCACCACTGATGGAAAATGTTAACATTCGTCAGAATTGCTAGTTGTGAAATTAACTGTTTTGGGGTAGAAAATAAGTGGCAATAACACTGAAAAATAACTATTCACTTCACTGAATTTTCAAAATCTGTGACTCCAATTTGAATACATTATTGACAGCGTGCTTAAACGTGCTAAAAAGTGACGTGTCAATTGCCTGCAGCTTTTAAAATATTCTAAATTTATTTTTTTTCCGTCTCTAAAATTTTTGAACCAATTCTGCTTCGCCGTCCATCCGTTAGCACGATAACTCTCGAAGGGATTATCCTAGAGGCTTGAAATTTTCAGGGTGAGTTTGGTTCCCAAATGCCTCGGTTAAGTTTGTTAACCAGCCAAATCGTACAGGCTGTTCCATGAAATATGGCCATTCAAAATTTTTGTTCCTCAATATCTCTGACAAAACGAAACCATTCGAAATGAAATTTTGCGACAAAATGCAAGATGCTATCATGAGTCTCATTCAAAATTTTGTGGCCATAGTGTTAACAAAACCACAGAAAATTCAATTGGAATATTGAAAAATAGGAACTTCATATTTTCGTAACTAGATATCCGATTCGACTGAAATTTATATAGCACTCGTTTGAATCGACCGAGGGCTCAAAAACGCTTCGACACTTCAATCAAGGTTTATGCAATAGAACAGTATTATTCGTATAGATTCTCCTGTCATTCAACTTCCTTGTACAATGCAATTGTTACTTCAATCCTAATTTGTGCTTCCTGGTACCGTTCAATTTGGATAGATAGAATATGCATGAAATTGAATTTTTGGGCTCATTTCTGTATGATCTGGGATTTGAGATTTGGGATCTCAAATAGCGTACACTACAACTCTGGTCATTGTAAACAGCAATATCAATATATCAATATTTCGAAAGAAAACAAAGGTAAGCATCTAGAAGAATTTTAACTCAATGCTATGGAATAATGAAGAATGGGAAATGGAATCCACTATCCACAACTTCAAGGTAAATTCCCGCAGATGATACTTCCAATCGAAATATGCATAGACAGAAACCTGCAAAAAAACTATCGAGGGTGTGACATGTGATGCATTCTGATAGTGTTCCTGCTATAAAAGCACTGAACTCCTTTGTCATCGACTCAAAGCTACGTAATATGGGAGTATCGAAGAAAACTCAAAGAGGTAGGCAAGAACAACAGGGTATTTTAGTTTGGGCTCCTGGTCACTCAGGAATTGGAAACTTAGGCAAATGTACCTACGAGAAAGTTTTTGGAGAAGCAGAAAGTGAAAAAGATGCATGAATCGATCTTTCCAAAATGTTCTTTCAGAACTTCCAAACTGCAAGGTCTGAAAATTATTTGGATCTGAGTAAAAATAAGTTACGTCTACTCACTGGCTTGCTACGATACCCCTAATGTTCAACTGAGTTGGCAAATTTTCAGAGCAATTAATAAATTTTCGAAACAGTTGGAAAAATTGTCAGAGCAGTTGGAAAAATTTATAAGAGTTGGAAAATTTTCAATGGAGTTGATACAGGTTGATCAGTTGGTAGCCTTTCGAAGCAGTTGACAAAACGTCGAATCAGTTGGGAAAATTTTGGAAACAATTGGGCAAATGTCAATGGAGTTGGTCTAGGGGCGTGCCCAATATTGATCAGAGTTGGCAAATTGTCGAAACAGTTGGAAAATGGTCAAAATAGTTGATAAAATTTGAAAACAGTTCGAAAATAGAGTTGATGCGCAGTTGAACAAATATCAATGTAGTTGGTTTAGGGGCGTGCCGAATATTGATCAGAGTTTGTTAAATTTCGAATCAGTTGAAAAAATTTCGAAGCAGTTGACAAAATTTCGAAGCAGTCGGAAAAAATTCTGAAAACAGTTGACATCAAAATTTCAGAACAGTTGTAGAAATTTCAATTGTATTTGAATACATATTCCAAAAAAATGTTGTAAATTATGAATGAATTAGACTTTTCTGAAAAAAGTTTGAAAATATCGGGTAGTATTTTTTGCGCGCTTGTTTATAGTGGTACAGCGGTGCGGTCGTTTCACCCAAATTTCTGTAATATTAACCGTTAATGGAATTCGATCAATGTCAAACTTATTATGAACAAGGTCAGCGACGCGCATAACCTTCGGAAGGACAGTGTTTGAAAGTTCAAATTTTCAGGACAGGTGTGGGGCCTTAATATCTTATTCGAGTTCTTCAGCGGGCCAGATCGCCAGTTCAGTAGTTTCGGAGTTATTATCACTGGAAGATTTTCCTTATCTCAATAACTGCTTATCCGGTCGATATGAAATTCAAAATTGAAATGCGAATTCATGAAGTTCTCATGTCTGCTGAATTTAAAGGAACTGGAAAAATTTCATGATTTTTGAAAAAACAATTGTTTGCAGAACACAAATCTTAACTTCTAATAATTTAAAAACTTACTATGAATATTTTCTATGGCGATGATATTATTGGTTAATATCTTAAAATCGATGTCTGCTGTAATCATCATATACGAGTCAAAAGTCTTTTCATTTTTTTTCATATCGAAAGAACCATAATATCTTTCAAAACCCTGAAGACGAAGAATGTGTTGATGTGGTAAAACAGAATTGAAATAAAATCATCACAGAATTTTAAATTATCATTTTCAATGCTCTCAACAAAATATTGAATAGCAAATCAAACTATTACCCCCTTCCACAATTGTTTTTCGAAACGTTGTGCCCCCCTTTTGCTCTGACCCATCCATTGATTCTGAGCGGAAGAGTTGCAGAATGCCTCTCCATTGCGAGCCTGTGCAAAAAATGTCTTTCACAGAAGAAATATACAAAAACGCGCATTTAGCCTCTGAAGCGCGCTGAGATACTGGAGTTCCTTGTAGCTCTGGAACTGGAGGAGAGTTGTAGCGTAGTTGGGAAATAGCTCTAACGGTGGCCACAATCGACATAAAGGTCATAAATAAATGTAACTCCCTAAACAATCTACCATTTTGGAAGAAAGCTAGATTTTCATGGAAGGAAAATACAAGTTGATTCGACCATCTAGAATGTCTGACAGATCGGAAATGCGCAGGAGGGTTTTTCGCAAAATAAGGCGCGAAAGAAAAGTACAATAGACTCTTCCGGCATACCAAATATCTACATAATAGATTGAAATTCGTATCAGGGCCGATTCCATCACGAAAGAATGCGGCAGAAGGTTAGTTACTCGATTTTTTCATTGTACTCACTTGTTCTGGATCATAGAATGCAAATCAGAATCCAGAAAATGGAGGATTAGGTTCTGGGTCAGCATCTGCTCTCAATTCTCAATGAATTATTGCATTCTCGATATGAATGAACCTTATTAAATTTGTTCTCCTTTTCGGCTTTTTATCCGAGATATTAAACATAAAGCTGGCCTGAAAGTTTCATGAAATGATCAGAATGGTTCCCAATGGTTGAATCGAATTCCATAAAACAACGGCCTGATTCAGAAGGCGAGGAATTATGTTTTGAATAAGATGGTCCTCCATTTTTTCGGCTGCAAGATATAACAGCTTTTATGCTCTTCATTTGATGTCACAAACAGAGGCGAGATATAAACAGGAGTCGAAAAGCTTGGCGACGGTATAAACCCTGTAGAATCAACTAAAATATCCGAGACTAACTAGCGGAACAATCACTTTGAACCAAGCAGCGTTTTCTGTATGTTGACGAAACGATATATGTTGTTGTCGAGCATTTAAAACCGATTCTTTTACGAAATGGTAGAATATCGCACTCAAAACAATGTTAAATATGCGCTTATTTTCAAGAGAACAGCGTGTCATAGTTTGGTCGAAATACTTGTTTCGTGAACGACTGGGTTAGTCTTATAGTCCCAATAAAATGAACTGAATGCCCGATTCCTGAAATTGTCACTCAGACGCTCAAGTGAATTTGATTTTTCGGGAATTTTTCAATAGAACTAATTCAAAAATTTGTTCCATATTGCAAATTTACTATAGGTCACATTTTTTTATGTTCGTAAGGTCTGTTTGTCAAGAATTAAATATTTTTTATTTTTGTTTCATAATTATATTTCACCTCATAATATTGAAATTCAGTATAGTTATCTGTCACATAGATAATGCATTCATATACAGTCTGTTTGGTCATGATTTAGTGATAATTCAAGACCATCAAATATACCTAATATTATCGACAAAAACACCCAAACTTGGAAGTTAACCCTCTTAGTTTTGGAGTAGCCCCCATTTTGAATTTCCTTTTTTATTTTCGTTGACCCTTCCAAATAATATGAATTTCTTTGGACATAAAGATCCTACAGATGTAAAGAAAATAATTTTTGAAAGATGATACTTCCAACTTTCATTGAAGTTTAACAATATAAAAACATTCAACTTGAAAATGCCATAAAAAAATTCTTAAAAAAAAGTTTTAGTAGAAATATGTACTGATTTTCTTAGTAAATCCGCAATAGTACAAAGACTAGCACATTGAAGTATAATTTTTTTTTCAATAATTTAACACCCAAGGATATTAGCTACAAAACAAACTCACATCATTTCTATAAGTTTTATAATTTGAGAGTTATTACTGTTCGGATATGATCACTACGCGAGCAAAAGGCACAAGACAGGTCGTCATGAAGGCCACTGCCTGTCTACAGAGCAGAGGCGGCCATTTTGAGCAACTTTTATGATTTATTTGTTTGTTAGATCATTAAAAATTATCGAAAGTACAGTACTGAGGTTTTTTTTATTTTATCAATTTTCATAAGGGTCATGTTCGAACAGCAATTACTTTCTAAATATCTAACTTACAGAAATTATGTTGGCATCGCACCTTCAATGTGCTAGTTCTTGTACTATTACGTATTACTAAGAAAATCAGTACATCTTCTTAAAGAATTTTTTATAACATTTTTAAATTATATGTTTTCAGATATTGTTCCACTTTAATAAAAGGCGGTAGTATCATCTTTCAAAAAACATTTTTTTCACATCTGTAGGACCTTTATGTCCAAAGATATCGATATTATTAGGAAGGGTCAACTAAAATAAAAAAAAAATTTAAAAAGGGAGCTTTTCCAAAACTGAGGGGGTAAACTTCCCAATATGGGTGTTTTTGTCGATAATATTAGGTGTATTTGATGCCCTTAAATTATCGCTAAGTCATGACCAAACATACTGTATATTGCAATAGAAAGATTTTTGCAGCTTTCGAAAGATGTTATTTTGAATACAATTCTCAAATTTCTCTTATGTAATTCGAATATTCGGTCAGCTGCGCTACTTCTGGCCCGAAAGATAATTCCACATCTAATCTGAATGCTGACCAGGCCGCTCTAACTCCTGTTTTCTCTACTAACGCGAAGGGCATACCAAGATCTTGAAACATCTATGGCTACTTTCTCTACTTGTGATTTCAAATTAAATTCTGATCTATGATTATTCCCAAAAATGGTTTTTGTTGTTGAATATCATTATTTTAGTTTGGTTAGAAAAGTAAATCGTTTCCTGTCAGCCCTTCGTTTATGCTTTATAATTCCTTTTCTATATTTTCTCTGCATAGGTCTTTATCTGCAGCCTTGCATATCAGTGATATGTCATCAGCAAACACTGCTGTCTCACACTCAGGATCTTGCAAAATATCATTGGTATAGATTATGAATAGAAGTCGACCCATGATCATGACGGATCCTTGTGGTACTTCTTGTCGCACACATGATTCAGATCTAATTGTTTCTCCTTCCTTGTTGCCCTCTAATACCCTTTGTGATCTTTCAGTTAAGTAGTTTTCTATTAACTTTAAGGCAGTACCTCTTATTCCATATCTTTCAATTTTTTCTAACAAGATTGTGGTTCACTCTATCAAAGGCTTCATATAAATAGAGGATTACTGCCACTGTGAATTAGTTTTCGTTGATAGACTTGATGGCGGCCTGCAACATTTGATGAACTGGCTGGATTGTAGATTTTCTTTCTCCAAAACCGCTTTTTTTCACAAGTGTTCCTTTTGTTTCTAAAAAGTCGTGAATCCTATCAAATAAAATTTTTCACAAATTTTATTTCTATTTGAAAGTAGTGATACTGTTCTGTAGTTGTCTTGATTTTGTTTATTACCTTTTTTTGTGAATTTCCCTTTCCCAAGCTTCCTTCAATTCTTCTGGGTATATTCCAGTTGAATAAGTTTGGTTGATGATGTGTGTAAGGGGTGTCGATATTATAAATACACATTTTTTCACTAATTCCACAGGGATCCCATCATATCCTACAGACTTTTTATTTTTATATGCATTTTGTATAATCATTAACTTCAAATTCTGTTACAGGGTGTAAAAATATGCTTTGAATCGATGATTTTATTTTCTTCGTATTTTGTTTGTCATATTGGTCAGTATTATCACATAAACATTTTTTGTTGAAATCATTCAATATGTCTTTTTTGATTTTATTTGAAAATGTTCGAAATAAACTTTCAGTAGATTTATTGTTTTCGAGTATTTTATTCACTAAATTCCATGTTGCATTGGTCTTATTTTCAGCATTATTAATGTAGTTTTCATGATACTCTCTCATAGCTAATTTCACAATAGATTTCAGTATTGATGAGTACATTTTATAATATTTCTCAGTGTATAATCATTTCATCATTCCTTAATATATGCTCCTTTTATTTTTACTAGAAGTTCTTATGCCTATTGTAATTCATGTTTCATTTGATACACTTCTATTTCCATAGGATTTCATAGATCTATATTTCAAGGATATCTTCTGGAGAGTTTTAAAGGGTAATCGGAGGTATTAATTTCCCTATTCAGGCATCGAGTAACTGGAAAATTTCGATAGATTAGCAGGAGAAATAAAAATTTTCATGACTGTTGTTTAAATGCTTCGATTTATTTGGAAACGATAGCCATATGGAAACACTATCTCTACAGTTTTGAAAGCTAAAAAACGAGATCATTTGTCTGAATCCAACATCGGGAAGCCCAGTGATAGATCTTTGGAAAAATTTCAATTGTTCTTGTCTATTTTTTGAATGTTTTGGTTGATCAGAAAAACTATGGCACTTATGGAAATACAGTTTTGAAGGCTGATCTGTGCAGAACCGAACGAGGTATTGATTGTCTTTGGCTTCGATATATTTTGGAAAAAAATTTTTCGAATGCTTCGATTCATCAGAAAATCGATGGCACTCATGAAATTATTGTCGCAATTGGGGTAATTTCAACGAATCTGTGAAAAAAATTCCATTTCGTATTGTCTGTTCATTTTAATGCTTCGATTCAGTGGAAAAACAATGGTTCAAATGGAAATATTTCCTGGCTTTCAGAAGCAGGGTGAAAGAATTCTAAATTCGACACATAAGTTCGATATTCATTTGTTGGTCCATTTTTATATGAGACTATTATTTTTATATTTCAACCTACACTGCTAGAAAATCCCTTGTAAAATTACAGCACTTCAAGTTGTCATGCTATAGCCAACGTAAAGTGCTGTAATTTTACATTCCTACATAGGAATTACACTGAAAGCTCAAATTTCCTATTCAAAAATACATTCTGAGAAAAATCTTTATGATCAAACATGATGAATAATAATTTTTCATGTGATGTCAAGATGAAAGAGATATAGCAAATTATGATATCAATCGAAAAAAATCGTACCAAAAAATTTTTAACTCAATCCGAAATCGTTTCTGAATACAAAATATGTATTATTCACATTTTTCATTCTATAGACTCCTCAACTTGTTCATTAAAGTAAAGTCTCTCTATTTTCCTGGTTTGCCTTCTTTGTTGATTTTGATACTGCGTCAGGATAAATCTGGAACGATTATCACATGGAAAACAGTTTTTAAATTACGATTGCCAATTCCCATATAGGTGCGATAACGACTCCTACGAAATTTTCATTTCGTGGCATTTTCGTGATTATGAACAACCGAAGAAAGATAACAAGTGTTCAACACCAAAACTTCTATTTTTAATCATTGAATTTTTTCAAATGAAAAATGTTTAGCTTCTTCATCAAGATACCCTTCGACCCCTATTTTCTTGTGTTTTCCGAAAATGTCGCTCCGTAAAGTATTTATTTTTGAATACATAAATGAACGATTCAAAAAGCTAGGGTTAGTCCATTAATTAAGTGAGTTCTGGTCTTGAACCCGAAAACTTACAATTTTCGGAAGAAATGTAATTTGTATTTATTGTAGAAACCTAATTTAAAACCTCATTATTCCCGAGAAAAAGTGAATATTCTACCTCAAAAATTCTGTGAATAGAAAATGTTCTAAAAAATTGACAGGAATACAATCCCAATTAATATTACGCACTCACCTTTAGTCTGCGACGCACTCATTTCTGCTTATCGGACGGTATTACCTCATCCAGTGATATAAATTGCATTTTATTTCTATGTATTTGTACATAATCCATCGGAATATTATATAAGCTAATTGAATTTTCTATAGGAATGTGTAAATTTACGTTTCATTAGTTGGACCTCCGGATGAATACCTGAAATTTGGTAATTATACAATCCTATGTAAATATCCGGTTACTTACTATTACATAAAAATGGCTGTAAATCTACATATAATTCTGTGTAAATGTTATGTAAAATTACCCCCATTTTTCGCAGTGTATAGAATAGAACATTCACTCCTTCAAGGTTCAGTCCACATTATGTGAACGTCAGGTTTTCTTCAGTAAATTGTTAAACCTCTGGAGTGAATTCTAGTACTTAGTAGTAGTAGTAGTTTATTTTTCATTGGTTACATCAATCATTACAATTAACGTTACAAAATTTAGATATAAAAAATAAAATAAAACACACTATTATTGTTTATTGAAATCTTCGGCTATCGATTTCGGAATTATTCCATCATAAGGCCAGCTGAAAGTATACAAATGTAGAACATGTATTTATTTAGGCGAGAGTATGCAACTTACTGTCTTGAATTAAAATGAACACAAACTGTTTAAAAACATTAAAAGTGGTCCTCCTCTGTCAGAATTGTTAAAATTTTTAAAAAATCTAGTCAACCTTTACTACTAATATGTCTTTCTTGTGGGAATGTCAACTGAATATGGAACTATAGGATATGTGCGAAATGTGATATCTAATATGTTAATATATGTGGTCTATTGGTGGCGGGAATTTTTGAATTTTATATTTATTGTTGTTTTTTAGGAATCTAGGAGTTTGAAAATGCTTCTTCTGTCGAATTCTATATTATCATTAAGTAAAAATTGGTTGTCTTTATTTTTTTAAATTTCTAGTTGTTCGAGTAATATAATTTTATGGTAATTATTCTCTTTATGAAGCATTTTCAGATTATCTAATGTGATATGATATCCGGTATCGTTTAAATGTGTGCCTAAAGCGGAATGGGGTTGATTTCTTTTGTGTTCTTTGAATCTTTTTTCTACATTACGAGTTGTCATTCCTATGTAAAATGAAGGGCAGTTTGTGCATGTTATTTCATAGACTCCGCTGGATTGTTCAAGTTTAGATTTCATTTTTATATTGATCAGTATATCCGCTATTGTTCTGTGTCGTTTATTTGTTAGTGTATAATTGTATTTCTCTAAAGTATGTTTTAGTTTTTGATGTAGATCTTTGTAATATGGGTTGATATGAAATATTTCCTGATGGTGTGTGGGGGTAGATCTTATCTAGAATTATTTTTCTTTTCATTGATTTTAGAATTTTGAATTTTCTTATATTTTATATATATTTTAATTATATTACTCGAACAACTAGAAATTTAAAAAAATAAAGACAACCAATTTTTACTCAATGATAATATAGAATTCGACAGAAGAAGCATTTTCAAACTCCTAGATTCCTAAAAAACACAACAATAAATATAAAATTCAAAAATTCCCGCCACCAATAGACCACATATATTAAAATATTAGATATCACATTCGCACATATCCTTTAGTTCCATATTCAGTTGACATTTCCACAAGAAAGACATATTAGTAGTAAAGGTTGACTAGATTTTTTAAAAATTTTTAACAATTTTGACAGAGGAGGACCACTTTCAATGTTTTTAAACATACTATGGGAATTCATTTGTAAAAAAATAACGTTACAAAAATTAAATTGTCAGAGTAAGGGAAAAATGAATTCATATTTGTTAAACAATCCTAGATATTCATCCCATGATAAGGTTCCATATTTATTAACATAGTAGAAGGTCGTTGCCTTTTATTCCGTAATATTCCAGCTTTTGCAGGAACAGGAACAATGTGTTTTACACTGTCATAAGCGTTTGTTAAATCTAGTAATATACCTATCACATAGTCCATGTTTTCAAAACCTTTTAGTATCAGATGTGTGAATCTGTCCACTGCAGTATTTACTGAGCGGTTTTTTTCTGAATCCGTGTTGGTTGTCTTTGAAGTAGTTGTTCATTTAAAAAAAAATGGTGATTCTTATTAACATGGTTCTCTCGAAAATCTTGGAGAATGAAGAGAGTAAGCTAATCGGTCTGTAATTATCAAGCATTCTATGTTTCCTTTTTTATATAGGGGTTTAACTAAAAATGCTGCTTTCAGAATTCTGGGTGATTCATCCTATATAGCAAGAGACGAATTAAAGAAATCAAATCAAGGAAACTAACTTTGATGGATAGAAAGGCTGTCCCCGCAAACTAAAAACAGTCGATATACTAAAGGGTCAAATGCAGACTTGTACACGTACCATAAAACGTATGGCCCATACGTCGCGATATTTCAAAATGCCAAGAAATAATGTCGGTTGGTCTCGTGTGGAGCCAATGCTGGCCCCGAATAGTGGCGGTCACCATCCAGCCAATTGGAAGAATAAAGACAAATGTTTAGTTGGGGTCCTGAAGCGCTGGCGGAAATAAATGCCATTCGCAATACCAGTTCAGTTTGATGGAACGTGCAGCACTCTGCAGGACAATCATTTCTGAAATAATAATTCCCCAGCTGCTGGCAGGAGGTAGGCCACGCAAAAAACTGCGGAAGGTGACATGACAGATCGTTCGCAAAAGCGATGCCCCTGTATCAGGATTTCTGCCCTCTGCAACTGACCTCATCGTCATGGAGAATATATTCATTTGTGTGACTTCGTTGAGGGTTTGTTCAACCTTCAGACGAGTTATATATTGAAAAAAGTCCCCCTTTGCTGCGTGCACAGATCGAGAACAGACGGTCTTGTAAAGCTTCGAAGAAAAAGGCGCTGGAGTCGCAGGACTGTTTATTACGCTCCGAAAATGCTGAAATACTCCAATATGAATGAAGGAAAAAGCTTCTCATTTTTCGTGCATGTAAATTTTTCAGCGGGGTCATTCTGACCAAATATCTGTGTTTTTCGAAGTTTTTCAAAGTCAAAGAAGCTCATAACAAGCCTCATGCAAAATTTTGTGGCCATAGTGTGAACAGAACCATTAAAAATTCCATTGAAATATTGAAAAGAAGAAACTTTATTTATCTCAATAAAAAGATCTTCGATTCGAGTGAAATTCATTTTGTGAATAAAGATCGATTGACTGAATGTTTATTGGAAATTTCTTGGCCATAGTGTTAACAGAACCATGAAAGTTCAGTTGGAATATTGAAAAGGAGAATTTTTATATATTTTCCATAACAGGATATCCGAATCTAGTGCACTTTTTTTTTGAATGTATACTGATTTACTGAATTTTTATGCAAAATTTTGTGACCTTCTTGTTAACAGAACCATAGAGGATTCAATTGGAATATTGAAAGAAGCATCTTTATATTTCCATTAACATGGATATTCTGAATGTTCATCCAAAATTTTGTGACCATAGTGTGAACAGAACCATAGAAAATTCAAATGAAATATTGATAAGAAGCAATAATTCCATAAGAAGATATTCGATTCGAGTGAAATTCATGTTGTGAATAAGGATCGATTAACTGAATTTTCATGCAAATTTTGTGACCTTCGTGTTAACAAAACCATAGAAAATTCAATTGGGATATTGAAAAAAGAATCTTCATAGTTTTCATAGCAGGATATCCGCTTCGAGTGAAAATTCTTTCGTGGATGTAACTGATATACCTACCTACTTAATTTTATGCAGAATTTTGTGGCAATAGTGTTAACAGAACCAAAGTAAATTCAGTTGGAATATTGAAAGAAGAATTTTTATATTTTCATAACAGAATATTCGATTCAGGTGAAACTCATTTGTGAATGAGAACTGATATACTGAACGTTCATGCAAAAATTCAAGAGAATCGAAAAATCAAGACCAAAGAAATAATTTTTTTTTATATTTTTTACATAATTTCATGTTTTGAATAGTTTCCAGAAAATAATTCCGAATGTGCTGAGATTCTGCATTTATATATAAGTTATCAATCCAAGTCCCATATTAAATTTTGAGGTAATTGTTTCATTGCCCCACCAATCAAGGAGCGCTCAAAAGCTCCTGCTCAGGGCTTTTCTTAATTTTTAATTCGATTTTGTCCATGGATAATATGCTTAAACAATCAATTCTTAAAGAAACATAATTCAGAATTGTATAGTTATCTTCATCCGAAAAAAATCAGGGTATTTTTTGCAGTTTTTAAAGTTGTCACTCAAAAAGAACACTTGTTGATATTTTCTACATCGATTTATTGAAACTGACTTACGTCTGGCCTCACTTGAACAGAATGAAAATTCAAAAATATATGTCTTTATGCAAAATTGGATGATGAATATCGATGGTGCATAATTCCAAAAGTTGACAATCTATCGACAACCTGGCGCTACAGCAAATATTTTCAGTTATTTTCCAGCAACGCATACGGTACAGATTCTCACATAACTACCCTTTTCCGGAACAACAAATTGTTCCACTAGTTTCAAAATTACTGGCTCAAAAGGTTCATTAAAAAATCTCAACCCTTCTGGAGTTATGGTGAAATATTTTATCGAAGCGCTTTTTATTTATTGATTTTTTTGCATCCACCAAATAAATTCTCATTATTACAATTAAAATTGTCATCGAGCTGAAAAAATTTTCCAAAATATTCTCATTATAGAATGAATTATAACTGAATCAAAATTGATAATAATAAAATACAAATTCTGAAGAGAACAAAACTGGAATGTTATGGATGTAATTGAAATTTTCACTGATAAAATTGATGTTGAAATGGGTTATAGTCTCGAGTGAATCTCAATTTTTTTATGGATAAATTTCATGGGATTTGTGACTTCTTCTAGACTCTTGAGTATTCACTCATAATTTCTAATACAGAAATATGTGAAATTTCTGAATATTGCAGCATTGTTTACATTTGATGTTTGATCAAAATATTCATCCATCTACGGTTCACGAAATAAGGTATGAAAATCATACCATAACTGTATTTAAGAGAGACCATGAAAAATTTATAGTTGAGAGGTTCGTCTTTATTCTGAGTTCTTTACTCAATTAGTGGTGAAAATATTCATAAAGGTTGACGCTCACTTGGACGAGACGAGACGAAACGAAGCGAAGAGTTGTTTTCCGCAGGCACGATTTGCACTGAATCAAATGGGTAGACGCTCACTTGGGAGGCGCGAAGCGAAGATCAGAATCGTTAGGCGCGAGGCAGATTAGACGCGCACTTGGACGAAGCGAAGCGGTCGGAAGAGACGCGTCGTTTTCCGCTGGGATCTTTTGCATTGAAATAAATGGGTAGACGGGTAGATGGATCAGCGAGGCGGCGAGTCGTTGGTCGCCAGGAAGATCTTTGGGGCATGTGAGCGAAATTTCTCGAGGCGGCAAGTAGGTATCCGACGGCCGGAAGTTCGGCGCGCTGTATTTCCAATTTTGTACTCGAATTTTGTCAATGGGGAAATACACAGTTATTTTTGAATTTGTGTGAAATGAGTTTGTTTTAAATGGCTCATGAGAGTGTTGATTAGAATTTTCTCGATTGAGATCTGGAAAAACGAAATTTATATACAAAACGAACAACATTCATGTATTTCGTACAACTGTGAATGTGAATTCAAATCGTCTGATGGATAGGTATTTTATTATGTAAATACAACAAAATATTGAAGAACCCTTCTTCCGAAGAAATTAAAATATCTGATAGAATTGGAAAACTGTGGAAAAATTCTTTTGAGGGATATATGATATGCAAACATTGAACTTTCGATTACTACTTGCTCTGTTTTTTTAATCGGTTAAAGAGAAAATAAGCATTTCGTATCAATTATTTATGTATAATTGTATTCCTGGATGTGGAACTACGAGGATTTCATTGGAAAATTCCCAATTAAAACATGATCATGACCAAAACACGATTCTTACAAATGTTTCATGGCTGACCAAGCCGTAGCGAGGGAAGGGGGTCCGGACCCCATCGGACCCGAAATTTAACTACAGGACTAGAAAAATTGTCATTCTGTCATTCGGTGGACCCCCCGAACTTTTTTTCTAGCTACGGCCTTGTGCCTGACCATACCCAAAAATTACCAGGGACAGCGCCAGAGATTTTACCGCCCCGGCAAAAGTATATTCAGAATAAATTGAATTTAAATTAGTCTGATTTGAAGCTTATACAGGTAAGCGGTATGCAGCAAGGTAATAAAAAATGCAACTTCCCAGAACTTATTACTGGAAATTTTTCGATATTGTCGTAGGAAAAGTATTTTTTTCTGAAATCACCAGAATGAAGGAATTAGATTAATACTTAATTTTTTTCAATCGGTTAAAGAGAAAATAAACATTTCGTATCAATGATTTTATATATAGTTTAAAAAAAAATAACTCTTGGTTGTTGTCACCCTCCGCTTCTCGTTGGAAGACAACATAACCTCGATCTAAAACTAGTTTTTTTCCTTGTATAATACATAATTTTTTTCTGTGACTAGAAAAATGACGATGGAAAGAAATATAACTTTTCACGAAATTAATCCGGCAGAAAAGTGAGTACTTTTTCCCGGATACATATTATACACTCACTTTTTTCCCGGGGAAAAAAAAGTAATTTCGAGAAGAAAAGTTTTATTTGTAACTTGCCAACAGAGATAAATGTCGAATTTCTTCCACGTCACATATTTATTTTTTCATTCCTATATGAAAGTGGGACGTCGAAGCTATTAAAACAAGATTATGACCAAAACACGATTCGAACAATAGCTCTATCCTTGTTCATTCGGGTAGTCAGCATGCAGCATGGGTAATAAAAATTTATTGCGGCCCAAATTTCTTCCGATGGCTGATCGTCGCATCGCTTCGTCCAAGTGCGCGGTCCCAGGCGAACTAACGCGTCGCTTAGTCTCGTCTCGTCTCGTCCAAGTGAGCGTCAACCTTAAGATGCATTCTTTATTCATTGAATAAAAAATTCTTCGAAAATACTCTGTATATTCAATCAAAATTCTTGAATCGTTCAGTAACGTGAGCATCGAAAATGGACATTTACAAATCGGGCCAATTCTTTTAAGTGCCGTAAGATTCGATTTACCCATAGGCAGATAAACCCACTTGTGGGGTTGAAGACCCTTCTCAAATGAGGAATAGACATATTGATGATGTTACGCCTTTGTGAAACCACTAGTTCTGGAAGGGATAGACTAGAGGATAATTGATCCTCGAGTTACAGCGTTAAGAAAACTCTATTCTGAACCGTCTATTCGTAAACAATACAATGCGTATGCGTAGACGAATGAACCGACGAACGCAGGAGCTTGAAAGAATCATTTCTGACACATCCAGGGATGAATACAGGAACCACGCTGATATGACGGATAAACGGCTCGTCAAAATATAAGGCTGAATTAATTCGTGTTTCTCTGCTGGAATACCCAACTTCTTTCTGAAATATACGGGGTTGGGATGAAGTCAAGAACCGAGTAAATATATTTTATTATTATTATATTTATTGGCGAGTTGCACATTGATAATCCATATATGATTGAAGGAAACCACGCTGATATGACGGATAGAACTGCCGTCAAAAATAAGGCGAAATTAGTTTGTGTTTCTGGAATACCCAAATTCTGTCAGAAATATGCAGGATTTGTATAAAGTATGGAACCAAGCAATATCAAGAAAAGGTTTACGCACAACATCGCCTTGAAACAAAAATAATGAAAGCAGAGAATAATATTAATCGATTGAAATCAACCAATATTAAACTCATACTTCGGAGCTAATCTCGTCTTCGATCAAGGCATAATGCAAGGATCAAACAGAGCACCTATGAATGGCCATATCGTCCTTATTAGGACTCATCAGCACAAGATAGCTTGGATAAACAAGATATTTCTTGGAATTCAGAGCGAAATGGCACCTTTTTTTAGGTATAAATATACCGAAGGCGCCATCTCTGGCTCATATTCACTAGGGTGTCAACTGACGTAACCCTGAGCGCTCCGCGTCGTGGACTGAGGACGTAAAATCTGCAAACTGCAAGTACGCTTCGGTCAATGCGACAAATGGTAAGCATCTCGCTACTTCGTTCAAGATTTATGCTATGAAAAAGGTTGTTCGTATGGAACTAGAGATGGCGCCTTCGGTATATATAAATCTAAAAGGAGGTGCCTTTTCGCTTATAACTCCAAGAAATACCTTGTATCATTCAAAGCTATCTTGTGCTGATGAGTCCATCCACAGGTTTCTGTTTGATACCACTTCCTTGCAATTTGCCTTGAACCAGGACGAGATTAGCTCCGAAGTATGAGTTTAATATTGGTTGTTTTCAGTAGTAAGGTAAAAAATTTTTATAATTGTTATTTTTATTGGTCAGTTGCACATAGACACATCTACAGATAAATGCAGGAACCAAGCTGATATGATGGATGAACTACTCGTCAAAATATAGGGATGAAATAATTTGTGACTCTCTTCTGGAATGCTAAATTTTTTTTCAACTATACAGGATTGGGATGATGTATGAATCCAAGTAAATATCTTTCATTCATTATTGAGTTGCACATTCACAGATGAATCCAGGAACCAAGCTGATTGCATATGACGGATAAACTCGTCAAAATATGGGAAAGAATTAATTTGTGGTTTTGTTCTGGAATACCCAAGTTCTTTCTCAAATATATGGTACCAAGTAAATATCTTTCTTTATTGTTCAATTCATTATTGAGTTGCATATTGATGAAACCACAGATGATTGCAGGAACCAGGCTCGTCGAAATATAAGGCTGAATTATTTTTTGTTTTTCTGCTGGAATACCCATTTTTCTCTGAAATATAGGGTTGAGATGAAGAATGAAACCAAATAAATATTTTTCATTCATAATTGAGTTGCACATTGGCACATTCAGAGATTAATGCAGGAACCGAGCTCATATGACGGATAAACTCGTCAAAATATGGGAATGAGTTAATTTGTGGTTTTCTTCTGGGCTTCTTTCTCAAATACACAGGGTTGCGATAGAGGATGGAACCAAATAAAAATCTTTCAATAATATTCTGTTTATTTGTGAGTTGCACATTGACACATTCACAGATGAATGCAGAAATCACGCGATGTGACGAATAAACTACTCATTCAAATATGGGGATAACAATTCAATAAAGGCAAGGGCGGATATAGCTTTTTTTCATGGGGGAGGGGTAGTAATGATTCAAGATCGATAGATCAGGTTCAAAACTTGAAAAAAATTAATCAAAATATTTAGGAGGAATAATATAATAAGAAAAAATGGAAGTAAAGTATTATTAGTAAAAAAAAACAAACAAATTAAAATATATGCACCACGTTGCGTAACTTTTATTTGGGTTTTCGATATTCATTGGGGGGGGGGGTAATTACCCCCATTACCCCCCCGTAAATCCGCCCTTGAATAAAGGACATTCGCCCAAGCCTGTTTGAATTTTACCTTAACGTAACACGAACGAAATACATAGGATAACTAGGTTCAGTAATAAACTAAATTCAATTTCATACACTCGGTCAGCCTATTTTATCAATCGCTTCCCCACTCTCATAAAATGTTATTTACAATGATACTTCAGATTGAAACAATAAAATCAATCAATCCAATGAAAAATTATAATAATATAATAGTATAACATTTCCAATTAAGCAGGATTTGTGGAATGATTATCCAAAATATTAACATGATGGGATAAATTAGATAGAATGAATTATCATTAGAATGAAATTTATAGCAATGATACAAGAATGTTAAGAGAATGAAACCACATACTCGAAATACATAGATAAATAATTGAAGTAACTCACATGGAATATCCTATTGTAGTAATTATCTGGGAATTAACATAGTCCAATTGAAATCGAATAGGAATTTTTTCTCTATGAGAATAAACCTATACCTATTGTGATGAGAATGAAGAATTTAGAGTTATTGACACTATACATGATATTCAACTGAAATTCGACACGAAAAATGCAATTTTATATTTCACCTCTAATGATAACACAAACATCGTAATAATAACTGAATGGATTAGAGGAAATGAAATAAAGTATAACGCGAGAAAAACATTCAAAAATTGAGGTACTTTCAGGATCAAGACTAATGTAAGTAGAGTTAAACTTGATAATGAACGACTGCATATATGAATTTAATTGTGAGTATGGTAGAGCCTTTATTGAAAAAATTAAACTTCCCTTGAATATTTGGATAAAAAAAATTAAAAATCAGCTGATATGTCAAAGCTTGATCAAAATACTTTGAATGAAGAGCATAGGATATTATGGACTAAAACCTCCATCGAATTTTGAAGGAAGCAGCTTTCATTATTTTTACCGAAACCCCATCAGTTTATGGTCTGTTGATCTCGAAACAATTTGGGCTCCAATAATTAGATCCATCTAAAAAAATACTTAAGAGAAGCCCTGAGCCCTCGTTCATTAATGGGGCAATGAGACTATTACCTCAAAATTTTATATTGGATTTGAGATTAATACCAAATATCTAAATTCAGTATCTCAGCACAATCGAAATTATATTCTGGAAATTATTCAGGAAATTAAATATGCAAAGAATAAATACCTAATTAGAAAAAATATATTATTTGGTTCTGATGACGCGGTCCTCCCGAAATTTTCAACGAACATTCAGTATATCAGTCCTCATTCAGAAGAATTAATTTCACTCGAATCGGATATTCTGTTATGGAACTAAAAGGATTCTTCTTTTCAATATTCCAATTAAATATTCTATGCCTTCGTTATCACTATTGCCACAAAATTTTACATGAAAATTCTAATTATCAGTCTTCATTCACAAAAGAAATTTCACTCGAATCGGATAAACTGTAATGAAAATATAACACTTTTTTTTAATATTCCAATTGAAATTGCCATGTTTCTGTTAACATTATGGTCAAGAAATTCTTACACGAACATTCAATAAATCAATCTTCATTCTCAAAATGAATTTCACTCGAATCAGATATTCAATTATGGAAATATGAAGTTTCTTCTTTTCAATATTACAATTGAATTTTCTATGGTTGGGATAGTGCGATCTTCTTGAAATTGTGCATGAACATTCAGTATATCAATCTTCATTCACGAAATGAATTTCAGTTGAATCGGATATCTTGATATGAAAATATGTTCCGTCTTTTCCATATTTCAATTGAATTTTCTGTGGTTCTGTTCTGACCACATCATTGGTTTTCTTTTATCTGCTATATTGAGAAATGAAAATTTTGAATGGCCATATTTTATGTACGAATATACATTATGGCCACAAAATTTAGCAAGCTGCTTATTATGAGCATCTTGTATTGGCATCAAAGTTTTAGAAGAAAAATTCGAGTGGAAAACATTTTCCATCAAAATTGCCGCATTTCGGGTGAAACTTTTCAACGGAAAAATAGTTCATGGAAGTTTGTTTTTGGGGTTTCTTTAATTTTTTTCTGAAAAATGTTCAGTGCAGAAAAATTAATCAGGTGCAAAATCACCAAAAAAAACTTACTCAAACAGTGTTCTACACTGTGCATATTATCAATAACGATGGAAACTATACTGAACTGTTATTCGGGCTTTAGACTTAGAAATTTCAAAAAAAGGAAGTTTCGTATCTCCAATTTAGGAATACCCCTTATAACTGGGAATATACGAGTATGTAGAGTATTGCTTCAAGTGGAAGCAAGTTTGGACGGCTATGCGAAATTGTGACATCAGTGAATAAGAGTAACGATCCCAAAGAAATCCAGAGTTGAAAGTACTTAACCATATATTTCAACATGGTCGCCATTGATTAAAACTAAATATTCCAAAGTTCTGTTGATTACGGAATATTAAGTGTCATTCATCAAATTGACTTGTACCAGATTCTACAGGGATCATGACATCCTCACCATAAGTTCGTTATACAGCCAAATTTAGTGACCTGAATAATATTATGTATACTGTATAAACATCAGAGCATTTCTCGTTTGCATGGGACATCGCCTTGCTTGGCGCTAGTTTGTATACACTTCTCTACAAAAATATTGTTCGGTTATATAGAATTGAACAGAATAGGTTTTGTGATTATTCAGAACAGAAATAGTATAATGAAATTATTGCTTTTTTCTCTTCTTCAATACTAGAGGATAATTTTGAATCCATACTAATATTATAAATGCGAAAGTAACTCTGTCTGTCTGTTACTCTTTCACGCCTAAACGGCTGAACGGATTTGATGAAATTTGTATGGTGATAGACGATAACCTAGAAATGGTCATAGGCTATAAAAAATCACGCCATCGTTCTTAGGGGATAGGCAGTAGGCAGATAACTAAATTGAGTTAGTGATTTTTAGTCGTTTTTGTTGGGACTTCTGCTTCTTTTACGTCTAAACGGCTGAACAGATTTGATGGACTTTAGTAAGGTAATATGTAGATGGTTACCTAAAAACGGATATAAGATCAAAATGATCACGTCATCGTACTTAGGGGGTAGGAAGTAGGCAGAAACTGAATTGAGTTAGTGATTTTTTTATGGTTTTTGCTGGGAGTTTTGCTCTATCATGCCTAAACGGCTGAACGGATTTGATGAAATTTAGTTAGGTGATAGATGATAACCTAGAAAAGGATATAAGGTAAATGTACCAATTATCGACACTATAGTGGAAACTTGGGAATGTACAAAGTTTTTCGGATAGTCAACAAATGTTTTTTCACACATAAAAGCCAGTTTTACACTCATTGTACCTTTAACTTCAAAAAACAAAAACGAAATCGTTAACAGAAAGTTTTGATATTTAAAAAAAAATTCAAATCAAGTTGAAAGTCAGATGTCCCAATTATCGACAGCTCTGGAATTGAAATTACCAATTATCGACACACATGAGGACCAATTATCGACACTGTGAAATCAAGAAGAATAAAGAGTTGTATGGATAAGAGAAAAATAAATATTCAATCGGATCGATAAATTCAATTAATGAAATCGTGAAATCTGATAGAATAACATATACAGGGTGTTCCAGAATAACGTTACCAAATGCCAAAGGGGACTTCTCAACTTCTTTTAAGAAGAAAAGTTTATACAAACATGGGTCCGAAACGGCTTCGTTACCGAGAGACCGGATATCAAAATTCAAGAAAAAAAAATTTTTCTTTATATTTTTAAATTGACTATTGCTATCGTTTTAAAATTTGGTGTACGCTAAACTCATTCAAAGTGCTCTGTGAAAATTGAGAATAGGTAGATTAAAAATTTCAAGTCAGAGTCGTTGAATTTGGCATTTTCTTAGTGGATTTTCACCTATTTTCTTGACGAAGTAGCTTTAGTCATGAAAGATCCACATTTCGCGACGTGAAACATCCATTTCACCAGCAATAGTTCATCCTCCTCTTTGGTTAAGACAGTCTCAGAACCTATCTCTGCTTTCATAATGTGGTTCTGGTAACATCGAATTGTTTGGAAGTTCTTAGAGCAGGCATTACGTTTTTCACATCCTTGACATTTTATTATTCGGAATAGACTGAAAAATTAACGAAACCAATAATCGATAATGTAATGCACTCGTCATCGACATCTGCGAAAAAGTATGAAATAATATCATAAGAGTTTATCATCATTTGGTGTCGGTTTGTTTGGACTGAAACTTTGATCATTTTCGGTCAAAATGTTGAAAATAATTGTTGATAGGGCTCACCAATTCCACAAAAAAATACATTGAAAAGTCATGTCGAGGTGCCCTATGATCGGCAAAAATTTAACCATTATTCGACATAGAATTGAACCTATTATCGACATTGAAATATTTCATTTTCTAATTGGAAAATTTGAAGAAAATCATTATGTCGATAATTGGTACATAATAAATAATGAATGAATCGCATACAATAAAGTCTTTTTGTTCCGAAAAAAGAAGTATATAAGCTCCAGGAAGTATTTCAAATAAGACCACACTTTACCCAATTACCGACACTTGTGTCGATGAATGGGGATGGTCGTATTTTAGATGTACCTATTATCGACACACTTTTTTTAATGAAAATATCACAGAAAAATTTATTTCATTGATAAAACTGAAATCATCAAACCATATGAAAGTGTGTTAATGTACAAAAAAACTTATATCACTTGAATCTTGCGAGTTTGCTTGGATATGATGAGGAGGCTTTTCTTACTGAATTGGTAACAAATAGGCTGTAAACTCGGTTGGGGCTGAAACTCAACTGAATGAGGGCACATTTTGCCCTGAGGATACTCAGAAAAAATCGGGATAATATTCAGATAAGCTGAGAAAACTATAAGTTACATATTCGCGAAGAAAATAATTCTATGGCTGGTCCCGAAACCTTAATATATGGAAAAGAAATGAAAAGTGTCGATAATTGGGGCACTGTCGATAATTGGTACATTTACCTTAGTCTATTAATATTCATGCTATCGTACTTAAGGCGTAGGCAGTAGGCAGAAAACTAATAAAGTTAATCATTTTTAATCGTTTGTTTTAAAAGTTTACCACATTCACGCCTTAACGTCTGAACGGATTTTTATTAGACTGAGTGTTACTAAGACTTCAAGTTAGTATTTGATCACTTTTCTAACTTAGAGGGTCGGTAGGCGCCATAATTTAGTACTTCCTACGCAGACGATGTTGCGGATGTCACACTGTCTAACATCGGGGGTTGGCAGGTAGGTAGGTAGTAGTATTTTAAACTGATTTACATTATTTACTTTTTATATTTACTAAGGAAACATTCGGAGCTATCCATTATGTAGCTAAGGTTGCTTTTGAACAAATTTTGATGTGAAGTTGAGGACTGGAACACGATAGTGGGACATTGTTGCAAGGGTACTTGCAGCCAGGAGAAAACAAAAAACTTATGCGGACGAAGTAGCGGGTGAAAGCTAGTAATAAAATAAATGTAGCAATAGTTGACGTGAAATTCTGATGATGGTACATTCGTTCCAATATTGAAGGGTGTTCCAATAAGAGGTGTTATTTTGATATTAAAAAAAATGCCATTTTTCAATATAAATATTTGGATGTTGATTTCATTATAAGGAAGAAGCTATGCCGTTAATAGTAGAAAATAACATCAGACAAATGACCACCAAGACCACGCTTACAGGACCATATTCTTTTAATGAAATTTTCCATAACCAAATCGCAAAGTGGCTGCCCTATGTCCTCGATAGCCTCGCGTATTCTATCTTTGAGGTTTTGGATCGAGGCTGGGCTATTGGCGTAGACCTTCTCTTCCACGTGGCCCCAAAGGAAGAAGTCGAAGGGTGTGAAATCACAAGATCTCGGCGGTCAATTGTGATCACCTTTTCGAGAGATAACGCGGTCCGGAAACTTTTCCCGCAAAAGATCAATGGTTTCGTTGCTTGTGTGGCACATAGCGCCGTATTGTTGAAAGTAAACGTTGTCCAAATCAAAACTATCCAATTTCGGCCATACAAAAAAACATTGTGGTAGGTCTAATTCCTAAGAACAACAAGGAATGGACTAACCTGGGTTTTATTCTTCATTTTCGGCCACAGCAGTAATATTCTCTACTGTTCTTGACGGGTTTTATTTTTCAGATCACTAACTTGTCTTAACAGCTCGAATTTTTCCACCAATTTCTTCATTGCGGTCCGACAAGGTTCTTCACGACGACCCAATAATGTTCGAGTTTAGAACCGTCTCTGCCAACTTTCCACCATTTTATAGTGAATAATAATGATTTCAATGCGTTCTTGAAGCGTGTATCGTTCCATTTTTATTAATGGCGTAGTTTCTACTTGTCAATGTCAAAAAATGACAGCTTCAAACGTGACATCTACCGAAATAGCGGGCTATTCAAAATAACACTTCTTTTTGGAGAACCTCTTATTTGGGCTATTTCCATAACTTTTTCTTCTTTCGTCATTCTTTGAACTCCTTTGTCATTTCAATCTTCGATGTCTTTCATCTATTTTTGAATAATCGACGAAACCAATCAGACTGTAATTTTGCGGCTACATGCAAAGATGCTCAAAAGCAACCTCGTGTTGAAAATTTGTGACCATAGTGTAAACAGAACCATAGAAAATTCAAATGAAATATTGCAAAAAAGAAACTTCATATTTCCATATCTGATTCGAGGAGGAACTCTTATTTAGTGAATGATTGATATACTGAATGGTCATGCGAAATTTCGAGTGGATCACAAATTACAGACATTGGGCAAAACGATATAGCACTTGTTCAAGAAGAACGAGCAGCACTCAAAAACAGGCGGGTAAAAATAGATATCCTGATAATGTCATCGTAGATTCTGCATTACGCACTGAAAAAATGAAAAATATTCATATAACAAATTCAAGAAAAATTACTTACAGATAGAACTCCTTTGTCATTTCTGACATTTCTCAGAAAACAATCTTCGATGTCTTTCATCTATTTTTGAATAATTGACGAAACCAATCAGGCTGTAATTCTGCGGCTACATGCAAAGATGCTCAAAAGCAACCTCGTGTTGGAAATTTGTGGCCATAGTGTAAACAGAACCATAGAAAATTCAAATGAAATATTGCAAAGAAGAAACTTCATATTTCCATATCTGATTCGAGGAAATCTTATTTAGTGAATGATTGATATACTGAATGTTCATGCGAATTTCGAGTAGATCGCATTATGTGAACAAGGCCGTAGCCAGAAAAAATTCAGTGTGGGGGTTAACAAGAAATCTTGGCTGGTGAAGACCTTTTTAAGGTCCACTCAATGATAACCTTTGCACTACTTCCGAAAAATTCTGGGAGAATCAGAACACCATGGGACCCTCCCGTCGCTACGACCTTGTATGTGAACCATAGAAAACTCAATGGAATATTGAAAAAAAAATCTCCATATTTTCTAACAAAATATCCGATTCAAATGAGATTTACTATGTGTTTGAATATTGATATACCTACTGAATGTTCATGCAGAATTTCAAGAGGTGCGCATCATCAGAACCATATATGTAATTAATTTTTTCAATTGTCAAGTTTCAAAATATTTCAGTTTTTGAATAATCTCTAGAATACTATTCCGATCGTGCTGAGATTTTGCATTCATATATTCAGTATCAATCTCAAGTCCTATACAAAATTGAAGGTTATAGCCTTATTGCTCCACCTATGAATGAGCGCTCAAAAGCGCCTGCTCAGGGCTTTCTTGAAGTTTTATTCCGAGTTTTATCCTCGTATCAGACGTAAAAATGGTTCGGTGTCCCGTTCACATGTTTCTATGCTTATATTTTTGAATATAAACATGCGATATTGTTGATAAACGATTCTGTGAAACCTTATCCCGAAAGCATATGGGTACATATTATAAATACACAAGTCAATGAAGACATAAACAATTGTAAGCGGAAAATAAACTCCTCGTTTCTGGTACGTGCACTAAGCACTAGGAGTTCCAAAGGAACTGGTTTAATTGTTATGAAGAGGTGTACGAGAGATGTTCATTTAATTTCCACCGAAATTTCGTTTTGTCGCTCGAGTCATGTTCGATTGTGCCTGGATAATAGAAAATCGATTCGACCAGGAACTTATTGCTTTGCTATATAAAACAGATTTTACGATACTAGGTATATTCGGGTATTTCTGAAATAAATTCCCCAAACTACCTTCAACGGATCCTTCGTGCAACGTATACCGTACGAAATTAACAAATAAATAACACGAATATTTTTTGTTGAATCTTGAGAGACCTATATACAGAGTATCTCGATTTGGAAAAACGCTGAATTGGAATTTCTAGAAATTCCGGAAGCTTGTAGCTTGGAATGTGTTGATTAAAACGATTAGGAGGGAATTGCCTAGGTCTGAACGTTTGGCCTCTGGGGCCCTCAAAGTTAGGCATCCCTACAATTTCCATAATGGTTATTGGAATGAAACCGTGTAGCCGCAACAGTGTCAACATATAGTTATATTTTTCAGATTTCCAAATTGCAAAGATTCCTGAACTTGACGTCAGCTTACGGGCTTGTGATGACCTTTAGGTGCCATTTTTTTTTAGTTTTGTCCAGGAATTTTGATGACCAAGACTCGATAAAGGACTGAATCGACAGTTGCGTTGATATGAGGGAGATACTTGAACTTTTGTACTAAACAGTTTTCTTGACACACTGCTCACTTTGTTGACGAAAAAATTCAATAATATATTTGAGCGCTCGTTCTACTCAAACGAGTGCTATATCTTTTTGCCCAATTATCTGTAATTTTCGAATTTTGTGCCGAAAATGGTCTCGAACGATAGGGTTAGATAATGAATTCGTAGTCAAATTCAATTCTGTACGTTGGGCCGTTCGGCCGTCCGTTAGCACTATAACTTTCGACGGGATTGTTCTAGCGACTTGGAATTTTCAGGTGAGTTAGGTTCCCAAATGGCTCGGTTAAGTTATTCGTTAACCAGCCAAATCGTACAGGGTGTTCCATGAAATATAGCCATTCAAAATTTTTGTTCCTCAAAATCTCAGACAAAACATAACCCATCAATATGAAATATGCGGCCATATGCAAGATGGTCATGATAAACTTCATGCAAAATTTCGTGGTCATGGTGTAAACAGAACCATGGAAAATTTAAATTGAAAAGAAGAAACTTCATCTCTCGATGAAAAAATATCCGAATCGGATGAAATTTATTTTATGAATAAAGATTGTAATACTGAATGTTCATGCAGAATTTCAAGAGAATCCCATCATCAGAACTATATACCTGAATTAATTTTGGTAATTATTTATTTTTCATATATTTAATTTTTTGTTAATTTCCAGAATATTATTTCGATTGTGTTGAGATTCTGCATTTATATATTTGGTATCACTTCCAAATCCCAAATGAAATTCTGAGGTAAAAGTTTCATTGCTCCACCAGAGAATGAGCGCTCAAAAGCTCCTGCTTAGGGTTTTTCTTGATTTTTTTTTAAGTCTGTCTAATGAGCCTAAATAAAACATATTGAAACAAAAAATTTATTTTTTCTTTTAAATTTGATAATTCATGACATAGAGGGTTAATTAATGTTTCCTCTGTTGAAGGCAACAGTCATTGTTCGTTTAACCATAATAAGTGTGGTACAGCGACGGAACATTATACCCTCCATAAGATTATTGATTCGCACATGCACAACTTCCAGGGCAAAATTAGATCGCTCTAGTCTGCCTGGACCTCTTTAAACCCTTTTTTGGCAATGATCATTTTGTAAACCGAATCTCGACTCCTCCGAAAAAAGTACGTTGCGCCATGTAATGTAATACGTTGGAATATTTTAATTCGAATTTGCTGCCCATTATAACAGTTTTCTTAATTGAAAAATTTATCCTTTCCAGCGCCGTCTATGTGTCAGAATTAATCAACTAACCGAAAAACGTAGTCGGATTTTAGTACTAGAGTTATAGGGGCGTTTCATATCTTTCTCTCCTTTGTCTTTGGCTAATATTCTTGACTGATTAAACTGAGAAACTGAATGTCCCAGCATTTTTACGGACTATTCTCAATATGGAAATTATCGAGTAGAGAGATGATAGGCAGACAAGATTTTTGATGATATGTGTATATGTCACGAAAAACCATTCTTATAATATAAAGAAAAACTATGGTTTTCATTGAAGAATATACTTCATAGGAAAAATTCTAATTGAAGAAATTTCCAATATTTCAAATAGCACTGTTGCAAAGTGGAGAAGTGGAGTCATAATATTAGACACAATTCCCCTAGGAACAAGCTCGCAAACATCGGACGTCTCCGATACTAGAGAAATTAGTTGGACAACACACTCAGGAACAAACCTTCCAATTATAACCGGCTTGATATTTTCTCATTTATCTCCGTTTCGAAGAATATCGATGTTTCTAGAAAGAAGTGAAAGAAACGATTGAAAACTCATTCATCTCAGGGATAGAAATGACCTGCCACCAGCACGAATGGTCAATAAAGTCTCTTATGTTCAGAATTTCCATACAATCAAGTGAACACAGGATTTTCCTCATCTCAGACAGTTTCTTCGATTTTAATATGACCTGCTTATTGTGTTCGTGAACTTGAATTGCAACGGATTGAAATAGATACTCAAAAGAATATGCAAAATGTTCTATAAAATTTTTAAAAAAGTCCTGAGCAGAAGCTTTTGACCTCTCGTTCATTGGTGGAGCAAGAATGATATAACCTCAAAATTTTGTATATGATTTGAAATTGACAATAAGTACATGAATGCAAAATCTCTCAGGAATTATTCAAGAAATGAAGTATGTAAAAATCAAAAATAAAAAAATTAAATTCTATAGTTCTGATGATGCGATCTACCTGAAATTTTGCATCAACATTCAGTATATCAATCTTCATTAAAACATGCAATTCACTAGATAAGAATCGAATATCTTATTATTGACATATAAAGATTCTTCTTTTCAATATTCCAATTGGATTTTCTATGATTCTGTTAACACTATGGCCACAATATTTTGCGTGAAGCTTGATTATTATTTGTCGAAGATATTGAGGATCAAAAATTTTGAAAGAAACACCCTGCTCTATTTGGCTGGTTAATGAACTTAACCGTGGCATTTGGGAACCGAACTCACCCTAAAAATCTCAAGTTTCTAGGACAATCCCTTCGAAAGTTATTGTGCTAACGGACGGCCGGACGGATGGCCCCACGGACTGAATTGAATTTGACCACGGATTTGTCATCAGGGAGTCGCACTCTAGCGTTTGAACCATTTTTTGCTCAAATTTAGAAAATTACAGACATTTGGGCAAAACGATATAGCACTTGTTCAAGAAGAACGAGCACTCAAAAACAGGCGGGTAAAAATAGATATCCTGATAATGTCATCGTAGATTCTGCATTACGCACTGAAAAAATGTAAAATATTCATATAATAAATTCAAGAAAAATTACATACAGATAGAACAAGATACTATTTACAGATTCCTAATGATGGGTTATAGATTTAAACAGTGAAAGGACCCCAATAGCGAATTCAATTTCAGAATAATGATTAAATCTTGTGATAAACATCTGAAAGAACGACGAATAAAATAATGAGAAATATTAGGGCAAACACGCAATTCAATTTCTGAAAAAAGAGAATGAACCAATATCCCTCAGGATATACAGAATTCGACCATCGACATGCCAAGAGCGCGCGAAGTTATTGAAGTTCTTGATGATGGAACTCATATTGAAATATTATTGGGCTATTTTATCATTTTTCTTGTATTCAAAGTCGGTCAGCATTCGATAGCCGTCACTCTTTGAAAATGTTTGTCATTTTTTACTGTTTTGAGAAAATAATCATCTATAACTTTGATCTATAAGTATTTGATTGAATCAGTTGTCAAACAGTCCATTTGATCATTTTTGAGCTGTATCTCGAAACAATTTGGACCTCAATATTGATATCCAGTTAAAAAAATCAGATAGCCCTGAGCAGGTGCTTCTGAGCGCTCGTTCATTGGTGGAGCAGAGAAGATATAACCATGAAATTTTATATAGCACTTGACATTGATACTTTACATGTGAATGCAAAATTTCAGCACGATCAGAATTATATTCTGGAAGTTATTCGAAAACTGAAATTTGTAAAAACGTGACATTTTAAAAAATTTAATTCTATGGTTCTGATGATGCGATACTTTTGAAATTTTACATGAAAACATTCAGTATTCAAACATACTCAATGGGATATCTCGTTATGGAAATATAGATATTCTTTTTTCCAATATTACAATTGAATATTCTATGGTTCAGATAATGCGATCTTCTTGAAATGTTGCATGAATATTCCGTATATCAATCTACATTCACAAAATAAATTTCACCCGAATCGAAAATCTTATTATGGATCTCCATAATAAGAAGGAACTTTATATCTATAAAGTTCCTTCTTTTCAATATTCCAATTGAATTTTCCATGGTTATGTTTACATTATTTTTCATTTCGATTAGTTTCATTTTGTCTGAGATTGAGGAAAAATTTTTTAATAGCTATATTTCAATGAATGATTTGGCGTATTAGCGAATTCAACCGAGGCATTTGGGAACCGAACTCACCCTGAAAATCTAAAAAGTCTCTAGAACAATTCCTTCGAAAGTTATCGTGCTAACGGATAGCCGGCCTGACGGACATAATTTAATTTGACTACGAATTCGTAATCAGGGAGTCGAACCCTATCCCTCGAGACTATTTATTGAGCAAAATTAGAAAATTACAGATATTAGGACAAAACGACTCGTTTAATTAGAACGAGCGCTCAAAAAGAGATAAAACAATGAGAATATTTATGAATGGCTATGACAGTGATACTACAGCAAACCTTAATTGTTGTTGTGTTGTTGTTGTTGTGACACTTGCTCGGACTGGACAAATGAAAGTAAAGGATTTGACACTTACCTGGACTTGTAAATTTTTTTGAGAGAAATTGTAATTAAATTATTTAATTTCGTGGTAGTTTTAGAATGAGATTTTATGTTATTACTGTGCACAGTTATTATATTACTATTAACTCTACAGTATTTTAGGGTTTATTTCTGTAGTACCTGAATAAACTCTTTTATTATTATTATTATTATTATCTAGATCATAGCATGGCAATCAGGATACAAAAGAATATTCTTCAGGCCGAAACGTTAAATGCAAGAAGCAAAAATGATGGAAAAAGCGAAAATACATACAGGGTGTTCCTAAATTGAACGTACAAACGAAAATGGGAGATTCCCTAAGTGAGTTTAGAAAAAAAAGTCCCATAAACATGGGGTCGTAAACGTTTCCTTTTCGAGATACAGAGTGTTGAAGTTCTAATTTCTGATCAAATATTGTTGTGACCAGTCATAAAAATCGTAATGAAAATAGTAGTCTAACTACATTCAAAAAAATAAATAGCCACAAAATGCAACCACCTTCACTTTTTAAAATAACAAACGTTCAATAATTTGATGTGTCAAAACTGGCACTGAATTCATTCACCACAGATTACAAACCTTCCTATCATAGTTAGGAGAATTCCGAGAGAATCATTCAAAAATTTTTTTTCTCGAAATCGTTGGTAGATACGACAAAACTACAAGAGACCGAAAAGTTTAGTATAAGAACAAATCTTTTTTTTACATTTTTTCAAATTAACAGTTACTCACCAAAAAAAAGTTCTGCAGAAGAACAGGTGGCAGTGTTCCAGAAAAAATATCACCCTGTAGATCTTTTATCGAAATTGCCATGTCACGTGGTGATAACTCTCAAATGTAATATATAAATTTCAGTTGAATATCTTGTGAAGTGTAGAGACTATGAGAAAATAACTTGAAAAAAAATTCAAACTTCAACACTCTGTATCTCGAAAACGAAACGTTTGCGACCCCATGCTTATGGGACTTTTTTTCTTTAACTCGCTTAAGGAATCTCCCCTTTTCATTTGTACGTTCAATTTAGGAACACCCTGTATATTTTAATCAGCAGGCAAAAGCTTCTAACTTCACGTGTTCACTTGTGGGCTTTTTTGTTGCTACATTTGTAAAGATTCTCGGAAAACACGAGTGACATAAATATTATTATACACGTCCTCCACTTCAAAGGGTGGCATTTTTTAGAAGATCAATTAGCTTTAACGCCCTTGTTGATAGCCGCATAATAGCTTTTTGTGATCGACCAAGACATTATTCTAGTCTATTAGTTATGCCCCCTATTTCCTCGAACATGGCACTTTCATCAATGTTACGCATAAACCTCTCAATTTCTGAAACTCTGATATAAACTTGTAATAACTCTGTTCACGAAAGTTAGTCATAAGTTGATGAATGCAAATAGATTGTATCAGCACTGCATTGTTGTTCCTTAGGATCCTGATAGGGGGGAACTATGTGCTCAGAAGTACCCTCAGCGAATGATTTTGTTTATGTATCATCTCTTGTCTTATACATAACATATTTCGGGACTGAAAGCAATACTGAAGGGGGGCCTTTTTCCCTAGTTATAAAGTCGAAATGTTGACGGTCATTCTTGAATTTAACATTTTTGATTTCACGAAATAGTTCGTGTTTTTTCTCTAAAATGATCATTATTCAGTTTTCCTTGTAGTCCCATCAAATTTGATCACATATTCGAAAAGAGCAATATTTTTTCTACAAAATGAGATAGTCTGTATGCAGAAAATACTCTTATTGCAGGCGTGGTAAGGAGAAGAATATCACGATTCTTAAGTTAACAAAATCAGTCCTATTTTTTCGATGGTTTTTGATGAAAAGTTGATGATTATGCACACGTTTTCTATTCAGTGAACAATACCTCAATTAGAGAACTTCCGAATGACATATCAACTTTTGTGCTAGCTGCAAATTTTGCGCCCCAATATCATGGCTAACATGATAAGAACCTAAATTTGAGCTCTTCGTGATCGAATTCTAATGTTGTTTTATGAAAATCATAAATTCATCTTGAATCAAAATAATTACGAAAAAATTAACCTTCTTCTTCAAAACATTTGACACATCGTATTCGTACTGAATCTACAACTCAACAAAGTAATAGTGTTTCTGACGCATTTCTGGACAACACAATTCTATTCTGTTGGTGGGATCCTTCCGAGTGTAAAAGCGAATTAGATATACTATATACAGGGTGTCCGGTAAACCTTGTACAATATTGAAACTGGTGATAGACAAGGTCATGACTGTTCAGAATATCAAAATTTCACTCAGTAAAAATATCACCATTTTCGAGATAATGGGCATTTTCTAAATATCTAAAAAATCGCTACCTCACCTTAGTTTTTTTATTTCTTGAAAAATGTATCGAGTTCTGAAAAACTGTTTTGTACGTCTGAAAGCATCACTCTTCATTAATCTTCGGCACTAAAGATATTTGAAGTAGTCTCAATTTGTAGACATAGGACTCAAAAACGGGGGTGATGTAGTGATTTTCTAGATATTTAGAAAATGCCCATTATCTCGAAAATGGTGATATTTTTACTGAGGTGAAATTATGATATTCTGAACAGTAATGACCTGGTCTATCACCAGTTTCAATATTGTACAAGGTTTACCGGACACCTTGTATATAGTTGATATGTCATTCGAAAGTACACTAAATGATGCAATTTTTACTGGTAGGAAAACGTGTGCTCAATTATTAATATTTTATCGAAAAAACCATTGGAAAATAGGACTCATTTTGTTCACTTCGAAATTGTTATATTCTTTTCTTTACCACGCCTGCAATAAGAGTGTCTTTTGCATGAGGACTTTCTCATCTTCTAGCAAATTTATTGCCCTTTCTGAATATGTGGTCAAATTTGATGAGACTACAAGGAAAATTGAATAATGATTATTTTAGAGAAAAAAACTCGGAATATTTCTTGAAATCAAGAAATGTTAAATTAAAGAATATCAACATTTCGAACATGTGTTATCCCTTTCACTCCCAATTGTTTTTTTGCGAGTATTCATGGTACTCAACAGCTTAATGAGCTATTTAAGACTTGAATGATATAAAAACGTTGCCGATTTATTTTTAATTTTAGGGGTGTAGCTAGGGGGGGTAGTGGGACACTTATATCCCAGTGGAAATTTCGTAAGGGACATATTCAAACCAATGGTACTCATTATAAATTTATTCAAAACAATTTTCATGTATGAAAACTAGAAAAACAATTTTTGCACAGAGGAAGCTGAGAAGAAGGTTGTTGTGTGTTTTTCTCTGTTATTTTTTGCACAACTATGACATCGTCTCCTTCATTCGGAAGATTATCCCCAACATTCAATAATCCAATGGGACGTATATGTCCCAAAACAAAATTATTATTTTCTTGTGACCAATGGAACGAAGTTTGAAGCTATCATGTAAAGAATTTATTTCTCCAATATGATATATTTCTTACCTGCACATAATATAACAACTACAGCACCAACTACTCGAAAAATAAAACGAACGTGATAATATTCGGGAACTTCGTCTGCTCTCGTGCACGCCTAACCTTGCGGCGTTCCCACGAGGTGTTATTCACGACAGTGAACCACGCTTTCGTGAAATACACCTCTGTGTGAACGCATAGTCGTTTAACTTGCTTTCGTGAAGAATGCATTCACACAGAAGTGTATTTCACGAAAGCGTGGTTCACTGTCGTGAATAACGCCTTGTGGGAACGCCGCATAACATTTAACATATGTTTATTCGTAGATATGGTTCTAAACTACCAGCGGGACATATTCGATTCGGTGTAGCACATCTCAATTTCCCTACAGTAATTTTTGAATATGTGGCGGGACGTATGTGACCCATTGGGAGTGAAAGGGTTATATGACATATTTTGTTGCAAATCACTTGTATAATGACCCTTCGTAATTTGTTTAATTTAAAAGTAGACACCAAGTATTTTATCTGATCCAGCCTCGTTGAATTTGAGGGTGATGGTCTTCCATCTATCATGCCAAATGAAAAACCCTTTAACTACGACTAAATTTAAAATTCAAGTAAAACCCTGAGCAGGAGATTTTGAGCGCTCGTTCATCGGTGGAACAATACGACTTTCCCCCCAAAATTTTTTATGGGACTTAAGATTGATACCAAATATATAAATGCAGAATATCAGCACAATCGGAATTAAATTCTGGAAATTATTCAAAAAATGAATAGGTGAATATAAAAAATTTAAAAAAAAAAATGGAATCTTTTAGATCCGATGATGCGATCTTGTTGAAATTTTGCACGAACTTTCAGTATATTAGTTTTCATTCACGAAATTAGTTTCACTGAAAGGATATTCTGTGACGAGAATATAAAGATTCTTCTTTTCAATATTCCAATTGAAAAACAATGTAGTGAATTATTAATATCAAAATTGTGACTCTAAACTGAAACAGAAAAAAATCAAAACAAAGACAATATTTATGACTACGGCAATGACAGTAATGCCGCAAAAACCCTAATTCATCTAGATCATAGCATGGTAATCAGTATACAAAAAAAATATCCTTCTTCGAAATTATTGAAAAGCACCTCGAAATAACAACATAATTCAATGTTCTCCGAAGAAGTATAACAATTTTCGTGACTACCGCTAAAGCCAAGCTACATAGGAATAAGTAATATATTGAAGAGTGCAAATTTATTACCAACGTTTCAAATGATGTTGATAAATGTCTGACCTAACCTTATTTCAAGGAAAAAATCAAAAATTTGTGGAAAATTTTTCTAATGACTTTGGGAAAGATTTGAATTTTGTTTTGTCTGAGTGAAGCTGAAAAATAGATGTGAAAATATATGTAGCGAGCAGATGTGAGAAATAGCAGTGATTTTTCAATATTAATTTTTTCGGTTGTATGAAGATCATCTGCTTGAATATTAATGCACAGTTCACGCCAGTGATCGTCCAATTAAAGCCAATTTAGTGAATTCTTAATATCACGATTGTGACTCAAACAAAATAGAAATGAAACAATCCAATTCAGTATTTCGTTCCAATATATCACTAAGGGTGGAGAATGACGGTCATAAGAACATATGTGTAATTTATTGTTCTATTAGCAACGTTTCGGCTAATATGTAGCCTGTATCAAGCTAAAATATAAAATATAAAATGTTTGGGATTATAAATAAATTGTACGAACAAAGCAATGTTACAAAAATAGAATTGTCATAAAAATGTAAGACATTCAAAGAACAACAAAAAGCTAACAAAGATGATCGGACCAACCTTCAGAACAAATCATCAACAAGTTCATCAAAAAATACATTGTCAAAAACAATACAGTCATAAAGAGCTAAAACCCATCAAAACAGACTGATGTGAAAACAGCCGAGTAAGATAGCCGAGTTTTGTGGAGAATTTTTCGTACGCCACTGGAATATTGACCGGATAGCGATGCAAATAATTTTGATTCGCCGAGATAATTCGAGATGCTTCCATTTTTACGTTGGAATCTGGTTATGGTATGTTCTCTACGAAAATGGCCCATGTTAAATCCACCATCAACTTTATGACTCATTTCCACTTGCACCCCCTGGGGGGGATAGCCGAGTTCCAGCCGAGTTTTCTGTGAAATATTTATATCTAGCAAACTAAACATAGGATTGACGTCAAATTTGGCATTAACATCCACAAATACTAACTCATAATTACTGCATACGCCACATTCACTTGCACCCCCCAGGGGGGTCAGTACCAAACAGCCTAATATTAAAAATTTATGAAAAAACAACCAAACATATTAACGCTCTCATGCTGCTGCATGATTATTTACATATTGATGACAAAAAAATATTTCAGCAGTCATCTTTAACTTGCACCCCCATGGGGAGCTTACATAACGACTTAATTATTATTCAAACCGATACGAATATTTCGAGAGACTAGACATACAATCGACACAAAATTTCGTATTTGTCCTTCTTTCTATACACAAAAAATAAGTATATGACTCACTTCACTTGCACCCCCTTGGGGGTTGCCGAGTTCCAGCCGAGTTTTCTGTGAAAAATTTATATCTAGCAAACTAGACATAGGACTGACGTCAAATTTGGCAATAACATCCAGAAAGACTAACTCATAATTACTGCATATGCACATTCACTTGCACCCCCCAGGGGGGTCAGTATCAAACAGAATAATATTTAAAACTCTATGAAAAAACAACCAAACAAAGTAACGCTCTCATGCTACTGCATAATTATTTACATATTGACGAAAAAATATTTCAGCAGTCATCTTTAACTTGCACCCCCATGGGGGGCTTACATAACGACTTAATTATTATTCAAACAGATACGAATATTTCGAGAACTAGACATAGAATCGACACGAAATTTCGTATTCATCCTTCTTTCGATACACACAAAATAAATATGTGAGTCACTTCCACTTGCTACTCGTGTACTCGCGACCTCTATTGTATCCTACCGTTTCATTCTTAGTGTCTTCATTTTCTTGAAACATTGTCTGAATCAGATGTTAGAGGTAAGTTTTATTCTCGTTGCAAAATGGCGAATGCCATTTACTTCTTATTCTAAGTGCCTTTATTATCTTGAAGCTTTAGTTCACCTAGGTATTAGCTCGTGGATAGTCCACTCGAGTGGGTTATTATAATGAAAGCTTGTGGGGAAAGAGTGGTGGTGGCCTTTGAACTATTGATTACATATTTCCTTGGAATTTGAAGGATTTCAAATTGTACGTTACTTACCTCTCTTTTCTTGAATTTCTGCGAACATTGACTCAACAAAATAAATAGATGCATCATCAAATGCATTATTTAATGGAGTAATATTACTTACTCCTACCATTGAAATTACTCGGCAGTCAGTATCCGTCAGATATGTCCCCATAGTTCCACCTCCTGTTTTTGAATTTCCTTCTGTAATGTGAACTTCGCCAATATTAAGTTAATTGTTCCTTAACAATTTCCAAAAAACAGAATTTGACTATCCCATATTTACTTGAAACTAACAATAGCTCACTTTTTCCTGTCTCAGTAAGGATTTTAATTGATCAACTCTTGGTGCAGATTCCTCTCGTTCCTCAAATTGTTCAGGCATTTGTTGGCCTGGAACATAATTTCTCTTTATCTTTCCTTCTGAAAAACAATCTATACTAATATTATAAAGAGGAAAGATTTGTATGTTTGTGGGTTTGTGGATTTGTGGGTTTGTGGCGTTGATATGAGATAACTCATAAACTACTGGACCGATTTCAATAATTCTTTCATCCTTAGAAAGCTACACTATCCTTGAGTAACATAGGCTATATTTTTCACCCGAGAAAATTGAGGAAACCTACTATAACTTCAATGATAATAAATATGAGTACCAAGTTCAGCTATTTTCAGGTGCGCTGCGAAAACCGTAAGACGTACATGGAAACAATGTATGATGGAAATGTACCTCTTTAATAGTTCTACAAAAAAGTCCGCGATAGCATATATCTATCTTTCAAGGTTTACTCGGTATCACCTTTAAAGGTATCCGAATGTTTCTCAAAATTATGCATTATTTGGGAGTATTTTTTTATGAATACGCTATTGATCTTTATCCAATTAAATACGTCCTTCATACCCAGTATTTAATATAGAACGAAATTGCCTTTTACATCATTCAATTATGATGATACATCAAAAGATATGGCAGGTTGAAGATGAAATCGCACCAAAATCTAATTGCGTCTAATGCAATCAACTAACTATTTCAAATGATATTTCGATTTCGATGTCTTTGTTTGTTGATCCTGGAATATATCAATGAATTTGTATAAATATGGATGTTAGTGCTAAGTATTTACGAGTGTTTGTTATAGAGTTTCAAGTTTCATTTAAAAGCTTCGAATAAATGAAAATATTTTTATCATCGTTTAGGAAATTTCTATGAATTTCATTTATAATTCGTGAATTTGGAAAGGTTTTTGTCCATTTTTTTCTTCATATTCTGAAAACTGATCTTCTTATTCAGATCCCGGTGTCTTAAGTTGGTACGGATTCTGCTCAAAACGTTAGGTTTTAAAAAAGTGGTCAATGGGTGGGTTTGTAGAGATTATCAACTATAAAATGAGAGGTATCAATCGTCCTGATCGAATGATCACAGACCGATTTATTTTCATTAGAAGATGAAAAAATGTAATTTTCCATCTCCTCCCAAGTTTATTCGAGATATTCTCAAAACGATAGGTTATAGAAAAAAGTGGTCAATAGGGCGTTTGTAGAGAATTAATCTATATCTATACTGATATTATACTTATACTAATATTATAAAGAGAAAAGATTTGTATGTTTGTGGGTTTGAGGGTTTGATACGAGTTAACTCATAAGCTACTAGACCGATTTCAATAATTATTTCACCCTTAGAATGCTACACTATCCCTGAGTAACATAGGCTATACTTTTCAAGAGAAAATCAAGGAAACCTACTATAATTTCAATGATATTACTCGGTATTACCTTTTGAAAGTATCCGAATGATTCTCAAAATTATGCATTATTTGGGAGTATTTTTTTATGAATACGCTATTGATCCTTATCCAATTAAATACGTCGTTTATACCCAGTATTTATTTAGAACGAAATTGCCTCTTAGATCATTCAATTATGATGAATACATCAAAAGATATGGCAGGTGAAGATGAAATCGCACCAAAATGCGTCTCCGAGGTAGGCACTAGGCGTTTAGGAGAAGGTACCGAAGTGTGAGGGATGATTGTATGAATGTATTTTGGATTGCCGATGCCCGTATGTTTATGACCACAAATCAGATCAACAGATGGCGCTGTACTCGTTATTCAGGTATTCATCTACTCTGCAACTAAACGGCTCCATCGAATTGAATGAATTTTTGTGTATACAGAACAACGTCTGTTGGGTCTGCTAGTTATGTATATAATCAATACAAATAGCTTATTTTAGTACCATTCATTCAATTTATCACATACATTTTCCATTGCCACATCCTGTTTTGTTCCTCTTCAAATTTTCATAAAGAATTTTAATTGACTGGCTGTCCTGGGTGTATTCCTTCCAGCATTGTACACCTCAGTTATACTGGACCAAGCTTCCCTTTTAGACTCACGACTTACCTTATTCGTACATTTTGATTCTAAATTCTAAATATATCGTTTCTTCTAAAAAAATAAGAAGAAAGTAGGTAATTATATTCTCAGTTCAGGATATATGGAATTCCCTTCACCAAACTAAACATTATGATTCTTCAAGGGAATATTTCACTTACGATTCAACTAAGGAGAGAAGAAGGTATTTGTCGTCATTGTTGTAATTCTTTCCTTTATAGAATTTTTCAAATTTTCCATTTTGATTTGAAATCAGCTTCAAAGTTCAAACAACAACAAACAACTGCCGCTTGTAACCAAACTTCTAACAGTTCTAACCTCACACACACAGAAATAATAATATAAAATATGTTCTATGCTTTTCCCACTCAAATCTTGACAAATGCTACGTTGCCAGATTGGTTTTCTCGATCAACTGATTGAGGTTCTTGATTGCGGAATTTTTTTGTGTGAAACCCGAATCCATTGATTGGACAATCAAAATTTGACAAGGGAATCAGTTGATTCGAGAATCAACGGATCTTTGTGAAACCCAGGGTCAGTGTCAGAATAAGGGGTGAAATCCTTAGTTTTGCGGACTAACTGCACCGATTCGTGGAAGTCTTTGAAATCGGAGGCAGAGAATGACTTCAGAATTTTAAAGGGGTGTGTTTAGTATAAACCATTGACATAAAACCTAGAAAAAACTAAATATCTGCCCTTCACTGCCTACTGCAGTGGATCACTTGAAATCACACCTGATTCGCTCATCTCAGAAGCAGATTCAGTTAAATATTTGTGACGATTGACATTTAAGTGGGGTGCTAATCAAAAACTGGTTCAATAAACCGAGAGTACTTTTATATAAATTGAAATTTTTAAAGATCTTGATGTGCGACATCTCATAATGCTATATTTTGCGTTAGTACAGTCCCAGCTGACTTACGGAATAATAGGTTGGCGTGGTACTACAGATAACCATCTGAAAAATTTGGTTGTGATTCAAAGATCGATTCTTCGAATCATATATAGTAGACCACTCACGTTTCCCAATGAAGAACAATTCAAAGAGGCCTAGATGCTGGGTGCGAGACAACTTTCTTATAATATGCACATGCTGATTAATATCAAGAAATCGAAAATGAGTTCGAATCCCGTCACACATTGTGACAACACACGAAATAAGTTAAATATTCTGAGTATGCCTCGTAGAGAGAGAAGTTCTGATTATGATAGGATAAAATGTGTTTTCCGTGTTGTATGTTTATAATTATTTTTTAGTAGATATTTGTTCACTCCATGTAGTTAGAAAAAGAGTCATTCAAATGGAATTACATCGCGTACAAGCGATAGCTCCTCGGAGCTGAAGCTTCTGTGATATCAAATATTTATTCATCTCCTGACTTTTGAATGAGCTCGTGAATAATTTTGAGTGTGTAATCTACTCTCAGTGAAAAAACATATATTATATATCATTTTTATAGGAATTACTCTGGAAACATGGAAACATTTTTCGAGAAACTTTCTTGTGTCCTTCAGGCTTGTGGTATCCGTGTGATTATGTGCTCTTATGTAGAGACTTGAACATTAATGCCTTGATATTAACTGTTATAAGTCTAAATTACTTACCTATCGAGTTGTTGGTTTTATTTAAATTTGAAGTTACACATTCTAAAGCAACTAGAGTGTTCACCAACACAAACGGTATTTTGGCACATCGATCTTAGCAGTTTCAGATGAAGGGAATAATTCAATGGAATTGAATGGTTGCTCTGTGTAGTAATGATATGCTATTTATTATAGGGCATACCTTCTACCAACCCCTGAGGAATGGAAGTGAATGTATTAAATGAGAGGTGGTTGTTCTGAACATTTTGAGGTCAATATTATGTATAGTTTGCAAGTTCTGAATTTCTTCAATGCGAGTTATACATGTAGTAATTTTGTGTATATAGAGAGGAGATGGAGACCAAATTTCGTGTTAATTCTATGTTATAAAGTTATTTTGTGTATATAGAAAAAAGGATAATACGAAATTTCGTCTTGATTCTATGTCTAGTTCTCGAAATATCGTATCTGTTTGAATAATAATTAGTCGTTATGTAAGCCCCCCATGGGGGTGCAAGTTAAAGATGACTGCTGAAATATTTTTCGTCAATATGAAAATAATCTTGCAGCAGCATGAGAGCGTTACTATTTTTGTTTGTTTTTTCATAGAGTTTTAAATATTAGGCTGTTTGATACTGACCCCCCTGGGGGGTGCAAGTTATTGTGGCGTATGCAGTAATTATGAGTTAGTGTTTTTGGATGTTAATGCCAAATTTGAGGTCAATCCTATGTTTAGTTTGCTAGATATAAATATTTCACAGAAAACTCGGCTGGAACTCGGCTAGTCCCCCAAGGGGGTGCAAGTGGAAGTGAGTCATATAGTTATTTTGTGCAAGTTAAAGATGACTGCTGAAATATTTTTTCGTCAATATGTAAATAATTATGCAGTAGCATGAGAGTGTTACTATGTTTGGTTGTTTTTTCATAGAATTTTAAATATCAGGCTGTTTGATACTGACCCCCTTGGGGGGTGCAAGTGAATGTGGCGTATGCAGTAATTATGAGTTAGCCTTTCTGGATGTTATTGCCAAATTTGACGTCAACCTATGTCTAGTTGCTAGATATAATTTTTCACAGAAAACTCGACTGGAACTCGGCTAGCCCCCCAGGGGTGCAAGTGGAAGTGAGTCATATAGTTATTTTTTTGTGTATAGAAAGAAGGACAAATACGAAATTTTGTGTCGATTGTATGTGTCTAGTTCTCGAAATATTCGTATCTGTTTGAATAATAATTAAGTCGTTATGTAAGCCCCCCTGGGGGGTGCAAGTTAAAGATGATTGCTGAAATATTTTTTTTGTCAATATGTGAATAATCATGCAGCAGCATGAGAGCGTTACTATGTTTGGTTGTTTTTTCATAAATTTTTAAATATTAGGCTGTTTGGTACTGACCCCCCTAGGGGGTGCAAGTGAATGTGGCGTATGCAGTAATTATGAGTTAGTGTTTTTGGATGTTATTGCCAAATTTGACGTCAATTCTATGTCTAATTTGCAAGATATACATTTTTCACAGAAAACTCGGCTGGAACTCGGTTATCCCCCCAAGGGGGTGCGGGAAGTGGAGTCAGTATAGTTAGTTTTTTTGTGTATAGAAAGAAGGACAAATACGAAATTTCGTGTCGATTGTATGTCTAGTTCTCGAAATATTCGTATCTGTTTGAATAATAATTAAGTCGTTATGTAAGCCCCCCATGGGGGTGCAAGTTAAAGATGACTGCTGAAATATTTTTTCGTCGATATGTAAATAATCATGCAGCAGCATGAGAGCGTTACTATGTTTGGTTGTTTTTTCATACATTTTTAAATATTAGGCTGTTTGGTACTGACCCCCCTGGGGGGTGCAAGTGAATGTTGCGTATGCAGTAATTATGAGTTAGTGTTTTTGGATGTTAATGCCAAATTTGAGGTCAATCCTATGTTTAGTTGCTAGATATAAATATTTCACAGAAAACTCGGCTGGACTCGGCTAGCCCCCCAAGGGGGTGCAAGTGGAAGTGAGTCATATAGTTATTTAGGGTATAGAAAGAAGGACAAATACGAAATTTCGTGTCGATTGTATGTCTAGTTCTCGAAATATTCGTATCTGTTTGAATAATAATTAAGTCGTTATGTAAGCCCCCCATGGGGGTGCAAGTTAAAGATGACTGCGGAATTTTTTTTCGTCAATATGTAAATAATTATGCAGCAGCATGAGAGCGTTACTATGTTTGGTTGTTTTTTCATAAATTTTAAATATTAGGCTGTTTGGTACTGACCCCCCTGGGGGGTGCAAGTGAATGTGGCGTATGCAGTAATTATGAGTTAGTGTTTGGATGTTATTGCCAAATTTGACGTCAATCCTATGTCTAGTTTGCAAGATATACATTTTTCACAGAAAACTCGGCTGGAACTCTGTTATCCCCCCAAGGGGGTGCAAGTGGAAGTGAGTCATATAGTTATTTTTTGTGTATAGAAAGAAGGACAAATACGAAATTTTGTGTCGATTGTATGTCTAGTTCTCGAAATATTCGTATCTGTTTGAATAATAATTAAGTCGTTATGTAAGCCCCCCATGGGGGTGCAAGTTAAAGATGACTGCTCAAATATTTTTCGTCAATATGTAAATAATATGCAGTAGCACGAGAGTGTTACTATGTTTGGTTGTTTTTTCATAGAGTTTTAAATATCAGGCTGTTTGATACTGACCCCCTTGGGGGGTGCAAGTGAATGTGGGTATGCAGTAATTATGAGTTAGCCTTTCTGGATGTTATTGCCAAATTTGACTTCAATCCTATGTCTAGTTTGCAAGAATACATTTTTCACAGAAAACTCGGCTGGAACTCGGCTATCCCCCCAAGGGGGTGCAAGTGAGTCATAAAGTTGGTGGTGGATTTAACATGGGCCATTTTCGTAGAGAACTACCATAACCAGATTCCAACGTAAAAATGGAAGCATCTCGAATTATCTCGGGGAATCAAAATTATTTGCATCGCTATCGGTCAATATTCCAGTGGCGTACGAAAAATTCTCCACAAAACTCGGCTATCTTACTCGGCTGTTTTCACATCAGTTCAAAACAGTGAATCAACAAACAATTGATGTGGAACTATTGACAGAAACATTATGCAATTGGGTGAGTTCTTACAAAAGCTTCACATCAATTGTTTGTTGATTCACTGTTTTGATGAGATTTACCTCTTTATGATTGTATTGTTGTGACAATGTATTTTTGTATGAACTGTTGATCATTTGTTCTGAATGTTAGTCGCATCACCATTGTTAGCTTTTGTTGTTCTTCAATGTCTCTCAGTTTATGTCCATTATGTTTTTGTAACATTGCATTGTTCGTACAATTTATTTATCATCTCAAACATTTTATATTTTAGCTTGAAAAAGCCTACATATTAGCCAAAATGTTGCTGATTGAAATTACACATATGTTCCTATGACCGTCATTTTTCAATCTTATAAAAAAACAATGACAATATTCATTACTATGGCAATGACAATGATGCTGCTAAAACCCTAATTTATCTACATCATAGCATGGTAATCAGGATACAGAAGAATATCCTTCTCCGAAACTTATTGGAAAGAACCTCGAAATAACAACATAATTCAATGTTCTCTAAAGTATAACAATTATCGTGACTACCGCGAATGCCAAGCTACAGAGGAATAAGTAATTATATTTGAAGAGTGCAAATTGAATACCAACGTTTCAAATAATGTTGATAAATGCCTGACCTAACTTATTTTTCAAGGTAAAAATGAAAAATGGGAATTCAACTTCAGGCGGAAAATTTTCTGATGACTTTGGAAAAGATTTGAATATTTTTGTTTGAGTGAAGCTGAAAAATATATGTGAAAATAAGATGAGCAGATGTGAGAAATAGAACTGATTTTCCAGTATCTATTTTTTTCCAGTATCAAGATCATTTGCGTGTCTTCACGCTAGTAATCGTCTAATTGAAGCAGCTGTAGTAAATTATTAATATTAGGATTGTGACTCGAAACTGAAACAAAAAAGAAATCAAAACAATGACAATATTTATGACTATGGCAATGACAGTGATGCTGCAATAACCCTAATTTATCTAGATCATAGCATGGTAATCAGGATACAGAAGAATATCCTTCTTCGAAACTTATTGGAAAGCACCTCGAAATAACAACATAATTCAATGTTCCCCGAAGTATAACAATTTTCGTGACTACCGCGAATGCCAAGCTACAGAGGAATAAGTAATTATATTTGAAGAGTGCAAATTAATTACCATCGTTTCAAATGATGTTGATAAATGCGATCGCTTCCCTGTTCAATGCACCGTCATTCATTCAATTGATAAAGTTACAGAACGAAACACAGAAAATGAACGGCCATGTATTTTATTCCCTGAATGCGAATACCCCATCCAGCAGTTGAGTCTCAGGTAAAACAAATTGGAAACGCGGTTCGGAGTTGTGTCGAGAAGAACAGATCCGTGGTTTTGTGAAACTGGTCAGGATGACCTGCTCCACGGATCTATTCTGCTCGAAAATGAGCAGAATGAAACAGATTGTGCAATGAACTTTTTCAGGGATTTCCAGATAAAATCATTTTATAAAAAATGTACTTCAAAAAATTCAAGCGATTATCAATTTTTGAGCACTCGTTCTATTTATGAAACATAGATGAATTGACAATAGTAATCATCGAAATGAATACAATCTTCAATTATAGGCTCACAGAACCTTCTTCATGCGGACTGGGATGATTTATTCAAGATGTTGTCAATGAGGGAAGAGACAGACCGGTTTCTGCCTCATTAGGCCTCGTCATTGTCCCATATCCCTCAGAGACAACATCCTATTGAAAAACTTCTACATTTAAGACTACTTGTAAGACTCTATTGAGTAGTATCTTACAGATGGTGACATCTAGTAGTGAGTAATGTCAAATGAGAAGTTCAATTATCACAGATCGCATGCCGAAAGCACTGATTACTTCCTCCTCACTCTTTGAGATGTAAGCAGTGGTCCTACATCAGGGCCTTCATGCAAGTTCTCGAGTGATGGAAACACAATTTTTGGCGGCTGTGAAGCCAAGTGATTTTAAGATAAGGAAAAAATGACAAACAAAAAAATTCTTTGCCTTTAAGGAGGCTAACCTAACAAATTTTGAAACATAGATAAATTGACTATAGTAATCATCGAAATGAATACAATCTTCAATTATAGGCTCACAGAACTTCTTCATGCGGACTGGGATGATTTATTCAAGATGTTGTCAATGAGGGAAGAGATAGACCGGTTTCGGCCTCATTTTCTATTTAAACGAGTGTTAATTTTCTAATTTTGAGCCAAAAATTTTCTCGGACAATAGGGTTCGACTCTCTGATGACGAATCCGTGGTAAAATTGAATTATATCGATTGACTATAATCTGGAAATGTTCTGCATTTCTAAAAAACTTTTTAGGTTTTCACTTCCAGTCTCTGAAACAGAAATAATTGAAAAAAGTTTAATTAAGATGAAGTGCTCCTGTGAAAAACTTTGCATTTATTTGTCAGGGGCAAATTGGTTTTGAAAAAATTGTTGCCTAACAGTAAAACTAAAAAAAGAAATAAATGAAAAAGGTTATGTAACGTTTCGGAGTCTATATCGGACACCTTCTTGAGACAAATTCGTAAAATCTTCAGAATTGTGTATTTTTTCATTTGCAGTCTAATTGATATTGAAAGTGTTGTCAACACATAGAGATGTTGATGTGTTTAATTTTTAAATTTCCTGATGTCATTCCTTTCTTCAATAAATCAATCCCAATACGATCTATTTCAACAGAACAATTGGCCAATTTTTCTACTCCATCTAACAAAATTGATAATGTGGCCAATTGTTCTTTTGGAATAGATCGTATTTGAATTGATTTATTGAAAAAAGAAATGACATCAGGAAATTTCAAAATTAAAAAAATTATCATCTCTATGTGTTGACAAACTTTCAATGTCAAACAGATTGCAAATGAAAAAACACACCATTCCGAAGATTTTACAAGTTGGTCTGAAGAAGGTGTCCGATATAGACACCGAAACGTTACATTATCCTTTTCATTTATTTTCTTTTTCAGTTTGACTGTAAGGTAATAATTTTTTCAAAATAAGTGCAAAGATTTGCGCAGGAGCATTTCATCTTAATTAATTTTTTTTGATTATTTCCATTTCAGAGACTGGAAGTGAAAACCTAAAAAGTTAAAAAAAAAATTGAATTATGTTCGTGGGGCCGTCCAGCCGGCCGTGAGCACGATAACTTTAGAAAGCATTGTCCTAGAGACTGGAGATTTTCAGGGTGAGTTAACCCGCCAAATCGTACAGGTTGTTTCATAAAATATGGCCATTCAAAATTTTTGTTCCGGATATCTCAGACAAAACAAATCCAATCGGAAATTTCGCGGCCACATTCAAGATGCTCATAATAAGCCTCATGCAGAATTTTGTGGTCATAGTGATAACAGAACCATAGGAAATTCAATTGGAATATTGAAAAGAAGAACCTCTATATTTCTGTAACAAAATGAACGATTCGAGTGAAATTTAATTCGTGTATGAAGATTAATATACTGAATATTTGTGCAAAATTTCAAGAGGATCGCATCATCCAAACCAAAGCACTAAATTTTTTCAGTAATGGAATATTCACATATTCCATTTTTCGAATAATTTCCAGAATATGATTCTGATCGTGCTGAAATTTTGCATTTATATACTTAGGATGAATCTGACGTCCTATAGAAAATTTTGAGGTAATAGCATCATTGCTCCACCAATGAACGAGCGCTAAAAAGCACCTGTTTAGGGTTTTTCATATTTTTTTTTGATACTGAAAAAATACTATTCAGTTCAATAAATTGTGTCTCCAGTTTTAATACATTATCAACAACGTGCTAAAAAGTGACGTGTCAATTGCCTGCAGCAAAGTTTTCAACTCAGCCAAAAGCTAAAATAACACTTTTCTGTATTTCCGAAGAGAGAAGAATGTTTGAGACCATCCTTCTGAAAACTGAAGTTCCAGCTTTCAAGCTTTTTTAGAATAACTTATAGTAACTTCGGGAAGCTGAATAATTTTTTGTTGAAGCAGGCAGACCAATTTTAATTAAAACTGCAAAACACCTACTTCATAAGAAGGTATTAATTTTTCAAACCTAGCTGGCCAAATATATTGAGAAAATACTAAAAAAATCATAACCCGGGAACAACAAAAAATCGCATTATATATATGGAGTATTTTTAGATAGCCATAGGTTTGAGGAATTTAAAAAAAAATTATTGACGTCTTCTTCGCCCGCCCCTGTGTATTTATTAGATCATAACAATTGAAGTGGAAAATTTTGTATTTTATTGTACTGAAAAATAATTGAAAAATGAAATTATCCATCAGAGTAAATTATGTTTTCAATCGAACCAATCAGTGTAATTAATTGATGATATTTTGACTTCAAAAATACAACAGTCTCAGTTCGAGAATTGAATATCCTCATTCTATATGGCATATAAAAAATTCGATTCGAAAATATGATAATAATCTGAGCTAACTATTTTTGCTTATAAAAGTATTCAAGTATACAGGGTGTATGTAAACAAAGCGAGGGACTTAGGGGATGATTCTTCGATGAAAATAATCAGGGGTAGTTTTCATATAATTTTTTTATTTTTTTAGGAGTCCTAAAATACACTGAGTCATAAAAAAATACATTCAATGATTCATTAAGAACATGTTACTCACTCAACTTTTTTTGATCCCATAACCTTATTATTAGGTGTGAAAATAACAACCCCTTATGATTTTCCCTCAAAAATTGTTTTTCATGGGTTTTTGAGAAATAAAATTCTCTTGTGGTTCTCCATTCAATTCTGGAGAAAATTTTTTTTTGCGAAATGTCGATACAGTCGATACTTTTCTCGGAAAAAATAAAAACTTACAAGCAGTTATGATCACAGTAGTTTATTCGAATTAGCATTGGCAGATATGCACTTTTGCTTTTATCTCCTGTGATAGACATATATATCTTAAAATATTCATTCTATGGAACACGATGAAATGTAATGAACAGTGATCATACCTGCTTGTAAGTTTTTGTTTTTCCTGAGAAAAGTGTGGACTGTATCGAAATTTTGCAGATGACTTTTTTTCTCCAAAATTGAATGGGGAACCATAAGAGAATTTTATTTTTCGAGAATCCATCCCACGAAAACAATTTTTGAACGAAAATAAAATTCTCTTATGGTCCCCATTCAATTTTGGAGAAAAAAAGTCATCTGCAAAATTTCGATACAGTCCATACTTTTCTCAGGAAAACAAAAACTTACAAGCAGGTATGATCACTGTTCGTTATGAGATCTAAAACAATTGTGTGAGTAACATGTACTTAGTGCTTCATATTATGTATAGTTTTATGACTCAGTGTTCCTAAGAAGCCGAAAAAAATGAAAACTGTCAACTCGTCATCGCCTTCCAAAGCCTGTCTCTTGGAAGGAGGGTTGATTTCGAAAAAAATCATATGAACTACCCCTGCTTATTTTCGTCGGGGAATCATCTCCCAAAGTCCCTCGCATTTGTTTACAGACACCCTGTATAAGGTGTATCTGAATAACACTAAATAAAATGAAAACGGTGACTCTCAGACAATTTTATGAAAAAAACTCCCCATAAATGTAGGTCCGGAAATGCATTGTTTCCAAGATACAGGATGTTAAAGTTTTACTCAAAAACTGACTGGAAAAGTGGTTCGCCACTGAGATATTTCAAATTAACAATTTTTTCTAAATTTTTGTTCGATTCAGGACAAAAAACTTTTCGGCCCTTTCTGTTGTGTAAAAAGTAAAACATGTGCCACATAATGTGCCAAAGGTAAGATATCGATTGAAATATATTCTGGGAGGATTCCGCATTTCTTAACAACTTTATAGGTTTTCGCTCCCAGTCTCTGAACAAAAAATTTAAAAAATATATTAGTTCAAAATATCTCAGTGGCGTACCACTTTTTAGTCAGTCTTTGAGTAAATCTTTAATACCCTGTATCTTGGCAAAAATGCATTTCCGAACCAAAAGTCAGAAAAGTTATGGAGTTAGGAAAGATCTGAGGAATCACCCCTCTTATTTTTTCGGTGTTATTCAGATACAATCTGTTTGAATCTAGGATTCACTTCAATCAAATATTATCCACTTGGTTGGAGAATACATTAATTTCCGTGCAGCAGCGCATTAGAAAGTTTTGTCGCAATCAGAAAGTTTAAAATTTTGAATCGAAATAAATTTAGTTAGTTGTACTGGAGACTATCAGCTAAAGCTCTGTATAAATAGCTACCTTATTGAGTAGTTACTCAGATGGAGTTCGAAATTGTGTCGGAAGTTTCAGGGGAAAGTCGGGGAATCCCGGCCAGCGTGGTAATACCGGCCAGGCGGTTTTTCGTATATTGACAACCACAGAACTTGTATGTTTATTGTACGTTGCATATCAGAAGCCAATGAAAACATTTAAACAGTGTGTTTGGTCATGACTTAGCGATAATTTAAGGGCATCAAATATACCTAATATTATAGACAAAAACACCCACATTGCGAAGTTTACCCCCTTATTTTTGAAGTAGCCCCCATTTCAAATTTACATTTTATTTTCGTTGACCCTTCCAAATAATATCGATTTATTTGGACATAAAGGTCCTACAGATGTGAAAAAAATGTTTTTTGAAAGATAATACTACAAACTTTCGACAAGGACGTCAGTGAAGATATTTGTGTTGTTTGCGGAGTATTTGGAAAGAATAGAGAAGTTTGGTGTGTTATTTATGGCCGATGTACACTCAAAGCATGCTCCAATACAACGAAGGAAAAGGAATTTATATGCGATTTTCATTCGTAAATGACCAGTATTACCCCATCTGTGCGGCCATCGCAGCTTTTTATTTGTATTTTTTTTTAATTTGAAGGTTTGCTTTATAAAGTTCTTCACAACTCAAGTGAGTCTAGCTTATTACTAAACAAATTTTAAGGTGTTCACTCCCAGTCTCTAAAACAGAAATAATTAAAAAAAATAAATTAAGATGAAGTGCTCCTACTTAAATATTGCACTTATTTGTCAGGAGAAAATTGGTTTTGAAAAAGTTGTTGCCTGACAGTGAAACTGAAAGAAATAAATCAACAGGATAATGTAACGTTTCGATGTCAATATCAGACACCTTCTTCAGACAAACTTGTGAAATCTTCGGAATTGTGTGTTTTTTCATTTGCAGCCTAATTGACATTGAAAGTTGTCAAAACATATAGATTTTGATTTAGGTAATTTAGAAATTTCCTGATGTCATTTCTTTCTTCAATAAATCAATCCAAATACGATCTATTCCAACAAAACAATCATCTACTCCATCTAACAAAATACACGTGGTTTACTTAATTTTCCTTTTATAATTATCAGGTTCCCTCTTAGGATCTTTGTTTTTGTTCCAGTTCATCATATGATCTCCGCTATCTTATCATACATGATCAGCGATTTGTGATCCTGTAAGGTATCTATTTTTGATGTTTTTCATCAAAAAGAGACATTACAAGATCAGATAATTTGGCAAATTGTTTTGTTGGAATATATCGTATTTGGATATATTTCTTGAAGAAAGAAATGACATCCGGAAATTTCAAAATTAAATAAATCAAAATCTATATGTTTTGACAACTTTCAATGTCAATTAGACTGCAAATGAAATAACACACAATTCCGAAGATTTCACAAGTTGGTCTGAAGAAGGTGTCTGATATTGACACCGAAACGTTACATTATCCTGTTGATTTATTTCTATAAGTTGACAACTTTCAATGTCAATTAGACTGAAATTGAAAAAACACACAATTACGAAGATTTTACAAGTTTGTCTGAAAAAGGTGTCTGATATAGGCACCGAAACATTACATTATCCTTTTCATTTATTTCCTTTTTTAGTTTAACTGTTAGGCAACAATTTTTTCTAAACGAATATTCTCCTGACGAACAAGTGCAAAGATTTTTGCAGGAGCACTTCATCTCAATTAAAATTTGTTTAATTACCTCTGTTTCAGAGACTGGAAGTGAAAACCTAGAACCTTAGAAATGCAGAATCCTCCCAGATTATATTTCAGTCGATGTCAGTCAAGCTTATTGTCCGGTTCAATTTGTCACCTATTTAGAACGTTAAAACACTTTGACCATGATTTTATTACCAAATATCCTATGGCGGCCGCGATTCCCCCACTTCACCCTAAATGCACACCAGAATAAATGTAAGCCATTTTCTGATAAATGTTAATGTGAATAATTTATTTTCAGTGCTGCGATCATTCGATGGAGAGGTGTTGACGTTAACAAATGTACAGCGAACTGATATGGGAGCGTATTTGTGTATAGCAAGCAATGGTATTCCTCCAACAGTCAGCAAGCGATTCACTGTTCGGGTTCACTGTAAGTTTACCTGCCTGCAAAACAATTAAGTTGAACTCGATCGCCTTATTACGATTATACCAAAACCTTCGGCAAATAAATTTGTGGAATTACGCCCGCCTCAATTGGATTCACCTGCTTATAATTTAAATGCGCTACATCCCTATTTATTCACTTTATTCGCTTACTTGCCTGGCAAATGGCTGCTACCCACCTACATTTAAATTACTTTTATCTCAGATATTTTCCACGTTTTACTTTGGAATTTCCGCATATGTGGCGGAAATTATTCAGAAGATTTGAAAACCGACGAGCATGTTCTGCTAACCGTGAACTTCATATCTTTTAATTTTTATCCCCAAATTCTCAGCGAGAATGGGTATTTGTTTACGAGTGGAAAACTAGCCTCAAAGAATTCCTTGTTTTCATTACAAATAGCATTCGTGCGAAGATTTTATTCATTTGAATTTGATTCTGTATACAGTTTGTTCGTAGTGATATTGGACACATGCAAATTTTGGAAACTTCAAATGATTTCAGGTCGATTGAATTGAATACAAAGTTTGTGTAATAGTCAGACTAGGTCTTTTCTGTAACATGACCAATATCCATTAGTTTTTTATAATATACAGGGTTTTCCTTTTAAGTTGGCCTATTAGACGTTTTAGGAGAACTAGTGAATATTTCGTTCTGAAATTTTAGGTGCAGCCTTGAGGGTGAAGGAACTCTTCGCCTAAAATGTTTTCTACTTTCTTATTTCAAATGGAACCACCTATATTTTCATCTATGCATCGATTCAATACCAAATTCGCAGTATAAACAACTAAAAAAAATTTCTCTGCTATGCACTGTTGCCAAGTTATTCCCAAATTCCTGAAACTTTTGACATTTGCATTGCCAGTTTGGAAATGCAATATCTCGATTATTTTTTATGCGAACGGAACCAAACTCAGCAGTCTCATAGTAAAGACTCCATGAATCAATGTGGTATATTCAGTATTTTGATACATCGTAAGGTTTTTCGAAGATATTGCTCCGAAAATGTGAAACACAAAATTGAAATATTTCGAGATTTTCAAATGGCAACCCCATATTTATTATACAGCATTCGATTCGAAATAAAAAATGAATGGCAGTCTCCTCTCACACTAATTATTTATTTTGAATAGTTTTCGAATGAGATGAAAAATAGTTCATGATCTATGGTCCTGTTTACGATGAAATGGTTCTATGATTATGGCGTGAATTGTTGAAGTAGATTATATGGTTGAAATCATAAAAAATATTCGATGATCATGGATGTCATAGAAAAAAGTTTGCTTATATTATTCAAACACGATTCGGGTTGTTTCACAATTCACGGGGAATGCCAAAAAATTATTGAAAGGACCTGTAGAACCTTCAACTGTTGTTATTCACATTTAGCACGAATGACTGGAAAGAAATTCCGAAAATTGTTTAGGCTTTCTGTAATCCTGGTCCTATGTTCATGACCTCAACAATAGGATCATTCCGATAATTCACTTTATTATGTCCATTGAACATGACTATAAATAGTGAAAATTTTCAGTATTTTTCATCTCATTTGAAAACTGTCCAGAATAAATAATTAGTGAAAATAAGGCCAGAACTACAGAAAGCCTAAACAATTTTCGGAATTTCTTTCAAGTCATTCATTGAACATCATCATCTAATACTTTTTATGATTTGAACCATAGAATCTACTTCAACAATTCATGCCATAATCATAAAACCACTTCATCGTAAACAGGACCATAGATCATGAACTAGAAATACTGAAAAATTTCAGTATTTTTCATCTCATTCGAAAACTATCCAGAGAAATAATTACTGTAAAAGGAGACTGTCATTCATTTTTTATTTCGAATCGAATGCTGTATAATAAATATGGGGTTGCCCTTTGAAAATCTCGAAATATTTCAATTTTGAGTTTCATATTTTCGGAGCGATATCTTCGAAGAACCTTTCGATGTATCAAAATACTGAATATATCACATTGATGCATGGGGTATTTACTATGAGACTGCTGAGTTTGGTTCCGTTCGCATAAAAAATAATCGAGATATTGCATTTCCAAACTGGCAATGAAAATGTCAAAAGTTTCAGGAATTTTTGAATAACTTGGCAACAGTGCATAGCAGAGAAATTTTTTTCAGTTGGTTATACTGCGAATTTGAAATTGAATCGATACATAAATGAAAATATAGGTAGTTCCATTTAAAATAAGAAAGTAGATATGCGTTTGAGATAGACGTGGCAATACTGTCGACTTGAAAACATTTTAGGCGAAGAGTTCCTTCACCCTCAAGGCTGCACCTAAAATTTCAGAACGAAATATTCACTAGTTTTCCTAAAACGTCTAATAGGCCAACTTAAAAGGAAAACCCTGAAGTTATTTTTCGGCATTAATATAATATTCGAAAAAATCAACTTGAAGCCTTCGGAAAAAAATCAGAACAAAATGACGGGGAATCTGCAATTTCACAATCCTTTTTGATCAACACAACGAAGCTATTAAGAAAAACAATAACTGGTGAGGGTACATATAGTTTAGTAACAGCCCGAAAGACTAATAATTCAATACTTTGAAAGTTCTCGAGATTTTAAACAACATAAAAAAAATTCGATAAAACAGTGTTGAATAAATCATTATTTTTCATTAATATTTCAAGAAATAATAAACATACTAGATGCTATTGACACTGTTCAAAGAAATAAACGTTCTGGATATTATTCAAAATCGAATTATTTTATGAATTCATGTTATGTTTTTAAAAGGTCCAGAATTTCACTGTAATCAGGTATTTTCCGAATATTGCTCTTTATAAATTCTCAACTTTGAAGTATTCTGAAGTACAATACATTTTTCGTGGTTAAAACCGTACCCACAGGGTACATCAAAAAGCAACAGAACTATGTAAAATTTAACGAAAGTAATAAAACTACTCAATTTCAATTTTTTTCCATTATGGATACAGCCACTTATACAGGCTATCTGTAAACAAATGCGAGGGAATTTAGGAGATTATAATTGGATGAAAATAAGCAAGGATAGTTCATAAGACTTTTTTTTTCGAAATCGATGACGAGTTGACAGTTTTTAATTGTTTTTACGGCTTCCTGAAAAGAATGAGTCCTAAAACTATACATATTATGAAGCACTAGGTAGATGTTACTCACACAATTTTTTTAGATCTCACTCTATGATTTTCGTTCAAAAATTTTTTTCGAGGGATAGGTTTTCGAAAATTACAATTCTCTTATGGTTTCCCATTCAATTCTGGAGAAAAAATTCTCTTGAAAATTTCGATACAGTCGATACATTTCTCGGAAAAAATGGAAACTTACAAGCAGTTATGATCACTGTTCATTCCATTGCATCGTATATTCCATAATATGAATATTCTAAGATATTGCATGTCTGTGACAGGAGATTAAGATTTTCTACACCTAAATCCTTCTGGAGGTTTAATTACTAATATCCGGAATAAAATCATATCCGTAAAATTTTAATTTCACAAATAGAACTAACTTTCGATTAATAATCATAATTGACAAAACCAATTTCGAGCATAAACAATATCTTAGAATATTCATACTATGAAATGGAATGAACAGTGATCATAACTGCTTGTAAGTTTTTATTTTTCCGAGAAAAGTGTCGACTGTATCGAAATTTTGCAGGAGCCTTTTTTCTCCAGAATTGAATGGGAAACCATAAGAGAAGTTTATTTTTCGAAAATCTATCCCACGAAAACAATTTGTGAAGGAAAATTATAAGCGGTTGTTATTTTCAATCCCTAATAATAAAGTTATGGGATCAAAAAAAAATTGTGTGTGTAACATGTACTTATTGCTTCATATTATGTATAGTTTCATGACTCATGATTTTAAGAAGCCGTAAAAAAATGAAGAACTGTCTACTCGTCATCGCCTTCCAAAGGCTGTACTTTGGAGAGGGGATTGATTTCTGAAAAAAATTATATAAACTAGCCCTGCTCATTTTGATCGAGGAATCATATCCCAAAGTCCCTCGCATTTTTACAGACATCCTGTATTTATAGCATCCCCAATAGATTATACAAGATGTTCAAAAACCACCGTTGGTATTTCTCATGATATATTATTCAAAAAGCGGAATATACTTGAATACGTTCACTCATTGACAACGGAACTCCTGATCGACAAAAAGAATTTACACCGATTTGGTATCAAATGATACTTCACAAAACTCTGAACAAACTGAGTTGACGGACGACTAAGAGTTAACTAAGTAACTACCGAAGACTAACTAAACTTAAGGATAATTCAGATCAACTTATGAAAAGTATCTACCGAGGACTAAATAAACGTGGGCAATTCAGATTTACTTACACCGAGCTGTTCAGAAATGCACATCAGACGATGTAAACCCAAATAATGATCAAATATAAAAGTACTGGTCAGAATAAATGAACATAAATGAAATATACATCCTCCGATCAATGAGAGGTCTAAGGTAAAAAGCAAATCTAAATTCTGAGCGGACTAAAATGACTTCAGACCATATAAATTGACTAAATCAATAATACGCGGGCAAAATAAATGAAAACTGAATGATAGTGAGTGATTGGGACCAAACAAAACAGAAACCTTTAACGCAGACAATATAACCTAAACAATGTACTGAGTCGAACATTGTTCGTTGAACAATCATATATTCCAAAATATATGTCTCACTACATTAACAAAGGTCCAAATAATACCTCCGAACATAATTAAGATACTGATGATAATTTCCAATGGATAATATCGATCGGACAAAGCACCCACGTTGAACGTGGAGAGGTTAAGTCGGAAATTACTGAAGGAACAAGAAAATACTTATTCAGATAACCTTTCGTCTGATCACAATACACAACACAATACCGCAGAGCTCAACGATTACTTAAATAATAGCATAATTATGACAATTTACAATTGAACTGGAAAAAGTTATTGAACGCTGACATATCGGTTTTGTTCTGTCAAGTACGCGAAGTCAAGTGAAGTTCTGGTACCGTATTCTCGACAAGTGATCTTTCAAAGCGAACACAAACTTCATTGTGCGGTATCCTTTTTGCAGGTAGAAGAGAGACTCGCGCAATGAAGTTCGTATACGCTTTGAAAGATCACTTGTCAAGAATACGGAGCCTGTTTTCTATTATTTTGACATTGAACAAACTCTGTACCAGGGGGAGGGTCATTGGCGAGGCGCCAATTTTAAACAATACATGAAGATAAAAATTCCAATACTCTTTTGTTAGTTCCGAAAAAAAATTGAAGATTTTTTACATAATTTACATTCAGCAGAAGCCCGTTATTCTTGTTTAATGACACAGAAATCAAATAGAAAAAATCAAACTTTTCTCATCTCTGTTTTCTAACATACAATTGAGCCGAATTCCACATATTTCGCCTGTTCCGTAACATTTTTCATAACAGATTAGACCGAAATCCACCTCCTAATTTTTTTTTCAGTTCACCCCCTGATAAGGGTATCCAACCAGCTTGTTGCAGCACCAGTGACCAGCGATGTGGTAATTCAATGTTATGTCGAGGCCTCTCCAAAAGCTATGAACCACTGGATGCGGGACAACGGTAAGAACTCTCTTGAGGGTGGATTGCTTAGCCGCGAAATCTTATGTGGGACATTAAAGGTTGAAACGAAAACCAATGCGGTCATTTAACGACAATAAATTGTAATAACTCTTGTTTTTTACGAGATTACTAACACGAGGTATGTTCGGAAAAGAAGGTGAATTTTGAATTTACGCGGGCTGTTTTCATGCGATTATCGATTTTTTTGTTGTTTAGGTAGTTACACATACAGGGTTGGGATAAAGTTCGGCACTAAATTAATATCTTTAAAACGAAACGGGTGATATTTTTGAAATTTGGCAGCTGAGTGTAATGGACCACAATGCATCTGATGAGCATATTTTCATTAATGAGATACTTCCGGTTTAACCGGAAATGACCTAATTTTTTTTTATTGAAACGGGACACCCTGTATATTTCTGCAGATTCTGAAGAGCACTTTGTTTCGGATCTGTCCATACCAGGTTCCATGTAAAAATTATCGTGTTTATGTTAATCGACCAGCATGCTTGCAGGAATTAAGACAACGGATTCTTGATCAATGTGCATTAATACATGGAGAAGTCTTGAGAAAAGTTACTCAAGAATTTGTTAATGGACTGGCATATTGTCAGGAGGTGAATGGCAAGCACTTCAAACATTCAAAATTATTATTTTTTAATTATTTTCAATACATTTTTTCCACTAGTAAAAGCCCTGCATTTCTTTTTTTTATAGATTTTCATAAAAAATACGTCATGAAAAGCAGAAAGAGTTATCTACTACAAAGTATTTCGGTTTATTTCTCACTTTTGATACAAATAACAACGTACTATTTATTTGAATGGATTTTTTCTCAAAAAAACTGAATTTCTTTTTTTTACAAAGAATTTTTGCATGGAACCAGATATGGACAGATCCGAAACAAGGTACACTTTCAGAATCTGCAGAAATATACAGGGTGTCCCATTTAAATAAAAAAAAATTTGGTCATTTCCGGTTAAACCGGAAGTATCTCATTACTAAAAATATGCTCATCAGATGCATTGTGGTCCATTACACTCAGCTGCCAAATTTCAAAAATATCGCCCGTTTCGTTTTAAAGATATTAATTTGGTGCCGAACTTTATCCCAACCCTGTATGCAAATCATATGCTGGTATCATCAGCCAATTTGGATTAGTAGTTCATTGTTGACAATTGAAAAAATTTAGAAAGCTATTACCTCAAAATTTTGCATATGACTTGGGATTGATACTAATTATACAGGGTGTTTCACGAATGATTGTACAGGCTTTTAAGGGTAGATGCAGGACATTCTGGTGAGTCTGAATCAGTGTTAGAAATATGTCCTAACAATATTCGTTTAAAAGATACAGGATGTTTTATATATTTTTACAGAAATTTTCAATTGGCATAACTCTTGAATGCCTGCATGGATATTCATGAAAATTTCAGGGAATGAGTATGGACAGTGGCAAATATTCGCATTTAATGGCTTACGGATAGCGCAGGCTCAGACCGAGAAAATAATATCCTTCATTACATTTCGAAAAGCAAAATTCTCCTTCGAATCCACAATAAATCCTTTTTCGAACAAGCCTATCAGGATGGCACACTTCGCATCATCATATTATGAATCATTGAATATTTGAATTTTCAATTCATAGTTAACACGGACCTGTAAATCTCCGAATAATAATTAGGTAAATCGATTGAAATCCTTAGTAACATGACTAAGGTATTGTACTGCATTTTATTCCATCCGATACATGCTCACCCTATAGGTTGAGAAACGTTACGATACTGGAAAATTAAAGTCGTACAATATGAATTAACGCATTATTCGGAAATTTACAGGTCTGTGATACTATAAATTAAGTGCCGTTTCACATGGGGCGTATCATCAGCGCTGACTGTCAGCATAGGAATTCAGCGCTGATGATCCGTTTCAATGTCTTGACTTCACATGCAGCGGATCCTCCGTTGTCAGTTGTAACTTTACCTAACCTAATCTGCCGGCAATCGGCAATACAGAAAGCAATATAAGCTCGTACGCAACTGATCGTCAGTGAATCATGTGAAATCCCTCATAACAATAATGGCTCGTGCGTTAACTGACATACGCCGTCGTATGGCCGTCGTATGGAATCAACCGCTCCGATCATCCGCCCTTCATTCGTCCGGATGGTCAGCGCTGATGATGCGCTCCATGTGAAACGGCACTAAAAATTCCAAATATTCAATGGATCATAATATGATGATGCGAAGTGTGCCATTATGGATCTTGATAGGCTTGTTCGAAAGAGTATTTATTGTAGATTCTGCTTCTCAAAAATTTTATGTACAGGGTGTTTTATAAGATATTCAATAAAGAATATAATTTTTTCAGTCTGGATCCGCGTTATCAGCAAGCTTTTATGTGCGAATATTAACCACCGGCCCATACTTATTCCTTGAAATTTTCATGCAGATTCATGCAGGCATTCAAGAGTCATGCCAATTGAAAATTTCTGAAGAAATACATGAAACATCCTGTATCTCTTAAACGAATATTGTCTGGACATATTTCTAACACCTGATTCAGACTCACCAAAATATCCTGCATCTACCCTGAAAGCCTGTACATTACATTATTCAGAAACTGAAATATGTAAAAACTTGATATTTGAAATAATTGAATTCTATGGTCCGATTATTGCAAAAACATACAGTATATCAATCTCCATTCAAAAAATAAATTTGACTCAATTCGAATATCTTGTTATGGAAATATAGACATTCTTTTTTTCAATATTCCAATTGATTTTGAAAATGCGATCCTCTGCAATTTTGCATGAACATTCAGTATAACAATCTTTATTCACTAAATGAATTCCTCCTGAATCGGATCTTTTATTAAGAAAATATGAAGATTCCTTCTTTCAATATTCCAATTGAATTTTCTATGGTTTTGTCAACACTATGGCCACAAAATTCTGCATGAGACTTATTATGAGCATCTTGCATGTGGCCGCGAATTTTATTTCAATTGGTTTTGTTTTGTCCGACATATTCAGGAATAAAAATTTTGAATGGCCATATTTTATGGATCATTCTGTACGATTTGGCTGGTGTTAACGAAGTCAAACGCGGCATTTGGGAACCGAACTCACCTTGAAAATCTCAAGTTTCTAGGAGAATCCCTTCGAATATTATCGTGCTGACGGACGGCCCTACGGACAGAATTGGGTTTGACCTTGAAGTATTCATCAGGGAGTCAAACCCTATCGTTTAAGACCATTTTCGGCTAAAAATTCGAAAATAACAGACATTCGGGCAAAACGATATAGCACTCGTTTAAGTAGAAGGAGAGCTCAAAAAACACACACGAAAAGGCTATATTATGGTAAAAATTCAACCCATGTTCACTTTCTTCCTCCACTGAACTATGGCCTAAATATTACAGCATTGAAAATGAGTGAAAATTCAAGACACTAAATACAACGTTCACCTATTTCCAAAATAATAAGTATTACCTTTTTCACTTAGTCACAGCTATTTCTTGTTATAATGGAAGAACCATTGCAGTGTCTACACAAAAAAGAAACCCTCAATAATTTAACTTTTTCATCAATCCATTCATCATCTCTAAATGAGATCGAAAGACTTCGCATAGTTAGAGATTTCACGTACTTGTATGATAGCTATTTCACCTATGTTCACCAATCACCTTCTCTACTTCTGCACTATGGCCTCAATAATAAAGCAGTGAAAATAAGTGAATATCCACGAAGTTAATACAACATTCGCCTGTTTCCAAAATTATAAATGTTTCCTTCCTCATTTAGTAGAAGCCATTTCGTGTTATAATTCGTGTCTGCTGAGAATATGCACTCATCAATAATTCCATCTTTTCATAAATCCATTCATGAACACTAAATGAGATCGTCTTCTGCACTATGGCCTCATTAATACAGCATTAAAAATGAATGAAAATTTGATAAGTCTCTAAAACACTGACATATTTTCAAAACAATAAATAATACCTTCCTCACTTATTCTCAGCTATTTCTTGTTATAATTCGTGAACCATTTCAGTGTATACTGAGAAAAAGCACCCATCAATAATACCTTTTTACCGATCCCTTCATAAACTCTCAATGAGATCGTTAGAACCTACATAGTTGGAGATTTCACGTAGATAATTGTTTGATAGCTATTTCACCGATGTTAAGTTTCTTCCTTTATGCAACCATCAATAATTCCATTTTCATCAATCCGTCCATGAACTCTAAATGAGATCGATAAATTCACGTACTTGTATGAAAGCTATTTCACGATTTCACAGATGTTCACTTTCTTTCCTACTTCTGCACTATGGCCTCAATAAAACAGCAGTGGAAATTAGTAGAAATTTAGGAAATAAATAAAACATTCACTTATTTCGAAACTTATGAATAATACCCTACTCACTTAGTCACAGCTATTTCTTGTTATAATTCGTGAACCATTTCAGTGTATACCTACTGAGAAAAAGCACCCATCAATAATTCCACCTTTTCACCAATCACTTCATGAACTACCAATGAGATCGTAAAAAGCTACATATTTGGAGATTTCACGTAGATACTTGTATAATAGCTATTTTACCGATGTTCACTTTCTTCCTTTATTTGTGCACTATGATGGCCTCAATTATACAACAGTGAAAATCTGAGAAGCAAATGAAACATTCACCTTTTTTTCAAAATAATGAATAATACCTTCCTTACTTAGTCAAAGCCATTTCTTGTTGTGATTCGTGAATCATTTCATCAATGCAATTCAATGCACCCATCAATAACTAATCCATATTCATCAATTCATTCGTGAACTCTAAAAAAGATCGATAAATTCTCCATATTTTGAGGTTTTACGTACTTGTATGATAGCTATTCCACCAATTGTCCCTTTCTTTCTATACTTTTGCACTATTGTCTCAATAATACAGCAGTGAAAAAGAGTAAACATCAAAGAAGTAACTCAAAAATTCACCTATTTCCGAAATAATAAATAATACCCTCCTGACTTAGTCAGAGCTATTTCTTGTTATAATTCGTAAATCATTTCAGTGTATTTTGAGAAAATGAACCCATCAATAATGTTACATTTTCATCAATTCCTTCATGGACTCTGAATGAAATCTTTAGAATCTTCACAGTTGGAGATTTGACGTAGGTACTTTTACGATAGCTATTCCACCGATATTCACTTTCTTCTTTTATTTCTGCACTATCTAAGAAGCGAATGAAACATTCACCTATTTTATTCATAATAAATAATACCTTCCTCACTTAGTCACAGCTATTTATCTAAGAAGCGAATGAAACATTCACCTATTTTATTCATAATAAATAATACCTTCCTCACTTAGTCACAGCTATTTATCTGTTGCTGTAATTCGTGGACCATTTCAGTGTCTACTAAGGAAGTGCACCCATCAATAATTCCACCCTTTCATCAATCCATTCATAACTCTAAATGAAATCGATAGAACATCCATAGTTGGAAATTTCACGTACTTTTATGATAGCTATTTCACCAATGTTTACTTTCTCTCTCCAATTCTGCAGTATGATGATACAGCATTGGAAATGAGTGAAAATCTTAGAAGTAAATGAAAGATTCACCTATTTCCAAATTAATAAATAGTACCTTCCTCACTAGTCACTAATATTTCATGTTATAATTCATGAACCATTCCAGTGTATACTTAGAAAATGCACCCATTAATAATTCCACTTTTTCATCAATCCAATCATCAACTCTGAATTACATCAATAGATCCTGCATTTTTGAGGATTTTACTCACTTTTATGATAGCTATTCCACTGATAATTCTTTTATTTCTCTACTTTTGCACTATGGCTTCAATAATAAAGTAGTAAAAATCAAAGTAAATCAAAAATTCACCTATGTACCGGGTTTTTGACTATAATTTGACCCCCCCTTTAACTTTGTTACTGAAGGAGATACAAAAAAATGTTTCGTATGAAAGTTTCACGAAATCAACTGATGTTTTTTGATATAAGTCTAGAAACTGAAATATATACGGGGTGACCAACATATTGATGGCAACTTCATTTTTTCAAATGGAACACCTGTATATTTTTCCATATTTGGTTAGCTGTTTATCCCCTGATTTCGAATATGTATCATATGTTGGTCTATCTTTCTTATTCTGAGCACCACAGAGTTTCAACTTTTAATAACCATCTGGCATAGCGTTTTGGAAGTTAGTGAATATTTAAGTGGCCAATTTGATCTTTGGATTGATAATGGCGCATCCATTTTATGGCCACCCAATAGTCTCGATTTAACACCGATGGACCGTTTTTATAGCCGTTCCTGAAGGAAAAAAAATTACTTCAGAAATAATGACAATGAATGAAAGCAGAGAATAATATTAATGATATAAAATCAACCAATATGAAACCCATAATTCGGAACTAATCCCGTCAACGCACGAAAAATAATGATAACATTGTAATGATTTTGAAGCTTTTATTTCTGACTTGAACCAGAGCCGTAATAATGTCTATCAAGAATAGTCTTAATAACTTGAGACAACTATATGAACTATGTGTATTGAATGAAGGTGGTCATTTTGAACAATTTCTTTAGTTGATGTTATTCTTACCATACTACCATAGTTAATCATTTTTCATTGGTTAAGTAATTGTTAGTATTCTTCCTAAAATATTACTTTTGAGTAGATTGTTTGGATATAAAGAATTTTGTAGGTATTTCACAATATTTTTTTAATCGGTGCCATCATTTCAAAACTTTAAAACTCTGAAAATTATATTCGAGATCAGGAGGAAATAGACTATCAAAAAAAGGAAGAATATACAGGACAGGGTCTCCCATTTGAAAAAATATAGATGCATTCAATGTTTTTCACCCTGTATATCTTTCCATTGACGTTATCATAATTCCAAAAATGAGCATTTTCAGTAAAAGCGCAGTGGCATTTTCTGCCACTTGTAAAATGATTACAGATCTTGGCAGGTGGTTTTCTAAATTTGAAACTCTGTGGTTCTCAGAAGAAAAGAGATAGACCAACATATGTTACATATTCGAAATCAGGGAAAAAAGAGCTAGCCAAATATGGAAAAATATACAGTATGTTCCATTTGAAAAAATGAAGATGCCATCAATATGTTGGTCACCCTGTATATATTTAAGTTTCTAGATTCATATCAAAAACCCTCAGTTGATTTCGTGAAACTTTTATACGAAACATTTTTTTGTATCTCCTTTAGTAACAAAGTTAAAGGGGGGGTCAAATTATAGTGAAAAACCCGGTACAAAATAATAAATAATACCTTCCTCACTTAGTCACAGCTATTTCTATTCTATTACATTATAATTCGTGAACCATTTCAGTGTATAGGTACTAAGAAAATGCACCCATCAATAATTCCACCTTTTCATCAATCCATTCATCAACCCTAAATGTGATCGATGGACCCTGCATTGTTGGAGATTTCACGTACATGTATGATAGCTATTTCACAGTATCGGTTGTGTTATTCCCGCTGTGATAAAGTTACCTGTCACAAATTGATGCAACGTCTATATTAATTGCATCACTTTATCGGACTTTGAACGGGAGTAAACCTGATTAATGGTGAGACCGGAGCTCACATTACAAAAACATTTTCTTCATCAACTCTATGAACGTTCGCATGCTACTTTTTAACCGCAAATGAGCTATCAGACGAAAATACAATGTTTATGATATATTATGAAGGAACCAGAAAAGAAGCGGAAAACTCATTTTCTTATACGTTGAAATATGAACAGTTAAGTATTCACGAGAAGTTTGTTGGATTCATACATACGAAATTAAATGTTTTAGCGCTCGTTTTACTCAACCGAGTGCTATATCGTTTTGACCAAATGTCTGTATTTTGACCCGAAAATGTCTCAAAACTGAGAGGGTACGACTCCCTGATGACGATCCGTGGTAAAGTTCAATTCTGTCCGTGGGGCGACCGTCCGGTGGAGACTTGAGATTTTCAGGATGAGTTCGGTTCCCAAATACCTCAGTTTGAGTTCGTTAACCAGCCAAAATCTTACAGGGTGCTTCCATAAATCATTGCAATTCAAAATTTTTGTTCCTCAATATCTCAGACAAAACAAACCCATCCAAATGAAATGTTGCATCACATGCAGATGCTCATATTAACACAATTTTTTGGCCATGAGCCACACCACTATGCACAGTGTGAACAAATGCATAGATAATTCAATTGGAATATTGAAAATAAGAATCTTCATATTCCATAAAAAGATATCCGATTCGAATAAAAATTGTTATAATGAATATTGAATACACGGAATGTTCCATAAAATTTTGTGGCCATAGTGGTTCCAATATGTTCTATATTTTCCTAACAGATAAATCTGATGATATATCTTTATATTTCCCTCACGGTGGATAACCTTATAAGTGAATTTTATTCTGTGAATCAAAAATGTATATTAGGTGCCGAATGTTCATGCAAGATTTCGAGAAGATCGCATCATCAGAACTGAAGAATTTAATTTCTTTAATTGTCAAGTTTTCAGATATTTCAGTTTTTGAATAATTCCCAGAATATTATTCCGATCATGCTGAAATTCTGTACCTATTCATACCGGTGGGCCTACCACTGACGCGATACTCATTTTGAGGGAGTAAATGATGATATTTCAAAATCTTTTTTCGGGGTGTGTGTAGGGTAATCAAAAGCCAATTAAATTATAATATTTTTCCATATATACAGGGTGTTCAAATACAAATATACAGACCAAAGTTGAACTTTTTGTAATGTAACACCCTATATATGACCCCAAAATGTAAAGGCAAGCTCAAATTATGAAGAGTTTTTTCAGAGCATTCTATACATTTGAGGCAAACCGCTTACGAGAAAATCGCGAAATTCAGATATTTAGTCATTTTAATTAGCAATTTATGAAAGAACCAGTAACGCAAGCGATACAGACAATATTTTTTTGAGTAGACCACATTTCCTAGTCCCCTGAAAAAGAAAATGGAACACTATTATATACAGAGTGATCATAATTAATCCTCAACATCTACTACTAATAATGGTAAAAAGCTTCCTTGTTTCAAATGGCACGCCCGCTATTTTTCCATCTCGTTGAACACAAAAGACAACAATTTCCTTTTTCTTCATGGGACTAGAAAATAAGTATGTCTACTTAAAAAAATTGTTTGTATCGCTTGAGTAACTGGTTTCTGCATAAATTGGTGATTGAAATGACCTCGTATTCTGAAGTTTTGGTGAATTTCTCATAAATGGTGCATCAAATGTACAGAGTGAACTGAAAAAACTCTTCATAATTTGAGCTTGCCTCTCCATTTTTGAGGTCATAAATAGGGTGTTACTTTGAAAAAGTGTTAATTTGATCTGTATCTTTATACTGGAACAACCTGTATATATAAAATAATTTTAAATTGTGCTTTTCATTACCTTACCCGAAAAAAAAAAGATTTTCAAAATATCATCATTTAATCCTTCAAAATGAACGTCGCGTCAGTGGTGGGCCACCCGGTATGTTGAGTATAAATCTCAAGTTTTATACAACATTTTGAAGTAAAAGCTTAATTGCTCCACCAATGAACGAGCGCTAAAAAACACCTACTCAGGTCTTTACTTGAATTTTCTTTCAGCGAATTGAATTGGAATGATATTAATCTCCTGAAGCTACCACCCATTTGACAAAATATGCCACCTCTAGAATTTCAAGAAGGATATCCGGCAACGTTAAAGAATCGTCTCACATATCATCCGACCGAAATATTCATGCAAAATGCTTTGTCGCAATTTATACGAACCGAATCAATGGCAATAAAGCCAATATCCGGGAATGTCGAAGAAGAGAAACAATTCGTATCCGAAACTGTTCAGAACGGATTGAATCAAGTGATATCCCACTACATCATACCAATCCAAGATTTGTGCAATTTTTTCACGTACCGACGGATGGAGCACTTGCTCCCCCAATTTGTAACACAGCATTTTCCGGAGCAATGAACAGTCGGGTTGTTTCAGAATCTAAAATTCGATTCGGCTGAAAGACAGTTTTCCTACTCAGTATGCAAAGTGTATTGAAAGCAGGTGAGGATTGAAATTCATGAACCGTTTAGTTCCGAATAAAAGCACGAAGCAGATCATTTGTTTTCGAAAATTCCCTTCAACCTTCCGATAGTGGGGCTCTCTCAGATAATAACTTTCCCTAGTCATCTGTTCATTCTGGCAGTGAATAGGTATTCGCATTTTTCATACAATGCTTTTTTGTTTCGGACAGAAAAGTCATTACGAATATTCCGAATGACAAGCTTCGACAAGTAGCACGTTCATCAGTATTTTTTGTCCACAGCTTTTAAACAACGGCATACTGGATGATCGAAAACAGGCTTCGTGTCCTTTTAGACACTGCTGGATATGGTTATAGCACATTGAAATTTTTTTGTGAATTTCCAATCTCAGTAACTTTCTTAAAAATGATCCCATCTTCACGTTCCATGAAATGAAGCATCCGAAAGGTATTGTCTTTCAAAAACAGGAGATAAAATTAATTCAACTTCATTTGTGACGTTAAACAGGATCTTCAAAGAATAGATTAGATTTTTGAGCGCCCCTTCCACTCAGACGTTTTGCCCAAATGTCTGTAATTTCCGATTTTGAGACGAAAATGGTTTCAAATGATAGGGTTTGACTCCCTGATGACGAATTCGTGATCAATTCAATTCTGTCCGTGAGCCCGTCCGACCGTTGCCACAATATCTTTCCAAGAAATTGTCCCAGAGACTTGAGAATTTCAGGGTGAGTTCGGTTCCCAAATGGCTCGGTTAAGTTCGTTAATCAGCCAAATCGTACGGGGTGGTCCATAAAATATGGCCATTCAAAATGTTTGTTCCTCAATATCTCAGACATAACAAAACCCTTCGAAATGAATCTAAAATTTGATTCGGCTGAAAGACAGTTTTTCTTGCAGAGTGTATTGAAAGCAGGTGAGGATTGAAATTCATGAACCGTTTAGTTCCGAATAAAAGCACGAAGCAGATCATTTGTTTTCGAAAATTCCCTTCAACCTTTCGATAGTGGGGCTCTCTCACATAATAACTTTCCCTAGTCATCTGTTCATTCTGACAGTGAATAGGTATTCGCATTTTTAATTCAATGCTTTTTTGTTTCGGACAGAAAAGTCATTACGAATATTCCGAATGACAAGCTACGACAAGCACGTTCATCAGTATTTTTCGTCCATAGCTTTGAAACAACGTTATACTGGATGATCAAAGAACAGGAATTTGATACGAAGACTTTTTTATACACTGCTGGAAATGGTTTTAGCCATTTTTGATCAAAAAACAGGAATTTGATACGAAGACTCTTTTATACACTGCTGGAAATGGTTTTAGCATATTGAAAGTTTCAAGTGAATTTGAAACCTCAATAATTCTCTTAAAAATGATCCCATCTTCACGAGCCATGAACATCCGAAAAGTTGTTGTATTGTCTTTCGAAATCATGAGTTCAAAATGATTCTACTTTATTTGGGACGTTATACGGGGTCTTCAAAAATAGGTTATATTTTTGAGAGCTTGTTCTACTTAAACAAGTGCTATATCGTTTTGCCCAAATGTCTGTAATTTCCGATTTTGCGCCGAAAATGGTTTCAAATGATGTTTGACTCCCAGATGACGAATTCGTGATCAAATTAAAATTCTGTCTGTGAGGCCGTCCGACCGTTAGCACAATAAATTTCCAAGGGATTGCCCTAGAGACTTAATTATTTCAGGGTGAGTTCGGTTCCTAAATGGCTCGGTTAAGTTTGTTAACCAGCCAAATCGTACAGGGTGTTCCATAAAATATGGCCATTCAAAATTTTTGTTCCCCAATATCTCAGACAAAACGAAACCCATCGAGATGAAATGTTGCGGCCACATTAAATATGCTCATGCAAAATTTTGTGGTCATAGTCTTAATAGAACCACAGAAAAGAAGAAACTGGGTATTTCGATAAGAAGATATCCAATTGGATTGAAATTTATTTCATGAAAGAAGATTGATACATGAATGTTTTGCAAATTTTTTCGGCCATACTGTTAACAGAACCATGGATAATTTACTCGGAATATTGAAAAAAGACGAATATTATATTTCCATTACAGAATATCCGATTCAAGTAAATTTTTTTGTGAATGAGGAGTGATTTAATGAATTTTCATGCACACTTTTGTGGCCATAGTGTTAAGAGAACCATAGATAATTCGTCGGAATATTGAAAAAAAGAAGAATCTTTATATTTCTTTTACAGGATTTCCTATTTCAGTGAATTTTTTTGTGAATGAGGATTCAATTGGAATATTGAAAAGCAGAATCCATAACAGGATAACCGGATCAAGTAAAATTTATTCTGTGACTGACATACTGAATGTTCAATGTTTATGCAATATTTCAAGAGGATCGTATCATCAGAACTATGGAAATAATTTTTTTTAAATATTTATTTGTTACAGATTTCCTTTTTTGAATAATTTCAAGTTTTTTGTGAAAAATAATCAAACTCAATTTCATGATCGCATCCTATTTTGATGTGTTATTTCATCTTAAAAGAAACAGTTTCACAAAATCGTGTCTTTCTCTCTTCAATTATGAGTGAAAGCAAAGTGTCACCATGAAAAACTTCAGAGCTGGAGACTTGCTCCATCGAAATATTAAAATCAAAATTGAGTTTGATAATTTTTCGCAAAACGCGCTTTATCCTCTGTTTGTGAAAAAATCCACTTTTTTTTTGAAGACCCCGTATATCGTAAAATATACATTGCTCGTGAAGATGGGATCAAGTTATCGAGGTTTGAAAATCAATTGAAATTTTTAATATGCTTAGACCATTTTCAGCAGTCTATTTCGGTATTGAGCAAACCAAGTGATGCAATACGGCAACCTTCACCGGTATCGTAAAGTTTGACATACGAGCTATATTCGTGTTGTTTACACTAACTATTCTCTGGCAAAAATGGAATTGAATCCTTAACATTGTCTTGCAACTATTCTTTAAAATTTTCGACGTGATTCAACTCAGCAACAGTGTATCGATGAACTTGATACAATTTTTGGCGATGAGAATCTAAAAAGGACCAGTGTTTATCGATGATGTGGTGAATTAGATCAATATACAGGGTGTTACATAATAACATGTCACAACTTAAGGGGATGAATCTACGTATAATTTCAAGAAAAAAATCCATATAAACATGGTCAGCAAAAGTTCGTTGCGAAGCTGAAGGGTGTTGAAATTTCCAAAAAAAATTGTTTTTTTTTTCATAACTCCTGCAGTTTTTGGGATATTCAGTCCAAATTTGAAATGCAAGCTATTTTCAACAGTCTCCATCATTGCACATCCTGAATCTTAACTAGAATCTACAGGGTTTTTTTTTCTGGAGCCATGTCTCCTTTAGAAAATGTTAAATGCGCTAAGTGCGATGAAAATTTCCATCCGAGATGCCTGACACAGTCAGCAAACCAGAAACAAGCGACATGTAAACATGAAGCCCAAGCAGAAGACGAAAACGTGAGCATACAACTGAAAATCCTAAATATTGAGAATACTTTCCTGAAAGAACTCCTCAAAACAACGGAGGAAAAAAATAAAATATTAGTTTACAATAACCAATTATTAATGGAAAAAATTAAAACCCTGGAAATCAATCATCCCAGGATCATAAAAACTTAAAAAAAAAAAATTGCTGATAACAAAGATAAAATGATAAATAAAAATACAATGAAAGGAAGAACTAACGTCAATAATATGGAAGAACAAGAACTACACACAAAGGAGCTACCAAAGAATGACAATTACGCCAGGAGGACAGAACATAGTAGCTCAGAAATCGCGGATCCACTTGCGCAGACGTCTCGATCACAAATGTCACAACATAACCAAAATATTTGGACATCGAAGTTGTCAATTTCAGCTCACAATAAAACCAATACCTCTGGAAACGAAATCGTGGAAAGTAACAGCGAGTTCCAAATGGTAGTACGCAAAAGATCAGCGAAACAAAAAAGGCCTAGTATCGGAACTGGACCTGTCCTCAGTAAAACCCAAAATAATACTTTTCAATCCATCAAAGCAAATAAGGAAGACCGAAAACTATGGCTATTCATCTCAAAGGTCAAAGAATCAGTGAAGGAACAAGATATAGTTCAATATATAGCAGAAAAAGCCGATTTAAATAGTCACAACATCGATGTCAAAACCCTGGAAACAAAATTAACAGATAAATTTAAGAGCTACATGGTAGGTGTACCAACTAGCCTACTAGACAAAATTTATGATAATGAATTCTGGCCAATAGGAATCACCTTTGCTCGGTTTAATTTCAGAAGAGGTCAACATTTTTTAGAGAGCAAGAACAATCAAGCCCCCATCATAGCACAATCATAGAAACATCCTACAGAAGACCCTGTAAGCAAGGAAAAATTGCAAATAAGCTTTTCTCAATTTTCCATCAAAATGTCTGCTCTCTAGGCAACTCAGTGAACATATTAGAGCAAGTCATCAATGAGAATGACCACATCAAAATAGCATGCATCAGTGAACATTGGAAATAAAAAAGCCAACTAACTAACTTTGGAATAAAAAATTTCACCATAAAAGCGCAGTTCTGCAGAAACGAAGGAGAACACGGAGGAGTAGTAATCTATGTAAGGAACGATATCAAAGTAATAGAAAGGAAAGATATCTCAAAAATGTCTAAGAAAGGAATCTGCGAATTCGCAGCAGAGGAATTCAAGGTGAATGGCAAAAAACATCTCTGCATAGCTCTGTACAACAATGGAACCACTGAAACCATTATGGAGGAACTAGACAAAATTCTAAGAAAATTGCAAAATTATTATGTCATTATTGCTGGAGATCTGAACATCAATATGTTAGAAAACAGTAAAGAAGTAGTAGAAGTTCTAAACTTCTTCAATTGCTACAATATCAAACAAACCATATTTGAAGCCACAAGAATAACATCACATAGCTCAACCTCCATAGATGGTATATTCACAAATCTAGACGTCCCATTCAACACAATAGTGAGAGAAACACACATATCAGATCACCTATCACAACAACTAACCTTCACAAAAGCTCAAGCAAAACCTCAAACATTGTGGAAACGACTCTACACGAATAAAAACATTAAAAAATTCAGATCTGCACTGCAAAGCGAAGACTGGACAATACTTTATAATGATGATCATGATGTGAATGAAACCTTCAACATTTTCCACGATATTTACCTCAGACACATGAACGATGCTTCCCCACTCAAAAAACTTCCTGCAAGAAAAAAGAAAGGGAAGGTAAAAGAAAGTCCAGAAATTTTAGAGATGAAGAATAAAATGGATATACTGCTAACAGTAAGTACTCGAAACCCCAACTACAAAGATGCATACAAAAACCAGAAGAAAAAGTATGACAAGGAATTCATTGCCAATAAGACAACACTATATGAAAAGAAAATAGCAACATCAGACAACAAAAACAAAGCGCTTTGGTCAATAGTGAAGTCAATAAAAGATTCAAATTCAGAAAAGGACTTTCCCATCCAAAACAACCCAGCACACACAGCAAATACGCTAAATGAGTACTTCATAAACAAGGCCCCAAACCTTACAGAACACCTGCATACTAATAAGATAAACAACGAAACGTACACAGAACTGAACAAGTCGATGCATCTAAAGAAATTAACAGTTGAAGAAGTGAGAGATATTGTGAACAGCCTAAGAAATAAACAAACACAGGGAATCGATGAAGTCTCAAACACCTTGATCAAACAAACAATTACTGAAATACAAAAACCTTTGAAATATATTTTGAATAGATCATTCAAGAATGGTGTTTTTCCAAACAGACTCAAGATTGCAGTAGTGAAGCCCATACACAAGCAAAGGGACCCAACTGACTTTGATAATTATCGACCAATTAGCATTCTCCCATCCTTCTCGAAAATTTTCGAAATAGCATTTTGTAGGCAGATCATGGAGTTTATGTTAATGAATGGAATTTTCTCTGACAGACAGCATGGATACCTGAAGGGGAGATCTATACAGACTGCAATATACGACTTCATAAAGAAAGTATTGGATGCCTTTGAGAGTGGTAATCTTGCCCTAGGCCTATTTCTAGACCTATCTAGAGCATTTGACTGTGTGGAGGTCGATAAACTGATCAGGAAACTGATGAAATTGGGAATAAGAGGGCCAGCCTTGAAGTGGGTAAGATCTTACTTCAAGGAAAGGACACAACTGGTGGAAATAAAAGTGAATGGTGAAAGAGTACGATCAGAACAACTAGAAACACTGCTTGGATTCATACACGGTGGGGTTGCTGGGCCAGTATTTTTTATTATATACATAAATGAATTCGGAGAAGATATCCAAGAAGTAAATGAAAAAGGAACTGTTGTTAACTATGCAGATGACACTAACATATTGGCAATCGAACAACAATGGCCAGAACTAAAGAAACTAACAGAAGAAGTATTGCAACTTGCCAATGCATGGTTCAGTGAGAATAACTTACTATTAAACAAAAACAAGACTAGTATAATCATGTTCCACCATAGAAAAGCAAACATACTGAACCCAGAAACCATCAGATTGAATGAAGAGACATACAAAGTAAAGGACACTGTTAAGTTCTTAGGAGTCTACATCGACTGTGAGCTGAATTGGAAATACCACGTCGAACATGTGTCAAGGAAAGTTGCCTCCTCCATCTATAGCCTAGGGGTGGTATCGAAATATCTGAGTAGACCGGCACTAAAAACAATCTACTATGCAACCATAGAAGCAAAAATAAGATTTGGAATTATATTTTATGGATCAGGAGACATTTCATCCGTATTTGTGTTGCAGAAAAGAGCGCTCCGAATCATATTCGGTCTGAGTAGAACACAGTCATGCCGTGGAGTCTTCAGAGCAAACAGACTACTAACCACATATGCCATATACATGCAGGAATGTCTCATCTATCTCCACAAAAACAGGAGCAAATTCAGCAAACATCAAAATGAAAATAAGGAAATCTATAACATCAGAAATAAAGACTACACCTATCCCAAACATCGCTTAAAAAGCACCGAAAATCAAGTGCAATATAGATGCCTGCGATTTCACAATGCGCTACCGGCACGGATCCAGATGGAAGAAAACTTAAAAACATATAAAAGACTGCTACATAAATACTTACTCCAACTAGAACCCTATAAATTAGATGATTTTTTCTTCCTTGAAGACACATATTAAGTTTATTTTGACACAATTTCGTATGTTATATGGTTGTAAACTATGAGCTTACTGAAATAAAGATCGTTTATTTATTTATTATTATTATTATTTTTCCTTTCAAACTTTTTTGCGGTAGGCCACTGATCAGCCTGAAATCAGTTTTTGATATGTTCGTTCAATTTGAAAATTTTTTTGACTCCTGTTTTTTCGTATCTCTAATCGTTTTGGAGTGAAAAATCATATACGATTGTATGTAATTCGCTAAATAAAAAGAAATAAAAGAAAAACTCAATAGGTTAGCCCAAAATTTGCTTTTATTTTGATAGCTCGTCATCTGAGAATCGAGTTAAGCTCATTCAATATCAAAGTATGAAGGTTCAATAATTTTAAACTCGAAAACGGTTAGAAATACTAAAAAATTACAGTTGTCAAAAAAGTTTCTAATTTGAATCAAGATATCAAAAATTGATATTAAGCTGACCAGTGGCTTACCGCAAAAAAGTTTGAAAGGAAAAAAGGAGACATGGCTCCGGCAAAAAAGCACTCTGTAAATTCTAGTTAAGATTCAGAACGTGCAATGATGGAGACTGTTGAAAATAGCTCGCATTCAAAATTTGGACAGAATATCCCAAAAACTGCAAGAGTTATGAAAAAAAAACAATTCTTTCTGGTAATTTCAACACCTTTAGCTCCGTAACGAAGCTTTTACGGACCCAAATTGATATCAATCTTTTTCTTAAAATTTCTTGTAGATTCACCCTCTTGAGTTGTTACTATTATGTAACACCCTGTATTCATTGTAAAATAAATGAGAAAGTGTTTCAAGGGGAAAAAGGTGGCTCATTTTACCTCATGAAATCAGAAAGGAACAACACTGAAAATGTTCATGAGAGCCTTCTCGCTAGCACAAAATGTCTATTCTTGTTCGTTTGTTGCTTTTTGAAGTAAATACAAAACTTTATATTCGTCACCATCTCAAGAGCTCAAAAAAGTTTATAACAATGGAATTAAATGCTAAACATTTTCGTTCGATAATTTTTTACAACTTCTGACGTAGATCAAATCAGCCTGGTTATAATCATAGAAAAAGTTTCCTGTAAAACAAAGTGAATGTTTTAGAGTTCTTTCCCGTTCGCATTGAATATCTGCTCAAATTTTATTTTCGTCTGTTTTTGGGGATCTAAGAAACAAGAAAAATTGTATTTTATCAATATTCTCAGAGGGTTGTATTTGAACCGAAAAGAGCTGAAAAATATTCATCCAATATAATAATAATAATAATGAAAGAAGAGAATAAAATTCATCAATTGAAATCAACCAATATTTAACTAATATTTTATCCAATCACTACGCTTGTTCAAGAAGTCATAGATTTTTCTAAGTTCTGTGTTATACGTGACACTGTATGGCGTCTTCATTTCCTTTGCTCAAACTGAGATATACATAAGTTTTATTTTTTGATACTGAAACATGTAATGTCTGTAAACGAATGCGAGGGACCTAGCGGGATGATTCGTCGACGTAAAATAAACGTAAATAAACGTAAAATAACGTCCTGAAAAACAATGAGTCCTAAAAGTATATCTAATATGATTCATTAAGTAGATGCTGCTAACACAATTTTTTTTATTTCATAACTTCATTATTAGGGGTTGAAGATAACAAACCCTTATTCAATTATTTCATTCAGAAATTGTTTTCGTGGGATAGATTTTCGAAAAATAAAATTATCTCATAATTTCCCATTCAATTCAGGAGAAAAAAGTATCTCTCAAAATTTCGATGCAGTCAATACTTTTCTCGGGAAATATAAAAACTAACAAGCAGTTATTATAACTGTTCATTCCATTTCATCGTATGTTTAATAGAATGAATATTCTAAGATTGTTTATGCTCAAAATTGGTTTTGTCAATTAAGCTTATTAATCGAAAAAAAGTTTTATTTGTGGAATTAAAATATTACGGATATAAGTATCTTCCGGAATTTTGTGATTAAACCTTCAGAGTCATAGAACATTTTTATCTCCTGTCATAGACATACAATATCATAGAATATTCATTTTATGGAACACTTATACCATGAAATGGAATGAACGGTGATCATAACTGCTTGTAAGTTTTGTTTTTTCCGAAAAAAGTATCGACTGTATCAAAATCTTGCAAGAGACGTTTTTTCTCAGATTTGAATGAAAAATGATGAGAGAACTTAATTTTTCGAAAATCTATCGGACGAAATTAATTTATGAACCAAAATCAAAGAGGGTTGTTACTTTTAACACCTATTAATAAAGTTATGAGATCTTAAAAATTTGTGTCAGTTACACCTACTTAATGCTCCATATTACGTCTAGTTTTATGACTCAGAGTTTTTAAGAAGCCGTAAAAAAGTTAAAATTATCAACTCGTCATCGCCTTCTAAAGGCTGTATCTTGGAAGGGGACAGGATTTCGAAAAATAAATTTATATGAACTACCCCTGCTTATTGCTATCGAGGAATCATCTCTCAAAGTCTCTCCGTTTTTACCACACACAGTTAATGTTATACTCAACAAGTCAGTCGTCTTCATCCTAGGATTTATCATCAATTTTGTTTTTTTGTCATGCCTTATTTTTTCAGGAGAGAAACTGCTTCCAAACGACAAGTACGAGATGAGTGAAACTCTCATAAATGAATATTCTCTTCTGATGAATCTGACAATAAAATATCTAGAAAAGCGGGATTTTGGAGGTTATATATGCACATCCTCGAATGCTTTAGGCAAAGCTGATGGTGTTGTGAGGCTTCAAGGTAAGAAATTTTTGTGTTTTTTTGAGATTGGATCAATTTCGATTAGTTTTGAATGGTTGAGACTCAATCTGAATTAATCCAATAGAAGAATTATGGTTAGAACTTTTCTTGAATGCTTTGAAGGATCAAAGTATATAAGCATCTTTATATTTCCATAACGGGTCATCCGATTAGAGTGACATTTCTTTTGTGAATTAAGATTGATATACTGAAGTATCATGCAAAATTTCGTGGCCATAGTGTCAATGGAACCATAGAAAGTTCAATTGGAATAATCAAAAGAAGAATATCATATTTCCATAACAGGACATCCGATTCGAGTGAAATTCATTTTGTGAATATAGCCTGATATACTGAATGTTCATGCAAAATTTCAAGAGAATCACATCATCGAAACCATAGACTCGATTTTTTTCAAATTATTAATTTTTACATATTTCATTTTCTGAATAATTTCCAGAATATAATTCCGATTGTGGTGAGATTCTGCATTTATACAAGGTGTAACTAAATAAGTGTGAAATATTTTAGGAGGGGATTCCTCATCGAAAAAAAATAGGATCTTTCATATAAAGAAACTTCATTGGAGCATCCCCTGTTAAGATACAGCCCCTCAAAGAGAGTATATAAAATTTGTATAACAATTTTTTTCACAAGCACCAAAAAAGTTACAATATTGAAATTAACCTGACGTTTCCTACTAGCAAAAAGACACTTATCCAGTTATTTATTTGGTTTACCCCATGGTTGTGAGGGTGGGAAACGCAACCCCTTAAGTTTATTTCCAATGTAACTTTTTGTCTTATTATTTGTTTACCATTTAAAAATTTATTTCCGATAGCCTGTTTCATTCTAAACAAAAAATGTCTCTTGAGTTTTTTGCCCAAAATAAACCAGTTCGCAGCAAAAAATTATTTTACGAACAACTACAGAGACATATCGTCATAAATGCGAAACTAATCTATCTAGTAGGACACTTTTAGCGATAGTGACAATTAAATTTGTATAGTGCAGTTTATAAATTTTTGAAATAGCCAAATTACTTATTTTGTGTTGTTGTTCTGTTCTTAAGTTGTTACTTTAATAATTTAAATTTTTTGTACTCCCTTTGAGGGACTTTATCTTAACAAGGGATGCTCCAATGAAGTTTCTTTATATGAAAGATCCTATCTTTTTTCGATGAGGAATCACCTCCTTAAATGTTTTACACTTATTTAGTTACACCCTGTATATTTGTTACAATCTCAAGTCTCATATAAAATCTTGAGGTAAAGGTCTTATTGCTCCACCAATGAACGAGCGCTCGAAAGCTCCCACTCAGAACTTTTCTTAAATTTTTTTACGTTGAATTGACCGTACAAAAATAAGTCATTTTTCTTATATAACTCATCAGATTTGGCCTAAGCACTAGTATACATTCGAAGGCTTGGCAAATTAATACAATCTCAAGTTGTTGTAAAACCTGCTATTTTGTTTTCACTTTCTAATGTGAAATAACCAAAATCTTTGCTGGCCATTGACGTACGCATTCTTTTGAAGTGAAATCAATTCCTAGTCATTGTTAAAAGTAACGAGAACTATTGATATATTTGAATCCAAAGATCATTACCGATTTCAAGTTTCAACCTGTATATTTGCACCTGAGAACAGGAAATATTTTGAAATCTGAGAGTGGCGCATTTCAGGAGCAATACATGGTTTGGAAATAATAACAAGCCTGCAGAGGAATTTAAATAGAGTAATCAATACCTATTCGAATTTTGTAAACATGGAAGAACAATTTCAAAACAATAAATAGGAACTAAATAAATTCTGAACCCACTCTTTCTTGCGTTTATTACTTCCAGTTCAAGAACCTTCAATGTCGTGTTAATAAAAAGCGAAAAAATAGTTCTCCACCTACGTAAATGTGACCATGAGAAGCACGAAAATATACCTGGTGAAACAGTAGGGTATTTTCGTTTAATACATTTAGACACATTGGTTTCACTGGTTTCAGTCTTCATAATGAGTTTTAAAGTATTAAAAATACATATGCAATTCTGGGCTGATACAATTATGATTGATTTTGGTGACTTTTTGCTAGTAATAGTTATTTAATCAACCAGGTTATTAAAGTCTCGAACTGTTAACGCGTTCGCTCCGCTCACACGTTAAAATATCTTGACCATTAGTCGCTCGATTAATAACCGAGTAGATTACAAGATTTTTCCGACGATCTCAATATGAATTGTGTATGAATTCTTGATTGAAATACATTCCCATTTTGCACAAGACTTGCATTGGACATACAAAAATTTCTATGTATCTATGTTCCAGTAGAGTTTTGACATTTCTCGTAGTGCTTCTGAATACTTTGTGAACGGTTGCCATGAGGATTGCACATTAAAATAGCGAAAATTGAGCATTGAAATCGGTCATTAATGATCAATTTCGTACACATTAAAATCGCCTTCTATTTTGATATCGACGGGAAATATAATTTTTGGTAGTTTTATTAACACAAAGTTTCCCTAATAAAAGATATTTTTTGAACGTATCGACAGAATGATTAAGATGTGAAAGGATATTTTTGCAATATTGAATTTTTGATTATACTTAAGACACAACAAAAATCACTGGATCTCGATGCATAGAAATATTGTATTTGAAGCATTATCTTTAATAATTATATATCAGCCGATGTAAATTCACATTCACAGTTGTACAAATAATGTTGTTTGTTTGTATTTCATGCTTATGAAATTCGTGTTTTAATGGCACATTCGAGTGAAAATGACAATCTCATTTGTCATGAAAAAAACACTCATCTTACGCACTCAATTCAAATAGTTATACAAGGAAAAAAACAGAACAATAGGAAATTCAATTGGAATATTGAAAAGAAGAATCTTTATATGTCTATAACAGGATATCCGATTCAAGTGAATTCAATTGGAATATTGCAAAGAAGGATCTTTGAATCTCCATACGAAGATATCCTATTAAAGTGAACTTTTTTGTGAATGAGGACTGTTATACTTAATCTCCATGCAAAATTTTGAGGCCATAGTGTCAACAGAACCATAAAAAATTCAATTGGAATATCGAAAAAAAGAATCCCTATATTTCCATGACAGGATAACCGATTCGAGTAAAATTTATTTCGTGAATCGAAACTGATATAGGCACTTAATGTTAATGCAAAATTTCAAGAGGAATGCATCATCAGAACCATACAAATTAATTTTTGTAGTCATTTATTTTTTATACAGGGTGTCCCATTACTCGACGTCAACCCAGGACCGGGTGAAAAAGCAAGTAATACTGGTTGTCAGAAAAATATAAAGAAAAATCTAAGTCGCATGATTTTAAAATAATGCGCATTTGAAAAAACACGCAAAATTCCACACCCTGTAACAGTCTTTTCGCTCCTGTTGCCACAAATATCAACTTTTTCCAACTTTTTTTCTTTGCTGTGCAACCTTGAATAATGCTTGTCTAAACTGTAATCAAAATTTTGATACCAGCTGCTCTAGGTTTCATAAAAATAGGGCTTACTTCTCAGAAAAAAAATTCGAAATAAACAATTGCCTAGTTTCAACTGACTGTATTGAAAAAAAAATGTACTACCTAGGTTTGGCATGTTTTTTCAAAAGTTGGCGCATTTAGTAAGGATTCCATAATGGTATAATACTTGTTTAATTGTAGCTGCCGTAGTTCAAATTTATTTTCGATTGCCTTTGAATACACTTTTTCGTTAACTGCTTCCCAGTAATAAAGTCCAATGGATTCAATTCCGGTGAACGGGCCGGCCACGAGATTGGACCAGAACGTCCGATCCATTAACCGGAAAAAAATTTTCAGAGAAATTTCTCCGGAAAAATTTTTTCTGGAAAAAATATTTTCTCTGGAAATTTTTTTTTCTGATAACATTTTTTCCCGGAAGATGGATCGGACTTTCTGGTCCAATCTCTTGGCCGGCCCGTTCACCGGACTTGAATCCATTGGACTCTATTACTGGGAAGCAGTTAACGAAAAAGTCTATTCAAAGGCAATCGAAAATAAATTTGAACTACGGCAGCTACAATTAAACAAGTATTATACCATTTTGGAATCCTCACTTAATGCGCCAACTTTTGAAAAAACATGCCAAACCTACGTAGTACATTTTTTTTCAATACAGTCAGTTGAAACTAGGCAATTGTTTATTTCGATTTTTTTTTCTGAGAAGTAAGCCCTATTTTTATGAAACCTAGATCAGCTGGTATCAAAATTTGAATTACAGTTTAGACAAGCATTATTCAAGGTTACACAGCAAAGAAAAAAGTTGGAAAAAGTTGATATTTGTGGCAACAGGAGCGAAAAGACTGTAGCAGGGTGTGAAATTTTGCGTGTTTTTTCAAATGCGCATTATTATAAAATCACGCAACTTAGATTTTTTTTATATTTTTCTGACAACCAGCATTACTTGCCTTTTCACCCGGTTCCGGGTTGACGTCGAGTAATGGGACACCCTGTATATTTGGTAACCATTTCAATCCCATATAAAATTCTGAGGTAATAGTTTTATTGCTCCACCAAAGAACGAGCGCTCAAAAGCTCCTGTTCAGGGCTTCTCTAAAATATTTCTAGGAATATGTCTCGCAAAAAATATCAACAAAACTGTCACTTGTACTAGGGTTGCTCACACACAACTGGTTTCCTTTTTTCCTATCAACACTATCTACCAACAGAAACTGTGAAGACTTCCCAGGAGATAATCTTATCAAGACCATTAACAAACTAAATTTCTTCACAGAATTACATTTAGCTGTTAAGACAACCAGCACCACAACGCCCAGATATGTGGAGACAAAACCCAGGAAGACATCTCATAAAGAAAAACCAAAGAAGTTTAAGGCACCAAGAAGAAAAGAGGCTGATCAAACAGACGATCAGCCGGAATCCACAACAGTTCTTACTCCTGAAACCAGAACTGTGGCACCTGAAGACTCCTCACTCACAACAGTAAGCAGATCCCCAACATGGATACTGTTACACAAAAATGGAGCTGGGACACCCGCATCGACCAAATATTGTTGTATTTTTGTTATTTATGTACTGATAACGTGTTACTGGTCTATACGAGTATAGGCTTTAAAGAAATTGAAATTGGATTCAATATTATTTGTTGAATTTGTGTTCGGTAGAAAATCGGTATTATTCGAAGTCTTCCTTGCATTCGAAAACCCATAATTCGGGTTCATATCATCATGTCTTCCCACCATTATCACTAAAAAGAAATTTGCAAATCCATGAAATTCGGCTACTGAAGAACTAGCACTTGTTTCCATCGACTACTACCATATCTTTCGGGATAACAGAATGACAATACAAAATTTACCCGGTCTCGAAGATATATTTCTGGTAGTATCCACAAAAGAAGTTGACTCTCCAGGATGTAGACCAGGATTTATAATTTCAAAAACAAAGAAAATAGTAGAATACAAACTATAGAATAAGGCAGATACAAAAAAATTGAAAGAAAAATAAGCAAAGTTCGATCAGAGGTCAGAAGGTGGAAGAGGGTGAGTTTTTAAGGGTTAAAAATGGTTTATTTCAATGCCCGGCAAACTACTAGTCACAAAAAAGGTTCAAAAGGCAAAGTAGTGATAATAAATTTTTAAATTCACACTTTTTTTACATAGCCTCGAAACGCATGTAAAAAAAATTCATTTTCATGTTGAACCATGTTTTCGGCAGGTTACATCCAGTTTCATCACTGCAGCAAGTTCTCTTCATTTCCTTAGAACGTTTAGGTACTTTGAGAAAGTAGAAATTTCAACGAACAAAATTTTACAGACTTTTCAAAAAAGCTGATATTTTGACGTGAAAATTTTCGATTGAAAATAAGGGTGCTTTTTCTATTTCTAATCAATTGATGGTGAAGAAATGAATATTTCGAATCAAACGCGTTTGGGACATAAGGAGGTAAATTTCCACTGAAATTCGTAAGGAAATCGTTTCCGTGAAAAAAAACGAAACTTACTTTTCGAAATTTTCATATGAATTTCTGAAACCTCATTCCCTCATCACTTTTCAGTCTATGATATCCGGTAAATTATTTTTCTCTTCATCTTACTTTTAGTTTCTGCGTTTTTCAATGGGTTCTATTCTACTATGGTTGTTCCTAAATTCTTATCATTTTTAAAGGCCTGGTATATCGCGTCAATAAGTTGTTTTAGTTTTCTATTCAACGATCTTCCAACTGGCAGAATACTTCTCCCTAAAAATGATTTATAATATCATTAATTTCACTAAAAATTATTTTTCCTTCACAATTTCTGAGTAAGAAGAATTTTTTTGCTATTTAGTATATCGATTATATTTTTGAACTTTCTGGAGATGTGTACCATGATACTTAATTGTCATTTCAGTAAAATATTCAAAATAAACCATATTTCTGAAAGAGCGGATTCAAGGGTGAATATCTATTTCGATGTTAACATAAATCATATCATCTTCACTCTATTAACATCCCCTAACTACCACCCCAATGTGCTCCTCACTGAGCAGTAAATATTTCACATATAAATATTTTTTCAATATTCGAATGGATTAAGGAAATTCATGAAGTATTTTTGATTGAATAAATGAATGAGTTGACAATATAGATGAAATAGCAATGGATTCCTATGACAATAGCTTATTTGTTTAATATTAGCATTCTAATAAATGTATAACTAATATTGTGATTACCATTATTAACAAGGAATTGGAATTTTGTATAATTCTTTCACACCGACAATAACTACAATATTATTCAACTTTTTGTGTGTTCGTCAATGTAGGTACTGATATAGGCTAGTGAATATACAAGGCTGGTACTTTTATCAAGTCATAATAAGTGAACATGACGCTGGTTATTCCAAATGCTACAACATTGACGAACACCGTAATGTTCAATAGCGAGGGGCCTCCAAAATATCTATAGTAAATCTACCACAAAAAATATAGTCTGAATCATGTTGAGGATGTAATAACTTTTCAAATAAGTATTCATATCATAACAAGTTGATGGCTATAGAAAATCAACGACGCAAAGGTGATAGATAATTTAAAGAAGGCAAGTTTTCTGCTCAAACTGAGTAATGAACCAACAATCAATCGATATATCGGTAACTGGACAATAATTTTTCTTGGAACATTACTATTACGAGTACCGTCGAACGGGGTGAATATAGATGATAATTGAATTGATTTATTGAATTGATTTTCTGAATACAAAAAATCATCAATTCATGGAACTGCAAAGAAAATGAGTAGAATAACATCATATGAAATATAAAGTGCTCATAATTATTCACTCAAAATATTTTTCCATTTCTGTAAAAGTCAACTACTTGACTTTTTTAGCGAGGGACTTTGGAAGATGATTTCTCGATAAAAATAAGCACGGGTAGTTTATGTATTTTTTTTCGAAATCGACCCCCCTTCCAAGAAACAGCACTTGGAGGGCGATGACGAGTTGACAGTTTTTGATTTTTTACCGACTTCTTAAAAAAACTTAATCATTAAACTATACATAATATAAAGCACTAAGTAGATTTTACTTACACAAATTTTTATATCTCATAACTTTATTATTGAGGGTTGAAAATATCAAATGTGATTTTCGTTCAAAAAAAGTTTTCGTGGGTTTGAGTTTCTAAAAATAAAATTCTCTTATGGTTTCCCATTCAATTCTGGAGAAAAAACGTCTCTTGCAAAATTTCGAAAAAGTCGATACGCTTCTTGGAAAAAATAAAAACTTACAAGCAGTTATGATCACTGTTCATTCCATTTCATAGTATAAGTTTTCCATAGAATTAATATTTCAAGATACTGTATGTCTTTGATAGGAGATAAAGATGTTCTTTAAATCTTTCTGAAGGTTCAATTACTAATTTCCGGAAGAAAATTAAATTGCTAATATTTTAAATTCACCAAGAGAACTGTCTTTCGATTAAAGGCATAATTGACGAAACCAATTTTGAGCATAAATAATGTTCATTCTATGGACCATACGATGGAATAGAATGAACAGTGATCATAACTGCTCGTATGTCTTTATTTTTTTTTGAGAAAATTATCGACTGTATCGAAATTTTGCAAGATACTTTTTTCCAGAATCAAATGGAAAACCATAAGAGAATTTCGTTTTTAGAAAACCTTTTCCACAAAAACAATTATTGAAGGAAAATCATAAGGGATTGTTATTTTTAACCCCTTTCAATGAAGTTATGGGATCAAAAAAAAATGTGTGAGTTACATCTACTCAATGAATCCTATTATATACCTATTGTTTTATGACTCAGTGTTTTTTAGGACTCCTAAAGAAAATCAAAAACTGTCAACTAGTCATCGCCTTCCAAAGGTTGTATCTCGGAAGGGAGATCGATTTCGAAAAAAAAATTATATGAACTACCCCTGCTTATTTTCATCGAGGAATCATCTTCCTTCGTCCCTTGTTTTCGTTTACATTACATAATTCATCTCGTTCGGCAAGTACTTTTTTGAGTTAAATGGAGAGCCCTTCTTCTATGCACTTATTTGGTGCAAACATGGAAAATTTGTCAACGCTACACTTGATAACCTCAGGACAAAATTGATCCATTTGTAACAAATATAAATTAAAAGTGATATACACACGAAGTTCGAATGTGCGTTAACAATGAGCTTGTTATTGTTTCGAAAGGAAAAATATTTCCATGAAACATGAATAGAGGTGCTCTACAATATTGTCGAAACGAATAATTCGAATTGAAAAAGTTAATGTGAATTACTTTTCATTTGATATAAAACCCATCATGAATTTATAAATGATAATATATTCGTAAGGAAATATAACAATCATTATAATTGTTTTTAGGGTAGATGAATCATATGTATCAATAAAAATGTTACATTTGTTACTAAGTTTTCAATCAATGTGAAGATTTTCACGATGAAAATGTTTAGTTGAGGTTTGTCCATTAATGCTATGGCAGAGCTACCGCAGATATTATTGCACTGACGTTTTAAACAGGGTATTTGTAGGAAACCAGTTACCGTTAAAATATTTCACGATATCAATGGAGAGTAATCTTTCTTGGATTCAAATTACGATTATACAGATTGATATACTAATTGTCTAATGTTAAACTTATATAGTAAGTACTTTGAATAGACTGTATTAATGATTTCAATATGTTTTATTTAATGATGACAATAATCCATACTCAAAGCAGAAAGATATTCAATCATTCTAGAATGAATCTGAAGGAAACTTATAACAAAGTCAATGACAATAAGAAAAAAATTCATATCAATTGAATGATTTGAAGACGAATAACTTTAATATTCATCATTCAACAGGAGGCTAGGTTCAGAATTCAGAAACAAAAATTACTGATATTTTAGCGTAAACTGAATCTCAAAGAACGGTATGAAAATAATATGTCAAGGGAAACTGCTAACATTTTCATCGATGAATTTCTTGTAAGAGACACAAATGTATGACAATAATATTATTCAATAAATAATTTATATGACTTTTCGTTTATTTCTACCTACCATATGAAGTAAGACCACTTATAAAGATGTTCAGTTCCATTTAATAATAACAAAAATTAATTTTTTCGTTACCCTGTGGTGATAAATAACAACAAAAATTGAAATAAACATAATCAAACCTGAAAATTCATGTGCGTCTGTCTATTCGAGCATGCTCAATTCTATCTGCTCATGCTTCACCGACAACGAAGTAGCAGATTTCACAATGCGCAAACTCTAGTAATATTTTGCCAGAATGATATTCGTGCATCACTTTCCGCATGCTGTGGAATAAAACTGAGCTCCTGATAGGTCATTATATCCTCAGGTAGCCAACCCCGGTGGTCCAGTGGGTATAACTCCTGGACGTGGTACCGGTGGTTCCGGGATCGAATCCCGGCGAGAGCATGGACGTTGTGAAAATGTCTTGGGAGGATGTGTCGTCCATACGGAGCAAGACTTTCAAAATTAACTGATATAAGGAAGACGTAGCATTATTGCTGAGCCTATAGGTGTGGGAATGAAAAAAAAATTATCCTCAGGTAACGCATAAACAAGATCAGTGAGGAACACTTCGATAAATGTATAGTCCGTTTAAGAATTATTGACATCGAAGCATGCCATAAAAGTCCAGTAGGGGCTTTATTTCTAGTTACTAAAAAGTCACTAAAAATTTCTGTGGGTTCATCAGTCAAAGAAGCAAAATAAATAAACATAACCTAGAAATATATTTAATACAATATTTTGGTACTTATTTAGAACTAAAAGAATCGTGTTGGAGATGTGAAAATAATTGTACTCACTAAGTTTGGGTCCCAGATTACGAAAAAGATAACGAGAAGTCTGCAATCCTTTTAGTTTTTTCGAAAAAAATTTCCAAAGTTTCAGTCAGGTAAGTGAGGTTAAACATTGTTCTAGCTAAATATCCTATATTTTCTCAATCAATACTCGTTGGAAATGTTTTATTTAACATTTCCTGAAAGTATCCTGCAAAATAAAGCCTTCGTTTGGTCGAAATCGATGATTTTATTAATTGTTTATTATCTCCACGGCAGCCATGATAATTTGCCCTTTGGCGTATTTCGGTTGTCATCGGTCGCGATTTGTGCAACGTTGCCAATGTCTCAAATCGAATGACCAGAACCAGTTACTTTCAAATTATTAGGATGGGATTGGGAAGCCCATTTTTGTTAACTTTTCCAATATTAGTATGAAAGGAATTATAAAAGAGTTTGAGTTAGGTTGCTAGGTTAGGTTAGGTTAGCTAAGATAGGAACAGTGCCAAGTATTAATAAGAGTGGGAATCACTCAAAAACACTTATTTCACACTAAAAAAGACTCGTAGGAAGAGAAATGGCCATTGAATTAAGAATGGAATAATTCAACTGCCATTTCTCTTAATACGAGCCAAATCTTTTTTTTTGAAAATAAGTGTTTTTGAGTGATTCACATTCGTATTTGTTTCTTCGGTGAAATTGACTGTATGAAAATTTGGAAAAACTGAATGAAATTTGAACGTAAAATATGAGATTGAATTTAATCCTGATAGAAAAAAAAAGATTAATGAAAACGATCGAGTCGCTGAAAAGAGAAAACCACCTACCTTTTTTAGTGAATTCACTGGTCTCCCCAGATTCCTAGTTTGTGGTTTTTGGTGAGAAAATGCACAGTTATCCAGAAACACGCTTGCTTTTCGAGAGTTCGTATAAGACGATACATACCTTCTCAAGTGACATATGCTTCGCGATATTTAATCGACGCATGAAAGAAATGATAACTTCAGCATATACAGGTGGTACCGTAACATAACCGCCCACCTAAATATGAAATATTTACCGAAAAAAAAGAAAAATTTTGAAAGAATTGAATCGAGAACTTTCTTCATCCTCGAAATACCCTGAAATTTAAGAAAAATAAAATCTTCAACAAATAGCAAAACAACACAAAATTACATGTCAATTTATTGGGGTAATGGACATAACTTCACCACGGGTCTTTGCAGAGTCCCACTGGACGTACGAAGAGTACAAACACGAACTCTACCGTCCTCCCCAAAATGAGGGGTTTCTATTCTTCCTAGACGCCAACGTAAAGGAAGCAATTGTTCATCCTTGATGAGGACGAGCATACCCGGTGAAAGTGAGCATACATTATCATTGTACCATTTTTTCCGCTGTTGTAATGTATTAAGATACTGATTGTGCCAGCGTTTCCAAAAATCTTTATGAAGGCGCGCAAGAAGTTGCCACCGGGAGAGTCGGTTTATAGGAGTGACAGAATAATCTGATTCGGTAAAGGTGGTTAGAGGAGCAAGAGTTAAGAAATGCCCTGGAGTGAGGACAGAAAAGTCGTTAGGATCGCTACTTATGGGACAAAGAGGGCCAGAGTTCAGTACTGCTTCTACTTGTACCAATACGGTATAAAATTCTTCAAAAGTCAATTTTTGATCTCCAATAACTTTGAATAATTGTGATTTAACAGATTTCATTCCGGACTCCCACAACCCACCGAAATGAGGAGCGGAAGGAGGATTGAAATTCCACTCAATTCTCTCTTGTTCGGTAGCTTCCTTCATATGTTGAAGAAGTTCACGATAAGCTCCTTTGAAATTTGTACCACAGTCACTAAATACTTTATTACAACGACCTCTACGACTGATGAATCTTCGAAGCGCTGCATGAAAGGCATGAGATGAAAGATCTGAAACAAGTTCCAAATGAAGTGCCTTTGTTGTAAAGCACACAAAAAGACAGACATAAGATTTTTGTTAAGGAGTTGTGAAGAATGGTCCTCCAAAATCCACACCAACACACTGAAAAGGTTTTACAGAAGTTATTCTGACAGAGAGAAGATTTCCCATTAGCGGTTGAATTGGTTCGGGATTGTTCCTAAAACAAATATAAAATTTTGAAACAACTCGATTGCACGCCTGGGACATAAAATCCAGACTAACTGAGAAAGAAGGAATTGAAGAGTTTGAGATCCCGGGTGTAAATAAGTTTTATGATAATGTTCAATAATAAGATCGGTCAAGCGATGCTTGGACGGTAATAAAGCAGGATGCTTATGATCATATGATAAACCAGAGTATGTTAACCGACCGCCAACTCTGAGAATACCTTTATCATCAAAGAAGGGATTTAGTTCACGAAGATGCTTAGCTAGAGGTTTTTGTTTTGTAGATTATCGATATCCTGACTGAAAACTGCACATTGAACGTGTTTAATCATTTGGAAAAGAGAATTCTTCAACTCTGAAGTCGACAAAAGTCCAGTCTTTCTGGAATTCAAATTTCGCGAGTTAGAGATGAATCTCATGACAAATGCCAAAATATTCTGAATTTTTGAAAGAGATGAATAATTATCAATTATTTCTTCAATAAATGAAGCTAAAGTTATAACTTTCTTCATCAGAAACTAAGGAATCATCGTTACTCGAGCAAATATATCTTTTCTCAGAATATTTCTCTTTGGTCTTTAGCCAAGTAGGTCCCGCCCACCATAAGGGACAGTTTTTGAGTTCCTTTGGTGTGAGACCACGAGTAGCACAGTCCGCAGGATTATCCTGGGAACGTACGTGAAACCAACGATCAGGAGGAACTAACTCTTGTATTTGTGCGGTTCTGTTACTTACAAAAGTTTTCCAACGATGTGGTGATGACTTTATCCATTGAAGAGCGACCGTCGAATCAGACCAAGCAAAAATGTTATCGATAATAATCGATTTTTCCTCAAAAGTTTTCAACACGAAAGACATTAATTTGGACAAAAGCAAAGCAGCACATAGTTCTTACCTGGGTAAGGAAATTCTTTTTACTGGTGCCACCTTAGATTAAGCACAGATAAACGAAGTCTTCATAGACCCATCAGAGAAAATTGTTCTGCAATAAATGACTGCAGCATAACATCGCTCACTGCTATCTGCAAATCCATGAAACTCGCATCTAACGAAGGATTCCTGAAATAATAATCGGGAAATTTTGATACTAGATAGCTCCGAAAGTTCAGACCTACACGAAGACCATCTATTTTGCACCTCATTGGGTACTGGTTCGTCCCAATGAAGTCCCAGAGTCCACATATGTTGTAGCAAGTGCTTGCCTAAGAAAGTAAATGGGGAGAGAAATCCTAATGGATCGAAAATTCGTGAGATATCCGATAATATGGAACGTTTTGAGAAATTAGATTTCTGCTCCATATCAACACAATATGAAAAATAATCTTGAGACGGAAACCATCTCAAACCCAAAATCTTTAACGCAGAGTCTTCTCCAAATTCGATCGAAGACTGATGATGATGTTCCAACGGAATTTCTCTAAGCAACTCAGGAGAATTGCTACTCCACTTCCGCAGCTCGAAACCTTCCTTCCGCAAAAGAAAAATGAGCTCTCGTAGAATTTCTCGGAGTTCAACTATATCTTGAGCACCCGAGAGAACATCATCGACGTATACATCAGAACTCAAAACCTTAGAAGCCTTAGGAAAATTTATTTGCTCATCATTTGCTAACTGTAACAATGTTCCCAATGCTAAAAATGGTGCAGAAGAGATTCCATATGTGACGGTATTTAATTGATACACTTGAATGATTTCCGAAGGTGAAAATCTCCAAATAATCCGTTGGGAATGTCTGTGTTCAGGCTCAATCAAGACCTGTCTGTACATTTGTTTAATGTCTGCCGAAAAAACGAATTTATAGGACCTAAATTGAAGCAAAAGAGCAATTAAGTCTTTTTGTAAGGGTTGCCCTGTCAAACGATGATCATTTAACGAAAGGTGTCCGGGAACTTTTAGCCGAAGCATCGAAAACTACTCTTAATTTTGTTGAAACACTTTCCGGTTTTACTACACAATGATGAGGAATATAGTATGAATTTTGAGCTATATCATCTGTAGATACCAACGACATATGACCGCTTGTTTCGTAATCTCTCATAAAATCACTATATTCTTTATGTAATGTTTCTGATCTTAAGAGACGACGTTCTCGTAAATTGAAACGGCGAAGTGCTAATGAATATGTATCACCAAATGATGGGCCAATTATCCCCATTCAATTTTAAAGTCGTAGTGGTCGTGTTATCTGCCATTTTACACTACACGTGGTTTTTTCGATTTTACTTTTTAACACACTCGAAAACTGTATACTTTTAGTTGTTTTAATTCCGGTTGCACGACTGGGCGCATAACCTGTTTTTCAACGTAGGTTTAGTGGATCGAATCTCTCAAAAAACACTTCTTCGATTTTTAACCTTTATTTTATTTTATGCAACGGCTTCGCTAAATGCTTATGACTTATGAATTAACATGACATATTCCTTCTGTGTCATAGATAGAATCACAGAATAAAATCAATGTTGCCAACAGAACAAAAACAACTTGCCATTGTTCCCTAAACTAATAACAACAGCTTATTTAGCAAAGGTGTTAAAATTAAATGAAGAGAAAAAATGTGGACCACAAGATGTTATCATTTTTGTATGAAATTCATACTTGTTTCAGAATATACTATTGCACAGATTAAATAATGACTTCATTCATGTTTATGCTTTGGTGACGTTTGATATGAATAATTCACTATTTGTTTGTTGATTTAACATATCCATCATATTAATTAAGTACTATTTCTTTAGATCCCCAATAGATAACACACTGTTTGATCTCAGTCGAGAATAGAGAAATGGTGAATATTTTGGCTTTTAATGGAAACGATTGTCGATTTTGCTTCATTTAGGTCTTGTCGGTGTCATTTTAGATAAAAGTTGATTGAGTTCCTTTGACTGTTTGAAATTCAGAGAAAGCAAAAGTTAAAGTCGTAGCATAAAATCTCTATTTCAATCCTTACCGTATGGGTAAGGAACACACTTATTCAACATTTCTTAAAAACTGATAATTTAGAGTGAAAAACTAAAATAAGCTTCTGTACAAAATTGAGAAAATTCATTCAGAAGATTATTCAAAAATTTTATTGTTAATTGGAGACAGAAATATTATATGCAATCATAGATTCATTGAACATAATTATTAAAAGTACAGTGGAATACTTATAGACTTATACATTTTACTATTTATTTACATATTAGAATTATCTTCTAAATGCAGTGCTCCAAAGCGAACATAACATGTAAAATAACTGTAGAGTAAACATTAAAATTGTATTAACAATTCAACTTTCTATGAAATCCAACAGAGGATTCAAGTATTCTTAAGTTAATCAATTATAGGAAACTTATGTTCTTGTAGCCATTGCCGAATCACTTTTTCACGAGAAGCAGTCGTAGGTATTTGATCAACTCTGATTGAATGATATGGTGCATTATCCATGATAATGACACACTTTGTATCAAATAACTGCAGATAAGGTATTAATTGTTCAGTAATCCATTAATGAGATAGTTCCCCATTCATTGTCTCATGGTAATCTGTATCATTGATACCACTGTCAAGAATTAGATCACATCCAGGTAAAAATCCATCAAATTGTGTACCTCCTGCCTTCACCTATGAATATACTAGTCAAACCTTCAGGATTACTTTCTAATGTCCACTGGCGGATTTGACTGCCACTTTCAAATATCCATGTTTCTTCTAGATAAACAAATTTTACATTTTCTCTCAAGTATTCAAGATATTTACCACAAAACCGTACTCTATTCACGATATTTTTATATTCATCAATAAGAATTTTCCTTCGATCAACTTTCTCGTACTTGTAACCAATTTTTTTGATTATTCTATGAAGTGTTGACTAAAAATGATCGAAATCCAGGTGCTTTTTAGCCAGTTCAAAAATGATATCCAAGCTGATATACTCGTTGTTTTTGATTTTAGAAAAAGTAAAGTCGTTTAATGTCTCTTTCAAGGTATAATCATGTGGAATAGGTTTCCTTTTAGCGCTAACTCTGGCTCTACCAACTTGCCTTCTACTTTTTTCTCCGAAATTCTTCGGACAGTTCTAGGAGAAATCTGAAATTTTCAAACTCATTACTTAATCAGAAAACATATTGTATGTACATGATCGTTTACCTGAAAAACCAGCGCAATGCGTTTAATACTAGTAGGAATACCTGCTGAATCCCTAAAGAACTCGCAGTAACACCGAAACACTGCCTGGCGGTCCCCTGCAGTAGGGTGAGAGGTATCGTATCTGGTTGTATTCCGGCCATTTTCAATTCAGTAATCAAATCAAAGTAGATTTAAGAGATATTTAAATCCACTTGTCGATTAAATCAAGAATATTCACAAATAAATTCGAAATATCTTCAATGGGTTAACTCAAACTTCGAAAAGTCATAAGTCAGTGATATTTTCAACACCAACCTAAAATCGGCAAATCGAAATTCACCGAACGGACCGATACCAACATATTTTCGATTTTTCACAGCCGCCGGAGATGTCAATCATTCTTAAACGGACTATAGGTGAATCGGTATCAGAAAGCGCATACATACAGCCAGGGTTCGCAGATGAGGGGGTTATGAAATAGACGAGCTTATGGGCGAGATGGTACTTGGGGTAAGGGGACAGAGGCAGGCAAAATGGGTTGGCAATTCTGGTCCTTTTGTTTCCCACAAAATAAACTGACACTTCAAATTGATTTAGGATTTATTGTTTGTTTACTTTTTTGTTCGTTTCAAAATTCGAACAAATTATTGAAATATACCATCAAAAATCTTTCTTGCAAAAGTTTTTCATGAATCACAAGCCACTTAAATTTGTTTATTGCAATTCGTGTGAAGTGAATTTGTTCCAAATTGAATTTGAAGCATGCTCTTGCCTCTTACAATTACAAATGCTCTCTAACAAGTGAAGGTTTGTACTTAAATTAATGTAATTCGTCATTTGTAATATTTATTGAACTGTTTCAGTTGACAGTGTACAATCTGTACCGTTAAATGAATTGGAATTGGATGGCATTAGCAATGAAATTAAAGAAAAATCTTCTTGATAAATTAGTATGGATGCTGAAAGGAAAAGTGGATATCCAGAGTGACAAAAGCTTTTCTCAAACAGAGAATTGAAAATTAAGGCATACTTAATTCACATTTTTCGACTAAAGAGTACTGCAAGCAGACCACCATTCTTTTGCAAATTATTATTGAGTGAAATCCACCAATCCATGGATTTGTAATTTCGATAGCAGGTACGAACAGAAATCCAACTATTGTTATGAGATTTGATCAGGCGTGGTTCGATAATGCCTAAAATCGAAGAAGAATCGGACGTCGAAGGAGCACAAACGAAGTTCAAAATCGACGTCTAAAGGGTTGTTTTCCGTCTAAGAGTTTTGCACTGAATCAAAAGGGTAGACGCTCATCTAGGAGGCGCGAAGCGAAGAGCCGAATCGTTAGACGTGGCGCAAATTAAACGCGCACTTGGACGAAGCGAAGCGCTCGGAAGAAACACATACGTTTTACGCCGGAGAGGTTTGCATTGAAGCAAATGGGTAGACGTTTATCTAGGAGGCGCGAAGCGGAGAGCAGCGAGAAGACGCGTCTGATGCGTGGATGATCCTTGAGGCATGTGCGCGACAAATTTCTCGAGGCGGTTCTCAAGTAGGTAGTCAGCGGCCGGAATCTGATTCGTGACCCAATTTTGGCGCGCTGTATTCCCAACTCAAGGAAAAATTTACGATTTTTATAAAAATTTTATACTCGAGTTTTGTCAATGAAGAAATACACAATAATTTTCGTATTTGTGTGATGAGTTGTTTTCATTGGCTCAAAAGAGTGTTGATTAGAATTATTGATTAATTGATTAATTATTAATATTAATATTAATATCTGATAAAATCGTTGAATAATCACGGCGAGGGATATATGTATAGAAATTATTCTAATAGATATTATAGTATATTTCTATGATCAGCAAACGTTGAACATGTTCGGAAATTAATGTTGGAAGTCGTTGTTCAAACTATACTATCTATGATCATTCCATTAAATGTGATTTCTTATTATGAATAATAAAATAATTGATAATTGATTGTTTTCAAAATAATTCCTTCATTAAGAATTCCATGTTCATTAAGTAAATAATTTTTTACGGTGGAAAATAATAAGAAATTTTTCGACGTTGTCGTATAGAAAAAGGTACCTAGTTGTACTGAAATCACTAGAATATATATATGATACATTGATCGAAAGTACCCTGGTTTACGAATCAGAAACATGGCGGTTAAAAGAACAATTGAAGAGGAGGATAGAGGCCACAGAAATGGATGCTATAAGAAGAGTATCAAGAACTTCAAGCAGAGAGAGGGTATCCAATTTGATGATAAGGGAGAATATGGAAATAAATGAGATAGTCACGGAATATATGGAAAGGAAGCAACTGCTATGGTATGGACATATGCAAAGAATGGCAGAGAATAGAGTACCAAAGAAAGTGATGAGAAAAATACCAACGGAAAACAGGAAAAGAGGAAGATCAAAAACGAAATGGATTAGTGAAATAAGAAATTCAATGAGTGAGTCCCTCTCACTCATTAACTTTCAGTCCCCTACTGAATGATGAATACTGCAACAATAGAAGACACTGGCAATTGGGTACCGGACACCTCCTAGGCAGTTTTAACCCGAATATGTAAAACGATCGCTCAAAAATCGATTTTAGTGTATATATTGTTTCAGCAGTTTCCTTCTAGCTAGTCTTTGGGAAATAAATAACCATAATTCTGTGCTGGTATAGCATCTCTACTAATGAAAATGAATGAGTATCTTTTTTGATCAGCACCCTATTAAACATTTTAGTTTTCATGTAGAGAGACAAATTTTTCCTCGATTGAGATATACCTCAACTTCTTTTCCCCATGCGTGACAACCTCGTATACCTTGGCTTGGGAAAATTCTGACAGACAATTGAGCTCGAACTAAAAAAAGAGCTGTTTCGGCATTTTCCCTCAAAACATCTCTGTTCTAACAAATAAATAGGTCTGGCAAGTTTTAGAATCTCCTGTATTTTCAGTAGGGAGAGATGGGGCACTTACATACAGTTTTCTTATTTTGTCCTATAGAATTTTTTCTCTTATCGATATATGTATCGATTCATCGAAAACTGATACTTTCACTATCTGTCCATATATCCGAAAAATGTGATTCGTGATAACATTCATGTGCGACTTTCTGTTGAAGTTTTGATCTATACGACGGTGGTAAGACCTGTTATCACATATTATGCCTCTTTAGTTTGGTGGACTAAAACTGAAGAAAAGAGAAGCCTGCAAAGGCTGAATAAGCTTCAAAGACTGGCTTGTCTAGGCATTACAGGAGCTGCGTATACAACTCCTACAGCTGCAGTAGAGGTAATACTGGATCTCAACCCGCTGCACATTTATGTTAAGAAAGAAGGTCTCATGAATACCCTGAGAATGGACCAAATAGTGCCTGGCAAGGGACACGGAAATATTTTAAAATCATTCGGTGGAGAACTCCCTTTACTACCGAGGGATTCCATGCCAATCGAGTATGACCTTGACGCCAACTACAAAGTAATCATAGGTGATCACCAAGAAAGTGTGGGAGGTTTGTCTCTACTTCGTAAAAACCATCTCATATGGTACACAGATGGGTCCCTAAGGGAACGAGGAGTAGGTATAGGCATATACGGTCCCAAATACAGGGAATCGGTGCCTTGGGAAAGCCAATAACAAAGCTCCAAATTGAAATTCTGGCCAAAGAAAGATGCGCCCAAGTCTGTCTGTCCAGACAGTACAAGGGAGCCAGAATTTGCATTGCCTCTGATAGTCAGATGGCACTGAGGCAGCTTATGGCCGTTGATTGTAGATCAAGGATCATTTGGAGCTGCAAGCAGTCCCTCAAAACACTGGCGGAGTACAACAAGCTAGTTTTAGCTTGGGTACCTGCCCACCAGAACATTGAGGGAAATGAGAGAGCTGTTGCCCTTGCAAAAAGAGGAGCGAACACACCCTTCACCGGACCCGTGCCCTCCTGTTGGGTATCACCTACACTGATTAGGGCAGAGGTCGACGTTTGGGAAAAATGGGAGAAACACTCTTACTGGATAAACACATCCGGTCAAAGTCAAGCGAAGAGACTAATCGAACCTTCCAAAGAAAAGGCTCAACAAGCTCTATCGTTGTGAAAAAACGAGTTAAGGCTGCTAATCGGCCTTCTCACAGGGCATTGTCCCGTGAGATATCACCTACACAAGATCGGTAAAGAAAACTCCGACATTTGTAGGTTATGTGAATCGGCCACTGAAACCACCGAGCACATACTCTGCCAATGAACTGCGCTGGCGCAAACCAGACTTACTCTACTAGGTGGCGCGTTATTAACGCCAGCCGACATAATAGCGAAGTCTCCTAAAGAAGTAACCAGCTTTGCTAAGGAGGTTAGATTCCTGGGAAAAACGTAGTTTCAATATGGTAACGCACAAAAGACCTTATTGGTCGCAGTGCAGAAGGGTAATTAACGTGCTGATCGACCACTATCTAATCTAATCTAATTCTGTGAATGTATCCCACATTCGGGGCACTTTCATACAGGGAAATTCCGATTCGAATACACTTTTTTTGCTACTCACTTCACAAACTTGACCATATTATTTTTCAAACGGAATAGTTCTGAATAATCTGAACAACCGCTTTTATCGATAAATTATTTCAAAGTAATGTTAAAAAATTATTGGCGAAGCAAAATCATTTGCCGTGTCACCTTGTCGAGCGTTTGACGTCAACTGTTTTCAAACTTAGTGAGCCATCATACACAATATTGAGATACCTATACATGTTCAAATCATTCTTTGATGTGCGCCTAATGGGGCCCACTCACTAGGAAGGAAGAATGCGCAGTTAAGTCTCTGCATGTTTTTGTGTAACGCAAACGTGTGCATTCATATGCCCACCACATACACTTTTGCGTGTTGGTTTGGATGTGCGACAAGCGTGAGATGACGTCGAAAAAAAGATCTGATGTTAATGGCAGTGGCCGTGTGTGTTGTTATTTAGGAAAAAATTTCTAAGGTATAAATATCGAACCCGACACTGTGTTGCTAAACATATGAAAGTGCAGGAATGTGCCCATACACGGTCGTTTTTGGTCATTCTTCCACGTACGGGGAAGAATGCACACGCCACACGACGGAGATGAATGCGCATTCCAAATTTACGCCATACACACACTTTTAACTGTACCACGTACAACGCGCATTCAAGTCTTCGCGCTTCCCTCTTAGTGAGTGGGCCCTTTAACGACAGATGTGGCAGAAACGGATGGAACTCCTGTGTAAATTCAAGCAGGCTCGGAGTCCAGTGGAACAGTGAAAGAATCGAAACTTCAGAGCGATGCGATATTGAATAAGCGGCTGGTCTGTTGGAATGGCATTCCGAAAGCTCTGATAAGGGTGAGATCGGAGCATTGGTTACAGCATACGCTGGTATTTCGGTGATAGTCGCAAGACGCGACGTTGCCTGTGTCGTAGATCTTACCCTTATCAGAGTTTTCAGAATGCCATTCCAACAGACAGCCGCTTATTCAATATCGCATCGCTCTGAGGTTTCGATTCTTCCACTGTTCCACTGGACTCCGAGCCTGCTTGAATTTAACACAGGAGTTCCAGTGTTTCCATCCGTTTCTTCCACATCTGTATGTAGTGTATTATAGTGCCCCGTGTGTGAATCTGCCCCACTTTCCCCTACCTACCTATTTTAAATCCATAATATAACCTGCAAATATGCCAGGGACTAGCAAAATTTATAAATAAATGCTATAAGGAAACTTAATAATAGGGCGACAATTCTTCCGCAGAAATGTCGTCAAACGGTACATAAACCGACTTAAAATAAACACCGTGGCAGGTGCGGAAGTATTTGAAGCAAGAACGAGGTAGGTACTCGACATCTCGGGGTAGCACCCACGTATTCTTCCAGAGAAAATAAACGCTATTGGAAAATGAGCCCAGGTTAATCTCGAAAACGGCTTCAGGAAATATGCCATAGTTAAACACTCGGACCGTCAAGCGATCATAAATATTTACTACCTACGGTAACTAATATGTGCAATTGTACAGGCTGTCAACGAAAATGCGACAATATCAGAACTCGTGGATATCTCAAAAAAACATCATCATGAAAAAGTAGTAGATGCATCGTTTTTGAGCGCTCGTTGTACCTAAACAAGTGCTATATTGTTTTGACCAAATGTCTATAATTTTCGAATGTTGAGCCAAAATGGATTCAAACAATTCTTCTTCTTTTTCCGTTTTCCGGTGGTTCCATCTCATCACTTTCTTGGTAATCTATTCTCTGCCTCATGTAGATACCATACCAGCTGCTTCCTTTAAATATATTCCGTCACTATCTCCATTTTTTTCATATTCTGTCTTATAATCAAATTGGGTACCCTCTCTCTTCTTGAAGTTCTTGATGTTTCTTATAGCATCCATTTCTGTGGTCTCTATCCTATTTCTCAATTGCTCTTTCAACAGCCATGTTTCAGATCCTTAAACCAGGGTACTTTTGATCAATGTAGCTTATATTCTTATTTTCTTGTTTCCTTTATCTGTGTTCCATAGAACATCATTAAGCGAGTTTATTTTTTTTTGAAACATAGATAAATTGAAAATAGTAATCATCGAAATGAATACAATCTTCAATTTATAGGCTCACAGAACCTCCTTCATGCGGACTGGGATGATTTATTCAAGATGTTGTCAATGAGGAAAAGACAGACCGGTTTCGGCCTTATTAGGCCTCGTCAGTGTCCCATACCTCAGAGACAACATCCTATTGAAAAACTTCTACATTTAAGACCACTTGTAAGACTCTATCGAGTATTATCCTACAGATGGTGACATCTAGTAGTGAGTAGTGTCAAAATGAGAAGTTCAATCATCACAGATCGCATGCTGAAAGCACTGATTACTTCCTCTTCACTCTTGAGATGTTAGCAGTGGTCCTACATCAGGGCCTCATGCAAGTTTCTCCGAGTGATGGAAACACCCAATTTTGGCGGCTGTGAAGCCAAGTGTTTTTAAGATAAAGAAAAAATGACAAACAAAAAATTCTTTGCCTTTAAGGAGGCTAACCTAACAAATTTTTGAAACATAGATCAATTGAAAATAGTAATCATCGAAATGATACAATCTTTAATTTTATGGCTCACAGAACCTTCTTCATGCGGACTGGGATGATTTATCAAGATGTTGTCAATGAGGGAAAAGACAGACCGGTTTCGGCTTATTAGGCCTCGTCAGTGTCCATATCTCAGAGACAACATCCTATTGAAAAACTTCTACATTTAAGACCACGTGTAAGACTCTATCGAGTACTATCCTACAGATGGTGACATCTAGTAGTGAGTAGTGTCAAAATGAGAGTTCAATCATCACAGATCGCATGCTGAAAGCACTGATTACTTCCTCTTCACTCTTTGAGGTTTAGGCAGTAGTCCTACATCAGGCCTTCATGCAAGTTTCTCCGAGTGATGGAAACACCCAATTTTGGGGCTGTGAAGCCAAGTGATTTTAAGATAAAGAAAAAATGACAAACAAAAAATTCTTTGCTTTAAGGAGGTAACCTAACAAATTTCGAAACATAGATAAATTGAAAATAGTAATCATCGAAATGAATACAATCTTCAATTTATAGGCTCACAGAACCTTCTTCATGCGGACTGGGATGATTTATTCAAGATGTTGTCAATGAGGGAAAAGACAGACCGGTTTCGGCCTTATTAGGCGTCGTCAGTGTCCCATATATATATATATTTTTTTTGTCTTATTTATTCTTGATTTTTTGTTTTCTAGCTTCAAATCAGTGGTCCCTTTACCAACACACAAGTATTGTGTTTAGATACATTCAATGGAGCCCCCAATTTCCATACTCTTCTTGAAGCTTTCTCGCCATATATTCGAGATTCTTTATCTCTCGCACATATACTTGGTCATCGGCAAATTGAAGAGTGTATATGCAAAATATTAAACACAATATAATAACATGGTGAGGTGCATGCAAAGGAGTTGCAATGCAATTATTGGAATCCAATCAAAGCAAGTCATAGCTACTGATGATATGACATACCATTCTCTTCTTCTGGATTGTAACATATTTTGCAAAGTTTATTATTGTTTGGAGAGATAACGAACTAATGGCTTTATTATTATCACAAAATTAGAGAGGAGACATTGCCTATTAATTTCTTTATGACATTACAAAAAAGGGTAACCACAATTAAATCAATATCCTAAATCAAATTTAACCATAATTGGTAAAAGTACGAAAAAAACACAAAAAGAATAAAAAAAATCATCTCTGAGTCCCATCATGAGGATTCTTGAAACAGTTAACACTTGTGGCCGACACCACCTTAGCAGGCAGAGAGTTCTATCTCGATAACACGCATTTGCTTATGAAACTCTCCCGCTGCGACGACCTGAGGCTTTTCCGACGGAGTTTGGAAGGATGTCCAGGTAAGTTGTTTGAATTTAGATCGAAGAGATCACTCAAATCACTACCGAAAAGGCCGTGTATCGTTCGGAACGTTAGACAGATAGTAGATAGATATAGATAGATAGATTTATTTCGTGTTTTACATTCATGATGTTTACACACGTCAGTAAAATAGGTTCAAAATACACAATATCAAACTACACTTAAAAACAAATCAATCACATAAAATCGGATTGCTTCAGCAATGAATACTCATCTATCGAGTACAAAAATTTTTCAAAAAAATATTCTTAACTTGCTGGAAAACTGACCCTTTGTCAGAGAACGATAAGATAAGGAAGACGGAAGAACATTATAAAACTTAAAGGCTAAATAATAAGGACTATTCTGTGACCTGCTCAGTCTCATATAAGGCAAACAGATCAAGTTTTATTCCGGGTATATATGAATTTTGTCTCCATTTAAAGTCAGAGATGTTGCTCTACAATGCGCATATATTAAACATTCAAAGATAAACAGGGCAGGCAGAGTGAGAATGTTAAATTCTCTAGATGTCTAGCTATTATACGAACAGCTTTACGTTGCAATCTAAATATTCGACCACTCTCACTACAATTCCCAAAACAATTATTACCGTACCTTATGTGCGACTCGAAGAGGGAAAAATAAACTGTTCTGAGAACTTCCAAGGACACACAGTCAACTAGGCTTCTGAAACAGAAATATAGTTTTATTATTTTTATCGCAGGAGAGCCAACGTGGGACTCCAGTGTGAGTCCAGTGTCCAGCCGAATGCCCAGAAGAAAACCCACTGTATCCTCAACATCAACAGTCGAAGCGGTTGTCCTTCGCAAACTGAAAATCATTCTTTGTGTTTTCTGTTCATTCAAACACAGATTATTACCTACAAACCACCTCATAGCATCCGACCACATCCGATCAAACAAGCCGACAGCATCCGCCAGATCAGCACAGGTCCGAGACAGGGTAGAGTCGTCCGCAAAAAGTATCGATAAAAATTCAGCTAAATAGCCAGGAAAATCATTTATGAAAATCAAAAAGAGCAAAGGGCCCATATCGCGCCTTGAGGTACTCCAATAGTTATTGGCTGTAAATCAGACCTCTCATTCCTCACTTGAACACATTGATATCTATTTGTAAAAAGGATTTTATGATGAGTCTCTGCTACCCTGATCGAAACCATACCTCTCCAGCTTGACGAGCAGAGTATCGTGGGAAACGCAGTCAAACGCCTGCTCAGATCCAAGAAAAGTGACAGAGAAATAAACCCGATTCGAAACACCGGATAGTTCGATCTATGAATTCCAGAATGGCATCAGTAGTGCTCCGCCCCTTTCTAAATCCAAATTGTTGGCAACGTTATGATTAAGTCACCCGTAACCTCCGTTCACTAAACGCAGTGAGACCGAACAAACTTAATCTCTCCTGGTTCGTAGGTCTCCTCGAAGCGTACGGGAATGTTTTCCAGCTGCAGCTCATCTCTCCTCAGGGTGGGACACCAGACAGGACCAGCATACTCCAAGATTGGACGAAATATGTCGTGTAAAGCAGTTTGCATGTTTAAGGGAGCAGGATGAAAATGATGTCCTTATAAGATAAAAGATTCTCTTCACTTTGGACACGACGTGAGAAATATGTTTCGACCAGCACAGATCCTCTGAGATGACCACACCAAGATCGCTGTGCTCATTACCGAATCAATAGAATGGTCACCGAGAAAGTAAGCATATCAGGGATTATTCTTTCCGAAAAGGAGAACTTTGCATTCGGAAGCATTCAGTGGATCAGCCAATCATTTAGTGTCATTCCCTCGAGTATTGTCGGCTAGTTTACAACGTTGCCCGGTGGTATTCACACATACATAAAGATACTTCCGTAGGTGGTATCTCGGGATATTATGACCTGTGAAAAACCCAGCTGCCTCAGTTCGTTCTGTGACAATGGTAGAGCTCGCCTTATCTCTTTTGAAGGTGCACTCATCTCCAGCGCTTGTGTTTTGCCTAGGTGATAAGCAGGGAAAGTGTTCCATCATTCTCAATAATCAACATCTCATATAATCGGTGTGCCTACTACCCATCATTATGACACTAGTTAGGTGAAAGGGACTTTTACACTTTGGTAGGATAACTCTGAGGTCTGCTCATCCTCTTAAGGGCCCCACTCACTCCGTTCTTCTCCGCCGTTTTTAACCGACGTTGGAAGGAAGAACGTTGTCGGCAAAGGCCCCCTCTTCAGTTTTGTGTCGCGCACTTTCGCGGCAGTTAATCACGATGGAGCGTAAGTGTCTGTTAGCAGCTGTTGCTGTAAAAGAAAAGTATTCGGCTGATTTTACTTTCCATAAACACGGAAATGACCTGTACACTCCAATATATTCCAACAAAAAGTTCCAGTTCCACTTGCCGAAGATTCGACATTGTTTTCAAACAGTTAAGGCTCAGCAGTAAAAGTATTGATAATTATTATTTCAAATTTATCATCAGTATTATGTTTAATTTGAAACCGAGATGTCAGATAGACGACTCATACCGAGATGTGCAGCAATAGTAATAATAATAATCATAATACTTTTATTGAATCTTTTGGACACGTATATACATGCATAGGACAAGTCAAAATAACAATATAAATTAGGTTTCCTTACAATGATTCATTCACAGTATAGTAGCATTTTTTCAGCAATAAGTTCTTTATATTTCTTGAACTCGTTATAATTAAGATTTTCAAAGCTGTGAGACAGATGATTAAAAAGTGGTACATAGGTAAAATTTCAAATTTAGCAGTCTTATGTTCAGGAGAATGTGGCAATGCCTCATTGATCATTATATTACCCATGAAAGCTGGATAGTTTAATCATGCATTATATATAATACGGAAAATTCGCTTCTGCAAAATAAAAGCCTTGCTAACATCCGAAGAATTTCCCCAAAGAAAAACAATATTCGACAACTGGCTGTAGACCAAGCTATAATAGAAATTGTTCAGAGCATCTGGAGGAAGGAGATCTCTTACTCTACTTATTGCAAAATAAGAACTGTTAAGCCTGCTACACAATGAATCGATGTGAGTGGACCACCTCAATCTACTGTCCAAGTAGATGCCAAGAAATTTTGCACTCTCTTTGGAAATTATGTCTTCATTCCAATGGTGTATTGTAAGCTTCAGATAAATTTGACATAATGTGAAATATATAAATTCAGTTTTATCAATGTTTATCATCAACTTTTTGTCATGACACCAGTCTACGAATCAACTCATAAGAACACGACAAAGCTCTTGTAGCTCCTCAAACGATGAAGCTTTTATTACCACCGTAGCATCATCAGCATATAGGATCTATAAATATTTTATTAGAGAAGTATCGCGATGGGCACGCCGAAAAACATCATATGACAAAACTCTGTTTATCTGTTATTTTTAGCTTTGGTATCGAATGTCACAAAAATATCGCACATTCATCGGGGGTTTCTGAAAAACAAGCACCAACCAATTCTCCATATGCGATCTTCATTGTAGAATTTTGGAATTTTTCGTATATTCTCTTAGAACGGAAGACTGACTGACCTCTGGAAACAAGCTGTACATTCCCTCCGAATTGTACGTCAAATATATTCATATCAGAGGAGAACAGAGTTATCACAATAAAATCACTAATTGATCTAACGTCAAAGTCTTGGAGTCATACTCATTATCATGAAATAATTAATTTCGCAGTTATGAATAGCGTGGACACCTAGCCAATATCCGCAAATACCGAAAACCAAAACAAAGGGAAGCTGATTACATTTCACGAAAATAAAACCATTCGCTACTTATCGGCTAGATTTTATGGTACTCTTGGTGCTTTATCGCCATCAGCTGAGTCGTAAAATAGTGGAGCAATTGTCTTGGAGTAATCAAGAATGCCATATTTACTAATAGAGTGAGTTTTGATATGAAAAAAGTCTAACACGTATCAGGTGTTGCTCAGTTTACGAACCGATAAGTAGGATTTATCGAATTTGCACCATTGCTCCGTACGACTTCTTACTGTTTGGTTCGAGCTTAGTTCAGTATCGATAATGGCAGGTAGAACCTTCACGGAATACGAAGACGTTGCTATTTTGGTGAATTTTGTGCAGACTGGTGGCAATTACGAAATCATATACGAATGTTTGGAGAGGAAACGATCCATAAACAGCATCCGCAGAAGGTATGAAGATTTCATTCGCTACTGCCCATACAGAATTGGCAATTGGACACCTTACGAAGACTTCATGATCAAGAATTGGGGAGATATGGAGCCTTTCTTCGATCCATGGGATAAACTTGCCTTCAACTTCAACAGGAGAGCTGTTGACGTGAAACGAAGATACAGGAAGATTATTTCGAGCAATGGAAGGATGTCCTATTCGCCACCATCCGTGAGGAGCATGCAGCAGTACCAACGAGGTAAAAGAGTAGTCGACGTGAGTTATTACATAATGCAGAATAAAATAATACCCTTCACGCGTACTATCAAGGAGTTCGTCAACATTCTCAAACTTTATGATGACCAAGATATGGATCAATATTTACAAGCCAATCAATTGCATTAAATTTTATTGATATACCGACTGTTGTACAATTTTATCGAATTACCTTTTGATCAGTATTATAATCATGTATTTTTGATAGTCTTTTGAATATATTTTATAATCAAACACTGTTGTTATATTGATATCATCAGACAAGTATTTGAAATTCTGGTTAAAATAACTACTCGTCAAAGTTTCAATGTGTATATTTTTTTTCACAAAATTTCTTGGATATTCAACAAAAGAGCGTGAGTGTTACTAGAAAGAGCCCCAATAAAAAACTCCTTATATGTAGGTGAAGTAATTGAATTCTAGGATTTCTTTAAAAAGTAAGTTTTAGTATTTTTACCTATGGGAATTGTTCTTTTCATTTTTTTTCTTTTCATACGATTATTCATCTGAAAATTTTACCTTGAAAAACGAAACAATAGGAACGGAAAAAATGATAGAAAGTGATGAGAAATATAAATCATCGGTGCCACAATCCACAGTCACATTCAAACTTTCTGAGCGCTCGTTTTACTTAAACGAGTGCTATATCGTTCTGCCCAAATGTTTGTAATTTTCGAATTTTGAGGTGTTTCTCAATATTTCACACAAAACGAAGCCAATCGAAATTAAATTTTGCGACCATAATGCAAGATGCTCATAATAAGCATCACGAAAAAGTTTGTGGTAATAGTGTCAACAAAACCATAGAAAATTCAATTGGAATATTGAAAAGAAGAATTTATATTTCCATTACAAGATATTCGATTTGGTTGAAATTTATTTTGTGAATGAATATTTATATAGGTACTGACTGTTCATGCACAATTTCAAGAATATCGGATCATCTGAACCACAGAAAATTCAATTGGAATATTGAAAAAAGAATCTTTTTATTTCCACAACAAGATATCCGATTAGGGCGAAATTCATTTTTTTTATTCATGAAGATTAATATACTGAATGTTCATGCAGAATTTCAAGAGGATCATTGAAGAATTAAATTTTATCCATATTTGAGTTCTGAAATGAATTTCAGAATATTATTTCGATCTTGCTGATTTTTTGCATTTTAATATTCAGCATCAATCTCAAGTATTATACAAAATTTTGAGGTAAAAGACTTATTGCTCCACCAATAAACGAGCGCTCAAAAGCCTTCTCAGGGTATTCTTAAATTTTTGAGCGCTCGTTCTACTTAAACGAGTGCTATATCGTTTTGCCCAAATGTCTGTTATTAGATAGGATAAGACTCCCTGATGAAGAATGCGTGATCAAATTCAATTCTGTTCGTGGGGCCGTTCGGCCGTTAGCACTATAACTTTCGAAGGGATTGTCCTAGAGGTTTGAATTTTCAAGGTGAGTTCGGATCCCAAATATCTCGGTCAAGTTCGTTAACTAGCCAAATCGTACATAAAATATAGCTATCCAAAGTTTTTCCTCCACAATATCGCAGACAAAACGAAACCCATCGAAATGAAATGTTGCGGCCGCATGCAAGATGCTCATTATCAACCTCATGCAAAATTTTGTTGACATAGTGTTGACAGAACCATAGAAAATTCAATTGGAATATAGAAAAGAAGAATTTTCATATTTTAATACCAGAATATCGGATTTGAGTGAAATGTTCGGGGTAAGTTCTGTTCGAAAATGTCTCGGATGAGTTCGTTAACCAGCCAAATCGTACAGGGTTTTCCATCAAATATTGCCATTCAAAATTTATGTTTCCCAATATCTCAGAAAAAACGAAACCAATCGAAATGAATTGTTGCGGCCACATTCAAGATGCTTATAATAGGCCTCGAAACAAATTTATTTTATAAATGAAGACTGATACACTGAAGGTTCATGCAAAATTTTGTGGTCATAGTTTTGACAGAACCATAGAAAATTCAATTGGAATATTGGAAAGAAGAATCTTCATAACTGACTCAAATGAATTTTTTTTATTTGTAATTAACGTGTCTCGGCAACTAGGCCATTGACACATGGTACAAAGTTCTATTCATCTAGGTAGTACAAACATTAATGTTTACAAAGAATGGGTATCTACAGAAAAGGAAATGATTTTAGATACATTGATTATATGTGATTGTACAATTGGCATTCTTTCAAAAATTCCAAAGTTGCTTTAATTTGCGTTGCTGAGTTGAGGTTGTTCTTTAAATTTTCTTTGAGTCCCATTCGACGACGGATTACATCATAATGTGGACAGCGAGATAGAAGATGTTCTACAGTTAAACGAGTTTCTCGACAGTATTCGCATATAGGATGTTCTTCTGATGACATCAAGTAGCCGTGTGTAAGCCTGGTGTGTGCTATTCTTAGTCTCCTTCTATTCTTGTCGTTTATATTGAGACTGATTTTTATCGGGGAATCGATTTCAATTCGATTTCAATTATTTTGTGAATCAAGACAGAACCATAAAATTTAATTTTTTAATCTTTTTTTAACATATGTAATTTTCTCAACAATTCACATATTGCTCCATCAACTAACATGAAATAGCATATTTGAAGTATCATGTAAGTGTAGTAAAGCCTCTAGTGGAGAAACTTAACCTTCTTTAAATTGTCGAATCGAAGAATATAACAAAAAGCTTAATAGATCAAGATCGTTTGAAATATGATTTATTTTCTGAGAGCTGTCAAAAATGACAAAGAGTTTCGAGAATCACTGAAGTTGCTTCTCTGAAAGTTAAAAGTTTTAAGTGTTTTCTTGACGGTGACGAATACTAGTCAAAAAGTAAAAAACAACAGTCAAAAATTTCAATGAATGTTCCATCATCAAAAATTTCATATCAACAAATGATGTGACAATTCAATAAATATAAACCGCTCTGCCAATACTTATGCTATGACGACTATATCTATGATATCAACCAAGTGAATTTTCATTAGTAAAATCAAACACGTTAGAACCTGCTGCTGTCTATATCTCATTTCGTTCGAATTTGGAATTCTACATAAAATTGAATTCTAACAGGCTGTTTCCTTGGGAACAAGCGCAGTTTTGGACCCTGCCTATGGCGATGAAATTTCATATAACCCATTCATATGATAACACGGAATTTCCAAACGTCTATGAGTTTCGTCCTAGGTAAATCAACTTGAATTCTTTCAAATTTTACTGGTTCAGTTCACTGAAAAGAAAACTTCTGATTAAGAGATTCTAATGCCCCTCTGCATCTAATAGGGTAGCTTAGGATAGAATGCTGAAAATGAAAATCGATCGCTATTTTATGTAGCAGTTTTCGACAACTGAGGCCCTTAGGGTTTCACCCTTCTCGCGTAGATGGCTCTAGATGTATTTCAAGAGAAAATGATTATGGGGTAAAAAATTTTAAAAAGCAAGTTTTTGCTCGCTTGTTCATATTAGGAGAACGATTAATCCAATTTGAAATATACTGAGAGCTATGATTCTATTCTTTTCATTCATGAATAACTCGACCGATTTGGCCTCTGAACGAACATAACTACGGCATTCAGAATCTGAACCAACTCTCAAAATTTCAGAGCCCTAACTTGATCCGTTCGAGAGTTTTCCGGCCAGCCGAACAGAATTTTCATTGAACGCGGATTCTTCATAGGTGAGTCCATACGGGTATTTCTGGACAACTCCTTCTTCAGAATTCGAAAAATACAGTCTTGGCAAAATGAAAGAACACGCGAAAACATGATTGTCATAATTTGCGATAGCTATTAAAAAAGTTGTTTCACAAAAAATGAGATTCAGAGTCAGTGAGTGAGATAACACCACTTGAATCGATCTAATAAAATTTAGTAAGTATAAGATATTTCGTCAATCTGGTCACCTGAAGTTCGGTTTTTTGGATAATATGCTTCATGGCTGTTCTTATTTTGAAATGAAGTCAGTTTATCAATTCCGATTTGAAACGAGTTTTCTGAAAATACCAAGACGTAAATTGACAAACGCTGAGGCTTATAAGGCTATCGGAATGCTACAGGTTGGACTCAGGTTTTTGTAGCGGAAAGGCTCTAAGTCAGCCAAAGTGTAATATCTCGACTATGGAATAGGTTCAGGGAGACATGTTTCTTGTTGAAAAGACCAGGGCTTGGAGGTGACGAAAAACAACATCTGCTAAGGATTGTTTCATCACCGTTTCGGCGAGAAGAAACTCTACATCTACATGTAGAATGCTACGGAATACTCTCCAAAAGGCAGATGGGGTCCAAGTTTCAACAAAACTATCAGACGACGTTTGAAAAAAGCGAATCTAGGTTCTAGAGGTCCATTATGAGAAGTTCCATTAACACGTGACCATAAACGTCAAGTGCTGGAATGGGCAAGGCAACATCAATTGGAACGATCAATGGCCTAATGTCCTTTGCACTGATGAATCCAGATATGAACGATTTTCAATATCTCGAAGGATAAGGGTATGGATAATCCCACGCATACCGCGTAATCGTCGCTATGTCCAAGTCCCGCCCATTCCAAAGTAGTAGTGTTATGGTTTGGGCCGGAATATGTTTCAACGGGTGCACAGATCTACACATTTGTCCTGGAACCATGACCGCCTTGCACTTTAGGGAGCATGTCATTGACAATTTTCTGGCAAATTTTCCTGCTGCTATTGGTAAATTTTTTCAATTTCTAGACGATAAAGCTAGACCGCACTGTGCAGTCATAGTTGAGAATGCGCGCGAGGAGCTAGGTACTCTCCATTTACCAATACACCAGTTTTACCAGATTTGAATCGCATAGAACATGCATGGGATATGCTTCAAAGGAGATTAGATAATCATCAACCTACCCCAGAACCCTCAAATGATTTGAAAGAACTTCTGCCCCATTTATGGAACCAAATTCCTTTAAGAAATGTTCAACAACCTCGTGTGTAGTATGCAAAGAATATGTCAAGCTGTAATTGATGCCCGTGGAAGCCTTACATTGTATTGATAGTCTTAAAATGGTTGAATTCTCGATTTTTATTAACCGCCTTGTATACGCTGCGGACCTACAGGCTGAAATTAATTATTTTTGAAACATAGATAAATTGAAAATAGTAATCATCGAAATGAATACAATCTTAAATTTATAGGCTCACAGAACCTTCTTCATGCGGACTGGGATGATTATTCAAAATGTTGTCAATGAGGGAAGAGACAGACGGCCTTATTAGGCCTCGTCAGTGTCCCATCCCCAGAGACAACATCCTATTGAAAAACTTCACATTTAAGACCACTTGACCACTGTAAGACTCTATCGAGTATTATCCTACGATGGTGACATCTAGTAGTGAGTAGTGTCAAAATGAGAAGTTCAATCATCACAGATCGCATACTGAAAGCACTGATTACTTCCTCTTCACTCTTTGAGATGTTAGCAGTGGTCTTACATCAGGGCCTTCATGCAAGTTTCTCCGAGTGATGGAAAACACCAATTTTTGGCGGCTGTGAAGCCAAGTGATTTCAAGATAAAGAAAGAAAAATTCTTGCCTTTAAGGAGGCTAACCTAACAAATTTTTGAAACATAGATAAATTGAAAATAGTAATCATCGAAATGAATACAATCTTCAATTATAGGCTCACAGAACCTTCTTCATGCGGACTGGGATGATTTATTCAAGATGTGTCAATGAGGGAAGAGACAGACCGGTTTCGGCCTTATTTTTTTTCTTTATCTTGAAATTAATTATATTTCCCACAACTTGAATCCATACTAACATGAATTTTCATCACAAAAATCTCATTTAAACTATACTCATTTGCAATTTCAATATCCCTAACTCATGTGGAGCAGCTAATTTCTACATTTGCTCTTCGGATTTGTTCAGTTTCGGACGTGAAGAGAGAAGAGAATGCATCTAATTAACAGGTAAGAATATGCTTTTTCAAATCTTCCTATTAATGCATGAAATTTTTGATATTGAAGAATGTATTGTGATGTTATCTGGGTTATTTTCGCCAATTTCTTCTCTATTAGTAAACTTTTCGGCTAGTATTCGCAGCCATCGTCAGTAATCAATCTTTCAACTCAAAATATTCAAAAAGTCTACTCGTCGATATACAGGAAAAAGGATGCGACAAACTCATAACATGACAGACTTTCATCTTATGTGTAAAATATAAAAGTTCAATATGGATCACCACCGCTAGGCGGTTTACACATTCAGTTGTTGTTATTCTGTGGTTGGTGGAGATGAACCTGTTGGCATTCTGGTGTCGTATGAGTGGGTGAATTGTCTAGCTGTGAACTCCGTTAGTGGTCATGGATTTGAGGGTGATCCAATTAAGTATAAATACGAGGTCAAGTAAGTTAGAATATGTCCCCTGAATAATTGCCGACAGCTAAAAAATTCTTTTACCATAGCATATTATTCGTACAGAGATCATTTGTTTGAGGAACACATTTTCTTTTTCTGGTATGTTCCCCAAGCCAGTATTGCATGCAAAATTGCTGGGTGAAAAAGACCCAAAATGTCTTCGGATTTGTTCAGTTTCGGACGTGAAGAGAGAAGAGAATGCATCTAATTAACAGGTAAGATATGCTTTTTCAAATCTTCCTATTAATGCATGAAATTTTTGATATTGAAGAATGTATTGTGATGTTATCGGGTTATTTCGCCCAATTTCTTCTCTATAGTAAACTTTTCGGCTAGTATTCGCAGCCATCGTCAGTAATCAATCTTTGAACTCAAAATATTCAAAAAGTCTACTTGTCGATATACAGGGAAAAGGATGCGACAAACTCATTACATGACAGACTTTCATATTATGTGTAAAATATAAAAGTTCAATATGGATCACCACCGCTAGGCGGTTTACACATTCAGTTGTTGTTATTCTGTGGTTGGTGGAGATGAACCTGTTGGCATTTCTGGTGTCGTATGAGTGGGTGAATTTGTCTAGCTGTGAACTCCGTTAGTGGTCATGGATTTAGGTGATCCAATTAAGTATAAATACGAAGGTCAAAGTTAGAATATGTCCCCTGAATAATTGCCGACAGCTTAAAATTCTTTTTACCATAGCATATTATTCGTACAGAGATCATTTGTTTGATGAACATATTTTCTTTTTCTGGTATGTTCCCCAAGCCAGTATTGCATGTAAAATTGCTGGGTGATAAAGACCCAAAATGCTATTTTTGTTGCCTGTTGTCCAGATACTTGCTTCATTCTTTTCATGACAAAGGGTCCCTTCTAAAGACTTGTAAGCAGTTCATTTATGTGGTTTGATAACTTCTGATCTGACTGGCCTGCATTCCCAGGAATTTGAGAAACATAGTCTCAGTTATAATATAAAGAATGAAAGCAGAGAATAATATAATTGAATAAAATCAACCAATATTAAACCCATACTTCGGAACTAATCCCGTCAACCGCACAAGAACATGCATGGTGGTAATATCAAACGGAGCATCCATAGATAGCTATTTCGCCTATTTGGGGCTCATCAGTATGGAGGAGCTCAGTCTGAAACGCATTCTAGGTTCCCTTACTTGAAGAAATGTCGCCCAGCTCTGAGTATAACAGAAACAAGACGCATCTCTTAGGATCCTTACGAACACCTACCTCCGATGCATGCACGTTGAACGAAGTCGCGAGATGTTTATCCGTTTTCATCAAACTGGTGTCAGTCCAACTTTGTGGATTTTACCTCAGTCGATGAAGTGGAAACGCTCGATTAATCGTCATAACACCGACGTGGTGATATAGTACGAAATGAAAATTCATGCGTTAAAAGTAACGCAGGTATAATAATCAATGAAAGCAGAGAATAATATTGATTGAATAAAATCAACCAATATTAAACCCATACTTCGCAACTAATCCCGTCAACGCACAAAGACTGCCACCAGTTTGTATGAAAAACGGATAAACATCTCGCGACTTGTTCAACGTGCATGCATCGGAGGTAGGTGTTCGTAAGGATCCTAAGAGATGGCGTCTTTTTCTGTTATACTCAGATCTGGGCGACATTTCTTCAAGTAAGGGAACCTAGAATGCCTTTCAGACTGACTCCTACATACTGATGAGCCCCAATAGGGCGAAATAGCTATCTATGGATGCTCCGTTTGATATTACCACCATGCATGTTCTTTGTGCGTTGACGGGATTAGTTCCGAAGTATGGGTTTAATATTGGTTGATTTTATTCAATTAATATTATTCTCTTGCTTTCATTGTTTATATTATACCTGCGTTACTCTTAAACGCATGAATTTTCATTTCGTTAGTCTCAGAGTTCTTCAGTGAGGCACATTGCGACCTTCATTATATTGGCACTTAGCCATATTTGAGCTTTTGATCAACGTTCTATTAGTGCTACTGTCTAAGTCTTGTTGGTTGAGGGCTCTATTGAGGATGTCTATGAACATGAACAGATCCACCTACTCCTCATTCGCGGAAAATTCATTTGCGTGCACCAGGAATAGGAAGGTCCTAAAATGGATCAACTCTGTATGCTACCAGTTTCCAGTTGGATTGTTTTAGTAAATGTGAATCCTTTGGTACCTGCTTTGAAGGTGATTTTTCACGTCCGAGTTACTCCCCGTATTCCACGAAACCTCAAGTTTTCAAGCAGTAGTGGTGTTGAATGCTATCAAATGCCTACTGAGGTCACATTACTCACTTTTTTGTCCTTCGTCCTTATCATCAGCGGTTTATCTTAGGATTCCTTCCAATGCTACTCTGATCCTTTCTTCAAGTTATCATTTTGTTATTTGCTTTAAAGTATTCTGTTTTTCAGAGGAGTTGATAAATCTATCCATCATCGCCTGTTCCAGTATATTTGATGCGGCTGGATGTATGGTTATCGACGTCTCCGGGGTCTTCACCTTCGTGCACCGGAAGTACTCGACTCTTCTTAAGTTGTTCAAAAAAATGACCTTCATACAAACATCTTAAAAATATAGAATACATAGCAGATGAGGTTTTGGATATCAGATTCGCTTTATTTTTATCATTATTATAAGAGTCCTTTGTGCCCTCTGTAATGTTCTTCACTTTATCCGATTAATTCCTTGCACGTCAATCGACATACCTGGAAGGTTATTTCATTCTTTCAATAGTTCTTTCGATGTCGGAATGACGCATTTGCAACTACTCTCTGTTTGTTATCTGATGTTGATGGCGAACCTATTGAGGTTGTCGACAGTGTTCAGCTCTGAAGACATTTTACACTTACAATGATTTTCATCAATAATTTTTCAATAGGGATTCCAAAATACTCACTTTGGCGGAAATAATTCATCGAATTATTCCTTTACAATTTAGGGAAACTCAATATATGATCTATATATATATCTAAAAAAACTTTTTAGGTTTTCACTCCCAGTCTCTGAAATAGAAATAATTGAAACATTTTTAATTAAAATGAAGTGCTCCTGCGAAAATTATCGCACTTATTTGTCTGGAGCAAATTGGTTTTGAAAAACTTGTTGCAGTTTACTGTGAAAATAAAAGAGGAAATAAATGAAAATTATGATGTAACGTGTCGGTCTCTATATCAGACACCTTCTTCAGACAAACTTGTGAAACTTTCGGAATTGTGTGTTTTTTCATTTGCAGTCTAATTGACTTTGAAAGTTGTGAACAAATAGATATGTTGATTTATTTAATTTTGAAATTTCCTGATGTCATTTCTTTCTTCAATAAATCAATCCAAATAGGATCTTTTCCAACAGAACAATTTGCCAAAATTATCTACTTCATCTAACTAAATACATGTGGATTCCTCAATTTTGAATGTTAATTATACGGCAAATGAAAAAACACAATTCCGAATATTTTACAAGTTTGTCTGAAGAAGGTGTCTGATATAGACGCCGAAACGTTACATTATTCTTTTCATTTATTTCCTTCCAATGATCGAAGCATATTGAAAATTACAAGGGAATTTCAAACTTCAATAACATTCTTGGAAATGATCTCATCTTCACGCGCCATGAAGCATCCGAAAGGTATTGTCTTTCAAAAACAGGAGTTCAAATTAATTCCACTTTATTCATGACGTTATACGGGGTCTTCAAAATATTGGTTAGAGTTTTTTTTTTGAAAGTAGATCGAGCGCGTTTTACGAAAAATAATCAAACTGAATTTTGATTTTCATTTTTTGATAAAGCAAGTTTTATAGTGACATTTTCCTATCTCTTATATAATTAAAGAGAGACACGATTTGGTGAAACTCTATACCTTTTACGAAGACACAACACATCAATATTAAAAAAATGGTCAGTTCGTCACGAAGTATGAATCATCTGAAACTCTCGCAGAAACAGGAATTCAATTTCATTCAACTCAATTTGTGACTTCACACGGAGTCTCCAAAAAAAGGTGGATTTTTTTCAAGAAAGTGATCTAGGACTTTTTGCGGAATATTATCAGCTCAATTTTGAATTTTATTCTTCTATAAAGTAGGTCTCAGGTCTAAAATGTCGAATGGTGGCACATAACTTTCTCGTTTACTTGAAGAGAGAGACACTATTTTGTCAAACTCTATCTTTCTGACGGTCATAACGCATCAGGATTATAGTTTCACAAAATCGTGTCCCTCCAGGGGCGTAGTGACCTGTGTTCGGCGTGTTCGAAGAACACGGGCCCGCGCCCCTTAGGGGCCCGGCCCGGGGCTTGGGACGACTATACTATTTTTTCTTGCAGAATAAATCCTTCATTTTGTACTAAAACCAACTTATCTCCGAAACTCTAGTTAAAATTATCAATTCATATCAGAAATATGATTGTTATTAAAATTTTACCACATCTCACACAAATGAAAACGTTGAATCAACAATTCTTTATTTATATTTATCTTCTTCTGGTGAAAATTGCTATCCCGTAATCAATTTTGCGGCCTGGACAAATCGTACCGAATTCTTTGCATGAAGCGTGTGTCGCATTTGTTTAGGGGATAATTACATACATTAACGTCACCAGATGATCGCTTTATTGGGCGGCTTCTTTTTGAGCGGCTTCTTTGATGTAGGATTGTTCATGTACATAGGGAAATATTTTTTTGGATTAGGGGGAAAATGCGAAATCATTTCACTTCTATTCCCATTCTAGAGAAATAAGTACCCATTCGAATTTGTAACGACGTTGTGCTTGTGAGTGTGTTCAGAGTGGAAGTTCTCAAAATTCTTGACTTTTCTTAGTGTTTTTGAATTTCTGGACTTTAAGTGTTATTGAAGGTTAGTTCTATAATTCATCACGTGGCTGATTTTTTCGTTAGGTGCCTCTCTTAATATGAAAAAATGCGGGTCAGTTACTTCGTTACTTGTCTCAAGAAATCTTGCTAGAATTATTTTCAATTTTTTCTATAGAAAATGAAGTTGCCCGAACATTAAGTATAGCTAATATTGTGACAAATTTTGCAATTCGAAAGCCCGCAAAAAAAGTTTTGATTGCGCTTTGTTTTATCTCTTTTTTGTTTATTATATTAATAATATATTTATATGTTAATTTGGTTTTGATATTATTCGTTTTTTGTTTTTATTTTGCTTATAGTTGTTATTTGTTGTAGTTGTTATTTTGTTAGTTGGTTATAATTATATGTGGAAGGTATACCCACGTACTTTGTATTGTCACTATTCTAATATAAGTGACAAATTAAATGTGGTTTTATTTTGTCCTTATCTAATTTTTTTAATTATGTAACCAGCAGGCATCGCTGCTAGTGAGGGTAGGGGCCCGGAAAATATCTTGAACACAGGCCCGTGGTGGCGTTACTACGCCACTGTGTCCCTCTCTTTGATTACAAGAGCTAGCACAATGCCACCATGAAACATTTTGGAGCTGGAGACTTGCTTCATCGAAAAATGGAAATCAAAATTCACCTCCATCTACTTTCTGGAAAATAATCCACCTATATTTTGAAAGCTCAGTATAACTTCACAAATAAAGTTGAATTTAAATTTGAAAGACAAATGAGCCGTATTCATAAAACTGAAGGATGTCCTTCTAAGTATAAGGTTTTGAGTTGAAGAAAAAGGTAGTAGAGTATAAGCATTCTTTACGTTTTCATGATGGTTACCCCATACTTGCAATGATATCCTCCTAGAATAAGTAAAGGGATGTTGGCTTGTCTGCCGCATCTGTTCACGACGGTTTGTTTATTTATAATACATATTTTTTTGTTATTTGTATTATTTAAGCATAGGTATTAATTCGATCAGAGAAAATGTATTCATCAAGCAGCGATAGTGAAAGTGCAGAAAAATATATTGCTACGACTGAATTTCAATTTATAGCAGATGGAGTTGCTAGTGCTTCAATGATTTTGTAAAAATCCCAAATACCAAAAATTAAAGCGACAAAGGATAAGGCTATTGAAAATGTTATCAGAAAGTACAACGTGACATTTGGCAAAGCACTGGATACCAAAGGACAAATCAACAATATAAAAAGCAGGTTGAAGAAAAAACTGATTTGAAAAGAATTGGAAATAAGCAATAAAACTGTTGGAATGGGAGAAAAAGTTGTTGAAGGCATTGGAGGGTGTCAGTAATCCTACAATTTTAAAAATCGTAGAAAACTATACTATCAATTACGGCAGTCACTGTACGAGATAACGTTGCTTGACTTGAGCCTGGTTCTCAGAACTTCGACGTGAAGCTCGCGACAGTTATTCCACCAATCAGAGAATATCAACAAAACTTTCCCTGACCCCCTCCTTTTGATTTCTGGTTGTCAAAATCTGTAGCGACACGCTTCTTTTGTAGTTGAAATAAACCAACGTCACTTGTATTTCTGCGACAGCGAGGTAGAAAATAGGAGTAGTGGGGATTGTCGCTGGCTCCACGTCGAAGCTCTGAGAACCAGGCTTTACACCCAGTTCTTGACCAATGCCTTTCTGATAACCAGGGTCACTCAGATAGCTTAACCATCTTTATTTTAAGGAGGGATGATAACGCACCTTCCCTAAATTCATCCCCAGAAATTGTTTGGCAAGCCAATGCACATTTTCTTCTTCAAACTTGTATAAATCTTTGAAATCTCGAATAGGGGTGGATGAACGCCGCTTGTAGTGTTTGATCTTTTGATCTCTCTACATTCCAAAGTAAGATTTCCTTCATTATTTGCAAATATAAGCTTAACCTTTTTTCATGAATACGGTCAATTACAAAAACCCTTCGGATGCTTCATGACTTTTCGAAAAAGTTATTGAGTTTTGAAATTCACTTGGAATTTTCAATATGCTTTTACCATTTCCAGCAGTGTATAAATTCACGAAATCCATAAATATTTCAATATTTGTCTGCAGATGACTTCATTCGCGAATATTTTGATTTTTTTGATAATTCTTCAAGATGCACTTGGGATACTTTGTCATGCATCGAAAAGAGGTATTTTCGGTTTTCATTTCCTATCTAGGAAATGAACCCCGAAAATGGCGTGCTATCGAAATTCGGGATTTACCCCAGTTCGATTTTTTCAAGATATATATTTCGAGACGATCTTAAACGAAGATCAGGCGAAATGAATCAGTTCGGTCCATTAGAAATAGTGGTTTATAAATGGTGGAGATGAACTTCCGGCCCAACGGAGGGAACTCTAAAACATTTCCCGTTTCGCAGTCCTGCACGGAATAAGGCCTTTCGAACTGTTAAATCACGCTCTTCAGCAAAAATCAACATATCACTTCAATACACCCTTATCTTTTCAAGGGAAAATATACTCAATTTTCCGAAACGCATTGAAATTTCATTCATGATAACTGAAGAATTTTTATGAATTTCGAAAAAAAAGGAAAAGAAATCTCACCTCACCGTCATTGCAAAATATTTAAGAGAAACTCTGAGTAGGTGCTTATGAGCGCTCGTTGATTGGTGGAGCAATAATGCTATTATCTCAAAATTTTCTATGGGACTTTAGATTCATGCTAAGTATATGAATGCAAAATCTCAGCACAATCAGAATTAAATTCTGAAAATTATCAAAAATTTAAATATCTGATGATGCGAGCCTCTTGAAATTTTGCATGAACATTAAGTATATAAATCTTCATTCACAATTTGAAATTTCTATGCTGTTTCGGCTGGTTTTATACTATCATTTGTGAAGAGGAAATAATGTACTGAAAATAAAATTCGCAATATTCCTTAAACAAGTTTTTGACTCAAAAAAGGAACAAATACTTATAAAATATATAGGAATATGTGATGACTAGATATATAATATTTTCCGAAGATAAGACAAAAATACCATCCTCAAATTTGGTGCAGCAATATATTTGTATGAAAGTTTATCACATATGGCACGCAAACCGTTATTGTATATTGTAAATAATCTCTTCCTGATAAAGTTGCTATGTAGGTAAATTACCTGTGATTCACTAATGAATCAGTGCATTTTAAAGGTAGAATAATACACGAGAAATCTAAGTATTCAATCATTTTTGCTCATATCGATATCGCACTGAATAATTGAATGAATAACCATTTGGTCATAAACCAACAAATAAAAGCGTTTAATGGCTATAAATTTCCAGAGCGCAATTGGAAGTGTGACGCACCAATTCCTGTGAATTGAGGTACTTCCAGAATAATTGAATTCATTTAGTTATAACGCAAAAAGATTATTATTATACCTACACATTACATCTTCTAAAATATGTCAACTAATATCGATACCACTATGATGTTATCTGGTGACCTGATTCTGTAGGATAGATTAAACTTACCAGATTTGAGTGCTGTCGATAGGCACCATAAAAACCTTCCTACACTGGTACCAATACAACCAATGAGGTTCTTAGTGAGGTAGTCGATACAGTAATTGAAGGAAGAAAAAAAGGATAAATCATTCCTCCATTTCCCTTGTCACAAGGGCTGCCATATGTTAGGACAAAGCAGGACATAGTCAGGAGTTTTGATTGCGTGTGTGGCCAAAACATAAGGTGTTCGAGATTGCTCAGAATTCTTGGCTAGGTATTTGTCAGTATTATTCTACGATTACGATACCTGAAACGTTGAAAGAAATTTTATCGTATGTTAACAATGGTCGAAAGAACATATCGACAGGTGACATGTTGATTCTGTTGCGCCATCTATGTGTCAGGAGAATAGTTGGGAGAAGTTGTGTTTGCATTTTTTAAAATTCAAAATGGTTAACTAAGCATATTATATGGGAATGAACTGCAAAATAAAAAAGGCGAATCTTGAACCTGAGAAAATGGAAATGTGGGTATGGAAACTCGTATCATGTAACTCTGTTTCTCATTGCTTTTTCTGGGCGGAGAGATATTGATCTCAGCAGCTGTTATAGAATGTTTGGTGAGCATTTTTCTACAGATCAAATAAAAATAAATGGAAAGGCACTACCTTGTTGAAATTTCTATTGCTTTTCAATTCCATCTTCAAATTGTGGTTCATTTTTAATTGTTTTGATAATTCGGTAAATGATATGTAAGAAAATTATCGATTTGTATTCAATTTCATTATTATATTTTTTGTGAGTAATGATTTCTGAAACGCCTATAGCATTGCAATATCGCATTTCATTAATATCAATTCATTTTAAACAATATTGAGATGAAAAAACATCCTGATCGATAAATCAAAGCTTGCTTTGCTTCGTAATCACGATGTTCATCTGGGCTCGACGTCTAAATTTGATGAATTACGTAGAAATAATTTAATTCGAATTTGGCGCCCATAATAATAGTTTACTGTATTGAAAAATTTATCCTTGTCATCGCCATCTATGTGTCAGAATTAATCAACTTATCGAAAAACGTAGTCGGATGTTAGTACTAGAGTTGTAGGGGCGTTTGCTATCTTTCTCTCCCTTATTTTTGCTGAAAAGTTGGTTGTATAATGCAATTCAAAACACAGTTGTAAGGATTTTCACAACTGCATTTTGGAATTGTGAAAATCCTTACAACTGCAATTTGGAATTAACTTAAATTTAAAAGATGCTTTCTGTCCACCAAAAATTATGTTTATTTTTTGTCATTGTTGAACTCGAAGAGCAAGAAGTTATATCGTGTAAAAGTTCTGTTTCATTATTTCGTTATATTGATGAATGTTTATGTTTATGTATGTTTTTTATTCAATTCTATCTGAAGGCTTCATTCGACTGATTGATGGTAAAATACTATTCGGCATTTGATTCTTTTTTTATTTCATTGAGTGCTCTTCCTGGCTTCGCACGGTTGATGTTACCAATGAGAAAAATCGGACAACTCATCCTCGATTTCTCTTCATGAGAATCTTCTTTTTCTCTATTCAATTTCAAAAGTTCATTGAAAAATATGTATTCGATGATTATTTATTCGCACAGTTGTTAGATTCATCAAAAAATAAAATATGATCTGTAAATACTCTTCAGTCAGAGAAAAATCGAATCTTCATTTCTTCTCCATTCAGGGCCGGCGCTAGTGAATTTTGCGCCTGAAGCAAGTTTTTCTGGCGCCCCTACCCCTACCATCAGAAGCATCGACCAATACGATCAAACCCCATCATCACACAGCCCCTCCTTTTCGATAAAACAAAACAGCAAAAATAAACCGAAAAAAAATTTCATCTCATTTCTACCAGATTATTAAAATATCTGTAATAGATTTTTCGCATGAACATAAATTCACATATTTATTATTGAAAAACTAGGTATTTGGAAAAAATTTCAATACCTACTCGACAATTCCAATTTTCATTTTATTCTTGTGTGGTGAAGATTTCTCAATCTAACAAAACACGAATTATTTCATTTATTAATTGCAAACCAAGGAACTAAGTTATCACATCACACAGTAAAAACACATATCCAGAATTAGAAAAAATCATTATATTCATTAAATATAAATCCCATAGGAAAAATATAAGGAGTATATTTATAAACATTTTTATGAAAATAACATCAAACAATAAACAAATTTATGAAGAAAAAACAAAGAAACAAAAAAATTCACCCTATCTTAGTACAAAAAATCACAATCTAAAAATTTTGTCAGTCACATAAGTTGTATTTATCACAATATGTACTAACACACAAACTCGTCAGCAGAATACAATAACCGCACACGTCTGGATTTGATACGGGCAAAATCATCAATGACACCGACAAAACAAAGTTTTTCGTTAATTTTATGTTCAATAGCAATAATTCAGTCAGAAAGTCTTTCCTGGTGCATGACAGAGCGCAAATAATTTTCAATAATTCTCAATTTTGAAACGAACGTTCTCCACTAGCTACTGTCACCGGCGTTGTGATGAGTATCCGGAGAACAATCACAATTCACAATGTTTGGATAATTTCCTGATGAGTTAGGTTGATGAGTTAGGTGATTTTTTTTATTCCAAATTGTGACTCAGAAGAAGCAATTCTGTTGCAAGATTTTTGGATTCGATATCATCTCCTAATTTCTCAAAGATTCTATCACACTTTTGAATATTGATATGTCAGATTCGGAAGCTAATGCCTTTATATCAAACAAGATTTCAACTAATGTATCATACTGTTTCAATTGTAGGAAGCGTTCGGTCAAAGAACTAATGCGAAGGCCCAGTAAATAATTGAAAAAATAAATCCGAAAGTTTTGTTCTGGATCTGTTTGCCGGCGTATCTCTTCCTTCATATTGAAAAAGTCTTGTTTTTTTCGAATGCGGATTTCTCTTTCGGAGTCGAATACTTCCATATTTTCGATTTGAAGAATTAAGGATAAAATACGAAAAGTCAGCTGGCGAAAAATGGCGCCCCCAGAAAGCTGGCGCCCTGAAACATTTGCTTCACTGTTTCACCCCTAGCGCCGGCCCTGTCTCCATTCAATTGTATAAAACATTCGCCTTGAAAAAATCTTATTCGGACAAAAACAAACACAACAAACAAATGAATAATTTCAGTGCAATAGTTTGGATTCGTTACGCAAACATAATATGGATAGGTTTCCTTTCATTCATATACAGGGCGTCTGTAAACAAATGAAAGGGACTTCGGAAGATGATTCCACGATGAAAAGAAGCAGGGGTTGTTCATATATTTTTTTTTCAAAATCGACCCCCTTCCAAGATACAGCCTTTGGAAGGCGATGACAAGTTGACAATTTTTGATTTTTTTTACGGCTTCTTAAAAACACTGAGTCATAAAATTATACAGAATATGAAGCACTAAGTAGATGTTACTCACTCAATTCTTCTCATAACTTATTAGGGGTTGAAACTAACAACCCTCCATGAGTTTTGTTCAAAACTTGTTTTCGACGGAAATATTTTCGAAAAAAGACATTCTCTCATGGTTTCCCATTCAATTCTGGAGAAAAAAAGGCTCCTGCAAAATTTCGATACGGTCCATACTTTTCTCTGAAAAAATATGAACGAACAAGAAGTTTTGATCACTGTTCATTCCATTTCATCGTATAAGTGTTCCGTAGAATGAATATTATAAGGTATTGTATGTCTAAGACACGAGATAAAGATGTTCTATAAATCTTTCTGAAGGTTTAATTACTAATTTCCGAAAGAAGATTATATCCGCAATATTTAATTTCTCAAATTTAACTTTCTTTCAATTAATAAGCATAATTGTCAAAACCAACTTTGAGCATGAACAATATTTTAGAATATTCATTCTATGCAACATACGGGGAAATGGAATGAACAGTGATCATAACTGCTTGTAAGTATTTATTTTTTTCGAGAAATGTATCGACACTATCGACTATATCGAAATTTTGCAGGAGAATTTTTTTTCTCCAGAATTGAAACCATGAGGGAATTTTATTTTTTGAAAATCTATCCCACGAAAACAATTTTTGAACGAAAATCATAAGGGGTTGTTATTTTCAACCCCTGATAATGAAGTTATGGGATAAAAAAAATGTATAGTTTTATGACTCAGTGTTTTTCAGGACTCTTAAAAAATGTGTGCATTGGTGGAGGTTGAATCGTCAACGCATTTTCTTAAGCAGAAAATCATATTCTGATTAGTGCATTCAAAAGTAACGTTATCACTAACTCGAAGTTGTGTGTTGTAGTGGTCAATGCAATAGGTGTATATTGAATAGCTTTTGAGTGGGAAGTACTTATTTTTAATCACAACCTAAAACATTATATTTTGTGTACAGCAAAATATAAGCAAGTGTATATTTTCGGGGTCCTACACAACATCGGACGAAATCAATCTCTCATTTAACAAGTTCCTTCGAAAGGAATCTAAATAGTCAAGAAATTTTTTCATATGTAGTACTTGCATACAGGATATTTTTCATAGTCCTTGAGCCAGACAATCGATATTCAACATGGTTCTTCGAGCCACAAAGTCGATAATTTTGCATGGACCTTTGAGCCACCAAATCGATATTTTTCATAGTCCTACAAGCTAAGATATTTTTCAAAGACAATGAATCTTAAATATCAGATATCGATTGAAATATAATCCGGAAGGATTCTGCATTTCTTAAAAAACCCAGTCCCAGTCTCTGAAAAAGTAATAATTAAAAAGTTTTCAATTAAGATGAAGTGCTTCTGCAAAAATCTTTGCACTGATATGTCAGGAGCAAATTGGTATCGAGAAATTTGTTGCCTAACAGTAAAACTAAGAAAGGAAATAAATGAAAATGATAATGTAACGTTTCAGTGTCTATATCAGACATCTTCTTCAGGCAAACTTGCAAAATCTTCGGAATTGTGTGTTTTTTCATATGCAGTCTAATTGACATTGAATGTTGTCAACACATAGAGATGTTGATTTATTTAATTTTGAAATTTCCTGATTTCATTTCTCTTTTAAATAAATCTATCTAAATACGATCTTTTTCAACAGAACAATTGGCCAAATTATCTACCTCATCTAACAAAATACATGTGAATTCCTTAATTTTCCTTTTATAATTATGAGGTTCCGTCATTAGAAACTTTGTGTGTTACAGTTCATCATATGATCTCCGCCATTTGAACATACATGATCAGCGATTTGTGATCTTGTAATGTTTCTATTTTTGATATTGTTCTTATGTTCCTGTTTTCTTATCTTTAAAGATCTTGATGTCCTTCATGAGATTTTCCACATATACGGTGAATATTGTAAACACAATTTTTTTTATTTTTGTGTCTCATTCATTGGTTTCGTTCTGAACGGAATCGATCTGAAATCATTTTGTGTTTTGAAAACAGTTCTTCTTGAATTTGGAACTTCTTATTTTTATTTACTATTATTATTTATTTTTTCTGAAAGCCAAGGGATATGAGAAATGACTTTCAACAAATTTGTTTTTTTTACGGTTTTCTGTTTGTACCTGTATCACCATTAGAATTCATATCAAAAATAATTCTGATGAGATTGAATCCATGATTCAATCACAAAGAAAAATTGGAACGAAAACAGATCAACGGGTTATTCGAGAATGACGAGGATGCCGATATAAAATGTATCAAAATGCTCCCTGCGATCAGAAAATTCTACGTTTCCCAGCTTCATCGGCAACAAAATATTCGAAAACAACACCCCAAACGACAATACCGTAATTCCGTTGAGAAGATTCTTCGCCAGTGCTTGGGTTAGTGAAAATAATTGAAAAGCAGACAGAAGAACCGTTGGCGTGCCTGGATTTTCGATGCATGTTATTCGGAGCTATAACCGAGATGGGACAATAGCTGTAAAATTGAAATTAAATGAGGTGTGAACAGTTGAAATTGATATTTAAAAGAGCCTGGATAATCTTGACTCCAACAACAATTTGATTTAAGGAACTGTCTTTTGTGTAATGAGCGCACTGCTCCTAAGATGTTCTCCTCTCGGTTCACTGACTTGGTAAATTGTCATAATGAAATGAATATCAAGAATGAGATCTTAGAATATTCTATGTCCTCGTAACGAATCGCTTCGGGCTTCATCAATTTCGATACTCTCAGCGAAAAAATGAAACGTCTTTCCATTTTAGAAATAATTATCTCATATCTAATAGCTTCACAACATTCTTAACGAAAATAAAAGATTTATATTTTGTACGCTCGTTCCTAGGGCTCTGAAACTTTAAGGTTAAGTTTTAGTTTCGAATACCTTGATTATGTTCGTTACAGGAGCAAATCTGTTAAGTTGTTTCGGAGTTAATGATATTAGAAAGGACCCCGCACATTTAGTATGGGAACTGGCTCCTGGTGGATTTGGTTGAAAATTTGATATGATGTTCTACTAATCCTTCTGATCAAATGTCTCTACAGTCACGAAGCTGAAAAATGCATGCTTCTAGGAGTTTTAGCGATTTTTTTGTATCCATTATGGCTTACGTATTACCGTTCACACAGAAATGTTTGAGAATATTTCGTGATTATTGAAAGCAGATTCTGTCGATTCGAAATATTTTCAAACATTTCTGTGTGAACGGTAATACGTAAGCAATAATGGATACAAAAAATCGCTGAAAACTCCTAGAAGTATGCATTTTCCAGCTTCGTGGCTGTAGAGACATTTGATCAGAAGTATTAGTAGAACATCATATCAAATTTTCAGCCAAATCCACCGGGAGCCAATTCTCATAAGAATAATGGAATAATGGATACGGAAAATCGCTAAAAACTCCTAGAAGTATGCATTTTTCAGCTTCGTGACTGTAGAGACATTTGATCAGAAGGATTAGTAGAACATCATATCAAATTTTCAGCCAAATCCACCGGGAGCCAATTCTCATACTAAATGTGCGGGGTCCTTTGTTATTATAATTCAGCTGACCGTTCTAGTGCAAAATCGGAGAAAGGACTGGTATTGGGTATATGAACGCAAAGTGAGGGCTCAAAAGCACCCTTTTTTTAACAGTGTGAACTCATTTACGAGCGAACCACCATAAGGTTGGGACAGTGTGAGACTTGCCCATTGAGGGTCTAGGTTGATATCCACTAAAAGCACCTTCTCGCCGGTTCGAGACCTAAGGTCTAACAACCAGCTTACGTGAGCTATGTCATCTAACATGCAGCTACATGCTGGTTGATGATGCTTAATAATGGGAAATTGAAGGTTGAAGGTTGAATTTCCAGGACTATGAATTTGAAAAATCCACAGCTCTAGACTTTCGTCCTTCAACTGGAAACAAACCAGATCTCTCGGTCTTATGTGATAGACATTCATCCTTCTTCTAGGTTATGGCCAGTCAGTTTTCTCAGCTCTTGGTTCGAATGTTCTCTGGCTCTTTCAAATATCCTCTCTGCTTTCCTTTTCATGAAGTCAAATATTGTCTACCAGTTTTAATCTTTGTGGATTTGTTTGTTTCTAACAAACCATGGTTGATCCATCGCTATTCTCAGCAGTCTGTCTTCAACGGACTGGACTGGTAAATTGTCATAATGAAATGAATATCAAGAATGAGATCTTAGAATATTCTATGTCCCCGTAACGAATCGCTTCGGGCTTCATTAATTTCGATACTCTCAGCGAAAAAATGAAACGTCTTTTCATTTCAGAAATAATTATCTCATATCTAATAGCTTCACAACAATTCTTAACGAAAATAAAAGATTCATATTTTGTACGCTCGTTCCTAGGGCTCTGAAACTTTAAGGTTAAGTTTTAGTTTCGAATACCTTGATTATGTTCGTTACAGAACCAAATCTGTTGAGTTGTTTCGGAGTTAATGATATTAGAAATTTGTTATTATAATTCAGCTGACCGTTCTAGGAGAAAGGACTGGTATTGGGTATATGAACGCAAAGTGAGGGCTCAAAAGCACCCTTTTTTTAACAGGTGTGAACTCATTTACGATCGAACCACCATAAGGTTGGGACAGTGTGAGACTCGCCCATTGAGGGTCTAGTTTGATATCCACTAAAAGCACCTTCTCGCCGGTTCGAGACCTAAGGTCTAACAACCAGCTTACGTGAACTATGTCATCTAACATGCAGCTACATGCTGGTTAATGATGCTTAATAATGTGAAATTGAAGGTTGAATTTCCAGGACTATGAATTTGAAAAATCCACAGCTCTAGACTTTCGTCCTCCAACTGGAAACAAACCAGATCTCTCGGTCTTATGTGATAGACATTCATCCTTCTTCTAGGTTATGGTCAGTCAGTTTTCTCAGCTTGGTTCGAATGTTCTCTGGCTCTTTCAATATCCTCTCTGCTTTCTTTTCATGAAGTCAAATATTGTCTACCAGTTTTAGTCTTTGTAGATTGTTTGTTTCTAACAAACCATGGTTGATCCATCGCTATTCTCAGCAGTCTGTCTTCAACGGACTGGACTGGTAAATTGTCATAATGAAATGAATATCAAGAATGAGATCTTAGAATATTCTATGTCCCCGTAACGAATCTCTTCGGGCTTCATCAATTTCGATACTCTCAGCGAAAAAATGAAACGTCTTTTCATTTCAGAAATAATTATCTCATATCTAATAGCTTCACAACAATTCTTAACGAAAAAAAAAGATTCATATTTTGTACGCTCGTTCCTAGGGCTCTGAAACTTTAAGGTTAAGTTTTAGTTTCGAATACCTTGATTATGTTCGTTACAGAACCAAATCTGTTGAGTTGTTTCGGAGTTAATGATATTAGAAATTTGTTATTATAATTCAGCTGACCGTTCTAGGAGAAAGGACTGGTATTGGGTATATGAACGCAAAGTGAGGGCTCAAAAGCACCCTTTTTTTAACAGGTGTGAACTCATTTACGATCGAACCACCATAAGGTTGGGACAGTGTGAGACTCGCCCATTGAGGGTCTAGTTTGATATCCACTAAAAGCACCTTCTCGCCGGTTCGAGACCTAAGGTCTAACAACCAGCTTACGTGAACTATGTCATCTAACATGCAGCTACATGCTGGTTAATGATGCTTAATAATGTAAAATTGAAGGTTGAATTTCCAGGACTATGAATTTGAAAAATCCACAGCTCTAGACTTTCGTCCTCCAACTGGAAACAAACCAGATCTCTCGGTCTTATGTGATAGACATTCATCCTTCTTCTAGGTTATGGTCAGTCAGTTTTCTCAGCTCTTGGTTCGAATGTTCTCTGGCTCTTTCAAATATCCTCTCTGCTTTCCTTTTCATGAAGTCAAATATTGTCTACCAGTTTTAGTCTTTGTAGATTTGTTTGTTTCCAACAAACCATGGTTGATCCATCGCTATTCTCAGCAGTCTTTCTTCAACGGACTGGACTGGTAAATTGTCATAATGAAATGAATATCAAGAATGAGATCTTAGAATATTCTTTGTCCCCGTAACGAATCGCTTCGGGTTTCATCAATTTCGATACTCTCAGCGGAAAAATGAAACGTCTTTTCAATTTAGAAATAATTATCTCATATCCACTAGCTCCACAACAGTTCTTAACGAAAATAAAAGATTTATATTTTGCACGCTTGTTCCTAGGGCTTTGAAAATTTGAGGTTAAGTTTGAGTTCCGAATGCCGTGATTATGTTCGTTAAGGTAACAAATCTGTTGAGCTGTTTCGGAGTTAATGAAATTAGAAATTTCTTATTATTATTTAGCTGACTGTCCTAGTGCAAAATAAGAGAGGAGACTGACATTGGGTATAACAACGCAAACTGAAAGCTCAAAAGCACCTTTTCTTTAAAGCAGGTGTAAACTCATATACGAGCGAACCACCAAAAGGGTGGAACAGTGTGAGACTTGCACCGAGACCCCTCGAGGGCCTAGGTGAATACTCACTAAAAGCACCTTCTTGCCGGTTCGAGACCTAAGATTTAACAACCAGCTAACTCTTACGTGAGCTATAGCATCTAACATGCGGGTTAATGATTTACTCCAAATTTGGTTAACTCTACTGATGCTTAATAATAAAATGTGGGATTTCTAGGACTATGAAAGAAAAAAAGAAAAAGAGAATGAGAAAAATTCACAGCTCTAGACTTTCGTCCTCCAACTGGCAACAAACCTGATCTCTCGGTCTTTTGTGATATCTCGAGCATTTGACACTCTCCAACATACTTTTATTCTGAATAAAATGTACCAAGTAGGATTCAGAGGAGTTTTTCTTGAATGGATTCACAGTTTCCTGTCAAATCGCCGGATATTTGTCCGAATGGTGGCCACAACTCGCGGGAATATGTTAACTACTTGGGAGTCCCCCAAGGATCGGTGTTGGGACCACTTCTTTTCTTGTTGTTTATTAACGACGTGCTAGAATACATTTTGGCCTGCATTCTGATACTATTTGCTGACGATGCATCCATAGCAATCAAGGCTCGTAGACTGCAGAAGCTGAAAAGCCTGTGCGGGTCTGTTATTTAATGTTTTCTTGTCTGGTTCCACCGAAGCTCCCTGATAGTAAATTTGGGTAAAACCCAAATAATGAAATTTCAAAATCGTTCCACTGACCCAAGTTATGCATTTTCCGTTGAACACCCTGAAGGAAACTTACTTTCAACAGAATACGTCAAATTCCTTGGGCTATATGTGGATCGAAATTTGAGGTGGAAGTATCAGGTTGATCACGTATGCAAAAAGTTGAATAATTCTTTCTATGCGTTAACACGTCTCAAGGACCTACTCCCGATGGATTTACTCCTCGGGATATACTATAGTATGGTGTATACATAGTCACCTCTGCTATAACGTCGTACTGTGGGGGTCATCTGTTGATGCAACGCGAGTATTCATTTGCCAGAAAAAGATAATAAGACTCGTATTTGGTATTAGGCCTCGTGAATATTGTCGTTCATGTTTCCGGAGGTATGAGATCCTGACCTTTCCATGCATTTTCATTTTGAATTGTCTTTTTTACATCCATCAAAATAAGTATATTCTGAAGAAATGTTCGGACTTTCACAATCACGGTACTAGGCATGTAGATGTTTATTTCTATTCCTAGACACCACACAAAAAATATGAATCTACACCATCTTTTATAGGGTCAAGACTATATAATCATTTGCCAAACATGTTCAAATCAATGAAAGACATTCAATTTGAAATTAATGTGAAGTCTCTGTTAGTGAACAAATGTTACTACAGTGTTGAGGAATACCTGTCTGATAGATTGAATTAACCCTTGATTATTTTTCTTTTCAGGTTGATTTTTATGTACTTGTATCTATGAGTTCACTTCAAATGTGTTTATTTTTTTTTCTATTTTGTGACCTGTCCTATATATTGTTCAATGTCTAAAAGGATTAATAAAATTATTTTCATTATTATTATTATTATCTTCTTCTGGGTTATAGTCAGCCAGTCTTCTCAGTTCCTGGTTCGGATGTTCTCTGGCTCTTTCAAATATTCTCTCTGCTTTCCTTTTAATGAAGTCGGTTATTGTCTACCAGTTTGAATCTTTGTGGATTTGTTTGGTTCTAACAAACTATGGTTGATCCATCGCTATTCTCAGCAGTCTATCTTCAGCAGTCTGGATTCTCTTTATATGGCTTTTGGCAGCATATCTTCATGCTGCTGATACATATGCGCTCAGGCGTCTCTTTAGATGAACCTCAAAGGGGCCCATATCTACATCCCAACGGACTGTCAAGGTTCATGCTATGGAAGGAGGTTGTTCATATTGTATGGCGTCTTCGGTATATTATTACCTGAAAGAAGATGCCATTTCGTTTTAAGATTCAAGAAAACCTTGTATCATTCAAAGCTATCCTGTGCTGAAGAGTCCTTATAAGGACGAAATTGCCATCCACTTCTTCTAATTTTGCCCTGAACGAGGACGAGATTAGCTCCGAAGTATGAGTTTAATATTGGATGTCTTCAATCGATTAATATTATTCTCCGATTTAATTATTTCATATGGAAAAACCTGGATACGAATCGCTTCGGGTTTCATCATTATCGATACTCTCAGCAAAAAAATGGAACGTTTTTCAATTCTTTTCACGAATATTTATTCTTTGTGCACTTGTTTCAAGGGTAACAGCATATTAGCGTTCCTCCCAAATGTCTGAATTTTCGAATTTTGGACCGGTGGTGTTCTCGAACGACTCGGTTGGAATGCTGCTGTTAGGTTCGTTAACAAGCGAAATCGGTTCAATAGTTACGGAGTTATATCATTTCACATTTTTTATATTTCTCCTGATATTCCTTGAACCATACATTCGCTTTGAACGAGAATAATTATGGGCAAACTTCTGAGAAATTTCGTGAGGATCGTCTTCAGGAAATTTTCAAAAAAATGTCTGTGCATTATGAACGGATACATTTCTGGTCGCTCTCGGAGGAAAAGAGTTAGGGACTCGTACGTACATTTGAAACATTCACATGCCGTAAATTTGAAGTCTTTTTACGTTTATTCACATTGGAAACACATCATTTGAATTTGACTAGCCTGAAAGATATGGTTTCAGTATGTGAATTCGTGAATCCAATTTTGCTATTGAAATCAGGGGTATATGCTCATAAAAACTAATTGTGGAGAAATATTCACCTATCACTTAGAGCCCTAAAATGGCTTTGTGGTTGAAAGCGGTAAAAATTCACTTAATTTTTTCCTTACTTTTTGGGATTTTTTTCTTTCATTCATTTATCTACTGGATAGAATAATATATAACCAATAAAGGAAGAATGGTCCAGTATTATTTGTACAAATTTTCTAATACATTCTGTACAGGCTACTTGGCTGATTGAATACACTCAGCAAAAAGAGCGATATATTGTAAGTATACCTACATACTGTATGACCAATAATTCTCAATCTAGTAAAGAAAGCAAATTTCCTATTCCCTCATACAGTAGTACTTTGTACTAGTGGTCATTCTCTTGAAATTTCAGGATAGGTTTGAGGCTTCAACATCTCATCCGAATTCGTTAGCAGGCCAAATCGGTTAGTTAGTTTGGAATTTATTGTACTTGGAATATTTTTCCATTGTTTCTCAACATTTCTGAAACTGCTCATCCGGTATTATTTGGGTGGGAATTGAAAATGCAGACTGTAGAATTTCGTGGAGAGCACACTCTTTACTCTACTCACCTTAAACAGGGTGTATCTGAGTAAGACCGATAAATAAAAGGTTTGATAGCTCAGATCATTTTATGAAAAATGTTCTCAAAAATGTAGGTCCGAAAATGAATTGTTTCCAAGATACAGAGTGTTGAAGTTTCACTCGAAAACTGAATGAAAAAGTGGTACGCCACTGAGATATTTCAAACTAACAATTATTTGTTTGAGTTTTCGTTAAATTGTTAACAAATATCTCTTCTGCCTTTCTCTTCGTGTGGGTCGCCGTTTCTATGTAATAAAGCGAAAAATCCTAATGCGCATTTGTTGTAGAACGTTACGTTGAAATGTTTTATTTTTTTACTTAAAACAGCGGCCTACACGAAGGAAATGCAGAATAGATTTTTTTGTCACAAATTCAAGAAAATAATTGAAAATAATTTTCAATTTAAAATATCTCAGTGGCGTAATACTTTACTTAGAAACACACCTTCCATGTTTTAGGTATTGTTCAAATACACCCTGTATAATATTTATGGAACTCGAATATGAACACACAACACAGTGAAGTTTCATGCATGGCAGCATAGTTCGAAACCCAATCAATGCAGTTGAATTCTTCTAGCTGCTGCATTTGCCGAAGTAATATTATACCTTTCCAAACTGTTAACTGGTAAACATAAACAACGAAACAGATACGGTATGATTAATTACCATACTGACTATACATATGGTTAAAAATCTCTATGTTATGTTACTTCATCTTAGGATATCAAAATAACTTTGATAGGTATATGCAATAAGATAATATGTGCTCAGCTTGTGCATTCTTTTCAACCAAATTATTCACATTTCATTTTTTGTTCATGACTATTTTTGATGTTTAGTGATTTTTCCAGTTTTTATTAAAATATCTTAGATTTTCAGAACAATCACATCATCAGAACCATAGAATTTATTGTTTTCAATTGTCAAATTTTAACATATTTCATTTTTTGAATTATATCTAGAATATTATTCTGATCGAGCTGAAATTTTGTATTTATATATTCAGTGTCAATCTCAAGTCCTACACAGAATTTTTACGTAATAACTTCATTGCTCCACTAATGAAGAGCGCCCAAAGGCACCTGCTCAGGTCTTTCTTCAATTTTTTTACTTCACACTTAAATTGTCAGATAGTGGAATATACACGTTTTAGCATACAACTAACTCATCCTACCTCAATCTGACTTGCTGGAGAATTTCAGATGATCAATTTGTTTTTACTTATCTGATTCTTCATTCTTGACGGAAGGCCATATACAGGTTTGGAACTTCATATCGTAGAGGAACGATATTCAATGCATCAGACAGAGAATTTTGCAGGAAAGTTGAGCAGATGTATATTCAAAAACAAGTTGTCTCATTGTAATAATAAAGTGTTGTCTCTTTCTTAACGTTGGAAGTGGCAATAGTATAGTATATTTTCAACATAATGTAAGTATATACAGTATAGGTACAGAATTTAATTCATACAATTAAGATTAAAGAAGAAAAATATTCAAAATATACGAACATACGAAGCAACACTGAATTATAAACATAATAATGATTCATCTAGGCACATGGAAAAAATCAACAGTAACAGTCATGGATATTCCACAGTATAAAAACTCTAAGGGCTCTGATCTCTTGCGGTAGCTTGATATACAATCTAGGCCCCCAGACGTCGACAGTCGATGGAACGGGATAGATAGCTTTTCCCTGTTTCGTGTACTATAACCAAATGAATCTGTTTGAACTTGCCTGTGAACAAAATTTAAACCTGTTAGAATATTATAAGCCCGCTAAGGTAAGTACTTTTTCTGAGATAAAAATGCACAAATATTTCAGCAGCGTGGGTGGACGTGCCCCAAGATATCACTGAAAAAGATAAAGCGCTGTGAAAAAATGAAAAATAGGCGATCCTATCTGACAGGTGAGTGAAAATCTTCTTCATATGCCTTATAGCAAATATACCTCCATTTAGCTTCTTCCTGGTCCTCTCTATATGTGGTCTTCAATTTAGTTTGGAATCCAAAAGAACACCTAGAAACTTCAGAGTGGTTGTGTCCTCTGACTTCGAGAAGAGTATCTTCTGTGTTTTCTCGGTATTTAGAACCAGACGATTTGCCTCGAACCGAGATCTCTTACCTCAATCATTCGCCTCTCCAATTCACGTTGCAATGATAGCTGTGAATCACTGCGTAATAAGAATGAGCTATCATCAGCAAATATAAGAACTTCAAGTAATTATTTATGATTATAAGGAATAGGAGGGGTCCCAAAATCGATCCCTGAGGTACTCCCCTTTTCATGCTTGCGCTAGTCGATCATTGTTTCCTACAGTAGACTTTCTGTGTTCGATCACTCAAGTATAGTTTTCAATAAATTTCAAAGTCAAATCTCTTATACCATAATGCTGGAGTTCATTCAACAAGATGGTGTGATCGACAAGATCAAAGGCTACTATTTGATAAACTATTTTTCTGAAATCCATGCTGCTATGGTGTGAATAAGTTTTTTTTTCGAAATAGTTTTGTAGTCGGTCTTTAATGCATCTCTCAAATATATAGATGGCAGAGGCAGTATTGCAATAGGTCTATAATTTTGGCCATTGTTCGGACAATTTCCTTTCAGCACAAGAACAATCTTTGCTGGCTTCATCTTTGTCAGAAACACAATTATTGAACACCATCTGCAATGGATCGCTAAGGTCAGAACCTAGTTGGGTATTCCATACATATCTGCTGTTGTCTTCTACTTCAAAGAATTTATAATTTTCACTATTTCTGGCTGTTACAGGATTGAAGAAAAAGGAGTTGCTAGATCCGACCTTAAATGCCTTCAAATAGCGGTCCGCAGTATTTTCTGTCTGAGGCAAAGTATCTGACAACCTAACGCACAAAAGACCTTATTGGTCGCAGTGCAGAAGGGTTATCAACGTGCCGATCGACCACTACCTAATCTAATCTGACAACCTTGCACCAATCTCCACAAAATATTGATTCATCCTCTCCACCATTATTTTACTTCCACAGCCTTGGTTTTTTCTCGATCTTACATTATCTTTTATAATTCTTCATAAAACCTTCGGTTCATATTTTGCCTTTGCTACCATATTTTCTGTTTTTTGTTTTTCATACAGTTCAAGGACTTCGAAGTATTGCTTTTTCCTTCTTTTATATTCATCATATGTAGCTTCGTCTTTTCTTAGCATGGCTAGTAGTGCGAGAGCATCCAGTTTAGTTTTTGTATTTTTTGAGTTCTGGTGGGATCAATTTCTGGACATTCCTTCTCTTCAAAAGTTTTTTTGCATTGGATAAAAATTCTCTAAAATTAGGTACACTGAGAGTGTCATGTAAGGAGTTATACGCATATGGTAGGGAACCTGCAGTAAGCGCATCGAATTGTTCAATGTGTCAAGCTGCTTGTGATACTCGATTAAGGTATTTGCGGTTGCCTACCATACTGCCTGAAATCCTGGATTAAGCCCCTTTCAACGAAAGAGTGAGACAACACTACATTATTGCGAAAAAACAACTGGATTCAATCCAGTTTGTTTCCATGTGCCTAAATGATTCAATGTTATGTTGGTAACTGAGTGTTGCTTCGTATGTTCGTATTTTGAATATTTTTTATTTTGTGACGAATTCTTCAATCTTAATTGTATGCATTAAATTCTGTATACTGTACCTATACAGGGTGATCAGTGTAGAAATGGAGGAAGAATTCGAATATGTAAAAATATACAGGGTGTTGCATTTGAAATAACGAAGTTACATTCGTTTCCGGTGAAACCGGAAGTAGATTCCTCTAGAAAATATTTTACAATTGAAGTTCATGTACTCTAAAACGAAAATCCTAAATCTTGAATCTGTATTACAATTCCTTCCTCGAAAACGTCTAATGAAACACTTAAAAAAATCACCCTGTATACATTATTCTGATAATATTACTATACTATTGCCACTTTCAACGTTAAGAAAGAGACAACAATAGATTATTACAATGAGACAACTACATTCAGTCAGTTACAGCACGTGAAACTTTCGAATATACATCTGCTCAACTTGCCTCCAAAATTCTCTGTCTGATGCATTGAATATCGTAACTTTCTGATGTGAATTTCCAAACCTACAGATAGGACTTATATTTGGTACTCAATCAGCTACAAGATATCCTCCTGTATATTAATCTGCCCTGCTTTAGTATCTCCCGAAACCCCGCTTGGGCCCCCCTACTATCAGATTTAACAAAATATTATAACGGAATATTTGAAACCATCCTGTATATTATTTTTTGATCGATTAGGGTACGAACATTTCAATATTCTGGATATGTCCATATCCAGAGTTTACTCATTGGGTTTATTCCGGCCGATCCTCATAATACCCCATACAAACTCCATACATAATCATCTTTTGCATTGTTATTGAACAAGAATTCCGAAACCGATTATTGAAATTCTTGGACGAAGTTATGAGCTGAGAGGAAATGAATTACTTCCTCTATAGCAAAAAAGCTGACCGATGAGTCTGAACGGGAAAAGCCTGCCGTCTTAGTTGTGCTAAACTTGGAAAGCTCTTCGTGCTGGTTATTGTGAGTGGATTATTTTTTCCTATTTCGATCAATGAATCGATTGTGATTATAATTCGAGGCTATATTAATTAATCAATTGTCTCAATGTCCATTGACGTGTGTGTGTTGTTGGAAAAAAATGTCTCGTTCATTAGTGGAGAAATAATGAATTTTGTATGAGACGTCAGTTTCATCCAAAGTATATGAGCGCAAAATATCAGCAAGATCGGAATTATTCAAAACATTAGATATGTAAAAATCAATCCTCATCCACAAAATAATTCATATTTTTTGAGCGCTCGTTCTCCTTAAACGAGCGCCATATCGTTTTGCCTGAATGTCTCTAGTTTTCGAATTTTGAGCTGAAAATAGTCTCGAAATATAGAGTTTTACTCCCTGATGACGAATTCGTGGTCAAATTCAATTTTGTCCGTGGGGCCGTTCGGCCGGCCGTTAGCACAATAACTTTCGAAGGGATTGACCTCGAGACTTGACATTTTCAGGATGAGTTTGGGTCTCGAATGCCTCGGTTAAGTTAATTTATGGAACACCCTGTTCCATAAAATACGGTCATTCAAAAGTTCCTAATATCTCAGACAAAGCAAAACCAATAAAAGAAAATGTTACGGCCTAATGCAAGATGCTCATACGAAGTCTCATGCAAATTTTTGTGGTCATAGTTTGAACAGAACTATAGAAAATTCAATTTTAATATTGAAAAGCTGAATCTTCATATTTCCATAACAGGATATCCGATTCGAGTAAAATTTCTCCTATGATTTAAAATTGATATACTGGATCTTCATGCAAAATTTTGTGGCCATAGTGTAGAACCATAGAAAATTCAATTCAAATATTCAAGGAAGAATCTTTATATTTCTATAACAAAATATTCGGTTCGAGTGAAATTTATTTTGAGAATGGAAACTAATATACTGAATGTTTATGAAAAATTTCAAGAGGATCGCATCATCAGAACCATAGAATTAAATATTTTTAATTTATGTATTTTACATATTTCATTTTCAATTTCCTGTATAAATCCGATTGCGTTGAGATTCTGCATTTGAACGTTTGGTATCATATAAAATTTCGTGGTAATAGTCTTTCCTTAATTTTTTTTTTATGAATTATTTTTCTTCAAATTATATCGAACACCCTGTAGTTCCATTGAGCCGCTAGTGAAGAGAAGTTTGTATCTTCAGTTAATCAATCTTTATGTAATAAACAGTGGCGACGCAAGGGGGGGTCCAGGGGTGGCCTAGGCCCCCCTAAATTTTTGCTGCCTCTTCCCTTGAAATCTAACCTATGCTTAACAAAACTATACAAATTTATTGATTGTGCCCCCCCCCCTGAAAATTCCTGGCCCCCTCGTGTTCGAAAACTGGCGGTGCGGTGCCACTAACGATAAATGAACTTACCTTGTTCACTATAATTCTTTTCATTTACGATTTTTCAATGACCGATGTTTTGAAGTACTTCTACATTTTACAACAGGGAAATAAGAAGTTCTGTCACACAATTTTCAAATGTTTTGCACGCTTACTTCTTCAGAACTTCAGACAGAGAAGAAGTTCATGGATCCGTCTGTTTATTCAGTAGTTTTTGAGGTTTTTATAGACCACCATTGTTTTCCTGCTTTTTGATGCCAGATCTTGAATGTTCTCATTCTAAACAATAAAGGTGTGCTTAGTGTCGAAGGAATGGTTCGCGAAATTTGTTTTTTTTTATGTTTCACGATAGCTAGTGCTATTTGAACCTTTTTGTGAGGGTTATACTAGTTTTAAACCTATTGAATTATCGAGATCTCAATTTATATACTCCTGCATCAATTTGTTACTTTTCACTTTATTATCTGATGATTAATCTTAATTTTTGAATCTGAAAGTAGAAGAAACTTGTTCGAGCATTCGAGGATTCAAAAATTTATTTGTAAAAATTACAATAGTGTTCATATAGGTCACACTGGTGAAACCTCCAAAATCAAGGTTTGAAGAACAAAAGCTGTCTTTCAAACACAAAAAAAATATTTCAAATTAAGCCATTTTTTCGATACAAACCATACCTTCAAGACTTGGGTATTTTGGAAATTCTATATCTGTCAACAAAATGCAAGAAAATGTTTTGGAATTCCCCACTACTGAAATCCTGTAGAAAAAGAACTGTTGAATGATAGAAAACCTTGCTCCATAACTTCTTATGTACTGTCACTGTGAAACCGCAAATGAAAATAGTGATATTAAAAAAAATTCTTTCATTTATCATTTTCGAATGAATTACCACAAGGTGATGGACTATTTTTAAGCGCTCGTTCTAGTTAAAGGAGTGCTATATCTTTTTCCCAATTGTTTGTAATTTTCGAATTTTGAGGCTAAAATGGTATTCATCATATTCACATGAACTACCATAATGTATAATGGACTATTTTTGGGCGCTCGTTCTAGTTAAGGAAGTAGTATATTCTTTTGCCTGAGTGTCCGTAATTTTCAAATTTTGAGCCGAAAATGGTCTCAAACAATTCGGCTTGACTCTCTGATGATGAATTCGTGGTAAAATTCAATTCTGTGGGTGTAGCCGAGCGTCCGTCCGTTAGTACGATAACTTTCAGAGATTGTCCTAGAGACTTGAGATTTTCAGAGTGAGTTTGCTTCTCAAATGCCTCGGTTAGGTTGATTAAGCAGCCAAATCGTACAGGGTGTTCCATAAAAAATGGACATTCGAAATTTTTTTTCCCTAATATCTCAAACAAAACGAAACCAATCGAAATGAAATTTTGCAGTCTCATGCAAAATGCTCACTATGAGCCTCATTCAAAATTCACTGGACATAGTGCAAACAGAATCAAAGAAAACTCAATTGGAATATTGAAAAGATGAAACTTCATATTTTGATAAAAAGATCTGATTCTAGTAAAATTTATTTTGTAAATGAAGATTGATATACCGAACGTTCGCGCAAAATTTCAAGAGGAACGCATGGTCTGAACATTATATTATATTTATAACATAAATATAATATCTAATACGAAATATAGATCTCACATATTGCTAATAACTAAAAATTGTCGATATTGAAGAATATAGTTCTAAAATTAATTTCATTCTGCTCTTAACCTCAAAATAATATAAAACGATCCTGTCTCATGATGAATTGTCTGGTGTAGTAGTGGAACCTGCTGCAATTCAACTTTATAATGTTATAAATTCATATTTCTGTCGGGAAATGTGTAATTTCGGCGTTCCTTGTCAGCTCCGGCACTGTTCTGGAGTAAGTTCAACAGGTAAGTGTCACAAAGGCGTTCTGACTAAGTAATATGATGATAAAGTGCTATGTTAGCCTTTAGCCATGTGTATTGGAGAATTTGTAAGTTTATCTGAGATATCTGTTTATGCTTTCTCGTACACGTATCGACTTTTGAAGGAACTTCTGAAAGTTTATTCATTGTACTGCGGCAGATAATAATTCTATATGTGTATCTCGGGGATTGAGTGCAGAGAAATCGAATATTGTATGTGACGTTAAATCATAACTTTGTTTCGTAGTTTTCAAGATTATCGGCAGTTTTGAACACTGATCTTGTCGTCAGAACTAGCTGAAGATTTTATATTTCTTTATTTCATTATAGATAAGATATATTTCTAAGGATGAATTAGTAGTATACGGGAAGGTGGAGCAGAATTATACTTACATACATAAGCATATAGTAAATTAGTTGAGTTGTTGAACAGCGTGACAAAAAAGTAAGGTATCTAACTCGTCAATAATTATTGTAGGAAAAATTATCATGAAAAATCCTAGCACCCGTCGATTTTTAATTTCAAAAGCAATGTATACAATACTTTTTCGAATTTCTCATGCCCTATTCCGCGCACCCCTCTACTTAATTTTAAATTTTGGAAATAAATGCATTGTGATTTGATGATGTGAAATGAAAGGTGATTCGATTACTTATCCACTGATGTGGCTAAAAGTATACATTGTTGTGCCGTTTTCTCATTGAAAAATAGGGAAAAAATTCACGATTTGTGATTGGAAATTACTGCAATCAGACCATTATTCTTTTACCGATTATTATTACGGAAAATGCATGAAACCATGGATTTGTGATGTCGAAATCAGGTCTCCCTATGCTTTTTGAGCGCTCGTTCTACTGAAACGAGTGAATTCTATTTTTGTAATTATTTATCTTTTACATATTTCATTTTTTGAATAATTTTCAGAATATAATTCCGATTGTGCTGAGATTATGCATTTATATATTTGGTATCAATTTCAAATCTCATATAAAATTTTGAGGTAATAGTCTTATTGCTCCACCAAAGAACGAGCGCTCAAGAGCTCCTGCTCAGGGCTTTTCTTAATTCTTTTTAATTTGAACCTCTCAGCCCTATACCCCACATCCTCAATAGAAATATATGGATTGTGATACATCAAATGAAGGGTGATTTGATAACCTACTCATTCCATTTCATATGTCATAATCCATATACTTTTATTTGAAGAAAAATGTGTGGAGCATAGGGGGTTAAATAATTCAAATTCAAACAAGCATGGCAAAACCTGCTCTTGAAATTAAGAAACCATGGGTTCGTGAATTTCCCTTAGTAATAATTGGTCACAAAATAATGGTCTGATTGCAGTACTTTCCAACCACAAACTGTAAATTATTTCCTAGTTTTTAAGCGTTCGTTCTACTGAAACGAGTGCTATATCGTTTTGCACACATGTCTGTAATTTTCGAACTTTGAGCCAAAAATGGTCTCAAACGATAGGACTTGAAACCCTGACTACGAATCCGTGGTCAAATTCGATTCTGTTAGCACGATAACTTTCGAATGGATTGTCCTATAGACTTGGGATTTTCAGGGTGAGTCCAGTTACCCAATACCGCCGTTGAGTTTGCCAACCAGCCGAATCCTACAGGGTGTTCCATTAAATATGGCCATCCAAAATTTTTTTCCTCGATATCTCAGACAACACGAAACGAATCGAAATGAAATTTTGCGGATACATGCAAGATGTCATAATGAACCCTCTTGCAAAGTCATGTGGCCATAGTCTTAACAGAACCATAAAATATTCAATTGGAATATTGAAAAGAAGAATCTTTATATTTCTACTAGCTTTTACCCGCGACTTCGTCCGCCATAAGTTTTTTGTTTTCTCCCGGCTGTACCCACCCCCCCTGCAACAATGTCCACTATCGTGTTCCAGTCCTCAACTCACATCAAAATTTGTCCAAAAGCAACCTAAGCTACATAATGGATAGCTCCGAATAATTAACAGTTGAATAAAAAATCGTATACAAATCAGATCAATAGTTTTGGCGTAATGTGATTCTAGACAGAGTTTTAATGTTGTAGATAGGTAGCTGTGTATAGGTTCCTGGGGGAATGAGAATTTTCCCGAAGTAAAAAGTAGTCTGAATTTGGTACCTTCTACCCTATAAGAGTATGTAGTGTGATGAATCGCTAAGTTTCGATCCAAGTAAAACTGTTAAATAAAGACAGTTGTATCAAATTTTATCAAAAATTCCCTAAATTATGGCGCCTACCGACCCTCTAAGTTAGAAAAATGATCAATACTAAACTTGAAGTCAGTTGAAAAAAAAACATCAGAATCATTTCAGTAGCTATTGCGTCATGCGCTTCTTGACACGATCACGCTAGATTTCCGCGGGAATGAGGTATTTTCTGCCGTAAAAAAGTAGCCTGTGTCCGTGCCTAGGATCCTATCTTAACCAAGCCTTATAAAAATCCGTTCAGGCGTTAAGGCGTGAATGATGTAAAATTTAAAACAAACGATTAAAATCACTAACTCAATTAGTTTTCTGCCTACTGCCTACGCCTTGAGTACGATAGCATGAATGTTAATAGCCCATATTCTTTTCTAGGTTACTATCTATCACCTACCTAAATTTCATCAAAATCCGTTCAGCCGTTTAGGCATGATAGAGCAAAACTCCCAGCAAAAACCTTAAAAAAATCACTAACTCAATTCAGTTTCGTGCCTACTTCCTACCCCCTAAGTACGATGACGGGATCATTTTGATCTTATATCCGTTTTTAGGTAACCATCTATTACCTCACTAAATTTCATCAAAATCTGTTCAGCCGTTTAGACGTGAAAGAGCAAAAGTCCCAACAAAATCGACTAAAAATCACTAAGTCAATTTATTTATCTGCCTACTGCCTACCCCCTTCGATGGCATGATTATTTATAGCCTATGACCATTTCTAGGTTATCATCTATCACCATACCAATTTCATCAAAATCCGTTCAGTCGTTTAGGCATGATAGAGCAAAACTCCCAGCAAAAACCATAAAAAAATCACTAACTCAATTCAGTTTTCTGCTTACTTCCTACCCCCTAAGTACCATGACGGGATCATTTTGATCTTATATCCGTTTTTAGGTAACCGCTATTACCTTACTAAATTCATCAAAATCTGTTCAGCCGTTTAGACGTGAAAGAGCAAAAGTCCCACACAAAAACGACTAAAAACACTAACTCAATTTAGTTATCTGCCTACTGCCTACCCCCTAGGAACGATGGCACAATTATTTATAGCCTATGACCATTTCTAGGTTATCATCTATCACCATACCAATTTCATCAAAATCCGTTCAGCCGTTTAGGCGTGAAAGAGTAACAGACAGACAGACAGACAGAGTTACTTTCGCATTTATAATATTAGTATGGATAGTAAGAAATTTGTAGGAGTTTCAGTAAATACAACCATAGGAAAGTCTATCGTTATATCGAAAAAAAATTATCATCATTTCCATAAAGAAACTCGATTGAAATGAAATCAAGTTTGAGGATGTATATTGGTGTGAAGTGAATAATTTGCAAGTTTTCAAAAATTTTTGTGGAGTCATAAAAATTCTATGTTTTTATCAATATTTTATCAATAAATTTTTTACCATATTTTATTTTTTTAATAATATCCACAATCTAAGTTTTCGCTCGGACAAAATCATTATTACCTCGGATTCCGATTTCTTCTAAATTCATCTCGGGGCACTTGAAAGGGCGTTATAAGCTCAGTCTTTTCCCGAGAGATGCGTATAAAACAAAAAAAAATTCTACGTCGTCGGTCTAACCGAGTCGTTTAAGACCACTCTCGGTTCAAAATTCTAAAATTACAGACATCTGGGCAACACGAAAGCACGCTGTTTATCTAGAAACAAGCGTGTAAGATTTAATGTGCAATCTAGAATATACTTAAACTGTGTTTTGGCGTTCCCTGTCTAAAATTATTGAGCCTGTATTAAAATCTTTACATTTCAGCATCGAACAATGACGTCATAGCCAGAATGTTTTCAAAGGGCTTGGGTTTATTCTGAAAAATCGGTTTGGATCGGTTCAAATTCAAAGCACTTTTTTATAATGGTGGACGTGAAAAAATTTAATTTCGAAAGTTTTTTTTGTCAAGAGCTCAAGGTGGAAAACAATAGTGATATTTTCAATATTGAAATTGAAGGTTTTGTTTTCAGAGTAGGTGGAGGGACTACCTAGCAGTTTAAATATTAACAGAAATACATTAACAATGATACATATGACCAATCTCTTTCCGTTGAAGTCATCGTTCGAAACAATGACCTCATGACGCCTCTATGCATGAATTACCGAATTGAAAAAGAAAAAATATTTTTTTTTGTTTTATTTAGTCATTGTAGACAGAATATAAGTGATAAAAGAAATATGTTCATTAGATAATTTGGCCAATTGTTCTGTTGGAATAGATCGTATTTGGATCGATTTATTGAAGAAAGAAAGACATAAGGAAATTTCGAAATAAAAATAAATCAAGTTCTCTATGTGTTAACAACTTTCAATATCAATTAGACTGCAAATGAAAAAAAACAACAATTCCGAAGGTTTTACAAGTTTGTCTGAAGAAGGTGTATATGAATAGACACCGACACGTTACATTATCCTTTTCATTATTTCCTTATTTAGTTCAACTGTTAGACAACAATTTTTTCAAAACCAATATGCTCCTGACAAAGGAGTGCAAAGATTTTCGCAGAACACTTCATCTTAATTATTTTTTTTATTTATTTCTGATTCAGAGATTGGGGGGGGAAAAACCTGAAAAAATATTTAGAAATGCAGAATCCTCCTATATTAATTTCAATCGATAAGTGAATCATCATTACTGAGGTAGCAATAGGAATACGTTAATTGCAGTACAGCAGCAGTATAATGAGCGCCTTATATCCATAAAAGGTGTGTGATGTGAAGCATCCTGGAAGGAAATTTCAGCCGCCACCTCACTTAATCGTTGTATTAATACGAACCCAAAAACGCTTCCGTGGAAAATATTGAAAGTAAAAGGAACAATATTTTGAAAAACAACTGTAACCACGCGTCGAAGACGAAAAAGCCTTGTAGAACATTTCTCTATTTTTTTGTTTGGAAAAAAAAATAAACTTCATTTTTGTCTATTTATTTTACCAACAAAGCTGACAGTAAATTTCACTATATGAAAGTTCTCCGCCGTACGGAGGAAAGCGAAGATAATTTGGCAAAATTCCTAGCCATGGACATAGAAAACTGTATCCGTTTAAAAAATGAAATTAACTACGTTTCTACGAGTTATAATAAAATGTTCTATTTTTGTTTCTAAAATACAGTGGAAATTCCTATAACGAAAGCGCTAAATCAGCACAAAATATTCGTTATAAATAAATTTCGTTGAAAAGAAATTCGTTTTTCTATAGTCGGCAATGTCGCGGTCAACTCCACTGATAAATTTAAGTTTATCATTCAAACTTAAGCAACTTGCTTCTAGACATTTCCGCACAAATTTTCACACTAGCGCAATGGTTAGATTGTGCAAAACCAACAGCAAAGGGCTGTATCAAAAGCTGTAATGATTAAGTTCAAGGTCGGGATTTATACGTATATCCGGAAAATTTTCGGAAAAAAATCCACCCTTATAACTTCCTACCAATACCCATTCAAAGAATGTGGTTCTATGAATATTTCGTTATAGAGAGAATCTACTTCGTTAGAGGTGTTTTTAACATGGAATTTGGATTCGAGGTGCAATGTCTTGTACGAATTTCGTTATACAGAGAAATTCATTATACAGACGTTAGTAATAGGGAAGTTCCACAGTAGTAGAAAAAATCACTGAAGTTTTCTAGCTAAAAATGGCCCCGTATGCAATAGAGTATTTGCTTTCTTTTAGCGACAGACGAATCGATGACGTCAAATTGAATACGTTTCTAAAACACCTTCGAATATGTTTCAAACCCATAAAACAGCTCAGAGCTAATGAGCCGTGAAAGCTAGACGACAAACTACTAAGTGAAATTTTATCTTCGAAAATGAATTCTCAGATTGAAACAATGCAAGCATTTCATGCCTGAAAAAATTAAGTGCATGCCAATATTTTAAGTGAACGGACTGTAGTAAGAATGTATGGGAAGGTCCCATCCGAGGACAGAATAATTGAAATCTATCCATTTCCTTCACTGTACGACGAGTGTAGAGTAAGCAAATAAGCTGAGCTTAGAGGGAGAGTCGCAGTTCACCCTCCAGCCAATGGCCTCCCATCATTCGCATGCCAGCAGAAGGGCTAGAAATTTAATTTTGAATCGCATTATTTCAGTCGTTTACAAGACAATAAATCGATTGCTGTTTCGTGAATCCTGAGATGTTGCCAAGTACAAACATGTGGAGAGAGGCATTCTTCACATTCAATTCAAAATTACTTTGGATTTACTTACCGCATCTAATCTTTAGTCCCTATCGTTGTTGGTAAAGTATTGTGTCAATATAAAAATGGTTGTTTTTCAAATCATAATAATTCGAAAATTGCAGTTAATTCTCAACTGTCATCATCCTTTTGCGAAATTCTTTGTCGTTCTCTCTCAATCTCTCACAATCTCTCCTTTTGTTGATTCAGGATCCTTAAAAATTTCGTTCAGATAAGGATGTAAAAAAATTAAGGAAAGCCCTGACCAGTGCTTTTGAGCGCTCGTTCAATAGTGGAGCAATGAGATTTTTCCTTAAAATTTTGTATATGTTTTGTGATTGATACTAAATAAATAAATGCAAAATCTCAGCAGGATCCAAATAATATTTTGGAAATTATTCGAAAACTGAAATATGTAAAAACTTGACAATCAAAAAAATGAAATCTTTGGTTCTGATGATGCGAACCTCTTCAAAGTTTGCATCTATATATCAATCTTCGTACATAAAATGAGTTTCACTCGCATCGGATATCTTGTTATGGAAATATGTTAATAGATTCTTTTTTTCAATGTTCCAATATAATTTTGTATGGATCAGAAGATGCGATCTTCTTGAAATTCTGCAAGAACATTCAGTATATCAATTTCCAATCACAAAATAAATGACATCTTTTCAATATTCCATTTGAATTTTCAATGGTTTTGTAAACGCTATAGCCACAAAATTGTTGCATAAGGCTTATTATGATCATCTTTCAACTTTCGATTCGTTTCGTTTTGTCTGAGATATTGTGGAACAGAAATTTTGAACAGCCATATTTTATGGAATACCCAGTACGATTTGGCTGGTCAACGAACTCAACCGAGTCATTTGGGAACTGAACTTACCCTGAAAATTTCAAGTTTCTAGGACAATCCCTTTGAAAGTTATCGTGATAACGGCCGGACGGATGGACGTCCGGTCCCATTAACAGAATTGAATTTGACTACGAATTCGTCATCAGGGAGTCGAACCCTATCGTTTTAGGCCATTTTCGGCTCAAAATTCGTAAATTAATGACAATCAATCGTTTGCTTCTTCGTAAATACTGAGATGCTGCCAAGTACAAACATCTGGAGGGAAGCATTCTTCACATTCAATTCAAAATTACTTTGGATTTACTAACCGCATCTAAGTTCCTTTCATTGTTCGTAAAATTGAACATAATATTTATGGCCTGTTTGTTTTTTATGGATTGATTTTATAACTTCACAAATATCATTTTTATTACACTGCTTCTATGACCGTATTTTGTGGGACTTTTAAAAGAATTGAAAACTATTCTGCAGAACCTGAATTGATGTACAGTGGTGGCATGCGAAATGTGAACGATTTTTTTCCTATTGTTAATTGGGCTTCATCAATATTTTATGTCCATGTATGTATATCTATGATTATATCGAGCAGTAATTGACAATCAACGTCAAAATAAATCCACAAAATACAACTATTCTATGTTAAAGCCTTTGCGACTATAACTGTGCATTATTGCACCGATTGAAATCAGAAATCTCAAAAACCGGCCATATTTATCGAAGAAAAAATGCTTGTTTCTGCAGGACAATGCACCCGCTCATAAATCACTAGAAACGATAGAAAAAACAATTATCTACACTTCGAATTGCTTACTCATCCTCCATATTCTCCAGATTCAGCTCCCAGAGATTATTATCTGCTTCCAAACTCGAAGAGATGGCTCTAAGGAAAGAATTTGGAGACGGTTAAAGAAGTGGAATGGCATATTTTGGGACTTCGACAAATCTAACTATTCAAAAGGCATCGCAGTGTTGAAAAATCGTTGGACTAAGTGAATCCAGCTGAAAGGGAACTATGATCAAGAATAAATAGTAATTTTGCCAAAAATCATTCGTTTTCTTTTTTAGGCTCACTATAAATACAGGGTGTCTGTAAACAATTGATAGGGGCTTAGGGAGATGATTCCTCGATGAAAATAAGCAGGGGTGCATCATATGATTTTTTTTCGAAATCGACCTCCCTACCAAGATACAGCGTTGCAACGCGATGACGAGTTAACAGTTTTCAATTTTTTTAGAAGTCCTTAAAATAGTGAGTCATAAACCTATACATAATATGATTCATTAAGTAGAGGTTACTAACACAACCCCTTATGATTTTCTTTCAAAAATTGTTTTCGTGCGATAGATTGGCGAAAAATAAAATTCTCTTATGGTTTCCCATTCAATTCGAGAGAAAAAAAGTCTCCTGCAGAATTTCGATATAGTCGATACTTTTCTTGGAAAAATTAAAAACTTACAAGCAGTTATGATCACTGTTCATTCCATTTCATCGTATGTTCCATAGAATGAACATTCTAAGATATTGTTCATCCTCAAAATTGGTTTCGACAGATTTTCTATGATTCTTTTTACAATTTTAGGTATCAGAAGAGTTCGATTTTTTTAATAAATACTTTGCATTAATAAAATATATTTGTTAGTTATTAAAATGGCAGTTTATTCGAATTTGCATTTGGCAGATATGCACTTTTGCTTTAATCCCCTGTCATGGACATACAATATCTTAGAAAATTCATTCTATGGAACACTTATACGATGAAATGAAATGAACAGTGATCATAACTGCTTGTAAGTTTTTATTTCTTCCGAGATGTGTATCGACTGTATCGAAATTTTGCAGCAGACTTTTTTTTATCAAGAATTGGAAAGAAAACCATAAAAGCATTTTATTTTCCGAAAATTTATCCCAAGAAAACAATTTTTGAACAAAAATTATAAGGAGGTTTTTAGTTTCAACACTTGAAAAACAGTTATGAGATCTTTAAAAAATTGTATAAGTAACATTTACTAAGTGCTTCATATAATGTATAGTTTTACGGCTCAGTGTTCTTATGAAACAGTGAAAAAAATTAAAAACTCTGAACTCGTCATCTCTTGGGGTGTCGATTTCGAAAATGATTTATATGAACTACCCCTGCTTATTTTCATCAAGGAATCATCCTCCAAAATCCCTCTCATTTGTTCACAGACACCCTGTAAATTGACTCCCTAGTAAACCCTGTATAAAATTTCAAACTACAGATTGAGAGGCGAAGTTGTCCTAATGGTTTTTCATTCATCAAACAGGCCAAATCTCCGAGTTGTAGGATCAGAGTTCGGGAATAAAAAGAATGTGTGAAATTGGCTCCATCCCATGACGAAAAACTACGTGCCCGAATCTGAAAATTCGGCAACTTTTCCAATAATGAATGGCACTCAAGACGTGAATCCTATACGTAAATTTTGTTACGCTGTTCATTTCAGTGTCAATGAAGACTGGATGCGGTACGTGAATCCTAATCAAGCGTCAGTTTTCCATTTCCATCGATCCGATTCGCGAATATAGGCTTCAAGAAACGAACCTACCACCTGTCAAAGCCAGCTACGAGTCTCGGAGGTTATTCCCATGTACGACTGACATGATCAACGAAAGCAGAAAGTATATTCCCAATGGAAGAACGATGCCGAATCTACATGGAAGTTATCAAAAATCCTGCAAAAACAGAAGTTAAATGAATGTTTCATCTGTTGTTCATCCAAGAATGATCCACATACCAGGAGGGTGAAAAATTAGGTTGGTAATTTTAAAAAAATTATATAGATTATTCTCACAATTTTTGCTTCTTCCATTCAATGTTTCTTCCAGCATTCACAATCCGTTGTCGTCAGAAACGGATGTCATTTTTGACAGTCAACAGAAAACTTTGATTTATTTTTAAGTGCTCGTTTTACTTAAACGAGTGCTATATCATTTCGCCCAAATGTCGTTATTTTCTAATTTTAAGAAAAAGGTCTCAAACGATAGGGTTCAACACCCTGATGAGGAATCCGTGGTCAAATTCAATTCTGTTCGTGGAGCCGGCCGTCCGTTATCACGATAACTTTCGAAAGGATTGTCCTTGAGACTTGAGATTTTTCAGGGTGAGTTCGGTTCCCAAATGTCTCGGTTAAGTTCGTTAAAGAGTCAAATCGTATAGGGGTTCCATAAAATATGGTCATTCGAAATTTTTACTCATCAATATCTCAGGCAAAAGGAAACCAATCGAAATAAAATGTTGCGGCCACATGCTGGATACTCATTTTAAGCCTCATGTGTGGCCACAGTGTACACAGAACCATATAAAATTCTATTGAACTATTGAAAAATTTTCCAGAGCGCTCAAAAATTAACGATTTAATCTGTCAATTACCAGATTCAATCTGGAAATTCAACAAAGTTTGAGTTTGAAGAAAAACACTTTCCTCTTTGTCTCTTTCTATGAGAATGACAGATCTTTTTTTTCAGAAAGTCATATTTGATTTGTGTTATGACCATATATACAGGATGTCCCAAAACTCGACGTCAACCCGGAACCGGGTGAAAGGGCAAGTTATGCTGGTTGTCAGACAGATATAAAAAAAGATCTAAGTTGCATGATTTTAAAATAATAGGCATCTAAAAAAAACACAAAAAATTCCACATCCCGTGACAGTTTTTTCACTCCTGTTGCCACAAATATTAACTTTTTCCAACTTACCCTGAATAATGCTTGTCTAAACTGTAATCAAAATTTTGATACCAGCTGCTCTAGTTTTCATAAAAAATAGGACTAACTTCTCAGAAAAAAAAATTTAAATAAACAATTGACTAGTTTCAACTGACTTTATTGAAAAAAAATATACTACGCAAGTTTTGCATCTTTTGTCAAAAGTTGGCGCATTTAGTAAGAATTCCAAAATGGTTTAATACTTGGTGAATTTTAGCTACCGTAGTTCGCTTTTGATTGCCTTTGAATATAGAAGGCCAATAGATTCCAGTGAACTGGCCGGCCACGAGATTGGATCAGAACGTCCGATCCATCTTCCGGGAAAAATGTTTTCAGAAAAAAATTTTTCCAGAGAAAATAATTTTTCCAGAAAAAATTTTTCCGGAGAAATTTCTCTGGAATTTTTTTTTCTGGAAACATTTTTTCACAGAAAATGGGTCGGACGTTCTGGTCCAATCTCGGGGACCGGACTTGAATCTATTGGACTTTTTTTTACTAGGAAGCAGTTAAAGAAAAAGTGTATTCAAAGGTAAGCGAAAGCGAATTTGAACTACGGTAGCTACAATTTACCAAGAATTATACCATTTCGGAATCCTCACTAAATGCGCCAACTTTCGACAAAACATGCCAAACTTGCGCAGTACATTTTTTTCAATACAGTTAGTTGAACCTAGGCAATTGTTTATTTTTAATTTTTTTTCTTAGAAGTAAGCCCTATTTTTATGAAACCTAGAGCAGCTGGTATCAAAATTTTGATAACAGTTTAGACAAGCATTATTCAGGGTTACACAGCAAAAAAAAGTTGGAAAAAGTTGATATTTGTGGCAACAGGAGTGAAAAGTTTGTCACGGGGTGTAGAATTTTCTGTGTTTTTTTATTTTATTTTATTATTTTAAAATCATGCAACTCAGATCTTTTTTTATATCTGTCTGACAACCAGCATTACTTGCCCTTTCACCCGGTTCCGGGTTGACGTCGAGTTTTGGGACACCCTGTATATATATATTAGACCTATATTGTCAATGCTCTGAAAATTGGAGTCAGAATGACCCAGAGGGATGAACACTACTGCGCAAGCTTTTAAAGTTCAACTTGACAGCAACATAACCTTCGATTTGGTTTGGTGGTTTGCGCAGTTTGGACTATCCCTCCGGGTCAAGTAGAGTGAAAGCCTTCTATGTTAGCTTCAAACTTTTTATCACATTCACAGTATATATTTTTTTTGTCAGTATATGGTTATGACATATCATCGCATTCAAACTGAAAATCGGAAACTATTTTCACGAAATTCGAATATGTCTCTGATATTATAGAAACAGTTCATTTCGGTCATTTCATTCCAGAAGCACCAAAGAGGCTCTAAATATTGCTGTATTCATTTCATAGCAGTTTGAAAATGTTAGTGCTGAGCCCGAAGTCAGCACATAAAACTTGAATTGTCAATCTCCTAAAACAACAATGGTGCAATAAGAATATGATGAGGCACTAATTGGGCACTAAATATAGGACGTACTTTCAGAATAAGTGCTTTCAACTTTTCGCTAACTAAAATTATATATTGACAGATTTTGATTTTATCGCAATGACAACGATGTACCCATTCATCGTCTCAGTCTAATTGACATTTGTCCAAGAACCACTGACTGATCAGAATCCTTTTGTAAGTGGGGTTAACATATTATTAAGAATCCTCGCCTGTCTGTAACTGATTTTTGATCGTTGCACGAACGAACCTTATTTAAAAAAAAATAAGGAAGCCCTGAGCAAGTACTTATCAGCGCTCGTTCTTTGGTGAAACAAGGAGGCTATTACTTCAGAATTTTGTATAGGACTTGAGGTTAAAACTAAATATATTTGATAATTCATGCAAGCGGGTTACCTCTGTAGTCGTTTAATTGTACCCTCAGTTAACCGGCCTTGATTTGTTGCGAATAACCTCTAGTGCAACCCTTTCGAAGGGTCGCGTCGAATAACCTGTATATTGATCATTATTTTCTATGACCTTCTTCCATTATTGGGGTAGCTTTCTGTCGATGTTTAACGGTGTATTTTATCGGCACAAAATTCGTTGAAGTAATTTTCACCCGCTTTCAGATCGGTCTAATTCTCACTCCCAAGGGTATTTTATGGATACCGACAGAAATAGTGAGATCTGAGTTGAACACTAAATATATGTAGACTTTCGAAGTCAGAAGAAATCTCAACATGAATATTGGTAAAAAGTGTTGAGTATATTGAATTATTATAGAAATTGAGAAAGACTGCAAAAAACCAGCTCAGAGTAATTGAATGCAATAATTGTTATTCAATCCAGAAGGTTATAATTATAAGTGCCAGCGACTAATGGTCGCTCCCTTCACGCGTTAAAATATCTCGATCATAAGTCGCTAGTTTGGATTGAAATACATTCCTATTTTGCACAAGATATACATTTGACATAATGAAATTTTTATGCTTCTATTTCTGGTAATTGACAGCATTTAAAATATCAATTGACTAATTGAATCTGTCATTTTTGAGCGCTCGTTCTGCTCAAACGAATGTTATATCGATTTGTCCAAATGTCTGTAATTTCGAATTTTGAGCCGAAAATGGTCTCAAAGAAAAGGGTTGGACTCCCTGTTGACGAATCCTTGGTCAAATTCAATTTTCTGTCTATGGTGCCGTCCGTTAGCAAGATAATTTTCGAAGGGTTTGTCCTAGAGACTTAAGATTTTCAGAGTGGGTTCGGTTTCCAAATGCCGCAGTTAGTTTTGTTGACCAGCCAAATTGTTTAGGGTTTTATATAAAATATGTCCATACAAAATATTTCTTCCTCAATATCTCGGACGAAACGTAACCAATCGGAATGAAATCTTGCGGCCAATTGCAAGTTGCTCATAATAAGCCTCATGCAAAATTTTGTGGCCATAGTGTAAACAGAACCATAGATATTTCCATTAGAATATTGAAAAGGAGAAACTTCATATTTCTATAACAGGATATCCGATTCGAGTTAAATTTAATTTGTGAATTAATTTTGATATACTGAATGTTCATGCAGACATTCAAAAGAATCGCATAATTAGAACCTAAGAATTTATTTTTTTCAATTGTCATGTTTCTACATATTTCAGTTCAGAGTAGTATTGGGATCATAATATAATATTGAAATTGAAAAAAGAATTTTTATATTTCCATAAGAAGATATCCGATTCGGATGAAATTTATTTTGTGAATGATGATTGATATACTGAAGGTTCATGAGGATCAAACTCATATAACTTTTTTTTTTTAATTGTCACATTTTTACATATTTCAGTTTTCGAAAAATTTCCAGAATATTATTTCGATCGTGCTGAGATTTGGCATTTATATATTTAGTATCAATTTTATACAAAATTTTTAGGTAATAGCCTCATTCTCTACCAATGAGCGAGCGCTCAAAAGCACATGCTAAGGACTTTCTTGAATTTTTCTGTTTGTAGTTGAGTTTATTGAGCACTTTTTCGAGTTTGATAAGTATTACATTGCTAACAAGTTGTAATTCGAAAAAAATTTCATAACTATAATTCAATGTTTTCTAAAAATGCGGAGAACTTTGATGCAGCTGTGAAACTGGATGTTAAGTTTAAATGTGACTGTAACTTGCTCAGAGTAAGAAGTAAACACGTACTTTTCACTCTAAGGTAACTTGTGCCACAGAGGTAATATTTGAATAGATTTTTCGTGATTTTTTTTTCTGTTGTTTTATTTCTTCAGAAACTTTTTCAAGATGACATAATGTTCCATACTCAGAGATGTATGGTGCCTTGTTTACATTTTTCTCTTTATTAGAAGAGAAAAATTGGGGATACTGAATATCATTAATTTTTGAGTCTTGGGTCTTCTAAACAGAGCGATTAATTTGAGTTTCGTATATACGAATATACGAGGTTCAAATAAATCGCTCTGTATAGACTTAGCAAGAACACCGAAGACACAGAAATTGATGGTATTCAGTATCACCTATTTCCCAGTTGATTCATAACAAGTTTATTTTGTTCTTGCTTGAACAATCCTCTATGAAATTACATTAGGATCGTATCAATCAATTATTTGCACGCTCGATGGGAGATGAACAAGCGCGAAACCAAGTCAGTGGTGTAATTTCACTTGGGATTTTGTCGATGTCCTCAAAGATTCTATTTGCTGCACCCTTGTCGCCATTTTCTGCACGTCCAAGTCAAAACAAAATATCTGAGTTTTTTTCTGATAATAAAAATCAAAGTGAGAAATAATTGAATAGCGTCATTCAGTTACAAGAATGTTCTAGAAGATTAGTCATCGTCAATAAAACAAACCGTATCAGAAAGAAAACAATTTATACCACTGAAACAGTCCCAGATTGCGTGTTATTTTTTTCATTATCAAATTCATCGAAGTATTACGAATCGATTTAACACTACTACTTTAGTCATCCTTTCCACGAATACAAAATAGTTAACCTCGAATATTGGGAAATAATAATCGAGAAGTGCGAATGATTTTTATTGAAAAGATAACGTGTACATAGTTATTGATATTTCATCGAAAAAATCTTTGGAAAAAAAGGACTAATTTTGTTAACTTCAGAATCGTGATATGCATCTCCTTGCAACGCCCGCAATAAGAAATTTTCCTGCACACAGAATAGCTAAAGTCGAATATTGAGAAATAATAATCAAGAAGTGCGAAGGATTTCTCTCTGCAGAGAGAAATTAATAAAAAATCAAAAAAACCCTTACAGAAATTAAGAAGTTTTTTTACGCTTGTTCATATTGGAAAAACGATTAATGTGATATGAGTATCCTGAGAGCGATTGTTCTTCTGCTATTAATTCATGAAATCAACTTTAATTGCAAATCATGAACCTACCCTTGAAAATGTCGAGTTTTTGAGTTGTTTCTTGCGGAAGTTATCTCGCTTTATCATACACCTTTTTTAGACAACCTTAGAAATTGTGTGTTTTTTCATTAGCAGTCTAATTGACATTGAAAGTTGTCAACACATAGAGATGTTGTTTTTTTAATTTTTAAATTTCCTGATGTCATTTCTTTTTTCAATAAATCAATCCAAATACGATCTATTCCAACAGAATAATTGGTCAAATTATCTACTTCATCTAAAAGAAGATTCCTAAATTTTCTTTTTATAACTATCAGGTAATGTCATCAGAATGATCAGCGACTGTATCGAAATTTTTCAAGAGACTTTTTTTCTTCAGAATTGAACCACAAGAGAATTTTATTTTTCGAAAATCTATCCCTCGAAAACACATTTTGAACAAAAATCATAGGAAGTTTATTTTCAATCCCTAATAATAAAGTTATGAGATTTGAAAAAAAGTGTTTGAGTAACCTCTATTTGGTGATTCATCTTATGTATAGTTCCATACTCAGTGTTTTTAAGAAGCCGCGAAAAAAATTATAAACTGTCAACTAGTCATCGCGTTCCAAAGGCTGTATCTTGGAAAGGGGTCGATTTCGAAAAAAAATCATATGAACTACCCCTGCCTATTTTCATCGAGGAATCATCTTCTCCCTCCCTCGTTTTTGTTTACAGACACCATGTATATTTTTTAAAACTTTTCAATCTGTTGATTATCTCAAAATTCGGCAAAAGTATTGCGCGTCTACCTCAAAAGACTAAATTTCGAAATAATCGGATATGTGGTTTTAAAAATATCGGGAATATAATAAGAAAATTTACATGTTAATAACTAAGTGCAGCTCTGATTTCACCAACTGGTTGAAAAGGAATCTAACGTCGGAATTTAATAGCGCTAACTTCATTTGTTCAATAGTATTTGTGCTCACGCCGCCGGCCGGTAAGGCAGAATATTTGTTGACCACGGAACAAGCGCGCAAGAATGATTTAGAATAATTTCTTTCAATGGAAGAAAATAAATAAAGATACCTACTTACCTTATGTCAGTTTTTATCTTTTAAGTCTAGTTTTCCTGGATTTTCAATATAAGTTTGATTTCTTATATATTCTTATTACATTATTTTTTTCATTGTTTTTTGTGAAGTCTGTGAAAGGGATAGGTAAAAATTAATACAAAATATTTTCAAACATTCTATTCAGCATGATATAAATATTTTATGCAACAAGAAGATAAAATATATTTAACAAAACAAAGTTCTTTTTAACTACATGTATATAATACTTTTGTTTCTATACTCAAGGATCATCGCCAATGAGTTACTTAAGGGTATATGGAACAGCACACAAAATTTCATACCTGATATTTTATACACATATGATATGCGGCAGATGACATGTCTACATTATGGATCTAACAATTTTCGTTAATGCTGATGGAAAAGTGGATTTTTGTGGTAGTCATGAAATAAAAATAACAAACACGTTTCAGCCACTTTATATTAGACTGAATGCTAGTAAGATTAGAATTATCGAAAGATGTTTTTCAATATTAATTACTTTCTTAGTGATAATAGCTAAGATGTCCATGCTGTCCATTTTCGAATTATGTTCTTAGATAGACATAAAAATGTCAAATTTCACTTATTAAACAGTATCGACATAAAGTATTCAGAGAAGAAATTCGACGAATATGGACAAATCCTAATACAGAGTGTTAGTAAATAGGCGCGACAAAGATTCTGTATGAAAAAATTACAGTTAGCTATACAGGGTGTCTACTTTCAAAGTGGACAAACTTCAAGGGGCGATTATACGAGTGATTTGCAACAAAAAATGTCATATAACACATGGTCGAAATGTTGACGGTTATTCTTCAATTTGACATTTCACGAAATATTTCGAGTTTTTCCCCTGCAATGATCATTATCCAGTTTCCCTTGTAGTCTCATCAAATTTGACCTCATATTCTGAAAGGACAATAAATTTTCTTCAAGATAGGAGAGTCTGTGTGCAGAAAAAACTCTCATTGCGGGAGTGGTAAGGATATGAATATCACGATTCTGAAGTTAACAAAATCAGTCCTATTTTTCCGTTTATTATTTATGTACACGTTATCTTTTCAATAAAAAAAATCAATTCGTGTACTTTTGTGCTAGCTGCTCATCCTCCGCCATAATATCATGGCTAACATGATATTCTGAACCTGATTTTTTTCATTTTTGAAGCTCTTCGTGATTGAATCTTAATCTTTATTCATGTAAATCATCAATTCATCTCTCATCTGTAGATGCTGAGATGAGACTTACATTTTCTAGGCTGAGGATGTTCAGCTAGAATGAAAGTTGATATGTCATTCGAAAGTACACTGAATGAGGTAATTTATCCCGAAAAGAATACGTGTTCATAATTATTAATATTTCATCGAAAAACCATTGGAAAAATAGGACTAACTTTGTTAATTGAATAATAATTATTTCAGAGGAAAAACTCGAAATATTTCGCGAAATTAAGAAATGTTAAATGGAAGAACAACCGTCAACATTTCGACCATGTCTTATATGACATTTTTTATTTCAAATCACTCGTATGATTCCCCCTTCAAGTTTGTTCACTTCAAAAGTAGACACTCTGTATAACTTTTGTCCATAAGAGCTTCGTCTTCCGCAATACAAGGTGTTGAAGTTTCACTTAAAAACTGACAAAAAAATAAATTTGCATATCTTCAGCGTAATATCATACCTATCTGTGATGATAATAGTTGAATTGATTTGAAAACACTGCAAGATTCTTGAAATAAATACAAAATATATAAACAAATATAACATATCAATCAAGGAACGTCCAAAGTCAGAAAATTTCTTTCAAGAGAATGTAATGATTTCATAGTAATATCTCAATTCTCGTTCTAGAAAGTATTCTCATTCTTTTATCTTCAAATCCACAGCTTCCATCAACCATATTTATGAACAGATAATAATCATAATCTTGATGATTGAAATTGGAAAAAAACATTACGTTACGGCTCAAAATGCCAAATGAAAAATATAGAATATTCAGTACAGTCTGGTTGCTGTTGAGAAACGTATTCTGTTTTGCTAATTACATACCACGATCTTATATTTATTATATCCCTTAACTGTACACAAGCATTTACAACATTGTTCGTTTGAATATGATCAATTTCGTTATGCATGAGCTATCTTTCCAAACATTTCGTAAGGTTCCCCATTTAATTGTTCTTTCAGTCCTGGAATGAGCTGCTTTAAACAAAAACAGTTGATGTTAGGAGGACTCATTAAAATAAGTGAATACAAACGAGCCTGTAAAAGTATTCTGGTACCTAGCAACCCCTTTTATTGGTAATACTATTGTTGAACCATCTAAATACCTTTCTGTGGCGACACTGAACGTTTGATAGCGAAGCATGAGTAGGAGAATTTGGCACATTTCACATGTCACTGCGTCCACGCACTCTTGTACTCTATTGAGAGTCATATAATCACAAAGAACACTAACGATAGCAGGTATCCAGACTTTATTGTTGGACATCTTGAATTCACGCTGGGATCGAGGCTGCTCTCCTCAGTTTCTGTCAGTGGTCCTTGAAAACCGTTATAGGAACGATTTTCTCCGTTATCGTCCAGCTCTTCTTCTGGACTATCATCGTTGAAGTCAATTTTCTCCTGCAGTTCCATTTCTGTGGACAGAAAATCAATTTTTGTAGAAGGAGGGGTGTTGCATTTAAACTAAATATTTTCAGATGACGATTGATGCCTGAATATTCATTTGGAGTAGCAGCTGGCAGGGTTAGCTTTATACAATATTCTGCCAAATATATCCATATTGTTATACAGGGTGTCTAGGAACTAATGCGAGAGACATTGGGAGATGATTCCTCGATGAAAATAAGCATGGATTGTTTATATAATTTTTTTTCTAAATCAACCGCCCCTTAAGATACAGCCTTTGAAAGGCGATGACGAGTTGACAGTTTTTAATTTTTATACGGCTTCTTAAAAACACTAAGTCATAAAACTATATATCGGCAGTCCCGAGGTAAGTGGCCTATTAGATTATTATGGAATTTATTGATGGTATTTGATGGATTTCAAGGTAAGGTACATTTTTGAAATAATTTCACATTTCCAGTCTTGCCGGATATACGACAATTTGGTAACAACTTGATAATTTTTAATGGGACATTCGATATTTCAATGAAATGAATAGAACAATTGCAGAGTGTGTTGTACTGACTCAAAACATTGAAAAATATACTAGGTTAGGTGTCTAATTTGAAAAAACAGACTCTTTTCACGATTTTGTAGCTTGGAAAATGATGATATTTTTGGTCCATCCTGTATAACTGACAATTATAAATCAAAAACAGTGACATAGATCAGATCGATATCTAATGACTCGCAAAATTTGTGACTTATATTTCAAATATTGAGCGAAATAGAGTCATTTTCGTAACGAGCCAATTCGATCTGAAATTAAGAAAAATAATAAATACCTCAAAAATTTGTAAAAGATAGGTATGAGAAAGTGGGAGTGAATAGATTCAGTATTTCATGGAGTATCATAAAAAAATAGAAATACCGGATGTCCCATTCAAAATAACGAAGTTGTGGCCAAATTGTCTTACATCCAGCAACACTGGAAATGTGAAATTATTTTGAAAATGTACCTTATATGGCCAAATATCGATCCACAGAATTTGAAATCTTTACCATCAAAAGTTTCTCTAATAATATAATAGGCCACTTGCCTTGGGACACCCGATATATGATGAAGCACTAAGAAGATGTTACTCACACAAATGTTTTGGATCACAAAAATTCATTACTAGGGGTTGAAATTAACAACCCCCTACGATTTTTGTTCAAAAATTGTTTTCGTGGGATAGCTTTTCGAGAAATTAAATTCTCTTATGGTCTTCCATTCAATTCTGGAGAAAAAAGTCTTCTGCAAAATTTTACAGTAGATACATTTCATTCCATTCCATCGTTTAAGTGTTCCATGGATTGAATATTTTAAGATATTGTATGTCTATGACAGGACATAAAAACAAATGTGCATATCTGCCAAAAGCAAACTCGAATAAACTACCATTTTTAAAACTCAGTGATTCATTTTATTACTGCAAAGTATTTATTAAAAAAAACGAACTCTTCTGAAACTAAAAATTGTCGAAATAATCATAGAAAATCTTCTGTTTCTGTCAAAACCAATTTTGAGCATAAAACCCTATCTTATGATATTCATTCTATGAAACATACGATGAAATGGAATGAACATTGATCATAACTGCTTGTAAGTTTTTATTTTTATCGAGAAGAGTATCGACTGTATCGAACTTTTGCAGGTGACTTTTTTTCTCCAGAATTGAACGGGACACCATAAGATAATTTTATTTTTCAAAAATCTATCCCACGAAAACATTTCCGAAGGAAAATCATGAGGGGTTGTCATTTTCAACCACTAATAATAAAGTTATGGAATCAAAAAAAAAAATGTTTGAGTAACATCTACTCAATGAATCAGATTATGTATAGTTTTATGTAGCAGTGTTTTTCAGGACTCCTAAAAAAACTAAAACTGTCAACTCGCCATCTCCTTCCAAAGGCTGTATCTTGGAAGGGAGGTCCAGTTAAAAAAAAATTATATGAACTACCCCTGCTTATTTACGTCGAGGAATCACCTCCCTAAGTCCCTCGCATTTGTTTACAGACACCCTGTATATTGAATGCCCTAGTATATGAGCAGAAATACAACCTAAATCAACTTCGAATTGAAGCACGCGGAAACATATCACTGCTGAAACATCATGGAAAAGGGTTTGACTTCACCTCGTTACCTCACTTGGAAGATCACGTTCCAATAAATAAACTCCTTCGTCAGATTCACTAGTAATAAAAATTTAATTAAGTGTGGTTTTCGATATAACAACACTACGATGGATCGGATCGTGTAGTTTTACGAGGATTTTTCCTTCTCGCCCTTCAATCAAATAAGAGATACTGCCAGAAGATTCGTTTAATTGTTGGCAAGTGTTTTTTGAACTACCGAGTTGATACATGTGTACGATTTCAAGATTGTACCAGGGTGTTAAATATATAGTGAGCCTAATAAAGTTTTATTGTTAAAATTAATATTCACTTTTCAACTTAGTTCCCATTTGGCTGAAACTACTTAGTTCAACGATTTCCCAACATTGCGATCTCTTTTGAATAGTAAGCTTTGTCGAAGTCCCAAAATATGCCATTCCCCCTCTTCAACCGTCTCAAATTTCTCTCCTTGGAGTCACTTCAAGTTTGGAAACAGATAATAATCGCTTGGAGATGAATCTGGAGAATGTGGAGAATACGGAGAATGAGGAAGCAATTCGGAGTGTTGTTCTTTGATTTTTGCCATCGTTTTTATTGATTTGTGAGCTGGTGCATTGTTCTGCTGAAGGAAGCATATTTCTTCAATAGGAGTGGTCGTTTTTTTTTGAGATTTCAGATTTAAATCAGTGGAATAATGCACAGTTATACAGTCGATATTGATTGTTTCTTCTTTTTTCAAATAGTGTTTGAAAAATATAACACTGGAATCTCAAAAAACAGACGCCGGCCGAATGATGAGTCTCTGCTCGTTTTGGTGCGATTGCACCCAGTCCTATCCACTGTTTGGCAATTCTTTTGATTCTGATGTGTAGTGATGGATCCATGTTTCATCAATATTCACCAATTGGTGCAAAAAATCAGTGCGGTTACGGTTTGAAAGGTTCAAATAATGCTGAGAAATGCGAACACTTTCACGTTTTTGATCGGTTATTAGCAAACGCGGCAGCCATCTTCCTGTTAGCTTTCTCATACCCAAAGCTTTTTGCAGAATTAAAAACACCAACCCAGTTGATATGCCTACGGTCTCAGCTATCTGACGCACTTTCACTTTCGTATCTTCAAATAAGATATCGTGAGTTTTCCGTTCATTTCCTCTGTTCACTTCTTTTGTACGTAGCAGGACGAGCGTTTTTGATGAGGACCTATTAGGTCCTCATCAAACGTCCGAGTTCACCTATCCACCATTTAGCTATTGCAATAGAAGGTGAACGATTACCATAAACACAATCTAGTTCAAATTTGAATTCATCATTCGTTTTTCTTTTCACATGAAGAAACACTGCTCTGTATCGAACTTTTTCCATTTTTCGAAAAAATCACTGAGTTGGTTCTCTTTAGATACTCAAAACAAATTAGTTCAATGAGTGTTCGAAGGATGAGAAATGTTGAAAATGAATTCTGTTTTTTGTGGCTGCACCTATCTGAAGGCTCATTAGTTATTGAACGCCCCGGTAAAATAATTCTGAATTCTGGAGGTGTTACAACTGTGAACAAGGTATATGTGTTTTTTTGAAATGAGGCGCTTCTTTGTGTATTTGATAAAATTTTCGAACAGCATAATTCTTCAACGCCTTGAGGAATTCTCATAAAAAATTGAAAGATTCACTCTAGGACAATATCGCTATCAACTCAATATTTTGATAACACATATCCAGAATGAGATGATTATATGTTTTATGTAACATCTTGTCAAACACCCTGAAATTCTTGAAAACCGAATTTATTCTTAAAGGGCCCACTCACTAAGAGGGAAGCGCGAAGACTTGAATGCGCGTTGTACGGGGTACAGTTAAAACAGTGTGTGTATGGCGTAAATTTGGAATGCCCAATCATCTCCGTCATGTGGCGTGTGCATTCTTCACCGTACGTGGAAGAATGACCAAAAACGACCGTGTATGGGCAACAAGTCTCTGCACGTTTCATATGTTTAGCAACACAGTGTCGGGTTCGATATTTATACCTTGGACATTTTTTCCTTAATAACAACACACGCCACTGCCATTAACATCAGATCTTTTTTCGACGTCATCTCACGCTTGTCGCACATCCAAACCAACACGCAAAAGTGTATGTGTGTGGGAAATATGAATGCACACGTTTGCGTTACAGCAAACGTGCAGATACTCAACTGCGCATTCTTCCTTCTTAGTGAGTGGGCCCCTTTAGAAACATTCCCGACCAAACACGACTGGATGGATATTCAAGATAATTTCAAGAAATGGGCCAAGGACAATATTCACTTTTAATGACTTAAGTCGATAATGCAGGTTCTTCTCTTACTCTAATGCATTTTCAAAGGTTGCTATGGTAACGATATTCTATTTAAAATTTCACAGTTGACTGAACAGCAGGAATAGTTATTTAATAAACAAGGTTATTTAAGTTAAGAAATCGACTTATGGTCGCTAGACTAATAACCGAGTTGATAACAAGATTTTTGCTTCGATCTCAATTTGAATAGTGTAAAAATTCTTGATTGAAATACATAAGATAAATTTCTATGTTTTTATGTTCCAGTACAGTTTTCACATTACTCTTGTTTCTTTTGAATGCTTTGTGTTCGGTTGTCCATGGAAATGGCACATTAAAAAAGCATAAATTGAACATTAGAATAGGTCATTTATGTTCAATTTGATACGCATCAAAATCACCTTCTAATTTGAGTTCCACTGAAAAAAGTAAAGAATGATGAACAAAACTTAATGGACAAAAAAATTATCATCTTTTTTCAAAAAATCCTTCCTTTTTCTGGGAGCACTTCTGAGCTCTCGTTACACTTTGATTCTGTATGAATTCGCCTCTATTTATTTTTCGAGATTCTACTGCATGACGTATCTAGGAAATTCCTGAGAATAACTGAGAAAAACGGTTTTCGAGAATGTGGAGTACAAGTTGTTAACGGAACATATTATTATCTCAGTCCGGTTCTGCGCTATCAAAAAATTGCTAGAATTTCATATCGCTTTAGAGTCGTTTGTTTGAATTTCCATAAAAATCCATAAAGACGTCGAGCAGTTTTGCAGATTGAAACTTTTGGAGAACAGCCTATATATCCAAAAGGACACATCTCAAGCGCTAACTCAGACTCCGCAAGATGTCATTCAATTTCACTTGAAGTTGGTCCCCTCATTCGTGGAACACCCTGTGTATAGAGATTCAGCACTACATTTTGAAAAAAATAAAGATGTTGCGAATTCGGTTCAAAAATTTGAAGGATACGGAGAACGAACACACAAATTTTCCTAAAACTACTCCTTGCTCTTTTCATCGAATTCAATTTATTTTTTCCAACTGGTCCTGATAATGCTGCGGATAAAATCCTCATCTGCATAGACACCTGTAGACATCAATAAAAACGATGAATCCTTGATGTGAAGTACCTGAACCTAGACACTTCAGCAAACATATGGTCGACTCGGAACTTCCGAAAGAGGAACAAAACCTAAAGCTCCACTCAAATAAAGGTCTACACTTATTCGGGAAAGTTGAAGTATTAACTGTCGTTGATAAAAATGAAGATTCTCTTTTAGTCTAGCAATTGAACTGCCCCTAAAACTCCAGAATCTCTGTTAACTTTCAATATTCATTCATTCCCTTTTTTATATGTACGTTAAGTGATCTTGATCCTTCAATGAAGTTATATGCCTCTATTTGGGTTTTAGTCCAGTCAATTTGTGCTCAAAAGAACCCCTAGCAGGAAAGTTCTGGGGTAGTTTTGATTTTTTCGATCTTTATGTTTTTTGGGGTGCTGAATCCGAATCTGAGGTTTGCTAACAAAATTTCGTGAGGGAACATTGAAAAAAATACAAAAAAAGAGAAAAAGTCTCATTCTTTGGCAGTTTTCTGCTTATAACTCGGAAACTATCAACTTTTCGTGAAAAACCTTTCTATACAAAATGAAAGTACATGAAATTTCCTACAAATTGTATCACCACAGCTTGTTCTGCGACAACCCGTTCTGGCTCAAATTATAGTTGAAAATGAGGTATTTTCTATGACTCAATAAATGAAAATAAATTAAATTCCGTGGTTCCGATAATGCGAACGTCTTGAAATTTTGCATGAACATTCAGTATATCAGTCTCGATTCACAAAAAAAATTTAACTCGAATCGGATATCTTGTTATGGAAATATAAAGATTCTTCTTTTCAATATTCCAATTGAATTTTCTATGGTTCTGTTCACACTATGGTCACACAATTTTGCATAAGGCTTATTATGAGCATGTTGCATTTGGCCGCACCATTTCATTTCGATTGGTTTAGTTTTATCTGGTATATTGAGGAACAGAAATTTTGAATGGCCATGTTTTATGAAACATAGAATATGGCCATTCAAAGTTTTTGTTCCACAATATCTCAGACAAAACGAAACCCATCGAAATGAAATGTTGCGGCCATATGCAAGATGCTCATAAGAAGCTTCATGCAAAATTTGGTGGCCATAGTATGAAGAGAACCATAGAAAATTGAATTGGAATATTGAAAAGAAGAATATTTATATTTCCATAACAAGATATCCGATTCGAGTTCAATTTCTTTTGTGAATCGAGACTGATATACTGAATGTTCATGCAGTCTTTCAAGACGTTCGCATTATCAGAACCACAGAATTTAATTTATTTTCATTTATTGAGTCATAGAAAATACCTCATTTTCAACTATAATTTGAGCCAGAACAGGTTGTCGCAGAACAAGCTGTGATAATACAATTTGTAGGAAATTTCATGTACTTTCATTTTGTATGCAAAGGTTTTTCACTAAAAGTTGATGTTTTCGAGTAATAAGCAGAAAACTGCCAAAGAATGAGATTTTTTCTCTTTTTTGTATGTTCCCTCACGAAATTTTGTTAGCAAATCTCAGATTCGGATTCAGCACCCCAAAAAACATAAAGATCGAAAAAATCAAAACTACCCCAAAACTTTCCTGCTAAAAACCCTATTTGACTGTACTATTTCGATAACTCTCTAATGTTGCAGTTGCATCTGAATGAAGTGAAGCATTCAGGAGTAATGAGGGGTTTTTCAATAAGAGGTGTTATTTTGAATAGCCCGCTATTTCGGTAGATGTCACGTTTGAAGCTGTCATTTTTGGACATTTGACAAGTAGAAACTACGCCATTAATAAAAATTGAACGATAAACGCTTCAAAAACGCATTGACATTATTAAAATTCACTATAAATATGGTGAAAATTTGGCAGAGATGGTTCGTAAAACTCTAACATTTTTGGGTCGTCGTGAAGCACCTTGTGAGACCGCAATGAAGAAATTGGTGGAAAAGTTCGAGCTGCTAGGACAAGTTAGTGATGTGAAGAATAAAACCCGGGCTCGCTCAAGAAGAAAACCCACACTCTAAGAAATTTTTGAACACTAGCCCACACCCGCTATCACCAGCTGTATTTCCTCAGAGGTCCTGATATCTTGGTGTTATTTCGCACCTTCTAAAATAACACCGACATTCAAAAACTTTCTGGTGGGTTTCATGATTTCAAAGGAGTTGCTTTTTTCATATAAATAAATCAACTTTGATTCCGAAGCGAGTATGATTTTCATTCGGTTCTTTGCGACTTTGCACTTGTTTGGTGTTAAATTACGCTAGAGCGGTGTGATCTCAAATGATCATCCAGTGTGTCTTGACACTGACTCGGTTATTTTTCACAATTCATTAGTATGAAATACTATACGAGTTAGATCGGGTTCGGTGTGAAATCGCACCGTTTCAGTCTTAATTTGCACTAGCTTTAGTGAGGTTGTAATAACCTGTTCGGTGTTACTTAGCACTGACTTAGTTGAGATGAGAAATGACAAATTTATATATGAAATTAAAAAATGCAATTCAGCGATTTGATACATAGGTTCTTTCGAAGCTAAAATAATGCATCATGAACCATAAATTATTAATTATTATTTAGTTGGGTACTTACTCCCTATGTTAATCTTTTGTTTTACATTTGTTACTCCTTGAAAGTTTTTTAGTGTATTCGTTTGCTGTGCAGGTTTTCAAAACAATTCAATTCGTTTGAATTCATTCACAATGAAAGATTACAACAATATTTGTTGCCAAATCAAAAAACATTTTCCTGCTGATAAAATATATTTTCTTTACACTGATAAATACATAATGAACAGATAGATATGTACCTGATCTCAACAGAAGTCACAATAAATATTTCCACCGTATAACCTAATCAGGTATATTATACAAAAAGAAGTTTCAACGCTTGTGAAAACTGAAGGAAGTTACCTGAATCAGTTCAAGATCAAATTCGTAGTACTTACTTCAAACAGTATTGATTTTGTCCTCGAATCATCATCCAAAATGAACTTTTCTTTGTATCCAAATCAAATTTTTACGCATTTCACTTTCTTCACCTCAATCAATTTCACACTTTCGATTCATCATCACAAAGGTACATACAAGAAACAGAGATAGATAAGAAGGTGAAACCATTCGCAAGTCCTGTTTTGACTATGCTGAGGACTCTTTGTAGAGCCGCCAAGAATTGGAACTATTGCTATTAACATTGTTGCCAAAGTTATTCGATTGGAAAAATCTGTTCATCAGACACCATGGTTCTAACTGTGTGGCTCATAATTTGGAAATATCTGGCAACCATGCAAAAATACCGAAGAGAAACTAGAGTAAACGTATGAGTTTTTCATATTTTTGGTGCGTATTTTGATTCAGTTGGTGTAAATTTTCAAACATGGTTTGGCCGAAAAACACTTCCAGGTGCTTTTTTTGTTTCTACAAGCTTCAGAAGTAACACCTGATCATTTCTGTGAAATTATTAATTGAAACTTCAAACATGCAGTGTATATTTTCACCCTAGTGATGATTTTCTGATTTATGGAGCAATTTGTTTGTTAGATTGGTGTTATAGCTTGATAAACACAGTGCGTTTTCAAATAAAAATATGCTTGATAGTTTAGTATTAGCATTTACACCGGGATTTTTTTTAGAGTGCAGGTTTGTCCAGTCCTCGTTGTTCTTTGGAATTGGGCATTTTTATGGCCGAAATTGGATAGTATTGATCTGGACAACGTTTTTGTGGCGCTACGTGCCACACAAACAACGAAACCATTTATTTTTCGTGGGAAAGTTTCCGGACCATCTTATCTCACGAAGACGTGACGTGATCACAATTGACCACCGAGATCTTGTGATTTAACACCTTGCGACTTCTTCTTTTGGGGCAACGTGAAAGAGGAGGTCTACGCCAATATCCCAGCCTGGATTCAAGACCTCAAAGATGGAGTTCGTGAGGCTATCGAGGACATAGGGCAGCCACTTTGCGGTTAAGTTATGAAAAATGTCATTAGAAGGATATGGTCCTGTAAGGTTTTGGTGGTCCTTTGCCTGATGTTAATTTCCACTATTAACGGCATATAATGAATTAGTACGAAATGAAGATTATCGCATAATCGCAGGTATAATATAAACAATAAAAGCAGAGAATAATACCATTGATTAAAATCAACCAATACTAAACCATACTTCGGAACTAATCCCGCCAACGCACAACGAACATGCATGGTGGTAATATCAAACAGAGCATCCATAGATAGCTATTTCGCCCTATTTGGGGCTCATCAGTATGGAGGAGCTCAGTCTGAAAGGCATTCTGGGTTCCCTTACTTGAAGAAATGTCGCCCAGCTCTGAGTATTATCAGAAACAAGACGCCATCTCTTGGGATCCTTACGAACACCTACCTCCAATGCATGAACGTTGAACGAAGTTGCAAGATGTTTATCCGTTTTTCATCAAACTGGTGGCAGTCCAACTTTGTGGATTTCACCTTCAGTCGATGAAGTGGAAACGCTCGATTATTCGTCATAAACCAGACGTGGTGATAATAGTACGAAATGAAGATTATCGCATAATCGCAGGTATAATATAAACAATAAAAGCAGAGAATAATACCAATTGATTAAAATCAACCAATACTAAACCCATACTTCGGAACTAATCCCGCCAACGCACAACGAACATGCATGGTGGTAATATCAAACAGAGCATCCATAGATAGCTATTCGCCCTATTTGGGGCTCATCAGTATGGAGGAGCTCAGTCTGAAAGGCATTCTGGGTTCCCTTACTTGAAGAAATGTCGCCAGCTCTGAGTATTATCAGAAACAAGACGCCATCTCTTGGGATCCTTACGAACACCTACCTCCAATGCATGAACGTTGAACGAAGTTGCAAGATGTTTATCCGTTTTTCATCAAATGGTGGCAGTCCAACTTTGTGGATTTCACCTTCAGTCGATGAAGTGGAAACGCTCGATTATTCGTCATAAACCAGACGTGGTGATAATAGTACGAAATGAAGATTATCGCATAATCGCAGGTATAATATAAACAATAAAAGCAGAGAATAATACCAATTGATTAAAATCAACCAATACTAAACCCATACTTCGGAACTAATCCCGCCAACGCACAACGAACATGCATGGTGGTAATATCAAACAGAGCATCCATAGATAGCTATTTCGCCCTATTTGGGGCTCATCAGTATGGAGGAGCTCAGTCTGAAAGGCATTCTGGGTTCCCTTACTTGAAGAAATGTCGCCCAGCTCTGAGTATTATCAGAAACAAGACGCCATCTCTTGGGATCCTTACGAACACCTACCTCCAATGCATGAACGTTGAACGAAGTTGCAAGATGTTTATCCGTTTTTCATCAAACTGGTGGCAGTCCAACTTTGTGGATTTCACCTTCAGTCGATGAAGTGGAAACGCTCGATTATTCGTCATAAACCAGACGTGGTGATAATAGTACGAAATGAAGATTATCGCATAATCGCAGGTATAATATAAACAATAAAAGCAGAGAATAATACCAATTGATTAAAATCAACCAATACTAAACCCATACTTCGGAACTAATCTATGGATGCTCTGTTTGATATTACCACCATGCATGTTCGTTGTGCGTTGGCGGGATTAGTTCCGAAGTATGGGTTTAGTATTGGTTGATTTTAATCAATTGGTATTATTCTCTGCTTTTATGTTTATATTATACCTGCGATTATGCGATAATCTTCATTTCGTACTATTATCACCACGTCTGGTTTATGACGAATAATCGAGCGTTTCCACTTCATCGACTGAAGGTGAAATCCACAAAGTGGGACTGCCACCAGTTTGATGAAAAACGGATAAACATCTTGCAACTTCGTTCAACGTTCATGCATTGGAGGTAGGTGTTCGTAAGGATCCCAAGAGATGGCGTCTTTTCTGATAATACTCAGAGCTGGGCGACATTTCTTCAAGTAAGGGAACCCAGAATGCCTTTCAGACTGAGCTCCTCCATACTGATGAGCCCCAAATAGGGCGAAATAGCTATCTATGGATGCTCTGTTTGATATTACCACCATGCATGTTCGTTGTGCGTTGGCGGGATTAGTTCCGAAGTATGGGTTAGTATTGTTGATTTTAATCAATTGGTATTATTCTCTGCTTTTATTGTTTATATTATACCTGCGATTATGCGATAATCTTCATTTCGTACTATTATCACCAGTGGTTTATGACGAATAATCGAGCGTTTCCACTTCATCGACTGAAGGTGAAATCCACAAAGTTGGACTGCCACCAGTTGATGAAAAACGGATAAACATCTTGCAATTCGTTCAACGTTCATGCATTGGAGGTAGGTGTTCGTAAGGATCCCAAGAGATGGCGTCTTGTTTCTGATATATACTCAGAGCTGGGCGACATTTCTTCAAGTAAGGGAACCCAGAATGCCTTTCAGACTGAGCTCCTCCATACTGATGAGCCCCAAATAGGGCGAAATAGCTATCTATGGATGCTCTGTTTGATATTACCACCATGCATGTTCGTTGTGCGTTGGGGGATTAGTCCGAAGTATGGGTTTAGTATTGGTTGATTTTAATCAATTGGATTATTCTCTGCTTTTATTGTTTATATTATACCTGCGATTATGCGATAATCTTCATTTCGTACTATTATCACCACGTCTGGTTTATGACGAATAATCGAGCGTTTCCACTTCATCGACTGAAGGTGAAATCCACAAAGTTGGACTGCCACCAGTTTGATGAAAAACGGATTAACATCTTGCAACTTCGTTCAACGTTCATGCATTGGAGGTAGGTGTTCGTAAGGATCCCAAGAGATGGCGTCTTGTTTCTGATAATACTCAGAGCTGGGCGACATTTCTTCAAGTAAGGGAACCCAGAATGCCTTTCAGACTGAGCTCCTCCATACTGATGAGCCCCAAATAGGGCGAAATAGCTATCTATGGATGCTCTGTTTGATATTACCACCATGCATGTTCGTTGTGCGTTGGCGGGATTAGTTCCGAAGTATGGGTTTAGTATTGTTTGATTTTAATCATTGGTATTATTCTCTGCTTTTATTGTTTATATAATGAATTAAACGTCCGATCATTTATATTGAAAATGGCATTTTTTTAATATCAAAATAACATCTCTTATTTATAAAGGGTAGAAACTACGATCTGTTGATACTCTGAATGTTACAACCTTTTTGAAAAACGTTTGAATGAAGTGCATAATCACCTCTGGAGTTTATGAGAATTGAGGAACTGCTGGTCAGCTGAAGCATAAGGAATCCAACGCGATGACACCAGGAAAATAGATCAAAAAAAAGTAATAGTATATTGAAAAAATGTAGGACGTCAATGTCACCTTCTCCTTGTTGCAACAATCTTTGACATTTGAAACAAGGATATTTTCGAGTTCGAGTATAAAAAAACAACATAAATGATTGTGAAGTTTCCAGTTCGACAAATCGGTCGGCTATAGACTGAAGCGATACGAGAAAATTGTAACTGAAACTTTACTATTTTCACGAAAAATCCAATTCCGTTTCATTGCGTCTTCGGTTCATGCAAGATTCTCATCAACATTTCATAGTTCGGATGCTGTAAATCAGAAAGTGAGTGGCTGTTGGCTTACCATAAAGACGAATGTTCCCCTCGGCATCTCCAATTGAATTCTTCGAGATACATTTGTATCCTCCTAAATCAGACTTGTGAAATCTACGAATTACCAGTTTCATTTGGACGCTGTAGTAAGCCATGGAGTTTTCAGTCATGTGATATTTATCGTTTGTGATGATCATTTCCCCTGGAAAATCAATCTTTCTTTATTGTATTTGCATGCAACAAATGGCACAAATATTTTGACATGCTGAAAATTAAAAAGAATGAGTGGTTTAATATGATTGAGGGGCCACTAGTCTATTTAAGCTGTTTTCTCTTTCATCCGAACTAAAATTTAAGGGTTTGAGAAGCAAAGCAATTAACGTTTAGATGAAGCAAAGATTTTTCATTACTAATTATAACGATAACAATATTTTTATTCTCAAACAAGCAACTTTCCAGTCGAAACAACGAAAAAAATTATTTTTTTTCATTTCCATTCGATTGATAATTGATTTTCGAGTATTTATAAGATTTTCTTGTTTTAACTTCTCTTCATCTCATTGAAACAACTCTCATTGGAAGTTCAAAGCATAAATTCGCCTTCAAATACCAGTAAATCTTCAATTAGCAAAGTTTATACATTGGTCTTGATTTTCATTATTCGTACATATTTTACAAATGCTCAGCAATTAACTGAAGATGATGATAGACTCGATGTATGGTGGGGGTATGTCAACTGCCTCATGGAATAGTTTAAAATCAAAGAGCAAATTGAAAATAATGTGTAATGTAAATGTAAAAAATCCATAATTAAAAAAACTGCATTCTATAGTTCTGATGATGAGATCCTCTTGAAATTTTGCAGGAACATGCAGTATATCAATCTTCATTCACAAAATGAATTTCACTCGAATCGGATATCTTGTAATGGAAATATAAAGATTCTTCTTTTCAATGTTCCAATTGCATTTTTTATGGCTCTATCAACACTACGGCCACAAATTTTACATGAGGCTTATTATGAGAATCTTGCATGTGGCCCCAAAATTTCATTTCGATTGGTTTCGTTTCGTCTGAGATATTGAGGAACAAAAATTTTGAATGATCGAATTTTATGGAACACCTTGTACGATTTGGCTGGTCAACCAACGATGAAGTAGAAAGAACAAATATTTTAAACAAACTATGATTGGGGTCAAAGAAGAGGGCTTGTAAAACTTTATTTATATTTTTGTGAAGAAAATTTCTTTCTTTTTCAATTTAAATTTCACTGCTGATGTACAGGGTTTTTCACTTCAATTTGACCCCCCCTTTAACTTTGGTACTGAAGGAAATACAAAGAAATGTTTCAAACAAAAGTTTCACGAAATCAACTGAGGTTTTTTGATTTGGCTTCACAAACTGAAATATATACAGAGTGACCAACATATTGATGGCAACTTCATTTTTCCAAATGGAACACTCTGTGTACTTTTCCATCTTCGACTAGCTCTTGCTCCCCTGATTTCTAATATGTAACATACGTTGGTTTGGCTCTTTTATTCTGAGCACCACATAGTTTCAAATTTAAAGAACCATCTGGCAAGATCAGCAATCACTTTAATTTCTGACTTTAATCAGAGCCATAATAATGCTATCGAAAATAGTCTAAACAACTTGAGACAACGATATGAATGAAGGTGGCCATTTCGAGCAATGTCTTTAGTTGATGTTATTCATACCATACTACCATAGTTTATTATTTTTTATTGGTTAAGTAATTGTTGAGGTTCCATTTCAAAATAATACTTTTAAGTAAATTGTTTGAATATAAATTTTTTTTTAGGTATTTCACATATTCTTTCATTCGGTATCATCATTTCAAAACTTTGAAACTCTGAAAATTGAAGAGACGCACCCACATGCGCATATTTGTATATTCGAGACCAGGAGGAAATAGCATATCAAAAGATGGGAGAATATACAGGACAGGGTGTCCCATTTGAAAAATTTAGATGCATTCAATATGTTGTTCACCCTGTATATATTCCAATTGACGTTATCATAACTCCAAAAATGGGCATTTTCAGTGAACGCAGTCTGCCACTTGAAAAAAGATCACAGAGCTTGGCAGGTGGTTGTTAAAATTTGAAACTCTATGGTACTCAGAATAAAAAATATAGACCCAAATATGTTACATATTCGAAATCAGGGAAAAGTTATCCAAATATGGAAAAAATATACAGGATGTTCCATTTGAAAAAATTAAGTTGTCATGTATATATTCCATTATGTGAATTCATATTGTTAAACCTCAGTCGATTTCGTGAAATTTTTGTACACAACATTTTTCTGTATCTCATTTAGTAACAAAGATAAAGGGGGGGGTCAAATTATAGTGAAAAACCCTGTACAGTCACTATGGACGTTCTTGCGTCCGTACTGGAGAAAATATTATAGCATAATACGTTGACCATAGAAGTTGAAAACTGTATTCCGTTTGAATATGAACTAAGGATTGGTACTACAATAACATTTCATTATTTTTATTTTGAAATATAAAAGAATGGCTTTCTTATGGAACAAAGGGTTGAATTTGTCAATCTCAGCAATAAAATACATAGACAATACAAGCACGACTATGCATATGAAATGTCAAATCTAAAATAAAACAATTCGTTCTCAAATTCATTCCATTGATATTATGCTTGGAGCGTTTCTATATTTTTAATTGATCTGAGCTGTTAATTGATTGAAGTTACATGCATTATTCACAAATTACAATAATTCCTCATATCCCAATATCCCATCGAATATCAAACAACCAAAGCATTTTATAACTGTCATTCTCTAGAGTGAGTAATACTACGGGCTGGCCTGTAGAATGCAAAAGATGCCTTTCCTTTCGTTTTTTAAGGGTTATTGTCACATATCCCTAAGCGGCATGCAATAAATCATTGCCCAATTGAAAAAATGTAACTTTGACAAATTCATTCGCATGTATGAATTCACGAACCTGTGTCTCTTGTCCAGTAGTTAATGGCTTTCGGTGAGGCCTCTACTTGACACTGGAGGGTGACGTCCGTGTTGATGGGAGCGCCCACCAACTGGTTGGGGACCTGGATCAGGGGGTGAACTGAAACATAGAGGGTTGCACATTCGTCAACGATGTCAGCCGCACTACCTACTCGCAAACCACAATACAGCGGAAATAAGCAACGGATAGATGTCGGAAGCGGTATCAAAATGATGTTGCGGCAATTATTCCGTTCTGGGCCACCCCTTGATGGTGAGTTACATCATCTCAAGAGACATCCGCATAAACCGCATGATTTAAACCTGCCCATTCGAATGCTGCTCCATTCGCATATGTAGAACTTTGATCTCTCAAAATCGAACGAACGCTAATTGGTTAACATTGACCATTGACGATTTCATTTACACAAGGTGCGGCAAAACAAACGGTGCAGTTTTGATAGGCTATTAAAAAAATTGACACAATTTACGAAAAAGTGGTTTATCCCGTAACTGGTATCGTACGTTTCCTGTAATGTATTCGGTTACGTGAGGTCAGTCAGAACCCAAAACTTTTTTCACGAAATATATGTGTTCCCATAAAACCATTGACTTCTTATAGGTACGGTATGAATGTTTAGGTATTTGTATTCCTGAAAGTACAGAGTGAATGATATAAATTGAACACTCAGAAGATAATTATTTTATTCGAAATAAATGAATCTGGATGCGAAAAGAGCTGAAAAATGTCAAAATTTCGAATTTCACATAATTCGGAAAAATTCGAATAATATGTGTTTCTGAAGATTCAAAACATGAAATATAAATTCTAATCTTAGTAAAAAACTGAATATAACAACATTTCTGTGATATTTAAAAACTACAAGAGTTTTTCTGAGCAGCCTTCGCAGATGCATCATCCACAAGTGCCATACTGGAAAATGGAAAACGGCAAATTTTAACAAGTCTTTATGTCTTCCTAGTATAAACATGTAGCGCGTCTGACTTCCTTTTATTTATTTATTTATTTATTTATTTATTTATTTCACATTGGAATACATACAGGCATTCGCCCAGAATCAGTATTCACATATATACAAACTATTTCATACAAAAGGAAATTCCTAAATCATACATGCACAAAATAACAAGAACCTACCATCCAAGGCAAAATAACATAAAAATACCAACCCGAAAAAAAAATGAACAAAACAGGCTTACATTAAATCATAAAATTATCGATCTGAGGCCTCAAGGTTGGTTCTGGCAGTTTTCTTCAACCTTACCAATGGATCTTGAAAAATATCAACATTCACACAAAGGGCATTACATGTCGTCATAACTCTAAGGAGTGGGGAGTTTTGCGCCGAATTAGTGTTTCTGACGGTGCCATAGAAAGTACCGAAAGATCTCAAACCTACATTTGGAACCCTGAGAGATATAAAATTGAAAATTTCAGATGCCCAAAACTGTCCTCTAATGATCTTACACGCGAATAACACATCCGTAAGCTGTCTGCGATTGGACAAACTCATCATGTTAAATCTGCGTCGAATAGTCGTGTAATTGTGATCAACAATGATTAATCTATTTCTGTAAGCTAAATATCTCGAGAACCTATTCTGAACACTCTCCAAGCGTTGTACGTAGCATTTATACCTTGGGTTCCACACAGTGGACGCAAAATTCAACTTACTGTGGACAAAGGAATAATATAGAGTCTGTAGTGTTTTATTTTCTTTGAATTGGACACTATTACGGATAATGAAACCCAGCATTTTGTTGGCATTATTCACAATTTTCTCTATATGCAGGTCGAAAATAAACCTTTTCTAATATATTCGATCTAATTCCGCCAGCTTCTGAGAATTGAAAGAATGTTGTGTTTCAGAATCTTAGGAAGAAACTTATTTTCTATTCTTCTTTTCATATGGGGGAAACGCTTTCCAGGGCATACAAGTTTTGAAATGACCATTCTTCAAACCGTATTCGCTTTCGTGCAAAACTTGATATCGCAACATCCAAAGCGACATGACATCAATCGCAGAAAAATAACACTATTGGTAAGGTTGGGTCTAGTATTCCCCAACCCAATGCAAATTTTCAGCAGAATCGAGCTGAATCATAATATGAATGGATTCGTAACACTGAACTACTCAAGAAAAAACATTAAATGAAAGGTACTGTAGTGGATGGCATCATAAATTGAAAACTACTTGAACTATCGAGGAGAATAAAATCTTGGGGGTCTGGTGGATCCCACCATACCAGTTACGGGTTATTCTGTTTGACTCAGTACTACACCCCATTTTTCCATTTGAGTTTTGAAAATAACATCAAGATGATGTGCTCCAGAAGCTATGCACTGATATAGGCGGTCTGGCACATATCGATCGGAATGGCGATAAAAACCTTTTCCTTGAGGTAGCCTTATAGAAAAAAAACGCAAATGCTCAAATCCGGTGATTTCGCTGGGGGGGTTGCCCCTCAGAAGGACGAGGCGCGCAAGGAACATTTGCGATATTTTCTTATGGGGCTACCTCAAGGAAAATGTTTTTGATTTGGAAAAACTTGAAATCCGTATTGGAGAAGAAATCGCCGCCATTCGATATGTGCCAGAGCGAAGTTGAAAACTTCAGAAGTCACCTAAATCATCAGCTTCTGAATGACATCATCTTGATGATGTCATCTTCCAAACTTAAGTGAAAAAATGGGGTGTAGTACTGACTCAAACAGAATAAACCACTTCTTCGTAGATTGTGCCAAAAAAGAGTGTAAAAAATCAATATTTTGAGTTTGAATATCCTCAGGGCTGATTTTTTTCTATTATGAACCCGATTTTTTCTCTTCAAATGAACATATGAAACAAATATTATTGAGGAAATATTGCCAATCTTACTATCAGTCCAATAGACATCAGTTCAAAAATGTATTACTACTTCGCAACACAGCAAACCATAGAACCTGAAAGGAAATATTGAAACTAATTTCATTCATACAATTTAAATAAAATATCACGAAGTAATGGAATTCTCTATGCAATATCTTCATAATCGATTTTATTTCAGAAGCTCCCAACTTTATGTCACCCTTTTTTCAACTTTTTTATCTGAAAATATTTCATGGCGACTGAAATGTCGTCTCTGGGTATAGTTCGCGAGAAGGAACAATTTCAATTGTGATAATTGTCGTCATTTGAGCATGGTTCATAATTTACCACCGCATTCTTTGTAATGGATTTCACAAATTTGTATTGAGAAAACAATAAAATGAATATCTTGGGACCAGTTGAAATGATTTTTTTCATTTGTGAACGCAATATTTGTATTCAAATTAACTGCATACAAGGACATGTAATTAGAAGAATGTTGCCAATTTTTACCAATTTTTTTTGTTAGTCCAACAGCAATCAGTTCGAAAAAGTATACGACTATGCAATACACCTCAAAATAAAATCTTAAATGAAAATAGTGAAAGTACCTAAACGAAGTAACTTCATTTACCTATCGTACTCAAATGAATATCACAAAGTAATGGAAATCGATTTTATTGTGAATTTTTCTGAACTTCTTTAACTGAGAATATTTCATTGCTACTGAAATGTTGTCGTTGTGTATATAGTTCGAGAAGTAAAAACAACATTATTGAATTACAAAAATAAGTAAAGCTGAGAATAATATCAATCGATTGAAATACACCCATATCAAACTCAAAGTTCGGAGCTAATCTCGTCCTCGTTCAAGCCAAAATGCAAGGAAGTTGTATCAAACAGAGCACCTATGGATGGCCACTTCGTCCTTTTTAGAACTCTTCAGTGCAGGGTAGCTCTGAATGATACAAGGTTTTCTTGGAACTCAAAACAAAATGTCACCTTCTTTCAGGTAAAAATATACAGAAGACGCCATCTCTAGTTCCACACTAACAACCTTCTTCCATAGCATGAACCTTGAACGAAGTAGCGAAATGTTTACCATTTGTCGCATTGACTGAAGCGTACTTGCATTTCACAAATTTTGCGTCTGCAGTCCACGACGCGGTACGCTCAGGGTAACGTCACTTGACACCGTAGTAAATATTAAACAGAGGTTCAACGCGTAACATCGCCATGAATACAAAAATAATTAAAGCAGAGAATAATATTAATCGATTGAAATTAAGACGTAAGACGTAAAATTTGCGAATTTGTAAACATATCGCTACTTTGTTCAAGGTTCATGCTATGGTAGAAGATTAAGAAATAAAAAATAAAATAAAACACACTATTATTGTTTATTAAAATCTTCGGCTATCGATTTCGGAATTATTCCATCATCAGGCCAGCTGAAAGTATACAAATGTAGTACATGTATTTATTTAGGCGAGAGTATGCAACTTACTGTCTTGAATTAAAATGAACACAAACTATTTAAAAACATTGAAAGTGGTCCCCCTCTGTCAGAATTGTTAAAATTTTTAAAAAATCCAGTCAACCTTTACTACTTATATATCTTTCTTGTGGGAATGTCAACTGAATATGTAACAATAGGATATGTGCGAAAAGTGATATCTAATATGTTAATATATGTGGTCTATTGGTGGCGGGAATTTTTGAATTTCATATTTATTGTTGTTTTTTTAGGAATCTATGAGTTTGAAAATGCTTCTTCTGTCGAATTCTATATAATCATTAAGTAAAAATTATTTGTGTCTATTTTTTAAAATTTCTAGTTGTTCGAGTAATATAATTTTATGGTAATTATTTTCTTTATGAAGCATTTTCAGATTATCTAATGTGATATGATGTCCGGTATCGTTTAAATGTGTGCCTAAAGCGGAATGGGGTTGATTTCTTTTGTGTTCTTTGAATCTTTTTTCTACATTACGAGTGTCATTCCTATGTAAAATGAAGGGCAGTTTGTGCATGTTATTTCATAGACTCCGCTGGATTGTTCAAGTTTAGATTTCATTTTATTATTGATCAGTATATCCGCTATTGTTCTGTGTCGTTTATTTGTTAGTGTATAATTGTATTTCTCTAAAGTATGTTTTAGTTTTCATGTAGATCTTTGTAATATGGTGTTGATATGAAATATTTCCTGATGGGTGTGTGGGGGTAGATCTTATCTAGAATTATTTTTCTTTTCATTGATTTTAGAATTTCGTCGATATATGATTCAGAATATTCATTTTCCCTGCCTACTTGGTATATTATATCTAGTTCTTTCCTATAATTTTCTGGAAAGAATTAGATATAATATAAACAATAAATATAAAATTCGAAAATTCCCGCCACCAATAGACCACATATATTAACATATTAGATATCACATTTCGCACATATCCTATTGTTCCATATTCAGTTGACATTCCCACAAGAAATATATATTAGTAGTAAAGGTTGACTGGATTTTTTTAAAATTTTAACAATTCTGACAGAGGAGGACCACTTTTAATGTTTTTAAACAGTTTGTGTTCATTTTAATTCAAGACAGTAAGTTGCATACTCTCGCCTAAATAAATACATGTACTACATTTTTATACTTCCAGCTGACCTGATGATGGAATAATTCCGAAATCGATAGCCGAAGATTTTAATAAACAATAATAGTGTGTTTTATTTTATTTTTTATTTCTTAATCTCGGAAGAACATACTATGGAAGAATTCAATTGTAAAACTATGGTAGAAGGTTGTTCGTATAGAACTAGCTATGGCGTCTTCGGTATATTTTTACCTGAAAGATGGTGCCATTTCGTTTTAAGTTCCAAGAAAACCTTGCATCATTCAGAACAATCCCGTGCTGAAGAGTCCAAATATGGACGAAATGGCCATCCATAGGTTCTCTGTTTGATACCACTTCCTTGCATTTTGCCTTGAACGAGGACGAGATAAGCTCCGAAGTATGAGTGGTTGATTTCAATCGTTCAATATTATTCTCTGCTTTAATTATTTTCGTATTCATGGCGATGTTAAGCGTTAAACCTTTGTTTATTATTTACTACGGTGTCAACTGACGTTACCCTGAGCGCACCGCGTCGTGGACTGAAGACGTAAAATATGCGAAATGCAAGTACGCTTCGATCAATGCTAAAAATGGTAAACATCTCGCTACTTCGTTCCAGGTTCATGCTTTGGAAGAAGGTTGTTCGTATGGAAATGGAGATGGCGTCTTCGGTATATTCTTAACTGAAAGAAGGTACCATTTCCTTTTAAGTTCGAGAAAAACCTTGCATCCTTTAGAGCTATTCTGTCAGGAGAGCCCTAATAAGGACGAAAAAGCCATCCATAAGTGTTTGATACCACTTCCTTACATTTTTCATTGAACGAGGACGAGATAAGCTCCGAAGTATGAGTTTGATATTTGTTGATTTTAATCGATTAATATTATTCTCTGCTTTGAATATTCTTGTATTCATGGCGATGTTACGCGTTACACCTCTGTTTATTATTGAATTAGTTGTCGTTAGTCAAGCACCCAGTCTATAATTTATCACCACAGAGTGTTTCTATAAAACGTATTCAACAAACTCATATTGGAAAACAATAACGCCGTCAGTTGAGCACTAAGTCGAAATTTATCACCACAGAATGTTTCTATAAAACGTAATTACCAAACTTATATTGGAAAATGCAATAATGCAATTTTGAATATTCTCAGAGCTGTTTAGATTGAAATCGACGGCAAACAAAGACATATATTATTTCAAGAAATTGCCGATTTCTTTTTCAATTACAATCAGTTTGAAATGAATTGATACTATGCAATACAGCAAACCTCAAATGAAGTACTAAAATTGAACGAAGTTATTTCATTCATAGTATTCAAATGAAATACCACGAAATAATGGACTTCTGTAAGTATTCAATCTTTGGAATATTCAGGAAATCGATTTTATTCCCAAAGCTCCTAACTTCATGTCAGTTTTTTCCAAACTTTTTTATCTGAAAATATTTCATGGCTACTGAAATGCCGTCGTTGTGTATAGTTCGCGAAGTAGAAACAATTTTAATTGTAATAATTGTCGTCAGTTAAGCACTCGGTCCATAATTTATCACCGCATAGTGTTTCTATGTAATGGATTCCTCAAACTTTCACGAAAAACATTCGAATTGAACAGCTCGAAGGACAAAGCTCCAAGTGGAATAATTCTAAAAGGCTTAAGGTTCTCCAGTCGGAACGAATTTCATCTATACATTCGCGATGTCGCTAAGTAAATATACTGTGCAAAGTTTGAAATTGAAAGTCATCTTACGAACGAATATTAGTAGATTTTATCCGGGATTCGGAACTCAAGAGATGGGAATTCTCAGGTCACTGCCGAATTGGAATGGATTCAATTATAATGCCACATTAATTTCATTTTATAATCGTTGTACACTCAACCACCGTACTAGACGTATGGAATTAAATTCGAAATAATATCGTCATGGGTGAAATGGACGAAGAAGAAAATTCCTCATCAACATTTAGTGCTCAGGGACTTCACGTTGTTCAGTTATAAATTTTATCTTCGCGGAAAGTTCCAATGAAATGTGTTATAAAAGAATTCCGGATTCGACTATACATTTCTGGAAGGGGCAGCCAGAATTGATTTTCGAGGGGGGCACATACAAATTTGACATTATGATAATTATATTTCGGTGTTGAAATATGAAACATAACTTGTTTAACACAAGCATATATTTTCTATTCTGAAAATAGACATAAAAAATATTTATTGATCTGATTATGAACACACTGAAAACTGAATAAATTTGACACATCATTTCAAAATCGATTTATTGAAACAATAATTATTTAAGTTTGAATCTTCTTGGAACTATTGGACTCATTTTTCCAATTCTTCATGTTTGAATCATTTGAAATATTGAAATTCGCAAATTATTGTATATCTTTGTTTTCCTGATCTCCACGAGAAAAAGATAACAACGAAATTTTACGCTTAATGCCCATTTCATTCCATGAAATTTGCATATTGAAAATACAGAAAATAAACTCTAAATATTACCGAATTCGACCAAGTCATTGGAATTGGAATGGATTCAATTTTAATGCTTCATTAATTTCATTTTATATATAATAAAATTGTCATGGGTGAAATGGACGAAAAAGAAAATTCCTCATCAATATTTAGTGCTCAGGGACTTCACGTTGTTCAGTTATGAATTTTATCTTCGCGGAAATTCTCGTGAAATGTTTTATAAAAGAATTCCGGATTCGATTGCACATTTCTGGAAGGGGGCAGTCAGAATTAATTTTCGAGTGGGGCACACATACAAATTTCACATTATGATAATAATATTTCGTTCTTAAAATATGAAACATTATATGTTTAACACAAGCATATATTTTCTATTCTGAAAATAAACATAAAAAACATTTATTGATCTGATTATGAACACATGGAAAAATGAATAATTTAACACATAATTTCAAAATCGATTTATTGAAATTGAACTGTTGGTTTCATTTCACTAATTCTTTATGATTGAATCATTTAAAATATTGAAATTAGCAGATTTTTGTTTATATTTGTTTTCCTGATCTCTACAAGAGAAAATAAGAAGAAATTTTACGCTCCAATGCCATATCATTCCATGAAATTTCCATATTGAAAGAATATAAAATAAACTCCAAATATTACCAACTTCGTCACCAAGTCATTGGAATTGGAATGCATTCGATTTCAATGTCACATTAATTTTATTTTATAATAGTTGTACACTCAACCACCGTAACGTATGGAATTAAATTCGAATTAATATCGTCTTGGGTGGAATGGACGAAGAAGAAAATTCCTCATCAACATTTAGTGCTCAGGGACTTCATGTTGTTCAGTTATAAATTTTATCTTTGAGAAATTCACAAAAAGTTCTCGTGAAATGTGTTATGAAAGAATTTCAGATTCGATTACACATTTCTGGAGGGGGCAGCCAGAACTGAATTTCGACAGGGGCGCACACACAATCTTGACATACCACTAAAATAATATTTTATTATATGAATGTAAAGGAAAAATTAACTTTTTCCTTTAAAATCCCTTTGCTTGTTGTACGTTACTATGTTAATCGTTTTTGTTTGTCAATGTCATATTTTAATAATTGTAATTAATAGTTTAAAATGTCGTTTCTCCATTTCAGGTAAGATTTTACCTATGTTTGTATATTTCAATTTTAAATAGAATCTCCATTTCAGAGAAACTCAATTTAGTTATTAATCTACAATAAGAAGAAAGGCTATCAATTCATTATATGAATATGAAATATGAAATGTTCAACACAAAATAAATTTCTATTTCAAATATTAAAATATCATGAAATAAAGCGAACAATTAAATTTTGAAATCTAGGAAGAATCATAATTTTTAAGTACAGAGTGATACAATATTCGAGCAAATAGAAAGTCCGGATCTGATTTATTCAATTTTAAAAATATTGGAACATGAGATCGTGAAGGGTAAAATAATTTCGAAATTTCAGCCATAAGATGTATATCCCAAACGAAGGCTATCAGGCGATTAAAACCTCTTGAATAGCCTTTGATATCCTTGATATCATGAAGGGTGAAAGAATTTCGAAATATAAAATCATTCAGTTGGTAATTTCAAGAATTATTCATGGTAACCGTTTGTCGCATTCTTTCCGAGACACCCTGTGTAAAAAGCAACCCCCATACTTCCTCTAAAAGATCAAAATTTAATTAATGAAGAAATCAACCCAAATGTTAGTATCTAACTCCCTTTGAAACTGAAACCCTCTTCGTACGACTGAATTCACTTGGGAATCTTTCCGAAATGGAATATGTTTCCTTCCCTTGGTACATTTTAAATACCGAGTGCCGATATAATTCATAAAATAACATTAAATATAGAGATACATGAAGTATTTTAACAGTATAGTCCGACATGACCAGGGAAGTTGGACTTCTGGAATATTTATGGGTTTATTAATGGATTTCAGTGGACCTGAATTTGCATCTCGAGTTCACTCAAAAAACCCACTTTAATATTTGGCTCATGTGCCCAAAATTCAAATCAACAGTTCTACATATTCATACAAGAAGAAGATGAAAGTAGCAGGTCACTTTGAGAGCGTCAATTGGTCAGCAGGAGAGTTAAATTATAATATATTTTCTTTCTACGCGACCTACATATGTTTACTTTTTTTTATCTAGATTTGCAGTTAATTAACGTCGACTTCGTGTTTATTGAGCGAATGAAATGAGTATTTATTCAGTTCACTGCATTTTTCCCTAAACTAATTGAACTTTCGCTTATTTACTCATACAAATCAAAAAGGAACGCTGTCATATTTTTCATCATTTATTTTAAACGGGTAATTCTCCATTCCACTCCTAGACGGACTGACTAATTAAAAGAATGATGTTTTGTCCTGCTCAACAACTATGTAACGCTAGTGCAAAAAATTAAAAAGTTTTATTTTATAGTAATTATTATAATGCTATTGTTATTCTCTACATCAACCGAACGTTACTACTTCATTCATTTTTCGAGTAAAAAAGTTACGAGTATGCTTTCAGCAGAAGGGAAATCATTATTCGACAATTTTTTCTGATATTTGTGAGATCATTCTAAATGCGGAAAGCTTGGGAGCATATCAGTTTTAAAAGTAATTAGATTCTCCACAAATCAATCGTGATCAATTTAGAAGGAAAAATTCAAATAATAAAATCGTGTTGATTCAATTTAAATGTGATTAATATAAGTCTTTGCTGTGGTATGCGAGGAATTCATTTGCCATAACAAATGTAACAAATAACTTCCTTAGTAAAAATGGTAGCTGTTGAAATGTTGGGATAGTCTATTCTCTAAAAGCTCCAAATATTTTGCAGCGTGCAGGTAGGTTAGGTTAGGTTAGGTTAGGTTAGGTTAGGTTACCGTTGATTATAAATGGTCAAATGAAATTCCTCAGTATTCTAGTCCATTTTTTTAGGATACTGGGTACGCAAAGGAATACTCAGTTGCCCATTATTTCTGGACCAATATCTTAAATACTGATGGGTTATCTTTTCCACTGCAGGAAAACGATGGAAATTGAACTACACATTTTCAGTTTTTTTCAATCGTTGTTTAACGAAATCCGTTCGTTTGACATCTTCTGTTGAAATTCAGTAATAACAATAACCATTTCACTTCAGAATGATGAATTCAGGAGACAATAAATGAGCTTAGTGTTTCCTGAAGTGATTGAGCACAAAAATAACATTTGAATTTTTTTTCTCTGAATTGATCATAATTGATTTTCGGAAAATCGTATTACTTTTCGAACTGATATGCTTTCACGCTCTCCATGTTTAGAATTATAAAATTATTCGAATAACGCATAGCGGACTGCCATCCCCAACACGATTGCAACGTTCGTTCTGCATGTCCAGGCCCTGTTATCTCGACAAGTGATCTTCAAAAGCGTTTGCGAACTTCATTGCGCGAGTCCCTCTTTTACCTGCAAAAATGTACACCGCGCAATGAAGTTCGTAATCGATTTGAAAGACCACTTGTCGAGAATATGGCACCTGGCCCCGTATTCTCGACAAGTGATCTTTCAATGCGTATACGAACGTCATTACGTGGTAAAAGAGGGACTCGCGCAATGAAGTTCGTGTACGCTTTGAAAGATCACTTGTCCAGAATACAGGGCCCGTATTCTGGACAAGTGATCTTTAAATGCGTATACGAACTTCATAGCGCGAATCCCTCTTTTACCAGCAAAAATGCACACCGCGCAATGTAGTTCGGATTGGCTTTGAAAGATCACTTGTCGAGAATACGGGGCCTGTATTCTGGACAAGTGATCTTTCAAAGCGTACACGAACTTCATTGCGCGAGTCCCTCTTTTACCACGTAATGAAGTTCGTATACGCATTGAAAGATCACTTGTCGAGAATACGGGGCCTGGGTCTGATGTGTTTTGCATATGGCCTCGCACTGATGTTTCGATTCTTCCACTGTCCCATTTCCGAAGCGATCTGAAGATTTGCACTTTAAATCCTATGTATCAGGATTTTCGTCCATGTTAACAATAATAAAAACAATTTTTTCAGGAATTTGGACTTCAATTCTTTAAGATCTATCATTTTTGAAGGTGTTCTTCTAATTGTAATGTATTAATTTTCTTTATGTTTTTAATTGTGTGATCAACTTTTTAACCCTACAAGGAAATTCTTTTTTTCAAGAAGTATCGAATCACCATCGATACTCCAACCTAACTTTTTGTTCAACACACGCACGTAGGTAGTTCTTAAAAAAAGAATTTCCTTGTAGCGTTAAAAAGTTGATCACACAATTAAAAACATAAAGAAAATTAATACATTACAATTAGAAGAACACCTTCAAAAATGATAGATCTTAAAGAATGTTTGTTAGATTGAGATAAATTCGAGCCTTGATAAAGGATCAACTGGATCCGAAACGCTGGTGAAGATTTAAAGAAAATTTAACCAAAACATTAAAGTCCAAATTCCTGAAAAAAATGTTTTTATTTAAATCCTATGTTTCGAGTGAATTTTCCAAACCTGTATATGTCAGGAAATTATTGAAGTTGTGAGTACCCAAATCATCTTGGTTCCAATAATAAAATTCAGCCTAAAAAAGATCAAATATTTTTCTTGGCAACTGAATGAATCGAAAATAGATGAGAGTCCTTAATGATTATTTTCTGAAAACTATTAAATTTTCATTTTTGAAAAGGGACAAAAGTTGCTCCTCCGAAAGTTTAGTGACGATAGCTGGAAAAAGTTGCCGAAACGTTGAACAGAAGAAGCAAATATGATGTTAAGAGCCGAAATGATATTTCGAAAAAAAAATATTTTCCTTCTCTAATGAAATTTGAAGTTGTGATAGAATTCATAATAGAGTATTCATACATTAATGGCAACGTTTAAAAACATTCTACTGTATATTTCACTGTAGATATTATCATTGGAATGAAAAATTAGATTTTCAATTTGGTTCTCAACACCCGAATGCCGATGGAATTTTGACGCCCTTTATGTATTTATTTATTTAATGTAATACATAAATTCCCGGTCGGGTATATAGCGTAAATGCATGACTGGCGAACGTACGAGCATAGCATATACGTCAGGAAATGATTGAAGTTGTGTCCGCTTACGTTTGTATTTATGGTTATGTTTATAATCAGTCGGCATTGTCTACTTAGCGTGGCCCTATTGCCCTGGGCCATTGTGCCCTGTGCATTCCGTCGCATCCATATTCATATGTGCTCTTTAAACAATTGTTTATTCTCCCCTTTTGTCCAAAACGATAAATAAAAATGCAATAACGGATAGTATGCAACAGAACCGAAAAAATCACCTCGAGCACGGGATAGAAAACTGTTCACAAATGTTAAATCACGTCGACTATTCAGCAAACATACGCGATTCAATCAGTTTTTCACTACTTCAGAATTGAAGTCGATCAAATCAGGGGGAATCCCCAGATTCGATCGGACAATATTGTAATATGTTTCAGCAAACTGAAGCTCTCCTGAGTGGTTTTTGTACACAGGGTGTGTACTTTTGAAGAGGCCAAACTTCAAGGGGGGATTATACGAGTGACTTGCAACAAAAAATTTTATATAATAAAGGGTTTTTCAATAGGAGAAGTTTTCTGATATTTAAAGAAAAATGCCATTTTTCAATATAAATGCTCGGATGTTTATTTCATTATAAAGAAGAAGCTATGCAGTTAATAGTGGAAAATGACATCAGGCAAATGACCACCACGACCACGCTTACAGGACCATATCCATTCAATAAAATATTCCATAACCAAATCGCAAAGTGGCTGCCCTATGTCCTCGATAGCCTCACGAATTCCATCTTTGAGGTCTTGAATCGACGGTGGGCTATTGGCGTAGATCTTCTCTTTCACGTGGCTCCACGTCAACGACACGACGTTGTTGATGATCAGCCGGGTTGATTTCTTGTGTAAACTGAACTATTATGAGTCTTAAGACCCAAATCGTTATGCAAAATGTAATGAAGATTGTGGAATGCCTAATTCTAAAGATCGACGGGGAATGGACAAACCTGGTTTTTCTTCAACACTTTCGGCTACAGCAGCAATATTCTCGGCTGTTCTTGAGCGACGTGCACGGGTTTTATCTTCACATCACTAACTTGTCCCAACAGCTTGAATTTTTCCACCAATTCTTTATTGCAGTCCGACAGTGTGCTTAACGACGACCCAAAAATGTTCGAGTTTTAAGAACCGTCTCTGCCAAATTTTCAGTGTAGTATATTTCAATAATTTCAATGCGTTCTTGAAGCGTATATCGATTAATTTTCAATAATAGCGTAATTTCTACTTGTCAAATGTCAAAAAATTACAGCTTCAAACGTGACATCTACCGAAATAGCGGACTATTTAAATAACACCTCTTATTGAGAAACCCTTTACATGATCGAAATGTTGAGGGTTATTCTTTAATTCAACATTTATTTATTCCAAACATGAATACGCTCTATTTTGAATCCCTTCGTTATGGAATTTCAATGTATTTTTATGAAATTCATCAATTCATCTTGATTCAAAATAATAACGAAAAAATGAACCTCCTTCTTCAATACATTTGACACGTCGTTTTCCTACTGAATCTACAACTCCGCAAAATTCATAGCGTTTCTGACGCATTTTTGCACAACACAACAGAAAGCGAATTTGATATACTTTCTCTCTCAAAGTATTCTAGACATCAAAATCCAAATGCGTTGGCCATCTGACCATATCTTGCAATCTATTGTATTTCAAAATATTCATTTAATGGATCTAGACATTTCGACTTTTATGTGCTGGGAAGCCATTCATTTGAAACCGAATATGTTTTGTTAGACAGCTGCATTTCATCCAACATGTCTGCCAAACTGCAAATTGAAGAAAAGCCCTGAGCTTTTGAGCGCTCGTTCATTGGTGGAGCAATGAGGCTATAACCTTAAAATTGTATATGGGAGATGAGATTGATACCAGATATAAATGCAGAATCTCCGCACAATCCAAATAATATTCTGGAAATTTTTCAGAGAATGAAATGTGTAAATAATAAAAACTAATAATTAAATTGTATGGTTGTGATGATGCGATCATATCGAAATTCTGCATGAACATTCAGTATATCAGTCTTCATTCACAAAATCAACTTCACGTGAATCGGATGTCTTGTTATGGAATTAAAAAGATTTTAATTTTCAATATTCCAATTGAATTTTCTATGGTTCTGTTAATACTATGGCCTCAAAATTTTGCATGAACATTGAGTACCTACATAAATTTGCATTATAAAAATAAACTTCACTCGAATCGGTTATTTTTTTATGGAAATATGAAGTTGCTACTTTTCCTTATAAATTGAATTTTCTATGGTTCTGTTTACAAAATTTTGCATGAGGCTTATTATGAGTATCTTGCATATGGCCGCAACATTTCATTTCGATGGATTTCGTTTTGTCTGAGATATTGAGGAACAAAAATGTTTAATGGCCATATTTTATGGAACAGCCTGTATGATTTGGCTGGTAAACAAACTTTACAAATCCATTTGGGAACCGAACCCACTCTGAAAATTTCAAGTCTTTAAGACCATCCCTTCGAAAGGTATTGTGCTAACGGCTGGCCTCACGGACAGAATTGAATTTAACCACGAATCATCATAGGGAGTAGAACCCTATCGTTTGAAGCCATTTTCGGCTCAAAATTCGAAAATAACAGACATTTGGGCAAAACGATATAGCACTCTTGTAAGTAAAACGAGCGCTCAAAAATTCGATTTTTTATCTCAAGATAGAAATTGGGTTTCAACACTACCGAATTCCAGTTCCGCACGACCATCTCATGACTAAATACTGCGGCCCTGCCGTTCCAAATATATGTTGCAGCATTTCTTCTTCCCATTTATTCGTGGTTTCATTTAATTTCGTATTGGACAATGTTGGAATTCGTAATACGGATATTTTAGAGCAACCAACAGAATGATTATGTCCTACGTTGAGAGATGTCTACTTGCTGCTGAATGTTTGGCTATCCAAATTAAATTTTTATCTGTTTCACGGGAAATTTGCCCTTTTTTCCTGTGATGCGAAATAATGTAAATATTGAGGTGGTTTTACCAGTACTTTTGTGATAAAATATTCTAGATAATCGCTGAAAAAATCTGAAAGCTTTTGCCAATCATTCAAAAAGCATAATTCTAGTGCATGAGCGCGTTTGTGCCTAGTATACAGGGCATATAAACAAATCTGTCTGTAAACAAATGCGAGGGAATTAGGGAGATGGTTCAACGATGAAAATAAGCAGGGGTAGTTTATACAGGGTGTCCCGTAATTAGACCGACAAACTTCTAGTGGACATTATAGATCGTATTTTAGACAGATTCGACACAAATCATATGATGCAAAATTGCTTCGTTAAGGAGCTAGTGGCCTTTGAAGATGACGTCCTGTTCACACTTTTTGCCACATATTCGCAAAACGGAGTCACATAAAGTGCTGAACGTTTACACATTGGCTAATATCAAAAATACGCATCGATTAGATTGAATGCAATTCTTCCATGTCAAACACAAACGTATCATTTGGAGGGGGGCGGAGGGTATTTTTAACTTTCATTATTTCGCGAGATTTACATCATATTCATAAACTCTGATGTTTTTTCTTGAAAAAAGATGCTCTTGTATAATAACGCCCAGATTAAATTCAAAACAAAAGTGAACATTAAGTACTTAGTGAAAAGAGAGAAAATTTCAAATCTATTTTTTTCAGAAATGGTGCATCTGGGCGTGATAATACAAGAGCATCTTTTTCAAGAAAAACATCAGAGTTTATGAATATGATTTAAATCTTGCGAAATAATGAAAGTTGAAAAAGTTTCAAGTAAAAATACCCTTCGCCCCCCCCAAATGATACGATTGTGCTTGACATAAAAGAAATGCACTCAATCTAAACGATGCGTATTTTTGATATTAGCCAATGTGTAAACTTTCAGCACTTTATGTGACTCCGTTTTGCGAATATGTGGCAAAAAGTGTGAACAGGACGTCATCTTCAAAGGCCACTAGCTCCTTAACGAAGCAATTTTGCATGATATGATTTGGGTCGAATCTATCTAAAATATGATCTATAATGTCCACTAGAAGTTTGTCGGTCTATTTACGGGACACCCTTTATACATTTTTTTCGAAATCGACCTCCCTTCCAACATACAGCCTTTGGGAAGATATGACGAGTTGGCAGTTTTTAATTCTTTTAGGAGTCCTAAAGATATTGTTTATGCTCATAATTGGTTTTGTCAATTATGCTCATTAATCGAAAGAAAGGTCTATTTGTGTAATTAAAATATTACGGATATAATTTGCCGGAAATTAGTAATTAAACCTTCAGAAAGAACATCGTTATCTCCTGTCATAGACATACAATATCTTAGGATATTCTTTCTATACAGGGTGTTTCCTAAACATGCGGCAAAAATTCAGGGTTGTTCTTTGGACTATTTTAAGCATGTTTTGTCCGTTGATGATTTTTGAAAAACCTCTTTGTTTCGAAGATACAGGGCGAACAACAGTTTTCATATTTTTAAAATTAATAATAGTTCAAATAAAAATGCGTACCGCACTGTGTTTACTGAGCAGGTACAATTTATTTTTAAATTTGTTTAACAACATTCCAATTACTAAAAACGGCCAGTTTTTGACTTAAAATTGATAAGTTCAGATGGTAAAGTAATACAGATTAAACACGGTTTTCATTTGAATTCGTTTTTTTGGCTAGAGGTGATCATTTTCAACAGTTTCTGTAGGTTGAGTTGAATTTTCATGTAATTTTTCATAATAAAATGTTATTATCTAAAATTTTGTTTCCCCTGTATCTTCGAAACAAAGAGGTTTTTTAAAAATCATCAAAGGACAAAATATTCTTAGAATAGTCCAAGGAACAATCCCCTGAATTTTTGCCGCATGTTTAGGAAACACCCTGTATAGAACACTCACATGATGAAATGGAATGAACAGTGGTCATAACTGCTTGTAAGTTTTTATTTTTCCCGAGAAAAGTATCGACAGTATCGAAATTTTGCAGGAGAATTTTTTTCTCCAGAATTGAATCAGAAACCATAAGAGAGATTTTATTTTTGGAAAATCTATCCCACGACAATAATTTTTGAACGAAAATCATAGGAGGTTGTTATTTTCAACCTTTTATAATAAAGTTGAAGATCTGAAAAATTTGTATGAGTAACATGTACTTAGTGCTTTATATAATGTAGAGTTTTATGAATCAGTGTTTTTATGGAGCCGTAAAAAAAATTGAAAACTGTCAACTCGTCATCGCCTTCCAAAAACTGTATATTGGAAGGGGGGTCGATCTCGAAAAACAATTATATGAACTACCCCTGCTTATTTTTCATCAGGCAAATCTATAGTTCTATATGTTTTCCTGTAGTTTAGGCCCAACATTACTCTCATTGCCCATTTTGAGTAACGAATATCTATAAATAAATGAAGAACTACCCCAGAAAATTAACGATAAGATGTTAAGTATATGGTCCTCAATATATCAACATCAACTTGTTTTTTTACTACATTCAGGCTACATATTACCGTGTTTAATTTCTTCTAAGTTGTTACGTGATTTTTCCACTTCTAATTTCGCTCAATTAAGACTCCTAAAATGGTACACTTTAATTTCATGGTCTTCATAGTTTATACTTCGGGGAAACATCTGCTTTGATATACCTGGTAACGTCAAGGCAGATGAACTGGCTAGGCGGGGAGCCGGATTAGCATTTGTTGGTCCGGAGCCTTCGCTGCCAATCTGTCGCACATCTGTCAGAAGTTCTTCAGGAACTGGTGAACAGGGAATTCCTCGGAATGGCGCGCAGGGGTGGGCCTGAGGTGGTCGAGGTTCTCATGAGAGACCGTCTCGCGATCTGAGGTCAATAGCTTCTGCTGCGGAGAGGAAACAACTCAGTCTGGTGACTGGTGCATTGACTGGTCACCTGTTCAACAAGCATTGAAAGAGAATGGGATTGACGAGCTGCTCCCTATGCCGGTGGTGCAGGAGTACTGATGAAACGGTTGAGCATATTTTGTTCAACTGTGAAAACCTTACTGAGTTAAGGTCAACACACCTAGGAAATCCAACACATTCTAGTCCTATGGTGAGAGGAACCACTCCTGGCAGGCTCGCGACATTTCTGTCTTCGTGTCTGAGGAGCTGAGTCTCTGTAGAATGATGCGGGTGAACAATGGGCCACTAGGCCTCAGTTCGGCCGGTAAGGCACCGCACAGAGAAGAAGAAGAAGATATGGTCCTCAATATATCAACATCAACTTGTTTTTTTACTACATTCAGGCTACATATTACCGTGTTAATTTTCTTTAAGTTGTTCAACGTGATTTTTCCACTTCTAATTTCGCTCAATTAAGACTCCTAAAAATGGTACACTTTAATTTCATGGTTCATAGTTTATACTTCGGGGAAACATCTGCTTTGATCTGTCTGACAAGAAATAAGTACAGACAGTTTTTTGTTGATTAAGTATAAGGTTGTGATCACAGCACCAGTTGTACGGGTCTTTTAGCACTGATTTGAGTACATCTATCGATTCAGTAATATTCTCAGATTCAATCAACGCATTTGCATCATCCGCAAACTCCACAAAATTCAATTGTTTGTCCCAAATACAACATTTTTTCATTTTCAATATCTTAGTCATTACTCGCTGTCATTAATAACCTAGTTGATTGAATAACTATTGTTATTCGATCCCGTAATGAAAATACAACTCTGAGCTCACAATAATTGATCACAAATGATAAAGTAGTTCTAATTTAGATTATTTTCCTCTCAAATGCTGGGCCGAACTGAAGTTTTCTACAACATATCAAAATTGGATCAAGTTCACAGAACAATCTTAACTGAAGTTTCCTTGCCATTTGTCTGAAAATAAAAAAAATATAATTATCGCAATATTCGCCGTGAATATGGGGAGAATTAATGAGCGTTTTCCTGGAAAAGACTCAAGTATTTGTTGTGGTCTCGACTATCATTTCGCATTCCCCGAAGCACCTAACTTGAGCTTTGAATTCAATTCGAATAACGTGGAAATTATTCAGGCCATTTTCTCAGTTTCGTGCAGAATTTTTGTATGAATAGAATGGAAAATGTTAATTTCGATATCACTGCTGACAGAGCCTCTGAACGGAGCGTTTTAGTGGGTTATAGTTGATGGCTCTGGATCACTCCCTTGGTCATGTCCAATCACAATGAAAAATATGATGACTACTGCGGTGAAGAAGAAAACGGGTCGTTTACTCACAATATTGATTTCTTTGATATACAAAACATACAGAGTGTTTCACGAAGACATTTTTGAGCGCTCGTTCCACTCAAACGACTGCTATATCGTTTTTTTTCAATATTTTTAGATCTGAGTGAAGCTTTTTGACTTTGTTTTCCCCCAGGCTCTTCTAGACAAGCTGGAAAAGTATGGTTTTGATGAGATTAGTCTTAAACTAATTATGTCATGTTTCACAGACAGGAAGCAGAAGGTTTTCTGCAATGGTACATGGTCTGCAGAGGGTTTGTTGAGACTTGGGATACCAAAAGGTTCCATATTAGGGCCTCTATTATTCATAATCTTTATGAATGATTTCTCCTATTTTATGGCTATATTATTATATGAACACCCACTGTGGGCTGACGACTCTGGGATTACTGTGGGGCACCGAGAGCTGCATGGGGTTGCGAAGTCGGCAGAGCAGAGAGCCAAGGAATGGTTTGCATCAAACATGCTAGTTTGCAATTCAGATAAGACAAAAACCATGTGTTTCAATTTGAGAGGGATTTCAAATCATAACACCAGTGAATCAGTGAGGTTCTTAGGAGTTTATCTAGACCCAAGTCTTACCTGGATCTCTCATGCTAATGAAACGGCACCCGAAATAATGAAGAATACTTTCCTGCTACGTTACCTGGCCAACATTGTGTCAAAGAATGTTATTCAGGTTGCCTATCATAGTCTGGTCTGGTGCTGATCTGGGGTAACTGTTCTATATATATATAGTAGGGAAAATATTTTCAGATTGCAAACATGGTGGAAGAAAACATGATTGCAAAGAAGAGCAGTTAGAATAGTTGCTGGCTCAAGCTACAGGGATGATTGGGTAGACGCCTTCAAAAAACTAAAAATCCTGACATTTCCCTCATTATATATTTATGAATGTCTATGCACACAGTATAGAAACAACATAAAATCTAAGTATATGCGACTCGAAAAATCCAAAAGCGGACCTAATTTCATTCCTCATAAACTTTTTAATAAGATACCTGATGTGGTAAAAAGTCTAAATCTCAAAAAGTTTGAGCAGACTATCGGTGAATTTTTGCGGCAGCATGCGTTCTGGAGTGTCCAAGAGTTTCTGTCCGATAATTTGATATTTTAATCTGTTTTAAATTAATTTATTTTTTATGTTGTAATGTTGGAATGGTATTTTATATCATTTATATGTCGTACTCTCTTCATTGTGTGATGCATTCTATATTTATATATTTTAACAATGATACTCTGTGTCAATTGAGAAGTGTAAAACTGTTGAGTTATTTTTACTATTTTTATATCTCTGACAATGATGAGAAATGCTTTTTACCATTTTGAAATCGTTGTAATTTTCATTGAATCCTGTGACGTGTGCAATACAATGAATTTTGTAAAGGACCATCAATAAATTATCTATCTTTGCCCGAATGTCTGTAAGTTTAGAATTTTGAGTCGAAGATGGTCTCAAACGATAGGGTTCGACTCTCTGATGACGAGTCGTGGTCAATTTGTAGCATTTTCATAAGAAAGAACAATTTTATATTTAAAGTTATGCATTCATTGAAAATGTCGTTACTAACTCAATTTATATTCCAATATAAAAATATGTTATAATATTTTATCAATGCGTACAGGTGTCATCTTTTAATAAGCGTTGTCTTCTTCTGTTTCGTCCAGTTGCTGTGTTTGTTGATCCATCAATTTGAATTTAGTTCTTTTATCAGTTTCGGTTTCACTCTGCTTTCACTGAAAGTAAACCTGTCTAAGGGGTTGAAATTGGATTTTGATATTATTATATACGTTGATTAATTGTTTCTAAATTTTCGGAAACATCTAAATTTATTGCAGTTATTAGAGCAAATCATTCGATTCACGTCAATCCCTCTTTGAAGTTGCGTATTTTCAAAAATTAATTAAAGTCTAGCGGTCATGATGGCAATCGGGTGATATTGTCATGTTACATTCAACAAGTTGAGAGGGGTGGCCAAGACACTTGACGATCTCTATTTATTCAACAATTGTTGAAAAATCAGAAATATTTCTTCAAAATATGTTTTTAAAAATTTTACTCATTTCTACCAGTACTGAAAAGCTAAATTTTTGGTCACGGGACAAAATTTAAAACTGAAGTCAGAATTTACATGACCCAGCACATCATCGATAGATACTTATATACACACATGGCAAGAGAAATGTTTTCATGTGCGTTAAATCAAATCGCAGAATTAATCCATAATGTCTATAAAAAATGACAACTACATATATTTAAAAATTATTCTCACCAATTAAATAAATTATCAATGTCCAGAATTTTCGAGAGTGTATTATCTGAAAATTTTCGGGCAATAATACATAATAACTAATGATTAATGATTCAATATCGAACTCGTGAAAGTCATTTTGGCGCTTCCAGCCAACTATAGTCAGAGGAGCGCTAATTCCAAAAAAATTAAAAAGAATCAAATTGTTCGATTTCCAAAATTCATTAATTTCCATTTATTGGGAGTTATTGACGTTTGAAATTTTCGAAACCACATATCCGATTAACTCAAAATTTGGTATTTTGAGGGAGAATAATGACGCAAAAGATTCTGCGATATTTCGTTAAGATCGTTAAGATTAGAAAAAAAAAATTTTGTCTGAGCGATGTGATCTGACAAATTTCTGGTGGCTGTAACTCTCGAGCGGAACGAGATACAGATCTGTAGGCATAGACAAAACAAGAGAAATTTTGGCTTGTAGCAAAGCTATCAACTATCTGAATTTTTTTGACTAGCAGATATCGACTAGATTTTAGTGTCATTGTATTCATTGAGTCTTCTTGAACAACATTAGTGTAATCAACAGGTGGCGGTCTGTCTTAGTTCAAAAAATATTGGCCCCCAAAGTTCCAAAATCGTTCCATCGTCACGTCACTTTTTCACTATGTAACCACAAATTCGCTGCTCCAATTTAATCGATAAATCACCTTCGAACTTTTGAATAATTATTCGATAATATTCATTTCAGGTATATTCAATAATTAATGCAGATCCAAATTCTAGAGGCAACACATATCCACAAATTCTAAGGAAAGCCCGCCGTTTTTAATGATAGATTTGGCACTGCCGCAGATTCATTCGCGCGATATGATACGATGCCACCCCGTGAATCTCGCCATCATTCAATATCTCATTCGCAGAAGGACGGGGCAGTGGTGCCGAACTTACCATGAAGAACGGGGATTTCCTTAGAATTTGTGGATATGTGATACCCCTAGAATTTCGATGTTTCTGCATTAATTATTAAATATACATGAATAGAAACTAATCGAATAGTTATTTGAAAGTTCGACGGTGATTTATCGAGCAGTGAATTTGTGTTTTTTTATAGTGGAAAAAATGACGTGACGATGAAACATTTTTGGAACTTTGGGGGCCTATATTTTCCAGACTAATGGTAGTATTCTGATTTTCATCTGTGTGTTACGATACTGTAGCGTACGATTGATCTGTAAATGGCTGACTTACAGATTCGTAAATAATGCAAATCTGGAATGATTCCTGTAACTTTCTTATCAACAGTGTCACTTTCGAACTACTCATCGAAGAACATAACCTTTAAACGTAAGATTTGATCATGGCATTTTATGTATTATGAGTAAATGGTTTTTATTTGAATTTGAAAATACATTTATCTGAATGTAGTTTGCGTTTGTTTCTTTCATCTAATAAATGGAAAAGAGGAAAGAAACAATTTCTTGGTTTAAATTGCTGTAGAGCATTTATTAAGTTTAAAGTACACTGGTTCTTCAATCTGAACATGTTCACAAACTGGGCATTCGGCATTTCTTCAATTTGAACATTTTCGGGGCATCCGGCATTTTAAATGGATTCATTTGATCACGCAACCTTTTTCCTTCCAATTCTAATAAATTTCTACTTTGAAAAATAATGATTTTCGGGTCACTTATATTATTGAACAATGTTTTACCTGTTGTGATTTTCTTCCGATAATAATAATAAACGAACCATTCAACGTAACCTCACAATATGTCATTCGATAATGCTTCCGATCACCCGTCGAGTACTGCGCAAAAAAATTAACGCACATTATGGAAATCTCAAATTTATTCTACAACTGAAGGTGCTCTCAATGATAATTATTTGTACCAGAATTATGCATGCATATGTTATCCACTTTCAACGTTTTTCTTCAATACAGATGTTTTTTGCCAGCTGGAATAAAAAAGATGAGATTATCAGATTTTGAATGTATTGGCGCAATTCTGAAATCAGTTGTTCCCGATCAATTCTAGTGATCAATAGTTTTTCTTTCGTTTGATTTTCTACACTCGATTGCCATGCAACGCGAAACTTGCAATTTGACCCAAGAGGAATGTGCCCAAGCGGTAGTTTTGCGAGAAGAAGGGTGGACATACACAAGAGTTGGATTCCTAAGTCATTAAGAGTAGTTGGATGATTTTCTGAACTTCTCAGCCTTCTAATGAGGTTGTCCCAAACCTGCTCAATCGGATTGAGTCTGGACTTCTTGCTGGCCATTCCACTCGAGTGCTAATTTGCAACCCATGAGTTTGCTCAAGCTGATTTTGAAGGAGTCGTTACCGTGGTCTACCCTGTCCTGGTCTTCGGACATTCATACCTATCTCCCTGAATAGCTGCAACATTCTGGACCCACTTGTATGGAAAACTCCAAACCTTTCTGCAATTCTTGTGTATGTCCATCCTTCTTCTCGCAAAACTACCGCTTGGGCACATTCCTCTTGGGTCAAATTGCGTATTTCGCGTTGCATAGCGATCGAGTGTAAAAAATCAAACGAAAGAAATAATATTGATCACTAGAATTGATCGAGAACAACTGATTTCAGAATGGAGCCAATACATTCAAAATCTCATCTCATCTTTTTTATTCCTGCTGGGAAAAAAATCTGTATTGAAGAAAAACATTGAAAGTGGATAACATATGCATGCATAATTCTGATAAAAATAATTATCATTGTGAACACCTTCAGTTGTAAAATAAGTTTGAGATTTCCATAATGTGCGTAAATTTTTTTGCGCAGTGTATTTAACGATTTCTGTAAACTACAGATCCCTTGAAGAAAGAAGTCCAGAATTGCGATTTCCATGTGAGCTTATAAAAAGTTACAGATTGGCTTACAGATTAATGCAGAATACCACCATAAGACAGACCGCCACCTATTGATTTCACTAATGTTGTTCAGGAAGACTCAATGAATACAATGATATCAAAATCTGGTCACCGAAATTCGATATTTCCCTAAAAAATAAATTATTCACTTACAATGTACATGCAACATCATTCTCTTGCTGACAGAGGGTGGCACGCCGTTAGCAGCTATACACAAATAGGCGCCCATTTCAGACCTTGTCACTTTTGATAGTGTTAACATCTCCCCTTCAACGGCAACCATTTTTTCGCTTTTTCCGTTCGGCGTGGCCCGAGTTACTATAGGTCCTCCATCCTCTCTGCGCCAAACAATTCGTGGTTTCGGATAACCGCCAGCCTTGCACACCAGCTTAGCAGATCCACCTTCAGGCACCATCATATCGCCAGAAGTCTCCTCGTAAATTATGTCAGGGGGAATTACCACTTCCAGAAAGGCGGTCTGAAACACCCACAATTAGTTATTGTTTATTGTTCTCAGCGAAGTGATGTGAATGTTATAGGGGAGTTTGTCTGCCGTTGCAGGGCTGAGGGCTTGGATGGCCGTTCGAGAGAAGCAACGCAATTGCAGAACGTGCAATGTTATAGAACATGCACCGGACTATATACCTCCTAAGTTAATGAATTTGATATGCACAAACAGAATTCAATTCAGCCGCGAAATGGTGCCCTGTTTTCGTTAACAGCGGAAAATATGTTAATTGGCGAACACTTCGTGTGAGTATGGCCTCTTTTTTCGGCAGTGATAAATTATGGTCATACCTATCGAATATCCGCATTTTTCAAGTGTTCTATGCCGTAAAGAAATTTCCATCATTTCCAATTAGAGGTTTGATTTCAATAATAATCTTCATTCACAAAATGCAATTGAAAGACATATGTGAATAATTTTGAGCCATCAAAAATACTACATGGGGAGTCATCAAGTCAATATTAACAAAAGTTTAGGGTATATCACAAACATTTCATATATGGACCTACAAAATTATCAATGAAATAAAAGTTGAATTATTTAAATCACAAATATTACATATATCACGTAACATTAATAAATTAACATTGAAATTAAGTAGTATAAAACAACCATCATATGGACACACTATTCAAAATTACTAGACCAGAATTCTTCCATTGTGTAGTACCATTTTTCATATAAGATTTTTTTCATCTCCTTCCTCAACTTCGGTTTATTAATTCTTTTGAAAGCCTCGGGTATTTTGTCATAAATTTGAATGGCTTCATGGTTGATACTGAGTTGAGCCGCTGACAACCTGTGATATGGTATTGAGAATTTCCCTGCATTTCTAGTTTTGTAGTTATGGTATTCTCCATTTAGTATTATGTTGTCTTTGTTGTTGTGGATGTATAAAATACAGGTGAGTATGTACAGACAGGTGAGTATAAGTATTTTTTCTTGTTTGAAATGACTTCTTAAGCTTTCCATACTCCTTAGATCTATATGATACGAATGACATATTTTTGTTTAATGAAGATCTTTTCTCTTTCAGTACTACCACCCCAGAACAGTAATCTATAGTTTATGAGGCTATGAAAATACCCGAAATAAGCGTGTTTTGCTGCTTGTTTTCCTGCTATCTGCTTTGATCTTCTTATAGTATATTATGTAGCATCAGATAGCTTTTTTATCAAATCTTCTATGTGTTTCCAGAATTTCAGGTTTGGTTTCAGATTTACCTAATCCCCAGAATTTCCGAGTGAAATCTGTTCTTGGTCTAGCATCAAAAGTTAAGTATTGCGTTTTTCCTTCATTTATTTTAAGTTTATTTGTATGGAACCATATTTCTGCCTGTTTCAGGACCATTTGTGCCCTTTCTTGGAGTTCCTCTTCATCCTTGTTAATAACCAGAAAAGAGGTATCATCAACAAATAGGACCGTGGTATGCGAGTCAATATTTGGTGGTAGGTCATTTTATACACTTGAAATAGTAAGGGTCCTAGTATGGATCCTTGGGAAATCCCACACTCCAGACAATGAATGTTCAATGATCCACTCTTCTGGAGGGATTTCCGATAAGAGGTTTCATTTTGAATATCCTGGTATGAAAACAGTTGTAATTTCTGAAGCTTGCACCTTTTGACCTAAGCCAAGACAGCTTTGACGCCTAGTCAGAAGATTGTGCGCACGCATACGAGTATTAGGAAAACTATTGTAAATGTATTCAAATCTTGGACTTAACTTTGATATATCAAGTAACGAACTCCGTGACTTCAAGATGTTTTTAGGATATTTAAATTTGAATGATCGTTTTTTCAATATCATCAACACTGCTTCAGCTTTTTGCCAGTATGATGTTAATCAGAATGGGATTTTTTTGGATACTGTCAAGCGAAATGGTGCCCTGTTTCCGTTAACAGCGTAAAATATGTTAATTGGCCAACACTCCGTGAGAGTAAGGGCTCTTGTTTCGGCAGTGATAAATTATGGTCATACCGATCGGATAAACGCATTTTTCAAGTGTTCTGTGCGGCAAAAGAAATTTCCATTATTTCGGTTTACCGATTTATATGAATTTCCAATTCGTTGTTTGATTTTAAATGACCCACTCTTCTGAAGAGACTTCCAATAAAAGAATTTATTTCAAATAACCTGGTATTAAAGCAACTTTTGAAGCTAGCACTTTTTAACCTAGGCCATTACTAAAAATTGAAGACAGCTCTGACGTTTAGTCAGAAGATTGTGCGCACTTGTTTATATTAGGAAATCTATTGTAAATGCATTCAAATCTTGAAATTAACCTTGATAAACCAAGTAGAGAACTAGGTGACTTCAAAATGTTTTCAGGATATTTAAATTTGAATGATAGTTTTTCAATATGAACAACAGTGCTTCAGCTTCTTGTTAGTATGATGTTCAAAACAATAGGAATTTTTTGGATAATGTCAAGCAAATGGTGCCCTCTTTCCGTAAACATCGGAAAACATGTTAATTAGTGAACACTTCGGGTGAGTATGGAAGTGATGAATTATGGTCATACCGATCGGATATCCGCATTTTCAAGAGTTCTGTGTCGCAAAGAGATTTTTATTATTTCGGTTACCCCATTTAAAGGATTTTCCAATAATTAGAGGTTTGATATTGAATGACCCACTATTCTGAAGAGATTTCCAATAAGAGGTATCATTTTGAATATCCAGCTTCAAAAGCATTGTAACTTTTGAAGCTCGCATTTTTCACCTAGGCCTTTACTAAAAATTGAAGACATCTCTCATCATCTAGGAAAAAGATTTGAAATCTTGGAGTTAACCTTGATTTATCAAGTAACGAACTCCGTGTCTTCAAGATGTTTTCAGGATATTCAAATTTGAATGATCGTTTTTTCAACATGAACAACAGTGCTTTTTCTGCTTTGGTCAGTATGATATTGATCACAATAGCAATGTGTGTTCATTATTGTCAAGCGAAATGGTGCCCTGTTTTCGTTAACAGCGGCAAATAAGTTAATTGGCGAACACTTCGTGTGAGATTGGCCTCTTGTTTCGGCAGCTTGTTGGAAAACTATTGGAAATGTATTCATATCTTCAATTTGACTTTGAAATGAACTCCGTGACTTCAAGATGATTTCAGGATATTTAAATTTGAATGATCGTTTTTCTTCTCTCCAAACCGAACAATAGTGCTTCTTTTCAGTATGATAAAATATAAACTTTTTGGATACGGTCATGTTAAATGTTTCTGTAACAGCGGAAAATATGTTGATTCGCGAACACTCCAAGTGAGTATGGCCTCTTGTTTCGGCAGTGATAAGTTATTGCAAAACCGATTGGATATCCGCATTTTCAAGTATTTTGTGCCCTTAAGAAATTTTCATCATTTCGGTTCAGCATTTAGAGGATTTTCCAACTAGAGGATTATTTTGAATGACCAGGTCTTCTGAAGAGATTATGATGATAGGTTTTCTTTTGAATAGCCTGCCATATGAACTGTTGTAACTTTTGACCTTTGTCTAGTGAAATCGAGGCCATTAGTGAAAATTGAATACAGCTCTGACACTTGTCAGCAGCTTGTGCGCGCTTGTTCATATTAGGAAAGCTTTTGGAAATGTATTCAAATCTTCAACTTAACCTTGAAATATCAAGTAGTGAACTCCGTGACTTCAAGATGTTTTAACGATATTTAAATTTGACTGATCGTTTTTCAATATGAACAACAGTGCTTCAGCTCTTGCCAGTATGATATTGTTCACAATAGGAATGTTTTTTCGTTATTGTCAAGCGAAATGGTGCCCTGTTTTCGTTTACAGCGGAAAAAACTTCGTGTGAGTATGGCCTCTTGTTTCGACAGTGGTTAATTATGGTCATATCGATCAGATATCTGCGTTTGTCAAGTGTTTTGTGCCCTGAAAAATTCCCATCATTTCGGGTTACCCATTTAGAGGATTTTCCAATTAGAGGTTTCATTTTAAATGACCCGGTCTCCTGAAAAGATTTCCGATAAGAGTTTTCATTTTGAGTAGCCTTCTATATGAGCAGTTGTAACTTTTAGAGCTAGCTTTCGACTCTTGTCTAGTGAAATCGTGGCCAATAGTGAAAATTGCGACAGCTCTGTCGTCAGGTCAGCAGCTTGTGCGCGCTTGGTGATATTAGTAAAACAATTGGAAATGTATTCAAATCTTTATACATATAAGCCTTGAAATATCAAGTACCATCGTGAGTTCAAGATGCTTTCAGGATATTCAAATTCGAATGATCGTTTTTTCGATGAACAGTACTTAAGCTTCTTGCCAGTATGATGTTGATAACAACAGGAACTTTTAGAATACTTTTAAGCGAAATGGTGCCCTGTTTCCGTTAACAGCGGGAAATATGTTAATTGGCGAACACTTCATGTTGGTGTGGCCTCTTGTTTCGGCAGTGATAAATTATGGTCATACCGATCGGATATCGGCTAACCCCATTTCGAAGTAGTGCCGTAGAGAAGTTTTACCATTTCGGTTTGTTCATTCAGAGGATTTTCCAATTAGAGGTTTGCTTTTGCATAGCCCTCTTTTGAAGAGGTTTCCTACAAGATGTTTAATTTCGAGTAACGTGCTAAATGAGGAGTTTTTCGAGTAACAACTAAGCCGTTACTGAAAAGTTTTGGCTTCCTATGCGCAAGAAGAAAACTCCTTGAAACAGTTCTCCTTCTCATTCACAGAAACACGACAGATTTTTCATCATTTTCATTCAATATGGTATGAAAACGCAAAAAAAAAATTGTTTTGACATAATTGGCGATTCATTCGGTGAATCAGTAAAAGGTCAAATTTGTTTCAACTTACTGAATCCAGAGGTACGCTTTGAAACTTTACTGGGGTTTTCCGCACCCGAGAGATTCATCTCTATAGGTAAAAAAAACGTCTTCGGAACATACAGTGAATCATCGTTACTAAGGTAGCAAAAGAAAAAAGGTCATTTCAGGTAGCAGTATATTAGTTCTCATACCATGAAGGGTTAAACATTCTGGAGAGCAGAAAAAAAAAAGAACTTTGATGTATGCAATTTCAGACGCAACCTCATCAATCAATATACATACGAAGCCAAAAATGCCTATCGAATGAAATAGTGAATATTAATGGGAGGAACAAGTATTTTGAAAATTTGCAAGAGGGTTCAAAGACGAAGGATTTGTGGAACGCTATTCATATTTTTGTGAAAAAATTCCTCAATTTTTCCTTTTTTTTATACGCATCTCTCGGGAAAAGACTGAGCTTATAATGAATTTAGAAGAAATCGGTTTGTGCGTGTCTAAACTGCTGTAAGTTGTAACCAAGGAATACATCTTGAGGTAGGTATTCCACAGCCTTGCAGTTCGGTAAGAAAGCCTTCTGATACATCCGATTTCCTACTGTCAAAGATGTACGGCAAAATGGTGACTATTATCGGCTAGCCTTGTTTGTCGATCAAATTGGCCCCGTGGATCAGTAAATGGTCAAATTTGTTTCAACTTACTGAATCCAGAGGTACGCTTTGAAACTTTACTAGGGTTTTCCGCACCCGAGAGATTCATCTCTATAGGTAAAAAAAACGTCTTCGGAAGCAAAAGGTAGCAAAAGAACAAAGGTTCATTTCAGGTAGCAGTATATTAGTTCTCATACCATGAAGGGAATTAAACATTCTGGAGAGCAAGAAAAAAAAGAACTTTGAATGTATGCAATTTCAGACGCAACATCACTCAATCAATATTACATACGAAGCCAAAAATGCCTATCGAATAAAATAGTGAACATTAAATGGGAGGAACAAGTATTTCGAATATTTTGCAAGAGGGGTCAAAGACGAAGGATTTGTGGAACGCTATTCATATTTTTGTGAAGAAATTTCCTCAATTTTTCCTTTTTTTTATACGCATCTCTCGGGAAAAGACTGAGCTTATAATGAATTTAGAAGAAATCGGTTTGTGCGTGTCTTAAACTGCTGTAAGTTGTAACCAAGGGGGAATACATCTTGAGGTAGGGTATTCCACAGCCTTGCAGTTCGGTAAAGAAAAGCCTTCTGATACACCGATGTCCTAGCTGTAGAATGATGTACGGCAAACTGGTGACTATTATCGGCTAGCCTTGTTTGTCGATCAAATTGAGCCCCTGGTGGGATCATGGAGGCAATGGCAGCAGAACACCTTCCGTGGTAGTATCTGTAAAAAAGGCATAAGTCTCCAACCTTTCTACGGTGATCGAGACTATGAAGGTTGGCAGTTAACGTTGGATCGTCTATTAGGGGCACTGCTCTTTTTTGAATGAAATCAAGTAGGAGTAACGAGTGCTTAGGAGCTGAACCCCAAGCATGAGAGCAATATTCCATAGCTGGGCGCACTTGAGCCTTGTAAAGTAATAAAAGCTGCTTTGGAGTGAACAATTTCCTCGCACGAAATAGATAGCTAAGCTTCTGTGCATCTGACTTGGCAACTGAGCAGACGTGCTCATGCCAGGTTGCATTTGGACTGATATTGACCCCTAGAAGCTTAAGTCTATTGGTTGGTTTTATCGTTTTATTGTCCATTATTAGTTGAGGTGCAACCGTCGATGTTTTTCTTGTGAGCAGAGTAGCCTGGGTCTTAGAGGCATTGAATTCAACCAGATTGTCAGTACCCCATTGTAGAATAACTTCTAGATCTTTGTTGATTGTCACAGCTTAAGCGATTCTTTGGGAACTGGATGTTGACGCTGATACAGGCTTCTTGTTTGTCGTGGACGCTATAAAAGTGCTGTCATCTGCAAAGCTTAAAATCTTATTCTTGGTTGAATTTAAAAGGTCATTAATATGCATTAGGAACAGAGTCAGGGACAAGATTGAGCCCTGAGGTACACCGGCGTTGACGGAATGAAGTGCAGACTCCGCACCATCGACCACAACATAAAGTTGTCTCTCGTGGAGGAAACTTCCGAGCCAGCTGCAAAGGCCTTCCTGGATACCGTAAGATGGAAGCTTAGATAGTAATGCTCTGTGCCATACACGATCGAAGGTCTTGGATATGTCTAGGGCAACTGCAATTGATTCCCCATGCTTTTCTATAGCGTTTGTCCAAAGATGAGTGACATAGGTGAGCAAGTCACCCGTTGAACGACAGCGCCGAAAACCGTATTGATTGTCGCTAGTGAGATTGTTTTCCTCTAGGTGTTTTACTATCTGCAAATTAATAGCACTCTCTATTACTTTGGACAAAATGGGTATTAAAGATATCGGACGGTAATTTAGAGGCATGCACTTTTTCCCCTTTTTTGGTATTGGCTGAACTCTAGCAACCTTCCAGATGTTTGGGAAAGTTTTCTGCCGACACAACAGAGGTGCGAGCTCGGGTGCGCACTTTTTCAGAACGATAGCTGGTACTCGGGTACATCGGGTCCTGTTGACTTTCTGCTGTTTAGCTGTTTCAGGATTCGGCAGATGCTCTTTGTACGGAATTTAACTTCTGGCATCGAAGCCTGAACCTTGGGAATATTGAGGGGTTCTTTCTGGCCTGCTTCTAGAGTAGAATTTTTGGCAAATATAGCTGCAAAAAGGTCAGCCTTTTCTTTGGAGCTAGTTGCCAGAGCACCGTCGTCTTTAAGAAGTGGTGGAAAAGTCGAATGGCAAAAATTATTGCTAATCACCTTAGCGAGTGACCTAACGGGGCGCGCACCACTTGGGCAATCTAGAAGCTTCATTGTTACTTTTTGTTAAATACTTGTTTTGCGGCTTGAATAGTTAGATTGCAGTTGTTCCTATCAAGTATATACGCTGCCTTTTTCTCGTCTGTCGGGTTTGAGCACCATTCGCGGAAGGCTTTATTTTTATTGACGCAGGCTTGCTTACAATCTTTGTTAAACCATGGCTTTGCAGATGGAGGTTTCTTGGTGTTGTGTGGGATGTAAATTTCCATACCCAAAAGAATCACCTCAGTGACAGCCTCTGCAAACTGGCTGACATCTTCAATATTGAAGCAGGTGGCGTGCCATGGATATTCCGCGTAAAACTCTCTCAATTCATCCCGCTTGGCCTTGTTGTAGTGCCAAACAAGGCGACGATTTTTCGGCTGCACGAGTTTTTCGGCAGTCAAAGGACATGAGGATATCAGAACGTGGTCTGAGTTACCGAGAGGGCCGTTTGAATTGATAACATAGCTGTCGGGTTCTGAAATCAGGTACAAGTCAAGCGTATTTCTGAAATCCATAAGATTAGTGGGAACTCTTGTAGGACAATCTATAAGTTGCGTTAAATTGCAGCTGATTGCGAACGCTTCGGCTTGTCTTCCAGCTTCGTCAGTTTTGTTAGAGTGAGCTAGCCAATTTGAATTATGGACATTAAAATCGCCAAGTATTACGATCTCTGAAGATGGATAGTTGACCTGGATCCAGTCGACCTTATCTGACAATTACTGAAACAATTGGCTGGGTCGTTCACTATTTGGTGAGCGATACAGGGCGCATATAGATCTAGTTTTGTTGTGGACAATGGTCCTAAGCCACATTGCATCCACTTCTTCTATTTCCAAAGATTCTTCACGTTGACAAGCAACGTCTGCTCGAATGTATACACAAACCCCTCCTTTGAATCTAAACTTGGAATGCAAATCGTACCCAGGACATAAAAGGTATGTGGAGTCGGATTTTGGACTGATTTGAGTTTCAGATAATGCAAGGATATGGGGTTTAATTGATTGCAAATGTTGATGGACGCAACTGACATTAATATTATTATGTCCTATTCCCCTTATGTTGCAAAACTCTATAAGTAGTTGCCTGGTGGTATTGTCTTCATTGGTGTTGTCACAATAGGTGTTTGCGGCCTCAGTTGTAGTTGATTCTCCATGTTGTATCTCCCGGGATAGTCCCTCCCCCGAAATCCGACTAGGAGACGAGTTTACTTCCGGAATATTTTACCCCAGAAGACGACATCATGATTTTTTCTTGTATTTAAAAAGCCACCTGTTTCTTTCTTCAAAGAGGTCGTCACTTCCTACTCTTGATTTTTAGCAATAAAGTTGCACTACATATATTTCACTTTTGACCTTCTCGCGTCCGTACTGGAGAAAAGCGAAAATATTATGGCACACTACGTTAGCCATAGACATTAAAATCTGTGTTCCGTTTAAATATGAATTAACGATTGTTTCTATAAAAATATTTAATCATTCTGGTTTCTAAATAGGGTAGAAAAATTACTGAAGTTGTCCAGCCAAAAGTCGCTCCGTACCTATGCAATAAAGGGTTAGGAACTTCAAGTTGGAATGATTATTTTCCTAATTGAATTAACGTGCAACAGCTTTTGACCTGTGTGATGCTGGATAAAAGAAGAAATTTAGTCGGATAGTCGAACGAAATGGTGTCAATCGGCGAACACTCCGTGTGAGTATGGCTCTTGTTACGGCATTGATAAATTTATCAAACCGATCGGATATCGGCTACCCTCATTTTTCAAGTGTACTGTGCTGTGAAGAAGTTTTCATCATTTCGGTATGTTCATTTAGAGGATTTTCCAATTAGAGGTTATTCTAAATGAACTTCAATTCTCAAGAAGTTTCTTTGAATAGCATGCTATATGAGCAACTTTCACTTTTGAAACTCGTACAAAGTCAGAGGCCTTCGTGCGCTAGTTCATAATATCAAATTCTTCCAATCTCAAACCTTTTTTCAGATTTGGAGTCTTTCCTACCAAAATATTTCAAGATTCGAATTACAATTACCGTTCTTCCAATATAAACAAGCATGCAACCAGGCCTGTATGATTTTGATTCAAATAGAAATGCATTTGAATAGTGGTAACGCTATAAACATCGTAAAACAACGTCACAGAGACTTTAAAATATTGGAACTGTTACCTTAATATCAATCTTTGGCCAAATTTAATTTATGATCCTAATAAATAACCTTATTCTATAGATTCTTTGAATATTTCGAAATTTTTTCATTCTTCATCTTCCCTTATGTATTTTTACGATTTAAGTACATATTAATAGATCAAAACCTGTCAAAAAAATACTATAGCTACTTATAACTAATTAAGAACTGAATTGAAAAGCAGAAAAATGTATAAAAATTTTTTCTCGTATGATATTCATGTGAATAGGGACATATAATATATTTTATAGATCAGCAAAAATTTTGGAGTCAGATAAAAAAACATTCGACTATAGTTTATATTTAAAAAATCATTATTCACTTTTAATTCTCGAAAATTTCTGAATGAAGAAAATCAGTCATATCATTTTCGAATTACCCTCAAAAAAGTACCTGTAGAATGTAACAACGGATTTCGAATGCGAGTTCAAACAAGCGAGTTATTCACTATCAACAAAAATAACGAAATTTAAATTTTCGTTCATAACTCAAAATCTTTAAAATATAGGTTAGATCTGTTTTCAGATTTCAGTTATTCAGGAAAAAAGAGCCCGAAAATAAATTATCAAATTTCTTCTAGCTGCTATAGTTCTCAAGATTCCTTCAGTAGAAAACAAAATCTGTCCACCCTATACACCTACCCTGAATGTTTCCAGGCTCTTCCTTCTTTCGGATTCCTCATCAGTCAATTCAACTTCCTTTGAGACCATACCTGGCTCATAATTCAAAACTCCCAGATACTTGGACAATACAATAGCACATTGTTTCTATAGGAACAAGCTCAAAAATAGACAAAAAATATCGAAGAAAACATAACTTTTATTTCGCTTCATGAAATGAAATTATGTGAGCACATAGAAGTAATATCTGTTTCAAATTTCAGCACAACATTATAAATTCAAATGATGGATGAATATATTTGTATGAAGCATGCCTTATTATGTCATTTTTGCTTCGATAATCAATCCTGATGATGGGAAATATCCATCAATATAACAAACTCCTAAAAGACAAAAAAGAGTTGACAATAACAAATTTCGTAATATCTTATCGGAAATAACTCATCCATGCTAATTTATCGTTCTGTTCATCCTGAATTTCAAATGAACCGGAAGGAAGTCCTTAAAAAATTCATTTCGCGGATGGAGCGTAGCCTGATAATTTCCAAGAATTGAGTTTTCTTATTGACATCAGTTAGACAGAGGGAATAGAAAATTGGACAATGAACCGTTAAATGCCATTTAGAATTCACATTCGTACAGAAAATTAATTCGATAATCTATGACAAAGTGTTTACTGTAGCTGATTGGAATATTTTCTCACAAAATTAATCAGCGGTGTCGAGAATTCAGCGTAGACCGAACATGATTAAAGGTTTGTCATTATCTTCAACGGGTCCTTGCAGTATTATGGTTGTATACAGCATTTTTCAAGGAAAGGGGATTCTGTAATCTATTGGATATACACTCACCGGCAAAATAATCGATCCACTCAAAAAATCGATGGAGTTAATATGTAATTTCAAGTCCGATTTGATTGATTTTTTTTAATTGTAGGTAGGTTCATCCGAAATTAATTATCACTTTTTAATTTCAAGAAAACGTCACTTCATACAGAGTGAAACAAAATCTGTTTTTTTACCCTAACTTTAGAATTACCCATGGTGTGTTCCAGTTGTTCCATCCTGTGATTTCTTATTTCATCATCAAGACACATCTTCCCTTGACAATTTCATTTTTATTCATAACAATTGTTAAAGATACCAGGTTTATCAGGGCAACATTACAATTACACAATTTCGCTATGGCTATAAAAAAGTACTTTCACAGATTTAAACTTGAATTCGAACGTGATGAAAATAAACTGAAAAATAAATGAAAATATAAAACAAAAGAAGTTTTAGTGCCACCTCTTGTACCTTGTGTACAGTTTGTTCAGGGACGGGCCGAAGAGAAATTTTTGGGGGGGAGAAACTTTCGAAAATTTGTCAACTGAGCATTGAAGGATTAGAAAAACTATGATGGAGGGGGGTTTCGGTTAGGTTGTTCCTTGTGTACAGTTTTTTTAGGGACGGGCCGAAGAGAAATTTTTTGGGGAAAGAAACTTTCAAAACTTTACCAACTGAGCATTGAAGGATTAGAAAAACGATGATGGAGGGGGGGTTAGTTTTGATTGGTTATTCAATGTTTTTTCCGAGAGTATTAAAAATAAGAAAAAATGCGTAGTGACGCATTATCGATTTTGCATTTCCAAATAACAACATACCTACTATGTATATGTTATGTGTTCATGTCTGCAAAATTTCATGTTAATCGAATTTTTGAAGAATTTTTAAAAAATAATTAACAAATATCGTTTTTCCAATATGAACAAAAGCGCAAAATTTTTTGACTCCACATCATATAGTGGAAAAAAGAATAAACTCGAAAATTACGAACTCACGGATATCACGGAGTTGGAAAATATTTCATTGACAATAACTACTAAACCGAACTGGCCCGCTAATGAATTGAAATAAGATATTCAGGTTCCACTTTTATTGTGAAAATTTCGAAATGTTAACTCTTTCCCATCGAAAGTTATGAGTGTTTAAGTCCTGATCACCAGTAGGTTCCTACTTGCCGGATTTTTATTTTTTCTGAATTTTCTGATGATTCGTTTCTGACGAAAAGTAGGATAAATATGCGCGTCGCTGCCCTATTTCAAACTATCGAGTTTTGAGATATTGATCGGATTCCATTACCGGTCCAAAATTCGAAGATAACAGTTATTTGGGCAGACCATAGCATGCTGTTTTCTTAAGAACAATCGAGGTGCCAGGCCGAGAGAAATATAGCAAATCAGTTCCAGAGGGTTTTTTACGACATAATCCATTAGTCAAATATGAAAAATTCACAACTTCCTGCTGTCATGTAAAAATTAAAAAAATATTTATTTTTTCGAACACTTTGTTTGTTGCAATATCGCCAATATCGAAATAACTTCCATTATTTTATTGCTGGTTATATACATTGGGCCAAATTCCTTGAATGCACTCTACACGAATTTGCACAGTTGTCGCTATTCTCTGCATTTTTTTGTCGGGCTAAACGTGGACTGAGTTCTGCCTTTTTGTAAGCATGAATTTTGGAACTTTATTTTGAAGAAAATTATTCACATTTAATGACACTTCTTTTTGAAATGAGTATGCCAACTCCATTGAAATTCTTGCAAATGCTTCAAAATTTTTCAAACTGTTCTGAAATTTTTCCAACTGCTACGGATTTTTTCAACTGCTTCGAAAATTTACCAATTTCTCTAACAGTCTTCCAACTCTGATCAACATTGGGCCTGATCTAGCACCAACTATTTCGAAGTATTTCCAACTGCCTCGAAATTTTTTGCAACTGCTCTGAATTTTTCTATCTGCTTCAAAAATTTTCCAACTGCTTCGAAAATGTACCTACTACTTCAAAAATTTACCAACTACTTTGAACATTTGCCAACTCTCTTCAACATTGGAAGTGTCGATCAATAAATTCGCTGAAAAATAAATTTTTGCGACATTCATAAATCTTCACCGAATGTTGTTCACTGCTTGAGTATAGAATCTCATTATTGACAATTTTTACCACAGCAACAAAAATAATGAAAGGGTTGAAAGCATAGAATTCAACTATTATATTCTTTGTCTAAGGAAAACCTCATTTCTAACATAAAAATACACAGCAACTACAACTACGAAGTAAAACAATTACATACCTGCATTTTCATTGGATCCGTGTTAACTTGGCACATATATTGACCACGATCCTCTCTTTTAACGCCTCGTATGTTCAGTGTCCATGTGTTAAAGTCGTTGTGAGTAACAGATAATCGAGCGTTGTTGGTAATAACGTGCTCATGGATGGCTAATATAGCTTTTGTATCTGCTTTTATCCAGGCTACCTGAATCAAAATAACTTCTTAATTTCTCCTGATGAAGACAGCTCTGAACGACACTACAAGGATACTGAAATTAACAGTCTCAAATGATTCAGCTCGACTGTTATACAGGGTGTTTCAATGGAAAACGAGAAGAAGTGGAGGATAAATAAAGCACCACTAGGTGGTTTTGAATATACTATATTTTATGGGTGTAACAAGTTTCATCACAGAGATAATGCCAGATATCGATTGAAATATAACCTGGGAGGATTCTGCATTTCTTAAAAACTTTCACTTCCAGTCTCTGGAACAGAAACAATTAAAAAAAAATTATGAAGTGCTACTGCGAGAATCTTTGCACTCATTTATCAGGAGCAAATTGTTCTTGAAAAAATTGTTGCCTAACAGTAAAACTGAAAAATGAATTGAATGAAAAGGATAATGTAACGTTTCAGCGTCTATTTCATACACCTTCATCAGACAAACTTGTAAAATCTTCAGAATTGTGTGTTTTTTCATTTGCAATCTGATTGACATTGAAATTTGTCAATATATAGAGAAGTTGATTAATTTAATTTTGAAATTTCCTGATGTCATTTCTTTCTTCAATAAATCAATCCAAATGCGATCTATTCCAACAGAACAATTGGCCAAATTATCTACTTCACACACACAAATGTCCTAATGACGGAACCTGATAATTATAAAAGGAAAATTAAGGAATTCACACGTATTTAATTAGATGAAGTAGATAATTTGGCCAATTGTTCTGTTAGAATAGATCGCATTTGGATTGATTTATTGAAGAAAGAAATGACATCAGGAAATTTCAAAATAAAATAAATCAACATTTCTATATATCGACAACTTTCAATGTCAATCAGATTGCAAATAAAAAAACACACAATTCTGAAGATTTCACAAGTTTTTCTGAAGAAGGTGTCTGATAAAACGTTACATTTTCCTTTACATTCAATTCATTTTTCAGTTTTAACAATTTTTTCAAGAGCAATTTGCTCCTGACAAATAAGTGCAAAGATTCTCGCAGGAGCACTTCATCTTATTTAAAAAATTTTTAATTATTTCTGTTTCAGAGACTGGGAGTGAAAACCTATAAAGTTTTTAAGAAAAGAGATAATGCCGTTTTATCAATTTGGCCTATTTCTTTGAAAGGTCATAACATACGAACCACGCCGTATATTTTTATGCTTTTGGTACGAACCATTCACATTATTCAATTTCTTTCGGAATGACCAGCATAATGTCACAATATCGTTTGTTTAAATTGAAGTTTACATCAGAATATTAATATTTGTAATAGTCCAATACCAACTGCGTTGTTATAATCATTTAAAGAGACCCTGTACTTCTACAAGAGCGACCTGACTAACTGTCACTTTGGAAATCCAGGTCTGGATTAACAAAAATTTCATATGTCTTCGCATCCCTCAAAAAACACCTGTGTTTTTGAATGTTCGAGATACGATTTGATGTTTTGAAACTGCACAAAAAACTGAAGCGCACTATGTACTTTTTATTTTTTTGTTCTTTGTCTACATCTTTTTAACTCCACGTTTCAGGTTTATGCTTTTTGACAATAAAAAATAGATGATTTTCTTCTTGTGTGGTCATAACTTACTGACCACACGGAATATTTTCATGAAATTTGGTACACACGTTCTTGTATTTCTACTCCAGCGACATAAGCTACAACCACTGGAAAAATCCAGGTGGAGCAATAATAGTCTTATTGTTCCACCAAATAATGAGCGCTCAAAAGCTCCTGCTCAGGGCTGTTATTAAATTTTCAAAACTAAACCTTCGTAATACGAGTGCCAAGCTCTATCCACTGAGTCAACAGCACTGCTGCGTAAAGCATAACTGAATGTATGTTGTCACAATTAAAAAACCATCATAGTAGTTCGTAGTAACACACTTTAAGAAGAGATATCATCAATATTGAAAATCTATAGAAATCCAAATAATAAAATAAGGGTACTTGGGCCGCTAACAACGCCGGCCATCGCCCATCCGGCATCCGCCACCAATGCTTTGCGGCCAGCGAGGTCTACGGTCTCGGGTTTTGGGCCACCACCGACATCGTGTTCAACATGCCGGCCTTATGACGGGTCCACACGGGTGTAATGTAATGCCGGGTCCACACGAGTGTAACGTATAATGTAATACTACGCGTAATTTATTACGCGACGTGTGGACGGCTCACGAATTCACGGCGAATCTTTAACCTGAATCCTCATTCGTCAACTGTTCCACTCAATAGCCTTTCAAACGATAATTGCTAGCCCCTTTAAGTTCTCCAGAAAAACTGACACCCCCATGGATCTGGTCGATCGTTGAGACGAGCCTTACGCGTAATGCTTGTAGTGCCGTCCACACGAAGAATTCGCCTTATTTTACGTGTTACATGACGCATTACATAACATCCCCAGCATTAAAGCTGGTGTTGCATAAGATCCAACATTATACAGGGTGTCCAGGAGACTGATGTCAATAATTTTTTTTTATTCCTCAAACCTGTGGCTATCCAAAAATACCCTATGTATATTATGCGATTTTGTGTAGTTCGGGTTATGATTTTTTGAGTGTTTTCTTAATTCGTTTTGCCAGCTAGGTTAGAAAAATTCATATCTGGCATTTTAAATAAATTTTAATTAAATACCTGGTGTACATTTTCACGACTCTTTTGCTCAGTTGCAGGAACGTCCATTAAAATTTAAAGGTCCATTAAACCCTTAATCTTCCATTAGTTCCTTGTAATAATGGAGGATTAAGAGTTTAATGGACCTTTAAATTTTAATGGACGTTCCTGCAACTGACACTTTTAGTCTCATCACTGATGAGAAATGTTAACAACATTCGTCAGAATTGCTATCAGAAATAAAAGGCATGTAAAATGAAAAATTACTAGTCACTACAATAAATATCTAAAATCCGTTCTTGCAACTCAAATACATAATCGACAACGTTTCAAAATTAACGTGTCAATTGCCTGAAGCAACTCGAATATCCGTGTTCCATTTTTCTTTTCGCTCCCGAAAGTTTTTTTCCTCAATTCCTTTCTGTTGTTGGTTTCCTCCATGTACATAAGCTCTTCGTAAAATTCCTAGATGAAAAAATCGATTCCAGAAAGTTGGATTGGGCGTGCAGGGCCGATCGAATGGCTTGGGCGTTCGCCAGACCTCAACCCCATCGATTTTTTTATTTGGGGATTTCACAATGAGCGGAAGGAAGTTACAACGAATAAGAATTGAATCAAAAACTTTCAGGAGAGAGAAGAAAAATAAATCAAGAATATTCGAGTAGCTTCAGGCAATTGTTACGTCACTTTTTAGAACGTCGATTATGCTTTCAAAATGAAGGTGGAAATTTTAAAAAATCATTGAAGTGAACAGTAATTTTTTAGTACGTTGTGGTTTAATTTGCTATCCGAACACAGGTAATTTTACAACTAGCAACTCTGATGAATGTTTACATATTTTCATTCAGTGGTGGGACCATAATTATTATAAAAATGATACAAAAAGAAAAACAACTTCTATGGGGATTTAATGATTTTTAGACTAACCGCCTTACAACAAAAAAAGTCAGATCAAGAATCTTTTTTTTCTATGACTATTCTAGCTCAGGACGCGAAGTTCTCAAACTTACCCGGATCCAAAAAAAAATACCTTTTTGTACAACAAACCAAAAAAACTTGACTTTTCTTCACCACTATGGATGCCTAAATAATATTTTTTTCACCGTTAAATGAAGAATTTACTTTTTTCACGGTTAAAAAAATTCGTTTCTGTAGTAGCGATAGGAAAAGATCACTAAATGCATAGAAATATTGTATTTGGAGCATTACTAGTATTTCCAAAAAATATATATCAGAAGATGAAAATTCACATTCACAGTTGTTTAAAAATGTTGTTTGTATTTCGTGCGTATAAAATTCGTGCTTTTATGGCACATTCGAGTAAATTTATGATGTGGCATGTGCCATGAAAAATCACTCATTTTACGCACTCAATACAAAATACCTATTTTGTATTTTTAAATCGAAATTGCATGTTTGAATCATACTACTGAAAACTAGCTTTCAAGCCTTATTTTGGTAACTTACAGACACTTCAAAAAACTGAATATTTTTTTATTGAAGCAAGATTCAAGACGACCATGTCGAAAAAATAAAAACTGCGAAATACTAACTGCATAAGAAAATATTAATTTTTCAAACATTGCTGCCGAAAAACATTGAAAAAAACTAAAAAAGTTAGCATTTAAGAAGACGTCAACTTGTCAAATTTCGGAGAAAAATTTGCATTCATACTAGTACAAGATCTTGTTTTGTCACACTGCTCATGAAATTGTCACCGTAATGCGAAAAAGATCGAAGAATAGATGATTTCAGGGAACTGTTTTCTGCCCTGAACGAAGCTGTGATTACAGTACTTTTGTGTGGTTATTTAAAATTGAAGATTTATGCAAACAGGCCACAAACACTTGATGCTTTGAGATCGAACGTTGACCGCTGCATTCGTGAGATTACGCCTGATTTATTGCACAAAGTCGTCGAAAATAGGGTTCACTTGTGTATTCGAATCAGAGGTGGACATTTAAACGATGTGCTATTCAAAGCATAAATGCTGTTGATTGTACGTACATTAAAAAATATGAAAAGTGGAGTCATCTCTGACATTATTTTTATTTTATTTCGTTTAAAATCATTTTCGACAAATCTCGAACTACAACTTTTTTACTATGTGAGGTAAAGAAAAATGAATGACTTCTTACGATTATATAATTTTGAGAAACTCATAACGCCGTAAATCGCATGGCTCTATTTCCTTTTGTGCTCAAGAATTTTGGTCATAATCTGATTTCTTCTGAGGATTTTCCCTCTTGACCTATTACATAATTCTTGTTGTTTCTAAGAAAAACAATAATTTTATTTATAACTTTAAGAAAATACACCATTCTCTTTTCATTCCATACATATTGGGATAAAAGTTCGGCACCAATTAATATCTTTAAAACGAACGGACGATATTTTGAAATTTGGCAGCTAGTGTAAATGGACCACAATGCATTTGATGAACATATTTTCATTCATGAGATACTTCCGGTTTAACCGAAATGACCAAATTTTTTTTTATTTAATGGGACACCTGTATATTTATGCAGATTCTGAAAGAGCACTTTGTTTTGGATCTTCATACAAGGTTCCATGTAAAAATTATCTGTAAAAAGAAGAATGAGACAACGGATTCTAATGAATGTGCATTAATACATAGAGAAGTCTTGAGAAAAAATACTCAAGAATTTGTTAATAGACTGGCATATTGTCAGGAGGTGAATGGCAAGTACTTCGAAACAATTAAAATGATTTTTTTTTAAATTATTTTTAATAAATTTTTTCTACTAGTAGATTTCTTCCTTTTATAGATTTTCATAAAAAATACGTCATGAAATGCAGAAAGAGTTATCTACTACAAAGTATTTCGTTTAATTCTCACTATTGATACAAATAACAACGATTTTTTATTTGAATGGATTTTTTCTCAAACGTACAAAAAGACATTTACAGAGAATTTTACATGAACCCGAATGGACAGATCCGAAACGAGGTGCACTTCAGAATCTGCAGAATATACAAGGTGTCCCATAATAAAAAAAATTTTGTCATTTCCGTAAACCGAAGTATCCATTAGTGAAAAATATGCTCATCAGTGCATTGTGGTCCATTACACTCAGCTGCCAAATTTCAAAAATTCGCCCGTTCGTTTTAAAGATATTAATTGGCCCAACTTTATCCCACCCTGTATATATAAAATACCATATTCGTTCTTAGAATAAAGGAATGATGAAAATATAGTTTTACATAAATTTTAAATATCCAATATTTTGAAAACAGAATTACCGAATGATATCTTTCCAAGCATGTAATGTGATGTGGATGAAAAAATCAAAATTCAAAATAAAGTGCCTTATTGCCTACAAAAATTCAATCGAAATCTGAAATCTTATCATAGGAAGTTGAAGAGTAAAATCAATTATTCAACCAAAGAATAATAACGATACCATTCAGTCTAAAAAATATCGAAATATTAAAATTTCACATACTTACTATATTTTTCATTAGATACGGAGAGTCTGTTCCTCTCTGAACAGTAGTACATCTTATCTGCAGAGCTCCCTATTGAGGTAATGATCAAGAAAGTATGCACTGAGAAAAACTTCAGACATTGCTAAGTAAAAGAAAGGAATTGAAACGGGAATATACCGACTCAACCTCAAAAAATACCATAAAATCCTCCTCCTCCTCCTACGTCATCGACCCAAAGATGATTTGGGAGTGCCGAAACAAACTCAATGAGGTAGGTAAAAAGAATCAGGTCTTTTTAATCTGGACTCTCGACCATTCGGGAACCAAAGGAAACTAAGCGTCCAATATACTTGCCAAAAGAGCACGAATGCCACTAATTGGCCCAGAACCCTTCTGTGGTATAGGTGAATGTACCTATAGGAAGGAGTTTCTGGAGAAGGAGAAAACCAAAGGGATAAACTCTGGCGGTATTTCCTAATGATGAATCATTCCACTAAGTACCTGCGGAACTTTGAAAGAGTAAGATCCGAAAGGTATCTGGATCTTGGTAAGATTACACCTCCTCACTGGCTTACAGGACACTGCCGCCTCAGAAAACACCTGTTGAGCATGGGATCATCCGACACCGACGATTCTAGGTTCTGGGGGGAGGAGAAGGAAACCCCCATTCACCTAGTCACGGAATGCTTTGCCCTTGCGAGCCTAAAGAAAGAATGCCTTAGGCAAGAAACTTGTAGGACTGAGGAATTAGCCTCGTTCAAGCTTTCACAGATATTGGACGGCATCAAATCTCTGGAACTGGAAGGCGAGCTGTAAGAAGTGTAGTGAGAACATCTCTATAACGCTGGTTTTCATAAAGAATTTAACAATTTGAACGCGTTGTTGTATCGTGTACAGAGCCATTTTAATATGTCATAATACTCAGACAAATTTCAAGCGCCATCTATATTTTATTTAATCTTAGAAAAATGCGCACTTTGAAACACCCTTCAAATTGGAACGATAAAGGAATGGTGATTTTTTTCGAAAAGAAATAAATTATTGATTTTATAAGAAAAAACATCAGTTTATGGAATAGATCAGGGAGTAAACCATTTGGATAAAATCATTGATTATGCTACTGAATCCCTATCAATTGAGTGTTCTTCTAATGTTGGAGTTCCAAGCACGAAGCACAATTTTTGAAGAAAATTTGACATTGCTCAAAAATCAATTTTGGTTTATTACTCGAACATAGGAGAAAAGACAGCAATGCGGTTGGCAGCATTATGGGGTTCTCGAAAAACAGATAACCGCAATGTGTCATTCATTTTCTCCTTCCTCTTATGGTTAAGACCTCGAGAAGTTTCCAGCTAACTCAGAATTCCATGGTTATAGTACAAGAGGAAAGCAACTTAGAATTGCGAAAGCACAGCAAGGAGTAAACCACATCTCACTGAAACTTTATAACAAGTTACCAGCACATGTGAACAGCTTGAATGAACCATAATTCAGCAAAAGTATTGAAGAACTTCTACTAGAAAACACAATATATAGCCTTGAAGAATTTCAATATGTCCTGTTTGTCTTTAGTGTAGTTATATGATGTTTTATACTTGTCTTTTATATTTTTTGTATTTTATACTTTTGACAAGCCATGTAGCACTTGAAGGCGACTACTTACCATGTACAATTTCTGATACTCTTTATACCTACTTCACATTGGTAAATAAATATATGAATAAATAAAATAAATAAAAAGTTGTAGAAGCACGCGTTCTGGTCACCCTGTACACGATCATCTGGTTAAATAACGAAATAGTGGACGCATATAGCTCTACTATCTTAACGTCGAAAAATTATTCGAGTTGCATAAGGTCCATGAACCGTCTCACCATAGATATTTTTCGATATTACGAAGATTGGAGCTTCCGAAATGAGTGAATAAATATGGGAGTTGGTAGTTTCGTTTTCTAGTAACTTCCAGCTTGATAAAGAAGTTTTCAGTTACTCCAAAAACTTAACTTATTATGGAATACGTTCATATTTATCAATTGTGTGATGTAATGCAACGAAAACAGTGTTTACGTAGAAAACTTTTGATTGGTTTTGTCATCACTCCACCTTGAACGGATATTGAAGTTCTCAAAGTACATTTCATCAGAAATGTTGTACTTTCAATTCAGTTTCGTCCTTACCTGATATCTTTGATACTTAAGTGAAAATAAAAACATATGTTAAAGAGTTTCCGAAAAAATTATTCAAATGATGTATGTATAAGTACAAATTACGAATGATGATAATCCAAAGGTGAGTGGCCTATTAGATCATTATGAAAACTATTGATGGTAAAGATTTCAAATTTTGTGGATCGACATTTCGCCATATAAGGTACATTTTTAAAATAATTTCACATCTTCTGTGTTGCCGGATGTACGGCAATTCGGCAACCACTTTGTTATTTCAAATGGGGTATCCGGTATATCTTCCTTTCTGATACTCCATAAAATATTAAATCTATTCACTCTTACTTTTTCAACCTATCTTAAACGGTTTTTGAGATATTAACTATTTTCGAAATTTTAGATCAAATTGGAGTATTACGAAACTGACTCCAGTTCTTCAAAATTTGAGATTTAAGTCAAGAATTCAGCAAGTCATTAGATATTGATCTGATCTATGTCACTGCTTTTGAATTATAGTTGTCAGCTATACAAGATGGACCAAAAAAATTATCATTCGCTACGTTACAAAATCGCAAAAGAGTCTGTTTTTTCAAATTGAACACCTAGTATATTTTTCAATTCTTGGAATCAGTACATCACGCTCTACAATTTCTCTATTCACGTCTTTATACCTATCTCAACTGGATTCCGAGTTAAATGCTTTTATATTTTTTGTCCATCCTGTATATCTGACAACTATAATTCAAAAGAAGTGAGGTAGATCAGATCAATATCTAATGATTTGCTAAATTTCTGACTTAAATACAAATATTGAGCGAACTAAAGTCATTTTCGTAACACGCCAATTTGATCTGAAATTTCGAAAAATCATTAATAACTCAAAAACAGTTAAATATAGGTATCAAAAATTAAGAGTGAATAAATTCAATATTTTATGGAGTAGGTTAAAAAAAATAACGGAAGTTCCATTTGAAAAACCAGAGTTGTTGCCAAATAGTAGGCAACAATGTAAATGTAAAATAATTGAAAAATGTAGATTAGATTAGATTAGATAGTGGTCGATCGGCACGTTGATTACCCTTCTGCACTGCGACCAATAAGGTCTTTTGTGCGTTACCATGCTAAAACTACGTTTTTCCCAGGAATCTAACCTCCTTAGCAAAGCTGGTTACTTCCTTAGGAGACTAACCAGCTGAAAAATGTAACTTACATAGCCAAATATCGATCCACAAAGTTTGAAATTTTTACCATCAATAGTTTCCGTAATAATTTAATAGGCCACTCACCTTGGAACACCCGATATATTATTATTCTCGAGTTACAGAGGACAACTTTTTAAAGATCCTGAAAAACTTGCAATGTGATTCCATTTCATTTGATGATATTCAACGTTCAACACTAATTCAAATGAGAGAATCTAGAGCTATACGGAATTGAAGTCAATCTAAAAAATTCGAGCTGTTGGGACAAGTTAGTGATGTGAAGAATAAAGCCCGTGCACGTCGCTCAAGAACAGCCGAAAATATTGCTGCTGTAGCCGAAAGTGTTGAAGAAAACCCAGGTTTGTCCATTCCTCGTCGTTCTTTGGAATTAGGCATTTTTTATGGCTGAAATTGGATAGTATTGATCTGGACAATGTTTACTTTCAACGAGATGGCGCTACGTGCCACACAAGCAACGAAACTATCGATCTTTTGCGGGAAAAGTTTTCGGATCGTGTTATCTCTCGAAGAGGTGACCACAATTGGCCACCGAGATCTTGTGTTTTAACATCTTGCGACTTCTTCTTTTGGGGCCACGTGAAAGAGGAAGTCTACGCCAATAGCCCAGCGTCGATTCAAGAACTCAAAGATGGAATTCGTGAGGCTATTCAGGACATAGGGCAGCCACTTTGAGATTTGGTTATGGAAAATTTCATTAAAAGGATATAGTCCTGTAAGTGTGATAGTGGTGGTCATATGCCTGATTCCGATAATGAAATATGTGAAAATAAATAATTAAAAAAGATTTAATTTCATGGTTTTGATGATGCGATACTCTTAAAATTGCATGAACATTCAGTATATTAGCCTTCATTCACAAAATGAATTTCACTGGAATCGGATGAATTATCATATAGGGATTTTGAAAAATAAGGTATTTCATGATTAAGGAAAGTGTTTACTTGTGCCTATCAACTTCAGTCTTACTGATGTGAAATGAAAGTACGGAATGAGGAAAAAACTATCTTAATCATATTTTCCATCTCGCATTTTCATACAGAAAGAAATTGATGCATTCAATCACCATCAAAACAAGAATCTGTATTTAACTGTTCCAAAGGCATGGGAGAAAGTATTTTCAAAGACAGAATATGAAAATTTCATAAAGAAGAAAATATCAAACTGTAAGACTTTCATACGAGCGCATTCTAATGTTTATACCCTTTTCGTTTGATGAAATTCTTTCTTAACACTCTGTATACAGGGTGTTTCATCATAAACTGGACAAACATATATTTTCGTGTAGAGGACATCGGGAGAATCATTTTTGCCTCATACAATATATCTCGTTTTCGAAGCATAAGCGAGATACAGGGTGTCAAACGTCATTTTTGAGCAAGATTCTTATGAGTGTGGTTAGTTATGTATAACACTTAAAGTAACGGTTTTTGGTCAAATCTCAGTATTTTCGGGTCCTCTATTCAGAAAAGTTGACGAACTCCGAAAAAAAATTCACAAAATGGCGGAAGACCTGCAATGTTCCAAATTTTTTTTTGCGGTTGTCAAATTGACTTTTATTTTCTGAATGAACACAATTTTCTAAGAATTTCTGTGAAAAAAATTTTTCAAAAATCGAACACTAATTTTTTTTACACGTCTACAGCGATGAAAAAATTTCACTCGAAATGGATGAAATTTTTTACAATTGTACTTCTTGGATTATCAATCACGAATATGAAAATAGAATTGTAAAATATCGAACGGTTTCGTTACTACAGTCATTCAAATGTTTCGTTCAGACCTCTTAAATAATGAAAATAGATTTGTTTTGAGTTCTAGAGTCAAAATAATTAAATTATTGGCATGTCCAAACATTTTAGATGAATTCATACAAAAAAAATCAGTGAAAATCAGTTGGGACTCGAACCGACGTACCTAGGTATCAAATAAAGAAATGGCACTGCTCTAAGGAATTGATATTCGTTGCCAGGCAACGGTAGTTCGTAGTTCATAGAGTTTGACTACTGGCTAAATTATATTCACTAAAATTCAAATACCAGTCCAACTCTATGAACTACGAACTACCGTTGCCTGGCAACGAATATTAATAAGTATCCTTAGAACAGTGCCATTTCTTTATTTGATAACTACGTCTGTTCGAGTCCCAACTGAGTTTCACTAATTTTTTTTGTATGAATTCATCTAAAATGTTTGGACATGCCAATAATTTAATTATTTTGACTCAAGAACTCAAAACAAATTTATTTTCATTATCTAAGAGGTCTGAACGAAACATTTGAATGACTGTAGTAACGAAACCGTTCGATATTTTACAATTCTGTTTTCATATTCGTGATTGATAATTCAAGAAGTACAGTTTTACAGAATTTCATCCATTTCGAGTGAAATTTTTTCATCGCTGTTGACATGTAAAAAAAAATCTGTGTTCGATTTTTGAAAATTTTTTTTCACAGAAATTCTTAGAAAATTGTGTTCATTCAGAAAATAAAAGTCAATTTGACAACCGCAAAAAAAATTTGGAACATTGCAGGTCTTCCGCCATTTTGTGAATTTTTTTTCGGAGTTCGTCAACTTTTTTGAATAGAGGACCCGAAAATACTGAGATTCGACCAAAAACCGTCACACCAAGTGTTATACATAACTGACCACACTCATAAGAATATTGCTCAAAAATGACGTTTGACACCCTGTATCTCGCTTATGCTTCGAAAACGGGATATATTGTATAAGGCAAAAATGATTCTCCCGATGTCCTCTACACGAAAATATATGTTTGTCCAGTTTATGATGAAACACCCTGTATAACAGAATTCATCACCGAATTCTATCTCGAATTTCCATATTCGAATTCTGCCAGTTCATCCAAAATAACAATCAACTCTACTGAAAGTTGAAGGAAGGAATGGGTCTAAGAATATCCATGATGTCTCTTTCAAGTATAAATGTTATTGTTTCGAAATTCCGAAATCTACAAGAAACAGACCCGAAATATTTCCTTTTTTATGCTCATCAGTTGCTTAAGGACTCAATTTCTGTAATATTCGAAATTCCTCTTATTCTCGGGTAAAATTCTCGTATAATTAAAATTCTTCGACTAACTTCCATCAGATAATTTGGACATAATTTGGATAGCTTTATATTAATAGGAAAAATAATTAGACCCACTAGAAGGAATGCAATGAATGCTTTCATTCAGATTTGGATAAGTAGAATCATATTTTCAGACCATGAATTTCGGACGTAGATATAGCATCAATTCTGGAGTAGCTGAATTTATGTCTTCACGAATATTAAAATGAATTGAGAATGTCGTTTTATTAACTGGGTAGGTATAGATTTTGTTGAACTGATTGCGTCTATCATTTTTTTTCGGATATTCGTGATGAAAACATTCATAATTGCTACGCCTAGATTCATTTTTTGAACGCTTGTTCTACTGAAACAAGTGCTATATCGTTTTGCACATATGTCTGTAATTTTCGAATTTTGAGGCGACTATGGTCTCAAAGGTAAGGGTTTGACTCCCTGATGAAGAATCCGTGGCCAAACTCGAATCTGTCCGTCCGGCTGTTAGCACGATAACTTTCGAAGGGATTGTCCAAGAGACTGGCCATTCAAATTTTTTTTTCCTCAATATCTCAGACAAAACGAAACCAATCGAAATGTAATGTTGCGGCCACATGCAAGATGCTCATTTGAAGCTCTTGCAAAATTTCGTGGCCATAGTGTACAACACAGAACCATAGAAAATTCAAATGGAATATTGAGAAGAGGGAACTTTATATTTCCATAAAAAGATATCCGATTCGAGTGAAATTCATTTTATGAATGAAGACTGGTATGCTGAATGTTCATGCAAAGTTGTTTGGTTAAAGTGTTAACAGAACCATAGAAAATTCAAATGGAATATTGAAAAGAAGAATCTTTATATTTCCATAAAAGGATATCCGATTCAAGTGAAATATTTTTTTATGAATGGAAACTGATATACTGAATTTTCATGCAGAATTTCGTGGCCATAATGTCAACAAAACCATGGAAAATTCAATTGGAATATTGAAAAGAAGAATATTTCCATAACAGGATATCCGATTCGGGTGAAATTCATTTTGAGAATGTAGACTGATATACTGAATGTTTATGCAACATTTCAGAAGGATCGTATTATCAGAACTATAGAATTTAATTTTTTCAATTATTAATTTTCAACATATTTCATTCCCTGAATAATTACCAGAATATTTGTTATTTGATTGTGCTGATATTCTGCATTTATATATTTGGTATCAATCTAAAGTCCCATCTGAAATTTGCAACAAAAAATGTCATAAAACACATGGCCGAAATGTTGACGGTTATTCTTCAATTTAACATTTCTTGATTTCACGAAAAATGTATTTTCTCTGAAAGGATTATTATTCAGTTTCCTTGTAGTCTTATCAAATTTGACAGAATATTCGGAAAGGGCGATAAATTTTCTACAAGATGAGAGAGTCTGGGTGCGGAAAACACTCTTTTTGCAGACGTGGTAAAGAGAAGAATATCACGATTCTGAAGTTAACAAAATCAGTCCTATTTTTTCAATGGTTTTGTCGATGAAATATTAATAATTATGCACACGCTTTCTCTTCAGTGAAATATACCTCATTTAGTGTTCTTTGGAATGACATATCAATTTCTGTGCTAGCTGCTCATTCTCCGCTATAATATCATGGCTAACCTGATAACAACGGAAAAGTCTAAAAATTCCGAACCTTAATTTGCTCTATTTCGAAGCTCTTCGTGATGGAATTTTAATGTAGTTTTATGAAAACCATCCATTATCTTTAATCCAAATAGTAACGAAGAAATGGACTTCCTTCAGTTATGTATATTTGACACATCGTTTACGTACTGAATTTACGACTCTACAAAGTTCCGTTTCTGACGTATTTCTGCACAACACAATTCATTCTGTTGGTGAGATCCTTCCGAATCTGAGAGCGAATTATATATACTTTCTCTTTCAAAGTATTTTAGACATAAAAATCGAAAGGCGTAAGATCCGTGGCTATCTGACCGTATCTTCCAATCCATTGTATCGCAAAAGATTCATTAAATAGATCTTGAAATTACGACTACTATGTGCTGGGCAGCCATTCATTTGAAACAAGTCATTTTATCTGTTGGACAGGTGCATTTCATCGAATATGTATGTTAAGTTGCTCTGGATTGAGCTGATGAATTCTTTAGCATTAAAGTGATTGGTAAGTATAACTGGTCCGAAAAGTTCTTCTCTCATGACTGCCAACTTCATGTTAACTCATGTTGGAAATGAGAAATAATAGTTGCATGAGGTTTTTTCTCTGCCATACATGGTTGTTTCATAAATTTATCACACTTGGTTTCGTGAAAATGACCACATCAGTCCTTAATATCCTATGGCCCCCACTCTCCTGAATCATTCCGGTACCAACTACAAAATGTAAGTCTATTGTCAGATAACAGATGAATTGATGATTTCCATAAAATTAAATTAAGATTCAATCACGAAGAGTTTCAAATAGAGCAAATTAGGGTTCGGAATTCTTAGACTTTTTCGATGTTAGCTTTGATATTATAGGGGAGAATGAGGAGCTAGCACAAAAGTTCATATGTCATTCGAAAGTACACTAAATGAGGTATTTTCTACTGAAGAGAAAGCGTGTGCATAAATATCAATATTTCATCGAAAAAGCTATTGGAAAAATAGGACTCTTTTCATTATTCAGAATCGTGATATTCTGACTGCAATAACAGTGTTTTATGCACCCAGACTCTCTCATCTTGTGAAAAATTTAGCGCCCTTTCCGACTATCTAGTCAAATTTGATGAGACTGCAAGAAAAACTGAATAATGATCATTTTAGAGAAACAACTTGACATTTTTCGTGGAATCAAGAAATGTTAAATTGAAGAATAATCGTCAACATTTCGAGCATGTGTTATATGACATTTTTTGTTGCGAATCACTCGTATAATTACCCATCGAAGTTTGTCCACTTTATAAGAAGAGACCCTATATAATTCCGGTATGGAAATTCACATCGAAAACATAGAAAGATAGATTTATTATCTTGTGTATACATTTGAACTGCTTACACTTGTCAATTACAATAAGTGAGTACATCACACAGAGTCTCTCATCTTGTAGAAAATGTTCGAATATGTGGTCAAATTTTTTGAGACTACAAGGCAAACTGAATAATGAACTTTTTATAGGAAAAACTTGAAATTTTTGGTGAAATCAAGAAATGTTAAATTGAAGAATAACCGTCAACATTTCGACCATGTGTTATATGACATTTTTTGTTGCAATTCACTTGTATAATCACCCGCCGAAGTTTGTCTACTCTTAAAGTAGACACCCTGTATAATCACGAAATATAAACGAAAACTCTCGTATGTGGCTAGACTATTATAATCATTCAAGAATCAAACTTTGTCACTCTTGTCGAAATAAAAATAGCTCGCTGTTTTCCGGAAAATATCCTGCTGGACTGTTTTAGGTAGGCGTGTTCGAACATTGCTAGAAAATCCAGAATCTGAATCGCGGCAGAATAAAAAGAAAATCGAGGTACGATGCTGGTCAATAGCGCAGCTTCGGCGGTGTACTTCGAGCAGACCTAGGGCCTCGTGGCTTTCATATGCAAACAAGTCTGCCATTATTCACCTTCGATGCCACTCGCATCAGATCTAGTAAACACTTATCTGAAAGAGGAAATGTATAGCTTCTGAAATATGTGCATAATTTCCACCATAAGCTTCAGAGATTAAATTCATTTTGCCCTTTACGTCAAATTTTCATAAGCTTTCGTGTATCCAAACAGTCCATGAATATTTCAACATTTTAGTGGAGTACTCTCGAAGTATTCATCGTGAATCTGGATGTTTCATTCTGAGGATTCTCGAGAATGAAAAATGTCGCTGTTGATTTCGCGGAAATTATTTTCCCGCCCATTTTCCAAGAAGGCAAAGCAGAACAAAGCGGTTGGGAACATATTTATCCGGTATAAGCTTTCAACCGCTAAATTTTGTATGGTACCTATGTTTTTATAGTATATCAAATTCTCTTATCCATATGGAAGATTCAGTTTATTTCATTGAAATATTTGCTGTAATTATAGTACACATACAGGTTGTTCCAACAGAAAAATCGACTTCTGATTATATTTATAATGATGAAGCCCATTTTCATTTCAACGGCTATGCAAACCAACAAAATTCCCAGTATTGGTCTTCAGAAAACCATAAAGAGAAACATAAAACTCAATTGCATAGTCTGAAGGTCACAGTTTGGTGTGCAATACACGCACAAGGCATTATTGGCCCGTACTTTTTCGAAGACGGGCGCGGCCGAGCAGTAACAGTGGATTCTGATCGTTATGTGGACATGTGGACAATTTTTCGTACCAGCCCTTCAAGACTTTGATGGATACAATCGAAACACTTGGTTTCATTGAGACGAGGCCACTTGTCACACTTCAAATCGGTTTTTTTTCTTGTTATTCAGGCGCGTTTTCCTGGAAAATTGATTTCTCGACGTGGACAACTTCAATGGCCCCCCAGAAGCCCGGACTTGACACCTTGTGACTGTGGAAATACCTCATAAGTGTATTCTACCGCAGCCATCCCCGAGCTCTAATTGCGTTGAAGGAAAATATCTGGCGGGAAATTCGAGCAATCGGTCCAGAAACTTTGCGACGTGTTTTTCTGAATTTGGGGGTTCAACTTGAAAAGTGGCAGCAGAAAAAGGTGGACATTTGGACAGCTCAATTTTAAGGAAATGAATTTTCAAAGAGCTGAGCATTATTTGTAGAAATAAAGTTGAAATTGACTTGATAGCTTCTGTTGTATTTCTCTTTCGAATCGGAATTCCCCAGTTGTCCTGAACTACTAAATGCAATGTAAATTTCATATACCTTCTATCCAAAGATTATAGAGATCTCTATAATCATTGCTCCTACCGCTTATTCTTGAGTTCAAGAAAAATTCGGAACCTTCTCGTATTGAATGTTCCAATAAATTTATTGGAATGTTTTAGACACTCTGCAGATCCCTGGTTCAAAAAACTTTATACAGGTTTGGAAAATTCACTCGAAAACATAGGATTTAACGTGCAAACCTCCAAGTCACTTCGGTTCCAATGGAAGAGTGGAAAATCGAAACATCAGTGTGATTCCATATAAAAACACATCAAAAATGCTTCGGACAGGCGGTCCGCGATGTGCTATTCAAATAATCTTATCATTCTAAACGGAAAGAGCGTGAAAGCATATCAGTTCGAAAAGAAATCAGATTCTCCGCAAATCATTTATGATCAAAAAATGAAATAATAAAATATTATTTTGGTAGTTGATCAATTCGTGTAACAATAAATTTATTTATTGTCCCCTGAATTATTATTCTGAAGTGAAATGGTTATTGATGTCCCTTTCATTGGGTACGTTCAGAAGCACTCAACTGTTGGCATAAAGCAAAAATCAGCTGAGTAGAGTTGAGTTTCAGCGGATGAAAATCTTCTGAACGCTTCGCTGAGTGATTTACAAATCTGACATATCATGATACATAACCTTTTTTTTTTATTCAACAACAAGTTGTTGGTTTTCTTCTGACAGACCTAAATTGTAGCCAGACCTTTTTTGATAAACATTTTCGAAATACGACAGTAAGCAAAATACTCCTTGATAAACTTCAACTAAAAACCCTAAACATAAACAAATCACAAAATAATAGGTAAATGCGCATGTCTCAGCGGTCAGATGAGTTATAAAGCGTAAATTTTTACCGCTGCCAGAAATCGACATCTGCTGAGAAACATCGCTTTGTCAGCGATTTTACTTACGCTTTCTCAACTTACTCAACTGTTGCCAACAGTTGAGTGCTTCTGAACGTACAGTGTCTTTGTCCCTCCACAGGGACGTGGATATTCATTCAATAGGGCGTTCGGCATCGACATCAGACGTGTCGGATCGATCTGAACCGTTCGTTTATTACATCCGGATTGAGGAGCGTAGACATCTGGAGCGTTCGTCATGAAATCTGAGCGATCGGACGTCGATCTTTTCGCTCTGTCTATTTCGACGGAGCAAAGCGATTTTATCCATAGAGTTTTATGTTTTTTATATATTTTTATGTTTTATGTTGAGTTTCCTGATCTGACAACCGATAGATTGAAAAATTCTAACACTTTTATTCTTTTGTTTTCATTTATTCATTAAAAACTTAATTATTTCATTAAAATTTTTCGATATAGCTATCGTAGTTATGAATGGGCAGGGGGAGATATTGCTTTCTCGTTTCTTTTTCGTGTAATTAATTAATTAATTAGAATCTTTCGGTACAACTATCGCCGTATTTAACTACCAGTAGGGGATACATATTGCATTCCTCGTATCCTTTGCATTCAGTGCCTCTGTACCTAATTATTAATTGAGATTTTACTGAAGAGCTACGAAAAGGGTGAAAGTATCGTTAAAAGATGAACATATTTCCAAAATAGTGATCTTTGAAATCTCATAATCTATAAAAGCAGAACAGAGCATTATGTTCTGTGGCAGATGCTCTGTACCGTTTGTTTATTCCCAGATATTACAGATGATCTGTACGATCTGTGGTCACGTGACTAAAAAATCCGTCTGCTCGCGGAGGTCAATGCCGAAAGTGCTTATCATATGTTTCGTATATGGGGTATTTTAAAGTCCAGTGTTCACGTACCTCGAGAAGGACATCTAATGCATACGTTATTACAAGCAGCGCCCTATTTGAAAATTATCTCTAACTAAAAACGTAGACATGATAGTACTGTTTTCGATTGTTGAGTGCGCATGGAGGTAACACCTTTCTGTTTGTATTCAAATCTTTCCTTTCCGTTTAGGAAAAAGTGTACTGTGTTTCTTTTTGGTAAGTAAAATTGTGTTTTATTTGATTTTTATCATTGTATTGCAAATCATTTATTATTACGAAAGCCTCTAATGACCCCAAAAAATATGTCCCTGGGTAGGGACAATTACACTGGGGGTCCTATTTTTGGGTTATTGCATAAACCGGGGTTTTGTTGGAACTATACGATTTTTTTTGCAGATCATGTAAAATCGCGGGAAAAAAACATTACTCAGGCGAAAATGCTGTACTTACTTGAAAAATGATGTGGATTCAGATATTCCAGATTTATCTGATGAAGGATGATGTTGGGTGGACGATTATGTTGGACCAGCAGAAAATATCAATACCTAAAGAGGATATAGAAGAAGGAATCACTGAGAATGAAATGCAAGAACATAAGGAAAATGTAAAAAGACCAAAAGATGGAAATGAAAACGTGAAAATGATATGAATGGCTGTATTGAACATGAATTATCGAAAAACCTGGAAGCCAGAATCTAATACCTAGAGAAAAAATTTAAAAAAAACCTGAAAACAATGATTTGATGGAGGAAATTCATTTGATTTTGGATTTTCATATGAAATAATTAAAATTTGTTTTTTTTTATCATGAAAATAATTTTTTTTCATGCGTAAGGTGTTCTGCATTTTTCGACCTCCAGTGCATTTGGAGGGACATTTTATGAAGAAAAAATGGAGGGGGAAATCAAATTTTTTCAATGGAATATTCTCATTGAGACATTGCTGCTCCAGAAAAGCTGGAAGATAATTTTCCGTTTATTTTTTCGCAGTGGTACACCGAAAGGGATAAGGTGAAAACGACTCAAGAGCCTTCACCAGAAGAAGATGTCAAATGAATGGATTTCGTGAAACGACGATGGAAAAAAATGAAAATATGTATGTAGGTAATTTTCGAACACTGATGAATAATCGTTTTCCTGGAATAGAAAATCCACAAGTTTTTCAGATATTGTTGTAGAAATAAACAACTGAGTATTCCTGTGCATACCCAGTATTCTAAGAAATTGGACTAGAATATTGGAGAATTACATCATTTGACCGTTTTTAATCGACGGTAACCTACCTTAACGCTGCAAAATATTTGGAGCTTCTAGAGAATAGACTATTCCGACATTTCAACAGCTACTTATTGATTTCGATCATTGCAAAAAATTACCTAAGTACTCATTTTCACTGATGAAATTATTTTTACATTCCTGAATACAACAGAACAGAATTATAATAATTAAATTCAAATTGAATCAATACGATGATCATAATTGATTCACGGAAAATTACTTTTCAAAATGATATGCTCTCACGCTCTCTACGTTTAATTTTATTCGTTTAAAACCAGTACAAATTACATCGATATCGGTGCATCCCACAGAGACAAAAATAGTTATTTGTTGGTGGGGCTGGTTACATAATTACCCATATCTAACTTATATCTAAAGTTATCATTTATAAATTATTTTTTAGTAACAACTATCATTAAATCATTTATAATTTTCTCAGTAATGTTATCTACAATATCTCCGAAGTTTATAATTTTATTATGTATTTATAGGTATATATTTATTCGTTTATCCTTTATTCATTGCACGTTAACAACAATCCATTCTCTCAATCTTTTTTTTTCACATTTTTCCTTGTATCTTCTTTAGGTTATTTGGAAGACTGTTGAATAGTTTTATTGCTTTGATATAACTACTCTTTTCACTAATAGTTTCTTCTTTTTTTGGTATCTGTATACTTTTGTTTCTTGTTAACCTATCATATGACATAAATTTGTTTTAGAGACTTTCATAGTTAGTGGGTCATTAATACTTACAGATGTATTCTCATCATCTGCAGTAATCTTCTTTGAATAGTTTTTAATGAATTTAAAACATTGGAGTATGCCCCTCTCCATGCTAATATTCCATAACTGATGACGCTGTTAAATAGAGCATGATATGTCGTTCTTAAAGCTTCAAGGTTCATGATTTTAGAAAAAACTTATAGACAACAAATATCAAATTTGGTTTCAACTATTAGATAATTTATATTATGTTTTTCCTATTTCCTATTACAGTCAGAAACAATGCCGAGATATTTGTAACTATCCACTCCATCTACTTATCTCTAGTTTCTTTGGTATACTATTACTATAATTTTCAAAAGTCATATTTGCAATTTCATCTAAATTAGCGATAATCTGTTCACTGCAAACCAATTTGACATTAACTTCAAATCCTCATACATCTTTCTTTCTATTCCAGTCCATGTTTCATCTTCTACTATTTTATCGCTGTACCGTCTGCATATGATACTTATAACATTGTCTCTTGACGTATCATTCACATTTGGTATAAATAGTAATGGACCTAAAATTGCTCCTTGTGGCACTTCCGTATTTAGGGTAATGTTGGTACTAACACTATCATTAATTCTAACTCTTTGCTTCCTGTTTTGAAAATAATCTCTCATCAGTGAATATCTTTACCCCTAATTCCATAGTTATACAGTTTTTGCATAAGGATCTTATGGTCTACTATGTCAAACGCCTTCCTTAAATTCTCTAAATTTTTATATATAACTTGTGTTATCTTTTATATTGCATCCTTTGTGCCCTAATTCTTTACAAAAGCTTATTGATTTTGAGATGGTATATGGCATTTTTACAAAGTTATAAAGCCTTACATATATATACCTTTAATTTATTCAAAAATTTTGGCTAGATCAGATATTGAAGATATTGGTCGATAGTTCTCTGTTTAAAATTTTAGAATTATTTGAATCGCACATCGCATTCCCACCACTATTCCAGCGTTCGTTTTGTATGTCCTGATGTGTTTTCCGTATAGAATCGCACTGATGTTTCGATTTTTCCACTATTTCATTGGAACCGGAGCGACTTTAAAACTGCACGTTGAATCCTATGTTTCCGAGTGAATTTTCCAAACCTGTATATTATTGTTCATACCATAATTCTGAGAATTGTAAGTATGAAACCTTCAAGAATCTCAAATGGAATTAGGAAAGCAAAATAATATAACTAACCAAATTCTAGGAGTTTCCATTTTATCGATCGACCTTAGAACTTCAATTATTGGTCAATTAAACGTTAAACGTAACGTTGGCTTTGTCTTTGAATTTCGGCGAATCTAGCATTCGATTGGAACAGATTCCTAGGAGAATTTCCTGCCTTACTGTCGCTTTTTTATTAATGGTACTGCCTGCTCGTCCGAATTTGTTGACTCTAGATTCAATAATTCAGTGGAGGGGCCTTGATTAATGTCGTCAGAATGGTGTTCGTTCGATACAGCCGATGATATAGGAGAACGATGGTTCTCTTGTCGTCTTATACACTTAAATATTCACCGATGAAACTTTTCCTTGTGGATGAGTGTCTCAAGTCTAATTATAGTCCTAGACCTGATTAATTCCATCTATGTATTACTGAAGCGAAAACACTGGGCGTTCAGGAATTAGACGTGATTCTTCGAATGAGTTATAACGGAGGTCATTTCGATCGAATGAGAGCAAACGGTTTGGGGGTGAAATGAATGTTTACTGACATTTTCCGAATTTTCTGACGTCCTGTAGAAGCCATATCATACTGCAACGTCATACTGAGAATAGAAATGAACTTATTCAACTACCATAAATTGTTTGAATTCCGAAGAAAAATGGTAAATGGTTCATTGTAAGCTTAAAAATTGTTTGTCAAATGTATGATTATTATAATTTCTGAGTATAATAATTTGTGAATACTGTTTTTGAGTTGAAAAACCTGTTTGTAATTTCCATCTTCCACAAATAAATAAACTGTTGACAATTACACTGATCAACAACTGCTAGGGATCACTCATGAACTTCTCTTCATTTGTATTTTTTTCAAGTTATCTCGTGAATATCTGTACATTATATGTTCTCTAAGGAAAAAGTAAGATGTTTTGAGTTGATTATATCAAAGTCTTCCTCACTTCATCGGCTCTTGTTCACAAAATCGATTATTATCTGTAGGCTGTTACAGGTGGAGTGAAAAGCAATGTGGTATTTGTTATTAAATCTGTTTTTTTTCTCTCGTTCAAACACATAAGGTGACAATAATTGAAGAAATGAGAACAATATCAGCTTATCAGTCATGCCGAGAAGACGTTTGGCTCCTGTGCAAATCATACGGTGGATACAGGAAGGTTTGTCCCAGCGAGAAGTCTCCCGGCGGTTGAATGTGTCGTGAGTCGGTCTTGGAATAGGTTCATCAAAAACGACTCAGTAGTTTATGTTCATGGGGGAGGTCGGCAGCGCAGTACAACAGCTGCCCAAGATCGTCTTTTGATCCTCAATGCTGGGAGAAATCCCACTTACCCGGCGTCGCGGCTCAATAGATCACTGAGAGTTGCAACAGGAGTTCTAATTTCGAACCAGACTGTAAAACGACGACTACATGTTCGTGGTTTGAGAGCACGTAGGAGGGTACAACATCCCTGTTTGAATAGGGAACACCGGGTTCATCGACGGCAATGGGCTGAGAGCACCGCAATTGGACACTTGAGGATTGGAGCCGATGTTTATTTACGGATGAGTCTAGATTTCGTTTGGTCAACTCTGATGGACGTATTCTTGCTTGGAGGGAAAGAGGTCGAAGGTATGCAGAACAGTTTATGGTACCCACAACAGCTTTTGGCGGAGGTTCTATATGTGTATGGGGAGGCATTCGTTTGAACCAACACACAGAGTTGGTTGTTCTGCAGAATACCACCATGACCAGCCAGAGATATCACGATATGATTATTGAACCCATAATTGTTCCGTTTGCGGCTGCCGTGGGCGAGAATTTCATTTTAATTGACGATAATGCCTGTCCACACCGTAGTCGTCTGGTTAATAAAGCGCTAGAAACTCATGCTATTGATAGGATGGACTGAGAAATTCGTTATACAGACCTTCGTTATAAAAAAGTTCCACTGTATTTTATTTTACTCATTCATTTATTGAGTTTTCAATATTCTATGCACCATAGAGAGAACCTTCTGAAATCAACCAGAAGTTTTTATTTTTTTCTTAAATTGTTTTAATGTTTCTTAATACTCATATTATTCTGGATGTTCAGAAATTAATGCAAAGCTCCAGAACGGAAAAGTGAGAGACCTTACAGTGCATTTTTTGTTATTTTCAGTTTATTAAATGAGGATCAACATAGAGTAGTTGTATTTTGTTGCTTCGGTTTTTTGGTTCATGAAAGTGTTTAATGCAAATGCTTCGCATGTTTATTTGAATGAGTGTCGTTCATTCTTTCAATGAACTCTGACTTTTTGTTGTCAACAACTGTGCGATATAGGCATAGATGTGAAGGATGGACCACTCGAAAGTTCAAATTTGAAAATGCAATAATACAAAAATGGTTTGAAACTTTAACTAATTTATTTCTTTATTGTTAAGTACAAATGTTTGAAATGGAATTATACTATATTATTCATATGGCTGTCGCGGCTACCGAAATCATCTCGATAACTTTGACATGGACTGGTGCGTGAAATGTTCAATTCTTAGGAACTTTGAACTGCTGATGTTGATTATCATACAAACTCTCAGCTACAGATTCGATATTTTCGGGAGTAAGTACTGTATGAGCAAGCTCACGTGGCGGCGCATTTACAATTTATTCCAGGCAAGCTCAAACAAAATCTAACTTATTTTTGACTTTAAAATTGTTAGAAAATTTTACACGCCTGAAAACCGATTTGTTTCTACCTCACCGCCAAAATAATCGATCCACTCAAAAAATCGATGAAGTTTGTTAACCTCGTAAGTCTGCTATTTCAAGTCAGATTTTATTGGTTTTTTTTCAATTGTAGGTAGGTTCATACGAAATCAATGACCAGTTTTGAATTTCAAGAAAACTTGGTGTACATTTTTTTATACAGGGTGTGATTTCTTATTCCATCATCAAAACACAATTTCTTTCGACAACTTTACGCTTCATTTTTCCAATAGCTCAATTTTTGTCGAAGTGTTAAGTTCCACAATTTCGATATAGCTATAAGATAATTTCACAGGTTTAACCTTCAGTCCGAAAGTAATGAAAATAAACTGAAAACTAAGTGAACAACATAAAACATAAGAGAAGTTTTAGCGCCACATGTAGGTTATATTTTATTGGAGACGATATCGTGCTAATGCATGATAATGCCCGACCGCGTGTGACTAGGATTGCCAGGAAGATTTGAACCCAATTGAGCATGTTTGGGATGATCTTAGGAGGAAAATTCGAGCTCGCGTACCAACTCTTGAAAATTTGCAGCAGCTCAGTGATGCTCTAATTGATTAATTTTTGAGAGCATGCCAAGACGAAATCCAGATGTTATCATCACCTGGCGGAAAACACGTTATGTTATTCACTTAATTTTCAGTTTATTTTCATAAGTTCCGGATTTAGGTTGAATTTGTTGAAGTACTATTTTAGCCTTAGCGGAAAATTTGATGTTTCATTTAAAACCCTGTAACATTTACAAAAAATAAGCTATTGTTAAAAATGAAGAACGAAATTGTTAAGGAGTGATGTGTTCTTGATGATGAACAACTGGAGCACATTTATTACAGGTATTTTCAAAGTTAGAATAAAACATCAGATATTGTTTCACCCAGTATAAAACGACGTGAGATAATCACCTAGTAATTCGAAACTGTTGATTGATTTCGAATTGACTTATTTACAATTGACAAAAAATCAATCAAATCAGACTTGAAATAACATATAATATATGAATCAACAAACTTCATAGATTTTTTGAGTGGATGGATTAGTTTACCGGTGAGTGTATAAATCATCCATACTCTGAAGGCAGTGGAGTGTACATAGATTTATATTTGTTCCCCGAAATGATCTCTATATAGCTGAGTACATAGGAAGGCGAGCAGTTTGTGAATGCAATCTTCGAAGTCAAATGTCATAGAAGAAGTAATTTTTGAGATTCTGTCCAACTTCAAACAACTACTTGATATGACTGCTCATCCGGAACTTCTCGGTTTTCCAATAGTTCGCAAATTTATCGGATAACGATAGAGAGTATGTTCCTGAACAGTTTTTACTTATCCAATGAATATATTCGTTTGTCGCTGCTTTGAACTCTTCTCTCTCGAGATTGAGGGAGCACCAATTCCTTGAATATGCTCTCCAGTCGTTCTCAAAAGTAATATTAGTATTTTCGATTGAAGATTCGATATTCCAGAATAATCACCATATCAGGGAATATATATGTGGCATGCTTTTCCCCAGAAGAATTCCTTGGTTTGAGCACAACTCTGCTCTCAGATCATATTTGGATTTGGCGAAATGTTTTATAAATATATTGCACACTCGCACAGCTACGCGGGCATTCAACCGAAGTGCATAGAGAAAGTTTCAGTTGGAATGCTTGAAATGCGATGAGAACTGAATTATTTTGCATTATACTTATACATATTCTATTTTTTGTATACAGGGTTCTGAAACACGTAGTTTAAATATTAAAGGACCCGATTAGAGATCTCGAAATAGAAAATTTGAGAAAAGCCTCGAGTAGGAGCTTTTGACCTCTCGTTCTTTGGTGGAGCAATGAGACTATTACCACGAAATTTTATATGGGACTTGAGAATGATACCAAATATATAAATGCAAAATTTCAGCCCAATCGGAATAATATTCTGAACACTTTTGAAAAAATGAAATATGTAAAAAATAAAAAATTGAGGAAAATTTAATTTTATGGTTCCTCTTGAAATTTTGCAATTACATTCAGTATATCATTCTTGATTAAAAAATTTTCACTTGAGTCTGTTATCCTGGTAGGGAAATATTGAGATTCTTCTTTTCAATATTCCAATTGAATTTTCTATGGATTTTTCACACTATGGCTACACAATTTTGCAGGATAATTCAGTTGAACAGTTTTCATTCACAAAAGAAATTTCACTCGAATCGGATATCCTGTTATGGAAATATAAAGATTCTTCTTTTCAATATTTCAATTGAAATTTCTATGGTTCTGTGAACACAACGGCCACAAAATTTGCATAATCATTCAGTGTAATCTTTATGCACAAAATAAATTTCATTCGTATCGGATATTTCTATTTATGGAAATATGAAGTTTTTTTTTTCAATATTCCAATTGAATTTTCTATGGCTCTGCTTACACTATGGCCACAAAATTTTGCATGAGGCTTACTATGAGCATCTTGCATATGGCCGCAGCATTTCATTTCGCTGGGTTCTGTTTTGTCTGAGATATTGAGGAAAAAAAATTTTGAATGGTCATATTTCATGGCCTGCTAGTTAACGAACCTACCCGAGGCATTTGGGAACCGAACTCGCCCTGAAAATTTTAAGTCTTTTGGACAAGCCCTTCGAAAGTTATCGTGCTAACAGACGGACCGTCGGCCCCATGGACAGAATTGAATTTGACTTCGAATTCTTTATCAGGAATTCGAACCATATCGTTTGAGGTCTTTTTCTTCTCAAAAATCGAAAATTACAGACAGTTGGGCAAAACGATATAGCACTAGTTCAAGTAGAACGAGCTCTTCAGAAGAATTTCTTACGAACATGGGTGTGCAAATAAACCGTTTTTGAGATAAGAGCGATATTCAGTTTTTCAATTAACTGGTACCAGATACGATAATCGATTTATTTTCAACTTTCGATTTTCTAGACGTGATACCTTCGAACAAATGGACGAATATTCGGTATATTCAAAATGGAGCTCTAACGTTACACTACTCTGTCTCTCAGAGTTCAGTACATTGGGACATATTTTCACATGTTTTCATAAAATGGCTCAAAGAAATATCATACCATTTAGGAACAATCTGTATGTGTATCTGAGAGTTTTGGTACCTCGTGCAGAACTACAAATCTTCAACCCTATAAAATATAGAGAATAATGAATGGAATATGGCGATTATCTTTTTTCGGGATACTCATAATGGCATGAACCAGATAGATCTATGTTTTTTTGTTTTCGAGTTATGAGCCGAAATTGACATTCGCACAATTTCAACTTTGGTCATCATCTCCTATTCCTGTTTGTAGTAGGAACCTCAAATAAAAGCATTATACAGGCACTTTTCTGATGAAAATCTCGTGGCTCAATCTTTAGTTTTTTCATGGAAACATTATGCCTATGCCAGGGTTCATAGATGGAGGGTTATGAAATAGACGAGCTTATTGGCGAGGAGGTACCTGAGGTAGGGGAACAGATAGATGCAAAATGGGTTGGCAATTCTGTTGGTGATTTCTGGTTATTTTCTTTCTTACTAAATAAACTGACACTTCAAATTGATTAGCGATTTATTGTTTGTTTACTTTCTTATTCGTTTCAAAATTTGAATAAATTATTCAAAAATAAGTACGATCAAAAAATTTTCTTGAAAAAAATTTTCATAAATCGCAATCCACTTAAATTTGTTTTTTTGTAATTCGTGTGAAGTGAAGTTTTTCCAAATTGTGTTTGAAACATTCTCCTACCTCTTCCAATAACGAATGCTTTCCAACAAATGAAGATTTGTACTTAAATAAATGGAATTCGTACGTTTGTAATATTTATTGAACTGTTTCAGTTGAAGGTGCACAATCTTAAAAGAATATGTAACGTGAAATGAATTGAAAAACGTATTAACATCAATGAAAAAATAAGCACCGAGATATATGGCATTGGCAACAAAATTAAATAAACATCTTCTTAATAAATGAGTATGGATGCTGAAAGGAAAAGTGGACATACCAGAGTGACAAAAGCCATTCTCCAACAGATAATATTTGTTCAAAATAAGAAAAATTGAATTCCGAAAAATAAGAGAAAATCGTAGTACAGTTTTGGTCAACTTTTTCAACTCTCTCACTCAGATTGAAGATCTTTTGTACGATGATGTTCGATCAATTAACTAAGAGAGCAACAATTGACAAAAAATATACCTATACATATTATGTCAATGAAATTTTGTATGTGCAGAAATCTATTCGTCTCACTCAATCTTGAAATTAAGTCCTTTACATAATTTTGAGGTAATAGCCTTATTGCTACACCAATGAACGAGCGCTCAAAAGCACCTGCTCGGGAAATTAAAACAAAATATCTTATAAAAACCATCAGAAGTGACTCCTTTCTGTTGGGACATCATTCTATTACAAATGAAGGCCCTTTGAAGAGCAGATAAGTTGTTCACTTCGTAAATGTCCTGAGAAATAACCATGATTGTGTACACATTATATTCACAAATTGATTAATTGTCCATGCTGAGCCGCGAATGATCTGTGTACAATGCCAGAATATGTGAAATTAATTTGAAGATCAGTTATATTCGGGAACTGACAGATCCAATTGAGATACACCTTTCGGATAATTCGCGATTTTATTATTAATAGAACATTTGTCGAGCAGTTATGCGTGCTATTATGTGAGGTCCCTATAATCCTTCTGTTCCCATAGTTGATGAAATATGCAATTATATTCCACACATAATAGATGATACGACGAGTTACATTTGGTTCACTTTCGGAAGCGAGTTCACATCAATGGACCGACCTCTGTTTCCTGAATTTTCGAATATCTAAATGAGTAGATTCGTTTAATAGGTACTGGTCTACACCTTTTCCAATTGTTATTTATAAAACGTGAAAGGTAATTCAGAAAAGCAAATTGAATTTCAGAAGATAGACATTGTAATTCGGAATAGTGAATTGAAATTCAGAATAGGAAATTTTTGAGTTTCAGAATAACAACTGTATATTCAGAAATGGTAATTTGCATTTCAGAATATTAATATGTAATTCAGAAATAGGCTTTTACTTTTGTTTTTGTTTTACTTTATTTTTGTTTGTATATTAGGCTGCGGTTCATGCCTTTTCTTTATTCTAGCCAGAAGAAGGCCTAATAAGGGAGCCGAAACGTCGCTGAATAAACATTTTTCTTATATTTTTGGTTGTTTGACCGATACCAAATATACTTCGATTACATCAATTGAACCAATTTTTATTACAAAATATACAATTACAAGTTGTTCAAAAATTTTTCATGTGTCAACTTGAATTTTTTCACACTTAAAATAGAAGTATCTTGTCACGGTCGCCGAACGTTAAAATCTATTCAGTAGTCGTGGATAAACTATAGTAAGCTACTCGCGTATAATAGTTATTATTATACGCTCGTTGCATAATATAATATTTTTAGATCTCCCAAACATGACATTAGATCGGCAGGATATGTCATCATTTATTCCTTTCGACTCTAGGACAAATTCACAAGACTTTGCTTAGGCTTAACAACTTCACTATCACTGAACCCAATAATTTCTCCAGTGACAATTTCTTAGTTGTAGTTCTCTGAACATTTTCCTATGTTATCGGTTTTTTGATAATTATGATCATTTGTATTTGAGAGTTTTCAATTTTCATTATTGATTCAGAGTATGTACATTCTAACTTCGATATAATGACATCAACAATGTCATTAATCCGTATTGAAGCACAACATTCCAGTATCCTTGTATTGTTGTATCAGTAACATAATATTCTAAATAATGAAAAACAATTCGATAGTCAACAAACAGCAATAACATTTACCTATCAAATGAACAATATAATAAAATACACAATATCTTACATCCTAGCCAACGAATTTAATTATTTTGTCGGTTTTTGACCACCGAGTATGGCAATAAAAGCACTTGGAATGAAGAATTACGTTCTTTATATTATATCACAACAAACTGATATTGAGTAAGGAAGTGTAAGCTTTTTTAAACTGAAAAAGTTAAATTAGTTATCATATACAGGTTTAAAAATTCACATCGGAAAGATACGATTACAATACATCAGAGAATTTTACCCTACAGTTCAACAGTTCTATATTCGAGAAATTCACGAGCTGTAACTGACAGAATCTAGTTGTCGGATTGTAATAATGTAGTGTTGTCTCTTTCTTAATGTTTGGAGTGGCAATATTGTAGGGATCCTGCAGTAGGTGTGTCAGGATGCCCGTGATACTCGGTTCATGTACTTGCCTGAATTAAGTCGCTCCCATCGATGAAAATGAGACAACACTACATAGTTGAAATCGAACACATGGATACAGTCAGTTACAGTAGGTGTACCTCTCGAATATAGAACTGTTCAACTGTACGGCAAAATTCTCTGTCTGATGCACTGTATATCGCATCAATACGATGTGTATTTCCAAAGCTATACTATTACTATACAAGTTATACTGCTATGTAAAATGTAGGAAATAACGATTTCGCTGTATCAGAGGAAATTTTTTGCCGTCAAGTTGAAAAGTGGAATATTCGGAAGATTGAACGCTCTGCAACAACGACAAAAGAGTAATCAAACACGAATAATGTTGTCTTTCCTTTATAGTTGAAGCTATCGCAATTCAGGCAATATGGTAGGCTACAAGAGTTCTCAAATCGATTAATAACGAATGCATTAAATCATTAGATATTCAATGAGTGAGACTAAGTAATACTGGGTTCGAGTACTTTAGGTTGCTTACCATACTGCTTGAATAAGGCTACCCCTAACGATGAGAGAAAGACAACAACATTATCCGTAAATAATTATTATTAATTTCGTCATAATCGTAGAACGTCCGAACTTTGGAATATTCCACTGTTCAACTGAATGGAACAGTTTTCTCTCTCTGATACATTGAACATCGTTTGTTTTCAATGTGATTTTCCAAAACGGTATACTTTCAAGAATTTAATTTTCTCTTGTATTAAATATGTTCTCTTGCTCATACTTCCATATCAATTCACAGTCAGAATCAAAAACGATCAGGAGATTCTCGAAAATTCAAAAGCCAGGATGTACATTAGTGAAAGAATATCCATCTGGTTAATGAAAAAGAAATTATTCCAATGATGCCATACTCTTTATACATATACAATAGAATAAAAGAAAAAATGGATATTCTTTCAAATAAAAAATAACAAATATACAAATTTTTCTTCATGCTAGAATCAAGGATGAATCGGATATAGAGAAATAAAGAAATACGCAGTATTGAAATACATTAATATGGTTTTTCTCCAGTAAAATGGCTAAAATTCATTTTCCGAATTCACTTTTTTCATTAATATGACTAGCATTCAAGACTGAGTAATGTCCTGCTTTGTCGCGAATAACAAGATGTCCTCACGCAAAATAAACAAAAGGGTTCAAATCAGGCGATCTTTGTGACCGAGCAATAAAATCACCTGGATGTAAATTATTCGAACAGATGGATTGGTCGTCGGAGCCCTATCGTTTGGAAACATTCATTCTCTTCGCTTATAAAACATGTTTTTTGAAAAAGAAAATTCAGTTGACTATAAAAACTCTTAAGTAAAACTGCCGATCCTCTGACATTGTGACTCATGCGTGAAGAAAAATTTCAAACTTCAGGAAATTCTAGATATACATTACGGTGCTGGGTGGGTTCACAAAATATGTAGGTTGGACAAATTTGGTGCTCTTATGGTGCCTTGGTGTGCTGCTGTGGGCCATTTCCATAAAGGATTCCTTCAAGAAACCATGAAAAGAAACCTTTTTGGGAGAAAATCTTACTTGGACTTTCCATTTGGAAATGATTAAGAGACAGAAAGTAATGTAGTAATGCATTAATTACGAAGAAACTCTTCAATAATATTGTTGAATCTGGACAAGGCATAATCAGTGTATTCATTGTTATTAAATCAGCTAGGTGACTGATGACAGCGATTAATAGTAAAGATATTTCAATAATCAATAGTCCGAGAATATAAGTCGCTCGATGAATAAACGACTTCATTACAAGATATTACGTTGACCTCATTATGAATTGAGAATACGTTTTTGATTGATATATATTCTCATTTTGCCCAAGACATATATTTGACCTAATGAAATTTTTATATTCCAGTAGAGTTTTGACATTACTTGTATTGCTTCCGAACGCTTTGTGTTCGGTTGCCCATGACAATTGCAGAAATATATGGCATCAATTGAACATTGAAATTTGTCAGTAATGTTAAACTCCATACACATTGAACTCTACTTGTATTCTGATACCTGATGAAGTCAATAATCTGAAGAAACAATTGTTGTATTAACAAATAAATTTGTAGAGAAATTAAGCGTTTACTTCTATCAAAATTATATGAATTTCCGTCAGGTAAAGACGCAAACAATCAAAGATTTGAAACATCCTCATAAAAGGTGATCCTTTTCTCCAAATCAAGGGTGAGCTCATGAAGCGAACGGTTTCATTACAAATGATATACTAACAGTTTGGATAGAGACTTCTTGTTCTCTTTTCGACTATTCCTGGAAGTGTGCTCAATCAGATTCATCTTTCCCGATTGTTGTGAAGGTTTCCTTATGTTCTTCTTAATATTCTCGATTTCATGCCTCGAGAGAAGGAACTGTCGGAGTATATTTTAAAATTGCTCCCTCAATAAAAAATTTCAATTTCGCTTGGTCGAGCTCATATTCTCATTGAAAATTAATGGACTTAGTGAACTTTGATTGTGTATTAGCTTATTCTGCAGACTAAACGGAGATATTCGATTCGTTTCAATAAATTCTACATCATGTTCAATGAAGCAATACCCTTGGAAGCTTTATAGTTCATTACATACTTCCAAGGTTATTGGACGATTCGAAATATAGGTGACTCAAACATCCGAATTTTTCCGATTTAATAGTTAACTTGGCTATTCATGCAAATACACTCACCGGCAAAATAATCGATCCACTCAAAAAATCGAAAGAAGTTTGTTGATTCATGAATATGTTATTTTGAGTCCTATTTGATTGAAAATTTTCATCAATTGTAGGTATGTTCATACGAAATCAAACACTTGTTTTGCATTTCAAGAAAACTTGGCATACGTCATTTTACACAGGGTGAAACAAAATCTGTTCTTTCACCCTAACTTTAGAACCACCGCTGGTGTGTTCCAGTTGTTCCACCGTGTGATTTTTATTTAATAATCAAGACACATCTTTTCTTGACAATTTTACTTTTCATTCAAAACAAAAGCTCAATTTTTGTTGAAGATACAGGATTTTCAGTGCAACATTAAATTCAACAGTGTCGCTATAGCTATAAAGAACTTTTTAACCTTAATCCGAGAGTAATGAAAATAAACTGAATACTTAGTGAAAAAAACATAAAAAAAGTTTGAGCGCCACAGGTAACTTATGCACCGTTTATTGGAGACGACTTCGTGCAAATGGCAAAACAAGAATTCAATTTGCCTACTCTAAGCCCAGATTCAAACCCAATTGGGCATGTTTGGAATGTTTTTGGGAGGAGAGTTCGATCTCGCGTACCAACTCCTGAAAATTTGCAGCGGCTCAGTGATGCTCTTATTGATTCAAAACCAAGACGAATTGCAACTGTTTTCAGCGCCTGGGCTAAAAGATGTTATGTTTTCCACTTCGTTTTCAGTTGATTTTCATTACCTCCGAATTTTAGGTTACATTTGTTGAAGTTCTGTTATAGCCTTAGCTATATGTATATAGCGATATGTTTTACTGGAAACCCTGTATCACTAACAAAAAGTGAGCTATGGTTAAAAATGAAGAACTTAATTGTTGAGGAAGATGTAACTTGATGATTAAATGAGAAATCACATGATGGAACAACTGCAGCACACCATAGGTGGTTTCGAAGTTAGAGTAACAAAACAGAGTTTGCTTCACCCAGCATAAGCCTAGTTTCTTTGAATACGAAACTGTTGATTGATTTCGAATGAATCTACCTTCAATTGAAAAAAAATCAATCCAATCGGACTTGAAATAACATATTTATGAATTAAAACTTCGATTTCTCGAGTGGATCGATTATTTTGCCGGTGAGTGTAGTAGCCTATTGCCATCACAGGTATACAGGTTGTAGTTCTCGGTAACGCCACTACAAACATATCGAAAACAAGTGATTTTGAATGAAGGTTTATTCATCTATTGTACTGAACAATCACTTATTAGATGTGGTCATATTGATAGTTCTTACAGAGTTTGAATTTCATAATGAAGTCTTTATCTCGGCTGAATTCAAACAAAAAGTTTTTTAAATTACTGCAAGAGCTCTGTCAATCAAAATATGTGAAAAATCAATAATTGAAAAAAAAATATCTATGGTTCAGATGATTCGTAATCTGCACGAATATTCAGTATATCAATATTCGTTCACAACATTTTTTTTTGTGAATGATCTTCTTCTCAATATTCCAATGAAGTTCTGCGGCCACATGCAAGATACTCACTTTAAGCCTCATGCAAACTTTTGTGGCCATATTGTTAACAGAACCATAGAAAATTTAATTGGAATATTGGGAAGGAACTTCTTTTTATTTCCATAACAAGATATCAGATTCAATAAGTTTTTCTGGTTATTGATTTTTTACATATTTCATTTCTTGAATGATTTCCGAAATATAATTCCTATCGTGCTGAGATTTTTCGTTCATATACTTAGCATGAATTTCAGGTCCTTTACAAAATTTTGGTGATAGCATCATTGCTCCACCAATGAACGAGCGCTCAAAAGCACCTACTCAAGTCTTTTCTTAAATTTTTTTCAAAAGTACATGTGGCTGAAGAGATGATATCTACACTGACCGGCAAAATAATAGATCCACTCAAAAAATCGATGAAGTTTGTTGATTAATAAATATGTTATTTCATGTCCGATTCAAATGAATTTTGTTTTCAATTATAGGTATGTTCATCCTTAATCAATCACCAGTTTTGAATCTTAAGAAGACTAGGCGTACGTCATTTCATACAGGGTGAAACAAATTCTGTTTTGCCACCCCTGGTGTGTTCCAGTTGATCCACCGTGTGATTTCTCCTTATATCATCAAGACACATTTTCTTTTGACAATTAAATTTTTCATTGATAACAACACCTCAAATTTTTTTTTAAGATAAAGAGTTTTCAGTACAATATTAAATTTCGCTAAGGCTAAAACAGTACTTCAACAAACTCAACTTAAAATTCTGAACTAATGGAAACAAACTGAAAGCAAAGTCAAAAACATAAAGTGTTATTCGCCTAGGCGCAGATAACAGGTGCAATTCGTCTCGGCATATCCTCATTAAGGTTTTGAATCGATTAAAGCATCACTGTGCTGCTGCAAATTTTGAGGAGTTGGTACGCGAGATCGAATTTTCCTCCCAAGAGAATCCAAATATGACCAATTGGGTTCCCATCTGGTCTTAGAGCAGGCCTCTATCATCAACCTCTTCTAAATGCTCCCTGGCAATCCTAGCCACAAGCGGTCGGGCATTATGATATGGCATTAGTACGAAATCGTCTCCAATAAATTGTGCATACCGAAAAACATGTCGCGCTGAAAGTAATCTTTTTTTACGTTTTCACTCAGTTCTCATTGCCATAGCGGAATTGTGGAGTTTAATGTTGTTCTGAAAAACCTGTTTCTTCAACAAAAATTGAGCTATTGTTATGAATGAAGAATTAAATTGTCAAGAGAAGATGGTTCTTGATGATGAAATAGGAAATTAGACGGTGAACAACTCCAACACACCAGGGGTTGTTCTAAAATTAGGGTAAAAAAGAGATTTTGTTTCACCCTGTATGAAATGACGTATGTACGAAAATCTTGAAACTGGTGATTGATTAAGAACGACCGTACCTATAATTGAAAAAAATTCAATCGAATAGGACTTAAAATAACATATTTGTGAATTAACAAATTTCATCCATTTTTTGAGTGAATCGATTATTTTGCCGGTGAGTGTATTAAAGGCATTACAAAGTATATTTCGTAATTTAAAGGTGCTAATGTAGCAGTTCGCCTGGCCTTTCAACGAATTTATCCTCTTGTTTCCGTTACAGTGTAGTATGTAAATGATTATGTTTTGATACAATCAAGTTGAATACAAGGTTTCTTTTCATGTTTCATGTTAGATCACCTCCTGGAAAATCCTTCTGGAGACGTCAAGGATTGCCCAAAGTGCTAGTGCAGTGCTCGGTGCAAAAGGGGCAACCGACAATGTGACTGTTCACTATTTTCGCAGTCATATTGCGGAATAGATCCGTGCGATAAGTAAATTAAAAAGATACACACCCTTGCCGTTGCGGGAACTTCCCCACTCACCGTGTGTCCCCCCAGATTGTTTACCACACAGGTGAAAGTAGCGTCTCGCCCTTGGGCAATCGTAACATTCTCTAAGGGATATAAAAAGTCTGGCTCGAATCCCAACACACCAACTGAAACAAAAATTTTCCGCATTAGACACTTCTGAAATTAATATTCATTTTCTGATAATGAAAATAAATCTGTGACGCTAACGTTGTAGTAGGGCGTTCAATACATAGTCAGCGATTTGTTCGTAAGTGAATATTTTGAGAATTTCACGTCAACTAAAGATCTCCTTGTACAGTATAAACTAAAGGGTTTTCCAATGAGATGTGTTATTTTGAATAGCCCACTACGCCATTAATGAAGAACGCATTGAAATCATTAGAATTCACCATAAAAATGGTGAAAATTTGGCAGAGACAGTTCGTAAAACTCGAACATTTTTGGGTCGTCGTGTAGCACCTTGTCGGACCGCTATGAAGAAATTGGTGGAAAAATTCGAACTGTTGAAACAAGTTAGTGATGTGAAGAATAAAAAACGTCAATCGAGACCAGCCGAAAATATTGCTGCTGTAGCCGAAAATGCTGAAGACAACCCAGGTTTGTCCATTCCTCGTCGTTCTTTGGAATTAGGCATTCTACAAACGTCACAACATTACTGGACAACGTTAACTTTCAACAAGATGGTGCTACATGCCACACAAGCAACGAAACCATTGATCTTTTGCGGAACAAGTTTCCGGACCGTGTTATCTCTCGAAGAGGTGATCACAATTGGCCACCGAGATCTTGTGATTTAACACCTTGCGACTTCTTCCTTTGGGGCAACGTGGAAAAGAAGGTCTACGCCAATAGCCCAGCGTCGATTCAAGACCTCAAAGATGGAATTCGTGAGGCCATCGAGGACATAAGGCAGCCACTTTGCGATTTGGTTATGGAAAATTTCATTAAAAGGATATGGTCCTGTAAGCGTGGTCGTGGTAGTCATAAGCCTGATGTTATTTCCACTATTAACGGCATAGTGTCTTCTTTATAATGAAATAAACATCCGATCATTCAGGTTGAAGAATGGCATTTTTCTTTGAATATCAAAATAACATCTCTTATTGGAAAACCCTTTATGAAAACCGTAGTGAACAAATTCGCTGACGCGGAAAATATTTCAGTAGGAGGAGAATAAAATTGATTCAAGGTAAAGATGAAAGAAAGCAATCATGAGTAATAAGAAAGATTGGCTGTGTAAGATTGGTTCTAAATAAAAATACTCTGCAGCAACTGTAAAAACGGACATAAAAGTTTGTAGGTGTCGTACCCGTGCGAGGTCCCTAGAACTTTCATAGTCGTCCCTGTATCCGATCGTAGGGTCGAACGACGAGGTTGTCAAGAGTTCTCAATTTTTTCCACATAAAAACCGAACATTTCTATCGATAAAAACATAACAGTAACTCGACTCAGCCACCATTCCGCAAGATTAAATGATTGATATTCATTTCGCAAGGTTTCGGAACCCTCCAGCCTGCTATATTACACAGACTTAAAGTTCGGGAGAATGAATATCTTATACTTCGAAAAAGTGGTTTGACTTTTGACGCCCTACGGTGTATATGTTAGAATCTTTTCTTCCTTTGATTCAATTGAAATGGATCGCCGTCTCTCACCGGATTCTGATTTTCTTTAGTTGAATTCTTCCGATTGCCTGGGAGAAGATTCCGATTCGTTACTTTCAGGAGATGGGGAATTAATGTGAGTGCTTCTGGATTTTTATGAATGAATCCATGTTTCGTGGCGAATTCAAAGGGAATTGACGGGAGCATCTCGATTTCTTTCTTTCATTTTTTCGAGCCCGAATGAATTCCTTATTCTGTTTCATGATACCATTTTATCTTGTTTTTTAATTTTCATCGCGACAAAATTAACTCTCTTTCAATAAGATCATCTTCTTTCGCGTCTTTTGAGCACTTAGAGCTTCTTGAAATGGAATCTCTATCGTTCGTCAAAATGTCCATTAAATTTTTAGCCGAAAATAATTTCAACAAATGAGGCTGCCTGACTTGAACAATAGACGGTTAACTGATTAGATTTTCGGAAAATGACATGAAATCTGCTCTCTTAATTCTCATACTTTTTAACAACAAGAGTTTTCTCCAATTTCTGACTGACCTATGTCGGTAGTTTCAAGGTGAGTGGCCTAGTAGATTATTATGGGAACTATTGATGGTAAAGATTTCAAATTTTGTGGATCGATATTTGGCCATGTAAGGTACATTTTTAAAATATTTTCACATTTCAAGTGTTGCTGGATATACGACAATTCGTCAAGAACTTTGTTATTTTAAGTATTCCCACTTTTTATGATACTCCATAAAATATTAAATCTATTCACTCGTACTTTTTGCTACCTATCTTTTACGGTTTTTGAGTTATTAATTATTTTCGGAAATTTCAGATCAAATTGGTGTATTACGCTCAATATTTGAGATTAAGGACAAGTTCAAAATTCGAAAATTTGAGTAGAAAGATATATTGCCGTGTTAATTCAGAAGGGCCTATCTTACAAACTTGATTTTCAGAAAATGCGATTTTTCTGTTTCTATATTGGGCATCTTGGTTTCTCAAAGTGCCATGAAACTCATTTGGTGAATCCGAATAAGTATAAGATTTTATATTGCAAATTGCCATACACGCCAGATTCGGAAGAATCAGACTTCTGATGAATACGTTTTCCAAGAAAAACTGAAGTAACGCCCTTTTGAATTAACGCTGTAGTACCTATATCTTTTTGATGAAATTTTCGTATTTCGAGCCGAAAATGGTCTCAAACGATAGGGTTCGACTAACTGATAACGAATTCGTGGTCGATATTAATTCTGCCCGTGGGGCCGTCTGGCCGTGAGCACGATAACTTTCGAAGGGATTGTCCGAGTGACTTGAAATTTTCAGAGTAGGTTCGGTTCCCAACTGCAACAACTTAGTTCGTTAACCAGTCAAATCGTACAGGGTGTTCCATGTAATATGGCCATTCAATTTTTGTTCCTCAATATCTTAGACAGAACTAAACCAATCGAAATGAAACTTTTCGATTGAGATGGAATTTTTGTTGCAAATGAACATCCCACGGGAAATTTCAAGAAGATCGCATAGTCTGAAAATTGAAATATTGAAAAGAACAATCTCCATATTTTCATAATAAGATAAATGATTCGAATAAAATTCATTTTGTGTATGAATATTGATGTACTGATTGTTTATACAGAATTGCAAAAGGATCGCTTCATCAGAACCATCGAATTTATTTTTTGTAAATGTATATACATAAAAGTTTTTACATATTTCAGTTTTTGATTACTTTCCAGAATATTATTCCGATCATGCTGAAATTTTGCATTTATTTTCTTATTATCAATCTCAAGTCCTATACAAATAGGACGTAATAGCCCCATTGCTCCACGAATGAACTAGCGCTCGAAGGCACCTGCTCAGGGCTTTCTCTTTTTTTTTATCTAAAACAGGTTTCTTTTACCCCACCTTGTATTTCTGTATAGTAGAACTCAATTTTCTTAAAGATTGTACCACAGTTGGGTTATCGGACCAAACTATGACTATCCAGTGAAATCACTCGAGAAAATTTAATATATTTTCGGTTGTATAAATGAGCATATTGAAGTATAAAATCACTGGTCGAAGTCTTCCGAAAGCGAAGTTGGCTTTTTTCAGTTTTTGATTAATTTTCAAAATATTTTTCCAATCATGCTGATATTGCTTTTATATTCTCATTACCAATATCAAGTCCTATACAAAATTTTGAGGTAATAACCCCATTGCTCCACAAATGAACGAGCGCTCGAAAGCACCTTCTCAAGGCTTTCTCAATTTTTTTTTAATCTAAAACAAGTGTTTCTTTCCCCACCTTGTATTTCCGTATAGGAGAACTCGATTTTTTCGACTATAATCAACGATCGTACAAAAGTCGGGTTATCGGACCAAACGATGACTACCCAGTGAAATCGCTCAAGTAAATTTAATATATTTTCGGTTGTATAAAGGAGCATATTCATGTATAAAATTACTGGTCGAAGTCTTCCGAAAGCGAATTTCTTATTCATATTCCGAAGGGTTTTTTGTCGGCAGTGAGTGGATGCACAATTGAAAACCCACCGTACCTTTATTGAACGTAATGGAATACTTTCAGTAGCCCTTGTATAACATCGGGATTTTCGAGCTCCCAAGTGACGATTCCGCTCTTCCTGTAATAACAGTCAATCTTATATGGCTCCTGAGGGAGCCTGGACCCACTGGACTTCCCCCATCATAAGCACTCGTCGTAGCAAGCATAATAAAGGCAAGATTCCACTGGACAATATTTCAGATCGTACATATTAACTTCTTAGCGCTGACATTCACACATCGCTTGTGCTCCATCACCAGGAAGATCGTCTAGAAATGGAATACCCCACATTTAGGATTAACTGCGATGGAGAGAAACACTCTTTCATAGTTTTATTGGAAGTACTTCCTCAGAATGAAAATACTTTACTCAATGAATTATCAGAAAAATTTAAGAAAAGCCCTCTGAGCAGGAGCTTATGAGCGCTCGTTCATTGGAGGAGCAATGAAGCTGTTACTACAAAATTGTCTATAGGACTTGATATTGATACTAAATATATAAATGCAAAATCTCAGCAGGATCGGAATGATATTTTGGAAATTTATAATTATACAGGATGTTCAGTCGATTGACGTCAATAAATTATTTCTAGATTCCTCAGACCTGTGGCTATCCAAAAATACCCCCTATATGTAATGCTATTCTTTGTAGTTCTAGAGTTATGATATTTTGAGTGTTTTTCAATGTTATTTTGCCAACTAGGTTTGCAGAAATCATATCGTTCTATGCAGTTTTAATTTTTCAGCATGGTCTTCCTGAATGTTGCTTCAATAAAAAAAATTCAGCTTGCCGAAATCACTGCAAGCTACCCAAAAAAAGGCTTGAAAGCTAGAACTTCAGTTTTCACATTCATTTTCGATTCAGAAATGAAAAAAGTTGTTTTTTGGCTTTCGTCTAGGTTGAAAAACTTTGCGGAGTCCTAAGCTACGAAAATCATGGGAAAAAAATACTTGATTGGACTTTTTTGTTTTAATCAGCCTTGGAAGGCAGATAGGATGAAAATAATTGAAACTCGACAAAATTTGTTTTTTTTTATTTTTCAGTGAATTAAACTGAAAAATTGGATTTCAAATTGATTTCAATTGAAATTCCTGTAAAACCAATGTAGCTCGAGTAATTTATATGATAATTTTGGTCTCACTACTGATTTGGAAAATGTTAACGTTCGTCAGCTACATTTGTTTCACAGAAACTTCAATTGAAATCAATTTAAAATTTCAGTTTTAAGTTCAATTCAGAAAAAAATAAAAAAAAACAAATTTTATCGAGTTTATATGATTTTCAGCCTATCCGCCTTCCAAGGCTAATTGCAACGAAAAAAGTCTAATCAAGTACCTTTCTTTTCCTATGATTTTCGTAGCTTAAAACTCCGCGAAATTTTCAAACCTAGCCAAAAGCTGAAAAACAACTTTTTTTATTTCTGAATCCAAAATGAATGTTTGAGTACATCCTACTGGAAACTAAACTTCTGGCTTTCAAGTCGTTTTTGGGTAGCTTGAAGTGATTTCAGGAAGCTGAATATTTTTTCTCCTTGAAGCAACATTCAGGACGACCATGATGAAAAAATAAAACTGCAAAATACTTACTGCATAAAAAGATATGAATTTTTCAAACCTAGCTGGCAAAATAACATTGAAAAACACTCAAAATACGAGAACTTCAAAGAATCGCATAACATACATGGGGTATTTTTGGATAGCCACAGGTCTGAGGAATCTAAAAATAATATATTGACGCCAATCGACTGGACACCCTGTATGTAGAAACTGGACAATTGAAAAAAATAAATTATATGTTTTTGATTGTCATCCTCTTGAAATTTAGCATGAACAGTCAGTAAATTAATCTTCATATACAAAATTTCACTCGAATCGGATATCTTGTAATGGAAATATATAGATCCATCTATAGTTTTATCTATAGTTTTTAATATAAATAGTTTTCACAGTGTATGAATTTAGGGTTGAAAATAAGTCATGATTGAATCCTATTTTGCTTATAAAGAAGGATGCACTCATTCCCTTATTTTCCGAAAAGGGCCGAATATGTATTCCGTTATTTTTACAAATCGATATTGACATTCAGATAAGCTTAGAAGTTGGCGCAAAAAATGGAGAATGCCAGACAAATCGTCCCTTTTTGCCACCGAAACATCCGTTTTATTCCATTTTCATTCAAATTTTCTTCCAAATATAATTTTATTCCATCTTAAACTGTTAGCAATCTGCCGAGTGGTTTGTGTCGCCCTGTAGATGACTCTACCTTGAGAATGAAAATTCGTAAGTAAGCACAATTTACTAAAAAACATCCTCTGTTATACGATTGCTTTATAGTGCACTTTTTCCAAGTGATTCAATATTTAATTTTCGATATAACATAGCAGAGTAACTGTGTTGCTGAATTATTTGGGATTATTAAATTCTAGCAAAATTCCTCCTGAGAGAACGCATCTCGTAAATTCAAATTAAAATTCATGAATTGCAATTTTATTATCTTATACATTTTTGAGTTAGAGAATTTATTCTATCATATTTATGGAAGAAAAATTGAGGTATGTGAAATTAAACTATGAAGAATATCATAGTGAAAATATTCAACGGAAAAAAAGGAAACCTCTTGTATTGTGTTAAAATAGAAATATATTTTTTATGGAATGGTAATGAAATGCAACCGCATCGGTCATTCTTCAACTCAGATAGTTCTATATTTTCTGAAAGAGTTTCATTTCACGGAAAACACACAAACTCACATAATAACCTGAAATAAAATGATGGAATAATTTCTTCTTCGATATATGTAGCCGTTTTTTGCGTTTTCGGATTTCAATCAGTCCAATAAATCACTGAGGTGGTTAGCTTCACTCAAAACAAATAGAATTATCGATGTCAAACTTTGACAGTAAGTGTTCGAAGGATGACAAATGTTAAAATTGATTCGGTTTTTCGTTTGTGGCTCAACCTATTCGAAGGCTCACTATACAGGGTGTCTGTAAACAAATGCGATGGACTTGAGCAGATGATTCCTCGATGAAAATAAGCAGGGGAAGTTCATGTAATTTTTTTCTAAATGTACCTCCCTTACAAAATACACCCTTGGAAGGCTATGACGATGACGACTTGACAGTTTTCAATTTCTTTTAGTAATAAAACTACACATAATATGATTCATTGAGTAGATGTTACTCACACAATTTATTTTGATCCATAACTTCATTATCTTCTTCAAAAATTGTTTTCGTGGGATGATTTTCGAAAAATAAAATTCTCTTATGGTTTCCCATTCAGTTCTGGAGAAAAAAGTCTCTTATAAAATTTCGATACAGCCGATATTTTCATTTGTAGTCTAATTGAAAATGTCAATTAGACTGCCCTTTTCATACATTTACTTTTTCAGTTTAACTGTTAGGCAACAATTTTTTCAAGACCAATTTGCTCCTGACAAATAAGTGCAAAGATTTTCGCAGGAGCACTTCATTTAATTATTTCTGTTTCAGAGACTAGGAGTGAAAACTATAAAGTTTTTTAGAAATAGTCACTGTTCATTTCATTTCATCGTATGATCCATAGATTTAATATTCTAAGATATTGTTTATGCTGAAAATTGGTTTTGTCAATTATGCTTATTAAGCGAAATGAAGTTCTATTGGTAAAGATATTACGGATATAATTGTCCTCCGGAAATTAGTAATTAAACCTTCAGAAAGATTCATAAATCATCTTTATTGCCTATCATAGACATAAAATATCTTAGAATTTTCATTCTATGGAACACTTATACGATGAAATGGAATGAAGAGTGATCATAACTGCGTGTAAGTTCTTATTTTTTCCGTGAGAAGTATCGACTGTATCGAAATTTTGCTAGAGATTTTTTGTCTCCAGAATTGAATGAGAAACCATGAGAAAATAAAGAATTTCATTTTTCGAAAATCTATCTCACGAAAACAATTTTTGAAGGAATTCATAAAGGGTTATTATTTCAACTCCTAAAAATGAAGTTATTGGATCAGAAAAAAAATGTGTAAATAACATCTACTTAATGAATCGTATTATGAATAGTTTTATGACTCAGTGTTTTTCAGAACTCCTAACAAAAATTCGAGACTGTCAACTCGTCATCGCCTTCCAAAGGCTGTATCTTGGAAGAAGGGTCGATTCCGAAAAAAAATTATATTAACTACCCCTACTTATTTTCACCGAGGAATCATCTCACAAAGTCCCTCGCATTTGTTTACAGACACCCTGTATATTGAACGCCCGGTATGTCAAGAACTTACATCATTCTGAATTAACTGAATTAAGATATTGTCGAAGAAATTCCTAGATTATTCATTTAATCGTTGATTCCTACAGACTTTCTATTTTCCCTTTCTGACACCAATAGTGGTGACAAAAGTGCTCACATAAAGATTCCACCGCTCCCATCATACTAAATGGGAACAGACGAGAGCATTTCATCGCATTTTCCACTTTTCAATTTGTCGGGAATTCCCTCCCCAACTTAATAATCGGCGATAAAGTATAATCCTTGCGTAAAATTCTGCTGAATAAACTGATTTTTCTTGGAGTGTAATCTTGCCATCCTGCTCATGTCCCACGAATGAAGTGCTTTCGACTGTGCGCGCGAAAATCATCATTGGAAGGAGTATGCGATATGTTCATTTACGAGCCTCTATAAATATGGATGTGTATTTGCATAAATTGTCCTCAAAGGCGATTATATCTCGCCTACTTATAGACTCTAGCGCTCAGAACAATGCGTTTTGATGAATTTTAACGCATGTTGTGCATTTAAACGCTTCTATTACAAACACAAATTAACGCCGAATACAAACACAGAGAGATGATTCAATATGCTATCGACTTGCTGATTTTACATTTTAAACTGGATAGAAATTAGTTTACGGCTTTATTTACTGATACGAGTACCAACGACATGAATTCTGTCCCTAGGTTCAAACATCAATCATTTGAATACGATCAATGAAACTAATTCGTTAACTGTCACAAAATTTGAGCGCTCGTTCTACCCAAACGAGTGCTATATTATCGTTTTGCCCAAATGTCTGCAATTTTTTTATTTTGGTCTCAAACAATAGGGTCGTGAGATCGAGACTTGAAATTTTCAGAATGAGTTCGGGTCCCAAATGGCTATGTTAAGTTCGTTAACCAGGCAAATCGCACAGGGTGTTCCATAAAATGAGGCCATTCAAAATTTTTGTTCATCAATATCTCAGAAAATACGGAACCAATCGGAATGAAATTTTACGGCCAAATGCAAGATGCTGATAACAAGCCTCATGCGAAATTTTTTGGCCGTAGTGTGAACAGAACGAAACAAAATTCAATTGGAATAATGAATAATAGAGAGTTCATATTTCCATAAAAATATTTCCGATTCGAGTGAAATTGTTTTTGTGAATAGAGATTGATATTCTGAATGTTCTTCCAAAATTTCGTGGCTATAGTGTCAACAGAACCATGGAAAGTTCAATTGAAATATTGAAAGAAGAATCTTTATATTTCCATAACAGTATATCCGATTCGAGTGAAATTTATTGTGGAAAAAAAAACTACTATACTGAATGTTCATGCAAAATTTTATGAGGATCGCATTATCAGAACTATGGAATTTAATTTTAGCTATAATGTAGTTTTGAGAAATTTCATTTTTTGAATAGTTTTCAGAGGATGATTCTGATTGTGCTGAGATTCCGCATTTATATATTTGGTATCAATCTCAAATCCCATATAAAAGTCTGAGGTGATAGTCTTATTGCTCCACCAAAAAACGAGCGCTCAAAAGCTTCTGCTCTGGGCTTTTCTTAAATTATTCTATTCTATCAGGAAAAATTAAAAAATTTGAGAGAACCTTCACGAAAATGCAAAATTAGATATGTACATTTAATCTTGAATAGAAACGCAACACCTGCATCCACGATCTTTTAAACAGGAAAAAACTGGCCACAGTTATACTGATTCTCTATATATAGTTCAATGCATTTTTTTTTTCTTAAAAAAGATAGATACATATACATATAGTCTTCGGTAAGGAATATTTTCCTTCTCTTCAGAATTCGTCATCTGAAAATTTCTGTATTAGATTGAATATAACATTTCGGAAAAAACATGAAGAGTTTATCCGACATAGGTTTTCCATTCAACTAAACCCGCTTCGAGATGAGATCTCGTCGTTTGAATGATGCAGCATCAGTGACAATCCAATTGATACAGAACGGTTAAATAGAAGAGGAAACAGGAAAGAACTTACGTTGAGGTTCAGTATCAAGAATTCGTGATTTGATGTATATGTAAAGACCCCAACAGGGTATATGCATAAAATTTACTTTTAGTTCATGTGTTATTTTTTCAAATCTACTTTGTTACTACTTGCCATGTAAATAGTCGTTGCTCTGAAATATTCGCTCTACTCAAAAATAATTAAACGAAAATGCAGAAAAATACCCGTGAAATTCAAAGCACTCAAACGGAAGGCTATTTGTGGCGTATAAATGACGTCAGAATTACATGGCCAGTTCATTAAAATCTATGGTTATGTTATGAGATTTCTAAGGTAATGAACGACGTAATCACAGAACACGTCATATGTAGACATTGTTTATTCTCTATTCTCTATGAGTAAATATGTAACGTGACGTCATGAATTCCCGCGAAAATATGGTGTGTTTGAATAACCAAAATAATTGATCCAAAAAAATAATAGTTTTTTAATAATATTGAGCTGTTTCAAAAAATAAAGTAATGCCTATAATAATTTTCATATCATCATCAAATTAACGTATTTTATAAAATCATGCATATACCCTATTGTAGTTCTTAAATTCACAAATTTGTCTATATCTAAACAGTTTCTGGAATAACCCAGACTATAAAAATAATTGTTCATAAGATGTTTTTTGAATAACATTGAGGATTTATGAGAGTTATAAGGTCAATCCACTGGTATAACACTGAGGATTAATGAAGGAATGAACCATCAATAAAAATGTTTTTATTTATCTATTTATTCAAACGGCTATGTCCTTTTACTGATATAAAAACATATAATTTTTAAGTACCCAAAATATCAAGAAACTGTAAAATTATTAGATCTATCAAGAAGTAATGATCATCAACAACAGACTGACAAACTTTTTATAGTGAATATTGATATAAAAAACGAATCAACATTTTTTGCATCCGCTTCACTAAGAACTCTTCATAATTCTATAGGATTATGAAAACTATACAGAATTACAGGGTTAGTCGTACTGAATATTGAATGTAGATATTATTCAGATCATTTCTGATTAATTTGGTCTTATAATATTTTCTCCGAAATGTCAGCGCTATTGAAGCTGATAAAATCTTCATTTGTCAAAAAGATGCGTGAGAAGTATTTTTGGATTGAAACTTGATGAGTCATGTAACAGTTATTCAATCAACTAGGTTATTACAGACAGCGATCAATGGTTAAGATAGTAATATGTAGTTCGAGACCATTAGTCGCTAGATTTTCGGATGATCTCAAAATGAATTGTGTATAATTCTTGATAGAAATATATTTTCATTTTGCACAAGACATACATTTGACATAATAAAATTTCTTCGTTTCTATGTTTCAGTAGAGTTTTGACATTTCTTGTAGTGCTTCTGAATACTTCGTGTACAGTTGCCATGAGGATTCCACATTGAAATTGCATAAATTGAACGTTAAAATCGGCAGAGAAAGGTGTTTTTATTAAGTACTAGCTTTTACCCGCGACTTCGTCCGCACTAACTTAATTAGTTTTCTGCTTACTGCCTACGCCTTAAGTACGATAGCATGAATATTAGTAGCCCATATCCTTTTCTAGGTTAGTATCTATCACCTAACTAAATTTCATCAAAATCCGTTCAGCCGTTTAGGCATGATAGAGCAAAACACCCAGCAAAAACCATAAAAAAATCACTAACTCAATTCAGTTTTTTGCCTACTTCCTACCCCCTAAGTACGATACGTGATCATTTTGATCTTATATCCGTTTTTAGGTAACCATCTATTACCTTACTAAATTTCATCAAAATCTTTTCAGCCGTTTAGACGTGAAGAGCAAAAGTCCCAACAAATGACTAAAAATCACTAACTCAATTTAGTATCTGGCTACTGCCTACCCCCTAAGAAAGATGGCATGATTATTTATAGCCTATGACCATTTCTAGTTTATCATCTATCACCATACAAATTTCATCAAAATCTGTTCAGCCGTTTATACGTGAAAGAGCAATAGTCCCAACAAAAACGACTAAAAATCACTAACTCAATTTAGTTATCTGCCTACTGCCTACCCCCTAAGAACGATGGCGTGATATTTATAGCCTATGACCATTTCTAGGTTATCATCTATCACCATACCAAATTTCATCAAAATCTGTTCAGCCGTTTAGACGTGAAAGAGTAACAGACAGACAGACAGACAGAGTTACTTTCGCATTTATAATATTAGTATGGATGACCATTTCTAGGTTATCATCTATCACCATACCAAATTTCATCAAAATCTGTTCAGCCGTTTAGACGTGAAAGAGCAAAAGGTCCCAACAAAAACGACGACTGAAAATCACTTACTCTATTTAGTTATCTGCCTACTGCCACCCCCTAAGAACGGTGGCATGATTATTTATAGCCTATGACCATTTCTAGGTTATCATCTATCACCATACCAAATTTCATCAAAATCGGTTCAGCCGTTTAGACGTGAAAGAGCAAAAGTCTCAACAAAAACGACTAAAAATCAGTAGTAACTCAATTTAGTTTCTGCCTACTGCCTACCCCTGAGAACGATGGCGTGATTATTTATAGCCTATGACCTTCTAGGTTATCATCTATCACCATACCAAATTTCATCAAAATCTGTTCAGCCGTTTAGACGTGAAAGAGCAAAAGTCCCAACAAAAACGACTGAAAATCACTAACTCAATTAGTTATCTACCTACTGCCTACACCCTAAGAACGATGGCGTGATTATTTATAGCCTATGACCATTTCTAGGTTATCATCTATCACCATACCAATTTCATCAAATCTGTCAGCCGTTTAGACGTGAGATAGCAAAAGTCCCAACAAAAACGACTAAAAATCACTAACTCAATTAAGTTATCTGCCTACTGCCTACCCCCTAAGAACGATGGTATGATTATTTATAGGCTATGACCATTTCTAGGTTATCATCTATCACCATACAAATTTCATCAAAATCCGTGCAGCCGTTTAGGCGTGAAAGAGTAACAGACAGACGACAGACAGACAGACAGAGTTACTTTCGCATTTATAATATTAGTATGGATGAAACACTTTCCAAGTACAGGTTTCACATATATTAATGTATTATGTATATGATCAATAATTATCATAATTAATTTATAATTTATCTTCGGTCATCGTCCTTTGGGTAAAATGAGTTAAAAAGTATTGGCGTATTGGATCTAAAATTTCTATTGTTGTTGAAACAACGCCGACGTTTCGAAACTAGTCGTTTCTTCCTCAATGCCGTAAATGTACGAGTTGAATAAATATCCTGGAGACATCGATACACATATCCGTTTTCAAACAAATTCGTCATAATATATCTAATATGAATAAAAATCGAATCATTGGAAGAGATCGAATATAACAATTCCATAACACATGAACAGTAAACGTAAAGGGTTTTCCAATAAGAGGTGTTATTTTGATATTCAAAGAAAAATGCCATTTTTCAAAATAAATGATCGGATGTTTATTTCATTTTAAAGAAGTTATGCCGTTAAAGGTGGAAAACCAAATCAGGCAAATAAACACCACGACCACGCTTACAAGACCATATACCTTCAATGAAAAATTCCATAAACAAATCGCAAAGTGGCTGCCCTATGTCCTCGATAGCCTCACGAATTCCATTTTTGATGTCTTGAATCGACGCTGGGCTATTGGCGTAGACCCTCTCTTTCATTTCACGTTATCCCAAAGGAAGAAGTCGCAAGGTGTTAAATCACAAGATCTCGGTGGCCAATTGTGATCATTGTCATCACTCAAGATGATTTTTCGATGGAATTACGGATCATTTTCATGAAATTCAACGACCCAATCAGCAAAGACACGACGTTGTTGATGATCGGCTGGCTTGATTTCTTCTGTTAACTGAACTTTATAAGCCTTAAGACCAAATTCTTTATGCAAAATATGACTAATTCAAAAAAACGACGAGGAATGAAAAAACCTGGGGTTTCTTCAACACTATCGGCTACAGCAGCAATAGTCTCGGCTGTTCTCGAGCGACGTGCCCAGATTTTATTCTTCACATCACTTACTTGTCCCAACAGCAAGGTGCTTCACGACGACCCAAAAATGTTCGAGTTTTTACGAACCGTCTCTGCCGAATTTTCACCTTTTCATAGCGAACTTCAAAAATTTCAATGCGCTCTTGAAGCGTGTATCGCGTAGTTTCTACTTGTCAAAATGTCAAAAAATGACAGCTTCAAACGTGACATCTACGGAAATAGCGGCTATGCAGATTACACAGCTCTTATTGGAAACCCTTTAGAATGTGAAATAACAGTGACTACATGATATCAGAAATGAAAGAATGAATAGGTAGCCTTTGGTCGCTTATCTTTATTTTCTACTCTTCAATTCGCCGCATATATGTAAAAAAATTGAAAATTTCTTCAGCAAGTTAGTGTTCACGCTTGCTTCGGCCAACTTAATAGGATACTTCCGAAAGGAACTTCAAAACTTGAGATTTCCTCTTGAATATCAATAAACAATGACCACCTCCCATCAAGAAAGTTTGCTTTCTGAATATGACTTGGTATTGTTTATAATTTGCAGGAGAGCTTCAGGTCATTGATGGTTCAGTAGGTAAAGGGTGTTCCAATAAAGGTGTTATTTTGAATAGCCTGCTATATCGATAGATGTCACGTTTGAAGCTTTCATTTTTAACATTTGAAAGTAGAAACTACGCTATTAATAAAAATGGAAAATACACGCTTCAAGAACGCATTGAAATTATAAAAATTCACAATAAAGATGGTGAAAATTTGGCAGAGACGTTTCATCATAAAACTCGAACATTTTTGGGTCGTCCTGAAGCACCTTGTCGGACCGCAATAAAGAAATTGGTGGAAAAATTCGAGCTGCTGGGACAAGTTCGTGATGTGAAGAATAAAACCCGTGCACGTCGCTCAAGAACAGCCGAGAATGTTGCTGCTGCAGCCAAGAGTGTTGAAGAAAACCCAGGTTTGTCCCTCCTCGTCGTTCTTTGGAATAAGGCATTCCACAACGCCGAAGTTCCAAAAATGGAATTCGTGAGGCTACCAAGGACATAGGGCAGCCACTTAGCGATTTGGTTATGGAAAATTTCATAAAAGTATGGTCCTGTAAGCATGGTCATGGTGGTCATTTGACTAATGTTATTTTCCACTATTAATGGCATAGCTTCTTGTTCATAATGAAATGAACATCCGATCATTTATATTGAAAAAAACGGCATTTCTCTTTGAATATCAAAATAACACTTACTGGAAAACCCTTTAATTAGATTCAAAGATTCTCTCTAGTGAATTAAATGAAAATAATTGAATGGGGATTCCAGTATCTTAAATATCCACTTTTCTCCACATGGCGTAATAGAGGGCAGTTTATAACACCGTCGTAACCATTTATTCACCCTGAATTTTGAAAAACTGATTTATTATTCAATATTGAAAATGTGATTTTAATACCTGTAAATTCAACGTTCCTCTGCTGTGACGTCGGTGGCATAATTCGTAATATGATTGGTTGAAGTTTGTGATGGCGGGGACAAAGCCCATAACCATAGAAATAATAACTTACGTTTAGTAATCTAATAATCTATGCCCATAACCTCCTTTATATTTATGTTCTGTGCTCCTTTTTAGTCATTATTCGACGTTTTGTCTGTGTATGAATATGAATTTGTTTATTTATGGTGAGTTTGGGTTTTGGTTTTGAAAATGGTTGTAAAAAAGTGTTTAGTTCCGATTTGTAAGAATATGACGGATACTCCGAATAAAATATTTATTCATGTGCCGAGGAATTCAATCTTACAAAAGAACTGGAGAATAGCTTTGAAACTTCCTAAAAGAGTTGATCTTGATAGACACAATGTTGTCTGCGAAGATCACTTTGATGTGAGTATTATTATCAGTCATTCAATAATTCAGTTGTGTTCAAAATATAATTTACAGCTAGAAAATGATTCCCACTAACTGGCACTTCTCAACATGTAAATAATTATTATTGATTCTTAAAGTGGGAGCACTGGCTTATATACCTTTTGGAAATTCACATCTGAATATACGATATACAATGCATCAGACAGAGAATTTTTCCCTCCAGTTGCACAGATGAATAATCTAGACAATCACTTGCTGTAACACACTGAATTCAGTTGTCTTGCTTCATTATTCTAGTCTCGTCTCTCTCTTATCGTTCAGAGCGTAATTTTTAGTATGGTAGGCAACAGTAAATACTGAATCGAGTATATCGGGCAGCCTGACAAATTAAAAATTCTATACGTGCAGTGCGGGTTCCCTACCATACTGCGATAAGAGAGAGACAAGACTTGATTTTTGCAGTGAGACAGTTGAATTCATTCAGTTTCGCACTTGATTATCTCGCCTATTCATCTGTGCAACTGGAGGGAAAAATTCTCTGTCTGATGCATTGTATATCGTATGTGTTCGATGTGAATTTCCAAATCGGTATACCAATTCCTTACCTGTGTAGAAAATCTCATTATCCGTGAACAAAAATTAAAAACGAATAATCAAAAATTAAAATAATATGTTCCCATGATAGAAATGAAAGCGAGTATTTTCCTAGCTGATCATCTTTTTTTTGTGATTTGGCAATGCTGTCATTTATTTATCAGCAGCAGAACATGATGAGTACAACAATCAAAAACACGGATTAGCCACCAACGTCACACATTTCCCGCTTCTACTGATCGTTTGAATTCGGTAGAAAATTTTGATGTTTTCAATAATTTTTTTTATGTGATAATTGATGAAAAAAAATTTTTTTTTAATATTACGAGTTACGTGGGAACCCAATAAGGCTAAATATTTTTTCTGGAAGTGACTGGAATTCCCCATTGGAAGTCTCAAATTAGTAGTGAAAGACCTCCATTCAAATCGAAAATTCGACAGAAACTGAGGATAGCCTATCTTGTAAGAAAAACACCCTAGTTAAAACTAAGAACCAACGTGAAGAATCTGTCTCTACGCCAATGTGAGAGACGAATATTTAGGATATTATCTTGTTCAAACGAACCTTTGGCATTTAGGAATGCTTCCACGGAACTGCAAGATAAAAACTTCTTATGACTTCCAAAGTCACCATAAAATCCTGCAAGGTACCAAATAAACACTTCCCCTGCTTTCTCGTAAATGTAATAAATTTCCCCTATCCTTGAGGAAATATTCACTTATGTCGATCTGAGGTAATTGTATTATCTAGATGGCCAGTCGAGAAGCTCTCAACTTCTTCGACATACCACTCCTTCTATCGGCGGAAATATAAGTAAACATTCCGCGTCAGCAGTTGAAACATTCCCTATTTGCTTTCCATTTTCCTATGTAAGCTCGAATCTATAGCACCTGTGCATCAATGACGACTGCCTCTTTTGAAAATAATTTTCATTTTTTTTGTATTGATCCGTTGTCCGCATTAATTTCGAGAAAAAATGTACAGTTTCTATTTCCACAATATAGCGTGCTAAAAAAGTAAGGTACCTCGTCAATATTTTTATTTTATTTTGAAATGTGTATATCGATCATGTTGAGCCTCAATTGTCTTTTCTTTGAATTGTATAGGGTATCCTCAACTTATATTTTGTAAATAATAATAATAATAATTCCTCTACGGAGCAAAGGAAAACCTTCAGTTCAGGGGTTTCCTCTTCCTCCTGCCTTTCAAAATCAAGTAGTGCAAACTAAAAACTATCAGAAATATATCATGAAGGATAGGAGCCTCGCCGAAGATAGATGCCGCTACGGATGACAACAATAATAACCAATCCAACATATTACAGGAGGCTGCCAAATGTTTGCTGGAAATGAATATAAGATTCGACATGGTGCAGTTTGTAAAATACTTCATCGGGAACTCGCCATCCAACTGAAGATGCTGAAATCCGAAACAATTCTATATTATAAGTCCAGCCTGAAGCAACACTGAAGAGCAACCATTACAGGCTATACTGGAATTGTACAGTACTAACAAATTTAACAGTTGCTAATAACAGGCCAGCCATAATTATAGTGAAGAAAAGAGAGAAGAGAGCAACACTAATAGATGTAGCCATCCCGAATAACAACAATCTACGTCAAAAATACGCTGAAAAAATATCGAAATTTCGAGAGCTTGAACTTCAGATCAAAAGGCAATGGGGAATGTCTAGAACCAGAACCATTTCCATTCTCATATCAACCATAGAAATTATTCCTAAGAGCCTCAAGTCCAACCTCAAGGAGCTTGATTTGGATGAAAACCTTTTCAAAGCATTGCAAAAAGCAGTACTTCTCCGTACTGCTAGAACGGTAAAGAAGTTTGTAGGTCACGATGGACACCAGGAACAACCATGGAGGGAAACATTGCAAGACCGACTACCAGGACATCAACCGAGAAATCCAGGACCAAGCAACGAAGGACGAACAACCCAGGACCCAGGAGAAGAAGAACACCGAACACCTCAGAGCTCAATCCCCCTGATACTTGCTATCCGGTATGAGTGAATGTTTCCCTTAGTAGGAAGTGTGATAACCAATCGCTAGGGGGTGTGAGAAATCACACCCTTTCTACACTTATAGGGTCAAGTCGATTCTTGTACGAAAAATGATTGAGGAGATTCCTTGCACATGTCGATTTTTAATTTCAATAGAAATGTTTGCATGCTTCTTTGAATTTGATATTTTTCACCCGAACGCCTCGCACCCCTTTACTCAATTTTTTCAAAATGGAAGTATATGGATTGTGATACGTCAGATGTAAAGCAATTTGATTACCTATTCAGCGATGTAACTAAAGGTAGAACTGGTTGTGGCGTTTTTAAGCTCTCGTTTTTCTAGAACGAGTGCTATATCATTTCACCCAAATGTCTGATATTTTAGAATTTTTAGCCGAAAATGGTCTCGAACGATATGGTTCGACTCACTGATGACGAATTCGTGGTCAAATTCAATTCTGTCCGTGGGGCCGTCCTAGGATTGTCCTAGATACTTGAGATTTTCAGGGTGAGTTCGGTTTCCATATGCCTCAGTTGAGGTCGTCAACCGGCCAAGTCGTAACCATAAAATATGCCCATTCAAAACATTTGTTCCTCAATATCACAGACAACTCGGAACCAATCAATGACCAATGTGTGCAAGATGCTCATATCGAGCCTCATGCAAAATTTTCTAACCATAGTTTTTCCATTTATATATTTAGTATCAATCTCAAGTCCTATAAACATTTTTGCGGTTACAACTTCTTTGCTCCACCAATGAATGAGCTCTCAAAGGCAGAAATTTAAGGAAAGCATTGAGCAGATGTTGTTAGAAAAGGCTGAAGAAATTGAATATAAACAGCAAAATTATTTTTTAAAAACTTTGGTTTCCACTCCCAGTCTATGAAACAGAAATAATTAAAAAATTTCTAATCAAGATGAAATGCTTCTGCGAAAATCTTCGCACTTATTTGTCAGGAGCAAATTGGTGTTGAAAAAATTGTTGCCTAACAGTAAAACTAAAAAGGAAATAAATAAAAAGGATAATCTAACGTTTGGGTATCTATATCAGACACCTTCTTCAGACAAACTTGTAAAATCTACAGAATTGTGTGTTTTCTCATTTGCAATCTAATTGACATTATAGAAAGAACAATATCAAAAAAAGGCCTTTCAGAAAAAATAAGAAGATTTGTTCCAAATTCAACATAAGAACTGTTTTCAAAACGCAAAATGATTTGAGATCTATTCTTATTATCTAATCCCTTATCGCTGATCATGTATGTTCAAATAACGGAGATCGTATGATGAACTGGAACAACACAAAGATCCTAATGACGGAACCGGATAATTATAAAAGGAAAATTAAGGAATCCACATGTATTTTGTTAGATGAAGTAGATAATTTGGCCAATTGTTCTGTTGGAATAGATCGTATTTGGATTGATTTAGTGAAGAAAGAAATGACATCAGGAAATTTCAAAATTAAATAAATCAACATCTCTATATGTTGACAACTTTCAATGTCAATTAGACTGCAAATGAAAAACACACAATTCTGAAGATTTTACAAGTTTGTCTGAAGAAAGTGTCTGATATAGACACCGAAACGTTACATTATTCTTTTTATTTATTTCCTTTTTTAGTTTTACTGTTAGGCAACAATTCTTTCAACACCAATTTGCTCCTGACAAATAACTGCAAAGATTTTCGCAGGAGCACTTCATCTTAACTAAAAAATTTTCAATTATTTCTGTTTCGGAGACTGGGAGTGAAAACCTTTTTAAAAAATGCAGAATACTCCCAAAATAAATTTCAATCGACAGCAAAATTATTGCAAATAGCCCAAATACGCCTAAAGAAACCCTCCATGGAAATATTGAACCCCATCTGACCTACCAAAATGTAATAGCAAAAAAACCATCAATATGAGGATTGCTACTATACCGACTACTGGAGTACATGCTATATGCAGAATATTTGTATTTATATTGCATCAGTCAGGTGCTTGGTTTTTGTTCAGACAATAATTGATTATGAAAAATCAACAAACAACATCGAATAGAAGCGTTGTTGTTGATGGTTTGAGGGAGAACCTGATTCATATCACATACATTATTACTTGGAAGATTGGAATATTAATCGTTTCAGAGATCAAATAACGATAGCACAAGGCATTTCAGCTAGATGCGAACATTATTATGCGCATCATGTGTGAGATTTATTATTGTTTGAGGGATGTAATTTGAATTATTCCATTTATACCTTTACTTTCTGTATATCTTTGATAATTGAATGCCATCGGCTTGTTTGGATTGTGAAATCGTTCGCGTCATTACGGTTTCGGGAACAATAATTGGTCAATTTCTTGACAACCAGATGAATTATTATTCGATCTCGAAGGAGAAGTAGAAACGGAAGACTGGAGATATTCTCCTCATGAAAATTTCACGCTTTTACGACCGACTTCTTCCTTCCGTTAATATTTTTGTTCGGCCGTAGATTTTTTCGACTCAGGGCTCCAATTCGTGAGGTATCTATTTAAAAACATTGACTTGGAGTTGAGTATTTTCTCTCTTGTTTATCAATTTTTCCAAGATGTGAGTCTACACATCGGTAGACAACGGTGATCCAATTGACAATTTTCGTAGCATCTCAGCAAAAATGAGTGTTGAACATTAAGCATTATGATGAATTTTTGTCGAGTACTAGGGCGTTCAATACAGGGTGTGTACTTTTAAAGCGGCCAAATTCCCAGTGGTGATTATCCAAGTGATTTATAACAAAAAATGTCATGTAACACATGGTTTGAATGTTGACTGTTATTCTTCAATTTACATTTCTTGATTTCACGAAATATTTCGAGTGTTTTCTCTAAAATGATCATTATTCAGTTTTACTCGTAGTATCATCAAATTTGACTGCATATTCGAAAAGGGTAATAAATTTGCTACAATATGAGAGAGTCTGTATGCAAAAAACAGTCTTATTGCAGGCGTGGTAAGTAGAAGAATATCACTATTCTGAAGTTAACAAAATCAGCCTTTTTTATTTTTTCGATTGAATATTGATAATTATTCACATGTTTTGTTTTCTGTGAAAAGTACCTATTTCAGTGTACCTTCAAATGACATATCAATTTTTGTGCTAGCTGTTCATTCTCCGCTATAATATCATGACTAACATGATAACAACGAGAAAATCTAAAAACTCCGAACTAAAATTTGCTCTATTTTGAAGCTCTTCGTGATTGAATCATAGTGCAGTTTAGTGGAAATCATCAATTTATTTGTCATCTGAGACCAGACCAACATTTTCTAGGTGGTAACAGAATAATTCAGGAGATTGGGGGTCATAGGATATTAAGGACTGATGTGGCCACTTTCACGAAATCAGTGTGTGATCTATGAAACAACCATGTATGACAGAGAAAAACCCAACATGCGACTATTGTTTCTTATTTCCATCATGAGTTTTCATGAGATTGGCAGTCATGAAGAAGAAGTTTATACTTACCGATCACTTTATGCTGAAGAATTCAGCAGATTGATCATTTAATGAGAATACAAGGACAACTGAATAATTATCATTTCAAAAAAAAACTCGAAACATTTCGTGAAATCAAGAAATGTTAAATTGAAAAATAATATTTCGATCATGTGTTGTATGACATTTTTTGTTGTATGTCACTTGTACAATCACCATTAGAAGTTTGTCCACTTTGAAAGTAGATACCCTGTATATTCGAGCAAACTAATTATTTATTTTTACATATTTCATTTTTTAAATATCAATTTCCAATCCCATATAAAATTTTGAGCAATGGTCTTATTGCTCCACCGAAGCACGAGCGCTCAAAAACTGCTGCTCAGGGATTTTCCTAAATTTTTTTTACGATTTCGGTTTTCGTTAGGTTTAATAATCCACAAAAATAGTTGCTTTTTATTGGTTTTCCATTTTCCAAAATGTCTATGATCAATTCACCAGAGAAATCTAAAAAACAGACGCCATACTTCTCTCGTCGATGGTTAAGACTCCCTATGGTGCGATTCAACCTTGTCCTACCTGTTCTTTTGATTCTGATGTGTATGGCGAATCCATGTTTCATTAGTCATCACTAATCAGCCAAAAAAATCAGTCCGATTATGGTTTAAGAGGTTCATACATTGCTGAGAAGTGTGAACACTTTTACTTTTATGATCGATTGTTAGCAAATGCGGCAATCTTATTTCGGTTAGCTTTCTCATACTCAAAGCAATATGCGAAATTGAAACCACCAACCCGGTTGATATGACTACGGTCTCATCTATCTCACGCATTTTTAATTTTGGATCGTTCAATACAATATCGTGTATTTTTTCCACCATTTCCTCGGTAGTCAACTCTTTTGGACGATCTGGTCGGTCTTCATCAAAAATGCTTGTACGGCCACGTCTAAATTCAGCTGACCACCATTCAACTGTTGCAATCGAAGGCGAAGGGTCCCCATAAATGTGTGTGAAGTTGGCCCAGCACTTTTTGATTTTCGAAAACAATTTTGTTGTGCTGAATTGTGCTAGGTTTGTGCTGATTTGTGCCGATATTTCTTTTTCTTAATTCCAAGCGGTTTTCGAAATATTCAAAACCGAAAAATGAGCCAGCCCAGCAATTTTCGAAAAATGGGGTTTAAAGGATTGATACAAATTGTGCTACACATGTACTGAGTTGTACCGTTCGAATTTTCTCGAAAGTCCCTCTCATTTCCGGAAAAATCGAAATTTAAGAAAAAAGATAGCCCAGCACTTTCGTTTTTTTTTCTCTCACAAACGAATGAAAAAATTTGTGCTACATTTTGCTGCTTTGTGCCGTGAAAATTTCACGAAAATCATTCGGGTTTTCCTGCAAACTACGAAAATAAAAAAAAGTAATCCCAGCATTTGTTTTTTTTTCAAATGAAACACGCTCAAAGCATTGTGCTACTCTCTTAGGAAAAGTTGTGCCGTAGTTATTTTCACAAATATCAGGCTAATTCACTCAAAAAATAAAGAAACTGGAAAAAAGTTAGCCCAGCACTTTAATTTTTTGGACGGAAATTTTTTTTTATGATTGTACTCTATTTGTGCCAACTTGTGCTGGTCAAATTTTCAGAAAAATCATCAGTTTTCTTCTTATATGGGGGAAAATAAGAAAAATCAGTAGGGTGGAGAAAAACCATTATACCTGGCAACAGTGTGTGTGAAGTTGGCCCAGCACTTTTTGATATTCGAAAAAATTTTATTGTGCTGAATTGTTCTAGGTTTGTGCTGCTTTGTGCCGCTTAAATTTTTTTTTCATTTCATTCGGTTTTTTGGATATTCAACAAAATGTTAAGTACGAATAAGCCTAGCATTTTGCGAGAAATTGGTTTCCAACGGTTGAAATGGATTATGGTTTGAATGTGTTAAGTTGGTACTGAGTTGGAGCTCTCAAATTTTCTCGAAAAGTCCTCTGAGTTGTAAGAATATTCAAGTTGACAAGAAATTATATTTTTTTTCTCCCAAAAATGTGAAAAAATGTGGTGTTTAAGTCGTGACTAGTGTGAATATTCAATATTCAGAAAACACTTCGAATTTTCCCGTCGAATGTTGGGAATTGAATAAATCAATCTACTGTAGGAACATCGGTATACATGGAAAAATAACATTGATGAATTTGCACTTCGTGCAAACTGTGAATTTCGATAGACGTCTGAACTTACTTTGTTGCCTTGATTATTCGAAGGGGTTAAACTCATGACAATATTGTCGATAAAAATAACTCTGAAGAAGACTTGATGATGTTTTCTCGTGAAAATTTAATTGACTATTGATACAGCAAAGTCGACAAGATATCGTTGAATTTATTCGCGCCTCTTAGATGAAATTCATGGTCGCATAATTTATTTGGAGGAAAAATTGTTTCTTAACTTTTATGCATTCCAAAACCTGAAAAAAAATGAACCATTGTTACCGCACCTGTATTAGTATACATAAGTATACATTTATAGTTCAATTTTCACAAAAGAGTATTATTTTTATTTCCATGAAATTCTAAAAAACTCAATACTCCCTTGAAAATCTTCGAAAACTTAAATTATCCCCAAAATAACAAGAAACGATAAAGAAATGAATTTTAATGAACAACAATAACAAAACAAAATTATGATATTTCATGTAGATAACGGATAAGCTCGGTAGGTTCGTACAAAACATTTCGTTGAATATCTCAAAAACCGATTGAAATAAAAACAAAAATTAAGCGGCACAAAGCAGCACAAACCTAGCACAATTCAGCATAATAATTTTTTTTTTCGAAAATCAAAAAGTGCTGGGCCAACTTCACACACACTGTTGCCAGGTATACTGGTGTTTCCTCCACCCTACTGATTTTTCTTATTTTCCCCCATATAAGAGGAAAACTGACGATTTTTCTGAAAATTTGACCAGCACAAGTTAGCACGAATAGAGTACAATCATACAAAAAAATTTTCGTCGAAAAAAAATGAAAGTGCTGGGCTAACTTTTTTCTGATTTCTTTATTTTTTGGGTGAATTAGCTTGATATTTGTGAAAATAACTACGGCACAACTTTGCCTAAGATAAGCACAATGCTTTGAGCATGTTTCTTCCGAAAAAAAACAAAAGTGCTGGGATTACTTTTTTTTATTTTCGTAGTTTGTAGGAAAACGTGGATGATTTTCGGGAAAATATTTACGGCACAAAGCAGCACAAATGTAGCACAATTTTTTTATTCGTTTTCGAGAAGAAAAAACGAAAGTGCTGGGCTATCTTTTTTCTTAGATTTCGATTTTTCAGGAAATGAGAGGTACTTTCGAGAAAATTCGAACGGCAGTACATGTGTAGCACAATTTTTATCAATCATTTAAATCCAATTGTTCTAAAAGTGCTGGGCTGGCTCATTTTTTCGGTTTTGGAAATATTTCGAAAACCACTTGGAATTAAGGAAAAAAAAATTTCGGCACAAAGCAGCACAAACCTAGCACAATCAGCACAATAAAAATTTTTTCGAAAATCAAAAAGTGCTGGGCCAACTTCACACACATTCTCTATTAAACTCTTTTCATTACTCAGAAAATCACAGAGGAGGTTCGCTTTAGACACTCAACACAAATGAATTTACGAGGTCTGTCAATTTAATTCGTTATGCTACGTTCGCGTTGGTGTCATTCGAAAGAGGATTCATTTCTGCCTCAGTCTGTGCAAGTTTCGTCTCGATCGGTTGTTCAGTTCGTGTTTTACAGTACTTTGATCATCGGCGTGTTTGGACCCCTTGTCGCGAAAATGTGTGATAAAAAAACTGAGCAAAGAGTAGTGGTCAAATTTTTGGTCAAACGTGGTGTAAGTTCCGCGGAAATTATGAAACAGTTAACCGACGTGTGAAAGGATGATTGCCTGAAAAAAACAGCTGTCTACGAGTGGACTAAGCGGTTCAGGGAAGGCAGGGAGTCGCTGGAGGACGATCCACGTGAGAGAGCTCCCTCCACCTCTCGAACGGCACAAAACGTCGATCGAATGCGCGTGCGTGTGCTCGGAGACCGTCGGGTAAGCCTCAGAATGTTGGAAGACGAGTTGGCTATCAACAAGGAAACCATTCGACAGATGCTACACGAAGATTTTTGGGATGCACAAGTTGTGCGCGCGAAAATGGTTCCCAAAGTGCTCACAGTTGAGCAGAAAGAGCTTCGATTTTTTAACCCCAAACGGCATTCCAACTAGTGTTGGGATCACTCGAGTAGAAAATCACTCGAGTACTCGATTATTGAAATAATCGACACTGCTCGATTATCAAAAAACCGCTCGTCACTCGATGATCGAAATGAGTCATGTGTTCTTCAATTCGATTTATCGAGCGACGGGTGATATCTTAATAATCGGGCTGTGTCGTTTATTTGAATGGTTGAGTACAAGCCCTATATTCGGTGTTTTCGCCCGGCATTAACCATAGATAATCGCGATCTTTGAGTGAATTCTCATCCGATAGTCCTTATTATCATTTTCACCAAACTTGCATCAATTTTCGCAATTTTTGTATCTGAAAGAACATTTCCAGAAGTAGACACGGAAAGTTTCAATTGTTTGGCTGGTCTTTTGAACGGTATAGCATTTCCGGAAGTTCCAGGATAAGCTAAATTTTGTGCATTTTCATTGCTATTTGAAATGGTATTGTTTGTTGTTCTGTAAGTTTAATGTCGGATGAAGCCGGTTTAAATGCTGCTTTAAATTTGAAGTACTGCCATAATAAGCCAAAACTTTTCTACAAATAATATTGCCAGTCGCAAATTTTCTTATCGTTATTTTCATTGAAATGATTCCATACAGCGGACTTCTGTTTTGATCCCATGATAATCATACAATACGACACACGCGAGCTTCAATTTCGAGGGCAGTAGGTATAAACAAAGTCGCAAGTCACAACGCAACGAACGTGTAGAGGCCGTACAGCGCTGAATGAGCGACAAGCGTTGTGTTCTGTGGTTAGCATGATCGCTTGCAACTCGGGCGATTACGAATATAACCGAGGGTGGGGATCAGGCGAAAAATCGCTCGATTATCACTCGGTTATTTGGATCGCTCGATCATCGAGTACTCGGTTATTGAAAGTACTCGATTATTCCCAACACTAATTCCAACGCTTCCGCACCCCCCTACAGCGCGGACCTGGCCCCCTGCGACTTTAATCTCTTTCCACAATTGAAGTCCTACCTCAAGGGCAACCGATACGACGGCGTAGAGGAGGTGCAAAGTGTCACGACAAGGGTGCTAAGGGACATATCTTCGGGGGGCTTCAGGGGGTGCTTCCAATCGTGGATCTAACGGTGTCGCCGGTGCATCCAGCTAGAGGGAGACTACTGCGAAGGATTATAACTTAATTTTAAGAATTTATGTATACTCCTAACCGTCCGAGCACTTCTCCGGGAATATAATTGACAGACCTCGTATTGATAGATTTGGATTACACTTTGACAATAAGTGTTTGAAAGATGACAAATCTCAAAAATTAATTCGGTGTTTCGTTTGTGGTTCACCTATTGGAAGGCTTAATACACAGGGTGTCCAGCCGATTGACGTCAATAAATTATTCTTAGATTACTCAGACCTGTGGCTATCTAAAAATAACCGATGTATGTAGGTAATGCGATTTTTTGTTGTTCTCGAGTTATGATTCTTTGAGTGTTTTTTTCAATATATTTTGCTAGCTAGGTTTGAAAAATTCATATCTTCCTATGCAGTTAGTATATTGTAGATTTATTTTTCCAACATGGTGGTCCTGAATGTTGTTTCTTAAAAAAAATATTCAGCTTCCTGAATATAAATTTGGGGATTTTACAAAGAGCTGGTGTACGCGAAGGAAATCAACAACGGAACAAAATTAAGTCAAATACATCCAGAAGAGGGATGAAAAATAAAAGACGAAAATTCGAATAGCTTCAGGCACTTGAAACGTCACTTTTTAGAATATTTTCGATAATGTATTCAATTGGAGGCACGGATTTTGAAAAAACTATTGATGTGAAGAGTAATTTTTAGTATTATGTGCCTTTCATTTACTATCCCAAAACAGGTAATTTCACAACCAGCAATTGTTAAGTTCAGTTAACCTTAAATATGAAAAAAAAAAGAAAAAAAAACTTTATCGGGTTTCAATGATTTTCAGCCTATCCGCCATCCAAAGCTGATTGCAACGAAAAAGGTCTGACCAAGTATTTTTTTCCTATCACTTTCGTAGCTTAGGACTCTGCAATTTCAATTTCAGACAAAAGCTGAAAAACACCTTTTTTATTGCTGAATCGAAACTGAATGTTTGAGTACATCCTACTGAAAACTGAAATCCTAGCTTTCAAGCCTTTTTTGGATAGCTCGCAGTGATTTCAGGAAGCTGAATATTTTTTAATTGAAGCTACATTCAGGTCAACTATGTTGAAAAAAATTGCAAAATAATAACTGTATGAAAAGATATGAAATTTTCAAACACAGGTGGCAAAATACATTGAAAAAACACTCAAAAAATCATAACTCGAAAACTACAAAAAATCGCATGACATACATGGGGTATTTTCGGATAGCCACAGGTCTGAAGAATCTAAAAATAATTTATTGACGTCAATCGCCTGGACACTTTGTATATTAAACGGCACGGTATTCTGTTTACTTTTGAAAAAAATATAGAATCAATCAAATCATTAGGTTCTTCAGAAATATGGATCTTTGGGGTGAAATAACTCTGGATGGATAAATTCGATATTGAGGACTGAAATTGCCCTTTTGAATTTATGGGAGACGATTGCCCAGTTTGATTGGTCTATAGACAAATACTTCAACAGCTGATGTTATGAAATATCATTAGTTGTGGAGCCAGATTTAGTTGGATAAACCCTCTTTGCGGTTAGACTCGAATATCACACGAATTTCTAGGAAAATCTATTCTGATACTGTAATTTGGGGCACGGAGGTAATATTTATATTACTTATTACATTCTGGTGAAAAAAGGAGACTAGATATTTTGAAGGTGGGTGTGGCATATAGGAATCTCGATTTTGATGAAATCGATCGGAAATAGACGGGAGTTACTATTGAAATTATATCTCACGAAATTAATAATCCGAGTTTAATTTTTTTATGAATGTTTTCTTGGATTGAAGGAATGCTTGGCTAAACTCATAATCGTATTATTCGAAAAGGTGAACATTCGTCAGAAATCCTTCGTTTTTTAAGCAAGAAGCATGTTATTCTGATGAAAATTTGATTTTATAAATTTTCTGCATACTGAAAATGTTTAATGAGTTTTAATAACAATTTTTGGAAATTATACCGACAATTTCCAGTATTTTTTGAATTTTCTCGTCATCTCACAAAGTATTTTTCTCATTCAAAATCTTCAGTTGTACGTGGAAATTCCAATTTGAATGATCATTTTCACGATATGAATTAACTAGTTTTTGCTTTGAATGATTCTTTCGATTGCAATAATAATATTAATTTGTTAAGAAAATGTTATAGGGAATCATGCAACTATTTATCATAGAGATTCTGAATTAATCGATAAATATGACTTGTAACTGTATGGTGAAGGTATTCGTCGGAAAATAGAAAATTTTGTTTGGAATGGGTTTATTTTGATTTGAACTATAATGCATAACAGAATGAAATTACCGGATTGAATTACATCAGTAGAATGTTTAAGACAAATTTATTATTTTCGAATAGAAAAAATATTTTTATTATGAAGTTTCTTCTTTTCAATATTCCAATTGAAATTTCTATGATGCTGTGAACACTATGGCCACGAAATTTTGCATGAGCCTTATTATGAGCATATTGCATTTGGCCGCAACATATCATTTCGATTGATTTCGTTTTGCTGGAGATATCGAGGAACAAAAATTTGGAATCATTATATTTTATTGAACACCGTGTACGATTTGGCTGGTTAACGAACTCAACCGAGGGATTTGGGATCCGAACTCACTCAGAAAATCTCAAGTCTCTAGGACAATCCCTGCGAAAGTTATCGTGCTAACGGCTGGACGAAGGGATGACCATACGGGCATATTCGTCATCTGGGAGTCGTACCCTATCGTTTGAGACCATTTTCGGTTTGAAATTCGAAAATTACAGACATTTGGGCAAAACGATAACCACTCCTTTAAGTAGAATTAGCGCTCAAAAACACCATAGATGAAGTATCACATAAAACAAAACAGGTAAAATAGAAAGCAGCGATTCGTGTTCACAACGCTATGTCAAAAACCGTGAGATTCCCTTCAATTATAGCAATGCGAAGGAGTGAATAATTTCGAGATTATTATTTGAAAGTCATTTCTAACAAGAACCTCTTTGTGTGACATAAGAAGAATTAGTGAAATTATCGATCTAGAAACGGTCTTATTAGCATACCATGCCTTTATTTAACTCGCGAATGACATATGGACTGAAAGTAAGGGGAAGTGCGTGTCACGTACAGAGTATTTTGATTTCTCAAAAGGAAGCAAGCAGTAGGAGCTATAGCAGAGGTTGAACTCTTCGCAACACTCCAGTCTGTATGAATAGAAAATTCATACTACACAGGCCTTCAATATACAGGGTGTTTGGTAATTCGACGTGAACCTTGAAAATGAATATACAAGACGTCATTTGCAGTGAATTTCGTCGAGTGAAGCATGGTCTGAAATTCTTATGGTTACGAAGATATGGCGATTTTTCAATTTTCTGTTGCGTTATCGAAAATACTTGATTTTGTTCAGTAAATGTTTTTGTCAAAGCTGAGTATTCATTAAAAATTCAGATAATCCGAAATATACAAGGTCATAAATGGCTGCATCTGTTTTCCTCATAAAATCTTGATAAAATAATTGAGAATAATCGAAGAAAGTATTATGAACTTGGTGTAAAAATGTAATGAAAAACTTTCCTGTTTCATCAGCTTTCCAAAAATGTACATGTGTCAATAATTCCTTTATGCAATCAAAAACTATGGCCGGAAAACCGAACAAGTAACAGACGTTTTCAACTGAGGTTGGTGCAAAACGGGATACCATACTGTTCTGGCATATGATACTAGAGCACAGGGAAAAACCTCAGTAAAAAAACCCTGCAATGCTGATTTTACAAAATTGAAACTTAAAATTATTCGAATAAATATCATCAATATTTAGATACAAAATACTTAAGTGATGCTCTTGGGCCAGGAGGATGTTTTAAAACCAGGTCTGGCATTCCAAGTGATGATTTTTCGAATCTCCTGTTCTTCTAAGACCGCTACCGGACCCTATTGAAGGGTAACCATCTCCCATAGATTTGAATAGTGGCATTTCATCCTAAATATCGAATTCAATTTCGGAATAATGATAAAAAACGTGTATGTACCTTTTTGTAAAGCTGATGAAACAGGCAAGTTTTTCTTTACCGTGTTCATAATATATTTTTCGAGTTCCCAATTATTTTATTGAGATTTCATGAGAAAAACAGATGCAGCTATTTATGACCCTGTATATCTCTGGTTATCTTAATTTTAAGTGAATACTTTTCCGCAAGAAATAAAGACTATCTCTTTAGCCTTGAAAAAATATTCATTGAATATTTAGAGTCCAGTACTGAATGAAGACTGATATACTGAATATTCATGCGAAATTTCAAAAGGATCACATCACCAGAATCATAGGTATAATTCCTTTTAGTTATTTATTTCTTACATATTTCAGTTTTCGAAAATTTCCAGAATATTCTTCTGACTGTGCTGAGATTTTGCATTCGTATATTTAGTAGCAATCTCAGGTCCTATACAAAATTTCTAGGTAACAGCCTCATTGCTCCACCAATAAACGAGCGCTCAGAAGCACCTGCTCAGGGCTTTCTCAAATTTTTTTAACCTTAGATTCTTTATCACTGCGAATTCGAAATATGTGAACATTTGTGTAGCAATAAGGTTTCAAAAATCATAAAAGTTGACCCTTTCAAGACAAAACGGTTAACGCTCGCATGTTTCGATTTTTTTAGGCAGTAAGTGTGATCTGACGAAATCAACAGGTTATTCGTCATCACGAAATGTTTGCAGGTCTGATCTTTGGCAAAAAAATTCATCATGATCAAATTTTTATAAAAAAACACCCTGTGAAATATATTAAATGAAAAATCCTATATCGGAATAACTACTTCAACGAGTGCTATATCTTTTTGCCCAAATGTCTGTAATTTTCTAATTTTGAGCAGTAATCGATCTCAAACGATAGGATTCGACTCCCTGATGACGAATTCCTGGTCAATTTCCATTCTGTCCGTGGGGCCGTCCGTCCGTCCTGCCGTCATCACGATAACTTTCGAACTATTATCCTAGAGAATTGAAAATTTTTGTTCCCTAATATCTCAGACGGAACGAAACCAATCGAAATGAAATTTTGCTACCACATGCAAGATGCTCAAAATACTCCTCATGCAGAATATTGTGGCCATAGTATACATAATATATCCATAGAAAATTCAATTGGAATATCGAAAAGAAGAAATATTTTTCCATAACAAGATTTTCGATTCAAAAAAAAATTAAATTTTGAATGAAGAATGATATACTGAATGTTGAAGAAAATTTCAAGAAGATCGCATTATCTAAACCATGGAGAATTCAATTGGAATATTGAAAAGAAGAAACTTCATTTTTCCATAACAAGGCATCAGACATCCGATTCGAGTGAAATTCATTTTGTGTATGAAAATTAATACACTGAATATTCATGAAATCTTTCAGAGGTTCGCATCATCAGCACCATTTAATTAAATTTTTTCAATTGTGATGTTCTTACATATTTCAGTTTTTGAATTATTTCCAGAATATTATTTTGATCTTGCTGAAATTTTGCTTTCATATATTTAGTATCAATCTCAAGTCCTGTACAAAATTTTGAAGTAATAGCCCTATTGCTTCGCCAATGAACGAGCCCTTAAAAAAACCTGTTCGGGGCTTTCTTAAATTTTTCATCCATGAAGTCAAATATTGACAGTATTCTCTATTGCATTAAAGCTAATTTGACATCAATCATAATATGAACTTGATCACAAGGCAAAGAGGAGATGAAGGGATATTATTTTCCGGATCTACCTTGTTCTTCAGGTTTCTATTTATTGCGAGACACGTGTAATGCAAGCAACGTTTCGTAGAATAAAAAGGTCCCTACTAAATACAGCTGACGTTATCGCAAAAACAGAAGGGTTTTCAAATATTTGCCCAGGTGGATTAAGGGATGAGAAACGATCATTCGTTGACACGGAGTTATTGCCCATCTCCGATTCCAGCATTTGGAGTCATATTCTTACCCTGACTTGATATGTCGTAACCTGCGTGACACTGAAAAAATAATATCACACACTCGCCATAAAAACTGAATAAATTGAATGGCATCAAATTTTCTTTCAGCTGGATGATACTTCGTTGAAAAAACCCTATGAAAATGATTACAAATTGATGAAGAATTGGTTCATTGAAGCTTTTAGTGCAACAATTGAAATCCGTAAATATTGAATTGATCTATCTGCCTGAAATATCAGAAATGGATGAAAAAATTTGTGTTTCTGGAGCAAAAAATATTTATTTATTTGTTAAGAGTAGTGGAAGCTATGAATAGCATCTACATATAAAAAATTTAAGCAAGCCCTGAGCAGGTGCTTTTGAGCGATCATTCATTGGAGGAGCTATGAAGCTATTATCTCAAAATTTCGTATAGGACTTGAGATTGATACTAAATATTTAAATGCAAAATCTCAGCACGATCATAATGATATTCTGAAAAAACTGAAATATGTGAAAACTTGATAATTGAAAACATTCAATTGTTTGGTTCTGATGATGCAATCCTCTTGAAATTTTGCATGAACATTCAGTATATTGATCTTCATACACTGATCAACAATTGCTAGGGATAACTTATGAACTTCTCTTCATTTGTATTTTTTTCAAGTTATCTCGTGAATATCTGTACATTATATGTTCTCTAAGGAAAAAGTAAGATGTTTTGAGTTGATTATATCAAAGTCTTCCTCACTTCATCGGCTCTTGTTCACAAAATCGATTATTATCTGTAGGCTGTTACAGGTGTAGTGAAAAGCAATGTGGTATTTGTTATTAAATCTGTTTTTTTCTCTCGTTCAAACACATAAGGTGACAATAATTGAAGAAATGAGAACAATATCAGCTTATCAGTCATGCCGAGAAGACGTTTGGCTCCTGTGCAACTGGACCAAATCATACGGTGGATACAGGAAGGTTTGTCCCAGCGAGAAGTGTCCCGGCGGTTGAATGTTTCGCAAAGTGTCGTGAGTCGGGCTTGGAATAGGTTCATCCAAAACGACTCAGTAGCTTATGTTCATGGGGGAGGTCGGCAGCGCAGTACAACAGCTGCCCAAGATCGTCTTTTGATCCGCAATGCTAGGAGAAATCCCACTTACCCGGCGTCGCGGCTCAATAGATCACTGAGAGTTGCAACAGGAGTTCTAATTTCGAACCAGACTGTAAGAGTGAGAAACATGGCTGCGAATAAAGCATATATATATATACCACTACATGTTCGTGATTTGAGAGCACGTAGGAGGGTACAACATCCCCGTTTGAATAGGGAACACCGGGTTCATCGACGGCAATGGGCTGAGGAGCACCGCAATTGGACACTTGAAGATTGGAGCCGATGTTTATTTACGGATGAGTCTAGATTTCGTTTGGTCAACTCCGATGGACGTATTCTTGCTTGGAGGGAAAGAGGTCGAAGGTATGCAGAACAGTTTATGGTACCCACAACAGCTTTTGGCGCAGGTTCTATATGTGTATGGGGAGGCATTTGTTTGAACCAACGCACAGAGTTGGTTGTTCTGCAGAACACCACCATAACCAGCCAGAGATATCACGATATGATTATTGAACCCATAATTGTTCCGTTTGCGGCTGCCGTGGGCGAGAATTTCATTTTAATTGACGATAATGCCCGTCCGCACCGTAGTCGTCTGGTTAATGAAGCGCTAGAAACTCATGCTATTGATAGGATGGACTGGCCAGCTCGCTCTCCGGATATGAATTGCATCGATTATGTCTGGTCTGAGATGTCTAGACAATTGTCAACCTTAGAACAACCGATCAATAGCCTGGATGACCTTTCTAACGCTTTACGGGATATTTGGACGAATTTTCCCCAAAATTTTATAAATTGTTGGGTCGAAAGTATGCCTCGTAGGGTAGAATGCTTGAGACCAGCTCGTGGGGGACCAACTAGGTACTAGCTTAACCGAAATTTCAGCCTTCGTGTGGTTTCATCATAAAATATTTATGTTATTCAAACACAGAATTTTGAGTGGTCCTAATAAAGTCTTTTTTTCTCTCCAACTTTCCATTTTTTCATTCTTTTCCCAAGTGAACCATATTATCAACTGAAAATACTCTGATATCTGACAAAATTTATAATCTTGGAGCGAATATTTCAGAAATAAATTTAGAACGAGTTAGTGATCCCTATCAATTGTTGAGCAGTGTACAAGATGAGTTCCACTAGAATCAGATATTATCTTGATATGGAAATATAGTGATTCCTCTTTTCAATATTCCGATTGAATTTTCTATGATTCAGATAATGCGATTTTTGAAAATTTTGCGGGAACATTCAGTATATCAATCTTCATTCACAAAAGGAACTTCACTCGAATCGGATATCTTGTTATGGAAATATGAAGTTTTTGTTTTCGATGTTCCAATTAAATTTTCTATGGTTCTGTTAACACAATGGGCACAAAATGTTGCATTAGGCTTGTTATGAGCATCTTGCATGTGACCACAAAATTTCATTTCGATTGGTCCCGTCTTGTCTGAGATATAGAGGAACAAATATTTCAAATGACCTGAAAATTTTAAGTCACTAGGACAATCTCACTCAAGGTCCCGTTTATTAAGCATATCATACCTCATTTCCGGTTGAACACAAAAATTTTGTAATTGATGTATCAATTACTTTTTGTAGTGATAGGTGGGAAATGTCGACCAATATTAATTAACTCATCATCCCTTAAATATGCTGGCGGGATGTTGTTTCTTATCCTTTCAAGAATATCTGCAACCTAAAGACCACCACCCAAAATTTTGTTTCAATCTTCATCTTTCTTCAAGGGAAAGTATTTCGAAATATTTTTTAAGCTATGCATGCAGACAGGGGCTTTCTAAGAGCTATCCAACCTGATAGTCAAACTGCTTTTGAAGCAATGAACTATGCCATCGACTTAAAGCTAATATGGGAGTGCCGAAGAAAACACAATTGAGTTGGCAAGAAGAACAAGGTCTCTTTAGTCTATGTTCCTAGGCACTCAGGAATCAAAGGAAACGAAGAGGCTCACAATTGCCAGAAGGGCCACTTACTGGCACAGAAATCTATGCAAATGCACCTATAAGAAAAAATATAAACGGAAAGGAAAAGCACTCTGGAAGAAAGGAACATTATAGGAAGTTCTTTCGAAACTTTAAGGCTGCAAGGCCGAAAAAGAATTTGAACCTCAGTAAGAATTAGTTACGCTTCCTCACTGGCTTCCTAACATAATTCATTGTAGCCTCAGGAAGCATATGATGAGAGTTGATAAACAGAAACGAAAGGGTTTAGATTTTGTGGGGAAGGTGATTAAACTACTGCTCACTTAAAGGGTTTTCCAATAAGAGGTGTTATTTTGAAAAGCCCGCTATTTCGGTTGATGTCACGTTTGAAGCTGTCATTTTTTGACATTTGACAAGTAGAAACTACACCATTATTGAAAATGGAACTATATACGCTTCAAGAACCCATAGAAATCATTATGATTCACTATGAAATTGGGCAGAGACGGTTCGTAAGACTCGAACATTTTTGGGTCGTCGTGAAGCACCTTGTCGGACCGCAATAAAGAAATAAGTGGAAAAATTGGAGGGGTTGCGACAAGTAAGTGATGTGAAGAATAAAACCCGTGCAGGTTGCTCAAAAACAGCCGAAAATATTGCTGCTGTACACGAAAGTGTTGAAGAAACAGTAACGGTGAATAGATTGGGCTATCGAGAAATGATTAATGATTTTTTATGGATAGTGTTGATCTGAACAACGTTTACATTCAACTAGACGGCGCTACGTCAAGCAACGAAACCATTGATCTTTCGCGGGAAAAGTTTCCGGACCGTGTTATATCTCGAAGAGGTGATCACAATTGGCCACCGAGATCTTGTGATTTAACACCTTGCGACTTCTTCCTTTTGGGACACGTGAAAAAAAAGGTCTACGCCAATAGCCCAGCGTCGATTCAAGAACTCAAAGATGAAATTCGTGAGGCTATCAAGGACATAGGGCAGCTACTTTGCGATTTGGTTATGGAAAATTTCATTAATAGGATATGGTCCCGTAAGCGTAGTCGTGGTGGTCATTTGCCTGATGTTATTTTTCACTATTAAAGACATAACTTCTTCTTTATAATGAAATAAACATCCGATCATTCATATTGAAAAATGGTAATTTTCTTTGAATATCAAAATAATACCTCTTATTGGAAAACCCTCTACATATTTTGGTGTGTTCTATGAATCAAATCGTAAAACTCAAGTTGCACGAATATTGCATCATTTACAATAATCTTGATTAGATAATACTAGTCCGGGTTATATTTTTGTTGACATACTTAAATTTAAATATAATTCTTGGATCAATTGAGAGAATATTAATAGAACTGTTTACTATACTCTGTAAGAAAATTGCCTAAATTGAATAATGAGAAGATTGCACTGTGAGCTATAATAGGACGTGCATTTTCTGATATAATGACCATTTCCTTGTGTAGATTATGCCCAGTTTGAACGATTTAAAAATAGATTGTTTCCATTCAGGCAGTCACGCATTCGCTTGAATTGAATAAGGAATTATAATCATAAAGTTTTATTGAATTATTCAATGATTATGGGTTCCTCAATTGAAACGGGTCGAATCTTCATTTTAACAATGAGATGTTATGTTACATGAAATTGTAATTATCAAAGGCAAACATCACATTAACAGTTATTTAATCAATTAGTTCATTAATCACTAGATTGATAAACCAGTTGATCTCAAGATTTTTCCGTTGAACTCATTGAGAACTGAGTATTCAAAATATGAAAAAAGTAAAAAATCGATAGCTGAAAATTTCAAAAACCGTGGTTCTAATTTCAAAGGATATGGTTCTGTAAGCGTGGTCGTGGTAGTCATTCGCCTGGTGTTATTTTCCGCGATTAAATGTTGACGCTCACTTGGACGAGACGAGACGAAGCGACGCGTTAGTTCGCCTGGGACCGCGCACTTGGACGAAGCGATGCGACGATCAGCCATCGGAAGAAATTCCCCCTATTTTTGGGCCGCAATAAATTTTTATTACCCATGCTGCATGCCGACTACCCGAATGAACAAGGGTAGAGCTATTGTTCGAATCGTGTTTTTGGTCATAATCTTGTTTTAATAGCTTCGTCGTCCCACCTTCATATAGGAATGAAAAAAAAATATGTGACGTGGAAAAAATTCTATATTTTATCTCTGTTGGCAAGTTACAAAATATAACTTTTCTTCTCGAAATTACTTTTTTCCCCGGGAAAAAAGTGAGTGTATATATGTATCCGGGAAAAAAGTACTCACTTTTCTGCCGGATTAATTTCGTGAAAAGTTATATTTCTTTTCATCGTCATTTTTCTAGTCACAGACAAAAATTATGTATTATACAAGGGAAAAAAGTACTAGATTTTAGATCGAGGTTATGTTGTCTTCCAACGAGAAGCGGAGGGTGACAAAAACCGAGAGTTTATTTTTTTAAAACTATATATAAAATCATTGATACGAAGTGTTTATTTTCTCTTTAACCGATTGAAAAAATTGAGTATTAATCTAATTCCTTCATTCTGGTGATTTCAGAAAAAAATACTTTTCCTACGACAATATCGAAAAATTTCCAGTAATAAGTTCTGGGAAGTTGCATTTTTTATTACCCTGCTCCATACCGCTTACCTGTATAAGCTTCAAATCAGACTAATTTATATTCAATTTATTCTGAATATACTTTTGCCGGGGCGGTAAAATCTCTGGCGCTGTCCCTGGTTATTTTTGGGTATGGTCAGCCACAAGGCCGTAGCTAGAAAAAATTTCGGGGGGTCCACCGAATGACAGAATGACAATTTTCAAAGGAAAAAGTTCTAGCCTGTACTTCAGAAAAATTTCGGGTCCGATGGGGCCGGACCCCCTCCCCTCGCTACGGCCTTGGTCAGCCATGAAACATTTGTAAGAATCGTGTTTTGGTCATGATCATGTTTTAATTGGGAATTTTCCAATGGAATCCTCGTAGTTCTTCATCCAGGAATACAATAAAATACAAATAATTGATACGAAATGCTTATTTTATCTTTAACCGATTAAAAAAAACAAAGCAAGTAGTAATCGAAAGTTCAATGTTTGCATATCATATATCCCTCAAAGGAATTATTCCACAGTTTTCCAATTCTATCAGATATTTTAATTTCTTCGGAAGAAGGGTTCTTCAATATTTTGTGGTATTTACATAATAAAATACCTATCCTTCAGACGATTTGAATTCACATTCACTGTTGTACAAAATACATAAATGTTGTTCGTTTTGTATCTAAATTTCGTTTTTCCAGATCTCAATGGAGAAATTTCTAACCAACACTCTCATGAGCCATTTAAAACAAACTCATTTCACACAAATTCAAAAATACCTGTGTATTTCCCTATTGACAAAATTCGAGTATAAAATTGGAAATACAGCGCGCCGAACTTCCCGTTTCCGGCCTTCGGATACCTACTTGCCGCCTCGAGAAATTTCGCTCACATGCCCCAAAGATCTTCCTGGCGACCAACGACTCGCTGCCTCGCTGATCCTCGCTTCGCGTCTCCTAGGTACGTGTCTACCCATTTATTTCAATGCAAAAGATCCCAGCAGAAAAAAACGCTTTCCTTCCGACCGTTTCGCTTCGTCCAAGTGCGCGTCTAATCTGACTCGCGCCTAACGATTCTAATCTTCGCTTCGCGCCTCCCAAGTGAGCGTCTACCCATTTGATTCAGTGCAAATCGTGCCTGCGGAAAACAACTCTTCGCTTCGTCTCGTCTCGTCTCGTCCAAGTGAGCGTCAACCTTAACAGGCATAGCTTCTTCTTTATACTGAAATATACATCCGATTATTTATATTGAAAATTTGCATTTTTCCTTGAATATACAAATACCTCTTATGGAAAAACCTTTTATATGCAAATGCACATATAAGAAAGAGTTTCTGAAAAAATATAAACGGAACATTAGAGGAAGTTCTTTCGGAACTTTAAGACTTCAAGGCCGAAAAAGAATTTGAATCTCAGTAAGAACAAGTTACGCTTCCTCACTGGCAGTGTGAATGTTCCCTGCCTTCGATACTGTCGCAGAAGTATTTCGGGAATTATTGCCGACAACGCGAGCGGCAGTAGAAAGGGCTGAGTGTTATTGAGGCATAAAGGGTTTGTTATGTCAGGGCCTCCGTAAGGGCTACTGACGCCTGTGTGCAAAAAAAATTTTGGCGCGTCTTAAGGCATTTTGGATTTTTTTATTTATTAGGTGGGTAGGTAGCTAGGTGCTTGAAATAAATCGAAAAAATGAATTAGAAGTCAAAAACTAGATATTTTTTTGTAGACTGAAATATAAAAGAAATGAAACACAACAGAGCAAACAAACAGACTAAAATCATAACGAAATGAATAACTCAAAATAACATCTCGTTCACAACCACTTTGAAGTATTTCCTTGAATAGTAGGGTACAGACACTCTAATTTTTTCCTTGGATAGACCTTCTCCATCCAGTGAGGTATATTCCTTCTATCGGAGAGTTTCTGAAATCCTGAATAAACATGTCGAACGACACATGTTATGTGAAATCCTTTAAAATACTTTAAATATTTTTCGTGATGCAAAGGAAAAATTGAAATGAAATTCAATCATAACCGATTGTAATCCTCCGGAAGAATTTATTTAAATTGGGGTTGTTCGATTGAATTCTTTATACGTTGTACCTCAGATCGATAAATCGAGATTCGAAATGTTGTATATAGCGTATACATATGATGGAAATCCACAAACGAATTTGGCATCTTCTTCGTATAAATATAAGATTAGGGGTTTAAGCAGAATATCCTAATTCTGGACCAAAATGTCTGTCTAACCATCTGATAAATAATCTTTCCATATATAACTTTTAGGGTGGTTGCGCTATACATGAAGTTACCGAGTCGTTTTTGAATTAGGTTGTTGATTTTAAATCGATTTAATAGAGTGTCAATCATTTTATTTTTTTGGTCCCTTTTTCTGCTTCGATTTTTCCACTTCAGATTCAGAATTCCGAAAGCACGTTGGAGAGGGTTATCGGTTGGATTCAATAAGGGAGAAATCCTTCATTATTTAAATAATTTTTGAGCACTCGTTCTACTTCAACGAGTGCTATATCGTTTTGCCCAAATGTGTGTTATTTTCGAATTTTGAGCCGAAAATGGTCTTAAACTATAGGGTTACACTCATAGATAAATAAACTCTCTAGATGCCCAACGCACGTACTAAGAGGTGGTTTCACGATCATCAGAGACGCCATGCTGACGGTTGCTTGAACTACTGGTGATATGGCGGGAATTTGGCGGGATTCAAATAATATCGTAACGCTTTCATCCTGGGTTAGTCGATTAAAAATTGTTTATTGTCAAATCCAATTTGCTTATTATCATTCACATGAATTTAAAGCTGAATGATAATAAGCCAATTGGACATGACAATAAACATTTTTTATTCGACTTAACTCAGGAAGAATTTTAGGCAATAGTCAATAAGAGAGCATTTTTCAACGATGTTCGAGTCAGTAATGATAATAGAAAAAACTACATACGTGTAAAATACAAACTACATTACAAAAAAAAAATATGTACAGTAATATATGTATATGAAATTTTAAAGATTATGCCTTCTTCCTAAAACAGACCAAATTAAAATTGAATTTTAAAAGCAAAGGTAATCGTTAATATAAATACCAACATACTTGATACATTCATCAGATCTGCTGCAGATATGCTGACGATTTTAAATTGTATGCCAATCCTTTTCTACATCATCGCCTCCTACAGAGAGATCTGGAGAAGATTTCTGGGTGGTGTGTACTGAGTGGCTGCTCCCCTTGAACATTGATGAATGTGTAGTCTTGCATGTCGGCAAAAATAATCTAAGACATAGCTATGTTTTGGAGAATACTGTTCTGAAAACAACAGACAGCCATAACGACTTGGGAGTGATAGTGACGGAGGATCTATCGTGGTCCAAGCATGTTGAGTATATGGTATCAAAGGCCAGACGATCTACCTACTTGATGAGCAAGGCTTTTCATGGATGCCACCCCGAGGTTTGTGCGAGGATCTTTTCAGCCTACATTAGACCAATTATGGAGTTTTCCGGTCCAGTATGGAACCCCTATCTAATTCGAGATATCGAAGCACTTGAGAGGGTGCAGAGATGGGCTACAAGGATCCCATATGGTCGGTCTAGACCCACCTATGAAGAACGACTCAAACTTCTCCACCGACCATCCTTTGCTGAACGTCGCTTGAGAGGTGATCTAATAATTACATATAGGGCCACGCACCAAATGCTCTACGGAATAGATCACGTCAACACCTTTTTCCTCAATTTGAATCATCTACGTGGTCATGAATACAAGCTTCTGAAGCAAAATTTTAGAACAATTGCTAGACAGCAGTTTTTGCCAAATCGAGTGTTCGACGTCTGGAACAATCTACCAGCGGATGTTGTTGCGGCCCCTTCTGTGAACTCGTTCAAATCAAGATACGATGAATGGTGTGCTCGGCGGTGATTGCGTTACTTTAGGTGCTTGTGGTGTATTACTTTACTTTGTTTTTTTTTTATTCTGATGTACTTCAATTTAATTTTTTCTTTTCATTTCTGAGCTTTATAGGTTCCTAAAACTCAGCTCTTATTTCATTTAATAATAATAATAAAAAATAATAATAACTTTTCGTATCGTATAAATATAAGATTGAAGAGGAGAAAGTTTTTTCCAAATATGCCCAATCACAAAAACATGGCTCCAAACAATTGAATCAGGATGAAACTAACTCATTAAAATTGTTTATCGATACAATTATTATCGCACTGTGATGATCTTGTTTTTATGTCAGCTTCACTATCACGAATCAGAACATCATATTTTCGGCGAAGACAAGCGCCATTACGAGGATTTCAGCAGTTGAATAAAGAAAGGCTTCATAAAAGTGCGCAACTTTTCGTATCGTATAAAATATGAGATTGAAGAGGAAGAAGTTTTTTCCCGAATATGCCTAATCACACATTGAAAATACTTAAATCAATATTGTTCGGGAGAACACGACTTCAACCAATGGTCTCAGGATGAAAATGATTCATTAAAATTGTTTTTCCGCCGACCTCGAAATAAAAGGTGATTTGAATGTTTACGAAATTGATCGTTAATCACCCATTTTAATGCTTATTTTTTTGGCTATTTTAATATACAATCCTCATGGCAACCGTACACAAATTATTCAGAAGCACTACGAGAAATGCCAAAACTATACTGGAACATAGATACATAAAAATTTTATTATGTAAGTCTTGTGCAGAATGGAAATGTATTTCAATCAAACATTCATACACAAATCATATGAGATCGTCAGAAAAATCTTGTAATCAACTCCGTTATTAATTGAGCGACTAATGGTCTCGAACTCGCTCCGCTCACGCATTAAAATATCTCGACAATTAGTCGCTTCTTTAATGACCTAGTTGATTGATCTTTTTTTATGTCACCTTCATTATAACAAATCAGAGCATCATATTTTCGGCCAAAACAAGCGCCATTATAAAAATTTCAGCAGTTGAAGAAGACATACATCTGAAAGCAATCTCGAACGGCTTGATAAAAGTTAGCAACTTTTCGTATCGTATAAATATGAGATTGAAGAGGAAAAAGTTCTTTTCCAATATGCTTAACCACACATTAAAAATACTAAAACCAACATAGTTCTGAAGAGCACGACTTGATACAATTGAATGAGGATGAAAATGACTCATTAGATTGTTTTCCCGTCGATCTCGAAATAAAATGTCAGTTTAGTGTGTACGAAATTGAACATCAATGACCCATTTTAATGCTCAATTTGTTGCTATTTTAATGTGCAATCCTCATGGCAACCGTACACAAAGTTTTCAGAAGCACTATGAGAAATGTCAAAACTCTACTGAAACATAGAAATTCCATGATGTCGAATGTACGTTTTTTGCAAAATGAGAATGTATTTCCATTAAGTTCTTATTCACATTCATGTAATGTTCAACTCAGTTATTAATCTAGCGACTAATGGTCGCGAACTATTAACGCGTTCGCTCTGCTCACGCGTTAAAATATCTTGACCATTAGTCGCTGTCTTTAATAACCTAATCGATACAATGATCATCTCACTATTATAATCCTCTTTTTTATGTTATTTGCTTTAATCATTATCACGAATCAGAGCATTATATTTTCGGCCAAAACAAGCGCATATATAAGAATTTCAGCAGTTGAAGAAGAACATACATCTGAAAGCAATCTCGAACGGCTTGATAAAAGTTAGCAACTTTTCGTATCGTATAAATATGAGATTGAAGAGGAAAAAGTTCTTTCCCAAATATGCTTAACCACACATTGAAAATACTAAAACCAATATAGTTCTGAAGAGCACGACTTGATACAATTGAATGAGGATGAAAATGACTCATTGAGATTGTTTTCCCGTCGATCTCGATATAAAATGTCAGTTTAGTGTGTACAAAATTGAACATCAATGACCCATTTTAATGCTCAATTTTTTGCTATTTTAATGGGCAATCCTCATGGCAACCGTACACAAAGTTTTCAGAAGCACTATGAGAAATGTCAAAACTCTACTGAAACATAGAAATTCCATGATGTCGAATGTACGTCTTTTGCAAAATGAGAATGTATTTCCATTAAGTACTTATTCACAATTCATGTAATGTTCAACTCAGTTATTAATCTAGCGACTAATGGTCTCGAACTATTAACGCGTTCGCTCTGCTCACGCGTTAAAATATCTTGACCATTAGTCGCTGTCTTTAATAACCTAATCGATACAATGATCATCTCACTATTATAATCCTCTTTTTTATGTTATTTGCTTCAATCATTATCACGAATCAGAGCATTATATTTTCGGCCAAAACAAGCGCCATTATAAGAATTTCAGCAGTTGAAGAAGAACATACATCTGAAAGCAATCTCGAACGGCTTGATAAAAGTTAGCAACTTTTCGTATCGTATAAATATGAGATTGAAGAGGAAAAAGTTCTCTCCCAAATATGCTTAACCACACATTAAAAATACTAAAACCAATATTGTTCGGAAGAACACGACACGAAACAACTGACGCGAGCAACTAAAGTAGACAGGATGAAAATGACAGGAGGCAAGCTTAACATCAAACCAAACAAAATTAAACAAAACTTTTTCTCTTAGGCAATGTGCTGCTAGTAAGCCCGACTCGGCCGCTCTACAAACTTTACGTGTCTAAGTTTTCTTACGCTCCCGTGGATCCTTCCTTCTCCCCGGTTCGGGAAATTATAATATTGATGTCTTCCTCCTGGATATTTCGCGCATTGAACATATTGTCAAAAATCTTATGCAATAAACTGACATGCTATCTTCTACGTATGCGGATGTCACCTTCGTGAACTGAAATTTCAAATTCACCATGATGTCTGCATACCTGCGAGCAACGCAGTCCAATGTTATAAATTTTCCCCCATTGGAAATTCTTTATACAAACAGGCACTCTCATTTTCGAGCGTACGAAGCCTATGATTTCTTAAATTGAAATGGTATGGGATTTTTCTGTAATTTTTTCTATCCATGTGTGATCAAAATGTGAACCCTCCTAAGATCAGATTTCAATTTCAATTCTTTTACAGTTTAGTATTTTACTGAGAAAGTTATACCGGCATAGAAATTCATTTAAAAACTGACGATATTCAGTACAAGGTGATTCACTCATCTTGGAAACCTAATTTTTTTCGAGAAGGGATGAATATTTTTTAATTCTGTCGACGGTAGGTATTTGGTACAAGTCAATGTTGACTTGAGATGTGCGTGAAGGTCGGAAAATGGAATTAAGATGCCAGGCGTCGCGACACTATCGAAAGTTTTTTTCCAGGAACATACCTTTTTAATTGTGTTCTTCGAAAGATAGTATAATTCTGAATGTTTCTTCTGGAAACATTGTTTTGATTTCTCACTGTCAGCGACTTGCAGCGTGTTTTATTTTAATTCTCTTCCATCTATTTTTTTCTGTATTGTAACAGTACCTATGTCGAAGAAATATGATTATGTTTCTTAAAATCGAAGGGACTTCGTAGCAAACTATTTCTCGATCATTAAATTGATCAAATATTATATTTTATGATTATTAACATTTTTATTTATATCGTTTATAACAAACGAAACATGTCAAATCATATGTTCTATATACCGGCCATTATAATCCTTACATAATGATGAACTAAGGAAAAGATATAATTTATGTGTGGATCATAATAACTGCTTTATAGAACATCTAAACATATATAACTAAATCAAGACATACTGTCACAAAAACAATGGTATTTAGAGGAAACATTCAGAATCAAAATTTTATTCCGATTGACACAATGGAATGAAAAATGAATCATTTTCCTTTCAATTTGTCTTATAACGAATACTGCATGCGAAACAGATCCAGAATCATTTTTCTTCGAATGTATTCAATGCACCCAAAATTATTCTTTTACGAGAAGAATATAACCTTATTTCCTACATGTATTCATACCCTTCAAATTTCAGTTATTGAACCGATTTTCGTTCAGATTTTTTCGTTCTAGTGAGTGTTTACGAAGGGCTAGATAAAATCACTTTGGACGTCGGATTAGTCATCACAGAACATTTTCAGCACACAATTCGAAACTTTCGTATAAATCATTCAAGAAAGTCCTGAGCAGGTACTTTTGAGCGCTCGTTCATTGGTGAAGCAATGAGCTATTGCCTCAAAATATTGTATAGGAGAATGATACTAAATATATAAATGCAAAATCGGAATAATATTCTGCAGATTATTAAAAAACTGAAATATGTAAAAGCTTGACATTTAAAAAAAATTAATTCCATGGTTCTGATAATGCGATCTTGTTGAAATTTTGCATCAACATTCAGTATAGCAATATTCATTTGCAAAATGAATTTCACCCGAATCGAATATCTTCGTATGGAGATATGGAGATTCTTCTTTTCAATATTCTAATTGAATTTTTTATGGTTCAGATGATGCGATATTCTTGAAATTTTGCTTGTTCGTTCAGTACATCTTTAGTCATTTACACAATGAATTTCACTTGATTCAGATATCTTGTTATGGAAATATTTTTTCAATATTCCAATTGAAATTTCTATGGTTGAGTTCACACTATGGCCACAAAATTTTGCATGAGGTTCATTATGGGCATCTTGCATTCGTACACAAAAAATATAATTTTTATTGGTTTTGTTTTGTCCGCGATATTGGAGAACAAAAATTTTGAATGGCCATATTTCATGGAACACCCTGTACGACGTGGCTGTTTAACAAGCCTGACCGAGGCATTTAGGAATCGAATTCACCCTGAAATTTTCAAGTCTCTAAGACTTGAAAGTTATCGTTCTAACGGAAGGACGGACGGCTCCACGGACAGAATTGAATTTCACCACAGTTCTCGGTATTAGTCGTTCGATGGATTTTCACGTTCGTGAGCGAGTAAAGTTTACTTTCAATTAGAACGGGTAAAGTTATTTCAATTTCCAAAAATCTATTCTCAAAATGTCACGAACGTATACATTCATCGAACGAGTGATACCGAAAATATTCGTTCCTATCGTTTGAAACCATTTTCGGCTCAAAATTCGACAATTACAGACATTTGGGTGAAACGATATAGCACTTGTTCAAGTAGAACGAGCGCTCAAAAAGCGGAAACGCACAAATGCAAGAACCTCAATTTTGATTCACAATGATCGAACAAAATTCATACATTTTCAGCATCGATACTGCACGTATTCAAATTGAAATCTTTAATGACAATGTGCAAGTAGAATTTTCTGAGAAACCGTGTGGTGTATAATGTTCGTTAATGCATTTCCTGGAATGCGAATGCATTATTTCCATTTCTTGGACTTTTAATACATCCACTCTGAAAATGGTCTATCCTGAAAGAAAATATATTGAGATTTCGCAGGTGGCAAACCTTCGTGGGTACATTCATTGTTCATGCAGTAAAGCCTATATCCTGTCTGATTTCAACGCGCTTATGTATTTACAGCCAGAAGCATTCCCTGACAATCTCTCACCCTCGCCCGCAATTATAGGTAAGTTGGTGAGCATTGTTTGGAGTCGCTAAAACCCTAGGGTTTTAACGGAATTGCTTTTTACTTTGCTGAAAATGTATGATAACATCCACTTTCTATGGGACTATCTTTCTTGAATTACCATTACCTACCCTTTCATAGGGTTAATTCACTTATACTCGACTGGTGATTGTCTTGATGCTCTGTCAACACCACTAATGTTTTTCAAAAACTAAGAACCTTTTATCGCACCTCCACGTGTTTTTCTTTCATTATTTACCACGTGTTGTCTACATTTTCCTTCCCTCAACATTCTCCCTATAATATATCTACTAGCTCGAAGGACTTCTTTTCAAGTATTTCATTCTGATCAGAACTACGTAGTCAATGTTTTTTTGTTATAATGGTACATTTTTCATGTGTGCGTATTTGAAGCTTTATTTCAATATGTGTATTAATATTATGTTCAGAAGCCATTCGGTTTCGGCAAGTCATCAGTATTTTACAATGGAAAAAATCAACAATAGTTCTATGATTCAATTTTTGATTTTGAAAGGTTTATAATCTGTGAAAATATGTGAACGGATGTTTGGGAGTGTATGAAGACCCTTCGTTTTCAATTAGAAGAGAAGAAAAATGAGTTTCTAAATTTGAAGCACCAGTCTTGAAGACTTTCTACATCAAGGATGACCAAAAACAGCAACAACACCAGGAATCGTATGAAAAATGGAGGATATCGCATCGGAAAATTGTGGAGTGACTGCAAAATATTAATGAGAAGTTCAAATGATTTCATTGGGCATAATCCACTTTCTATGGAACTATCCTTCTTGAATTACCATTACCTATCCTTTCATAGGGTTAAATCACTTATACTCGACTGGTGATTATCTTGATGCTCTGTCAACACCACTAATGTTTTTCAAAAACTAAGTACCTTTTATCGCACCTCCTATAAACATAAAGTCCCGTAAGAGTATGAATATTGTTAGCCCGAAAAACACCCCTACATGTCTGCCTATATTTCATGTTCAGCATACATAGATCTTAAAGCCATCTTTTGTTTTACGAAAAGGCATGTACCGGGTTTTTCACTATAATTTGACCCCCCCTTTAACTTTGTTACTGAAGGAGATACAAAAAAATGTTTTGTATAAAAGTTTCACGAAATCAACTGAGGTTTTTTGATATTAGTCCAGAAACTGAAATATATACAGGGTGGCCAACATATTGATGGCAACTTCATTTTTTCAAATGGAACACCCTGTATATTTGTCCATGTTTGGCTAGTTCTTTTTCTCCTGATTTCAAATATGTAACACATGTTGGTCTATCTCTTTTATTCTGAGAACCACAGAGTTTCAAATTTTAAGAAACACCTGCCAAGATCTGTAATCATTTTACAAGTGGCAGAGTGCGTTTACTGAAAATGTTCATTTTTGGAGTTATAATAACGTCTATGGGAAGATATACAGGGTGAACAACATTGAATACAACTATATTTTTTCAAATGGGACACCCTGTCCTGTATATTTTTCCCTTTTTTGATAGGCTATTTCCTCCTGATCTCGAAAATAAATGCGTATGTGGATGTGTCTCTTCAATTTCTAGAGTTTCAAAGTTTTGAAATGATGACACCGAATAAAAAATATGTGAAATACCTATGAAATTCTTTATATCCAAACAAGTATTATTTTAGTTAGTATGGTAAGAATAACATCAACTAAAATAATTGCTTCTGATTCAAGTCAGAAATTGAAGCTTCAAAATTTGTTTCTAATCATTGCAATATTATCATTATTCTTTGTGCGTTGACGGGATTAGTTCAGAATTATGGGTTTAATATTGGTTGATTTTATTTCATTAATATTATTCTTCACTTTCATTGATTGTTATTATTGCTGAAGTAAATTTTTTCCTTCAGGAACGGCTATAAAAACTTGTCGAACGGTGTCAAATCGGGACTATTTGGTGGCCATAAAATGAGTGCGCCATTACCAATCCAAACATCAAATTGGCCACCTAAATATTCACGAACGTCCAAAACGCTATGCCGGATGGTTATTGAAATTTGAAACTCTTTGGTGCTCAGAATAAGATAGATAGACCAACATATGTTACATATTCGAAATCAGGGGAAAAGGAGCTAACCAAATATGGAAAAATATACAGGGTGATCCATTTGAAAAAATGAAGTTGCTATCAGTATGTTGGTCACCCTGTACATATTTCAGTTTCTGGACTCATATCAAAAAACGTCAGTTTATTTCGTCAAACTTTTATACGAAACATTTTTTTGTATCTCCTTCAGTAACAAAGTTAAAGGGGGGGTCAAATTATAGTGAAAAACCCGGTACAGCAGGAACTGTTCCCCAGCATACAATACCATATGACAAGAGTGATTGAAAATTGGAAAAATAAACTATCTTTAAGGTAGGCACGTCCACAGACTTTTTCAGAACATAGATGGAAAAAATAGTTGAATTTAATTTTTTACTCAAATAATCTATATGATTTTTCCACTTTAAGTTAGAATCAACATATATCTGGTAACTCTTTCCTGTGCAATGTAACAGCGACGAACGTTTGTCAAGCAAGAATATTCGGTTAAACGCGTCCTGTCTAAGTCGAAACGTAGTCATGGCAATTATATCCAGAACACCGATGATTCCTTTAGTTCGAAATTAAGAACACATTTATCTAGAAAGGTTTGAGTTTTGAATAGGAAGAACTGATTGACCAATTATAAATCGAATTTTCCTGTTAAAAATTGATGTACCGTAGTAGATTTACGGATATCCAGTCATTCAAACAATGCAGATAATTCATGAAGTCAATGAAGTCGTTCATTGAGCATATTTCGATGAACAATTTCATTGTCTCAAAGTAGACTTTCACTCAGTAAATGTATTAAATTAATCATTTTTCGTTACCTTGATCGCAACACAAAACGTCGAACGCCAGGTTGAAATTAATGGGCAGATTTAGACATAAATGCGGGTTATAGAAGTGGCATACACATCATACAGATAAATTTTTCAGGGAAAGTTCAAGATCCGAATTTAAAAACCTGATTGACCAATTTCAAATGGACTTTTTCTGTTGAAAACTGATGTACCATAATAGATTTACGCACATCTAGTCATTCAAACAATGCAGATAATTCATCTGCATTCATCTGTCCATCGAAATATGTTTAATGAACGACTTCATTTTCTCAACAAAGACTTTCACTCAGTAAATATATAATATCTACAATTTATTATTTCCTTGATGGCAATAGAAAACGTCGAACGCCAGGTCAAAATTAATGGGCACATGCAGACATAAATGCGGGTTGAAGAAGTGGCATACACATCATGCAGATAGAGCATATTTATGGGTTTACTAGACCAACAATTCATATATCTGGCAACTCTTTCCTGTGCAGTGTAACAGCGACGAACGTTTGTCAAGCAAGAATGTTCGGTCAAATGCGTCCTGTCCAAGTCGAAACGTCATCATGGCAATCACACCCAAAGCGCCAATCATTCCCTCAGTTCGAAATTGAAAAAGCACGAGTCACGTCTGCAATAAAGCTGAGCACTGGGCTATGAGTCCCGCGCGTTCATCGAGATAACTTTCATCCTGCACAGATGCCATATCTATACTTTTGTTCCAGTATGAGGTAGAGAATCTGGAAACTTTATGAAGTTCTTCTACGGAATCGAACAATTTTTTTTTCTTTCGAGAGAAAGAACTTTGTGAAACACCAAAGGGCAACGTATACTCTGATATTTAAGCGAAACAGATGAGAAGATGAGAGAAAAAGAAGGTTTTTCAATGTGTAAACTAGGTTTTCGTCGTTCTTGAAGCATTTTGTATAAAATACTCGATTGGAAAAGATAATTGAATCTATAAAAAAATCGAACAATAGCTCTTAGAATATTCAGATTAGGATAGTCGTTTTGTTAAAACGAATAAGCACGGAAGATCAACTAACCCAAAACCATTTTAAAGAAAAAATTTAAAAAAACTGGACTCATTAAAGTGAAAAGAAAAGCAAAAATTTCAACACCGCGTCGAGTTGCGGACCCAGGACATCCACCGTATGAGCTAATATAACTGATGCACAGATATTGAAATATCAGGATCTGAAACTTCGGATCAAAAGGCAGTTGTGAATGTCTAGTACAAAAACCATTTATATTCTCAAATCAACCACAGGAATCATTCCTTAGAATCTCAAGTCCTACCTCAGGGAGCTTTGGATGAAAATTGTAGGTCACGATGGATACCAGGAACAACCATGGATGGAATCATTGCAAAATCGACTACCAGCACATAAACCAAGAAATCAAGTACCGAACAGATAAGTACGAACAACTCAGGATCCAGGCAAAGAAAAACACCGAATACCTCAGATCTCAATCCCCTCTGATACTTGCTATCCTTAGCAGGGAGTTTGATAGTCGATCGCTAGGGGTTATAATAATAATAATAATAATAATAATATTGAGTAGGTACTACTACCCAATATACTTTCAAAAAATACAATAAATCAGATAAAAAGAAAACACTGAAATTTCCAGCAATAAATGTAGGCAACAAAATCTGAATATTTATGAATTCTCCGATGGTGCAGTGATTTTTAGTAGAAAAGTGATCTTTCTCATAAGTATTTTTTGTTGGTTTCTTCGAAAACTGTTCGATCTGAAATCGAAAAAAGCACTATGACCGATTTGAATATCTACTGCCTCGAACTTCATTTTGGCAGAAGGATCATTTTGAAAATTTCCAACTTCGAACAGAAAAACGCCTTTTTAAGGAGAGCATATCCGAAAAAACTGAAGAAATCCCTAACTTGAAGCTTTCGAGCGCTTGTTCATATTGAAAGGTCTACAAATCAAATTTGAATAACCTGGTATTGGTTCGATTCAAAGTACTCATTCGTTAGTTTAACTTTTTACTGTCTTTTCAAATCTTAAACCATCGAAAATATTTTTTTTCGAAGTTTTCTTCCGGAAGTTTACGGTCGATCTCGTAGGCCGATCCAGAAGCTGATTTTGACCCCTATTTTGCGCGTTATTATACTCTTTGAGGATACATAATATCGAACTGATCGAATAGGTGATTTCGAAACCATTTAGGATATAGTTAAACCTTTGGTATGTCAATAACTTCGAAGCTTGAAGACTGATTTGGGAAATAATCACCATCTGCACAGAGTCCTGTTTTTCAGGGTAATGATTGATTACATGCATTATTTATTGTACAGGGTGCGGCAAAACAAACATTAAAAATTTTTGTTCCTCAATATTTCAGACAAAACAAAACCAATCCGAATGAAATTATGCGGCCATATGAAGGATGCCCATAGAAAACTTTGTGCAAAAATTTGTGGTCATAGTGTTAACAGAACCATATAAAATTCGATTGTAATATTGAGAAGGAGAAACTTCAATTTTTCATAACAAGACATCAGATTCGGATGAAATTCATTTTGTGAAAGAAAATTGATATACTGAATGTTTCTGCAAAATTTCAAGGAGATCGCAATATCTGAACTAATGAAAAGTCAATTGGAATTTTAAAAAATGAGAATCTCCATATTTCCATAACAAGATATCCGATTCTAGTGAAATTGATTTTTTGTATGAAGTTTAATATACAGAATGTTCATGCAAAATTTCAGGACGATTGCATCATCAGAACTATAGAATGCAATTTTTTATAATTGTCAGGTTTTTACATATATCAGTTTTTGAATAATTTCCAGAATATTATTCCGATCGTGCTGAGTTTTTGCACTCACATATTTAGTATCAATATCAAGTGCTATACAAAATTTTGAGGTAATAGCTTTATTGCTCCACCAATGGACGAGCGCTCAAAGGCACCTGCTCAGGGCTTTCTTAATTTTTTTGATCAAACTTAAAAACACGTAAAATCGTGGAAATAGGATTCAGTTCCGTAACTTTATGGTTGTTTTTCTCGACAGGGTGTATTTTGTATAAACGATTTTGTTATGATGATGATTTTGATTACCTTTTTGAAGGACACTCAACAAAATTTTAAAAAAGCACAGAAAATTGGAAATTATGCATGTTGATCATAAAGAACATAGATTACTAATGGATGCATAGCTAATACCACAGCGCAAATAAAACACCAATGTACAAATGATTCGACCAGGCATACCCTTTAACTTGTTCACATATTCACTTCGCGATTCCATTTCAATTTCATGCTCCAAAATGTTCCAGTGGGAACGACTAAATGAACGAATCGTAAATTTTAATATATGTACTGTACTATAAAACATTTACACCACATGTAAATGTTGAATTTTATGAGTAGGTAGTTGCCGTTAAACCCGAATATTATCCGAATCTATAGTTCTTTTAATGTATTTAACATATATCGTTTATTGAAATGAAATGTAAAAATCATTTTCGATACTTTGTGGCTTCACTATCATCTACATTCGGATAACAGCAATATCCATAAAAATGGAGCAATTGAATCTGCTTCCTTTCTCTGTTTTCATTCAAAAATTATTCACAGCCCTGTACTGATGGTACCGTTGAAGGCCATGTTTTGTTGGCACGAACAGGGTAAGCTTAATTCAATGTATACGAGGATTGGCTCCAGAACCAAAGTCTTAGCAAAAAAACACTAATAATTTCCGATCTCAAAACTGTACACATAGTCTTAGAGCTAGCAACGATTTTGAATGAAAATGTTAGGTAGACCAGTTTTCAGATATGCTTTCACGCTGCCGGACATCATAATATACAGGGTCTTTCACGAGGAACCTCACCCATATTTATACGGGAAACTACTGAACGTATTTTCATGAAATTCAGCACTTATAAGTTTCACGATGCTGATGAAATCTAAAATATTTTCAAGGCATGAGCACCTCGGGTTTTTCCGGAAATGACGTCAACTTCCGTTTTTCAAATTAGAACACCATTTTTTTATGCAGAAATAGATTCCTTAGAAAATTTCAAGTTATTTTGATGTAACATTTTTCAGTTTTGGTTGGAAAATTCTCTCTGAGCGGGAAAGTTCGAAAAAAAATCGAAAATAGAGCTCCGCTGAAACAAGAATAACTTCGAGGTTTTTGGATGAAAAATTTTAATTTTTGGGATTTTTCAAGATGTAGATTAGATTAGATTAGAGGAGGGGCGACAGAAAAACCGAAGGACAGAAGGATTCAATCGGCCATCGGTTTTCTCTCCAGTGATAAATAAATAATTCCCTATGAACCATATGCAAAAACTTACCATGTTTTACATTCTTTTTTTTGATGATAGATATCATTAATTTGGCAGATGTAATTAATGATATTTATCATTAAAAAAGAGAATGTAAAACATGGTAAGTTTTTGCATATGGTTCATAAGGAATTATTTATTTATCACTGGAGAGAAAACCGATGGCCGATTAGTTGAAATAAAGAGGTTTTCGATACAAATTCGAATCAAAATTCGCCATCTATTTAGGAACAACCTGTAACTTTTTCTCTTGCATATTAGGGTAGTAAAATCTAGAACATGGTTTAAGTAACAGTTCCTGAAAATTTCATGTTTTTGGCGTGAAAGGAAAAGAAATTAGCTGAAAATTCAAGACGAAAAACATTTCTTTGTGAGTAACTATAAATATCCATTTCAGGGCAAGGGTGTGATGCATACAATCACATTATTTTTAACGTAGATTCAATATCTGCCATAAAAAAATGGGGTTCTAATGTGAAAAAATTGATTTTTCACATCTTGAAAAATTCCAAAAATAAAAATTTTCCATCCAAAAACCTCGAAGTTATTCTTGTTTCAGCGGAGCTCTATTTTCGATTATTTTTTCGAATTTTTATGCTCAGAGAGAATTTTCCAACCAAAACTGGAAAATGTTACATCAAAATAACTTGAAATTTTCTAAGGAATCTAGTTCTGCAATAAAAAATGGTGTTCTAATTTGAAAAACGGAAGTTGACGTCATTTCCGGAAAAACCGGAGGTGCTCATGCCTTGAAAACATTTTAGATTTCATCAGCATCGTGAAATACTTATAAGTGCTGAATTTCATGAAAATACGTTCAGTAGTTTCCCGTATAAATATGGGTGGGGTCCTCGTGAAAGACCCTGTATTAATAGTTATTTAATCAACTTAATTATTAAAGACAGCGACTAATGGTCAAGATATTCAAATAGTTCAAACAGTTCGAGACCATTAGTCGCTCGATTAATTACCGAGACGATTAAAAGATTTTTCCGACGATCTCAATATGAATTATGTATGAATTCTTGATTGAAATACATTCTCATTTTGCACAATACTTACATTTGACATATTGAAGTTTCTATGTATCTTTGTTCCAGTAGAGTTTTGACATTTCTCGTGGTGCTTCTGAATATGTACTTTGTGAATGGTTGCCATGAGGATTGCACATTAGAATGGCAGAAATGGAGCATTGAACTGGCACATCAATGATCAATTTCGTACACATTAAAATCACCTTTCATTTTGAGATCGACCGAAATAGTTATTTAATCAACTAGGTCATTAAAGACAAGCGACTAATGGTCAAGATATTTTGAATAGTTTCGAGACCATTAGTCGCAAGATTAATAACCGAGTTGATTACGAGATTTTTCCGCCGATCTCAATACGAATTTAGTATAAATACTTGATTGAAATACATTCATATTGTGCACAAGACATGCATTTGACAAATATAATTTTTTTTGTTTCTATGTTCCGGTAGAGTTTTGACATTTCTCGTAGTGCTTCTGAATACTTTGTGTACGGTTGCCATGAGGATTGCACATTAAAATGGCTAAAAAATTGATCAATAAAATGGGTCATTAATGCTCAATTTCGTTCACATTAAAATCACCTTTTATTTCGAGGTCGGCGAAAATAGTTTTCATTACATTATTATATTTTTATCGAACTTTTTTCATCATAAATCTATTATTGCCAGGCATTTCGAATGGAAAAAAAAATTCCAAAATATTTTAATGTGGCTGAAATTTTGATATGATGTTATTTAAGGATCTAAAAACCCTACTTAATTTGTCAATCAAAAATTCCATTGTTTAACCTTCAGCCGGACCGATATAAAATAGTACTAGCGGTAAAAACGCCAATTTTTGACCAGTGTGAATACAGCCGAACGACCCAGCCGAAGATGACCTTGAAACATCGCGCGCTAGCGGACGATAGGCGGATAACTATGCAACAGAAACGAACGCTCGCGTTGGAGCAATAGTAAAAAATTATATCTACAGAACTGTACGAAGGATCGGTTTCAAATTTGGTGTGGATGTTGAAGAGAAACTACTGTTAAAAATTGCATACACACCTTGCTCTCATACCTCAAGGAACAGGGGTGGGACGTACCAATCTGAAAAATTCGATTTCTCGAAAACTGCACATAAAATCGATACGAAATTTGGTATGCAGATTTTAGAACAACAGCAGAAAAAAACTACATACACGTCATCCACTTGCACCCCCAGGGGGTGAGGGGTGGACATATGAAAAATCAAAAAATTCGATTTCTCGAAAACTGTACATAGAATCGATACAAAATTTGGTGTAAAGGTTGAGGAACAACAGCAGAAAAAAACTACATACACGTCATCCACTTGCACCACCAGGGGGTGGGGGGTGGACATATGAAAAATCAAAAAATTCGATTTCTCGAAAACTGTACATAGAATCGATACTGAATTTGGTGTGCAGGTTAGGGAACAACAGCAGAAAAAAACTACATACCCGTCATCCACTTGCACCCCCAGGGTTGGGGGTGGACATATGAAAAATCAAAAAATTCGATTTCTCGAAAACTGTACATAGAATCGATACGAAATTTGGTGTGCAGTTAAGGAACAACAGCAAAAAAAACTACATACACGTCATCCACTTGCAACCCCTGGGTGGGGGGTGGAATATGAAAAACCAAAAAATTCGATTTCTCGAAAACTGTACATAGAATCGATACGAAATTTGGTATACATATTTGGGAATAACAACAGAAAAAAACTACATACACGTGATCCACTTGCACCCCCAGGGGGTGGGGGGTGGACATATGAAAAATCAAAAATTTGATTTCTCGAAAACTGTACATAGAATCTATACGAATTTGGTATGCATATTTGGGAACAACAACAAGAAAAAACTACATACACGTCATCCACTTGCACCCCCAGGGGGTGGGGGTGGACATATGAAAAACCAAAAAATTCGATTTCTCGAAAACTGTACATAGAATCGATACGAATTTGGGTGCATATGGGAACAACAACAGAAAAAAACTACATACACGTCATCCACTTGCACCCCCAGGGGGTGGGGGTGGACATATGAAAAACCAAAAAATTCGATTTCTCGTAAACTGTACATAGAATCGATACGAAATTTGGTATGCATGTTAAGGAACAACAGCAGAAAAAAACTACATACCCGTCATCCACTTGCATCCCCAGGGGGTTGGGGGTGGACATATGAAAAATCAAAAAATTCGATTTCTCGAAAACTGTACATAGAATCGATACGAATTTTGGTGTGCAGGTTAAGAAAAACAGCAGAAAAAAACTACATACACGTCATCCACTTGCACCCCCTGGGGGTGGGGGTGGACATATGAAAAACCAAAAATTCGATTTCTCGAAAACTGTACATAGAATCGATACGAAATTTGGTATACATATTTGGGAACAACAACAGAAAAAAACTACATACACGTGATCCACTTGCACCCCCAGGGGGTGGGGGGTGGAAATATGAAAAACCAAAAAATTCGATTTCTCGAAAACTGTACATAGAATCGATACGAAATTTGGTGTGCATATTTGGGAACAACAACAGAAAAAAACTACATACACGTCATCCACTTGCACCCCCAGGGGGTGGGGGGTGGACATATGAAAAACCAAAAAATTCGATTTCTCGTAAACTGTACATAGAATCGATACGAAATTTGGTATGCATGTTAAGGAACAACAGCAGAAAAAAACTACATACACGTCATCCACTTGCACCCCTTGGGGGTGGGGGGCGGACATATGAAAAACCAAAAAATTCGATTTCCCGAAAACTGTACATAGAATCGATACGAAATTTGGTGTGCATATTAGTGAACAACAACAGAAAAAAACTACATACACGTCATATACTTGCACCCCCAGGGGGGGGGGTGGTCATATAAAAAACCAAAAAATTTGATTTCTCGGAAACTGTACATAGAATCGATACGAAATTTGGTGTGCAGGTTAAGGAACAACAGCAGAAAAAAACTACATACTCGTCATCCACTTGCACCCCCTGGGGGTAGGGGTGGACATATGAAAAACCAAAAATTCGATTTCTCGAAAACTGTACATAGAATCGATACGAAATTTGGTATGAATATTTGGAACAACAACAGAAAAAACTACATACACGTGATCCACTTGCACCCCCAGGGGGTGGGGGGTGGACATACGAAAAATCAAAAAATTCGATTTCTCGAAAACTGTACATAGAATCGATACGAAATTTGGTATGCATATTTGGGAACAATAACAGAAAAAACTACATCACGTCATCCACTTGCACCCCCAGGGGTGGAGGGTGGACATATGAAAAACCAAAAATTCGATTTCTCGAAAACTGTACATAGAATCGATACGAAATTTGGTGTGCATTTGGGAACAACAACAGAAAAAAACTACATACACGTCATCCACTTGCACCCCCAGGGGGTGGGGGTGGACATATGAAAAACCAAAAATTCGATTTCTCGAAAACTGTACATAGAATCGATACGAAATTTGGTGTGCAGTTAAGGAACAACAGCAGAAAAAAACTACATACACGTCATCCACTTGCACCCCCAGGGGTGAGGGGTGGACATATGAAAAATCAAAAAATTCGATTTCTCGAAAACTGTACATAGAATCGATACGAAATTTGGTGTGCAGGTTAAGGAACAACAACAGAAAAAAACTACATACCGTCATCCACTTGCACCCCCAGGGTGGGGTGACATATGAAAAACCAAAAAATTCGATTTCTCGAAAACTGTACATAGAATCGATACGAAATTTGGTGTGCAGGTTAAGAACAACAGCAGACAAACTACTACCGTCATCCACTTGCACCCCCAGGGGATGGGGGTGGACACCCCCTGGGGGTGCAAGTTGATGACGTGTATGTAGTTTTTTTCTGTTGTTGTTCCCAAATATGCATACCAATTTCGTATCGATTCTATGTACAGTTTTCGAGAAATCGAATTTTTTGGTTTCTCATATGTCCACCCCCACCCTGGGGGTGCAAGTGGATGACGTGTATGTAGTTTTTTTTCTGTTGTTGTTCCTTAACCTGCACACCAAATTTCGTATCGATTCTATGTACAGTTTTCGAGAAATCGAATTTTTTGATTTTTCATATGTCCACCCCTCACCCCCCTGGGTGGCAAGTGGATGACGTGTATGTAGTTTTTTTCTGCTGTTGTTCCTTAACTGCACACCAAATTTCGTATCGATTCTATGTACAGTTTTCGAGAAATCGAATTTTTTGGTTTTTCATATGTCCACCACCCACCCCCTGGGGTGCAAGTGGATGACGTGTATGTAGTTTTTTTCTGTTGTTGTTCCCAAATATGCACACCAAATTTCGTATCGATTCTATGTACAGTTTTCGAGAAATCGAATTTTTTGTTTTTCATATGTCCACCCTCCACCCCTGGGGGTGCAAGTGGATGACGTGTATGTAGTTTTTTTTTGTTATTGTTCCCAATATGCACACCAAATTTCGTATCGATTCTATGTACAGTTTTCGAGAAATCGAATTTTTGATTTTTCATATGTCCACCTCCCACCCCCTGGGGGTGCAAGTGGATCACGTGTATGTATTTTTTTCTGTTGTTGTTCCAATATTCATACCAAATTTCGTATCGATTCTATGTACAGTTTTCGAGAAATCGAATTTTTTGGTTTTTCATATGTCCACCCCCTACCCCCAGGGGGTGCAAGTGGATGACGAGTATGTAGTTTTTTTTCTGCTGTTGTTCCTTAACCTGCACACCAAATTTCGTATCGATTCTATGTACAGTTTCCGAGAAATCGAATTTTTTGGTTTTTTATATGTCCACCCCCCCCCCCTGGGGGTGCAAGTGGATGACGGTATGTAGTTTTTTTTCTGTTTTGTTCACTAAATGCACACCAAATTTCGTATCGATTCTATGTACAGTTTTCGAGAAATCGAATTTTTTGGTTTTTCATATGTCCACCCCCACCCCCAGGGGGTGCAAGGGATGACGTGTATGTAGTTTTTTTTCTGTTGTTGTTCCGAAACCTGCACAATGAATTTCGTATCGATTCTATGTACAGTTTTCGAGAAATCGAATTTTTTGTTTTTCATATGTCCACCCCCCACCCCCTGGGGGCAAGTGGATGACGTGTATGTAGTTTTTTTCTGTTGTTGTTCCCAATATGCATACCAAATTTCGTATCGATTCTATGTACAGTTTTCGAGAAATCGAATTTTTTGATTTTCATATGTCCACCTCCCACCCCCTGGGGTGCAAGTGGAGACGTGTATGTAGTTTTTTTCTGTTGTTGTTCCCAAATATGCATACCAAATTTCGTATCGATTCTATGTACAGTTTTCGAGAAATCGAATTTTTTGGTTTTTCATATGTCCACCCCCCACCCGGGTGCAAGTGGATGACGTGTATGTAGTTTTTTTTCTGCTGTTGTTCCTTAAATGCATACCAAATTTCGTATCGATTCTATGTACAGTTTTCGAGAAATCGAATTTTTGTGTTTTCATATGTCCACCCCCCACCCCCTGGGGGTGCAAGTGGATGACGTGTATGTAGTTTTTTTCTGTGTTGTTCCCAAATATGCACACCAAATTTCGTATCGATTCTATGTACAGTTTTCGAGAAATCGAATTTTTTGGTTTTTCATATGTCCACTCCCACCCCCTGGGGGTGCAAGTGGATGACGTGTATGTAGTTTTTTCTGTTGTTGTTCCCAAATATGCATACCAAATTTCGTATCGATTCTATGTACAGTTTTCGAGAAATCGAATTTTTTGTTTTTCATATGTCCACCCCCACCCCCAAGGGGTGCAAGTGGATGACGTGTATGTAGTTTTTTTCTGCTGTTGTTCCTTAACATGCATACCAAATTTCGTATCGATTCTATGTACAGTTTTCGAGAAATCGAATTTTTTGGTTTTTCATATGTCCACCCCCCATCCCCTGGGGGTGCAAGTGGATGACGTGTATGTATTTTTTTCTGTTGTTGTTCCCAATGCACACCAAATTTCGTATCGATTCTATGTACAGTTTTCGAGAAATCGAATTTTTTGGTTTTTCATATGTCCACCCCCCACCCCCTGGGGGTGCAAGTGGATGACGTGTATGTAGTTTTTTTCTGTGTTGTTCCCAAATATGCACACCAAATTTCGTATCGATTCTATGTACAGTTTTCGAGAAATCGAATTTTTTGGTTTTTCATATGTCCACCCCCACCCCCTAGGGGTGCAAGTGGATGACGTGTATGTAGTTTTTTTTCTGTTGTTGTTCCCAAATATGCATACCAAATTTCGTATCGATTCTATGTACAGTTTTCGAGAAATCGAATTTTTTGATTTTTCGTATATTCACCTCCCACCCCCTGGGGTGCAAGTGGATGACGTGTATGTAGTTTTTTTTCTGTTGTTGTTCCCAAATATGCACACCAAATTTCGTATCGATTCTATGTACAGTTTTCGAGAAATCGAATTTTTTGGTTTTTCATATGTCCACTCCCACCCCCCCAGGGGGCAAGTGGATGACGTGTATGTAGTTTTTTTCTGCTGTTGTTCCTTAACCTGCCACCAAATTTCGTATCGATTCTATGTACAGTTTTCGAGAAATCGAATTTTTTGTTTTTCATATGTCCACCCCCCCCCCCTGGGGGTGCAAGTGGATGACGTGTATGTAGTTTTTTTTCTGTTGTGTTTCCAACCTGCACACCAAATTTCGTATCGATTCTATGTACAGTTTTCGAGAAATCGAATTTTTTTGTTTTTCATATGTCCACCCCCCACCCCCTGGGGGTGCAAGTGGATGACGCTATTTAGTTTTTTTTCTGTTGTGTTCCAAATATGCATACCAAATTTCGTATCGATTCTATGTACAGTTTTCGAGAAATCGAATTTTTTGATTTTTCATATGTCCACCTCCCACCCCCTGGGGTGCAAGTGGATGACGTGTATGTAGTTTTTTCTGTTGTTGTTCCCAAATATGCATACCAAATTTCGTATCGATTCTATGTACAGTTTTCGAGAAATCGAATTTTTTGGTTTTTCATATGTCCACCCCCCACCCCCTGGGGGTCAAGTGGATGACGGTATGTATTTTTTTCTGTTGTTTTGTCCCAAATATGCACACCAAATTCGTATCGATTCTATGTACAGTTTTCGAGAAATCGAATTTTTTGGTTTTTCATATGTCCACCCCCCACCCCCTGGGGGTGCAAGTGGATGACGTGTATGTATTTTTTTTTGTTGTTGTTCCCAATATGCATACCAAATTTCGTATCGATTCTATGTACAGTTTTCGAGAAATCGAATTTTTTGATTTTTCGTATATCCACCTCCCACCCCCTGGGGTGCAAGTGGATGACGTGTATGTTTTTTTTCTGTTGTTGTTCCCAAATATGCATACCAAATTTCGTATCGATTCTATGTACAGTTTTCGAGAAATCGAATTTTTTGGTTTTTCATATGTCCACCCCCCACCCCCAGGGGGTGCAAGTGGATGACGTGTATGTAGTTTTTTTCTGCTGTTGTTCCTTAACCTGCACACCAAATTTCGTATCGATTCTATGTACAGTTTTCGAGAAATCGAATTTTTGGTTTTTCATATGTCCACCCCCCACCCCCAGGGGGTGCAAGTGGATGACGTGTATGTTGTTTTTTTTGTTGTTGTTCCTTACCTGCACACCAAATTTCGTATCGATTCTATGTACATTTTCGAGAAATCGAATTTTTTGATTTTTCATATGTCCACCCCCACCCCCTGGGGTGTGCAAGTGGATGACGTGTATGTAGTTTTTTTCTGCTGTTGTTTTCCCAACCTTAACACCAAATTTCGTATCGATTCTATGTACAGTTTTCGAGAAATCGAATTTTTTGATTTTTCATATGTCCACCCCCCACCCCCAGGGGGTGCAAGTAGATGACGTGTATGTAGTTTTTTTTCTGTTGTTGTTCCAAATAGGCATACCAAATTTCGTATCGATTCTATGTACAGTTTTCGAGAAATCGAATTTTTTGGTTTTTCATTTGTCCACCCCCCACCCCCGGGGGGTGCAAGTGGATGACGTGTATGTAGTTTTTTTTGCTGTTGTTCCTTAACCTGCACACCAACTTTCGTATCGATTCTATGTACAGTTTTCGAGAAATCGAATTTTTTGATTTTTCATATGTCCACCCCCCACCCCCTGGGGGTGCAAGTGGATGACGGGTATGTAGTTTTTTTCTGCTGTTGTTCCCTAACCTGCACACCAAATTCAGTATCGATTCTATGTACAGTTTTCGAGAAATCGAATTTTTTGGTTTTTCATATGTCCACCCCCCACCCCCTGGGGGTGCAAGTGGATGACGTGTATGTAGTTTTTTTCTGCTGTTGTTCCTTAACCTTAACACCAAATTTTTATCGATTCTATGTACAGTTTTCGAGAATCGAATTTTTTGATTTTTCATATGTCCACCCCTCACCCCCTGGGGGTGCAAGTGGATGACGTGTATGTAGTTTTTTTTCTGCTGCTGTGTTCTAAAATCTGCATACCAATTTTGTATCGATTCTATGTGCAGTTTTCGAGAAATCGAATTTTTCAGATTGGTACGTCCCACCCCCCTGTTCCCTTGAGGTATGAGTGCAAGGTGTGGATGCAATTTTTAACAGTAGTTTCTCTTCAACATTCACACCCAAATTTGAAACCGATCCTTCGTACAGTTCTGTATATTAATTTTTTACTATTGCTTCAACGCGAGCGTTCGTTTCTGTTTGCATAGTTATCCGCCCTATCGTCCGCTAGCGCGCGATGATTTCAAGGTCATCTTCGGCTGGGTCGTTCGGCTGTATTCACACTGGTCAATTTTTGAAGAATACTGCGATTTTTATACCAAGCTCTCACTTGGTACAGTTATTCTTCAGAGCCATCCAAATGATTTGGCCAGAAGAAATCCTGAAGTTTTCCGTGCGGGTGGATTTCATTGGATGGGAGAGGGTTGACCGAATTTAAAATTGAAAAAAAATGAGTATAGTCTAGAAACCAGATCTGGGTGTCAATGCCGCAGGATTTCAACCTAAGGAATCCGATTATAGTGTCGGAAATGTAATCCAGATAAAGAGAGCCTACAAAAACCGCCATTATCAGAAAATGGCAAACTTTTGGTCGAATTTTGTTTCTTGAGGCCACTGGGTCGGGTAAGGCGTCTAGACTTATGTTCTCGAGGTCAGGAAATTCATTTATGGTAGCAAGATCAACCTTTGAACAGGGCTGTACATGGGGGTGGGGTTTAGAGGAGTTGAAACTTCCCCCGAAATAAAAATATAACATGACCCTTGCCGGTATTATGCCGACTCCATGAGGTTGAAAAGGTAAAGTTGTATGAATTATTGTTAGTTCTGTTTGACTGTCGTTTTCTAATTCAGCCTATATCTACGAGGTGGCCAGAACTACAACTTTTTAACCCTAAGAGATGAAGGAAAATACTCGTTACGGTTATCTTTTTTGGAGAAACTCATTTTACCGTCAACGCATTGCTCTATCGTCATTTGTTTTCGAGTTATAGGCCAAAATTGATATTTGACAATTTCAATTTTGGTCATTGTATCCGTCCTGTTTGTGCTATAAACTTGAAACTAAACATTATACACACTTTTTGATTGTAACCCAGTGGCTTGATCTAATTTTCGGTGAGGGGTTTCCTTCCTGGTATATTACATAAAAATATGTTTTTTCTTATGGAAACAATAATTTTTTTACACCGTTTTTTCTCGTTTCAAAAATATATAACATGTCATATATAGCTTATAGGTCCGCGGTGGAACCTAATGGGGCAAAAGTTGGTCCAGCCTCACCCTAAATATTCATGGCCTATGCTGAACAAAATTGTTCATCACTACCGTTAGTTAGGCTAGTCTTACTAGCGACGCCACTGACCTGAGAGCGATAATATGACATGTTATATATTTTTAAAACGAGAAAATAACGGTGATTATTTTTGCTTCGAAATGAATTATTGTTTCAATAAGAAAAAACAATATTTCATGTAATAAATCTGGAAAACTGATGCAATAACCCTAAGCAATACAGAGAAGTTTAAGCCGCTGGATTCCAATCAATAAGTGTCTGCATAATAATTTCTTTTCAAGTTTATAGCTCAAACAAGAATGGAAATAATGAACAAACTAGAAATTCCCCAAATGTCAATTTTGGCTTATAACTCGAGAACAAAAAAAGATACATCAAGGAAGTTGACGACATAATGAGTTTCTCGAAGAAAAAAACCACCACAAAGAGCCATTCATTTTTTCTAACTCTTAGGGTTGAAAAGTGGTAGTTCAGGGATCTCTCATTCTGGCCACCCTGTACATTGTATTTGCGTTTGTGTTATTGTATGGTAGCGAATATCACCCATTTGAATGAATGTCCAGGACGTACACAATGCAATGTGAATAGCAAAGATATATTCTGGTTTTTCGCTGAACCACTGCTCTGAAAATATCGACAAAGTCATTCCTACTAAAAAAATTCAGAGCCCTTCACCATAATTCATCATTCGAGTCCCGTTTCCAGTTCGAATTCTTGTGGTTATAGCGCCTCCTGAGTGGGGTTTTCGTTTTTAAACTCACACTGTCCAATAACATGTGTTCCCTTACGAACATGAGTGAACTTTTTCATCCGAGTTCCGTTATTCATCCTATTATGAGAAATATCAGGGGTGTATTCTTTCATTGGAACACCCTGTATGTTGCTATTCACGTGAGAGTCAGACCAGAAATAAAACCTTCAAGCTGAAATCGCTTGGATTCTCCTTTGGTGTTTCATATTTTATTTATTCACTATTCAATATACAGAATTCATTTTAATGAATCCTACCTTCTAAAAATTCTCACAAGGAAGAATATTGAAGAAGAAGCTGTGTGTGTGACGGTCTGAAAAAACAATGAAATTTTGCGGCCACATGCAAGATGCTCATAATAAGCCTTATGCAAGTATTTGTGACCATAGTGTTAACAGAACCATAAAAAATTTGATTAGAATATTGAAAAGATAAATCTTTTTATTTCCATAAAAAGATATCAGATTCGAGTTAAATTCATTTTGTGATTGTAGATTGACTTACTGAATGTTCATGCAGAATTTCACGAGAATCGCATTATGTGAACAATAGAATTCAATTTTATTAATTATTGATTTTTCACATATTTCATTTCTTGAATAACTTTCAGTATATAATTCCAATTGTGCTGAAATTGATCTCGAAACAATCTAGGTAGAATATGAACATTAAGGAATATTAAGATAATGACTGATAAGAAGAAGCAAACCAATTCAAACTATAAGAAAATATATTCAATTCTTGAGTTCTTTGAATTCTATCAAATTTCAAGAGATAATATTTTAATAATATTGAGTCAAGATGGCGTCGAGTGAAGTTGAGTCGGACGATCGTTCTATTAATTTTGCGAATATTTCCGGCAGTACGGAAAGTATTTTGTTGATTGGTGCAACAGAAAAGTTGTTGATATAGTTCAGTGCTCGAAATGCAGTGGTATTTTTCATCCCTCATGCATGGATCAAGCAGCTAGAAAGAAGTCCGCAATTTGTCAACACGAGGCTAACAGGGGAGGAAATCATCATACTCCATCAATCTTTCAATAGATTATATCTCAGAATATAAGGCTTTAAAGGTATAGAATGAGTATTACCAAAATCTCCTTCAAGAAAATAAAAGTAAAATTGAAGTTCTCATGGAAAAAAATAGGTTACTTGTTGAAAACAATCAACTCCTAAGAGAAAAAATTATCGCATTGGAGAGCAAAAAACATCCCAATCCTACAAAGATAGATTAATTCAAGTAAAACATGGATCATAGAAAATCGAACACAGAAATCAGAGACCAGCAGAAATTGACTGTGATGAGAGCACCGAATATTTCTGACAAAACAACTGTCAATATTGTCAATTCCAAGAAAACAGATTTTCGTATGACGGCGAAGGAAAATGTAAACATAAACAATCAGTCCACTATTCATCGATGAACCCACCAACAAATTTGAGTCCGTGAAACTGAACGATCTCATGATGAAGATTGGCGTGTTTTACTCGTAAGAGGAAAAGTGTAACAAAGAGGCCAATAATTTGTAAAGGTCCTGAAATGGGAACAACAGAAGTAAAATATCTGGTGCAACTAGACGTCGTTGGATAATGTTGGAAAGGTTGCTGGAGAAAATGTCTCTGTAGATGACATTCTGGACTACCTTAAAGGAACAACAGACTACAGTAACATTGTAGTAAAAAAACTTGAAACCAAAGGAACCAATTCATCATTCAGTATTGGCCTACCATCTGATGAGTCCTACTCACAGGTGTATAATTCCAGTTTCTGGACAGTGGGCGTTCTGATCAGGGACTTCAGTTTCAGAGGTAACTTTTTCCGGAAAAGCAGGGAACGTCTAGAAGAAAAATAAAAAATGGGATTACCCTTGAAGACACGAAACACAAAACTCTATGCCTTATAAATCAAAATGTACAATCCTTAAGTACCTCCCTGATAAAACTCGGACTAGTGCAAACGAACATAATGCAGACATCGTAACAGTAATAGAGCAAGAGCCCGTGAACGCCAGACCTTCGTTATTTTATAAAAGCTGAAAACTGTCTACGCATGCTCCCACATAGGTAAGAACGATGGACCATTATGAAGTTTGGGTTACCCTGGCTTTGGTAAAAGGTATTAAAGGTTGTAAAACCCGATTATTTCGTCAAATTATAAAGTGTGATTTTTTATATTACCTTCAGAATATCAAACACAATCTAATTTTGCCAGACACTTATATATTAGAAACTGTGATCTTTTTTATATATGATACCATTAAGAATAAATATTCATCTCATATATGTTCACATACTGTTATTTAGTACATAAAATGTATATAAAGTCTATTTATTACTTAATTTATTTAGGATCTAATAAAATATTTTTAATATTATTTTATATAAAATATTAGTTTCCTCTCATTAGCCAGACATTTTTGATAGTGCCAACCCTTTGCCAGACGAGCTTGTAGTTTAGCTGCAGGTGCGAGCGCGAGACAGTATTTATGAGTGGGTGCGAGTGAGACGGCATGATTATAATGACTTATGCAAATACATTTTTTGGTACAGATTTATATAACTAATCATTTAAGTGAATCTAAAAAACATCTGAAGAAAAGACATCCGATGCTACAACTAAATAAAATTGTTCAAAATTTAATTTATTCTATTAACAATTTAATTTAGTTGTAGCATCGAATGTTTTTTCTCAGATGTTTTTGGAGATTCACTTAAATGATTAGTTATATAAATCTGTACCAAAAAATGTATTTGCATAAGTCATTATAATCATGCCGTCTCACTCGCACCCACTCATAAATACTGTCTCGCGCTCGCACCTGCAGCTAACTACAAGCTCGTCTGGCAAAGGGTTGGCACTATCAAAAATGTCTGGCTAATGAGGAAACATTATCTTATTATTGCCCAAGTATCATTATAAAAATCAGCTTTTATACTATAACGTAAGTAGAATTACATATAATTTTATGAACATTAAGGGTGTTTGGCAAGGGGTTGCCACTATAGTAAGTGTCTGGCAATTAATGACGTGATTTTTAATGATATTCTGAAGATAATATCAAAAAATCACACTTTATAATTCGATGACGAATTAGATCAGTATTTTACACCCCTTCAATACCGTTTACCTGCCAAAGCCAGGGTACCCAAATTTCATAATGGTCCATCGTTCTTACCTGTGTTGGGAGCATGCGTAGATAAATTTTCAGCTTTTATAAAATAACAAAGTCTGGGGTTCACAGGCTCTTAGACTATAACAGAACATTGGAGTCCATGGACGAACTCAATGTCAGTCACTTGGAAGGTTATATGCTTGCCACAGGTTTCTGTCGTGAACATGGTAGACATGGTGGCAGTGCCATTTATTGCAAACACGGAATAAACTTCACTGAAAGACCTGATATAAAATCTGTAAGTGTCCCAAATGTTATTAGTGCTCTGCAACACGTATAGATTTAACTCTCATTGTGTGAATATTGTTTGCATCTACAGGCCTAACTCTCCACCCTTGTTGATGTGAGTCTTTTTTTGGAAAACTCAGGTGGATTTTGGAACAGCTATCCAACGAGAAAACTGATTTCATCATAGCTGGTGATTTCAATATAAACCTACGCTCAGCAAACAAAGCTTCTCAGGACTTTATATCACTTTTGGAACAATTTAACGTCATATTACCAAAAGGAGGCCACTCGGCCTGTCTCGGGGGCTTGCCTGGATAATGTGCTGACATCTTTTGAAGGATCAACAACCTTCATAGAATACCACATGTCAGATCACTCTGGACTGAAATTTGAGACAAAAATTCAGAATGCACCAATTCCTAAACAGGAAAAAGTACTTAAGCGCAGAATAAATAAAAAAATCGATGTCCCAGTTTCTGCAGATAATGTCGACATTTGACTGGTCGGATATCTATACCTGTCTTGTGATGCCAGCCAAGCCTGGGATGTTTTCTTCGATCGATACAGAAGAGCTTTCGAGGAATATTTTCCCAAGACTCCATGCAACAAAAGCCCCCTAAACAGGCTTCAAGCAAACAGCTCCAATCATGGCACTCAAGGAGAAGCTAGATATTCTTTATGTGATGGCTTCAGTGAACCAAATTATAAGGAAGAGTATAAGCGTGTTAAGAAGATATATGACCAAGCAATAAATGATGCAAAGAAGATCTATAACAGTTATCATATTGAAACGTTAACTGACAAATCTAAGGCAGCTTGGCAGACCATCAACTGGCAGAGGACCCAGCAATATAAAGTCCCCTTAAAAAACGAAAACCCAGAGGCACTAGCTACTCAGTTCAACAATTTTTTGCTGAGATGGTACATCCCTTGGTAAGGGTCAACCACAGGTGAGATCTCAGGGTGGTTTCCTTCGGGATCAGAGAAGTCCTTTTTATCTTTCTCATAACTGAGTCTGAAGTAATTTCTGCTGTGGGATTGCTGAAGAACAAGATGTCTACAGGATATGATGACATTCCTATCAAAGTTATCAAAGAGTCTATTGGTTATATCGCTCGTCTTGCACATTTATTAACCGTTCTTTTACAGTGGCAGATTTCCAGAATAACATGAAATGTTGTTGGTGGTAAAACATTACATAAAAGACTATATATATAGGCCCATTAGTATACTGACACCCTTTTCCAAGATATACGAAAAAATTCTTGCGGATAGAATGCTCAAATTTTTCAAGAAATTTAATTTCATTTCTAACTGCCAACATGGCTTCATAAAAGGCAAGAACACAGAAACTGCAATCTATGAGCTCCAAGGGCTGTGATCTCTGCCCTGGAGAAAGGTGAAACGCCAGTGGGTCTTTTTTTGACTATCAAAGGCTTTCGATATGGTGAACCATCAGCTGTTACTGAGGTGCATAGAGAAATGTGATATTCGAGACAACCAGCTGAAACTCATAGAAAGTTATCTTACTGGTAGAAAGCAGAGAGTCCATGTAAAGATACGGAACAAAGTATATTCCTCGGAGGATAGAGTACTGACTTGTGGTATCCCACAAGGAAGTATTTTGGGACCATTACATTCGTCATTTTATAAACTCTCTGTCTGAATTGTTTCCATCCGAAACATGTAGAGCTATTATGTATGCAGATGACCCAACTTTCTGCTAAGGTCAGCTAACGTTCCCTTTCTTTGGAGGCCTCTTCTGCAGTTCTGAACAAGGTGATGCAGTGGTGCCGGGAGAAACGGTTTGATTGTCAACCTTCAAAAAACAGAAGGCATATTTTTCAGCTCACGAAAATGTAACCCCATGCCCCTGACTATAGGAAATAACGAAAACGAAGTTAAGGCTGCAGATTCTGTGAGGTTCCTTGGTGTCACTTTGGACAGGTATCTCAGATGGGACGTTCAACTTGATGAGCTGAGGAAAAGGCTCAATAGTGTCACCTATATGCTGTTCATGTTGAGGGATCAAGTAACTTACGATATTCTCAAAATTTTGAGAGATTTCCAGCTATCAATCGCTTCTATCGTATGGAGTAATTTTTTGGGGTGGTTCTTCATTCACTCAAGGTATCTTTGTGTCCTAGAAGTCTGCCTTGAGAACAATTTTGAAGTTGGGATTTAGACAGTCATGCCGTGTCACTTCAGAAACCATAATATTTTAACAGTGTATGGCTTGTACATTCACAGATTATTGCTTTCTTTCATAAGCAAAGTGACTACTTCGCCTCAGTTCAAGAACACCATAATACCAGACAGATGTGTCCATACCACTACCCAAGCCACTCGACAACACTTCGAGAGAGGGCCCTGAGTACATGGCCATAAGACTTTTCTGCGGACTCCCTAAACACCTCCAGGGAATTGCAGATCACAAGGTTTTCAAGAGAAGAATTCACGAAACTATAATACAGTGTGAACCTTATTCAGTCGATGAATTTTTAACATTCTGTAATGCTATATGATATTGTATGACCTGTATCATTTTATTTACATATTTATGTAGGTAAATTTTGATCCCAAATATATATTATTATCGACTTGAGCCTATTAGCGTAGAAAGGGTGGCATTTTTCACACCCCTAGCGATCGGCTATCACACTCCCTACTAAGGGGAACATTCACTCATCCCGATAGCACGTATCAGGGGGATTGAGCTCTGAGGTCTTCGGTGTTCTTCTTCTCCTGGGTCCTGGGTGTTTTCGTCCTTCGTGGCTTGGTCCTGGATCTCTCGGTGATGTTGTGGTAGTTGGTTTTGCAATGTTTCCCTCCATGGTTGTTCCTGGTGTCCATCGTGACCTACAAACTTCCTTACCGTTCTAGCAGTACCAAGAAGTACTGCTTTTTGCATTACTTTGAAAAGGTTTTCTTCCAATCTAGCTCCTTGAGGTTGGACTTGAGGCTCTTAGGAATAATTCCTGTGGTTGAAATGAGAATGGGAATGGTTCTGGTACTGGACATTCCCACTGCCTTTTGATCTGAAGTTCAAGCTCTCGATATTTCGATATTTTTTCAGCATATTTTTGACGTAGATTGTTGTTATGGGGATGGCTACGTCTATGAGTATTGCTTGATTTATTATATTATTATTATTAACCGATTCCTTTGATCAAATATCTAGTCAGAAGCTAATAAATATAGTAAAGGGTTTTCCAATTAGAGGTGTTATTGTGAATAGCCCGCTATTTTGGTACATGTCACGTTTGAAGCTGTCATTTTTTGACATTTGACAAGTAGAAACTACGCCATTAATAAAAATGAAACGATACACGCTTTAAGACCGCATTGAAATTATTAAAATTTACTCTAAGTATGGTGAATATTTGGCAGAGACGGTTCGTAAAATTCGAACATTTTTGGGTCGTCGCGAAGCACCTTGTCGGACCGCAATAAAGAAATTGGTGGAAAAATTCGAACTTTTGGGACAAGCTAGTGATGTGGAGAATAAAACCTGTGCACGGCGCTCAAGAACAGCCGTGAATATTGCTGCTGCAGCCAAAAGTGAAAGAAAACCCAGGTTTGTCCATTCCTCATCGTTCTTTGGAGTTAGGCATTCCACAAACGTTGTTACACCGTATTTTGCATAAAGATTTGGGTTGTAAGGCTTATAAAGTTCAGTTAACACAAGAACTCAAGCCGGCCGATCATCAACAATGAAACCATTGATCTTTTGCGGGAGAAGTTTCCGGACCGCGTTATCTCTCGAAGAGGTGATCAAAATTGGCCACCGAGATCTCGTGATTTAACACCTTGCGACTTCTTCCTTTGGTCTACGCCAATAGCCCAGCGTCGATTCAATACCTCGAAGATGGAATTCGTGAGGCTATTGAGGACATAGGGCAGCCACTATAGGCGTTTTCGGATACTTACTCGGGTTAACTCGATCCCTAACCTTGGCGTTCGTTTACCTACCCCGAACATCCAACCCGTGTTCGGAAAGTTACGGGGTTATTAACTCGATCACTGACCCAGGTTGGTTTATCGTAACCCTACTCGAGAGTAGGGTTCTGGAGGCACCGCATGCGCACTGCAGTTCATTTTGTATTTGAAAAAGCGGGAAAAGTCTTCTACTCCTTTCTGAATAATTTCATATATTCTATTCCCAAAAATTATGGAAAGAGAAGAGAATTTGGCTCATTGTAAAATGAGTGGTTCCTTGAGCCGAGAAAATAGTGTGCAACAACTTCTTCATAACTTTGTATGCAGATCTTTCTGCGTAAAAGCTGAAGCCTTATTTACTTCTTTAATATAGGTAGGTACTCGAAGATAACATTGAACAAGTGAGGGCACACCAGAAATTATAAGAAATATTTTACAGAAGCCAATAATCCTGCAAAGCTAAAGGAAATAAGTGAATAAATTGGAACTGAAAAAATAAATTCTCTACTCTCAAGCATAGGTAGTCAAAAATGTAATTAAACATGGAAGGGCACACGAGAAATTATAAGAAATATTCAACAGAAGCTCATAAATGCAAGCATATCTAGAGACAATCCGAGATAGACTGGGATCGAAAAATAAATTCATTAATGTTTTTGGTTATGTTATTGATACGACTGTCACTTCAAATCCTAAACCTGATGTGTTCGTAAAACTGAACCGGGTCCGAGACCCGAGTAGATCCGTCACGTGACTCGATGGATCGAGTTAGTAACCCTGAGTAGGTTTCCGAAAACGCCTTATGCGATTTGGTTATGGAAAATTTCATCAAAAGGACGTGGTCCTGTAAGCGTGGTCGTGGTAGTCATTTGCCTGAAGTTATTTTCCATTAACGGCATAGCTTCTTCTTTATAATGAAATAAACATCCTATCTTTTATATTGAAAAATGAAATTCTTCTTGAATATCAAAATAATACCTCTTTTTGGAAAACCCTTATATACAGTTGTTCTTTGAATTCTACTGAATTTCAAGAAATAATATTTCAATAACTGATTAGTTTAATCAAATATCAAGTCAGAAACTAGTGAATATAGTAATACTCAAAGATATCCAGCCAAAACTACCCATGACTATTAATGCACGAACGTTCATATCAAGTTATTTCATGGATATTTACCTATTATGAATACGGTTCATGGGATAGATATAGTAATTTCCCCCTTCTTCGTCTGTGTCTGAAATAATTAGATGTCCTACCTTAGAATCGTAATTAAGGTACGTGTTAAGCATCGAAATCGGTTTTCTCTCTTTAACACCCTCGGATTCGGTCAATAAACTGTTCACGATTGATTACCATGGATCCCTTGAGGAAATAGAGAGTACAGATCTGAATACAATTATTTTCCACAGGATTAAGAGCTTGGGGTTATCCGACAAAACAAGATTTTCATGTTATCTGATAAATTATATTCTCGTGTCACTATGTTTGAAATTAAACTCCACCGAAACGGCTCGATTGATTCTCATGAAATTTTGTGTGTATATCGGGTAGGTCTGAGAGTCGGACAACATCAACGTTAATGACGGTTCACGCCTAGAAACCAACAAAAAATATTTCGTTTTTATTATGTTTGTGGTACAGAATTCGAAAATACATACAACACTGAATTTTCGCCCTTTTGCGACCAACCCATATCTTTCAATTGTTATTTAGGAACTATCACTAATAAAGCGGAAAAGATTCTTGAAATTATAACGCTAAATCAGACATCTAGGTGACGTTTCAAACATTCATTTACACATTTCCTCTGGTCTGAATATCCAAAAATTGCATTGGAGAAACGCGATTTCATTCTCGGTAACAAAAACCACAACGTTGGCCATAATGCAGTGCCCTACGTCGAATTTAATGTTGAGAATTTCACTGAAGAAGGCGTAAATAAAGTAAAGTACAGAAGAAGTAGTAGATAAAGTTGAGTATTGATTTATTAGTACAAGTCAACATGCCAGCAAGACGCAGAGGGGCAAATTTGAGTCGTAGAACAAATCATTCTTGAGTCTTGCGAGATAAATGATCAAAGATGAGAATAACAAATCCAATAGAAAAATGAAGATGTGCGTGTTAACATGGCGCAGTTACGCTTTCAATTATAAGTAGCTACCTCAGAGTAAGAAATAAACATAGAGATGTCCCTACGCGTGAATAGTACCTACTGCATTGTAATCAACCAAGCATTAGAGTGAGATGGAAAGCATTTCAGTGCCACACGGGGCCGACTGGGGTGAAGTAAACAATTGGTTGGATTTGCATTCCTCCAATTCCCGAATATAATACAACATTTTCTTAATTTTGCCCTAGGTATACTTAACGGAATAGCCTTAAACAACAATAAACTGTCACCACATCATTGAAATAATTCAGTTTATGAACGTCAAATGGAAATGAAAATGTAAGCTCATCGCATCAAGAAACTGAACACTAACAGACAATGTTGCCATACTGACAGAATTATCTGTAACAGACTCAAGTCGTTAGTATCAGAGTAGGGGAGCGGTAAATCAATTATCCCAATACGGAATAAACATACGGCACGATTTTGTAACGGCGGATGTTTGTTCGCGAGTATAAACAGATTCTACTTGACTGCATAACAAATGCGTGAAGGGAACTCTAGGTTTATTTTTTACTCTGAGGTACTGTAGGTAGGTCTGCACACACTTATAGTAGGTAAAATAGTCATTTTGATCAACTTAAAAATGTATTTTCTACGAAAAATGTAGCTTAATAGCAAAACAACGTTTGCCCGTCCAGCTTTTTTTTAATAATTGTAGTATTTGAATAACATAGCTCATTATGAAAATTTGAAAAGCCTTTATCTTTCAATCTAGACCGAATTAGAAAAATTGGTAAATGAAAAAAGTGTTTCTTTCAACCTAAAAAACCTACGGTTAAAATATATGTACAAGTCAAAGACTCTCCATATATATCTTTTTATACTATGATGCTTCCTCTCCGTTCCAAATGAAATACACTGCGCAGAAAAATTAACGCACATTCTGGAAATCTCAATTTTAATGGAAGTTAACTCTACATTGACTATATAACTTATTTTTTTTGTTCCCTCGGGAAGGTTTTGAACGGAACAAATCACATTAAATGGATGAAAAATTCGGGATTTCACCGAATCTTATGCTAAAGAAGAAAAATAAACAATTTTCGAAATACTGAAATGCTGATAATTAATTTAATTCTTGGTATTTCCACCCCTTGCGTTAATTACAGCTCGGCAACGACGGTGCATACTCAAAATGAATGATCTTAAAATGTTCTGATCTAATCCTTCCCAGTTTTCTCTGAGTTGGATTCCTACGTCATTGAGAGTAGCTGGATGATTTTCTGAACTTTCCAGCCTTCTATTGAGGTTGTCCCAAACCTGCTCAATCGGATTGAGATCTGGACTTCTTGCTGGCCATTCCATTCAAGGTACTCCTGAATGATGCGCACACTATGTGGTCTGGCATTATCGTCCATAAAAATGAATTTTCACCAATGTATGGGGCAAATGGCACTACATACTCTTCAAGAATATCCCTTATATACCTTTCAGTTTCATAGCTCCATTATCAACGACCACTAGGTCTGTGCGAGCAGTAAAAGATATTGCACACGTTTGCGTGAACTTATCCACACTTTTCCAGCCACGGTTTTTGACGTGTATACTGTCGATGTTGGGATAGAGGACAATCGTGCGTTATTGAGTCACAGTGTTGCCAGATGTATCTCATGTATGATAATGAGATTAACTTACACATGGAAAAACACGAACGAGTGATTTGTTTTTTATTATCTAATTAACAATTTCTAGAACTTTTTCAGTGTCCGTCGAAATATAAGGGAAAAATTAAAAACTGACCAGCCACTGTTTTAGCGATAACTGTGCAGGGGGTTATCCGGGGGCGGTGCGTTCCCAACAAAATTTTTTTTGCATAGTATTTCGAACACAGATATCAAATCTATTGACACATTTTTTTGGGCGTCCGTCGAAGTACGAGAAAAAAATTAAAAACTGACCAGCCACGGTTTTAGCGATTACTGTGTGGGGGGTTATCCGGGGGCGGTGCATTCTCAACAAAAAATTTTTTTTAATAGTATTTCGAACACAGATATCAAATCTAGTGAGACATTTTTTTGGGCGGGTCCGTCGAAGTACGAGAAAAAAATTAAAAACTGACCAGCCACGGTTTCAGCGATAACTCTGCGAGGGGTTATCGGGGGCGGTGCATTCTCAACAAAAATTTTTTGCATAGTATTTCGAACACAGATATCAAATCTGATGACATCTTCTTTGGGCGTCCGTCGAAGTACGAGAAAAAAATTAAAAACTGACCAGCCACGGTTTTAGCGATAACTCGGCGGGGGTATCGGGGGCGGTGCATTCTCAACAAAAATTTTTGCATAGAATTTTTAACACAGATATCAAATCTATTGAGATAACCCCCCGCAGAGTTATCGCTAAACAAACCGTGTCTGGTCAGTTTTTAATTTTTTTCTCGTACTTCGACGGACGCCCAAAAAAATTTCTCCATAGATTTGATATCTGTGTTCGAAATACTATGCAAAAAAATTTTTGTTCAGAATGCACCGCTTCGGATACCCCCCCACACAGTAATCGCTAAAACCGTGGCTGGTCAGTTTTTAATTTTTCTCTCGTACTTCGACGGACGCCCTAAAAAATGTCTCAATAGATTTGATATCTGTGTTCGAAATACTATGCAAAAAAATTTTTGTTCAGGATGCACCGCCCCCGGATAACCCCCACCACAGTAATCGCTAAAACCGTGGCTGGTCAGTTTTTAATTTTTTTCTCGTACGTCGACGGACGCCCAAAAAAAGTCTTACTAGATTGATATCTGTGTTCGAAATACTATGCAAAAAATTTTTTGTTCAGAATGCACCGCCCCCGGATAACCCCCCACGCAGTAATCGCTAAAACCGTGGCTGGTCAGTTTTTAATTTTTTCTCGTACGTCGACGGACGCCCAAAAAAATGTCTTACTAGATTTGATATCTGTGTTCGAAATACTATGCAAAAAATTTTTTGTTCAGAATGCACCGCCCCCGGATACCCCCCACACAGTAATCGCTGAAACCGTGGCTGGTCAGTTTTTAATTTTTTTCTCGTACTTCGACGAACGCCAAAAAAATGTCTCACTAGATTTGATATCTGTGTTCGAAATACTATGCAAAAAAATTTTTTTTGAGAACGCACCGCCCCCTGATAACCCCCTGCACAGTTATCGCTAAAACCGTGGCTGGTCAGTTTTTAATTTTTTTCTCGTACTTCGACGGAGCCCAAAAAAATGTCTCAATAGATTTGATATCTGTGTTCGAAATACTATGCAAAAAAATTTTTGTTCAGAATGCACCGCCCCGGATAACCCCCACCACAGTTATCGCTAAAACGTGGCTGGTCAGTTTTTAATTTTTCTCTCGTACTTCGACGGACGCCAAAAAAATGTCTCACTAGATTGATATCTGTGTTCGAAATACTATTCAAAAAAATTTTTGTTGAGAATGCACCGCCCCGGATAACCCCCACACAGTAATCGCTAAAACCGTGGCTGGTCAGGTTTTAATTTGTTTCTCGTACTTCGACGGACGCCCAAAAAAATGTGTCATTAGATTTGATATCTGTGTTAAAAATTCTATGCAAAAAAATTTTGTTGAGAATGCACCGCCCCCGGATAACCCCCCGCAGAGTTATCGCTAAAACCGTGGCTGGTCAGGTTTTAATTTTTTCTCGTACTTCGACGGACGCCCAAAAAAATGTCTCACTAGATTTGATATCTGTGTTCGAAATACTATTCAAAAAAATTTTTGTTGAGAATGCACCGCCCCCGGATAACCCCCCACACAGTAATCGCTAAAACCGTGGCTGGTCAGGTTTTAATTTTTTTCTCGTACGTCGACGGACGCCCAAAAAAATGTCTTACTAGATTTGATATCTGTGTTCGAAATACTATGCAAAAAATTTTTTGTTCAGAATGCACCGCCCCCGGATAACCCCCCACACAGTAATCGCTGAAACCGTGGCTGGTCAGTTTTTAATTTTTTTTCTCGTACTTCGACGAACGCCCAAAAAAATGTCTCACTAGATTTGATATCTGTGTTCGAAATACTATGCAAAAAAATTTTTTGAGAACGCACCGCCCCCTGATAACCCCCTGCCACAGTTATCGCTAAAACCGTGGCTGGTCAGTTTTTAATTTTTTCTCGTACTTCGACGGACGCCCAAAAAAATGTCTCAATAGATTTGATATCTGTGTTCGAAATACTATGCAAAAAAATTTTTGTTCAGAATGCACCGCCCCCGGATAACCCCCCACACAAGTTATCGCTAAAACCGTGGCTGGTCAGTTTTTAATTTTTTTCTCGTACTTCGACGGACGCCCAAAAAAATGTCTCACTAGATTTGATATCTGTGTTCGAAATACTATTCAAAAAAATTTTTGTTGAGAATGCACCGCCCCCGGATAACCCCCCACACAGTAATCGCTAAAACCGTGGCTGGTCAGGTTTTAATTTTTTTCTCGTACTTCGACGGACGCCCAAAAAAATGTGTCATTAGATTTGATATCTGTGTTAAAAATTCTATGCAAAAAAATTTTTGTTGAGAATGCACCGCCCCCGGATAACCCCCCGCAGAGTTATCGCTAAAACCGTGGCTGGTCAGGTTTTAATTTTTTTCTCGTACTTCGACGGACGCCCAAAAAAATGTCTCACTAGATTGATATCTGTGTGTTCGAAATACTATTCCAAAAAAATTTTTGTTCAGAATGCACCGCCCCCGGATAACCCCCCACACAGTAATCGCTAAAACCGTGGCTGGTCAGTTTTTAATTTTTTTCTCGTACTTCGACGGACGCCCAAAAAAATGTGTCATTAGATTTGATATCTGTGTTTAAAAAAATACTTGCAAAACAGTTTTTGTTGAGAATGCACCGCCCACGGATAACCCCCCGCAGAGTTATCGCTAAAACCGTGGCTGGTCAGTTTTTAATTTTTTTCTCGTACTTCGACGGACGCCCAAAAAAATGTCTCACTAGATTTGATATCTGTGTTCGAAATACTATTCAAAAGAAATTTTATTGAGAATGCACCGCCCCCGGATAACCCCCCACACAGTAATCGCTAAAACCGTGGCTGGTCAGTTTTTAATTTTTTCTCGAACTTCGACGGACGCCCAAAGAAAGGTGTCATTAGATTTGATATCTGTGTTCGAAATACTATGCAAAAAATTTTTGTTGAGAATGCACCGCCCCCGGATAACCCCCTTGCAGAGTTATCGCTGAAAGCGTGGCTGGTCAGTTTTTAATTTTTTCTCGTACTTCGACGGACGCCCAAAAAAATGTCTCACTAGATTTGATATCTGTGTTCGAAATACTATGCAAAAAAATTTTTTTTGAGAACGCACCGCCCCCGGATAACCCCCTGCACAGTTATCGCTAAAAACAGTGGCTGGTCAGTTTTTAATTTTCCCTTATATTTCGACGGACACTAAAAAAGTTCTAGATATTGGTAATTAGATAATAAAAACAAATCACTCGTTCGTGGTCTCCATGTGTAAGTTAATCTCATTATCATACATGAAATACATCTGGCAACACTGTGACTCAATAACGCACGATTGTCCTCTATCCCAAATCGACAGTATACACGTCAAAAACCGTGGCTGGAAAAGTGTGGATAAGTTCACACAAACATATTGCACCCCATACCATAATCGATCCTCCCACGAAACCAGTAGTATTCAGGAAATTGCACTGAGCATATCTTTAATGTGGACGTCTGAATACAAGGGAACGTCGATCACAATGGTAGAGGCAGAATCTAGACTCATCTGTGAAGAGAACTTTTTCCCAATCAGCCTCTTCCCAATGAATGTGCTCTCTCGCAAAATCCAAACGCGCCCTTCGATGGGCTGGGGTAGAGCTGGGCCTCTTGCCACGACAGGAGGCCTTAAATCATATTCTCTGAGGCGATTTCTTTTTGTCTATGTGCTAATTTGCACCCCATGAGTTTGCTCAAGCTGATTTTGAAGGAGGCGAGCGGTTGCAAACCGTTGTCTCAACGAAGAAACTCTCAAGTAACGTTCCTGAAAGGCTGTTGTTACCCATGGTCTACCTGTCCTGGTCTTAGGAAATTCAAACCTTTCTGCAATTCTTGTATATGTCCACCCTTCCATATGATAAAAAAACATCTGTATTGAAGAAAAATGTTGAAAGTGGATAACATATGCATGCATAATTCTGATAAAAATAATTATCATTGAGAACACCTTCAGTTGTAGAATAAATTTTAGATTCCCATAATAGCGTTAATTTTTTTGCGCAGTGTAATTGTCCAGAAATATTAAGCCTCAAGCATAACAGATGTGGCCGCCACATAAAATGTTCAATTTATACTCACACAGTACGACGAAGCTGACAGAGGCTTTCACGATTATTAAAAACAACATAATTTTCCACGTCAGTTACTAGGACATCAGACTGAATTCGGAATGATTTAGAGTCTACATATTTAATATTTTCTGCAGTATCGAATAAGAATAAGGCGATAACAAAATACAATATAACCTATCATATTCTCATTCGACTCTCATTTGAAGATATAATGAGTTTTCGTGAAGATATTTGAATGTTATCTTACATTTGAGATCGTTTCAAAATACAGACGATGTCGAGCTTCTTGGCCCCCCAATAAAGTCTCAAATTGTTGAATGTGATTTGACGATTTTTTGTGTGTGAAATCTTCACTAACTTATCATGTTGATCAAAAACATTAACCAGCAAAAATGTTTCTGGTTCTAGAGAATATAAATGTATTCAAAATTTATCAGTTGAGAGCGAATAATGGAAGTGGTGAATCAGCATTAAGATATAAAATATTTGCTTTTTTTATACAGGTTTTTGGTGATTCAACGTGATCTTTCGAAGGAGATATGTATAGGAGGATTTTTTCAAGTGTTTCATTAAAAGTTTTCGAGGAAGTAATAGTATTACGGATTTAAAATTTTGTATTTTTTTCGGGTAGCTACATGAACACAAATTGTAAAATATTTTAATTCTTCGTTCAATTCTGCAATGATTTGATTAATGATATGCGCAACCACTTCAAGCGGTTTTTGATTTATAGCCTGATAGTCATTTTTTTACAGAGAGATTGTCACGAATTAGTGTTCATATATTTGCAATCCATCATTGTCAAATGTTTTTTTGCAACAGTGGAACAAGATAAAATACGCGGATAACGTTTCTTGTATAAATTCTGAGGAATATTATACCTACAGGGTGACTGAAACAGAGCGTCAAAGTGAGACTCTATCAAACTATGAAATATCATTATTTTTTCAAATGATGACCATATAATTTTGTGACTAGTCGATAGTAAGAGTGTTCCGAACATTTTATGCCGAAAATCTATCGTTACGAAGATATGGCAATTTTTCAACTGTTCAAAGCAAAATGTAAAAAAGTGGTATCTAACAGAGCATCCATGGATGGCCAATTCGTCCTTATTAGGACTCATCAGCATAGAATAGCTATGTATGATACAAGGTATTCTCGGACCTTAAAACGAAATGGCACCTTCTTGCAGGTATAAATATACCGCAGACGCCATCTCCTGGTGATCCAAAGGAAAAACCTCAAATGAAGTAGCGAGATGTGTACCTTTTGTCGTATGATTGAAGACAAAAGGTAAGCATCTCGCTACTTCGTTCAAGGTTCATGTTATGGAAGAAGGTTGTTCGTATGGACTGAATTCGCATTACTCTACACGGTGGTTCACATTACCGAATTTCATACTAGGTTTTAAGAGAAGTAGAAGAAATATCAAGATCTGGCGGGATCAACATCACGATTTGTTTTTTCTAGAAAATTTTTAGGTTTCCACTCCCAGTCTGAGAGACAGAAATAATTAATTGCACTGATTTGTCAGGAACAAATTGGTTCAGAAAAAATGGTTGCCTAACAGTAAAATTGAAAAAGAAAATAAATGAAAAGGATAATGTAACGTTTCGGTGTCTATATCAGACTCCTTCTTCAGTAAAAATTGTAAATCTTTGGAATTGTGTTTTATTTCGTTTGCAGTTTCAACAGAACTATTAGCCAAACTATCTAATTCATCTAACAAAATACAAGTGGATTTCTTGATTTTTCTTTTATAACTATCAGGTTCCGTCATTAGGATCTTTGTGTTGTTCCAGTTCATCATATGATCTCCGCTATTCGAACATACATGATCAGCGATTTGTGATGTTGTAATGTCTCTATTTCTGATGTTGTTCTACATTTAGAGATGAGAAAACGGGAGCATAAGAACAACATCAAAAATAGAGACATTAAAAGATCACAAATCGCTGATCATGTATGTTCAATTATAGGATATAGGATCATATGATGAACTCGAATAACACAAAGATCCTAATGACGCAATCTCATAACAATAAAAGAAGAATTAGGAAATCCACATGGATTTTGTTAGATGAAGTAGATAATTTGGCTAGTTGTTCTTTCGGAATCGATCGTATTTGGATTGATTTATTGAAGGAAAATATGACATCAGGCAATTTCAAAATCCAATTAATCAACATCCCTATGTGTTGACAACTTTCAATGTCAATTTGACTACAAACGAAAAAATACACAATTCCAAAGATTTTACAAGTTTGTCTGAAGAAGGAGTCTGATATAGACACCGAAACGTTACATTATCCTTTTCATTTATTTCCTTTTTCAGTTTTATTGTTAGGCAACAACTTTTTTCAGAATCAATTATTTGCTGTTGACAAATTAGTGCAAAGATTGAAGCAGGAGAATTTCATCTTGATTAAAAAACAATTTTCAATTATTTCTGTTCCAGAGACTGGGAGTGAAAACCTAAAAATTTTCTAGAATAACAATTGGTGATGTTGATTCCGCCAGATCTTGATATTTCTTCTACTTCTCAAAAAAACTAGTACGAAATTCGGTAATGTGAATCACCGTGTAGAGTAATTCGGATTCAGTCTTCAAGAACGGCATTTCGAGTAAAAGGAACGGCTTTAGTTGCGGAAGTGTTACTTTCTTCCTTAACACGCATCTAACAACGGGGTTTATTGTTATTCTGCTCAAGCACCTGAATTATTTGTATTTTCTATCCAAGTCAGGATATAGTTCACCTTTGTTTCAGTGCCCCGAATAATCAACCAGCCACCTTAGAATCGCAATTACGTTATGTGCTTGCCATTGTAATCGAGGCTTTCGGGTTCACACCCCTCGATTTAGTCAATTAACGGCTTTATATTGAATATGATAGGTCCCGTGAGTGGCTCCAATCGTTTGTTTATAAGATGTCAGTGTGCAGGGTGCACAAATGCATTATACAATAATTAAATTCCATTTGGGTAACATTTACAATGTGCGGTTAATGCCGCGACTCGACTGCATACGCGACTGTATTAAATAGCTCTGCTTACACCTATGCTATAATTTCACGCATTCGTAATTTTATTAGTAAGTATATATGTGTTTATACGGTGTGGTTTTCACGATACTATTAACGGTTCAAGAGTGAAATGTGGCAAATTACAGGTTAAGGTGAAACAGTGTGTCCCTATCCATAAATCACATCGTTCTAACGGCTCTGGACCTGGATTTGCGACGATCATCTATTCTCGGGATATGAATGAAATTATAACACTGTCCAAGTTCAAATGATGCATTATTTTTGAGCACTCATTCTACTCAAACGAGTGCTATATCGTTTGCCCAAATGTCTGTAATTTTTGACTTTTGAGCAGAAAATGGTCTCAAATGATAGGTTTCGACTCCCTGATGACGAATGCGTTGTCAAGTTCAATTATGTCCGTGGGACCGTCCGGTCGTTAGCACGATAACTTCCGAGGGGATCGTCCTAGAGACTTAAGATATACAGGGTGAGTTCGGTTCCCAAATGCCGAGGTTAGGTTCGTTAACTAGCCAAATCTTACAGTGTGTTGAATAAAATATGGCGATTAAAAATTTTTGTTTCTCAATATCTCAGACAAAACGAAACCAATCGAAATGAATGCAGAATTTTGTGGCCATAGTAGTAATAGAATCATAGAAAATTCATTTGGAATATTGCAAAAAAAAAATTAATTTCCTTAAAAAAATTTTCGATTCGAGTGAATGAAGATTGATATACTGAATGCTTATGCATATTTATGAATTCAACTTTTATATAGTTTGAGTATTCTCATTCCTGGTCCTTTCAGTATATGTCCTGGAATGTGAACGAACTTTAGAAAAATAAAGTACTTATGTTATATAGGGTGTCCAGCTGATTGACGTCAATAAATTATTTTTAGAATCCTCAGATCTGTGGCTATCCAAAAATACTCCATGTATGTAATGCGATTTTCCGTAGTTCTCGAGTTCTGATTTTATGAGTGTTTTTTCAATGTATTTTGCCAGAAAGGTTTGAAAAATTCATATCTTCCTATGTAGTTGATATTTTGCAGTTTTAATTTTTTCAACATGGTCGTCCTGAATGTTGCTTCAATAATAAAATATTCAGCTTCCTGAGATCACTGCAAGCTATCCAAAAAAGGCTTGAAAGCTAGAACAGTTTTAGTAGGATGTACTTAAACATTCATTTTCGATTCAGAAATAGAAAAGGTGTTTTTTAGCTTTTGGTTGAGTTTAAACATTTTGCGGAGTCGTAAGCTTCGAAAGTCATAGAAAAAAAAGGTACTTGATCGGGCTTTTTTTGTTAAAATCAGCCTTATCAGCCTTGGAAGGCGGATAGGCTGAAAATCATTGAAACTCGATAAAATTTGTGTTTCTCCTTTTTTATTTTTATGGTAAATTATACTTAAAAACGGGATTTTAAATTAAGTTCAATTAAAAAGTCCGTGAAACAATTGTATTTCGTGTAATTGATACAATAATTTTGGTCTAACGACTGATGGAAAATGTTGACATTCGTCAGAATTGCTAGTTGTGAAATAACTTCTTTCGGGATAGTAAGGAAAAGGCAAATAATACTAAATATATTTACTTCAAAAATTTTTCAAAATCCGCTCTCCCAATTTGAATATATTATCGAAAACGTTCTAAAAAGTGAGGCTTCTGAAAGTTTTTGACTCAATTCTGTTTCGTTGTTAGTTTCCTTCGTGTACACCAGCTCTTCGTAAAACTCTGAAGAAAAAAATCGATTCCAGAAAGATGAATTGGGCGTGCAGGGCTCATTGAATGGCCTGCGCGTTTGCCAGACCACAACCCCTTCGATTTTTTTATTTGACGATTTTACAAAGAACTGGTGGACGCGAAAGATATCAACAATGAAACAGAATTAAGTCAAAAACTTCCAGAAGCGGCATGAAAAATAAAACAGGAAAATTCGAGTAGCTGCAGGCATTTGACACGTTACATTTTCAATAATGTATTCAAATTGGATACACAGATTTTAAAAATTTATTGAAGTGAATAGTAATTTTCAGTATTATGGCCTTTTATTTTCAATCTCAAAACAGTTAATTTCACAACTTTCAATTCCGACTAATGTAAACATTTTCCAACAGTCGTGAGACCAAGATTATTGTATAAATTAAACGAGCTACATTTGTTTCACAGGAATTTGGATTAAAATCCAATTTTCGAGTTTTAATGATTTTCAGCCTACCCGCCTTCCAAGGCTGATTACTACAAAAAAAAGTCCAACCGAGTTGGTACTTTTTTTCCTATGACTTTCGTGGCTTATGACCCCGCAAAGGTTTTAAACTTAACCAGAAGCTAAAAAACAACTTTTTTCATCTCCGAATCTAAAATGAATGTTTGAGTACATCCTTCTGAAAACTGAAATTCTTTCAAGCCTTCTTCGGATAGCTTGCAGTGATTTCAGGAAGCTGAATATTTTTTATTGAATCAACATTCAGGACAACTATGTTGAAAAAATGGAAATACTAACTCCATGGGAAAATATGAATTTTTCAAACTCAGGCAACAAAATACATTGAAAAAACACTGAATAAATAAAAAACGAGAACTACATTGCATTACATACAAGGGGAATTTTTGGATAACCCCAGGTCTGAGTAATCTGAAAATAAATTATTGCCGTCAATCACCTGGACACCAGGTATAGTTCCTATGAAATTTAAATTACAATTTCAATAAATTAAGGAGTTTTTCTATCGAGAACCAGGAAAACGTCAAATAATTTTGGTAATTATATCAGAACACATATTATATCTACAGAAATAAAAAAACAACTGCTACCCAATGAATATTTCAGAAAAAGATATAATCATTTCGTTTGTATTAGCGGAGCTAATTGAGTTATGATTGAACATACAAAAATCCGTTATAATTCTGATGACATAATGTGATATCATTGGAATCGGTTCATCATATAGGTATATATACTTTTTGTCGTTGGCGTCAGTGAGGATATTATTAAAATATGAACAGGGAATGAAAAATGATTAATTTTCATTATTTGGGCATACAGGGTGTTGAATTAGTAGAGCCTTGTTCTCAGAAGAGCATATAATTCGTCCAAATGAACACTTAAAGTAAGATCCCGCTACAAAATTATTACGCTTATGGTTCTTTTTGATGGTTTTGATTCTCTGAAATAAGAAATCAGAATATCCCTATAATTCCAGTGACAATTCATCCTACTATGAAGAGGAAACTAAAAATAAAAAATTATTTGTAGGGATGAAAGCTTCGAAGAAGTTTCACTAAAATCTCTCTTGATTCAGATTGTGAATTGAAGAAACGGAAATATCTGAATGATTTTTGTATATTTATTGATTCGCTTGACATTCAAAAAAATACTAGCATAAAAAATAAACGGTTTTGTTATATGATCTGTCTTGAAATTATCCGGTGAAAACAATGATCGTTGGTAGTTATTTAGTATACATGTCATTTCGACATAAGTTTGTCACACGTTTTTTATCATTATTCCGAAATTGAATTCTATATTTACGATGAAATAACACTCTTTGAATCTATGGGAGATGATTACCCTTCAAAAGGATCCTGTAGCGGTCTTAGAAGAACAGGAGATTCGAAAAATCATCACTCGGAATGCCAGACCTCATTTGAAACACCCTCCTGATAATATTGAAGGTATTTATTCGAATTTTCAACGAATATTTCCAACTTTCTTCTCTCAGAAAAAATGTATGAAGGTTATATAATAGGCAAAAAATCGATCCAATTACAGTTGAGGTTGTAGAGGGTACTTTTTTACTTTGAGGTAGAAGAAACTAATAATCGTAGATGAAACAAAGATAGGGAAAACAATATCTTTGAAACTATTGTTCGACATGACCGCCGTCATTTTTCACATAAATTCTTATTTGTTTCCTTAAATTACATTAACCGACAGAAGTTAGCTGGCTCCCTCTCATTTCCTCAGCTACATAAATAACCCTCTGTCTCAGAATATCGATATTTGCAATCGGCGTCATTTGGTCGTACTCTAAGCTTTTCATATAGGCCCCACAAATAAAATTCCATCGGTGTTAAATCGGGTTTTCTCGCCGGCCATGCTATAAATTCGTCCAATCGATTTATTTGGGTAATTCTCGTCTTGTCATGCTCGAACATTCTATAGCCAAATCCAAACTATTGGACAGGAAGTATGGCATATGATTTGATATGATGGACCAATAATTTGAATTTGAATTCTTTGGTAGAAAAAAATTTTAAATTTCTCTTCAGGCGCAATTGGCATATTCTATGACCATATCAACACTAAGGTGGCGAGGATCGGAACTGAGCTGAGATAGTATAGTAAATGTAAACAATCTTAGTAGGAAAGCTGGCACGAATTTTAGGATAGGTATTTGAGGTAAGCTGAAAACTTGTCAGATACCTCTCCTATTATATCCCAACTCGGGATTGCAGACCTGGCTGGTGAGTAGCGGGGCTAAATCAACCCCTACATTTTTAAAAATATTTATTTTTTTTCAGATAGAAAGCCCTACCGAAATGATCTGTCTTTTTGGGAATCTTATTTTTAAGTTATAAAAAACACTCCATTAAAATTTCAAGCTGCCTCAAAAATATTTTTTGCAAAATATTTTTGCACGAGTCTGGCAATGTTAAAACCCCGATTAAATTATCTGGCTTATTTTTTTCAGTATTTATAAAGCATTACACTGCAACATATATAATTGCGTATTGCCTCAAATATATTTTGGGAAAAAAAAATAAATATATTTTTTTAAATGTAGGGGTTGATTTAGCCCCGCTACTCACCAGCCAGGTCTGCAATCCCGAGTTGGGAGAGTTAGGAGAGGTATCTGACAAGTTTTCAGCTTGCCTCAAATACCTACCCTAAAATTCGTGCCAGCTCTCGGACTATCTTGTTTTAGACAGATACTTAAGTCATTGATGTTTCATCGAAATTTTTATAAATAATCTGGAAATTAATATGGAGTTAGTTGGAATCTTTGTTGAATTATTTTGTGATATAATTAATATTTCAATAATTTTATAACTAACATTTAGGCGTTCAATTAATATAAAGGTTACAATTCAGTAAGTCTAGTTGTATATGTTGTCAATCTTAAACTATATTTAAAATTTCTTTCAGTTCATTTATATCGTACATGTATACACGTATATGAAGTGAAGTGCAGCCATTAGAATTTCTGGAAATTAAAGGAGTCTTAACTTCTAATTCTAGAGCCCCAGTAGAAGAAGAAGTTCGAGAAGAAGTTCTGAATCCATGCCATACATATTATAATGTGTTGGAAAACAAATAAAATTGTGGGTCCAGTTTTATAGACATTTACTCCATGTGTTTAAAAACTATTGCCCTCAATACAGAACTACATGAAATTGATGGTTCATTGATTGTGGAGAGTGATAAAATAAAACTAATATGCACGATATGTTCTGACGTAATCATGTCGAAACTTATGGTTTTCTTTCCCTTTCTGCTGTGTGTTTCTTTATCAGTAATATTATCTGTTATGGCAAAACCTCCGATATAAATTCGCCAATAAATTGCATTGAGGCACACAAATGTAGTCATTTCTGATCGAAATCATTTTCAAGAGGATAACAATTTCAGTTTTCCCTTGAATACTTCTTCTGAACAACAGTTTATGAACAATTACGAAAGTATTACACAGATATACGTTCAACGCTCTGTTTACTACTATCTTAGCTCAATTTCGATTTCCGCCATCAGAAGGCGTACCGCTGCCTCGATAAAAAGTAGAGTTGAAAGACTCGACCTCTTTTTCGATGAGGAGTCACCCTCAAAAATTTCAGCCACTATTTATATACCCTGTATGGACAAATTACAACTACTCACCTAGAAAGAATGTTAACAACACATTCACCAAAAGTGACGCAGCCCTCAAGATCGGTATCAGACTATGCATGGTTGCATAAACTCAATCCATTCCGGCTTGATGGCCGCCAAAGCCCATGGCCTGCAACAATAATTGTTATTTAACAACATTGATCGCTTCCAAAACAGCTTACCCTAATAACGTCTAAACTTCAGTCTAATGTTACAACACTGAACTCGAGTGAATTAATTCAAATGAGTCTGAATGTTGTTCATGCTTTACCTCATAATTCTAACTATAATAATCATTTACATGTAATTTTTGAAATTGTTGAATCTGAGGGAATGTGAGTTTTGATTGATTATATCATAATAATGATTCTTGGAATTCTAGATGATTTTTGAGCGCTCGTTCTACTTAAACGAGTGCTAAAGGGTTTTCCAATAAGAGGTGCTATTTTGAATAGACCGCTATTTCGGTAGATGTCACGTTTGAAGCTGTCGTTTTTTGACATTTGGCAAGTAGAAACTACGCCATTAATAAAAATGGAACGATACACGTTTCAAGAACACAGTGAAATTATTAAATTTTACTATAAAAATGGTGAAAATTTGGCAGAGACGGTTCATAAAACTCGAACATTTTTGGGTCGTCGTGAAGCACCTTGTCGCACCGCAATAAAGAAATTGGTGGAAAAATTCGAGTTGGATAGTAGTGATCTGGACAACGGTTACGTTCAACAAGATGACACTACGTGTCACACAAGTAACGAAACCATTGATCTTTTGCAGGAAAATCACAATTGGCCACCGAGATCTTGTGATTTAACACCTTGCGACTTCTACCGTTGGGGCCTTGTGAACGTGAAGGTCTACGCCAATAGCCCAGCATCGATTCAAGATCTCAGAGATGAAATTCATGAGGCTATCGAGGAAATAGGGCAGCCACTTTGCAATTTGGTTATGGAAAATTTCATTAAAAAGATATGGTCCTGTGAGCGTGGTCGTGGTGGTCATTTGCCTGATGTTATTTTCCACTATTAACGGCATAGCTTTTTCTTTATAATGAAATAAACAGTCGATCATTTATATTGAGAAATGGCATTTTTCTTTGAATATCAAAATAACACCTCTTATTGGAAAACCCTTCATATCGTTTTGTCCAAATGTCTGTAATTCTCGAATTTCTAGCCGAAAATGGTCTCAAACGATAGAGTTCCACTCTATGATGACTAATTCGTGATCAAAATCAGTTCTGTCCGTGGAGCCGTCCGGCCGTTAGCACAATAACGAAAGGGTTGTCCTAGAGACTTGGAATTTTCAGGTTGAGTTCTGTTCCCAAATGTTTCGGTTAAGTTCGTTAACCAGCCATATCGTACAGTTTGTGAAATATGGCCATTCAAAGTTTTTGTTTCCCAATATCTCACACAAAACGAACTCAATAGAAATGAAATTATGCGGTGACAAGCAAGATGCTTACAGTGAGCGTTATACAAAACTTTGTGACCACAGTGTTAAAAGAACCATATAAAATTCAATTGGAATATTGAAAAGAACAAACTTTATATTTCCATAACGAGACATCTGATTCAAGTGAAAAATATTTTGTGAAAGAAGATTGACTTACTGAATGTTGAGCAAAATTTCAAGAATATCGCATTATCTGAATCATAGAAAATTCAATTGGAATATTGGAACGAATAATCTCTTCATTTCCAAAACAAGACATCTGATTCGATTGAAATTATTTATGTATATGAAGATTGATATACTACATGTTCGTTCAAAATTTTAAGAGGATCGCATTATCAGAACCATAGAATTTAATTTTTTAATTGTCAAATTTCCGCATATTTCAATTCTCGAATAATTTTCAGAATATTTTTCCGATCGTGGGTGTGAAAACTTAAAAAGTTTTTTAGAAATGCAGAATTCTTCCAGAATATATTTCAATGGATATCTTTGTAGTTATTCATTAAATATCTGAAAATATTCCCTAATAAAGCATAGTGATGAAAATGTATTTCTTTCAATGATACTGATCTGAAAGAAAACAATCATGATATAACTGATGGAGAACTCTTGGGCCAATTCAATTTCAAACGTTCGGGTGTGAATACAATTTCTTTTCAGCTATAGATTTATCACAAGGGTGGAATGAAATGCCGATTCCCATAACTATCGTTCTTCATCTGGAATCAACCCTGCATCTCATAGCAATATAGAAATAGTCATAGTATAAGTAGTATGATATTCAATTTCCTTTGTAGTTATTAATGAAGTATCTCAAAATGTAATGAAAACGAATTTGTTTCAGTTATACTGTCCTGACAAAGAACAACTATGAATTTTAACTGATGAGGAACCCTCGGTCCCATTCAATTTCAAACTGCCCGATGTGAACACAATAATTATCCCATATTTATATATTTAGAGCTACTAGAAGATCATCGCATCACAGGGGTGGAATGAAATGCCGATTCCTATAACTATCGTTCTTTTTCAACTGGAATCGTCCCTGCCTCTTATGCTGGTCCCCCCACACATTTTGGAGCAGCGAAAAAAGTTCTATTCCTCGTAGGGCATATTCGCAGTGGAGAAATTTGGTACCGACAAACCCCTAACTCCGGAATGATTCCACATCTGCCTGGCAACATATACTGCTACATAATTTATTTATTTCGGACTTGCACCCCGTTCAAAAGTGTTCGATATAGTTGAAGCTTAACCGCCTGGTTTCCATACCACCGCTTCTTGCTTCCGTGAAATCAAACAGAATAAATAAGAGTTCCACAGATTTTCCTTCGTACGTACGCAAGTGCCCTCATGAAAATATAAGGATACTACAATTTTTAAAAACATAAAAAAATTGAATAAATCCCTGACGTGTAGTCAATGTTTTTCAATTTTTGAGTGCATGTTCTACTTAAACGAGTGCTATATCGTTTTGCCCAAAGGTCTGTCATTTTCGAATTTCGAACCGAAAATGTTTTCAAACGGTATGGTTAGATTACCTGATGACGAATCCGTAGTCAAATTCAATTCTGTCCGTGGGGCACAATAACTTTCGAAGGGATTGTCCTAGAGATTTGAAATTTTCAGGGTTCGGTTCCCAAATGGCTCGGTTGAGTTCGTTAATCATCCAAATTGTACAGGATGTTCCATAAAATATGTCCATTCAAAATTTTTGTTCCTCAATATCTCAGACAGAACGAAACTTATCGAAATGAAATGTTGCGGCCATATGCAAGATGGTCATAATAAGCTTCATGCAAAATTTTGTAGCCATAGTGTGAACAAACTATAGAAAATTGAATTGGAATACTGAAAAGAAGAAACTTTATATTTCTTAAAAAAAATATTCGATTCGGATGGAGTTTATTTTATAAATGAAGATTTATACACTGAATGTTCATGTGAAATTTTGTGGCCATAGTATTAATAGAACCAAAGAAAATTCAATTGGAATATCGAAAACTGGAATATTTTTACAACGGGATATCCGATTCAAATGAAATTTATTTTGCTAATAAAAACTAATTTACTGAATGTTCATACAAAATTTCAAGAGGATCGCATCATTATCAATCATAAAAACTAATTTTTGTAATTATTTTTATTTGCTATATTTCCAGAATATAATTCCGATTGTGCTGCGGTTCTGCATTTATATATTTGGTATCAATCTCAAATACCATAAAAAATTGTGAGGTAATAGTTTTATTGCTCTACCAAAGAACGAGGGTCCAAAAGATCCTGCTCAGGGCTTTCTGAAATTTTTATTCTTTTACTTTCTGAAATCATCTTTATGGTGTCACTATGAAAGTTGAATTCCAAAGCTTTTGCTCGCTTGTTCAAATTAGGAGAACGATGAATCACTCGCGCGAGTCTGAGGCTCTCGGTTCAGTCTCTTTCAATTCATTCATAAATTGAATGAAATCAATGGATATCAAGATATTCAAGTTTCAATACCTCGAGAACTGTTCCGCATATTCAATTGAATTTCGACTCGTATCAATCACTGGGTCAGACCATCATTGAGACTAGAACTAGTACGAAATTCAAATACAGGGTGTAAATTACACCGCAGTGAGAAATTCAATCAAACAAAAATCCATGCAAATTTCGATTTAATTACTTCAACACCGCCAATAACACAATTTTTTTGATCCCATAATTTTGTTATTAGGGGTTGAAAATAACAACCCCTTATGATTTTTCTTCAAAAATTGTTTTCGTGGGACCGATTTTCGAAAAATGACATTCTCTTATGGTTTTCCATTCAATTCTGGAGTAAAAAAGTCTCTTGCAAAATTTCGATACATTCGATAGTTTTTTCGGAAAAAAAAAACTTACGAGCAGTTATGGTCACTGTTCATTCCATTTCATCGTATGTTCCATAGAATGAATATTCTTAGATATTGTTTATGCTCAAAAATTGGTTTTGTCAATTATGCTTATCAATAGAAAAGAAGTTCTGTGAAAATAAAATATTACGGATATAATTTTCTTCCGGAAATTAGTAATTAGACCTTCAGAAAGATTTATAGAACATCTTCATCTCCTGTCATAGACATACAATATCTTAGAATATTAATTCTATGAAACACTTATACGATGAAATGGAATGAACAGTGTTCACGGCTGCTTGTAAGTGTTTATTTTTTCCGAGAAAAGTATGGACTGTATCGAAATCTTGCAGGTGCCCTTTTTTTCTTCAGAATTGAATTGCAAACCATAAGATAATTTTATTTCTCTAAAATATATCCCATGAAAACAATTTTTGAACAAAATTATAGGGGGTTGTTATTTTCAACCCCTGATAATAAAGTATTGAGATCTAATAAATTTGTGTGAGTAACATCTACTTAGTGTTTAATATTATGTATAGTTTTATGACTCATTGTTATTAGGAAGCCGTAACAAAAATTAAAAACTGTCAACTCGTCATCGCCTTCCAAAGGCTGTATTTTGGAAGGGGAGTCGATTTGGAAAAAAATTGTATGAACTACCCCTGCTTACTTTCATCAGAGAATCATCTCCCAAAGTCCTGCGCAATTGTTTACAGACACCCCGTATAAAACTGTCTGAACATACTCTTCAAATGTTGTAATTGATTATGGAAACATAATTTTATCGCTATTTGCATAAGCTTTAGTTTGATTGTATTTCCGAATCCGAAAGTTCCTCTACCCCACCTGTATTATAGATATTTGATCGAAACCATAGCACGTTGCTTCTCTAGAACTATAGCGAAAAAAATAATCGATGCCATTATATCATGAGATGATTTTTTTCCTTACGAAAGGAGTTCGGAGATATAGAAAACAGGTTTTATTACCGGATATTCCCTCCCTACTCTGAATTCGTAATGAGTATGCAAAAGTTTTAATTCGTCAAGTAAAATTGAAAAGTGAAGTGACTGCGTAATTTAGGAAATTAAAGGAAGATAATTTGATTGAAAAGATTTTAAATTGATTGAATAAATTATATGGAATTTATGCCATTCAATGAGAACACAGAAAGTTTCGAATTATTCAGCAAATAGCTTCCATCTGACCATTATAGAACGTGAACGAATGGCATTATTCGGTGATTATTAATCTTGGAAACATGAGAAAGATAAAGATTTTCTTTGCTAGAAATAGTTAAAATGATTTTTTTTCAATTCAAATTCGATGAGTACTGTCGATGCCATGTCTTTTTTGCGCGCTCGTTCTACTTGAACGAGCTCTATATCGTTTTGCCCAAATGTCTGTAATTTTCAAATTTTTAGCAGCAAATGGCCTCAAACGATAACGTTTTACTCCCTGATGACGAATTAGTTGTCAAATTCTATTAAAGAAAACTTTTTAGGCTTTCACTCCCAGTCTCTGGAACAGAAACAATTAAAAATTTTTCAATTTAGATAAAATGCTCCTGCGAAAATCCTTGCACTAATGTCTCAGCAGCATTATCTCTTTCATTTATTTCCTTTTTTAGTTTTACTGTTAGGCAACAATTTTTTAAAAACCAATTTGCTCCTGACAAATAAGTGCAAGAATTTTCGGAGGAGCATTTTATCCAAATTAAAAATTTTTCACTTATTCCTGTTTCAGAGACTAGGAGTGAAAGCCCAAAAAGTTTTCTAGACATGCAGAATCCTCCCAGATTATATTTCAATCGATATCTGAAATTCTATTCTGTCTGTGAGGCCCTCCGGCCGTCTGTTAGCACGATTACTTTCGAAGGGATTATTTTAGAGACTTGAAATTTTTAGGGTGAGTTCGGTTCCCGAATGCCTCGGTTATGTTCGTTAACCAGCCAAATCGTACAGGGTGTTCCATAAAATATGGCCATTTAAAATTTTTGTTCCTCAATGTCTCAGACATAACGAAACCAATCGAGATGAAATATTTCGGCAACAAGCAAGATGCTCGTTATAAGCTTCATGCAAAATTTTGCGGCCATAGCAAAAACAGAACCATAGAAAAGTCAACTGAAATTTTGAAGATAAGAAACTTCATATTCACATAATAAGTTACCACAGATTCGAGTGAAACTAATTTTTTTATGGAGATTGATATACTGAATGTTTATGCGGAATTTCAAGAGGATCTCATCATCAGATCCGTAGAACATAATTTGTTTAATTGTCAAGTATTGACATATTTTCCAGAATATTATTCCGATCGTGCTGAGATTTTGCATATAATTGCGATAATTCAAGGGCATCAAATATACCTAATGTTATAGACAAAAACACCAAAATTGGGAAGTTCACCCCTCAGTTTTGGAGTAGCCCCTATTTAAAATTAACTTTTTTATTTTCGTTGACCCTTCCAAATAATATCGATTTCTTTGGACATAATGGTTCTACAAATATGAGAAAAATGTTTTTTGGAAGATGATACTACAACTTTTCATCAGAGTAAAACAACATAAAAACATTCAACTTGAAAATGCCATAAAAAAATTTACTGATTTTCCTAGTAAATTCGCAATAGTACAAGAACTAGAACATTGAATGATAATTTTTTTCGATGATTCAACACGCAAGGATATCAGCTACAAAACAACGCCTACATAATTTCGGTATGTTACATGATTTGAGAGTTATTGCTGTTCGCTACGCGAGCGCCCCAAACTTTTTTTTTTTTGCTTCAGGTCGTCATGAAGGCCACTGCCTGTCTACAAAGCAGAGGCGGCCATTTTGAGCAATTTTTATGATTAATTAAATGTTTGATCATTAAAAATTATCGAAAGTACAGTTCTGAGTTCTATTTAATTTTTTCAATAAAATAGGTAATAATAAGGGTCATGTTCGAACATAAATTACATTCTAATTATGTTACTTGCAGAAATCATGTTGGTATAGTTTTGTAGCTGAAATCCTTGCGTGTTAGCTCATTGAAAAAAAATTATACTTCAATGTGCTAGTTCTTGCACTATTGCGGATTTACTAAGAAAACCAGTACATTTTTCGCTAAGATTTTTTCAAGAATTTTTTATGACATTTCTTAGTTGAATGTTTTCATATCGTTACAGTTCAATAAAAGTAGTAGTATCATCTTTCAGAAAACATTCTCTTCACATCCGTAGGACCTTAATGTCAAAAAAATTGATATTATTTGGAAGGGTAAACTAAAATAAAAAAGTAAATTTGAAATGAGAGCAACTCCAAAACTGAGGGGGTAAGTTCCCCATTGTGCGCGTTTTTGTCGATAAAATTAGGCATATTTGATGCCCTTAAACTATCGCCAAGTCATGAGCAAACACACTGTATATATTTATTTTCAATCTCAAGTCTCATACAACATTTTGAGGTAATAGCCTCATTGCTCCACCAATCAACGACCGTTCAAAAGCAGAATACCTTCAAAAGTTTGTCGCACTTACTTACCATTATCCTTTATAGTCAGATGAAACTTTCCTAATTAATATGCAATAATAAATGACATGTGAGAGATATTTAGATATTTATTTTATTTTAATTAAGTGTTATAGAATTTTGTAACAATCAGTTTGAAGAAATCCACTAGCTAAGTCAAAACGAGAATCTATGTAGAGATTGCACTCCAAGAAATTCCAGTTCGAAAGTGATATATCAAGTTATACACAGAAAAAAAGGGACACTGACTACAGAATTTTTAAGGACAACGTTTCGCTAATTTACTTTGCTGTGACAACATGATGGAATGTCACACCAGCTTCACGGAAATTGAGAAAGCATTGTAATGGGCGGGAATGACTGACAGGCGTGCTTCTTTATCAGCTACTCTGGACTACCGACAACGTTTGGTCTTTTCTTTTTACTCCCAAGTTACTCCCCTCAACGGACCGAGATATAGGTGTGCAAAAATAAATTGAATGTGGTAGAATTCAGACATACGTATAATTAATTAATTACTTCACAACTACTGTAGCTTGTGCCGGTGAATGTAGAGGTGTTCTGTCTGATTTTGAATAATATTTGAAATACCTATGAAAGGTTTCCGTATTTAAATTCAGAAATATCACTTATATACAGCTTCGTTAGTATACATATGCTACTTAGTTTCCAGAAGGATGAAATTCATACTCAGAGCAGGTCAATAACTTATACTCAATACAATGACGTCATATATCACAATTTTCCTTTTCTAAAGAATGCTTCTCACAAATGGAATGACCTTATGAATCTCAACATGTAAATATATGAACATTTTATCTATACTTTTTGTTTTTTTTCAAACCATATATTCACAACTATTGACTTCTACCTATAACTACCTCACCTTATGCGAATATAATACATTAATTACATCTTCCCCACTGAAAAAAAACATCATCAAAATATACAAACTTATGTTCTCATGAATTAATTTTTTAGTCTTTCAGATGGTCTGAATTTATCTTTATGTGATGTTTCATTTATTGCATTATCAACATTTGAATTATTGAAGTTAGTTATTTTATTTATGTGTCTCTTCATTATTGAGTTAGTCTCTGAAAAAACTTTGACGCTATAAGTTACTGGTGAAAGTTTTTTGGTAACTATGGTTTTAACTCTATCATTTTTATTTTGTATTTTAGATCAACCATCACACTATTACCTATTTGTTCTGTAGTTAAACTAAAATAAGTTAACAGCTGAACTTGAAGATCTACCTAAGGTAGTCTATACATTTTAAAGTTCCAGAAAAAAAATTGAGATCTAGAGAAATGTTTGTTGTATCCTTTCGAAGATTAAGTGTCATCCAAAATTCACCGATATGCAGAATCATGAAATCGTTCAATTCGAGCTCTTTTAGTTTAGATCCCTTCAATGTCTCCTTTGCACAATTGAAAAAAATTGAGGCTCAATTTTTCATTGTAATGTTGTCTCTTCAATGTCATTTCTTGTTTTTCTTATACTTTTTTGTTTATAATTCATTCTTTTTTTGCGTACCTACACTATAGTTAAGTTTAGCATGCAGGATTGTATGTTTTAAATGTAAAATTATGAGTACTGTGTTGGATTGAAATACCTGTTTGAATTTTTATTCCTAAACAAATGAATAAATCGACACGAGCAAACACTGAGTCGAAAACCTCTATACATTTTTTAGACGTAATATTTTCTTTCATATCGATTACTTCCGGACATTTACTATGAGCATCAACAATGACCATAAACATATCAAATAAATAAAATCAGTGTTGATGGATTAATAATATTGATAATAATCAGCCTGAAGTAGTACTGGAGAACGATCATTAGAGGCTAAACTGGGACCACACAGTACTATCAAACCTAACAGTAGATAATAACAGGCCAAATATAATTTTAGTGAAGAAAAGGGAGAAGGGAGCAAGACTTATAGATGCAGCCATCCCAAATAACCACAATCTGCGTCAAAATACGCTGAAAAAATATCGAAATATCGAGAGCTTGAACTTCAGATCGAAAGGCAGTTGGGAATGTCTAGTACCAGAACCATTCCCATTATCATATCAACCCCAGGAATTATTACTAAGAGTCTCAAGTCCAACCTCAGGGAGTTAGATTTGGATAAAAACCGTCACAAAATTATGCAAAAAGCAGTACTACTCGGTACTGCTAGAACAATAAGGATGATTGCAGGTCACGATGGACACCAGGAACAACCATGGAGGAAAATAGCGCAAGACCTACTACCAGGACGTCAACCGAGAAATCCAGGACCAAGAAACGAAGGACGAACAACCCAGGACCCAGGGGAAGAAGAACACCGAACAGAGCTCAATTCCCCTGATACTTGCTATCCGGGATGAGTGAATGTTCCCCTTAGTAGGGAGTGTGATAGCCGATCGCTAGGGGGTGTGAGAAATCACACCTTTTCTACGCTAATAGGCTCCATAATAATTATACTGGTTTATTTCTGAACGTGTTACATTTCCAAGAGAAACAAAAATAGAAGACATATTTAAAAAAAATTAAATTTATTTTCAATGAATTCCTTAATGGTATAGGGTTCTAGGTTGATCAGGTATTTTTTGACTTTTTTTAAGGTTATTTATGTTCGCAAGTTTTGGAATCGACTGGGCAGCAAATTGAAAAAGTTAATGCATCTGTAATGAGTGCCTTTCTAGTCTCTGCTAGTTTCTAAGTAGGTAGTATTCCGAGACAAGAACATCAAGCATTCATAAATGTAAAGTGAATATATTGTGAGGATGCCCTCTTTTCTAAAAACTCCTCTGTAGCATTCTTTTGTTTTCATTCTTCTGATGCTTCTTATGGCTCGTTTCTGAGCGACGAAGACACGATGAATATCCGAACAGGAACAGGAAGAGAAAACTTTTGGTCTTTCGAATTTTGTCATATCGAAGATTGAAATAAGTAAACGTCGTGTTCATTTATTGTCGTCATTCAGTCGACTGCCCTGGAATGAACGCACTTTTTTCATCGCAAATGGTCACTGAAACAGTCCTGAGTAAATGAAGGGTTCTTATAATTCAGGTCGTGACCAGCAGATTCAAAGAAATATCGGCTTTTCCTCGGAACGAAGTAAAAGGCCGCTTTCAGAATCCATCATGTAGTTCTAACGATTGGTGTCAAATAAAATCTGTATGTTGGCGAAGAAGAAAATCAATGGCCAGAGCAAATTGTTAAATCGGGATGCTTCATCGTCCCCGTATTGAATGAGGGAAAAAGAAACAATTTCCTAATTCCACCACCGACTGAATCGGTATTGATGAAACGAAGTGATCATCTGTATTCGTGGCTAGTTTTTGCCAAATCAAAGGAGCGAATTCTGATGGGTAGGACCCTTTATATGAATCAGGCGAGGGGCATTCTTAGACGCGTTTCTAAATCAGTCTGATTACAGATTGCAAAAGGCGCTTGCTCGTTTACTAACTCCCAGGCCGTTACTTTTATAACTACTTGCCAAGACAATGTAATTAAATGGCATCCATTTGTAATTTCGGAGCGGCGTGTCGGGAATGTAAACGGCGGAACATGAAGAAGGTGTGACTGTAGGGCTTCGCTACAAACCCATCGTTACGCTAACAAAAACAGCCAGCTGCTCTGTCAATAGTTCTCCTACTGTGAATAATTAGCAACAATATTGTGGACATTTGCATGACGTATCCCTCAAACGCAGAAATTCCTCCAAAAACGCCTACAGCTTTACATGATGTCACATAAAACAACTTATTGCTGAGGTTTACAAATTTTCCATTACTCCACTTATCGTCTGATTGACCGGGAGCCAGCAAGAAAAATTTGAGAAAAGCCCTGAGGAGGAGCTTTTGAGCGCTCTTTCTTTGGTGGAGCAATTAGACTATTACCTCAGAATTTTATATGGGATTCAAGATTGATACCAAATATATAAATAAAGAATCTCAGCACAATCGGAATTATATTGTGGAAATTAATGAATAAATTAATTATCTAAAAAATTAATAATTACAAAAATTAAATTCTATGGTTCTGATGATGCGATCCTCTCAAAATTCTGCATGAACATTCAGTATATCAGTTTTGATTCACAAATTAAATTTCACTAGAATCGGATATCCTGCTATGGGAATATAAAAATTCTTCTTTTCAATATTCCAATTGAATTTTCTATGGTTCTGTTGACACTATGGCGACTAAATTCTTTCATGAAAATTCAATATAACAATCTTCATTTAAGGAAATGATTGAATCGGATATCCTGTTATGGAAATATAAAGATTTTTCTTCTCAATATTTCAATTGAATTCTCTATGGTTTTGTTACCACTATGTCCACAAAACTCTGCATGAACATTCAGTGTATCAATCTTTATTTATAAAATAAATTTCATCCGAATCGGAAATTTTTAATGAAATATTTCTTCTTATGAATATTCCAATTCCATTTTCTTTGGATCGGTTCACATTATGAGCACCAAATTTTTTTTTTCATGAAACACCCTCTACGATTTGGCTGATTAATTAACTCAACCGAACCATTTGAGAGCCGAACATACCCTGAAAATTACAAGTCTCTAGGGCAATCCCTCCGAAAGTTATTGTGCTAACGGCCAGACAGACAGAATTGAATTTGACCACGAATTCGTCATCAGGGTGTACAACCCTTCAGTTTGAGACCATTTTCGGCTCAAAAGTCGAAAATTACAGACATTTGGGCAAAACGGTATAGCACTCATTTGAGGAGAACGAGCGCTCAAAAACACTAAAAACAGCGTATCATTTGCGAAATTGTGAGGCTTTTTGAGATGTTAGCCACTGTTATCAAGAACGAGGAAACGCAAGTATGGCGGCCCCTAGGTGTTGGCGTTGCGCCGCGCAATTCTTTGAATATGTCCATAAAATTCATGCCGTTGACTGATGATCTCAAAGGTAATTCTTGTTTCATATCATATCTTCGATAGCCAGAGTATAAAAGAGTTGTATGCCATACCGATGCGGAGTCTCAAACTGTACACCATACTGAATTAAACTTGTCATTTTTTATGGTCGTTTGACTAACTAGCGAAAATATAATTTTTTCATCCAACCATAAAAAAATGTCTCATCACCGAAACAGTATGACAGTATGGTCATTATCGGTGATGAGACATCTTTTTTCACGGTTGTATGACAAAATTAGGTGTTCTCTAGTAAGTCAAGGGGCCGTAAAAAAATGACACGTTCAATACAGTATGGCAGACAGTATCGGTATGGCATACGAATTGTGAACCAATGTTTGTATGTCTAAAGTTACATTCCGATCTCCCCATAATTCAGGACCTCTGATATTTAACAATTTGTCAGATAATATTAAAACTTGCCTATCACTTAATGGATGCAAAATCAAGTTAGAGTATTTTTTCAGAGAGAATTGTTTTTATAGTAATCGCATTTTGATATGACATGTTATCTTGTGAATAATTTTTGAGTATTCCTATACAATTGTTAATTGAATTGTCTTTGGAAATAAATAAATTGAATCGAATTGTAACATCTTTTTGTATCAACGCAGCTCTGTGAGTTCAATAGTTTTCCGCAATATTTTCTCTGATACGACGAATGGAAGAATTACTCTTTTATATCATGCAATACTGTAAGTAATGTTATGAATAAATGAAAATTAAGTCGGATGATTTGTAGTTGGACAATTTTCGCTGAATTGACCCCACCATCAATTTCGGGATGCGTTATTTGCCTTTATGTCCTCATTTGGTATTTAACTGCAGGAATGAGAGAGGAGAGTTAATACTCACTTTATGGTTTCATGAGATTCATGAGGCAGTATTATATATCGCCAGGATTGTTGAGTAATCAACACGGATGCTTTACATATGTCGAGATGGATAGGAAGGCTACACCTACTTATGCATTCGAAAAGTTCGGGGCTATCCCTCTCAAAGAGATTTCATCCCTGATTTGCATATTTACTGAAAGAGACTAATACAAGCTTTTCAGAATCAGGATACCCTTAGACTCTATGCAACATTTCGGAATTATATTCCTATTTCATCGCTCAATTGTGTTTCAGCTATTGTTAGACTAAGTTATCGGAATATTAGTGTAATATAAATTGAAGTCGAGTGAGTTTTACTCATTTAATATACTGGGTGGTTAACTGAGGAATTCCGATTTAAAAGCGCTTTAAAATTGTTTTGAATAGGAATAGAGAAGTGAGGGTGGTCTTAAACGAAGTTCATGGGAATTCAGTCGCCATGGTTCGCTGGACGGGCGAGGAGCTTTCTTTCTGTGTGTGCGCTTATTACCAAAATCATTATTTTTTTCTCTGATGAAGCCCATTCTTATCTCAACGGCTACCTAAACCAACAAAATTGTCGGTATTGGTCTTCAGAAAACCCCCAAGGGAAACATGAAACCCAATTGCATAGTCTGAAGGTCACAGTTTGGTGTGCAATACACGCACAAGGCATTACTGGCGCCTACTTTTTCGAAGACGGACGATGCCGAGCAGTAACATTAGATTCTGATCGTTATGTGGACATGTTGACCAATTTTTTGAACCAGCTCTTCAAGATTTTGATGGATACAATAGGGACACTTAGTTTCAGCAAGACTTGGCCACTTGTCACACTTCAAATCGGTCTTTACCTGTTTATTCGGGAGCTTTTTCCTGAAAAATTGATTTATCGGCATGGAGACATTCCATGACCCCCATCAGAAGCCCGGACGACACCTTGCGACTTTTACTTATGGGGATACCTCAAAAGTGTAGTCTACCGCAACAATCCCCGCACTCTAATTGCGTTGAAGGAAAATATCCGCCAGGAAAATCAAGTCATCGGTCCAGAAACTTTGCGACGTGTTTTTCTAAATTTGGGGGTTCGACTCGAAGAGTGCCAGCGTTATTTTTGAGAAATGAATTCCCAAAGAGCTGAGCCTTATTTGTAGGAGAAAAAATTAAAATTGACTTGATAGTTTGTTTCATTTTTTTTAAATCGGAATTCCTTAGTTGACCACTCAGTATTAGGGCGTTCAATAAATAATGAGCCTAACAAAGAAAACGAACGATTTTCGTCAGAATAATTATTTATTCTCCAACATAGTCCCCTTTTATATAAACATACTAAGTCCGAAGATTTTTCAACATGGCGATGCCTTTTGAATAGTAAGATTTGCTAATGTCCCCAAAATATGCTTCAGTTTTCCATTTGATCTCATCGTCCGTAAAATTTCAAGTTTGAAAACATACAATAATCGCTTGTAGCTGAATTTGGACAAAACGGTGAGGAAGTAATTTAAGGCGTAGTTTATGAATTTTTGCCAATTTTTCATTGTCTTGCAGAAATAACCATTTTTCCTTCGATTAATGTGGCGTTTTCGGATTTCAATAGTTCCAATAATGCACAGTAATAGTCACTGTTGATCTTTTTTTTTTCAAATAGTTTATGGACAATAAACAACTGGAATCCCAAAAAACAGACGCCATTAATTTCCAGACCGATGGTTGAGTCTTTGCTCGTTTTGGTGCGATTCTACAATCCCTACTCATTTTTTGCCGATTCATTTGAATCTGGTGTGTAGTGGTGTATCCATGTTTCATCAATAGGTTTGAAAGGTCCAAAGAATGCCAAGAAGTGCGAACACGTTCACGTTTTTGATCGATTGTTAGCAAACGCGGCAACCATTTTCCGGTTAGCTTTCTCATAACGAAAGCTATTTTATGTCAATTTGAAACCACCGACTCATTTGATATGCCTACGGTCTGATCTATCTCATGCACTTTTACTTTCCTATCGTCCAATACCATATCGTGTATTTCTTCGATCATTGCTTCGGTAGACACCTCTTCTGGACGACCTGGACCGGTATTCTCGACAAGAGATCTTTCGAAGCGAATACGAACTCCATTGCGCGGTGTGTACTTTTGTAGGTGGAAGAGGCACTCGCGCTATTAACTTCGAAAGATCACTTGTTCAGAATACTGGCCAAAGTGGATCTTCAGCAAAAATGCTCGTACGACCACGTCTTAATTCAGCTATCCACCATTTAACCGTTGCAATCGGAGGCGAACGGTTGCCATGAACAGAATCCAGTTCAGATTTGATTTCATTATTCGTTGTTCCTTTCAAATGAAGGAACTTAATCACTGCTTATATTCAACTTTTTCCATTTCTGTTTCAAGAAATCATTCATTAATAGATTTGGCTTAAACTCTGACAATAAGTGTTTGAAGGATGATAAATGTCAAAAATAAATTCAGTGTTTCGTTCGTGGCTTCACCTATTCGTTGACTCACTATATGTATATTTAACGGCCGAGTATATTTATGAAGAATATTAAGTAGCAGTAGTCTCTGTAGATCAATAATCGATAATAATTTTGTTGAAGAGCAGTTGTGTCACGTATATGAAAAATGAAATCAGCTGTCAAATAGTCATCAAAATCATGAAAAATTTAAGAAAACCCCGAACCAGGAGGTTTTGAGCTCTCGTTCATTGGTGGAGAAATAAGATTATTAGCTCAAATTTTTGAATGGGACTTGAGATTGATACTAAATATATAAATGCAGAATCTCAGTACAATTGAAATCATATTCTGGAATTCATTCGGAAAAGGAAATATATTAAAAATAAATCATTAAAAAAAATTAAATTCGATGGTTCTGATGATGCGATCCTCTTGAATTCGGTTTATCACAAAATAAATTCCATTTGAATGGGATATACTGTTATCGAAATATAAAGATTCTTCGTTTCAATATTCCAATTGAATTATCTTTCATTCTGTTAACACTATGGCCACAAAATCTTGCATGAATATTCAGTATAAAAATCTTCATTCACAAAATGAATTTCACTCGAATCGGATATCTTTTTATGAGAATATGAAGTTTCTTCTTTTCGATATTCCAATTGAGTTTTCTACGGTTCTGTGTACACCATGGCCACTTTTTGCATAATGCTTATTATGAGCATCTTGCATGTGACCGCAACATTTCATTGCGATTGGTTTCTTTTGATCTGAGATATTGAGGAAAAAAATTTCAACTGACAATATCTTATGGAACACCCTGTACAATTTGGCTGGTTAACGAACTCAACCGAGGCATTTGGGAACCGAAATGACCCTGAAGATCTCTAGTCTCTAGCACAATTTCTTCGATAGTTATCGTGCTAACGGACGGTCCCAAGGACAGAATTGAATTTGATCTCGGGTTCGTCATCAGGGAGTCGAAACCTATCGTTTGAGACTGTAAAATTTTCGCAGTATCACACTTTTTACAGAAAATTACTATTGTTATTATGAGTAGGCTCAACTGAACAAGAAGGCTGAATTGTCATCATTATTCAAATATGCATTTCAATGTTTAATATGTTTTCATCTCTTTTTGCATTGCTATTTTGCTACTGAAAGAATTTGCGGAGCAATGAGAATTGAATATAAAGCGCGATGAATATACTCAGTTATATTTATCGATTGAAAAAGCAGATCAATAGTCGCAGGTGTCATTAAAGATACATGAATATTTTATCGGTTCATATTTCCTTACTGTTTGAAATTGGCGCGCTTCGCCAATACCTTAAACCACTCACAGATCGTAGGATGTACCTTTCATTAATGTTCATTTTCAGCCGACCTTGAAATAAATGATTATTTTAATGTGTACGAAATCATTAATGACCCATTTTAAGGCTCAATTTTTTGGATATTTTAATGTGCAATCCTCATGGCAACCGTTCACAAAGTATTCAGAAGCACTACGAGAAATGTCAAAACTCTACTGGAACATAGATACATAGAAATTCATTATGACAAATGTATGTCTTGTGCAGAATGAAAATGTATTTCAATCGAGAATTCATACACATATCATATTGAGATCGTCGGAAAAATCTTGTAATAAACTCGGTTCTAATCGCGCGACTAATGGTCTCGACCATTAGTCGCTGTCTTTAATAACCTAGTTTATTAAATAACTATTAATCTGGCCAATATTTGTATCATTTTTTGAGTTGACATCGCCTGATGTGCATTTCTGAACAGCTCGGTATTAGTAAATCTGAATAGCCTGCGTTTATTTTGTCATTCAATGAATCTGAATTATCTTCCTTTAGTTGGTTATCAGTAGATACTTGGTTGAAGTTTAGTCAGTCCAACAATTCTTGTTCAGAGATGTTTTCAGCGATGAAATATTTCTCAATTTTGAACTGAATTTTGTCGAGTACACTGGTTAATCAAAACTTAGTATTCTTGAAATTAATTTAGTCCACTGTTATTGAACTGCATTTGTTATACTTCTTTCATTAATTTGAACTCGTTTTATGTAGTATTTTACAGAAAACTGCTCATGAATTTTTTTTATAAAATTCTCATCGAATAAGACTGCTTCTGTTAGTCAATATTGTTATAATAACTTCTTGTCTTATAATAAAGGGTTTACCAATAAGATGTGTTATTTCGATTTTCAAAGAAAAATGCCATTTTTCAAACAAATGATCGGATGTTTATTTCATTATATAGAAGAAGCTATGAGGTTAATAGTGGGAAATAAAATCAGTCAAATGACCACCACGATCACATTTACAGGACCATATCCTTTTAATGGAATTTTCCATAACCAAATCGCAAAGTGGCTGCCCTGTGTCCCAAAGGTAGAAGGTGTAAAATCACAAGATTTCGGTGGCCAATTGTGATCACCTCTTGGAGAGATAACACGGTCCGGAGACTTTTCCCGCAAAAGATCAATGGTTGCGTTGCTTGTTTGCCAGGTAGCGCCGTCTCGTTGCAAGTGAACGTTGTCCAGATCAATACTATCCAATTTCGCAATCCATTCACCGTAACTGTTGCTCCAACCTCATTTTCGAAAAAGTAAGGTGCAAGGACTCCGCCGGACCATAAACCGCACCAAACAGTCACACTTTGAAGATAAAGAGGCTTTTCAACAATAACTCATAGGTTTTCCGAGCCCTAGATGCGACAATTTTGCTTGCTGACGAAGCCACCGAGGTGGAAATGGGCCTAATCAATCAAGATGATTTTTCGATGGAATTCCGGATCATTTTCATGCATTTCAACGACCCAATTAGCAAATACACGACGTTGTTGATGATCGGCCGACTTGAGTTCCTGTGTTAACTGAACTTCATAAACCTCAAGACCCAAATATTTATGCAAAATTCGGTCTAATGACGTTTGTGGAACGCTTTAATCAAAAGAACGATGAGGAATGGACAAACCTGGGTTTTCTTCAACACTTTCGGCTACAGCAGCAATATTCTCGGCTGTTCTTGAGCGACGTGCACGGCTTTTATTCTTCACATCACTAACTTGTCCCAATATTTCGAATTTTTCCACCAATTTCCTTATTGCGGTCGGAAAAGTTTCTTGACGGCGACACAAAAATGTTACTAACCGTTTCTGCCAAATTTTCACCATTTTATAGTGAAATTTTATAATTTCGAAGCGTTCTTGAAGCGTATATCGTTCCATTTTCATATATGGCGTAGTTTTTAATTGTCAAATATCAAAAAATGACAGCTTCAAACCTGACATCTACCGAAAAAGCAGTCTATTCAAGTGTAGCACCTCTTATTGGAAAACCCTTTAAATAATGTGAAGTTACTATGTCTTTCCATGTCAACTATCTGAAACCACCCTCAATTATTAATTTCAAAATTGTGAATTACAAAATCTGAACACTTGATTTTGAAAACTTACAATAGTGTTTTTTTCCAGGAACGCCGTTCGACGAAAAAGTTAATTCCCGATGTTCCCTTGTATTCACCAAAAATAAGTTTCAATGAAGATTCCTGGCGAATCAGCTACAAATGGACCCTATGTAACTGAAATCTGTAGAAGGAACCTACTCATCAACTATATGTCCTCTGGGAATATCCCTGTTGTTCGAAAGCTGGATATATATTGGGAAGGTGTAGAAGCCTCTGTATTCCCTGCGGAATACTGATTGACTGAAGACAATGATAAAGTAGTATTATGTTCATTGACTACTAACAATGAATCGTTTATTTTTATTCACTTGGACAAAGGTAACAGTGTAATTAAAAAATCGTTAATCTAGGGGAGAAAATAGCTCCCTAATATCAATGTGTTTTTCATTCGGCTTGTGAAGATCTCGTCCTCGTCAAATGTAAGGAAGTGTACTAGGGCTTTCAATACATAGTGAGCCTAACAATAAAAACGAACAAGTTTTGTCAAAATTACTATTTATTCTTCGACATATACACCTTTTAACTTGATAAACTAGTCTAACGATTTTTCAACATTGCGATGCCTTTCAAATAGATAAATATGTGCCAAAATATCCAGTCCCAAAATTTGCTTCGGTTTTTCATTTGACCTCGTCATCCCTCTCGAATTTCTTTCCCTAGAACTATCTCTTCAAGTTTAGAAATAGATAATAATCACTTGGGGTTGAATCTGCAGAATGTGGGGGATGAGGAAGCAATTCGAGGCGTAATTCTAGCATTTTGCCACCGTCTTTATTGATTTGTGAGCTGCAGCATTGTCTTGGAGGAAGAACCCTTTTTTCTTTGATAAATTTGGGAGATGATTCCTCGATCAAAATAAGCAGGGGTAGTTTATTCACTTTTTTTTTCGAAATCAACTTCCCCCTTCCAAGATACAGCCTTTGGAAGGCGATGACTAGTTGACAGTTTTTAATTTTTTTTACTGCTTCTTGAAAACAATGAGTCAAAAAACTATACACTATATGAAACACTAAGTAGATGTTACGCACACAAATTTTTCAGATCTTGTCACTTGATTATTAGGGGTTCAAAAAACAACCCCTTATGATTTTCGTTCAAAAATTGTTTTCGTGGGATAGATTTCCGAAAAATAAAATTCTCTTATGGTTTCCTATTCAATTCTGAGGAAAAAAATTGTCCTGCAAAATTTCGATACAGTCGATACTTTTCCAGGAAAAAATAAAAACCTTCAAACAGTTTTGATCTCTGTTTATTCCATTTCATGGTATAAATGTTCCATATAATGAATATTCTAAGGTTTAATTACTGATTTCCGGAAGAAACTCATATCCGTAGTAGAACTTTCATTAGATTATTGAGCATAATTGACACAACCAATTTTAAGCATAAACAATATCTTATTATAAAATATTTATTCTGTGGAACATACGATGAAATGGAATGAACAGTGATCATAACTGCTCGTAAATTTTTATTTTTTCCGAAAGAATATCGACTGTATCGAAATTTGGCAAGAGACTTCTTTCTCCAGAGTTAAAGGGAAAACCATAAGATAATATTTTTTTCTCGAAAATCTATCCCACGAAAACAATAATGCCTGAAGGAAAATCATAAGAGATTGTTATTTTCAACCCCTTATAATAAAGTTATGCGATAAAAAAAATTATGTACTTAGTGAATCATATTATGTATAGTTTCATGACTCAGTTTTCTTAAGGACTTCTAAAAAAACCGTATCTCAAAAGATACAGATATTTTGACAAAATTACAAAACGCAGTGTCCCTAAAAGCAAGCGCGCTTAAACATTTGTGCAGAACTAGTTCAACAATAGCCCATCCGGGTGTAAAACACGAAAGCAAAATCGTAAAAAAATAGCTTTGGTAAGACGTGGGAGTTCCGAAAAAGAGAAATGGCTGAGAGTAAAGCTGATGAATTGCTGTTAATAAATATTCAAGTTCTGTAGTGTAACCCTTGTTCGGCTATCCGCCAATACATAGCTATTATTCATTCGCATTCGACTGTAATCGAAACTGACATGATTCGATCTGGATAGATATTGGCCGTTAGACCGTTGAAACTTGAAAGAGGAGAAAGAAGGAAACTAATAAACATCCAGACCGAGTGTGTGACCCGAATTGATGACTATCTGGAGGAGTCAGTGGTACAAACGGAAAGGGATATAAAGCACTAAAGCAGTAAACGTGATGAATTTAAAATAATAACTTCATAAATAGATGTGTTAAGCGATGCTTAAAATATCATTTGTAAACAAATAAGACAAATTACTTGGATGATTTCCTAATAAAGCCAGTACTGCAAAAAATTAGTAGAATGAAAAATGCAGAAAATGTAAAGCAAATGGAAGAAAAGATGATTTACAGACGATTTGAGAACATGCAGTGGTAAGCAGTGAATTCTGAATGGTAAAAACAGACCTCCAACTTTCATGTTCGATTTTTTTCACGTAGTTGATTGATGTACTGAATTCTATAAAACAAGTTCTTGGGTTATACTTTTCATGATTAAAATTTTTTTTCTGAAATTTTGATTAAATGTACCTTTTTATGGGTAGGTATACTGTAGTTTTTGATTCAGAACATTCATTTTTCACCTCATAATGGCTTCGAATCTAAAAATCGACCTAATTTTCGATCGAAAATTCTCAATACAAAATATTTGCGTTTTTTCGATTTCCAATACTGTGGACCCTGGTATACAGGGAGTCGGTAAACAAATGCTGAGCTTTGGAAGGTAATTCCTTGATGAAAATAGGCAAGGTTAGTTTATATAAATTTTTTTCGAAATCGACCCCCCTTCCACGGTACAACCTTTGATGTGCGATGACGAGTTGACAGTTTTTAATTTTTTTACGGCGTCTTATGATCACTGCGTCATAAAACTATACATAATATGAAGCATTAAGTAGCTGTTACACACACACATTTTTTAGATCTCATAACTTTTTCATTATTAGGGGTTAAAAATAACAACCCCCTCTAATTTTCTTTCGAAAGTTGTTTTCGTTGGGAAGATTTTCAAAAAATACAATTCTCTTATGGTTTTTCATTCAATTCTGGAGAAAAATCCTTTTGCAAAATTTCGATACAGTCGATACTTTTCTCGGAAAAAAACAAAAACTTACAAGCAGTTACACTGTTCATTCCATTTCATCATATAAGTGTTCCGTAGAATGAATATTCTAAGATATTGTATGTCTATGACAGGAGAAAAAGATTTTCTATAAATCTTTCTGAAGGTTTAATTACTCATTTCCAGAAAAAAATTATATCCGCAGTATTTTAATTTCATAAATAGAACTTTCTTTAGATTAATAAGGATAATTGACAAAACCAATTTTGAGCATAAACAGTATCTTAAAATATTCATGGAACATTCGATGAATAGTGATTATAACTACTTGTAAGTTTTTATTTATTCCGAGAAAAGTATCGACTATATCGAAATTTTGCAAGAGACATTTTTTCTTTGAATTGAATGGGAAACCATAAGAGAATTTTTGGAAAATCTATCCCACGAAAACAATTTTCGAAGGAAAATCATAAGTGGTTGTTATTTTCAACCCTTAATAATAAAGTATGGGATAAAAAAGTGTGAGTAACATCTCTCTAATGAATCTTTTATGTATGGTTTAATGACTCAGCGTTCTTCAGGACTCCTAAAAAAATTAAAAACTGTCAACTCGTCATCGCTTTCCAAAGGCTGTATCTTGTAAGGGAGGTCGATTTCGAAAAAAAATTATATGATCTCCTCAAGTCCCTCGCAGTTGTTTACAGACACCTTGTATATGTTTATAAACATTACTGAAACTAAACTGACCCGTTCAATTTGAAATTATTTGTTTCTACTTTATAAGGTAACGTGATGGCAAAAGCTTTTGCGTTGGTTCATATTGGGAAATCGATAAATCAAATTTGAATATGTGCTATTGGTTTAATTCGACTCATTTATCAATTCATTTTTCCAATTAAAATTTAGATCTGGCGAAACTGACATGATTCGATCTGGATAGATATTGGCCGTTAGACCGATGAAACTTCAAACAGGAGAAAGAAGGAAACTAATAAACATCCAGACCGAGTGTGTGACCCGAATTGATGACTATCTGGAGGAGTCAGTGGTGCAAAAAGGAAAGGGACATAAAGCAGTGAACGTGATGAATTTAAAATAATAACTACATAAATACGGGTGTTACGCGATGCCTAAAAGAAAATAATTTGTAGGAAATGAAATAAATGAGGTATTTTGCCCTGCCCGTCCGCACACTCGTGAAGTACCCGACTCCGGCAGATTCTCCGCTAAGAAACTTAGATGTGCAGCAATTTAAGCTCTATTTCTCTTCCGTACGCGTGACGTTAATCGACTTCCCAGCTTCTGAAGTGGTTGAGAACAGCCGAGTTCAGGGAGCTGCGTGATACCTCTGAACATCTATGAATTGTGTTTTAGTTTCATCTGAATTCACGACCAAATGGGGATTGTTTCGGGAATTTTCAATTGCCCTTTTCGCCAATTTCGTTGACAAGTTGAACTAACACATCTGAGAAGTGAACTACATAAGGGATGAGCGGTGAGCCTCGTTGTGAAGTTTTATACTATGAGGTTTGATATTGTAATATACAGGGTGTCCAGGCGATTGACGTCAATAAATTATCTTTAGATAACCCAGACCTGTGGCTATCCAAAAATACCCCATGTATGTAAGGCCATTTTTTGTTGTTCTGAGTTATGATTTTTGAGGGTTTTTTCAATGTCTTCTGTCAGCTAGTTTTGAAAAATTCATATCTTTCTATGCGGTAAGTATTTTGTACTTTTCATTTTTTTTAAAAAGGTAGTCCTGAATATACTCCAATAAAAAAATATTCAGCTTCCTGAAAGCTAGAACTCCAGTTTTCAGTAGGATGTAGTCAAACATTCATTTTCGATTCAAAAATAAAAAAGTTGTTTTTTCGCTTTTTTATTGGGATATTTTACGGAGAGCTAGGGCACGCGAAGGAAACCAGCAACGGAACCGAATCGAGTGAAAAACTTTCAGAAAGAAAAATAAAACAAAAATATTCGAATAGTTTCACGCAAGTGACACGATACTTTTTAGAACGTTTTCGATAATGTATTCAAATTGGAGGCACGGATTTTGAAAAATTATTGAAGTGAATAGTAGTTTTTAGTTTTATGTGCCTTTCGTTTTCTATCCGAAATCAGGTAATTTCACAACTAGCAATTCTGACGAATGTTAACATTTTCCATCAGTGGTGTGACCAACATTATTGTATAAATTACACGAGATACATTTGTTTCACAGGAATTGCAATTAAAATCAATTCGAAATCACATTTTTGAGTTAAATATACCATAAAAATGAAAAAAGACGAAAAAAATATTTTATCAAGTTTCAATGATTTTCAGTCTATCCGCCTTCCAAGGCTGATTACAAAAAAAAAGTCCAATCAAGTATCTTTTTTTTCCTATGACTTTCGTAGCTGAGGACTCCGCAAAGTTTCTGAACCTAACCAAAAGCTTAAAAAAAGCTTCTTTTTATTTCTGAATCAAAAATGAATGTTTGAGTACATTCTACTGAAATATGAAGTTCTAGTTTTCAAATCTTTTTTTAGGTATTTTGCAGTGATTTCAGGAAGCTGATTATTTTTTATTGAAGAAACGTTCAGGACGACCAAGTTCAAAAAATAATAACTTCAAAATATCTACTGCATAGGAAGTTATGAATTTTTCAAACCTAGCTGGATAATGCATTGAAAAACATTCAGAAAATCATAACTTGATAACTACACAAAAATTGCATTACATACATAGATATTTTTGAATAGCCACAGGTCTGAGGAATCTGAAAATAGTTTATTGACGTCAATCGTCTGGATACTCTGTATATAAACATTTAGAATTTGAGCGATCTTTCATTGGTGGAGCAAAATTTCGTATAGGACCTGAGATTGATATAAATATATGAATGCAAAATCTCAGCACGGTCGGAATAATATTCTGGAAATATTAAAAAACTGAGATATGTAAAAACAATCACAAAAATTAAATTCTATGGTTGCGATCCTCTTAAAAGTTTGCATGAACATTCAGAATATCAATCTTCATACACAAAATAAATTTCACTATAATCAGATATCTTGTTATGAAAATTGAGAGATTCTTCTTTTCAATATTCCAATTGAATTTTCTATGATTCAGATATTGCGATCCTCTTGAAATTTTGCATAAATATTCAGTTTAACAAACCTCATTCAAAAAATTCTACCCGAATCTGATATCCTGTTGAGAAAATATAAAGTTTCTCATTTTCAATATTTCTATTTTTTGTTGTTTTTCTGTTTACACTATGGTGACAACATTCCGCATGAGGCTTATTATAAGCATCTCGTATGTGGTAGCAACATTTTACTTCGATTGCTATCGTTTCATCATTCGTATTTACGAACAAAAAGTTTGAATGACCATATTTTAACCGATTCATTTGGGAACTGAATTAACGCTGAAAATTTCAAGTCTCTAGGACAATCCTTCCGAAAGTTATCGTGCTGACGGACAGACGGACGGCCCCACGGACAGAATTGAATTTGATCACGGATTCGTCATCAGAGAATGAAACCCTATCGTTTGAGACCATTTTCGGCTCGAAATTCGAAAATTACAGACAATTGAGAAAAACTATAAAGCAATCTTTCAAGAAACGGGTTCTCAAAAATGCAACCCTTTCTTACTAACTGTATCTATGCATTTTCGCATGAACACGAAAACGTGTCAGTTACCTTCGAATCTTCGAGGAATGTAATATGCCAGTTATGCCCAAGTCCATAAATCTCATGAAGGCCATAAAGACAATATTAACTCTCTGTTTTCTTCTCCCCGCATTGTACTACTTAATGAGGTTATAAGAAAGGTGGTAAGATGTGCCATTCGGACTAATGAGCAGGTCAATTACTTGTTACTGTTTCCTGACGAAGTGTATCATTATTGAGGTCAAACTCACTATTCAGGAGAATCTCCTGTAACAGTTCATTATTTTCTACTGAAAATAAACAAATTACTCAAGTTTCATTATATTTCTTGGTTCAGCTTGAAACTACATGCAGTTATCTAAAGTATAATAATGAAAAGGTTGACGAAAGCCCTGAATTGAAGGTAGAAGCTTTTCACTTTTGGAAAAATGGTTTGAATTGCAATATCTAGAGAGTTTTAGTTCAATTTTCTTCATCAACTTTTCCATTCCAATCTTAAAATCACCAGAACGATTTCGAAATTGATCGTGCCAACGGCCAGCCGGACGGACGGCCCCACATAATTGAATTGACAACGGATTCGTCATGAGGGAAATGGCCCTATTGTTTGAGCGCATTTTCTGCTCAAAATTCTAAAATTTGTAGTTGAGATCGATTTTGGTACCACTCCTTCGTTCACATTCTCATCTCTCATTGTCGCATATTTCGTTTTTAATAGAAATATATACCTCATTTCCATATTTCGATAATTCCTCCGAATCAGCCGACTAGTTCTTTCTACGGACACCACCGAAATGATATTTTCAATTTGGTTGACAATCGCTATTTTCACTTTCCTAAGGTTTACAACCTAGTTGACCACATAGTCGTCAACTAAGTTGATCGTTGCTCGGCAGGAACGCGTCGTTTTCCGCCGGAAAGGTCTGCCTTGAAACAAATGGGTAGACGCTCATCTAGGAGGTGCGAAGCGAAGAGCAGCGAGGAGGCGAGTCGTTTGACGCTTGAATGATTCTTGGGGCATGTGCGAGACAAATTTGTCGACTTGGTCTTCATGTAGGTATTCGGCGGCCGGAATCGGGTTCGTGACCCAAGTCCGGCGCGCTGTAGTTTCAACTCGAGGAAAAATTGGCGACTTTTATGAAAATTTCATTCTCGAATTTTGTCAATGGTGGGCAGGTACCCAATCCACATCCAGATTATTGTACTTCTCCAGTGCTACGAGGCCACTTTATATTGCAAACAATATTAAAGACGTCAAAAATTTATGCATGCTTTTTCATATTGACAGATTTTAACTGAAATGTGATAATCCTGATAACCACGCAATTATCAATTCCAATTTCCTATTGAAGCCTCGAATCTACTACATTTTCTGACGTCAGGTTTTTCCTAGAATTTTCCATGAACGTACATTTAATGGATAATAAACTTTTGTCCAAACTATTATTGACTTAATGTGAAGTTACAGAAACAAGCAAATTTTACTCAGTACCCTTTTGCAATCTTTATGGCTCATATGAAAATGACTGAGATTATGAAAAGATCTGAAGTCCCTAATGGACAGCACAAAATATTCCTTCTTTCAAACACAGGTCGTAGTATGGTTAAGCTAGCAACTACGTAGGTTATTCATAGAATGATAATTAAATATTCACGAAAACCTGACGTAACGGCAGAGGCTTTTGTAATTAAAATTAATATTCTTTCTTCATTAGGGAAAAAACAGGGACTACTATGGATATAGTTGAAAAAACATATCACTTCACATGATACCAAAATCAAATTCCATCTTAACGTTATCAGTACACATCAGACTGTGGAATTTGATTTGTTTTTAATTTATAAAATCAAGTTAAATTGTATTCAGTACACTTTTCCAATTTTTGAGCGCTCGTTCTACTTAAACTAGTGTTATATCGTTTTGCCCAAATGTATGTAACTTTCAAATTTTTAGCCGAAAATGGTCTCAAAGGTTCGACTTCCTGATGACGAAGACTTGGATTAATTCAATTCTATCCGTGCGGTGGACCGTTCGTTAGCACGATAACTTCCGAAGAGATTGTGCTAAAGACATAACATTTTTAGGGTGAGTTCGGTTCCCAAATGCCTCGGATGAGTTCGTTAACCAGCCGAATATTATTCAGAAAATATGGCCCTTCATAATCTTTGTTCCTCAATATCTCAGACGAAAGGAAACCAATCGAAATAAAACTTTACGGCCAAATGCAAGATATGCTCATATTAAGCCTCATTCAAAATTTTGTGGCCATAGTGTAAACAAATCCATGGAAAATTCAATTCAAAAGAAGAATCTCCATATTTCCATATCTGATTCAAGTGAAATTTATTTTGTATATGGAGATTAATATACTGAATGTTCTTGCTGAATTTCAAAAATATCGTATCATCCAAACCATAAAATTAGTTTTTTTAATTCTCAAGTTTTTACATATTTCAGTTTTTTGATAATTTTCCGAATATTATCGATCGTGCTGAGATTTTGCATTTGTATCTTCAGTATCAATCTCAAGTCCAATACAAAATTTTGAGGTAATAGCTTCCTTGCTCCTCCGATGAACGAGCGCTCAAAAGCACCTGCTCAGAGTTTTCTTGAATTTTTCTGTTTCATATTGTTAAAATATCTTGTATAGACAGGACGGTCGTTGTAAGGTGAATTTCCGTCTGAAAAAGAATGAATAGAGTAGCCCATGACACTATAAAGAATATATTTCCAGGAGATGATGAACTTCGCCCATATTTGATTAATTCCTGTGAATTGATTTGAATTTCAAATATTCCTCAAAAGAGAGCCAACGTGAATTAATTATACATCGATCAGAGTGTGGAAACTCCATACTTTGAAATCGTAGAATAAAATGAAATATATGTGACAGTTTCCTTTGCCTTTTGTTTTAGCTCATCCGCTTTTGCGGATTTTTGGCGCTACGGCTTGTGTGGCTGCAGCTACATATACAAATACGGGAATGTTGTTGCAGATATTTTCTGCCCAAAGTGAAATATTTGACACATAGTTAGCGTAAGCTAAATATATTAGATTTTTTTTCATAGTTGAAATAGCAAAAGGAACGTGGCCTGTGTAATTAAAATACGAAACTTAATTATTTCATATATACCTAGCATTATTCGTGTTGTTCGAATTAGTTTATGTTGATTTGTTCAACATTTAGGCAAGCCTAGCATTTGTCTAATAAACGGCAATTCGACATAATATTGGGTTAGATCGATGTTTTACTTGAAACAATAATTCAAGAGAAAATGATGAACGTTATGAAAAGTGTTTCTGATTCGCATATTATTCAGAAGAGAAATATAGTGGGAAATGTCGACTACAATAAAAATATCACAGAACATTGTAACAAAATCTTTGAAAACAATTTTTAGTTTCGAAAATATGAAAAAATTGTGCTGCTCATCAATAATGTTTCTCGAGAACCATGTAATTATACGATTTCCATGAAATTTTGCAGACATCATAGCATCTCTGATTCATACCAAAATATTGAATTTTGAATTTGTATAGAAAAAGTTTCTCAAATGTTTAAAATTAAGTGTACCTATTAGTGTAATTGAGTGAACTGGAACGGTGACTCTTTCCAAGTAAAAACGAATTATTGTGTTCATGAGACAAAGGAAAACATCAGATAAAGCCACTAAATTACTATCGAAAAACTGTTTTCACAATGAAAGCTTCTCAAATTCATAGCACAAACAGAAACTGAGATAATGAATGACTATTACCTCAAAATTTAAAAAAATAAACATTCAGTATATCAATCTAAATACACAAAAAGAATTTCACTCGAATCGGATATCTTGTTATGGAAATATGAAAATTCATCTTTTCAATATTCCAATTAAATTTTCTATGGTTCTGTTCATACTATCGCATGAGATATATATTATGAGTATCGATAGAAATATAATCTGGGAGGATTCTGCATTTCATTGAAATTTTGCATGAACATTCAGTATATCAATCTTTATGCAAAAATAAATTTCACTCGAATCAGATATCCTCTTATGAATATATGAAGTTTCTTCTTTTAAATATTCTAATTGGATTTTCTATGATTCTATTTAAACTATGACCACAAAATTTTGAAGGAGACTCATTAAGAGCATGCTTCATGTGGCCGCTAAATTTTATTTGGATTGGTTTCGTTTTGTCCGAGATATTGTAGGACAAGACTTTTTAATGGCTACATTTTATGCAACATCCTGTATGATTCGGCTGGTTAACGAACTCAGCCAAGGCATTTAGAAATCGAACTCTCCCTGAAAATCTCAAGTCTCTGGGACAATCATATCGAAAGTTATTGTGCCAGGCGATAGGCCCCACGGAAAGATTTGAGTTTGACCACGAATTCGTCATCAGGGGGTCGGACCCTATCGTTTGAGATCATTTTCTGCTCAAAATTCGAAAATTACAGACATTTGGGTCAAACGATATAGCACTAGTTCAAGTAAAACGATCGCTTCTAGTAATGCGGTTGAAAGCATTCTGAGTTTCTCGAAAAAAGATGACCGATAAATATCTCTTGAAAAAAGCCAGAAAGTTCACGAATCGCTTATTCTGAACACCCTGTACATAAATTCAATTATGTAGGAATCAATCTGTTGTTTGCGGATTCTCTGAATGACATAATCTCTTCATACATTCTTTGGACGATGAACATGATTAGCTGGTGTGTTTGAGTTTGATCTTAGTTGGATTTATCGACGATTATTATTTTCAACTCAAAGCATGTTATAGGAATTTGTCTAGATTACAATTTTATTTCAACTGAGAAAAACTGGGCTGTTGAGGGCAAAAACATGATGTGATGTCAATACAACAACTCTAAAGAGATTCGAATGAAATTCCATGTTATTTTCAAATTTTGAGTTGTACTTCAATGAAAACTTCATGACTCAATAAATTCACCATCACTTCGCCGAGAAACAGATGAAGCTCAATGGGTGAATTGGTTCAATGTGGCAACCCTAAGTTTTCGATTGAAATATAATCTGAGAGGATTCTGCATTTCTAAAAAACTTCATAGACTTTCACTCCCTGTCTCTGGAACAGAAATAATAAGAATAAGAAATAAAAATTTAATTTAGATGAAGAAGTGCTCCTGCGAAAAATTTTTTTGCACTTATTTGTCAGGAGCAAATTGGTTTTGAAAAAAATTGTTGCCTGACAGTAAAACTGAAAATGAAAAGGATAATGTAACATTTCGGTGTCTATATCAGATACCTTCTTCAGACAAACTTGTGAGATCTTCAGAATTGTGTGTTTTTTCATTTGCAGTCTAATTAATTGTCAATTAGCAAATGAAAATGAAAATGGAAAAATACACAATTCTGAAGATTTCACAAGTTTTTCTGAAGAAGGTGTCTGATATAGACACCGAAACGTTACCTTATAGGATCAAGTATGCGGCGTTCCCACGAGGCGTTATTCACGACAGTGAACCACGCTTTCGTGAAATACACTTCTGTGTGAACGCATAGTCGTTAAACTTGCTTTTGTGAGGAATGCGTTCACACAGAAGTGTATTTCACGAAAGCGTGGTTCACTGTCGTGAATAACGCCTTGTGGGAACGCCGCAGTACACAGGGCTACTTTACAAGCTAAGAAGCCGGCTCATAAAAAGCCGGCGAATTGGCGAATTGGCTTCTAGCCGAATACACAGGGAGTTCTCACTCGCTCAGTCGCTCAATAGCGTAATAACAGCCGTAATAGGAACGTATAGGCGCAGAACAAGAATAAGCTCAAGTACACGGGGCGAATTTACAAGCTAATTCGCTCAAAAGCCGGCTTGTGGCGTGTAAAGTCGCCGGCAGTTCAACTTTTTCCAGAGCGAATTTGCAAGCAGCTCAAAAGCCGGCTGTTTAGCTTGTAAAGTCGCCCCGTGTACTTGACCCTTATCCTTTTCATTTATTTCCTTCTTTAGTTTTACTGTTAGGCAAAAATTTTTTCAAAACCAATTTGCTCCTGACAAATAAGTGCAAAAATTTTCGGAGAAGCACTTCATCTTAATAAACATTTTTCAATTATTTCTGTTTCAGAGACTGAGAGTGAAATTCTATGAAGTTTTTTAGAAATGCAGAATCCTCCCAGATTATATTTCAATCAAAAATTTATATTTCCCAAAGTATCATTTCAAGTGATCTTTTCACCAAATTATTTTAACGAAACTTATCTACAACTCTAGCAATAATTTCAACCATTGATGCATGGTGGGAGACAGTTCTACCCATGGCTTAATTGAAAAATTATGTTGAAGTCGTCTTTAAGATGTATAACTAAACAGTTTTATGTGAAATGAATTTTACCTAGCCTTATATACAAGAATTTGATTTGGCAATTGGGCATCTAGGTTGGAATGTGGAAATCTCAGTAAAAATTTATTAAACATAAACGTTTCGGCGCATCCGCCTTCTTCAGTATAAAGTAAAACATCTTAATGTACAATATCTAGAATACAAATATAAATAAAACAAACAGATAGAATAATTTATGTAAAAATCTCACTAGTCGTCATAATAATTGTTGTTCTGCTGTTATCGGTCGGGTTCTGTCAAGTCAGTGTCATCTCTATGTCACAGTCCTTCTGTACTTGTTTGTTGTCAGTGTTTTCTTCTTTTTAACCTCCTGGTTTCTTCAGTAGGGGCATATATAGCTCAGATTTTTCGTGTCCAATTTATCATTCACCGTTTTTTCGATATTCGTTTGGATGTGAATCATTTCAAGAATTTCCCTCCGGCTTTGCTGAGGTTCGGTTGCTAGGATGGTCTTGTTCTCATACTTGAAATCGTGGTTGTTTGATTTTTTGTGTTTGTTCAGTGCCGTGCTTGCACTTTTGGTGTATTTGTGTGCATTTAGTCTATCTTGTAATCTTTGCGATGTCTGACCTATGTATTGTTTATCACAATCTCGGCATGGTACACTGTATACAACGTGTGACTTTTTGGTTTTAGGTGTTGGAGCCTTCAACTTACTGAAAATTTTCCCTATTTGATTTTGTGGTTTGTGGACTATTTCTCGGTTGTACGGTTTCATTATGTGGTTAATTTTTTGTGACAGTCCTTGTGTGAAGGGGAGGGGTATCCGTCTAATGTTATCTCTTGTGGATTTTATGGACTCTTGTGTATTGTATAGTTTGTGTGTCCTCTGTTTAATAAGCCTTCCAACCATGTCTTTGGGGTAGTGGTTAAAATATAGAAGTTCTTTCACATCCATTAATGTTTTCTTCCGGAGTATAGGTGTCGTTAATTTCAACGCTCTATCAATATATCCGATAGCGGTAATCTTTTTTTGCGAACTGTGGCGGCTAAAATGTGCAGGGAGTTTTGTTCTTTTCTGTACCACTGCGTCATTAGTTTTCCATTCTCTCTCATCAGCGTCATATCCAGAAAGTTTAAGCTGTTGTTGGTTTCTTCTTCGAGTGTGAATTGTAGTGATTTGTGAACATTGTTGAAATTGTGTAGGATATTATTCATTTCTGTTGGTGTTGTTATAAGCAGGCAGTCATCCACATAGCGTTTGTAAAATGCTGTTCTGTAGTTATTCATGATTTTCTCCTCGATTAGTTCCATGACCGACTGGGCTATAGGGCCTGATACTGGGTTACCCATGGCAACTCCTTTGATCTGTTTGTAAAAGTTGTTTTCATATTAGACATAGCTGTTATTCATTATGAATTGGATGGTTTCTATGAATTTCTCTTTTGGTATCGTTGTGTGTTGTGATATTATCTCCCATTTATTTTCGATTGTTTGCTTTATTAACTCATTAGGGATGTTTCTGTAGAGGGACTTTATGTCTAATGAATATAAACGGTGGCCATTTTCTATTTTCATATCTTTAAGTGACTCTTTCAAATGAAAGGAATTTTTTATATAGAAAGGGTTGGTGTTTGGGGCTTTTGTCAGGATATTGGCCATATATTTAGACATTTGTATAGTGGTGATTGAACGAATGATACGATCGGCTTCAGTGGTATATTTTCTTTGTGGATTTTTGGTAGTCTATATATTTTTGGGATTTTACTATTATGAACAATCATGGTTTTCGATTCTTGTGGTGTGATGTAGTTCTCTTGGGTCCATTCTTTGACTGTTCTGTTGTTTTCTTTTTCCATTGTGACTGTCATAACTCGTTTAGTCTGTTTATAAGTTGTTGTGTCGTCTAAAAGTTCATGCATTTTTTCGTTATACTCATTTTTTGATATTATCACTATTTTATTTCCTTTGTCTGCTCTTATTACTTGTAGATCGTTGCTATTCTTCAGGAATACTTTTGTTTTTAAGAAATTTGATTTAATTATGTTTTCCTTTTGTTTCCTACCGTTCAATTGTTTTTTGTGTGTATTTAGAGCTTGGGTGATATTTGTTCTAATGTTATCTTGGTCTTCTCTTGGCAATTCTTCCCCAAAGACATGGTTGATAGGCTTATTAAACAGGGGACACACAAACTATACAATACACAACAGTCCATAAAATCCACCACAGATAACATTAGACGGATACCCCTCCCCTTCACACAAGGACTGTCACAAAAAATTAACAACATAATGAAACCGTACAACCGAGAAATAGTCCACAAACCACAAAATCAAATAGGGAAAATTTTCAGTAAGTTGAATGCTCCAACATCTAAAACCAAAAAGTCACACGTTGTATACAGTGCACCATGCCGAGATTGTGATAAACAATACATGGGTCAGACATCGCAAAGATTACAAGATAGACTAAATGCACACAAATACACCAAAAGTGCAAGCACGGCACTGAACAAACACAAAAAATCAAACAACCACGATTTCAAGTATGAGGACAAGCCCTACTAGCAACCGAACCTCAGCAAAGCCGGAGGGAAATTCTTGAAATGATTCACATCCAAATGAATATCGAAAAAATGGTGAATGATAAATTGGACACGAAAAATCTGAGCAGAATATACATGCCCCTACTGAAGAAACCAGGAGGTTAAAAAGAAGAAAACACTGACAACAAACAAGTACAGAAGGACTGTGACATAGAGATGACACTGACTTGACAGAACCCGACCGATAACAGCAGAACAACAATTATTATGACGACTAGTGAGATTTTTACATAAATTATTCTATCTGTTTGTTTTATTTATATTTGTATTCTAGATATTGTACATTAAGATGTTTTACTTCATACTGAAGAAGGCGGATGCGCCGAAACGGTTATGTTTAATAAATTTTTACTGAGATTTCCACATTCCAACCTAGATGCCCAAGTGCCAAATCAAATTCTTGTAAACAGTTTTATATGTATATTCAAATAATTTTTTTCGTAGAAAACTTTTCTGTGCTTCTAGCGATTTTAAATTCGAGGAACACCGTTCCTGAAAGAGTTAAGTGCAGTACAAATGCAGCTTGCTTCAAAAGATATCCATAATTCCTATATTTTATTATCGGTCACGTTCTAGTCTCAGGAACCCCGTGTATATAATATTATTTTTAACTAATTCTATAGCAAACACGCAGTTGAATTCAGACGGTTGCGCTAATCACAATTATTTTAACAGGATGACACTAGAAATGAAAGGTTAATGAAAAACAAACTTCAATTCACCCTACAGAATTAAACAAAACAAACTTGAAGTTGCGAAAAGGGTTTGCGCTTTCGGCCCTGCGAACGTGTTAATGAAAAATAATATACCTGTTAATAGACTCAATCATCAGAAAAACCCTATAACGGGATGAGATGGTAGAAAGCACTTCATTATTCAATTTCTTTTCCGACATATATCCCGAAACGCTTGAAAGAGTTGAGGGAGATATCATACTGGAGTATTCCCAATGCGAGTTCCACTGAAAATAAACCGTAAAAACCCAAATAAACAAGTTTTCGTGAGCTTCTCCATATTGAAGAAACGATAATTGAAATTTGTATATCTCGATTACTATTGTAACCACCCTACCCATTTATGAATCCAATTTTTCAATAAATATCTCACAGCTTCCCTGAAAATTTTCCAGTTTTGCAGTTGTTGATGTCAGCATGTATCATAAAATATTGTCACAGAAAGAATTTATCAAACATCAAAATAATCCACTTCTTTGCATTTGTAATCATAATTCTGCTAAAACAACTAACTATTCGAAGAAAATTACTATTTGGTCAAAATGAGTCACTCTTTTTCTTCCAATAATATAAGTCGACTCAATTTCATTTTTGCATTCAAAATTTATTTGTTATTCTCTATTACTGCCAGGGGTAGAAAAAGCCACCCTTAAACATTGCTAAGAGAGAAACTTTTTTCTGTATTATTCTTTCACAATAAGTAAATCAATTTTGAAAAGCTTTATTCGTTATTCACAAATATGGATATGGATATGGAATCATTTTGCAAAACCAGGTTGAGGTTGGCTCTTTCTATCCTTTGCACTTTAAATAAACATTCAACTAGAAGAGGAACAATCATTATGACGTGATTTCAATGAAACCTCACAAACATGTTTCCGTTTGAGAAAATTCAAGAGAAGCTCTTAGCAGGAGCTTTTGAGCGCTCGTTTATTGGTGGAGAAATAAAACTATTATATTAACTCATAATTTCATATAGGACTTGAGATTGACACCGAATATATAAATGCAGATTCTCATAACAATCGGAATTATATCCTGGAAATTATTCAGAATATGAAATACTAGCGACGGCTTCGCACGGACATCACATTAGAAACCCCGAAAATAACAGTACATACTTCTCCAGTATTTAATGGATGTTATTAGACATATAAACCTTCCTCTTGAATCACTCTATCTATTAAAAAAAACGCATCAAAATCCGTTGCATAGTTTCGAAGATTTGAGCTTACAAAGGGACATAGGGACAGAGAAAGCGACTTTGTTTTATACTATGTAGTGATGATGTAGTGATGTAAACAATGAATAATTTCAGAAAACCAAATTCTATGTTTATGATGATGCGATTCTCATGAGATATTGCATGAACATTGAGTATTCATAATACGATATCCTGTTATGGAAATACAAAAGTTCTTATTTTCAATATTCCAATTGAATTTTCTATGGTTTTTTAACACTTCAGCCACAAAAGTTGAATGAATATTCAGTTTATCAATCTTCCTTCTCAAAATTAATTTCACTTGAATAGGATATCTTCTTATTGAAATATGAGGTTTTCTTTCGAAATATTCCAATTGAATTTCCTATAGTTCTGTGAGCCCTATAGCCACAAATCTGCATGAGAATTATAATGAGCATATTGCATGTGGCCGCAACATTTCATTTCGTTTGGTTTTGTTTTGTCTGAGATATTGCTGAACGAAAATTTTGAATGGCTATCTTTTATGGAACACCCTGTACAATTTGGATGGTTAACGAAATTAACCGAGGCATTTAGGAACTGAACTCATCCTGAATATCTCAAGTCTTTAGGACAATCTCTTTGAAATCCTAAATCCTTGTTATCCTGCTAAAGGACGGCAAACGACCACCGATTCATCATCAGGGAGTCGAACCCTATCATTTGAGACCATTTTCGGGTCGAAAGTCGAAAATTACAGAAGTTTTGGTAGAACGATATAGCACTCGTTTAAGTAAAATGAGCGCTCAATAAGTTGGATAAGGCTGTGACTTGAGGGTTGAAGAAAAACACCCAATCTTATATACTCAATATGTGCTAAATGAAAAATGGGATGGCCTCGTTTGATATCATTTCGAGTTATTGGTTGAAAAAAAAATGTTTTTTATTCCAGACTTATGCCCAACCATGTATACATATGAGGTGTCCCAATATATTCCATACCACTAATATCTTGGCTCTGAGACAAGGAATTTTTTTAAGAAACGAGAAGGAATTCTGTTAAAGTACATTAATTTCATATAGCTTTTTGGGCTAGACCTCATTTTTGCTTGTACCACATTCCTTGGCTTGGACCATATTGTTGCGACTATACCACAATTTTGCCCTGAATCATAAGTTTTTTCTGAAGCTTAACTTTTTAAATACAATCATTGGCTGAAGCTAAGTAATTTTTGGCTGAAACTAACATCTGCCTGTGACTACTACATTTGGCTGTACCTATATTTGCTTGGAAGTTAACTTATGGCACAGAGCTGGAAGCATACCTGAAGTATATCGAGCATCTCCCATTACCGAGAACATCTGGCACTACAGAAGACAAGATAAGAAGTGCATTGGAAGCGGAGCCATTAGTTGAACCTTTTTTTTCAAGATGAGTGGTTATAAGTTTGTGTAATTTGAGGGATTGTTTTTGGAACTGTAAATTAAGATCTGTACATTTTGTTATTTTCATAATATATTGTTGAAAAACTGACTAGGAATTTTGTTGCTGGGTTGATCAAGCCTTCCATGAGAAATTAATCTTAGAATCTCATGCTCGAAAGCCCATCGGGTTAAAGTTAACGTTACAAGATATAATAGAGTAGTGATAGTTCTGAATTTTCAGAACGAAATACTTTCAGGAAAGTTCGAATGATTTTCCACTGAGAGAGAAGTGTTTCTGATTTACAGAAAAAAAAACCCCTTCGAAACAAACAGAAAACTTATTGGCTTTCCAAAAATAATGGGAAAACCTGGTGATTGATTCACGTTTTCAAATGATACAAAGTTTGTTGGATGAACTGAAATAATCTTGTGTTTAACACCGACCGGAAGTGCTCGCTGAGAGTCGTGAGCGGGATGCCGAAATACGGGCTACGCGGACTGACTTCCTGAACAACAGAAGAAAATAATACCTACAAGATGATTAAACTAACACATTTACTACTTAGGCAGCTTTCACTGCTGTTTTATTAGACACAACAAACGCCTAGTTCCGAAGCCGATGAAAAAGGAACTTTTCAGAGTCGAATGAAATGGCAAATTGCCCAGGAAATTGAATGAAATCACCTTCGAATCGCTGTCTGGGCCCCTTTCGCATTATTCGAACTTTTTCTTTTATCGATGTGAAACAAAACGAAACTAGTATTACACCATTCTTGATGACAGTCTGCTGCCTGAATAGCGATTGACTTTTTGTTCTTTTTAAACTAGACAGTCACAGCCAACTCCAATGCAAGTTATGAAAGGAAGTTATAGTAGAATGGCTTATGACTATTGAATTATTATTTCGAAAATTTCAATGATTTTTGCTTTTTGTATCCAACGTTTAGTCCTGCATTCGACAGCCGTTTTCATGAAAACACTTAAAATTTATAACTTTTAGAAGAGCATCTTGGAAAATATCTGTCATTGTTGACAGTTATAAAAAAATAATAATCGATGACTCTGATTATTTTTTTTTAATGGATGGTCTTCATCTGAAGCATGTTGAAGAAGCTTTGACAGTCGTCGTCAGGAAAACAATTTGTAATTTTCAGAAGTGCATCAATTCTTGATGAAAATTTGATGCTTGAATAGCGATTGACTTTTCGTTCTTTTCAAACTAGACAGTCACAGCCAACTTCAATGCAACTTATGAAAGGAAGTTGAGGTCGGATGGCTTATCAACCATTTTTCAATGAGTATTAGATTCACGCTAAAAACATTGGAAAGAAATATTGAATTATTATTTCGGCTATTTAAATGATTTTTTGCTTCTTGTATCCAGCGTTTCGTCATAAAAACATTTAAAATTTATAACTTTTTGAAGAGCATGTTGGAAAATGTCTGTCATTTTTGACCGTTATAAAAAACAATGAATTGTTTTATGAATGGTCTTCCTCTGAAGCATGTTCTACAAGCTTTGATTTATCAGTATCTCCGTGTGGAGCGGATTTTTTATGTTCCTTTTCATACGAACATTTTGAGAACGTTCTGTTCCTTCAATATATGCTCTACAATACTCGCAGGTTTCACCTCAGCCCTGAAAGTATCTTGAGTCCAGAATGCTGTTCTCACATTTTATTCATGTCCAACTCTACTTATGTTTTCAGATTCGGATTAAAACTGAATCATCGCGATCTGAAATATTACGAATAAATCATATAAAATGAACAAAATCACTATAATTCGAAAAAATGTCTCTGAATTCACAATCCGGATCACTCACATGGAGTAATATACAGGGTGTCTGTAAACAAATGCGATGGACTTTAGGAGATGATACCTCGATGAAAATAAGCAGGGGTAGTTTATGTAATTTTTTTTTTTAATTGACCTCCCTTTCAAGATACAGACTTTGGAAGGCGATGACGAGTTGACAGTTTTTGATTTTTTAACGGCTTCTTAAGAATACTGACTTATGAAACTATACATAACTTTATTATTAGTGGTTGAAAATAATAACCCCCTATTATTTTCGTTCAAAAATTGCTTTCGTGGGATGGATTTTCGAAAAATTGAAGCAGTCGACACTTTTCTTTATAAGTGTTCCATAAATTGAATATCCAAAGATATTGCATGTCTACGACAAGAGATAAAAGCAAAAATGCATATCCTGCCAATTGCAAATTCGAATAAACTGCCATTTTCATAACTGAGTAATTTTTTTATTACTGCAAGGTAATTTTTAAAATTTCGAACTCTTTTGACACTGAAAATTGTAGAAAGAACCTTAGAAAATGTTTTTTCTCCTGTCAAAATAAATTCTGAGCATCAACAATATCTTAGAATATTCATTCCATGGAACATACGATGAAATGGAATATGAACAGTTATCATAACTTCTTGTAAGTTTATATTTTTTCCGAGAAAAGTATCAACTGTATCGAAATTTTGCGAGAGACTTTTTTCTCCAGAATTGAATGGGAAATCATAAGAGAATTTAATTTTTTTAAAGTAATGGGATCAAAAAAGATATGTAAAAAACTTCTACTCAATGAATCATATTATGTAAAGTTTTATTACTCAGTGTTTTTTGGGACTTCTAAAAAAATAAAAACTGTCAACTCGTCATCGCCTTCCAAAGGCTGTATTTTGGAAGGGAGGTCACATTTATTCAATCACCAATTTAGTTTTTTTCACTTTTCTGATTTCAATATTTCATTGGATCACTATGAATTCGGTGGCACATTTCAATCAAATCAATATAAGATCATCTTCAAAACATCCGGAATCATTGTTGATGTGAATTTTTTCGTTATTCCATACTGAAGCTCGAATTTCGGGGTGGAATGTTATGAATGGCCCACCCTGTATGGTTCTGCCTCAAGTCATTGCTTTTAGGAATTCCAACCTATCTTGAAAGTTATTCAATCAATGGAAAATCATTGTTACGCCACTGGAGACCCTGCTTTGGTCTTATAGTTCACGGTCGGAAAAGTAAAAGAAAGTTTTCGCAGTTCTTCAGACCTTATTGCAGATAATAGTGTTGATAACAAATTCAGGTGATTACTCACGTGAGGTGAATAACTTTCAGAATATCTCGTAGGTTTCTCTCCCCCTATATAGGGGACAGACTCAATAAAATTTTCGTACGCCCCTGCGAATCTGTTTCCTCTCCAGTAGTAAAGCATGTGGATGTTGTAAACATGAAATCTGTTGGTATATTGGATGCTTCGTATTGTTTTTAACTGTCAAGATAGTTGATAGTTGATTGTTTAAAATGAGGTTAAAGTTCACCTCTATCTCAAGGTCTATTGTGCCCCCTTAAATGAGCTGTTCTGACCACATCTTTCACAGCTCACCTTCCAGTTCCAGAGATCTGACGAAATCCAGTATCTGTGAAGGCTTCAAGGAGGCTAGTTCCTCACTCTTACAAGTTACTCGCCCAAGGCATTTTCTCCTTATGCTCGCAATGCCAAAGCATTCCATGACTAAGTGAATGGGGGTTTCTCTCTCCTCCCTACAGAACCTACACTCGTCAGTGTCCGACAATCCCAATCTCAACAGGTGCATCCTAAGGCGATGGTGTCCTGTAAGAAAGCCAGTGAGGAGGTGTAATTATTTCTTACCAAGATCCAGATATCTTTTGGATTTTGCTGTTTCAAAGTTTTGAAGGAACTTAGTGGAATAATCCATCCCTGGGAGATTCTGCCAGAGTTTTTCCCTCTCGGTTTTCTCCTTCTCCAGAAACTCCTTTTTATAGGTACATTTACCTATATCGCAGATGGGTTCTGGCACAATGAGTGACATTCGTGTGCCCTCTTTGGCAAGTCTTCGTTTCCTTCGATTCCCGAATGGCCGGGAACCCAGGAATTGTCAAGATAGAATAATGATTGAAAATGAAGAGTTCAATTTTCAATATAACTGGTAACACAGCCAGGACCTGCAAAGTTTAATGTTGGATTGCAGATTTCGTCGTCAGGCTGACTGTAAGAATAATAAATTTCGAGACAAAAATACTTCAGAACTTGAAAGTTTTGTTTATTTTTGAATTTTTTATGACTTTATGACATCTTTCCATAAGTTTCGACATATATATTTTTTAACAACTATTATATATATTCTTTTGAATTGAGAGCTAACAAAATACAATACAAGAAACAAAAAAGTCCCTAGCTGAGGTTGGTGCAAAACGGGGTACCATACTATTCTTTCGTATGATACCAGAGCACAGGGAAAAACCTCAGTAGAAAAAACCCTGCCTCGCCGTTTTTACAAAATTGAAACTTAAAACTATTCGAATAAATACCTTCAATATTCATATACAAAATACGTTATTCTTGCTCTTGGGCCAGGAGGGTGTTTTAAACCAGGTCTGGCGTTCCAAGTGATGATTTTCGAAACTTCTGTTCTTCTAAGACCGCTACAGGACCCTACAGAAGGGTAATCATCTCCCATAAATTTAAATAGTGGTATTTCATCCTAAATATCGAATTTAATTTCGGAATAATGATAAAAAACGTGTGACAAACTTATGTCAAAATGACATATATACTATTTATTTTCTTTCCTAGATGATAATGATTTGGGACTAATATAAATAATATCCAAACAACATATTCCTAATTGATCAAAAATAATCAATTAATAATGAAATTTTCATTCTTAATATTATCTCTAAAATTTAGTGCCTGAGTGTTTATTTGACATAGGTAATGATAAAATTGGTGTTGTAACCCAAAAAAACTGCGATTGATCGAAGGATGTACGTCATGATTGTGAGACCTATAATCACATATGGGGCGGTAGCCTGGTTTGTTAAGGTAAGTGAGGTAAGTACGAGGAAAATGCTCGATTGAGTGCAGAGGCTTCTCTGGAACTATGAAAAAGTGCGTTACTATGGCACTTGAAATCATTACGGATCTCACAACTCTGCATCTAGTGATTGATAGGGTAGCCCATGAGGCTATCCTCAGAATATCTAAGGAAGGTACAGGTAATGAGGGAATGAAGAATCAGAGTCTGGTCCTCTCTGAGAAACTACATCTTATCTGCGAACCTTCCTTGTGACGTAATGATCAAGAGAGTAAGCACTGAGGAAGACTTCAGGACAAGTAAAATAGAGAAATGCAAACGCGGATACGCCGACAATAACCTCAAAGAAAATACCGTAAAATGGTATACAGATGGTTCTAAAACCGCAACAGGAGCTGGCACTGGGATATACGGGGCAAGTTCCTAGTGTGCCCTATCGCTAGGCTCCTGTGTGAGCGTCCTTCAAGCGGAAATCTTAGCTATTGAAAGATGTCTAGATATAAATCCAGAAAGGAACTATCAGAAGTGCGATATAGTCATTCACTCAGATAGTCAGACTGCTATTAGAGCACTGAGATCCTAGGTCATCGACTCAAAGATGATTTGGAAGTGCCGGAACAAACTCAATGAGGTAGCAAGAAAAATAAGTTCTTTTGATCTCGTTTCCTGGCCATTCAGAAATCAAAAGAAACGAATAGGTTCTGGAGAAGGAGAAGCTGAAAGGAAAAAATTATGGCAGAATCTCATAGGGATGGATCATTCCACTAACTTCCTTCGGAACTTCGAAACAGCAAGGTACAAAAGGTATCTGGATCTTGGTAAGAAACAATTAGATCTTCTTACTGGCTTTCGAACGGGACACTGTCTCCCCAGGAAGCACCTCTTGAGGATGGGATTATCGGACTCAGACGAGTGTAGCTTCTGTGAGGAGGAGGAGGAAAACCCCATTCCATTGCAAGCCCAAAGAAAAATATCCTTGGGCTAGAAACTTGCAGGAGTGAGTAATTAGCCTCGTTGAAGCCTTTACAAGTATTGGATTTCATCAAATCTCTGGAACTGGAAGACGAGCTGTGAAGGGTGTGATTAGAAAAGCTCTGTAAGAGGGCACAATCGACTTTGAGGTCGCAGTAAACTGTAACCTCTTTTATAAATATAACTATAACTATAGGTAATGATTTTCTTCTTACTGCAGTATATATCCCCAGGAAAAATTGGAATTACTGTTTTTTCAAATGAACATTGTGCTTAGCAGTTTCTGACTTTTCTACTTCTGTTTCATGTTTCTGGTCAACATAAATCACGTCAATTTTTTTTTGGATTTTTGTAACTGTTCAGAACAAAAGCACTCCCAAATATAATAGAAGACATATGGATTATATGAATCGAGAATCCTCCATCATGAGAATGAGACTTGAATCAATTACAAAAAAAACAAATCGTTCGAAATCCCCCAATTTCCTTGTAATATCGAATGATCAAACGTCTATCGCAATGGAGGGTAGAAATCACATATCCGACTACTGATCGAAGGATTAATGCAATCCCAACCCAGACAGCATAAACGGGACGAAAGAAGACACGGCGAAAATTTGATGGAAGAACCGAAGTGCATTTCAATTACTCCCGTGTTAATAATTGATATCAGGATTTAATTAATGTGGAATGTTGAATTAAAACTGAAAGTTTCTGGTCGAAGATCTTTAATCCACGTCGAGCGATGATGGCATTAAGTCGGGAAATGAATCTTAGGGCTGCAGCTAAATCTTTAAATTCAATGAAACATTTTCGCCTTTTTCAGCAGATGTTTTAAGGACGCAACAACGCTCCAGACTGACATTCTGACAATAAGAGATGCACCCAGGTTGCGTTTAGCGAAAACAACCGTAGCAAGTCTGATCACTGAAGGAAGGAAGGTTTCTGAACGCTATAAACTTGTCAAGTAGGCTCACATAACGTAAATGTCAAATTTACACCATATAAACAGCTGACAACCGCTATCAGGGAGCGTACTTTGCAGTCGCTCAGAAAAATGCCCATGATAAGTTTTCAAGATGAATTGGAGTATTTTCTTATTGAAAATGTATTTTTTAGTGTGAATGAATTTTTGCACTTTGAAATGATGAAATAAAAATGTTTAAAATATTTTTATTTTATGTATTGTGGCGAGTGTAAACTTATCTGGTGTAAACATGAATAAATATATTCTATTCTATTCAATATTCCATTTGAATTTTCTATGGTTTTGTGAACACTATGGCCACAAAATTCTGCAAGAAAATTCAGTATATCAGTCTTCATTCACAAAAAAAATTTACTCGAATCGGTTATCTTGTTATCGAAACATAAAGATTTTTATTTTCAATATTCCAATCGAATTTTCTGTGGTTCTGTTAACACTATGGCCACAAAATTATGAGAGAGGCTCATTATAATCATCTTGCATGTGGCCGCAACATTTCATTTCGATTGGTTTCATTTTGTCTGAGATAATGAGGAACAGAAACTTTGAATGGTCATATTTAATGAACACCCTGTACGATTTGACCATTTAACCAACTCAACCAAGGCATTTGGAAACCAAACTAGCACTGAAAATCTCAAGTCCCTAGAGTAATCCCTTCGAAAGTTATCGTGCTAACGGACGGCCGGCCCCACGGACAGAATTGAATTTGACCACGAATTCATGATCAGAGACTCAAACCTTATAGTTTGAACCGTTTTCGGTCCAAATTGTAAATTGCAGACATTTGGGTAAGACGATATAGCACTCGTTCAAGTAGAACGAGAGCTGAAAAACGAGGTAGTGCTGGGTTTCTCACAAGTAACCGTCTTGAGAAATTATTTCCACAAGAACGGTGCGGAGAACTCTGATATCTGTAGATTGTATGGAGCGACTGCAAAAACCATTGAGTACACAGTAGGTCAATGCAATGTATTGGCACAAACCAAACTTACTCCACTGGGAGGCATGATCTTGAAGCCAGGCGACATAGGAGCGAAGTCTCCCAGAAAACAAACAACTATCTGAAGAAGTTTACATTCCTGAACAAAATGTTCCTTCAATACTGTAACGCACAAAAGACACCATTGGATGTAGTAGTAAAAAAGTTAATCACGGTGCCAATTGCCCGACTACTGATCGAGAGATTCGTGCAATCCCAACTCAAATAAAGTTTGAGAAATCCATGAGCAGGTGCTGTTGAGCGCTCGTTCATTGGTGTACCAATGAAGCCTTAACCTCAAAATGTTGTATATGAATTAATATTGATACTCAATATACAGGGTGTCTGTTAACAAATGCGAGGGACTTTGGGAAATGATTCCCCGATGAAAATGAGTTCATATAAATATTTTTCGAAATCGACCCCCCTTTCAATAAACAGCCTTTGGAAGGCAATGACAGTTTTTAATTTTTTTCGGATTCTTGAAAACACTGAGTCATAAAACGATAAATGATATGAAGCACTAAATAGATTTTTTAGATCTTATTTCATTATTATTAGGGGTTGAAAATAACAATGCCGTATGATTTTCGTTTAAAGATTATTTAAGTGAAATAGATTTTGGAAAAATAAAATTAATTCTCTTATGGTTTTCCATTCAATTCTGGAGAAGAAAAGTCTCCTGCAGAATTTCGATACCGGAAAAATGAGAAGTAGTTATGATCACTATTCATTCCATTTCATCGTATACGTGTTCCATAAAATGAATTTCTTAAGATAATGTAGTTCTATGACAGGAGAGAAAGATATTCAATAAATCTTTCTGAAGGTTTGATTACTAATTTGAAGAAGAGAATTAAATCCGTGAAATTTTAATTTCCCGGAGAAAAATTCCTTTCTTTTAATAAGCATAACTTTCAAATCCAATTTTGAGCATAAACAATATTTTAGAATATTCATTCTATGGAACATACAATGAAATGGAATGAACAGTGATAAAAACTGCTTGTAAGTTTTTATTTTTTTCGAGAAAACTATCGAATGTATCGAAATTTTGTAGGAGACTTTCTCTCTTCAAAATTGAATGGAAAACTATGGAGGAATTTCATTTCTCGAAAATCTATCCCACGAAAAATAAAAAAAATTATGTGGGTAACCTCTTCTTAATGAATCATATCATATATAGTTTTATGGCTCGGTGTTTTTTAGAACTCCTAAAAAAATTAAAAACTGTCAACTCGTCATCGCATTTCAAAGGCCTGTATCTTAGAATACAGGTCGATTTCGAAAAAAATTTATATGAACTACCCCTGCTTATTTTCAGCTAGAAATCATCTCCCTAAGTCTCTCGCCTTTGTTTACAGACATCCTGTATAAATGCAAATTCTCAGCACAATCGGAATTATATTCTAGAATTATTCAAAAGCTGAAATAAGTAGAAACTTCACAATTAAAAAAAAGAAATTCCATGTTTCTGATGATGCAATCCTCTTGAAATTTTGCGAGAACGTTCAGTATATCAATCTTCATTCACAAATGAATTTCACTCGAATCGAATATCTCGTTATGGAAATATGAAGATTCTTCTTCTCAATGTTCCAATTGAATTTTCTGCAATTGTGTTAACATTCTGCATGAGGCTCATTATGAGCATCTTGCATGTGACCGCAAAATTTCATTTCGATAGGTTTTTTTGTCTGAGATATTGAGGGACCAAAATTTCGAATGGCTATATTTTATGGAAAACCCTGTACGATGTGGCTGGTTGACAAACCTAAATTTGGCATTTAAGAACTGAACTCACCTGGGAAATCTCAAGTCTCTAGGACAATCCCTTCGAAAGTTATTTTACTAACGGTCGGCCCCACAGACAGAAGTGAGTTTGATAACGGATTCTTCATCAGGGAGTCGAATCCTATTGTTTTCGAATATCTTCGGCTCACAATTCGACAAATACAGACATTTGGGCACTCGTTTAATTAGCTCAAAAACAGGACGAAAAAAGACACGGATAAAATGTTATTGAAGATTTGCATGCAAATTGCATTTCAATTACCTCAGTGTTAATAATTGATATCAGGATTTAATTAATGTGGAATGTTGAATTAAAACTGAAAGTTTCTGGTCGAAGATCTTGAATCTAGGGCGAGCGATGATGGCATTCCGCAGAAGCTTCTCATTCGAGAAATGAATCTGAAGGAAGTAGCTGAATCTTTAACTTCAATGAAACATTCTCGCATTCTTCGGCTGATGTATTTCAAGGCACATAAATATCTCGAACCAGGCCGGGGTGCAACCGAATACAAGACCAACTCAAAATATAGTGGAAATTTTTGTAAGTGCTCTCCAGATTTAACTCAATAAAAGGATAATTAAAAACCAACCGAGACTTTGGGGAGATGGGGATAAATGTAATAATTCTCTAGATTTAATCGAGGCAAATTTTCAACTTCAGTGTCTTGGGTTTTATTCACCTTATTTTATCCGAGGAGGGTGGAGCTGGAGGTAAGTTTGATAAATTTGCTTTCCACTCAGTAAAGATAAGAAGGTGTATTCTTGAATCTCCAGTTTTCTTCATATTCTTTTCTTTACTGTTCGGGTGCTCCGGGTAGACACTCTTCAACTGTTTTTTTAATAGCTCGAACATTCATAGAAATGGCAATGGAGAAAAGCTCTGATATGTCGGTCAGAAGCTATCGGACTTACTCGGATTGAAAAAAAGATGATTTAAAGTTTAGGATACTAAGATTTATTCTTCTTATATCACTCTCTTCGTTTATGAATTCAACATTTCTATTCTTATCTTAAATTCACTGTGAAATATCAAATGGATTCTCAAATTCCAATCAGACTTTTCCCAATATTAAAAAAGCGTTTTAGCATTGGTGGAGCAATAATGCTATCAACTCGAAATTTTGTATAGGACAGATTAATGCTAAGTATATAAATGCTAAATCTCAGCACAATCGGAATTATATTCTGGAAAATATTCAAAAAATCAAATATGTAAAAAATCAATGTTTAAAAAAATTTAATTCTATATTTCAGATGATGCAATCCTGTTGAACATTTTTATGAGCATTCAGTATATCAAGTTTTTTAACAAAATAAATTTCACTTGAATCGGCCAGGCGGTCGAACTCACAGATTTTAATTTCACCACGGATTCGTCAGCAGGGAGTCCAACCCTATCGGTTGAAATCAGTTTCGGCTCAAAATTAGAAAATTACAGACATTTCGGCAAAACGATATATCAATCTCGTTCAAGAAGAACGAGCATTCAAAAACATGCGAATTCGAAAAGAAATTTATTATTGAAATCAAGTTCTTGAACATGTGGCCAGAAATTTTTTATTCGTATAGGTTCAAAATCTATAGAAAAGTCAACCCCTCACAGCTCTCATTTTCGAATAGATCAAAGGTGGAGCAGCACCTTGTTGGAAAGGCAATTCAATTTCCTGCACGAGTGTATTTTTTCTTCATCGCTTTATTATTATACAGGGTGACTCAGTTCTCCATCAGTAACTTTTAAGAATTTCGATCTTTGAAATGGGATAACACTCGAACAAGTCAAATTTCATTTACAGGACATGTTAGTGTGTTGAAATGAGTTTGATATCACTTACCCTCTAGCTGCTACCCTAAAAGCAATTATTTCAATTTAAACTTCGCAAAAATACACTCATGTAGAAAATTGAATTGCCTTTCCAACAAGGTGCTGATCGACCCCTTTTCCCTATTCAAAAATGGACTATTACGGGTTGCGGCTAGAGGGGTAGTCATATATCAAATTCATTTGAACACCACTATTTGTTCTCCTTTCAACAAAATTTGACCTGTCCGAGCGTTTTTTTGTTATTCCATACCAAAGCTCAAAATTCGGGGTGGAAAGTTGTTATTATTGATGGAATACTGAGTCACTCTGTATAATAGTAAAGCGATGAAAAAATACACTCATGCAGTAAATTGAACTGCCTTTCCAACAAGGTGCTGCTCGACCCCTTTTTACAATTCCAAAATGAGAGTTTCTTAGAAATGCAGAATCCTCCCAGATTATTTTTCAATCGATATCTGTATTTCATCTGGTTTAAAAGTTGTAGTGCCCAACAATCGAAAAATGATCATCCTGTACTTCAGAACATTACGATTTCGAACCAGTATTATTGGATAATATGTATGGAATAACGATCACGTTAATCGACAACGTTATGAATTCATTGGTCGAGAATTCATTGAATGAAACTATTGTACATTCGTACGGATTCAATTGTAGAATATTAACCATACCTACGTTTTGTGCCTATTAGAATTCAATTTCGTGGTTATTCAGTCACGAACAAATATGGAATATTCAACGTTTTATCTTTCGTGACAATTTTCCTGCATTATACGAGAATTTTGATATTCCTGAAAATATTTGACTTTACAAAGAAATATTCAGGTATTCACACTATCTGATGGTAATCACGTAAACTTCAAAGAAAAAGCATCATAAAATACGAAGTGATATCCTTGATTTCGGGTTTTGATTTCATAAAGAGGGTTTCAGTGAGAGCTCAAGATTTCCAGTGTTCGATAAAACATGGTTCTCCTGAACAAAGTATCGATTTATTGATTCAGAAAATATACATTCTTGAATAAGAGTAGGTGGCGTGGTTTGCGCCATAACATTTTAAAGAATAATAAGAATATATATATAGATTGATCGAAAGTACTCTGGTTTACGAATCTGAAACATGGCGCTTGAAAGAACAATTGAGGAGGAGGATAGATGCCACAGAAATGGATGCAATACGAAGATCATCAAGAATTCCGAGAAGAAAGAGGGTGCCCAATTTGATGATAAGTGAGAATTTGGAAGTAAATGAGATAGTCACGGAATATATAGAAAGCAAGCTGCTGGTATGGTATGGACATGTGCAAAGAATGGCAGAGAATAGATTACCAAGGAAAGTAATGAGATAGATGCCACCTGAAAACAGGAAAAAAGGAAGACCAAAAACGACATGGAAGTCAATGAGTGACAGAGGACTGCATGATGAAGACTGCAACAATAGAAGACACTGGCAATTGGCCATCGGGCAACGTCCTAGGATGTTTTAAACCGAATCAATATAATTATAGTATCATATGTGCTCGTTGAGCACATATGATTGAGCAGATATCGAAGTGTTCCTTACCGATCTTGTGCAGATATCTCACGAAACAATGACCGCTTGGAATCCCAGGTAGCAGCCATTACTCGTTTTTGAGCGCTCGTTCTACTTAAACGAGTGCTATATCGTTTTAACCAAATGTCTATATTTCGAATTTTGAGCCGAAAATGATCTTAAACGATAGGGTTTGACTTCCTGATGACGAATTCGTGGTCAAATTCAATTCTGTCCGTGAAGCCGTCCGTCCGTCCGTTAGCACAATAACTTTCGAAGGGATTGTCTTAGAGACTTGAAATTTTCAGGGTGAGTTCGGGTCCCAAATGGCTGGGTTAAGTTCGTTAACCAGCCAAATCGTACACCGATACCTACGAGTGAAATTTCTTCTGTGGATGTAAACTGATCTACTGAATTTTCATTCAAAATTTTGTGGCCATAGTGTTAACAAAACCATAGAAAATTCATTAGAAAGTTGGAATATTGAAAGAAGCATCTCCATATTTCCATAACAGGATATCCGATTCGAGTAAAATTTATTTTGTGAATGGAGATCGATGTACTGAATGTTCATCGGAAATTTTCTTGACATAGTGTTAACAGAACCATAAAACAGTCAATTGGAATAACGAAAAAAAGAATCCTTGAATTTCAATAACCGTTTATCCGATTCGAGTGAAATTTCTTCTGTGAATGTAAAATGATATAAGTACTGTATTATCATGCAAACTGTTATGACCATAGTGTCGACAGAACCACTGATGTTTCAATTGGATAACTGAAAGAAGAATCCTTATATTTCCATAATGAATCTCAGATTCAGGTGGAACTCATTTGTGAATGAAAACTGAATGTTCATGAAAAGTTTCAAAAGGATCGCATCATCAGAACCATAAAATTTATTTTTTTATATTTATATTTTGAACATATTTTATTTTCTAAATAAATTCCAGAATATAATGGCTATGATTCTAATTGGATCCATTTCTTCACAATCATTTTTTTTTAGAAATTGATAGAAATGCCTATTGGATAAAAATGATATTCATCCGCAGACTTGATGACTCATGAACATTCTTCGAATATGATACGGTTGTTTATTTGAAGAATGGAAATTGGTTATTGCTCCCAATTTTTCGATGAAATCAACATGTGCTGTATATTTCTATTACCCTCTATTAATGGCTACATTGAATGGGAATGGAACAGTTCAATGATGCGGCTAGCTGTATTATCAATAGCTCTTCATTCATGGCATATTGGTCCCAAAAACAAAAGGATACTCTTCCCGACTTTATGGGTACCTCGTCGAACGGTATAATCGAACGTTTGTCAATCTATGTATGTATCTAGCATCAAATATAGACATGACGGTTACATCAATCGCTTGTATATTCGTTTGAAATACAGCATTCTAACCAGAGCCTATACAGTTTATACATCACTCTAATTAGTAAATGGCGGCCTCAGCCATAAGATGATTAAAGCAATCACTCTGCTTACATGTGGCACCCTTGAGGGAAATGGTAAATATTGGTTTCAGACGCTGCATTTTTAATAGGTTAAATACTGATCCTTCAAACATTATTTGATGTGTACGTCCGGGAATTCAGTTCGGCTCATCGCTTACAAGGTAAGCCCCTACCGAAGATGACCATTCATTGCTGCCTAATCGGGCGTTCAGATTCGAACAAACAGAATCTCATCAAAGATGATTTGTATTTATTAGTTAATTTTGATGATTGAGATTTGAAGGTCTGGTATTTATATTCCTCAATGGCAGTGACGGCCCGTTCCCTTCAACAGTGGCGGATTTACGTAGCCTGTAAGTTGCATCGCCTTGCAACGCCACTAGTAATCATATAATGCACATTGACGGGCTGTCAACTTTGTGTCAGTTTATTTTCCTTCTATGATCTTCGTATCTGCGTGATGCAGGGTCTTTATAAATGATTGTGACAGCGCACTTGGCTTTGTAATATTCTTTGTCGCTACAGAATAAGGGTACCAAACTATTTTACACCACAGAACATAAAACAATCACATTGTTTCGCGAGTTAGGGCAACGAAATAAACTACCGTATTGTACATTTCTATGGGTTAGGCTGTCGATTTATGTGGCTGGAATCATAGATGTGTTGAGTTTTCATTGGAAGCGGCAAAATGAAAATAATCCAAAGCCAACTGCGCTATTACAATCATTTATAGAGATCCTGTATAAGGAAATTTATTCGATATCTTTTCCGGCTTTCCTCTGAAGAAGAAAGCGTCTATCGTTCATCATGCTTTCGTGAAGAATTTTTATATAAATTCATCAAACATGCCCTGTGGAATTTCCAAATTTTAATTTGCGAGATAAATACAATTTATTCTAGGTAATTTCGTAATTTCTTCAATTTAAGCAAAGAAAAATCTCACTTGGACTTCAATGAGGTGATTCGCTGGTTCTGAATTATTGCATTGCTTGCCCTCATTTTGTTTTACAGTACATGGTCTGTTTTTCACATTTCATTTCCCCAGGACAGAATTTATTCTCAGTTTTACCAATAATTATCGACATAATGTGAATACCCTATCTTTTCTTAAGATACGAGAAGGATTTCTGTTGAATTTTTGTGCACATTTTCATTTATGTTAATATCATATAGCTCCTTGGCTTGGCCACATTCTTTGGGCTGGAGCACATTCCTTGGCTTGACCACATTCTTTGGCTTGAAGCACATTCTTTGGTTTGGACCACATTTTTTTAACTGATATACAATCATCGGCTGAAGCTAAGTAATTTTTGGCTGTTACATGTGCCTGTACCTACATTTGCTTGGAAGTTAACTTATGGCAGAGAGCTGAAAGCATATCTAAAGTCTATCGAAGCCGACCTGAGGACACATCCCGTTACCCAGAACATCTGATACCACAGAAGACCACTTAGTGCATTGGAAGTAGAACCACTATTTGAGCCTTTCTTTTGAGATAATTAGTCATAAGTTTATGTAATTTGAGAGATTTCGATTGGAACTGTAAATTTAGATTTGTATATCTTGTTTTTTTTTCATAATATTTTGTTGAAAACCTAACCAGGAATGTTGTTGCTGAGGTAATCAAGCTTCCACTGAGAAATTAGGATTAGAATCTCATGCTCGTCGGCCATTGGTGGCTCAGAGGTGGCCTGTGATGCCAGTGGTCCCGGGTTCGGATCCCGGCGAGGGCATGGACGTTCGTTGTGGGAAGTCTTGGTGGTGGTGTGGCGTCTTCACATTTGTGTTAGAATAAAAAAAAAGAATCTCATGCTCAAATACCCCTCAGCTGAAATTTGAAATGAAAAAAAATGACATCATGAAGTTAATCGTATTAATTGTAACAGTCACAGTTGAATACCGCTTTTTCAAACATCATTTTATGTGTATGTCCAGGTATTCAGTTCGGCTCATCGCTTACAAGGTAAGCCCCTACCGAAGATGACCATTCATTGCTGCCTAATCGGTCGTTGAGATTCGAACAAACAGAATCTCATCAAAGATGATTTGTATTTATTAGTTAATTATGATGATTGGGATTTGAAGGTCTGGTATTTATATCCCTCATTGGCCTCATTGGCAGTGACGGCTTGTTCTCTTTAACAGTGGCGGATTTACGTAGGATCCCGAGGACCACAGGGGCCCCTGTTCGAATCAACATAAGTATTCGTCGTGTAAGTTGCAACGTCTTGCACGCCTATGCTATTCATTTTTGTTTGAAACGTCACTGGTAATCATAGAATGCACATTGACGCACTGTCCACTTTGTGTCAGTTTATTTCCCTTCTATGATCTTCGTATCTGCGTGGTGTAAGGAAATTTATTTGACTTCCTTCTCCGGCTTTCCTCTGAAGAAGAAAGCGAAGTTTTAGTTTGCGAGATAAATAGTATTTATCCTCGGTATGTCCTAATTCCTTTGATTTAAGCAAAGAAAAATCTCACTATGAATTTAATAAGGTGATTTGCTAGTTCTGAATTCTTGCATTACTTGCCTTCATTTTGTTTTACAGCACATGTTCTGTTTTTCACTTTTCATTTTCCCAGGGCATAATTCCTTTTCAGGTTTACTAATAATTATCGACGAATTTTTGTGCACATTTTCATTTATGTTGATTTAATATAGCTCCTTGGCTTGGGACACAATCTTTGGGCTGGAGCACATTTCTTCGCTTGAGCCACATTCTTTGAACTGGAGCACATTCCTTGGCTTGAACTACATTATTTGGCTTGAAGCACATTGTTTGGTTTGGACCACATTTTTTTTTAACTGAAGCTGAGTAATTTTTGGCTGTTACATGTGCCTGTACTTATATTTGCTTGAAAGCATACCTGAAGTGTATCGAAGCCGACTTAAGGGCATATCCCGTTACCCAGAACATCTGGCACCACAAAAGACAACATAGTGCATTGGAAGTGGAACCACTATTTGAGCCTCTCTTTTAAAATGAATAGTCATAAGTTTGTATAATTTGAGAGATTGTGATTGTAACTGCAAATTTAGATTTGTACATCTTGTTCTTTTTATAATATATTGTTGAAAACCTGGCCAGGAATTTTGTTGCTGGGGTAATCAAGCCTGACTGAGAAATTAGTATTAGAATCTCATGCTCAAATACCCCTCAGCTAAAAGTCAACGTTACAAAGAGGAAATGAAAAACAATGAAATCATGAAGAAAATCATGTTAATTGTAATGGTCAAAGTTGCATACTGATCCTTTAAACATTATTTGATTTGTATGTCCGGCAAATCAGTTCGGCTCATCGCTTACAAGGTAATCCCCTACCGAAGATGACCATTCATTACTGCCTAGTAGGGCGTTGACAGAACAGAATCTCATCAAAGATGATTTATATTTATTAGTTAATTTTGATGATTGGAATTTGATGTTCTGGTATTTATATCCCTCAATGGCTAAATCCTTCAAAAGTGGCGGATTTACGTAGTGTTTCGTAATCACGAAATATATACGAAAATATTTTTTTTTGTTTTTCATTATGAGGGACTTCTCTCAAGTTTTTTCTTCATTTTGGAATTCAAATTTTGAATATTCTGCCAACGAGTTGCGTACAGCTACCTCTTTCTGTTGGCGCATGTGCGTAGTGGTTAAGCAGAAACAGGAAGAGACAATTCTAAAGAAACCGCCAAGCAGTTAAATTCGATTATTTTCTATTTTAGCTATTTTCCAAAGTTTGGACGCATTTCAACTATTTCACTTGTGATCAATCCGATATAGTTCGTGAATACACACCAAAGGACATAGTGTTGTGTTCATCTTCAGAAGCAGCAGCAGAACCATCCTTTTGAGGGTAAGTGTTAAATCGTTGGTTTTGTTTCAATATTTATTTATTTTATTTATTTGTAACGGGTCCTATTCGCTATCATTGAATTTTCAACAGAAATCTTGAGGAAGGTCCATTCAGTCGACTTCAATTTTCTCCGGCCTTTAACAACTTAAAATTCTTGAAGCATCATCTTATTTTGAGTTTTGTAACACGTAGGATTCCAAGGACCACAGTATGGCCCCCGATTGAATCAACATAAGTATTCGTGAAAATAAAAAACAATGAAGAATTTCCAGAAAAAAAATCTGATTGTTACAAATCAGGGGAACTATTGTTATTATTATTATTACAAAAATAAAAGAGAGGAGGCCGAAGCCTATAAACTCTCAAGATAAACAGAAAAAAAAGCATGTATGTGAAAAACAATTGAAACAAAAAGATTACAACAACTGGTATAGTCTATCGAGCTGGTTCTTGAAAGAATTTACACTGGGTGCATCAACAACGTGTCCAGGCAGTGAATTCCATCGGTCGAAGATCCTGTTGGATAAAAAGTTCTGCCTCTGCGACGTACGGTAGTTTTCGTGGTACAACTTGAATGGATGCCCCCGTAAGCTATTGGCGTTGATCGTGAAGAGGCGACGTAGATCACATCCGAAAAATCCGTGCAAAGCTCGATATGTAACTATAAGGTCCCCCCGCTCGCGGCGTTCATGGAATGGTCGAAGCCTGAACATCTGAACTATCTTGATTTCCAATCCATTTAATGCCGAAGTTTTTTCATAATGTGGGGTGTATGTAAACAAATGCGAGGGATGATTCCTCGATGAAAATAAGCAGGGATTGTTTATATGAATTTTTTTCGGAATCGACCTCTCTTCCAAGATAAAGTCTTTGGAAGGCGATGACGAGTTGACAGTTTTTGATTTTTTTTGCAATCAGAATAAACACTGAGTAATAAAACTAGGTATACATTTTATGAAGCACTTAGTAGATGTTACGGACACAATTTTTTTTGATCTCATAACTTTATTAATAGGGGTTGAAAATAACAACCCCTTATGATTTTCCTTCAAAAATTATTTTCGCGGGATAGATTTTCGGAAAATAAAATTCTCTTATGGTTTTCCATTCATTTCTAGAGAAAAAAATCTTGTCTAGAGTTATATGTGAGCTAATGACCCTAAAAAATTATGTCAGCGCCTTACTTCAACTTCGTCCGAGCATATGAATTCCTCAGAAAATAAATACTACTCTTGTTAGTTAATCAGAAAAAGAGAACGAGAATCAGATTTCGTCTATCCTCTCTGTTTTGAAGGTTGTAATGCTAAACAATCGAAATCTGGTCACCCTGTACGCATTTTACACCTCCACAAAAAAGGAGTAACTGCTCGGAAGTCAACATAAAACAAATGCCTGATAGTTCAGCATTATGCGAGCTCATGTCTTTCGTTATATCGGGGGTCAACAATGGTGACATGAATCAATGTAATCGCGAGTCCGTATCATCTCAAGATTCCATAAGGTCTTTCTTGTCTGTTTGTGTTAGAAAAATTTCAAGTGAATCATTTAATAGCCTCTTCCGAACGGACCTTAATATGCAGGACCTGGGGTTGTCAGAGGGTTTGGCAGGATTTCCTCAGTCTGAAGATGAAGAATCTCTAACATACACATTTTGTTTCGAATCCCTCAAAAATACACAGGGTATCTGTAAACAAGTTTGAGGGAATTTGGAAGATGATTCCTCGATAGAAATAAGCAGGGGTGGTTCATATAATTTTTTTTCGAAACCGACCCCTCTCTAAGATACAGCATTTGGAAGCCGATGAAGAGTTGACAGTTTTTCATTTTTTTACGGCTTCCCAAAAACACTGAGTCCTAAAACTATACATAATTTGAAGCATTAAGTAGATGTTACTCACACACATTTTTTAAATCTCTTAACTTCATTATTATGGGTTGAAAATAACAAGCACCTATGATTTTCGTCCAACAATTGTTTTCGTGATATAGATTTTCGAAAAATAAAATTTTCCTATGTTTTTTCATTCAATTCTGGAGAAAAAAGTCTCATACAAAATTTCGATACAGTCGATACTTTTATCGGAAAAAATAAAAACTTACAAGCAGTTATGGTCACTATTCAATTAGTATTCATTCCATTTCATCGTACAAGTGTTACATAAAATGAATATTCTAAGATATTGTTATGTCTATGCCAGGAGATAAAGATGTTCTACAAATCTTTCTGGAGGTTTAATTACTAATGTCCGGAAGAAAATCATACTTTCTTTCGATTAATAAGCATAATTAACAAAACCAATTTTAAACATAAACAATATCTTAGAATATTCATTCTATGGAACACAAGATGAAATGAAATGAACAGTAATCATAACTAAGTAAGTTTTCATTATTTCCGAAAAAAGTATCAACTGTATCGAAATTTTGCAAGAGACTTTTTTTCGTCAGAATTGAATGGGAAACCATAAAAGAATTTCATTTTTCGAAAATCTATCGAAAACAATTTTTGAAGGAAAATCATAAGAGTTGTTATTTTCAACCCCTAATGATAAAGTTAAGTAAAAATGTGAGTATCATCTACTCAATAAATTACATTATGTATAGTTTCTTGACTCTACTTTAAACACTGTCAACTCGTCATTGCCTTCCAAAGGGTGTATCTTGAAAGGGAGGTCGATTTCGAAAAAAAATTATATCAACTAGCCCTGCTTATTTTCATCGAGTAATCCTTTACCTTTAGTCCCTCGCAAGTGTTCACAGACACCCTACATTTATAAATCGGCAAAATTCATAGTTAGATAACAGTTCTTTCAATACAATTCCATTACAATAAAATGAAACGAGAGCGAAATTCCTTATGATATTCCAATTGGAACAGTCACCATCTCGGTGCATTCAGTCGCGCAAATACTTTCAGTTTTGCGTCAGGTTTTTTCTGAAAAATTTTAGTATAGCTAATATCGAATCGCTGCTATGCATCTAGTCGCTAATAAGTCCATAGAACGTTTGAAGGTTTCCCCACGGCGAAATATTTGCAATAAAACTTTCCGCAATGGATTCATTGATTGATATTCTCCTCATAAAACGCCTTCAAAAGTTGCAGTTCACCCCTTGAATTATTTATCATATGATGGGAAATATGAATGATTTTCCGAACTGAAATTAATCATTACGATGAAAATCTTCACGAGAGCTTTTACCTTCCCTAGAGAACCCGAATAGACAATTTATCATATCCGGAGTAGAAAATTCACGTAGACAAAACAATATATTTGAAAAACTCATACGTATCTTCCGCTTGAAGCTTATGAAATACTTTTCGAGGAGTTCAATCAAGAGATAGCAGGAAACGTTCAGTATTTACAGATAAATCGTTATACATTCTTTGATGTCGATGATTACCCTTTACGTACACATATATAAAGGATTCTCCAGAAATCATGCTCTGGTGATGGAATGTGAATAGAAGTTTTATTATGAGGGGGTATTCCTCGTAATGATAAAATAATTTTCCTATTGGAAAAGTTCTTCATTGCCTCAGACAATAAACGATTCATCTTTCTTCCTTCAGCTCCCATCCATTTAATTCACATTTATATTGAAAATTTGAAGAAATTATTCACATTCAATAGTTATTTAATCAACCAGGTCATTAAGGATAGGGACTAATAGTCAAAATATTTCAAAGCGAGAGAGCAGCACACGCGTTAATAGTTCGAAACCATTAGTCGCTCAATTAATCACCGAGTTGATCACAATATTTTTCCGACGATCTCAAAATGAATTATGTATGAATTCTTGATTGAAATACATTCTCAATTTGAACGAGGCTTACATTTGACATAACAAAATTTCTACGTATCTATGTTCCAGTAGTGTTTTGACATTTCTTTCAGTGTTTCTGAATACTCTGTGAACGGTTGTCATGAGGGTTGCACATTAAAATAGCCTGAACAAATTGACCATTAAAATGGGTCATTAATGATCAATTTCGTACAGATTAAAATCACTTTTATTTTGAGGTCGGCAAAATAGTTATTCAATCAACTAGGTTATTAAAGACAGCGACTAATAGCGTTAATAGTTCGAGACCATTAGTCGCTCGATTAATAACCGAGTTGATTACAAAATTTTTTGACGATCTCAATATGAATTGTGAAAAAATTATTGATTGCAATACATCCTCATTTTGCATAAGACTTAAATTCGACATAATAAAATTTCTATGTATCTATGTTCTAGTAGAGTTTTGACATTTCTCGCAGTGCTTTTGAATACTCGTGAAAGGTTGCCATGAGGATTGCACATTGAAATAGCATAAATTGAGCATTGAAATGGGTCATCAATTTCATACACATTAAAATCGCTTTTTATTTCGAGGTCGGCAGAATAGTTATTTAATAAACTAGGTTATTAAAGACAGCGATTAATGGTCAAGATATTTCAATGCGTGAGCGGAGCGAACGCGTTAATAGTTCGAGATCATTAGTCGCTCGATAATAACCGAGTTTATTACAAAATTTTTTCCGACGATCTCAACATGAATATGTAAAATACATTCTCAATTCGCACAAGACATACATTTGACGTAAAGGAATTTCTATGTTTCTATGTTCCAGTAGAGTTTTGACATTTCTCGTAGTGCTTCTGAATACTTTGTGTACGGTTGCCATGAGGATTGCACATTAAATGTCTAAAAAATTGAGCATTAAAAAGGGGTCATTAATGCTCAATTTCGTACACATTAAAAGCACCTTTTATTTCGAGGTCAGCGGAAATAGTTATTTAATCACCAGATTATCAAAGAGAGCGAGTAATGCTCAAGATATTTTAACGCGTGAGCAGAGCGGTCAAGTTTGTTAACCAGCCAAATCCTACAGGATGTTCCATTAAATATGGCCATTTAAAATTTTTGTGCCTCGATATCTCAGTCAATACCAATCGAAATGTATACGGCCACATGCAAGATGCTCATCATGAAACTCATGCATAACAAGATATCTGATTCGAGTGAAACTTATTTTGTGAACGATGATTGATATACTGAATGTTCTTGCAAAATTTTGAGAGGATCGCATTTTCTATAGGAATACTAAAAAAAGAATCTATATATTTTCATAACATGATATCTGATTCGAGTAAAATTCATTTTGTGAATGGAGATCTTCGTGGGAAATTTAAAGAGGATCGCATCATCATAATAATTGAATTTTATTATTTGTCCGTCGATCTCAAAATGAATAGTGGTTTTAAAGTGTACGAAATTGATCATCAAAGACCCATTTTAATGCTCAATTTCTGCTATTTTAATGTGCAATCCTCATAGCAACCTTTCACAGAGTATTCCGAAGTACTACGAGAAATGTCAAAACTGTACTGGAACATAGATACATAAAAAAAATAATTATGTCATATAAAAGATTTGTGTGCTCCGCTCAAGCTTTAAAATTTCTTGACCATTAGTCGCTGTTTTTAATACCCTAGTTGATTAAATAACTATTAATTGTCAGTTTTTGAATGATTTCCAGAATGTAATTCCAATCATGCTGAGATATTAGCCATTTTTACTTACTATGCATACACACAACATCAATTTGTTTATTGCAACGTTTTTCAAGTTAATGAAAAAACTCAAACGAAATTGATTTACGTATTCGAGATCTCAAGCTCTTGAACATTTGCAAATATTGTATATGTACAGGAGGTCCCATATAAACTGAAAAAATGAGTACATTTTCGACAAAATATTGTACATCAGATGCATTCTGAGCCATTGCACTTACCGGAAAAATTTCTTGAATTTTAGTCTTTTCGTTCGAAAGATATCTATTCACTTATTTCCCTACTTTATCCCGACCCTGCATAAGTGTTTATTTTATACTGAGGAAAATTTCAGAAAACTCTGGGCAGGTGCTTTTGAGCGCTCGTTTGTCGGTAGACCAATGAAGCTATTACCTCAAAATTTTGTACCTATAGGACTTGACATAGATACTGATTATATAAATGCAAAAACTCAGCATGATCAGAATAATATTCTGGAAATAAATCGAAATCTGAAATATGTAAAAACTTGACAATAAAAAAAATTAAATTCCATGGGTCTGATCGCATGATCTCATGAACATTCAGTATATTGATCTTCATATAGAAAATAAATTCAACTTGAATCGGTTTTATTGTTATGGAAAATATAAAAATTCTTATTTTTAATATTCCAATTGAATATTCTATGATTCAGATAGAGCGATCTTCTTGAAATTCTGCTCAAACATTCAGTATATCACTCTCGATTAACAAAATGGATTTCACTCGAATCGTATATCTTGTTATGGAAATATGAAGTTTCTTCTTTTCAATACTTCAATTGCATTTTCTATGTTTCTGTTAACACTATTGCCAACAAATTTCGCATAAGACCATGAGTATCTTGAATGTGGCTGCATAATTACATTTTGATTGGATCTGCTCTTTCTGAGATATTGAGGAACAAAAATTTTGAATGGATATATTTTATGGAACACCCTGTACGATACGGCTGGTTAACGAACTCAACCGAGCATTTGAGTTTTCAGTAATAATTATGAGTATGTTGCATGTAGCCGCAGAATTTCATTTCGGTCGGTTTCGTTTTGTCTGAGATATTGAGGAATAAAAATTTTGAATGGCTATATTTTATGAAACATCCTGTACATTTGACTGGTTAACGAACTGAACCGAGGCATTCAGGACCCGAACCCACCCTGAAAATCTCAAGTCTCTAGGACAATCTAGTCGAAAGCTATCGTGCTAACGGACTGTCGGAGGGAGGGCCTCACGGACAGAATTGAATTTGACCACGGATTCGTCATAAGAAAGTCGAACCGTATCGTTTGAGACCATTTTCGGCTCAAAATTCGAAAATAACAGAAATTTGGGTAAAACGATATTATAGCACTCGTTTAAGTAGAACGAGCGCTAAAAAATGATCACTTTCAAAGTTAAACTTTCGAAAGCTTCTAAGGTAGCATATATTCCATGAAGCGAATTTGTCAGTTGGATTACATCAATGATAGTGATTGCCTTACGCAAATTTTGCACTCAAAAAGGTGTGAGTTCAATTCATTCGGCTGAATTATATTTTCATAATAGATGGAAGAGAGCGCAGTGCGAACATCAAGGTCCTCGGGAAATGGGAAAGATCCTAGTCCGCTCTCGAATGAAATTCATTTTTTTTATCTGAGAAGTCGAAACGTTATGATGAAACACTGGGTAAAATCTACGAGGAATATGTCCCTAATTCACGACACTTTGCAGTCGTTGCGCCATATTGGCAACTTTTTGCCTGCTCTCTCTTATTCTTTGTCGAAGTGCCGCATGTTATCTATTACAGCTTATTTCTCGGCCTCCACAAAGCACACATCCAGATGTGGACAAGCTGGCACTGCAATGACCAAAAACGTTTTCAACGATATTGTATAGCGTGTAAGTACACATCGTAATGATATAAGATTTAACCAGAGGACGCAAAATATCATATTATGAAATAGATCATGGGGAAACAATTTCAACTACAATTACAGGAAACTTCGCACTTATTACAAAAATGTGAATTATCCACTTCTGAACCTTCGCTAAATAAAGGGTTTTCCAATGAGAGGTGTCATGTTTTGACATTTGACAAGTAGAAACTACGCCATTAATAAAATGGAACGATACCTGCTTCAAGAACGCATTGAAATTATTGAAATTCGCTATAAAATGGTGAAAATTTGACAGAGACGGTTCGTAGAACTCGAACATTTTTGGGTCGTCCTGAAGCACCCTGTCGGATCGCAATAAAAAAATTGGTGGAAAAATTCGAGCTGTTGGGGTAAGTTAGTGATGTGAAGAATAAAACACCTGCTCGTCGCTCAAGAACAGCCGAGAATATTGCTGATGTAGCTGAAAGTGTTGAAGAAAACCCAGGTTTGTCCATTCCTTGTCGTTCTTTGGAATTAGGCATTCCACAAACGTCATAACACCTTATTTTGCATAAAGATTTGGGTCTTAAGGCTTAAAAAGTTCAGTTAACACAAGAACTCAAGCCAGCCGATTATCAACAACGTCGTGTCTTTGCTGACCGTGCGAACCGTGTTATCTCTCGAAGAGGTGATCACAGATTATTTCTGTTTCAGAGTCTGGAAGTGAAAACCTAGAAAGTTTTCTAGAAATGCAGAATCCTTCCAGATTATATTTCCATCGATTCTCATAATATATATCTCATGCGATAGTATGAAGAGCACCATAGAAATCTTAATTGGAATATTGAAAAGAAGAATCTTCATATTTCCCTTACAAGATATTTGATCCGGGAGAAATTTATTTATTATTATTATTTATTTATTTATATACTGAATATTCATTCAAGATTTCAAGACGATAGAATCATGAGAACATTGAATTAATTTTTTTAATTATCGATTGTTCACATATTTCATTTTTTGATTAATTTCTAGAATATAATTCCGATCGTACAGAGATTTTGCATTCATATACTCGAGTCCTTTACGAAATGTTGAGGTAGTAGCATTATTGCTCCACCACTGATTTTTTTGTTATCCAGTCAGGTTCTCGAAAAAAAAAATATTATTATTATAAATGATCAGAATTGGCGGTTTAGTGTGACGTAAGCATTAGCATTCATTTCATTGGTTGAATATTGAATCGCAGATTACAACAATGCCAACTGGCCACTCTGTTGTGAATCGTAATACCCACCAATTATTATGTTTGCTCGTACGTCATCATGGCGCGACGTTTCAAAAGTGACACTGATTGTTTATTTCATAGCGCACCTGGTATTTTTTTTGCAATTTTTGATTTCCACTCAAAATTACCTTTTCAATTATCACACTTCGTATTCTATTGAGAACTGCTATTTTCAAAAATTATATTGTCACATATTTCCATGGATCAACTTGAGCCTATTAGCGTAGAAGAGGTGTGATTTTTCACCCCCCTAGCGATCGGCTATCACACTCCCTACTAAGGGGAACATTCACTCATCCCGGATAGCAAGTATCAGGGGAATTGAGCTCTGAGGTCTTCGGTGTTCTTCTTCTCCTGGGTCCTGAGTTGTTCGTCCTTCGTTGCTTGGTCCTGGATCTCTCGGTTGACGTCGTGGTAGTTGGTTTTGCAAAGTTGCCCTCCATGGTTGTTCCTGGTGTCCATCGTGACCTACAAACTTCCTTACCGTTCTAGCAGTACCAAGAAGCACTGCTTTTTGCAATACTTTAAAAAGGTTTTCATCCAAATCTAGCTCCTTGAGGTTGGACTTGAGGCTCTTAGGAATAATTCCTGTGGTTGATATGAGAATCGGAATGGTTCTGGTACTAGACATTCCCCACTGCCTTTTGATCTGAAGTTCAAGCTCTCGATATTTCGATATTTTTTCACCATATTCTTGACGTAGATTGTTGTTATTTGGGATGGCTACGTCTATGAGTATTGCTTTCTTCTCTGATTTCTTCACTAGAATTATGTCTAGCCTGTTATTAGCAACTGTTTAATTGGTAAGTACGGTGCGATCCCAATATAGCCTGTAATGGTGGTGCTCCAGTATAACTTCAGGCTGATACTTATAATATGGAATTGGTTCGGATTGCAGCATCTTCAGTTGGATGGCGAGTTCCTGATGGAGTATTTTACAAACTGCATCCTCCTGTAATATGTTGGATTGTTTCTGATGTTTGGCATCCGTAGCGGCATTTATCGTCTGTGAGGCTTCTATCCTTCATGATATATTTCTGATAGTTTTTGGTTTGCACTACTTGGTCTTGAATGGCAAGGAGAAAACCTTCTGTTTCAGGAAACAATCTTCCAGAAGTCAGCCAGTAGTTCGACGCAGGAATGTCGACATGGATTATCAATTATAATTATTATCGAAGTCAAAATCAAGACTACACTGTAATGTTCCAGTATAAAATTTCAATTGACCAATCAAAACTAAAACACAATTGTGATACATCGTTGAAAAGGCATTTTAGAATAGAAATTAAATATGACAAATTAAATTAAATTTCATTAAAATGATATGGTCCTGTAAGTGTGGTCGTGGTGTTCATTTGCCTGATGTTATTTTCCACTATTAGCGGCATAGTTTCTTCTTTATAATGAAATAAACATCCGATCATTTATATTGAAAAATGGCATTTTTCTTTGAATATCAAAAAAACAACTTTTTTGGAAAATCCTTTATTCTCTATGCGATCGATTTCGGCTTATTAGCCATCATCAGGCCAGCTGAAATACACACAAAAAATGTTTTTAATAATTTGACAAGATATCGAATTTTTCGAATTTTATTTAGGAAAACGTGAGTGACCTCGAGCTTACCGTCAAACTATGAAAAACCATCGGAAACAAAATCCACCTTTCATTCAAAATTTCAAAAATTATTACTGAATGTTGAACAATTCTATATTATGTGAATATAACTAATAACAGAATAAATGTGTGTTTCTTTTACCCATCAAAAATCTATATTTCAAGATTCTTACGATATAACTTTAAATCTCAGACGTTGATCAAAATAGGAGATCTCTCGCAAGTAGTGAACTTGTTAACAAATTTCATACTCTCATTAGGCATTTAACAAATGTAACACGATATTGGTCTGTTAAATTTCGAATCAGTGCTCGTACAATTATGAATGGCGCTTCGGCAATTGACATCCTGCTTATAAATGACTGAACTGTAAAGCTGTCACAGCCACTTTAGCGTGTATCATCAGTGCAACTTATTCAACCATAAACTGCAGGCCATTCCATGTGTCTCCAGAAAAAACCTTCATTAACACTTGGAAAATGATCGCTGTCAACTGCAGACCGTCGCAACTCTCGGTCAATCATTTCATCATTAACGCTGGTTATATTCGCGAAATATAGAGTTGGGTTCGATGGAGCAATTGGGAAATCCAACTGTAATGGCAGAGCTGCAGTGGTCGTTCGTTAGAACCAAAAATGCTTCAAGTTTTTGTGGAAAAAGAATTGTTTATACATGCATAACGGATTTATTTCTAGAGAAAAAAAAATTAGATTAGTGCGAAATTCAACAAAACACTATGTTTTATTCATTATAATCTTCGGCGATCGATTTCGGAATTATTCTATCATCAGGCCAGCTGAAAGTATACAAATGTAAAACATGTATTTATTTGGGTGGGAGTATGCAACCTACTGCCTTTGAATTGAAATGAACATAAATCGTTTTAAAAAATTTGAAATGGTTTTCTATTGTCAGAATTGTTGAAATTTTTGATCTCTAGTCTCCTTTTTTGATCGGTATATCTGTTCATGCAGGAATGTCAACTGAATATGGAATTGTAGGATATGTGAGAAATGTTAATATGTTATTATAAGGTGGTTTATTGGTAGCAGGAATTTTTTGAAATTTAATATATATCATTGTTTTTTAAGAATCTATAAGTTTGAAAATGCTCTTTCTGTTGAATTCTATATTATTATTAAGTTAAAATTGATTGTCTTTATTTTTTTAAATTTCTAGTTCGAGTTATATCATTTTATGGTAGCTATTTTCTTTATGAAGTATTTTCAGATTATCAAATGTGATATTTTGTCCGGTATAGTTCAAATGTGTGCCTAAAGCGGAATGGGGTTGATTTCTTTTGTGTTCATTGAATCTTTTTTTAACTTAATAAATTGTCATTCCTATGTAAAATGAAAGGCAGTTTGTGCATGTTATCTTGTAGACTCCGCTGGATTGTTCACGTTTAAATTTCATTTTATCATTAATCAGTATATCTGCTAATGTTCTGTGTCGTTTACTCGTTAGTGTATAATTGTATTTCTCTAGAGTGTGTAGTTTTTTATAAAGATCTTTGTAATATGGCGTTGATATAAAATGTTTCTTGATGGGTGTGTGGGGGTAGATCTTATAGAGAATTTTTTTTTCATGGATTATATGATTTAGAATATTCATTTTCTCCGCCTATCTTGTAAATTACATCCAGTTCTTTTCTTCAATTTTCTGGTGTGAAAAGTCTGTGAAATGAAAATGCGGCTCTCTTCATTGTAAAATTGAAAGAGAACGAATTGGTTCAAATTATACTGAAGGAACAATAAGTTCAATATGTTGAACAAATTATGATGCATTATTTTATGCTCTGAGGTGCTCAGAGCCAAATTAGTGGCCACCCTTTGAGGAAGGTCGAGCGTTTTTATTGTGCCTTAATAATTCGTCGTTAATACGTTATTCTCGGAACTTCTGCTGCGAGTAATTTATTCGTATCACATTATAACTCATCAAAAAGGTAAATATGATTTTTCCGTCGATCTCAATATAAAAGGTGATTCTAATGTGTACGAAATTGATCTTTAATGACCCATTTCAATGCTCAATTTGTGCTATTTTAATGTGTTATCCTAATGGCAAACGTTCACAAAATATTCAGAAGCACTACGAGAAATGTCAAAACTTTACTGGAACATAGATACATAATCAACTCGGTTATTAATCGAGCGACTAATGGGCTGGAACTATTGACGCGTGAGCGGAGCGAACGCGTTAAAATATCTTGACCATTATTCGCTGTGTTTAATAACCAAGTTGATTGAATAACTAATAAATTGTAATTTTGATAATTTGCGTATTGAATATTGCTTTGAACATTCATTAATTATAATGTACTAAATAAGGCCTACTTTCAAAATAGGCCTCATTTCTCAAATTATCAAATTTTATTTATCAGGACTTAATGATATTCTTGAGAATAAATATTCATTTTTTCATTTTATTCGTTTGAAAATTCTTTTTTTCATTTTTTCACTATTTCTCGATAGTATGCAACTTCAAGCCTGACTAGCATAATATTGAACATTACATTTTGTAACATAAATAAAAAAGTTGTTCGAAGAACCCATAAAAACACTTGACAAGAGCTTAGGAATATACAGGGTGTTTCCTAAACATGCGGCAAAAATTCAGGGGATTGTTCCTTGGACTATTCTAAGAATATTTTGTCCTTTGATGATTTTCGAAAAACCTCTTTGTTTCGAAGATACAGGGGAAACAAAATTTTAGATAATAACATTTTATTATGAAAAATCACATGATGATGATGATGTTCAAAATGACCACCTCTAGCCAAAAAAACGAATTCAAATGAAAACCGTGTTTGATGTGTATTCCTTTACCATCTGAACTTATCAATTTCAAGTCAAAAAACTGACCGTTTTTAGTAATTGGAATGTTGTTAAACAAATTTAAAAATAAATTGTACCTACTTAGTAAACACAGTGCGGTACGCATTTTTATGTAAACTATTATTAATTTTAAAAATATGAAAAATGTTGTTCGCCCTGTATCTTCGAAACAAAGAGGTTTTTCAAAAATCATCAAAGGACAAAACATGCTTAAAATAGTCCAAGGAACAACCCCCTGAATTTTTTCCGCATGTTTAGGAAACACCCTGTATATTTCTGCATAATTTTTACTCTAATTACAATAATCCTATGATTTGAGGTTTCATAAAAATCACTGTATTTCAAAGAAGCCTACGGCTAAGGATTCTCTTTTTAAGTGATTTGCGATGAAGGAAAACTTTTTATTTTTTTGAAAATTCAAACTATGAAGATAATAAAATAATACTTCTTGATTATTATCACATTTTTCGAACAATTCATCGATATCTGAGTGTTTTAAATTAGGTAGGACTCATTTGTATCACCTATCATTATATATTTGTGCGTTACTCTTTGCTTCATGCAAAATAAGACAAAATAGAAAAAAACTCAAAATATATCGATTATTCAATAATGAGTTATAAATATTCCACAACTGGATCACAATTCGATTCTTCTTCAATTTTGTAAAGGACTTGACATTCTTAACAAGTATATGAATGCAAAATCTCAGCACGACCGTAATTATATTCTGGAAATTAACAAAAAATGAAATATGTGAAAAGTCAATAATTATAAACGATCAAATTCTGTGGTTTATATAATGCGATCCTCTTCTCTTGCTCGAACATTCAGTATATCAATCTACATTCATCACGAATGAATTTCACTCAATTCGGATATCTTGTTATGGAAATAAAGGGATTCTTCTTTTCAATATTCCAATTCAATTTTGTATAATTCTGTTAACACTAGGGCCACAAAATTCTGCATGATGCTTATTATATGAGCATCATACATGTGGCCGCAAAATTTGGTTTCATTTTGTCTGACATTTTGAGGAACAAAAATTTTGAATGGCCCTATTTTATGGAACACCCCGTACGGTTTGGCTGGTTACCGACTTGGGAACCCTGAAAATCTCGAGTCTCTGGGACAGTCCCTCGGAAAGTTGTCGTGTTCACGGCCGACCATCCCCACGGACAGAATGGACTTCGACCACGGATTCGTCATGAGGAAGTAGAACCTTATCGTTTGAGACAATTTTCTTCGCAAAATTAAAAAATTACAGCCATTTGGCGAGATCAAATAGCACTCATTTAAGTAGAACGAGCGACAAAAACATGATCACAGAAAAGAAGCAGAAATCCTGATAAACTGTTGAACGTAACCGCCACCAGAGTTCGCATCGATCCTCTGCAGTTTTGAATATCATGCTGAGTGTCACCACAACTGACATAGCTCTTGTTAATTGATTCGCAAATATACATACTTGTCCCTTTATGTGCATTTCATGGCGCATTCTGTACAAAACAGCGTAGTCTATATCAACTCGGGGATATCAGTGAAATGAAATTGATCGGCAGCATACAGCACAATTTTCTGACTGAATTGCTTCTGATCAAGTATATTTGCTGTATTCGACGAACAATAAGTTTATTCATGGGAATCTACGAATCGTTTCTGAAGATTAGTGTTTTCTTGACCAAAGGTTCAGTAAAATCGATTCAACTTCCATGAAATATTCATTAATCAATAATTCTGGAAATTTATACGCATTCCGCGAAATAGCGAGTTTGATTTCAATTCATCAAAAACCAGTCTGATTCCATGTTTCATTGAGACAATTGAGTTATAAATAAATAAAGCCGCACGGACAGATTAAATAAAAGTCTGTTTTTTCATATGCGGTGTGATGCGGTGTGAAAACCCACAAGCAGCGGAACGCCGAGATGTTACTATGTTACGGTGTTGCGCTGTTACGCAATGCCGTCCAGACTTGGTACGCGACGGCGGTACGATGCGATGTTTTGTTCATGTCTGTACGCATCTCAACGCCGAGATGTTACTATGTTACGGTGTTGCGCTGTTACGCAGTGCCGTCCAGACTTGTTACGCGACGGAGTTACGATACGATGTTTTGTTCTATATCTGTACGCACCTTAGGCTCCGTTTTCAACGGAATGTCGCTCATCTCTGAGTATAAACAGAAACAAGACGCCATCTCGGGGGAACCTTACGAACACCTACCTCCGACGCATGAACTTTGAACGACTTAGCGAGATGTTTATCCGTTTTTCATACAAACTGATGGTAGTCCAGCTTTGTGGATTTAACCTTCAGGCGATGAAGTGGAAACGCTAGATTAATCGTCACAAACCAGACGTGGTGATAAAAATACGAAATGAAAATTAACGCGTTGATAGGAACGCAGGTGTAATATAAACAATGAAAGCAGATAATAATATTAATTGATTAAACTAAACCAATATCAAAATGTATGAAAAACGGATCAGAGATGAGCGACATTTCGTTAGATAAGGAGCCTAGAGTACCTCTTTCAGCCAGAGCTCTCCACTGTGATGAGCCCCAAATAGGGCGAAATAGCTATCTATGGATGCTCTGTTTGATATTACTACTGTGCATGTTCTTTGTGCGTTGACGGGATTAGTTCCGAAATATGAGTTTGATATTGGTTGATTTTAATCAATTAAAATTATTATCCAATGAATGTTGATGAACAGTTCCATGGAGGTGCCCACGACTCGGCTTTGCCATGTTTCAAAAATCTATCGGCACATGAGACCAAAGTATGTTTAAAGAAAAAAAATGTTTTTTCTAGGGAATTTTAGGTATCCTATCCAGCCCTGAATTATGACACCATTTTTCAATACCCTTTCTGACAATTCAGAGGAACATACAGCAAAATTATTTTTCCGACGAAAAATGTTGTCGACGGAGACTTTCAACAGGAACATATGTTTAATGAACAAATAGAAGTTTATTTCAAATTTCTTTTGATATTGTATGAAATTGTTCATTGATAACAAATATAAAATAAAACTTCATTCTGTGATTTACTTGTGAATTCATTCAATATTATCCTGCCTCATTTTTCATTGCATTCATAAGAATTGTGAGTTTAAGCCACTGGATATTCACCTTCTCTATATTTCTAATGAGTGAGGTTTTCCTGTCAATTTAATCCTATTATATTCAAGGAAGTTTCTTTATACTCCATTTGGATTTTGTTGGTTTTCCTTTTGCGCAACAATTTTTAAATTCGCATTAAAACTGTTAGAAAACACAGAAATGTCATAACAAAACCCCAAAATAGTAGTTCAAATATCATATATTACAGTGTTGAGAGCTCTTGGATTGCCGATTCTCTAAGCAATATCGCTAAGGCAAAATTCATAACCACCATTGCTATAACAGTCGAAACAGAATACGCAATACCGTAGTCATATTGCTATATGAATTCGGGAGATAGCAATATTATCGATTGAAATATATTTTCGGAGAATTCTGGATTTCTAAAAAACTTTATAGGTTTTCACTCACAGTCTCTGAAACAGAAATAATTAAAGAAAATTTCAATTAAGATGAAGTGCTCCTGTGAAAATCTTTGCACTTATCCGTCAGGAGCAAATTGTTCTTGACAAAATTGTTGCCTTTCCGTAAAAGAGAAAAAGGAAATAAATGAAAAGGATGATGTAACGTTTCGATGTCTATATGAGATACCTTCTTCAGACAAACTTGTAAAATCTTCAGAATTGTGTGTTTTTTTCATTTGCAGTCTAATTGACATTGAAAGTTATCAACACATAGAGATGTTGATTCATTTGATTTTAAAATTTCCTGATGACATTTCTTTCTTAAATAAATCAATCCAAATGCGATCTATTCCAACAGAACAATTGGCCAAATTATTACTTAAAAAAAGATAGCAATATTGCCTGGATAGCAATATGCGAACAGAGCACCGATTGTGAACTTATACTGCGTAGAATTTTCGAAATTTCCAATGACACAGTTGGAGAGCACTTAACATTAACAGCGTAACCACATCTCAATACACAAACACTAACCCAAGTATTAGGGAAATATGAATATCAAAACAGAATCACCGTTATATAGTAAGATCTGACAGGATTTCCAAACAATGATGACAAGGCCTAAATGGAATCAGGAAATGGTCGCGTTTAACCGCAATGGTAACTGACACCACAAACATCGTTTTCAAAATCACAATTGATGCGAAGTAACTGAAAGAATGGCTTTCAATCAGAATGCACTGATGCAACCAAGTGAACATTTGGGTCGCATAAATTGATATATTTCACATCAACAACACACGATCATTGTACGCAAAATGCTCGATTCCATATGAGGAATTAATTCGAATGGAATAGAGAGATTTGATGGTCGGTTTGATACTATTGGCCGTCTTCAATTATCAAATTGACCAGATCAAGGATTCATGGACATGATATTATTTGTTGTTTGACTAGTGATAGCATTTATGATTGAGATCCTCATATCACTTTATGATAGGGCCTGGAATTAGGAATAATGAAATTGCGTTCATTAAAGAGTTTCTACTAGATAATATACCCACCAAATTTTATAGAAAGAACAATTTCAAATTTAGAAAAAAAATAGCTAATCAAAATTCTAATGATGATCAGGTACAAACAGAAAACCGTCAAGGACAACCAAATTGTTGAACGTCATTCCTTATATATAATATAATAATAATAATAATAATAATAATAACCTTTATTCGAAATAGATCAATACAATGAATAAGTGTCAACAAGAATAAACAATTTTTACAGGCAATACCGCGTAAGTTCAAACTTGTCTGCGATAATGCCCACAAAAGTATACATATTTTGATGATGACGGTGTTTTTAGTGAAATGAAGCAGCATATAGTGAGAAGTGAGAAATACAACGGAAAGAAAGAAAGGAAGTCAAGGAGGAGGAAACAGTTGTTTTATGAGTATAGGAAAGTCTAGTTTTTCTCAGATCAATAAAGCATGAACCGTGGATCGTGGCAAGTTTAAGATCCATTTTTTACATGTTTCTTGAACAAATTGATTGAGTTGATATTTTTTGTTTCAGATGGTAATTTATTGTACGTTCGAGGACCCAGAAATGTACAACATCTTCGTGCCAGTGTTGTATTTACTTGAGGTACAAATAGGCAACCATGTCCAGATCTCGTTTCATAATCATGGTTCAAAATTATCCTGCCCTTAACTTCTTCTGTTCCACGAGAATTGCGAAACATAAAGTTGTCGAATATCCAAAACATTCGCCTCCGCATACAGCATATCAGATGGATAAGTTCTTTTTTCTTCTGTATATAATTTTCAAAATCCATTTTGAATAGTCTCCAATGGTTTTATTTGGTTGTTGTAGGCACCCCCCCATGAGACTATACCATATCGCAGTTGAGATTCTACAAGCGCATAATATATGGTCGTTAACTGTTTCTTACTGAGAAATTGCCTTAAGGTATTTAAATTTAGAAAGTAAATTCCTGATCTTTCTGATTAAATTCTCAATATGAATGTTCCATTTAAGCCTGGAATCAATCATCAACCCGAGGTATTTAACGTGTTGCACAGGTTTTATAGGAGTGGCCTGTTCAGTGATAAATAAATCTGGTAAAAGTTGCAGCGGTCTGGATGAGAAAGCAATATATTTAGTTTTTTCCACATTCATGTTAGGAGACGAGAATCAAACCATTTTTTCATATTGTTTATATCAGTTTGGGCCTTCTCGAAAAGCAATTCCCAGGTTTCTGCGGTATACAAGAAAGCAGTGTCGTCGGCGAAACTGATTATCGTACCTGTACTATTCTGATGGAATAAATTGTTCAGGTATATCGTGAACAAAACTGGTCCCAGTACGGTTCCTTGTGGAACTCCAAACTCAACATCCTTCATTCCACTTGTGACATTGTCTATGGCAACACATTGTTGCCTGCCCGCTATATAACTTTTCATTACTTTCAGAAATTTTCCCCTAATTCCAATCTCCTCCATCGATCTGATTAATTCTATATGACTCACTGAATCAAAAGCCTTCGCCAGATCCACAAAGATACAAAGACTTGGTATATTATCATCAGATGTCTGTGAATGGTAGATGTTAATAGGGCAATTGCATCCTGTGTCGACCGTGCTTCTCGGAATCCATACTGTGAATCGCTGATAATTTTATACTTCTCCAGAAAATGGTTAATTTTTCTTTTATAATAGATTCTATCACTTTAGATATGTTGGATATAATTGAAATGGGTCGATAGTTGGAAATATTACTTTTTTCTCCACCTTTATGTATAGGTGTTACAATGGCAGTTTTCAGAGATCTGGGAAATGCTCCCGCATTCATAATTAAATTAAAGGCAAAGCAAAGTGGTTTCGTTATATATTCCACAATTTGTTTCAATGTTTCTGATTGAATTTTATCTATTCCTGGAGCTTTCTTGGATTTCAAACCGAGTATATGTTTTTTTACATCATCTTCAGTGATTTCGGGAAAATATAAGGAGTTGGGTACTCGTTTAACCTTTTCTGTAAAGTTTTTGATTATAATTACCTTCGTATAAATAGTATCATACCCTCTGAGTGTGAACAAACTGACGTCATGTACCTTCCATGTTTCTGTGAGCACTATTAAATCCATTTCGAAATTAAGTTGCTTGAGAAATGCCTGTGAATATATCAAAGTTCTTTGAGATGCTCCTTATGTTATTATGCAATAGTGTAAAATGAGTTCCTCCCTGTCTTAAGTTCAATTTACAGTTTTCTACGACGTCACAGTGAAAAGTTTCTATCAAATCCGTCTAAAATCTCTTATAAATTTATTCATTTCTTTCCTCTACTTCCCCTGCTACAGAAACATTATAGCATAAGTAAACATACTGCTTCATTTGAATTGTACAAAATAAATTACTCATACATCATAATTGATTATAATATTGTATAAGAACTTATAGGTTATGTGATCAGTACTATACCCCCTATACAAATTATGCAATCTGAGTAAACTATTAAAAAGATAATTAACAAAAAAATAAAAATTTCTCAACACCAACAAAAAAGAAAAGCAGCTATACCAATTGTGTTCCACCTACAAAAGTGCTATATCCCCTCCTCATCCTGATTATTTAGTCAATAACATCTAATCTTCAGCAGATTGAATCTTGTGTATTTTACCATTCCATTTAACCATAGTTCTTCCTCCTATATACCACGCATTTTCTCTACCCACTTTTTCCTTAGCCGTTTTCAAAAGATTGTAGTTTATCTTGGTCAGATCTTCTGTAATACAAGCCCTGTAACCTTGAGATTTTTTTACGGTGAAGTATTTCGTTTCTATCTGAACAGAATTGAATTCTAAAATATTGGTCGAGGTTTCGGGTTACCAATCTTTTTCTTTCCCAATCTATAGCAATCATTCATAGTTAGGTCATCTACTTGTAGTTTCTCACGAAAAATGTCTCTCAGTTTTCCACTCAAATTTTCTCTGGTTTCCTCAAGAACTCCATACATCCTTAATTTATTATTCTTGATCCTGTTCTAATCTATTCAATTTATGTTTATAATCCGAGTTTTCTTTTTCCAAATCCATAACCTTACTCTCGAGTTCGGTGACCTTGCCTTCCAATCTCTCAAGGTGAGCTGTCATCGTTGATTCGACGACCTCGGTCACTTTGTTTATTAATTCGAGATGAATTCCTGTCGGAAAAACATTCAGTGATAAGTGTTTAATTTCATCCCTGGTATCTCTAGTTAGTGGCATCTTCTTGAATATGTCAAAAATTATTTTATATTCACTGTTTGAAAATTATGCTGAATTTAATCGAATTTATTGAGAGAGGATATGTAAACACGTCTAGTCTGTGTGACACATGCTTACTGGCCTTTCAGAAAAATAAGAAGAATCGGTTCCAAATTTAACATACGAACTGTTTTCAAAACACAAAATGATTTGAGATCCATCCTTACCAGAAGGAAACCAATTGATGAGACAAAAAAATAAAAAATTGTGTTTAGAATATTCCTTGTATATGTGGAAAATCTTATACAGGAGAGACATCAGGACCTTTAGAGATAAGAAAACGAGAACATAGGAACAACATCAAAAATAGAGACATTACAAGATCACAAATCGCTGTATGTTCAAATACCGGAGATCATATTATGAACTGGGACAACACAAAGATCCTAATGACGGAACCTGATAATTATAAAAGGAAAATCAAGGAATCCACACTTCGCTAATTGTTCTGTTCGAATATATCGTATTTGGAATGATTTATTGAAGAAAGAAATGAAATCATGTATTTTTAAAATTACATAAATCAGCTTATCTCTGTGTCGACATTTTTTCAATGTCAATTAGACTACAAACGAAAAAAACGCAAAATTACGAAGATTTTAAAAGTTTGTCTGAAGATGGTGTCAGGTATAGACACCGAAACGTTACACTATCCTCTTCATTTATTTCCCTTTTTAGTTTTACTACGAGGCAAGGATCTTTTCAAAACCAATTTACTCCTGACAAATTAGTTCAAAGATTTTCGCAGGAGCATTTAATCTTACTTAAATTTTTTTTAATTATTTCTATTTCAGAGACTGGGAGTAAAAACTTAAAAAAAAATTAAAAATGAGAAATTTTTTTGTTTTTCAAATTGTTATGTTATGTATGGTCATAACTTTTTGTTTTTCAGATTATTGTTTTAGGTATGGTCCCGTTGAAATGCTTCACAAATTAGAATATCGCCATAATAATTGTTGCATGGATATCAAAACAAAAGTACAAAATCTTTCAATAAGTCGTACAATGAATCTTTTTTGGGAGCTTGTTCCTAGGGAAGCAGCGTGCAATTGTTTCGTCCAATGTCTGGAATTTTGATTTTTAGAATTTCAACTTTCAAGCCGGTAGTGGCCTAGGTTAGGCTCACTGATGAAAAATACGAGGTTGAAAATCATTCCGAATATCGTGGTTGAGATTATTAATGAGAAAAATCGGTCCACTATATCGGAATAACTAACATTTGTAATATGGATAGAATTTCATTTTTTTTTTGTTTTCTTCGATTGATATTTCACGAAACGATGAATTTGTTCTCTAATGCTTGTTGCAGCTATTCCAGATGGGCAGAAATATCCTAATTTTTCAGCAGTCTGACCTTACTTTCCCATCAAAAAAATATCACTTCAATGAGGAAATAATAATTTTGTCTACAGTGGTTGAACTTTGAACCGGGTGACGATCTATCTTATCATATATTTCCAGATAATTCGCTTGAATCCACAAAGCTCTCAAAACTATTCCAGATGAGAGGAAATATCCTACTTTTCAGCAGTCTGACCTATCTTTAATAATCATAAAAACATCACTTCAATGCGGAAATAATAATTTTGTCTACAGTGGTTAAACTTGAAATGCAAAAACAGTGTGACAATCTATCTAACGATATGATTCTAGATAATCATTCGGTTAAATCCACAAAGCTGTTGCAGCTATTTCGTTATGTGAAGGGTACAATGGATCGTGATCATAGCTACAAATCAATTAAAAGATGTGAGTTTGTAGCCTGTTTGTATGCTGGATTGGTGTTTTATGCTGGCTTCCTCAACGTCTAACATCTTTTGCACTTACCACAAAAGAGGCTCAAATAATGGCTGCTAGTGAAGCTGCACGGAAAATGGAATTGTTAACCTGAGGCAAAACCCCGAATTAGACCAACAGACGCACTGAGTGTATTCATATTTAATCCGTTCATAAACCTTATAATAATACCCTAATATTCCTGTGACATCTTCCATACATTTATCATGAAAAAATTACCCAGGAAATACCGAATTTTATTGGAAATTATGGATTCAGCATATAAAAACCAAACATTCTAAGGGATTTGACTTTCTCGTCAATTCTTATTATAGTTTTCTTCATATTATTTCTAATCAAAATTACTGATTTTATATGAGAATTCATCTTCAGTTCCATCACTAGGTCGAATTTAAACTGAAAAATGTAGTCGTTTTTAAGTACTACAAATGCAAGGCCATTTCCTATCTTTTCATATTCTATAATTTTGGAAAAAACCGTATGACGATCTATCTTATGATATATTGCCAGATAATCATTCGGTTTAATCCACAAAGCTCTTGCAGCTATTTTATATGCAACGCAATACCCCATTTTTCAGCAGTACGACCTGTCTTTTCTATCAAGAAACATCAATCTAATTCGAAGATAATAATTCTTCCTACAGTGTTCAAACTTGAAATGCAAAAACGATGTGACGATCTATCTAATGATATATTTCCAGATAATCATTTGGTGTTATCCACAAAGCATTTACAGTTATTCCACATTAGCGGAAATATCCTAATTTCTCAGCAGTCTGACTTATCTTTCCTATCAAAAAAACATCACTCCAATCCGAAAAGAATAATTCACTCAACATTGGTCAAAGTTAAAATGCAAATATCGTGAGATCGTCTAGCTAATGATATACATTTTCAATTTGCCCGCATGCAGAAAAGGAAAAAACTGTTAAGTCGAAGTTATTCATCGTACCCTGACTCCAATAAAACTCCTATCAGATGAAACTTTTTATGGAGGTGTTATTAGATCGTCTCCGTTTGCATGCGCCCAGGACGAAGGAATGCGACCAAGTGCCGGATAGCGCAATCAACACGGTCGTCTATCTTTCGGCAATAACGTATTCCTTTTATACAGCTTACGGTATCTCCACTCTAAGTTGTTAAATTGATTTCCTGTAACGCGGTTCGAGGCAGAGGCCAGTGCCTGTTTCGCCAGACGGGACTCTCCTTCAATATTCGCTCGGAACATTAATTTCCACTACATATTTTTCTCGTTTAGACAATACATCGTATGCCCAGCCAGGCCCTCATTCGATTTATAGGACCTCGCTCATTTGGTTTCAGCATCAAACTCCCTTTATTTCTCAGGTGTTTTGTTTTGCTGCCTTTTTTGTTGTATCTCTAAACCTTTTAGTGTCCACCATTAAGCGGCCTAGAGACGATCAACTCAGTTGACTATGTTGTCAACTAGGTTGTGAGCATGATAACTTTCGAAGAGATTGTCCTAGAGACCTGAGATTTTCAGTATTTGGTTCCCAAATGCCTCGGTTAAGTTCGTTCAGCAGCAAAATCGTACAGGTTGTTATGACCAATCAAAATGTTTGTTGCCCAATATCTCTGACAAAACGAATCCTAAATGCTAAATTTTTTGGTCATAGTGTGAACAGAACAATAGACAATTCAATTGGAATATTGCAAAAATGAATCTATATATCTCTATAACGAGATATTCGATTCGAGTGAAATTTATTTTGTGAATGAATATTGATATACTGAATGTTCATGCAGAATTCTTTGAAGATTGCATCATCTGAACCGTAGAATTATTTTTTTTATTATTGATTTCTCTCATATTTCATTCTCGAATAATTTCCTGAGAATGATTCCGATTGTGCTGAGATTTCGCAGTCATATTTTCCGCATGAATCTCAAGTTCAATTTTTTAAGGTTATAGCATGATTGCTTCACCAATGAGCGAGCGCTCAATAATACCTGCTCAAGGCTTCTCTTGATTTTTTTTTACCCTTTCTTTATTCATCTCGAATTTTACTTTCCTTAATACCGGTAGATTTCTCTAAAAATCAAAGAAATCTACCCAATGATTTGTTTGGCGGATTTCTTGAAGCTTGAAAGAGCAACCCCCAAAAAGATGGGGCACTTCAACCCCTTAATATTTAATAGGAAAGGGGTTGACTGATACTTCATTCGAAAGGTCTCGGAACTTTTCCACAACGGTGTATGAAAAACATAATTTTGATGAACCATTTTCAAAAACAAGAATTACAAAAAATTAGACATGGCTGTCTGTAATTTTCGAATTTTAAGCAGAAAATGATCTCAAACCATAGGGTTCGACTCCCTGATGACAAATATCGTGGTCAAATTCAATTCTGTCTGTAGAGCCGGCCGTCCGTTAGCACGATAACTTTCGGAGGGATTTTCCGAGAGACTTGAGATTTTCAGGGTGAGTTAGGTGCCCAAATGCCTCGGTTAAGTTCGTTAACCAGCCAAATCGTACAGGGTGTTCTATAAGATATGGCCATTCTACTTTTTTTCCCCCAATATCTCAGGCAAAACGAAACCAAATTTTGCGGCCACATGCATGATTCTCATAATAAGCCTCGTGAAAAATTTTGTGGCCATGATATGAACAAAACCATAGACAATTCAATTGGAATATTGAAGAGAAAAAACTTCATATTTCCACGTGAACGAAGATTGATATACTGAATGTTCAAGCTAAACTTCAAAAATATTGCATTATCTGAACCTTAGAAAATGCAATTGGAATATTGAAAAGAAAAATTTCTCTATATTTGCATATCAAGATATCCGATTCGAGTGAAATCTATTTTTCGTATGAAAATTGATATGCTGAATGTTCATGCGAAATTTCAAGAAGATCGTATCATCAGAACCATACAATTAAATTTTTTGAATTGTCAAGTTTTTATGCATTTCAGTTCTCGAGTAATTTCCAGAATATTAGTCCGATCGTGCTTAGATTGCATTTATATATTTAGTATCAATCTAAAGCCCTATACAAAATTTTGAGGTAATTGCCTCATTGTTCCACCAATGAAAGAGCGCTCAAAAGCACATGCTCAGAGCTTTAAGGGGGCGCTTCAGCCCCTTAAAATTTAATAGGGAGGAGGGTAGAGTTATACTTCATTTGAAAGGTCTCGGAACTTTTTCACGACGGTGTATGAAAAAAGTGATTATTATGAACCAGTTTCACCAACAATCTATTTTTCAATTCAAATGAGACACCCCGAATATTTTAGTTATCTTGGAAAAATACAACTGCAATTTTTTCTTTTGAAGCCCTTATCTTTTTTTTATTTGAATATGTTTGTCTGGTTATCATACGTTGTATCGATCATTTATTATAAATCGATCTGTTGAACTAATACTTTGCTGATTTGTTTTTGACGGAAAAGTTCATCAAAATTAAGTTTTTAATACACAGTTGTAAAGAAGCTTTTGAGAGCTTTGACATGAAGTATCACTCAACCACACTTTCGTATTCAATTTTTATGGGTTGAAACGACACCTCATAGGGTATTGCTTGTTCAAGCCAAGTCAAAAGATGTCCTCCCTATGAAATCATTTGACATGTTTCTACAACTTTTCTAATCACTATGGAATAAGAAATATGCAGGGTGGCTCCTCTGAGAAGAAACACCTTGTGTATCAAATAGGAAACGAAATATGTAAATAATGAGATATATTGTTACTACAAAATTTCCTCATACCAAGTTCTCTGATATTTGAGAGGTGAATCTCACATATTGCCAAAGAAAAATGACGTGTTTAATATTTTATAAAACAATTAACTGGTTCGAGTCATGTAATGGAATGAAACGTGAATCGAAAATGGGCCGGTTACCAATAGAAATTTAAATCAAAGCAATCCCATTATTGCTAGTTGATTTGGGTTAATTTGAAGTCCCCTGTTTCAATAACTTGCTCCAAAAAAACAATAAAGTACATCCAAAACATTTCGGTTCACCTTTATCGGAGTAAAAGATAAAAAAGTAAAGATAGTTAGCAAACCGATTAGTATAATGGAAACAGAAACGAATGTTTTGAATGCATTCATTCCTATACTGGAGGTCCACAAAGCTTGAATCTTCGATGAATGGCGTTCATTCCATTTGGGCCTCATTCAGTCGTATTGGAACTGTTTTAAATACATGAAGAGATGAGGAACTGGAAATCCCTGGTAGCACCCTATTGCAGAATATACAGTTTCATCACTAAATTAGGAAAATACCGGAAAATACTCGGAAAATACACTTCCGCTTCTTTGAGGAATTGGTGAGGCTGCATTAACTCCAGATTAGTTGCCGAAATAATCCAATTCTTTTCCAAATTTACATTTTCAATATTTTTAAATTCTAGGTACCTACCGAATATAATATTATGGCAATTCAAATATTCTTAAATTATTTTTCAAGGGTATAGAAAATTTTGAAGCATGTTATGTAGTTCTATAATAATTAAAATAATAGACCAACATATGATGAAATAGAAGATAACAGTGAAGTTTACCGGAAGAATAAAAAACATTCTGAAAGCCCTGAACAGGAGTGTTAGAGTGCCGTTCATTGGTGAAGCAATAGGACTATTACTTCAAAATTTTATATGGAACTTAAGATTAATATCCACTATATAAATGCAAAATCTCAGCACAATCGGAGGATTATTCTGGAAATTATTCAATAATTGAAATATGTAAAAAATAAATGACTGAAAAAAATTTATTTTATTTTTTTAAATATTCCCATTGAATTATCTATGGTTCTCTTAACAATATGGCCACCAAATCTCGCACGAGGCTTACTATGAGCAACTTGCATGTGGCTGCAAATTTTTAATCTCAATTGGTTTCGTTTTGTTGTTCCTAAAAAAGCTTAAATCCTACTCCAAGGAGCTAGATTTGGACGAGGTCCTGTACAAAGCAAGGCAGAAATCTGTACGTCTCGGTACTGTAAGGAAGTTTGTAGGTCACGATGGACAACAGTTACAACCATGAAGGGAAATGTTGCAAGACCTTCTACCAGGACATAAACCAAGGAATCTAGGACCAAACAACGAAAGATGAACGACCGAAAACCCATTAGAAGAAGAACACCGAATACCACAGAGTTTAATAATAATAATAATAATAATAATATATAAAGTTTATTCAGAACATTTAGTACATGAAAAACTCTATAATACTGTGGAGTATGTTCATTATGATTTTCTGAGCATACACCTGTCTGACATCAGGAACTTTGGCTAGTTCATAGAGGTCCTTAGTGGGGAAAGTTAATTTTTTTCCATGAATTATTTTGAGAAAATATTTTTGTATTACATCCAATCTTTTTTTATGACAATCCATAACTCCACCCCAGCCGATAATACCATATGATAACTGGGATTGTACAAAAGCATTATACAGTATTTTCAGGTGTCTCAACTGTTGATTTTTTTCATATATATTTGAACTTGTACAAGATACCCCGTAGTTTATTAGTCAAAAACCATGTGCTGATCCCATTTCAAATGTTGATCGACTACTATGCCCAGGTAGTTCACGGAGAATGCTTTCGGTATAATCAACTCCTCATTTATGTATAAATCTCCAAGGTCATCAGCTCTAGATTTACTTGATGTGAACGGTAAGTATTTTGTTTTGGTTGCGTTTAAAGTAAGTTTATTTAGTTTTAACCAGTTAATTATCTTCTCAAAATCCCTCGCTACTGTACCCAACAGGTCCGACCAAGAAGAACCTTGTATATAACGACGGCATCGTCTGCGAAACTTATCAGTTCACCTGCAGTTCCCATCTCTAGTAGACCATTTATGTAAATAAGGAAGAGAAGTGGTCCCAGAACTGTACCCTGTGGAATTCCGTAAGTAATCACTTTTTCCTGACTATATTCATCATTTACAATTACTTTTTGCTTTCTGTTGGTAAGGTAGCTTCTGATGATTCATACACTGGTCCACGGAATCCATAGTTATATTTTCTCCAGTAGCTTTTCATGGGTCACTGTATCGAATGTTTCGCTAGGTCGACGAATATAGCCAAAGATGGTATATTTTTATCTATATTCTCATACAGCTCAGATGTTAGAGCTTTTACAGCATCCTCGGTCGAAAGTCCTTGGCGGAAACCATATTGCTTGTTCGATAATTATTTTATATTTGTCTAAATAAATGACCATTCTTACTTTCAGTAGTTTCTCGATGATTTTTCCGATATTTGAAATTAGAGTAATTGGTCTATAGTTTTCCATTTGTGACTTATCTCCGCTTTTGAAAATCGGTTTTACAATTCCCAGTTTTAAGATGGAAACAACCCTTCTCGAAACAAGCATTCACCAGATAAGCAAGGGGTTCAGCTATTTCTTCTTTATTTCCTTCAGTGTTTCGGCTTTTATTCCATCAAAACCAGTTGACTTCTTCGTTTTTAATTCAGATATGACTCTTATGATCTCCGATGTTTCTGCCGGCATCAGATAGAATGAGCTATCAACATTAGGATTGTTCTCGACAAAATCATCTGGAGTTTTTATGTTTTCAGCATACTTTTCACCTAGCCCACCGTAATATTCGCTGAATGCTCGTGTGAATTCATGATCACTATCCATCCTTTCCCCAGCTGCATTCTTTATGCAAAGTATTTTCATTTTCAGGTTTATTTTCATTGCACATGTCCTTCTACATAGCTCCATAATGCATTTGATCCAGCATTTGCTTCAACGCGATTTTGAAAGTAGTTAAATTTAGCTTGCTTTACCTTCTTCTGGACGTCGTTTTTACATTTCATGTATTCATTTTTCAGCTCCATGCTGTCTGGTTCTTTTTTTAATCTGCAATACAAATTATTTTTTAAGTTGATCAATTTGCATATTGCTGGGGTAATCCAGTTCTTTCTTATTCTCTCCGCCTTTCTAACTGTGATCGTAGTGGTACTCTGCTCAATATATTCCGTCAATATAGTAACAAAGGCATCTGCAATTTTATTCACGTCATTGTGTTCGTACATCCGAATCCAGGTTTCATCCCTCAATTTTTCTTAAGTATACTATAATTAATATACCTTTTTATTTTTCTTTTATTAGCATTTTGATATTTCATTTTCAGGTTCAAACCTAATATAACGGGTAGTGGTCTGTAACTAGATATTGCAAAATGCAAGCATCAGTATCATGTCCTGGTTTGAAACCTTTAACAAAAAAATGGTCTAGACATGACCCGCTGTCTGGGCGAGTGGAACGATTGACCATAGAGACAAACCACCAGTGTACAAAATGTTTTTATAATTCCCCAACTAAATATTCGTCACTGAGTAAGTTGAATGCCTTCGATACTTCCAGGATGAGTGAATTCTCCCCTTAGCAGCGAGTGTGATAGCCGATAGCAAGGGGGTGTGAGAAATCTCACTCTCTTGTGCTAATATGCTCAAGTCGATAATGATTTATACGTTTATTTATTAACACAAAAACACAAACAGGACAAAGTTCCAGGAGCATGTTTGGCGCAGTTGAAACCTAAAATGCTCGATATAATATAAATTTACACATGAACTAAACGAAAAATTCCAATCCTTATGCTATTATTAAAAACAATAGAACTTGTACCTGAACTCAATCATGCCAGAAGAACTGAAAATATGGCATTTCAGATATTTCTTAAAAGTAGTTAGGGAAAACAAATCGACGTGTAGACAGAGGAAGTTCGAAGTCGCGATCATTCTGTCTAGTGGAGAATTTGCAGTGTATTTTTTCTCATAAGAGGAACCTCAAATATACCACCTAATCTGAGTTGCATAGCTGTAACCGTAAAGCGAATCGTGTCCAAAATTATTATTATTGAAATGAAGGAATATATTGGGATTCTTGGACTAAGTTTCTTTATTGTTCTTCAATACAACGCCGACGTTTCGAACGACTTGTTTCTTTTTCAAGGCTAAAAATCATACACATTAAAAATTTCGTTCGAGATCTTTCGTATACACAATAAGTATTACCTAGTATTCTGAACAATATCGTCGATATATTTGTAATGTTGGATTCATAATTTCATATTCAAAGAGATCTAATTTTGATTTTAAATTTTTGACGTTGTTTCAGAAAGACGCGGAATATTGGCTATGATAGATGACGTCGTTGTTGACATGTGACATAGAAATTTTGACGTTTCGTCGAGTTCTTTTTCATCTGTCACCACCACTAGTCTTTGTCAGGGGGTACTCTATTATATCAGGGTTTTTTATCGATTGATCAACGAAGGTTGAAAACACAAAAACTTACAGAAATATGCAAAGACATGTTAAAGTACCTCATTATACGGTGTCGATCACGGACTCGTCGATAAAATTTTTCAGCAATGGGACCATTTTAGTTGAATTCTTGTCATCTATTCAATCATCTATTAAGTTGCTGTAGATGATGCTTAAGTGTTCGACGTCTTCTCGGTGGTTTACGGTGTTGTTGCGTCTGATGATCTGTATCATCTCGCTTATGTTCCTCCTGTATCCATTCTTCTCTGTATCTAGGATCTTTACGTCATCGAAATCAAACTTGTGGCCGGTAGTCATCTGGTGGTGTGTGACCGCTGTTTTGTTGTAGTTGGCTACGTCTTCACAGTCTCTCTTATGCGGCTTTATCCTTTCCTTCAGGTATTGCTTAGTTTGACCCACGTAGCACTTCTGACAGCTCTGGCAAGCTATCTTATATACCACTTCAGATTCAAGCGTATTGGGTGTCTTGTGTTTGAGTTGAGTAAAAAATCTTTTAGTAGTACTTAAATTGTAGTAGGCGCATCCACTTTTTAGATTTTTGAATAGTCTGCTAACACGATGGGATAGGTGTGGTATATACGGGAACTTGAATCTTGAGATTACATTGTTGGGGTTGTTGTGGCCGTTGTCAGTCGTATTCTGAGTGTGTGCCTTTATCGTCCTGTTTATCATGTATGTTGGGTAGTTGTTTTGGGCAAGAATCTTTCTCACTTTTCCCAAATTGGTCTCGTGGAACTTGGTGTGACTGAGATTTAATGACTTTCTTATGAGGTTGTTCATTATGTTGCTCTTTTGTTGTATACTATGGTTACTATAGAAGTTAATGCATCTGTTGACACTCACTGGTTTGGTTTACCAGTTAGTTATTAAATTTGGTCCTTCTCTTATTACTAACAAATCAAGGAAAGGTATACACATGTTTTCTTCCTCCTCGAGAGTGAACTGGATCTTTGGGTGATAAGAGTTGAAGACCGCCAAAGTGTGTTGTACCATGTTGGAAGGAACCAGTACTAGTGTGTCGTCTACGAACAGTTTTAGGAATAGGGTATCAAAACCTAGCTGTCCAGGGCATAGTAAAACACCTCGTTCATTACTAGTTCGGCGAATGTTTGGATGGCTGGGAAACCCATGGCGGTGCCATCGAGTTGCTTGTAAAACTGGCCTTCGTAGACGAAATATCCAGTGTCGAAACACAGGCTGACCAGTTCTAGGAATTTTTTCTTATTTAAGTTTGTGTGGCATCTTATGATGGCCATCTCTTTTTAATGATGGAAAGTACGAGTTCTTTTGGAATATTAGTGAATAGAGATGTTACATCGAGCGATATGAGGACATAGCCTGGTGGGACTTCTATATCTTTTAAGGTTGAGGTTAGTGAAAAGGAATCTTTGACTCTGAATATTGAGCTAGATAGTGTTGCCCTCAGAATTCGTGTACGTGTTTACCTATGTTGTAAGCGGGGGACTTAATGCAGCTAACGATGGGTCTCAAGCTGAGGGTGTTCTTGTGGACTTTACGTAGGCAGTAGAATTTAGGTGCTATGCTGTTGTGTCTTATTAAATGTTTGTATTTAGTCTCTGTTATATAGTTTTCATCTTTAATGCTTTAATGACAAGAATTCAACTAAAATGGTCCCATTGCTGAAAAATTTTATCGACGAGTCCGTGATCGACACCGTATAATTGAGGTACTTTTACATGTCTTTGCATATTTCTGTAAGTTTTTTGTGTTTTTAACCTTCGTTGATCAATCGATAAAAAAACCCTGATATAATAGAGTACACCCTTGACAAAGACTAGTGGCGGTGACAGATGAAAAAGAACTCGACGAAACGTCAAAATTTCTATGTCACTTGTCAACAACGACGTCATCTGTCATAGCCAATATTCCGCGTCTTTCTGAAACGACGTCAAAAAATTTAAAATCAAAATTAGATCTCTTTGAATATGAAATTATGAATCCAACATTACAAATATCGACGATATTGTTCAGAATACTAGGTAATACTTATTGTGTATACGAAAGATCTCGAACGAATTTTTAATGTGTATGATTTTTAGCCTTGAAAAAGAAACAAGTCGTTTCGAAACGTCGGCGTTGTATTGAAGAACAATAAAGAAACTTAGTCCAAGAATCCCATATATTCTTCCATTTCATTCGACTAATGGACGATAACCTAAGAACATTATTATTATTGTTATCACAATAAGGATTGAATCGAGAAATATATATATATATATTCTTTTGAATTGAGAGCTAACAAAATACAATACATGAAACAAAAAAGTCCCTAGCTGAGGTTGGTGCAAAACGGGGTACCATACTATTCTGTCGTATGATACCAGAGCACAGGGAAAAACCTCAGTAGAAAAAACCCTGCCCCGCCGTTTTTACAAAACTAAATTAAAAAACTATTCGAATAATACCTTCAATCAGATAAAAAATACGTTATTCTTGCTCTTGGGCCAGGAGGGTGTTTTAAACCAGGTCTGGCGTTCCAAGTGATGATTTTCGAATCTTCTGTTCTTCTAAGATAATAATTCCTATATAATCCAAATTACAGATAATTATAAACAAAACAAAATTTGACGTGAGTAGTCGAGTACGCACACTTCAACTAAAAAAAACGAAAGTTAATGAACTTTACACAATTCTTGAGGCATCAAATCGATTTTTAAACATGTTCACCGAGGAAGACTTCACAGGACAAACAATAATACAAGAGCTTGAAGATGAATGTAGCATCATTTATTATTGTAAACTTATATCGACTAGTATGGGAAGATGAAAAATCCTTCGAATATAAGTGTAATCATGGTCTTGGATAACAATTCCATGCCTGAAGGACAGAAACCGGATAAACATTTTCTGAACAGCTTCCAACCGTCGAATATAATAGTAGTATCTTGGGTTCTATAAGATCGATGCGAAGTTCAAATGACTAATGATAAGAAATGTAGGTATCGTAGGGAAGTGAAATAATTTTACGTGCTTAAGCACAAACCAAGCATTCTAGAGCTAGATGTGACAATCTCATCAATGTGAGCATTCAAGAGTATTTGGAGTCCAGCCTTATCCCCAGATCTCTGACAATACTTGTTGTCGAGTGTGTACTGTGTGTACTGAAAGCAGATCTTGTTGGTGTTTTTAGTATACGATATTTTCAAACATTCATCAACATGAAGAAACAAGCAACTATCCAGATCACTCTAGAAATTCAAACAGACTATAAGGGACCGAATCATAAAAAAAAATTTAGATCGTCAGCAAAAAGTAAGCACCCACAAAACCTAAGGCATTTTCCAATATTATTAATATACATCAATGTTTTAAACGATTGACGAAAAGAATGACATCTCAAACTGAGAATTGGTGAGCCCATTTCAAATAGATAAATAATTGTGATGTTAGTATGTTCTCTTCCTTTCAGAGATAATGAGGCCCTTCTGGTGTGCCTCAAGGTTCCCACTTGGGACCTTATTGTTCCTAATCTATATTAAAAGATCGCTCAATGCTTCACCAAATGTAAATTCCTTCTATTCACTGATGATTTGAAGTGTGATGAGAAGTATCAGCTCCGAACAGGATTGCCTGGATTTGCAGTATGAATGAATACTCTTTTTGCTTACTGTAGCGATAATAAACTTCAATTAAATTTAGATAAATGCCGGGAAATAACATTCACGCGCAACATCAATAAGATCATCTATTCTTATAGTCTTGGGGATACTGGCTTGTCCAGGGTAGATAAATGATGAAAGATTAGGGGTAATTTTGACTTAAACTTCTTTTTGACCGTCATATAGATCAGCTAGCAAGTTCCTGTAATAAAATCTTGGGTTTTGTTACCAGAAAAAGTAGAAATTTTATTAATTTGAAAACCTTCACCATTTTCTATAATTCATATGTTTATAGTAAACTCAATTTTGCATATGTAGTTTGAATCCAAAATATTCAGTATACATCGCCAGGCTCGAGAGAATTCAGAACAGATTCTTGAAGTTCATTTCATACAGGTTCAACTTTCGTTTATCACCTAGAAATCCCGAGAACTATTATCTTCGTTTAACTCAATTTGGTTTCATTTCCCTTGAAAATAGAAGAAATATCAGCGATGTCCTTTTCGTATATAAGCTCCTGAACAATATCTATAATTCTCCTAACCTTCTTTCCTCCATAACTTTCCATGTTCCGTGTCGTCTCCTCAGAAGTAGTGATATGTTCATATCCCTTTCTCGTGATACTATAGCGCCAAGAATTCACCTCTCTGCAGGATGATGCGATGTTGTAATACTTTAAGTAATATTGATCTGTTTCATCTTAGTCAAAATTCAATAAAACAAAAACTAAAAAAAATATACTTATGTCAATAGAATGTTCTTCTTTTTTTCAATTGATCGTATTTTTGTTTTTTTTATTTTTTTGGCTAGCTTTTCGATACCGCATTTTTCAAAGTGAAGAATATTGTTTCACTAAAACTCATACTTGTTATCATTGATTTGCTATATTTTTGATTTTTCTTGTTTTCTCTATCACTATAATATAATATAAATAATATAATTGTTCTATGAGATAAGTTAACTGTGAACTGTTCACTCTGACACACTTGGTATTTCTTAATAGTGGATACTGTGTTGGGTGTTTATGACCTGTTTGTATTTCTAATTGACTAAATAAATAAATAAATAAATGATTTTGTTGAAAGAGGTAGAAACTCAAAAGTTTTAACTTCTGGAAAAGGCCAAAGATATATTCGACAATGCATGGACCATAAAAAATTCGTCTATTCTTATGATTATGATTGTGCCTGATTAATCCAAGCCTTCATTGAAGCATCTCAGAAGCTCTTCAGCTTGTGTGTTACTCAGACACAGTACTGCTAATTGTTGACCGAGCAGTGACAAAAGCAGATCATAGATTGTTAACCTTGTACATATTAGGTAATTTCATTAATCCACTCAGCTGAACTTTGTCATAGTAAAACTTGATGCATTAATAAAATTCTCACAAGTCACCGTTATTCATTTCTTAGACGAAAGTTTGCAACAAACTCTATGCAGAATCAATACAAAAAGCTGATGAGATGACTTGTTAATGTGTTTTTCAGTTTACTCACTCGAGCGCTGTCATCTTAAACTCAGTTTTGAAGTCAGATGCAACTCAATATTGCACCATTTACTAACTCTCTCAAGAATCGAGCAAGCGTAAATTTGTCCATATAAACATAGTTGAACGAAAACCTGTCTAAGGATCACATAAAACCTCACATATCTTGATCACAGTCAATCGATTCCCCACTAGCTGTCTTCTCATAGAAAATGAAACACCGGCCATATTGACAAAGATATAGATGTTTATAGTTTTTGCACTTTTGCAAAAAAAACACCCTGTATCTCTGAAACTAATAACCTTATGGGACATTTGAACCCCCAATCCTCATCCAGGATGAGGTCCTCTATCTCGAATTAGCTTTTGTCCTTCACGTCACCAGTCACCCTGTAAACAAGGAAAAACAAAGGGCCGAAATGAGAATCCTGAGGAACTCCAGAGCTGTTGCGAAATTTTCTGGATCTGCAACCCTCGATAGAAACATATTGACTCCTACCCACGAGATAAGACCTCAGGAACGACCACAAACTCCCACATACCCCCACCTTAGCCAAACGTACCGACATGACTATATGGGACAGCTTATCAAAGGCTTTCGCGTTTTTTAATAATAATAATAAACAGTGATGTTATGAAATGAGAAAATTTCAAGGCTTGCTTCATTAATTCGCGATTTTTCTTAAAATTAAGGCTTTTCATAGATGAGCCGAAAAAGACCAAAACGATGACAATTATAAATGCTGAGAAATGAAGGGAAGAAGAGTAATTAACACAGAATAATTTGTTAATTTCAAAAGATGTTATCGCTGCAACATATTCCATTTTAATGAAGAAATTCGTGAAAAGTTAACGATGAAAAATGTTTTAATTATACGTCCTCACAATATTTTAAATTTCGGCGAAAATTAGTTAGGTGTAATCGTCCAAACTAATAATAAATCAGGAGTTTTATAGTCGCGGTCTTTTATTAAAAGCCATTAGTTTGGTCTTCTACTCCGTCGGCGTAAAATAAGAATCGTATGCAGCTCACTTTCACTTGATGAAAATTTCAAGGTTGTAATTCTCTCATAAAAGATATACGCGTAATAGAGGGAAGATATACGCCGTATGACCAAGAAAACATCTGAATTTCTAATTTTCGTATCGCAGCGATGATTCCATGCCCTATATAGTCTTCCGCAATATGTGCATGATTTTCATTGAATTTAGCGGATTTCGAGTTTCCATATCCCTCTACAGTGGCAGCTCGTGATTTCCCCATATAAAGGGTTTCCCAATTAGATTTCTTTTTGAACAAAATACTACCCGGCATGAAATCTCAGTATTTTCATTCATTTATTTAGTTTTGATATATTTATTCACTTATCCAGATAAAAATGAGGTAAATACGTTTTTAAACCATCATATCTACAAGTGGAGTCAGTAAAGTATTTATCACCAAAATATATAACCCATAGGTATAGTACAAAATTCATATTATTTCCACAAACAAAATCGAGAAAATAATATCATAAATCCATACTAATATTATAAATGCGAAAGTAACTCTGTCTGTCTGTCTGTCTGTTACTCTTTCACGCCTAAACGACTGAACCTCAGAGTAAGAAATAAACATGTTTATTTCTTACTCTGAGGGCTGAACGGATTTTGATGAAATTTTGTATGGTGATAGATGATAACCTAGAAATGGTCATAGGCTATAAATAATCATGCCATCGTTCTTAGGGGGTAGGCAGTAGGCAGATAACTAAATTAAGTTAGTGATTTTTAGTCGTTTTTGTTGGGACTTTTGCTCTTTCACGTATAAACGGCTGAACAGATTTTGATGAAATTTGGTATGGTGATAGATGATAACCTAGAAATAGTCATAGGCTATAAATAATCACGCCATCGTTCTTAGGGGGTGGGCAATAGGCAGATAACTAAATTGAGTTAGTGATTTTTAGTCGTTTTTTGTGGGATTTTGCTCTTTCACGTCTAAACGGCTGAACAGATTTTGATGAAATTTGGTATGGTGATAGATGATAACCTAAAAATGGTCATAGGCTATAAATAATCACGCCATCTTTCTTAGGGGGTAGGCAGTAGCCAGATAACTAAATTGAGTTAGTGATTTTTAGTCATTTTGTTGGATTTTGCTCTTTCACGTCTAAACGGCTGAAAAGATTTTGATGAAATTTAGTAAGGTAATAGATGGTTACCTAAAAACGGATATAGATCAAAATGATCACGTATCGTACTTAGGGGGTAGGAAGTAGGCAAAAACTGAATTGAGTTAGTGATTTTTTTATGGTTTTTGCTGGGTGTTTTGCTCTATCATGCCTAAACGGCTGAACGGATTTTGATGAAATTTAGTACGGTGATAGATACTAACCTAGAAAAGGATATGGGCTATTAATATTCATGCTATCGTACTTAAGGCGTAGGCAGTAGGCAGAAAACTAATTAACTTAGTGCGGACGAAGTCGCGGGTAAAAGCTAGTATTTCATATATTGGACGATGTTCACTCAATGCTATCACTGAGAAATTTTTAGGTACTACATAGAGAAGGCTCCCACCACCAAAATCCGCTTGAGCTCCCTCTTCGCCTTCTTCTTTTCTAACGCTCGTTCTACTTGAACGAGTACTTAATCGTTTTGCCCAAATGTCTGTTATTTTCGAAAATGGTTTAAAACGATAATGTTCGACTCCCTGATGACGAATCCGTGACCAAATCTAATTCTGTCCGTGATGCTGTCCGTCCGGCCGTTAGCACAATAACTTTCGAAGGGATTGTCCTAGAGACTTGAAATTTTCAGTGTGAGTTCGGTTCCCAAATGGCTCGGTTGAGTTCTTTAATCAGCCAAGTCGTACAGGGTGTACCATAAAATAGGGTCATTCAAAATTTTTGTTCCTCAATATCTCTGACAAAACGAAACCCATCGAAATAAAATGGTCATAATAACTTTCTAATGACATTTCGACTATTGTGCTAGCTGCTCATCCTCTGCCATAATACTCATATCATGGCTTACATGATCACACACACTGAAAAAGTCTACAAATTCCGAACCTACATTCGCTCTATTTAGAAGCTTTTCGTGAATTTTAATGTAATTTCATGCAAATCACCAATTCATCTTGAATGGAAATAATAAGGATAAATGAAGCTCCTTTTTCAATACATTTGTCAATCGTTTTCGTACTGAATCTACAACTCTGCAAAGTTCATAGCGTTTTGATACATTTCTGGATAACACAATTTTATTCTGTCGATGAGATTTCTTCCGAGTCTGAAAGCGAATTAGATATACTTTCTTATTCAAAGTATTCTTGACATGAAAATCCAAAGGCGTTATGTCGGGGCTCCCTGGTGGCCATCTGACCGTATCTTCCAATCCATTGTATAGTATCGCATTATATACATTCATTTGAAACCAGACATCTAATCTGTTAGATAGGTGCATTTCATCCAATATGTCTGTCAATTTGCTTTGGATTAATCTAATGAATTCTTCACCATTGAAGTGATCGGTTAGTGAAACTGATCCGAAAAGTTCTTCTCTCATGACTGCTAACCTCACGTTGACACTTCTGTTGGAAATGAGAAACAATAGTAGCACGAAGATTTCCCCTCTGCCATACATGGTTACTTCGTAAATCAATCACAACTGATTTCGTGAATGTCGCCTCATCAGTCCATAATATTCTATGGCCCCCACTCTCCTAAATTATTCTGGTAACACCTACAAAATCTCTGTTCTCAGCATCTACAGGTAACAGATGAATTTACATAAAAATTCAATCATGAAGAGCTTCAAAACTCAGTAAATTTAGGTTCCGAATTTTTAGACTTAGCGTTGTTATCATGTTGCGGCGGATGATGAGCAGCTAGCACAAAATTTGGTATGTGATTCGAGTACACTAAATCAGGTAATTATTACTGAAAAAAAAACTTTATTAAAATTTCATCGAAAAACCTATTGCAAAAATTGGACCAATGGGGTTTAACTGAACTAATCGTGATATTCATCTCTTTACCACGCCCACAACGAAAGTTTTATCTGCACAGACTCACTTATCTTGTAGCAAATTAATTGCCTTTTCCGAATGTGTGGTCAAATTTAATGAGACTTCAAGAAATATAAATAAATGTTAAATTGAAAAATAACCGTCAACATTTCGAACATGTATAGGACATTTTTTGTTGCAATCAATCTTCCCTTGAAATATGGCCACTTTAAAAGTAGACACCCTGTACATGACAACCTAATGAATATTCATGGTTATGATCCAGTAAATTTGGGTCTGTTGAAAAGTTATGAAGTGGTTATCCGGTCTCCATAGCTTTGTATATCGACGCTCCTGATATCAGGAGCAGGATTTCAAATATTGATGATTTTCGCAAGAATCCATATTTCCCCCATATCAAACACTTTCCTATGAATGACAAATAACTAATCTCGTTTCTTTTTATTGTTTGAGGAAATCTGGGGCGGATTTGAATATACATTTTGTTTCAATTTCAGACACCATTTCCGAAGATGTTCAATTTCCGATTCACACCTCAAGCAAGGTTAAAATTTCATGATATTTCTGTGTGATCTTTTCACTCTACAGAAAGGAAAATGAAATTTATTCCGCAGTTTACTATCGATAGTTGTATTTCCGAGGCAGTGGCGGTCCAAAAAGGTGTTCTCTTCGGTAGCAAGGGTAAAAGTAAACGGAAGGGGACTATTTTATTTACCCTACTCATCGTTGATCATAAACGTGATCTTTGCTCGACTTAATCTGAAAAAATTCTTCTTTACTATTCGAAAATATTTTTCATTTGTGTAAGTGAATGAAATAACTTTGAGGAAGTTATCGACACAAATAAAATAAATCAGTTCAATTTGATATTTCCTATTGTATTCGAAGGTTGCTTAAATGACTACGCGACAACGTTTTCGAGTCAACTACTTCAATAAAAAATCTCCACAGGTTAAGTCCAATAACGTTGTCTCTGAATTGAGACATCGTTGCAGAAAAGTAGTGGTCTAATAAACGTTTCTTATCCCAAAATAATAACTACTTCGTATGCAGTTGCTTCAACGTCGCGACGACTAGTGCAACTATGTTCATGCTCAACGTCACGACTACGTTGTAGGGTGGTCTTCAATGCGACGTTTCAAGAACGACTAATTCCTAAACCAATGACAACGTTAATTTTGGTGCTATCGTTGTCAAAAAACGAAATTCGCCTGCTTACTGGGCTTCTCACAGGTCGTGAGATATCAACTGCACAAGATTGTTAAAAAACTTCGACATTAGTTATGTGGATCAGCCGCAGAAACTACAGAGCACAAATAGTACCAATGCAATGTGTTGGTGCAAACAAACTCACTATACTGAATGGCGCGACCTTGACACCATCCGACGTAAAAGCCAGGATTCTTAGGAACCTAATCAACTTCGCGAAGGACGAAAATTCCTAGGCAAAATGTAGCTGAGTTTAGTATGGGAACGCACAAAAGACCTCATTGGTCACAGTGGAAAAAAGAACTTATCGTACCAATCGAACACAATCTAAACTAATCTAACCTGCATTACTTCATCAGTCAGTCCATCTAAGTCGCTAAGCATCACTATCAGCCAACAATAAAAAATTTACAGACATTTTTGTGAAGTTATAGCACGCGGTTTGGCTACGAAAAAGTGGAAAATAATGGTTGGTGTTTTTTGATTGCACGAGAATAAATTATTGCAATTAACACTAATTAAGAACTTTTTCAAGAAATATCGAAACTTCTGACGATGGTTAACAATCAACATGAATTTTTGTCGAGTATATGCAAGAAACAAATAGAGATTTCAAATTCACACAATTTCAAATATCTATGAACATAGTGGATTTAATTTACAATTGTTAAATCTAAAAAATGAAAATGTAACTTTATACTCGACTGATGGATCAACTGAATGCTGCCAAACCTTACAATAAAAGTTTCAAGTGAAACGTGGAATTCAAATTTGAGCACACTGTTCCCACGGTTTCACTGGATGATAATTACTCCAGGGAGATTTTTTCATTTTTTGTTGGGAAACAATTGATCAGTAGGACCAAATTCAACTTTGTGTGATCCATTTTTATGGAAGTTCATCAATTGTTAGGAAGTTTTTCCATTAATATCATCCGCCCAGAAGTTATTTTCAATACCTTCGATTGCAGCTATATTTCCTGACCTTTTTCCAACGACTCAGTTGAAATAACTGTTGAAAAATAAGAGATCAAACATAATTATCCTACCGACTACCGATGTAAGGCCTGTGAGGCCGCGATGGGTAGTCGATTTTTGAGATTCAGCCCTTTCTGGTGCAGCACAGATCTGCATTCTTCAGTAGCTGCGAGTTTAGTCGCATAGAGGTTGTTGACTCTGATATTAGTGCTGTTTAATACGACTTTGGCAATTTATGCCCATTTAAAACTCCGACGCGGCCCCTTAGGCCCAACGTCGGTATTTACGTGATATTTTTGTTTCCACTGCTATCAACATATTATGCTTTTTTAAGAAATCTCAGTATTTGAAGAATGTATGTATTTGTTACTTCTAGAAGTAAACTTGATTTAGATACAGAAAAAACAAGCCCTTCCAAGAGGCGCAGTATTCGTATACACAGTAAGAAAATTTACGGTGTGAATTTGTACACCTTGGAATTGTTCAACTATTTGTCACCGAATGGTGTTAACTCTACAACGTTTGCACGCCTATGCTATTTACTAGTAATCATAGAATGCACATTGACTGACTCTCAACTTATGTCAGATTTTACCTTCGATGATTTCGTGTCGGCGTAATTTGGTGAAAATTTATGTGACTACTGAATTCATCGGATGTTTTGTCGTAGATTTCTGAGTTTTAGTTTGCGAGATAAATAATAATTATTCTCGGTAAGTTGTCATTCCTCTAATTTACCTAAACAAGGACAAATCTCGCTAGGAATTTAAAAAGGTAGTTTTCTGGTTCTGAATTGTTGCATGGCTTTCATTTCTTTTTGTTTTACAGCACATATTCTGTTTTTCACTTTTCATTTTCTCAGGGCAGAATTCCTTCTCAGGCTTACTAATAATTATCGATGTAATGTAGATAACTAACTTTTCTTGACAAGCGAAAAGGAGTTCTGTTAATTTTTTGTGAACATTTTCATTTATGTATATTTCATATAGCCCCTTGGCTTGGACCACATTCCTTGGCTTGGGCCACATTCCTTGGCTTGCACCACATTCCTTTGCTTGAACTACAACATTCGGCTGAAGCATATTCTTTGGTGAGGACCATATTTGGACTGAAATACAACCATTGGCTGAAGCTTGACTTTGGACTGAAATACAATCATTGGCTGAGGCTGAAGTTATTTTTGGCTGTTACATTTGCCTGTACCGACATTTGCTTGGAAGCTAACTTACCGTAGAGAGCTAGAAGCATACCTGAAGTCTATCTTGTGAACATATCCCGTTGCCGAGAACATCTGTCACTATAGAGGGCAACATAGTGCATTGGAAGTGGAACCACTATCTGAACTTTTCATTTAAGATAAGTAGTCATAGGTTTGTGCAATTTGGGACACTGTGATTAGGACTGTAAACTTGAATCTGTACATTTTGTTATTTTCTATAATATATTGTTAAAAACCTGACAAGGAATTTTGTTGCTGGGGTAATCAAGCCTCCCCTGAGAAATTAGTAGTAGAATCTCATGCTCAAACATCTCTAAGGTAAAAGTTAACGTTACAACTCTGACACCATTGACAGTGGTGAACTTGAAAAAAATCAATGTTTAACACCATATGGTGTTCAACATTGAACCCGCAAGTGGTTGGGACAATACCGCAGCACACCGTGAGAGAGCGTTTAAAAACTAAGACGCCAAATTAATGCGTGTCTTCGGTTCCGGCATCAGTTCATTTGGTTGCTTGCAGTCAGACTTGTCTAGACTTGTCCAAACTATTCAAGTCCGAATTGATTACTAATTTATCGGTGGTCGGTGAATCGCCAATTTTTTTAACAGGTTAGTGTGTTTTATTTTGAAACGATGAATCGATTATGAAAGAGCGATATTATGTCAGTGTTCATAAAATAGAATTCAGAAACATTCAGAAATGGAAGTTCACCAATAAGAATAAGATTTCATTGTGATGACTGATTTTCGTTACTTTCGAATGGTCGTTGGGAGTTACATATTCAAATATTTGTAGGTCCCAAAAAAATCATATCACTACAATGGCAGCTGGATTGGAAACATTAGTCTCGAATTTCAAACTGGCTAAGTGGGAGATGAAAGTGGCTGCCTAATTGAACTATTCAGAATTAATGTGGATCAAGTCCACATCAACAACTTCCGAACAACTTAATCATACTCCGATGTAAGTTAGTTCATTTATAAACAATTCTTGAATTTTGACAAAATTATCTTATGAATGTAACTATATTTATAAATTATTATTATTTATGTTTTTGATGTTCGATGATTTTGACTCAAAATTAATATACCTACTTTCATTTCAACTTCTTCAATCAGGTCAGAGTGTAATATTTTTTTGTTCATCTGTTGTTGAAGGATAAATGTTCATCAGTCAAAGCGCATCTAGAAACAACTAATAGTGGTGTATTCATTGAACAAATTCTGAATAGACGACTCAACAATACTGAGATTTCATCGAAAACAATTACTTTAAGAGTTATACATAACTGACCACACTCATAAGAATCGTGCTCAAAATGAAGGTTAACCCTGTATCTCGCTTATGCTTCGAAAACGGGATATATTGCATAGGTCAAAAATGATTCTACACGAATATATGTTTGTCCAGTTTATGATGAAACAAAATGTATAACATCTTAGCACGATCGGAATTATATACTGTAAATTTTTTGAAAAATGGAATATGTAAAAGTCGCTAACCGAAAATATCGAAATTCTATGTTTTTGATTTGGAAATTTGCATAATCATTCACTTCACCAATTCACATCCTCCAAATCGATTTCATTTCAATCGTAATTTTTTTTCATGACAACATATTATACAAACTCTCACACTATTTTGCGAAGTGCTTTGAATTGATATTGAACATTTCACTACAGATTTTTAGCTTTGGCGAATTGGCAAATTCTGTCGTACTAAAAACATGGATGATTCAGAAACAAATTAATTTTCTGTAGTTCTGGTCCTTTTGTAATTTTGCATAAACTTCAGTGTAAGGATCTTCAATCTCAAAATAAAATCAAACCGAATGGAATATTTTGATGTGGAAATATAAGGATTCTGTTATATTCCGATTTAATGATTCTGTAAACACTTATGAGTATCTTGCATATGACCACAAATTTTGATCGGTTCCGTTCTGTCTGAGAAACTGAATTTGAATACCCCTGTACGATTTTACTGGTTAACGAATATAAACCTGGCATTAAGGAATCGAACCTACTCTGAAAATTTTAAATCCTAAGGATAATCCTCTCGAGAGTTATCGTGTTTACGGATGGACGGCTCAGCGGACAAAATTGACTTTGACCACAGATTCATTATTAAATATCAAGCTTTCATTCCCATAACACTAGGAATAAGAATATGTTGTCAATTCCCACGCATAGAACATCAAAATTTCAAATGTCACCTAAGTAATATGTATAAAGAGATTCAACCATCTATCTAGTACTATCAAGTTAAGTTGTTAAGTCTTTACTTTTACCAAAAGTACTTTTATAATATGAATAAGTTTCATAACGTCCGAATTATCTTTGTATTTGTGACTTGTCCTATACATACTTTGTTATGTCCTACATGATTAATAAATTATTATAATTAATATAATTATTATTTTTCATCGTCATTGATTCGAACCTTATAGTTTGAGATCATTTTCGGCTCAAAAGTTTGAAAAATTACATACATTTGTAAAATAAGCACTCAAAACGTGTTTTCGTTATCAACTGAAATCGTTCAATATCAAAGACTTCAACCTGAACTCCGTCTCGATATTCCCGATCCCACAAAATGCGCAACTAAGAAAAACGAAAAAACCGTTTGTTGTTGCCAGGAAATTCCCGATTAACCGAATATTAAAACTTCACATTTAAGCCGGAGTAGACACGTTCCCTAATTATTATTCTTCTAGAATTCTTTACACTTGAAATCCTTTGTTGAATAGAAGGAAGCTATTTGGATGAATCTCTGCGCTGCCAAATGTGCCTGAGGTTGAATCCTTTGGGGTGGATTCCTTCTGAATAATTGAACATTGAAGGAAGGAAATGAATATGTTACCTCTTATGCATTAAAATTGAAAAATAACTCAAAATATGCAAACGCGTTCAATGGGTTAGACATGGCGAACAGTTGCTTTGAAATACGAAAATAACGGTATTCATCATCGAGGAATATTTTGAAAGAATTGAGTTTTCTCAGGTTTCCTGAAAGAAGGTTTGAATTTCAAACGGGAAAGTTGTATTCATGAATGAATATAATGTAACGAATATTCGAAGTTCAATTATTGTTTTTCCAATACGACTAAGCCTGCAAATGCTTGTACAGGGTGGCCAAAATTGGTGATCCCTGAACTACAACTTTTTAACCCTAAGAGATGAATGGAACATTGCGGTTACCTACTTATCTTATTTCTAGAAACTCATTATGCCGTCTACCGCATTGCTATATCGTGTTTGGTTTTCGAGTTATAAGCTACGAGGGCAGTTCAAATATAAACGAGACTTCGATTTTCAGGCACAATAGTGGTCTCTCGGTGTCTACTGTGACGATGTTTCAGCAAGAGGTTCCTCCGTCAATTGCGCAACGTGTTGTAATCAAGTTTCTTGCCGCAGAAGGCGTAAAACTGGCCAAAATCTTGGGGAGATTGACTGCCGATGTTCGGAGAAGAGACACTATCGTAAGCCAGAGTGTTTGCATGTCATAAACAGTTCGTGGAGGGTCGTGATTGTGTTGAAAATGAGAGCCCTGACCGCAGCGAACAACATCAGTAGTGTTCGACCGCTTATTGAAGACGACAAACGTCTTACCACTTCTAAAATTGCAAGTTAGGTCGAGATAAGTTATGGGAGCACCTACTCCATACTCACAGATGAACAAGAGTACCGTAAGGGTTGCGCCTGGTGGTATCCTCGCCTTCTCACAGCTGATCAGAAATCGCATAGTTTTCAGGTGTGTGGGCGTCTTTTTGCACGTATCAGAACAGAGGACTAATATCTCACTCACATTATCACCTGTGATGAAACATGGGTGTACCACTACACTCCAGAGTCTAAACAAGCGAGTAAGGAGTGGGGAGAACAATACGTTATTGCGCAATTGACGGAGGAACCTCTTGCTCAAACATCGTCGTAGGACACCGAGAAGGTCGATGAGGCAATCCGATGTGCTTCACTCCCTCCTGACAAACCTACCCAACAACAAAAAATCAGGAATGTTCTCCCCCCACTATTGTGCCTGAAAATCGAAAAATTGACATTTTGGCAACGGTCATTATTTACGTTCCTGTTTGTGCTATAAGCGTGAAACAAAAACATTATACAGAAACTTTATTGATATAATAAGGATGAATCTAGATATCTATGGCAGAAGAATTACAGTACTTGGAGTATACGCATTGTCCGATGATGAACCAGTGGCAGCAAAAGATGCATTCTTTGAAAAACTTGATGAAGTATTGTCCAGTGTTGGGAATAATAGAGAAATAATAATTTTAGGCGATTTCAACAGCCGAATTGGCAAGAAACTCAATGATAGTGTCGTCGGACCATAATATGGTGAAGAACATATAAATGATAATGGACAACGATTGATAGACCTTTGCACTCATAAGGAATTGAAAATAGCAAATGGATTCTTTAAACATAAGCTTATTCATAAATATACCTGGGAACAGAAAACTAGAAACCTTAAGTCTATAACAGATTTTGTGATTGTGAAACAGTCATCAAACTTACAACTACAGGATGTTCGGGTGCAAAGAGGAGCCATTTGTGGAACCGACCATTATTTGGTTCGAGCTAAAATACATATTCCGGGCTGGCATACGACATCAAGAAACATCACTAAGAACAGTGAAGGCGGCCACAGTTTCGTGAACTATCCAAAATACAAACTGGACAGTCTAACTAACGAAAGCACGAAATTCTTGTATCAAAGGCGCTTAGATAGATACTTGACGTTATCTGACAGTAATGAAAAAGTTCACATTCAGAGTATATCAGCGGAGCAGTGGATGCAACACTATAGAAATCTACTAACAGAAACAAGAGAACAATATACTCAGGATGATATTCCAGTGAACATAGAGGGGGAACAAGTACATATAGAGGAAAAGATGGTGAAATCAACTATAACCGGACTGAAGAATGGACGATCATGTGGACCAGAGGGAGTGTATTGTGAACTGTTGAAAAATGGTACGGAAAAACTGATATCAGCTTTAACAAGAATATTTAATGAATGTCTGAATGGTCAGGAAGTTCCTCGCCAATGGAAGATGGCACTCATATCATCTATATTCAAAAAAGGCAATAAAGCCGACTGTCACAATAATAGGGGTATATCGGTGACAAGCTCAATGAGCAGGTTATATGGGAGGATATTGAGAGATCTAATAGAAGCAGAAATAACAGAAGAAGAAGATCAATGTGGGTTTAGAGCTGGAAGATCTTGCACAGATAATGTTTTCACTATGAAACAGATAATAGAGAAGAGATCGGCTGTTAATCTGGAAACTCATATATTATTCATAGATCTCTCAAAGGCTTATGATAATATACCCACCAACAAGTTATGGGAAATTTTACAGAACACTTCCATCAACCAAACTCTAATAAACGCTCTGAAAAATCTGTACAAAGATTCCACATCAAGAATAAAAATAGGAAATAAACTGTCTAACGAGTTCTCTGTAACGAAGGGTCTTCGACAAGGGTGCTGTGTGTCTCCAACGCTGTTTAAACTTTATGTTAAAAAAGTTTTGTCGAAATGGAAACAAAAATGTTCAGGTATGGGTGTTCCTTTAGCAGATAGCACAATCTTTAGTTTACAGTTTGCGGACGATCAGGCAGTTCTTGCAGGAGATAAAGAGGACCTCGAATATATGGCAAGAAAGTTGAAAGAAGTCTACGAAATTTGGGGACTCACAATAAACATCGAAAAAACTAAGTATTTGTGCGTAGGGGGAGAAAGTAGTGAGCTGCAACTAGAAGGTTCGGAAACAATAGGGGCCTGTGAAGAATATAAATATTTGGGTGTAACATTTGATAAAACAGCTTCAGACGACAAGGAAATAAGATCTAGAGTGATACAAGCACGAAAAGCAATTGGATATCTGAATGGAATTCTCTGGAGTAAAAATATAACAACACGTAGAAAGTACAATATATACAATACACTCATTAAGAGCAATCTGTTGTACGGATCGGAAACTTGGAGGATGACTGACAGACATAAACGAATGGTGGAAGCAACGGAAATGGATGCTTTGAGAAGATCAGTTAGAGTATCAAGGATGGACAGAGTACGGAATGAAAGAATAAGAGAACAAATAGGGCTACAGGACACAGTTTTAACTGACAGAAAGAGAAAACAACTCATCTGGTACGGCCATGTACAGCGTATGGATGAAGGCAGAATACCAAAACAAGCTATGAATTGGATACCACATCATCGCAGAAAGCGAGGATGCCCGAAAACAACTTGGAACGAAGGAATCCGAAAAGCGATGAGTGCAAGAAACTTAAATGATGATCAATGGAGGAACCGAAGGCAATGGAAACTAGATATTGGACAACGTCGTCGCACGTTCTAAACCGATTATATATATATATATTTATTGATATGAATCCAGTAGCTCAATTTAATTTTTGTTGAGGGGTTTCTTTCCTGATTTATTACACGAAATTTTGTTTTTTTTTTGATGAAAACAATAATTTATTTTTACTTTCAAATAATCACCGTTTTTTTCGTTTCGATAATATATAACATGTCATTAAATAGCCCATAAATCAGCGGCGACTCTAGGAGGGGGGCAAAGGGGGCCGAGAATTTTCAGTAGGGTTGGTGAATAATGAATTGGTACAATTTTGTTCAGCATAGGACATAAAAATTAAGGGCGGGCTGGGCTAACACTTGTCCCCCTAAGCGTCATCGCCATTGACATATGGGCCATATATGACATGTTATTTATTTTTAACACGAGAAAAAAACGAGAATTATTCTCAAGTGAAAATGAATTATTGGTTTCATATAAAAAGACAAAATTTCATGTAATAAACCAGGAAGGAAACCATAATTAGTTTTGACCGCAGATTTCTCATCGATAAGTAAAACCAAGTCATTGGGGACTAATTCCGGATAAAACTCCGTAACTTACAGACATTTGGCATTACTTTGACACGGTGTTGCTGAAGGAGATCAACACGCTAAAAGAAAAAGTGGAATCAGTTCCTCTGAAAAAGTGTGTTTCAGAAAAAAATGGGCTCATCATGTGACAGATGAACAAGGTTCAAACGGTGGCCAGGAGATTAACGTCAATATTTTTTTTAGATGCCTCAGACCTGCGGATAACGAAAAATAAACCATGAATGTTATGCGATTTTTTTGTAATTCGCGAGTTGTGACTTTTTACAATTTGCGAGTTGTGACTTTTTACGTGTTTTTTCAAGTATTTTGCCAGCAAGGTTTGAAAAATTGATATCTGCTAATGCATAATGCAGTAAGTATTTAATAGTTTTTATTCTTTTCAGATTATTTTACTGAATGTTGTTCGATAAAAAAACATTCAGTTTTCTGTAGCATGTAGTAAAACATTCATTTTCGATTTAGACATATACATTTTTTTTCAGCTTTCAACTAAGTTTCAAAATTTCGCAGATACCGGAGCTACAAAAGTATATATATATATATAAATTATAACAGATGAAGAAGTACCTGAAAAGAAGATCCATTAGAAATGCTAAGACAAGCTTGGCAAGCTAAACCTTTGCATGGAATGTTCTTAGCAAACATGCGTCAACCGGAAGTAGATTTACAGAGCACCAATACCTACCTGAAGCAGGGCTATTTGTTTCCACAGACGTTGTTCGCCATACAGGATCAGGTTGTCCCGACAAGATCATGCGTTAAGCACATCATGAAGCAGAATATAGACAACACAAGGAGCAGGTTGTGTGATGGCGCGGAGGAGACGTTTCAGCACATTTCATCTGGGTGCTGAGCAATTGCGGGCACTAAGTACCTGGCAAGGCATAACAATATGGGAAAGGTAGTGCACCAGATGCTGTGTCTCCAACTACAGCTCATCCAACAATTCACCCCACACCACTTGTACACACCACAGGCGTTACTAGAAAACCAGCATACCAAGATCTACTGGGACCTCACAGTAGTGACAGATAGAGGAGTAGAACACAACCGCCCAGATATGGTGGTGTGGAACAAGACAACGAAAGATGCAATAATAATTGACTTCGCAGTGCCCCAAGACTACAACATCAATAAAAGCTACTCCGAGAAAATTACGAAGTATGAGGCATTGGCGCAACAAATGAAGGAGATGTAGAAATTAAAAGGCGTGTATATAAAACCCCTCATTATCAGCGCAAATGGGCTTGTTCACTGTAAGACAACGCAACATCTGAAGGATCTGAAATTACCACAGATTAAAAAAAAATTATAAACATATATCAACGCAATATTTTTATGGAATATTTCGAAGAAAATATATAGAATCATTTTCACTGAAGCCAAAAACTGGGAGGTATGACCTGATATTTTTGTGATTTGACAACACGGCAGAGAGGAATTGAATACATTTTTATTACATCAATAGTAAAGAACCTACCATTAAATTCACGATGGAATCAGAACAGAATAATCAAATTTTTTTCTAGATGTTCTTATTAGAGAACGATAAGAAACAAATGTATTTCTCATACTAACCATTAATTGGATGTAAAAACGGGTATTATGAAAACACTTTATGATAGAGCCTTTTTGATTTCATCTACACCTGAAATTAGAAATAATGAAATTGCCGTCATTAAAGAGTTTCTACTAGATAATCAATACCTACCAAATTTTATAGAAAGAACAATTTTAAATTTAAAACGGAAAATATGTAATCAAAATTCTAATTATGATCAGGCTTACACAGAAAACCGTCAAAAACAACCAAATTCGTCGAACGTGATTGACTTTTTTTAATATTCATCAATCAGTAGAAAGATACATATTCAACAATACCCTTAATGGTGTCACATAAAAAAAACCTATATTTCATCATACTAGAAATACTCACGGCGTAGCATAGATTATTATTTTTGATGACAACCATATGATTTTCTAGGTATTGAAAATATGAATATTTTCCCACGAAATCCAAACACACAAATAAGTTACTGAGACGAGTGAATTTGGCAGTTACTTTAAAAGCCCACAACGAACCTAATTCTCTAGAAGAAATCCTGCAATGAATTGCCAATATAGATCTTATCCGGATCGCCTGAAAAAATTCAATACCTCGTTTCTATGGATTATAGATGTATATAATCGAACTTATTCCAATATGGGAGAAATCTCATTTTGGGTTCTATCATAAAACTGCCAAAACTTCCCTTGCCTCAAATTTATTCGTGAATTTCAACAAGAACTTCCACCATTCGATAGAAATCTTTAACGTAAATATCTCAAACTGAGATTTTTCTCGTAAGTAGCTCCATGTCGTTCTTCCTAATTTTGTGCCATATTCATTGGATCGTTTCGGCAGTTTATCTATCATTATGAAAAGGTAAGGGGTCAAATATGTACATTATATATCCCTCAAAGAATTTTAATTAAGAACAGAGGTACCGAAACTTTTTATATCCTTGTACCTGTCCTCATTCCTGAAGTTATTGAACCTCTTTTATAACTTCAAGACAGGCTTTGGATAGTTGAAATTTTTTCTTACGACTTCGCATGAGCCCGTCAACACTTTTCAAATTATTGTTCCTACGACACTTCATAATTCAGACTCCTTCGAAAGAGTTGACACCCTGGGTGTTTTTCTTCAGAGATTGATGGCATTCAGTCCTGTATGTACAGGGTGATTCATTTATCTTGGTAACTTAATTTATCTCAAAAAGATCTACATAGTTGATGGAAATAATATGGAATATGATCAAAAATTCGAAGAAGATATTACTACTAATGTACCTAATTTGAAAGGATAAATGAAATACAGTATACATACCGAAATTAAATCTATACCAAGAAATGATTACACGAAAGGATGTAAAATGATGAATACATAAAATGGAATAATAATGATTACAAGATGAGATATGAAGATAATCCGAAGAAAAAATTTGAAAAAATTAATCACGAAAGATGTTGGAAGAAGTATAGAAAAATCAAGAAGAGCTTTGAGCAGGTACTTTTGAGCGCTCGTGCATTGGTAGAGCAATAATGCTATTACCTCAAAATTTTGTATAGGACTTGGGATTTATGATAATCATATGAATGCAAAATCTCAAAACGATCTGAATTCTATTCTGGAAATTTTTCGAAAAATAAAGTAAGTATGGAGAAAATCAATACTTAGAAAAAAAATGATTCTATGGTTCTGATGATGCGATCCTCTTGAAATTTTGCTTGAACGTTCAGTATTTTGCATGTGGCCACAAATGTCATTTCGATCAGTTCAGTTTTGTCTGAGATATTGAGGAAAATATGGAATTACCATATATCTTATATAACTTAACCGCGGATTCGGGAATCGAACCAAGACATATCGTGCTCACGGCCGGCCGGACGGCTCCACAGACATAATTGAATTTGACCACGGATTTGAGACCATTTTCGGCTCAGAATTCGAAAATTACAGACATTCGAGCAAAACGATATAGCACTCGTTTAAGTAGAACGAGCGCTCAAAAATGCCATCACAGGTAGGGAGTCAATACAACAACTTCAGTACAATGTATAAATTTTTTAGATATTCTGACTTTCTCGAGAAATACACAATTAAAGAAAACCATTTCATCATCATAGCTGATAATAAATCCAACTGGACTAAAATTTCACTTAAATGGCATTGGTCGTGATTTGAGTATTGAAACCTTACCTAGTTGTTCCGCACGTTCAACGTTTACGAAGCTTGCAAAACCAAGAGAATGAAAAAATAAAGCACAAACTCAAGAAGGAAGACAACAAACATTTGCGAGTAGCAGATGAGGAGTAGAAACTGAGACGAGTTGATTTCAAGATATCAAATAAGACACTCGTATACGCTTGATGATTAAATCAGGGTGAAACGTAACTCAATCGAGAAATTCAGGCATCAAACCTTTGAAGTATACACAGATACGAGAAAAACCTAGGGTTGAAATTTCTTAGAGGAAAATTTCTACAAAGAAGTCTTCCAAAAATTTTTATCATATTTCATTGAGATGTATTTATTCACAGAGGTGAAAATATAATTAAAAGTCTGATGAAGATTAAATATGCTCGAAGCACCAATTTATTTTTTCCGACACACCAATTCGAAACGTTCTATCGCATTACAAATATAACTTGCTTTCTTACATATTCCGATATCAAAATGCTATAACTGGATAATTTTCAGCAAAACATTTTATTCATGTTATGAATCATAACCTCAGATCTTTCCTTTTCTCAATTTTAGTTTCAGATTCAATTTTCGCCAATTTGGGATGTTAATTTTCGCTGTGAAACAATTTAAACAAAAATTAATACTTTTTACTCTGAGCCTGAATGGTTCAAATTTTTCACAGAAAGTGGAAAATATCGACTCGTTCAATGATCAAGAAGTCACGAATGTGGAAGAATATAACTTTCAACTGATCCTGACTGAACACAATCACAAGAAAATTTGAAATTTTAAGACACAGAAATTAATTTCGAGTTATTATTCTGCGTGATCTAAACAAACAATCTTTCAGTTATAATAAATATCTTATGATATCAAAAGTGTATTTCAGAAAGGCTATGAGAAAAAAATACAAAATATAAATATTCTCGAATAGTAACCGAACTCAAAAATTTCAATAAACGATGAAAAGAATAAATATAATCCTAAATTGTATCCACGCGTTTCGTTTTACAACTATGAGGTCATCTATGGCATCTAAGCTATCTCATACCTGTCTAATCTATCGGTAAGCCAAGCACAATAACGATTGAAAACCACTGGATGTTATCAAACTGAGTACATGAACAATTCCACACTTAGGCACACAATAAACTTTATAACAAATGTATTCTAACACTTCTTCTAGTCTGCTTATTTCTTATAATTTCACTGAATATTTGACAGCCAATTTGAATTCGTATCATTTCGATTAATATTAATTTCAAGAGAATTTTACGTGGCGAAGGCATCATTTTAATTTTTTTTAAATTCACTAGCTTCGAAATTCAACTATTTACCTCTATTACCTCTATAGATCTAATAGTGTCAATCTTATATTTAATCGATATTGTTTTCTCGTGCTTTTGGAGATTATATTTCGTTATACTTTTTATGCTTTGTTCATTTCGGTAGATCCTTAACTTCCAGAGGTAAAAGCGAGAGTCTCCAAGACCTTGAAATTTCTTAAGAGATTTAGGGCCGAAATGAATGCGCGGATCTTGTTAGAGATGCTGACGCTCCTATTGAAATTTTACCTAATGATTTCTAAGGACTTTTAAAAACTTTTATATATAGGAATTTCCTACAAGACATTGCACCTTGCATCCAAATTCCATGTTAAAAACACCCTTTAAAACGAAGTAAATTCTCTCTAAAAAGAAATATTCAAAAAACACTACTCTTCGAATGGGTTTCGGTAAGAAGGTATAAGGGTGGGTTTTTTCCGAAATTTTTCCGGACGTACGTAATAAATCATGACCTAACCTAAATCATTATGGCAGGCAGAGTTATCCTTCTGAAGCAGTTTTAAATACACCTCTAGCTATTCAGTTTCAATCGAACCCTTACGATAGTGTGAAAAGTTGTGCGAAATTGTCCAAAAGCAAGTGCTTAAGTTTGAATGATAAACTTGAATATATCAGTGAAGTCGACCGCGACATTGCCGATTATGGAAATAAATTTTCTGTATAATATTCTTTAAAACGAATTTTTTCGCGAATTTAGCGCTTTCGTTATAGTGAAGTTCCACTGTATATATTAGATTTCATATTTTTCGTTGTTTGATTTTCTTTTGGTTCTCAGTTCATAAAATGTTGTGTACGGTTTTCTTGGGTTTTTAGAACTCGATTCTTGACCAGTAAACAGTAATTTACTTTTCCAAAAAATATATTTATTCCGACATATGTTTCTACCGTATATGGTTTTTTTCATGTAGTATACAAAAATCTAATAGTTTCTGTAAAATACAACTAGCGAATATCATATAAATCAATTTTTTACACTTACTATTTTCGTCAAAATTACATTTAATAATTGAAAAATACAAAACAAATTTGCAAATATAAAACACAAACAAATCACATCGGTACGATCATGAATGTCAATTTAATTTTTTTCAACTCAAAATAGTAAATACTACGACATCTGTATGACTGTATGAATAGATACACAATACACACTCTTATCGATTCATAGAGATGTTATAGTATTCATTCTCTTTAGTTGAAAAATTATATTGACGTTCATGATCTTACCAATGTCATTTGTTCGTGTTTTATATGTTCGAATTTGTCTCGTTTTTTTTAACTAGTTAAATGTAAGTGTTAAAAATTTTTTTAAATTAATTTATATGATATTCACTACTTGTATTCTAAAAGAAACTATTGGATTGTTATATTCTCCTTGGAAAAAGGTTCATATAAGGCAGAAACATATGTCGGAATAAATATAAATTATGGAAAATTGAATTATTGTTTACTGGTCGAGAACCAAGTGCTAAAAAACCCAAGAAAACAAGACAACAATTAATATTACTATACAGGGTGTCTGGTGAGGAATGGGATAACGTTTAGGTGGTGATGAGGGATGTCTCAAGGAGTGAGAAAATGCCATTTGAAATCATCTGAGGTACATGGTTCCTGATATTTTTAGATTTTTAGAAAAAATTAGGAAATTACAAATGACCATAATTCAGGAAATATGAGAGCTAATCCGATGATTTTTCGTATCAACAATGATAGAGTGAGTGTGAATCTGTTTGAACGAAAAATTCGAAATAAAATCAGATCCGGACTCAGAAATTTTAGTTTTTCTGAAATTAGGTAAAAACAACATCCTGTATGCGGTTTTCAATTTTTTTGACTTCAGATGTTGATAGAGCAGGAAAAATACTTTCAAACTCAACTGTCATCCCGAATGGCACAAATTTTCCCTCCTTTCTATGACCCTTCGAATGTCAATCTTCCGATTTTCGCTACTTACATATTATTTTCTCTACATTTCAGAATAATGAGATCTCAGATAGTTACTCATAAGTAAAAAAAAGATCATAAACGAATCAAAATTTTTATAAAAATTATCAAAAATGCGAAAAACAGTTAACATTTGGAAAATTAATGATTAATTCTTCAAATATTGTTTAAAATGAAATTGTGCAAAACAATCCGGGAGTAAGTATCAGACGATTGGCTTAAATTCATGAAGAATTAATCATTACTTTTCCAAATGTTAACTGTTTTTCGCATTTTTGATAATTTTTATAAAAATTTTGATTAGTTTATGATCTTTTTTTTTACTTATGAGTAACTATCTGGGGTATCATTATTCTGAAATGTCGAGAAAATAATATGTAAGGAGCGAAAATCGGAAGATTGACATTTGAAGGGTCATAGAAAGGAGGGAAAATTTGTGCCATTCGGGATGACAGTTGAGTTTGAAAGTATTTTTCCTGCTCTCTCAAAATCTGAAGTCAAAAAAATTGAAAACCGCATACAGGGTGTTGTTTTTACCTACTTTCAGAAAAACTAAAATTTCTGAGTCCGATCTGATTTTATTTCGAATTTTTCGTTCAAACAGATTCGTACTGACTCTATCATTGTCCATACGAAAAATCATCGGATTAGCTCTCATATTTCCTGAATTATGGTCATTTGAAATTTCCTAATTTTTTCTAAAAATCTAAAAATATCAGGAACCATTACCTCAGATGATTTCAAATGGCATTTTCTCACTCCTTGAGACATCCCTCATCACCACCTAAACGTTGTCCTATTCCTCACCAGACACCCTGTATATATATATTAATATTCCTTTTATCCGTTCGTTATGGTATCTCTGCTCAACAATGTTAACTCAGAAACTCTCAGAAGAGTATAATTTTTACCGGTAACCGAAGTCTAATATATCAGAAAACGAAAATTAAAATTGTATCCATTCGAACAATATACCCGAAAAATATTCATTTCAAGTCTTGCTTTCAAACAACACAATTTCCTAATGAGATACATGCACAATGGTCGCGAATCCATTCACATGCTTTCGATCTTCACGTTTGTTCATTTGGTTGATGGAATATACTTTTCAGAGTTGATACACTGTAGATGAACTGAACATACAGGTATCTGATAATTCATCTATATTCATGCCAACGCATTTTTTCAAAGCTTGAACGAAAGCACATGTATCGAATGTATTAATTGATAACTACTTCTATCTAGAAAACTTGATACTTAAATATTCTGAAGGCCAGTTTCTTGTAATCCTCAGACATTTAGAATTTCATGCGTTCATACCATAACTTCTAAATCATGAATGGAAATTCGCTATCGGGCATAACTCGATCAACATAACAATTGAAGTTTTTGTATTCGCACTCCTTTCAATTGTGACCGTTACTATGGTATAATTTTTATTTGATTCTGGAAATTCCATACGACGGACATTCGAAACATTCATATATTCAAGTATATGAAGTGTAATTGTTATTTAAACTCTCATCGATCAAGTATCAGTAATTTGCAATTGAATTTATTGTGAATTCATGCTGATTAATATCATTCGGAATAAAATTCGAATGACCGCTTCAAATGCAAATATTATACATAATAACATAACTCCACTGTATTGAATTGTTATTCATATCAGTATTTACGTTCACAGTTTTCATTTCGGTACTTTTCAAATCTTCAAAATACAGGTAGAGCTTAAATATTCATAATGAAATTATCATTATACATTATCAAATAGTCAGATGAATTTATTGATGTTATTTCGTTGCCTGCATTTAGAACAGTGTGGAATTAGCTTGATAACGAGGAATTAACATGACACAGCGAAATATTTTTTCTGAAAATTCAATTTGACTGAAATTTTCTTGATAACAATTCGTTTTTATTGGTGTAAAATCGATGTGGAAAATATCAGAGATACGTACATTAATCAATTTCGAAACAGCGCGAACTTCCGAAAAACTTTTTCGTTTCGGTGAGAAGAAGAAGAGAAAGAAAAAATCTTTCACAACCAATTCGAACTTCGTTTTTTTCTTTACCGGAATCATTCATAGAAACTCCGAGACAAAAGGGCGCGTTAATTCAAACCATTTCATTTCTCGCCACCATTCGCAAAACTTCCTGAGAACTTTCGATAACTTCCCACCACAACTTCTTTCATCTTAAGGGAAAAAATAGTTCTACTTACTTCCTTCGAGGTAAAAGCAAAAACAATTGATCTGATTCAATGAAGTCTCGCGTAAAGTTTTTCGCGCACGGACCGTCAGGAGGCGAGCTATGCGAGCGGCATCCTCTAAACTTCACAAGCACCGGCTGTGTACTGCACGATCAGAACGCAGAAGGGCTGACGCGCCTCTTTGCGCGAAGTCTCGAGATAGCAGAACCAGAAGACAAAGAGCGCATGCAATACACCTACGATACCAAAATTCGTAACAGTTACGCAAACTGGATACAGCCTTCATATGAGGAAATTCTTCCGCACTTGCTTCAAAGTTGCAACAACAAAACACATCCTAGCGAAAAAATCTCGAGTCCTTTGTATGCTAGCAGCCGTGGAATCAGCTAACTTTCGCTTCTCAGAATTTCACGAAAGAAATTCTAGGTGAATATTACATCTAATGAATTTTTGACTGTTTACAAGCTTTCGATATCAGGTTCTTAATCTTTCATCATGCGCTAACTGTTAGGATTGACGAAGCGTGTGCTTCTGAATTCAAAGTGAACTCGGTGTTTCACAAGGTTCTGTACCGGGACAATCACTTTCCATTTCATAAATGAATAATTTCAGGAGGCATATGAAGGTGGATAAAATTGTAATTATTTTTGATGATCTTTACCTCATTTCATGAATAGAGCTTGAGCGAGCTTTCCGATAAATATAAAGTGCTGTTGAAGAGCTCCTCATTGTGCCATCAGACTCATATTTCAAGATGGAATTGTTTCAGCCGTTAAATAGTTATTGATCTAAATTGAAATCAATTTTTCAATACTTATTCTCACTATTTCAACAATTTCAGGATGTTTTTCAATATGTAAGGTTAATCCCCAGGCAATTGACCCCTTAGCCAATGTACAGACTAATCATCAAGGAGTAGATTTAGAAGTGACAGAAAGTTCGTCCTGAATAAGTTTGAAAGATGAAGATTTTTTCGGGAAATTCAGGGTGTATGATATAATTTTGAACGCCGAACGAAACATGTGCTTCTAAATTTCAAATTGAACTCGGAGTTTCACAAAGTTCAACCCCGGTGATCTTGGCTCCCTGCCGGCCAGCAACACGCGCGCGGGACTAGGTGCTGGGCGCTAAACCTCCACGGTCGACAGCGTATCTCTACCCGGTCGCGCTACAGCAAGCGTTGGTGAATTATTTGAAATAAGGAATGGGTGTTCGAAGAATATAGGGAAAAGAATGAGAATATCGTGAGAATATTAGTCGTATTATTATTACTCTAGTTTATTCGTATCAGTATGAAATGAAAAACTATGTTACTTCTGAAACACCGAATGTTTATAATTTATTCTGTAGTTGGCGGCCAAGAACATTTATATGAGAAGTAGATGCATTTTTTGAATACATATTCAGATAATATTTTTCGTTTCGTACCAACAGCTCTTAAGGTCCAGCACCATAGTCCGAATTGTGTTGTTGATCTCCAAACGTGTTCTTATTATTTTTGTTATGACGAAACATGTTGACTAAATAATTTGGTGTGTCAAATGAATGGGTTGACTGAAGGCCAGAACCACGTTCCAAGTTGAGGAGTTGTGTGGAATACATAGCCTGATGGAAGAACTATTTATACTTAATTTTTGGTTCGATTCCTAGAACCCTAAAGGGACAGCACCACGCCTCCAATAGAAGGGCTGGTCACTCAAGGTTATTTTCAGTTTTTTCTTGATGTTGAAAAAAGCCGGCTAAAGACTTTTAAGCTTAAAATAGATAGGCTAATGAATGGACTATTCATATGTATTTTTTTGGTTTAATTTCAATTAACCTAAAGGGCCAGCACCACGCTTCGAATAGAAGAGCTAGACTCTCAAGATGTTTTTTATTTTTCTTCTTGATGTTCCAAAAGCCGGCCAAGAACTTTGAAAACTGAAATAGATAGGCTTATGGATAGACTATTCATATGTATTTTTTTGATTTAATTAAAATAACCTTCAAGGGCCAGCACCACGCTTCGAATAGAAGAGCTGCACTCTCAAGATGTCTATTATTTTTTTCTCTTTGCGCGAGGTTTCGAGATAGCAGAACCAGAAGACGAAGAGCGTATGCAATACACCGACGATACCAAAATTCGTAACAGATACAGCCTTCATATGAGGAAATTCTCTCGCACTTACTTCAAAGTTATAACAATAAAACACATCCTAGCAAAAAAATTTCGAGGAAGTCCTTTGTATGGTAGCAGCCGTGGAATCAGACAACTTTCTCTTCTCAAAATTTCACCCAAGACATTCTAGATAAAAATAACATCTTATGAATTTTTGACTTTTTACGAGCTTTCGATATCCTCGATTCAGGTTCTTTGTCTTTCATCATTAACTAACTGTAAGGGTAGACGAATCATGTTCTTCTGAATTTCAAATTGAACTCGCTGTTTGACAGGGTTCTGTACCGGGACAATCACTTTCCATTTCATGAATGAATAATTTTAGGAGGCATATGGAGGTTGATAAAATTGTAATTATTGTTTACTTATGATCTTTACCTCATTTCGAAAATGGAGCTTGAGCGAGCTTTACGATTAATGTAAAGTGCCGTTGAGAAGCTGTTCATTGTGGCACCAGGCTCATAATTCATAATTGAATTGTTTCAGCCGTTACAACTCAGTGATTGATTCAAATTGGAACCAAATTTTCATTACTTATTTCCACTACAGCAACAATTTTCAGGTGTTTTTCAATATGTAAGGTTTATCCTCAGGCAACTGAGCCCTCATCTCAATGTTCAGGGTATTCATCTACGAGTAGATGTAGAAGTGACAGAAACATCGTCCTGAATAGGTTTGAAAGAAGATGACTATTTTGGGAATTCTTAGTGTATGATATAATTTCAAACGCCGAACGCACGGAATTATACCATTCGTTCATAATTTCTCGAAACCAACACCTTGTTGACTATAACTACGTTGTACCTGAATCAATATAAATACCATATACCCTATACTCAAGGGAGAGTCACCTGAAAAGGAATCCTCTCAACTACACAAGTACGTATTCTCGAGAAGTGATATTCGAAAACGTATACGAATTTCATTGCGCGATTCCCTGTTTTACCTGCAAAAATGCACACCGCGCAATAAAGTTCGTATACGTTTTCGAATATCACTTCTCGAGAATACGGCACCTGACTGTGTACTTCACGATCAGAACGCAGAAGGATGTGTGTGAAGTTGGCCCAGCACTTTTTGATTTTCGAGAAAATTTTTGTTGTGCTGAATTGTGCTAGGTTTGTGCTGCTTTGTGCCGGTAAATTTTTTCCTTAATTCCAAGTGGTTTTCGAGATATTTCCAAAACCGAAAAAATGAGCCAGCCCAGCACTTTTCGAGAAATTGAATTTAAATGATTGATAAAAATTGTGCCTCACATGTACTGAGTTGTGCCGTTCGAATTTTCTCGAAAGTCCCTCTCATTTCCTGAAAAATCGAAATTTAAGAAAAAAGATAGCCCAGCACATTCGGTTTTTTTTCCCACAAATGAATGAAAAAACTTGTGGTACATTTGTGCTGTTTTGTGCCGTAAATATTTTCACAAAAATCATTCGTGTTTGCCTGCAAACTACGAAAATAAAAAAAAGTCATCCCAGCACTTTTGTTTTTCTTCAGAGGAAACATACTCAAAACATGGTGCTACTCTTAGGCAAAGTTGTGCCGTAGTTATTTTCACAAATATCTGGCTAATTCACCGAAAAAATAGAGAAATTACAAAAAAGTTAGCCCAGCACTTTCATTTTTTTTACGAAAACTGTTTTATATGATTGTACTCTATTTGTGCCAACTTGTGCTGGTCAAAGTTTCAAAAAAGCATCAGTTTTCTTCTTATATGGGGGAAAATAAGAAAAATCAGTAGGGTGGAGAAAAAACCAGTATACCTGGCAAGAGTGTGTGTGAAGTTGGCCCAGCACTTTTTGATTATCGAAAAAATTTTTGTTGTGCTGAATTGTGCTAGGTTTGTGCTGCTTTATGCCGCTGAAATTTTTCTATTATTTCATTCGATTTTTGAGATATTCAACAAAATGTTAAGTACGAAGAAGCCTAGCATTTCGCGAGAAATTGGTTTCCAACGGTTGAAATGGATTATGGTATAAATGTATTGAGTTGGGGCTTTCGAATTTTCTCGAAAGTTCCTCTGAATTGTAAGAATATTCAAATCAACAAAAAAAAAATCAGAAATTATATTTCTTCTCTCCCGAAAATGTGAAAAAATGTGGTGTATTAGTCGTGGCTCGTGTCAATATTCAATATTCAAAAAACACTTGGAATTTTTCCGTCGAATGGTGGAAATTGAATAAATCAGTTTGCTGTAGTGAAATCGGTACACATGGAACATAGCATTGACGACTTTGCAATTCGTGCAAAAAAAGGGGGTTAAACTCATGACAATATTGCCGATAAAAATAAACTCAAAAGATTTTAATGATTTTATGATGTTATCTTGTGAAAATTAAATTGACTATTGATACAGCGAAGTCGACGAGATATCGATGAATTTATTCGCGCCTCTTAGATGAAATTTATGGTCGCATAATTTTCTTGAAGGGAAAATTGTTTCTATACTTTTATGCATTCAAAAACCTGAAGGAAAATAAAACATTGTTACCGCACCTGTATTAGTAAACATTAGTAGATATACATATGTAGTGCCATTTTCACACATTATTTTTATTTCCATGAAATTAAAAAAAACTCAATAACCACCTTGGAAAACTTCGAAATATTAAATTATCCCCAAAATAATAAGAAACGATAAAGAAAAAATAAATTTTGAAGAAAAAAAAAAAATGAGATATTTTACATAGATAACAGAAAATGCTCGGTAGGTTCGTAGAAAACATTTCGTTGATTATCTCAAAAACCGAATGAAATGAAAGGAAAATTTAAGCGGCACAAAGCAGCACAAACCTAGCACAATTCAGCACAACAAAAATTATTTCGATAATCAAAAAGTGCTGGGCCAACTTCACACACACTGTTGCCAGGTATACTGGTTTTTCCTATACCCTACTGATTTTTCGGATTTTCCCCCATTTAAAAAGAAAACTGATGATTTTTCTGAAACTTTGACCAGCACAAGTTGGCACAAATAGAGTTCAATCATATAAAACAATTTTCGTCAAAAAAAAATGAAAGTGCTGGGCTAACTTTTTTCTAATTTCTTAATTTTTTGTTGAATTAGCAGGATATATGTGAAAATAACTACGGCACAACTTTGCCTAAGAGTAGCAAAATGTTTGGAGTATTTTTACTTCAAAAAGAAACAAAAGTGTTGGGATGACTTTTTTTTATTTTCGTAGTTTTCAGGAAAACACGAATGATTTTTGTGAAAATATTCACGGCACGAAACAGCACAAATGTAGCACAAATTTTTTCATTCGTTTGTGGGAAAAATAAACGAAAGTGCTGGGCTATCTTTTTTCTTAAATTTTGATTTTTCAGGAAATTAGAGGGACTTTCGAGAAAATTCGAACGGCACAACTCAGTACATGTGTAGCACAATTTTATCAATCATTTAAATTCAATTTCTCGAAAAGTGCTGGGCTGGCTCATTTTTTCGGTTTTGGAAATATCTCGAAAACCACTTGGAATTAAGAAGAAAAATTACCGGCACAAAGCAGCACAAACCTAGCACAATTCAGCACAACAAAAATTTTTTCGAAAATCAAAAAGTGCTGGGCCAACTTCACACACACCGCAGTAGGGCTGACTCGCCTCTTTGCGCGATGTCTCGAGATACCAGAACCAGAAGACAAAGAGCGCATGTAATAAACCTACAATACCAAAATTCGTAACAGTTACGCAAATTGAATTCAGCCTTCATCTGGGGGGGTTGCTTCAAATTTGCAACAATAAAACACATCCTATCAAAAAAATCTCGAGGAAGTCCTTTGAATGGTAACAGCCAAGGAATCAGCAAACTTTGACTCCTAAAAATTTCACGCAAGAAATTTTCGAAAAAGATATGCATATTCACATGATATGACTTTCCCACCTTTCGCGAACGTGCGGTATCATATATCCTACCCAAATCTTTATGCAAAATGAAAACCATCGACTCAGTTGATAGACTGCGGTTTCGGCTACCTCACGCACTTTTACTTTCGGATCGTCGAATACAATATCGTGTATTTTCAATCATTTCCTCGGTAGTCATTTCTTTTGGACGAACTGAACGGTCTTCATCAAAAATGCTAGTACGGCCATGTCTAAATTCAGCTTTCCACCATTTAGCTATTGTAATCGAAGGCGAACGGTTACCATAAACAGAATCCTGTTCAGATTTGATTTCATCATTCGCATTTCCTTTCGAATGAAGAAATTTCATCACTACCCGGTATTCAACTTTCTACATTTTTCGAAAAATCACTGAGGTGGTTCGCTTTAGACACTTGAAACAAATGAATTTATCAATAGATAATAGTAATTAAATAATAATTAAACTCTGACAATAAGTGTTTGGAGGATGACGAAGGTCAAAAATAAATTCGGTGCGTTGATTACGGCTTCACTATGCAGGGTTTCTGTAAACAAATGCGATGGACTTTGAGAGATGATTTCTCGATGAAAATAAGTACGGGTAGTTCATATAGAGTATTTTCGAGATCGACCCCCCTTTCAAGATACAGTCTTTGGAAGACGATGACGAGTTGATAGTTTTTAATTTTTTTAAGGTTTACTGAAAACACTGAGTCATAAAACATACATAATAAGCGAATTTTAGTTTTCGAAAATCTATCTCACGAAGACAATTTTTGATGGAAAATCATAAAGGTTTGTTATTTTCAACCCCTAGTAATAAAGTCATGGGATCAGAAAAATTGTGTGATTAACATCTACTGAATAAATCATATTATGTATAGTTTTATGACTCAGTGTTTTTAAGGACTCCTAAAAAAAATTAAAAACTGTCAACTCGTCATCGCCTTCCAAAGGCTGTAGGTAAAAAAAATTATATGAACTACCTCTGCTTATTTTCATCTAGGAATCATCCCTAGCATTTGTTCAGACAGCCATTAATATTGAACAGCCGCGTAAATACACAAATCAATGTTTTCGATTTCAATCTGATTTTATCAGACCGATTTTTCCTTTTCACTCCACCAATACTTCTATTGTATCCCCGTTATTTTATCAGTATAGTAATCAATTTTGATACTTTTGAAAAATGATATACAAGAGACTTGTTGTAACGAACAAATAATCTTTGCATTACGTTAGGAAAAGTTATTCACCTCTTATGTGCTATGAAAATTCGAAATCTATATTTTCAACTACTGAATACACATTTCTTGCTGCAGTAGTTCGTAGTTGATTTATCCACCATTCCACCACATTTTCAGTTCTAATCTTCAGGGAGTATTTATAATGCATGGGAGAGTTCAGGGAATTATCACTCATTTGTCGTGCAGGATAGTTTTGAGGTGATGTTCTGTTCTCGCTTTCGTAAAATATGAGTAGGTAACTATTCTATTTTTGCGCCCTTTTTCCTAGGGGAATAGCTTGCTATTGTTTTACCAGAATCTCTGTTATTTCCGAATGTTGGACCGGAAGTGGTCTCGAACGAAGCGGTTGGACTCACTGAAGAAAAATCCGAGGTCAAAAAAGATTCTGTCCTGCCGTCGATCTGTCCTAAACACGATAACTCTTGAACGGATGGTCTCAAACGATAGGGTTTTTCAAATTCAATTCTATCCGTAGGACCGTCCGGTCGTAAGCACTATTAATGTCGAAGAAATTGTCCCAAAGACTTGAAATTTTCAGGGTGAATTTGGATCCCAAATGCCGCGGTTAAGTTCACTTACCAGCCAAATCGTACAGGGTACAGGTAAAATATGGTCATTCAAAATTTTTGTTCCTGAATATCTCAGACGAAACAGAACCAATCAAGATGAAATTTTGTGGCCTCAGTGTTAACAGAATCATAGAAAGTTTAATTGGAATATTGAAAAGAAAAAAAATTATATTCCCATAAAAAGATATCCGATTTGAGTGAAATTTTTTCGTGAATAGAGATCGATATTCTGAATGTTCATCCAGAATTTTCTGGCTATAGTTTTAACAGAACTATTGAAAATTCAATTGGAATATTGAGAAGAAAAATCTTTATATTTCCATAGCAGGATATCAGATTCGAGTGAAATTTTTTCTGTGAATAAAGTTTGATTTACTGAATCACCATGCAAAATTGCTGCCTTGAGAAAGTGCTTTTGAGCTCTCTTTCAAGGGGGAAATAATGAGGCTATTACATCAAAATTTTGTATTGGATTTGAGATTGATACTACATACAGTGGAACTTCCCTATAACAAAATCGCCGAATCCGCAAAAAAATTGGTTATACAGAAATTTCGTTATACGGAAGTTTTTTTTATAGTGTCAAGTATCGTAACAAGCAATTGAATTTTTTATTGCGAATTAATATACATACTCAAAAAGGTGAGTATGTGCATTTCTAATAGTTTATAGGCATATTATGTAGGTACGTATCAATACATAGCTGTTCACGATTATTTGGGTAAATAATTCGTAATTTTTGTCTGAGTGGCACATTTAAAGACATTATAGATCGTATTTTAGACAGATTCGACCCAAATCGTATCATGCAAAATTGCTTCGTAAAGGAGCTAGTGCCCTTTGAAGATGACGTCCTGTCCACACTCTTTGCTGAAAGTTTACATATTGGCTAATATCAAAAATATGCATCGTTTAAATTGAGTGCATTTCTTTCATGTCAAGCACAATCGTAACATTTGGGAGGGGGCGAAGGGTATTTTCAGTTGAAACTTTTTTAAGTTTCATTATTTCGCGAGATTTACATCATATTGATAAACTCTGATGTTTTTTTCTTGGAAAAAGATGCTTTTGTATAATAACGCCCAGGTGCACCATTTCTGAAAAAAATAGATTTGAAATTTTCTCTCTTTTCGCTAAGTACTCAATGTTCACTTTTGTTTTGAACTTATTTTCACTTGATAATGGTTAGGTTGAAGATATAAATCAATTCTATCAAACAAATATCATCTTCTCTGGCCGAAAATTTCGATATCAATTATTTGCATTCATGTTGAATCGATCTCTAAAGTTGGTAGGTATTGAGCTTATTACATCCCCCCGTCCCCCTGAAGATACGATTGTGCTTGACATGAAACAAAAGAACACAATCTAATCGATGCGTATTTTTGATATTAGCCAATGTGTAAACTTTCAGCACTTTATGTGACTCCGTTTTGTGAATATGTGGCAAAAAGTGTGGACAGGACGTCATCTTTGAAGGGCACTAGCTCCTTAACCAAGCAATTTTGCATTATATGATTTGGGTCGAATCTGTCTAAAATATAATCTATAATGTCCACTAGAAGTTTGTCGGTCTAATTACGGGACACCCTGTATTCCTACTTTCTATAGATAAATAAATGGATATTCATTTTGATTGTCGCACAAAACTAGGGGAAACCTTCTCTGAAAACCAATATCTGGCAAAATTTCTGAAAGCGCGCAGTTACTCGCGAAACGTTTCATCGCTATTTCCTATCATTGACAGTAATACATGAATTTAGATAGCTCTTCAGAACGTCCGATTAAAGCTCAGTTATTTGAGCTTCTCCATTTTCAAAGTTCCTCATCTATCGACAATTATGTTTACAGTTCCCTGTGGCTGATTTTATATATCTCTCGAAATATTAATTAGCACAGGGCACTTTAACCACTACTAGAGCATTTGCTCACATCAAGAAGATAAAATAGCGTGGGTTTACCCTATAAGGTTCGTATTACGAAATTTCAATTTCCTTTCAATCCTGTGAATCTGTTAACATTCCTGGAAAGTATAGATGGAATTGGTTAGCAGGTGTTAATTAGTTTGCATTATTTCTTATTTTTCCTATACTGGTTCCGGCGTTTGAAGTGTCTGTCTCCATCTAACTGCCAACTTTCCAATAAGAGGTGTTAATTTGAATAGCCCGCTGCTTCGGTAGATGTCACGTTTGAAGCTGTCATTTTTGACATTTGACAAGTAGAAACAAAGCCCATAATGAAATTGGAACTATATGCTTCAAGAACGCATTGAAAATTTCAAAATTCACTATGAAAATGGTGAAAATTTGGCACAGATGGTTCGTGAAATTCGAACATTTTTGGGTCGTCGTGAAGCAACTTGTCGAACCGCAATGAAGAAGTTGGTGGAAAAATTCGAGCTGTTGGGACAAGTAAGTGATGGGAAAAATAAAACCCGTGCACGTCGCTCGAGAACAGCCGAGAACATTGCTGCTGTAGCCGAAAGTGTTGAGGAAAACCCAGGTTTGTCCATTCCTCATCGTTCTTTTGAATTAGGCATTCCACAAACGTGAAATAGCAGAAATTGGATAGAATTGATCTGGACAACGTTAGCTTTCAACAAGACGGCGCTACGTGCCACACAAGCAACGAAATCATTGGTCTTTAGCGGGAAAAGTTTCCGGAACGTGTTATCTCACGAAGAGGTCATCACAATTGGCCACCGAGATCTTGCGACTTCTTCCTTTGAGGAAAGATGGAATTCGTGGGGCTATCGAGGACATATGGCAGTCACTTTGCGATTGGTTATGGAAAATTTCATTAAAAGGATATGATCCTGTAAGCGTGATCGTGGTGGTCATCTGCCTGATGCCATTTTCCACTATTGAGGGCAAAGCTTCATCTTTATAATGAAATAAACATCCGATCATTCATAGGTATTGAAAATGGCATTTTTCTTTGAATATCAAAATAACACCTCTCATTGGAAAACCTTTATAGTCCGAACCAGTGAACCGAACGCAGACAAAATTTGAACGAATTTTCTCTGATATGTTATGCGTCATCACTTCAAGTAATTTTTATGTGGGACGATAAAATTCTGAAATTTACACGATAGATTTGAAACGTAATGCGGTGATTGCTCTCCAGTTGAAAGGAAAATCGAAATTCGGTGAGCTCTTCCAAAAGTACAATTGAATAATGAATTTCTGCGTTGCACTATCCAACGATACATTGGGACTGGTATCATCGAAAAATGCCATGGTGGACCACGCTGTACTGCAACAGTACCAGCAGAAGTCGAAGAAGTGCGTCATCGACTGGAAAGAAATTCGGAGCGCTCAGCACAACAGCTCGCCCAGAAACTCGAAGCCAGCGACCACTGAGTTTGTTGCAAATTGAAGAGAAAGCTTGAAGTCCAGCCTTTCATAAAACATAAGTATCAAGAATTCACAGCTTTGCAACGTATCAAGCGGTTGGATCGATCGAAGGAGCTGATTCGCTTGCTCGATGGTGGATGCTTCAGAACATTTTCTTCCCCGATGAGAAAAATTTCTTCAGTGAGCAGTATTTGCAAAAACAAAACGATCGGATTTGGTGAAGAGGACGTACAGCGACAATTTGGATCGTCGTTTACGGGTCACTGATGATCAAATCATGGATTGGGCAGTGATCTCCGTATAAGGCCATTCCTTGCTCGTTTTTCTACCAAAGGGTCGCAAATAAGTCAAGATAAACGAACAAATCTACCGAGATAAGATCTTGAGACCCCAGTTAATATCGTAGGCATGCAAAACATTCGGTTGATAGCATTGGACTTGCCAACAGGACTCAGCTCCCTCGCATGAAGCAAATGGCACGCAAAACTGGTGAAGATCGAACGTTCTCCAGTTTCACCGACCGTGGCAAGTGGCCGCTGTCCTCAACAGATTTGAACCCACTCGATTACTGAGTTTGGGACATCTTACAGGCTCAGGTTTGTTCTACAAAACACACTCACAGCAGCAATATTCCCGGCTGTTCTTGAGCGACGTGCACGAGTTTTATTCTTCACATCACTAACTTGTCCCAACAGTTCGAATTTTTCCACCAACTTCTTCATTGCGGTCCGACAAGGTGCTTCCCGACGACCCAAAAATATTCGAATTTTACGAACCGTCTCTGCCAAATTTTCACCATTTTTATAGTGAATTTTAATAATTCAGTGCGTTCTTGAAGCGTGTATCCTTCCATTTTTATTAATGGCGTTGTTTCTTCTTGTCAAATGTCAAAAAATTAAAGCTTCAAACGTGACATCTATCGAAAAAGCGTGCTATTCAAAATAACACCTTCAGAGTTATTATTCATATCTATAAAATGAATTGATGATATTTGTTGATAATAATGATCATACTATAACGTTGGAACTGATCGCGTAAATGTTTCAGTACTACAGTTCCTAAACTACTTATTAGAAACCTATACAAAAAAATTTAGGAAATCTCTGAGCAGGGGCATACATTTGAGCGCTCGTTCATTGATAGAGCAATACGACTATAACCTCAAAATTTTGTATGTGACTTGCTATTGATATCAAATATTTAAATGCAGAATCTCAGCACGATCGGAATGACTAGTACAGGGTGTCAAGAAAAAAAGTACCATGCATAGTGCCACGCGATAGAGGGCCATAAAATATGAAAAAAGGACTCATGAGTATATGTCCGAAACTGCTTCCTTTAAGAAATACCTACAGGGGATAAAAGTTATTTTTTTTATTTGCTTTTTTTTTAATAACTTTGGTCAAATAAGTGAGGATTGAACAAAATGTGATATGCAGGGGTTTTGTATGATGCAGAATCCAAATTACCTATTAGTTTTTAGATTAATAATAGAGTTCGCCATATACCGGATTCCTCCACATTTTATTCAACTCCAACACTCATTTTGGACTAGAAAAAGCTCATCCTCTATATTTTTTCTTCAAATTGTCCAAAAGCGCCAAAGTAACCTACTTACAATAAGGACAAAACACTTCAATAATTGAATTTCAATAACAACAGGTCTATTAGTAATCTAAAAACTATTTTTATTTTGGATTCTGCATCATACAAAACCCCCAATTCTTGTTCAATTCTCACCTGTTCGTCGAAACTTAATAAAAATATATAAATAAACCTTAACACCCCGCTTTTCTTAAAGGAAGCAGTTTCGGACATATGTTCATGAGACCTTTTTTTCATATTTTATGGCTTTATATCGCGTGGCACTATGCATGGTACTTTTTTCCTTGACACCTTGTATATTGTGGCATTCATTCAGGAAATGGAATGGTATTTAAAAAAATATGTGAATAGTTTATAATTTGAAAAGATTAAATTCTGTGGTTCTGATTTCACATTCCTCCACTCACTTCGCCAATTAACATCCTCAAACTCGTTTTCATTTCAATCGAAAGGTATTTCATGTCCACAAAGTATGGTTCTATAAACGCAACTCCCACAAATTTTTTTAAAAACGTTTTACTGCAAATTTTCAGCTTAATTGAATCGAGAAACTTGGAATTTTTCGAAAAAGTTCATAATTTAGAAAAAAAATATATTCTATGGTTCTGATGATGCGATACTCTTGAAATTTTGCATGAGTATTCAGTATATCAATCTCAATACATAAAATAAATTTCACTCGAATCAGATATCTTGTTATTCAAATAGAAAGATTCTTCTTTTCAATATTCCAATTCTATTTTTTATGGTTCTGTTTGTATTATGACCTCAAAATTTTGCGTAAGGCTTATTATGAGCATTTTGCATGTGGCCGCAAAAGTTCGTTTTGATTGGTTTCGTTTTGTCTGAGATATCGAGGAATGAAAATTTTGAATGACCTTTCACTGGTAACTCAACAATCTGAACGCGTTGTTGTATCGTGTAAGAAGCCATTTCCGAAGCGCTCGTTCTTCTTAAACGAGTGCGGATTTTGAGCCGAAAATGGTCTCGAATGATAGGGTAACACTCCCTGATGACGAATTCGTGGTCAAATTCAATTCTGTCGGTGAGGCCGTCCGGCCGTCCGTTAGCACAATAACTTCCGAAGAGATTGTCCTAAAGACTAGAAATTTTCAGGATGAGTTCAGGTCCCAAATGGCTCGCTTAAGTTCGTTAACCAGCCAAATCGTACAGGGTGTTTCATATAATATGGCCATTCAGAATTTTTTGTCCCCAATATCTCAGAAAAATCGAAATGAAATGTTACGGCCAAATGCAAGATGTTCATAAAAAGCAAAATGTAAAATTTTGTGGCCATCGTGTGAGCAGAACTATAGAAAATTCAATTGGAATATTAAATAGAAGAAACTTCATGTTTCCATAAAAAGATATTCGATTCGAGTGAAATTCAGTTTATGAGTGGAGATAGATATATTGAATGATCATCCAAAATTTCGTGGCTATAGTAATAACAGAACCATGAAAAATTCAATTGGAATATTGAAGATAAGAATCTTTATAATTCCATAACAGGAAATCTAATACTAGTTAAATTTTTCTTTTTAAAAAAAACTGATATTCTGAATTCTCATGCAAAATTTCGTAGTCATAGTGTTAACAGAACCATAGAAAGTTAAGTTAGAATATTGAAAAGGAGAATCTGCATATTGTAATGAAGTTCAATTTTATAACTGAGTTACTGAGTAATTGATCTTCATTTTATAATAATTATTCAAGTTTTCGTTTTAAATTCGTGAATTTTTATTCCGTTCAGAATTAATTCACAACAATCAAGAAAAACCGTAGTATTCATTTAATTTATCCGAGTTTTCATTTTAAATTCGTGAATTTTTATTCCGTTCAGGATAATTCAAAACAACCGAAAAAACCGAATATTTAGCGGTTGATTTTGTTTTTCATACAGAAAACATCGTAGAACCGTCCGCAAGAACAACGCCGATCGCCGATAACGCCGTTTTTTGCACATACGTACGATAAGCCAGTTTTAAGATGTTTTTACCGAGGTACTCTCCTGAAATTTTAACGTTTCTGCGCCTACCTTTTCCACCCCCCTCCGGAAGATTATAAAAGGCGGGGTTTCCCTACATCGGTAATTAGTGTGCCGAATTATTTTCTGCTTGAGAGTTCCGAGATTTTTCTGTTTTAGTTTTTTTATGAATTAGTTCCGAATTTTTCGTTGACCTATACTTTTCCAAATTTTTTTCCAAGCTTCTAAATTTTCGCGTTTTCTTTAAAGTGAGTGCAAGTGCATTTGAATTGTAAGTACCGAACCGATTTATTGCAGTCCTATTTTTTTTATTCCTCGTTGAGTCTACCTAAATAGCTGTTCCGTCAGATTCCTTAACAATACCTTTCCTAGTTTGTCCAGGTGCCTGCTATAGTACGTTTGTCCGTATAACCGGTGCCTGTAGTTAGTCTGTCCAGGCCATGGTCAGACCGGAGGCTGATGCAAACCAATGCTATAGTACGTTCAACCGAATAACAATCCTGCTCTGTCCTGATCCTTAGGGCCTGTAGTTAGTCTGTCCCTCATGGCGAGTATTCCCATGGGCAGACTAACGGCATAGCCGAACCACTGCTAACCTAGCAAGTTCGACATATCCTGTTTAAACCTCTAATTTCACCTGGCCAAACCCCAACCTGTTTATACGAGAAACAAGCAAAGTGGTAGACAACGTGGTGAATTCTAGGACTGAAAGAATATCGGACAAGTATCACTCTTATACTGACCGCTTTTATTCCTGTTTTCCTGATAGTATCATATATTTGAATTTCACCGTTTAAATTTAACTTTCTTCTATTCTGGCTGACTCGTACCGGGAAATATTTGTTTCTTATGAAAGTGCTCGCAGTCAGACAAAACTGACCAATTTATATTTTGTATTGATTTCATATAGCGTCTTATTTCACTGTATTTTTATATAACTATTTTTTCGCTATCTGAATAAACTGTGTAAATTTGCTCTATTTCTGATTTTCTCTGTTATCGCTAATATCTAGATAACGACGAACTCTGTCTCCGACTAGCAGCTGCCCTGGTAGGTTTGCTATTCTCCCTTATTAGAAAAAAGAATAGCTGGCGCTCGAGGTAAGTTTCGCCGAGAAAACCACGTTACAAAAATGGCGCCCGAGCAGGGACCGTCAGAAATAGAGTTTCAGTGAAATATTTTGCGCCCCGATTTAATACTGTACAGTTTATACCATCCGAAAGTGATATACTACTGATTGATTCATTTATTCATTGTGAAGTAAAGACATATTTCTGAGTTTTTTTTTACCAGCTGAAAACTTTAAACCATTATTTTGACCTTTCCTTCCTTGAAACCTGTGTGAAATAAATAAATTGTTCTGAGTTTTAATTATTGCAATTTATGAAACTGAAATGAAATCTTGAATTCTTTTTCTGATAGTGTTTTATTTCTGAACAGTGTTGAACTTGTTTTTGATATTGTTGGATTTTTTTTTTTCTTTTTTCTTGCTTTGATTTCAATACAGGTGCAGTTACAGGAAATTGAATTGTACAACCGAATTGTGCAGTTACAGGATTATTCCGAGGTAGGTGGATTTGTAGTTTGTGCTTGAGACTGAACATTTTCCATTGACCTGAACATTTATTGGTGAATGAAATAAAAACTTGGTGTTTTATTCCTGCTGGTTATCTGTTAACTGTTACGATTTTATATTTTGACTATTATCTGTGCGATTGAACTGAACCGCTGGACAGTGAATTTCTCGGTCAACGGTTTATGAACTATTGCTATTTTAGTGATACCTGATTATTACCAAGTGCGTCGTTTTAAACCTGACATTGTAAACTGTTTGAATTTTGGTGCATTTTAGCAGTGGACTATATTGCTATTGTTATTTTCTTGATTGCTATTTAACCTGACACCGTACACAAAATACTCTGAATTATCTTAAACTGTTTGACTTTTGGTGCATTTTTTAGCAGTGACTATTTTCTGGTATACCTTAACACTGTTATATTTTATAATTGCTATTAACCTGACACCGCACGCCAATATACTCTGAATTATTTGAACATTGCTGTTATAAGACCTTGGTATATATATTCTGTTGTTGTTGGACTTTGAATTTATCTGGACTTGACCTATCTGTTTCATTTATGCTATTCTATTTGATTGCTGATTGATTACTTGTATACTGGCTACTTTTCTTTTTTGATAATTCCTTTACAGCTACACGTAGTGCGTTGTCTCTGGGGACAATTTAAACAATATCGGCTAACTTGTGACGGGACTTCGTTGAACTCTGTGCGAGTGAACAAATAGTTGATAGTTCGTGAGTGATATAACCGGGAACTGTATATACTTTTAACCGAACCTTACGTAGAAAGACTTAACCGCGAATAGTGAACATGGATGTGAATCGGCTATTGAGTGATGAGTTAACCTACGAACTTCAACTCAGAGGACAAACAATACCAGGCACAGTGATGCCTAAGCGAAATTTACTACACCGGTCATTCAATCAAATACAACGTTACAATCTGTGACATGGATGGATCCTACCTTGGATATAGAGATATGCCAGAATAAACTGACCGATTTAGTTGAATCAATTCAACACTTCAACCACGACAATGCAGATAACGAATATTCGCGCATTTTCACAAGGCTAAAACACGTTCAAGGAAGATTGAACTTTATTGACACCACTGATGAATCACAATCACAATTGGTCAGTCAGCTAAAGGAGCTACAGCCAGAGCCTTGGATGCGTTGCAGGAAGTTCATAAGGGCAGCCTTCAACAACCTCTCTTAGACCTGGAGGTCCCGTCTTCCCCTGGGGTGTCCCCTATGCAGCCCCAGCGAGCAGCAGCAGCCGAACCATCACTTGTTGACCTCGGAGAAGACATCCGTCCCACCGTCCACTGGTGCAGTCTCACGAGCTCACACACCTGAAAGAAATTCTATATTAGATCGAGTTATAAATGACACCAGAAGGACATGCAGAGAAATACTACAGGAGATATCTTTTCCGGCAAATATACCGCCAAGAAACCCCCTCAGACCGTTGGCACAAGGCAATTACCGACCTGAGCCTGAAGCCCGATTTACATCAACACCGTCTGTTCCCCTGTACAAATGGACAATTTCATTTGATGGTACAAAAGTGTCACCGATTTCATCGATGAGGTGGAAAGACTGGCTGAGTCACGCAAAGTACCACTAGGACAGGTGTTCGACTCTGTATACGAACTCCTGAGGAAAGACGCCCGGGATTGGTTCATCCCCCGTAGAGGAACGTTTCAAAACTGGGACGACTTCAAATTCCAATTGAAAGACGCTTTCCTACCGGTGAATTACGAAGAAAACCTGTTGGAGGAAATAAAAAGGCGAACGCAGGGCCCGGATGAGAAATTTCTGCTCTATGTTACAAGAATGCAGAATCTGTTCCAGAAATTATCCTGCAACCGACCGTCCGAAGAGGAACAGATCCGTCTGATTAGACAGAGGTTACTACCGTCTCTGCAACAAGCCCTGGCCTTCCAAGAAACTAGGACTTATGATGAGCTCCTACGGAAAGGAAAAGTGGTTGAACTGGTTCAATGGCAGATGAACCAATACACCAGGCCACCCTCCAAACCGGCCCTCATTGATGAACCGCACCTGACCTACAACACACCGCAGCGAAACCGCTATCAGCAGGCCAATTGCTCGCTGGACACCGACAACCGGACTGAGACCTCTGTAACTCCGGACCGGACCGACCGACAGAAAGAAAGAAATTTGAGGGTCTCTTACCAGACTCAATGTTTCCGCTGTGGTGGATACGGCCACATGCGCCGAGAGTGTCGCAGACCGCCGAAACTGTTCTGTTCAGGTGCCAGAGGGAGAATATTCTCTCCCGAGACTGTCCGTGTTCGAGAAATGGAGGTATTGAATTGGGGTCGGTCCATATCTCTGGGGACATTGACTCCACTGTCACCGTCCGTCTGTAATGAAAATCGTCCGTTAATAGACATTCATGTAGTTAGTAAATCTTTCCAGGCACTAATAGATACCGGAGCCACCAAGAGCTTCTGCAGCCAGAAAGTGGCCGGGCACTTGGAAGAGAGAGGAATAAAAGGAGAGCCTATGATCAATAACTTTGTAGTGATAGCCAATGGTAAGACCACCGTCACACCTAAACGCTACACCACTCTAGTCAGGATAGACGATTATACCCTGGCAGACTTAACATTCCTACTAATTCCTGACCTACCAGTGGACGTCATACTGGGAATGGACACACTGTCAAACTACAACTTCAGCATTAATCTGAAAACCGCAGAATGCTATCTAGAAGGCCGACTGATCTCCAAACCGACTCCTGTCAACGAACCAACCCCTGAAGTGCATCTCGCCAGTGAACATCTGCTAGAACTGACCTGTGAACAACAGAAGAAACTAGATGAATGTGCCCCTCCTGCCGACACAGTTCCACTGCCGTTGGGAACCGCCAAACAAGCTGGTTCACCGTCTACTTCTGGGCAACACACCAGGTGAACCGTCCGGCATGAGCAAAAAGATGGGGAACCGCCACATCAAACCGTGGAGCAGTTCCTATGGAAGTGGACACCTGGAAAAAACCTAGAGGTAATAATCTAAAATCCCGTAATCTAAAATCCCGTCCTCTCAATCCCAAAAAGCCCCGAATTAACTTACCTTCCAGAGTCCGTACTGTTGGTACCATGGGCCACAATGTGTACCTGGAACTCCGTCCTGGCATGTGCTGGAAATGTGGCCAAGGAGAACACAGCAGAGCCAACTGCACAGGAACACCGTTACTGTTTTGTAGCCGTTGTGGTTTGCTAGGCACCCTCACCCGGAACTGTCCCTGTCACACCTACCAGAGGGAGGTGGCTGTTCAACGTAATCTTCCGTCCCAGTCCAGACCAAGAGGGACCGCTTCGAGAATCCAACAGGTGCAACCGGCTCACAGGGGTTCCAGAAGAGTGAGACTTCCCACCAGCAGGGAGTTGGCTCTCCGTGCCTGCCCAGATACACAAGCTCGCTGCAACCTGTGTAGAAGAAAACCGTAAGTCAAGAAGAAGAAACCGTAAAAATTAGTATTATGTACCATTATACCGTCATTTCCAACCAACAGTTTTATTTTCCGTCCAACTACTACCTGAAAACCGTTCAAAATAACCTACTACATGATAATAACAGTTTCATAACAGTACCTGGTAATTTTGTCTGATCTTAATTCTTTCTCTACCTGAAAACGACAACAAATTGGGTAAACTGTCTGAAATATTGTATTAAAACTTTTAATGAATATTTGTTTTCGTTTTCTGCATGACTGAAACTAAATATAGTTGTCTGAACTGTTACCGTTGAATGAAACAAGGTTATTTCTAATTCAAAACTGTTAAATCCGTTTATGATTCCAATGGGTCCAACCCATTACACCGTTTTCATTCCGAATCAGACATTATTGTTTTACCGTTCATTATTTAACCGTCTATGGAAATGGGAAACACAGTTTCTCGAAGAAAACTCGCCAGAAAACAGAAGAATATGGGAGAAATTTCACTGGAATCAAATGGTTAGAACTACCTGACTACCCACCTGTAAGTCATCTGTCTGGGCCGACGTCGACTTCCACCATGGAAATGAGAACATCAAACCTGACTGGGGCCGTCCTAGTGCTTTCACCACCAGTCATCATGGGCGAATCTGAGAAGCACTATTTTTGAACCACATCGAGAAAGACTTTATAATTACAAACTTACTGTACATCAAGTGTAAGAACAATCCTCGGCTTTTATATCCATCGCCAGTCCACTTTACACATTTACTAATTAAATTAATTCACTGTTCACACGACCCAAACCACGAGAACAAATGAAGTAAACAACTGACATGGCGGCGACACCTGCGCTGAGCGATGACAACTGCGCACAGAATACCAACTACGACTTGAACCACAGAACATAATATGGAACTACGAATTGGACTTGGACCTGCTTGGTTACCCAGGAACTAAGAAGAGGAACTACTAGCTGTATGATTATTGTAAGTCTGATTTCGAGCACAGGGCGTATTAGTTCGTTGACTTGTTTGTTGCGATAGTTGGGAGCCGCGAAAATTCAAATTGTTATTGATTGAATTTTCTTTCCGTAGCAGGGGGGATGTAATGAAGTTCAATTTTATAACTGAGTTACTGAGTAATTGATCTTCATTTTAAAATAATTTATTCAAGTTTTCGTTTTAAATTCGTGAATTTTTATTCCGTTCAGAATTAATTCACAACAATCAGGAAAAACCGTAGTATTCATTTAATTTATCCGAGTTTTCATTTTAAATTCGTGAATTTTTATTCCGTTCAGAATTAATTCAAAACAATCGAAAAAACCGAACATTTAGCGTTGATTTTGTTTTTCATACAGAAAACATCGTAGAACCGTCCGCAAGAACAATGCCGATCGCCGATAACGCCGTTTTTTGCATATACGTACGATAAGCCAGTTTTAAGATGTTTTTACCGAGGTACTCTCCTGAAATTTTAACGTTTCTGCGCCTACCTTTTCCACCCCCCTCCGGAAGATTATAAAAGGCGGGGTTTCCCTACATCGGTTTTGATTAGTGTGCCGAATTATTTTCTGCTTGAGAGTTCCGAGATATTTTCTGTTTTAGTTTTTTTAATTGAATTAGTTCCGAATTTTTCGTTGACCTATACTTTTCCAAATTTTTTTCCAAGCTTCTAAATTTTCGCGTTTTCTTTAAAGTGAGTGCAAGTGCATTTGAATTGTAAGTACCGAACCGATTTATTGCAGTCCTATTTTTTATTCCTCGTTGAGTCTACCTAAATAGCTGTTCCGTCAGATTCCTTAACAATACCTTTCCTAGTTTGTCCAGGTGCCTGCTATAGTACGTTTGTCCGTATAACCGGTGCCTGTAGTTAGTCTGTCCAGGCCATGGTCAGACCGGAGGGCTGATGCAAACCAATGCTATAGTACGTTCAACACGAATAACAATCCTGCTCTGTCCTGATCCTTAGGGCCTGTAGTTAGTCTGTCCCTCATGGCGAGTATTCCCATGGGCAGACTAACGGCATAGCCGAACCACTGCTAACCTAGCAAGTTCGACATATCCTGTTTAACCCTCTAATTTCACCTGGCCAAACCCCAACCTGTTTATACGAGAAACAAGCAAAGTGGTAGACAACGTGGTGAATTCTAGGACTGAAAGAATATCGGACAAGTATCACTCTTATACTGACCGCTTTTATTCCTGTTTTCCTGATAGTATCATATATTTGATTTCACCGTTTAAATTTAACTTTCTTTCTATTCTGGCTGACTCGTACCGGGAAAAATATTTGTTTCTTATGAAAGTGCTCGCAGTCAGACAAAACTGACCAATTTATATTTTGTATTGATTTCATATAGCGTCTTATTTCACTGTATTTTTTATTAACTATTTTTTTCGCTATCTGAATAAACTGTGTAAATTTGCTCTATTTCTGATTTTCTCTGTTATCCTAATATCCTAGATAACGACGAACTCTGTCTCCGACTAGCAGCTGCCCTGGTAGGTTTGCTATTCTCCCTTATTAGAAAAAAGAATAGCTGGCGCTCGAGGTAAGTTTCGCCGAGAAAACCACGTTACAATATTTCCCCATAACAGAGTATCCGTTCAAGTGAAATTTATTTTGTGAATGAAAACTGCTATACTGAATGTTCATGCAAAATTTCGAGAGGATCGCATAATAGAACCATAGAATTTAATTTTTATAATTTATGTTTGTTACATATTTCAATTTCGAATCATTTTCAGAAAGTAATTTCGATTGTTCTGGGATTCTGCATTTATACACTACTGGAAAAAATTAAAGGATCAAAAAAAATTCCAATTTTTTCGGCCATTTTCATCATACCGTAACTTTGAGAGGAACGGTCGTTCAAAAAATTTAAAAGGAGGAAATTGTAGCTCCAAGTGTCTAGTTTTTGGATTAGAACTTCAAAAATTTTAAGCTTCAGTTGTTTTCGAGTAATAATAGCAAAATCAGTAACAAAAAATGTTTCGAAATTTCACCACTTTTTTTTTCTTGTCGACGAGCGTGGAAATTTTATTTTGCATAATCGTTATAATGATGGGATACTTTGTTAATTCAGCTTCAATTTTTTTTTCATTGACCATCATCCCAATACTCTATTCTCGCCGAGATATCGGTCTTCAAATGGAAAAGGATCCATTTGTCTTTGATTATCGATTTCTCAGCAACCAATGATCGCACAAAAATTGAAGGAGTGTTTTCAAGACCTGAAATGAACTCCGATTAATGAACAACCATTGCTTATTCATAGACATTTTTTTTCTTCATGTCGCATCAATATAAAAATTTTACAAAAAAAGGGCTCTTGGTGGTTTCTTGGAAAATCTACCGCTGGATCGAAAATTTTGAGGAAACCAATAATGTTAAGTCGCTCGTAGACAAGAAAAAAAAAGTGGTAAAATTCCAAAAATGTTTGTTGCTGATTTTTCTATCATTACTCGAAAACAATGAAACTTAAAATTATTGAAGTTCTAATCCAAAAACTAGACACTTGGAGCTACAATTTCCTTTTTTTAAATTCCTTGTACGACCATTCCTCTCAAAGTTACGGCATGTCGAAAATTGCCGAAAATTTGGAATTTTTTTTGATCCTAATTTTTTCCAGTAGTGTATATTCGGTATCAATCTCAAGTCCCATGTAATATTATCTTGAGGTAATAGTCTTATTGCCCCACCAAAGAACGAGCGCTCAGAAGCTTTTCTTGAATTTCAGGGCTTTTCTTAAATTTTTTGAGTCATACACCATACTTCTTAAATGCAAAAATATCTAGACGAATTCAGTGCGACATCTGTTTATTCATAAAAAAACGCGACAGTTGAAACAGCCTTTATCTAATATCTATAAATTGCTGAAAACCTGATATTTCTCAATTTATGGATTCGATTATAATCCGTCTGAAGTATCAACGGAAGTATGCCCAGAACTTACACATAGATAGATCCAGTACACACTCAGTCAGGAAAATGGAAATGAAACCACGATTTTATAATTCCGTTTTCCACGTGGCCGATTCTGTGATTTTGACTAAACAAATACAACCAACGGAGAGTCCGCTTTGATGAAATTACATTCTTGTGCACATTTCCGTATAAGATCCCTTTACCTACGTTGTTACTAGAGCAACAGTTACTTGCTACAGAGGCGGAACCAAACATATTTTATTCAAAAACGAATAAGAAAATCCGAATTGTTCACTTGATGAGTGCAATTTCCCTCGAGTCCAAGGAATCATAGAAAAATTATATAGAGATCTGCATTTTGAATAGGGATTTCGGCAAATTAAATTCTATCAAGAGGGTTGCGTTTTCCATTTAGGCATCAGACAACAAAAATTTAAGAAAAGCCATGAGCAGGTGCGTTTGAGTGCTCGTTTATTGGTGAAGCAATGAGGCTATTACCTAAAAATTTTATATGACTTTTGAGATTGAAACCAAATATATAAATGCAGAATCTCAGCACAATCGTAATTATATTCTGAAAATCATTCGGGAAATGGAATATGTAAAAAATAAATACTGAAAAAATTTTATTGTATTGTTCTGATAATGAAATTCTCTTGAAATTTTGCATGAACTTTCGGTATGATAGTCTTCATTCACAATACAAATTTCTCTCGGAAATTATGTTATGGAAGTATAAAGATTCTTCTTTTCAATATTCCAATTCAATTTTCTATGGTTGTGTGAACACTATGATCACAACATTTTGCATGAAAATTCAGTATATCATTCTTCAATCACAAAATAAATTTACTTCAACATGAAGATTCTTATCCACAATATTCCAATCGAATTTTCTATGCTTTTGTTAACACTATGGTCTCAAAATTTCGCATTAACATTTAGTAAATCAATCTCCATTCATAAAATCAATTTCCCTTTAATCGGATTTCCTCTTATGGAAATATAAAAATGATATAAATATGAGCTAGATACGACTAATGAGTTTCAAGTTGAAAAACAAAACGCGAGTTACAATATATATCTATTATACTTCTTTTATTGATCGTTTTTTCAATTTTTTTATTTTTATGATTATTTGATGGAGGAAAACTAATATTTCTCATTTATTTGACACGACGTGTCGGGAATAAATAAGTACCTAATAATTTTAGATATTCATAATTATCGAAAGAGAATTCGTGAAGGTTGCGACAGTAATTCTTTATGTTTCCATAAAATGAAGGTTTCTTCAATAAGAGGTGTCATTCTGATATTCAAAGAATAATTCCATTTTTTCGATATAAATGATCGGATGTTTATTTCATTATAAAAAAGAAGCTGCCATTAATAGTGAAAAATAACATCAGGCAAATGATCACTACGACCACGCTTACAGGACCATATCCTTTCAATGAAATTTTCGATAACCAAATCGCAAAGTAACTACCCTATGTCCTCGATAGCCTCACGAATTCCATCTTTGGGATCTTGAATCGACGCTGGGCTATTGGCGTAGACCTACTCTTTCACGTGGCCCCAAAGGTTGAAGTCGCAAGGTGTAAAATTACAAGATCTCGGTGGCCAATTGTGATCACCTCTTCGATAGATAACACGACGTTGTTGATGATCGGTCGACTTGAATTCTTGTGTTAACTGGACTTTATAAACCTTAAGACCCAAATCTTCATGCAAAATACAGTGTAATGACGTTTGTGGAATGCCTAAAGAACGACGAGAAACAGACAAACCTGGATTTTTTCAACACTTCCGTCAACAGCCGCAGTATTCTCGGCTGTTCTGGAGTGACATGCACGGGTTTTATTCTTCAGACCACTAACTTGTCCCAACAGCTCGAATTTTTCCACCAATTTGCCAACGCACAGCCAGTCAACGCTTTCAAAAATGTACTCGACAGCTAGAGAAGTAATGGAACTGTGTGAACACATTTTTTTTCGCATTTGTTGTTTTGTTAAATTTCGTTTGCTTTCACTTAATTATGTTTCTTATTCTGGAACTCACTTGTATTAATTTTTTTTCCCTCGTTTTACAGTTGTGTTTGTATATCTTAAGTTTAGAGTTTAAAGGTTAGGTAACCTCAACTCTGTTATCTGGTATAATAATAATAATAACTGATGTCATACCAAAATTCCTTTCAATGGCAACACAACTGGAAACGATCCATCTCATCCTTTACTGTGTCGCAACAACTGTAGTGGAAGTGCTGGGCATGAAGACCAAACCAAGACAAATCAACCCTGTCCACAACCTCGCCTACCTCACTGGCAAAGGAGGCTGGAGGAAAAAGTTCAACGCTGTCGGCAGGACATAGGAAGGCTGACACAATATGAAAATGGTATCAGAACAATCAAGCTGAAATCGTTGGTGGAATCGATTATCTATCGACATCGCAAGCTATGAAGAAGAAAACACAACAGTAAAGCGGTGCATCGACAAACTGAAACAAAAACTCAGTGTCTACTCCGAGAGATTGCGAAGATATAAAGAAAGCAACAGGAGGAAGCAAGATAACATCTCCTTTGAAAACTCGGAGAAAAATTTCTACAGACATCTGGATGGAAAACAACAGAACTCCGCAAACATCTATCCGACTAAGGATGACATGGAAAAATTCTGGAGCGAACAACTGTCAATACCTACTACTTACAACAAAAATGCCGAGTGGATAAAAAACGAAGAGAAAACTCAAACCAACACCGAACAAATGTCCCTCACGGTCATCACAGAACAAGAGCTTTCGGATATTCTCAAAGAAATGCACAACTGGAAATCACCTGGACCAGACGGGCTTCACAGTTTTTGGCTGAAAAAATTAAACTGTTTGCATAGTAGTTTAACTAAGGCAGTGAATGAAATTCTACGAGTTCCAGAGAGTATGCCCTCCTTCCTGACAGAGGGTATAATTTATCTTCTGCCAAAAAATCACCAAAGTACATACGATCCAGCAACGTACAGGCCAGTGACTTGCCTGCCAACTATGTACAAGCTCATAACATCTTGCATTACACGTCGACTATACTCCCATTGCGAACGAAATAATATATTGCATCGGAACAGAAAGGGGTGCAATGGGATCCAAAGAACAACTGATAATCGACTCTATAATCTGCAACCAAGCCCATAAGAAGAGAAGGAATTTGTTCACGGCTTATCTTGACTACAAGAAAGCTTTCGATTCCATGCCGCATGAATGGCTCATAAAAGTTTTAGAGATCTACAAAGTAGATCCAAGAATAGTGAGCTTTCTCAAAACAGTTATGTCAACTTGGCGCACTAACATCGAAATCAGCGGAACAGGCATAAGAACTGGCACAGTGTCCATCAGGAGAGGAATTTTTCAAGGAGACTCTTTGAGTTCATTGTGGTTCTGCATGGCAATGAACCCGTTATCAACTATTTTAAAGTCCTCCAGAAAGGGATTCAACCTGAAAGGCAACACTAGCAATATGTTGATTAACCATCTTTTATAAGTCGATGACTTAAAACTGATTGCAGCAAACAGAGACCAACTAGAGTGCCTATTACGACTAGTGGAGATGTTTTCCAAAGATGTCAGCATGAACTTTGGACTGGACAAATGTCGTTCCCTAAATATAGCAGGAGGGAAAATCCAACAGACACCTCTCACCTTATCTAACGGAGAAGAAATAAAGGCAATGCTGGCAGGTGATCTATACAAATACCTTGGTGTGAAGCAATGTCAAAGGATAGACCAACGAGTGATGAAGGACGAACTAACAGCAGAGTTCACCAGAAGAATGAGGAGCGTTCTGAAAACGAAACTGAACAGCAGAAATCTAACAAAAGCTGTTAACACCTACGCTTGCTCAGTTCTCACCTACTCATTCGGAATCGTAAAGTGGAGATCTCGATCGTCTCCAACGGAAAATGAGAACACTATGTAAAGGCCAACAAGCATCATCCTAAATGCTGTGTTGAAAGAACAACAATTCCAAGAACTCAAGGCGGACAAGGCTTTGTGGACATAAAGAAAATGGCGGCTGAACAAATAAACAACTTGAGAAATTATTTTGTAGATAAAGCAAACACATCGGACTTACATAAGATACTGATTGAAGCAGATTGTTCAACACCTCTATTACTAAGCGAGCACCCTCATGAAAACACCACACAGACGGATAGTGATAAAATTCAAAGATGGAGAGAAAAACCCCTACATGGAAGACACCTGAACGAGGTCACCCAGGAACATGTCGACATTCCTGCGTCGAACTACTGGCTGACTTCTGGAAGATTGTTTCCTGAGACAGAAGGTTTCCTCCTTGCCATTCAAGATCAAGTAGTGCAAACTAAAAACTATCAGAAATATATCATGAAGGATAGGAGCCTCACCGACGATAGATGCCGCTACGGATGCCAAACATCAGAAACAATCCAACATATTACAGGAGGCTGCCAAATGTTTGCTGGAAATGAATATAAGAGTCGACATGATGCAGTTTGTAAAATACTTCATCAGGAACTCGCCATCCAACTGAATATTCTGCAGTCCGAAACAATTCCATATTATAAGTATCAGTCTGAAGTAATACTGGAGAACAACCTTTACAGGTTATACTGGGACCGCACAGTACTTACAAATTTAACAGTTGCTAATAACAGACCAGACATAATCCTAGTGAAGAAAAGGGAGAAGAGAGCAATACTTATAGACGTAGCCATCCCGAACAACAACAATCTACGTCAAAAATATGCTGAAAAAATATCGAAATATCGAGAGCTTGAACTTCAGATTAAAAGGCAGTGGGGAATGTCTAGTACCAGAACCATTCCCATTCTCATATCAACCACAGGAATTATTCCTAAGAGCCTCAAGTCCAACCTCAAGGAGCTAGATTTGGATGAAAACCTTTTTAAAGTAATGCACAAAGCAGTACTTCTTGGTACTGCTAGAACGGTAAGGAAGTTTGTAGGTGACGATGGACACCAGGAACAACCATGGAGGCAAACATTGCAAAACCAACTACCACGACGTCAACCGAGAGATCCAGGACCAAGCAACGAAGGACGAACAACCCAGGACCCAGGAGAAGAAGAACACCGTAGACCTCAGAGCTCAATCCCCCTGATACTTGCTATCCGGGATGAGTGAATGTTCCCCTTAGTAGGGAGTGTGATAGACGATCACTAGGGGGTGTGAAAAATCACACCCTTTCTACGCTAATAGGCTCAAGTCGATAATAATTTCTTTATTTCGGTCCGACAAGGTGCTTCACGACGCCGACGACCCAAAAATGTTCGAGTTTTACGAACTGTCTCTGCCAAATTTTCACCATTTTTATAGTGAATTTCAATGATTCAATGCGTTCTGGAAGCGTGTATCGTTCTAGTTTTATTAATGGCGTAGTTTCTACTTGTCAAATGTCAAAAAATGACAGCTTCAAACGTGACGTCTACCGAAATAGCGGGCTATTCAAAATAACACCTCTTATTGGAAACCCTTTATTATAGTGAAATACTTTACCACGAAAACCACACTTTGATTGAATATTTTCGAATGAATAATTTTCGAGTTAGCTGAAGAGTAGTATTTGTAATATATTTCAAGCATAAATTGATGCAATCGCAGCTGTTCCCAGAATGAATTGACTTCCATTTTTGATTGGATCAGATTCAATGTTTTTGAGTGCTCGTTCTAATTGAACGAGTGCTTTATCGTTTTGCCCAAGTGTCTGTAATTTTCTAACTGTGAGCCGAAAATGGTCCCAAACGATAGGGTTCGTGGGAGTGGCCGTCCTTTAGCACGATAACTTTCGGAGGGATTGTCTTAAGTACTTCAAATTTTCAGGATCAGTCCCAACTTCCTCGGTTGAGTTCGTTAACCAGGCAAATCGTACAGGTGTTCCATAAAATATGACCATTCAAAATTTTTGTTCCTCAATATCTCAGACAAAACGAAACCGATAGAAATGAAATGTTGCGGTTAAATGCCAGATGCACATAAAAAGCCTCATTCGAAATTCAGTGGCCATAGTGTAAACAGAAACATAGGAAAGTAAATTGCATTATAGAAAAAAAACTTCATATTTCCATTACTGGATATCCGATTCAAGTGAAATTTTTTTGTGAATGAAGACAACTGATGTACTGAATTTTCGTGCAAAATTTTGTGGTCATAGTTTTAACAGAACCATAGAAAATTCAATTGGAATATTGTAAAAAAATCTTGTCATTTTAATTACAGAATATTCGATTCGAGTGGAACTTATTTTTTATGAATGAAGACTGATTTACGAAAATTTCAAGGGGATCGTATCATCAGAACCCAAGAATTCAATTTCTTCAATTATACATTTTTTATGTATTTCATTTTCTGAATGATTTCCAGAATCTGATTTCGATTGTGCTGAGAGTCTGGGTTCATATATTTCCTATCAATCTCAAGTCCCATATAAAAATTTGTGATAATAGTCTTTCTGCCCAACCAATGAACTAGCACTCAAAAGCTCCTACCCAGGGCTTTGCTTAAATTTTTTAAGCTTTGCTCTTGAAGAGACAGTATAAATTGGTTGGGATAATGATCTGTATTGAGGTTTATGGTCATCGGATTTTTTTTAATGTGATAGTTTGTTTTTAAAAGATTGAAGGGACATGATGGGATTTTTGTACATATATCGGTGAATAATAATTTTTCCAGGAATAATTTCTCCATGAAATTGAATATACTACATCATTTATAAAATACTCAACATTCTCATTCAAATTCATAGAAAAAAATTTAAGAAAGTCCAGAGCAGGTGCTTCTGAGCACGCGTTCATTGGTGGAGCAATGAGGCTATTACCCCAAAATTTCGTATAAGTAGGACTTGTGATTGATACTAATTACTTATATAAATGCAAAATTTCAGCACGATCGGAATAATATTTTGGAAATAATTGAAAAACTGAAATATGTAAAAGCAAGACAATTTATAAAAAGAAGTCCTTTGGTTCTCATAATGCGAGCCTCTTCAACTTTTGCATGATTATTCAGCATATCAATCCTTATTTACAAAATGAATGTCACTCGAATCGGCTATCTTATCACAGATTTTTCTTCTCAATATTTCGATTGAATTTTTTATGGTTCAGATGATGCGATCTTCTTGAAATTTTTCCTGAACGTTCAGTGTATAGTTTTCATTTATGAAATTTATTTCACTCGAATCGGATATTTTGCTATAGATATATGAGGTATTTTTTTTCAATATTCAATTAAATTTTCTATGATGCTATGGCCTCAAATCACAAACATTTGAATGAGGCTTATTATGAGCATCTTGCATGTAGCCGTAAAGTTTCACTTTGGTTTCGGTTTGTCCGAGATATTGGAAACATGTACGATTTAGCTGGTTAACGATTCAACCGAGGCATTTGGGAACCAAAATCGATCCAAAAATTTCAAGTGTTCCCTTCGAAAGTTATCGTGCGAACGGCCGGCCCCACATCCCCACATACAGAATTGAATTTAACAACGGATTCGTCATCAGGGAGCCGAACCCTATCGTTTGAGACCATTTTTGGCTCAAAATTCGAAAATAACAGACATTTGGACAATACGATATAGCACTCGTTTATGTAGAACAAGCGCTCAAAAAGGGTTGATGTCGAGCTCATATCGAGTTCTCTACTTTATGATCACGTTCAAGAGCGTAAATACTCTAATGAAAGCCGGAACTGAATAATAATAATAATTAAAACGGACCCATATGCAATTATGTAATTTTCGAACCATGAATCGGTATTCCACTTTGCCAGAGTATGGAAAACGATTCCGTTTGAAAGTTTTCAATTTCATTCATGTCCGATTTTATGAATTTGCCGCATCGATCTCCTCAGTACAAGCCACTTTTTACCCTCCGTAGTTGTGCACGAAAATTAGCTTCCCGACCGAAACACCCTTTGCCCCGCTTCACCCTCACCCTTTTACTAGTAACGGTTCAAACGTGAATTCGACATTTGTCGTTCGATGAAAGGTGAACCTCTGTTCCCAGAGGTTTGATCTCTCGGGTCATTTATATCTCTTTGACACGGGGGAGTTAGTTGAATCATACTGGATATATACGACGAATAACTTTCTGAACAGGTGAAGGGCTCCTTAATGGCCATTTCTAAAAGTTCCTTTGTGAGGTTCCTTGTATTGAGTAATCAACAGAATAAAGTAACTATACTTATCAGCAAAATAATCGAACCACTCGAAAAATCCATGAAGTTTGTTATTCATAAATATGTTATTTCGAGTCCGATATGATTGAATTTGTTTACTCAATTGTAGAAATGTTTATTTTTGATCTATCACTAGTTTTGAATTCCACGAAAACCCGGCGTTCGTCATTTCATACAAGATGAAACAAAATCTATTTTTTTACCTTAACTTCAGAACCACCCCTGGTGTCTCAGTTGTTCCACCGTATGATTTTATATTCCATCATCAAGACACATCTTTTCTTTATAATTTAATTCTTCATTGATAACTAAAGCTCAATTTTTCTTGAAGATACAGGGTGTTCAGTGAAACATTAAATTTCGCTAAGGCTACAACAGTACTTCAATAAATTCAACCTAAAATTCCGACGTTATGAAAATAAACTGAAAACTAAATCAAAAACATAATGTGTTTTCCGCCTAGATGCGGATAACAAGTGCAATTCGACTCGGCAGGTCCTCATTGTTTTGAATCAATTAAAGCATCACTGAGCTGTTGCAAATTTCAGGAGTTGGTACGCGAGATCGAATTTTCCTCCCAAGAGCATTCAAACATGACCAGTTGGGTTCAACTCTAGGCTTAGAGCAGGCCAGTTGAATTCTTGGATATCAACCTCTGCTAAATACTCCCTGGCAATCCTAGCCACATGCGGTTGATGCGGTCGGACATTATAAAGCATTAGCACGAAATTGTCTCCAAAAAACGGTGCATACGGAACAACATATCACGCTAAAATTTCTCTCGTTTCATGTTTTCACTCAGTTTTCAGTTCATTTTCATAACTTTCGGATTTAACGTTAAATCTGTGAAAGTACATTCATAGTCATAGATAAATTGTTCAATGTTGCTCTGAAAACCATCATACTGGATATATACGACGAATAACTTTCTGAACCGGTGAAGGGCTTTTTAATGGCCATTTTAAATAGTTCCCTTGTGAGGTTCCTTGTATTGAGTAATCAACAGCTAACCAAATAACTACACTTACCAGCAAAATAATCGAACCATTCGAAAAATCCATGAAGTTTGTTAATTTATAAATATGTTATTTCAAGCCCGAATTGATTGATTTTTTTTTCAATTGTAGAAATGTTCATTTTTAATCAATCACTAGTTTTGAATTCCACGAAAACCAGGCGTTCGTCATTTTATACAGGGCGAAACAAAATCTATTTTTTTACCCTTACTTCAGAATCACCCCTGGTGTCTCAGTTGTTTCAACGTATGGTTTTATATTCCATCATCAAGACACATCTTCTCTCGATAATTTAGTTTTGCGTTTATAAATATAGCTCAATTTTTGTTGAAGATACAGGGTTTTAAGTAAAACATCAAATTTCTCTAAGGCTACAACAGTACTTCAACAAATTCAACCTAAAATTCTGACGTAATGAAAATAAACTGAAAACTAAGTAAAAAACATAACGTGTTTTCCGGCCACATGCGGATAACAGGTGCAATTCTACTCGGCAGATCCTCATTAATATTTTTAATCAGAAAGAGCATCACTGAGCTGTTGCAAATTTCAGGAGTTGGGTTCAAATCTGGGATTAGAGCAGGCCAGTCGAATTCTTGGATATCAACCTCTGCTAAATACTCCTTGACAATCTTAGCCACATGCGGTTGATGCGGTCGGGCATTATAATGCATAAGCACGAAATCGTCTCCAATAAACGGTGCATACGGAACAACATGTCACGCTAAAACTTCTCTTGTTTCGTGCTTTCACTCAGTTTACGTCATTCTTATAACTTTCGTATTTAAGGTTGAATCTATGAAAGTACTTTCATAGCCATAGCGGAAATGTTGCTCTGAAAACCATCATACTGGATATATACGACGAATAACTTTCTGAACAGGTGAAGGGCTCTTTAATGGCCATTTCTAATAGTTCCTTTGTGAGGGTCCTTGTATTGAGTAATCAACAGAATTAAATAACAACACTTACCAGCCAAATAATCGAATCACTCGAAAAATCCATGAAGTTTGTTAATTAATAAATATGTTATTTCAAGTCCGATTTGATTGAATTTTTTTCAGTGGTAGGTTGGTTCATACAAAATCAATCACCTGTTTTGAATTTCAAGTAAACTTGGTATACGTTATTTTATAAAGGGTGAAACAAGATCTGTTTTTTACCCTAAATTTTGGACCACCCCTGGTGTATTCCAAATGTTTCACCGTGTGATTTCTCACTTCATCATGGAGACACATCTTCTCTTGACAATTTCATTCTTCATTTTATAACGATTGCTCAATTGTTGTAAAAGGATTTTAAGAGGCACATTAAATTCCATAATCTCGCCATGGCTATAGAAGTACTCTCACAGATTTAACCTCAAATCCTAACGTAATAAAAATAAAACAAAACAAGCGTCACATAATGTTCCTTATGCATCGTTTATTTCGTGCCAATGCATGATATACAGGGTGTTACATTACAATAGTATGTCACAAATTAAAGGGATGAATCTACGTATCATTTCAAGAAAAATGTGCATATAAACATAGGTTCGCTGAAACTTTTTTCGAATCTCTAACCGTTTTCGATTAAAGAATTATTGAACTATGGTATGTAATTCGCTAAATACGAAAAATAATAGAAATACTCAATAGGTAAACCCAAAATGTGCTTTTATTTTGATAGCTCGTCATCTGAGACTGAAATTGAGTTTATTTAATATCAACATACAATCGTTCAATAATTTTTAACTCGGAAAGGGTACGAAAAAATTACAAGAACCAAAAAAGTTTCTAAATTGAACGGAGATATCCAAAAACAGATTTTACAAAAAAGTTTGAGAGGGATAAAAGGGACATGGCGCCAGAAGAGAAATCACCCTGTAGATTATAGTAGAGATTTATGACATGCAATGATGGAGACTGTTGAAAATAGCTCGGATTCCAAATTTGGACCGAATATTTCAAAAACTGCAGGAGTTAAGTAGAAAAAAACCATTTTTTTTTAAATTTCAACACGATGTAGCTGCGTAACGAAGTTTTTACGGACCCATGTTTATATAAACTTTTTTCTTAAAATTACATGTACATTGACCCCCTTAAGTTGTAACATACTATTATGTAACACCCTGTAGATAGCCCGACCGCATGTGGCTAGGATTGCCAAGGAGTATTCAACAGAAGTTGATATCTAAGAATTCAATTGGCCTGCGCTAAGCCCTGATTTGAAAGCAATTTGGCATGCTTTGGGTTTTGGGGAGGATAATTCGATCTCGCGTACCAACTCCTGAAAATTTGCAGCAGCTTAGTGATGCTCTAATTGATTGAAATCCTTACTAAGGGCATGCCAAGATGAATTGCACACGTTGTATTTTTCACTTAGTTTTCAGTTTATTTTCATTGGGTTAGAATTCAAGGTTCAATTGTTGAAGTACTGTTTTAGCCTTAGCGGAATTCAATGTTCCACTGAAAACCCTGTCATCATCGTTAACACAAATTGAGCTAGTGTTAAAAATAAATGAAGAAGTTGTTGAGGAAAGATAAGTCTTGATGATAAAATGAGAAATCACATAGTGGAACAACTGGAGCACACCACAGGTAGTTTCAAAGTTAGAGTAAAAAAACAGACTTTGTTTCACCCAGTATAGAATTACGAAAGCTAGTTTTTCTTGAAATTCGAAACTGTTAATTGATTTTGAATGAACCTATAATTCAATCAAATCTGACTTGGAAATAACATATTTATGAATTAACAAACTTCGTCGATTTCTTTGAGTGGATTGATTATTTTGCCGGTGAGTGTATAATAATGTTATCTTTATTCTCCTTAATCTCCTTACACCTTTAAGGTTCATGGTCCAACGATGAATTGGAGGAGGAAGAAATTGCGGAATTCAGATGAATAATAATACAGGGTGTCTCATTTGAAAGTGTGAATCAACAACGAATCAGAATTTTTTATGAAAGGGGGTCGTGATCTGAGACACAAAGCTTGTGTCTACTAATCAATCAGGAATTTGAATGAGGAAAGTGGGTAGTTTTGTAGCACAAATGTATGCATGGATTCAGATTTTTATGAACCACAGTTTGTGTTCACGAACCTACAGGTTGTTTTTATGCAATTATGGTACCGATGAAACTAAATGAAACAAAGATGTTATAATTCATCGTATAAATTCTATTGGAAGAAAAATATTTCTAACCAACAGAATCAGAAGAAATTCACCATAAAATCTCAAATTTCATAACATTATATTGCATGCAGCGATGAAACCGTGACTAATCTTTTGATCGAAGACGAAGCAAAAACGAACAATAAGGTGGTTAAAATGTGTTGTATTCCTTTTTGAGAGCTCTTTCTACTTCATCGTTTCGCGCAAATGTCTGTAATTTTCGAATTTGGGCCGAAAATAGTCCCAAACGATAGGGTTCGACTCCCGACTTCGTGGTTTATGAAGATTGATGTACTGAATGCTCGTGCGAAATTTCGAGAGGATTGCATCATCAGAACCATAGAATTTAATTCATGATTAATTTAATAATTTTTTTTTAATTGCTAAGTTTTCACATATTTCAGTTTTTGAATAATTTTCAGAAAATTATTCCGATCGTACTGAGATTTTGCATTTATATATTTAGTATAGTCCTTTCGAGGTAATACCCTCATTGCTCCACAAATGAACGAGAGAAAAAAAGCACCCGCTCAGGGCTTCCTTAAATTCTTTTCCCTCATGCCTATCGAAATCTACACTGTCAGAATAAGAAGAGATTATTGCTTTCAGGAAATTTTGTTTCAGCATTCTGTATTGCAAAATTATTGGATGTGCGTTTAATCAGTTCTTAATGAAAATTACAGAATGGTTTAGACGCTGGAGCTTGAACGTTGGATAGGCCGAACGGACCTAGTGGAGTGGCCTGCGCGATCGCCGGATCTAACACCGCTTGATTTTTTTTCTCTGAGGCCACTTGAAATCACAAGTTTATAAAACCAGTGTTATAGATTCAGACGACCTTACAGTAAGAATTGTGGCAGAATATCGTAACATTGCTACTGAAATTCTACAGCATGTACGAAATAATTTGAAGAATGTTTGTTTCGCTGCATGATATCTTATGGAGAGTACATTAAGTGTTTGCAGTGAATTTTTACCATACTATATAAGTAAAATCGGTGCGATTCTATTCGCATATTGATACAAATCTTGTTATCCACGCAATATTGCTGTCTCCAAAATTCATAGCAATATGACTACGGTATTGCGTATTCTGTTTCGACTGTTATAGAAGTGTTGGTTATGAATTTCACCTTAGCAATATTGATTCGAGAATCGGCAATCCAAGAGCCGGCAACAATGAAATATATGATATTTGAACTACTATTTTGAGTTTCGTTATGACAATTCTGTGTTTTCAAACACTTGTGATGAGTTTTAAAAAATGTTGCGGAATAGGAAACCCAAAAAATCCAAATGGTATTGATGAACTTCCTTGAATATAATAGAATTTTAGTGACAGGAAATGGTGAATAGCAAGAGGGTTGAACTGACGAATTTTGGGAATGCAGTGAAAAATGGGACAAAAAAAGCTTGAATGCTTTTTCTGAATGAAATATTTTCATGAACAATCAATAATGAATGAGAACACAGTCTTATTTTCTTTCAATTAGCTAAAGCATTCGGCCGAATAACTGAAGCTGTTGGTGTGATGTTATTTAAGAATGAGAATTTTTTACAATTAGTTCACAGAATAAAGTTTCATTTTATATATTGTCAATCAATAAATCATTTCATACAATATCAATAGAAGTTTGAAATAAACTTCTATTTGTTCATTAAATATACATACAGGGTCTCCGGTAGACCTTGTACAGTATTAAAACTGGTGATAGACCATGTCATGACTGTTCAGAATATGAGAATTTCACCTCAGTAAAAATATCACCATTTTCGAGATAATGGGCATTTTCTAAATATCTAGAAAATCACTACCTCACCTACGTTTTTTGAGTGCTATGTCTACAAATTGAGACTAATTCAAATATCTTCGTTGCTGAAGATTAATGATGAGTAATGCTTTCAGACGTACAAAACAGTTCTGCATTGTTAGAAAGAATATTGAGAAATGGTGTCATAATTCAGAACTCGATAAGAAACCCAAAGTTTTCTAGAAGAAAACAGTTTCTTTTTTCCTCCACATACTTTGGTCTCATGTGCCGATAGATTTTTGAAACATGGCAAAGCCGAATCGTTGGCAATTCCAGGGAACTATGCATTTATATTCGTTATGATTAACTTTACATCAAATATCTAAAAAATAATTATTCAATCAAATATAAGAAAAAATGGAATTATACTTACCGCTTGTACCTACATTTATACTGTGAAAACTCTTTCTATTGATGCTTTTTTCACATCCTCATTCCTTGAAGAAAATGTTCATATCGAAGTAATGAATTTGTTGATATGAGGTCCTTATTTTATGTACTAATCTTTCCATAACCAGTAGACACATTCCTAAATTGAAGTCCTCACCAACTATAATCTATTAGCTGCCATAAGCAAAAAATGGTAAACTTATGAAGTTGTTTCATCAATAATTTCTCTTAACTTTTCAATAGAATCAGAAAGAGCCTGTTTGTGCGATCGAAATATTATGATTAACCTCTCTAGTGTCCCTGATATGTCGATTTTGCAATCTGAGAATTCTCCTCAAAATTAAATGTTCTGTTAGTACGTCAATTCAATTTTCATTACAACGTACTTACTTATTTTTAGTCCCTTTGAAAAATAAAAATGAAATAAATGTTTTTCTATCGTATTTTCAATTCTTTTGGACTTGGGCAAGATTGTTATCTGTGTGGTCAAGTACTATTTCGACCTTGCTAAGATAGCAATGCGGAAAGCAAGGTTATGGCTAACTTGAGAGATCATATTACTACGGAATGGTCGATCAGAATACAGAATATTGCGGATCTTGCTATAATAGCAATATGGTTATGCGCAAACAGAATCGCACTGATTTTATGAACGAAAAATTTTGTGAAGCCATATCACCAAAAAAACGGCTTGCCCTCGTAAATACACTCGTCGTGAAGTTGCACTGTTTGAGAAACGTTGTCTTTGCGCCTAATCCAGCAGTCCGCGTCTTTGATTACTATCTAAGGTATCCTCCCTTTCCGGATTCCTGTGTCACTCAATAGTATCGTTGGTTAATAAGTAACCGACTTGGGCATGCATTCCTGCGGTAGTCGAATCGCCAGTATGAACCGGAAAACTTTCAAACAATCGCCGAGGCTCCAATTCCAACTATTCATCCGGGCTTCAATGTTTGTAAATCGAATTTATCGGACCTTTCATCGAGTAATTCCAATTGATTCGGGCGAACGTTCTTCATATGAACATGCATTCCGATGGCGAGGCATTGATTTCGGCCCAGTTGGGTAGGTGAAGAATGCCCTGAAATATCCGGATCATCTTTCAGTTTCAAGACGTCGGTTACGGTTGCTTCGTTATCGCAATCGACTGGAACGGATGAGCGATTCGATACGATCGACGTGAAAAACTGATTAGCCCATTTTTGCCCGAATAATTTTTTCCTAAATAAAGCACATATGTTTTTTCGTGACTTATGTTGTGACAGTACAGCCATAGTAAGGATTTTATGTTCTTTTTTATTAAGTTTTGAGCGCTCGTTCTCTTTAAACGAGTGAAATATCTTTTTGCCTAAGTGTCTGTAATTTTCGAATTTTGTGCCGGAAATGGTCTCGAACTATAGTAATCTACTCCCTGATGACGAATTGGTGGCCAAATTCAATTCTGTCCGTGAGGCCGTCCGGCCATTAGCACAATAACTTTCGAAGGGATTGTCCCAGAGACTTGAGATTTTTAATATATGTTTGGTTCGTAAATGGTTCAGTTAAGTTCGTTAACCAGCCAAATCGTACAGGGTGTTCTATAACATATGGCCATTCAAAATTTTTGTTCCTCAATATCTCAGACTAAACGAAACCCATCGGAATGAAATGTTGCGGCCATATGCAAGATGCTCATAATGAGCTGCATGCAAAATTTGGTGCCCATAGTGTGAACAGTACCATAGAAAATTGAATTGGAATATTGAAAAGAAGAAACTTCATATTTTTATAGAAAAATATCCGATTCGGATGAAATTTATTTCGTAAATAAAATTTGATACACTGAATGTTCATGCAAAATTTTGTGGCCATGGTGGTATATTTCCATAACAGGATATCCGATTACAGTGAAATTTATTTGTGAATCAATACTGATATACCGAGTGATATACTAAATGTTCATGCAAAATTTTGAGATTATCGCATCATCAAAACCTTAGAATTGAATTTTTGTTAAAATATAATTATGTAATGCCAACCCTGGATTCCTTTAGCCAAGATAATCTTATTACAGCTTTTCTAATTCATATACCTATGTTATAACGTGCATAATTGCAACTCAACATTTCTGCTGACTTTAAACAATATGATTATAAAATGATTGTGAATGCCTCTCTCGAGGAGATTAAGTATCGAGACATTGTACGCTTTGCTTCACTTAATAAAGTTGATTTTTTAAAAATACGGTTTTTTTCCCTAAAAACATAATTGGCGACGAGGTGATGGGATTGTGCCGGTCTTCGTGAAACGAATACGGACTGTCAGTGTTAACTGTTAAGGTGCAACCAAGAACAAGGAGAGGAATACCAGAAGCCCTGATCGACCGAGTAGCGCCCTTCGACAACTTCAACAAAGAAAAATCAAGAACTTCAGAGGTGAGCAAGAGCAAATCCTTTACTTTTTTCCCCAGTTATTTTAACCTGGCCCAAAGTTGAAACCAATTCCAAACCAATTCTTTTTCCCGTACAGTTTTGAGAGTAAAACCTGTATAAGTTTTTCCTAGGTTTCTTTCTAAAAACCGATCAAATAATTCAATTTATTAATAATTTTTTTTTCGATCATGCATAATTGATTCAATTAAAGATAATTTAATCGATAATTTATCGAAACTTAATTTGAAAAATAACAAAATGACACAGGATAATAATACTTTCGAGAGAATGAAGCTGATTAGCCTTTTCGCGCAATCAATAGTTCCATTTGACGGAAACCCCGCAAATTTAACAAGATTTTTAAATCATTGTGAAAGATTTTCCAATAAATTCAAATCAAATGATGCATTACTTAATGAAGCAATAATAGATATTATTAAAAGTAAATTAATAGGTACAGCTAGTGAAATAGTGAGCAGCAATGAACGCATCACTTCTAGTTGGACAGATTTAAAAAAACTCCTCAAATTGAAATTTGAAGAGAAAATTAGTTTAACTGTATTATTTTGGGATCTCCAGAATGCCCAAAGATTTAGAAATGAAAATGACTTAGAATTCCTAGAAAAAATTGTCGATTTAAAGAACAAATATGATTATCAGGTGGAGTTATCCGAATCGAGTATAGTTGAAAAAGAACAAGAAAAAAATATTGCATCTAGAGTAGCCACTAGAGTTTTACTTTACAACATTAACCCTGAATTACGAACTGCACTGAGAGGTCATGGTATAATGAATTACGATGACATGGTCAATTTTATTAGGCAAGATTTTTATTATTACCAGCAACCTTTTCTACATTATAAAACACAAGTTTCTCAAAAACCTAACAATTTTCCAAATTCAAACAAACGCCAAACGCAAAACCCAATGCAGTACTCAATACAGAGAAATTTTCCTAATCAATTTCAACCACATTTTAAACCACCACAAAATCAATTTCCTCCACAACCTATCCAATTTACGCAACAAAATACCAATCAATTTCCTTCAAAACCTATCCAATTTACACAACGCCCAGTAACTCATCATTTCCCTACCAGACAACAAGTTTTCGGACCTAGTACTTCTAAGGAAGTAGATGTATTCAAACCTAATCCAAATCAAAGAATTTTGACACCAACGGAAAAAATGTCTATACAGACGCGAAATTATCCTCATAAACGCTCGAATTATTCGACACAATATCAGGCAAATCCTCCAAAAAAACACCCAAATTTTAATCAAAATAATTATCAACAAAATTACAATAATCAACCTCCTAATTTCACATTTGAAGAATTGACTAATATTGAACCAGATTGTGAGCCAATCGATGTAGAATATAATGAGTCAAAAAATTATCTTGAAATTAACGAAAACTTTGAAGATGAAAACTTAGAAAATTATTCAGATGAAAATTTTCACGAACTAGCCTCGAACAATTTATCGACCTAAATTCTGCTTTAGACAATAAAAATCAATTACCTTACATTGAATTCCAAAATCCTAAGTGCAAACTTCTAATAGATAGCGGATGTTCAGTATGTCTAATTGACCCAAAATTTGCTTATAATAACTTCCCAAAAATATTTTTAAGGAATCGACAACTTTAACTGAATGTATGAAGCAGGAAACTTCTTATGAAAAAGTACTTATACCAGTATTTAGAGAATTCCAATTGATGATTTTCACCCATTCATACTTTACAAATTTCACAAAAATTACGATGGATTAATAGGAGCAGATTTCTCGAATAAATATGGACTAAATTTAGATTTCAAAAACCAAATTTTAACTAATGAATATTGTAAGATTCCATTCCAATATCAAAAAGTTTCCCAAAGACCCTCAAACATTCCAATAGATCTTAGTCATTTAGAATCAAAAATTAGAAACCAACTGACTAAAATTCTCCAGACGAACGAAGATGTTTTACAACTACCTGATCAACCACTCAAATTTTCTAGTAACACAAAATTAGAACGACTGACGAAATTCCTGTACACGGTAAAATGTATAAATATCCAGAAATTCATAAAGCGGAAGTACAACGACAAATTGAAGACATGTTAGAGAAAAAAATAATTAGACCTAGTATTTCCCCATGGTCCTTTCCCGTTGTCATAGTTCCCAAAAAGCAGGACAAATCTGGACAAACGAAATGGCGAATTGCCATAGACTATAGAAAACTGAACGACAAAACCATAGACGACAAATATCCCTTACCCCAAATCGACAACATATTAAATAAATTAGGCAATAAAAAATACTTTACCACATTTGACTTAGCATCTGGTTTTCACCAGATAGAACTCGACGAAGAATCAATAGAAAAAACGGCCTTTACCGTAGAAAACGGACATTACGAATTTCTTAGAATGCCTTTTGGACTCAAAAACGCCCCAAGAACTTTCCAGCGGCTAATGAATAATGTTTTAAAAAAGTATATAGGTATAATCTGTTATGTATACATGGACGATGTAGTTATTTTTTCGGATACTGAAGAACAACATTTGGCAGATATCCATACCATCTTAGAAGCACTCAAAATTGATAATTTAAAAATCCAACTTGATAAATGCCATTTTTTCAAAACTGAAATTGAATTTTTAGGTCAATTATCACACCTCAAGGAATTAAACCAAACCCTAATAAATTGAAAGCTATTACTGACTTTCCAATTCCAAAAACTCAAAGAGAAATTAAATCGTTCCTCGGATTAATAGGTTATTACAACAAATTCATTCCAAATTTCGCTAAATTAACGAAACCCCTAACATTATGCCTGAGAAAAGATGCAAAAATTAACATTGACGATTTAAATTACATCGAAGCATTTGAAACTTGTAAGCGGAATCTAATGAACGATCCAATATTAAGTTACCCTGACTTTGATAAACCTTTTATTCTCACGACAGACGCATCCGGTTATGCAATAGAATCAGTTCTATCGCAAGGAAATTCCGAATGATCTTCCAATTGCATTCGCAAGTAGAACGCTAAATGACGCCGAAACAAGATACAGTACGATAGAAAAGGAACTGTAAGCTATCGTATGGTCATGCAAATATTTCCGACAATATCTCTACGGACGCAAATTCACGATTTACACAGACCATAAACCTTTATGTTGGTTATTTTCTTTAAAGGAGCCAAATTCCAGACTAATGAGATGGCGTATTCAGTTAGAAGAATTCGACTACGAAATTAAATACAAGAAAGGTTCGACAAATAACGCAGACGCACTTTCGAGGATTAAAATTGACAAAAATAATATCGAAATTAATGGTATTGAAGATGATTTAGATTAAAGTGCAAATCAAATAACGACCGAAGAATTAGACGATTGTTTGAATTTACTTAATGCAAATAACCAGACTGAAACCCCTAGTACTAGTCAAAATGACAATATTATAGATTTCGAAACAGACGACATAACTGTTCACAGTACTTTAGAAAATCCTATTCTCGAATTACCTATTACCGAAAGAAGTTTAAATTCTGCTGCCCTACAAATAATTTTCAAAACGACTCCAAATTATAAAGTAACAAAATCAAAAATTTTTGGTGATAAACTTAGATTCAGAGTTTCCATCAACCAAATTGAAAATGATTTCATAAAATTCATCAAGTAATTTATTCAACCCAAAAAAGCATACACTTTGTATTTTGCCTCTCAAGAATTAGAAAACCACTTATACGAATTCTACAGGAAAAATTCGATTATAAATCTTATGACTTAAAAATTTCCAAAATTTTCTAGAAGACGTAGAAGACAAAGAAGAACAACTTATTCGCATACAACAATACCACGAGACAAAAACTATCCATCGCGGATTACGAGAAAATCTTATAAGTCTAAACGTAAATATTACTGGCCCAACATGGACAAAGACGTTAGGAACTATATAAATTCTTGTGAATTATGTCAGAAAAATAAATACGAACGCACCCCAATCCAAATTCAATTCAGACCCAACCCTATCGGAACGAAACCATTTACGCACGTTTACTGCGACACGATTAGTTTCAATCAAACGTATTGCCTTAGTATCGTAGACTCATTTTCAAGATTAGGACAATGTTATACATTAATTCAAAAAACAGGAACAGAAATTTTAGACAAGTTATTAATTTTCTTTAGCCATTACGGAATTCCTAACAAAATTACATGTGATAATGGTCTCGAATTCAAGAACAACGTTATACAAGATTTTTGTAAAGTCCACAAAATCGAAATTCATTACATTACAAACTATAATCCCAATTCCAATGCCATAGTTGAACGATTTCATTCCACATTAATAGAACAATTGAGGACAATTACAGACAAAAATTTGACTTTCCAAAATAGATTATCTCAAGCATTACTCAGTTACAATAATTCAAACCATGCGAGCTTAGAAATGACCCCTATGCAAATAATTAAGGCAGACTTGAACTACTCATTACCTATTGAACAAACACATAATGAACGATTACAAAATTACGTGGAAAATTACGTCGAAAATTTGAATGACATAACGAAACATTTGGAACAAAATAGACAAAAAATATTCAACGTTTAGAAAAAACTAATGAAAAACGATCAGCAAAGGAAGACCACCCTTTAAACAAAAACCCAACCTACATCAAAAATCCTATGACACGAAAATTAGATCCCCCATTCAAAAAAATTGATGCCTGTGAAATAGATAAAAATCGAATCCAAGATAAAAAAACAAGCATATCTACCACAAAAAAAATCATGAAACAGAGAAAAACTAGTTTCAAAATTTTGTTACAGATCCGAAATGGAATACACTTTCATACTTTTCATACTTCTCGGAATAATAACCTTCTCGATATCTCTTGAAATTATCCAAATCCAAAACAGCATACTACCCATTTCACTAGGTAAAGCCTACGTAACTCACAAAAACTTACAACTTTTATACCATATTGACCTAGCCAAAATCGAACAAATCATAATTAATTATCAAACTGAAATAGACAACTACAAAAACTCAAAATTGAATTTCGCACAAACTGCAAATTATCGATATTTAAGACACTCTAACGAAATAAACCTGAATGCATTAGAAGAACTTTTAAACGAAAAAATACGAATCAAAAGAGGCAGAGCCGGACCGTGGGCGTGGCGAAGGAGGCATTCGCCACGGGCGCAAACCACCAAGGGGCGCAAAATGTGGAATAATATTTTTTTATAGGTTTTTATTCATTTTGTTGATTGAGTTTTTTCATTAACTTTTAAGAAATATGGGAGTACAGTTTCTTGCTTAAAAGAAACTTTTGGTAGTTTGATATCTTCCATTTTTATGTTGTTTGGGGTTCTGAATCCGAATCTAACGTTTGCTAACAAACTTTGGTGACCGAACAGAAAAAAAGATGAAAAATCTCATTCTTGGTCAGGTTTTTGCTTATTACTCGGAAACTATCAACTTTCGTGAAAAAGCTTTGCATACAAAATAAAGTACATAAAATTTCCTCAAAAATGTACAACCGCAATTGAAGTGTGAAATGAGGTATTTTTTATGACTCAATAAATGAAAAAAATTAAATTCTTTGGAACCGATGATGCGATCCTCTTGAAATTTTGCATGAACATTCTCAATTCACAGAAAAAATTACTCGAATCGGATATCTTGTTATGGAAATATAAAAATTCTTCTTTTCAATATTCCAATTGAATTGAATTGTTCCTCATATCTCAGAAAATGAAACCAATCGAAATGAAATGTTACAGCCAAATGCAAGATGCTCATAGTAAGCCTTATGCAAAATTGTGTAACCATAGTGTGAACAGAATCATAGAAAATTCATTGGAACTTTGAAGAGAAGAATCTTTACATTTCCATAACAATCATCGGAACAATAGAATTTAATTTTTTTCCATTTATTGAGTCATAGAATATACCTCATTTTCAACTTTAAATTGAGCAAGATCGGGATTTCGCAGAACAAGCTGTGGTAGTACAATTCGTAGGAAATTTTATGTACTTTCATTTCGTTTGAAAAGGTTTTTCACGAAAAGTTTCACGATAGTTTCCGAGTATTAGCAAAAAACGACACCAAGAATGATAATTTTATTCTTGTTTTGTATTTTTTTATGTTCCGTCACGAAATTTTGTTATAAAGCCCCAAATTCGGATCAGCACCCCAAAAAACTAAAAAATGAAAGGAATCAAAACTACCCCCAAACTTTCCAGCTAAAGGCACAATTCGACTGGATTAAGATTATTGTGAATGAAAAAGTTCTTCAAAATATAATGAATAAAATGTCCATTATGAAAAACATGTATTTATTGAAAAATGAATTTCTTCAAGGGCGCATTTGGAAAGTTTGCCACAGGCGCTAGAATCCTAGTTCCGGCTCTGAAAAGAGGATTAATAACTTAGGTGGAAAAATTTCAAAATTTCTATTCGGAACACTCGATTCTGATGACGAAGCTTTATATCAAAGTTATTTCTACAGTATCAAAAATAACGAACAAATATTATTTCGAAATCAAAAACAAATCGCAACTATAGTTAATGACTTGAAAAATAAGTATATCAGTAAATTCCAGAAAATGTCAGAAAATCTTAATTGTTTCAGATAGTACCTGAACTGCATGAAGTACAACAAATGCACCTTTTGATTTTTGAATTGAAAGACATAAAAAATATCTTAGACGAAATACAAACAGCTGTTAGCTTTGCGAGGTTACATTTATTGCACGAATCAGTTTTACCATATTCCAAATTTCTAGAATTGATCAAAAATGAAAATATTATACCAGTTCATCACCTGAAAGACTATTATCAATTGTGTCACACGAAAGTTATTTTCAAAAACAAAATTTTATTATTTCTGATTTCAATTCCATTAGTTCAAAAAGAATATTATGATCTATGCAAATTTTACTATCTCCCACAAAATAATGAATCCCTTCCATATACCAATCCTTATTTGCTCTCGCAAGAAGAAAAGCTGAAATGGTCCACCAAACACTGCCATCCAGTGGAAAACGACTACTTATGCGATCAAGACTCACTAGAAAAAATTCCGAAGTGCCTGGAAAATATCCTCACCAACCACACCGAAAATTGCCAGAGAATACCAAAAATTCCAACCCAGGACCTGAAGATCCTAGAAGATGGAAGCATTCTCTCAATTCAAAATGAGAAAATAATCGAAAAATGTCCATTGCAAACGAAACATCATTTCCTTCCTACGATGGCCATTCTACGTACCAAATGTACCATCAGTAACAAAGAAAAGGAAATAGTTCCAACCACAAAATCAGCGAAGAGAGAATCGTCCTTCTACAAACACCACACAAGTTACCCCAGGAATACACAAAAGAAGAACATCAACCAGAAGATGACATCCCCGACATCGAATTGGAAGAAACCAACCAGTGGAATCTTCCTCAGACTGCATTTAATTCATTTTTCTATTTGATAATTCTAATAATTATAATAACTACTTTTTACTTCATTTTCAAGCTTGCTTTATCCAAAAATAATTTATGTAAAAATAAAGCTACACCCATAGGTGATACCTTTAACCAAAATGGGGAGGAATTATGTAATGCCAACCCTGGATTCCTTTAGCCAAGATAATCTTATTACAGCTTTTCCAATTCATATACCTATGTTATAACGTGCATAATTGCAACTCAACATTTCTGCTGACTTTAAACAATATGATTATAAAATGATTGTGAATGAGATTAAGTATCGAGACATTGTACGCTTTGCTTCACTTAATAAAGTTGATTGTTTAAAAATACGGTTTTTCTCCCTAAAAACATAATTATATATTTAAAAAAAAATGAAACTTTAATGAAAAACCATATAATTCGCATCTGGCACTGCAGAGGACAGGATGGTGCATTGGAAGCGGAGCCACTAGTTGAACCTTTCTTTCTACATATAAGTAGTTATAAGTTTATGTAGTTTGAGAGATTGTGATTGGAACTGTAAATTTAGATTTGTACATCTTGTTCTTTCAATAATATATTGTTGAAAACCTGACTAGGAAAACTGTTGAAGTGGTTTGCTTCAGACACTTTAAACAATCAAATTCACTAGATAGACTTGGCTCAAACTTTTACAGTGATTGTTCGAAGAATGTCAAATGTGAAAAATAAATTCATATTGGTTGATTTCAATCGATTAATATTATTCTATGTTTTCACTATTTTGATATTTATGGCGATGTTACGCGTTAAACCTCTTCTCATTATTTACTACAGTGTCAACTGACGTTACCATAAGCGCACCTCGTCGTGGACTGAAGACGTAAAATTTGCGAAATGCAAGAACACTTCGGTCAATACGACAAATTGTAAACATCACGCTACTTCGTTCAAGCTTCATGCTATGGAAGAAGGTTTTCGTATGGAACTAGAGATGGCGTTTTCGGTATATTATACCTTATAGAAAATGCCAATTCTCTGTAAGTTCCAAGAAATACCGTGTATCATTCATATATATTGAACGCCCCAGTAATTTTAGTTTAGGCGGTGAAATCAGTGTCTGATTACGGCGGCAGTTTGGCTAGCGACGGTCCTGCTAGTCGAAGGTTAAAAAATAATTGACTCAACTTTCAATGGATCAATTTCGTTGAGAAACCTCAATTCTGATGCTAGCTCACCAAAACTCTCAATTTTCTCAGTTTTTCACACCGCTTTGTCCATTTTCTCGTCCAGTGTAATCTTTTCCAAATTGCTCCTTTTTGATTCACACCAACTCTGTAGAAATCATCGATATCGATAGTATAGCCGAGATTTAATATCAAGACGTCGCCACTGTGCACGTTATTAATAATATAAAAAAATTATCGTTGACTCCTTAGTCACGATTTCCATTACCGAGTATATACAGTGTCGTCATATACCCGCGCTGTTCAAGGCCGACAGCCCTAGGGGACGTGCCAGGAGCTATCGCGTTTCTCTAGACGTGTATCATCCCTGCCTTCCTCTTCTATCCTGAAAATTTGTCGTCTCGATAAATAAACCTACCAGCATCTAATAGAACATGGATAGTTCGAATATGTGATTATAGAGATGTGGTAGATTTCCATTTCTTTAACGGACAACAACCCTCATCTACACTATTTTATATCAACAATCTGTTAAGATTACAATGATAATAATAAATGTTTATTTTCCATCTAAATTACCCAATACAACAGTTCTCTGTTTGTACAGGAAATATATGTACATTTTGACCAGAATGTTTGATCTGTGAATTACAACTTTTTAACCCTAAGAAATATGGAGAAATGAATTACGGTCTTTTTTCGAGAAACTGAATATGCCGTCAAACGAATATATAAAGGGTTTTTCAATAAGAGGTGTTATTTTGAATAGCCCGCTATTTCGGTAGATGTCACGTTTGAAGCTGTCATTTTTTGACATTTGACAAGTAGAAACTACGCCATTAATAGAAATGGATCGATACACGGTTCAAGAACGCATTGAAATTATTGAAATTCACTATAACAATGGTGAAAATTTGGCAGAGACGGTTCGTAAAACTCGAACATTTTTGGGCACGTTGCTCAAGAACAGCCGAGAATATTGCTGCTATAGCCGAAAGTGTTGAAGAAAACCCTGGTTTGTCCATTCCTCGTTCTTTGGAATTAGGCATTCCATAAACGTCATTGCACCGTATTTTGCATTAAGATTTGAGTCTCAAGGCTTATAAAGTTCAGTTAACACAAAAACTCAAGCCAGCCGAATCAACAACGTCGTGTCTTTGCTAATTGGGTCGTTGAAATACATGAAAATGATCCGGAATTCCATCGAAAAATCATATTAAGTGATGAGGCCCATTTCCACCTCGGTGGCTTCGTCAACAAGCAATATTGTCGTATCTGATCATTGATTCATTCAAAGCATGTTGCACAAACTTCAACTTATCGTATCTTCCTGTTGAGCTTGTTCTGGATGTTCGATGGTTTTCACTTAAAATTAATTAATCTGTTGTTGAAGAAACAATGTTTATTTTCAATTTCTTTCTTATTGTAGTATCAAAATACCAATTGACTTTGAACTATTTTCGGTGAGAAAATGACCAGTCCAAAATTTCATCACTCAATTTGGTGTAGATCTTCAATAATTATTGGTGTCAAATCGACCATTGACGAAGAGATCTGATGTTAAAAAATTACACATCCCATACTCTTTCAGATTCAAAATTGATTCTCTGCTTGGTGAAATGGAACATTATCTGGTAAAGAAATTATACCATTACACTTTTTGTACAACACAAAATGGAACTTTTCACACCTTTCGAAAGTCAAATTGCTACCATCGGTAGACAAATATCAACAACTGCCGATGTAAAATACATTCACCATTACAGTGTATATGGAACACTGCACCTATGGTATTGAATTGACACCAAAATGCTGTGTATGGATATAGACACCGCCGGGTATCATTTTGGTGTCAAATACCCTGTCGATTTTTTACTGTGGATTTGAAAATTATTCAAAAATAGAAATATGTGAAAGCTTGACAATTAAAAAATTTAATTCTATGGTTCTCGGATATCTTGTTATAGAAATATGTAGTTCCTTCTTTTCAATATTCCAATCAAATTTTCTATGGTTCTGTTAACTATGACCACAAAATTTTGCATGAGTCTCACTATGAGTGTCTTACACGTGGCCGCATACTTTTATTTCGATGGGTTTCTTTTTTCAAAAATATTGAGGAACAAAATTTTGAATGGCCATATTTTATGCAACATCCTGTACGATATGGCTGGTTAACGAACTCAACCAAAGCATTCGGGCACCCATCTCACCCTGAAAATTTCAAGTTTCTATGACGGTCCATTTCTTCGAAAGTTGTCGTGCTTACGGCCGGACGGACGGACAAAATTGAATATAACAACATATTCGTCATCAGAGGGTCGAATCGTATCGTTTGAGATCATTTTCGGCTCAAAATTAGAAAATTACAGACATTTGGCAAAATGATATAGCACTCGTTTATGAAGAACGAGCGCTCAATAAATAACATTCGTACAATTTTCGTGGTTGTATGTTGGTACCTTATCGAAACTCTCTTGATATGGACTTACCTTATCCATGAATTTAGTTTTCCTTCTTATTCCTGTAGGAACTCAAGTCGTGAACAGTATCAAATAACAATACCAACCCTACTGCTAGCTTTATAAATCGACAAAAACTGAATAAAAATATATCTCTTAGAAACTATATTATCGAATCTTGAGTCTTCGAATAGTATGAAAGTAGCTGCTTTTTAAAATGTAAAAAAGTCCTTGTGAAACAAGCACAAAAAAGCCCAGTGAGGATTTATATCAGTAATGTCATACCTATTACTTCAAAGGGTAAATTGAATCTTCGAAGGAATGATCGATGTCATATTAAAATTCGATTCGTGGCAAGCTAGTGGAAAAAGTGAAGTTAACAGCCAGTTCCTCCATATCTGGAAGTGAAAGAAAACAAAAAATAATTCACATTTTCTCGTATACTACATTTACTGGGTACGGCAATTGAACTGTCTGTCTCTGAAAATCAAAAATCTCTGTTAATTTTCAATATTTATTCATTCACTTCTCTGCATATGAAAGCAGAAAGTTTTTTATGAGCTATTCTGAAGGACTATGATTGCCGTTGGCCTTCACAACGAGCTTGAGTCTCTTTCTGAACGAAGTGCACGTTGCTCGAATGACGTCCTCACTTAAACGGTTCCGTTCTCGCGTCAGGAACAACTTGAGCTATTCCTTGTGGAGTGTGTTTTCCATGATGAACCGGAGTCTGTAAAGCGGCCTACAGACGATCAATCTACTTGAATACTAAATTGTAAACACAGCGTGTTGACGACCAAGTTCAGTCTGTAGGCTGGTTGGTGGTTGATATTCCAGGTTGAAGACTAGGTTGATGCGAGATCAAATCGGATTGATATTTGGTGTGCGGAGCCCGATTAGATTAGATTAGATTATACAGTGGTCGATCGGCACGTTGATTACCCTTCTGCACTGCGACCAATAAGGTCTTTTGTGCGTTACCATACTAAAACTACGTTTTTCCCAGGAATCTAACCTCCTTAGCAAAGCTGGTTACTTCCTTAGGAGACTTCGCTCTTATGTCGGCTGATGGCGTTAATAACGCGCCACCTAGTAGAGTAAGTCTGATTTGCGCCAGCGCAGTGCATTGGCATAGTATGTGCTAGGGATGGCTGATACCATATTTTATCGGTAACAGTTACGGACTGTTACTGTGACAGAGAAATACCTGTTACAAATACCTGTTCCAAATACTAGTTGTTCCTGGTACCAGTCCAGCTTTCGATCTCAATGTTCCACATACCCTTAGAAATACCAACGAGTACCTGTGAGTAACTGTTATCCCAAAATTGTGCCTAAGCTTTATAGTAACAGTCAGTATTACTGTGACTGTTCCGAAATTTCTCGAATATATTAGAAATACTCTGAAAGTCGTACATTTGTATTTTCTTCTGTAATTGTAAACAGTGAAATTTGTGTAATTTAATGTCTCAAATAATCTCTCTGTCTTGTGTTCAGTGTTTACAATAATTATACTTTTTATTTCGAATTCTTGATCAACGAGCCGAACCAAGTTGTTTTAGATCATTTACCGCCAAATATCGTATTTTACCATGCTTATTTTATTCAAAAAATAAATATTTTGAAAAATACCACATAGCTGATAAAAGATTGCTATTACTCCGAAAATACGAATTGATTTCTTCATTATCGTCATATTCGTCACATCACAGTTAATATAACTGATATTTAAAATAAAAATTTGGATGATTGAAAAAATACTCGTTCTCGTGAACAGAGCAATTCTATGAGTAATTGTAAAGCCGTAACACGTCCCTCTACAATAATACTCGTATTCAGTAGTGGGACTGGGAACAGATCATGGGGAAAAAATGGTACCGTTCTTGGAACAAGATATTCTTCAAAATATGCTGCGTAACAACTGTAACTTGTAGTCTGTTACTGTTACTTTTGGAACTGGTATTTTTTGAAATCCATACTTGTTCCAACTGTTCCACGACCGATACCTGTTACAAATACCTGTTACGTAATACTCGACCATCCCTAGTATGTGCTCGGTGGTTTCAGTGGCCGATTCACATAACCTACAAATGTCGGAGTTTTTTTTACCGATCTTGTGTAGGTGATATCTCACGGGACAATGCCCTGTGAGAAGGCCGATTAGCAGCCTTAACTCGTTTTTTGACAACGATAGAGCTTGTTGAGCCTTCTCTTTGGAAGGTTCGATTAGTGTCTTTGCTTGTCTTTGACCGGATGTGTTTATCCAGTCAGAGTGTTTCTCCTTTTTTTCCCAAACGCCGACCTCTGCCCTAATCAGTGTAGGTGTTACCCAACAATATTCGTCGTAAGTATGCGAGGAAAGTTAATAATTTAACTAGACAATATGGGCAATATTCCAAAAATTCAAGTTTAGGTAGATTTCTTTGATTGTTTGAAAGATCTACTCGAATTATGGAAAATAAAATCCGAGATCTATAAGGAAAGCCCTGGACAGGGGCTTCTGAGCGCTTGTTCATTGGTGAAGCAAAAATACTATCACCTCAAAATTCTGTATGGGTCTTGAGATTAATGCTAAGTAAATGAATGCAAAATCTTAGCATGCTTAGAATTATATTCTGAAGATTATTTAAAGAAATGAAATACGTTAAAACCAATAATTAGAAGAAAATTAAATTCTATGGTTCAGATGATTTGCATAAACATTCAGTATATCAATCTCATTCACAAAATGAATTTCACTCGAACCAGATATATTGTTATGGAAATATAAAGATTCTTCTTTCAATAGTCCAATGAATTTTCCATGGGTCTGTTTACACTATGGCCTCAAAATTTTGCATGAGGCTTATTATGAGCCTTTTGGATGTGGCCAAGAAATTCTATTTCGATTGGTTTCGTTTTGAGATATTAAGGAATAAATATTTGAAATAGTTTTATTTCATGGAACATCCTGTATTGTTCACGAACTTAACAGAGGCATTTGAGAACCGAACTCAATCTGAAAATCTCAAGTCTCTCAAGGAGAAAGTTATCGTGTTTGCGGCTGGACAGCCCCACGGTCCGAAATGAATGAGTTTTTTCATTAAACCGAAATGGGAAAATTAAGACCGATTTTTTGTACAACTCCTGCGTCCAAATTCTTCTATTCTTAGGAGTGTGCTGCACCTCATCGTCACATATATCGTTTGAAATAACATATAATAAAAGATCTTTCTCAATTTTTCGATAATTCCTCAAAATCAGCCGACTAGTTCACTCGACGGAAAGCACCGCTGAAATGATGTTTTCAACGTGGTTGACAACCGTTATTTTCACTTTCATTTGGTTCACAACCCAGTTGACAACATAGTCTTCAACTAAGTTGATCGTCTGAGGGCCCCTTAAGATGCCCCTAACACAGTTATAGAGCAAGTTCAGAGTGTGAGGACGTTCAGAACTGTGTTCGACCTCAACCAATTTTGCGTACAATTTGCTTCATGCGAGGAAGCTGAGTCTTGTTGGAAAGTCCAACGCTCCTTACCGAATGTTTTGCGTGCCTACGGTATTAACTCAGGTCTCAATATTTTATCTCGGTAGATTTGTTCGTTTATCTCGACTTCGTTGCGACCCATTGACAGGAAAACGAGCAGAGAACGGCTTTTTCCGGGGATCGCAGCCTAGACCTTGATTTGGTCATCGAGTGACCCGTAAACGATCCGAATGGTCGCTGGTACATCTCTCCAACCAAACCCGGTCGTTTTGTTTCTTCAAAAACTTCTCAATGCAGAAAGCTATTTCGTTGGAGAAGACAATGTTGGGAAGCATCCCACCTTCGAGCAAGCGAATAAGCTCCTTCGATCGATACAACTGCTTGAGACGAGTAGAGCCGTAAGTTCTTGATGTTTATGTTTTCTGGAAGGCTGAACCTTGAGCTTCATATTCAATAAGCAACGAACACTGTGATCGCTCGCATTGAGTTCCTGGGCGAGCTTCTGTTCTGAGCGCTCCGGATTTCTTTCCATTCGATGACACACTCCTTCGACGTCTGCTGGTGCCGTTGCAGAACAGCGTCTTCCACCACCGTAGCATTTTTAATGCTGTTATTCTCAATATATCGTTGAATAGTGCGGAGAACAAGTATTCAATCGAATTTTTGGCAGCGCCAAATTTCGATATTCTATTCGATTTTCCTTCCAATTGGAAAGCAATGACCGCTATACCTTACATTTATTAATTTCAAAATTTTTCCTCCTCCACAAAAATCACCATAGAACAAGTAAAAATAGAATAGAAATTCCAATGCTTTGCTCTGGGGACAGTCTAAAGCGACATCAGACGGCTGTTGGAACTAAAATTGGCATGAAATTAAAGCTGTCTTATACACATGATAGTGAATATTTTCACTTTCAATATATTTCATCGCGCACTGTTTCATCAGTGTGGAACCAAATTCAGAAAAATAATTTATAATCAATCTCATGAAACTATTCGTGATGATATATTTCCACAAGTATTTCAGGTCGAAGAAAAACACAATTAAAAAAATACATTTATTGTCATCTTTTAAATTTTTGAGGTTCTTTCAGTCAGGGGTCGACTATTTCCCGGACAGACTTACATGATATACTGCAAAATTTTGAGTCAGTGCCCTTAACAATTGCATTCACGGGATTACACCAAAACTTAGATCAGATTATACAATTGCACTTCATCCCTGAAATGTCTTTCGCACACAATATATGTCTTCCGGATTTGTTCTCTTGTTTTTCTGAACAACAACGGAGTTTTCACTTGTCGAAGCCAAAAGTTCAAAAGTTACAGGATTCTCACGAGGTTCTCGAAAACGATGTTTACCTATCACTTTGGTCTTCACAAACCAGGAACACAGGATTGGTTTCAATAGTTTCAAACATTTTCGAAATTATTTTCCAAGAAAATACAACACGAGGCAGTTGTCAGAAAAACATAAAGGCGAATTTTGGCGATGTAACTACAGCTTACCATAGTTACGTAGTTACGTGTAGTTACATGTTACTCAAATTTTGGCGAATCTATCTATCTGACTTTGACGTATTAATGACGTCACGGTTACTCGAGTGGTATGTATTTGTATCTCTTTCTAATGAGCAAAATGGACATGGAGGTACATGGAGGTACCTCCATAGAAATGGAAATAATATTGGATCATAGATTCAAGAACAAAATAATGGGATTTGGTAGTCTGTGGGAGATTCGAAATTTTATTGTTATATTTTATAATTAGCACAGCGACTCAGATTCTTAAAATTTTTTATTCCAAGCGTTATAGTTTTAGTTGCGTTATAGTTTTATTTGCGTTAAGGTTTTTTCATTTTATTAGTGTTTTCAATATTTATTATTCCAATTATTATTATTTAACTTATAAAATGGATATGCTCTTCATTTTAGTTGAAGAAAAGGCCCGTTTCTATTAATGATAGTTACGAAGTGATAAATCAACTGGAAAAAGGTGAGTAAAGCATTGTTTGAACTATGGTTGAAGCATTAATGCTGAACGTTAACTTATTTCCTGTATATTCTGTACTGATCTTATTATTTTATTCGATGGTTATCTGGAACTTAAGTGTTTGATATTGCAGACGATAAATTTTTAATTGACTACATCTGCCGCGAAGTTTCCATGGGAAGAATAGATTTCTTGACTATTCAGGATTTGGGCACCCTTTCCATAGAAAGTACACAGGTGCGCAGCCACCCATTATCGAAAAATTTGTTTGGTCGAACAAAGGAAAACCTTCGAAAGACGAGTAAGACGACAAGGAGGCCACATTTCAGCTTCTCCGATTGAGTGAAACTCGACGCATGGAAGCAAATAGCGAATGAAATGGCGCTGTTGGGGTATGTTGTGGATAATTATTGTTGTAGGCAAAAGTTTGCCAATATATACAAACAATTTATTAAATTTAAACAGCATACGAGAATAACAGGCGGTGAGAGAAAAGAGCCTCCAGATTTTTTCGAAGAAATGGATGCAATTGTGGGACAAAAAGACAAAGTTAATTTAAATAATATTGTGGACAGTATGGAGGAAAGCAGTGTGACTGTAGATCTTGATTGTGATATCAGTGTAAGTTCAAATATAAGTGTAAGTTCAAATAGTGAAATAAGTACACCTGATAGTGAAAGTTCAAACAGTAAAGAAACATAAAGTAACAAAAGCGGGCGAATTAGAGACAATAAGACAGACAACTGAAAAACAGATGGAGCAGCAAAAAACAGAATTTAATTTGTTAATGGAGGCGATAAATGTTCAAAGCGACCTCATTAGAGAGCAAAATCGGCAGAGAGCTGAATTTTTGACTCTAATGAAAGAAATGTTAAGGCCTCAATATAAAAATTGAATGTGATAATGGAATGTGCAAAGTTTATAATTTTAATATTTATTTTTCGTGTAACTCTACTATTTATTTGAATTTTTTTTATTTCTATGTAAATATGTTTTTTCTGTTTTCTGTTTAGGATAAGTTTATATTTTTGTTGTTTTGAGTTTTTTAATTGTTTTTTTTTGTTCAGGAGATTTAAAACTAATTTTTTGTTTATTTTTCGATAACCAAATGAAAATTTGTTTTACATTCACGTTAATTATCTGTTTTGCCATAGCAGATCAGTTTTTCCCTTCGTTTAATTATTTCACCAGCAACATCATTGTCCTCATGAATTCTATTTACACGGATCTCATTTTCTTCTACTTCAATGTGATCCCCTTTTATAATGCAGAAATTATGTAGAACGCAGCAAGCGATAATTATTCCTACTGCTCGTTCAATAGGATAAGTATCAATATCTTTTAATATTCTCCACCGTCCGAAGGCGTTTTCTATTTTAACTCTAGTTTAAGAAAGCTTTAAATTAAAATATCTCTCTTCTGCCATCAAACGTCCATTATCACTGAAATCACAACATTGCTGTTTATTGTTAGTGGTAAAATACTATGCATTTGGAATGATATTAAGACTGCAACAGCGATCCGACAACCATAAAGGACGGCATACACGCTCGGATAATTTTTGAAGATGGTCGATGAAAATTCTCAGGTCACAACGAAACAGCTGTATGACGAGTTGATTAATTCGAAAAAAAATCAAGAATTCAATTGCAGCAAGCGAATCAAGAATACTTCTGGAATTCCAAATCCTAAAGAAGAAAGTAGAAGAACTAGAAGCAGAAAATGAAATATTGAAAAATGAAATAGAAAATGTACACCGAATAAACAAGAAGAATAACTTAATTTTGTTCGGCATAAATAAAAAAGCTGAGGAAATTACACCACAATTCATTTGTGAAGAAATAAAACGCTTGATGCAAATAGAAGTTAAAGCCAACGACATCAACGACTGCTATAAATTAGGGAAGAAAGAAAACGCCCCCATTGAAGTGGAATTAATATCCTATTTGAAGAAAACTAAAAGGTTCATATCTAAGCATATCGCATGACTTGACAGAGAAGCAACGTAAGGAATACACAATTTTGAAAACTAACTTATTGAAAGCTAAGGCGAACGGTTCTCAAAATTCATTCATACGAGGGAACCGCCTGGTAGTGGGAAATACATCTTACACGGCAGAAGAGATAGAAAACATTCAACCAGAAAACAAGCAAACAGTGCACCACCAACTCCAGCAAGAAACGAACAAGAAAACATGGTATTCGAAAGTGAAGAGGATGAGAATTCGGAGGGGGTGATTTGGGAGGATACAGAAACTTTGGAAGAAGCAGGTACGACACAGACGGAAATAGAGAAGAAACAGAACCAATCTGGAAAAGTACGCCAAAATCTACTATACCAACTAAATTACTCAGAAAAAATCTCCAAAAAAACAAACAAGGTTGAGACCAAGAAATGGATCTGCCCAACAGTAGGATAAAGAAGCAAGAAGGTATTATTTCAATAAGTGCTAAAAAACAAAATTAACTAAAATTCAACCAAAAATAATAAAAAACTAATTTGAACAAATAAATTCTAACAGGACTTAAATATCCTTACATGTATTTGTAGCTTTAGTATCTTTAACAATGAACAGGTATATAAGGGATTATGAATGTATAGCATATAATTATGTTTTCCGCACTTAAAGTCTGATTTTTCAAAAGAAAATATTTCTAATTCGGATTAACAATTTCAACACTAATGATAAAGAATTATTAATCCTATACAGATTAAGTTTGGAAAGGTGAATTACAAATACAAGTGACTGTAAAGAAGTCTAACTCGTAACTGATTCAATTGTTCATAAAGATCTAGAAAGTAAATGTTTCTGTAAAATTGCACTTTTGCACAATAGCGTCTATTCCAGGAAGATGCCTCCTCGCCGTTGCATTCCTAGAAGGTGTCGGTTCCTTAACTCGTCCCCCCTAAGTTGGCAACGTCCTCGTTGTCAGCAGTTTGGTCGTTCCCAAGTTCGATGCTGATAATTCTTCTTTGGTTGAACAGGAGTTCTCTTATTCTGGTTCTATTAATTATGATAGTGAAAATTCCAAGGATTATGCAACAGAATAAGATTCCACTTATGGTATAGTGTGTCAACTGGGTTATCGGGTGTAGATACATGGGATGGCTCTGAAGTTTTTCTGCTTCTTGCAGGATTAAGTCTGGATTTTTCAGATGTCTTAATTGAAAGGAGATTTTGTGTTTTGAATTTAAGGAAATTTTCGAAATGTTCTGTATTTCTATTTCGAGAATTGGAATCGTGTTGTCAAATATTGAATTCTCAATTATAATTCTGCACTGAGAATCGAGTAAATTTGTTCCTTGAATGGGTTTCTTCGTAATTATGCCATGGCAGTCTTCTAATACAATCTGACTTTTCTGGAATAAGGTCAAGAGCTGCTTATTATTTAAAACATGGATGATTTTGAAGTTGTTCTCAACCAGAGTTGTTTGGCAGTGTTCTGGTGTTGACAGGGTGCAAACCTCTCTGACGGGTAGTTGAAGGCACAGCACAGTGGAACTATCTAGTATACGACAGGCTTCGTTGGTCCAATATTCATCGTTCTGGATCGTTATCCTGTACTTCTTGGGTGGGATGATAGCAATGTCTTGGTGATTGGGTATAGGGTATACTCGGGAATAGTTAGCAATTAGGTTTTTGAGTATGGGAATTTTAGGAGTATGGTAATTATTTTATCAGTTCCCATGACAGACATTTTAAAAATTCTAGCATTTTGTAAGGATGATGGCTAATTGGTGATAGTTCCTGCGGTCTATAAATTTCATGGAGATATTTTTCGATAGATTGAAGCTCATCAACTTTAATAAGTTCTAAATTAGGTATTTCCTAACTTGCAAAACTAATAGTTCATTCAATCATTAGTAAGTGATTGAGTAGGATTTCTGATTTGAAAATTTCATTTTGTACAATAATCAAGAATGTTTCTTTTGATTTAATTGCTTCGAAAAGTGATTTTGTTTGTTCATTATTTTCATTTAATAGGGTAACATCTTCTGAATATCTCTTACTTAAATGATCAGCAAAAGAGGTTAATTTATCTATTCTTTCTATTTCATTACTTCTAATTTAATGTAATGCGTCAAGATTTTCATTTATGGTTTTTCAAATCATCGTCATCTAAATTTCCTGTTACAAATGTAATGCCTTTTCCAATGAAATTAGCCAATCCTCTCTTAACTTTATTACTATTTTTAAATTTACTGAGAATCTGTTCAATCTGGGCAAGATTTGATTTTAATTGAACGCAGATTTTATGTGGAAGTTCATCATAGGAATATTTTTTGTGAAGTTCTTGGAAATTTGATTTCAACTGATCATAGTTATTAATTAATTTTGTGAGGTTAATTGAAAAAAGAAATTTGTGATGGTGGTCAAGTATTCGTGCTTCCCTAAGGGTTCTTCAAAGTATCCATTAGTTATTATTTTGTAGACCTGAAGGGCCTGGTAGGTTCGGATCGATATCAGGAGCATTATCGGTATCCTGAAAAGAGAATATTTTTTCTTAATCTCTTCACTTTTCCTATGTTGGTTGTAGTTTTCGCGGGATTTTTGGGTTAATCCAAAGATTTTGTTTGTTGTTGGTTGGAACAGTTATTTTTTCGAAAGGTGGGTCAGTTTTTCTTGGTCTATTTCTTTCAACATAAATTTCCTGCTGATCTAAATTTGGGGGATCATTTCGATTCGTTATTCTATCTAAACGTTTTTGTGCTTGCTCACGATTTCATTGGTTAAATCGAATTCTGGTATTTTGTCAAAGGGTCCGTAAAGTAAATTAAAAGGCGAATAGCCAGTGGCAGAAGAATTAATAGATTGATTATAAATCAATGTAGCGGTGATCATGAGATTAGAAGGATTTTCATTCGGGTTTTTCAATTTGAGAATTCTGAGTTTTTCTAATATGGTTGAGTGAAATCGTTCTATTGGAGAGTTAGAGCTTGGGTTATTTACGGTGGTAAAATGTAAATTTATTTTATTGTGTTTGCAGAATTTGATGAACGTTTTATTATGGAATTCTCTTCCTTCATCACATACAATTTTCTGAGGTATATTATGATAAAAAAATGGCGTAATTTATTCAAGATAGTCAATGCAGTTCCATCTTTTACGAGATAGCATTGGGCGTATTTAGAGAATAAGTCGATTATGGTCAGAAACTTAGAATTTTGAAAAGAAAAGGTATCCATGTGAATAATTTCAAATGGTCTTTTTGCTAAAAGAGGACCAGAAATTTTAATTTGTAAGGATGTCTTTTATATTTAGATTGTAGACATAATTCACATCGTTTAATGATTTGTGTAATTTTTTGTTTCATTTTAGGCCAATAATACTTTTTTGATAAGTGATATAAGTTTCTGAGATACCATTATGATTTTTATCATGATATTCACAAATTATTTCTGTTTGACTCTCATCGCAACTAACGTCTAATAAGTAAATTTTACTGATGAAAATTTTTACTGAGTATTGAATGAGTCTTTACAGAATCTAACAAAAGGTAATCGTAATTTATTGTCTCTAAAGAAAATTCCGTAGGTCTCATTAGGTCTGAATAGTTATTTGAAAAGATTAGAGAATCTGTTTCTATTGATTTTGTGTAATTGTTGCATTGTAGGTATTATTTTTCCAAAATTTTTCGTATATTTTAAATTGTATGCTCTCCTATATTGAGAATTATTCTATTCGGGTAAATATTTACGGAGGATTTTGTGATTGGTATTACTTTTCCATTATCTTCCTGAGTGGAATGAATGTAGCATCAGAATTATTATCTTGATTTTGATCTTCAATTTGGTTGTTAGAGTTTTGGGTTTTCTTCTGAGAATTCAGGATGTTTTCTACTTCTTCGTCTTCTAATCGGTATTTCATCTGTGTTCAGTAAAATTGAAGACAAGTCGATATTAGATCTCTCCGTCCGATAATAATGAATCATTTTCAGTTTCTCGATTATTGATTTCGATTCGGGAAAGTGCGTCCGCCAACTTTATTTTCTTTGCCTTTAGTATGTATGATGTTGAAATCGAATTCATCTAATTTTAATTTCCAACGGAGCAATCGTGAATTTGGTTCTTTGATTTTATAAAGCCAAATCAAAGGGTTATGATCTGTTTCAATAGTAAACTTTTGTCCGAAAAGGTATGGTCTGAAATGTTTGGTTGAATCTAAAATTTTAGATTTACTTCTTCAAGTTTCTGAAAGATTAATTTTAAATGGCAAATATGCTCTTGCAAAGATTTAGAAAATACAACAACATCGTCCATGAATACGAAACAAAATTTATGAAGGTATTCTTTCAAAACATTGTCCATTGTACGTTGAAATGTGCTCGGACCATTTTTCAATCCGTATGGCATTCGGAGATATTCATAATGACCGTTGTTAACAGTGAATGCAGTTTTTTCAATTGATTCTGGGTCCATTTCAATTTGGTGAAATGCTTTTGCCATGTCAAGGGTTGTAAAGTAGCAACTTTTTCCTAGGTTATCTAAAATTTCTTCAATGCGTGGTAATGGATATTTATCCTCTACTATTTTTTCGCTAAGTCGTCTATAATCTATTACCATTCGGTATCTTTTCTTTCCGGATGCATTTTTCTTTTTATCTACTAATCCATACTGGTGCACTGTATGGCGAAATCGATGGTCGAATAATTTTATCGTCAAGTAATTTCTGAATTTGCTCTTGGATTATATTTTTCATAGAATGAGGGTGTCTGAAGGACTTAACATAAACTGGTTCATCATCTTTTGTTCTGATTTTATGTTTAACAGTATTGGTGAAAGAAAGATCGGATTTTTCATCGTAAAAAATATTTTTGAATTTTCGATAAAGGTTCAGAATTTCTTTTTTTTCTTCTGAATTCATGTGAGATGTTCTGATTAAATTCTTAAGTTTGAAGTTTTTATTTTCGACTGGTGGATTAGATACTTCACTTTCATGTAAAGATTTTACAGGAGTTCTTTCGGAAAAATTTATTTCCACATCGTTCTCTATTGGTTCCGCTATCGGTATAGAACAAAATCCATTTTTTGCTTTAGCAATGCATGCAGGGGTTGAAAATTTTTCGAAATTAATTTTTGGTAAGATCACATCCCCGTTTTCGATAGTTACCGGTATTTTTACGAAATTTTTTGCTATAACCTTTCTTGGTTTTAATTTGGCGGAGGAATATTCTAGGTTAAAAGGAATTTTTAAATTATTTATTTCTAAAGTATGGATTTGATAATCAATCTTCGCACCTAATTTCTGCAAGTCTGCCGTTCCTCTTAGTGCGTCAAATTTTGAGTGCCAATCTATTACATGCATGGATATTTCGGTTATTCCATTCCAAGCTCGTATAAAATAGGTATTTTCATATTATTGTCTGATTCAATGGAATTTCCTAGTACGGAAACAGTGAAAGGTTTTTATACAAAAAGTTGAAAAATTTTTCGAAAGCTGGTTTAGTATTAATTACAGAATTTGTTGCGCCTGAATCAATAAGAATTTTTAAATCTATTTCTGTTCTGGAAGGTAAATGTAAGGCAATTTAGATTTTATTTTCACACAATTCAAGTCTAAGTTTCTTCGAGTTTCGAGGCTTCCTTCTGAAAATTTTCCTCGTCTTCGAAATATTTTCGAACTCTTCTTGAGAATTAACGTTTTCATTGTACTCATAAAATTGAGGTTCAAATTCTTCAGGACTTTCAATTTCCGATTGAACATTAAATAGTTCTTCTGAAATAAAATTTCGCGATTGTTGGTTCCGTGGAATTGTTCTAGTCGCAATAGACATAGGGGTGGCGGTTGCCTGAATGTATTTCTAGTTGAAATTGACATGGGTGTTGGTTTTCTGTTGTGATTTAGTCATACTGGAGCCTGGTTTAGGTCCAAAGACTTCACGACTTGTGGGAAATCTTCCGCTATTCGGAATTGGGGTATTAATACAAAAAGGAAAACCAGTTGGATTTCCAGAATTATTAAAATTTTGATTGTTACTTACAAAATTTTGATTATTGGTTACTGGGTTAGAAAACTTTTGAGAATTGCTCGAGAAATTTTGATTAAAATTTTGATTGCGTATTTGAGGTTTCACGATAATTATGATTAGAATAAGTAGGTGGAGTACGACTATAAAATGGTTTTTTCGGTAATTCTTGTGATTTCTGGAGAAATTCACAATATTCCCATTCTTGTTTCCTATTATCGTAATATCGACATTTATTAATGCATTGCTCTAGTGAATTTATTTCAAAATTACTAATATAAGATCTATAGGGTTCGATAAGTCCAATTTGAAATGTTTTTAGGGCTAGTTTTTCTAAATCAAGTTTTTTGTATCGTAAATAATTTTGTTCCTGACATGTTAAAGTCAGATGTTGCAAAACGTCATTCAAGTTTTTAGATACTCTACTGTAAAAATCTTAGTAGTTTTCGTTCTTTTTCTGAACGCATTGTGTTAGACATGAGACCAATAAATCTTCGTTTCTTTGGTCTCCATATCTTTGCAGGAGCGCTCTCCTAATTTCACTCCAATTAAGAGCGTTTTGGAAAGCAACGAAATCTCTTGCTTCACCTTTAATTTTGACCGTATAGAAAAATTAACAGCATAAGTTAAATCTGGTGTTAATTTTCCTTCAAGATAAGAAACTAAATTATCTATTTCATTGATAAAAATTGACAGGTTGTCACCTGGGGAGTATTCCGGAAGATAATTTAAAAGTAGTTGAATATCTTGCCTAGACATCTGCTCAACTGCATTTGAGTTAGAAGAAGCTTGGCTGTTATTCATTTCGGCTATATTCCGTTTGGGGTATGGGCGAAATCTACTTTGCTTAATTGATTGATTTAAAAAATTTTCTGCTATAAATAGAGTTTCTCTATCTTCAGCAACTATTTCCAATTCTTTTGGAGAATTATCTGTCATTGAAACTTATAAAAAGGTTAAAAAGGATGGATTGATGGACTTACAGCACCAAGATTTGCATCCTAAAGTGAGCAGGTCCTTCTTCTCTGTTGAAGTGGGTTGAATGGACTTCCTTCCTTCCTTCTGGTCGAAAGTCGATGATGATGGTGGTTGATATCGTACTAAGAGTTGAAACTCAACGGGCGTTCCTCGGCGACGGTAACGTTTCCGAAATGAACACTTATTTCAGTTTATTTTACTAAAATCCCGTTGCGATATCCTGTTCGCAGCGCCAATTATGTTTTCCGCACTTAAAGTCTGATTTTTCAAAAGAAAATATTTCTAATTCGGATTAACAATTTCAACACTAATGATAAAGAATTATTAATCCTATACAGATTAAGTTTGAAAGGTGAATTACAATACCAGTGACTGTAAAGAAGTCTAGTCTAATTCGTAACTGATTAAATTGTTCATAAAGATCTAAAAAGTAAATGTTTCTGTAAAATTGCACTTTTGCACAATAGCGTCTATTCCAGGAAGATGCCTCCTCGCCGTTGCATTCCTAGTAGGTGTCGGTTCCTTAACTATATGATACTATCGTAGTAAATATTAATAACCTGAAAAACTATAAATTGAATATAACTTCAACATACTCCATGTTAATATACGTAGCATAAATTTTAATTTTGCTGAGTTGACAATATTTTTAGAATATTTGTCTTTAGATAATGGAATCATTGTACTCACTAAAACATTTCAAATTGAAAATTGTAATCTATTTCAACTAAAAGGATTTAAATGTTTTTATAATGAAGGTAGTTACAATAAGAACGACGGAGTGGTTGTCTACATTAAAGAAAATCTTAGCTTCGATTACAAAACTGTTGAAATTGGGGAAACAAAAGCTATAGATATGTCAATAAAAGGGGCCGTAATAAAGATATGAGGGTGACAGCCATATATAGATCTCCACATCATGTGCAAGACTATTCAATCAAAGCTTGTACAATACCTAGAAACTAATTCATGTCAAAAACACGTAATTGTAGGTGACATTAATATAAACATTCTAAACAATGAGGATTTAGCTGAGGAATACAAAAATAAAATGAACACCTTTGGATTCATATCTTTCATAAACAAATGCACTAGATCAGCAAGTCGCACCTGTCTTGATCATATATTTGCTAAGGGTTGGAATACGAAGAGTACTTCAGGCTGCATTAGTGGCTATATTCTAGACTATTTAATAACTGACCACAACCCGACTAAGCTATCTTGCAGCAAAGCTGTGGAACCCAACCAATTAGACAGTACGAACAAAGAAAAGACCTACATAAATTATGTTCAACTTAAACAAGGCTTACTCGGTGAAACCTGACAGGGAGTGTATTCGGAAAAGGACGTGAATAAGGCAACTGAAACATTTATTTATATTCTCACAAACTACATAAAAGAAAATACCATTCATGTAAAATTTAAAAACAAAAATGTTAAACGAAAATCTTGGATATCTCCTGCCTTATTGAAATTGATAATTAAAAAAAATGATATGTATATAGAACTAAAAAAAAATCCGGAAAATCTTGATATGAAAAAAAAGTACTGTGAGTTAAGGAATCAAATACGTAAGCAGAGTGATGCTGCAAAGCGAAAACTACTTTCATAAATATATTTCAAAAAATGAATCTGAACCAAAGGCTATATGGGATTATGTTAGTAGAGTATGTAATGATGTCAAACCTGCAACAAAAATTCAATCAATAAAAACAATGGATGGTACTTTAACAATTCAAAAACACATTCCTGAAGCATTCAATGAGCACAATAGCACTGTAGGAGAACGATATGCCGAGATTATTCCAAATATTGAAAATTATAAAGAAGCGGATACTTTTCAAAATGAAACTTTCTTTATTACTCTCACAGATCCGAAGGAATTCGAAAATGTTATTGAAAGTTCAAAAAATGGAAAGTCGCCAGGAATGGACGGCATACGTGCAGAGACATTGAAACAGATAAAGAAATAAATCTCCAAACCTCTATCCAGTATTATCAATTTTTGCTTCGAAAATGGTATTTTTCCGGATATATTAAAAGTAGGCATTATAAAACCTCTCTATAAAAATGGGGACAAGACCGAAATATGTAATTATAGGCCGATTTTATTAATTTCTAATGTGTCCAAAATAATAGAAAAAATATTGAAAAAAAGAATGACAAATTTTCTAGATCACAAATGCACGTTAGAGAAGAGCCAATACGGATTTAGACAAGGTAGATCCACGGAAAATGCTATAGGAGATTTAATTGGAAGAATATACGAATGCTTGGATGAACAAATCCCAAGTTTGTGCATATTCGTGGATCTTGCCAAAGCCTTCGACACTGTCTGCCATTAAAGGCTTTTAAAAAAACTCTGGAACTATGGGTTCCGCGGAGTGAGCCTTGATCTTCTAAGGAGCTATCTAACGAACCGCCAACAGATTGTAGATGTAGGTGGAGATAGGAGTTCTTCAAGGGTGGTAACTTATGGTGTTCCTCAGGAACAGTCATGGGTCCGCTACTGTTTTTGGTGTACATTAATAGTTTGTCAAGATGTACAAAAGAGGGCAGCATAGTTAGTTTTGCAGATGACACTGCCATACACTACAAAGCTGATACGTGGTATGATCTGAAACATAAAGTGGAAAATGATTTCACACACATACAAAATTGGTTTTAGGTTAACAAACTCACCTTGAACCTTGATAAAACCAAATTTCTGCCTTTTTCGTCTTATTCCTTAGAACCAATAGGACATCTGGAAATCAGTCCAGAAGTGAAAATTCCAGAGGCAGAATTTTTAAAGTATCTTGGAATAATGATTGATGTAAATCTGAGATGGGGCCAACATATTGAACATGTAGTTAAGAAACTAGAGGTCTTCTGAGTAAGTTCAGATATATGAAGAAATTTTGAATAGCTCTACACATTTAATTATGTTGTTCGATGCACTGGTTCAGTCCCAGATCAATTATGGCATCTTGGGATGGGGTGGAATTTACGACGTTCATCTGAGGAAACTAAATATTATGCAAAAATGGATAGTGAGAATAATTCATGGAAAAAAATTACATATCCGAGTGAACCACTATATCAGAAATCAAAAATTCTAGACACAAGGCAACTCTACACACTCAAAATAATAATAAGTATTTTCAAAAGAAACATAAAATTGAGAAGAAAAAACACTACATATACTACAAAAATAAAGATGAAACTTACCAGACATTGAGATCAAAAGAAAGAATAGGGCAAAGATACTTCACCTATCTCGCACCGCGCATATATAAGAAAATTCCCGAAGATCTGGCAAAAATTAGAAACTATAAACAGTTCAAAGAGAAAATTAAATTATGGATTACACAAAGAGGCCGCAAATATGCGAATACATTGATTAATCAAGACTAAGAAATAGATGTGTGAATGGATAACTTACACCCCGATTTGCGGATACTCTAACTCTACCCGATATTTGACATCTCACCCACGATTTGTGAAAAAAAAATATTATGTTCCGCAATTGCGGATACTCTAACTCTACCCGATAGTTGACATCTCACCCACGATTTGTGAAAAAAAAAATTATTATGTTCCGCAATTGATTGTGACGCGAACTAACCTGAACTGCCGACAAAAAGACATTTATTAATTAGGATGAAACAGAAATTATTATTATTATATTCTGCAATTGTGACTTGGAGTGTGATTTATATTTAGGGCTGTTATGTTGGTTGATGGGAAAACTTGTTTAATTGTAAAAAAAATATCCACAGGTTTAAAAAGAGGGAAAATGTTAATTTATAGTTACGCACAGGTAGTCTATTCGAAAACCTCTGTAACTTACCATGTTTATTTATTTATTGAATAAACATTATTATTATTATTATTATTGCAAAATGCTAACCGATATGGACACATAAGCCAATTCTTGCAAGGATAAGCATAGTTCCCTACCAAGTGGTACATTCGTAAAAGTATTCATCTTCTCCATTCGTCAGAATATTACGGTAAAGGCTACTCTCTTTCAATATCTATAAAAAAAATTGACAAGTTTCATTAATCATTTTAATGTTTCATAACAAAATAATGATTTTATTATAAAACTCACTCTGGCATCATGTAAAGAACCCGGAAAACCAGCTGAAATATTGAAAAATAGCATCTCAGGTGAACAAATTCCTTGAATAGTAATCGAATGTTGAGACTTTCTGTCCTGATAGATCTTGCTGATGGACTGGTATTTTGGCTTTAAAGTGACATCCATCAATAGGCCCTATAACGCCTGAAAAATATTGCATCTTAGATCAAAAGAGAAATCTTTATGATTATAGTTTAGTTGAATATCTGAATATAAAGGTTCAATTGGTATTTTTTTTTATTTGAGAAGAAGAATTAACAATCATTGTATTCGATCAAGATCCACAACTGAATAAAACCTACTAAAAAAAACACACATTTCTTCGAATTTTCTCTCCGTTTCAGCAACAATAGACCAGGAAGGTCAAGTTATGAATTGTGGACTAAGTGTTTACACATAATATTTAAGAATTGAGTAATAAAGGCATGAACTGTTGAACATGCCACATTAAATTTGTCTGAAATTGAAATTATTATTTCATTTCTTGCTAAATATGCTATACATATAAGCAAGAATTTCTCCAAATCAATTGGAAAATGTCCACAATAATGTTTTGCCCTCAAATGGTGTCCAAAAATACTCATCAAAGCATGAAATGTTCTTCTATCCATTCGAAACATTAAAAAAAATCATAATCAAGGTACCTTGAGATCCATGATTCGAAAATATAATTCACATCTAAAATGTTGGTCATCATCCAGAAGAGTTGACCATTGTGAGTATTAAACGATGTTTATTCCTCCAAGAGTGAATCAACCCTAACATTTCAGGTGTATTAACATTCTGCTGATTTCCAAAAAAAAGTTCTTCAGCAGCAACACACATTTTCATTCTTTTTGCCACTGATGATTAATATTCACTAAAACAAAAATTACTGTTCGAAATAAAGCATAATTAGTTTTCAGCTAATTACTATAAAATAAATTGAAACTTACCTGATCACGAAATTGAGGTTTTCTTCGAAGTTGTTTACCTTACCATGGAAAAATGAGGAATGACGATTGACGGCACGACAGGCCAAAACAAAAATTTGATTGTCATCCGAAAAAGGCATGTTCTATTTGTCAAAATCACTTCACTTCCAACTGAAGTGATTTGGAACGATTTATAACACTAAAGAACTCAACCGCGTCATTTGGAAACCGAACTCACCCTGAAAATCTCAAGTCTCTAGGACAAATCCTTCGGAAGTTATCGTGCTCACGGCCAGACGACCCCACGGACAGAATTCAATTTGATCACGGATTCCTCATCAGGGAGTCGAACCCTATCGTTTGAGGATATTTTCGACTCAAAATTCGAAAATCACCGACATTTGGGCAAAACAATATAGCACACGTTTAAGTTGAACGAGCGTTTAAAAATCCGAGAAGCTTTTCATTTTTCCGTGTTATCATTTGATTTCCAGATTTCATTTAATTCAGCAATATTGAGATGTACTGGGTGTCCCAAATTCGTTGTCTAGTGAGGGGATATCAGAAATTTTCGGATTTGAGTTTCGAGAGAACTCATTTGATGAAAACCGCAACCTTCTAAGTCGAACCATTTTCGAGCTATAAGAGAAAAATGCACTTTTTTCAGTAGAACTCAGTGAAGTAAGAAGTAATCAATTTTTCTCTCTTACATTTTGTGCTAGCTCATCGGGTTTCTGAGTTCCCCTCACTAGTCAACGAGACTATTGTGCTCATCAGACTTGTTTTCTCAACTGCGCTTTGGCTCGCTTGCGGTTTCAGAAATTGAATGAACTCCAGTATCTGAGAGGACTTCATAAAGGTTTAATCAGCGTTTTCTTGTATAATGCTCCTGTCCAATACATTCTTTGCGCAGGCTCGCAATGGCGAAGTATTCTGCAAGTAAGTGAATAGGAGTTTCCTTCTCTTTAACCACAGAATCTACATACGTCACTTTCTGTTAAGCCAAGTCCATCATATGCTTGCTAAGCCCCATTTCGCTCCAAGCCAGTCCAGCTTCACTGGGCACGCGAGGGCCCTCAAAATGGTTAAGGATGCTCACGCTCCCCTTCTCCAAAGAGGTGACCGCGCGGGCACTAAGTTCTACTTCGACGAACCCTACAGGGTAATTGTTCCCAACAGAGACCTATGGTCTTCATCAAACAGGCTTCTTAGTCCAGAAGGTCCCACCTGGTTCACTGATGGCTCTGTCACAGCAACAGGGTCTGGGGCCGGAATCGTGGGTCCTCACTTCAATCAGGCTATCCCTCTGGGGAAGGACTGTTTCATTGTGAAGGCTGAGCTATTTGCGGTTCTTGCATGCGCACTAAAAAACATTCGCAGGGGGTACTCTGGCCAGCACATTTATATATGTTGCGACAGCCAGGGAACTCTGAAATCTCTATCTGATGTTAGAGTTGATTCTCTTTTGGTAGAAGAATGCAGAAAAGCTCTGTGTGGGCTGGGCTCTGATAACTTTTTGAAAGTAATCTGGTGTCCGGCTCATGCGGATATACCTGGTAACGTCAAGGCAGATGAACTGGCTAGGCGGGGAGCCGGATTAGTATTTGTTGGTCCGGAGCCTTCGCTGCCAATCTGTCGCACATCTGTCAGAAGTTTCTTCAGGAACTGGCTGAACAGGGAATTTTCCTCGGAATGGAGCGCGGGGGTGGGCCTGAGGTGGTCGAGGATTCTCATTAAGAGACCGTCCTCGCGATTTGAGGTCAATAGGCTTCTGCTGCTGGAGAGGAAACAACTCGGTCTGGTGACTGGTGCATTGACTGGTCACCTGTTTAACAAGCATTTGAATATAATAGGATTGACGAGCTGCTCCCTATGCCGTTGGTGCAGGACTACTGATGAAACAGTTGAGCATATTTTGTTCAACTGTGGAAACCTTACTGAGTTAAGGTCAACACACCTAGGAAATCCAACACCTTCTATTCCTATGGTGAGAGGGACCACTCCTGGCAGGCTCGCGACATTTCTGTCTTCGTGTCTGAGGAGCTGAGTCTCTATAGAACGATGCGGGTGAACAATGGGTCACTAGGCCTCAGTTCGGCCGGTAAGGCACCGCACAGAGAAGAAGCCAGTCCAGACCAGTCGAGTCAAGTCAAGTCGGATTGGAATTATTAACTTCGTTTAAAATCGTTTAAAACAAATGCGATGTGAAATCTAGTTTCACACTAGGGCATAGTGTGAAACTAGATTTCACATTGCATTTGTTTTAAACGATTTTAAACGAAGTTAATAATTCCAATCCGACTTGACTTGACTCGACTGGTCTGAACTGGCTTGGTGCAAAGTGGGGCTAAGGCGACAATGTCCTGTTAGCGCAAACCAGAGCTACTCCTCTTGAATGACATGGTAGTCAAGGTGCCAATCGACCACCATCTAATCTAATTGGGCCCTGTTCACATTTTCCTCTGCAAATACGGTGAAATAAACATACTATTATGTAAACAGAGGTTTAACGCGTACATCGCCATGAATATTGAAAAACAATAAGGTGAAAGCAGAGAATAATATTAATCGATATAAATCAACCAATATTAAACCCATACTTCGGAGCTCTGATTGATGGATTGATGGATCACACAGAGAATGGAGTAGATCAAAGTCGACATCGTATGCTGAAACTACTCAAGTCACTCGTACAATGCAACCAGTGGCGGAGAAGAACAGTGACGTGAAGAGTCGTGATAGTAACACTGGCCGTGACCCTGTTTCAATGAAAAAGGGGTATGGAAGTGTAACTAAAGGTAAAGCTAAAATAAGAAATGAAGAATGCTTCAAGGGAGCTTGCAAAAAAGCGTGGTTCTACATAGGTAGGGAATCAAATGAATCAAATTGTGCTAAGTTGAACAACTACTTGAAGTATTTGTTTACAAATAAAGAGTTTGAGGTTGAGGAATTACAAGAGCATGATTCTAACACCAGTAAAAATAAATCCTTCAAACTTGGATGTAACTATTCGTTAATAGATCGAATTAACCAACCTGACATATGGCCGGAAAATATAGTTGTGCGGCCTTATAGATTTTTTCGATACCCAAAATCTAGTACAGAAAAGTTTCAATTTACCAAATGATAAAGTGTTTTCTATTATGAATCTAAATGTACAATCCTTACTGAATAAAGTCGATCAACTGAACTTACAAGTGGAAGAACATAATATAGACATTATCTGCTCAACAGAAACTTGGTTACGGGAAAATCAATTAAATTACATTAGTTTGAGTAATCACAAAGATAGGAGGTCAATACTGTAGAACAATTAAAAAACATGGTGGTATAATTTCAGCATCGAGAGAGAATTGGAAGATGACTTCATTGGATAGAATAAAAGATTTATGTGTTGAAAAAGATGCTGAATTTGCTGGTATGTACGTTACTAACATTAACACTGTAGTAGTAGGAGTATATAGATCACCAACAGGAACAATTGATGTATTTTAACGTCAATTTACCGAAGTCTTGCACTACCTGACTGAGAATTTTGGTAATCAGAGAATAATGATAGCCGGTGATTTTAATATAAATTTTATGATAGATAATAAAGAGAGTAAATCTGTAATAAATTTATGCGATTCTTTTGGTCAACCAAAACGTGTATTGATAATATATTCACAAATGATGTATCTTCACACAGTATAACAAGAGAGTTTCACATTTCGGATCATCAAGCTCAAATTTTAACTTTTCCAGCTTCTGAAGGAGAACCTGAAATGAAAAAAAAGATTAAAAAGAGGGATATAAATCAAGATAATATTGACATGCTGAAACAAGACCTATCACATATAACTTGGGAACATTTTATGAAAATTTTGAACGAAAGAATGACGCTTAAGGAAACTGAATTTAAGATAAATAAAAGAAAGAAGCAAATATGGAAAACACCAAAAATTGAACAAATGAAGAAAAACTTGGATGCTCTTTACGCTGTCGCTAAAGCAAAGGGGGATGATTCTTCTTTTAGAATTTATAAATCCTACAAGAACGAGTACAGGAAAGAAATAAACAAAACAATTAGAGAAAAGAATGAGGAGTATGTGAAAAAGGCAGATAATAAGCAAAAGGCATTATGGAAAGTGATAAGATCTAGAAACTCAAAAAATAAGAAAGTAGAAATAAATGAACAACTACAAGCCAAAGAACTCAATGAACATTTCGCTAGCATTGGTAAGAAAATATCTGAGGAATTATTTACAACGCAAGAACCTGTTGATGTAGCTCAAAACTCATTGAAAAATAACGAAAAATCCTGCTTTTTTTTCGATTCTACAGAAAATGAAGTTAAGAAGATAATATTATCAATGAAATCTAAACAAACAACGGATATTTACGATGTCAGTACTGAAATTTTGAAAAGTATATGTGGAGAAATTGCCAACCCTATATCTTTAATGGTGAATAAATGTTTCAGAGAAGGTTACTTTCCGGATAAACTCAAAATTGCTAAAATAATCCCAGTATATAAAGGAAAAGGTGACAAGAAGAGTTTTGATAATTACAGGCCCATATCAATACTACCTTGTCTGTCAAAAATTTTCGAGTCCATTATAGAGAATAGAATGTTGAAATGGTTGCAAAAGCACAAATTATTGAACGTGAATCAACATGGATTCAGAAAAGGACGCAGTACCACTACAGCCCTCATGAATGCTATGAATGATATTATAGACGGAATGGACAATGGCGAATATATGCAGATGCTCAACTTCGACTTGAGCAAAGCGTTTGATTCAGTCTCTCATACAATTTTGCTAAAAAAACTTTATGCGCATGGGTTTAGAGGAACTGTATTCAGATTGCTGGAGTCCTATTTGAAAAATAGGTCACAAAAGGTATTTTGTAATGGTGTCACGTCTACAGAGCCATGCAGTGGAGTATGGTGTACCCCAAGGATCCATTCTTGGGCCGATACTTTTTATCATCTACATCAATGACATCATAATCAAACATTGTGACTGTGCTTGTACTGTGATGATCCAACATTGTGAAATCGAAAAATAAAGATGAACTTTCCCACAGAACAGAACTAGCTATAGAAGAGGTGAAAACATGGTTTGCTGTAAATTCGCTCAAACTAAATCCAGATAAAACTGTGAAGTTGGAATATGGGAGTACACAGAGCCAAGCCAGTGCCAAATTCTTGGGTGTGGTTCTGGACAATAGATTGAATTGGACTGCACACAAAGACTATATTTGTGAGAAACTGGCTAAATCTCTATATTTATTGCGTGAGCTGAGGAAATGTGGAACTTACGAGATGTGCAGAACAGCATACTTTACTAATTTTCAGAGTGTACTACTGTATGGTATTTTACTGTGGGGAAATGCGACAGATGCTGTGAGAGTTTTCATATTTCAAAAGAAGGCGATGCGTATCGTGCATGAAATGGGCAGCAGAGATTCATGTAGAGCTGTTTTTAAAAAAATTTGGGATACTCACCTTTCCATCTCTTTTTATCAGAGAGTGTCTACTATACATGCATCGTAATAACACCAACTTCCGAAAAAATGGTACTTATCACATGTTCAACACGCGACATAGAGATGATCTGAGAACTCCCTTGCATAGAAAGAAAAACACGCAGATTTCTGCCACTTATTACTGGAGTGCTAAAATGTTCAACTGGATTCCTGATGATTTGAGAAATTTACCTGAACCAGCATTCAGGAAGATTATCAATCGGATCCTGGTTGCAAATGAATTTTATTCAGTGGAGGAATTTTTCAGTTTTCAATTTTGATATTGTTGTATTGACGAACCATGTAAAATTGATGGCAATATATTTTTATTATTATTCAAAATGAATGAATATGGATGCAGAAAACTGAAAAATGTCAAAATTTCGGATTTCACATAATTCGGAAAAATTGAAAATGATACGTGTTTCTGAAAATTCCAAACATGAAATATACGTTGTAATCTTAATAAACAACTGAATATAACAACTTTTCTGTGATATTTAATAAAAAACTACAAGCGTTTTTCAGAGCCGTCTTGGTAGATGCTTCATCCACAAGTGCCATACTGGAAAATGGAAAGAGGCACATGTTAACAAGCCTTTATGTTTTACAAATGAATTCTTCCATAGTATGTTCTCTCGATATTAAGAAATGTAAAATAAAATAAAACACACTATTACTGTTTATTAAAATCTTCGGCTATCGATTTCGGAATTACTCCATCATCAGGCCAGCTGAAAGTATACAAATGTAGAACATGTATTTATTTAGGTGAGAGTATGCAACTTACTGTCGTGAATTAAAATGAACAAAAACTGTTTAAAAACATTAAAAATGGTCCCCCTTTGTCAGAATTGTTAAAATTTTGAATTCTAGTCAACCTTTATAACCGATATATCTTTCTTGCGGGAATGTCAACTGAATATGGAACTATAGGATATGTGCGAAATGTGATATCTAATATGTTATTTTAGGTGGTCTATTGGTGGCGGGAATTTTTTGAATTTTGTTTATTGTTGTTTTTTAAGAATCTAGGAGTTTGAAAATGCTTCTTCTGTCAAATTCTATAATTATCATTAAGTAAAAATTGGTTGTCTTTATTTTTTTAAATTTCTAGTTGTTCGAGTAATATTATTTAATGGTAGTTATTTTCTTTATGCAGTATTTTCAGATTATCTAATGTGATATGATGTCCGGTATCGTTTAAATGTGTGCCTAAAGCGGAATGGGGTTGATTTCTTTTGTGTTCTTTGAATCTTTTTTCTACATTACGAGTTGTCATTCCAATGTAAAATGAAGGGCAGTTTGTGCATGTTATTTCATAGACTCCGCTGGATTGTTCAAGTTTAGATTTCATTTTATTATTAATCAGTATATCTGCTATTGTTCTGTGTCGTTTACTTGTTAGTGTATAATTGTATTTCTCTAAAGTATGTTTTAGTTTTTCATGTAGATCTCTGTAGTATGGTGTTGATATGAAATATTTCTTGATGGGTGTGTGGGGGTAGATCTTATCTAGAATTATTTTTCTTTTCATTGATATTAGAATTTCGTCGATATATGATTTAGAATATTCATTTTCCCTGCCTATTTGGTATATTATATCCAGTTCTTTCCTATAATTTTCTGGTGTTAAAGGGGTGTTAAAAAGTCTATGAAATAAATATCTAAATGCGGCTCTTTTCATTGTGGGTGCGTGGTATGAGCTAAAAGGAATGATGGTGTTAGTTTGGGTTGGTTTCCTGTAGATTTCGAAAAGAAAAACATTATCATCTTTTAGTGTTATGCTCAGATCTAAGAAATTCAGTGAGTTTGATATAGCGTGTTCTATGGTGAATTTAATTTTATATTTGGAGTTGATTTCTTGGTAGAATTCTTCAAGTTCTTCGTTTGTTCCTGACCATATGCAAAAGATGTCGTCTATGTATCTTTTCCAGGTTACTATGTTTTCACTATGTGGTAGGAGCATTATTTGTTTTTCTACGTGATATAAGTATCCGCTATAAGTCCGCTAGATGGTAGGCCCATGGGTAATCCGTCTTTCATAATATATACTTTTTCGTCAAATATGACGAAACTTTTTCATATTTGAAAATTCTGACAAAGGAGGACCATTTTTAATGTTTTTAAACAGTTTTTGTTCATTTTAATTCAAGACAGTAAGTTGCATACTCTCACCTAAATAAATACATGTTCTACATTTGTATACTTTCAGCTGGCCTGATGATGGAGTAATTCCGAAATCGATAGCCGAAGATTTCAATAAACAGTAATAGTGTGTTTTATTTTATTTAACATTTCTTAAGCCTTTATGTCTTGCTCGTGTGAACATTCAGCGCATCTGACTCCCTTTCTGTATTCGATCTTATTCCTTCAGCTTCTGAGAATTGAAAGAATGTTCTGCTTCACAATCTTAGGAAGATACTTATTTTCTATTCTTCCCTTCACATAGGAAGAAACATTTTCCATGGCATTCAAGTTGTGAAATGCCCATTCTTCAAACCGTGGATCATCCCTTCGCATTCTCTTTCGTGCAGAACTTGATATGGCAACATCCAAAGCGACATGACTTCAGTTATAGAATAATAACACTATTGGTAAGTAACAAAAACAATTTATTCAGGAATTTGGACTTTAATGTTTATGGTTAAATTTTCTTAAATCTTCACCAACGTTTGGCTCGAATTTATCTCAATCTAACAAACATTCTTCAAGATCTATCATTTTTGAAGGTGTTCTTTTCTAATTGTAATGTAATAATTTTTTTTATGAGAGAGAGAGAGAATGTTCTGTATTGTCTAAGACAATGAGCTATTGACCTTTGGTCCTTCCGCTCGTGTACATTTTTTTAACACTTTGTATAATAATAAAAAAAATTAACAGTAATCGTAATTTACACAATCATTGTTCACTTATTATAATGAAGTTAATTTATATTTATACTTCGTAATTAACTTTCAGCTGTTGTATTATTATAGTTCCTCCTGGAAATCTTCTTGTTGTTTCTGCAGGTATGTTTTGATGGAAAAGTTGTAAAGTATCTGGTATTCTTTGCAGTTTTTTGTAAAAGTTGCAACTCGGTTTTTTCAAACATGTTCTTATCGGTTCTACAGGGTGTTTTATCATAAACTGGACAAACATATATTTTCGTGTAGAGGACATCGGGAGAATCATTTTTGCCTCATACAATATATCCCGTTTTCGAAGCATAAGCGTCAAACGTCATTTTTGATCAAGATTCTTATGAGTGTGGTCAGTTATGTATAACACTTAACGTAACGGTTTTTGGTCAAATCTCAGTATTTTTGGGTCCTCTATTCAGAAAAGTTGACGAACTGCGAAAAAAAAATTACAAAATGGCGGAAGACCTGCAATGTTCCAAATTTTTTTTAGCGGTTGTCAAATTGACTTTTATTATCTGAATGAACACAATTTTCTTAGAATTTCTGTGAAAAATTTTTTTCAAAAATCGAACACAATTTTTTTTTACATGTCTACAGCGATGAAAAAATTTCACTCGAAATGGATGAAATTTTGTACAATTGTACTTCTTGAATTATCAATCACGAATATGAAAACAGAATTTTAAAATATCGAACGGTTTCGTTACTACGGTCATTCAAATGTTTCGTTCAGACCTCTGAAATAATGAAAAAAATTGTTTTGAGTTCTAGAGTCAAAATAATTAAATCATTGACATGTCCAAACATTCTAGGTGAATGTATACAAAAAAAAATCAGTGAAACTTAATTGGGACTCCAACCGACGTAAGTATTAAATAGGGAATGGCTCTGTTCTAAGGATATTAATATTCGTTGCCAGGCAACGGTAGTTCGTAGTTCATAGAGTTTGACTACTGGCTAAATTATATTCACTGAAATTCAAATAAATGTCCAACTCTATGAACTACGAACTACCGTTGCCTGGCAACGAATATTAATATCCTTAGAACAGTGCCATTTCCCTATTTAATACCTACGTCGGTTCGAGTCCCAACTACGTTTCACTGATTTTTTTTTTGTATAATTTCATCTAGAATGTTTGGACATGCCAATAATTTAATTATTTTGACTCTAGAATTCAAAACAAATTTTTTTTCATTATTTCAGGGGTCTGAACGAAACATTTGAATGACTGTAGTAACGAAACCGTTAGATATTTTACAATTCTTTTTTCATATTCGAGATTGATAATTCAAGAAGTACAATTGTACAAAATTTCATCCATTTCGAGTGAATTTTTTTCATCGCTGTGGACATGTAAAAAAAATTTGTGTTTGATTTTTGAAAACATTTTTCCACAGAAATTCTTAGAAAATTGTCTTCATTCAAAAAAAAAATTGGAACATTGCAGGTCTTCCGCCCTTTTGTATTTTTTTTTCGGAGTTTGTCAACTTTTCTGAATGGAGGACCCAAAAATACTGAGATTTGACCAAAAACCGTTACTTTAAGTGTTATACATAACTGACCACACTCATAAGAATCTTGCCTAGAAATGACGTTTGACACCCTGTATCTCGCTTATGCTTCGAAAACAGGAAAAATTGTATAAGGCAAAAATGATTCTCCCGATGTCCTCTACACGAAAATATATGTTTGTCCAGTTTATGATGAAAAACCCTGTATATTCGTTTTTTGGTAAAGTAGTTCATTTGGTGGATTGTGTAGCCTGTTGTTCGGGTGTCTACTGTGGGTTATACTCCTCAGAGCTGTTCTCTCTGCCACCTCCAAATTAGTTATCGCTGGTTTTCTGCAGTTGATATAAATAGGGTGTGCATACTCTAATATTGGTCTGCATATTGTTTTATACACTTTTGCCGCATTATTTATGCCATGGACAATCCTTGATTCCGGATTATTAGCTTGGAAAAATGTTTTGTTCTGGATATTGCTGTTTTTTTTCATTGCCTTGGTGTGTTGGTTGAAATTCATTTTGCTGTCAATGTTCACTCATAAGTATTTTATAGTATCTACAGGTTGTTTCACTTGGTTGTTAATTGTGACAGTTGGAGAAGTGGCAGATATTCTGTGATTGAAGATGATGTATTTAGACTTGGTTGGATTGGTTTTCAAGCGCCAGGTACGAAACCAGCTTTCGGTGTCATTCATTATTTCTTGTAAAATCTCTATACACTTTTTAAGGTTTTTCTCGTGGGCAATTAGTGGAGTATCATCTGCATATTGTAATAAATATTTTCTGAGATCTTTTTGTGTGAATATATCGCTGCAGTAAATGTTGTAAAGAAGCGGAGACAGTGGTGACCCTTGTGGTGTGCCCTGTTTTGGTGAAAATGTAACCGACGTTGATGTATTAACTCTTACTAGCAGTTTTCTTTCTTCTAGGAATTCTTTGATTATTCTGATCAGGAATCTTGGTGTTTTCATAAGAAATAATTTATACAGAAGTCCCTTGTGCCATATGCTGTCGAAGGCTTTGTTGATGTCAAGACTGATAGCAGCAGTTTTGTATTTCATCATTGTGGCGTTTTGTGTATTTGATATCATGATGGTTAATGGATGTACGGTACTTTTTTTTTTGGAACCCAAACTTATGGTGTGGAATATTATCTTTTATGTGTTGGTTCAACTTGGTCTTGATTATTTTTTCATATATTTTCCCTAATACTGGTGAGAGTGTAATAGGTCGATAGTTTTTTGCTTTAGATCGGTCTGTGTTTGTTTTAGGGATTGTTATTATAGTGCCCTTTTTCCATACATCTGGGAATATTTCTTTGTTGAGACAGAACTCATAGATTTTTATCAGGTGTTCATGTACTTCCTCATTTAATTGTTTGATTATCTTCCATGAAATCGAGTCAAAGCCGGGTGCGCTATTTTAGATTTTTTTATTATTTCAAAGTATGTTTCTTTATCAATTTTTTCTTTGTTTTCGTCCCTTTTTTCTGATCTGCTGAAATATTTTTGATACCATTGTTCTACTTAAGTTTCCTGGGCTTTGTCAAAATCATTGTCCTTGTCATATCTGAATACCTTTTCATAATGCTTGGCAAATAGTTCGGCTTTCTCATAATCATTCGTGTACAGTTTGTCATTTTCTTCTAAGGTTGGTATTTTATTCTGTTGTTTGTATTTGGAAAGCTTTTTGATTTCTTGGTAAAAATGTCTCCCTTTTTGACATGCTTGTATCCATGTATGCTCTTTGTATTGGTGGATCATATTTTGTAGATTTTTATTATATTCATTAAGTTTTCGTTTAAAGTTATAATTTTTATTTTTGCAATATTCTCTGTACATCTTACGTTTATTTTTGATTAGTCGTATTATATATGCTGGTAATTCATGGACGAAAAATTTGTGTTTCCTTGCTGGGGTATTCTTTTTTATGGAATTTGATAAGGCTTCGTTAACTGATTCAATGTATTCTTTGGTAATTTGTTGTTTCTCATTCTGCTTTACATAATCGATTATTTCTTCATTAACTTTTTTGGTATTGCATTTGTTATAATCAAGGGTTACATCTTCGGGTTCTTCTTGTGGTTGTTTTTCCGTATCCAGTTCAAAAAGTATTGCCAGGTGATCAGAGCCCAAGTCTGGAAGGAGTTCTACTTTGGTAATATTATTTTCTAAGTTGGCCGTGTGTAATATAATATCTGGGGTGCTGTCTGGATTATTATCCATCAAGAAGGTGGGAGGTGTTGTTATTTTTTTGAATTGCTTGTTAAGTGTGAAATTGGATATTTGCTTTCTTTTGGCTTTGTTGACATTAAGATCACCTATTATGATTGCATATTTGTACTGCGACGCTTTTGTAAAAATGGTTTCTTCTATTTTAGACCATGGATGGATATATATAAGAAATATGTGTAGCTTTTCGTCCTAAATGGTATCGCAAAATGTATGACTTCGTTTTTATAGTTATTTATTTTCGGTGGATTTCCTTTACCCATTTTCAGGCGTGGGTGACATTTCACCAAGCTTCCTACTCTCACCCTTATATCTTTCTTTCCATCTTGTTTTAATATATTCCAGTTTCTGTATGTAATTTCTTGGTTGACTCGTGTTTTGGTTTCCACAAACATGGCACAGTCTATTTTGTTATTTTCTATAAAATTGTTTATCAAGTGTGTCTTCGGTATGTAGCTGTTTAAGTTGTTATATAATATTTTCAACTTATCTTTCATCTTGCCTATTATTATTGCTGCTGATGGGTTCTGTGGGTGAAATGGCATCAGGGTCCTCCATGTCAAACATCAATACGTAAATTCTGTTTCCTGAGAATACTGCTGTTGTGTCTATTCTGTACTGATTCATAAATCGTTTCTTCAGTTTTTGTAAGAGTTCTTCTCTGTTTATATTTTTAGGTTTGTTAATTTTTCTTATGTATGTGTTGATAATGTCGTCATGAATTGTTATTGTAGAGTGAATTCTTGTTTGTTTTTTGTGTAGTTCTTCTATTTTTCTGGATTTTTTATTGAGCAGTTCAATGTTCACATTTGGAATTCCCTCAATTGTTTTTTTTTTGATGTTTAGGACATTTTATTGACCAGGCTTGATGATCCTCTGCACCGCATGATGTACACTTTGGTGTTTCTTTAGATTTACACATAGTGGTTTTGTGCATACCTTGACATTTTGTACATTGAGGCATGTTAATGCATCTATCTGTTGTGTGGTCGAATTTAAAGCAGTTGTTACATGGCACTGGTGTGGATACTGGTGGGTTACTAGGATATACTGCATAGTGTCTATTTCTATAGAATAATCCATTGTTGAGAATTTCTTCAGATGTTTTAATTGGCCAGTTATTACTCTGATGTAAACCTGTGGTGTGTTAAAATTTCTTGAAATTATTCTTTTGCAGTACCTGTGTTGTAGTTCATTTTTGTTTAGAAATTCACTCAGTCTTCATCGCTTATATTCTTTTTTTCTTCTTTCCATTCCTGAAATAACAATGGAGTACGTTTGTTGTGGTTCTGTTTTTTTTTGTTTGTGAGTTTCTTGCTTTTGTTTCGTTGAATGAAAGTATTTTTCCTTGTTTCTGTAGATCTTCTAGTGCCCCCTGTATTTTTTCTTTCTGGTTATTTGATTTTATTAAAAATCCCAATTTAGTTTTCAATATAACATCCTTGTTATTGGGGATTTTCGTGTTCCACACATCTGACATTTTAAGTCTGTCGTTTATATTGTTGTAGAATCAGGTGCTGATTCTAGGGTAGTATGTATGGGGATGAAGGAAAAAGGTGAAGATTTCACTGTCAACCGTTTATTGAACTAGCTAACTGCGGTCTCGTCTGATCTGCAGGTGTTGTGGTTTATATATAACAATTAATACAATTAGTAAACAATATAGTCGTTCTCTACTACTACTGATAATGATTCACCGTAGCGACCTTGCTTACCTGCACATTCTTTATTTCGTTTATTTGTTGCAAGGCCAGACGATGTTACAATGAAAATAGTCTGATTAAACTAACCTTCTAATATTATGATATTTTTCAACTATTACGGATCCATACGTGATGATCCGCATATTAGATTATATTATGATTATGACGAAATATTCCTTGAATGAATTGGGTTTTTTGTTAAGTCCATTTTTTGACTTAACAATTGTCATTATTCACCATTATATAAAATAGATTGGCAAAGTCGCTGTTTTGAATTTCCTTCATTTTTGCGGAAAAATGTTTGTTGATTGTTTTGTTTGTGGGAACATTTTGTCTTGTAGTGGTATTTTGTGTGGGTAATGTATTTAACGAATGTTTATGTTGATCAGCTGTTTGTTTTGTTTGTGTCACAGGTGTTTGAACTTTTCTTCTGGTACGGAAGACTGTGATAAATTCGCGATTGTTCTTATCTTCAACATCTGGACTTTTTGCTCTTTTCTTTATGTTTTTAATCTTAAATTGTGTGGTCAACTTTTTAGCGTTACAAGGAAAATTCTTTTTTGTTGTTTTTGTTTTCTGCTTAACAAAAAAGAAACGTTGAAAAGTTGATCACACAATTTAAGATTAAAAACATAAAGAAAATTATTACAATTAGAAAAGAACACCTTCAAAAATGATAGATCTTGAAGAATGTTTTTTATATTGAGATAAATCCGAGCCTTGATAAAGGATCAATTGGATCCGAAACGTTGCTGAAAATTTAAGAAAATTTAACCAAAAACATTAAAGTCCAAATTCCTGAATAAATTGTTTTTATTATTGATAACATGGACGAAAATCCTGATACTTACTATTGGTAAGGTGGGGTCTAACATACCCCAAATCAAGAAAAATTTCCAGCAGAATCGTGCTGAATCGTAATATGAATAGATTCTAACACTGAACTACACAAGAAACATTAAATGAAAGGTACTGTAGTGGATGGCATCATAAATCGAAAACTACTTGAACTATGGAGGAAAATTAAATCATAGGGGTCTAGTGAATCTTGAAAAATATTAAATAATATATGCCTACAGTTAGTCATTTTTCATTCCTTCAGGTCTGAATGTTTTCTGAATATTTATAAGTAATTATGGTTATGTGATTTAATTGAATTCAATAATATTCGACCCAGTCTGTTGTCTGCATAAGCTGAGAGAAAACATATCACATTAATGATTATCGACAAGCGTCCATCTACAGGATGATACGATAGGGTATCTTCTCGTATTTTCTGAAGAAGGTGCAGAGATTGAGCTGATAAAAATGAGAAAATCAGGTGTATCAAATGCCGTTGCAATAAAGGTAATGGATTCCAGAAAGGAGCGAAAATTACGATTAAGAGGATGTAATGGGTCCTCTAGGATCATGCAATGGATTAAGTTCCTCTTTTCAATTAGAAAAATCGATTTTTATTCAATTCGCGAAAGGAATGTCGGGGAAACTCTTTTCGCAATGTAGGGAGTCAGAGAAGCAGTTTTAGATAGAACATTAATTTTCAAGAAGTGCTATCGCTTTCCTAATTATTTCATACTTCACCCTCGTCATCTAGAAATTTCTTGGAAATAATGGATCTTTTTGTACTACCTTGCTTTTCAATTCCCAGCTGTACTATCAGTAACTGCTTGAGCTTCCTGGTAATTGAAGAATGGTTTCCTATTACCATAATTATGCCTCATCGGTCTACCAAACTGGCGAGTGATACTTATAGCTTGAAAGCTCAGGGGCTTGTCAATGCATATTTCCGAAACATGATGCCAATCATCTACAATAAGTGAACATTTCACTCTCCATGGTGATGATGAAGTTTCTGACAAAAACATGCTCTTGTGTTCAATCGAGTTTTTTATGTGAAATATTATTCGGGCTATTTTAATCATTTCTGCTTTTTGAGCGCTCGTTCTCCTTAAACGAGTGCTTTATCGTTTTGCCCAAATGTCTGTAACTTGAATTTTCAGCCGAAAATGGTCTCAAACTATAGGGTTCTACTCCCTGATGACGAATTCGTGGTCAAATTCAATTCTGTCTGTGGGGCCGGCCGTCCGACCGTTAGCACAATAACTTTCGAAAGGATTGTCCTAGAGCAAGGCTGCCCAACCTTTTCAGCAGGCGGGCCAAACGGACGATCTAAAAAAAATCAGAGGGCCACTGACTTAACTAGCAAGAACATTTTTAGGATTTGTTTAATTAAAAAAAGTACAGAAAAAAGATTTTTTTTGAATTGATTAAGTAGTTAAATAAAAACATGTTTAGTGTGACTTTTGACATTGTTTCGCTTGTGACAATTTTTCTATGTTAGGTGTTAAATCAGATGTTGATAGTAGTAGAAGGGGAAATGCGGGATTTGTTTTTTACTTAGTTGAGATCTGAGAACACTTTGTCACATACATATATGTTGATCCGAAACTTCATAAAAAATCTCAACGCCAGGTCGGTTATGGCAGGAAAATCTTCGGCTGGTACCAATTTCCAGAAACTTGCAAAATCTCCTGATGAGTTCTGTACTTTCGATGAAATTTTTTCGTCGAAGAAGTTTTTTAATGCAGAATGACTTTCTAGTTCCGTGAGTTCTAACTAAACATTAGCAGGATAAGTAATTATTTTAGATAAACTAATAAGAAAAGGATTCACAAATATTTGAATTTTCTTTTTTCCCTCAAAGTCTTGAAATCTGTTCTCAAATGAGGAAATTTTCTGATTGCCTTGCGAGGGCCATTTGAAGATCTTCTGCGGGCCACGATATGGCCCGCGGGCCTGGGGTTGGGCAGCCTTGTCCTAGAGACTTGAAATTTCAGGGTATGTTCGGTTCGCAAATGGTTCGGTTAAGATCGTTAAGAAGCCAAATCGTATCTATAAAATATGCTCATTTAAAATTTTTGTTCCTCGATATCTCAAAAAAACCGACACACATCGAAATGAAATATTGCAGCCATATGCAAGATGCTCATAATAAGCTTCATCATTGAGTTTAAAATTAAAATGTTCAAACTCAATGGCTTTATGCAAAAATTTGGTGCCCATAGTGTGAACAGAACCATAGAAAATTGAATTGGAATATTTCCATAAAAATATCCAATTCGAATGAAATTTACATTATAAATAAAGATTGATACACTGAATGTTCATGCAGAATTTTGTGGCAATAGTGGTAACAACACCATAGAAAATTCAATTGGAATATTGAAACGAAGAATCTTTATATTTTCATAAGAATATCCGATTCAAGTGACAATTTTCTTGTGAATGAAGACTGTTATAACAAATTTTTGTGCAACATTTTGTGGCCATAGTATTAACAAAACCATAAAAAATTCAATTGGAATATTGAAAAGAAGAATCCCTTCATTTTCATAACAGAATAACCGATTCAAGTGAAACTTATTTTGTGAATCAAAACTCATATACTAATAATAATAATAATAATAATAATTGAACAAAGGATAGCTGATCAATATCGCGTAATCCTCAGAAACAAACTTATATCAGAAGACAGATTGCAGGAAATTAAAAATGAAGTTGTCAATGAATTGAACAACGAAGAAAACCATAATAGATAAGAACACGCAACTTCTGGAAACAGAGAGCACAACCATGGAGCAACACATGAAGAAAGAACAACTGAACTCCATATACCGCTCCAAGAAGATATTCAAACGGATGAAGGGCACAGAATGAACATTCATCACCTCAGGTTCATACTTCAGTAGAAACTGCCCATAAAATTTCGAACGAAGAACGACAAGCTCTAGTGGAACGTCTTCAATCAGCAATGCACAGATTATTCTGCGAATACAATGGCACTGATCCACTCTCCAGACCAACACTACCTATGATCAGAACATCAAAAAGCTTGCGGTCATCCTCAAGATAATGAACACTGATGTCATACCAAAATTCCTTTCAATGGCAACACAACTGGAAACGATCCATCTCATCCTTTACTGTGCCGCAACAACTGTAGTGGACATATGCTGGCATGAAGACCAAACCAAGACACACTCATTCAACCCTGTCCACAACCTCGCCTACCACACTGGCAAAGGAGGCTGGAGGAAAAAGTTCAACGCTGTCGGCAGGACATAGGAAGGCTGACACAATATGAAAATGGTATCAGAACAATCAAGCTGAAATCGTTGGTGGAATCGATTATCTATCGACATCGCAAGCACTCAAGCTATGAAGAAGAAAACACAACAGTAAAGCAGTGCATCGACACACTGAAACAAAAACTCAGTGTCTACTCCGAGATATTGCGAAGATATAAAGAAAGCAATAGGAGGAAGCAAGATAACATCTCCTTTGAGAACTCGGAGAACAATTTCTACAGACATCTAGATGGAAAACAACAGAACTCCCCAAACATCTATCTGACTAAGGATGACATGGAAAAAATCTGGACCGAACAACTGTCAATACCTACTACTTACAACAAAAATGCCGAGTGGATGAAAAACGAAGAGAAAACTCAAACCAACACCGAACACATGTCCCTCACATTCATCACAGAACAAGAGCTTTCGGATATTCTCAAGGAAATGCACAACTGGAAATCACCTGGACCAGACGGGCATCACAGTTTTTGGCTGAAAAAATTCAACTGTTTGCATAGTAGTTTAACTAAGGCAGTGAATGAAATCTACGAGTTCCAGAGAGTATGCCCTCCTTCCTGACAGAGGGTATAACTTATCTTCTGCCAACAAATCACCAAAATACAGACGATCCAGCAACGTACAGGCCAGTGACTTGCCTGCCAACTATATACAAGCTCATAACATCTTGCATTACACGTCGACTATACTCCCATTGCGAACAGAATAATATAATTGCATCGGAACAGAAAGGATGCTCCAGGGGTGCAATGGGATCCAAAGAACAACTGATTATCGACTCTATAATCTGCATAAGAAGAGGAGGAATTTGTTCACGGCTTATCTTGACTACAAGAAAGCTTTCGATTCCATGCCGCATGAATGGCTCATTAAAGTTTTAGAGATCTATAAAGTAGATCCAAGAATAGTGAGCTTTCTCAAAACAGTTATGTCAACTTGGCGCACTAACATCGAAATCAGCGGAACAGGCATAAGAACTAGCACAGTGTACATCAGGAGAGGAATTTTTCAAGGAGACTCTTTGAGTTCATTGTGGTTCTGCATGGCAATGAACCCGTTATCAACTATTTTAAAATCCCCCAGAAAGGGATTCAACCTGAAAGGCAACACTAGCAATATGTTGATTAACCATCTTTTATACGTCGATGACTTAAAACTGATTGCAGCAACAAAGACCAACTAGAGTGCCTATTACGACTAGTGAAGATGTTTTCCAAAGATGTCAGCATGAATTTTGGACTGGACAAATGTCGTTCCCTAAATATAGCAGGAGGGAAAATCCAACAGACACCTCTCACCTTATCTAACGGAGAAGAAATAAGGCAATGCTGTCAGGTGATCTATACAAATACCTTGGTATGAAGCAATGTCAAAGGATAGACCAACAGGTGATGAAGGACGAACCAACAGCAGAGTTCACCAGAAGAATGAGGAGCGTTCTGAAAACGAACTGAACAGCAGAAATCTAACAAAAGCTGTTAACACCTACGCTTGCTCAGTTCTCACCTACTCATTCGGAATCGTAAAGTGGAGTAATACAGATCTCGATCATCTCCAACGGAAAATGAGAACACTATGTACAAAGGCCAACAAGCATCATCCTAAATGCTGTGTTGAAAGAACTACAATTCCAAGAACTCAAGGCGGACAAGGCTTTGTGGACATAAGGAAAATGGCGGCTGAACAAATAAACAACTTGAGAAATTATTTTGTAGATAAAGCAAACACATCGGACTTACATAAGATACTGATTGAAGCAGATTGTTCAACACCTCTATTACTAAGCGAGCACCCTCATGAAAACACCACACAGACGGATAGTGATAAAATTCAAAGATAGAGAGAAAAGCCCCTACATGGAAGACAACTGAACGAGGTCACCCAGGAACATGTCCACAAGAACACCGAAGACCTCAGAGCTCAATCCCCCTGATACTTGCAATCCGGGATGAGTGAATGTTCCCCTTAGTAGGGAGTGTGATAGCCGATCGCTAGGGGGTGTGAAAAGTCACACCCTTTTTACGCTAATAGGCTCAAATCGATAATGATACTTATTTATTATACTAACTTTATTAGTTGATCAACTATTTACAACCCTTAAAGTAAATAAAAGAAAACTCAAAAATGCTCCCCAACGTGAGAAATCAACAATCTCTTGAACACTCTATAATTGGTGCATCTCTTCATCTCTCTTGGTAAGCCATTATAAATTCTTAATCCTCCAATCAAAGTAGATCCTGATGTAAATCTCGTACGGAATGTTTCCACATAAAAGTTGTTCCTATTTCTTGTCTGATGTTTATGAATATCGGAGGTGTATCTGATGTGCTCACAAAGATAGTCTGGCAACATTCTATGTTCGACCTTATAAATAAAATCCACTGTTTTAAACATAATCCTCTGTCTCACAGTCATCAAGTTCAGTGCATCTAACATGATTCTAATTAGCGTTCTTTTATTACAGCTCAAAACTTTTCTCATTCCCCTGTTAATTACATTCTGAATCTTTTCAATACTGTTCGACTTATTGAACAATAAGAATGTACAAAAATCCAACTGAGGCAATACCATCGACTTAAAAAGTAGCACTCTCGTTTTCAAATCTATCTTGTTACTTATTCTACCGATAAAATGTATCTTCTGTGCCATCTTCGCTGATATAAACTCTGATTGTTCTTTCAACGTCAAGTTTCGATCCAATCTCACACCCAAGTATTTAATTGACTCTACTCCACTTAAACTCTTCCCTCCTACTGAAACCATAATGTTGCTCTTATTAATTTGTTTTATTTTGCTTTCATTCCCGAACAACATATTATAATGTGACTTCTCAAAGTTTACCACCATCTTATTATCCCCCATCCATTCATTCAATGTTTCTAGATCTTCATTCATCATTGCGACCAACATATCAATATCATCTCCAATTATATACAGGGTTGGGATAAAGTTCGGCACCAAATTAATATCTTTAAAACGAAACGGGCGATATTTTTGAAATTTGGCATCTGAGTGTAATGGACCACAATGCATTTGATGAGCATATTCTCATTGATGAGGTACTTCCGGTTTAACCGGAAATGACCAATTTTTTTTAAATTTAAATGGGACACCCTGTATATTTCTGCAGATTCTGAAAGAGCACTTTGTTTCGGATCTGTCCATACCAGGTTCCATGTAAAATTATCTGTGAAAAGAAGAATTGAGACAACGGATTCTTGATGAATGTGCCTTAATACATGGAGAAGTCTTGAGAAAAGTTACTCAAGAATTTGTTAATAGACTGGCATATTGTCAGGAGGTGAATGGCAAGCACTTCGAACATTTAAATGATTTTTTTTTAATTATTCTAAAAATTTTTTTTCTACTAGTAAAAGCTGTATTTCTTCTTTTTATAGATTTTCATAAAAAATACGTCATGAAAAGCAGAAAGAGTTATCTAGTACAAAGTATTTCTTTTTATTTCTCACTATTGATACAAATAACAACGATTTATTTATTTGAATGGATTTTTTCTCAAATGTACAAAAGGACTGAATTTCTTCCTTTAACAGAGAATTTTTACATGGAACCTGGTATGGACAGATCCGAAACAAAGTGCTCTTTCAGAATCGGCAGAAATATACAGGGTATCCCATTTAAATAAAAAAAAAATTGGTCATTTCCAGTTAAACCGGAAGTATCTCATTAATGCAAATATCCTCATCAGATGCATTGTGGTCCATTACACTCAGCTGCCAAATTTCAAAATATCGCCCGTTTCGTTTTAAAGATATTATTTGGTGCCGAACTTTATCCCAACCCTGTATATCATTTATCGTCGGCGAACATTCTCAGTGTACAATGTTTCCTGTATTTCACGATATCATTTATTACACAAGAAACAGTAAGTTACCCAACGTTGTTCCCTGTGGAACACCATCATTATTCTCAATACTCGAGGATACCTCTCCACCAAAATTTACCCTCTGTTTTCTCCCTGTCAATATGATCTAAACCAATCAAGAACAGCTTCACCAATTCTCATTTTTTTTAATTTCTTAATCAGCAAATCCCTATTTATTGTTTCGAACGCTCTCCTCAAGTCAACGAAGACCGCCAGAACTTTCTTATTCTTGTCTATGTTGCTTGCCCATTCGTTATATATGTATACTACAGAGGTTTCACAAAAATGATTCGCACGAAAACCCGATTGGCCATCGAAAATCACATTATTTTCAACCAGGAACTTCAATAATTGATCCCTCACAACCATTTCGAGTACTTTCTCATATATAGGTACTGTATGAACACCCCTGAACTGCTCACATAATGAAGTATTATTTACTGTTTGAATCGGTATTATCACCGATACTTTCCAACTATCGGGAAAAAATCATAATAATCCAAGGATGTGTTCAAAATGTCAAGCATCCTGTTACCCATAACCTCGAATATATCTCGAAAAATTTTTGTATCAATGCCGTCAGATCCGCACTTGTTTTTTAATTTTTTGATGAAGTTTTTAAGTTCTTTCATGGTGATACAGTGGAACCTCGATATAACAAATCGGAAGAACAGGAAATATTCGTTATATCAAGTAATTCTTAAAACTGAGGTTGTTATATTGAGGTGAGGTTGGTCCAAAATTTGTTATAACGAGGTTTTATTCACCTCGACATTACGTACTCATCTTGTTATAGCGAACTAATTTTGCTCATATAAATGAAAACTAATTTTTATCAAATTACTCATTTATTTTATATTTTCTTTTTCAAAAAATAAAGTGAGTAGGTAGGTTTTTTTCTTTTTAAAAATTCGCAGAACAAAATAAAAAGAGGTGAAAAATCAACAAATTGGTATAAAAGCCTAAATCTGATTTTATTCATCTTGATTGGAAAAAAAGTCATAAATTGTAGTTTGTTTCCCACGTTTCAATCTTCTGATGTTTGAAGGCAAACCAATTTCGTAGGAAAACTTATCTTTAGATTTTGAAATTGTAGCCAATGAACTTGCGGGAATCCCGAACTTATTAGCTATGTCTAATTTTTTTGTGGAAGGATTTTTGTCAACATAATTAATGATGCTTCGCTTTTCTGCGACAGATAAGGAACGCCTTTTACGTTTCTGGGCCATTGCAAAAAGTGAGGAGCAACACTGATTACTTTCCATCACTAACTTCGTATTTTACGTAATACGCGTCGAAACCTGCTGACCGGCTGAATCACATACATACCTGGTTATTGGTGAAACGTTATATATAGGTTTTGAGTTGACGAAATTCGTTAAGTAGAGGTATTCACACTCTTTTTGGTAGTTGAAAATTCGTTATAAAGAGGTTGTTCGTAAAAAGTTTTCGTAATGTAGAGGTATGTTTACATTGACTCTTATGGACGATTCAGGGGATTATGAAAAATTCGTTAAATCGAGGAAGTCGTTATATTGAGGTTCGTTATATTAAGGTTGCGCTGTATTTGAAAACTCCGAAAACTCAGAGCATCTATCTATTTTCGATAAATAGAAAGCGTGGTCATGTGTCCTAGTTGTCGTCGAAATAATGTCATGTATACATTCCGCAAAAAATGCATTGAAATTTTTCGCTATCTCACTATTTTTAGTAATTATTTTTCCATTGAAGTTTACATGTTTAACTTCTGATCCCGGTTTTTTTCCTAATAAATTCTTCAACTTTTTCCACACATCACTACTAGAACAATTTTTTCTTAATTCATAATAATAATTTTTTTCACCTTTTCGTAATTTGTTTACAACATCGTTTCTGATTCGTCTGTAATCATCCCATAAGTTATTATTTTTTGTTAATACCGCTTTTTGGTACAGACTATCTCTCTGTTTCATCATCAATTTCTTAATCTCATCATTCAGCCAAGGAATTACATCATTACTTTTTTCAGGGGGCACATCTGATCAAATATCTAGGATTGATAAATTCATCGACCAGGGCATTCACGTCAGTACTGGAATTATTCCATTCCGACCTGACAATCATATCCTGAAATTCATTTTTATTGTAATAATCTTTGAACGTTTAGTTGTTTCAATTCGAAAATCAATGTTCTCAACTATTTTTAGATTTAAGGATATAATCGAGTGGTCAGATATTTTTGGTGTTAAATGTACCTTATGTTCCATTCTCCTACAGTCGGTTATCACGAAGTCAATGAGCGTTGAACTGTTCTGGGTGATCCTCGTATACTCATTCACAATCTGCTTAAAACCACTATGTTCGATAATTGATCTACATTTCTCCATATAGTAAGATTTCTTCTTATAATCTAAATTAAAATCTCCCACACAAATTAACTCACCCTGAAACGAAGAAGCCTCCTCGAAATTCATCCATAAAATCCAGGAATTCGGCAACCTGCACACCTGGTGAGTGGTATAAAACCGCCAACATCAATTCTCATTTCCAAGCCTCAACTCAACAGATAAAAACCACACACATATGATTCCACAATCATATTTGATCTCACAGACTATGTAAAACCATTCTTCAGGAGAATTACCACTCCTCCAGTTCTTCTATTATTTGATGGACAGTTGATGGTTACATAACCAAGCACATCAATTTCTCCTGGTCGTATATCTGGTGTTAAATGAGTCTCACTTATGCATATTATCTGCGCCTTCCATTGCTGGATCGAGTGCAAAATTTTACATCTGTTGTTAATAAATCCTTTTCAGTTAAAATATACAATATTACAGTGGTTTAATTGCTATTCTTTTCCATTGTTCTTCTAGATATGTTTTCCATATTCTCATATAACAAGGACTGCTCTTATCAAGGAGGAGTGATCTGTGTCCAATTGAACCTTGAATTTTGTACCTTCTTCAAACAGTTTATACATTTCTTCAATTCACTATCGCACTCCTTAATGTCATGTTTTCCAGCACATTTCGGACAAAATTTCTCACTTTTGCATTCCCTTTGAAAGTGATTGTAACCCGAGCACCTGAAACTCGTATAAATACCATAATAGTCCTCAAATACACAACTTCTCCATCCCAAATTTATAGTCCTTCTGTTTTTGATCGCCCTGTATATAATAGGGTCCACCTCAATTATTATATTAGCAGAATTTTTTCTATGTTTCATTGCATATTTATGAATCACCTTTACGTTACCTTCACTGTCCTCTATCTGAGTCAATTCGTTTTGATGATAAAAACATTCGATAATGTCCTTGTTTTGATAATCTTAATATTTTGCTTCAACACCTTTCAAAATTGATTTAGGTTTTTTCAGTGTAGCTTCTTGTATCTTGTATTTATTTCCCAGTTCTTTATTCAACTCATCAGATATAATTTCTTTAGTTTTAGCATCTCTACAATTAATTATGATACCACCCCCATCCCTTTCACATTTTCAACTTCAATTCCAATCCTCAGTTTACCTGGGTCAACTTTATCTGTTATTTCGTCTCTGGTTTTCTCACTTTTCTGATCAGTTTACAGGTTTGACCAAAGAACATCCGAATACGATCTTCGATCTCAGGTATAGCATCATTTTCCCTGTTCAACTGCATGTTCATGCACAATTTTGAGAGGATCGCATCATCAGAACCATAGGGCTTTTCTTAAATTTCTTGATGTTGACCGAAACGTTGATTACAAGAAGCAAACATGACAAAAATAGCTCGAATATTATTTCAATAATGTTCAATCTAAATCATTATTTCACTTAAGCTCGTGCAATTCTTCTGAGTGAAAATGCGGAAAAGTATGTATGAATTATTCGGGATCAGAATTTCCGACTTTATTATTTCCAGGAACCCCTACTGTGTTAAGTTTATCATAAAGCACAATTCATAGGAATTCTAAAATTAGAGCAATAAAGTTGTGCATTCTTTCCAGATTTTTGCGTTCATTCTGGAAACAAGCGAATTATGTATTTGTCCGAATTTTCCCAATTAATTCCCAATTCTGATGATGACATGTTCGATTCAGATATACTCTAGTTCATCTGGGTAATGGATAAAAATAGATCAATGGTACAATGTGACATCACACGAATTTCTAAACCCCTTAGATATAATATTCTCATTTGAAGGGTGGGTTATTTATCGGTTGAAATTCGAACCATAGGTCACTTCGAATCTGTCATCCTATTCTGCAACAATCGATTTACGCTTGATTTAGGGGTTTTTCATGTGAAAACTTTTAGACGTTAAATATAAACTAAACATAAAATAATTGTTTAAAATTGGCACTTCGCCAATGATTCCCCTCCCTAGTACAGAATTTGTTCGATGTCAAAATCATAGAATTTCAAGACACAACTACGAGTACGAGTGCTTACTTCGCTTACTTGACAGATCATAACCCAATTTCAGACCGATATGTCAGCGTTAAATATCCTGTTAGTCGTAGGTAGGGGAAAATGGGGTACCTCCATACAGTTTTCTTACTTTATCCTATAGAATTTTTTCTGTTGTCGATTGCTGGGTATTCAACCCGTTTGTGATTCTTTGGTATAAATAAATAAATAAATAAATCTCTATCAATTCATCACAAACTAATAGTCTCACTATCTGGCCATATATTAGAAATATGTGATTTGTATGAATACTTTTGTGTGACTTTCTGTTAGAGTTACAAAAAAAAACTTTAAAATGTATGAATGTACCCCACATGCGGGGCACTTTCATACAGGAAAATTTCGATTTGAATACACGATTTTTGCTATCAGGATTCTTTTGTTTGTAATTTTTTAATAATTCTATGTAGTGTTTGAGCATTAACGCCATGTTCGGCTGCTGATTTCCGTAAAGAGAGTTTGTTTTTCAAAAATACATTGATAGCTTTCAACATGGCCTGTTTTTCCACCTCTCCAATCATAGTTCCTTTGTTCGCGTAATTTCTGACCATATTTCTTCTATAGAACAATATTAGGATTTCAATTCAGTTCAAAAAACTAATATGAAAAAGTAGAGCGAACTCATGCGGTATGAATGTACCCCGCTCACGACTGTATGAACCTACCCCATCACGAGAAAATAAACTAGAAATATTCTTGAAAAAAAAACAAACATATGTATCATTATTCTCATGTCGATTCACAAACTTGACCCCATTATCTTTCAAATGAAATAATTCTGAATAATCTAGAAAACAGTTTTTATCGATAAAAATGGGTTCAAAGTGAGGTTGAAAAATTACTTTGGCGACGCCAAATCACTTGCCGTGTCACCTCTTCGAACGTTTGACATCAACTGTTTTCAAACTTAGTGAGTTACATACATAGATAAGCTACGTATACATGTTCAAGTCGTTCCTTTGATGTGCGGCTAACAACAGATATCGGTAGTGTATGATAGTGCCCCATGTATGAATCTGCCCCACTTTCCCCTACACTTGAAGTCGATTATAATTTAAGCTCTGCGGTATTGTGTGGTGTATTGTGATCAGACGAAAGGTAATCTGAATATGTATTCTCGTTTTCCTATAGTAATTTTTCGACTCTCCACGTACAACGTGGGTGCTTTGTTCGATTCATTTTATTGATTAAAACTGGTCATCGAAGTTCAATTAATGTATCTACAGAGGTATTATTAGACCCCTCTTAATGTGATTAGACATATATTTTGAATTATATGTTTGTTCGACTCAGTACATTGTTCAAGTCATATAGTTGCGTTTAAAGCCTTTCGTCTAGTCACACTCACTCACTATCATTCAGTTTTTATTCACATTGCCCGGGTATAATTGATTAAGTCAATTTATATGGTCTGAAGTCACTCTTGCCCTCTCATAGTTTAGATTTGCCTTTAACCTTGACTTCTTATAGATCGGAGGATGTATATTTCATTTGTGTTCATTTAATATTGCCAATACTTAGTACATTGGATCATTATTTGAATTTATATCGGTTGAAATATATTTTTGAACAGCTCGGTGTGAGTAAATCTGAATTGACTGCGTTTATTTATGGGCCTATTCTGTAAGGGGGAGAAGGGGGTGTAGCGCTGTAACCTTGAAATTTCACACCGATATAGTAAATTGCAATTCTGTAAGTGCAACATCGCTGTAAATTCGGCTACATCGGATGTAAATTTTACAGCGGCAAATTTGAGGGTGTAACGGCTTACATCGCTTTAAACAAAGATAAATAAACTCTCTCAATATCTCTATGGCTTTAAATACGTCATCATTCTAGACATTCGTGTGTTGAGAGGTTAGCTGTTTTATTATTTGCAAAGATATTCTACTATTCTATTCTATTGTAGAATATCTTTGGTTATTTGTTAGTATAGTACTATTTTTATATAATACAGGGTGTTTCATCATAAACTGGACAAACATATATTTTCGTGTAGAGGACATCGGGAGAATCATTTTTTGCCTATACAATATATCCGTTTTCGAAGCATAAGCGAGATACAGGGTGTCAGACGTCATTTTTGAGCAAGGTTCTTATGAGTGTGGTCAGTTATGTATAACACTTGGTGTAACGGTTTTTGGTCAAATCTTAGTATTTTTGGGTCCTCTATCCAGAAAGTTGACGAACTCCGAAAAAAATTTACAAAATGGCGGAAAACCTGCAATGTTCCAATTTTTTTTTGCGATTGTCAAATTGACTTTTGTTTTCTGAATGAACACAATTTTCTAAGACTTTCGATGGAAAAATTTCGTTCGAAATGGATGAAATTTTGTACAATTGTACTTCTTGAATAATCAATCACGATATGAAAACAGAATCGTAAAATATCGAACGGTTTCGTTACTACAGTCATTCAAATGTTTCGTTCGGACCTCTGAAATATTGAAAATAAAATTTTTTTGGGTTCTAGAATCAAAATGATTAAATTATTGGCATTTCTAAATATTTTAGATAAATTTAAACGAAAAAAATCAGTGAAACTCAGTTGGGACTCGAAACGACGTAGGTATAAAATAGAGAAATGGCACTGTTCTAAGGATATTAATATTCGTTGCCAGGCAACGGTAGTCCGTAGTTCATAGAGTTTGACTACTGGCTAAATTATATTCACTGAAATTAAAATACCAGTCCAACTCTATGAACTACGAACTACTGTTGCCTGGCAACGAATATTAATATCCTTAGAACAGTGCCATTTCCCTATTTAATACCTACGTCGTTTCGAGTCCCAACTAAGTTTCACTGATTTTTTCGTTTAAATTCATCTTAATGTTTAGACATGCCAATAATTTAATCATTTTGATTCTAGAACCCAAAACAATTTTATTTTCAATATTTCAGAGGTCCGAACGAAACATTTGAATGACTGTAGTAACGAAACCGTTCGATATTTTACGATTCTGTTTTCATATTCGTGATTGATAATTCAAGAAGTACAATTGTACAAAATTTCATCCATTTCGAGTGAAATTTTTTCATCGCTGTAGACATGTAGAAAAAAATTTGTGTTCATTTTTAAAAAAATTTTTCACAGAAAGTCTTAGAAAATTGTGTTCATTCAGAAAACAAAAGTCAATTGACAACCCCAAAAAAAAATTTGGAACATTGCAGGTTTTCCGCCATTTTGTAAATTTTTTTTCGGAGTTCGTCGACTTTTCTGGATAGAGCACCCAAAATACTGAGATTTGACCAAAAACCGTTACACCAAGTGTTATACATAACTGGCCACACTCATAAGAATCTTGCTCAAAAATGACGTTTGACACCCTGTATCTCGCTTATTCTTCGAAAACGGAATATATTGAATAAGGCAAAAATGATTCTCCGATGTCCTCTACACGAAAATATATGTTTGTCCAGTTTATGATGAAACACCCTGTATATAGTATATATTTGTGTTCGAACAGAGAGGTACATTCGTTTTTATGTGAAAATGGATATGCCTTCATTTATTTATCAATTGTTCGAAGAAAATTACCGAAGGTGAGTATTTTTTTTTTTTATTTTTTTATGGCAATGGGTCATTTCAGAGTGGAATTGGTTCCTCAAGTTGGAACTGCTTGAGCCAACCTATGATCAGCCGCTCCATTAAAAGAGTGAGTAGGTTGATAACTGATCATCTTATGAATGAATGGATTAAATTTCCGTCTGACAGTAACCTGAAAACCTCAATTAAGGAAGGATTTTACCAGAAATGGGGAATGCTGGGTGTCTTAAAAGTTATAGACGGAACCGATGTTGAAATATTAGCACCTCCTTTGACTGACATAGATCATCCACCATTTGTATATATGAATTGAAAAGGAGAACATTCTATAAATGTAATGATTATTTGCGATAGTGATTGCAATATTTTGGCGATAGGTGCAAGATATTCAGTCTCTGTGCATGACGCTGCCATTTTTCGTTCATCTACAATAATGTAGCATGCAGAATATATTAAATATGCAGTTGCGATCTGTCATAATATGGCTCGTAAAGCTAATTTAGCTGTTGAAGAATATACGGAAAGTATAATCAATATTTACGATGGAGCACCAGCAATGATATCCAAATGATAGGCGAATAAGCAGATCTTGGACGTCTAGCAAGAAACCAATATATTTACAAAACAATGTATAATTTTATTATTGTATTATATTTCCGTGATAAAAAAATGGAAATTTACCGATGCTGTCTTATTGAAAGTTAATTCTCTTCTTTCTCATTATAAAATTGAAAACTCGTAAATTCTTGTGAATTCTCTTTTATAATCGTGATAGTATTAGTAGTAAAAATTTTATTAGCTTGAAGCTACCAACTTAAAAGAAAAACACATTCTGCAACAAACAGCTCATTTGCTTGATATCTATTTCTACTATAATTAATGATTTTTAAGACCTATATCTTTACATCAGTTCTCGATTCACCAGGTTTTAGGTCGAAACATGTTGGCCTTTTTCCAGACCATTTGATTTTTTGTTAAATCAGACCTAGAACCTGCCAAATTAGGAACTGATCTATTTCTGATATCACCTATTATCAGTTTTGTAAATTGATTTAAATTACTTACAGATCCCATAAACAAAGGTTACTGATTATATATATTTAATCCGTTATAATTCACTGCACAAAACAACTAAATTCGAACATTCACCTGGGTATAGTAGTATTAAATTATTCAATCATTTGCCAGAACGATTGAAGATTTTGGATATCCTTAGTTTTAAGAGGGAGATAAAGAGGCTCATGTTGGAAAAATGCTTTTATAGTGTTGGCGAATATTTCAACATGATACTGAGGTAGTATTTTTTGCTTTTAATTCGTAGTTCTCAGATTCTTGTAAACATGATACTGTTTTTTTGTAACCAATTGTTCATTTGTTTCAATTAATTCATGTGTTCTCAATCATATTTTGACTGTACCTATACATGTAAATATCTTAAAGGATATAAGGTGAAGTGGGGTAAATGTGATATAGTATTTGATTAGTTCATAAACAAAGTGTTATAAGTAACAGTTTGAATAAAGCTGAACATTCCAAAAAATGCAAGCATGATCACAATATAGTTCTCTATTGATTGTATTCTGTTACTCTTTGAAATCTTTTCCGAGAAATGTTGGGTAATTTAAAAAAAAATGATGCCGGTCAATCACAATTGCCCCAGAATTTGGGGTAAATGTGATAAAAGCTTTCAGATTCCTATGACTAAGTTATTTGGAAAGGATTGGGGTAAATGTATAAAAATCTTACATTATTGAATACTTGTTTTTTACAAAAATAAAATATTTCACTTAATGAAAAATTGATGACCTTATTTCAGTCGACGCCAAAAAATGTGAAATTAACTTCCTTCTGAACAAAAAGGAAGTAAAAACAAATTAGGCAGAAACCAACTATATAATAATAAACGTTATATTTTAATTAAACTTTATTTTTCCATCATTAAGATAAATTATATCCGTCAAAAGACACTTCAAATATGAAGAACCACGCCTATTCATATTATCACAATTGCCTCAAATGTATATGTCACATTTACCCCAAAAAGCATTTCGTGCGGGGCAAATGTGATATTTACAAAAAGAAATCACCAGCGCAATTTATGAGTTTAAAGTATTTAAAAACACTTATAAAACTGTTAATAATAAGTCTGGAAATAATAAAACAGACTTAACTCATCAATTAAAAATTTACACCAAATAAAGTAGAGACGTACCTACCTGAAATTTAAGGTTACGTTATGAGAAATAATATTCACGTGCCTTACACCATACTGACAAGTAATTTCGTTTGTTCTAGTGTTTTGGTGGTTTCGCTTGCAATTTTGAAGACGTGTTAGATAGATGGCAGCAGTATTAATGAATTAGATCTGAATATATAGTCCGTTATCACAATTGCCCCATTATCACATTTACCCCACTTCACCTTAATAAAGATTATTATTATTATTATTATTATGTATTTTCCTGTCAACTATCTGGATCATCCTCATTTATTTATTTCACAATTGTGAATTACGAAATCTAAACACCCTATTTTGAAAAATAATCAATTCACGTAAATAGCTTCCAATTAAATATAGAAAATCTTATTTCTAAAATCGTAAGTTCAAACGTCCATGATGACGTACGTGCAAGCATATCCATTTATGGAAATATGAAGTTTCTTTTTTCAATATTCCAATTGAATTTTCTATGGTTCTGTTCACACTATGGCCACGAAATTTTGCATGAGGCTTGTTATGAAAATCTTGCATTTGGCCGTAATAAATCATTTCGATTGGTTTCGATTTTTTTTTTGAGATATTGAGGAACAAAAATTTTGAATGGCCATATTTTATGGAACACCCTGTACGATTTGGCTAGTTAACGAACTCAACTGAGCCATTCAGGACGCGAACTCATCCTAAAAACTTCAGGTCTCTAGGACAATCCCTTCGAAAGTTATTGTGCTAACGGACGGCTGGACGGCCACACGGACAGAATTGAATTTGACCACGAATTCGCCATGAGGGAGTTTAATCCTATCGTCCCATTTTCGGCTCAAAATTCGAAAAATACAGGTATTTGGGCAAAACGATATAGCATTCGATTAGGTGGAACAAGCGCTCAAAAAACAGGAAACTAATCTCTCCTGGTATAGTCAGGAAATAATTCCAAAAGAACTTCCTAGATTTACTTTTAACCTGCAATTAACAACGAACTAGATATTAAGTTGACGAAGGCTATTATTCTATTGATATAGCTGCCTAGGGGTTGATATTTAAAGGTCGTGGCTGCCTTTCTGCACTGACACCAAAAGTTGCCATCTACTCTCACTCCACTTGATTTCATCCTTTGTCGCTAGTTCATTACTCTATAATTAATTACAACGCTTCCGAGTCTTTCCCTTGCCGTAAGTGAGGATTTTTGTCAGTTATCATACAGGGTTTCCCATATAAAATAGTTCACATGAATGTTTCCGCAAGTATGAGTTTTGATGAAAACTTAAGGGGTAATCTCTACCTACACTTTCAGAAACTTAACGGTCAACAGGGATCCAGTAACGTTAAACTTTCGTTATACGGGTTCTTCCATTCTGATCCTCACCTGTAATGATATTGAAAAAAACAGTGCGTCTCATTATTTTGATAATTCACAGTATCCATAAGACTTGGTGGCGACATGTAGATGAAATTTTTGTAATTTGGCAACACGCCAGAGAGGAATTGAATAAGTTTTTTGATTACATAAATAATAAAGGAAATACTATTAAATTTACGATGGAATTAGAACAGAATAATCTGATCCCTTTTCTAGATGCTTTTGTAAAAAAATTTATAGATCATTTTGAAACAAGTGTATACACTTGTTTCAAAATGATCTATAATGATCGTTATCGAAGTATACTTCGATAACGAACTCACACTGATAGATTTAAATTTTCATTCTAATCATCAATTGAATGTAAAAACAGGTACTATCATAAAAACACCTAAAATTAGAAATAATGAAATTGCCTTCATAGAAGAGTTTCTACTAGATAATCAATACCCACCAAATTTTATAGAAGGAACAATTTCAAATTTAGAACGAAAAATATCTAATCAAAATTCTGATGATGATCATGTACAAACAGAAAACCATCAAGAACAACCAAATTTGTTGAACGTCATTCCTTATATTCCTGGAAAAAATAAGAAGAATTGGTTCCAAATTCAACATAAGAACTGTTTTCAAAAACAAAATTATCCATTCTAACCAGAACGAAACTAATGAATGAGACAAAAAAATAAAAAATTGTGTTTACAATATTCCCTGTATATGTGAAAAATACAGAAGTGACATCAAATTCCTTAGAGATAAGAAAACGGAAACATAGGAACAACATCAAAAATAGAGATATTACAAGATCACAAATCGCTGATCATGTATGTTCAAATAGCGGAGATCATATGATGAACTGGAACAACACAAAGATCTTAATGACGGAACCTGATAATAAAGGGAAAATTAGGGAATCCACATGTATTTTGTTAGACAAAGTAGATAATTTGGCCAATTGTTCTGTTGGAATAGATCGTATTTGCATTGATTTATTGAAGAAAGAAATGACATCAGGAAATTTCAAAATTAAAAAGATCTATATGTGTTGACAACTTTAAATGTCAATTAGACAACATATTCCTAACACTGATTCAGACTCACCAAAATGTCCTGCATCTGCCCTGAAAGCCAAAACAATCATTCGTGAAACACCTAAGTAACGATTATACGGCCCGATCTTTCTTTTCTCAAACAAGTTTTTATTGTACTTGCATGTCGAGAGGTAGTTTTCGAGGATATTTCACAGTAAACTTACCTCTGATCTCTGTTACTCATTTTCACAAGCGTTGAAATTTAAATTTTTTAAATTCGCAAACCCCTATTAGGACCAAATTTTTTGCAGACAACCCTTTATCAAGGTGTTCATAAAGGTAAAGGTAAAGTTTTAAAAAAATAATTAAAAATTCTGTTCAGGATTTCTTTTGACAACCCATTTTTTAATATATTTTCTGATATACTAAATTTATTATAAAATAAGTTTTATTCTATTATCAGCTCGGTGAAGGTCGTTTAGGTTCGGATCTTAGACTATTAACAGTCCGGGCAGATATCTTTTCCGGGAGTGGTTTTAGTTTTAGTTCAGGAAACAGAACAAATTATAAATTATGAAAATATTGTTTATATGTAAATCAACTGTCAAAAAAAATTGATTGGAAGTTATGCCTAATATATATATTTATATAATTATATTTTTTGTAGTTTGATTTTCTTGTGCTTTTCAATTTATAAATTGTTTAGTAAGGTTTCTTGAGTATTTAAGCACTCAGTTCTTGACCAGTAAACAGTTATTTACTCTTCAATAAAATATATTTATTCCGACATATGTTTCGGCCGTATATGGCCTTTTTTAAGGAGAAATATAACAATCCAATAGTTTATGTAAAACACAAATAATGAATATCATATGAATTGATTTTAAAATTTTTTACACTTACAATTTTCGTCAAAATTGCATTTAATTAGTTAAAAATAAAGACAAACTTGCACAGATAAGACAAACAAATGACATTGGTAGGATCTTGAACGACAATTTAATTTTTCAACTCAAGACAAATAAATACTACGACATCTGTATGGATCGATAAGAATGTATATTGTTTATTTCTGATATCTATATTATTTGGGTTTATACTTATAGTTGAATGTTGTTACTATAGATGGAGTTACATGGACGAATTTATTGGGAGTTGTTCTATTTTCTATTAGTTTATTAAATTGTAGTATATTTGGGTTAAATTTCTGTTGTCCGTTTTATCGTTTATAGCCCCCTTTATTTTTCTTGATATGAACCATCTCTTATATATTTCGAGTTTTACTATTATTTTTTTTCACAGATAGAAACATTTTCGAAGTCCATTTTATGCTTCTCAGTTTGTTCGTGTTTTCTGAGCGCTGTGGTGTTTTAACAATATTTATGCGTTCCTTCATATATTGTATTGTTTGTCCAATATTGTATACCTTAGGGCAATCCAAGCAATTCATTTGGTATACGCAATTTGATAATTAAGTTTGTGGATTTTAATTTTGAGTTTATGAGTGTTGAGTTGTTTACATTTCTATGTGCCAAATTTATTCCATACTGTCTAATGATGTATTCAAAGTTTCTGATATGCCCTGTATATACGGAACAGGTACTTATTTAGGTTGTTCAGCTTCGATATTTTTATTTTTTTGTTTTTCTGAGTATCATACCAATATTACTATTCAGTAAACCAGGATGTTTAGTAGTCTTCAGTATGGTGGGATTTTATTCCGACTAATCATTACCTTCATTTTGAAGAATCTCATCATTTGGCACAGGAGAAATTGTGACATTCATTTCCTCGTTACAATTTCAATTAATAACTATAGCCTCTGGAAATAGAAATAAATAAATTTTTACAATTGGAAGTTACAAATGAATAATTTCGAATTACATGGTTCACTAAAGATATTAACACTTAGTTCGATAACCATCTACAAAATAATCATCGAATTCGACATTTCTTTCCGTCATCTGCTTCCTTATTATTTTACTCATCTCATCATTTGTAGATGATGACAATGCTTTTTGATGGACTTCAACCAGTGGCTATCATATATTTTTAATCATGTTGAACTCCTCCTGTACCTTCTCCCAGGCCAACAATTCTGTTCTGTTGGCGTTGATATCAGTTCTTTTGCATTCAATGTCGTCCTTATACATATTTACCAGAGATAAAAGGATAGCCTATTCTCTTGAATTAAAATAGGAAGACATTTAACCACTAACTAAATTATTCCAGACAGTTGTCCGAATTTTGAATTTCAATATTTTCAGTGTAGCCAACCTAACTTGAACGCTGGTCAGTTGAACTACAGATGGAACAACACATTTGTGGTAAACCGTGGTTCACCACTGAACGGACTTCACTTGAACTTTCGGTGAACTCGAGTTGGTACAACTGGCCCTCAGGGTTAGTGAATTTGGAATTAACAGTACTGAAGATATTTTCAAAAATTGTATTTTCATTACCGCTTCCGGCCATTGAAGTGTCCGTCTCCATCTAACTGCTATGAAGTCCGAACCACTAAACCGAACGCAGCGGAAATTTGCCGAAGGTTCTCTGACATGTTATGTATCATTACTCAAAACGATAGAGAAGAAAAAAGATAGAGGAAAAATTCAATGATTGCAATAACTGTGATTGCAAGGATTCAGGAATTATTATTCGGTAGCTCCACATTAAAACACCCCTATTACAATAAAGTTCATGCCTTCTGAGGAAATAGGGTTTCAAATTATTAGTTATATCAGAAGGCCAATTACTTTCTAAAAACGTGATAACCTGCCCAAGAACAACGTCCCTTCGAGTTCTATCCCTGACTAACTCGAATTTAACAGGTAATCCTTGATCTATGAAATTGAAACTATCAGAGCGTTCTATATCTGTATCTTGAATTTTCAATGGTAAACGTGAACACTAATCAGCCATATTAGTTGGCCCAGGAATGTATTTCAACTCATAATTAAATTCAGATGAGTAGACTGCCCATCTTTGTATTTTTCCTGGAGCCATAGCCGGAATACCTCTCTTTTCCCCGAACAAAGCTAATAAAGGTTTTTGATCAGTACAAATTACAAACTCCCTACCCAACAAATATTGACTCAATTTTTTAACGGCCCAATAAATTCCTAATGCTTCCTTATGAATAACCGCATAGTTATTTTCCGCTTTGGAATATGTTCTTGAAATAAAACAAATAGAATTTTCTTGATTCTCAGAAAAAGTATGTGAAAGAACTGCACCGATACCCTTGTTACTTGCGTCACAATATAATTTAATGGGAAGATCAGGATTAAAATGACACAACACCAAGTCCGATGTCATAGCCCTTTTGGCGTTTTCAAAGGCACTTTGACAATTTCCGTCCCATTTAAAAATGTTTCCCTTTTTCAGCAAACTATATAAAGGAAATAACATGTGTGACAAATTTGGAACAAATTTTCCGTAATAATTAACTAGTCCAACGAATGACCTTACTCCACTAACATTACTAGGAGTCGGGGCATTTAGTATAGCTTCTGCTTTGGACGGATTTTTGCGCAAACCCTCTGAACTAATAATGTGTCCCAAATAACTTATTTCATTCTGAAGAAAAGAGCACTTGTTTAAGTTTAACCTAAAACCTGCTTCTTTGAGTCTTTTCAGTACCGCTGCAAGATTATTCAAATGTTCAGACAGAGAAGATCCTGTAACAACAAGATCGTCCATTAAGTCCTTGTAGAACCTTTTCTACAATACATTGAAACTTTTGACATGCTGGCTTTGTACCGTATGGAAGTCTATTCAATCTAAAAATGCCTTTATGTGTACTCCAACTAATAATTTCAGAAGTTTCATCGTCCAAAACTAACTGATTATAAGCATTCAGAAAATTAGTTTTGTGAAAAGTGTACCACCTCTAAGTTTAAAAAAAAGCTCTTCAATTTTTGGTAACGGATAATTGAAATCTTGTAAATACTTATTTATTGTGGACTTGTAATCTGCACAAAGTCGTATTTCGCCGTTAGATTCAACTACTGGCACTTAAGGAGTTCCAAACCTACTATTATTTACTTTTGATATAACTGCAAATGCAAATGCAAAATCTCACCAGGATCAGAATTCTATGGTTCAAATGAAGGAATCCTCTAGAAATTTCGAATAAGCATTTAGTATATCATGAAGTATCGATGAATGTTGATGAAAACAGAACGTCAAATTTCAGAATTTTTGATCGTCATTGAATTATACCCTAATAATTCATTGATTTATTTCGTATTCAATAACGGTTCAATATTTTGATACAGATTGTTTCACGAACTTTGTCCGATACAAATTGAAAATATAGATGTGACATTTCAATAGAAAAATTCAAGAAGAGCCCTGAGCAGGATCTTTTCTTCTTTGTTGGAGCAATAAGACTATTACCTCAAAATTTTATGTGGGATTTGAGATTGATATCAAATACATAAATGCAGAATCTTAGCACAAACGGAATGATATTCTACAAATCATTCAAAAAATAAGTAAATAATTGAAAAAAATAATTCAATGATTCTGATGATGCGATCGAAATTGGAAATATATTTTAAAAATCATTCAGAAAATGAAATATGTGAAAAATAAATAATTATATAAATTAAATTGATGGGGTCCCCTTGAAGTTTTGCATGAACATTCAGTATAGTAGTTTTCATTCTCAACATTCAATATTTCAATTGAATTTTCTATGGTTCTGTTAACACTATGACCACAAAATTTGGCATGGAGATTCAGTATATCAATCTTTATACACAGAAAATATTTCACTCGAATGTGATATCCTGTTATGGAAATATAAATATTTTTTTTTCAATATTCCAATTGAATTTTCTATGGTTCAGTTGAAACTATGGTCACGAAATTTTGGATGAACGTTCAGAATATCGATCTCCATTCACAAAAAAACTTCACTCGAATCGGTGTTCTTCTTATGGAAATATAAAGTTCCCTTTTTTCAATATTCCAATAGAATATTCTATGGTTTCGGTCACACTATGGCCACAGAATTCTGCATGAGGCTTGTTATCAGCATCTTGATTTGGCCGTAACATTTCATTCTGATTGGTTTCGTATTTTTTAAGATATTGAGGAACAAAGATTTTGAATGGCCTTATTTTATGGAACATCCTGTACGATTTGTCTAGTTAACGAACTCAACCGAGCCATTTGGGAGCGAACGCATCCAGAAAATTTCAAGTCTCTAGGACAATCCCTTAGAAAGTTATCGTGCTTACGGTCGAACGGGCGGACATATTCTTCATCAGGTAGTTTAACCCTATCCTTTGAGACCACTTTCGGCTCAAAATTAAAAAATTACAGAGATTTGGGCAAAACGATATAGCACTCGTTTAAGTAGATCGAGCGCTCGAAGACACAGTTAATATAACTCGATTTTCCTATGTATATCAATCTCATTAAAAAGTTCCAATAAACAATCAAATGGATGTCGGTCAAAGAGGAAAAGAGACCGAATATTCTGACGAAGGAACCACACATAATCGGGGGCAATGAAGAGAAAAATCTCATTGAAATTTCTGAGGACACATCCAGAACTATTTTAATGGGATGAACGGTTCAGTAGATTTATTTCTCTGCAAGGCAGGGGAGGGAGCGAAATTCCCAAATGAAAAACAGGGTTCGGAATCATCACAGAGCGTTTTTCAGGATAATCAGTTGAACCCCTCTAATAGCAGGGACGAAAGGGATGTAAGATACATAAGGATGGATTTTGATTTATTTCAATTATTTTAATCGAAATACTGCACATAGGTAAAGCTGGTAAAATTCTATTGAAAAAAATCAAGAAAGCCCTGATTAGGTGCTTCTGAGCGCTCGTTCATTGGTGAAGCAATGAGGATTTTACCTCACAATTTTGTATGGGACTTGAGATTGATATCAAATATTCAAATGCAGAATCTTAGTACAATCGGAATAATTTTGTAAAAATTATTTTAAAAACGGGATAAGTAAATAATTACAAAAAATTAAATTCAATGGTTCTGATGATTCTCTTGTAATTCCGCATGAAAATTCAGTATATCAATCTTTATTCACATAAAAATTCATCGGTAATCGGAATCGGTAACCTGTTATGGAAATATAATAATTCATTTTTTCAATAATCCAATTGGATTTTTTATTGCTCTGTTAACACTATGACCACAAAATTCTGCATGAACATTCAGTATATTAATCTTCATTCACAAAATATATTCACCTTGAATCGGATAACTTGTTATGGAAATATGAAGTTTCTCCTTTTCAATATTCCAATTGAATTTCTATGATTTTGTTAACATTACGACCCCAAAATTTTACATGAGGCCCGGTAAGAGCATCTTGCATATGATCGCAAAATTTCATTCCGATCGATTTCGTTTTGTCTGAGATATTGAGGAACAGAAATATTGAATGGCCATATTTTATGGAACACCCTGTACGATTTGGCCAATTAACGAACTCCACCGTGGCATTTGGGAACCAAACTCACCTTGGAAATTTCAAGTCTCTAGAACAATCCCTTCGAGAGTTATCGTGCTAACGGACGGACGGATGGCAGGCCGCCCACGGACAGAATTAAATTTGACCACGAATTCGTCATCAAGGAGTCGAACCCTGTCGTTTGAGTCCATTTTCGGCTCAAAATTCGATAATTACAGACATTTGGGCAAAACGATATAGAACCCGTTAAAGTATTACCTAGAAGATAATTTCATTTGAAATTTGTTCACGAAAGAAACAAAATGAAAGATCTTCTTGAGAAACACATACTTCAATTGAATTCTGATAACACTGTCTTTGTTTTAATAATTTTCTATATTGAAATGTTCCTTAGGATAAGGCTTCACAATTGGACTTGTTACAATCTATGATTCTATACGCTTATATGTATATTCATATATATGAATAATTGCGAAGAAATTTGGGAGTGGATTCCTTGTCAGAAAATAGGCTGAGCTTTTATACAGGGTGTTTCATTGGAAAACGGACGATGATTAAAGCACCTCAAGGGGGTTCCGAATATACCATATTTATTATTTATTTATTTAAAGTCCTTATGACTTTTATTACAAAGATATAGGTTGTTTTATCAATTTGGCTGATTTCGTTGAGTGGCCATAACCTAAGAACCACGCGGAACATTTTTATGATTACTAGTTCGAACATTATACTTTTTCTACACAAGCGAACTATCTGTTGCTCAGAAAATCCAGATCCAAAGTTATTCTAGGAATATAATGACAAATAATCAAAAGTTGATGTTCAAGGTGAAACTCATCAGTATGACGAGCTCTGAATGATAAAGGCTTTCTAGAGACCTTATTTCGATCTGGAGCTCATCTCTTAGTATAAACAGAAACAAAACGCCATCTCTGGGGATCCTTACAAGCACGCTTACGAGCGCCAGATCGAAGTAAGGTTCCAAGGATTCGTCTATCATTCAGAACTATGCCTCATATTGATGAGCCCCGATATTATCACCTTGCATGTTCTTTCGACGTTGACGTGATAAGCTCCGAAGTATCAGTTTAATATTGGTTGATTTTAATCGATTAATAATATTTTCTGCTTCCACTGTTGCGTTCCTATAAAACACATTAATCCTTATTTTGTATCTAATTGGAATACCCTATTGATTTCACCCTATTCATTTAAATGTTTTTCATTCGAATAGTAAACTTACCCCGAAAATTAGGGGTTTGAGTAGCAAAGCCGAGTAGCTTTTACACTCACGACATTTAAACTTCAATTATCATCTTATCCGGATGAAAACTTGGGAAATATATTAAGACTTTACGTCAGAAAAGGATTGATTTCGGTTAAATTAGTTGAGATGATATTGTTTTTAGAAAATATTAAATTTTCACGATAACAATGAAGACTTTTCAATTGTTGGAATATTGATATTGTGTTGAATTATTAACTATAGAATGAGTTAATCATCTTCAATCCCTCAAAAAGCACCATATGAATTCAATAAACGTACTGTGGAAGCTCTCTACCTCATCTCAAGCTTCCAATCTTCAATTTCGTATAATTCAATCACTTCTCGCAGGTCAGAATCAGATAAAAACAGTCAGTATTCAGTTTCATAAGTCGCGAACCCGTTGAAAATGTTGAAATCTAGAAGTAACGTATCGTGTTCGACCAGTTAAATGCTAGTCCAGTGCCTGGACAAGGAAACTGACGCTCTGGGACTCTTGCTCGGAAATATCATTATTATTCAGCGCACGAAACATGCCGATCCGGGCACCCTGTCATTTTTGTCTCTCTATATAATATACACCCTTTTTTGCCCGAGGAATAACAAAATTTATAGCTTCTCCTCCTAATTATTTCTACAAATAAATACCCCCGTTTTATTTATAGCCTCGCATACACTGATTCTTTCTGTAGCATGTCCTCATGAATATTGACGATTGACGATGTTGCTATGTCAATTTACACTAAGTAAGTATTTCATTTTCTGTTTCGAGAGAGATTGCCAAAAAGGGGATCAACTACCCAGGCGTTCAATATACAGGGTGTCTGTTAACAAATGTGAGGGGCTATGGTAAATTAGTCCTCGATGGAAATAAGCAGGGGTAAATCATATAATTTTTTTTCGAAATCGACCCTCCCTCCAAGATACAGACTTTGAAAAGCGATGACAAATAAAAGAATAGGGTGAAATCAATAAAATATTCCAATTAGATACAAAATAAGGATTAACGTGTTTTGTAGGAACGCAAAAGTGAAAGCAGAAAATACACTGCCCAAAAAAATTAACGCACATTCTGAAAATCTCAATTTTAATGAAAGTTAACTATACATTGACTTATTTACTTATTTTTTATGTTCTCTCGGGAAGGTTTTGAACGAAACAAGACACGTTAAATGGAAGAAAAATTCATGATTTCACCGAAATCTTATGTGAAAGAAGAGAAATAAACAATTTTCAAAATACTGGAATACTGATAAGTGATTTAATACGTGGTATTTCCACCCCTTGCGTTAATTACAGCTCGGCAACGACCGTTCATACTCAAAATGAGTGATCTTAAAATGTTCTGATCTAATCCCAGATTTCTCTGAGTTGGATTCCTAAGTCATTAAGAGTAGCTGGATGATTTTCTGAACTTTTCAGCCTTCTATTGAGGTTGTCCCAAACCTGCTCAATTGGATTGAGATCTGGACTTCTTGCTGGCCATTCCATTCGAGAGACTTCAAGGTACTCCTGAACGATGCGCGCACGATGGGGTATGGCATTATCGTCCATAAAATGAAATTTTCACCAATGTATGGGGCAAATGGCACTACATGCTCTTCGAGAATGTTCCTTATATATCTATCAGCATTCATAGCTCCATTATCAACGACCGCTAGGTCTGTGCGAGCAGTCAAATATATTCCACCTAGAGATTCACGACTTGACTTGATATTCAAGCTACTTGGCTTGACTTGAAATCAAGTCAAGTTCGAGTCAAGTAGTAGTTTTTCAATGTCAAGTCAAGTCAAGTATTAATTTATCGAGTACTTGAAAAATCAAATACTTCTACCAAGCTACTTGATTTTCAATTTAAAATTTTTTTTGCAGTGTTCACATCAATAAATTATGGAATGAGGATGAACCCTGCAAAAAATACTTTTATTTATTAAACTTGAATATAGAATCAAAAATGTTTTTAGTACAGTGGGTTTCGTTGTGCAAAGCGTGCATTTCCCTTGCTTATCATTTTTTTCGCGAACTCTTCGGATCTTGTTCAACTGTAAAATAATCTGTGATTTTTTTCCATTACTTTAGATTATTTGTGTGTTGTCTCTTGTAAAAGTTTACGATCTCCGGATTGATCATTTTCCTCATCACCATATTCTGACCCGCTGGTTTCTAATTCCATTATTTCTGATGAAATACTCATTTTTTGCACAGGTTCAAACACTAATATAATTATGTGACGTAACGACTCACACACTTGGACAAAAATACCTCTCTATTCACCTACATAAAATTAAGAAGACTGCGCGATCGCTACATTCAGCTCGGAGCTCGGGGAACCCCCTGATACGTATCGTATCAACGTCAAGTAATACCAAGTAGCTTGATATCAAGTCAAGTAATAAATATCTCATATCAAGTCAAGTCAAGAGTCAAGTATGTATTCGTTACAATCTTGACTTCCAAGTCAAGTTCTTCTTAAAAAAATCGAGCTACTTGACTTGATGAATCCCCAATTCCACCCCATACCATAATCGATCCTCCTCCGAAACCAGTAGTATTCACAATTGTAGAGGCAGAATCTAGACTCATCTGTAAAGAGAACTCTTTCCCAATCAGCCTCTTCTCAATGGATATGTTTCGCGTTGCATAGCGATCGAGTGTAGAAAACCAAACGAAAGAAAAACTATTGATCACTAGAATTGATCGAGAACAACTAATTTCAGAATGGAGCCAACACATTCAAAATCTGATAATCTCATCTTTTTTATTATTGCTGGGAAAAAACATCTGTGTTGAAGCAAAACGTTGAAAGTGGATAACATATTATGCATGCATAATTCTGATAAAAATAATTATCATTGAGAACACCTTCAGTTGTAGGATAAATTTGAGATTTCCAATCGATTAAAATCAACCAATGTTAAACTCGTACTTCGTCTTATCACGTCAACGTCGAGAGAACATGCATGGTGGTAATATCAGGGCTCATCAGTATGGGGCATACCCAAAGATATACGCATCCTAGAAACCTAACTTCGATCTTGTAAGGATCCCCAGAGATGGCGTTTTGTTCCTGTTTATACTAAGAGATGAGAGCCAGATCGAAAAAAACTTCCTAAAATGCCTTTATCATTCAGAGTCAACCCCTACCAACTTGTATAGGGAGAGTTGTATATATGTTAGTTCGTTCTTCTGTTGTGAAATAATTTTGCGGCGCTAGTATCGCAGTCTCCATGTTTATAGCAATAGCTGATCGATAACTAAAACTCTAAAATAAGATGAAAGTGGCTCCAGCTATTCGCAGTGCATCTGCTTACTGCATAAGGTTTCTTTGTGATAGGTATAAATAATCTATTGTTTTTTCCTTCTATCAGGTGGGCGACTCAATACAACCATGCTCTCTGTTTGTTTGTTTTCTAGGGTCCTAAAATGGACGGTTAGGGTTACCCTGATGATAACTGGGATGATGTGGCAGCTTTGGAAGCCTTTTCCAAAAAAAATCGAGTGATCTATAGTGCGCATTTCAAAAATGATTTTTTTACTGAACATTTTGGTAGCCACCTACACTTGCATGCAATTCCTGAGGATAAAAGTTAATTCATCAGCTAATGAGAAGTTAACTTCACAGATTCCACCAGAAATGATGCAACTTCATCAAATCTAGAATTTCCAGTTTTCCAATTGTTCTCAGTTTCTCCTAAAAAGCAAGAAAGAGAACACCATCAAGTTACAAGGAGAAAAACTGGACGGAGCTCTATCATGGGAACCGCACATTGAGATCATGAAGAAGGAATTGGCGGTGGCGATCTATACCATATCAACAGTGAGTAGAGTATCAACTAAAAGAGGCAGCATTAACAACTTACTTTGCCAACTTCTATTCTGTTGCTTCTTATGGCATCCTCCTTTGGGGTGCTTCACCGCATGTGCGGGATCTGTTAGTCTACCAGAAGAGGGCAATCCGAAAAATCCTTAATTTGAGGCAGTTTGATAGATGCAGAGAGCATTTCAAGGAGCTAAGAGTACTCACAATCCCAGCAGTATATGTATTAGAGTGCGCCACCTATGTCCACAAAACCTAAGCACATTCCAACTAACAGCACTTACCATTCCATCTACACTAGGAATGGGGAAAATCTTACCATTCCACATCATAGGTATAAATTTTCTCAGCAAGGAGTTGATTTTTGGGTCCAAAAATATATAACAAATTGCCAGAAAGATTCAAGATATCAACAGGAAAAAAAATCAAGAAAACCGTGAAAGAGTTTCTATATTTAAACACTGTATATTCAGTAGATGAATGTATGAATATTCCAACAACTGCATAATTTTGCTTGTTTTGACTTAGCATGTAATTATTTTGAGGCTGTAAATATATATTATTATGATTAAATTATATTATATCCTTTCAAAATGCACAACCATTATTTCATGATCTCGATTAATCAACTGCTGTATCCTAACCATCCTCAACCAGTTGCATATCGTCGTGTAGTAAAACTTCATATTTGATTTTATTTATCTCATCTGAAACTTAAATACAAGAAACTCAAACAAACTCACTTCAATTCTATAGGTTACATTAAATATCGCATTTATTGGTTTTTTATTACAGATTTCGCATAACAGATTATTGAAAACTTTACATCTATATAAACATTAATTAATTAAAATAAAATAAGAATTAGAAACAATGATTAAGTATATTACAAAAAATAAATATTAAAATAGTCTCATCAAAGTCAATTTATTCTCAATCATCTATGTCTATTTTTATTCCGTATTCGTTGTGGATCTGTAACAATCATTTGATACTAGAATCTTTTATCTATGGCAGTTTGTATTCAAATCAATAGCATAACTATGGCATCATTTTCCTGAATTGAGTAGAAAGTATTAGTTTCTATGTACAAAAATCATAGATTTGAAATAGATCTGGTAAAACACATGGATTAATTTTTTTCATTCTATAGTTTTTCATCATCATAGAAAAAAACATTTTTTTCTCAGAATTAATTATTTTTTCGTTCCAGTTCAGATTGTTTTCATCTACAATCCTTCCATGAGTTCCATGACTGTCGAAAAAAATTTTGAGAATTAATGATGAATAGGATTGAATATCAATCCACATTGGACTTCTCCTCTAACCATGGTCTGAAAATTGGAAGTGTCGAAGGATAATGTGTCCCAGAGTTATAACCAGTATCACCATCAGTTTTCAAGGGATACGTCGCCATAACAATTGGTAGCTGAATCTTCACTTCTTTCTGTAGACTTTTTGGTTCGATGATGAACTGAAATTATTTGAAATGGAGGAATTAAGTTTAACCGAAAAACAAGAGGACAAAGTGCTCAGAGTAAGAAATTAACATAGAGATGCACCTACGAATGAATAAGTAGTACTACATTGTTATCAACCACGCTCTAAAGTCCATGGGCCAGCGCCTGTTTTTTATGGTGATTACTAACAATCTGAATATTTGTGAGTAGCTTCATTTTTCCTCTACGAAAATTCTCGAAAGTGAGGACAAATACAGTATGGAGGCGTCAAAAGTGTTGAATGGGTGAATGTTCCAATTTTATTACCAACAACTACTTTATAAATAAATCTTGAAACTATTTTATAGTTGTTGAAAACAATAATTGTCCTACAAAAATGATGATTCTATCAAAGTGTCCCCGACTCCCAACATATAACAACAGCTAGGTCTAAAAAAATTATTACTAACCGGCTGATTTTTTCACTGTTGCTTAGCAAATATTTCCTTTATGAACTGGTCACATTGTCCTACAAATTGAGTGGTACGTTTTCCCAGTCCTACGCTAGGAGGAAATTGTCAATTGTTGGTAATCATTTTGATTGTGGGTTCTGTCTGTGGTACAATTTCTGAGGTAGAACTGGAAAACGTACCACTCAATTTGTAGGACAATGTGACCAATTCATAAAGGAAATATTTGCTAAGCACCAGTGCAAAAATCAACGGTTAGTAATAATTTTTTCAGACCTAGTTGGTGATATATGTTGGGAATGGGGGACACTTTGATAGAATCATCATTTTTGTAGGACAATTATTGTTTTCAATTTGTCATGAAATTGTTTATTAATTATTGATTGTTAATCTGTAAAATAGCTATTAGTAATATAATTTGAACACCCATTGACCATTTAATACTTTTGACTCCTCCATACTGTATTAGCCCTCACTATCGGGAATTTTCGTAGAGGAAAAAGTTGGGCGTTTCGTCAAATTGAAGTAACTCACAAATACTCAGATTGTTAGTAATCATTATGAAAAACAGGCGCTGGCCCATGGACTACTAAAGTAAGATGGGAAGCATGTCACTGCCGCACGGGGGGGAGTAAACAATAGGTTAGAGTTTCGTTTCTACAGTTCCTGAATACAACACTCTCGTAATTTTGTCTTAACTGTAATAATGACCGAAATAGCCATAAGCAACAATAAACGGCCACCAAATCAGTAAAACAATTCAGTTTATGAACGGCAAATCGAAATGAAAATGTAAACACAACGCATAGTGAAACTGAACACTAATATACGATGTTGCCAAACTGACAGAATTGTCTGTAATAGACGCAAGGCGTCAGCATCAGAGAGTAGGAGCGGTGGACCAATTATCCCAATACGAAATAAACATACTTCGCGAGTTGGCAACGCCGGAATGTTGTTCGCGTTTATAAACAGATTCTTCTTGGCTGCATAACAGATGCGCGAAGGCATCTCTAGGTTTACTTTTTACTCTGAGACAAACTGCAACTTTCAACTAGTGTCATGTGATACTCACAAAAACGTCATATTCAACTTTTATTAGATGACAACCTCTCAGATTTGTCGGTGGTAAAGGCGGAATATAAAGTTGTTCATCTACCCATTCGTCTTTTTCTCCGGGTCTTATTTTACCTCTTGTCAATGCTGCCAACTCTCTCTTTTCCGCGTTCACGATTTTTCCACGAGCCATATACGTTATAGTTTCTGTTAACGCTGCTTTGGTACTTTTGATGGTAACTTTACTTCTGTTATGTACAGATGCAGAAACACCTGTAAAATGCCAGGATTTCTGAAGATGAGGGATAAGGTTATACTTATAACATATTCATTATGGTAAACGAACTTATCAGTTTGATGCTCTGTTAATTTGTGAGAAAAAAAGTCATATTCGTTCCACAGAAGTTCAATATCAAATACAAATCCCGCTACGTTAATGAAAATGAAAAATGTCACAGCATTGAAATGTAAACAAACAATAGCAAATTCCAAGAATGATATGAAATGACAAAAATATATCCATTGAAACATTATTTGACTTCGATCTGTTTTTTTTGTTGACAAACGAGACATGAGAAATTTTTGAGAACTGGTCATTGTATATTTTGTAATAAAAAAGCTTTAATTGATATAATGAAAGTAGAGTTGGCCCTTGAAGCTAAATCTGTGAAGCATCTGACAGCAGCGAATTATAATCTCATTATTCCCTTGTGATTTATGGGTATTAGTAAGGACGAGCACAGAGACGTCCAATGGACGGCTTTTACAATGGTCATGGATAAAGTATAGTATGCTCTTCGCGTATAATGGCTGTAATTCACTCGGTAATTTGGGTAACTTGCCTACGGCTAGTGGCCTAAATTTCACCTCGCGAATAATACCTATCATCATACGCTCGTTGCATAATATACTATTATCATTGTTTAAGTGGTTCTCCTTAAACAATACTATTATCCACGACTATTGTGAAATATTCTCATTAAACTTCTGTTTGCTCGGCCCTAATAATACCCATTAATCAGTGAATAATCACTACATAGTATAAAACAAAGCCGCTTTCTCTGTCCCTATGTCCCCTTGTATGCTTAAATCTTTGAAACCACGCAACGGATTTTGATGCGTTTTTTTTAAATAGATAAAGTGATTCAAGAGGAAGGTTTATATGTATAATAACATTAAATAGTGAAAAAGTACTGTTATTTTTGAGGTTCTATTGTGATGTCGTACCGCGCGAAGCCGGGGCGGGTCGCTAGTGAGATATAATTCACTGTCCTACTGTCAGATGCTTCATATATTCAGCTTAATATTATATTCTTTAAGTTGATATTTCTTTAGTATTCTGAAGTACTCCAACTAACAAATAATGGTATACCTTGTCAATCAATGGCCAAATCTTCTTAATTGCATCAATAAAAGCAATTCTTATCACAAAATATACAATGACAAGTTCTCCAAAAATTTCTGATGTGTCAACTCGAATTTTTTCACATTTGTAGTAGAAAGGTCCTGTCATGGTCGCCAAATGTTGTAAAATCTTCAAGAAATACAGTGGAACTTCCCTATAACGAACGTCTGTATAACGAATTTCCCTGTATAACGAATTTCGTGCAAGACATTGCACCCTGAATCGAAATTGCATGTTTAATACCCTCTAAAACGAAGTAAATTCTCTCTTTAACGAAATATTCGAAGAACATCACATTTTGAATGGGTATTGGTAAGAAGGTATAGAGTGGGGGTTTTCCGAAATTTTTCTGGACGTACGTAATAAATCTCGATCTTAAACTGAATTATTAAGGTGGGCAGACAGATCCTTATCAAATAGTTTTAAATACACCCCTGGCTGTTTGATTTCAATCTAACCATTACGCTAGTGTGAAAGTTGTGCAAAAATGTCTAAAAGGAAGTTATAAGTTTGAATGATAAACTTCAATTTATCAGTAAGGTCGACCGCGACATTGCCGACTATAGAAACAAATTTTCTGTATAACGGAATTTATTTATAACGAATTTTTTTGGCGGATTTAGCGCTTTCGTTATAGGGAAGTTCCACTGTGTATTCAATAGTCGTGGATACAGTATAGTCTGCTACTCGCGTATAACGGCTGTTATTCACTCAGTGATTAAAATAGCTATCATTATACGCTCGTTGCATAATATACTATTATTATTATATTATTATTATTATCTAGAGCAATGTGAATAAAGGGTAATGGACGAAGAGTGCAGATACATACCAATACTTTCACCTGGAACATAACCTCCTCTATCTAACTTCACCTTGCAAACTACTGGGGCTGAGCCAACACAACTAACTCCAAATTTATGTTCAATCTCACACTTGAACGTATCCTGTCCCGAAACATTCTAGTTTAATAGAAAGTACAGTATAAAAACCAGATACCCATGCTCTAAACAAAGTTTTACTTACAGCCAAACCTGCAGGCTCCAAATTCAAATCGATGGGGTTCATCACAATGAAAACTTGCTGGTTTTTATGGGTGAGTCCATTGGGTTCACGTAATGCTGTTTTACAATAGTATTGAACCCATCCGTGTTTACCTAAAAATGTTGATGGAAGTCCTAGAGGTAATCCCAATTTGAATGGAAAACTGTGGATTCCTGGAGAAAGGACCTGAGGTCCCTGTCCTGCAAGAAGAGTTCTCGAATCAATTCAGAGTGAGAAATTCAATGAATTCACCAGAAACAGTTTCATAAGTTTTTCTACTAATTTGAGATTAATATTTCTGTTATGAAATAGAAAACTACGGATAGTTGGAATTTAACTGATTCAAGAAAGGCCCTGGGTAGGAGCTTCTGAGCTCTCGTTAATTGGTGCAGCAATAAGACTATTACTGCCAAATTTTATATGGGATTTGGAATTGATAGCAAATACAGAATCTCAACACAATCTGAATTATATTCTAAAAATTATTCAAAAAATTGAATATGTAAAAAATTACTAATTACAAAAATTGGATTCTATGGTTCTGGCGATGCGATTCTCTTGAAATTTTGCATGAACATTCAGTTTAGATACACAAAATATATTTCATTATTTTTTGAATCGGTCATCCTGTTATGAGAATAAAGAGATTCTTCTTTTCAATATTCCAATTGAATTTTTTATGGTTCTGTTAACAGTATGGCCACAATATTCTGCATGAATATTCAATATAGCAGTCTTTTCACAAAAAAATAAACCTAAATCGGATATCTTGCTATGGAAATATAAAGATTCTTCTTTTCAATATTCCAATTGATTTTTCTTGGTTTTGTTGAAACTATGGCCACAAAATCCTACATGAACATTCAGTGTATCGATCTCCATTCATGAAATAAATTTCATTCGAATCGGATATTTTTTTATGGAAATATGAAGTTTCTTCTTTTCAATATTCTAATTGAATTTTCTATGGTTCTGTTCACACTATGGCATAAAAGTTTGAATAAAGCTTACTATGACCATCTTGCATATGGTAGCAACATTTCATTTCGATGGGTTTCGATTTGTCTGAGATATTGCGGAACAAAAATTTTGAATGGCCATATTTTATGGCATACCCTTTACAATTTGGCTGGTTAACGAACTTAACAGAACCATTTAAGAACCGAAGTCACCCTGAAAAAGAAAAAAGTCTCTAGGAAGAACCCTTCGAAAGTTATTATGCTAACGGCAGGACGGCCGCTTGGACAGAATTGTATTTGCCCACGAATTCGTCATCAGGGAGAAGAATTTCATTGTTCGAGACTACTTTGGCTCAAAATTCGAAAATTACAGACATTTAGGCAAAACGATATAGCACTCGTTTTAAGGAGAACGAACGCTCAAAAATAAAACTCTCAACTCACTCAGTTTCTTGAGCTTCATCACGTGGTTGAAATAAAACAAAGATATTCGTCTCTGTACACTAGTAGAAAAGTGTTGATTCAAAAATATAAATTTTTTAACCACTGTCAGTCTAATTTGAACTCAGGTCGCACTGGTGCGCCCAAGTTCTCCCAATGGAAAACGCTATTGTTCTAGATATACTGTGTTTCTTAACCTCTAACTCAGAAAACCTTAAATGTCTCATATTTTCTAAAATAATAATGATTTTTCTATTTATAATTTGTTCATGGATCGGTGAATAATCACTAAAGTCAAGAGGATGAAGAAACATATGATGATGGGACAGCATATCAGATACATTTGAAAGTGAATATAAGAATGTTCTTTCTGGTATCTCCATTCGTTCACACTCAACAGTTCTTCTTGGCTATGACGATAGTTATACATTTGATACCTTGATTAAATCAAATAGGATGACAACAGATGAAATTAACTACATTATGACTATACAGTGATGTTTATATGTTAAACTCTCTTGTTGTTCGAAAGCAGAAATTGACCATGTAAACTACCTCTAAGTTATACAACCTTTCATTTTTAGAAATTTTTGTTTTTTTTAATTATTGTACTTTATTAGTTCTTGCTTTCAAAAGAATATACAGAGTGTCTGTAAACAAATGATTGCTCGATGAAAATAAGCGATGACGAGTTGATAGTTTTTATTTTTCTTTAGGAGTCCTGAAAAACACTGAATCATAAAACTATGCATAATATAATTCATTGAGTAGATGTAACTCACTTATTTGTTTTTTGATCCCATAACTTTATTAGTGAAAATAACAACCCCTTATGATTTTCCTTCAAAAATTGTTTTCGTGGGATAGATTTTCGAATTCTCTTAGGGTTTCTCATTCATTTCTTGAGAAAAAAAGTCTCTTGCAAAATTTCGATACAGTCGATACTTTTCTCCGAAAAAATAAGAACTTACAAGCAGTTATGATCACTGTTCATTTCATTTCATTGTATGTTTCATAGAATGAATATTCTAAGATATTGCTTATGCTCAAAATTGGTTTTGTCAATTAGGTTAATTCATTGAAAGAAAGTTCTATTTGTGAAATTAAAATATTACAGATATAATTTTCCTCCGTAAGTTAGTAATTGAACCTTCATAAAAAATTTATAAAACATCTTTATTTTTCGTCATAGACATACAATATCTTAAAATATTCATACACTTATACAATGAAATGGAAAGAACAGTGATCATAACTGCTCGAAAGCTTTTTATTTTTCTGAGAAAAGTGTCGACTGTATCGAAGTTTTGCAAGAAACTCTTCTTCTCCAGATTTGAATGGGAAATCATAAAAGAATTTTATATTTCGAAAATGTATCCCACCAAGACAATTTTTGAAAGAAAATCATAAGGGGTTGTTTTTTCAACCCCTAATAATGAAGTTATGAGATCTAAAAAATTGTGTGATTAAAATCTACTTAGTGCTCCAGATTATGTATAGTTTTATGACTCAGTGTCTTTAAGAAGCCGTAAAAAACAACTTGTCATTGCCTTCCAAAGGCTGTACAGGGAGTCCCTAACTAAACTTCTAAAAAACTTCTGCGGAACGATCTTCACAATTGGTAGAATGAAATGATAATAATTATTAATAATTTATTTATTTAGCCATTCTCATTTTCATCCAACCAACATGTACGATTTCGTTTTTCACTGATTGATCTATCAATGTGTCTTATACCAAGGTCGTCATCTTTCAACCTCAATTTCCCGAAAAGGAAACACTCAACTCACCTGGTTCTCCCAGTAACCTCATTCTGAAGTCTATATAATTTTCCTTATCACATACTCTCTCTTGACGTGGTGTCCGTACTCGGACAACACCTTCACCAACAACATGAAAGTGCAGCCCTGGAAAAGAAATATAGTGCATTGGTTGAATATAATCAAAAATAATTAGAAATTATATTGATTCATCGATAAAGATATAGGGTGTTTCATAGGGAAACGGAAAAATGTGGACGATGAATACAGCAGGTGTACGCTTGTGAGAAGGTGGAAAATAAAAAAATAAAACAAAACGAAAAAAAATATCCATTGAAATATATCCATGAACTTATTAAAGAAAAATTATTTTAAAAATATTGATCTATTACAGAAAACGAAATTATTTACATTATGAAATGTACAATTGAGGACAAATTGGTTATTTTGGATTATGTCATTTTTTTCTCTTTTTCTATTTGTAGAACAAGTTTGGAGAGATTGTTAACCAATTGCGGACTGAAATTTTTTTTTCTGACATATTTGTCAGCTCCATCTTCTCTTTCAATGTCATACATATTTTCTTAGGCGCCATGATGCAATAAAAAGTTATTCTGCAGATGCTTTTGAAAATTTTCCGTCTCCTCAAAAAGGTATAACAATTGCTATTACATAGGCAAAAAATTGATAGTTCGAGTACACCAGCCGTTTGTAAAATCTCCAGATAAAAGAATTGATGGAGTTGAAGTCCCTGTACGCCAAATCTATCTTTCTGGAATCGATTTTTTCATTTGGAGATTTTACAAAGAGCTGGTGTACGTGAAGGCAAGTTAAAACAAATAGAATTGGGGCAAAAACTATCAGGAGTGCAAAACGTTGTCGATTATGTATTCGAATTGGAGGAATGGATTCTGAAAAATTTATTGAAGTGAATAGTAATTTTTCAGTATTATATGCCTTTTATTTAATATCCCAAAACAGGTAATTTCACAACTAGCAATACTATTATTGTAAAAATTACACGAGCTACAGTTATTTCACAAGAGTTTCGATTAAAATCAATTTTAAATCACATTTTTTTACCAAAACTAACTTTAATTGAGTTTCAATGATTTTTAGCCTATCCGCCTTTCGAGGCCGATTACAGCAAAACACTTTTTTTGTAATTATAAATGGAAAATGATTGTTTGATTACATCCCACTGAAAGCTGAAGTTCTTGTTTTCAAGCTTTTTTTGGGTGAATTGCAGAAACTTCAGGAAGCTGAAAAATTTTTTTCATCGAAGCAACATTCAGGACGACCATGTTGAAAAAATAAAAACTGCAAAATACTCAATCCATGAGCAGATACAAATATAACAAATCTTTGATGGCAAAATACATTCAAAAAACAATCAAAAACTTATAACCCGAGAACTACAAAAAATCGCATAATATATACGAGGTATTTTTGGATAGCCACGGATCTGAGGAATCTAAAGAAAATCTATTGACGTCAATCTCCTGGAACCAACTTCCTGCCCACGCCTTTTCCTAGAATGTGAACCTCCAGTCTTTTAAATCACGTGTTAATAACTGAATCTGTCCCTCCTCCTCCGACACCCACGGTACACTAGTACTTAGGCCTGAGCCTTCGTGGTATGTCTCAGATAAAAAAAAACCCTGTATAAATAAATTGAAGTATGAGATTAAATGAAATTAATATGGATTTTATATTCGAACAGACAATCAACAAAAAATTACCTTAATAATGTATGAATGAGTTCTAATGAAAAATCCAATTGAAATTCTTCTTGGAGCATTACTAGAAGAAAATTCCCATAAAGAATTGATGTAGAAAAATATCAATGGCAACCTGATTAATAAATCAAACGTATTTTAATCTCTGCAGCGGGACCACGGCATATTAAAATTCGAAAAATTCCAGCTTCGTTACGGAAAGCTTTAATTGAAAACAGAATTGGCCAAAATTCAATGTCATACAGGCATTTCATTCAAATCCAATAAATCATGGAGTCAGTGAGCTAAAATTATTTCCAAACGACATTATGCTCCTGTCTGATTTCAGAATTAGTCGAATAACTCAATCTTTCGATGTCAATAAGATTTTATGAGGAAGCTTTATTTGGAATCGAAAATTTTTGCGCGATTGCGTCTAGGTTGATAGTTTGGTGGAGAATTTTGTCGACTGAATCACGAAGAAGTCCAAGGTAAAAATAAATGTGGTCGGCTGGCATTAGGTCATAAACACTATAACTTCCGAAATGGTTGAAGTATAAAAAACTTGCCGTTTATAGAATTTTTTTTCTCTCTCATGGAACTAAATTCAGGAAAGCTCCTGAGCAGATGGTTTTGAGCGCTTGTTTATTATTGAAGTAATAAAAGTATTACGTCATAATTTATATAGGACTTGAGATTGATACCCCATATATAAATGCAGAATCTCAGCACAAATGGAAATATATTCTGGAAATTATTCAGAATTTAAGACATGTATAAAATAAATAATTGAAAAAAATTCAATTCTATGGTTTTGATGATGCGATCCTCTAGAAATTTTGCATTAACATTCAGTATATCAATCCTCAATCCCCAAAAAAATTCAGTCGAATCGGATAACCTGTTATGGAAATATGGAAATTCTTGTTTTCAATATTCCAATTGAATTTTCTATGGGTCTGTGAACACTATGGCCACAACATTTTGTATGAACATTCAGTATATCAATTTTCATTCACAAGATGAATTTTACTCGAATCGGAATCTTGTTATGGAAATATGAAGTATCATCTTCTCAATATTCCAATTGAATTTTCTATGGTTCTGCTCATACTATGGCTCCAAAATTTTGCAAAAGGTTTGATTGGTTTTGTTTTGTCTGAGATATTGAGGAACAAAAATTTTAAATGGCCATATTTTATGGAACACCTGTACGATTTGGCTGGTTAACGAAATTAACCGAGGCATTTGGGAAACGAACTGACCCTAAAAATTTCAAGTCTTTTGGACAATCCATTCGAAAGTTATGGTGCTTATGAACGGACGGACGGCCGGCCCCACGAACAGAATTGAATTTGACCACGAATTCGTCATCAAGGAGTCAAACCCTATCGTTTGAGACCATTTTCGACTCAAAATTCGATAACTACAGAGATTTGGGCAAAACGATATAGCACTTGTTTGAGTAGAACGCTAAAGTTCTTGAATTTTGATAACGCTAAGTTACAGAATATGTTTCAGAACCTGTAAATAAGATTCCAGATTCATTCGCAAGAATCGAAGATGTAAAATTTATTCCGTTCTTAACGGACCAAAAACTCTCACTTCTCGAAGAATATTGTGTGAAAAATTTTTCAACAAGAAAATTCTCAAAGAGTTATGGATGATACTTTTTGGAAATAGTTTTCGTGCTAACGGGCGGACGGCCCCACGGACAGAATTGAATTTGACCTCGAATTCGTCATCTGGAAGTAGAACCCCATCGACCATTTTCGGCTCAAAATTTGAGGATTATAGATATTTGGGCAAAACGATATAACGGGTGGCAAAATCCTAGCTTCACCTCCACGTGGTGCCGCCTGGCTCGATCCAAAGCGCTGCGTATGCCTGATAAGGTCCGTGCCCAGCTGTAGTATCGTGGCGGAGGGCCTGCACACGGGTAACGATGCCAGGTGGGCGGGGTGTTTTCATCATCCCTAAACCTGATAAATCAGGCTCGACATCGTAGCGGTCATCTCTCGCTGATGCCGAACCTAGAGGATTTTGGCTTTACTGCCTGAATCGAGGTGGAAAGGAAACCACTGGAAAAAAATACCCCAACCCAAGGTGGAACATCATAAGCTGAAGGGTGCATGGCCATGGGGAGCATGGTCACTATTATGCGGACTCCTGGGTACCAGGCGACACCCAGGTTTCAATAGCCTTCCTGGAGCAATGCGAGGCTCTAATTCAGGTGACGGATACTTCCCTAGCTACTCGTGGGAACAAATGAACACTAGTAATCAAAAAAACCAAACGCAAGGGGCTAGAAATAGCCCCACCACCACCTCAGGGGATGTAAACGTCCCTTCAAACCCAAAGGTTGAAATAGACCTAAAGACAACGGGCGTCGACAGCTTAGCCAGGGACCTCAGTGATCTCAAAATTGGAGACAAGAGGATCCGTCTATCTGGCGCCGCCAGGAAGAGGATGAAATTCCTCAGAAAATCTGGTCTTACCCAGGAGGAAGCAAGGCAAAAGGCATTACTGCCTATGCCTCCAAGAAGAGGGTTGGAAACAGACACCTCTCAGAAGGGTCTGGCCCCTGCACCTCCAAAACACTTATTCTGCAGGTAGCACACCGGAGGTCAACCCGTCCAAAAGGGCAAAGCGACGACCAGCTGCGCCGTCAGGGACCGCTGGACAAATGGTGGACTACAGTGCTGCTGTCAGCGGAATAAAAATGGGCATAATATCCCAAAAATATCCGGATGAGCTACTGACAACGGAGTAAATGAGTGCCGTTCAGGATGCCATCCTGAAGGAAGTTAGGGGATTGCTGCATGCTCAAGATGCAGGCGGCATACAACCTAAATTCCAACAAGCTCAGCACCGACCGGGTTGGTTGGCGCTGACTTGCTGCGACAGGCAGACAGCTGACTGGCTGAAAAACCTGGGCAGTAAATTGAGTTCCTGGAAAGGGGCTCAGTTCCAGCCAGCCAAGGTGATTCCAACGAATCAATCTTGGAATTGATAGAGGCACAAAATGACCCCAAAGCAAGGAGCTGGAAGGTCCTGAGAAGGAACCCTTCGGGTTCCAGCTTAGAATTCACCGTCTCGGTTGATACCCTGACGATGAAGAAACTAGAAGCCAACAATTGAAGGTCAATTATAAGTTTGGCTTTGTTCAGTTCCGCATTGTGTGTTACGCTTTAGATGGTGAACATAGTTTGATAAGTGCTCCTGTGAATTTCAGTTATTTTGTAACGTAAACTGCGAATTTAATTTTCAAAAGTGCGTGAAATCTTCGGCGCAACCTGCGTTACAGTCTGTTTAAACTTTCCTTCAGGGAGGCATTTCTGTTTTTCCGCAATCGTTCATTTTCCCTGTTAATAAATAACCTGCATTTCGACAATAACAATTCGACTACACATGCTCTTGTTTCTGGATCTGATTGCTTAAGCGGGCCATACACCTACGGACTTATCTTCTTACTCGTTGTTCCTGTTCGTCTGATCTGAAGAATGCCTTGTCACAGTTGCTGCAAAACCATCTCACAGAGTGAAGAAAGTATTCCGTGCCATTCTTGTGGGCATATTTTTCACATTGTATGTGCAAATATAACAAGTTCTGATCTCAAGACGCTGCTTGAACTTAATAAAAAATGGTCTTGCCATTATTGTACTTCATCCAGAAGAAATAAAAACCAAATTCAACCTCTTCCGTCTCCCAGCCAGTTCCGTCTCAGCAGGCTCAGGATGTTGCAGCTTCACCAGTTCCGTCTCAGCAGGCTCAGGATAATGCGGCTCCGGTAACTATGAGAGAGTTTCACCTTCTTATGGCAAAGCTTGACAATCTCTCTTCAAATATCTCTTGCATGAGGGACGATATTGAGTCCATTAAATCTAGTCAGCTTCAGCTCTCGATTGAGGTGGCGGCTTGCAGCGCTCGTCAAGTGGAAGCTCACACTGCTCAGCTTTCCTCCCTCGATAATAGTGTATCTTTGATCAAGACAGAGATTGAGCGAATGAGTAACTTGACCCCTCACGAAGGCCAAAATAGCCCAACTTCGGCCAATGAACTTTATGTTGAAATCGAGGAGCGTAGAAAGAGGTCAAGGAACATTATGGTCTATAACTTGCCTATAAAAAAAAACGTCACAAACCTTTTGGTACCTGTTAATCATATGCTAGATGAAATTGATCCAAACCTCAAAGCCATCAAGGCCGTTAGAGTTGGCAGGGAAAATCCTTCTGATGCCTCCCTGAAGATCACGATGGAAAGTTCTGAGTTAGCAATTAAAGTCTTGAAGGGTAAAAACAAAATTTCAAATAAAAGTGTGAAACTTCACTCGGACCTTACTCCCATGCAGATCCAACACTTGAAAGATTTACGCAAGGAATTAAATGATCGTAATTCTAATGGAGAAGATCTCACTATAAAATATTTTAACGGAGTTTATAAACTTGTAAAATCATCAAAAAACAATATGCCTTGGTAATGCAGGGGAGGAGCTGAGTGAAGTAATGGTATATTACCAGAATGTGCGTAGTATAAGGGGTAAATCTAAGTTGTACGAGTTCTATAAAAATGTTAGTATTTCTTCATATGATGTTATTATTCTAACTGAGACGTGGCTTGATCAATCTATTAAGAATTCCGAACTTTAAATTCATAATAATTATAATATTTATCGTTGTGATCGTTCGCATAAATCAAGTTCTAAAAATATGGGGGGTGGTGTCCTGCTTGCTGTTAAAAAGTGTCTCAGATCTGAAATTATTCTCACTCCTTATGAGAACGTGGAGGATTTATTTGTCTTGGTCCGTGGTACCAAGAGTGTTCGTTCGGTGCAGCATACATGCCTCCTTTGCGGTATTGAGTATTTTGAGAGTCATTGTTCCAACTTTGAACATGTCATGGAATCTGTCAAGCCGGACTATGTGGTTATAGCAGGTGATTATAATTTAGGTAATTGTGTGTGGGTGAATGACGATTTGGGTGTTGGTCTTGGTGGTGTGAACGATTTGCGTGCTCAAGCTCTGGTTGATGCCTTCGGCTTTTATGGTCTTCACCAGGCAAATGCAGTAGAGAATGTTTATGGCAAAGTATTAGACTTGGTTTCCACGCAACAACACGATACCGTAGTTGATTGTGCGGTTGATGTTCTTTCTAAATTGGATGCGCATCATCCTGCACTTTCGTTTACTTTCAAGTTCGTCAGTAATGTATACAATGAGTACGAGATCACTGCATATGATTTCAGGAATAGCGATTTTGATAGTTTGAATGTCTATTTCAGTTCAATTGATTGGGTTAATTGCTTCTGTTGATGTTCTGGTAGATACTCTTTATAATTATATTTACGAGGCTATTAATGTGTTTGTTCCTAAAACGCGTTTAAAGAGAACTAAATTTCCTGTATGGTATTCGCACTACTTGAAGCAGCTTGTATTAGAGAAGAAAAAATTTCATAAAAAATACCTAATATCTAAGTCTTGGGATGATTATCTTGTGTTCTGCAATCTGAGAGCCCATGTAAGTCGCTTGCAAATTCTTGTTACGCCACCTATGTTGATCGGGTGGAGGGCCATATAAAGAATAATGTCAAAGCCTTTTGGAATTTTGTTAATGGAAAACGTCATGATAACGACATTCCTTCTGAGGTCATGTATGGTGAGAAATGGCTCAACAGTGATCCGGACATTGCTAATGGGTTTGCAGGTCATTTCCAGTCAGTTTTTGTTTTCTCCACCTTCTGGGATGATGGAGGGCGACTCCACTTCTTGTTGTGATGTGGGTGGTATCTTGAAACTTGAATTGACCGAGGTTCTGCAGAAACTAAATAGCTTGGATATAAATAAGGGCCCTGGTCCGGATCAGATTACCACTATTTTTCTACGCAGATGTTCTTCATCCCTGGCTTTACCTCTTCAAATTGTCTGCAACAGATCTCTTGAATCCGGTACTTTTCCATCCAAGTGGAAGGAAAGCTTTGTCAGGCCTGTTTATAAGTCAGGAGCTAAACTCAATGTAAGTAACTATCGCCCTATTTCCATCATAGGTGCTATTCCTAAGTTGTTTGAACTCCTGTTGTATGATAGAGTCTATGAGAAGATTTTGCCTGGTATGTCTCCTCGGCAACATGGTTTCTTGAGAGTATCGAAACAAATTTGATACTCTTCACGCAGTACTCCATTGATGCGTTGGAGCGTGGGAGTCAAGTTGAGGTCATATATACCGATTTTTCGAAGGCGTTTGACTCTGTCGACCACTCAATTCTCGAATCTAAACTTATCCAATTTGGAATATGGGGTGCTCTTCTCAGATGGCTGTTGTCCTACTTCAAGTTTAGGATTCAATTTGTTAAGATTCTTCTTCTTTATGTGCCGTCTCCTTTAAGAAGGTTGGCTATCATCATGGCGATTTTTATCTTTGAAGTTGCGGATCTGAACAACTCAACAGAGCTGCTGTTGTACCACTGCCTTAGGTTGTTCAACCAGGAGATGCGTCTTCTTCCTACACTTCTTTTACCCTGTATTTTTCCATGTATAATAGTTTGCAACAGCGTATACCTCTCCCCTCTCATCACGTGGCCCAGATACTGCAACTTTCTGATTTTGACCGTGTTGATTATTTTTTTCTCCTTTCCCATTCTTCTCAATACCTCCTTGTTTGTTATTCTGCTCACCCAGCTTATTCTGAGGATTCTTCGATATGTCCACATTTCGAATGCTTCCAGCTTGTCGGTGTCGCATTTCTTAAGCGTCCAGGCTTCCATTCCATATAGTAGTACGGGAAATACGTAGCATTCTGATTTTAAGATGTAGACTAAGATCTGTTCTGGTTAATGCATTCCTCATTTTATTAAATGATGAAAATGATCCAAACCTCAAAGCCATCAAGGCCGTTAGAGTTGGCAGGGAAAATCCTTCTGATGCCTCCCTGAAGATCACGATGGAAAGTTCTGAGTTAGCAATTAAAGTCTTGAAGGGTAAAAACAAAATTTCAAATAAACGTGTGAAACTTCACTCGGATCTACTCCCATGCAGATCCAACACTTGAAAGATTTACGCAAGGAATTAAATGATCGTAATTCTAATGGAGAAGATCTCACTATAAAATATTTTAACGGAGTTCCTAAACTTGTAAAATCATCAAAAAACAATATGCAAGATCCCTTGGTAATGCAGGGGAGGAGCTGAGTGGAGTAATGGTATATTACCAGAATGTGCGTAGTATAAGGGGTAAATCTAAGTTGTACGAGTTCTATAAAAATGTTAGTATTTCTTCATATGATGTTATTATTCTGACTGAGACGTGGCTTGATCAATCTATTGCTTCCAGCTTGTCGGTGTCGTATTTCTTAAGCGTCCAGGCTTCCATTCCATATAGTAGTACGGGAAATATGTAGCATTTAAGCATTTGATTTTAAGATGTGACTAAGATCTGTTCTGGTTAATGCATTTCATTTATTAAACACTGTTCTAGCCATTCCGATCCTTGATCTTATTTCCTGTGAATAATCATCATTATTATTTACAATTGTTCCCAAGTACTTGTATTTGCAGACTTTTCCACTGGCTCCCCTTTGATCCATAATGTTTCTCGCTGTTGTTGGTGTTTTGTGATCGTCATTAATTTAGTCTTCTTGGTGTTAAGTGTGAGCCCCCTTTCTTCACTGATCTGCACTACTAGATCTATTAGTCTTTGTAGTTCTTCCAAGGTTTCTGCTATTAGTACTGTGTCATCCGCGTATCTGATGTTGTTTATAACCTTCCCATTAACTTTCACTCCCGTTGTTTTTCATTTTGCAGTGCTTCTTGTACTATATCTTCTGAATATAAATTGAAGAGTAAAGGTGAGAGCACGCATCCTTGTCTTACTCCGCGTTTTATTTTTTCTGAATGTTCATTTTGTACAGAAACTTTGGCAGGCTGGTTAAAATAGAGATATGTTATTATCCTGATATCATTCCGGTTTATGTTTTTATCTCTCATGAGTTTTATGGGATGATTATGGCGGACTTTGTCGAAAGCTTTGTTATAATCGAGAAGGCTACTGGCTACGTACATTGGCTGATTGACGTCCATTAGTCTTTGAGACAGCACATTAAAGGCAAACAGCGCCTCTCTAGTACCCATTGCATTTCTGAAACAAAATTGTGTTTCATTAATATCCTGCTCCATTTTTCTAAAAATTCTTCGATGTATAATTTTAAGAAAAATCTTAAGGGTATGGCTCATTAGGCTGATCGTCCGATGATCCTTGCATTCCTTAGCGTTCGATTTTTTGGCAGTGTAATAAATGTTGATTTGAGCCATTCTCTAGGGATGATTCCGGTGCTATATACAGTGTTCTACAGATCTACCAGTACTCCGATTTGATCTTCTGCAATTAGTTTGATAATTTCTGTTGGTGTTTCATCAGGTCCTGGAGCTTTATTGTTTTTAGCTGTTTTAACTGCGTACATAACTTCCTCTTTTGTAATGTTTGGGCCTTGTTCCTTATCTGTGTCTCCATCTGTTGTTTCTTGTTGTCTCTCATCTTCAAACAGCTCTTCTATGTACTCTTTCCATCTTTCTAGTTTCCCTTTGGTGTCTGGAATTATCTTACCGTTTTTGTCTAGTAGAATACTGCTTTTGTTGCTTTTTTAATGCCCGCTAGCTCTTTAATCCTTTTATGGAGATGAAGTCATCATGTATTGCTTGGAGTTTTTCTATTTCTGCGCATTTTTCTTCGTGTCATTTTTCTTTGGCATGTCGTATTTTCTTTCTAATTTCTTTCTGTATGGTCTTTTATGCACTTTCGTCTCTATTACAGTAAAATGGCGGGCGAAGACGACGCGGTTGAAAGCGACTCTGTAAAAAGTGGCAAAGAAGGTGAAAATAAATGCATCCAGTGCAGAAAGAAAGTGGTTGAACCAGTTAAATGTTATAGATGCTTGGAAATATTCCACCCTAAGTGCTTAGAACAGGCTGCAAATCAAAAATCTGCGATTTGCAAGCATGAAGAAGTCAATGTAAACAAAATGGCAAGAGAGAATCAGCGAACTCCAAAAGGAGAATAGCATTTTAAACATCGAAGTAACCTACCTACGAGAATTATTAAAGGAATCACAGGAAAAGAACAAAATACTTTTGGAAAATAACGCTCTTCTACTGAGAATTCAAGATCAGGAAATTTCGAAGAAAAAAGAGTTAATCAACATCAAAACTGTAAACATAGGAGATAAAAATAGCGATAGTGAAAAAGGTAAACATAATAATCAATCTAAAAAAGGACAGACTAAAAAGACAGGGGAGAACGTAGTTAATAAAAGAAGCTACGCGGAAATGACAGTGATGACGGATCAAGGTACATTGGAACTACCGTCTTCCCGGTCTGACCGCGCAGATGTCACAGTTAATACCTCAGAATTAAGTCAATCGAACCAAAACAGAGAGCGAACATCAACAACAGAGACAACAACAACACTGCAAAAGGATGAATGGAAGATAGTTAATAATTTTAAAAGAACAAACAGAAGAAAGATAATATGTACAGGTACAAAGAAAACTAATGATTCTATTATAAAAGGAGCGGCGAAACGTAGATGGATTTACTTGGGCAGAATACAGGGGAAGGATGTATCTGAGCAGCAAATCAAGGATTATCTTAAAGGTATGAATACAAATGAGGAAGTAGAAATAAAAAGCTGAACACACAAGGCAATAATTCAGCATTTAGTATTGGAGTCAACACTGAGGAATTGTATAATTCAGTGTGCAATCCTGAAGTGTGGCCAGAAGGTGTGGTAGTGAGAGAATTTTCGTTTCGAAACTTTTTTCGAAAACCTCGGACCAACATGTAGGCAACCGACACTCTCAAATGATCAGATCAGAGTAAATCTAGTTCCCCAGAAAAGAAAATCCATTAAAATGCAGTAGATCTGATGAACATAACAGTGCAAAAAGAAAAAAAATTTGAAGAAAATTTCAGTATATTACACCAAAATGTACGCTCAATAGGGAATTCCATAGAGAGTGTAGAGGATCTTCTTTCGGAACATGAAGATGTCAAAATTTTATGTATTACTGAGCATTGGAAAACAGAACAAGAATTAATGTATAATGCAATTAAAAACTTCTCATTGAAAACTTTTTTTTGTAGGGACAACAAGGAACACGGTGGTGTTGCCATTTATGTAAGAAAGAATTTACAGGTCAAAGAAAGGGAAGATATAAAAAACTCTCAAAAAAGAAAATTTTCGAATGTGTTGGCGTAGAGTATAAACTTGAGGGTAATAATACGTTTGCATAGCAATATACAACAATGGTAATATTGGACTTCTAACAGAAACATTGGAACCACTATTACAAAGACTTTTCAATGAACATATCAATATCACTCTGATCGGAGACTTCAACTTAAACCTACTTGAAGATTCTAACAAAAAACTTGAACTAGTGAGCATGTTTGAAACATATAATATACAGCAGACTATATACCAGCCGACTAGAATAACACCAAGAACAGCTACCTGCATTGACAATATTTTCACAAATATGAAAAGGAATATGAATGTTCTGTTATACAAACACATATATCAGATCACACAGCTCAAAAAATAAGTATCAAATTGAAAGAAAACAAAGAAAATTTTATGTATCACCGAATATTTTCACAAAAAAACATCCAGGTATTTAAACAATCACTAACTGAACAAGACTGGGGACCTTGTTTCGAATTACCACAAAATGATGTAAATGGACAATTCAACTTGTTTCACTCTATATATCTACATCACTTCAATAGAAATTTTCCAAAAAAGAAAAAAATAACAAATAGAAAGAAAAAAATTAATAACACAGACCCAAATATCAAAGAAATTAAAACTAAATTGGACATACTGCTAGTCCTGAGCATCTATGATGAAACTTTCACGGAAAGATATAAACAAACAAAAATAAAATATGACCAATTATTAACGAGACAAAAATCTAAGAGTTACGAAGCGTTGATTGAAAAATCAGACAATAGGAGTAAAACAGTATGGTCGGTAATAAATGGTTTGAAAAATTCGAATAGAAAAGACATAATAACTAATGATCCTCTAAAAACTGCAAATGAAATAAATAACTTTTTTACAAGAGCTGGAGTAACTTTAACCAGAAATATTGCTGGAACACATAGTATTAACAAAATACAAGAACAGAATAAGTCACTTTGGCTAAAAAAATCAGTAATTCAGAAACAAAAGAAATAATAAAAGCATTGAAGAACAAACATACATTGGTTATGATGAAATATCGAATTACATTATTAAACAAACAGCAGAAGAAATAACTATGCCCTTAACATACATTATTAACAACTCTTTCAGATATGGCATTTTCCCAGACATTCTCAAGAAAGCAGTCGTCAAACCTGTCTACAAAAAGGGTGATGTAAAGGACTATAATAATTATAGGCCTATCAGCATTTTACCTAGTTTCTCGAAAATAATAGAAATGGCTTACTGTAATCAATTAATGGAGTACTTTATAAAAAACAACATATTAAAAGAAAATCAACACGGATATCTGAAGGGAAAATCTATAAAGACAGCAACTTATGAATTTATTACCAGAATAGTGGAAGCTTTTGAAGACAAGAAACTAGCTCTGGGAATGTTCTTGGATTTAATGAAAGCCTATGACTGTTTGGACAGTGACAAGTTGATCCAAAAATTGAAACTTTATGGTATAAGAGGTCCAGTGCTTCTGTGGGTAAAATCTTATTTCACATGTAGGACACAAATGGTGGAATTTCAAATAGATGGAAAAACAATAAGATCGGGAACAGAAACGCTTCTTCTGGGAATACCACAGGGAAGCATTGCTGGGCCATTATTCTTCATAATTTACCTAAACGATTGTGAAACAGACACAGAACCTAGGAGTGAAGAAATAACAACTATGAACAATACAGAATGTGCACAAGATACAGAAGCAGAAGAAGGGAGTATAACCACAGTTAACTACGCGGATGATAAAAACATACTTATTGCTGGTAGAACATATTCGGAATTCAAAGACTGGGCGAATTTACTATGGATTGGACAAATAAATGGTTCGAAAACAATAATTTATTGCTGAACCAAGAGAAAACTAAATTGATACTCTTCACAAGATCAAACACTGAAGAAAGAGAGATAGCATGCATTTAAATCAAAAACAATATAATTTCGTTAATTCAACAAAGTTTTTAGGAATATTTATTAACAAAAATTTGAAATGGAATGACCACATAAACTACCTTTGTGAAAAGGTCACGCCTTCCATCTATGGTCTGAGAGTTATGTCTAGGTATATCAACAACAAATATCTGAAGATGGTATACCATGCTATGGTAGAAGCAGAGATGAGATTTGGGATTACATTCTATGGATCAGGAGATATAAAACCACTATTTGTACTACAGAAAAAAGTGTCCGATCATTAATAACATGGGATATAATGAAACTTGCAGAGGCATGTTAAGGAGATGGGAATACTGACAGTATATGCCATATATGTACAAGAGTGTATACTTTTTGTTAGGGGTAATACAGAACTGTTCAAGAAATATGAGAATAAGAAGGCTTCTACGAAACAAGGAATATAGATTACATCTACCCAAGATACACTTTGACAACTTCGCAGAGACAGATGGAATATAGAGATGCTTAAAAATTTATAATTCACTACCAATGAGAATAAAAATTTTGACTCATATAAAATCATTTAAAAAAGAATTATTTAAATATCTCCTGAATTTAGAGCCCTACAGTTTGGAAGATTTTTTGAATTGTAGATAGGACTATTCTTTTGTTTGACGTTATTTCTCTTCACTTGTGTACACTGTATGTAGAGTGATTATGAAATGAAAGGCTGTTATTATTATTATTATTATTCTTATTCTTATAAGACCTTCTGACTTCCATTAACTGTAATATGTCATCAGTCATCCATGATTTTTCTTGTTTGTATCTTTGATTGTTGCTAATAGGTCTGTTGTTGGGGCCATAATTGTAGTTTTAAGAGTTTCCCATTTTGTGTTCACGTCGGAGCTCGGGGTTAAGTCCATTTGCTTAGTTCTTCATTTATTTTTTCTGTGAGTTGTTGTTTTACCATTGGGTTCTTGAGATGTGAAACTGGGAGCTGCTTTTTGTTATTTATGGCTGCTTGTTTCTTGAGCCGGATTTCCATTTTAGCTATCACTGATGGATTGTGGTCTGACCCGATGTCCGTACCTGGGTAGGTTTTAGCAGATTTGATGGTATTCCGATATCTCTTCTTTATCAAAACATAGTCTATCTGATTTCTTCTAATCTTGTTGTCTTTATCAGCCGGCGATTTCCATGTATATAATCGTCTTTCATGAGCTTGTAGAAGGTGTTTGTGATTGCCATATCCTGCTCTTGGCAGAACTCTGTCAATCTATCTCCTCTTTCGTTCCTTATTCCCAGTCCAAAATCCCCAATAATATCATCCACTTTACCTTTCCCTATCTTTGCATTGAAGTCTCCCATAATGATTGTAATATCTCTATTTTTTGTAATGTCTAGAGCTTGTTGGCGTCATCATAAAATTGGTCATTTCTTCTTCGACTTTATCAGCCGTGGGGGCATATACTTGAATTATGTTGAGTGTTCTTTGCGCTGTTTTTATATATTATGTCATAATTATTCTATCTGATATGGGTGTGAACCTGGTTACTGAATTTAAGATTCTGTGTACAACTATTGCAACTCCATTTCTATGTTGCTGTTCGTTGTTGCCTGAATAGTATATTTTTGATTGTTCAACTAGCATTTCACCTTGGTCTGGCCATCTGGTTTCGCTCAGTCCCATTATATTAACTTCAAGTCGTTGCATTTCTTGTAGTACATTGTGAATTTTTCCTCCTTCGTACAGGGATCTAACGTTCCATGTACCGATCTTCATTGCTTTCTTCTTTCTCGCTTCTTTCAGAACCGTCCCCCCGGAGATCCGATTGGGGGACTTGAAACTCCGGAATATTTTGTTTTGAAATCAGCCATTTTGATTTTACTAGGGATATCCATAGGGATCTTTAGTGCAGTGGTTTCCCGTTGCCTTCTGCATCTCTATGCCGTTGGTCATTTACTGACTCATCCGCCTTTAGGCAGGATTTCTCCTCCCCAGGACAATAGGGTGCCCTAACTCTTACCAGCTCTTCCATCCTAAGCTCTGATAAGAGGGGACTGCTTATACCGGCACTCACTCGGTCGACAGGGCCTCGTTAGTTTCTAGCAGGGTGCACCGCGTGCAGGTGAGGTTGTCATTTGGGCCAGCTTTTGTGGTTTTGCGCTGTCACCCCTTACACCCCTAGTTAAGATTAGGGATGCGTTATCTGACGCAATTCTGGTAACTTCTGGTGCTCCTCAGGGCAGCCACTTGGGTCCTCTACTATTCCTAATTTTTCTAAATGATGTATCCAGTGTGTTTTGGCATTCTCTGTTCCTGATGTTTGCGGATGATCTCAAAATTTTTCTTGCACTTAACAATATAGAGGACGCTCGTAATATCCAAGCTGATCTTGACAGATTGGTGAAATGGTGTGAATATAATAGACTGCATCTTAATTTCGATAAATGTAAGCACCTAACCATCTGTCGCGGTAGCCCCCGAGTTGACTGCACTTTCTCATTGTCTAACAATTGAAAGAGTCTAACCTTGAAAGAGTAGACCAAATCAGAGATTTGGGTGTACTATACGACTGTAACATGAGTTTCAAGCCTCATGTTTATTATATTATAAATAGGGCTGTAAAGTTTCTTGGATTCATTGTCAGACACTCGCAGGATTTCCAGTCGGAGGAGACACTTAGGTATATTTTTGTGACGCTTGTTAGGCCGACGCTGGAGTTTGCTTCAGTTGTGTGGTCTCCTTATACTTACACAGACTCTGAGATGATTGAGAGGGTGCAAAATAGGTTTATTATGCATATTTCCCTTCGCCTTGGCATTGAGAGGATAAATTTTTTAGCTTCACTCATGAGATCGAGAATCGATCTGCCCTCATTGTTCCTTAAACGCAAGCGTGGAGATGTAATATTTTTCTCTAAGTTGATTTGTGGGGCACTAAACTGCCCTGATCTGCTTGAGCTTTTCAGCTTTCTGGTTCCTCCCAGGCGGACCAGAGGTAGAACTCTTCTTCATATCCACGGTTATAAATTTAATTATTCAAAAACTCTCCTGTTCCAAGAATTAGCAGTCACGTCAACGTTGCATCTGTCTCGGGAATTGACTTTTTTAATCGGTCTTTGTCGGGGTTGAGGGAGGAGATATGTCGGGCGATTGTGGCGTGAACTTTGTTCTTGAATTTTTGAAACTTTTTTCTTTTTCTTTCTTTTTTCATTTCGAGCTTCGCCTCAGTTTGAATTTAAGTTAAAATTTGATATTAACATGTTGTCTACTATTATGAAATGCTTTTCGTTGTCAATATGCTTGTACTGGAATTTGTAAATCTTGTCCACTTCATTGTGTTGCACACAGTTACAGTAGAAACCCTCTAATCCGTCACCTACGGGAGGGGGTATGGTCGGAACGCAAAAAAGTGTCGGATTATCCAAAAATCCAATATTTATTACATTAAACATATACAGACATGTTTTACAGTGAAATAAGTGATCTTTGATCTTAGAAAATGTTTGTAAACATTGTTTCAACTGTACAAATCAAGAAGTAAATACTTAATAAGTAATAAATAAAAGTAATGAAAAAAGAATAAAGAAACAGAGCTCATAAAACTTAGTAAAAGCATTGTATAAGGATTATACAATGGTAAAAGTCAGAAAGAAACGTTAGGACGGCGCCTGGTCGGACTAACCGAGTGACGGACCAGCCGAGGGCGGATTAGAGGGGTTCTACTGTATTCGTGTTATTTGTTACATATTGCATTAAAGGGTGTATCCCGTTTATTTCTTTGAATAAATAAATAAATAAATAAATAAATAAAAAGAGGCAAGAGGTGACAAGGGTCTGCGTCCGCAGAAACTAATGACCCCAGTACCATGGAAGTGGACGCTGGAAAAAAGAAGAGGGTTCATCTGGGACCCAAGAACAAGCAAGTACAGGGAACGGGACTACTTCGAAAGAAGAAGCCCACCCGGTCACAATCCCGGCTCCAATATCCTGCGGGATAGAAGAGCCCAATAATAAACCATGAAAGACAGATTAAAGTGTCTTCAACTGAATCTCCACCATTCAAAGGCAGCCTCTAGTGCCTTCTATAGGAGATTCAAGGTTCAACATTTCGGTGTGGGCTTCTTACAGGAACCCTGGGTGTACAGGGGGGAAGTAAAAGGTCTACCTACCGACACATGTAAGATTTATAAAATTGACTGTGATAGACAAGAGCAGTTTTGGTGCTCAACACAAATATAAATTTTGTCTAGGTTCCAGAATTCATAACTCAGGACCTGGCCACGGCCATAGTGGAGATCCCCACGGGAAAAGGCAAAAGGCAAATTGTGATGGCCTCTGCCTATCTACCTGGGGAAGAGAACCAACCACCCACAGAGGAAGTCCGACGCCTAGTGGAATGGTGCAAGAGAGGCAACAAATACCTCTTTCTGGGCTGCGACGCGAATGCTCACCATACCATTCGGGGCAGCACAGACACCAACAACAGAGGTAAGGAACTTCTGGACTTTATATGTGGTAACAATTTAGAAATTGTTAATGAAGGGAATGAAGCTACCTTTGTAACATGTAACAGGCGGGAATTAGACTTAACACTAACGGACATGTTCACAATAAACTCAATAACTAACTGGCGTGTTCTTGGAGAGGCTTCGATGTTGGACCATCAGACGATTGTGTTTGACATCGAGGGCAACACGTGAAACGCTTTGGAGTGCCGAAACCCTAGAAAAACGGACTGGGATCTCTATACTGAGACGATCAGAGACGAATTCGAAGGTGTGCAACTCCAAATGAAAACAAGGGACGAGCAGCTACAGCCCACTTAACAAATAAAATAAGTAGTGCGTATGGATCGCACTGCCACTGAAAAGGAGACAAACCTCAAGGAATGTCCCGTGGTGGAATAAGGAGCTGAGTGCTCTTTAATCGCAGGTCAGGAAGGCCTTCAACAGTGTTAAGCGCACAGAAGACTGGGGTCTCTATCGCAGAGTACTGACTGAATACAACAAGGAGCTTAGAAGGTCCAAAAGGAGAGCCTGGAGGTCTTTCTGCGGGGGGATTGTTGAGACAGCTCCAGCAGCGAGACTTCAGAATGTTTTTGCTAAGGACCACTCCAATGGAATTGGTCTTATTAAAAAGGCAGACGGTGATTTCACGAAAGACCTTGCGGGGAGTCTAGGGGTTCTTCTGGAAACCCACTTTCCGGGTTCAAGTAAAACAACTGTTGATGACGATTGCGGGGGAATGGTTGGCGTAAGCCTACCTGAGAGGGATGGCGAACTGCAAACCAGCTTTTCACCGCAAAAAGAATCAAATGGGCGATTAAGAGCTTTAAGCCTTACAAATCGCCCGGGAAAGATGGAATCTTCCCAGCCTGCTGCAGAGGGGTCTAGAATATCTAACCCCACGGTTGCAGGAAATATTTAGGGCTAGCTTTGTGCTCGCCTATACACCTAAGCGCTGGAAAGAGGCAAGGGTTGTTTTTATACCGAAATCCGGGCGTAGGCCTCCTGATGAGGCCAAATCATATCGCCCAATGAGCCTCACATCGTTCCTCTTGAAGGCGATGAGAAAGATCGTTGACAACCATTTGAGGAACGATGTCCTGAAAAATAATCCACTGCATGTGCGACAAGTCGCATACTAACCTGGCAAATCCACGGTCCATGCTCTGCACAAGTTAGTGCCGGAGCTCGAATCATCGCTGGAGGCTAGGGAGGTCGCAATTGGCACATTTGTGGATGTGGAAGGTGCTTTCGATAATACCACCTACGCATCCATAGAGAAGGCTGCGAAAAGGAAGGGTATAAATCCTTCCACCATCGGATGGATTCAGTCCATGCTGGTGGGACGGAGAGCCACGGCGGATCTTGAAGGGGTGTCGGTCACGGTCACTACGGAGAGGGGATGTCTACAGGGTGGAGTTCTGTCGCCTCTTTTGTGGTGGCTCGTGGTTGACGAACTACTCAGAAGATTAGCCGAGCAAGATTACAGCTGCTTGGCTATGCAGATGACCTGGCTGTTATAGTTAGGGGAAAATTCGAAGGTACTACTTCAGAGCTGACCCAAAACGTCATTGATATAATCAATCGGTGGTGTCAGGAGGAGGGCTTTAACGTCAATCCAACCAAGACGGTTATTGTTCCATTCACACGTCGTAGGAAGCTAACACTTGTAGCACCGGTGTTGAAGGGAAAAAACTAGTGTTTTCCGATGGGGTCAAATATCTGGGGGTCACCTTGGATAAGAAACTCAATTGGAACTGTCACCTTAACAAAGTGATTGCCAAATCTACAACGGCGTTCAGGATATGCCGCAAGTTATTTGGCAAAACTTGGGATCTGCAGCCTCGTATGATCCACTGGATCTATACGACGATGGTAAGACCTGTTATCACATATGCCTCTTTAGGCTAAAATTGAAGAAAAGACAAGCCAGCAGAGGCTGAATAAGCTTCAAAGACTGGCCTGTCTAGGCATTACAGGAGCTGCGTATACAACTCCTATAGCTGCAGTAGAGGTAATACTGGATCTCACCCCGCTGCACATTTATGTTAAGAACAAAGGTCTCATGAGTGTCCTAAGAATGGACCAAATAGTGCCTGGCAAGGGACACGGAAATATTTTAAGATCACTCGGTGGTGAACTCCCTTTACTACCGAGGGATTCCATGCCAATCGAGTATGATCTTGACGCCAACTACGAAGTGATCATAGGTGATCGCCAAGAAAGTGTGGAAGGTTTGTTTCGACTTCGTAAAAACCATCTCATCCGGTACACAGATGGGTCCCTAAGGGAGCGGGGAGCAGGTATAGGCATATACGGTCCCAAATACAAGGAATCGGAGCCTTTGAGTAAGCCAATAACAACGCTCCAAAGCCAGAATTAGCATTGCCTCTGATAGTCAGATGGCACTGAGGCCGTTGATTGTAGATCAAGGACCATTTGGAGCTGCAAACAGTCCCTCAAAACACTGGCGGAGTACAACAAGCTAGTTTCAGCTTGGGTATCTGCCCACCAGAACATTGAGGAAAATGAAAGAGCTGAGCCCTTGCAAAAATAGGAGCAAACAGACCCTTCACCGGACCCGTGCCCTCCTGTTGGGTATCACCTACACTTATTAGGGCAGAGGTCGGCGTTTGGGAAAAAAGGCAGAAACACTCTTACTGGATAAACACATCCGGTCAAAGACAAGCAAAGAGACTAATCGAACCTTCCAAAGAGAAGGCTCAACAAGCTCTATCGTAGTCAAAAAACGAGTTAAAGCTGCTAATCGGCCTTCTCACAGGGTTTTATCCCGTGAGATATCACCTACACAAGATCGGTAAAGAAAACTCCGATATTTGTAGGTTATGTGAATCGGCCACTGAAACCACCGAGCACATAGTATGCCAATGCACTGCGCTGGCGCAAACCAGACTTACTCTACTAGTTGGCGCGTTATTAACGACAGCCTACATAAGAGCGAAGCCTCCTAAGGAAGTAACCAGATTTGCTAAGGAGGTTAGATTCCTGGGAAAAACGTAGTTTTAGCATGGTAACGCACAAAAGACCTTATTGGTCGCAGTGCAGAAGGGTAATCAACGTGCCGATCGACCACTATCTAATCTAAAACGATATAACACTCGTTTAAGTAGAACGATAGCTGAAAAATAATAAAAAGTTTTGAAAAACCATTGGAAATGGTGTTATTGAAAATTTTCCGAGTCGTCCGTTCCTAACTTCGGAACGCGTCTAGAGATTTGAGCGAAATATCAGTGAAATATTTCCCGAGTTCCATTCATTCAAAAAGTAATTTTTGAGAAAAATCTAGCGACTTCGAATTTTCAGAGTTGGTTCTCAGTCTCAATGCATCGGTCTGGTTAGTGAATGGAGGAAATACTTTTTATAAGTCCGAATTCCCAATAATCAATTAGTAATAATCAATTGGAATTATTATTCATTTTTCGAATATTTTTCAAACTATGAATCTATTTGCATTAATATTTATCAACCCCGATAGTTGTGATATTGTGTGTCGGTATTATTTCAATAGAATAATTTCGACAATGTTGAAGTGAATGATCGAATGTACAGTGAAATCTCCAAAGAGCGAACACCGTTGGTTCCAGCTTTTTTTGTCCGAGCGTAGGAGGTGTACGCGTGTACAAAAAACAAATTATTTTTTATTGAAATATATACGTACATAAACTTATTGAAAAAAATTATTCAGAAATATTGATCTGTCACTGAAAACGAAATTATTCACATTATGAAATGCACATTTCGGAAAAAAATCGGTTATTTTGAATTGGTTCATTTTTTTCTTTTTTTCTTTCACTACTAATTTGGAAATGGGTCCCAAAATTTTTAACTGACTGAGAACTGTATTAACTTTTTCTGAAATATTTGTCAGCTCCATCTTCTCCTACAACATCAAAATTCTTTTCTTAGGCGCCGTGGTTCAATAAACATACGTTTCACTGCTTGCGAGAACTGTGTATTTCTTCAAACGAAGTGCCCGAATTTTTCTTAAGCGCGCTTAAACCAAGAAATAACTACGAGAATCTTCTATGAAGGCGTTCTTTTTTATTCACTTTTGAGCGTTCATCAGAATTCCGCATCCGTATCAAATATCAAACAATATTCACATGTTCTACTTTTTCCTCAATTCCTCATGGGCGAGTCCAACCGAATTGCTTTCTGCGCAAGAATCCAAACCAACAAATATTTTAGCAAAATAATGGTTCTCTACGAAGTCAAATCATTTCGTAGTCAACGGATACCAATAGCTCCAAGTTAGCTCAAACAGTTCTTCAACAGAAACGTCCCTTGTTTCCATTAAAGAATGAATGGGCCATTTCAGTATGTATCAGTTCACGCAGGTACAGATGTTACGGACAAATGAAATGAGGTGAAAGAGTAAAAACAACACTGCGAGCAATAGAAGACACAAATTGAATTGCAAAGCTATGTAAATTCGAATAAACAGCTGAATAATTTACTCAGTCGTAGGGTAAATGGAAAAGAATTCTTCGCTACCAGTTAAAGTCACTAATTCGGAATTCTTTTGATACTGACGTGAAAATTAGACATCAAAATTGTCGTTCCTATCTTACGTAGTTGAACAACATGAATAGGAAAAAGTGAAGAGTCATTTCAAAAAATACTGGCTTTTCCTTTTTTAAGTTGGCCTATTAGACGTTTTTGGTGAACTGGTATATTTCGTTCTGAAATTTTAGGTGGACCCTTGAGGGTGAAGGAACTTTTTGCCTGAAATATTTTCAAGTCGACAGTGTTGCCACGACTATCTCAAACACACATCTACTTTATTATTTCAAATGGAACTACCTATATTTTTACTTATGAATTGTTGATTAACGTTTCTGGGGTTTTTTGCACTGAGATCTTTACCAGTAAACAGTTATTTGCTTTTCATAAAATGTATTCATTCCGACATATGTTTCGATCGTATATGGCCTTTTTCAAGGAAAATACAACAATCCAAGAGTTTTGTTTTCGTCGAAATTACATTTAATTAGTCAAAAATAAAAAAAATATTTTTTTATGTATATATTCGATACCAAATTCACAGTATAACCTACTAAAAAAAACTCTGCCATGCACTTTTGCCAACTCATGTACACAACTTTGAAATTTTTCACATCTGCATTGCAAGTTTGGAAATGCAATATCTTATTTTTTCCCCCTGTACCCTGTACGATTTGTCTTGTTAACGAACATAACAACGGCATCTGAGCACCGAACTTACCCAGAAAATCTCAAGTCTCTAGGACAATCCTTTCGAAAGTTATCATATTTACGGACGACCGGACGGACGGGCCCACGGGAGTTAAACCCTATCGTTTGAGACCATTATTCTCATTATAACGATATTCGAGTTTTACCGCAGGTCAAAAAATAAGACTCAACTTAAAAAACCATACGTAAAGTCGAAACTTGAGCTATACACACATCGTCAAAAGGTTTGACCCCTTGGTTTCTCAAAAAATAAAAAATCTTATTTCTTATTCTGGAAATGAGATGAATCGTGATTCTTATTACAACTGCAACATACTCGTATTTGATGAAAACTTGGACAGTAAATGTTTGCAGGATGACAAACTTTAAAAATAAATTCGGGTGTTCGTTCGTTTCTGCACCTATTTCCCGGGTATAAACGAGTGACTTCCGGCTCAAATTTCGAAGAATAGGCTTTCGGGAAAAACCATGGCACGCAAAAATTCACCACCAAATGTGACTTTACCAATAAGCCTCGGTATGGTTAGCCAGTACGCAATCAACATTTCTCTCTGAATTCAATAAATGAACACTTGATGACTGTTCGTTAGACCGCCATTGTACACCATTTGTTACCTACTACATCATTATCTTCGGGATAAGGTCACACAAGGTTGATATGAAATCAATAACGCGTCTCCAAAAGAATCATACCTCCATGTCATTCATTAATTATTTTTCTATTCTGAATACTTTCACTACAAGGCCATAAGTGGAAAGATCCGATATCAAAATAATGTTTTGTTGGAGCATACAATAGCTCTATATTCTTTGAGGAAAAAAATGTTATGGATTTACAATGGGATATATCCAGATGTGACTAAGGACAGATTTGTACGTAGATAATTCTGGTTACCTGAGAATGAATATTATCCAATAGTATAGTATAGTATAGGTAGTATAGTTCCAAGAATTAAAAGAAAATCAAAGAATTAATTTATTCATGAATTATTCGATAAATCTTCGAAAGCATCATCAGGATCGAAATTAAATTCTGGAAATTATTCAAAAAATAAATATGTAAAATTCACTATTTAAAACAAATTTGAATTCAATGGTTCTGATGACGCGATTTTCATAAACATTCAGTATATCAATATACATTCACGAAAAAAATTTCACTCGAATCGGATGTATTGTAAGGAGAATAAAGATTTTTCGTTTCAATATTCCAATTGAATTTTCTATGGTTCTGTTAACACTATGGCAACAAAATTTCCTACGAGGCTTATTATGAGCATTTCATTTGGATTAGTTTCATTTTGTCTGAGATATTGAGGAACAAAAATTTTGAATGGCCATATTAGGAAGACCCTGTACCTCAGAGTAAAAATTCGAAATTCTGTTCACATATCGTTGTATCGTTATTGAACAGCTTGATATGAAAATTTAAGCAATCGGATTTCTAGTTTACAAAAGTATTCGCAATGAAAATTTCGATTTTTTCCTACTCCATAACTATTCAACCAACTTAGTTCATTAACAGACTGAATGATTTCGATCATATTTGAGTTATTTCGATCATACTTTCGGTTCAAAATTCGAAACTTATGGTTCCCAGGAAAAAATGCAAAAAATGTATTACAAACAGAACGCAAACTACTGATTCTAAGTAAAAGTAAGTGCTTTCGAATTCTCAATACATTTTGTTCGGAATTTCCCGTCATTAAAAAAATGAATAATATATTATTTCTTCTCTGAAGCAACAATAATGGATCGAATAACAGTTTTCTTCTAAAATGGTTCTCATTGTTCACCACGAAATCATCCAACAAAAATTAATATACATATAAACTGAATCGTTTAAATGTCTAAAGCTTCAAGGAAACATTCGTAACATTTTGACAATAGCGAATTTGAAGTAATTCAAAAAAACGCGAAAAACTCTTATCCATAATTTCATAAGTTTGATAAATATACTTACTCTCCACAACTTGTGTAGGTTTACTCTTTTGGTGTGTTGAAACCGTACCTACTGCTACTTGTCAAATGGGCTACTCCGTTCTACTTAAACCATACGTTTTGCCCAAATGTCTGTAATTTTCAAATTTTGAGCCGAAAATGTTCTCAAACGATAAGGTTTGACTCCCTGATGACGAATTCGCGGTCAAGCTCAATTCTGTCGTTAGCAGGATAACTTTCGAAGGGATTATCCTAGAGAATTTTCAGAGTGAGTTCGGTTTCCGAATGCCTCAGTTAAGTTCGTTAACCAGCCAAATCGTACAGGTGTTCCATAAAATACGACCATTCTTAATTTTTGTTCCTCAATATCTCAGACAGAACGAAACCAATCGAAATGAAATTTTGCAGCAAAATGCAAGATGCTCATAATAAGCCTCATTCCATTTTGTTTCCATAGTGTATGCAGAACCATAGATAATTCAATTGGAATATTGAAAAGAAGAATTTTCATATTTCTATGATAACATAGGTATCCGATTTGAGTGAAATTTATTTTGTACATGAAGATTGATACACTGAACGTTCATGCAAAATTTCGAGAAGATCACATCTCCTGAACCATATAAAATTCAATTGGAATATTGAAAAGAAGAATCTCCATATTTCCAAAAAGAGATATCTATAGGTGCGTCAAGTTGGTGACACACCCCTCGAATTTCGGTATCAAATTGTTTGAGAATTTTGTGCCCATTTTGTGCCAATTGTGCCGTATGTTATGAATTTTGTGCCCGTTCCGTTCTTGAGATATTTCAAGTTTTTCAAGTGTGTCACCAACTTGACGCTGTGACACACTTGTGGAAATATGAAAAAATTTTTCTTTCGATAAATTGTGCCCATTCTGTGCCAATTTGTGCCGTATATTATGAATTTGGTGCCCGTTCCGTTTTCGCGATATTTCAAGTTTTTCAAGTGTGTCACCAACTTGACGCTGTGACACACTTGTGGAAATTCGAAAATTTTCTTCTCTCGATAAATCGTGCCCATTTTGTGCCAATTTGTGCCGTATGTAACGAATTTTGTGCTCGTTCAGTTCTCGAGATATTTTGAGTTTTGTTTGTGGGGGCGTCAAGTTAGTGACACACCCCCTCGATTTGGGTATCAAATTGTTTGGGAATTTTGCGCCCATTTTGTGCCAATTTGTGCAGTATACTATGAATTTTGTGCCCGTTCCATTTTCGAGATATTTCGAGTTTTTCCTGTGAGTCACCAACCTCACAATGAGACTCATATGAGGAAAGCTGGAAATATTCTTTCTTGGATAAATTGTGCCGTATGTTACGAATTTTGTGCCCGTTCAGTTTTCGAGATATTTATTGTTTCATTTGTGAGGAGCGTTAAGTTGGTGGCACACCTGTCGAATTTTGGTATCAATTGTTTTGAATTTTTTCCTTTTTTGAGATATTTCATTTTTATTTCATGAGTGTCACCAACTTGAGGATAATGCCGCTAATATAGAAAAGGCTATCAGTGACGAGTGTTGTTGTAAATTTTTCGGTTGCTTTGCCCATTCCCTGAAACTTACTTCAAGACACTCTGGATTTGGTTCAACCCATCTACAACAAAATAAAACAATCTTTTTCCACTTTGGTCGTAACAGTCTGTCCGATTCAAAATTGATGAAATTTCAAACACATTCTGATGTGGAATTTCCATAGAAGTTGATCAAAGGTATCTCAACAAGATGGAATTCGACCTTCCATATGATTGAACGTTTCATAGAATTAGAAAATTTTTTACCATCAATAATTGGTATTTTGGATGAACGCTTACCGCAACTGTCATCAAAATTATTAAAGAACTTTCCTGAAATTTTACAAAATTTCTAGGGGACCAAAGAGGTATTGAAGAATGATTATGTTGAGAATGAGTTTATTTCGTAAACAAAAATATAAGTTTAAATTTTTTCATCTAAGGATTCTCGTTAATATGTTGTTTCATTCCCTTCATTTCAGCAGTAGGTAAGTTTTATCGTCCTGAATTATGAATTATTCGCTCCTTGATTTTCGCACCATGAAGCAGAAAAATGCACGGATTAGAGAGAAGACAAGCAAATCAACCACGATGAACAAGAATCGAGTAAGGAATTGGTACAGCATATGTTTTGCAGTGGCGGCTTGTGACAAAATAAAATGATGATGCACAACAGAAAAAAATTATTATTACAAGGAAAACATTAATCTTATAAACTCTATTTTTTGAAACATAGATAAATTGAAAATAGTAATCATCGAAATGAATACAATCTTTAATTTATAGGCTCACAGAACCTTCCTCATGCGGACTGGGATGATTTATTCAAGATGTTGTCAATGAGGGAAGAGACAGGCCTTATTAGGCCTCGTCAGTGTCCCATATCCCTCAGAGACAACATCCTATTGAAAACTTCTACATTTAAGACCACTTGTAAGACTCTATCGAGTATTATCCTACAGATGGTATTCGTTTCGATGATTACTATTTTCAATTTATCTATGTTTCAAAATTTTGTTAGGTTAGCCTCCTTAAAGGCGAAGAATTTTTTGTTTGTCATTTTTTCTTTATCTTATAAACTATACTTTGTTAGCTACATACTTATCATCATGAAATAATCATTAAGTACTGATAATTTTGATTTTTGAATCCAATACAAATCTTCATATTATTATGGCCATTATATTGATAATTTTAATTTTAACTTTACCTAAAAATCATTCGGTATTAATGCTTCAACGCAATGATTCTAGCATTTTATTGTTTGGTAATTGCCCTGAGATAAGTTTTTCAAGTCACTTCAACCAATTTTTCACTTAACCCTATCGAAATATGTATTGTTACCCGAATATGCAGTTTGCCGATGAAACGAAACGAAACGATCGCGTATCAAGGGTCCGGTTAAATAAGACCAAAAAAGTATTTTTGTTTTATATTGAATCGTTATATAGCTCATTATGGATTGAAGTAGAATATTACTAATATATAATTATAACTGAGGATGTGTCAACATATTCGATAAGCCTGCACCTATATATTAATTCATCAACTCAATTATTATATTGAGTTGATTATTCTGTGAAAAGGTCGTCGAAAATTTGGTTGTTTTCACCAAATGTCTGCCAATTCAACAACTCATACTTTAAAACATTCACATAATATTATGACATGGAATTAACGCTCGTCTTTGAATTCTGCTACATCTATTCTCTGACTCACATGAAAAACTCGAATATCTCTAAAACGGAACTGGCACAAAATTCATAATATACGGCACAAATTAGAACCAAACTTCGAGGGGTTGTCACCAACTAACTATAACTTGACGGTCCCCACAAACAAAACTCAAAATATCTCGAGAACTGAACGAGCACAAAATTCGTAACAAACGGCACAAATTGGCACAAAATGGGCACAATTTATCGAAAGAAAAAAATTTTCATATTTCCACAAGTGTGTCACAGCGTCAAGTTGGTGACACACTTGAAAAACTTGAAATGTCTCGGGAACGGAACGGGCACAAAATTCATAACATACGGCACAAATTGGCACAAAATGGGCACAAAATTCTCAAAACAATTTGATACCAAAATTCGAGGGGTGTGTCACCAACTTGACGCACCTGATATCTATCTGATTCTAGTGAAGATCATTTTGTGTATGAAGATCAATATACTAACGATGCATGCAATATTCAAGGGAATCGCATCATTAGAACCTAGAATTTGTTTTTATTAATTGTCAAGTTTTCACATATTTCAGTTTATGAATAATTTCCAGAATATTATTTCGATGTGCTAGGATTTTGCATTTATGTATTTTAGATTTTAGATCAAGTCCTATATAAAATTTTGAGGTACTAGCCTCATTGCTCCACCAATGAACGAGCGCTCAGAATAACCTGCTCAGAGTTTTCTTAAATTCTTTTCCTCAAAATCACCAAATAAATAATTTTGTATAAACTGAATCGCTCAAATGTCTAACGTTTCTAGAAAACATTTGAAACCTCTAAACAATTTTCAATATTGATTTTGAAGCAATCTAACCAACTAAATCAATTCTAAAGCGAAAACCTTTTATTCATAATATCATAAGTCGATAGAAATATGGCATTGAAAACATACACCTACTCGTCACAAATTATGCAAGAACATTGAAAATGCTTGATGGGTTTATTCAATCGAAAGAGTATAAACCCATGGACTTTGAAGTAATTTACGATGACATCGAAGTAGAACACAAGAGAAAATTTAACCATCGCCTCTTGCACTTTTGACGGCATGAACGTAAACAACGATTGACAGAAGAAGAGAGTTGCATCATAGTTAAGTACTCACCGAGTGTGGGTGTATCATCTTGCAGTTCAATCAAAACTCTACCTGATAAAAACTGTCCAGGAAAGTACAACAAAGATGTGTTATCAAAAAGTATCAAGAACTTCAACAATTTCCGAGACATATTATCAACATTATTCTATACGAAATTACACTACGATAGACCAGCTTTCCAGTGGTCTATGGTACAAGTCGTTCTACCTGTGTGAATTGCTTTCGCTCATCATCTTCAAGAGGTGGGGAAGGCTGCTTAGCAAGTTCAACAGTGGCGGAGTCCAACGGTATTACCATAACATTATATTCCAAAGATTAAGGAGAAACGGAACGACTACATTGATGTTAGCGCCATTTATGAATTAAGTACTAAAATTCAGAAGAATGGCTAAAATCAAAGATTGTAGAGGCCATTTTGAGCAAAACAAGGACATTTGAAACATTGCCATGATTGCACGTGGGCAGAGTTGTTTCTGCACAGTGCATGTGTGTAACCTATTTGTGTCTTAATTTTAGTTGCGTTTCGTGTTTGTGTTCATCTATTTCGTGTGTGAATCTTTCCAAATTCAAATGTTTTACAGAGCATATTGTATGGTGAAGAACAGCAAAAGTAATAAAAAGGCCACTCCTGAACTTGTACTTTATATTGCTAAAGAAAATGGAAATATAGGTATTGAAACTCGTTTCTGAAAAGCTATAAAGTTTTTCAGAAATTCAGAATCCTCCCAGAATATATTTCAATCGATATCTCATTGAAACTTTTATCAGGTATTAAATTCAAGTATCTCTGTTTCTCATTGCCTTTTAATTTCAGTGCTCTCAAATGAATAGAGTTTTCTGAGTGAAGAGATATTAATCTCAGCAGCTGTTATAGAATGTGCAGTGAGCATTTTTCTACAGATCAAATAAAAACAAATGGAGAAGCACTATCCTATTGAAATTTTCATTGTTTTTCAATTCCATCTTCGAATTGTAGTTTTTTTTTCAATTGTTTAATAATTCGATAACTGATATGTAAGAAAATTACTGATTCGTATTCTATTTCACTAATACATTCTTGGTGAGTAACAATTTCTAATAAAACCATAGCAATACAATATCGCATTTCATTGCAATCAATTCATATTAAACAATGTTGAGATGAAAAATAACATCCTGATCACGAAGCAAAGCACTAGCTTTGTTTTATCGATCAGGATGATTTTTTCTGGGCTTGACGTCTGAATTCAATTTAAGACGTGGGAATAATAATTGAATTCAAATTTGGCGCCCATTATAACGGTTCTCTGTATTGAAAAATCTATCATTTTCAGTGCCATCTATGTGTCAAAATTAATCAACTAACCGAAAACGTAGTCCGATTTTAGTACTAGAGCTGTAGGGGCGTTTTCCATCTTGCTCTCCCTAATCTTTGGTATATTGCGTTTATACAGTACGCGTCAAAATTCTGGAACAAATTCATTTTCTCAGAAGAAAAATATTTGACAACAAAATCCTAAAACAAGTAAATTTTTTTCACACTTTTACCGCATTTTTGGAGGATTTAGTGTTGCGCCCTGTGTGATCCCCATCAAGCCTGTGAGTTTTTCGAATAGGCAGACGTGCAGAAATTTTCCAGAAAATTTTTTTTTTAATTAGTTTCTTTCAACCCCCTTGCGTCAAAAATTAGAATGTGTGACTCACTGCGCTTCAGTTATTATCTTGAGTAATAATTTTTCACGTGAGGGTTTAAAGTTGTGATTGAACAAAACTGTAAAGGTCGAACTTCATTGGGTGACAAATTTCATCAGATACCATCGTCTCAAAGTAAACGAGCCATGACAAAGTGCACATACTGAAAATCTTTTTGAACTTACCAATTTAAAAAGAAAAATTTTTCATGAAAATTTTTGCACGCCTATAAAGAAGATTTTGACAAAACAGTACCACATGACCCACTTTCTCTATTAAAAAAATTTAGAGGGTTGATGAGGATGGCATAGGGTGTAAGAAAAATCCTTCAAAATTGCATGAAAATTTGGTTAAAGTTAAACAAAAACTGACCTGTTTCAGGATTTTGTTACCAAATATTTTTCTTCTGAAAAAATTAATTTAACGCACACTGTATATTACTCCTTTTCCGCATTCGACTATTTGTTGACGATTCCATTTCTGTACCTGATGCTGCGACCGCACCTGCGTGTGTAAGCAAACATTCAAATACTGAGGTGAGGTCATGAGAATTCACGCAGTTCACATGTGGGCTGAAAATATAGCCTGAAAGTTACTAGTTTGGAAAAGTGCAAATTCCTCATGAATGTCTGTTTCAACAAATGTGTAACAACATATGAACTGAAATTTTTATTATGCGGAGTTTTCTATAATGATCTTTGTTCTTCTTCTAATCGTACAACTCTTCTCAAAGATTCTTAACTTTGAAACATAGGTTCGTTTTTACACACAGTTCTGAACAAATTCTGGACCAATTCTTCACTAATTCCGAAGTGATATTACTGATATTCGGTGCAAGTGGTTCAGAACTGATTCGAAAATACAAATTGAGTATCTGGTATGGAAACACACTGTGTTATTTATGATGAAATCTTATAACCATGAAGTACTCAAGTAACCATAATTTTTATTATACTGAACACATGTTGAGTTCAAATTCCAAATTTTTCTTTTTGAGCCCTGGTTGTACTTAAACTATATTATTTTGCCGAAATGTCTGTAACTTAATTTTTGTTGAAGATGCAGTGTTTTCAGAGCAACATTGAATTTCACAATTTCGCTATGGTTATAAAGGTACTTGCACATATTTAACCTTAAATCCGAACATAACGAAAATAAACTAAAAACTGAGTGAAAACAAAACACAAGGGAAGTTTCAGGCCAAATGTTTTTCCTTATGCACCGTTAATTCAATTGGCTTGCTCAAAGCCCAGATTTAAACCCAATTGGGCATGTTTGGATGCTCTTGGTTGGAAAATTCTCGCTTACCAACTAGTGAAAATTTGCAGCAGCTCAGTGAGGCTCTTATTGATTCAAAACCTTATTGAGGGTACGCCAAGACTTATTGTAACTGTTATCCGCGTGGAAAACACGTAATGTTTTCACTTATTTTTCAGTTTATTATAATAAGGTCAGAATTTAAGGGTGAATTTGTTGGGTTACTGTTGAAGCCTCAGCGAAATGTTTTACTGAGAACCCTGTATCATTAACAAAAATTAAACTATTGTTAAAAATGAAGAACCTTATTGTTGAGGAAAGATATGTCTTGATAATGAGAAGAGAAATCTTATGCAACAACAACAAACAAATATGGTTTCACATTGTATAAGATGACGTAGGCGTAATTTTTCGTCAAATTCAAAACTTTTTATTGATTTCGTATGAACATACCTACAATTGAAAAAAAATCAATCAAATTGGACTTGAAATAACATAGAAGGTTTTCCTTTTAAGTTGGCCTATTAGTCGTTTTTGGAGAAATAGTGAATATTCCGTTCTGAAATTTAAGGTGAAGCCTTGAGGGTGAAGGAACTTTTTGCCTAAAATATTTTCAAGTCGACAGTGTTGCCACGTCAATTTCAAACGCATATCTACTTTCTTATTTTGAATGGAACTACCTATGTTTTTATTTATGTATCGATTCAATACCAATACCAATTCGCAGTATAACCTACTAAAGAAAATATTTCTGCCAAGTTATGCACAAATTCTTGAAATTTTGGACATCTGCATTGCCTGTTCGGAAATGCAATATCTCGATTATTCAGTATTTTGATACATCGTGAGGTTTTTCGAAGATTTTGCTCCGAAAATATGCAACTTAAAATTGAATTATTTCGAGATTTTCAAATGGCAACCCCATATTTATTTTACAGCATTCGATAATTATTTATTTTTAATAGTTACCTAATGAGATGAAAAACACTGAAATTCTTCAGTATTTATAGTCATGATCTATGGTCTTTTTTAAGATGAAATGGCTCTATGATCAGGAGGTAAATTATTGAATGAGATTTTATGTTTGAAATCGTAAAAAGTGTTGGATGATCATGGATGTCATAGAAAAAATTATACCCATGTTATTCAAACACAATTCAGGTTGTTTCACGATTCACGGCGAATGCCAAATAACTATTGGAAGGACCTGTAGGACCTTTAATAATCGTTATCCACATTTAGCAAGAACAACTGGAAAGTAATTTCGAAAACTGTTTTGGCTTGGTGTAATCCTGGCCCAATGTTCATGACCTCAACCATAGAATTCATTCCGATAATTCACCTTATAATCACACAGCATTATGTCCATAGATCATGACTATAAATAATGAAGAATTTCAGTATTTTTCATCTCATTCGAAAACTATCCAAAATAAATTATTAGTGTAAAAGGAGACTGCCATTCATTTTTTGTTTCAAATCGAATGCTGTTGAATAAATATGGGGTTGTCATTTGAAAATCTCAAAATAATTAAATTTTAAGGTCCACATTTTCGGAGCAAAATCTTCGAAAAAGCTTAGGATGTATCTAAATACTGAATGTACCACATAAATGCATGGATTCTCTACTATGAGACTGCTGAGTTTGGTTCGTTCGCATAGAGAATAATCGAGATTTTGCATTTCCAAACACTGAGAATGTGGTATTGAATCAACACCTAAATAAAAGTATAGGTAGTTTGAAATAAGAAAGTAGATATACGTTTGAGATAGATGTGGCAACACTGTCGACTTGAAAATATTTTAGGCGAAGAGTTTTTTCATCCTCAAGGCTTCGCCTAAAATTTCAGAATGAAATATTGACTAGCTCTCCAAAAATCTCTAATAGGCCAACTCAAAAGTAAACCCCCTGTATTTATGCATTAACAAACTTCATAGATTTTTTGAGTGGATTGATCATTATTTTGCCGGTGAGTGAATCATTGATTCATTGATTCATTGAAATGTCTCAAATAAATTCTTCGTTCATTTACCAGGTGAAGTGAAAATGCGCACCGATTTTCTAGTGCCTGTTCAAAGCAACAACCGTCCTATATTTCGTTGTGCCCGAAATGAAGCAAATGGCGGAAGCTATCGTCCAATTATTGCTGTCTATTTCTATTTGTCCTTTCTATTTTTTGCCTCAGGATATGACCGATACTTAATTGCGAATTGTTCGGTTCATATAAATATTTCAGAGCATCATCAGTTCATTCGCATTTAAATTTTGATTCACTCCAGTTTTCACCGCTTTTTGTCGGAGCTATGCACGGTTTTGTCACGCTTTTTGTAATTTCGCGTCTCTTCGCCACAATAAACCGTATTTGATACAACGAACTACCCTTTTACAATATATTTTGCGTAGTTCGCTTTTGAATCTCCAGTGGATTCATTAAACATTCACAAAATATGTGGGTATGTCAATTTGGTTTATTCCATTTAGTCCTCAAGGATTACTATGAATTCCTAAAATGTCCATGCCTGAAGCTGGTATTTCGTGCTAGAACGTTGAATTTTTGTATATTTTGAATTTCATAGGACCATCTTTATTCAAAATTCAATTATTTTTGAGATTCTCATCATTGAACGGTTTGAAAATTATGGTTTGGATAATATTCGGAAGTAAAATGTATAATTGAATACAGAACGAAAACCTCAGAATTGAACGAAGCTCTTAGTATCATCAAACTAGAGCTTTTTATGCTGGAAAAACGTTAACCGAAAATTGACTGTACTGAGAACTATTCATAATTGCATTCATTGATCAATTCGAATATTCAATTGAAAGTTTTAATTTTTCACAATATGAACTTTGTGATAGTACTTAAAATATAACTGTGACCAGAGTACTAAATTTTGGCTTGTGATTATATAACTCGATTTCTTCCACGAAGCAGCATTTCGGAATGAAAAAATTTATGAAAGACCTGAGCGCTCGTTCATTGGTGGACCAATGATGCTATTAGCTCAAAATTTTGTATAGGACCTTAGATTGATAGTGAATAACTGCAAAATCTCAACAATAATATTCTGGAAATTATTCGAAATCTGAAATATGTCAACACAAAAATTATTCCATGGTAGTGATGGGATCTTCTCAAAATTTTGCATGGATATTTATTACATACAAGGAAAGTTTACATTAGTCAAGGCAGTTCCGAAACAATGTTTGGTTTATGGCTGGGTAACTTTATTGACAGTCTACAGGGTGATTTGTCCGATTTTCTTTCATTCATAACTTTGGTATGGCTTCATAAACTTGATGGAAATTTTCAGTGAGAAACAATACGATTGTGTTCTTTCATTAAGACTAACACTTTTTCGAAAATACAGGTTGAGCATAATAAGTTCAGATCGAGCGTGCAGTTTGAAAAAACACCCTTTGCTTTCAAAAATTCGCTACCTTTTTCAGATTCTAGTGTACATTACTGGAGCGGTTCTATTTTTTTTGGCACACGTTCAGTTTTCGCACAAAAAAGGTGAACAATATCGTAATTTCGCTCTGAGACAATGAAGATATTCTGAACTTTGTAACGAAGATATATCGTCCAATGATACGAAACTCTTTCTGAGTCCTAAAGTAGGTTTCCCAAATTTTTTTAATCCCACATATTCTGTTATATAGAATCATTCAATCCTTAAAATATCTTTATACGTTCCTACATAAACAAAAAAATCTACAACAACTAATACAGAAGAAACATTCGAAATAAGTAAATATGAAAGGCAGAACTTGGGATTAACAAAAAATTTACATCGAAATGATTTTTTTTTTTTGAATACATATTCGCGACCTTTTCATTGAATTTCCAATTGACCTTTTAATAAGAGATGGAATTTGCTTTGAGATAATACTTTCCTCGGAAATTTTTTCAACTAAGTGTTCTCTACTTCTAATTCTAAAACTATAAACTTTTGTTTTCAAATGTTCTTGAGGGTTCAAATCAGGCGATATTTGTGGCTAAACAATAGGTCCCCAACCAATCCATCTGTTCGGTTAATTACACCCAATTTTCTCACATTCAATGCAAAGTGACGTAGTGCTCCGTCATGCTGAAAGTACAACGAGCGGATATGTACATTTTTAAATAGATTTGAAAGAATATTTTCCAAAAAGTTCAGGTGAATTTCACCATTCAATCTTTCCGCAAAAATGTGAACGCTAACTAAATTTCCGCCTGTTCCAAGCCAAATATTGGCAGAAAATCTGTGTTGTGTATTATGACTTTCTTTCATATGCGGGTTTTCTCTTGCCCATTCGTAAATTAAAAATTCCGTTCTTAGTGAACATAGCACCCCCTCACTTTGCATTGAATTAGTCGTATGGGTCCTACAGCTTGGCCACAAAGATTGACTGATTTGAACACTTCAGATTATTTTGTGTGAAGATATCTGAAAATTTCAAGTCTCTAGCTCATATGTTCGAAAATTTTCACGTTGAAAAGACCAAAAAGATGGAAGATGTATTTGAAAAACTAAAATTCAGTTGTAGCCGAAGGGATAGGGAAATATCTCATTCAATGATCAAGAAAATTGGCAATGAATAAATGTATTTCAGAAATTTAATTCAAGTTTAAGAAGTTCGAAATTTACTAACTACTATATATTTTAATACAGACACAATAAAAAATGAATATTAATAATCAATCAATTAAACATGTGATAAAATGACTTGGCATAAAATTCTTACTAGAATAAATAAATGCAGAAAACAACATTTTTTCTTATTCATCAAAAGAAGATCTAGGATCTTATCTTGACATATACAGGTTAGATCGTACTGAATATTGAAGTTAGTTATTATTCAGGTCATTTCTGATTAATTTCGTCCTATATGTTATCCGCAATGTCAATGTTATTGAGATTGAGAAGAGATTTTGAAAAGTGTTCAAATACCTCAATTGTTTATCTTCTATAGTTTTTTCTACAAAAGAGCTTCAAAGTTCCGTTTTTTATGTATCTGGTTAGACTAGAGAGGAAGTCAATTCTAACAGCATCTGCAGAATAACTTTCAAGAAAAGCGCTCCAAAGTTAAGAAAATTCAGTGGAAATTCATCAATTCTAATAATTGTCAAAATGTCTTTTTTGAGCTGTAGTAAGGTTCAGTTTTTGTTAACCATTCATGATAATTGACCTTTCTAACTAGATCTTGGGAGCTCAAGTTCCAGAAAAAAATATAAAAACCTAAAAAAATGGGGATTTGAAAAATCTTCGAAATTCAAGTCAGAAAACATTTTATAGAACAAATTCACCAGAAATAAGCTGAAAAATAACGTCCTTCAGTATTCAGTATGACTTACTCTGTAACTCTGTTTAGAGAGTACTCGTATTAAGATCAGCTCTCTTAACGAAACACATAAACATAAATCATTTCAAAAAATTTCTTCTGAAATATTCTGACTACTAGATATATTTTTAGCGCGGTGATTAAACCTAGTAATGTTAAACCCTGCCAGAAATATAAAAAACTTCAAAAGACAATCTAGTTTCTAGGTAATTTACACTTCAGATCAGTGGCGCAGCCAGGATTTTATTTTGGGGGGGGCTGAACTGAAAATTTTTTTATGATACAGTGAATAACGAAAGTTGCAAAAAAATAAAGAAGAAAGAAATAACGAAGAAATTAATCTTTGGGGGGCTGCAACCCCAAAGCCCCCCCCTGGCTGCGCCAGTGCTTCAGATCAAGAACAACACTCGCGTGAATGACTAGTTGCGAACTGCATAGATCACCTAACAGACCTGAAGTAATAGATCGATGCTATAGTTCTCCTTGAGGCGATAATGTGCCTTTTATTTCATTATTTTATCAATAGGAACAACTTTGATCCATCCGTTAGCTTTCTTCCAATGCAACTTGTAATCAAGAATTCTATTCTGTAATACACTGTATACCGTTATGGAAAATCACATGGTAAACATACGATGTTCAATGCACCAGAGATATATATATATTTATATATCTATTATTTTATTTCACAGTCGTACTTTTAGTATATAGGTATAGGTTAAGGGTACTCGACTGAAATACAGGAATTTAATTATTCTCTTTACTCCATGCCAAGCTTTCGGAAATGTTTATTTCCTTCTTCAGGGCCACTACAAATATGAAAACAAAACATTATGAAACCTCAATACATCGAGACAAAATACACTTACGGAATGTGAGGTTTCTTTCCTTTCTTAATAATATTGTAATAAAACACAAAACAAACATAAATATAAAAGCAATTCTTATGGAGACAAGTCTTATGATTAATACGTAAATGTCAATATATATATAATAGCGAGCATACAAAGCCCAATGTCAGCACTGGCAGAGTTCATAGCTACAATACTTTCAAGTGCATACAACCAAAATAATGATTATTATATAAAGGATTCGTTTGATTTTGCATCATTTATGAACAACCGGACAATTCCACCAGGATATGAAGTCGCTTCATTGGACGTAATAAATCTTTTGGTAAATATAACAAGGAGCTAGTATTAGCTGTGATAGAGAAAAAATGGACTAGAATTGAGGAACACTGCAACGTACCAAAAACACTATTTCTGGAGATTGTTGAGTTTTTGCTGACGAATAATTATTTCACATTTGAGGGAGAGTATTTTGTACAGTTGTTTGGTAGTGCTATGGGTTCCAAACTCAGCCCGATTCTGGCTCTTTATGTTATGGATTACCTGTTAGACACCGTCATCCCAAAACTATCTTTTGAAATATGGCTGTCAAAAAAGTTTGTAGACGACTTAATAATTGCGATACCATCCACGGGTTTCGATGAGATACTGCATGTATTTAACAACTTCGATCCACATATCCAATTCACCATCGAACGAGAAGATGATAGAAATTCCGTCCCTTTCCTTGATACAAGGGTTATTCGTATGAATGACTCAATTAAACTTGACTGGTATCGGAAAGACACAAACTCCAATAAGTTTATTCATTTTAAGTCTGAACATCCAATTAATATGAAAATAAATTGTGTAAAGGAGATGAAACACAGGATTAATAAAATTTGTCATCCAGAATTGGTGGATGCGAACATCAGGAAACTCCATGGAATTTTTCAAGAGAATTCTTACCCCAGACAGTTGCTCAACAAATTATTGTATGAGAGTACTACGACTCCATTGAAGAACAACCAAGATCTCAGGAAAGTGAAACTGACCCTACAACAAAATATGGCAGCCTCCCCAACTTAAAAGATTTAACAAACAAAATTAAAAACTGCCTTAAAGAAGAAAATATCAAAATAGCTACGTACAATACGAAGACAATTAGGAATCTCTACACATTTGAAGGACCCAACACCCACCTTGCTCAAATCGAATGTAGTGTACAAGGTAACTGCTCTGAATGTGACGGCACCTATGTAGGACAAACATCCCAGTGGCTCAAGAGTCGATTAACTGTGCACAGAAGTGACATACGAACTAAGAACCCTCGTTGTGCATTGACCATTCACTCAATGGAGAAAGAACATGAGATTGATTTCGACAGTGCAGAAGTACTTTGCACACAACCAAAATACAACAAAAGACTAATACTGGAGATGATAAACATTAATAATCAAGCCAACCCAAATAATAAGAAAACTGACGTACAAAGGCTAAGCAATGTATACACGTATTTGTTAACTTATCCAAATCGTGAAAAAGAAGAATTCTATGACGGCCCACTAGATTAACAAAATTATAATAAACAACATTATCTGTGATATACGCCAAAGAAAATAATTAAATTAGGTTAAGTGCAGTTCAAAATATTCACATGACATATTGACATTTACGTATTTTAATCATAAGACTTGTCTCCATAAGAATTGCTTTTATATTTATGTTTGTTTTTGTGTTTTATTACAATATTATTAAGAAAGGAAGAAAACCTCACATTCCGTAAGTGTATTTTGTCTCGATGTATTGAGGTTTCATAATGTTTTGTGTTCATATTTGTAGTGGCCTGAAGAAGGAAATAAACATTTCCGAAAGCTTGGCATGGAGTAAAGAGAATAATTAAATTCCGTATTTCAGTCGAGTACCCTTAACCTATACCTATTATATTTATATATATAACTTTGCCGTACAGTTGAACTGTGATGTATTCGATTTACTTGCTATCTTTCTGACCAAATCAGTTATTAAGTACGTATTTATGTCATAGTTAAAAGTGGCATAATTTAAGCAGTATGGTAGACAACCTAATTTACTCAAATCGATACGGATTGAATATCCGATTCGAGTAGGTACTCTAGGTTGCCCACCATATTTCTTTAATAAGACCACTCCAAACGATAAAAGGAAGACAACAACATTATTCGTGGTTAACTTTTTATTTTGTCATAATAGTAAAGCGTCAATTCTTTCGAATATTCAACTGGATCACAAAGTTTTTCTTCTCTGATGTATTGAATATCGTATGTTTTCGATGTGATTTTCCATACCGGAATAAGTACCTATAGTTCAACATCAAAATTATAAAGAACATTTTCACTCAAACAGCAAAGAACTTGGATTGTCAATTTTATCTGCATTTTCCACTATAAGATACTTTATATTAACTTGGTCGAGGGCTTCTTGTAGCCTATTCCTCACTGGACCTTCCAAAGCATTCAATACTTGATATCGAATTAAATTTGGCATAACATTCATTCCTAATTCTACCAAGTAGTCCAAAGTGCCTATTCCATCGAAACGCATTTGCATGTTGCCTATCTCTAGCTGAAGATCTCCTAAATTCGGAGGGATATCGGTATTGAGGGATTGACTAGCGTTCACTTTAACCTGGAAAGAAAAAACACACGTGAATTTTTCGGTAAGTGAAACACCAATGAGTTTTTCATGTATGCATTAAAAACAACAGTTGCGAAGTTAGGTTAGATAATAGGATAGGCACGAAAAAAGAGTTTTTCAGAGTAAGGAATATGTTGAATATGTTGAAATATTATTTCCATCACTATTGCTTCTTGTATTCAACGTTTCGATCAACTGTCATCAGGAAAACGCTCTCAACTTGCAACTTTCAAAGAGGAAACTGTCGTCTCTTTTCCGTTTTTCTTTTTTGACAGTTATCAGACAATCATAGACGACTTTGATTTTTGAATGAAATCATTTGAACAATTTTTTCGATTTTTCAAGCTGAATATTATTACTATAGGAGTACTGATTGTTATTATAAGGTGAATAAGACACTTTTCCAGATAAAAACTTAAGGGATTTCAATGTTTCAAGTTATGAAAAGCTCATCTTCATGAGGAAAAAACACGAAAGTGAAGCTAAAAACAGGAAACTCATGGAGAAACGACAACAAAGCCAAATAAAAAACATCGATAATTAAATTATATATATTACCTAACTTAAAAAAAAACAAAGACAAAGAAGAAAAAGTTAGAACAGTTAAAATAGATATAAAATCACATGATTTAAAGTAAACACAAAAAACAGTGACATATCACTGTTAGGTAATGTATTTAATTTAATTATTGATGTTTTATATTTGGCTTTGCTATCGTTTCTCTATGAGTTTTCTGTTTTTAGCTTCACTTTCGTGTTTTTTCCTCCTGAAGATGAGCTTCTTATAGCTCGAAACATGTTGAGACATTAAAATCACTCAAGTTTTCATCTGGAAAAGTGTTTTATTCACCTTATAATGAACTGCCCAAATATAAGGACATTCAATACAAGACTGATTGTTATGAGTATGACGGATGTGAATTTCGGTTTTACCTTTTTTATTTTGATATTATGGAAACTTCAGCCCACAAGATCCTATGATCATCATACAAAATATGTTGAAGAAGCTTTGACCTATCAGTTGAGCTGATGTTTCATGTTCTTTGATTCGACCAATTAGAGAAAGTTAATTTTCCCGACGTAGATTCTACCACACACATAAGGTACATCATGCAGGGTGTCCCAAAACTCGACGTCAACCCGGAACCGGGTGAAAAGGCAAGTAATACTGGTTGTCAGAAAAATATAACGGGTTGACGTCGAGTTTTGGGACACCCTGTATATGCAATTTTCGGTTAGTTGATTTTTATAATCAGTTCTCACTCTATGTAGTTCGATGAGACCTGAAGCTGTTCTCACCTTATAATCATTTCTAATTCTTTAAATCTTTCCTTAAAACCCTTTGACCTAATATGGTATTACATTGGTTTTCGTTTATGCTGGTTCTGTTCGACTTGTTGTAGGTTGTGGATCTATACTAGTGTGCTTTAGCCATTTCTAAAAATTTTAAAGGATATTGATTTGTTCAAGAAGTTCAACAAGACTTTCAATTTCATCTCCAATAATAAGGTCCAGCTTGAAAAAGATCAAATGAACGGTTTGACAAGTGATTCAATCAACAATAAATCAAAATCATCGATTATTGTTTTCTGAGAACTGTCAAAAATGGAAAACATACTCAAAGAGTGATGAAAGTTGTTTATCCTGAAGTAAAAATTTTTAAGTGTTTGCCTAAAGACGACTGACGAATGCGAGCCAAAAAATTGAATACAAGAAGCAAACGTGATGGAAAAAGTTGTTCGATCATCAAGAATTTCACGTCAAAAATGTATGTTGTAATCATACTTGAAATTCAGTATTTTTGGTACAGGGTGATTCATTTATCTTGGTAACCTAATTTTTCCCGAAAAGGGATGAATATTTTTTTATTCTGTTGACGGTATTTGGTACAAGTCAATGTTGACATGAGATGCAAAAAAGTCTAAGAAAAGAATCGCGGCATCTTAATTTTTTTTTTCTCTGGGAACACATTTTTTGCATTGTTTCATTCGGAAGATAATTGAACTCTTCATGTTTCTTCCGAAAACCATTTTTTCTATTCCTTACCATCAGCGACCTGCAGCGTGTTTTATGTTAATTCTTTTCCATTTATTTTTCTCTGTATTGACAGTAGACAGTAGGCCAGTATTCGGAGACATATATATGATTGGATTTCTTAAAATCAAAGAGACTTTGTAGCAAACTATTTCTAAATTATTATATTCATCGAATATTATATATTATAACAATACATGCAACATGTCAAACTATACGTTCTATATAAGGGCTATTATGAAATCCATACCTAAATTATATCTTTTCCATAAGGTAGGTACTTTGTCCAAGTAAACCCTAATATTTTGGCCAAAGTAATTTAGGTTGAATGAAATAAAGAAAAGATAAAATCCAAGTATTGATCATAATGACCGGTTTATAGAACATATGATTTGACATATCAAAAAAATGAAAATATCAAAAATGAACTGGAGGTAGTCTAGGATTAAATGGAATTCATTTCCATGAGTTCTTAAGGGATACTTGTGAAGCTCTAGGGGGGGGGGCTGAGCCCCCTTTCCTTCCCTGGGGACGCCCATGGTTATGGAAATATGGAGTTACTTCTTTTCAATATTCCAATTGAATTTTCTATGGTTATGTTCACTTTATGAATACAAAATTTTGCATGACGCTTATTATGAGCATCTTGCATTGTGCCGCAAAAGTTCATTTCGACTGGTTTCGTTTTGTCTGAGATATTAAAGAAAAAAATTGGGAATGACCATATTTTATGGAACACCATGTACGATATGGCTGGTTAACCTAACCTAACCTAACCGAGGAATTCGGAAACCGAACTACCCTGAAAGTCTCTTGGACAATCCCTTCGGAAGTTAGTGTGCTCACGGCTGGCCGGACAGGAAGGCCCGACGGACAGAATTGAATTTGACCACGTATTCGTCATCGGGGAATCGATCCATATCGTTTGGGACCATTTTCTGCTCAAAATTCGAGAATTACAGACGTTTGGACAATAGGATATAGCATTCGTTCGAGTAGAACGAGCGCTCGGAAAAATATATTTATTTCATTTCCAGAACATAGATTGTTGAATTTTTGCGAAACCTAGACTTTTAACGATATCTTTCATCGCAAAACAAGCATCCTAGACCAGTTTGATGAGTGTATTTCTTTCAAAATTCAAATGCTTTAAAAGGGTACTTACGGAGAAGTAATCAATGGTGAATTCCACTTTTCCTGTTTTGCCAATGATGCCGGTGATAAGAGACAGCTCCCAGTTACTAACTCCCATAAGTTTTTGAGTGCCACCTTCAAAATAAGCAAAAATTGATCCATTTCTAAATTCTACCAGTACATCTCCACTTCTGTGAACTGATGAGAGACCATAAATCTTTATATTTCTCATGTATAAATCAAAAACTCCAATCATACTTATGTGATCAGGAGCGACATAAGGATCAAAATTCTTTTTTCTGATTTCCCTTCTGAACATGATGAAAACTTGATCGAAAGGTGCAATTGAATTCGGGAATGTAAGTGGTATCTTTTTGATTTCCTCATTGACATCAACTCTGATGTTATCATTAACTTCTGCTAATATGAATGGTTTCATGGTGTTGAACAGAGAATCGCCAACAGTGTTGATGATTCCTTGGAACATGGATGCAAAAAACCCCAAGTTTTCAAAATTCACAGCAATATCCTCGAAACTTATATCCATATTTACTTCTTGAGCTTCAAGCTGACCATCTTGTTGAACTTTCATACTAGCCACTGCTTCCACGGAGACATTATTCATTTTGACTGTGAATGGTCCTTCGGCAGATGAAAAAAAAGAGGACATTGTGTAGTTACCGAAAGTTTCAAGTAGTCCAATGTCAAGGCCTACATCAACTGTCAGCTTGGCTATGTTGGCTTTCATGAATTTAATCTTGAATTTTTTCAGGCCGTATATTTTCACATTATCGAAATTCATCCTGCCTATCCTAAATTTGTGAGAAAATGGCGGAACTGACAGGGGATCTGGTATAGGAGCTCCTGGTAAACCGATTGGATCATTTTGTTTATAATGGTCGAGTATTACTAAAATTTGGTCTGTGATGTTGGTCCTCCTGGGAAGTTCTTCTGGTTCCAGAAGTTGTGTGTTGTTTGGTTGTTGTAGTTCATCTGTAAGAACAATTTTCAATGAATTTTTATATTTTTTCTACTTTACTATTTTCGTGCGGTCGTTCTCCTTGAACGAGTACTATATCGTTTGGCCCAAATGTCTGTAATTTTCGAATTTCGAGCCGAAATGGTCTGAAACGATAGGGTTCTACTCCCTGATGACGAATTCATGGTGAAATTTAATTCTGTCCGTGGAGCCGTGCGTCCGGCCGGCCGTTAGCACAATAACTTTCGAAGGAATTGTTCTAGAAACTTGAAATTTTAAGGGTGAGTTGCGTTCCCAAATGGCTCAGTTTCATAAAATATAGCCATTCAGAAGTTTTGATCCTCAATATCCCAGACAAAACGAAACCCATCGAAATGAAATGTGAAATGCTCATAGTAAGCTTCATGAATAATTTTGTGGCCATAGTGAAACAGAACCATAAAAATTTCAATTGGAATTCTGAAAGGAAGAAACTTCATATTTTCATAAAGAAATATCTGATTCGAATGAAATTTATTTCATAAATAAATACTGATACACTGAATGTTCATGCATTCATAGCCATAGTGTAAACAGAACCATATAAAATTCAATTGGAATATTGAAAAGAAGAATCTTACAATTTCCAAAACAGGATATCCGATTCAAGTGAAATTTTTTCGTTAATAAAGACTGGTATATTGAATTTTCATGCAAAATTTTGTGGCCATGGTGTCAAAAGAACCATAAAAATTTCAATTGGAATATAGAAGAGAAGAATCTCTATATTTCCATAAGATAAGGCTCTGAAAAGGGGAGTATACCAGACAGCCATGCTGGGTCCAACCACAGACTCGAAAATTACAGAACAATTCGAATGAAATGAAATCTGTAATCGAATAAATGCTTATGCTTACCTGTCTAGTTTCCAACTTTATTGTTTTGAATGAAAAATCAATACTTTCCATTAACTATTCTTCAAAAAAAGCACGCAACTAACAATAGAGCACAATAACTGAGAAATTGACATTACCATCTGTAACTTTCGTGTCTATGGTTGGACCCAGTCAGCCTGTCTGGCATACCTATCTTTCTAGTGCTCTACATAAGAGGATAACCGATTTGATTCACGATACACAAACACCGGTATGCCGACGCGCATCGAGAGTGACGTCACTGGGAACATTTCCATAGCATTTGCGTGATTGAAGAGAGAGAAGAGAGAGAGAATTGATTAGAATTTGTTCCTAATATTCTCCCAATGACGTAGATGCTCGCGCCGGACTAGTTTAGACCACGAATCTGGCATACCGGTGTTTGTGTATCGTGATTTGATTGAACTTTATTTTGTGAATCCAAGACTGATATACTTAATGTTCATGCAAAATTTCAAGAGGATCGCATCACCAGAACCGTAGAATTTAATTCTTGTGATGATTTTGTTTCACATCTTTTATTTTTTGAATAATTTCAAGAATATAAGTACGATTGTGCTAAGAGAAGAAACTTTATATTTCCATAAAAAGATATTCGATTCGAGTGAAATTTTGTGGTCATGGTGTTAACAAAACTATAGAAAATTCAATTGGAATATTGAAAAGAAGAATCTTGATATTTCCATAACTGAATAACCGATTCAAGTGAAATCAATTTTGTAAATGAAGACTAATATACTGAATGTCCATGTAAAATTTCAAGAGGATCGCATCATAAGAACCATAGAATTTTATTCTTTTCAATTATTAATAATAATTATCCTTTTCTGAATAATTTACAGAATAAAATTCCGATTGTGCAGAGATGCTGCTTTTATGTTTGGTATCAATCTCAAGTTCCATATAAAATTTTGAGGTAATAGTATTATTGCTCCACCAATGAACGAGCGCTCAGAAGCTCCTGATCGCGTGTCACTCTTCCCCTACTGAATACGAAAATAAGAATTGATGAGAAAATTGGTTTCAGAAATATGAAGAAAATAGTTGAGAATTTCAAATATCAAATACTCTGAGACTATTGAACTGATTTGATAAAAAATTTACCCCAATAACTTATTCCGGTCGAGAGTTATCGTGTTGAATCAGTGGGTCCAACTGAGGCCTTTGAAACCACTTTCGTCCCAAAATTAGGAAATAACAGACAGTGAAACGAAACGAAAGCGAGCTAGTTCCATAGGAACCAGCACGCAAAAGGGAGAAATAAGTAACACTAGAAATGAAGCAAATGCATCTATCAGGGATCTTATTTTTTTTTTCATATCACTAATAAAGATGGACAACTTATGATCCCGAATGCTCTTCAGAAAAACAGTTCACATAGTTGATAACAAATAATTTCTCATATAAAATTAAACCAAATACTACTAAAGTTAGAAAAAAAACTGATAAAAACTGTAAAATATTATATCATTAAGACTATCTTACCATCAATAACATCACAGTAACACTCACGAACGAAACATATTATTGTGAAAACCACAAAAGCACTACCATACAGAGCCATTGCAAAACTGAAATAACCTTGTCAACACAACGACCACAATATTATTCGAATTCTCTATGGATTCCAAATTCATGAAGAGGTGCCTTATCGTCAATATAATGCCAGTGATCGAATTTAGATATGAAATCAGTGTCATTAATGAAGCAATGATTGCATTGATTTTATTTCATACATTGTTATCTTCTTGTATTTGATCATTTGAAGATGCTTAAGTAAATGAACCAACCTATTCACTTATAACTCGAAATTGAAGACAAGACATCAGTCGTGATTCTTCGGGGAGTTATCATGTTTACGCCTAGCCTCACGACTGGAAGTTAACTTCAAAACAGGAAATTTTCAAGGTAGATTTGGAAATAAAATATCGGGAAATTGGACTGGTAGGTAGGTTTGCGATTTTGGCAGGGAAGTTGTATTCATGAATGGATAATAATAATAATAATTTATTTATCCTGTAGGACGAAGTATGAATAGGACAAGTCCAAAATACAAAGATAATTCAGACATTACCAAAAATATCATTAAAATACTCATTCACAAAATAAAAGCACTTTTGCAAAAGTAAAGACTTAACAACTTTCTTGAAGTTTAATATATTGAGCGACTTAATAGTACTAGGTAGATGGTTGAATTTAATACATTGGTACTAAGGTGACATCAAATTTTGATGTTCTATGTATGAGAACTGATAACATACCCTTATTCTTAGTGTTACGGCAATGAAAGTAAGATATTCTTATAAGGCTGTGCTCATTTTCTTCAGCAAGAACTTAACATTTAAAAAAAAATTGAAGCCAATATCAATATCCCATTTTCCACAAAAACTGGCTCACAAGAGGATTTTGGAGACACGTTGAATATCAAACGCAAAATTCATTTTTGGATGATAAATACTCTACCAGTATCCGACGAATTACCCCATAGCAAGATATTATAAGAAAGTTAACTGAATACCAAACAATAATATACATTCATAAGTGAGCATAAGGAAAACAAATACCTGATTCGACTCAAAGCGTAATAAGAACTGTAGAGCCTTTTACAAACCCCATCTACGTGTGAATCCCACCTTGAATGCCTATCGATGAATATACCCAAAAACTTGGTGCAGTCCCTTGATGTGATGACAGAATCAGAATTAAGACTACAAGTTTGTTGTAATTTTTCAACATTGGAAAGAGAATGCATTCAGTCTTGTTCACATTTATCATAATAGCATTAGCATGATACCATTCAACAAAGCAACGAACTAACAAATCGCATAACATGTGCAGTTCTCCCAAAGTTTCCGCAGCAACGGTTAGTGAAAAATCATCAGCAAAAACAAGATTGCTCTTGTTATCGAAAATAGTTCTTAGCTAATTTTAGACATATTGATGAATAACTTCTTCAAATTCTCAGGCAGATCGTTAATGAATAGCAAAAACAAGAGTGGTCCCAAGACAGAGCTCTGAGGCACCCCCAACTTCAAACTGTGCTTACTAGATGAAGAATTCTGGACTCTAACAACTCTGCTCTCAAGATAACTTCTGTTCCAGTCATGAAATAGAATGCGACCAACAGAGGGTTTTTGAAATTTCTTCCTGTTATAACGAACACGCAGCAGAAGCAGTTGTATGATAAAATCAACGACATAAATCTCAAAGAATATTGACATAGCGAGTTTGAATCGATTCCACGGCCACACAAACAATTAATTCTTCATCCTTTTTATTTATGGTTTAAGTTTTTCAGTAAAAATTTTATCAGCACTGTGGAACACGATAATTTCCGAAAAAGCACCGAACTTTTTTAGAATTGTATACAGGGTGTCTGTGAACAAATGTAAGGGACTTAGGGAAATGATTTCTCGATGAAAATAAGCAGGGGTAGTTCATATAGATTTTTTCGAAATCGACCTCTCTTCCGAGTTACAGCCTTCAGAAGGCGATAACGAGTTGATAGTTTTTAATTTCTTTTAGGGATCCTAAAAAATACTGAGTCATATAACTATAGATAAAATGATTCATTGAATAGATGTTACTCACACTTTTTTTATCCCATAACTTTATTATTAGGAGTTCAAAATAACAACCCCTTATGATTTTGCTTCAAAACTAGTTTTTGTGGGATAGAGAAAAATAATATTCTCTTATGGTTTCCCATTCAATTCTGGAGAAAAGGAGTCCCTTGCAAAATTTCGATACAGCCGATACTTTTCTCAGAAAAAATAAAAACTTACAAATAGCTATGATCACTTTTCGTTCCATTTCATCCTGAATTGGTTTCTTAAATTATACTCATTAACCGAAAGAAAAATCTATTTGTGAAATTAAAATATTATGGATATAATTTACTTTCAGACATTAGTTATTAAACCTTCAGAAAGATTTATAGAACATCTTCATCTCCTGTAATAGACATACAATATATTAAAATATTCATTCTATGGAACACTTATACGATGAAATGGAATTAACAGTAATCATAACTGGTTGTAAGTTTTTATTTTTGCCGAGAAAAGTATAGACTGTATCGAAATTTTGAAAGAGACTTTTTCCCCAGAAATGAAAGGGAAACCATAAGAGAATTTCATTTTTCGAAAATCTATCCCACGAAAACAATTTTTGAACCAAAATAATAGGGGGCTGTTGTTTTCAACACCTAATAAAAAAGTAATGAGATTTAAAAAAGTTGTGTGAGTAACATCTAACCCTGCTTATTTTCATCAAGAAATCATCTCCTAAATTCCCTCGAATTTGTTTACAGACCCTGTATTTAACACAACTCTTTGCTGTCACATGAAAAAAAACCTATACAGTGCGCGTCAAAATTATGGAACAAATTCTTTTCCAAAATATTTGGTAACAAAAACCCGAAAGAGGTAAATTTTTGTTTCACTTTCACCAAAATCTGGAAGGGTTTTGTTGCATCCTGTGCCATCCACATCAACCCTCTAAATTTTCTGAATAGGTACTTTCTGTGGTACTTTTTTGGCAAGGTCCTTGTATTTTTTTCACAGGCGTGCAGAAATTTTCAAGAAAAAAAGTATTTTTTTAATTAGTTAGTTCTAAGGGGGTTTCGGTATGTGCACTTGGTCATGGCTCATTCAATTTGAGACGATGACAAATTTCATCAGGTGCCATTGTCTCAAAGTAAATGAGCCATGAATTGAATTGAAAAAAACTTTTCTTGAAAGTTTCTGCACTCATGTAAAGAAGATAACAAGACCCAGCCAAAAAAGTACCGCATGAGCAACTTTGCCTATTCAACAAATTTAGAGGGTTGATTTGATGGGGATGGCACAGGCTGCAACAAAAATCGATCAAAAATACATAAAAAATGAATAAAAGTAAAACAAAATTAATATGTTTCAGGATTTTGTTGCCAAATATTATTCTTACGAGAAAATGAATTTGTTTCATAATTTTGAGGAGCACTGTATATCAAAATACTTGAAATGTCCATTGGAAGGAATCAAAATCTCCCACAATTGATAACTTGTTTGTGATTTTGCATCAGCCGAAGGATCCCTTGAAAATACCGAAAGTTGAAGAAACATTTGCATCCCTTGCCCAGTTTAAATTGAATATCACAGTTTGAAAGTATACGCAAACTATTAAAAGTTGAAGAATTCCTCCAAACTTTCACTCATAAGTTCTTTAATAGAAAAACTTCTCGGCTAACGATACTTTGAACACATATTTTCGCAACGAACATGCAGGCCCGTCTACCTGCAAATCTGATTTCATTCACAAGGAAAATGGCAAATTTCCCAGAAAGAAATCCAAACCAAAATAAATCGAGGTGTTTTGTCACAAAAATTTAGAGAACAACAATAAGGTAAATTTGGGGGATATTTCCAAATGCTAATATGCATAAGCGCTGGTTGATGTTTACAAGACAATAAATTAGATTTGAATATCTTGGAAGCTATTGGTTTCATTATACGTTCCAATATACTTCTTTTCTCGCCTCAGTATAGAACGTGTCGCAATTGCATGTCGTTTCAGAATATTTTTGATATTTTTAATTGTAATCCACCGGATATAAGAAGGGCTATTCTGGGTTGAAATTTTTCTTTTATCGCTGAGTTTGAGTTTTTTTCTCCATTGGAGTTTTTTTCAGCTCATGCCCAGTTTTGATTATTGATAAGTTCTTGTTTCAGTTTAATTTGAGTATGTGAATGAATTCAAGTGTTATTACATTTTTTCCATTGTAAATTTTCTTTAATTGGCTTAAGCTGTAGAATGGTGTAGTTCTTGAATAAATAAATAAATAGATAAATTAATGGATTTTGTTCTTTTAGGAATTCAACATTTCTATTCATATTTTAAATTTAAAGTTTTGGGGTCGTTGGTTGAATGCATTATGAACAATTTCGAAAAATGCCCTCAGCAGGTGCTCTCGTTTATGTGTGGAACAATAATGCTATTACCTAAGAATTTTGTGTGGGATTTGAGAATTATGTTAAGTATCGGAATGTTGAATCTCAGCACCATCAGGTTCATAATCTGAAAATTATTCAAAAAATGAAATATGTAAAAAAACGATAATTAAAAAAATTATATTCCATGGTTCTAATGACGCGATGCTCTAGAAATTTTGCATGCACATTCAGTATATCAATCTTCATTCACAAAATGAATTTCACTCAAATCGGATATTCGTCTTTTCAATATCCCAATTTGAGAAACCAAAATTTTCAATGGCCATATTTTATGCAACACACTGTGCGATTTGGCTGGTTAACGAACTTAATCTCGGCATTTGGGCACAGAACTGACCTTGAAAATCTCAAGTCTCTAGGACAATCCTCTCGAAACTTATCGTCCTTACGGCCGGCCGGACGGCCCCACAGACAGAATTGAATTTGACCACGGATTCGCAATCAGCAAGTCGAACCCTGTCGTTTGAGACCATTTTTAGATCGAAATTCTAAAATTACAGACATTTGGGCAGAACGATATAGCACTCGGGTAAGTAGAACCAGCGCACAATGAAATTAAGCAGTTTTCGGGATATTCAACTTTGAATTATTATTTTTCAATATGAAAAAGCACAAAAAACTTCCCACAGCACATCCCAAGATTCAATCGAAAGAACGTATGTGAATTGGGATGAAGCATTGTAATGGTCTTTTGTTTCCCTGTCCTGAGCTGTCTACTTAACTCGCCCTATAACTTCCCGTCCAATACCAGAGCTTTAATGAACGTCAGAAACTGAAGTGATTTCTAGAATGCAACGTTTTCATCCCTGATAATTCCCTAACTCATGCATTTCCTTCGATAGGAACCAATACACAGACATTCTGTAAGTAAAGATTTTAGTCTAATTCTTCATTTTTAGCCGAAAATGGTCTCCAACGATACAATTCTTTCTGTGGGGCCGTCTGGACGTAAACAAGATCGAAGGGATTGTCCTAGAGACTTGAACTTTTCAGATGTTCATAATAACCCTCTTGAATATATCTGATTCGTGTGACATTCATTCTCTTAATGATGCAAAATTTGTAGAGGATCGCATCATCAGAACCATAGAATTTTATTTTGATTATTGATTTTTTACATATTTCAGTTTTCGAATCCTGTCCATAATTCAATTCCGATCGTGCTGAGATTTTGGATTTATATATTTAGTATCAATTTCAAGTCCTATACAAAATTTTACGGTAAAAGCCTCATTGCTCCACCAATGAACGAGCGCTTGAAAGCACCAGCTCAGGGCTTTCTTAAATTTAATATCTCAATCGATACTTTTCAATCTGTCAATTGACTGAATGTGGGGTCCGTGAAGTTAGCGAAAAGTTGAAAGCACTAGTTCTGAAAATACATATTCTCAATATTTAGTACTTACCTATAAGTGCCCCATCATACTCTGTCAATTGGAAGATTTCTGAGCGCTATTTCTCCTAAAATGAGTGCTATATCTTTCTGCCCAAATGTATGTAATTTTCAAATTTTGAGCCAAAAAAGATATCAAACGATAGGTTTCTACTCCCTGATGACGACTTCTTGGCCAAATTCAATTCCGTTCGTGGGGCCGTCCGTCTGGCCGTTAGCACAATAACTTTCGAAGGGTCCTAGAGACTTGAAATTTTCAGGGTAACTTTGGTTCCCAAATGGCTCGGTTGAGTTCATTACCAGCCAAATCGTACAGGGTGTTCCATTCAAAACTGTTACTCAATATCTTAAACAAAACGAAACCTATCGAAATGAAATGTTGCGGTCATATGAAAGATGCCCATAATAAGCTTCATGCCAAATTTGGTGCCCATATTGTGAACGAACCATAGAAAATTGAATGGGGATATTGAAAAGAAGAAAATTCATATTTCCTTCCCATAAAGAAATATCCGATTCGGATTAAATTTATTCCATAAATGAAAATTGATACACTGAATGTTCATGCAGAGTTTTGTGGCCATAGTGGTAAGAGACCCATAAAAAATTCAATTGGAATATTGAAAAGAAGAACCTTTATATTTCTATATCAGGATATCCGATTGGAGTGAATTTTTTTTTAAGAATGGAGACTGTTATACTTAATTTTCGTACTTCCGGGCCTAAAGTGACAACTTCACTCCCTTGTGACAGGTACTAAAGTGTCACATTTAATCCCTCCGGGAATAAATATTGATGAAACTCCCGGAACGATTAAATCACAAACAAACGATTTAAGGGATATTTTATTGAAAAATATAATTAATTAGAATGGTAATTAACGTTAATATTCAAATTAATATTGTGACAGTTCGTCAATTGACGAGTCTTTCCTGGGTTAATGCAGCAGGTAACTGACGAGTAACAGATAGGTCCTTTTCATATTGAACTGGTGTTTGTATCGAAGATCCTGCGGAAACAGGAAGCGAGAATGAGGACTGTGGCATAACTATAGTGGACGAATCGGCGACTTGACCAAATATTTTATCTGAAATTTTTTGTTTATTTTTAATAGACGATTCAATATATCCCTCGGCCACGTTGGAGGATTTCATCCTCCATGTCTCTTCAGCACGCTCCCGAATCAGCTAACAAAGACGCAGATGTGCGTCTAAAACAATGTCCCGTATAAGACGTCACATATTCTAATTTCAAGAAAGCTGCTATTTGCCGTGGAAATGTACCAAACATGTTTTTTCCTACTACTCGCGTAGTACATTCTTTGTTGATGTATTGAACAAAAAATTTTGAATGAGGTGTCCCTGTCTTTCGCAATGCCACATATTTCCGAAATATCGCCACAAAACTGATGGCACTGTTTTCTGAATTTTTGATCACAAAATTTCAATTTGTCAATTTTATTTTTGGTGTTTCTAATCGCAATTAGGAAGGAATCGCCCAAATCTCTCACATCGTCGATTTCTAAATCAACCAACTCTTTTCCACGACAAGCTCCCGCAACGCCCAAAATAAGTGCAACCTACAAAAAAATTGATTTCTTAAAATTTCTGAATATAAACAAATTTCCAAATTTACCTTAAGCATTAAATATTTATCATCCGGAGCCTCCCGTAAGAACTGATCTACCTGCTCAGACGTGAGAATTCTTGACTTCTTTGGCTTAAATCCCTCATTTCTTCTCTTCAAAAAAGCTAATAATTTTGGAAATTTACTTATATCAATATCTTCTCTAATGTTAATAACCGATTTCAGCATTGAGTAATGTGCCCAGAGAGTTGAGGCACAAACCGCTTTTGATTTATCATTGAAGTAGACTAACAGCGCATTTTCAGTAGGTTGTCTCACATTTTTTAAGCGGCACCACTTTTTAAAAGCATCGTACTGCTGCTCGTATAGTTTTCTAGATTTCGGTGGTAACAATTCTTCACCTACTTCGGCTGCTCTTTTATCAATATCAGATACACCTTCTTCACTCATGATACCAATAATTATCAATAACAATGTTTCTTTAGAATGACACTAGTAATGACAATGTTTCTAAATTATAATTGTCACAACGCAAAATTACTATGGTAACTTATTTTAAAGACAGTTTATTAAATGAGTTGAAGAGAGAAAAAACTTATTGAAATTATTGAAATAATTAATAAAATCATACCGGAAGTACGAAAAGTATCGTATATACCTTGCGACTGAAGTACATTTAATCCTAAATCATAAACTTTACCTTCAGGATTAAATGTACTACTTCAGTCCCGCGGTATATAATGTACTATTTCATTCGAAATTGTGTGGCTATAGTATCAACAGAACCATAAAAAATCAATTGGAATATTGAATAGATGAATTTCTATATTTCCATAACAGAATATCCGATTCAAGTGAATGTTATTTTGTGAATCAATACTGATATACTGAGTGATCATACAAAAGTTTGAGAGAATCCCAACATCAGAATCATAGAATTGAATTCCTGTAATTAAGGTAAGAAGTTATCAGTCTTTAGGACCTGTATATTTACAACTATTTACACAGCGACATTTCGAGAATATTTCTTCTCTTCTTCAGGCATATGAATAATTTAATAAAAACCATTTGAGTGAGCCCATGACTACCTATACGTCACAAGATTTTATAGACGCCGAGATGAATCTTATATCGAGCTAATTTACGAATTCAAATGATTTTTATTAAATTATTCATATGCCTGAAGAAGAGAAGAAATATTCTCGAAACGTCGCTGTGTAAATAGTTGTAAATATACAGTTCCTACAGTCTGATAACTTCTTATCTTAGTTCTTTTAGAACGATATTTCTCACATCCTTTCTGTAATTATTTATTTTTTACATATTTCCAGGATATAATTCCGATTGTAGTGAGATTTTGCATTTGTATATTTGGTGTCAATCTCAAATCCCATATAAAATTTTGAGGTAATAGTCTTATTGCCCCACCAATGAACGAGCGTTCAAAAGCTCCTGATCAGGGCTTTTCTTAAATTTTCATTTCATCGTTGTCACATACGCCGTCGTTAATACAAGCTTCTTGGTCGTTCCTTTTAAAATATTTAGGATTTTTCATTTCATTTCATTATTTCTTTTCCTCCTTTGTCATGTCAGGAAATAATCAATCCTCCCTAGTAAAAAATATCAAATTTCCCTTCTTTATCAATATTCATATCGTTCCTAAGATGTATTACTAAATTTCATGATTATCCAGCGTCATATAGCCGATAAGGCATCACTCTATGACCTTTGGCTTCGAATTCAATTGAGCTCATCATAATTGTGCGTTGTTTTGAACAAGCTGGTTCATTGATGGTCTGCTATGGCTAACAGTATAATTGTTACAGTTTGTGTACTCTCTGTGATATTTGTTCTTCGATGTCATGGAGATTCTACTCCAGGTAATATTCACCTATGCGCTCCATTCAAATGAATTAGTATTGAATGTTCAGTATGTGCATTAAACCTACATTTCATTCGAAAGATTCACTGAAATGAAACTCAACTCATTTCGATAAATATGTTAGAATAATTAATTGGATTCCTTTGGTAATTCGGCCCAAAAAAATGTATTCCAGTTAACTTTCATATAAGCCTCGAGTTTCATCATATAATATAGAATTCTTAAAATGAGAGTGGATTTATTATAATGTCACAATTTATTCCTCACTCTGTGACATAAAAATTTAAGAAAAGCCCTGAGCAGGAGCTTTCAAGCGCTCGTTCATTTCGATGAGACTATTACCACAAAATTTTATATGGGACTTGAGATTGATATCAAAAATATGAAAGCAGAATCTCAGCATAATCGGAATAATATTCTGGAAATTATTCGGAGAATGAAATATGTGAAAAATAAATAATAAAATAATCAAATTGTATTGTTCTGACAATGCGATCCTCTTGAAATTTTGCTTGGACATTCAGTATATTAGTCTTCATGCACAAAATAAATTTCACTCAAATCGGAAATCCTGTAATGGAAATATAAAGATTCTTCTTTTCAATATTACAATTGAATTTTTTATGGTTCTGTCTATACTATGACCACAAAACTCTGCATGAAAATTGAGTATATCGGTCAATTTTCACTTGAATCGGATATCTTGTCATGGAAATAACGTGCGTTCAAAAAATTCGTGGTCAAGTAAGCTGTGGATTCTATTTTTCCCCTCATAGACTCTTAGGAAAAATAGAATCCACAGCTTACTTGACCACGAATTTTTTTGAACGCACGATATAAACATTCTCATTATTAATATTCCAATTGCATTTTCTATGGTTCTGTTAAAACTGTGACCTCAAAATTTTGCATGAACATTCAGTAGGTATATCAATCTTCATTCACAAATTGAATTTCACTCGAATCGAAAATCTTTTTATGAAAATATGAAGTTTCTTTTTTTGAATATTCCAATTAAATTTGTTTATGGTTCTGTGTACACAAAAGCCACAAAATTTTACATGAGGCTTATTATGACTCAATTCAACTCAATCATTTTCGATGTCTTCTTAATATATCAAATTAATTTCACAGCCAAACTGGCAAATGCCAAAGTACCCGCACCGAAAGAACCAGTTACGAAGAAAAACATCACAGACCAAATATTAGTAATACTCGACCATTATAAACAAAAAGATCCAGTTGGCATACCAGGTGCTCCTATACCAGACCCTCTTCCAGTGCCTCCATTCTCTCACAAATTCAAAATAGGCAAAATGAACTTCAACAACGTCAAAATATACGGCTTGAAGAAATTCAGGATAAAATTCATGAAGGCGAACATAGCAAAAATGACCGTCGATGTAGCTTTGGATATTGGACTACTTGAAACTTTTGGTAATTACACATTGTCGTCCTTCTTCACCTCCGCAAAGGGACCGTTTACTGTCAACATGAAGAACGTCTCCGTCGAAGCAATTGCTAGTATGAAAGTTGAACGAGATGGCAAACTCGCAGCTCAAGAGATAAACATGGATATTAGCTTCAAAGATATCGCGATGAATTTCGAAAACTTGGGTTTCTTCGCATCGATGTTTCAAGGAGTTATTAATTCAGTAGGAGACTCCCTCTTTAACTCCATAAAGCCTTTCATCCTCTCAGAGGTGAACAATAATGTAAGGGCAGATGTCAACAAGGAAATCAGGAAAATGGCGGTAACCTTCCCGAATTCCATAGCACCTTTCGATCAAGTGTTCGTCATGTTCAGGCAGGAAATAAGGAAAAGGAATTTTGATCCTTACGCTGCTCCTGACTACAATAACACAGTGGGAATCTTCGATGTTCATATGCGAGATACACAACTTTTTGGGTTGTCTTCAGTTTATAGAAGCGGTGATGTGTTGGTTGAATTCAGAAATGGGACAGTTTTTGGATTTTTTGAAGGAGGTACGCAGAAACTTCGTGGTGTGAGCAATTGGGAAATATCTCTGATTGCGGGAATCATAGGGAAGAAAGGCAAGGTGGAATTTACTGTGGATTACTTTACTGTGAGTAAATCTCTTTACCCACTCCATTAAACTAATTTCTATGTGTAATGGTAGTCATAACACAACCGTAGACATGTCTATGAACCGAAAAGCGTGTGTTATAATAACACCCGCACATAACACCCGCTAATAAAAATACCTAGGAAGAATGAAATTGCTTACAAAAAAATGAATAAAAAGTAGGATCGATCCGGAACTCTATTTTAGCCATCAAGATAACGTTCTAGCGATTCATTCCAGATTTATTTTTGGAAAACGTGAATTTTTGAAGTTGCCAAAGTACTTGATTGATTAGAGACTCTGATTTGATTCCCGACCACAGAGTACAGAGGTTTGACGAAATGTTGTCAGTGCTTTTGACAACTGTTCAAAATTTTTTAAATGCAGATTAATTCGAATTTTACTGAAGAAGTCGTGGATAAAGTATAGTATTCAATTCGCGGTAATGCTCAAAACACACTTGATGAATTACACCACTCGCCTGACGGCTCGTGTTGCAAAATTCATCTGCGTGTGTTTTGACCTGCATTACCGCTCATTGAATAATATACTATTAATGTTTTTGAAACACAGGCTGTTACTCATAGGCCTATCTAGCCTCAGTTTTCAGGGGGGGGGCGCGGACCCTGGTATATGTATATATTTCTTTTTTCAGTGCGGTGTGAGTTTTTGATTAGAATTTTTCCAGGGGGGCAGAGGTACATCAAGGCGGGCCTGGCCACCCTGGACTAAATACGCCAGTGCTGTTACTGAATAAGTGCGACAAAGTTCAGAAATTATTCTGCATGAATTAATAATGACATCCATGATATAGAGGGTGTCTACAGTGCCGTAACGTTATTAAGCCGCCCCCCCATGATTGTCCCAGGACCCCACCCCTCCTACAGCCCCTATCACCATACCCCTAAGTAGCCATCATCTTGTATCTCATTTTATTCATCATCAACGGCAATTCTATACGCTTACCTCAATACTCAACTCAACCATTTATTTTATATAATTATCATTTGTAGGTAAAACATAGTACCTAGTCTATTTTTAAGAAAATAGTAGTCCAATGAACCAACTGCATTAACTTGCACCGAAAAAAACAGAATATGACTGAAATACATATCAACGTTGGTTTTAATCAACTTTTCAAATATTTATTACAATGTATAAAAAAACAAGATATAAATAGATTTTTTTTAAAATAGATATTTGTAAACAAGACGAAGTAAAAATTAAATAAAAGGGTCAATGACCGGGCTCCCCACCCCAGTGGGGGCCGGGGTGGTGTAAATCATGCCGCTGGGTGTCTAATTTTAAAGTGACCAAACTTGAAGGAAGGATTATACGAGTGATTTGCAAGAAAAATGTCATACAACACATGGTTGAAATGTTGACGGTTATTCTTCAACTTAACATTTCTCGATTTCACGAAATTTATCGAGTATTTTCTCTAAAATGATCATTATTCAGTTTTCCTTGTAGCCTCATCAAATCTCACCACATATTCTAAAATGGCAGTAAATTTGCAACAAGATAAGATAGTCTATTTTCACAAGAAATCCTTATTTCGGGCGTGGTAAGGAGATAAATATAACGATTCTGGAGTTAACAAAATTAGTTTTATTTAGCTTTTGTGCTAGCTTTTCAACCTTCGCCATAATATCATGGCAAACATGATAACAACGAAAAAGTCTAAAAATTCCGAACCTGAATTTGCTCTATTTTGAAGCTCATCGTGATCGAATTTCAATCAATTTTATGAGAATCATCAATACATCTTGAATCGAAATAATAAGAAAAAAATTAACCTCCTTCAATACATTCGACACATCGTTTTCGCACTGAATTTACAACTCTGGAAAGTTCTAAGTATTTCTGACGCATTTCTGCACAACACAATTTTATTCTGTCGATGGGATCCTTCCGATTCTGAAAACGAATAAGATATATATACTTGCTCTTTCAGAGTATTCTAGACATAAAAATCCAAAAGCGTAAAGTCGGGACTCCTCGGTGACCATCTGACCGTATCTTCCAATCCATTGTATCGTAATATATTCATTAAATAGATCTTGGCTTTACGATTATGATGTGCTCGGCAGACATTCATTTAAAACCAGACATTTCATCTGGTGCATTTGATGTCTTTCAAGTTGCTTTGGATTGAACTAATGAATTTCTCATAATTAAAGTAATCCGTAAGTATAACTGGTCCAAAAAGTTCTCCTCTCATGACTGCCAACCTCACGTTGATACTTAACTGGAAATGAAAAGCAATAGTCGCATAAGGGTTTTATCTCTGCAATACATGGTTATTTCGTAAATTAGGTAATCACATCTCATTTCGTGAAAGTGACCTCATAAGTCCATAATATCCTATGGATTCCTTCTCTCCTTAATTATTCTGCTACCACCTACAAAATCTAAGTCTTGTCTCAGCATCTACAGGTAACAAATGAATTGATGATTTCCACAAAATTACACTAAGATGCACCCACGAAGAGCTTCAAAATAGAGCAAATTCAGGTTCAGAATTTTCAGAATTTTTCGTTGTTATCATGTTAGCCATGATATTATAGCGGAAGTTGAGGAGCTAGCACTAAAGTTGATATATCACTGGAAAGTGCATTAAATGAGATATTTTCACTGAAAAAAAACATGTCCATAATTATGAATTTTTCATCGAAAAAACCATTGTAAAAATAGGACTATTTTTGTTAACTTCAGAATCGTGATATTCATCTCCTTACAAAGCCCGCAATTATAGTTTTTTCTGAACTCAAGCTATGTTGTAGCAAATTTATTGCCGTTTCCGAAAATGTGGTCAGATTTGATAAGTCTACAAGGAAAACCGAATATAAATCATTTCAGCGAAAAATCTTGATATGTTTCGTGAAATCAAGAAATGTTAAATCAAAGAATAAACGTCAACATTTCGACCATGTGTTATATGACTTTTTTGTTACAAATCACCCGTATAATCCTTCCTTGAAGTTTGGCCACTTAAGAAGTAGACATATGTATAACTTTTACCCGGAAATGCTATGTAATCGACGATTAACCGTGATGTGTCTTCATATGGTGCACCATTTCTATGCGAAAAAAATAAAACATCTTAACGCGTAACGTCGTAACTTCAACATATTATGTAGTAGCGACACAACGTTAAAATTGGCGATTTTTACGTAAAAACGGCACCCCATACGAATAAAGAGCAGGAGAGATTTTTTTGTCACAAATTGAAAGACGAAATCAAAAATAATTGTTAGCTTGAAGTATTCCAGTGGTGTATCAAATTTTTTCTTAAGCAAAATTGAGATCAGTCGTACATATACAATTCTCGATTGTATGTCAGAGAATGTGTCATAACAACCTCTTATTGAAACCCAAGAAATTTCATTCTCATATCTCGACCGGTATCAGAGCAATAAATAAAAAGACTTAACAGTATAATGTCATTATTTTTTTATGTCTTAGTCGCACTTATTCACTAACACTATAAGATTTTTTATGGGACGTTTCATCCGATAAGTGCAGTCAAAAGCTTTCGCCTAATAATTAAAATTCGAAAATCCTGAAAGCTGATGGTGTCATTCTTTTAAGTTATGAATTCAATTTTCCTATTCAAATCTTAAACAAAACCTGAAAGTTTCAAGTTTTTAAGTTGTTCCTTCCGGAAGTTACCGTGTTCACGATCGGCCGTTAAGATTGAAACAAGAAAGTTAAATTCATAAATGAATGAAATGAAACCAACGGCTCTAGCCTAGGCATTTTTCTCATTCTTTAAGATTATTTCAATATACGTATACCATTTTCTGAAATGTCGGATAAAACAATTCTTCGAAATCTTCTAATTATACGATTTTTTCGGCATTTTGCAGGAAATCGGATATGATTTTACGACCCCAAAGTGCCGAACCATTAGTTTGGAAGTATGCGAATATTGTTCAGTTCATTGTTTTTGTTTTCGTTTTATAATTCGATTTCACGAAACACTTACTGGAATTCCCATTGTGATGATTACTTTGAGGAAAACACGTTTCCTGCAAAATTGGGATTATAACATTGCTTCTGCAGTATCTTTTTGAAAAAAAAGTCAATATACTCCCATTCCGGTCATAAAGAATTATTAATCATAGCTCGGTAGTGAATCCATTGTCCTGTTGCACAAGCCCCATTTCCGAATAAGTAAGGTCCAATCACACATCAGCTCTAAAACAGCCTCGAACATCAAAGACATTGAGGAAGAGAGGCTTATAGACGTAGCTTTCGAGGTGAAAATGACCGAATATGCCCGTTTGATGAACACCCGGTTCCTTTTGATGCATTTCAAGCATCGCATAGTGGGTTTCTAGGATATGTCAGTGTTCACTTCGAAAAACTGTTTTTTGTACAACTGCCATTAAAAGTATTGTTGAAATAATATGATCGGAAAATTCGAGTTTGTCATCACTAAAATTATTTTAGATAAGTTGTAAACAAATTCGGGGCACTCTGGGAGATGATTCCTCGATGATAATAAGCAGGGGTAGTTCATATAATTTTTTTCGAAATCGACCCCTTCCAAGATACAGCCTTTGGAAGGCAATGAGGGGTTGAACGTTTTCAATTTTTTTACTGCTTCTAAAAAACACTGAATCATAGAACTATACTATAAGTACATACTTCCCTCTGGGGAAGGACTGTTCCATTGTGCAGGCTGAGCTGTTTGCGGTTCTTGCATGCGCACTAGAAAATATTCGCAGGGGATACTCTGGCCAGCACATTTACATATATTATGTTGCGACAGCCAGGGAACTCTGAAATCTCTATCCGATGTTAGAGTTGATTCTCTTTTGGTAGAAGAATGCAGGAAAGCTCTGCGTGGGCTGGGCTCTGATAACTTTTTGAAAGTAATCTGGTGTCCGGCTCACGCGGATATACCTGGTAACGTTAAGGCAGATGAACTGGCTAGGCGGGGAGCCGGATTAACATTTGTTGGTCCGGAGCCTGCGCTGCCAATCTGTCGCACATCTGTCAGAAGTTTCTTCAGGAACTGGCTGAACAGGGAATTTTCCTCGGAATGGAGCGCAGGGGTGGGCCTGAGGTGGTCGAGGATTCTCATTGAGAGACCGTCCTCGCGATCTGAGGTCAATAGGCTTCTGTTGCTGGAGAGGAAACAACTCGGTCTGGTGACTGGTGCATTGACTGGTCACCTGTTTAACAAGCATTTGAAGAGAATCGGATTGACGAGCTGCTCCCTATGCCGGTGGTGCAGGAGTACTGATGAAACGGTTGAGCATATTTTGTTCAACTGTGGGAACCTTAATGAGTTAAGGTCAACACACCTAGGAAATCCAACACCTTCTATCCCTATGGTGAGAGGGACCACTCCTGGCAGGCTCGCGACATTTCTGTCTTCGTGTCTGAGGAGCTGAGTCTCTATAGAACGATGCGGGTGAACAATGGGCCACTAGGCCTCAGTTCGACCGGAAAGACACCGCACATAGAAGATACTATACATATGAAGCACTAAGTAGATGTTACTCACACAAAACATTTTTAGATCTCATAACTTCATTATTAGGGGTTGAAAATAACAACCCCCTATGATTTTCGTTCTTAGATCGTTTACTTGAGGAAGATTTTCGAAAAATAATCTTATGGTTTCCCTTTCAATTCTTTAGGAGGAGGTCTGCTGCAAAATTTCGATACAGTCGATACCTACTATTCTCGGAAAAAATAAAAACTTACAAGCAGTTATGATCACTGTTCATTCCATTCCATCTTATAAGTGTTCCATAGAATGCATAATTTTTTTTCTTCTGTCAAAACCAATTTTGAGCATAAACAATATCTTAGAATATTCATTCTATGGAACATACGATGAAATGGAATGAATAGTGATCATAACTGCTTGCAAGTTTTTATTTTTTCCGAGATAAGTGTCGACTGTATCGAAAATTTGGAAGAGACTTTTTTTTTTCCAGAATTGAATGGAAAACCTGAAGAGAATTTTATTTTTCGAAAATCTGTCCCACGAAGACAATTTTTCAAGGAAAATCATAAAAGGTTTGTTATTTTCAACCCCTTATAATAAAGTTGTGGGATCAAAAAAAAATTGTGTGAGTGACATCTACCTAATAAATCATATTATGTATAGTTTTATGACTCAGTGTTTTTTAGGACTCCAGAAAAAAAATTAAAAACTGTCAACTCGTCATCGCCTTCCAAAAGCTGTATCTTGGAAGGGAGGTCAATTTAGAAGAAAATTTATATCAACTAGGTACTCCTGCTTATTTTCATCGAGGAATCATCTACCTTAGTCCCTCGTATTTGTTTACAGACATGAAGAATAAGTCCTATTTTCCCACAAGATTGTGGGAAAATAGCACTTATTCTTCGTTTATTCAAGCTTTGCCTTACTATTATAACGTTCTTAAAAATTTACGATAGAGCACGATGAATCAAATTTGAATTATCCTTTTTCTAACATTAACAAGCATCTCACTTCGCGTCAGAGCTTTCTTCAATTTTCTCAATGTAAAATGTAATCTGTCATTGGAATGTAAAACCTTGTAAATAAGTTCACTGCATGAAATTATTGATATTCCATCATTCTACAGGTCAAAGTGAATGCTAGTCAATCAACGAATACTGATTTCCCACCAAAACTGGAAGACATCCAACTAGAGCTGGGCAACATACAAATTAGATTCGATGGAACAGGCTCTTTAGACTACGTCGTTGAACTGGGAATAAATGTATTACCAAATCTAATTCGTTACCAAATAATGGACGCTTTAGAAGGCCCAGTGAAGACCAGAGTACAGGAAGCGCTGAACCAAGTGAATATCAAGAGCTTGATTATTGAGAATGCGGACAAAATCAATAATCCAGAGTCTCTCAATTTGCTTTGATGATTTCACTATTTTCAAAACACGTAAATCAATTTTTCATAAGAGTATTATAAGAATATTGCTGTTGATCATGAAATTATTTTTCTCATATAGAGTAAAGAGCGACATCTGTTTTAATACGTCATAACAAGTGTTCTTTCATTATCTGATCCAAACTGTTTACTTCCAAGAATTCCAGGGCAATAAAGAATTCTCTCTATTTCAGAGATCACATTTATTTTATTTCAGTGGAATCCGCTAGTACAGCTCAGAGATCCAAAGGTAGACATAAAAGTCTAAAACGATCAACTTAGTTGACGACCATGTTGTCAAGACGGTTGTAAACCATATGAAAGTGAAAATAGCGATAATAAACTGAGTTGAAAACATCATTCCAGCGGTGCTTTCCGTTAAGTGAACTAGTCGGCTGATTCAGAAAAATTATCGAAAAATGGAGGAAGATCTTGTATTTCAACTATCCAGATCTGCATCTGTATCGATTTTTCTATATACTTCCAGAAACTATCTCCCACGCTCTATTTTTTCAATCCTATCTCTATATAGAGTGGGACAACTAGTTCTCCCACATATGAAAGAGCTGTTAAAAAACGAAAAAATATATCAGATAAATTCTACCTACACAACCAAGTTTTTTTTCCATTATGCCTTGAAATTAATATCATCCAAATGACCCCTTTTTCAAAGGTCCTAGGCTAGGGGGATGTTTGAATGCCTCATTCTTGAGATAACCCCAAAGGAACAACTCATAGGGACTCAAAACGGGCGAGCGCGGGGGCCACTAAATGAGCTCTCGTATAGAAATTACTCGATCGGATAACATATCCAGCAAAAGTTCACGTGAACGATGGGCTCTATGGGCTGTGGCTCTATTCTGCTGGAACCAAAAGTTTTCTTTGTCATGAGAATGAGGTCTTCGAACAGTTCAAACATAGCCCTAGTGTCCTTGATGACTTTAAAGAGGAACTAGTTGCCGCACCCTGAATATGTCGGATTTAACTTTCCATAATTCTGACAGATCGACCAGAACTGGAATGTTGCTCATCTTGTCAAATCAAATTATTGCGTTTTCCTGAATAGTAAGAAGAATATAAAAGACGCTATGCGATCTGCACTCTACATATTTAGATTAGATTAGATTAGAGGAGGGGCGACAGATCAAAACCGACCTTGCGAGCACCTTGACCTTAAGATCTATTGTGCATCCCCGCGTTGTTTACCAGTCAGGCAGCAAAGTCTCAATGAACTTCACCACCTTTCGGGGGCCACATCCATTTCTTGTTCAGGCTTTAGAACAAGGAACCAAGATGCCGTAGCCGTTTCTGGTGAACAGCTTCACACTCGCATAGCAGGTGTCTGGCTGTCTCGGTGGCTTCCTGACAGAAGCGACATATATTATTGGGCGCTTTTCCCATGTTTTTTAAGTGATACCTCACGGGACAGTGCCCAGTGAGAGCGCCCGTCAGTTTCCTCAGTTCCAATTTGCTGAGTGAGAGAACTTTCTTGGTCCAGTTCGTCGAGTGAGAGAGAAGTGACCTAGCTTGCCTTTGACCATTGATCGTACGCCAGTACATAAGCTTCCTCTTTTGTTTCCAGTCCTTAATAGCCATTGCCTGATGGCTGGCTGGGAAGCCGCAAAACGGTTCTGGTCCAGTTGGTCTGCCGCTTCATTGCCGTGAATCTCGGAGTGACCAGGCACCCAAATGAGTTCACTCTACATATACGCCAACTAGTGTTATCAACCTTGTTGATGACCTAGGTGTAGCAAGATCGGGGATGTATAAAGGTAACAAGTAATAATGAATTGACTGACTATGCATCCACATTGGTCTGCTTCAAACATTCGTATTTTCCCATAATCAGTAATAATCCTAGCTTTCTATTTGCCTGAATAATTTCCGAAATCACTTCAGTTGGAAGTGAAGTGATTTTGACAAATAGAACATGCCTTTTTCGGATGACAATCAACAAAACGATAAGGTTTGAAATCAGAGTACCATCGACGATAGTTCGGAAGAAAATTCTAAAAGTAAAATAAATTATTAATTACTAGAACTGAAAACCGAGGATAATAATTCACTTTCTGTTATGTTTAGAAGTGAATTGTAAACTTTCACCAAAATGTTAGGTTATGTTATTGTTATGATGAACTGAAGTGATTGTGGAAATTAAACTGATTTTGTCAGAAAGCAACATCAGTTGGAAGTGATGCGCATCAGTTCAAAATCACAACATTGTCAAATAGAACGCGCATCAACTGATTTTGCATCAGTTTGGAAGTGATGCGGTCTCAAATAGAAAGGGCCTAATAATATCGATCAAATCAATAAAAGAATTAGTAGGTACTTCAAATCATTTACAACATCTATAATAAAGAACAGTGATCAGTTTCTATGAATCCCAAGTGAATACTAATGAGGATTTTCAGTGAATTGCAGAAAAACATTTTAGAAATAATGGACACTCAGAAAATCAAAGCGATTATCCGTTTTTTGTTTTCGAGGAAAAACCGAAATAAGCCAGCGGATTGCAACGATCAGGATTGACGTAGGTACGCTTCATCATTCATTTCATTGGTTGAATTTCGAATCACCGTTTCCCATGAAACCAACTGGCCACTCTGTTGTAAATCGTCATCCTCACTAATTATGCTTGCTCGTACGTCATCATGGCGCGACGTTTGAACTGACGTGTATAGAAATCATATCTAGAAACTCTATATAATCGATTGAAATATCATCTGGGAGGATTTTGTATTTCTAGACGCTACGTTATCCTTTTCATTCATTTTCTTTTTTTTAGTTTTACTGTTAGGCAACAATTTTTTTCAAAACCAATTTGCTGGTAGTCCAAAGTTGCCTAAAGGGGTTTCAGCGGGGTCCTGCTTCATTCCCATTTTAGAATTGAAATCTCCGTACTAGAAATATTCATTACAAATTCCCTTGAAATAATTCTGCTCGCGATTGATGAAAATTGATCCATTGATAATTATCAGTACCGGTATAATACTGATAATGTTTTCTTGTTTAGATTCAATTCTGCGCGACAGGTAAAAGAAGTTAGGTGTATCTAATAATTTAATTTATTCATACAAAATAATAGGTGAATTTACATTATTTTACATAGTACAAAATATTTAAGTGAAAATATAAATTAGAAATGAAAAGATAAAATGTAAACTTAACTCAGACTAATAACTATAGTCAATTGGTTGTATCTTAAATAAGAGGAACTCAAGAGTCAGGCTGAGACGTTTGGAATACATAACAAAATATTCTCGATATTTGCTAATTGGAGGTTTCATTCTTCATTTAATAAGGCAATTTTAGTTCAATTGTTAGCATACATAAATATCAGTAATTAGACAATTATCTTAATCTAGAGTATCCGTAGATATAAAAAATAATAGACTAGTCTTGCATGGTAAAACGCATGTATGTAATCATGTTTCCAAACTGAACACACAATCAAGTATTTCGAAAGTACAGCATTGGTCCATACTTCAGAAAAGTAATAATCGAAAATGCGCTGTTTGAACCATGAATGAGGCACGATTTTAAAGCAACGTCACTTAATTTTTCATGATCTACACTCGCATTCGAAATTTAACATTTTAATTGAATATTTTGTTCAGAGGAATGATGAAAGTGGACATATGATGAATATGAATATACACAATGAATGATCATTTCGATTACGGGAGCTGTTCGAACTCATGAAAAGAAAATGACATCACGTTACGGCCTAAAATTTTGCTTCTGTTCAATTTAAAATAATTCATAAGCAACCAGAAAACTTCGACAATTCCCTAAATAAGGTATCTTTGGTTTTTCGAACTTAAGACTGATATTTCACATGCCTTACGTCTTTTTCCAACTATAAATTCATTATTTGCAACCCAAAAAAATTGAGAAAACTCTGTTGGAAAGGTAATCAAACTATGCAAAATCTATATACTGAACAAAACGAAATGGGCGACACCTCCAGCAATATGAAAACAACTTTCTTATTCAATAAGGAAAATCGAAAATCAAAATGAAATTTCCTTTTGAATTCCCTCTTCCTCAGTTATCTTTAGTTGGATAAATAAATAACAAAGAAGGTTAGGCTGTGGAGGTATATAAAAATTTGATATTTTCTTAACCATTATGATGTTTCGCCACTGAAAACAAAAATGAAATTTTTTATTTATAAATTGTAGAATTTCAACATCTTATCATTCACAGTATGGTGTCATGCACTCAAAGCCTTTCAATAGTTCAAGCAGCTGGAGAAGAGTAGAATGAAGCTTTCTTTCTGCATTCAACGTGGTAGAAGAAGACGTAAGGTTATAGTCCAGCCAATAATCCATATGAATAATGCTCAATTATCGATATGAGTTACGTTATCAGGATGCACTAAATGTTTTTCGAGAGAAAGTTGTCATTTTAGTATCATTTCATATGTACATATATTAGGATGCTGGGAGTATACTTTGACTGGACTTTCTGGATAATTCACAAATTAATCAGTTACCTATTCAGATCTCAAGAAATACTTGAAATGTGATATGTACCTAACAACTAGCACTGTGTTGTTGCCACACCATTTGTTGGACAGCCACTTACATATCCGTTAGCTGTAGTAGTAACACTGTCTTTACAGTCGATGTTATTAATACTGGGGAAGTTAATATGAGTGCCAGATTCTATGTCCAATTCGATGTCCGAATCCTGATTGGAATTTGTTAACGATAAATTCTCATCCATACCTCCTTGTGGCCTCAAAGGAGTGCTCGGATCATCCTGAGAAGGCGATGCGGTAGGACGAGAGTTACGAGCTTCAAGGCCAGCTGAACTGTGGTAAAAAGACACTTCCGCGAAACCCGGACTAGCATCCTCCAGCAGCAGCGAGCACAGCTTCAGAAATGAAGGTCGCGCAGACGCTTTGTGTTGCCAACAGAACCTCATCAAGGTGTAAAGCTTATCCGGGCAATTCTCTGGTCTCTCCATGACGCCTCCGTCTATAACGTACCTTAAAACTTGATCGTTAGAGAGGCCTTGATATGGTTGCGACGCTAAGGTTGCCATTTCCCACAGAACAACACCGTAGCTCCAAACGTCACTACTACTAGTGAATACGCCGTCTTTGAGGCTTTCTGGCGCCATCCACCTAACAGGCAGTAGTCCTTTAGTACCTTTTCTATAATAATCAGTTTCGTAAATATCACGTGTCATACCAAAGTCGCCTATTTTAACTACTAAGTTCTCAGAAACCATGCAATTTCTGGCTGCTAAATCTCTATGAACGAATTTCTTAGCAGACAAGTATGCCATTCCGTCGGCAATTTCGATAGCCATCTGTAGAATTTGCTTCAAGGTTGGGGAATGTCTTCCACTTGGAGTGTAGCTTTCAGAATCAGGCCGTTGTGATCTCAGATAAGATTTCAAATCGCCGTTCGCCATTAGTTCCATGACAACGAAAGTCGGCTGTCCTTGGGAAACAACGCCGAGCAGTTTGACCACGTGCGCAGTGTCGAAACCTTTCATCACTGATGCCTCATTCAGAAATTCTAGACGTTCTCTGCAATATAAAGAGCTAAGCTAACTATTCATTAGGTTTTTTAGGCGACAGTCAATGAGACTGATTCCAAGCTGACATAACCAACAGTCAGAATTAACAAACTTGGGATTTTCATTTCCTAACAGCCTTGTTTATTTAACTCTAGTTGTCCAATGAAGTGTAGTTCGGGGAGTTAACTCACAGAGGGATCTTTGGTTTAGATGTGCCCATTCATACATTCAATTTGAATTTTACTACGAATTCATTGCGCGCGAATTAAGAAAGTCAAATGTTGCTAAATAGTGTAGACGAAGATGGGGATATATAAAAAAGAAGAAGCAAATAGTGAAGATGACAAAAACTCCCTCTGTGAGCTAACTCCCCGAACTACACTTCATTGGACAACGAGAGTTACATAAACAAGGCTAACAGCAAGAAAATTTTTTATTTTCTGATTGCTAAAAGAAATTAAGGGTTTTCCAAAAAAAGGTGTTATTTTGAATAGCCCGCTAAATCGGTAGATGTCACGTTTGAAGCTGTAATTTTTTGACATTTGACAAGTAGAAACTGCGCCATTAATAAAAATTAAACGATACACGCTTCAAGAACGCATTGAAATTATTAGATAGAATTCACTATAAAAATGGTGAAAATTTGGCGGTTCGTAAAACTCGAACATTTTTGGGACGTCGTGGAGCACCTTGTCCGACAGTAATGAAGAAATTCGTGTGAAAATTCGAGCTGCTGGGACAAGTTAGTGATGTGAAGAATAAAACCCGTGCACGTCGCTCAAGAACAGCCGAGAATATTGCTACTGCAGCCGAAAGTATTGAAGAAAACCCAGGTTTGTCCATTCCTCGTCGTTCTTTGGAATCAGGCATTCCACTAACGTCATTCCACCGTATTCTGCATAAAGATTTGGGTCTTAAGGCTAATAAAGTTCAGTTAACACAAGACCTCAAGCCGTCGTGTCTTTGCTGGTTGGGTCGTTGAAATGCATGAAAAAGATCCAGAATTCCATCAAAAATCATCTTGAGTGATGAGGCCCATTTCCACCTCGGTGGCTTCGCAACAAGTAAATTGTCGCATCTGGGGCTCGGAAAACCCAAGAGTTATTGTTGAAAAGCCTCTATATCCCCAACGTGTGACTGCTTGGTGCGGTTTATGGTCCGGAGGAATCATTGGAACTTACTTTTTCGAAAATGAGGCTGGTGCAACAATTATGCTGAATGGATTGCGCTATCGAGAGATTAGTAATGATTTTTTATGGCCGAAATTGGATAGTATTGATATGGACAACGTTTACTTTCAACAAGACGGTGCTACATGCCACACAAGCAATGAAACCATTGATCTTTTGCGGTAAAAGTTTCCGGACCGATGTTATCTCTCGAAATGGTGATCACAATTGGCCACCGAAATCTTGTGATATAACACCTTGCGACTTCTTCCTTCGAGGCCACGTGAAAAAGGTCTACGCCAATAGCCCAGCGTCGATTCAAGACCTCAAAGATGGAATTCGTGAGGCTATCGAGGACATAGGTCAGCCACTTTGCGATTTGGTAATGGAAAATTTCATTGAAAAGATATGGTCCTTGTGGTTATTTTCCACTATTAACGGCATAGCTTCTTATTTATAATGAAAAAAACATCTGATCATTCTTATTGAAAAATGGCATTTTTCTTTGAATATCAAAATAACACCTCTTATTGGAAACCCCTTCAGATGGAATTTAAAATTCCCTCAATACATACATGTTGAAACCGAGAGAACCAAAACGTCTTTACACTATAAATTGATTTAATGTAAACTGGGTGATGAGCGGGATACGTAATATGAAAATCCTCATTCTTGTGTTGATTCTGACTTCAACTATTCTATGTTAAGCCATTGAAGATGCCATAGCTCCGAAGCTCATGCTTATTTTGAACAGTAACTGTTCATTTTTGAAAATATTTCTTCATCAGATTGAAATACAGGTTCAAGCAAATGGTACAGCGAGATTTTTATATATCGCACATTTTTTGTTCTACAGTCCACAGTGAATTTTCACTTAATGGATAATATTTGTTTTATGCAGTAAGAAAGGATTTTTGAGAGAAATCAATATAAGGATCCAAAACGAATTCTTATTGACGTTTCACATAATCTGGAAGTAACTTCAATTCAATGTTCAAAGTTTTGGCTCATTTAATTCTTCCATACTGAATTAGATCATCAAAAAAAAATTAAAAATACCAAATATAATTTTTATTATGGGTATAGTCTGCATGTGATTTGATTTGATGATTCATGCATGTTGAACATATTTATTGCAAGGCATTATTAAACAAAAGAAATGAAAAAGATGAAATATTATATGCAAGTATCCCATGAGAATATAAGGAAATATTCTTTTAAGACTCAAAAAGAAACCCACCTGTCAGTAGAGTTTTCATTGACGGTTTTGACAGCACACTTCATTTCAGCCACTCCTCGTATGTCGAACACTTTGCCTTCATAAACCATACCAAAACTTCCCTGTCCTAGTTCTGGTCCCAATTCAACATTTTTTCTTGGAATCTCCCATTCATCAGCGACATATACTGTAGGCATATATTCCGGATTTATTGTAGGAACCAACAACCTCATACTACTCTTTTGCAATTTCTGCTTTTTGTAACACAGAAATATTGTCAATAAACCCTAAAATAACACGAATGAACGTTTTGCAGCTTCCAACGGAAATCAAATCTGACTTACCATAACGAATAACGGTAGAACAATACTAAGGATTAGAACCGTGAATTTACTGGGTTCTTTTATCACAAATACAACATAAGGTGAGAATTTTCCATTGTTGCCTGCTGTAATAGCTAGCACCCTGAGACTGTAATTCCCTGGACTTAACTTCAAAGTATAAATTTTATGCTGCTGCAGCCAATCGTTGTGGTTCACGCAATTGACTGAAGATTTCGCCTGCAAAAAATTGGATGGAGTTAGTTTAAGATTTTTTCCTTGGAGGGATTCTCTGGGGTTTTCGAACGCTCCTGTTTTATCCCACTGCGATTCTTTCATAGAAAAATTATATCGATCGTCCCTGATACACTTGAAAAAATCTATGACCCACTACCCAACGAAATGCTAGACGCAGTTGTCTGACATTTCCCAAATCGATTATCGCGTATTGACACTTCTTCTCAGATATCATATTTGAAACTGTCAGAACATAAACATTAAATGTTTTACTTGATGATGGAAAATAATTTATGGATTTCTTTCTGCATAAGTTTTCATTGAAGTGAATTTTTAAATCAGCAAAATCTTTTGCCCAATGTGCATATCAATTGCAGCAGAATCAGATTACAAATTTTAGTGATCGACTTCAACATAGATTAAATACATATTACAAAACAAGCCAAAGGACCTTTTTTCTTTAATACATACATTTTCAGTGTTCCTTTTGTACTCAATGATATACTTAAATATCATTCCATTTGGATCTGGCAAATCATCCCATGTTATGGTTACACTCTCCATTGTTTGATTGATGATGTAAACCTTCTTTATATCGTCAGCTCCAACTATAAAATAAATATTTGAGAGTGCATAATTTCATCATTTTTCGCACGAAAACATCTGAAATACTACCTCGAAAACTTTGAAAGACGATCAATATGTATATTGCCATTTTGATTATTGGCGATTCCATTTAACCAGACTAAATTACAAACCTACTTTGTCAGTACTCAAAGTGTTATTTGTTTTTTTTGTCTTGTAGTTTCACGTTGTCTAACTGAGTATTATTATTATTTGGAGAAGTTAAAGTAAGATTATTGTTCTGGGTTTCTGAGTTGAAGTATTTATACCGAAAAAATATTGGAAAATGTATGTAGACATTGCTTTCAACTAGAATGAATTTATGAAATTTAAGGGTGGAAGATTCTTTTTCAGCGCTCGTTTTACTTAATCGAGTGCTATATCGTTTTGACCAAATGTCTCTAATTTTGAGCCGAAAATGGTAACAAACGATAGGATTCGACTCCATGATGACGAATCTGTGGTCAAATTAAATTCTGTCCGCGGGACCGGCCGGCCCTTAGCACGATAAGAGATAAGAGCATCCTAGAGACTTGAGATTTTCAGAATTTTGTACAGTTCTGTTGACAATATGGCCACAAAATTTTGTATGCACATTCAATATATCAATCTTCACTCACAAAATAAATCCCACTCGAATCGGACATCTTCTTATGGCAATATGAAGTTTCTTCTTTTCAATATTCCAATTGAATTTTCTATGGTTCTTCTGTGTACGCACTATGGCTACGAAATTTTGCATGATGCTTATTATGAGCATCTTGCATGAGGCCGCAACATTTCATTTTGATTGGTTACGTTTTGTCTGAGATATTGAGGAACAAAAATTTTGAATGGCCATATTTTATGGAACACCATGTACGATTTTGCTGGTTAACGAAATTAACCGAGGCATTCGGGAATCGAACTCACCCTGAAAATCTTAAGTCTCTAGGACAATCCCTTCGAAAGTTATCGTGCTCAAAATCAAAACAGTATACATTTGGGCAAAACAATATAGTACTCGTTTAAGTATAACGAGCGTTCAAAAAATAAGAGGCCAACACGGATAAAAATGTAGGATATTCATATATGGAAAACACTCTGTACATACTTGTTCTGAAAGCTATGAAGAATATTTTCTTGGAGAAATACATATAAGAAAATGAACTATTGAGACTTCGCAATAAAAATTTGTTATAAAGCGTTGTGTTTTTGAGTCAAAACATTTAATTCATAGAATGATTATACAAAAATTGATGTTTATACATTTGACTTCATATTTTCATCTTAGGAAAGGCTGTATTGAGTTTTTTCTGGAATAAAATTTATGTCCATAGAATAGTGATTATGTTTTCGTTGTTTAATCTACTTTGTATGGAATATTTTTCAAATAAAAACTAATATGAGCGCCAGCCCCGAAAGGTTTTAATTGGAAAATTGACGATCGTGTTTCAGGATTTCCAACTCACCTTTAACCAATGTTTTGACGTTGCTTTCTTGCTTTGGGAAGCTGCACAGGTCAGCATTATCTGTGTCCCCCTTCTCTTTTTCTCGACAAGCGGAAACAGATATTTCGTAGGACGTGAAATGATGAAGTTTGGTCACCACATATTCTGTTCCAACTACGTTTTCATTCGAGAATCCTCCTGGAAAAGCTATACCTGAACGAATATATGATATCAGTTATTGCATTCAAATTTTAGTGAAATGAGTTCACCTTTATTTTTCGATTTTTCTCCATTGCCGTTCGACTCCGTTGCTCTTCGTTTCCTGGTTTCAATAGACCTGTAAAAGCTGTCATTAATACTTAGTGAAATTCAACGAAACATAAGAATTATATTCATGTATAAAGTGCTTCAAAAGTCTGATCATGAAAGACACATGCAACTAGTTTTATGTTATGAAATGAAACACAATTTCAAATTTAAAAAATTCAAATTGAATGCTTCTTTGTTGATAAGCGTATTCAGGATACAATGGGCATTTCCAGTATGTTGAAATATGCTCTATGACATCATACAGATTGTTACATAATAGTATGTCACAACTTGAGGGGATGAATCTACGAATAATTTAGAGAAAAAAGTCCATAAAAACATGGGTCCGCATAAGCTTCGTTACGGAGCTACAGGGTGTTGAAATTTCCAAGAAAATTGTTTTTTCTTCATAACTCCTGGAGTTTTTGAGATATTCAGCCCAAATTTGAAATGCGAGCTATTTTCAACAGTCTCCATCATTGCACGTCCTGAATCTTAACTAGAATTGACGGGGTGTTTTTCCGGAGCCATGTCTCCTTTTTCCCTCTCAAACTTTTTTGCGGTATGCCACTGATCAGCGTAAAAACAATTTTTGATATCTTTCTTCAGTTAAAAATTTTTTTTCTCCTGTAATTTTTTCGTATATCTAACCTTTTTCGAGTAAAAAACTATTAAACGATTGTATGCTATTCGCTAAATGAAAAAAATAGTAGAAATACTCGATAGGTATGCCCAAAATTTGCTTTTATTTTGATAGGTCGTCATCTGAGATTCAACTTCAATATCAAATCAGCGAATGCATACAATCGTTCAATAATTTTTCACTTGAAAATGTTAGAGATACGAAAAAATTACTGGAGTCAAAAAAGTTTCCAAATCGAACGAAGATATCAAAAAATTGATTTTGCGCTGACCAGTGGCGTACCGCAAAAAAGTTTGAGAGGGAAAAATGAGACATGGCTCCCGAAAACAGAAGATCCTGTAGATTCTAAATAATATTCAGGACGTGCAATGATGGAGACTGTTTGAAATAGCTCGCATTCCGAATTTGGACTGAATATCTCAAAAACTCCAGGAGTTATGAAGAAAAAACCCTGCTATCTCCGCAAAGAAGCTTTTACGGAGGCCCATGTTTATATATTTTTTTTTCTTAAAATTACATGTAGATTCACCCCCTCAAGTTGTGATATACTATTATGTAGCACCCTGTATACCTATCCTATAATTTACTTAAAATTGCAAGTGATAAGGTTTCAATAAAATAATGAAAATGTGATTTCTACTCTAGTCAGTTCAAACTGACTCAATGAATACAATGAAACCAAAATCTGGTCGATATCTGCTGGTCACCAAAATTCAAATGAAGGGTTTTCCATAAAGATGTGTTATTTCGATATTCAAAGAAAAGTGGCATTTTTCAAAATAAATGATCGGATGTTCATTTCATTTTAACGGAGAAGCCTTGCCGTTATAGTGAAAAATAACATCAGGCAAATGACCACCACGACCATGCTTACAGGAACATATCCTTTTAATGAAATTTTCTATAACCAAATCGCAAAGTGGCTGCCCTATGTCCTCGAAAGCCTCACGAATTCCATCTTTGAGGTCTTGAATCGACGCTGGGCGTAGACCTTCTCTTTCACCTGGCCCCAAAGGAAGAATTGCAAGGTGTATTATGTATTATGCATCTATCTAATAAAGACGTTTATTATTATTATTATTATATCACAATATCTCGGCGGCCAATTGTGATGACCTCTTCGTAAGATAACACGGTCCGGAAACTTTTCCCGCAGAAGATCAATGGTTTCGTTGTTTGTGTGGTACGTAGCGCTGTCATGTTGAAAGTAAACGTCATCCAGATCAATACTATCCAATTTTGGCCTTAAAAAATCATCGATAGCGCAATCCATTCACCGTTACTGTTGCTCCAGCCTCATTTTCGAAAAAGTAAGGTCCAATGAATCCGCCGGACTATAAACCGCACCAAACAGTCACACGTTGAGGATAGAGAGGCTTTTCAACAATAACTCTTGGGTTTTCCGAACCCAGTTGCGACAACTTTGCTTGTTGACGAACCCACCTAGGTGGAAATGGGCATCATCATTCAAGATGATTTTTCGATTGAATTCCGGATCATTTTTATGCATTTCAACGACCAAATTAACTGAATTTTATAAGCTTCAAGACCCAAATCTTTATGTTTTTGGAATGCCTTATTCCAAAGTACGACTAGGAATGGACAAACCTGTTTTTTTTCAACACTTCCGGCTACAGCAGCAATATTCTCGGCTGTTCTTGAGCGACGTGCACGGGTTTTATTCTTTACATCACTAACTTGTCTCAACAGTTCGAATTTTTCCACCAATTTCTTTCTTTATTGCGGTCCGACAAGGTGCTTCACGACGACCCAAAAATGTTCCAGTTTTACGAACCATCTCTGCCAAATTTTCATCATTTTTATAGTGAATTTTGATAATTTGAATGCGCTCTTGAAGCGTATATCGTTCCATTTTCATAAATGAAGTAGCTTCTAACGTGTTATCTACCGAAATAGCGAGCTATTCAAAATAACACATCTGATTGAAAAACCCTAACCCTTACTATCTAATAAATGAAATGAGATCATGAATCTACTTACTTTCGGATATACACTTCGTTATGGAGGGCATCTTCGAAATCAATTCTATCAGTCTGGATCTCTTCATTTATGGCGGATTGTCCTATGCTTTTCTCATCACATGAACAAGTGCCATTGGTTACATTACTGGAATTATCAACTTTTGGAGTCGGTTCACTGCTTGTTGCTTGATGGGTGGGGGCTGCTACAATCGTGACGAAATTAGCTGATAAGATATAAATCCTCTTAGGAAAAATCTTGACTGCATTTCATGATTCGTAAATCTGAGATATGTTATAATTCTATTCAGAGAAATTTATCCGAAAATATCGAGACAAAGAAAACCTTGAACATGTGCTTTCATAATAATGCTATTGCCTCAAAAATTGTATAGGACTTGAGATTGATACCAAATATATGAATGCAAAATCTCAGCACGATTGGAATGCTATTCTGGAAATTATTCAAAAAATGAACTTATGTAAAATATCAATAAATAAAAAAAATTCTATGGTTCAGATGATGCTATCCTTTTGAAATTTCGCATGAACATTCAGTATATCAATCTTCATTTACAAAATCAATTTCATTTCAATCTGATATCTTGTTATGGAAATAAAAAGATTTTTTTCAACAGCCCAATTGAATTTTCTATGGTTCTATTAACACTATGGCAACAAATATTCGCATGAGGCTTATAATGAGAATCTTGCAAGTGGCCCAACAATTTCATTCCGATTGTTTTTTTTTTGTCTGCGATATCGAGAAACAAAAATTTTGAATGGTCATATTTCATGGAAGACCCTGTACGATTTGGCTGATTAATGAACTCAAACGCGGCATTTGGGAACCGAACTCACCCTGAAAATCTCAAGTTTTTAGGACGATTCCTTCGAAAATTCGAAAGTCGAATCCTATCGTATGAGACCATTTTCAAAAAGATAGATGTGAATGAGACACATTTAATAGTTATTTTTGTATCTAGTGCGCGAAATGCTACTTTGATGATCGAGAACTGATTTTTTTTACGAGGCGCAGCCGAGTTAAAAATAGTCGAGATCACCAAAGTATTTCGCGCATGAGATGCAAAAAAATTTTTTCTACAAAAGCTTAGCTCAATATGAAAAAATAACTATTATGGGGATTTTAATCGTGACAAGACCCTTCTATTACAACTGTGACAAAACTCAAGTTGACATATGGGAAGTTTTTGGAAAAATTGTCATTGTATATTTAATGATGAACATTGCTTCAATTGATTTAATGAAAGTAGATTTTGCCCTCGATTGCCAAGTATACCGAAATTTGTTAGTTAACATATAAAAATCCCATATAGTTTACATGCAGTGTGCGAAGTAAGTATTTCGCACACTACTTCGCGCACGGTGTCATAGTAAAAAAGGAAAATGAAGAAAAAGGTCATATTATTGCCAATGCGCGAACCTTGTCATTTTTTGACGTTTGTAGAAAAAATTATTTTAATGCGTCAGTTTTCAATGAGCGTTTCCCATGTCTCTCAAAATATAAATATTTATAAAGAATGCGGAAATGAATAAGAATTAAAAAACAAACGCCAGTTCCACAAGTACAAAATAGATATTCCAATAAATTGTTTTTGAGAATAGAGATTCATATGGAAATTTCTCTGAATATAGTTCGCTCTAAGGGATTGTCGGCGTGAAAAAAAAATAAATAATTAACTTACAATCCTCGCAGTAGTTTCTTAGGAAATCATTGTTACTGGTTTGCATCTTACCAGTTACCCAATAGTGGGTAACGTTTCCATTAGGCTCCAAGGGTGGTGCCCATGAAATTTTCAGTGAGTCGCTGCTGTCACTCGTAACTGTCAATTTTGGGGGTGGGGAGGGTTCTGAAAAAAAATCTTTTGTTTCATCTTATATAAAAAAATTAAGAAATCCCTGAGCAGGTGCTTTCGAACGCTCGTTCATTGGTGAAGCAATGAGGCTAATACCTCAAAATTTTGTTTAGGACTCGACAATGATACCTAATAATTAAATGCGAAATCTCAGCACGATCAAAATAATATTCTGGAAATTATTCATAAACTGAAATATATTAAAACTTGACAATTGAAAAATTTTAATTTTATGGTTTTGATGATGAATTTTGCATGAACATTCAGAATATTTACAAATATACTAATGAAGATATTTTAATTTGTGGTGTGAATGTTTTTTATATTTTTATATTTGTTTTATATTTGTGTATTCAATGTGAAAATTTTTAAAATTTCCGGTCATATTTGTTGTACTCGTATCGACGGCCGAACATATTAATGGATGGACCTGCTTTCTTACTGATAACATTCAGCATATTTGTTTTCACCACATCAGAATTAACGTTCAAGGAGAAACGAACGAAAGAAATATATGACGATATTTTTGATTGAAATGAATATCGAGGTGAGTGGCAGATCCGTCCCTACAATTTTACATTTTATTAATGTCATTGTACCATTTTAGCCTTGAGGAAGAATCACAAAAGATTCGAAACGTTGGCAAGTATTTAAAAAATTAAAATAAAATCTGGTCCAAATTCCTGTAAACGATTCATTCAATATTTATAATCATGGACGTTAATCTTCAACAATCACAAATTCAGAATATCTATCTTCATTCACATAATAAATTTTACTTGAATCAGATGTGTTCTTATGTAAATATGCAGATTCTTCTTTTCCATCTTACAGTTAGATTTTTCATGGTTCCGAATATGCGATCCTATTGAAATTTTGCATTAACATTCCGCATATCAATCTTCATTCACAAAATTAATTTAATTCTGAACAGATATTTCGTTATGGAAATATAAAGATTCTCCCTTTCAATATTCCAATTGAATTTTCTATGATTCTGTTAACACTATGGCCACATTATGCAAGAGGTTTATCATGATCAGCTTGCATGTGGCCGCAAAATTTCATTTCGATTGGTTTTGCTTCTTCTGAGATATTGAGGAATAAAAATTTTGAATCATTTTTTAAGGAGCACCCTGTACAATTTGGCTAGTTAATTAACCTAAACGCGGCATTTGGGAACTGAACTCACTCTGAAAATCTCGAGTTTCTAGAACAATCCTTTCGAAAGTTATCGTGCTAATGAGCGTACGGCCCCACGCGCAAAGCGATATAGCACTCTTTTAATTAGAACGAGCGCTCAATGAAGTTTTCAACAATAGATTGCAAATTATCCATCCTGCAGAATACAATATTTTCTATTTCAGAATATTTTTTTCTTTATCGTGATAATGATATTTGAACTTCAACCTACATCAGAAAAAGTATTTCAAATGATAAATTACCTGCTGGACTTGTTTTGAAGTATGTGATATTACTTTGTGCCCCATTGTTTTCCTTAGCTATTGTGTAGGTCTTCACGTAGAAGGCGTACTGAGTATATGGTTTCAAATGGGTCATCGAATGGACGACTTCTTGTTCGTGGTCTTCTTGGATAGTTACATCGTCGACGCGCCATCTGGAAAAAAGTTATATGGTTTTCAATGAAATTGTAAATGTTATTTTGTGAGGAAAAATATGAAATTATTTCAATAACTCAATTCCTCAAGAACTTAACAAGAATTAAACAACAATGTAAACGATAAATTTAGGGGATATAGATAATAGAATGGTGGAATATATTTTTGAAGAAATATAAGTGAATGAGCACTCAGAAGCGAATCAATAATAATCAGTAATGATATTGAGGAATAAATTGGGATCAAATACGAGCTATTTTTTCCAATACTTAATTTTTGAGATATAAATATATTGATTTTCAACTGGATAGTTGGGAAATTGTGTTTGTCATTCAACTGAACTCGAAGATATTTCAAAACCAAAATTCATTTAATAATAAGAACAATTTTGAAGAAAGTTTTCTAGAGCATTTTCTGCAAATTTTGATAGACATTGCTAGGAACAGAATATTAGGTCTCTATATTGATGAAATCATTCACTAGATATATTTAAATCGGAATCAAATGAGACGTGTAAGTAGTTTTAGTGAGAGCATTCATATTGATTTCTTTTCTGAAGACATATCTAGTTGAGATTCAATTCAATTCAATTTTATTCATCATCACAAATAGTACAGACAATAAGAAAAATAACAATGAAAAAAGCAGAGATATGCAGTCTAAGCGAGCTTGTATACTGAAATATCGTGCAGTATGAATTAGATGAATCATTCTTTACTACCGCAATTAGACACCATAAATCCCAATTCTTTGCTAAGATGAAAGAGTCTCGTGCAAGATGAAAGAACGACGCGAAAACAAGAAATTTTCATTCATTTCGAAAGACTTCCTGAAATCTCGATAATGATAAGAAATAAGTTCTCTCGGTTGATGCTTCCTTCTTTGCAGTATTAAACATTAACTGATGATAAGATAAGTATAAAAATTTTTGTGTTAAAAAGATGAGAAGAATTTTCAATTCTTTTCACTCTAACTACTACATATGTGCAGGCTGAGCTATTTGCGGTTCTTGCATGCGCACTAGAAAATATTCGGGGATACTCTGGCCAGCACATTTATATGTATATGTTGCGACAGCCAGGGAACTCTAAAATCTCTATCCGATGTTAGAGTTGATTCTCTTTTGGTAGAAGAATGCAGGAAAGCTCTGCGTGGGCTGGGCTCTGATAACTTTTTGAAAGTAATCTGGTGTCCGGCTCACGCGGATATACCTGGTAACGTTAAGGCAGATGAACTGGCTAGGCGGGGAGCCGGATTAGCATTTGTTGGTCCGGAGCCTGCGCTGCCAATCTGTCGCACATCTGACAGAAGTTTCTTCAGGAACTGGCTGAACAGGGAATTTTCCTCGGAATGGAGCGCAGGGGTGGGCCTGAGGTGGTCAGGATTCTCATTGAGAGACCGTCCTCGCGATCTGAGGTCAATAGGCTTCTGTTGCTGGAGAGGAAACAACTCGGTCTGGTGACTGGTGCATTGACTGGTCACCTGTTTAACAAGCATTTGAAGAGAATGGGATTGACGAGCTGCTCCCTATGCCGGTGGTGCAGGAGTACTGATGAAACGGTTGAGCATATTTTGTTCAACTGTGGAACCTTAATGAGTTAAGGTCAACACACCTAGGAAATCCAACACCTTCTATCCCTATGGTGAGAGGGACCACTCCTGGCAGGCTCGCGACATTTCTGTCTTCGTGTTTGAGGAGCTCAGTCTCTATGGAACGATGCGGGTGAACAATGGGCCACTAGGCCTCAGTTCGGCCGGAAAGGCACCGCACAGAGAAGAAGAACTACTACATATACCTCGAAATGTATATTATTTGGACTATTTCCATCCTATTTACTTCTTCTAATCAACGTTTCGACTAGCCTTCGCCCGAAGATTACTTCAGACTCTTAACTTTCAGAAAATCAATATTCGTCACTCTTTGGAAATGTCCTTTCATTTCCATCCATGACTTGGATCCTTTTTTGATTAATTCAGATAAGAGTCTGAAGTGTATTCCTGACGAAGGCTGGTGAATACCAGGCCGAAACGCTCAAAAAAGAAGTACATATGAGGGAAAATAGGCCAAATAATAATTTAATGGATATTTTATTTTCAAGAATTTCACGTTAGCAGCTTCGAAATTGGTTCAGCGATAATTCAGAACCGTGTGATAATTGATATGACTTGAAAGTAGAGGTAATAGCTGCAGATATTCAAACGAAATCAGGAAATGCTCGAAAAATAGTTCAATATTTCAATTTATCAATATCTTAGTATTTAATATACTGTGATAGTTAGTTATCCAAAAATTGCAGTCGTCGAGCGCTCGTTCTACTCAAACTAATACTAATCGTTTTACCCAAATGCCTGTAATTTTGAAATTTTGTTTGTTTGTTCCAAACGAAAGGGTTTGACTTGTTGATGACGAACTTTTGGTCAAATTGAATTCTGTCCGTTCAACCGTTGCACGATAACTTTCGGAGGGATTGTCCTAGAGACTTGAGTTTTTCAGGGTAAGTTCGGTTACCAAATGCTTCGGTTGAGTTCGTTAAGAAGCCAAATCGTAAAAGGTGTTCCAATAAAATATGGTCATTCAAAAGTTTTTTTCCCCAATATCTCAGATGAAACGAACCCATCGAAATGAAAATTTGCGGCCTGATGCAAGATGCTCATAATGAGCCTCATGCAAAGTTTTGCGGCCATAATTTCAACAGAACCATAGAAAATGCAATTGGAATATTGATAAGAAGACACTTCATATTTCCATAACAATATACCCAATTCAATGAAATTTATTTTGTACATGAAAATTGTTATACTGAATGTTCCTGCAAAATTTCAATGAGATTCGCATCATCAGACTCATAGGAAATTTAATTGGAATATTGAGAAGAAGAATCTTTATATTTCTATAACAAGACGATTCGAGAGAAATTTATTTTGTGTATGAAGATTGATATACTGCGTGTTCATGCAATATTTCATACATCATCAGAACCATAGAATTACATTTTTTTTAATTGTAACTTTTACATATTTCGGTTTTCGAATAATTTCTAGGATGTTATTCCGATCGTACTGAGATTTGGCATTCATATATTTAGTATCAATCTGAAGTCCTATACAAAATTTTGAGGTAATAGCCTCATTGGTTTACCAAAGAACGAGCGCTCAAAATCTCCTGCTCAGGGATTTTCTAATTTCGTTCTATATCACTAACCAACTCATGGAATATTTTCATTTGAAAGGTATTTTTTGCATGAGTACGCCTGTACATGGAAATATAAACAATTCTCTAAGTAAAGATTTAAACAGCGTTGAAAGCAAACAAAAACACCGTCCAGACAGAGCGGTCGGTCGATAGTCCAATGATAATCTCAACTGGATACTTTCAATGCAGGCATTCGAGAACAACAATGACTCGGTTGACAATCCAACCAAACCAGTTCGCTTTTAAGATCTTTCATCGCCATACCATACACGTTCTTCAGACCAATTCCTCGAACCTTTCGACTGCATAGGAGACGTCTTTAATTGGATATTCGTAAGTTATTTCCACTAAACACGTTATACCATAGGAATATTCAGTAAATAATGTTTAAGTCTCATGCTCTGTCACGAAATCTTCAATAAAAAACTTGAATTGAGTTGTTTATTTTTCACGGAATAATATAAATTATGACTTTCGACCAATAAATATTCGATAAGAATCATACAATAAGAATGCTGAGTAATTTCGAATGAACATTAATTATAGTCCGATCGAAAAAAAATAGCAACATTATTCCATTGTAATCAGTGCCGATAAAAGTAAACTTTGTCGTCGATCACATAATAAAAGGTGATTTTAATGTGGACGAAATTGATCATTAATGACCCCTTTAATGCTCAATTTATGCTATTTTAAAGTGGAATCCTCATGACAACCATTTTCAAAATGTATTCAGAAGCACTACGAGAAATGTCAAAACTCTACTGGAACATAGATACATAGAAATTTTACTATATCAAATATAAGTCTTGTGCAAAATGAGAATGTATTTCAATCAAAAATTCATACACAATTCATAGTGAGATCTTCGGAAAAATATTGTAATCAACTCAGTTATTAATCGAGCGACTAATGGTCTCGATCTAATGAAGCGTTCTTTCCGCTTACGCGTTATAATATCTTGACCATTAGTCGATGTCTTTAAGAACCTTGTTGATTAAATATAAATAACTTTTTCAATAGGCTTATTATTATAATCAGACCTAAATCAACTAATATATCAATCATTTCAAGCAGTGTTTCAGTAAACGCAAATTTTGCGAACGAAGATATGCCTTGAAAATTGAAAATGCTAGAATTGAAGTAAAAACATCAAGGAACAGAAACAAATTGATATATTCTTATAGTTGCTCATTTTTCAGACCTAATCTAATTGATTGATAACTAATGAATATTATTATATAGTTCATCAAATTTTTAGGCCAACAAATACCTGAAAAAATAAACGGCAGCAATTTAATATTTTCTCATTCGTTCTTCTTTGTTAAATATCATATTTTAAATTGTAGGATGAATTGAAAATGAGAACTGTTATTTAGTTTCATTTCATTCGAAGCTGATGTTCCATTTTCAGAATGTGAAAAGGTATTTCTTCGAAAAAAAGGATTTTTTGATGAATGCTTATTTTTCAAAAATAGATCAAATTAAATAGAAATAGCAGCAATTTCACGAGACGATGAATGAGCATTCCCGGTATGTTCAAACATAGGTTTTTGTCATGTTAACCATTGAAAGTAGCTTTGAATATACAGAGTGTCTACTTTTAAAGTGGCCAAACTTCAAGGGAGGATTATACGAGTGATTTGCAACAAAAAAGTCATATAACACATAGTCAAAACTCAAAATGTTGACGGTTATTCTTCAATTTAACATTTCTTGATTTAACGAAATAGTTCGAGTTTTTTCTCCTATGCTCGTTATTCAGTTTTCTTTGTAGTCTCATAAAATTTGACCATATATTCGGAAAGTGCAATAAAACCATTGGAAAATATGATTCTGTTAACTTCAGAATCGTAATATTCATCTTCTTACCACGCCTATAGCAACTAGCACGTGAATCTTTCGAATATACCACTGTTTAATTGTACTGCTAAATTCTCTCTCTGATGCATTGAATTTCGTTCGTTTCCGATGTGAATTTCCAAACCTGCATATGTTTCCTTCGAGGGAAAAATAATAATTTTTCAGCTTTTTTCTCCGAAATGATAACGTTTGAAATAAATACCTCTTTGCGAATATTATGTATATAACGAAAACTCGGAAAAATCCCAATCTGTATTTCCGCGAAACCCAACAAAGCGTAACCAATTCTGATCTATTCTGTGAAAATATGTTTCGTATATTCCGGAGCCAAACATTTTCGCATCAACTAACAAATTCCTATGCTATAATAAAGCTCGCAGATAAGATCGATACAATTTAATATGCCAGACAGTCGTCTGGCAACTTTGAAAGACATATTAGACACGATCCATGTTCAACAGTCAGCGTTTTCAATTCGAGCACAATAAATAACTGTTACAGATACACAATAGGAATTTATGGCGGAAATTATCTTGGCTCAGTAAAAACTTTGAGCTGCAACAGGAGTATATAACATTCTGGGATAGTCTGGAGATCGGCGGCAGCATGAACAACACAATAATAATGTTAGCGTGACATTTTTTATGATGGAACATTTATTGGAACATTATTTGGGCTATCCATCATTTGAGCGCTCGTTACTTAGACGAGTGCTATATCGTTTTGCCCAAATGTCTGTAATTTTCGAATTTTGAGCCGAAAATGGTCTCAAACGATAGGGTTCGACTTCCTGATGGAAAATATGAGGTCAAATCAAATTCTGTAGGGCGGCCGTCCGGCGGCCGTGAGCACATAACTCTCGAACGGATTGTCCTAGAGACTTGAAATTTACAGGGTTGTTCAGCTCCCAAATAGCTCGGTTAAGTTCGTTAACCAGAAAAATCGTACAGGGGTTCCATAAAAAGTGGCCATTCAAAATTTTTGTTCCTCAATATTTCACACGAAACGAGGGCAAACGGAATGAAATTTTGCAGCAACTTGCCAGATGCTCATAGTGAGTCTCTCGCAAAATTTTGTGGCATAGTATTAACAGAACCATAGAAAATTCAATTGGAATATTGAAAAGAAGAATTTTTTATTTCCATAACCAACTTCCGATTCGAATGAAATTCATTTTGTAAGTTAAGACTGATATACTGAATGTTCATGCAAAATTTCAAGAGGATAGCATCATCAGAACTATAGAAATTCCAATGGAATATTAAAGGAAAGACTCTTTATATTTCCATAACAAGATATCCGAATCAAATGAAATTTATTTTTGGAATTGAGATTTATATATTGAATGTTTGTGAAATTTGAAGATCATCGCATCATCCGAACTATAGAAAATTCAATTTGAATATTGAAAAAAAAAATTATATTTTCATAACAAGATATCTGAATGAGTGAAATATTCCTGGTATAAAGATTGATATACTGAATGTTCATGCCAAATTTCAAGAGGATCGCATCATCAGAACCATAAAATTTAATTATTTTAATTTTCAAGTGTGACCATAGAATTGAATTTTTTAATTGTTTATATATAAAGTATCAATTCAAGTCATATACAGAATTTTGAGATGATAGTCCTATTGCTCCACCAGAGAACGAGCGCTCAGAAGCTCCTGCTCAGGGCTTGCTTCCATTTTTTATTTTTGTATTCTGCATTGGCCAGCAAATGTCAGGAAAACCATTTAAACTTATAACTTTGAGAAAAGCAGCTCTCGTCACTTTTGAAATGTTTGTCATATTGATAGTTCTCAGAAAACAATCATGGGTATCCTTGATCTATTTTTAATTGACTCAGTTGTCGACAAATTCTTTCGAATTTGTTTAAGCTGGATCTTATTACTGGATCCCAGACTTCTTTGAGATCAGCAGAAGTTTGACTTTTCGTTATTTGATATGAAAGTGGCTTCATTCAATTTTCAACGTTTCAGTTTTTCTTCTTTTGATATTATGAAAACTTCACCACATAATAGTTATTTAATCAACTAGTTTATTAAAGACAGCGACTAATGGTCAAGATATTTTAACGCGTGAGCGGAGCGGACGCAATAATAGTTCGAGACCATTAGTAGCTCGATTAATGACCGAGTTGATTACAAGATTATTCCGACGATCTCACTGTGAATTGTGTATTAATTTTTTATTGAAATACATTCCCATTTTGTACAAGACTTATATTTGACATAACTAAATCTCTATGTTCTAGTAGAGTTTTGACATTTCTCGTAGTGCTTCTGAATACTTTGGGAACGGTTGCCATGAGGAATGCAATTTAAAATACCAGAAATTGAGCATTAAAATGGGTCATTAATGATCAATTTCGTTCACATTGTAAAAAAAAATCATTTCAGTCAGTGAAACAACAATGTAAATGTTCAGTTTTTTCCAGGAATAAAGGTAATCCGAGTGAACAGTTCATTTCAATATTGAATCAGCAAAAAAATAAAAGCTGAAATTCGTCGTTTTCAATAGTTAATTTTCGAAATGTGAATATATTTGTTTTTAACTCCATAGATTAATTATAAATTATGACAGATCCACCATTTTTGTCGGTAGAAACCAGTCCAACTGGCAAATTCAAAAGACATTTGTTTTGTTACGTTAGTTTTAATAAAAAATTATTATTGAGTTCAAAGGTGTTTTTTGTGTCCAGTTTTGCTTTTTTGTCTGTATTGAATAAAAAAAATAACGGTTGTGAAACAATTTATAAATATTATTAAGGGTTCAATTTGCGTAGGATGATAAAAAATTCTAGGGGTGCAATTTGAAACAATATATCTGGGGATAGTTTTTTTAAGGGTGGTGATTAGAAACAAAATTTCAACGACAGATTCTGGCAGAGTTTCTGCTGCCATTCAAAATACTTTCTTTCTGAACTTTCTACCTAATCTGGGAGTCGAGATATTCGCTGTATGAAACTTCTTTTTTCTATCGAAAAACCTGTGGATATGGTTCAGCGAACTCTTATTTCAATATTAGATTTTCAAGAAATTTCATCCTTTTATTTGTCCCGTACAACACCTGGCTTCAAGAGATCTGCAAACAACTAAGAACTTAGAATTACTAATGAGAACATCTACATCACTCTCCAGACGTGAGTGACGTTTCCTGCAGTTACCCGAGATGCATTTTCGACTTGACTTTCAAATTATATTCTTAGCGATTCGATTGTATGGAACATACGTCACGCTTAAAACGCCGCAGCAATAATTTTTAACATTTTAACAGGGAGAATATAATGCATTAATCGCCTTGTGAAAACAACATTCATTTTCGTATCCTCTACGCTATTATGAATGTTCATCCAGTGGCTGATCTAGCTCTCGAGAAAGAGGGGTCACGATCAGGTAGATAACATACCCGCCAATTGATTGTTTTGAGACGAATCGGCAATAAAATTCTGAACTGCTCTTACACAAACAAGAAGTTTATTTGATTTATTACAAAAACAAAAACTTAATAAGAATGATTACAAAGGTATAACTAAATAGAAAACTAACTACCCTCCAATATTCACTAAATAAGCAACTAGAAAAAACGAAAACAGAATAAATGTTTACGAACACTCAAATTTTATGTGTTCAATCGAAACATTTTTTTTCGAACACAAGATTTGAGGGTTCATCCAGGCCATCAATTTATTCCATGTTTAGAAATGCTTCTTGGTTTGACAGGTTGTGTTCATCGAGTGAACAACTTAAGAAAAGCCCTGAGCAGGTGTTTTTGATCGTTCGTTCATTGGCGGAGCAATAATGCTAATGCCTCAAAAATTTTTTAGGACGTGAGATCGATACTAAATATATGAATGCAAAATCCCTGCACAATCGGAATTATACTATTACTAGCTGACCCGGCAAACGTTGTTTTGCCTTAAAAATTATTTCTAGTTTCTAGATAAATTCTAGTGTAGACAAAAAGTAACTCACTTATTATAAGTGTAAAAATTTTGGATTTTCAATCGAATTACAATTAAAAACACTATAATTGATCAGTTATCGAGCGGGATGAAAAATGAATGAATTACTAAAACGCCTATGAAAATGGGGGTTGGTGATAAAAAAGTAAAAATTAAAACAAAAAATTTCGTCCAAAAAAAAAATTTAGGGTGAACAACCCTTATCACTTAGGGGCCTGAAGAATAGATAGTCGCCGATTCTCGGACCTACTGAATACGCATATAAAAGTTGGTAAAAATCGGTAAAGCCGTTTCGGTGGAGTACGGACACCAACATTGTGACACGGAAATTTTATATTAGATAATCATTCAAAAAATTAAATATGTAATAAATCGATAAAGCAATAATATCCAGGTGATATGCTTTCGATTTCACAATCCTCCCAAAAATTTGCATTATCAATCACTTCATCAATTTACATCCTCAAACTCGAATTTATTTCAATCGAAAGGTATTTTTAATGGCAATATAAGATTTTTTTTGATATAACGATAGACTTTCCTAAGTTGTATTAACGCAACCACAAATTTCTGAGTAGATACTGCTTTGAGTTATTCGAAAAAGATATAATTTTGAACAAATTATGTATCTTGAAATTTTGCATGAACATTCAGTATACCAATCTTAATTCACAAATTAATTTCACTCCAATCGGATATCTTGTTATGGAAATATAAAAATTCTTCTATGTTCCAGTTGAACTTTTGACAGTTCTGTTAACACTATGGCCACAAAATTCTGCATGAGTCTTATTATGAGCCTCTTGTGTGACCGCAGAATTTTATTCAGTTTGGATTCGTTTCGTCTGAGATATTGAATAACAAAAATTTTGAATAGCCAAATTTTATGGAACATCCAGTACGATTCGGCTTACCGCGGCATTTGAGAACCGAACTCACCCTGAAAATCTCAAGTCTCTCGGATATTCCCATCAAGAGTTATTGTGTTTACGGTCGGCCGTAATTTCATTCTACTAGCTGATTATGGTTCAAATAAAATATAGCTTGATTATGCAAGTGATTGATTCGCTTCAGATGGCCTAATTTCATTTGAATCATTGTTTTCATGTCAGTTTTCTATGAACGTAGACATCTCCTAGTTATTTTCTAAGAATAAATATCGAGCTCACTGATATGTAGATAAGTTAAGGTCAATTCTCAACTAAAGAGTGCAAATCCGGGTTCTTAGCTGAGTAGGACTTCTATAATAGGTATGAAAAGACTTACCCGTCCCCGCCACAAGCATCTCTTCCATCGTATAAAGTGAGATTACGGTATTTAGTCTGAATACTGTAAACGATATACCCCAACAAATTCCTTTGATCGTCGAGCTTAAATGGCTGCCAACTGAGTGTTACTGACCTACTGCCAATTACCTTCAAACTTACATTCAGCTGCTTAACGTCACCTAATAAAAAGAAATGAGCTCATTAGAAAAAGTTTGAGTAGGCCCTGAGCAGGTGCTTTTGAGCGCTCGTTCATTAATGGAGCAATGAGCTATTACCTCAAAATTTTGTATAGGACTTGAGATTGATACTAAATATATAAATGCAAAATCTCACGATCGAAATAAAATTCTGGAAATTATTCGAAAACTAAAATATGTAAAAACTTGACAATTAAAAAAATTAAATTTTATGGTTCTGATGATGCGATCCTCTTGAAATTTTGCATGAACATTCTGTTTATCAATCTTCATACACAAAATGAATTTCACTGGAATCGGATGTCTTGTAATGGAAGTATAAGGATTCGTTTTCAATATTTCAATTGAATTTTCTATTACAACTATATTATCCTTAGCCTGCAAAGGTATCTCTTTTTATTCAACTTTATTCGTTCAATGATGGATTATATGAAATCTAGTTTATGGGTTATGGAACCAGTCTTATATTGAAATATCATTTACGCTTCTTTTATTCAACGTTTCCGCCAGCACTTGCCAGCCGTCATTCGTCGAGAGTTATTGAAAACGATAATGAAATATTTTCGTGTCTAATACAACTATTATTAATTCAACCGCTACATATATTCGACACTTTCGAAAATAGGGTCATCTTTAGGTATCTGCGGACAAACACAAGAAAATTCATAAAATAAGCAGAGATAACAAAGGAAAAAACACAGACAGAGCAAACTCCCGTATAAATGTGAAACAAACGGTAAACTGATATACAATAACAGTCAAATTATAGAAGAATTTGAAATAAGTTAGATGTGAAAATTTTTGATCGAAAATTATTGTCAGGAAAATAAAAGTAAACATGTCATATTGGCAAATAATGAGGGCAGACGGATTCAGCAGAAACCAGCACAGAAAGCATAGAAATGATGATAGCTGGCCGAAACGTTGAATATAAAAAGCTAAAATGATGGAAATAGACCAAATAATAACCAAAATTATATTTAAATTAAATACATTCTCCACCATCAAAATTTTACATCAACAACGAGACTTATAGATAATACATAAATGTTACTGATATGGTTGCCTTCAAATTTATTATAATTTCCTGTTCCTTTAAATGAGTACATTCAGTTCGATTCTACCTCTCATCAACTTTGACATTTTTTCCAATTCGCAAACTTTGATCACGAAACACATTAAAATATATTTATGCGTATTAACGTTTCATAGCGAAAGTACGCTGGGTATCTTTAAGATTCTAACCTTGGAATTGTTTACAGGACATTAAAATATTAATGGTCAGGTGAAACAGTATTATTTCTTTTGTTATAAATAATGTACATATATCAATAAAAAGGAATGTTTTCAGACTTCGTGGTGAGTATAAATCGTCTGAAAGCTGAACGTTTGATCTCAACACCTCTCTGCGAAGAGTTATTCTTAGAAACATGAATCGCCAAAAACTTCAAAGCAAAGACTGCGTCCAGCTGCAGGAATGAATGCATCATGTTTGAGCCGCCAAGGGCAGGATGATTTTCGATTTTGAACCAATTTTGCAGGTGTAAAACGGCAATTAAATAAGGTGCAACACTTAAAAAATACATTATCGTCCCCACTACAAGCAAAAAAAGTCCTCGCCACTCCAAATTTATCTTCTTCAAAATACATAGAGCGTTATGTATCGCTTCCATAGAGAAATGTATTCGAATTTCATTGAGAATCTAGAACGGCGCTTGAAACTTCATTTATCAATAGAATTACCTACTAACAAAATGAACATCAAAGCTCCCAGGATATGCAAATTTCAATAATCATTTTCCCAATATGAACAAGCGCCAAAATGTTTCTGATATAATTCAATATATTGATACTACAAAGTCGTCTGTTTTCATATGCTGTTGATTCGAACATGAATGTTCAGTTCATAAATGAATCAAATGAAACGATAGCTGCCAATAGTCAAATTAGAATTATAGTTTCAATTTGGATATTGTGAACGGAATAGAACATAGAGAGATTGACTTGATCGAACTATCACCTCAGTAAACAGGTTTTCGCCGATTTGTAAGCATATACTTCGTGAAACTTAAATCTTGGAAAATTATTTTAGATATTATTAAACTCTTCCCCCGTTATATACTATTATAGCATTATAGATCAATACTATAAGAATGATACTCTATTTGTTGTCGACCAAATCATTAGCATTATCAAAAAAAACGAATATTCTTTCTTGAGAATAAGACGAAGGGTGGAATTTTATATACCTGATTTTAACGATGATTTTCAGGCCCAGTCCAAATTTCAGCTAAATATCTAACAGTTTCTGAAGTATGGAATTTCTGAACTGAGCAACTGAATATAAAATTCAAAACCGATTAGATCATTTATTCTGAAAGTTTCTATTCGAGAGAACTTCACCAAATTTGGCACGAGTCTCGACTTCACTTGTTTCGAGAATTTTCGGTAGATCGATTGAACCAGTAGATCAGATGAGCTGTAGGTTAATTAAACCGGTAGATCAGCTGAGCTGTAGGTCAATTGAACCGGTAGATCATATGAACAGTAGATCGATTGAACGGTAGAGCAGATGAACTGTAGGCAAGTTGAACCCGTGAATCGATTGAAAATAACCTTCAAATCATTATAACTCAGAAAGTGTCGGACCGATTTGGTCAATCAAGTAGCTCAACCGGGCTATTCCGACCCTGTAACTACCCAAAAAATTGTTTCAGGGCACGGATTCTTCAGCAATGAGTTCAACCGAGTCCCGGCTCGAATTTCGAATCTTACATACATTCCGGTCGAACGAAAATTAGCTGTTTCCTTTGGAACAAGCGCAAAAAGTATTGACATTCATTTTTCCGGTTAATTCAACATTTTCGTACGATACTCACAAGCAATCTTGTCGCCATTAGAGCTATTTGCAACTTCCAGTTCAGTGAAAGGAGGTGATAGTCCAGTTTTATTCTGCAAAGTTCTGATTTTATCCAAGCACAATTTGGGATTGAAATGGAAGAAGAGGCGGCCATTGTCAATTTTCAAAGTTCTGTTATCTTTCCAATCCCAAAGTTCTTGAAGATTCTGGTTGTCCAACACCACGAACACAAACCTGAGGAATAGGTATTATTCGTATAACAAAAACAAATTTGTAATGCATTATGATGTTTTGTTCATAAATAAATATAAGTTTCTATTAAAGCTTTTGTATTTTTTGTTGACTGTTTTTCTGATCGTAGTATTCAAAACAATGGATTGAACTATAAAGAAACGGACATCATCAGATGAGATATGCCGTAATTTATCAACCATTTTCAACTCAATAATGTGATAAAGTTTGTTCAACGTGTTAAATCACATTTATTAAGAACATTTATTAGATCTTAATACTATCCAGGATTGTCAAAATTCTGGACCTCTTTAAAGGATCTGTATCTTACAGAAATAGTAAAATATTTACTCGAGTACTCGACGGGTGATCGGAAGCACTATCGAATCACTTATTGTGAGGTTACGCAGAGCTGTGCCGAGCACTGAAGAAAAGTGCTTCGAGCACAAAGCACTAAGCCCTATTGAAAAGTGCTCCGGAATCTCGAGCACTAAGCCCTTATTTTTTGAAGAATGCTCGCGATTACTAAGCACTTTTGGAAAGTAATTCCTTTACACGAGCACCGAGCACTAAGCACTTTTCAAAATCATACTTAATATTTTCCATCCAAATATCTCTTAGTTTGGAATTTTGATTTTTTTTAAATGTTATCGTGTTTTTAACTGGATAAAATTGAAATTGACAACAGGTTTTTTTCAGCGAGTCGTTTTATAGATATTTAATCAACTAGGTTAATGGTCAAGATATTTTAAAGCGTTCGCTCCGCTCACGCATTAATAGTTCGAGACCTTTAGTCGCTAGATTAATAACTGGGTTGATTACAAGATTTTTCCGACGATATCAATATGAATTGTATATAAATTTTTGATTGAAATAAACTCCTATTTTCCACAAGACATACATTTGACATACTATGAATTTCTGTTACTGTTGAGTTTTGACATTACTCTATCGCTTCTGAATTCCTTATGTTCGTTTGTTCATGGAAATAGCACACTGAAACAGCATCAATTGAACATTAAAATTGGTCATTTATACTCAATTTTGTACATATTAAAATCACCTTCTAGGTCGACTTACATAATTATTTTTGATAAATTCCGGATCTACAGACAGGTTACCATGAAGACATACCAAAAAAAGTTATAGAGAAAGAGTGACGTCTTGTCAACAAATTAGATGGAAATATTTTTATGGTTTTCTGAGCTCTATATGGCATTCATTCAGTTAACAAACTGTAATTAAAATATTCGCCAATAAATTACTTGAAATCATGATAAAAGATACCAGAATCGTATGTTGAAAAAAAGGTCGCATTGCTCCATACAGCTTTCCTGAACAAATTTCGCCCTAATATCATAACAATCTGTTTCTCTTGTCAAAATAATGAAAACGTAAAAACCACAAAGTCCATAACATGGTTTTTTCAACACCAGTGTTTGTAATGCAAAAAAATGAACAAATTTCTTATCTATAGAAATGAAACGAAAAAAAAATATTTTAGTTCTTTGTCTATTTGAAGCACGCCAAAGTCTGTCATTTCCATGTTCCAACAAGTCTATGAAGGGCTTAGTGCTTGGTAATTCCTGAAAGTGCTTGGGAGCACTTCGGTGCTCGGGAGCACTTTTTCGAATTACTAAGCACTAAGCCCTTTCGAAAAATTCGCGAAGCACCAAGCACTAAGCACTGGTTCAATTAAGTGCTCGCGAGCACAGTGCTTACGAGCACAAAAGTGCTTCGAGTGCTTTCACGAGCACTAAGCACAAGGCTTCGGCACAGCTCTGAGGTTACGTTGAATGGTTCGTTTATTTTAGGACGGACACCAACGTTTACAATATAAGAAATTCATGATGAATAAAAATAATATGGCTTTGTTTATTGGATTGTTATCGGAAGAAAATCATAACAGCTAAAACATTGTTCAATAATATACATGACCTGAAAATCATTCTTTTTAAAGTAGGAACTTTATGAGAATTGGAAGAAAAAGGTTGCGTGATCAAAAGAATCCATTCGAAATGCCGGATACCCAGAAAATGTTCAGATTGAAGAAATGCCGAATGCCCACTTTGTGAACATGTTCAGATTGAAGAACCAATGTAATATAAACTTAAATGCTCTACAGTAATTTTAATCAAAAATTTTTTTCTCTCCTGTTTTCAATTCATTAGATGTAAGGTACAAACGCAAATTACATTTAGATAAATGTATTTTCACATTCAAATCAAAACCATTTACTCATAATACATAAAGTTTCATGATCAAATCTTGATTGAAGGTTATGTTTTTTGATGAGTAGTTCAAAAGTGAATAAGAAAGTTACAGGAAACTTTTCAGTATTGCATTATTTACGAATCTGTAGGTCGGCCAGTTACAGATTAATCGTAAGCTACAGTATCGTAACTTACAGATGAAAAGCAGAATACCACCATAAGTTCATTATACAGGGTGTCCGGGGAATAACTGTACATACTCTTACCAGAGATAGAGTTGCACTAGCTGACTACTGATTGACTATGAAAATTAATTTCTGGATTTCCCTAGAAAACTACAGGGTGTTTTTCCAACTTCATGGGAATACTTAGACCATCATAAAATCCAAACTTATTGACGGATATTATTGAAACTTGGGAAGTTATTGCACATGCCTAGGTCGAGTCAGAAAGTATCAATTATTCATTATTCCAGGGCCGGACTCATTAATCCTCATTTAAAGTGTTCAGGGTAGAAAAAAACACTTTGTATTTCGAATTACGAATAATTGATTCGCTTTTTAGAAAGAAGCTAAATTATGCTTCAATTTGTGGTATCGCTTGAAGTTGTCACATCAACAATTATTTTTTTATGAATTTTTTAGGAAAAAAGTTCGAAAAAGTGAATTTATTTACCTGAACAGGACTTAGTCACCTTGTGGAAGTCGAAAATAAATAATAAATTTTCTTTAGAAAGTCACTAAAGGTGAGGAAGACTATAATAATTTGTTGAGATACTGGGTGGCCACCCTGATACGGATCATCATGCGATGAAGTGAATGAAGGTATATTGCGAAAAAACTATTGGCGACATGTATAGGGTGGTACATAAGCATATTTCAAAATTATTCGAATGTATACCGGGTGTTCGACAACAAAGTATAACCAAAGTGACACTGCTTCCAATGAACACCCAGTATACATACGAATAGTTTTGAAATATGCTTACGTATACCCTATACATGTCACCAATAGTTTTTTTCGCAATATAACTTCATTCACTTTATCGCAATAAGATCCGCGTCTAGTGTGGCCACCCAGTATATCAAACAATTATTATAGTCTTCCTCACCTTTAGTGACTTTCTAAAGAAAATTTATTATTTATTTTCGATTTCCACAAGGTGACTAAGTCCTGTTCAGGTGAATAAATTCAATTTTTCGAAATTTTTCCAAATTCAAAATTCATATAAAAAAATAATTGTTGATGTGACAACTTTAAGCGATACCACAAATTGAAGCATAATTTAGCTTCTTTCTAAAAAGCGAATCAATTATGCGTAATTCAAAATACAAAGTGTTTTTTTCAACCTGAACACTTTAAATGAAGATCAATGAGTCCGACCCTGGAATAATGAAATAATTGATGTATTTCTAACTCGACCTTAGCATGTGCCATTAACCCCCCAAGTTTCAATAATATCCGTCAATAAGTTTGGATTTTATGATGGTCTAAGTTTTTCCTTGAAGTTGGAAAAAACACCCTGTAGTTTTGGGGAAATCAGCAGAAATCAATTTTTTGTAGTCAATCTGTAGTCAGCTAGTGCAACTCTATCTCTGGTAAGAGTATGTACAGTATCCCGGACACCCTGTATTACAAATTTTAAACGAAATTATGAAATTCCTCATTTTCGACGCTGAGATCAGCATTAGTCAGATGTCCACAAAATTTTCCTTGTAATATAGGTTGATTGAAAATTTTTTGAGCTATTTTCATCATTTTTTCTTCTTGTATTCAACGTTTGGAACATTCTTCGTCAGCCATCGACAGAAAAACACTCAAGACTTGTATCTCTCAGAAAATAATGATCGATGACTTCTGATTTATTTCTGAATGAATTAGTTGATCATTTTCAAGCTGGATCGTATTATTAGAACCCAGATTATTCCGAGATAAACAGACGGTTGACTGATGGGTTTTTCGGTAATCGACATGAGAGCTCCTTCCTTGAATTTTCATTTTTTGCCCTTTTGATATTATGAACTGTTTACCAAAAAGTTCATCAATCAACTGTCAATCGATCTCAAAACAATAATAAGAGTCAGCAAAAAAAATTAAAGAATTCAATCAAAAATAGATTAAAAGTCATCGCTGATTGTTTTCTGAGAACTGTCAAAAATGACAAACTTTCTCATAAAGTACCGAACGTTGCTTTTTTGAAAGATAAAAGGCCCAAGTGTTTACCTGACGACGGCTGGCGAATACTAGCCGAAACGTTGAATACAAATGGTAAAAAGGATGGAAATAGCGCGAATAATATTCCAATAAATAATTGAATAGTTTTGTCAGGTATTTGGACAGTCTTTTTATTCTTTATTCCTATCTTACATAGAAAAACTCCAACGTTTCGGTCTCAGATCCGACCTTTATCAAGGACAAATGATTAAAATGATAAAATTCTTTGGTATGTACATGATTCAGTTCAGCCGTAGGTTTTCTTTCTAGTATTTTTGTACTCATTCATGGATTGTAACAATTTAAAAACTTCTAGAGTAACATCAAGCGAAGGTTCTACCCTTTTTAATTGTTACAATCCATGAATGAGTACAAACATAATTAAAAGAATACCTACGGTTGAACTGAATCATGTGCATACCAAAGAATTTTATATAGATGACCCTATTCCTTTTAATCATTTGTCCTTGATAAAGGTCCGATCTGAGACCGAAACGTTGGAGTTTTCTGATGTAAGATAATGATAAAGAATAAAAAAGACTGTCCAAATACCCGACAAAACTATTTAATTATATTATATCATGGATGAAAATGTCGATTATAATTTATAACCTATTTCAATAAATGTTCCCTCATCCACAATTTGAAGTCAAGTTTGTCTGACAAATAAAGAATTTACCTTAACTTCTTCGTTCTGAAAACAGTTAAGAGACCACCTTTTTTCTGGAAGTTTATACTTCATACTAGTCATATTGATATTTATAGTTTTTTTTTTCACGCATTCTTCTCTTCAGTTTATAGTTCTGACTTGAGAAAAAGCAATATAAGTAAAACATCAAAGCTACCTATTTGGGCAATTAGGTAATTGACTTTGCAACTCACTTTTGGCTGTCTAAAGAATTGCCCCTGATACGTTTCAAGCTCTTCAGAAAGTTCAACGACACCAAAGGGAAAGATCGTACGATTTTGAGGTAGCCATCGATTTCTTCGATCATGCTTAAGCTTTCTTCAAGTTCGTTGACCACATTACCTTAAATAAAAAGCCCTATAAATAAAGCAATGACATTAATTGATATCGAACTTACTTCCACCACGTATTTGTATCTCTAGAGAACCTGTTATTTGAGTGCACCCAGTCAGTTGTTTCGCAGTCTTAACACTGTCGATATTCATTCCTGGGCAGGGTTTTCTACATTTACCTGTGAAAATAAAAAAACTGGTTAGCAACACTGTCATAATTCACATTTTCTCTCCCATTTCAATTCTGTGAAAATCTGGCAAGCTTACACTCAAGATTTACTGTTCAGACACATTTTCAGTAAAAAAAATATGAAGGGCCATGAGCAGGTGCTTTTGAGTTCGTTCATTGGTGGGGCAATGAGTCAATTACCTCAAAATTTTGCATAGGACTTGAAATTAATGCTAAATATATAAATGCGATCGAAATAATATGCTAGAAATGATTCAAAAACTGAAATATGTAAAAACTTGATAATTAAAACATTGAATTCTTTGGTTCTGATGATGCGATCCTCTTCAAATTCTGTATGAACATTCAGTATATCAATCTTCATACACAGAATGAATTCCACTCGAATCGGGGATCTTGTTATGTAAATATAGAGATTCTTTATTTCCATATTTCAATTGAATTTTCTATGGTTCAGATGAAGCGATCTTCTTGAAATTTTGTATAAACATTCAGTATATCAACCTTCAATCAGAAATAAATGAATCGGATGACTTGTTATGAAAAAAAATATAATATAATATATATAATATTTTTTATGGTTCTGTTAACACTATGGCCACAAAATTTTTCATGAGGCTTACTATGAGCATCTTGCATGTGGCCGCATAATTTAATTTTGATTGGTTCTGATTTGTCTGAGATATAGAGGAACAAAATTTTTGAATGGCCATATTTTATGGAACACCGTGTACGTTTTGGCTTATCAACGAACTTAACCGAGGGAGGCATTTGGGAGCCGAACTCGCGCTGAAAATCTCTCTAAAACAATTTCTTCGAAAGTTATCATGCTAACGGCCGGACGGACGGCCCCACAGAGGGTGATGTTAAGCGCTCGTTTATTGAGAGAGCAATAAGACTATTACCTCAAAATTGTGTATAGGACTCGAGATTGTTAATGAATATATGAATGCAAAATCTTAGTACGTTCGGAATTATATTCTAGAAATTATTCAAAAAATGAAACACGTATGTAAAAAGTCGGTTCCTTAAAATATCAAAATACTACGGTTCTGATTTTATAATCCTTTTGAAAATTTGCGTTTTCATTCACATTCATTTACATGTCCAAAGTCGATTTAACTTCAATCGAAAACATTTTCATGTTCATTATACGCTCTGTATATTTTTGAATGTTTGATGTTCTTTATGAAGAATAGGGAAAAGTTTACAATTCACACTTCCCAGCATACTTATCTAACAATGTCTATCAAAGTATAATGTAGTGTATATACATTATCCTTTGCACAGACTAGCAATCACTGAGAAACATCCATTTATATGTGTATCAAAGTGTTTAACCTCTCCCACAAGTCGAAGACTCATCTCATTAATATTGAACCTGTTAGGGGTTGCGGCTAGAGGAGTAGTGATATCAATCTCATTTGAACACCCTTATTTGTGCCCCTTTCAACAAAATTTGACCCGTCCGAGCGTTTTTTCGTTTTTCCATCCCAAAGGTCAAAATTCGGGGTGGAATTTTAATGGATGGCCCACCCCCTATACAGGGCAGCCCAAGCAGAATGAGCCAACTCTTATATTACTCATAATATAATGAATAGCAGAATTCACAAATAAAGAATACGCTCACTAATGTTCGTGAGGAACACATGTTATTGTACAGTGGATATTTGAAAATGCAACCCCCGAAGCGCGGCCGATATAACCCCAAGAATTAGAAACAGGGTTCGAAAGCTTTCTAGAAATGGCCTTGTCATTTTCAGATCATTAGAACATTCATTCAGAAGGCATAGCCGGGTTTCAATTTTAAATATGCCCCCGCGGCCTTTTCGATTAATATTTAGGGGATCGATTAGACATTGAATGAAAATAATTCAGCCAACTTTTTGGCTATTTATCGCGAGCCATTTCTGAGATTTTTGTAAAAAACAATTTTGTCGATTTTATTTTTTCTATAGTGAAATCTAAAATTCTTGAATGATGATTTTTTTCTTGATTCTTTCCTATCAAAGGAATAGAGTTATTTTTTCTTTATGAATTTCAGCTGGAACATCGATTTTCATAAAAATGAATGAAGCTATTATGTCATTTATTTTTCAGCGTTCTAGAAAAGTATTCACCACCATTTTTTGACATAAAATGCCTTCTTCGCTCTTCAAACCCTGGAATTTTTTCACATTTTTGAAATTGGTGGAAAATTGGTTCTTACTTGATTTCGAAAAACTGTCAGAAAGTAGAATTCCGATGAGAAAAAAAGCAACCAAAGAATGATGAAGACCATGTGTAGAGTGATGTTATCCGATAATTCGGTCAAGCTGAAATGAAATATTGTTTCTATGAGAAAAACCATTATATTATAAAATCGATCGAAGGAAACCCCTTGAAAAAGTCAGATACAGCCACTAGATTTCCATCAAAGAAGTATTTTTATGTTTCTGTTACAGCATAAACACGACCGGAGAAATTGCCCAATTTCAATTTTGGTTAATTACTTGGAACCAAACGAAGATAGAGCAATGCGTTCAACAGAATTATGAGTTTCTCGAAATCAGATAACCGATTTTTGCCATTCATTTTACAAACACTGATAGGAATTCAGTGGCTTCATCTAATTTTTGCTAAGGGGTTCCCTAAGTTATTACATAAACCTTTGTATTTTCTTATGGAAACCATTACTTATTGTCACTTAAAAAGAATCACCGTTTTTCTCTCGTTCTCAAATCAGTGGCGACGCTAGCAGGGGAATAAGGGTGGCCCCTAATTCGTGAAAATGAGTTTCTGTTTCCATGAAGAAAAACAAATGTTTTTGTAATGAATCAGGATGAAACCCCATAGCAAAAATTAGATAAAGCAACTGCATTACGGTCAGAAAAGTGTGTATAATGTTTTTGTTTCGAACTCATAGCCCAAACGGGAAAGGAGATACGACCAAAGTAGAAATTGCCTAAATGTCAATTTAGGCTTAGAGGTAATTCCAAAACAAAATATGCAAGACAGAGCTAAGCGGCTGACGGCATAATGAGTTTTTCGAAAAAAGATAATCGCAACGTGCCTTTCATTTTTGTCTATCTGTTACGGTAAAAAAATTGTTCAAGTATCACTAATTTTGGACACCCTGTACCGTAACATGTGTCCGCCCCTCACGAACAAATTCATGTGAATTCCACTATTCATTAAATTATGAAGAATATCAACCTGTATTTTCGGCGATTTTGAATATTTTGTTCAGATGGAGCTGAATTCAGTTATTAAAATATTATTGAGCGCTCGTTCAACTAAAACGATCGAATGCTATATCGTTTTTCCCAAATGACTGTAATTTTCGAATTTTGAGTCGAAAATGGTCTCAAACTATAGGGTTAGACTGCCTGATGACGAATTCATGGTCAAATTCAATTCTGTCTGTGTACAATAACTTTCGAAGGTATTGTCCTAGAGACTTTTCAGGATGAGTTCGGGTCCCAAATGACTCGGTTAAGTTCGTTAACCAGCCAAATCGGACAGGGAGTTCCACAAAATATGGACATTCAAAATGTTTGTTCCTCAATATCTGAGAAAATACGTAACCAATCGAAATGAAATGTTACGGTCAAATGCAAGATGCTGTTAACAAACCTCATGCAAAATTTGCGGCCATAGTGTGAACAGAACCATATAAAATTAAAAAAAAAATTCATATTGCCAAGATGTCCAGTGAGAGTGAATTTTTTTTTGTGAGTGTAGATCAATATTCTGAATGTTCATCCAAAATTTCGTGGCCATTGTTCCAACAGAATCATATAAAATTCAATAGGAGTATTGAACAGAAAAATATTTATATTTCCATAACAGAATATCCGATTCTGTGAATAAAGAGTGCTAAACTGAATCTTCATGCAAAATTTCGTGACCACAGTGTCAACATAACCATAAAAAATTCAATTGGAATATAGAAAGAAGAATCTTCATATTTTCATAACAATATCCGATTGTAGGGAAATTCATTTTGAAAATGAAAACTACTATACTAAATGTCTATGCAAAATTTCAAGGGGATCGCATCATCAGAACTATAGAATTAAATTATTGTAATTATTTATTTTTTACATATTTCATGTTTGAATAATTTACATAATAAAATTCTGATTGTGCTGAGATTCTGCATTCATACATTTCGTATCACTCTCAAATCCCATATAAAATTTTGAGGTAATTGATATAATATTATGAATATAGAAAACAGCCTTTTGATTTTGACAACCTTCAAAAAGAAAGGATTCAATGTTGGAGTGAAATGTATGAAAAAACTTATGTAAATACATAGTTCAATTCGATTTGGCTCCTGAAATATGAAACTTTTTGGTATATCTCCACTTCTGAATACAGCTTTTATGGCGTTTATCGAAATCAATATTTATTTCATCTAATTGATAGTACATTCAGAAATCCATTATGATTAATTCGAATTGTGGCGCATCGTTTATCGTTCATTTTGTTAGTACAAACATTATTCTCCCGCCTACACAAGAGATAATGAAAGAAGTTCCTCATTGTCGATACATACACGTGTCGAACACATTCGAAACTATCAGAAAACTTCCCACGGCAGTGCAGAATTCGCGTTTTTACCGTATCAAGAAATGCGATCTTCATATTTCGAACTTTTTCTTTTGAAATTTGAAAACCGTCATGTAACTGGTATCAACTTTTACGGACTTTCTCGAAAAAGTTCATTCAACGATATCGATATTGAGTGGATATTGAAATTTTATACCCACAGCAATCGGTCAGTGGTCAACTTTTACATTTTTATATTATGAGCCCACAATTGCGAACTACATTTCTGGACGCTAGTTCTACTTAATCGAGCCCTACATCGTTTAGCCCAAATGTCTGCAATCTTCGAATTTTGAGCCGAAAATGGTTTCAAACGATAGGTTTCGACTTCACAATGAAGAATCTGTGGTCGAACTCAATTACGTGCGTGGGGCCGTTAGCACGATAACTCTCGAATGGATTATTGTCCTAGAGAATTGAAATTTTCAGGGTGAGTTCAGTTCCCAAATGCCTCGGTTAAGTTCGTTTACCAGCCAAATTCGATTCAATTGGAACATTGAAAAGAAGAAACTTCATATTTTCATAAAAAGATAAAAGATCTATAAACTGAATGTTCACCCAAAGTTTCGTGGCAATAGTATAAACAGAACCATTGAAAATTTTATTAGAATATTGAATGAAGAATCTTTATATTTCCATAACAGAATCTCCGATTCGAGTGAAAGTTATTGAATGAAACCTGATATACTTAATGTTCATGCGAAATTTAAAGAGAATCGCATCATCAGAACCTTAGAATTTGATTTTTACTAATTTATATTTTTTACATATTTCATTTTCTGACTAATTTCCAGAATATAATTCCGATTGTGCTGAGATTCTGCATTTATATATCTGGTATCAATCTCAAGTCCCATATAAAAGTTTGAGGTAATAGTTTTATTGCCCTATCAATGAACGAGCGCTCAAAAGCTCCTGCTCAGGGCTTTTCTTAATTTTACATTTTCATGTCATTTTTTGAGTGCTTGTGCCACTTAAAAGAATGGTATATCGTTTTCCCCAAATGTCTAAAACTTTCGAATTTTGAGCCGAAAATGGTTCCAAACGATAGGGTTCGACTCCCTGATGACGAATTCGTGGTCCGTCCGCCCGTTAGCATGATAACTGTCGAAGGGATTATCCTAGAAACTTGAGATTTTCAGGGGGAGTTCAGTTCTCAAATACCTCGGTTGAGTTCGTTAACTAACCAAATCGTACAGGGTGTTCCATAAAATATGGCCATTCAAAATTCTTGTTCCTCAGTATCTCAGACAAAACGAAACCAATCGAAATAAAACGTTGCGACCACATGCAAAATGCTCATAAAAAGCCTCATGCGGCCATAATGTAAACAGAACCAAGGAAAATTCAACTGGAATATTGAAAAAAAGAAATTTTATATTTCCATGAAAAAAATCCAATTCGGGTGAAAAATTGCTGGGAAACTATCAGGTCTAAGTATAGAAAAACTTTATGAAAATTTTTTCGAAATTAATTTTTGCGTTCAATGAAATGAAGAAATACCGGGAGTGCCATTCGATATAAAAAAGTTTTTGACCATTATTCGTAGTAGATGTTTGAGAATTAATTATGAACACTCTGTACATTCCATAGTTACAGTTTATTCTCTTTAGGTGACTAGCTAATATGTCTATCCAAAAAAATATTGTATGTATCGTTTGCGTAACTGGTTCCTTCATAAATTACTATTTAAAATGACTCCATATTCTGAATTTTTCGGGATTTTCTCGTAAATAGTGCATCAAACGTACAGAGTGATCTGCAGGAACTAATCATAATTTGAGCTTGCCTATCCACTTCTAAGAATTTGCGATCATATATAGGGTGTTACATTTAAACAAGTGTAACTTTGGTCTGTATCTTTATATTAGAACACCCTGTTCATATGGAAATAATTTCAAATTGTGCGTTTGATTGCTCTTCACTCATTATAGAAAAATATTTTCAAAATATCCTCATTTGTACCCTCAAAATGACCATCGCGTCAGTGGTGGGCCACCCGGTATATTGAACGCCCAATCAAACACTCTGCAGAACTACCCCATCAACAAGAAACGAGCCGCCACTGAGAAAAACAATATCGCACCAACAGAAAATAAAAGTGATTTTCCAACAGCTGACCTAGACACGTGTCGCGGACTTCGGAGTCACTAACCCATCAATAAAAATTCCTACAAAATGCACCATCGGCTAATTTCCAAGAAAGGCGAGTGTTATATTTCTATTGTATCTTTGTTTAGATAGTTTGACTCCAATTCGTCACTATCAATTTTTCGCTATCGCTAAATTCAGCACATATTTCGAAGGGAACAACATCTATCGAGATATCTGTTATGTTCCGAGAATGCCTCGAGAAAAACGTGTCCACTATCTTTTCCACGTCAGAATTCAAGTTGAATTCGATAAAAATTGTTTCATATAAAACTTGATATAATTGTTACATGAAGTTGGCAGAAAAATAGAGGAATGCTTCATATTTTACACAATGTAATACAGTGAATGAGTGCGAATAACTTCAGGATGTTATAGCTCGTCAAAAAATATGAACAGAAGATACAATTACTCTGAATTGCGCCGTATCGAGTTCGTTAACCAACCAAATCGTATAGGATGTTCCATAAAATATGGTCATTCACAATTTTGTTCCCCAATATCTCAGAAAAAACGAAACCAATCGAAATTAAATGTTGCGACCACATGAAGGAGCTCATAAAAAGCCTCATGCAGAATTTTGTGGATATAGTGTACACAGAACCATAGAAAAATCAAATGGAATATTGAAAGGAAGAAACTTCATATTTCCATGAAAAAAATCCAGTTCGGGTGAAATTCATTTTGTGAATGAAGACTGATATACTGATTTATTATGCAAAACTTTGTGGCCATAGTGTTAACAGAACCATATAAAATTCAATTGGAATATTGAAAATAAGAATCTTTATATTTCCATAACAAAAACTTGTCCACTATATTTTCACGTCAGAATGCAAGTTAAATTCGATAAAAATTGTTTCGAATCAAACTTGGTACAATTGTTACATGAATTTGCCGAATTTGGCAGAAAATAGTTGAATGTTTCATATTTTACACAATCTAATACAGTGAATGAGTTCGAATAATTTCGGGATGTTATAGCTTGTCCAAAAATATGAACTATCCTAGCTTTTTATTTGCCTAAATAATTACCGAAATCACTTCAGTTGGAAGTGAAGTGATTTTGAAAAATAGAACATGACTTTTTCGGATGACAATCAACGAAAAGATAAGGTTTGAAATCAAAGAACCACATCAGAATATTGACGATAATTCCCAAGGAAATTCTAGAAGTAATATGAATTATTCATTACTAGCAATGAAAACCGAGGAAAATAATTCACTTTCTGTTATTTTTGGAAGTAAGTTATTCTAAACTTTCACCAAATTTCAGGTTGTTTTGATGAAGTGAAGCGATTACGAAAATTAAACTGATTTTGTCGCAACATCAGTTGGAAGTGATGCGCATCAGTTCAAAATCACACCAATGTCAAATAGAACACGCATCAACTGATTTTGCATCAGTTTGGAAGTGATGCAGCGTCAAATAGAAAAGGCCTAAAAGATTCAATTAATTTACTCTCTGAATTACATCGCGTCGAGATTGAAATTGGAAGCAAAATCGTTTTTGAGCGCTCGTTCTACTTAAACGAGTTCTATATCGTCTGTAATTTTCGAATTTTGAGCCGAAAATGGTCTCAAACGATAGGGTTAGACTCTCTGATGACAAATTCGTAATCGAACTCAATTCTGTCCGAGGGCCGACCGTCGTTCAGCACGATAACTTTCGAAGGGATTGTCCTAGAGACCAGCCAAATCGTACAGGGTTTTTCATAAGATATTGCCATTCAAAATTTTTGTCCCTGAATATCTCAGACAAAACGAAACCCATTGAAATGAAATGTTGGGGCCACATGCAAGATGCTCATAATAGGCCTTATGCAAAATTTCGTGGCAATAGTGTAAACACAACCATAGAAAATTCAATTGGAACATTGAAAAGAAGAAACTTCATATTCAATAGAAAACCTGACATGTCAGGGATCTTCAGAAGGTTTTTCTAAATTCGAATCTCAAGCTAGCAGCGAGAATTAATATTTCGCTAACAGAGGTTGTTACATCAGAAATTCATTTTGCATTCCTTCGATCTTTGAATCGTCTATAAAATGAGTCATTAATTTATTTTATACGACATTCGCCGAAACGACAGCTATCATAAATTCGCAAAAATGTAAAGAAATGTTGAGAATAAAACTGGCATCAAGCACACTCGAATTATAATTACCAACTGTAATATTATATTTGTTTTTTTCAATATTGGAACAATGATAAATCGACCTATTGGACTTAATTCTCTCTATTTTATTTAAATATACAGTAAAACAATAGGGGTTCGTTATACAAGGTTTGTGAATAAATGCGACCAATTAACTCTAAAGCGGCCTACAGACGATCAACCTAGTTGAAGACTAAGTTGTAAACACAGCAGTAAATGAATGCAAAATCTCAGCATGCTTGAAATGATATTCTGAATATTATTTAAAAAAAATAAATATGTAAAAAATCAATAATAAGAATAAATGTAATTCTATGATTCAGATGATGCGATTTGGATGTGGCCGAGAAATTCTATTTCGATTGATTTCATTGTGAGATATTAAGGAGCAACTATTTGGAATAGTTATATTTCACGGAACATCCTCTACGATTTGGACGGTTGACGCATTTATCAGTGGCATTTGAGAATTGAGAACCGAACTCACCCTGGAAATCTCAAGTCTCTAGGACAATCCTTTCGAAAGTTATCGTGTTTGTGGCAGGACGGCCCAATGGACCGAATTGAATTTGACCACGGATTCGTCATCAAGGAGTCGAATCCAATGGTTTGAGACCATTTTCGGCTCAAAATTCGAAGAGTTCTTTCATTAAACCGGAATGGGAAAATTGAGACCGATTTTTTGTACAACTCCTTCGTCCAAATTCTTCTATTCTCAGGAGTGTGCTGCGCCTCATCGTCGCATATACAGGGTGATTTTTTTAAGTGTTTCATTAGACGTTTTCGAGGAAGGAATTGTAATACAGATTCAAGATTTTGGATTTTCGTTTTAGAGTACATGAACTTTAATTGTAAAATATTTTCAAGAGGAATCTACTTCCGGTTTCACCGGAAACGAATGTAACTTCGTTATTTCAAATGCAACACCCTGTATATATATATATACATATTCGAATTCTTCGTTCAATGCTACACTGATTTGATGTATGATATGTGCAACCACTCAAGCGGTTCTTGAATTATAGCCTGATTATCAAATTTTTCGAAAAAAACGTTGTCACAAATTAGTGTCCATATCTTCAAAATCCCTCATTACAAGAATTTCTTTTTGCGAAAGTGGAACAAAAGGAAGTACGCTGATACTGTTTCTTGTATAACTTATGAGGAAATGTTATACAGGATGTCTGTAAAAGGGCTCCAAAGTGAGCCTCGATTAAACTCTAAAATCTCACTTTTTTCAAATGGCAACCCTATAATTTTGTAATTCCAATCGATGGCTCGTCAAAAACCAGTTAGGGTGTCCCGAAGATTTCATGCCTCTAAAATCAGTAGTTTTGCCGTTATTGAATAAAATTCGAATTTCAGGATTGAATCAAGGTTTCTTAGTCTAACCATAGATTTATTAGGATAGAAGTTTTCAAGAAGGCTATGTCTGTTGATTTATAATGCATTTAAGAGAACTGTCATTTATACTTTTTTTATTAATCGGGCACTATGCAAAATATGAATTACAGTAACAGTCATGTATTGAATATGTTCTTCATTTATGGTGAATGTAACAAAAAATTAGAAAGGACAGCCAGAACTTTTAACGAAAGAAATCCACATTTACCACCTTTAACAAAATCGAAGTTCAGGAAGTATCAAAACAATTTTCTCCGTAGTGGAAGCATTAACCGAAACGGAATCGTGTGAATACAGTAACAGATAATGAAGAAAATCAAATAATATTCTAGGATATGTTCACGCAAATCCAAGCGGTTCCATCAGACACAGGAATTTTGATTTTGATTTCATTAAAGTCAGTAAATGTGAATTTCGTTCGTTGAATTTGATACATTTGCCGCAATTAAAGAACATACCCTTGATATATCATTCCAGTGAAATTATTATTGCATGTTTTGCTTAGTGCTTGATCTGAAAGAAAAAATAAGAATGACAGTTTCTAACATAGCCTACTTCAAAAATGCAAGCTTTCAAATTTTTCGAATTTTATTGAATAACGGCAAAAATACTGATTTCAGAGGATTGAAATCTTCGGGACACCATAACTGGTTTTTGACGAGCAATCCATTGGAATTACAAAATTATAGGGTTGCCATTTGAAAAAAGTGAGATTTCATAGTTATTGAGGCTTACTTTGGGGCCCCTCTTTCAGACACCCTGTATAATATTTCCTCATAAGTTATACAAGAAACAGTATCAGCGTACTTTCTTTTGTTCCATTTTCACAAAAAGACATTCTTGTAATGAGGGATTTTGAAGATATGGACCCTAATTTGTGACAACCTTTTTTTCAAAAAATTTGATAATCAGGCTATAACTCAAGAGCCGCTTGAGTGGTTGCACATATCATACATCAAATCAGTGTAAAATTGAACGAAAAATTCGAATATGTATAAATACACAGGGCGTTGCATCTGAAATAACGAAGTTACATTCGTTTCCGGTGAAACCGGAAGTAGATTCCTCTTGAAAATATTTTACAATTAAAGTTCATGTACTCTAAAACGCAAATCCAGAATCTTGAATCTGTATTATAATTCCTTCCTCGAAAACGTCTAAAACACTTAAAAAATCACCCTGTATACTTAAAAAAACATATAATAAAAGATCTTCCTCCATTTTTCGATAATTCCTCTGAATCAGCCGACTAGTTCACTAGACGGAAAGCACCGCTGAAATGATGTTTTCAACTTGGTTGACAACCGCTATTTTCACTTCCATTTGGTTGACAACCTAGTTGACGACATACATAGTCAAACTGAGTTGATCGTCTGTAGGCCGCTTAAAATGTTAATTTCGAGATCATTTCTGGCGAATATTCCCGGAAACTTATGTCGTACAGAAAACAGCTCACTTGGGCATATTCTCATCTTAACAAGTTATGTTTTTTGTGGAATTTTTATTTCTCAAGTCTTTGGTTCCTACGCCAACGAAAAAGGTAGGCTCATTTGAACCTCCTGGTCATAAGCTCTTTTCCCCAAAAATCAACTTTTATGTTCAAAAAATGGTAAATTCTTCGAAATAACTTTTTTGTATACTTCTCTACTAGCAGTAAAAAAATAGACCATATTTTTCAACATGATTTTTTCTTGAAAACGGTCTACTTTAGAGCTTATGACCAGAAGTAACTTCTTGTGTAGAAAATACTGGCGATTCAAATAGGTGTCTCACAAATCGTACCTTTTCCATAAGCGTAAAATTTGGGAAAAAACACCCACTAACCCTTCAAAATCTTCACCATGACTTGAGAAAAAAGAATTAAGAATGCCCTATGTAAGTGCTTTTGAGCGCTCGTTCATTGGTAAACCAATGAAGCTATTACCTCAAAATTTTGTATAGGAGTTCAGATTGATACTACATACAGTGAACTTTCCTATAACGAACGTCTGTATAACGAATCTCGTACATGACATTGCACCTTGAATCCAAATTCCATGTTGAAACCATCTTCCTGATTCAATTAAGACTCTGAATATGTCATGTTTCTCTAGGAAAATAAATCATTATTTGTTTCCAAATGTTATTATGGTGTTGATGAATATCTGAATGATAAATTATCCAATGATTTGTTGAATATTTGATGACTAGTCCTATACACTGTATTTGTGTCAAACTGGATCAATAAACATTATTACTATTATTAAAAACACCCTCTTAAACGAAGCAATTTTTCTCTATAACGAAATATTCAAAGAACATCACTCTTTGAATGGGTATTGATAAGAAGGTATAAGGGTGGGTTTTTTCCAAAATTTTTCCGGACGTAAGTAATAAACCCCGACCTAAAACTAAAGCATTACGGTGGGCAGAGAGATTCTTCTGAAACAGTTCTAAATACACCCCTGGCTGTTCGGTTTCAATCTAAGCATTAAGCTAGTGTGAAAGTTGTGCGAAATGTCGAAAAGGAAGTGCTTAAGTTTGAACGATAAACTTAAATTTATCAGTGAAGTCGACCGCTACATCGCCGACTAAAGAAACAAATTTTCTGTATAACGAAATTTCTTTATAAGGAATTTTTTGCGGATTTAGCGCTTTCGTTATAGAAAGTTCCACTGTATATAAATGAAATATTTAGAATTCAATCTGACCAGGAATTCGTCATCAGGGAGTCGTACCCTATCGTTTGAGACCATTTTCGGCTCTCAATTAGAAAATTACAGATATTTGAACAAAACTCGTTTAAGTAGAACGACCGATCAAAATTTCAGAAAGAAATACTTACGTAGGCTGTTTTCTGTGTGATAAAATGTTCTGGAGTTATCCGCAAAAAACGATTTTTTTTTCAAGTTCAACATCTATCTGGAAAACGGTGCATTTACTAGGGTGAGTTGATAGAATCTTTTGTTCATAATTTTGGACGAGCTGTAATATCCTGAAGTCTGTTGTACAGGGTGTCCCATTCGTTTTGTCCTATCTCCTTTTATGGGAACTCACACATGTAATAGAAAAAAGTTTAAAATAAGAGTTGTTCGTATTACTGTTATCTTTTATTGTATGATAATTTCGAAATGGCGAGCTTATATACCGGGTGGAGACATAAAGTTATAATTTATTGAACAAAACAACTAAATTAAAAAACTATCAGTGCAAGTTTCATTCAAATCCATTCAATAGAGACCTTTTCATTGCAGTCCAAAGTTGGACCTATTTCCACTGAAAACTAGTCCTAAATTGGAAACGGAACATTATAGACTTTTAATGGTACATATGAATGAAATCGTGTTTTTGAGCTCTTTCAGAAATATAATAATATATAGGGTGTTCCATTTGAGAATTTATAACTTTATGTCACCACCTTGTATACAGGGTCTGGTGAGGAATGGGACAACGTTCAGGTGGTGATGAGGGATGTCTCAAGGAGTGAGAAAATACCATTTGAAATCATCTGAGGTACATGGTTCCTGATATACAGGGGGTTTTAGAAAAAATTAGGAAATTTCAAATGACCATAATTCAGGAAATATGAGAGCTAATCCGATGATTTTTCGTATGAACAATGATAGAGTCAGTACGAATCTGCTTGAACGAAAAATTCGAAATAAAATCAGATCCGGACAGTTTTTCTGAAATTAGGTAAAAACAACACCCTGTATGCGGTTTTCAATTTTTTTGACTTCAGATTCTGAGAGAGCAGGAAAAATACTTTCGAACTCAACTGTCATCCCGAATGGCACAAATTTTTCCTGCTTTCTATGACCCTTCGAATGTCAATCTTCCGATTTTCGCTCCTTACATATTATTTTCTCGACATTTCAGAATAATGGGATCTCAGATAGTTACTCATAAGAAAAAAAAGGGTCATAAACGAATAAAAAATTTCATAAAAATTATCAAAAAAGCGAAAAACAGTTAACATTTGGAAAATTTACGAACTATTTCTGAAGTACTAATTGATGGTTCAGTAGGAACAAGATTAATGATTAATTCTTCAAAATGAAAACCGTCAATTTCTTTTCTCTTAGTCGATCTTTCAGATGAGTTTGGATCATTTTTTCCTGTGATATCCAAAGTTTTATTCGTCATGTACATATTTCTATCATTAGTCTTGAATCTAGTTCGCCAGTTATGTCAATTCTATGGTGTGCTATCATTTATGATGAGAAAAGATAGATCATTTAGTTATCTGTCAAACTAGTGATTTTATTGTTGATACAATCTTACTTCAATTTGTTGAAAATCATGCCGCACACATTTTTTAATGAAGAGTATGTTGACATGCTTTTGATGTATGGTAAATGTGATATGAACGGAAGAGCAGCTGAAAGGGAGTATCGTAGACGTTTTCCCAACCGTCGGGTTCCAAATCACAAAATTTTTGACCGCCTTGTTGCGCATACGAAACAACATGAAAAACAGTTTCTGAAAGACCACATACAATAGAAGAGAATATCCGTGAAAATATTTTAGAAACTGTGCAAAACGATCCGGGAGTAAGTATCAGACAATTGGCTTCAATTAATGAAGTATCGAAATGGTACGTTTGGAATACTCTGAAGAGTGAAAAATATCACCCATATCACCCTCAAGTTGTCCAGCAGTTGGAACCTGGCGATGAGATCGCACGGCTTCAATTTTCCAGGTGGATAAGAAGTCATAGAAGAAATGTCCAAAGAATATTATTCACAGATGAAGCTCAATTTACTCGCGATGAAATAAACAATGCTCGAAATAATCACCTTTGGCATCAACAGAATCCTTTCGCTGTCGTACAAAGACAATCACAGAGGCGTTTCAGTGTTAATGTGTGGTGCGCAGTTTATGATAATAATTTAATAGGTCCTCATTTTTTCGAAGAAAGACTCACCTTAAAAATTTATTGAGATTTCCTCATGAATGTTCTTCCTAATTATTAGGGAATATTAATCAAAGAGGACTTATCTTCCAGCATGATGGAGCACCCCCACATTTCTCGAACTTAGTGAAAAGAGCAGATAAATGTGTAGAAGTTGCTGGTTTTCATTTTGAACAATATTTGAAGAATTAGTCATTAATATTCCAAATGTTAACTGTTTTTCGCATTTTTGATGATTTTTATAAAAATTTTGATTCGTTTATGATCTTTTTTTTACTTATGAGTAACTACTAGAGATCTCATGTTTCTGAAATTTCGAGAAAATAATATGTAAGGAGCGAAAATCGGAAGATTAACATTCGAAGGGTCATAGAAAGGAGGGAAAATTTGTGCCATTCGGGATGACAGTTGAGTTTGAAAGTATTTTTCCTGCTCTCTCAGAATCTGAAGTCAAAAAAAAATTGAAAACCGCATACAGGGTGTTGTTTTTACCTAATTTCAGAAAAACGAAAATTTCTGAGTCCGGATCTGATTTTATTTCGAATTTTTCGTTCAAACAGAGTCGTACTGACTCTATCATTGCTCATACGAAAAATCATCGAATTAGCTCTCATATTTCCTGAATTATGGTCATTTGTAATTTCATAATTTTTTCTAAAACCCCCTGTATATCAGGAACCATGTACCTCAGATGATTTCAAATGGCATTTTATCACTCCTTGAGACATCCCTCATCACAACCTAAACGTTGTCCCATTCCTCACCAGACACCCTGTATAAGCTCAACGCCATTTTGAAATATATTATACAATAAAAGATAACATTAATACGTACAAATTCCAAATGAAACTCTTTTCGATTACATGTATGAGTTCCTATATAAGAGGATAGGACAAAACGAATGGGACATCCTGTACTTAATCTCTCACACTCTGTACATCTGTTGAAGAGGAAATTGATCGTTTCAGTTGTTTGAACACAGCGAAGAAGCAAATTACTTTATTTTGCTGATTTGATGAAATTGATTAAGGTTCTAGTGACTCATTTATTTTATACGATATATGCTCAAAACGACAACTATTCACAGAATTGCAAGGAAGATGTTGTGAATAGAACTGACATGAAGTACGGAGCTTGTACTACTCAAATAATGAACTGCAACAGTTATATTTGATTTCTGATTCAAACGCACAAAAACGAAACTAACTTGCTTAATATATGATTAATATAGCTGTTGAAAAGGAAAATGAGCTCTTTATCATTTGAACAATGCTAAAAAGACATTTTTTCATGTAAATTGGACACTGCTTCCTGAAGAGGAAAGAAGACGTTTCGTTTATTTGAACACAAGGAAAAATCTTTTTTTTTATGTTTCGGATATTTTGAAATTGATTAATGTTCTAATGAGTCGTGGCCATGAAATTTCTATCACAACTCTCAGAAAACTCTAAGATCAATGCTCACCTTTTTCACAAGGAACGCAGACCTGCTTGTCAACATTCATATTGACTGGACATTTGAGAACACATTTTCTATTGAGGTGGATATTGTAGGGGTACAGTGGCTCAGTACCCGGCAAGCTGATGGGTCTCGGCATATTTTTACATTCTGATGGGGTAATGCATCTCCTACCCAAAAACTGAAAACAAAACATTTATGTTTTGTTATGAAATGTTTTGTTATGTTATGATTTTTTTGAGTGTTTTTTTAAATGTATTTAGCCAGCTGGGTTTGGAAAATTCCTATCTTCTTAGGCAGTAGGTATTTTGTAGTTTGATTTTTTTAACATGGTGGCCATGAATGTTGCTTAAATAAAAAATATTCAGCTTTCTGAAATTACTGCAAATTACTCAAAAAAAGGTTGAAGGCTACAACTTTTCAGTTTTCAGTAGGATTTCACTTTCTAGAACGTTGATGATAAATGTATTCAAATTGGAGGAACGGATTTTGAAAATTCATTGGAGTGAATACTGATTTTTAAGTATTATGCGCAGTTGATTTCACAACTAGCGATTCTGACGAATGTTAACATTTTAAATCAATGATAAGAACAAAATTATTGTGAAAGTACACGAGCTTCAGTTATTTCACAGGAGTTTCAATTGAAATAAATTCAAACTTACATTTTAAAGTTTAATCTACCATAAAAATGATGAGAAGGAGAATAAGAAATTTCTTCGGGTTCCAATAATTTCAGACCTATTCGCCTTCCAAGGCTGATAATCACAAAAAAGTCCAATCACGTACCTTTATTTCCTATGAAATTTGTAGCTCAAGACTCCCCGAAGTTTTCAAACCTAGCCGAAAGCTAAAAAAACACCTTTTTGTATTTCTAATACCGAAAATGAATGTTTGAATACATTCTACTGAAAACTGAAGTTGCAGCTTCAACCCTTTTTTGGGTAACTTGCAGTAATTTCAGGAGGCTCAATAATCTTTTTTATTGAAACAACATGTAGGAAGACCATGTCAAAAAATAAAACTACAAAATACTTACTACATAAGAAGATATAAATTTTTCAAATCTAGCTGGCTAAATACATAAAAAAAATACTCAAAAAATCATAACTCGAAAATCACAGAAAATCGCATGACATACAGATCGATCGCCTGGACACCCTCTGTATTTGCTGACGGTGATGCAATAACAATAACATTATATTCGGAAACTTCTGAATACGTACGAGTTTTCCAAGAATGGAAAGAAATTTCATTTACAACATTTGAATTCTTTATTTTGAATTTTTGATTCTCGCTAGAATTTCAATAGTACAACGCCGCGATTATTGGGAAAACTGCTGAACCTTCTGGAGTTGTATTCGGTGCAGTGGCGCAGCCAGCATTTTGTTTTGGGGGGGGCTGAATTGAACAATTCTTGATGATACAACAAATACGAAAGTTTCAAAAAAATATAGAAGAAAGGAATAACGAAGAGAATTAATCTTTAGGGGGGGGCTGCAGCCCCAAAGCCCCCCTCCAGCTGCGCCAGTGATCCGGTGAACCACCTAATACCATAATACCGGGTAATAACGAACACATAAATTAATAACAAAAATTTCCATGAAATAATGAATGAACATTCTCACTACATACTTCGTATACTAATTTGAAAATTATCAATTTTAAATAATGGTTTAATTTTGAATATTTGAGCTCTTGAAGCTGACATTTATAAATATTTGATGAGTGGAAACAACTACAACTAAACCGTCGACAATAATAGAACTAGTGAAAGATTTGAGCTTTTGGGATAAGTTATCAATGTGAAGAATGAATCGAAACCGCCTGCACCGTTCTGGAAAAAACTGCCGTTCTCCATCATAAGAAATTCCACAAATAATTGTTCATGGTCAGAATTGTAATACGACACTAGTGATGCTACATGCCACACACTCAACGAAGCCATCGTAATTTTGATAGAAATTTTTCCTAGACATACGATATCGATTGAAGTATATTCTGGGAGGATTCTGTATTTCTGAAATACTCCCAGTGCCTGAAACAGAAATAATTAAAAAAATATTCATTCCTTATATTCCTGGCCTTTCAGAGAAAATAAAAAGAATTGGTTCCAAATTCAACATAAGAACTGTTTTCAAAACACAAAATGATTTTTAGATTCATTCTAACCAGAACGAAACCAATGAATGAGACACAAAAATCAAAAAATTGTGTTTACAATATTCTCTGTATGTATGTGGAAAATCTTGTACAGGAGAGATATCATGACTATTGGAGATAAGAAAACGGGAACATAAGAACAACAACAAAAATACAGACATTACAAGATCACAAATCGCTAATGTATATTCAAAAAGCGGAGATCATATGATGAACTGGAACAACACAAAGAGCCTAATGACGGAACCTGATAATTATAAAAGGAAAATTAAGAAATCCACATGTATTTTGTTAGATGAAGTAGATAATTTGGCCAATTGTTCTGTTGGAATATATCGTATTTGGATTGATTTATTGAAGGAAGAAATTACATTAGGAAACTTCAAAATTAAGTAAATCAATATCTCAATGTGTTGGCAACTTTCAATGTCAATTAGACTACAAATGAGAAAACACACAATTCTGAAGATTTTACAAGTTTGTCTGAAGAAGGTGTCTGATATAGACACCAAAACGTTACATCGTCCTTTTCATTTATTTCCTTTCTCAGTTTTACAGTTAGGCAACAATTTTTTCAAGACCAATTTGCTCCTGACAAATAAGTACAAAGATTTTCACAGGAGCACTTTATCTTAATTGAAATTTTTCAAATTATTTTTGTTTCAGAGACTGGGAGTGAAAACCTATAAAGTTTTTTAGAAATACCATACGATATTGGCCTCATTAGTTTCATATTGAGGCAACGGCATTAAGGCAATCGCATAGTGTATGAGGCGCATAAGACAGTGGCGTGTCTATCAAACCATTTGAGTGTGTTGTGTAATAGATATGAATGATATTTTCGAATATTGATATCTAGAGGTTTGGAGATGGTCACTTACTCTCTATACTAACCTCTGGATCCAACACCGATATCATGCTAATGAAGTGTTTATTTCAATTAAAAACCACTAACCTCTAATGTGTTATTTGGACATTTATCCACGCATTTCCTCACATTTCCGAACCACACTTCGAAGTTCCTACAAACTTTACAGTTCGTTATATCATCATCATCACAGCCTCCTAAACAGTCCTTATGGCAGCATTGTCCTTTGCTATTACAAGCATTGCAGTTTTTAGGACAGATTTTTTGACAATGGGATCTGTTCCAGCATAAATGTCTTTTTCTATTGAATTCTATGGTTTTAGATTTGTAAGGTGCTATAGGACATGACTGTACACCACTCACTTCCTTCGAAGTTTCCTCTCCAGGGCAGATGGGACACTCATTTTCTGGTTTCATGGGGTTGATGTAGTTGGAGTCCTGCTCTTTGTCGCTAACTATTTTCTCCCAGTCTATGGATGTGATGAAGCATAACGATGGGTTTTTGTCGATCCTTATATAGCCGCTGGTTATGTTAGATAAGGAATACAGGGCAATTTCTTGCAGAGATGACATCTCGAACACTATAAGGGCGTATTTGAAAAAACTATTTTGTCCTCTTATAACTGTTAAATTAGGAAAGAGCTGGCCTACACTACGCAGTCCATTTACTCTATATAACAATAAATAGTCTGTTATTTCCATTAGTTCCGGGAAACTAATATTAGATAACAAAGTCTCGTTTACATTGTCGAATAATAATATTTGTACAAAACCTTCCACAACGCGGCAGCCTTTCAGCCTCTCGAATGTTTCCAGTGAATTTCTAACGTCCACGCTCTTGCAAACTGAAAAAAAATCGTGATTAAGGACCATAAGAAAATATTATGCTACCACAATTTTTAATGACATATAACAGCCTGTATACAGAGTATTCCTAAATGATATGCTTACATTTAAGAAGGCGATTTTTTCCAATCACAATGGAGAATATGAAAGAATTTTTATCTGGAAATGTAACCAACCTGTATCCCGAAAGATTACGACATAAGAAATGAAAAAGCTCCAAAAATTGCCGTCTTAACTATGTTAAGCATATCGATTGAAATATAATCTGGGAGGATTCTGCATTTCTAGAAAACTTTTCAGGGTTTCACTCCCATTCTCTGAAACATAAATAATAAAAAAAAAATCAATTAATATGAAATGCTCCTTCAATTAGACTCCAAACGAAAAAATACATAATTCTAAAACTTTTACAAGTTTGTCTGAAGAAGGAGTCTGATATAGACATCGAAACGTTACATTATCCTTTTCATTTATTTTTTTTGTGTTGGGCAACGATTTTTTTCAAAACCAATTTGCTCCTGAAAAATTAGTGTGAAGATTTACGCAGGAGCATTTCATATTGATTGAAAATTTTTCTGTTTCAGAGACCTAAAAAGTTTTCTAGAAATATGTATAAGCTTATCGTTTGGGAAAATCCTTTTATAGTTTCGTTATTGATGATTAATGTGGGGTTAGGCATAGTGAAATTCATGTTTCTCCAACTAATAACTAAAAATTGAAAATCTGAAACTCCCCTATTGATTTTCAGTTACATACAGGGTGGGCCGTCCATAACTTTCCACCCCGAATTTTGCGCTTTGGAATGGAAAAACGAAAAAACGCTCGGACAGGACAGATTTTGTTAAAAAAGGTACGAATAAGGGTGTTCCATTGAGACTGACATCACTACCCCTCTAGCCGCAACCCCTAACAGCTCTCATTTCTTAATAGGGAAAAAGGGTCGAGCAGCACCTTGTTGAGAGGGCAATTCCGTTTACTGCAGGAGTGTATTTTTTACAAGGTAAATGGTGCGCTTTCGTTTAAATTGAAAAAAATTGCTGTTAGGGTAGCGACTAGAGGGTTAGTGATATCAAACTCATCCTGTAAAAACAATTTGACTTGTTCGCAAAGATCCAAATTAGGCGTGTGAAAATTATTGATGGAATACTTAGTCACTCTGTATAATAATGAAGCGATGAAAAAATATTAAACTCATTCAGGCAATTGAATAGCATTTCAAACTAGGTGCTGCTTTTCCCTATTAAAAAATGAGACCTGTTAGGGGTTGCGGCTAGAGGGGTATTTATATCAAACTTATTTGAACATTTTTATATAAGGTATCATATCGAATTCTTGGGTTTCTTTCATCAGGTATTGCTTTTTAATGCACCGGTGTGAAGTTAGCAGCCTCTTCTTTCGGAGAGAGCGGCCGTTTCACCAGTGGCGTCGGGTGAAATATAATGTATCATAACTTTTGACTTTAAGAAGCAATCTGAAATTTCTAGAATATCTTTCTGAAATGATTTGCAATATTATACTGGAAAATCAGATTTTTCTCTTACCTGGAACTGTGAAACAAACCCTGGGAAAAAAAGAAAATTATGCTCAATCAAAAATAACCGAAAAAATGGCCTCTACCAACAAAACTCACAGGATACGTTTACTATGACCTCAGAAACAAGTGTTATCAATCTCATCTCCTTCGGAAGGGGCCGAGGGGTGAAAATCGATGCCGCCTCTATAGAACCTATTATTATTCTGAACACATCGAAGAAAATGACCTCTACAAATGAAACTCACAGGATACGTTCTTTGTGATTTAAGGAAGAAGTGTTATAAATTTCATCTTCTTCGAATGGGGCCGAGGGGTGGAAATCGACTCCGCCGCCTCCATGTCTCACACTTATTATAGAAAAACACCGAAGAAAATGGCCTCTACCGATGAAACTCACAGGATACGTTCTTAATGATCTAATAAACAAGTGCTATCAATTTCATCTCTTTCGGATGGGGCCGAGGTGTGGCAATCGACTCCGCCGCCTCCATGTCTCACACTTATTATAGAAAAACACCGAAGAAAATGGCCTCTGACGATGATGAAACTCACAGGATACGATTATTATGACCTAAGGAACAAGTGTTATCAATTTCATTCCCTTCATAAGGGGCCGAGGGGTGGAGATCGACACCGCCTCCACATAACTTATTATTATTCTGAAAACATCGAAGAAAATGGCCTCTACCAATGAAACTCACAGGATACGTTAACTATGACCTAAGCTAAGGAACAAGTGTTATCAATCTCATCTCCTTCGGAAGGGGCCGAGGGCTGAAAAACGACGCCGCCTCCATAGAACCTATTATTATTCTGAACACATCGAAGAAAATGACCTCTACCAATGAAACTCACAAGATACGTTCTTTGTGATTTAAGGAACAAGTGTTACAAACTTCATCTCCTTCGGATGGGGCCGAGGGGTGGAAATTGATCACACTTGTTTCTCAGATCATAAAGAACGTATCTTGTGAGTTTCATTGGTAGGGGCCATTTTCTTCGATGTTTTCAGAATAATAATAGGTTTCATGGAGGCGGTGTCAATCTCCACCCGCCGCCAGTGTGAGACATGGAGGCGGCGGAGTCGATTTCCACCCCTCGGCCCCATCCGAAGGAGATGAAATTTATAACACTTGTTCCTTAAATCACAAAGAAAGTATCCTGTGAGTTTCATTGGTAGAGGTCATTTTCTTCGATGTGTTCAGAATAATAATAGGTTCTATGGAGGCGGCGTCAATTTTCACCCCTCGGCCCCTTCCGGAGGAGATGAGATTGATAACACTTGTTCCTTAGGTCATAGTTAACGTATCCTGTGAGTTTCATTGGTAGAGGCCATTTTCTTCGATGTTTTCAGAATAATAATAAGTTCTGTGGAGGCGGTGTCGATCCCCACCCCTCGGCCCCTTCTGAAGGGGATGAAATTGATAGCACTTGTTCCTTAGGTCATAATAAACGTATCCTGTGAGTTTCATTGGTAGAGGCCATTTTCTTCGGTGTTTTTCTATAATAAGTGTGAGACATGGAGGCGGCGGGGTCGATTTCCACCCTTCGGCCCTATCCGAAGGAGATGAAATTGATAGCACGTGTTTATTAGATCATTAAGAACGTATCCTGTAAGTTTCATCGGTAGAAGCCATTTTCTTCGGTGTTTTTCAATAATAAGTGTTAGACGTGGAGGCGGCGGAGTCGATTTCCACCCCTCGGCCTCATCCGAAGGAGATGAAATTTATAACACTTGTTCCCTAGGTCATAGTAAACGTATCCTGTGAGTTTTGTTGGTAGAGGCCATTTTCTTCGGTTATTTTTGATTGATTTTTTTTCCAGGGCTTTTTTTCACAGTTCCGGGTGAGAGAAAAATCTGATTTTCCAGTATAATATTGGAAATCATTTCAGAAAGATATTCTAGAAATTTCAGATCGCTACTTCATTCCAGTCAAAAGTTATGATACATTATATTTTACCCGCCGCCACTGGTGAAACGGCCGCTCTCTCCGAAGAAAGTGGCTGCTAACTTCACACCGGTTTTTAATGCATCCATCGTATATTAACATGTGTCCCTTCACGAACAAAAGTGCACTTGTTAATGTGACTATTTATTATTATTATGAATTACGAGAAATATTAGGGTATCTTCTTTCATTAAGAAAGTATGTATTAAACTCAAGTACTGCAAATACCAAGTTTATAAAGAAAATATTTCGGTGCGCTTGTTCAAGGGCAACAAGCGTGCAGTAGGTTTCCAAAATTTCGATTTCGAGAAAATAGTAGTCCTCAACGTCTAGGTCGGGCTCATAACTGAAGAATCCTAGGTCAAAAGATTGTATATTCGGATTATGAAGTATTATGTGACTCACTCCTTCTCCTTGAATTATCAGTGATGATAATATAATAAAGGGTTTTAAGAGGTGTTATTTTGAAAAGCCCGCTATTTCGGTAGATGACACGTTCGAAGCTGTCATTTTTTGACATTTGACTAGTAGAAACTACGCCATTATTAAAAATGGAACGATAAACGCTTCAAGAATGCATTGAAATTATTAGAATTCACTATAAAAATGGTGAAAACATGGCAGAGACGGTTCATAAAACTCGAACATTTTTGGGTCGTCGTGGAGCACCTTGTCGGACTGCAATAAGGAAATTGGTGGAAAAATTTGAGCTGTTGGGACAAGTTAGTGATGTGAAGAATGAAACTCGTGCACGTGGCCCAAGAACAGCCGAGAATATTTCTGCTGTAGCCGAAAGTGTTGAAGAAAACCCAGGTTTGTCCAATCCTCGTCGTTCTTTGGAATTAGGCATTCGACAAACATTACACCGTATTTTGCATAAAGATTTGGGTCTTAAGGCTTATGAAGTTCAGTTAACACAAGAACTTAAGCCGGCTGATCATCAACAACGTCGTGTCTCTCTGCTGATTGGGTCGTTGAAATGCATGAAAATGATCGGGATTCCATCGAAAAATCATCTCGAGTGATGAGGCCCATTTCCACCTAGGTGGCTTCGTCAACAAGCAAAATGTCGCATCTGGGGTTCGGAAAACCCAAGAGTTATTGTTGAAAAGCCCCTCTATCTTCAACGTGTGACTGTTTTGTACGTTTTATGGTCCGGCGGAGTCACTGGACCTTACTTTTTCGAAAATGAGGCTAGAGCAACAGTTGCGGTAAATGGATTGCGCTATCGAGAGATGATTGATGATTTTTTTATGGCCGAAATTGGATAGAATTGATCTGGACAGCGTTTATTTTCAACAAGACGGCGCTACGTGCCACACACGCAACGAAACCATTGGTCTTTTGCAGAAAAGTTTCCGGGCAGTGTTATCTCTCGAAGAGGTGATCACAATTGGCCACCGAGATCTTGTGATTTAACACCTTGCGGCTTTTTCCTTCGGGGCCACGTGAAAGAGAAGGTCTACGCTAATAGCCCAGCGTCCATTCAAGACCTCAAACATGGAATTCGTGAGGCTATCGAGGACATAGAGCAGCCACTTTGCGATTTGGTTATGGAAGTTTCATTAAAAGGATTAGGTCCTGTAAGCGTCGTCGTGGTGGTCATTTGCCTGATGTTATTTCTCACTAATAACGACATAGCTTCTTCTTTATAATGATATAAACATCCGATTATTTATGTTGAAAAATGGCATTTTTCTTTGAATATGAAAATAACTCCTCTTATTGGAAAACCCTGTATTATCAAAATCACTTGAATCATTCGAAAAACTGACGGTCAGGAAGTCCTACTCCACATCTTCGACTGTCACTCATGGTTCAGTGGTAACATAATCGTATGCCGTTTTTGGGATCGATCTTCGGCGCTGCCATTGAGTATACACATCTATTTAAACTCAATGACGCTGCTTAAAATAATTTTCCTTATAGCGTGCGCAAATTGGTACTTTCGCACAGGCATTCGTGTTGCCAAAGTAACACTTTTCTGCACGGAACGTTAGGGTAAATATTCCTTAATATTTTAGTGGATGCTAGCTATTTTTGGCATTGCGGAAAATCGTGAGTGGTTTATTAACTTCGAATTTTTGGCTGAATGCAAGATTACCGGAAATATGATCAAAATAAAACCTATTATCAAACTTTTAAGGCAGTAAACCAACTTCAATACAACCAATTATGTATAAGGTTCTGATGAAATACGCTTTTGCCGATATCTGATATAATGTTGGTTGAGTAGTAGATTCAAGGGTTGACAATCGAAATGAAATTTTGCAACCACATGCAAGATGCTTATAATAAGCCTCATGCAAAATTTTGTGGCCATAATGTACACAGAACCATAAAAAATTCAATTGGAATATTGAAAATCAGAAATTTTATTTAATTTATTTTGTGTATGAAGATTGATATACCTAATGTTCATGCGAAGTTGTGTGGTCATAGTATCAACAGAACCATAGAAAATGCAATTGAAATATTAAAAAGAAGAATCTTTATATTTTGATAACAGGATATCCGATTCGAGTGAAATTCATTTTGTATATGTAGACTGATATGCTGAATGTTCATGCGAAATTTTAAAAGGATCATCAGAACCATAGAATTGAATTATTTATTTTTTACATATTTCATTCTCTGAATAATTTCCAGAATATAATTCCGATTACGCCGAGATTCAGAATTTATATACAATATTTGGTATCAATCCGAAGTTCCAAGTTCGGGGGAATGATCTTATCGCTCCACCAATTAACGAGCGCTCAAAAGCTTCTGCTCAGGACTTTTCTTAACTTGTTTTATTCCAGATTAGTGAACTTCTGATAGTCTTTATTCAATAGAACGCTTGAAGATAAAATTTTCATTAGATATACAAGCTCAAACTGACTTCAAATGCCAAAAACACTATTTCCACAATTGATTGTTTCTTTGCTTGTATCGAGAGTGATGTGTTCACGCTATGAAAAATTGAAATACTGGTCATTTCATGGTTGAACAGGAAATAATTGTTATTAAATGAATAATATTGGAAAAAAAAATTGAAATCATTAAATCTCAACAAGTATTCGACTGACGAAATCTCTAACTTCCTTCGGATTGTTGAATTTTTCATCAGTAGTGAGTCCAACCTAGCTCACTCTCGAATCACAATCCGAATCTTGTAGACTATGGCAAGCTGTTCCCCTAGGAATAAGCGCGCAATAAGGAGTTTTATAATAATTGACTGTTCGATAATTTCGAGGAAATACACCTCATTATTCAGTATAGGCATTATCCTGACCAAACATATTCTATTTATTCTGCGAACCGGGTTTTGTACCCACGGATCTCTTTTTTCAACTGATCTAAAGAATAATTCACTGGTTCATCAGATGACATCAAGGGCGTAGCCAGAGGGGGGGTTTTGGGGGTTCAAACCCCCCTGAAATGTTTCAGAGTTATTTTTGTATTTATTACTTGCTACAGAAAGCGACCCTCACAATTCCTGGCACCTACAAAGTCAATTGCCAAAATATCAGAACCCCCCCCGAAATTAATTCCTGGCTACGCCCTTGGATGACATCCACACACAAAATTCCATTTTGGTCGAATTAAGGACAAGATATCATTTCCAAGACAAAAAATCTAGGTTCACACTACTCATCAGCCTCTTCGTTTCGACTCAGGATCGGGTGCCGTATTCTCGACAAATGATCTTTCAAAGCGAATACGAACTTCATTGCGCGGTGTGCATTTTTGTAGGTAAAGGATCAAGTACACAGGGCTACTTTACAAGCTGAGAAGCCGGCTCGTAAAAAGCCGGCGATTTGGCGAATTGGCTTCTAGCCGAGTACACAGGGAGTTCTCCACTCGCTCAGTAGCGTAATAACAGCCGTACATCTTCACGACCACTAGACACAATCATGTGAACACGAATAAGCTCGAGTACACGGGGCTACTCACAAGCTCAGAAGCTCAAAAGCCGGCTTTTTAGCTTGTAAAGTCGCCCCGTGTACTTGACCCTTGAAAGAGGGACTCGCGCAAAGAAGTTCGTATACGCTTTGAAAGACCACTTGGCCAGAATACGGGGCCAGATCGCTAGACGCAAGTCCCCTTTCCACTTTGTCCATACGAAAATACACAACATTTTTCTGAGAAAGTCGCATTCGAATGTGTATGTGTTAGCGCATGCGGCAGTCATTGTACAGGGTGATTCACTCATCTTGGTATCTTATTTGTTTTTTCAAAAAAAGATGAATATTTTCTCATTCTTTTGAAGGTATTGGATAAAAGTCGATGTTTACTTGAGAAGAGCGTGGAGGCCGAATAAAAAATTTAAGACGCCAAGTGTCGCGGTCCTGTCAATTTTTTTCTCCAGAAACTTAACTTTTTTATTGTGTCATTCGGAAGATAATTGAATTCTGAATGTTATTCTGAATACTTTTTTCTTCTAATTCAGCGACCTGCAACGTGTTTTATGTTTATTCTATTCTATTTATTTTTTTTGTATTATGACCGTATACCGTAATTTAGAGAGAGAACTTCTATAAAATCTCTTTCAGTCACTGTATTTTTTCTACAATTTCTGTTGTTGTTGCTGTTTTTGGACGTCCTTGAAGTGGACCGTTTTCAAGACGTCTAAATTCAGCAATCCATCTTTCGTGACCATACCAAGTCGCGATCAATGGAGGAACAGTGAAATGGGGTTCCCTGCAGGGTCTCTGGTTTATTACACCGATAGCTCAAAGACCGAAAATGTACGAGTCTGAGCCGGGCAGCAGCTCTCAACGTGATCTCAAATCGGCTCGCGCCGAACGTCAGCTCCTAAACGCCAGCTATGATCGCAAAACACACAAGCTAAACAGCAGACGTTATCTCAGAATATCCTCTCGCGTAGTAGATAATAAAATAACAAAAAAGAAACAGAATTGTGTTAATATCAAGGAATCATTCATTTTGATTCGCGCGAGTAAAATTCTTCACTCATAACGGTATGGTAAAAATATTTTGTATAAGAATGATCTTGCACTTTATAATTAAAGTTAGCTACAAAAGTCCTTATTTATTTTCATTGAAAAAAAACATCAACAAGCAAACATCCCAATAATCAAAACTAAAAAACACATTCCTACAGTTTGAAGATATTTAATAACGTAGTTATGAATTCCTATCTAATACAAAATTTTGAAACCAAAATTAAATTTTAAAGTAGCATTTTTGTCATGACATATAACAAACCAAGCTGGTCTTGATCTGATGCTGATATTCACATAATAAAACCTGCAGCGAAGGAGAAAATTAATATATGTAATACTAATTATTGTACAAAATACGACAAGCACGATGTTATGTCATGACAATAATGCTCTTGCTCTTCTAAAAAATAATTTATTACTTTGAAATCTTTCGAGCTCCCAAGGTTCGATTTTGTTTTACACACGTATCCAGACTATGGGGAGCAAGAGTTTCAGTTTTTCTGAAATTTGCAGTTTTTTTTCCCGACTGAAATCGCCTTCTACCGGTGAACTTCGATTTCCTTCTGGCCACACTAGTTGTCTGTACAGAAATTTTCACACCTTTTCTTTGTATAGGAACCATTCGTCTTCTCAGAGAAGAACATGGTTTGAATGCCGTGTACAGACCACTCAATAGAGATCCATATTTTTCGCGTAATTTTGAAGGCAAGATTTGACTCACCTTGGAAATTTTCAGGATCATCTTTGAGGTTCTTTATAACTCTACTGTTCAGGTCAGTTATGAAATTTTTCCAGTCTCTCAATATTTCTGTAGCGTCACTATAATTATTACCATCTTCTATTGTTTCACTGCTGGATTCAGAATGCCCAGCACTTGTATCATCTTCGATACCGACTACCATCAGGTTTGACTTACTATTATTTTGATCATCTTTATCCGACTCGAAGGTTTCATTCGGTACATTTTCAAGACGTAAAGGCTGAAGCAAATGTGAAGGTGGCTCACTACCACTAGCGATTTCATTTAAAATCCGTTTCTGCTGTGCTGACAAGGAATTGCAGGCACTATTGATGCTGAATTTCTTAATAGCCCCAGCCTGATGCTTGCACACTTTACCGGTTTTACCTTGAGGACAAGAACAAATGCAAACTTCCATATCAACAAAATATACTTCTTTCTTGTCGCAGCTCAACACAGTCCTATTTCCGTGATGTTTTGGGGATCAACGTCCTTTTCATCTGGAGCATATCGCTTAACATTTATTTTGTTTAGCACCAAATCTAAAAGTCTTTGTTTATAATACATGCTGAAGCTAACCACGATAAAATCGACAAGCTGAACCAGATTATAAGCTTTTGTTCTTTCCAATGGAATATCTTTGAATAATCGGAATATGACTTCAATCATATTGTTAGTGTTTGAACCCCTGGTTAGAAATTGCTTTCTATAAAATAAACACCACATGTGCTTGCGATTGATAAGTTTTTTGTACGTAGTTTTTGAATTGTGGATATTGGACTGAATTTTCAAGTAATATATTAATGTTATCTTCTACTTGCAACTCGGATTCAGTGTTTGTAGAATATTTTTGAAACTGCGATACAATTTCTGCCTGTCATTTTGACCTACTTGGTTAATAGAGGTGCAAAGCCACTTCCACACGGCTTTTAACACATGGAACGTACACAGCAGAAGGGTTGAATTCGGCCAAAATATTTCGAGAACTTTTCGTTCCTTCAAATCATCATCCGTAATTATCACTTTCAGTGTCACCTTTGTAGGCATAATACTGATCAAATTTCTCACTGCTACCTCAAATACCTGCGTTTTTTCGGATGTTGTTATGACACATCCAATAGGAATTCCCCCAACAGACGACTGCGTCACAAAGAGAAACATTTTGTGATTCTCCACATCACAGTTTCCGGTGGCATCAACGAACATAATCTCAGAGGCCTGAATTAGTAATTTGGCAGCCCTCTGCATTTGAGGAGTGCATAATGAAACAGAATAATGGTCATCAATTTGCTGGATCTTAAACAATGTGTCTGTAATTGATAAGTGTTTTTCCAGATCTTCCAAGGTATGTTTTCCCGATCTAGATCCGAAAGTAGCCTTGAAATATTTCTGCCATATATTAGAAAAGTCTTTTTTCTTAGGAAAACTCTCTCTGTCTGCCATTAATTCTTGATATTCATCACCATACTCCTCCATTTTGGAAAAACAAAGACTATGGTAGGCTGAAGCAACGGAATGACCTCTGCTGAAATACTCCAAAATTTCTGGAGTAGTATTTTTACTGATTGGCCGTTTACTTAAAGCAGCTGCACTAGTAATTGTATGATTATGACTGTTTTTGATTGATAAAATGCATGGCCAATTTTTGATGAGCGTATGCTGCGTCTTGTCTGAAGCCCTTGAATACTGAGTGGGTTCTCTGTTAATTGCTATAATAATTTTAGCAGGACAATCAATATTTTTTGAAGGATGTTTTCTTTTTCTGTTATTAGGTGCGGCTATACGTATTTGTCTTGCATTAAAGTGGCATTGATAATACCTTTTGAAGATATTTTTCTTGGCTTATTCAATGGAGTTTTGAATAGTTTTTGCCACGGTCCACGTTGTCTTGGATTTTATCTGGTATTCTCACATCCATTGCTACAAGGAAAGAGAAGTACTGTGTCATGCGCTATTTGAAGGGGCACTACTCTTTAAAATATCAGGGCTACTAAATCCGCAAAAAGTTTGCAATTTAACAGGATGTGATAGGTGTCAACGGTAGGTAAAATTCACCACAATGATAAGTGAAATAAACCATCATACCAAGTGGTTATATTCACCTATCGACGAATAGTCGATACTACTGCACTGCGTAGATTAGGTACATTCAGGGTAGGAACAGTCATGCCCGATTGCACCGTTCGTCTAAGCAACGTTTAATACCTTAAATGACGTTTATTCCATTGATGAAACGTCATTTCAGGGCTTAAACGTTGCTTAGACGAACGGTGCAATCGGGCATAAACGTCATATGAATACTTTCTCGATAACAGTTTGAGCTATACCTAACTACATAGCAACAAGTTCTGAAATTTTGTGGAAACACTTTCGTTATATTTGGTTTCGCGAAACAAATACAAACAAAAACGCATTTTGTTAGAGAACCTAACGAAGTTTTCTCAAATCACTTGAAAAGTACCAAGAAATAGTAAACGAGCACTCGAAAAAAGTCACAATCATTTATTGAACCGTAATCTGATTTTGATGAAAAAGAAAAATAGTATTTTATCAGAAAAAATATTTGGTAATTTTTCGGAGGCTAATTATTTGTTAGTTTCTGGAGCATCCTCTAAAATATTTTTTGAAAGTGTCTCCCGTCAACCTACATGTGTGATCAAAAAATTAATCGAAAATACTTATTCGCTTTCTCGTGAGAAACCGCGTCGCTTGGCCTAGGCCACCCTGCATAATTGAATCAGATTTACCGGAATTCTTGAGAACAACACTTTCTTATACAGGGTCATTATAAATGATTGTAACAGCGCAGTTGGCTTTGGATAGCAGAATACCAATCTCCAACCAATCAGAGCATACCATGATCACAGAATTCTGTGGTTTGCATAATCCAAAGCCAACTGCGCTGTTACAATCATTAATAGAGACCCTGTATTTAGAATGACTGGCCTATCAGTTCGCTGTTCGCTCCACAAAATAGAAAACAAAACAAATATAATTGTCAGATCAATCATTGAAAAACATTCCATAAACATGGTCTGTGAGATGATTATATTCGTCATGTTCGTAACTTTTTATGTCTGCTCCACAAAATCCTCACTTTACAAGTGAACTACCACGTTCCTACCCTTCACTTCAGTTATAGATTATGATAGATAAATAGATAACAAGATAACCTGTACTCACCTCAACGCCTTCTTTCGTTTGCAAATTAATTCTGACACCGTTTGGTACTTTCTTGTAACTGTAATTATCAGTACAATACTACGTACAAAAACTTATCAATCGCAAGCACATGTGGTGTTTATTTTATAGAAAGCAATTTCTAACCAGGGGTTCAAACACTAACAATATGATTGAAGTCATATTCCGATTATTCAAAGATATTCCATTGGAAAGAACAAAAGCTTATAATCTGGTTCAGCTTGTCGATTTTATCGTGGTTAGCTTCAGCATGTATTATAAACAAAGACTTTTAGATTTGGTGCTAAACAAAATAAATGTTAAGCGATATGCTCCAGATGAAAAGGACGTTGATCCCCAAAACATCACGAAAATAGGACATTTGCAATACACTGTGTTGAGCTGCGACAAGAAAGAAGTATATTTTGTTGATATGGAAGTTTGCATTTGTTCTTGTCCTCAAGGTAAAACCGGTAAAGTGTGCAAGCATCAGGCTGGGGCTATTAAGAAATTCAGCACCAATAGTGCCTGCAATTCCTTGTCAGCACAGCAGAAACGGATTTTATATGAAATCGCTAGTGGAAGCCACCTTCACATTTGCTTCAGCCTTTACGTCTTGAAAATGTACCGAATGAAACCTTCGAGTCGGATAAAGATGATCAAAATAATAGTAAGTCAAGCCTGATGGTAGTCGGTATCGAAGATGATACAAGTACTGGGCATTCTGAATCCAGCAGTGAAACAATAGAAGATGGTAATAATAATAGTGACGCTACAGAAATATTGAGAGACTGGAATAATTTCATAACTGACCTGAACAGTAGAGTTATAAAGAACCTCAAAGATGATCCTGAAAATTTCCAAGGTGGAGTCAAATCTTGCCTTCAAAATTACGCGAAAAATATGAATAGTTCGTCGTCCCTATTGAGTGGACTGTACACGGCATTCAAACCATGTTCTTCTCTGAGAAGACGAATGGTTCCTACACAAAGAAAAGGTGTGAAAATTTCTGTACAGCCTACTAGTGTGGCCAGAAGGAAATCGAAGTTCACCGGTAGAAGGCGATTTCAGTCGGGAAAAAAACCTGCAAATTTCAGAAAAACTGAAACTCTTGCTCCCCATAGTCTGGATACGTGTGTAAAACAAAATCGAACCTTGGGAGCTCGAAAGATAGCAATTTAATAAATTATTTTTTAGAAGAGCAAGAGCATTAGTGTCATGACATAACATCATGCTTGTCTTATTTTGTAGAATAATTAGTATTATATTAATATTCTCCTTCGCTGCAGGCTTGATTATGTGAATATCAGCATCAGATCAAGACCAGCTTGGTTTGTTATTATATGTCATGACAAAAATGCTACTTTAAGAAATAAGATTTAATTTTGGTTTCAAAATTTTGTATTAGATAGGCATTCATAACTACGTTATTAAATATCTTCAAACTGTAGGAATGAGTTTTTTAAGTTTTGATTATTTGATTATTGGGATGTTTGCTTGTTGATGTTTTTTTTTCAATAAATAAATAAATAAATAAGGACTTTTGTAGCTAAGTTTAATTATAAAGTGCAAGATCATTCTCATACAAAATATTTTTACCATACCGTTATGAGTGAAGAATTTTACTCGCGCGAATCAAAATGAATGATTCCTTGATATTAACACAATTCTGTTTCTTTTTTGTTATTTTATCTAACTACGCGAGAGGCTATTCTGAGATAACGTCTGCTGTTTAGCTTGTGTGTTTTGCGATCATAGCTGGCGTTTAAGGGGCCTACAGACGATCAACCTAGTTGAAGACTAAGTTGTAAACACGGCATGTTGACGACCAAGTTGAACGTCTGTAGGCTGGTTGGTGGTTGATATTCCAGGTTGAAGACTAAGTTGATGCTTGATCAAATCGGTTTGATATTTGGTAGGCGGAGCCCGATGTTGACGACTATGTTGGAGCGTCTGTATGGTAGTCATCAACTAGGTTGACAACACCAGTTGGAATTCTACCTTGTAGAGTGAACATCTCATAGCGTATTCAAAATTCGTCGTTAATTGTCGAGGAAAGGTAGTTAATTTAACTAGAAAATATGAGCAAAATTCCAAACATTCAAGTTTGGGTAGATTTCTTTGATTGGGTGAAAGATCTTCCTGAATTAAGGAGAGTAAAATCCGAGATATCTAAAAAAACCTTAAGCAGATGCTTTGAGCGAACATTCATTGGTGGAGCAATAATGCTATTACCTCAAAATTTTGTATAGTACTTGAGATTCATGCTTAGTAAATGAATGCAAAATCTCAGGATAATCAGACTTATATTATGGAAATTATTAAAAAATGAAATATGTAAAAATCAATAATTGAAAGAAAATTGAACTATATGCTTCAGATGATGCGATCCTTGGATATCTTGTTATGACATATAATGATTCTTTCTTTCAATATTTCGCATGAGGCTTACTGTGAGCATTTTGCATGTGGTTGAGAAATTCTATTCCAATTGGTTTCGTTTTGTCTGAAATATTAAGGAACAAAAATTCGGAATGGTCATATTTTATGGGACACCTTGTATGTTTTGGCTGATTAACGAACTCAGTTGTGGCATTTGGAAACCAAACTCGCCCTGAAAATCTCAAGTCTCAAGGACAATTCCTTAGAAAGTTATCGCGTTTATGGCCGGACGGTCCCACGGACCGGATTGAATTTGACCACGGATTCATCATCAGGGAGCAGAACCCTATCGTTGGAGACCAATTTCGGCTCAAAATTCGAAAAGTTCTTCCATTAAACCGAAATGGGAAAAATGAGACCGATGGTGGTACCAATCCTTGTTTCAAATTCTTTCATTCAAGAACTGTGCTGCACCACATTGTCGCATAATCGTTTATATAAAATATAACGAAAGATCTCTCTCCATGTTTCGATAATTTCTCCTAATCAGCCGACTAGTTCACTCGACGGAAACCACCGCTGAAATGATTTTTCAACTTGGTTGACAACCGCTATTTTCACTTTCATTTGGTTTACAACCTAGTTGACAACATAGTCTTCAACTAAGTTGATCGTCTGTAGGCCGCTTTAGGAGCTGACGTTCGGCGCGAGCCGATTTGAGATCACGTCTGGCAGATAGAAATATGCGTGCCGCGGTGGGCTACAGGTGTTTCCTATAGTAACAACCGCCCCAGCAACGAGGAGAGATTGCGCGTTTTTGTTCTTGCCTCTTTTGAGGAGTTGACCTAACATCTATGTTTGCCCGAAATACTAACAATTGTGGGGGACACATGTTCTAATTGAAAAAGGGGAAATTCAGAACCACCCAAAGGCAAACTTCTTTTCGAACAGAATCTTCACGGCCTGGAACAGGATGTCAGTTGATGTTGTGGGTGCAACTAATGTGCATGGCTTCAAGAACGGTTATGATGCGTATCGGTCTTCTCCAGCCGCTGTCTGACAAGTGTGTGTTCATACACTACGCCAAAAAATTATTGCACATTCTGAAAATCTCAATTTTAATGAGAGTTAACTCTACATTGACTTTATATCTTATTTTTTATGTTCTCTCGTCGGACGGTTTAGAACGAAACAAGACACATTAAATGGAAGAAAAATCCAGGATTACACCGAATCTTATGTGAAAGAAGAGAAAAAAACAATTTTCAAAATACTGGATGATGATTAGTTATTTAATCAACTAGGTTATTAAAGACAGCGACTAATGGTCAAGATATTATAAAGCGCGAGCGGAGCGAACGCTTAATAGTTCGAGACCATTAGTCGCTCGATTAATAACCGAGTTGATTACAAGATTTTTCCGACGATATCAATATGAATTGTGTATGAATTTTGATTGAATAATTTTCATTTTGCACAAGACATACATTTGTCATAGTGAAATTTCTATGTATCTATGTTCCAGTAGAGTTTTGACATTTCTCGTAGTGCTTCTGAATACTTTGTGAACGGTTGCCATGAGGATTGCACATTAAAATGGATAAAAAATTGACCATTAAAATGGTCATTAATGCTCAATTTCGTACACATTTAAATCACCTTTTATTTCGAGGTCGGCGGAAAAAGTGATTTAATACTTAGTATTTCCATCCATTGCGTTAATTAAAGCTCGGCAACGACGGTTCATACTCAAAATGAGTGATCTTAAAATGTTCTGACCTAATCCTTCCCAGATTTCACAGAGTTGGATTCCTAAGTAACTAAGAGTAGCTGGATGATTTTCTGAACTTCTCATCCTCCTATTGAGGTTGTCCCAAACCTGCTCAATCGGATTGAGATCTGGACTTCTTGCTAGCCATACCTATCAGCATTCATGGCTCCATTATCAACGACCACTAGGTCTGTGCGAGCAGTCAAAGATATTCCACCCCATACCATAATCGATCCTCCCCCGAAACCAGCAGTATTCAAGAAATTGCACTGAGCATATCTTTCATGTGGACATCTGTATACAAGGGAACGTCGATCACAATGGTAGAGGCAGAATCTAGACTCATCTGTGAAGAAAACTCTTTTCCAATCAGCCTCTTCCCAATGGATATGCTCTCTCGCAAAATCCAAACGCGCCCTTCGATGAACTGGGGTAAGAGCTGGGTCTCTTGCCACGACACGAGGCCTTAAATTAAATAATATTCTCTGAGGCGTTTTTTTGCACCCCATGAGTTTGGTCAAGTTGATTTGAAGGAGGCGAGCGGTTGCAAACCGTTGTCTCAACGAAAAAACTCAAGTAACGTTCTTGAATGGCAGTTGTTATCAGTGGTCTACCCTGTCCTGGTCTTCGGACATTCATACCTGTCTCCCTGAATCGCTGCAACATTCTGGACACACTTGTATGGGAAACTCCAAACCTTTCTGCAATTCTTGTGTATCTCCACCCTTCTTCTCGTAAAACTACCGCTTGGGCACAATCCTCATGGGTCAAATTTCGTGTTTCGCGTTGCATAGCAGTCGAGTGTAGAAAAGCAAACGAAAGAAAAACTATTGAAGAATTGATCGAGAAGAACTTCAGATTTCAGAATAAAGCAAATACATTCAAGATCTGATAATCTCATCTTTTTTATTCCTGCTGGGAAAAAACATCTGCATTGAAGAAAAACGTTGAAAGTGGATAAAAAGGAGCCTACAGACGATCAACCTAGTTGAAGACTAAGTTGTAAACACGGCATGTTGACGACCAAGTTGAACGTCTGTAGGCTGGTTGGTGGTTGATATTCCAGGTTGAAGACTAAGTTGATGCGAGATAAAATCGGTTTGATATTATTTGGTGGGCGGAGCCCGATGTTGACGACTATGTTGGAGCGTCTGTATGGTAGTCATCAACTAGGTTGACAACACCAGTTGCAATTCTACCTTGTAGAGTGAACATCTCATAGCGTATTCAAAATCCGTCGTTAATATTCGAGGAAAGGTAGTAATTTAACTAGAAAATATGAGCAAAATTCCAAACATTCAAGTTTGGGTAGATTTCTTCGATTGGGTGAAAGATCTTCCTGAATTATGGAGAGTAAAATCCGAGATATATAAAAAACCTTAAGCAGATGCTTTGAGCGAACATTCATTGGCGGAGCAATAATGCTTTTACCTCAAAATTTTGTATAGTACTTGAGATTCATGCTTAGTAAATGAATGCAAAATCTCAGGATGATCAGACTTATATTATGGAAATTATTAAAAAATGAAATATGTAAAAATCAATAATTAAAAGAAAATATATGCTTCAGATGATGCGATTCTTGGATATCTTGTTATGACATATAATGATTCTTTCTTTCAATATTTCGCATGAGGCTTACTGTGAGCATTTTGCATGTGGTCGAGAAATTCTATTTCAATTGGTTTCGTTTTGTCTGAATTATTAAGGAACAAAAATTCGGAATGGTCATATTTTATGGGACACCTTGTATGTTTTGGCTGATTAACGAACTCAGTTGTGGCATTTGGAAACCAAACTCGCCCTGAAAATCTCAAGTCTCAAGGACAATTCCTTAGAAAGTTATCGCGTTTATGACCGCTGAAATGATGTTTTCAACTTGGTTGACAACCGCTATTTTCACTTTCATTTGGTTTACAACCTAGTTGACAACATAGTCTTCAACTAAGTTGATCGTCTGTAGGCCGCTTAACATATGCACGCATAATTCTGATAAAAATAATTATCACCTTCAGTTGTAGAATAAATCTGAGATTCTTATAACGTGCGTTAATTATTTTGCGCAGTGTATTTGTACTCACTTTTTATTTTTTTCCTACTTAATTTGTATTTATTTTTTTTTTCTTGTAATTATTTCTATTTATACTGTACTGCCTGTATTTTTTAAATATTTCTATTATGAGCTACAAAGGCAGAACCTCAGCTCTTAATGATTTATTATTAATAATAATAATAACAATGACTTACTTCCATCTTTCGTATGGTACTCGCTTAGAGCATTCTGTGTAGACACATCGGAGGTGATTAGAAGGACGAAGAATACTACTAGACCAGGGACGTAGGAGCGCCTCCAAAGAGGTTGACTGGTCGATAGAGAAATGCCTTTTGCGGCCATCAGGGGCAAAATATAGACATTGGTCTTCGCAATTGCCCGCTTGGATCTCTGCACTCAGTTCGATGCGTAATTCTTCGAGTTGTTCAGGATTGAACAGCGTAAACATCTTACTCACTTTTGGCCGAAGGGAACTCTAAGGTATCATAGTTTCTTCTCATTCTCTTTAACATCTGAAAAAAATAGAATACATTGAATACTGAATACAGTGCACCGAAAATGAAGTGGATAATTTGGAAAAACTTAAGAAAGCCCTGAGCAAGTGCTTTAGAGCGCTCGTTCATTGGTGGGGCTATGAGGTACAAGAGGAATGTAATTCTGGAAATTATTCAAAAACTGAAATAACTATATCAACTTGACAGTTGAAAAAATTTAATTCTATGATTCTGATGATGCGATGCTCTTGAAATTTGGCGTGAACATTCGGTATATCAATTACCATTCACAGAATGAATTTCACTCGAATCGGATATCTTGTTATGGAAATATGAAGATTCTCCTTTTCAATATTCCAAATAAGGTTTGTTAACAATATGACCACAAAATTTTGCATGAGGCTTAGTTTAAGCAACTTGCATGTGGCAGCAATATTTCATTTCCATTGGTTCCGTTGTCTGAGGTATTGAGGAACAAACATTTTGCATGGTCATATTTTAAGGACCACCCTGTACGATTGGTCTGGTTAACGAACTTAACCGCGGCATTTGGGAACGGAAGTCACCCTGAAAATCTCGAGACTTCCCTTCGAAAGTTATCGTGCTAACGGACGGACGGCCCTACGGACAGAATTGAATTTGAACACGGATTCGTCATCAAGGAGTCGAACCCTATCGTTTGAGACCATTTTCGGCTCAAAATTTAAAAAAATACAGACATTAGGGCAAAACGATAAAGCACTCGTTTAAGTAGAACGAGCGCTTAAAAAACTGAATATCTGTTTGATTTTCGCTTAATATATGGAGAACGTGAGAAAATAGATTTTCAACTCCTTCTATGGATTGATACAGAAGCAATTGAAACATTTTACGATTACATTGAAAGTCTTGCATACGGTGTTCTAAATTTGAATCACAATCTCAACTGTTTCACAAAAAATGTATACCTGAAGTTCCAGAATGTACGTCAATGTTCGTATTACGATTGTACCATTGTCTGGAAGCGCACTCGATTTGATCATCGAATTGAAATAAATGTCTGCTTACGTACAGGGTGGTCAGAATTAGTGATCCCTGAACTACAACTTTTTAACCCTAAGAGATAGAGAAAAATGAATGGCACATTGCGGTTACCTTTTTTCGAGAAACTCATTATGCCGTCAACCACATTGCTCTTTCGACTTTTTTTAAGCCAAAATTGACATTTTGTCAATTTCATTTTTTGTCCTTATCTATCTTTCTGTTTGTGTTATAAACTTGAAACAAAAACATTATAGAGACACTTTTTTGAAAGGAATCCAGTGGCTCTATCTTAATTTTGCTGGGGGGATTTTCTTCTTGGTTTATTACATGTAACTTTTTTTTTCTCAGGGGAACAACAGTTTATTTTTACAGAAAAATAATCATGTTTGTTTGTATGTAAAAAATGTCATATATCGCTCAAAAAGGGGCAAAGGTTAGACCAGGCTCCTAAATTTATACGGCCTATGAGCAACAAGATTGTACCAATTCATTCATTATTACCACCACTGAAAATTCAGGGCCATCCCTGCCCCCCACGTAGCGTCGCCACTGACTTAAGAGCGATCTATGACTTGTTTCATATTTTTGAAGCGAGCAAATACGGAGATTATTTCTCAATAAAAATAAACTATTATTTCCATAAGAAAAAAGGAAGATACGTGTTATAAATTAGGTAGGAAACCCCCCAGCAAAAATTAGATTAAGCCACTAGATTTCTATCAAAAAAGTGTGTGTATAATGTTCTTGATTCAAGTTTATATCACAAACAGGAACGGTGATAATGACCAAAATTGAAATTGCCCAAATGTTAATTTAGGCACAAAATTCGAAAACAAAAGAAGATAGAACAATAAGGTTGACGGCATAAAGAGTTTTTCGAAAAGAGTCCACCGCAATGTACCATTCATTTTTCCCTATTACTTAGGGTTAAAAAGTTGTAGTTCAGGGATCACCAATTATGGTCACCTTGTACACTAAGTAAAATGTAGATAGCAAACAGATATTTCTATATTTTTGCTGAACAACTGTTTCGAAACTATTGAACAGGTAATTTCTACTGAGGAAATTTTAAGCCTTTCAACATGAGGTAATATTCAACCCCTACTGCTCAATCAAATTTTCGTTTTATGCAGTGACTGGTCCCCCCTACGAATATAAGTGAACGTATAAGACGACAATAATATAATAATGGTTTCCGTTTGAGGAGATAAACAGAACACCTAATCATTGGTGGAGTATTATTAGTATTAATAGTATAAAGTATGTTGTTTTCGATCGAACACGGTCACCTTCAGTTTCAGCAGGCATTCTTTGCTTGAAATTGTGCAATTAGAATTAATCCCTTGGAATAGCTGACCATATTCGAACAACAAGAAGTCAATCAATGCGTTATTCGAGGTCAAAATCACTTAATGCGTGAACGAAAAACTAGGGAACAACTACTTGGGCATGTACTATATTTTAATTACTCTTTTCCAAGAAATGGCATCGAACTCCTTCATTCAGTAAAAAAATTGAGAAAAGCTCTGACCAGGGGCTTTTGACCGCTCGTTCATTGGTGGAGCAATGCTATAATCTCAAAATTTTCTGAAGGACTGAGATTCATGATAAGTATATGAATGCAAAGTCTCAGCACGATCGGAATTATATTCTGCAATATATTCCGACAATGAAAAATGTAATAAATTAATTTAAAAAAAATTATTTCTATAGTTCTGGTGATACGATCCTCTTGAAATTCTGCATGAACATTCAGTATGTATATCAATATTTATTCATATAATAAATTTCACTTGTATCGGCTATCTTGTTATGGAAATATAAAGATCATTATGTATTCCAATTGACTTTTCTAAGGTTTTGAACAAGTGTTCAAAAATATACCCAGCTAGCTTCGTTCATGTTTCAAATATGTTCAATTGTTACGCAGTAATAGTCTATTAAAATTTCACATAACTTTTTGAGCGCTCGTTCTACTTAAACTAGTGCTACAACGTCTCAAACGATAGGGTTCGACTCCCTGATGCAAAATCCGTGATCAAATTTAATTCTGTTCGTAGGGCCGGCCATCCGGCCGTCCGGATTGTCCTAGAGACTTAAAATTTTCAGGGTGAGTTCGGTTCCCAAATGGCTCGGTTAAGTTCGTTAACGAGTCAAATCCTACAGGATGTACCATAAAATATGGCCATTCATAATTGTTCCTTAATATCTCAGATAAAACGAACCCATCGAAATGAAATTTTGCGGCCAAATGCAAGACGCTCAAAATAAGCCTCATGCAAAATTTTGTAGCCATAGTGTGAACAGAGCTATAGAAAATTCAATTAAAATATTGAAAAGAAGAATCTGCATATTTCCATAACAGAATATCCGTTTCGAGTGAAATTTATTTTGTGAATGAAGACTAATCTACTGAATGTTCATGCAAAATTTCAAGAGCATCGCATCATCAGAACCATATAATTTGATTTCTTTCAATTATTAATTTTTACATATTTCATTTTCTGAATAATTTTCAGAATATTATGCCGATTGTGCTTAGATTCTGCATTTATATATTTGGTGTCAATCTCAAGCCCCATATAAAATTTTGAGGTAATAGTCCTATTGCTCCACCAATGAACGAGCGCTCAAAAACTCACGCTCAGAGCTTTTCTTAATTTTTCAAATATTTGGGTAATCAGAAGTACGAATAAGTTCACAAAAAGATTTCGTTTTTGATCCTTTGTTCTTCTTGAGTTTTTATAGGAATTATAAAAATATTTCCGTGTGGAATCAAACCGGATAGTAGTTCAACATTGGGAAGCAAATAAATGTTAATCAGAAGTTTTGTCATTCATTGGAATTCGTGAAATCTGAATGAATATCATCTTAAATATAATCCCAGCACCAATGAATAACAAATCAATACCTGATGATCTAAATTACTACGACCTGAGACCTCAACTGGAATTCTTTCGTGGTGACGTGGGTACCATTTTAAGCACGCACTTTCTAGGTTGAATTCATAACAACATCTTTCAATCACATCATTTTTAAAATTACTCTTAACGATCCTTCTTTAAAATGGAAATGACGAATTATTTTATGTTTACTGTTTACTACCGTTGCCATTAACTTAAGAACAAGCAAATTGGGAATGCAGAACTGTACTAATCAAATGGCTTACAGATGAATTAACTGCGCCTAAGATAAAGTTATCAGGTAGTAATACTGTTTATTCATCGCCTTGCATAGCCGAAAAAGTACATCATGTTTTCGAATAACAGTTTTTTATTTATATCTCGAATTTGTCGTTTATATCGATATTTGGTCGGTTAAAGTTATCACTGAACAATTCGAATCGAACAACGAAATTTCATGTTTACGTCAAAGCAGGAAACAATGTGCAATCCTTTTAAGATTGATTGAAAAACGACTACGTTAACTGAGGTCAAAGATGATTCTGTCCGCCCGTACGTACGTCAGAACTCTGACAAATGTCGAAAGCTGAAGATTTGACATTTTGAGGTTGGATTCGCAGCCTGAATATTTCGATCACGCGTGGAATATTCAATGAATCTCTGTATTACTGCCTCAGATCAACAAAAAAACTAGGGATAGAAGGATACCGATATTGATATCGGTATATCGGCAGTTGTTGCCGATGTATCGTATCGTATCGGCAAGGAATATCGGCAAAAATATCGGCAATTTTTTTTGCCTCTTCAGTGCTTAAATGAAATACATTATCAAACAAAATGAGAGTTTTCATTCTAAGGGAAATATTCTTTATTAAAAAAGTAGCTCAATTAAAACGTCGTGTACGAATAGGTGGCGTTATGTTCGCCGATACGATATATCGGTGTATCGGCACATAAAAATCGGTATCGGCCGATATATCGTATCGGCAAAAAAAAGTGATATCGTTCTATCACTAAAAAAAACTGGATAGGCCCCAAACGTGATATCAGTAGAAGGAATTTGAGGACAGGATAAACAAAGCAAATGTTTGTTTTTGTTTTGAATTTTGACAATCCAAAGGTAGAGTAGTGCTTTTTTAAAGAACTGAAAACAGATAAATGTAACATCTTAATAAACTGAGATCAATAGGATTTTTTTTAGGTAATAAAACGCATCCACCTTATGGTTATTAGCAGCGGTACATCGTGTAGCTAATTATAGGTTTACAGAATAAAAGAAACATAATTAGTTTTATCTTAGACTGAGTACATATACAGTGGAACTTCCCTATAACGAAAGCGCTAAATCCGCAAAAAAATTCGTTATAAGGAAATTTCGCTATAGAGAAAATTTGTTTCTATAGTCAGCAATTTCGTGTTCGACTTCACTGATGAATTTAAGTCTATCATTCAAACTTAAGCACTGCCTTTTAGACATTTCCGCACAACTTTCACACCAGCGTAATGGTTAGATTGAAACCAAAAAGCCAGGGCTGTATTTAAAACTGTTTCAGAAGGATCTCTTTACCCGAAAAGTTTCGGAAAAAAACTACCCTTATACCTTATTACCAAGACCCATTCAAAGAGTGATGTTCTTTGAATTCTTCATGTGTCGCTGCGATTAGACAGACGTACGCTCTTTCACCGCCCCGATAAATAAAGTAAATAATAAATTCACATAACGAAAAACAAGCCAAACCGCATAATCGAATATGGGATTCACACGAGAAAATAAAGCAGCTATAAAAGAAGTCGTTAAGGTAACTGTTATGGCTTTGCTGGATGACGAATATTTGGAAAAACTAGCAGAAAAGTGATAAAAAAAATCAAAACAAAATTTGAAAACGAAATTGAAGTAATCAAAACAAAACTAGAAGATGCCGAATTTAAACTGGAACAAATGCAACAAAGAAATAAAAAAGCAAATTTGTTGGTATTCGGGATTCCCGAAACGGAAAACACGGATCTAAAGAAAAACTTTACATCCTTGTGTAGTGATAAGAACATAATCATCAAAGATAATGGATAAAAACCTGTTATCGACTTGAAAAAAAAGTTTACTATTCCCGAAAACATTTTGCGGGAACTAAAATCGTAATAAAAGAAGATTTAACAAGAAGTCGGATAGAATTGTACAAGTACGCTGTAGAAAAACTTGGATATAAAAATGTTTGGACCAATGGTGGTGTTATAAAAACAAAAACTGAAAAGGGAAAGATAACACTGAAGAATAAACATCAGATTGACAATATTACACCAATTAACGATCAAGATCTATCAAAAAACCAGGATATGGCACCTGTCAATCCGGAGGTGACTACATAAAACTAAATATTGATTTGTTTTTTCGTTTGTTTAAATTTGGATTGTATGAGGGGGTGAAAGTCATTATTTGCATATTCATATTATATTCAAATCTGCTTAAAATTATAGTTATTTTGGATACTTTCTATTAATATTCTGTTTTTTTTTTTGTTTTTTGGAATGGATATTCCTGAGCTGCGGGCGGATGAGAAAACGAGGGTTTACGGTAATTTTGAAGACGTAGTAAAAAAACCCGAATGTAATAAATTCTTAAATATCATACATTTCAACATACGAAGTGTACGAAAAAATTATGATGAATTAATGTTATACCTCTATGCACTGAATTTTGATAACCTGGATGTAATTGTGTTGTCTGAATGTTGGGAAATATGTAATGCATCGGAATACGGAATTCCTGGTTATAATGTATTTTATAATGAATCTAAATATAATAAAAACGATGGGTTTTGGCTTATGTTAAACAGTCTGTGAGTGTGGAATGTCAAGTTGTTAAATTTAGGGAAACAAATGTTCTGCGACTAAGTTTTGAAATTGATAAAAAAACATATGGCATAATAGCATCATATAGGCCACCCGCTACTAACATGGATTTTTATATCGAAGATTTGAACAATTATATGGCAAGTCTGCGTGGGTCGGATGTGGAAATTTTCTTGGGCGATATCAATATTAACATCAGTAATACTACTTGTCCCAAAAGTTTATCACACCAGACATGTATGGGACTCGATGGATATATGCCTCAGATTAGTAATGCCACTAGGGAAATTAACAACTCGGCTAGTATCATTGATCATATTTACATTAAATTGAAGACATGCTGAAAAAAATCAAAGTGAGTCCTGGGATATTTCAGAGCTCACTTACAGATCACTGGTCTATATTTCTGTCAGTCGAGTCACTAGAAAGCGTTGAGCCTGTTTCGTCCTTACCATCTGAAAAGTTGACTATTGTTGACTATTGTAAGCTTAATTCATGTTTGAACGGGAAGGAATGGCAGGAGTGTTGAAAGAGTCGGATCCACAAATTGCATACAGTAGTTTTATAAAATCATTTACTGAACACATATATAAATCTTCCTACACAAGAACTATCAGACGCAAGTCACTTGTGAAAAAACAACCTTGGATCACTTCGGGGTTGATAACATCGACAAAGCGCAGAGACTGGTTGAAATCTAACTTGAAAAATGATCATAACATAGAATCTCGATAGAGATTTGTGGAATAAAAAATCTTACTATGACAATCAGCTAAAATTCGCAGGCAACGATTATAGAAATACTTGGAAAACCATAAATCAAATAATTAACCGAGGTCAACAAAAAATAATATAAGTGCTGAAATCATCGATGATGAAGGTAACACAATATCCGATTCTGCGGAAAAGGCGAATACATTCAATAAATTTTACATAAACATTGGTCAACGTCTAGCGAATAGAATAAATAGACCTAATATTGACAGTTTTCCGAGGCTGTCCCCGCACACTTCTTCCATTTATCTTCAACCGGTTGATGAGAACGAAATTTTATCTTATATAGCATCATTGAGGGGGAACACCTGTCCTGGACCCGATAAAATTTCAACATTTCTCATAAAATCAACACATGCGCATATACTGAAACCATTAGTGCACATTATTAACCTGTGTTTTGTAAGTGGAATTGTTCCGACCGAATGGAAGGAATCTTATGTTGCATGCATTTTTAAGTCTGGAAATAAAAAAGAAGTGACTAATTGCTGTCCAATATCCCTGATCAACAATTTTTCTAAAATATTTGAGAAATCACTGAAGACGAGGCTCGTTTCATTCCTGAATAGGTTTGAACTACTGAGCAGTGGTCAGTTAGGGTTCAGATACAGTTTATCTACTACAGATGCGATCCGGGAACTCTCGGAGAATATTCTTAATTCTATGAATAACAATAAAAAGGTTTTAGCGGTGTTCATAGATCTGAAGAAGGCGTTCGATACAGTAGATCACAGTCTACTGTTGGAAAGATTGGAGTCAATTGGGGTAAGAGGAATTGCTGGGAAACTGTTTGGAAATTATTTGAATGGCCGAACCCAACTGAGTAAACCATTAACTGTCAAGACTGGTATACCACAAGGTACAGTGCTGGGCCCAGTACTGTTCCTTATATACGTAGACTGGATGCTTCGAGTTTCAGAATTGGAGATGATCGCATATGCTGACGATTCTGTGGTTGCATTCAGTGGTGAAAGCTGGATAGAAACCTATGAAAAAGCCATCACTGGCTTGAGGAAACTGTCTAGTCTGCTGTCTTATTGCCTGCTGTCCTTTAATCCCGAGAAGACAAAATTCATCACATTCTCCCTTACAGCGCGTGGACAACCGGAACTTCAAGAAATTCCCATACATACAGAATTGTGCAAACCGTCTTCATGCACATGTCCCACCATCGAGAAGACAGAGTCGGTCAAATATCTTGGGGTATACATCGATCAACATATGAGGTGGAAAAAAAACGCTGAATTTTTCATTGAAAAGATGAAGCATCTACTGCATATACACTACTGGAAAAAATTAAAGGATCAAAAAAAAATTCCAAATTTTTCGGCAATTTTCAACATGCCGTAACTTTGAGAGGAATGGTCGTACAAGGAATTTAAAAAAAGGAAATTGTAGCTCCAAGTGTCTAGTTTTTGGATTAGAACTTCAAAATGTTTTGGTGTCATCGGTTGTTGAGTAATCTTGAAGAGACCATCATCAAAAAAAAATTCGAAATTTTTTCAGTTTTTTCCTTGGTCTACGGGCTTGGAAAATTTTTTTTTGCTCAATCACTATAAGGATTGGATAGTTTCTTCATTCTGTTTTGATCTCATAATCTATAGATTTTGGTATATCCACTTCTTCTCAAGATATCGGCCTTCAAATGAAAAAGGATCCTTTTGCCTTTGAATATCGATACCTCGGCAACCAATGATTGCACAGAAAGCTAAAGGTGGGTTTCATTAACTTGAATGAATTCCCTTCAACGACTAGCCCTTGCTTTTCCGAAAAAAAATTATTCTTTCTGTCACATGAATTTGAAAATGCAACAAAAAAAGGTCTTTTCGTGGTGTTTTGGGAATACGAGCGCTGGATCGAACATATTGTGGGAACAGAAAATGTTAAGTGTGCAATTTACAGTTCAATAAGTCCACAAAAATCTCACAAAGAGCCGAATTAATCCAGCCAACCGTTTTCGTGTTTTACTCGATCGAATTTCTGAAAAAATTAAAGGATCACGTTTCTTGCTCATCACCTTTATAATCTCGAAAAACAAGAAAAAAAAATTCACGACCCTTTTCAACGATTTCATTGCAGAAAGATAATGAACTTCCAAAATAGAAAAAAAATTCTCGAGAAAATCGAAAAAAAATTCTCGAAAAAATCGAAAAAAAAATCCTACTGTTCCAAAAAATATGAGGAAAATTTTTTTTAATTTTTATTTTTTTTGAGGAATTTTTTTTTTCTCTTTTGAAAGTTCAATAACTTTCTGTAATGAAATTGTAGAGAAAAATTGGTGAACTTTTTTTTTCTCGTTTTTTCAAGATTATAAAGGTGATGCTTTTTCAGGGCAAGAAACGTGATCCTTTAATTTTTTCAGAAATTCGATCGAGTGAAACACGAAAACGGTTGGCTGGATTAATTTGGCTCTTTGTGAGATTTTTGTGGACTTATTGAACTGTAAATTGCACACTTAACATTTTCTGTTCCCACAATATTTTCGATCCAGCGCTCGTATTCCCAAAACACCACGAAAAGACCTTTTTTTGTTGCATTTTCAAATTCATGAGACAGAAAGAATAATTTTTTTTCGGAAAAGCAATGGCTAGTCGTTGAAGGGAATTCATTCAAGTTAATGAAACCCACCTTTAGCTTTCTGTGCAATCATTGGTTGCCGAAGTATCGATATTCAAAGGCAAAAGGATCCTTTTTCATTTGAGGGCCGATATCTTGACAAGAAGTGGATATACCAAAATCTATAGAATATGAGATTAAAACAGAATGAAGAAACTATTCAATCCTCTTAGTGATTGAGCAAAAAAAATTTTTTCCAAGCCCGTAGACCAAGGAAAAAACTGAAAAAAAATTGATGATGGTCTCTTCAAGATTACTCAACAACCGATGACACCAAAACATTCTGAAGTTCTAATCCAAAAACTAGACACTTGGAGCTACAATTTCCTTCTTTTAAATTCCTTGTACGACCATCCTCTCAAAGTTACGGCATGTTGAAAATTGCCGAAAAATTTGGAATTTTTTTTGATCCCTAATTTTTTCCAGTAGTGTATTTTATAACCTCAGGCAGATACTCCCTAAAAACACTTGTCTTCGCGTTTAAGAGTCATTGGTGTTATCGATATTGAGGTATGGAATTGTGATATGGGGGGGTATGTGTGACAATCACTTGAGGGGGATTGAAGTAATGCAGAAAACTATACTGAAAATCATTTTGAATGTTGGGAGAATGTATGATTCTGATAAACTCTTTGTTGATTGTGAACAACTAAACATTAAACAACTCTACGTGTACGAGACGACATTAAATCAACTAAAGAATAGTGGAACACTTGTTCAACACTCATTTTACACTAGACAGATCAGAAATAAAAATCTAGTATTTCCATTCATCCGTAAAACAAATCTACAGCATAATTTCCTATATCACGGTCCAAAATTTTTCAATTTACTTCCGGTCGATATGAGGTCCAGATTTAATTTAAGAAGTAAAAAAGAAAAACCTCCTCAAGGATAATATAGTTGATAACTTTCGAGATTTTCAGGAAGTCTTTCCAAATTGGTGAAAATTTCTTGTTTTCGCATCGTTCTTACATCTTGCACGAGACTTTTTCATCTTAGCAGAAAATTGGGATTTATTGTGTCTAATTGCGGTGGTAAAGAATGATTCATCAAATTTATATTGCAGGATATGTCAGTATACAAGCTCGCTTAGACTGCATATCTCTGCTTTTTTCATTGTTATTTTTTCTTATTCTCTGTACTATCTGTGATGATGAATAAATTGAAATTGAAATTGAATTGAAATTTCGTTACAGAGAGAATTTACTTCGTTTTAGAGGGTGTTTTTAACATGATTTTGGATTCACGGTGCAATGTCTTGAACGAAATTCGTTTTACAGAGTAAAATTAGTAGTAGTAGTAAATATTTAGTATAATAAGCCTCCTGTTTTCTATTCCAAAACAGTTAATTTCACAACTAGCAATTCTGACGAATGTTCAACACACCTTAAAAATTTCAAGTTTTGAAGTTGATGGCCGATCGTAAACCCAAAGAGTTCCGAAAAGAACTATTTTAAAACTAGAAATTTTCAGTATAAGTTTGACATTCAAATAGAAATATTGAATTCGTAAATAAAATAGTACCTACTCGGGATACCAATTTTCTTATCGATTTCCAAATATGAATAAGTGTGGAAAAGCTATTGACTCAACGTCAGGATTCTGGCCAATGCATATGTAAAATGGAAAACGCTTTATATTGAATAGATTTCAATTGTGATTGAAAAGGCAAAAAATTGTCATTTTCAATCCTTTGCTTACTTTCTAACGACACTTTCTCATGAATAATTCAGAAGTATTTACAACGGCGTCATTTGAAGATATAAAATGTAGTTTTTTGTAATTTTTCATGCCCTTTCATTGAATAATTGTTTTCACATGTGCATAATAAAAAGACAAATCATAATTTTTTTCCGATCTCCCAGGCCCCTAATAACTGGTTAAGCTACCATATTTATACAGGTATTTCACGAGGAACCTCACCCATATTTATACGGGAAACTACTGAACGTATTTTCATGAAATTCAGCACTTATAAGTATTTCACGATGCTGATGAAATCTAAAATTTTCAAGGCATGAGCACCTCGGGTTTTTCCGAAATGACGTCAACTTCCGTTTTTCAAATTAGAACACCATTTTTTTATTGCAGAAATAGATTCCTTAGAAAATTTCAAGTTATTTTGATGTAACATTTTTCAGTTTTGGTTGGAAAATTCTCTCTGAGCGGGAAAATTCGAAAAAAAAATCGAAAATAGAGCTCCGCTGAAACAAGAATAACTTCGAGGTTTTTGGATGAAAAATTTTCATTTTTGGGATTTTTCAAGATGTAAGATTGATGTATCCACTTTAAAAATCGAAATCGCGATTCATGATACAGGAGGTGAAAAAATCGCTTTCAAAGTTAGGGATGACAAAATCGTGAAAAATCAATTTTTTCAAATTAGAACCCCATTTTTTATGGCAGATATTGAATCTACGTTAAAAAATAATGTGAGTGTATGCATCACACCCTTGCCCTAAAGTGGATATTTTGTGAGTTATTCACAAAAAACTGTTTTTCGTCTTGAATTTTCAGCTATTTCTTTTCCCTTCTCGCCAAAAAGATGAAATTTTCAGGAACTGTTACTCAAACCATGTTTTAGATTTTACTACCCTAATATGCAAGAGAAAAAAGTTACAGGTTGTTCCTAAATAGATGGCGAATTTTGATTCGAATTTGTATCGGAAACTTTTTTTTTTCAACTAATCGGCCATCGGTTTTCTCTCTAGTGATAAATAAATAATTCCTTATGAACCATATGCAAAAACTTACCATGTTTTACATTCTTTTTTTTAATGATAGATATCATTAATTACATCTGCCAAATTCCTCTTTATTCAGTATCATTTTGTGTTTACTATTAATTTGGTGATAATTCGTTTTAAGTTATAAAATATCACTGGAGAGAAAACCGATGGCCGATTAGTTGAAATAAAGAGGTTTCCGATACAAATTCGAATCAAAATTCGCCATCTATTTAGGAACAACCTGTAACTTTTTTCTCTTGCATATAAGGGTAGTAAAATCTAAAACATGGTTTAAGTAACAGTTCCTGAAAATTTCATCTTTTTGGCGTGAAGGGAAAAGAAATAGCTGAAAATTCAAGACGAAAAACAGTTTTTTGTGAATAACTCAGAAAATATCCACTTTAGGGCAAGGGTGTGATGCATACACTCACATTATTTTTTAACGTAGATTCAATATCTGCCATAAAAAATGGGGTTCTAATTTGAAAAAATTGATTTTTCACGATTTTGTCATCCCTAACTTTGAAAGCGATTTTTTCACCTCCTGTATCATGAATCGCGATTTCGATTTTTAAAGTGGATACATCAATCTTACATCTTGAAAAATCCCAAAAATGAAAATTTTCCATCCAAAAACCTCGAAGTTATTCTTGTTTCAGCGGAGCTCTATTTTCGATTTTTTTTCGAATTTTCCCGCTCAGAGAGAATTTTCCAACCAAAACTGAAAAATGTTACATCAAAATAACTTGAAATTTTCTAAGGAATCTATTTCTGCAATAAAAAAATGGTGTTCTAATTTGAAAAACGGAAGTTGACGTCATTTCCGGAAAAACCCGAGGTGCTCATGCCTTGAAAATATTTTAGATTTCATCAGCATCGTGAAATACTTATAAGTGCTGAATTTCATGAAAATACGTTCAGTAGTTTCCCGTATAAATATGGGTGAGGTTCCTCGTGAAAGACCCTGTATAAGCAATATATGAAGTTTATTTAAGACAATACGAACGTTCGTCTTTTCTGTTTTCGATTTAATTTAATCCCACATGAGTATAAATCATAATGGAATTGGAGAACCATATCAATCGATAAAACCCAACAAATATTGAACTCAGATTTGAGAGCTAGTCTCGCCAACGTTTGAAAAAGCATCAAGAATCATTTCATTCAATGCTTTTGGATATTACCTCCTTGTAGGTTCTTCGAACCTTGAAGTGATGAGATCCGAAGTATAAGTTTAATATATTTTGATTTTATAGATGAGTGTCGTCCTCGTATAGAATTTTCAGAAAACATTTTTTCTATTTTCCATTGCAAGAAGACGAGAATCCTCAATAACTTTTGCAATAATGACCGTATCGTTATTGGGCAGCTCAATATAACATAAGATATTTGTTTGACAATATACATGGAATAAAATTTCCAAATCGAAGGAACCACTTCATCGATATGAGTCATTAACCTGTCAAGCCGAAATATTCCAACCCTATACAGGATGTCTACTTTTAGAGTGGACAAACTTCAAGGAACGATTATACGAGGGATTTGCAACAAAAAATGTCATATAACACACGGTCGAAATGTTGACGGTTATTCTTAAATTTAACATTTTTTTATTTCAAGAAATATTTCGAGTTTTTCATCTAAAATGATCATTATTCAGTTTTCTTTGTAGTCTCATCAAATTTGACCACATATTCGGAAAGGGCAATGAATTTTCTACAAGATAAGGGAGTCTGTGTGCAGAAAAACTCGTATTGCGACCGTGGTGAGGAGATGAATATCACGATTCTGAAGTTAACAAAATTGGTCCTATTTTTCCAATGGTTCTACGATGAAATATCGATAATTATGATGGAGAGGTATTCTTTAAAAAAAATACCTCATTTAGTGTACTTTCGAATGACGATATCAACTTTTGTGCCAGCTGCTTATCCTCCGCCATAATATCATGGCTAACATGATAACAACAAATAAGTCTAAATACAGCGGAACTTCCCTATACAGAACGTCGTCTGTCTAACGAATTTCGTACAAGATATTGCACCTTGAATCCAAATTCCATGTTAAAAACACCCTCTAAAAGTAAGTAAATTCTCTCTATAACGAAATATTCAAAGAACATCACTCTTCGAATGGGTATTGGTAAGAAGTTATGAGGGTGGGTTTTTCCAAAATTTTTCCGGACGTGCGTAATAAATCCCGACCTCAAACTAGATCATTGCGGCGGGCAGAGAGATCTTTCTGAAACAGTTTTAAAAACACCCCTGGCTGTTTGGTTTTAATCTAACCACTACGTTAGTGTGAAAAGTTGTGCGAAAATGTCTAAAAGGAAGTGCTTAAGGTTGAATGATAAACTTAAATTTATCAGTGAAGTCGACCGAGACATTGCCGACTGTAGAAAAATTTTTTTCTGTATAACGAAATTTCTTTATAACGAATTTTTTTCGTCGATTTAGCGCTTTCGCTATAAGAAAGTTCCGCTGTATTTCGAACCTAAATTTGCTCTATTTTGAAGCCCTTCGTGATTGAACTCACCCCGAAAATTTCAATTCTTTCAATCCTTTCGTGCTAACGGGCGGCCCCACGGACAGAATTGAGTTTGACTTAGATTTTTCGTCAGGGAGGCGAACGCTATCGTTTGAGACCATTACAGACATTTGGGACAAACGATATAGCGCTCGTTCAAATAGAACGAGCGCTCAAGAAATAAAAGTCACATGAAATATTTGTGTACAGCTTTTGTTTACTTACAAATTTTCCATTCATGCCAACTCTAGATTGGAAGGGATCCAAAAGAGAAGATTGGCCAATTTATCAAAAGGTCCCAGGTTATTAATTATCTTCGGGACTATGCAACTTTTACACAAAGCTTTTATTATTTCCTCATCCAAATGTTCTATGTATTCTTGGCGTATATCACTTAATTTCTACACTTTTTGCGCGTTCATCCCAATTGTCTAATATATATATAAATATATTTCGAAATTCCAGCCCGAAATTATTTCAGAATTCTTGTAACTTCTCAGAATGATGAGAATTCGATTTCAACTCTGATATTTTTTCTGAACGAAATAATTTGTGGAAGAAATTTGGATATGAATTCAAATCATACCTTTCAAATTCGTGTTTAAAGAGTGGCCACAATTGGTGATACAGAAAAATGAATGGCATATTGCGGTCATCTTTTTTCGAGAAAATCATTATGCCTTGTACCTACCGCATTGCTTAATCGTCTTCTGTTTTCAAGTTATAATTCAAAATTGAAATTTGGCCATTTCAACTTTGGCTATTATTTCTGTTCCTGTTTGTGCTAGACACTTAAAACGAAAACATTATACCGAAACTTTTTGGATGGAAATCCAGTGGCTTATTCCAATTTTTGCGTAAAAATAATCACCATTTTTTTCTCGTTTCAAAAATATATAACATGTCAAATGTAATTGTCGCCCGGAATTTTCAGTATGGGTTTAATTGAATGACTTGGTACAATTTTTTATAGGCCATAAAAATGTTGGTGAGGCCTAGGCCAACACCAAGCGTCGCCACTGATCTGATATGCGATATATATTTTTGGAACGAAAAAAAAACATTTTAAAGTGAAAATAAATTATTGTTTCCACAAAACAAAACAAACATTGGCTGAGACATCGAGAACGAAACCCCTCGGCGAAAATTAGCCACTATATTCATATAAAAAAGGGTCCATATAATGTTTCTGTTTCGAGTTCATAGCACAAACAGAAACGGAGATAATGACCAAAATTGAAATTATCAAAATGTCAATTTCCTCTTATCATTCGAAAACGAAAGACGATTGAGCGTTACGATCGACGGCAAAATGAGTTTTTCGAAAAAAGATAACCGTAATGTGCATTTTATTCATTTGCTCCTTCTCTTATATTATCTCACAAGCTACTTTTTCGGCGTTCTGGCAGCTAGCGTTTTGCGAGCGTCCTAGACGCTCGTGCAATTTTGACCACACACAAGCGTCTCAGTAGCTCACCGATCTCTGACGAGAGATCGAGTTATACGATCAGTCTGCCAAATTTTCACCATTTTTATAGCGAATTTTAATAATTTCAATGCGTTCTTGAAGCATGTATCGTTCCATTTTTATTGATGGCGTAGTCCCTTTATAAGTTATGTAAATGTTTAGAAACAGCAACGTATGTAGAGCTAGAGGAAGCCATTTGGCATTATTTTTCGTACATAAATGTCACAACTGATATTTCAATTAACAATAAAAAGTTTTCGAAAATGAATGCAAATTAGGTGTTTTATATATTCTCAAAAAAGACACGTAATTTCAAACATTCTTTATGTTATTCATCGATCTTAGCAGAGTGTTCGCTTACAGATCGATTTTAGGAAATGAAACCACCCGGTTGGCCAAACGATTGAACTCTTTTTGCACCCGACTTTTCCGTAGCTCGTAACCTTTTGTATTCTTTACGGAATGAGTCTCGGAGGCTTTTTATTTTTTTCTTCACGAAACCAATATCGCATTCATCGTTATATTGTTTACATAAAGCTTACAAATTATTCGTAGGCTTTATGCTTTATTTTTCTGTTCGAATATTCTTTGCTCTTAATCATCCACAAGCACTTATTCTTTTTAAATAGTTCTATGAAATTTGTAAGAAATTCTTCTGAATGTGGAAATCTTGCATGATTCTCTGCCATTCTAGACGCTCTCACACACACAAGCGTTTTTCATGCGATTCGCCGGCTATCTTGACGCTAAAATCAAACACGTTTGATCTTGTCGTCCGGCGTTGCGTCCAGCTCGGCGACTCGCCAGCGTGGCAGCGGATAGACATACACAGGCGTTTTTCGGGCTACTTTTGGGCGTTTTGGTCGCTTGCGGTGACGCTAGCTGCCAGAACGCCGAAAAAGTAGCTTGTGTATGGGCCGCATTAGAGTTGAAGTTCAGGGATCACCAATTCTTTTCACCCTGTACATGAAATGCGAAATAAATCCGAGGATTTTCCAAAATTGAGATTCTAATCCGTTCGATCTCGTATCCATCGAAAAACTCTAGGGTAAATATCGAATTTCGGTGACCAGAAGATATCCACCAGATTTTGGTGTCATTGTAGTCCTTGTGTCTTCCTGAACAAAATTAGTGAAACCAACAGGTGGCGGTCTGTCTTAGTTCAGAAAATATGGACTCCCTAAGTTCCAAAAATGTTCATCTTCACGTCGCTTTTTTCACTATAAATGAACAAACAAATCCACTGCTCCAATTTAATCTATAAATCACCTTCAAACTTTCCAATAACTATTCGATTGATTCATTACAGGTTAAGTCAATAATTAATGCAGAAACATCCAAATTCTAGAGGTATTACATATCCACAAATTTTAAGGAAATCCCGTCGTTCTTCATATGTAGTAAGTTTGTCACCACTGCTCGGTCTTTCGGTGAGTTACATATCAAACGATGCCGGGATTTACGTGAAGGCATCGTATCATATTCGCCCGAATGAATATGTGGCAGTGTCAAATATACCATTAAAAACGGCGGGCTTTCCTTAGAATTTGTCGAAATGTGGTGCCTCTAGAATTTCGATGTTTCTGCATTAATTATTGAATATACCTGATATGAAACTAATCGAATAGTTATTTGAATGTTCGAAGGTGATTTATGAACTAAATTGGAGCAGTGATTTTGTGTTTCTATAGTGAAAGAAGTGACTTGACGATGACACATTTTTGGAAATTTGAGGTTCCATATTTTCTAAACTAAGACAGGCCGCCACTTTTTGGTTTCACTAATGTTGTTCAGGAAGACTCGATGAATACAAGGACATCAAAATCTGGTCAGTATCTGCGAAAATTCCAGAATTCTCACTTCATTCATTCGAGGGTACCTGATCGTGTTCACGGCCAAGCAGAAACATTTACGACCTCAGATTCTTAATGCGTGAATCCATTCCTGGCCCAAAAATCGTTAATTACAGACACAACGATATTACGTTGTTTCCCTATAAAAAACGCATAAAAAGTCTGATTTTCTCGAATTGTCTTTTCCTATAAATTCCAGCACCTCACATGAAAACCACAGATTATATCAGTCAAATCAACGAATGTTTTCTAAAGGATATCGATATAATGATAATGGGTCAAGTCGGCCCAGACAATGTAAATCGCTACTGCCATAAACACTCCAGCGGAATAATATCATGTTTTTCCACCGTCTGGAACCAATTTAATGTAGCCTAATTTCATAAATATTTAGTGTTTGTTTCGATTATATGCCAGCCTGTTATTCATCTCCATATATTCGGATATTCATGAATGAAAGTTTACAGTAAAACAAACAGAGAACGCTCCTGATATTCTATGTAATATGTACAAGCATCATAAAAACCTCAGCCAAGTTTTAAGTATGGGTCTAGTACTAGGGTTATCTTTCATACTATAGGGTGGGCCAGAGGAACTGCAGAATTAAGTTATTCAAATGAACAAAAAATTATGAGAATATTGATTCGATTATTTTTTCATCATCAAATACAACATTGAAAGTTTATAAAACCGACAATATCAGGAATTGCACGATTTAATTCTCTTTAACGAATTTCTTCAACCCAACGTTTCGGAACAAGGCTGTTCCTTTTTCAAGACTAAAAAATACATACCTACATACCCAACAAATGCTGTTCAAAGTTGTCCGGCATTTCCAAAATTAATTAATTAATTAGATCAACGCAGTGTATCAACAATAAAGGACACTATTTGATATATTGTATCTTCAAAACCGTCTAAACACAACTTCTGATTGTATTTTTCTGTTGAAATAATAAAATTGATATTTGCAGTTTTTGTTCAATTGAACTTAATCTCGCCAGTTACCCTGCCCAAACCTATATTTTGGTATAGGCGAATCAAGCTAAGCGATACTACCTCTTGTGACGATCTGAGTAACCATTAATACTGACATGATTCTTTCATTAACCATTGAGTTGTAGTGATTTATTTGAATAAATCCTCTGGAAAAAATAGAAAACCAAATATTTTCATGCCTTTCCTCACCCTCAGGCTGGGGATAAATTTAGTGTTTGGGTAGAAGGGAAATCTACGAAGAGCCTGGCAACTGAAACTTAAAATCGGCAAACCAGTCACAGCTAATAAGAAAGTTTGCTCCTTGCATTTTGTAGATGACGATTATTTTATCGAGGTAAGTACGGATTACACAAATCTTGTAGGTTATATTAGATTCATGAGGTTAATCATTTACAGATCCCAGTTTCCATCAGAGGAAGCTTTTGAAAAACACTGCTGTGCCTTCCAGAAATCTTCCTGTTGGATCTACAATCAATGAGAACAACCAGAATGTTCTACGTAGTTCTAGTAGTAGAACTGAAAGGTAGAAACAAAGATGTCTGAACAAAAAACCATAGAAAATTTAATTGGAATATTTCCATAAAGAGATATCCGATTCGAATGAACGGAGATCGATATTCTGAATGTTCTTCCAAAATTTCGTGGCCATAGTTTCAACAGAACTTCATAACCGATTAGAATGAAATTTTTCCTGTGAATAAAGATTGATATACTGAATATTCATGCAAAATTTTGTGGCCAAAGTGTAACAGAATCACAGAAAATTCAACTGAAATATGAAAGAAGAACCTTCAGCTTCAGCTATTCCGCAGAATGTTTCAGCTAGTTGAAAGACAATGAGATTGTGTTCTAATTAATTAATGATTGTTTATGAAAATATTTCATTCAGAGGAAGCATTCAATCCTTTCTTGTCCTTTTTTTCAATGCGTTCAGAAAATGTGTGACTTTAATCCACTTGCTATTAACTCCTATGTTTTAATGGGTGGGTTTTTCCTGTCACTATAATACTATCATATTCAAGGAAGTTTCTTATTACAAGTGTTTAAAAACACAGAAATGTCATAACAAAAACTCAAATAAGTAGTTCAAATATCATATGTTTCAGTGTTGCCATCTCCTGGATTGCCGATTCTGGAAGCAATATTGCTAAGGCAAAATTCATAACGAACATTGCTATAACAGTCGAAATAGAATAAGCAATACCGTAGTCATCTTGCTATGAATTTGGAAGATAGCAATATTGCTTAGATAACAAGATTCATACTGCTTCAACTGCTGGGCATTCTGAGACGGAATACATGGTTGTTTCAGGATCTTCAAGACACATTCTGCATTCATTGTCTTCAATCAGGCAGATTTTGTTGAGATGCGCTTTCGGTCTTCTATCAAAATTCAGAATAAGGCAAATTGAATGAAACCTGGTTTGCTTTGAATTTTGAGCTATCGGTGGTCTCAAACGATTAGGTTGGCATACCCACAATGGAAAAGCGGATACACCCGACGGTGATTCAGCATAACAATTATAACTACAAATAGCAGAATAATTCTCAATAAAATCGACAATGAACCAATGAGTTGTGATCGTTAAATCGTTGATAACAGTTTTTATGGCTTCTAAAACCCAATTTATCATATAAACATATGTTTATCGATATTTTTCGACTACAACAACATAAACTGTTCTACTGATAAGTTGATAATTTTGCTGAATCACTCAAGGAAATGGATAATTTTAAAGTCACATGTTTCCACAATATTTTCATGCAAGACTCTACATAACTTACTATTTTCAATTTCATTCATAACTAAACTGAAGATAAATTATTGGAAAAACAGGCCTGAAGTCAGATGCTTTTGTGCGCCTATTATTATCAACTCTCTGTCGGTCGCAACATATTCTTCTAGAAAAGCTGTCGCAATGTATAAAACTGATTAATTTTGATCACAAAAAAACCTTTGCTGTAATTTACCGAAGATGTTACTTACGGATGAAAAATTATAGAGGCAACAGATATGTAGTGATTTAGGTTGTGCTTGTAATTATTTTTATGATCTATTTTCAGTATTGTTCGAAATATTTATTCAATATCAAAAAATAATATATTATATAGAAATATGACCAAAATACCAGTAGAAAATACACATTATCAATTGGTTACAAAAATAAAATATTGCCTTCTCATGTGAAAAAACATATACGTAAACAAATGCGAGGGACATAGGGAGATGATACCTCGATGAAAATAAGCAGGGGTAGATCATATAATTTTTTCGAAATCGACCTCCCTTCCAAGATGCAGCCTTTGGAAGGCGATGACGAGTTGACAGTTTTCAATTTTTTTAGGAGTCCTTAAACTATACATAATATGATTCATTAAGTACATAGATGTTACTCACACAATATTTTTTGATCCCATAACTTTATTATTAGGGGTTGAAAATAACAACCCCTTATAATTTTCCTTTGAAAATTGTTTTCGTGGGATAGATTTCCGAAAAAATTCTCTTATGGTTTCCCATTCAATTCTAGAGAAAAAAAGTCTCTTGCAAAATTTCGCTACAGTTTATACTTTTCTCGGAAAAAATAAAAACTTACAAGCAGTTATGATCACTGTTCATTCCATTTCATCGTATGTTTCATAGAAGGAATATTCTGAAATATTGTTTATGCTCAAAATTGGTTTTGTCAATTATGCTTATTAATCAAAGGAAAGTTCTATTTGTGAAATGAAAATATTACGGATATAATTTCCTCCCGGAAATCAGTAATTAAACCTCCAGAAAGATTCATACAACATCTTTATCTTCTGTCATAGACATACAATATCTTATGATATTCATTCTATGGAACACTTATACAATGGAATGGAATGAACAGTGATCATAACTGCTTGAAAGTTTTTATTTTTTCCGAGAAAAGTATCGAATGTATCGAAATTTTGCAGAATTATTTTCCAGAATTGAATGGGAAACTAATAGAATTTTATCTTTCGAAAATTTATTTCACGAAAACAATTTTTGAACGAAAATCATAGGCAGTTATTATTCTCAACCCGTAATAATGAAGTTATGGGATCAAAAAAAATGCGTGAGAAACATCTCCTTGAGGAATCATATTATGGATAGTTTCATTGCTCTGTAATGTATAATTTCAATCTTCTGTCGTTAGGTATTTAGAACGGTCTGAATTGCGTTATCAATTTGCCAATTTTCAAATGTACATGACATTGTAAGAAATCCACGATTTTGCAACTCTTTCGTATATCGACAACAATGCGTATCAATCTGACAATAAAATAAACAACATAACCTAAAAATTGAATAACACAGTGCAAAATTTCCAAGGCCTACCTGGTGCTCAATAATATCCGAACGGAGTAAAGCAAGTCATCAGTTAAATTTCTTACAACGCACGTGTTTCAAGCATGGAAATGGATCTAAATTAGACGGTTAACCATTTTGGCAAGACCTAGACAACGACGACTACTTGCTCGAACAATCTGTATCAAAAATATGCATCGTGCAGTTGCTACAAAGACATTTTTGAAAATATCACATATCGGCCTTCGATCGGAAATATATTTGAGTATTGAAAGATTTATCTGTTGAGCTGGGAACATAGTGCGTTGTGTTAGTTTATTTATGACGCTGTAATCAATTGAAATTACACTGGGTAACTAGGCTCATTGAATCTATTAACGATCTACTTGGAGCCAATTAGGTCGGTGATCCAGGTGCAAAAACTTTGAATATTCATCACATGTTGTTTGTTATGGAAAAGTATCATTTACTTAATATAGAAGGCTCCCAGACTCGTATGTAACATGAACCTAATTCAAAATATGTTTGCTACACGTCTAAAGAGGGTGAATTAAATATGAACTATAATTATTTCTTTGAAATTTATAGATACCTACGAACTTCATAAGTTTGTCACAAGTTCTTTATTATCATTCGGAAAAATTTGGATATTCTGGGCGAAATACCGCTTTTCTGAATTTAAGGTAGAGATTTCTCAGTATTATGGGTCGTGGGCGGTTCCTTGACCATCTGAGTTAAGTTGAGGTAACTTATAGACTGCAGGCCCGTGTTGAAAAATTATGGGTCATTTGAATCACCAGGTGACCTATCTAGAAAGATATAAGAGCGAAAAATGATAAGATTCAGCACTATGCCGTCAGTTGTAAGCTGTCCAACTGAGTGCAGGTGAGAATTCGAAAGTACAGGTAGACTGGGTACATTTTGGTCAAATATTTTTGTACCGCATTCTTACCACCGATAGATCCGTTCAAAATAATAAGAAAACGAGCAGTGCCGTGAAAAAAATGGAGCGCCACAAAGTCGAAATTTTTTTTTTATTGTCCGACAATTACCGGAGTAAATTTGGTCATTTGATCCTGTACGGCATCTGTGTCATACTATTTCAATACTGCTTCTAATCCATTATTCCGCAACGCCTTACAAAAATCATGCGACAAGTGGAAAAATCGAGGGTTACAATCCCGTCTCTTTCCGTGGTCCAGGGGGTCAAAGATGGAATTCATAAATTGAAATCTTTTTGGCTCAAGTGTATTATATTTCGAACAATAATATTGTGTATATAAATAACCCTTAATGGTTATTTTCCATCGGCCTCAAAATAAAATGGTGATTTTAATGTTTACGGAAATGAAAATTATTGACCTATTTCAATGTTCAATTATGCTATTTAAATGTGCATTCCTCATGGCAATCATACACAGAGTATTCAGAAACACTACGTTAAATGTCAGAACTCTACTGGAACAGACAAACATAGAAATTTCATAATGTAAAATGTTTTGTGCAAAATGAGAATGTATTTCAATCAAGAACTTATACACAATTCATATTGGGGTAATCGGAAAAATCTTGTAATCAACTCGGTTATTAATCTAGCGACTAATGGTCTCGAACTATTAACGCGTGAGCGGTGCGTTGAAATATCTTGACCATTAGTCGCCGTCATTAATAGACTTGTTGATTAATAGTTATTTAATCAACTAGGTTATTAAAGACAGCGACTAATAGTCGAGATATTTTAACGCGTGAGCGGAGCGACTAGTTGGAGACAATTAAACGCTAGATTAATGAACGATTTCATTACAAAATTTTATCGTTGACCTGATTATGAATTAGAAAAAAATGTTTGATTGAAATACATTCTTATTTTGCTTAAAACATACATCTATGTTTCAGTTGAGTTTTGACATTACACGTAGTGCTTCTGAAAACTTTGTGTACGGTTGCCATGAGGATTGCACATTAAATAGGCATGAATTGAACATTAAAATGGTCATGGACGTTGAAATAGTATGCTTTTCAAATGGAATTCAGTTGAGTGTCCTAGTTGCGAATGCGTAGAAGCAGATGAGACAATGACACCTGATAAATAATTGTTTCATATATAAATTTCAGGATGGCTTGAGAGCTATACAGGAAATGAATGAGTCGTTTTTGAATTGGGTTGTTAATTTTAAATCGATTTAATAGAGTTTCAATCATTTTATTTTTCTGTTCATTTTTACTGCTTTGATTTTTCCGTTTCAGATTCAGAATTCCGAAGGCATCCTGGAGAGGGTTATCGTTTGGACTGAATAAAGAAGGAATCCTTCAATATTCTAATAGTTTTTTAAGTGTTAGTTTTGTTGAAACGGCGAAACAAGGTTTTTTCTACTGGGGTTTTTCCCTGAGCTCTGGTATCATACGAAAAAATAGTATGGTACGCCGTTTAGCACCAACCTCAGTTAGGGATTATTTTTTTGGTTTTATGTATTGTATTATGTTAGCTCTTGATTTCAAAAGAATATATATATATATATTAAGTTAACACCTGACATAATCAATGAATATAGGAGAAGACAACACACACATATGAGAAGATTTTCAAGGAGATCAAACTAATTAATATAAGAAAGATGAATATGTTAGAAGACCTAAACAACATAAACATTTAAAATTCAAGAGAAATGGTTAATGAACATGACAGATGTGGATCTACCTGAAGATGTAAAACCATGCTAGCTTTAGGTTCCAAGTTCAGTGTACCGATATCTGCAAATCAACACCAATATACAAACTCATCGCAGATATTGAGGACCTGATACAGAAATTCCGAATGATAGAAGAGACCTACTCAGGTCACAAATCACAAGTATCACACACAAATTTCATACACCAAAATCAGAACAAAAACTATATGACTGAAAAATTATTCAATGCCACAAAAAGCTTCCTAAAATCAAATAATGAACTGATTGTATTGAATAGTGATAAGGATCCGTTACAGTAGTCATGAAAAGATCAGATTACACGCAGAAAATGTTAACGATCATAAACTCGGATGAGTTCACAGAAATCCCCAGAGATCCAACACCTAGAATACAAACCAAGAGTAATAGTTTCATATCAACATTGTTAACACATAAAGTCATCACCAGAGAAAGCTAAATCAATGAAAGTCTACAACTCGATAACCCCTAAAATTTATGGAAACCCTAAAATTCATAAGGATGGTGTCCCACTCAGACCTATAGTATCGTGCATTCAATCACCAACCAGATATCTGTCTGAATTCATGGTTGACATACTTAACAGTGCTTATGATAAAAGCAACCAATACTATATAAAAGACAGTTTTGATTTTGCACAACAGGTCATAATTTAGAGATTCCACCAAATCATGTTATTTTATCACTAGACGTTGTAAATCTATATGGTAACATACATATCACACACTGTAAGGAGAGTTATAAATGAGAAATGGAACATAATTCAGCAGCATACTGCCATGCCAAAGAGCCTTTTCATGGAGTATTGGAGTTCCTTTTAGAGAATAGTTATTTCACGTTTCAGAACAAATTCTATAAGCAAGTTTTCGGAAGTGCTATGGGATCGAAATCAAGCCAATAGTAGCTCAGTATGTTGTAGACTTCGCGCTGGATGAGACAATTCCTAAATACCTTTACCACCCTTTCTAACTAAGAAGTTTGTTGATGACTTGTTCATCGTCTCACCAAAGATGGAGTAGAGGATTTACTAACGATTGTTAACATTTTGATGTATATTCAATTACTATTGAGAAAGAAGATGAAAATCAATCCGTACCATTCCTGGACATGAAAGTCCATCGCTGTGACAATGTAATTAAACTGGATTGGTTTAGAAAAACAACCACATCAAACAGATTCATCCACTATTTATCAGATCACTCAATGCAAACCAAAATTAACATCATAACGGAAATGAAAACTAGAATTCAAAGATTGTGCCACCCAGAATTCATACAAAAAAATATTGATAAGCTGTTGAAGATCTTTATTGAAAATGGTTACCCAGTGTGGATGGTGAAGAAACTTTTGTATGAATCAGCACCAATTCGACAAGAAGCGAGTATACCCCCTAGAAATGCCGAGGGTGATGCTGTAATAAAGTATGGTAGTATAATGAACGTTAAAAACTTAACAGGAAAGACTATATGCGCCCATCTACCTTTCGGTAGATTCGCCTTTTCGCCCAGATCTACCTTTTCGGTGGATTCGCCTTTTCGCCCAGATACGCCTAAAACAGTTTAAGAACTCATAGAAAAAACCGGGTCAGAAAACCTCAAATATAATATAGCTCTAGGTCCTAAACCCAATAACTTCCTAAAGGAACAACTTGAATGATTCTACTGAAAGCTACTGTTATATCGCGGAAATTCAACTTTTTGACTCGCCCCTGTATAATCCGAAGCATATCATCTATATTTAAACTCCACCTCCTATAACAAATCATTCGAAATTCAAAGCCCTTCAATTTAATTGAAAGCTTTCTGTTATAAACGTAAAAATTGAAAATTTTTTGACTCACCCCTGTATAAATCAGAAACAGACGAAATTCAATTATACTCAACATGTTTCAAAAACTTTACCCATTTCATTAAAGCTACATGTAATAACGCAGATATCAATAATTTTTGACTCACCCCTGTATAAATCAAAATAATATTCGAGACATTTCTGAAAAAACGAACGAAATTCAAAGAAATCAACATGTTTCAAAAACTTCACCGATTTCATGAAAGCTTCCTGTTTATACGTAAAAATTGAAATTTTTTGACTCACCCCTGTATAAATCAGAAACATATGTTCGACGTTCTTAGGAAAATAGATGAAATTCAAATTAAATGAATACTTACTCGATTCAATAATTTCATCGATTCCACTGAAAGCTACGCAGAAATTCAACTTTTTGACTCGCCCCTGTATAAATCCGAAGCATATCATCTATATTTAAACTCCCACCTCCTATAACAAATCATTCGAAATTCAAAAGCCCCTTCAATTCGATTGAAGTTCCTGCTATAAACGTAAAAATTGAAAATTTTTGACTCACCCCTGTATAAATCAGAAACATATTTTCGACATTCTCAGGAAAATAGATGAAATTCAAATTAAATGAATACTTTACTCGATCAATATATTTCACCGATTTCATTGAAAGCAGAACTTGAAATTTTTGACTCACCCCGGTACTACTGGATCCACATATCACGTATGCAATGGTGTGACGTCACCACTGTTTATATCAGACTTCAACGGGTTTTATTAGGAATCGAAAGACATGTAAAACATATCAGGAATCGAAAAAATGTATTGAAATATCGATAATTATCAAAATACATAACAGTTTATATAATTTCCTTGCGTATTCCGATTCAAATAACGCGCAATAATATTCAAATTCCTTCAACCGAAGCATTCCTGACCTCTGAATCCTTGACAGATATCACGTACTGGCTTCACACGATGTCATTGATCTTTCAAAATTTTGGAGTTCCTATAACAGATGTAATTACTCAATAAAACGTTCTCAACTATTCAAAAACGATATTCGTACCTTATTTGATTTGGATCTCTTCGTATTCCGCTTGAAAATTGCATTTTCCTGAGGCCTTTCTGACTTGAAAATGGCTCGACAGTTTGTAATCATTTTTGCTTATCCTTCAATTCAATCGTACCTGGAACGAAAACCTTTAGTGATAAACGTTCAAAACGATTAAAAACGATATTCGTACCTTTTTTTCATTTGTATCTGGCCTTTTTTTCTTCTCAAATGAGCAAAAATCTCGAAACACTTCCGTCTCCAGAACAGATCTGACAGTTCTCGTAATTATTCGATGTATTATTTCTGTGCTCTTCCCCTTGTCAAACCCGGTTTTTCAAATTCCCGATTTTCTCGATCTTTTTTCGCCAATTTCCGTTTGGATCTCGGGAAAGAAAATTGCCTAAGCAACGTGTCGCTTCTTCGGCTTTCTTTATACCCCCTCGCGTTCCTCTCCCCGAAGCGGTTCTCCCGAATAAGCGAGATAGTAAGGGCACTTTTTGATGAAATCGCGAAAAAGGGTTCTTCTAGCCGCAATTTTCGAACACTTCCCGTCGGAATAAAAACGCGATCTCGACGTCTACGCGTAGCTCGATCTTTGCTCTAGAATTTGACACCTCGCCGTTGCAAGATCGCGCCCGCGGCCCCGTCAGCTCTTTTCCTTCCCGAACCCCTTTTCCCCGATTTTACGGTACCCCTCCCCCCTCTCCGGTCACATCTATGGTCCTTATATTTTTGTATTATAGATTAAAAATTGCTTTAAAAATGAAAATCTAAAATAGCTACCTACAACTCTAAAACAGTTTTTAATCGATTTACAAGACTAAAGGATCCAACCCTAAGCAGTTCAATTCAAATGTATATACAGAATAAGTTGCAGTGACTGCCAGGCTGCATATGTGGGTCAAACCTCACAGTGGCTAAAAAACCGAGTCAGCTTACACAAGAGTGATATTAAGAAGAAAAATGAAAGGTGTGCGCTGACAAAACATTCAGTAGAAAAGAACATGAAATAGATCTAGATGGTGTAGAGATTTTAGACAAGACATCCAGTTACAACAAGAGATCATAATGGAGATGATACACATACAGCGAGAACAAGATAGCATTAACAAGAAATCAGATGTACAAAATTTAAGTAATATATACACATTCCTTCTGTCAGTAGCAAAGAAGAAGAATCCCAGGACATCTTTATGATTATATCATAGAACTTTCAGTCACAAGTCAGTCAACCGTCAGTTAATTGTCAAATTGTTTGTTAACAGTAAAACGTGTGATATTTCGTCTAATTAGTAATCGTTCAATGTAATGTCAATAAATTGTATCTAATCTAGTATAATCTCAGATTTTGTAAGTAATGAGTGTACGAACTTGTAGATCAGAAATGATTGTTTACTGTTTTTTGTAGTAGCCCTGAAGAAAAACGAAGTGTTTTGAAAGCTAGGCAAAAATAAAGAGATAGAAAAGCTAGTCTTCAGTCGATTTCCCTTAAACTTCCCTCAATACATATTGGTACGACTGTGATTCAACTCCAATATATATATATATATATATTATTATGGAATCGTGTATTTCTATTTCGATTTATTTGAGATTTTATTTGTTTGCGAAATTACACGATCCATACAATCTCTTGAACTATTTTTTATTGAATTATTAGACTCTTTTCAGGGTGGATTCTAGTGAAGCAAATTTCGTGACTTTTCTCTAATTTATTTATTTCTAACTGACAATACATTTTCCATAGTAACACATCTTATTTTTTTTATCCTGCCCACTGACAAAATCTTATAATTATAAATTCATATCAATCAATTTCCATAACAAATCCCCAAAATAATATATTTATTCATTGAATGACTTAAATGAAAAGGAATAAATATTATTGATTTTCGAACTAAATAAATTTTGATATGTGATAAATTTCGAATTACGTTAACTAAAAAAAAAAACTCTTGATACTTGACTGATACTATTTCTTTCAGCCGGTGATAGCATGTTCCTTTTAATTCATAAGATTTTCCACTGAACAATTCATTTTTAAGCACTTTCTGTTGGTTAGATCCCCAAGAATATTCAATATTTTCATTTTGAATGTTTCAATGTCATCTAATTTTGTTTCCTCATTGAGTAACCATAAAAAGCTTCATCTGATTTTAAGTATTCATTGGATTGATTGTATGCTGTGAAATCTTTCGCCTTATTCTCTGTAATTTCGATGAACGGTACTGGGTAGTTTCTTAATTATTCCATCAAAATTCAGTTTATTATCCCCTAAATTAATTATTCCCGATGTGTTAGCCATTTCTTTTTTTATAAGTGTCTCTAATTTTTCATTTGGTTTTTCTATTTTCTCTTCTTGTAATGCAACATTTTTGTTAATTTCATTATTATTGTATTGTATTTCCTTCCTGATTCTCATTTCTATTATATCCAGTTCTTCACGGTTTGTTTGTTTGTTATTTCAATTATCTGCTCTAATTTATCCTCGGTTTGGTTGATTCTTGTTGTGAAATTCTGATTAACTATTATCATTTTTCATTCATTTCTATTTCCATGTTTTTTTGATCATTGTCATTCTGTCATTCAATTCCTTTACAGTGTTATCAATTTTTTTCTAATCTTTCAACAATTCTTTTTTCCATTTCATTTGTATTCTGTTCCATTTCTTTTTATCCTGTTCCATTTTCAAAGTCATTTTCCTTATTTCTTCTAATATAATATTGAATTTATCGTTTTCTTTATCTCCTTTTTCCCCAATCATGGTTTTGCTCCTAGTTTCCATTTCTTACCGTATATGAAATTTATTTGTAAATTGAATCTTAGCCCCACGTTGGGCGCCATTTGTTATGGAATCGTGTATTTCTATTTCGATTTATTTGAGATTTTATTTGTTTGCGAAATTACACGATCCATACAATCTCTTGAACTATTTTTTATTGAATTATTAGACTCTTTTCAGGGTGGATTCTAGTGAAGCAAATTTCGTGACTTTTCTCTAATTTATTTATTTCTAACTGACAATACATTTTCCATAGTAACACATCTTAATTTTTTTTATCCTGCCTACTGACAAAATCTTATAATTATAAATTCATATCAATTTCCATAACAATATATATATATATATATATATATATATATATACGCATTAGGCTATCTTTACCAAGCCCGGTACCCACCCCAGGTGAAGTGAAGCCCTGGTGTGCGGGGGTATGCGGGGAAAGTATATATAATTTATACATTTCTGCAGACTTATCACTACCACCAATAAGAGTCCCAGCATACTGGTAGTGACATATTAAGCCCATCTGTATAAAAATAGATGATTTTAGATCCATCCCCAGCCCAGGCGGTGTTGCCAAAATATTCTAGTAGCTTTGCATTTGAATGCTTTATTTTTCTATTTCTTTCGATCGTAACAGATATTACGCGACACACGAAATGCGTCCAACGGAAGCCAAAGTATGATTCATCAATAAAAACTATTCCGTTTCGCGGTTTATTGTTAGCTTCGGTAACTTCCATCTTAGGAGAGCTAAATGAAAAGGAATGTACAGGTTTTAAGCAATTTCTATGGAACATTGGCACTCTGCGTTATTTTTTTTCTATAAATAACTAAAGATTCACACAATGAATAAATTTGAAATTGGCAATGAAATTCGAACTAATTCTCACATGGAATTAGTTCATTCTGTTCTTATATGAATGAAACAATGCAATCATTTTCATGAAGATTTTTTCCATCATAAAATTCGAAACTAAACGATTATATTCTCTGTTCAAACTTTATGGAATGACTCATAATTTTGGTTGACATTCCATAAATTTAATTTGCATTGCAGCTTGAAATTGATCAGTTAAACATTCTAGTTTTCAGATATTCTCGATTCTCGTGTCCCGTACGCGATGATTAACCAAATATTTCTATGGATTGTTTCGTACAGATCAATTTATTAGTGTTTCACGGATTGTTGTTTTTCGAACCGTAACCCTGATTTGATTTGCCACAAATGGATACACTTTTTGTTCATGTGTATGAATCCATATTTTTTTCAACACCCTCTCACTTTTATGAAAATGAAATAGATCGAGGTCAGATAATTATTTTTTTTTCTGATCGAATCAATAATGAGCAATATCGCCTTAGTTACCATATCTCATAACACACTCATATTTCCCAAGGGAAATATGAAACGTCAAGTCTTATTGTCCCAAGGGAATATGAAACGTCCAAGTCATATTTTACTAAAAAAGTATAATATGCAACCTTATACATCAGAAAAAATTATTTGGAGCTTCTATCAAAATTTCTTAACCTGCTCCCGGGACAACACTGCTGATTTTTTTGGAACGGATCCTTTATTTTTGTTCTAAAAATACTTCCACTTCATCGAATAATTTGACATTCGTTTTTTCCTTCAAATGTAGCATGGATCTTAACAAGATATTTTTGGCCATAACGTGTTTGTGAATATTCCTGCAACAGGAGATCGAATGAATTGATCATACATTGAAAAGAACAAGAATCAGAGCAACATACCAAATCTTCAAAATATGCTAGCAAAATATTTTCGCTGACACCGTCCACCAAATTTTTTCTTTTCCACTCCCAAAAGCCTTCATACTCTTTACTATAGGCAACTTTAGATTTGGCCGGAATCAAAAATTCACGGGCTTTCGCCGCTTGAGTTTCGACGTAGTTCGACATTATTTCAATAATTTTATTTCTGACAAGACGTCAAATTAAACCAGTCAACCATGATTCACAAACACGGCCCATAGCAAGTTAAATTCAATTAGATCCAAAATTTACAATATAATATTAATTTTTCCATTTCATAAACGATATTGTATCGATCAGAAAAAAACTATTGATTACAACACGGGAAATATGAATACACTAGCTTTTACCCCCCGACTTCTTCGTCGCCCTACCGACCCTCTAAGTTAGAAAAGTGATCAAATACTAACTTGAAGTCTTAGTAACACTCAGTTAAAAAAAAAACATCAAAATCATTTCAGTAGCTATGGCGTCATGCGCTTCTTGATACGATCACGCTAGATTTCCGCGGGAATGAGGTATTTTCCCGCCGTAAAAAGTAGCCTGTATCCGTGCCTAGGATCCTATCTTTATATTAACAAAGTCTAATAAAAATCCGTTCAGACGTTAAGGCGTGAATGAGGTAAACTTTTAAAACAAAAGATTAAAAAAATCACTAACTTAATTAGTTTTCTGCCTACTGCCTACGCAGTACGATAGCATGAATATTAAGATCCCATATCCTTTTCTAGGTTACTATCTATCACTTAACTAAATTTCATCAAAATCCATTAAACCGTTTAGGCATGATAGAGCAAAACTCCCAGCAAAAACCATAAAAAAAATCACTAACTCAATTCAGTTTTCTGCCTACTTCCTACCCGCTAAGTACGATGACGTGATCATTTTGATCTTATATCGGTTTTTAGGTAACCATCTATTACCTTACTAATTTCATCAATCTTCATCAAAGTCTTTTCAGCCGTTTAGACGTGAGAGAGCAAAAGTCCCAACAAAAACGACTAAAATCACTAACTCAATTAGTTATCTGCCTACTGCCTACCCCCTAAGAACGATGGCGTGATTATTTATAGCCTATGACCATTTCTAGCTATCATCTACCACCATACCAAATTTCATCAAAATCGGTTCAGCCGTTTAGGCATGATAGAACAAACTCCCAGCAAAACCATGAAAAAATCACTAACTCAATTCAGTTGTCTGCCTACTTCCTACCCCCTAAGTACGATGACGTGATCATTTGATCTATATCCGTTTTTAGGTAACCATCTATTACCTTACTAAATTTCATCAAAATCTGTTCAGCCGTTTAGACGTGAAAGAGCAAAAGTCCCAACAAAAACGACTAAAAATCACTAACTCAATTTAGTTTATCTGCCTACTGCCTACCCCCTAAGAACGATGGCGTGATTATTTATAGCCTGTGACCTTTTCTAGGTTATCATCTATCACCATACCAAATTTCATCAAATCCGTTCAGCCGTTTAGGCGTGAAAGAGTACAGACAGACAGACAGACAGAGTTACTTTCGCATTTATAATATTAGTATGGATGACCATTTCTAGGTTATCATCTATCACCATACCAAATTTCATCAAAATCCGTTCACACCGTTAGGCCATGATAGGGCAAAACTCCCAGCAAAAACCATAAAAAAATCACTAACTCAATTCAGTTTTCTGCCTACTCCTACCCCCTAAGTACGATGACGTGATCATTTTGATCTTATATCCGTTTTTAGGTAACCATCTATTACCTTACTAAATTTCATCAAAATCTGTTCAGCCGTTTAGATGTGAAAGAGCAAAAGTCCCAACAAAAACGACTAAAAATCACTAACTCAATTTAGTTATCTGCCTACTACCTACCCCCTAAGAACGATGGCGTGATTATTTATAGCCTATGACCTTTTCTAGGTTATCATCTATCACCATACCAAATTTCATCAAAATCCGTTCAGCCGTTTAGGCGTGAAAGAGTAACAGACAGACAGACAGACAGAGTTACTTTCGCATTTATAATATTAGTATGGATGACCATTTCTAGGTATCATCTATCACCATACCAAATTTCATCAAATCCGTTCAACCGTTTAGGCCATGATAGGGCAAAACTCCCAGCAAAAACCATAAAAAAATCACTAACTCATTCAGTTTTCTACCTACTTCCTACCCCCTAAGTAACGATGACGTGATCATTTGATCTTATATCCGTTTTTAGGTAACCATCTATTACCTTACTAAATTTCATCAAAATCTGTTCAGCCGTTTAGATGTGAAAGAGCAAAAGTCCCAACAAAAACGACTAAAAACCACTAACTCAATTTAGTTATCTGCCTACTACCTACCCCCTAAAGAACGATGGCGTGATTATTATAGCCTATGACCTTTTCTAGGTTATCATCTATCACCATACCAAATTTCATCAAAATCCGTTCAGCCGTTTAGGCGTGAAGAGTAACAGACAGACAGAGTTACTTTCGCATTTATAATATTAGTATGGATGACCATTTCTAGGTTATCATCTATCACCATACCAAATTTCATCAAAATCCGTTTAAACCGTTTAGGCATGATAGGGCAAAACTCCCAGCAAAAACCATAAAAAAAATCACTAACTCAATTCAGTTTTCTGCCTACTTTCCTTCCCCCTAAGTACGATGACGTGATCATTTTGATCTTATATCCGTTTTTAGGTAACCATCTATTACCTTACTAAATTTCATCATCAAATCTGTTCAGCCGTTTTAGAAGACGTCAAAGAGCAAAAGTCCCAACAAAAACGACTAAAAATCACCAACTCAATTTAGTTATCTGCCTACTGCCTACCCCCTAAGAACGATGGCGTGATATTTATAGCCTATGACCTTTTTTAGGTTATCATCTATCACCATACCAAATTTTATCAAATCCGTTCAGCCGTTTTAGGCGTGAAAGAGTAACATACAGACAGACAGACAGACAGAGTTACTTTCGCATTTATAATATTAGTATGGATGACCATTTCTAGGTTATCATCTATCACCATAACCAAATTTCATCAAAATCCGTTCAACCCGTTTAGGCATGATAGGGCAAAACTCCCAGCAAAAACCATAAAAAATCACTAACTCAATTCAGTTTTCTGCCTACTTCCTACCCCCTAAGTACGATGACGTGATCATTTTGATCCTATATCCGTTTTTAGGTAACCATCTATAACCTTACTAAATTTCATCAAAATCTGTTCAGCCGTTTAGACGTGAAAGAGCAAAAGTCCCAACAAAAACGACTAAAATCACTAACTCAATTAGTTATCTGCCTACTGCCTACCCCCCTAAGAACGATGGCGTGATTATTTATAGCCTATGACCTTTTCTAGGTTATCATCTATCACCATACCAAATTTCATCAAATCCGTTCAGCCCGTTTAGGCGTGAAAGAGTAAAAGACAGACAGACAGACAGAGTTACTTTCGCATTATATTATGAGTATGGATGACCATTTCTAGGTTATCATCTATCACCATACCAAAGTTCACCAAATCCGTTCAGCCGTTTAGGCATGATAGAGCAAAACTCCCAGCAAAAACCATGAAAAAATCATCAACTCAATTCAGTTGTCTGCCTACTGCCTACCCCCTAAGAACGATGGCGTGATTATTTATAGCCTATGACCTTTTCTAGGTTATCATCTATCACCATACCAAATTTCATCAAAATCCTTTCAGCCGTTTAGGCGTGAAAGAGTAACAGACAGACAGACAGACAGAGTTACTTTCGCATTTATAATATTAGTATGGATGACCATTTCTAGGTTATCATCTATCACCATACCAATTTCATCAAAATCCGTTTAAAACCGTTTAGGCATGATAGGGCAAAACTCCCAGCAAAAACCATAAAAAAAATCACTAACTCAATTCAGTTTTCTGCCTACTTCCTACCCCCTAAGTACGATGACTGATCATTTTGATCTTATATCCGTTTTTAGGTAACCATCTATTACCTTACTAAATTTCATCAAAATCTGTTCAGCCGTTAGACGTCAAAGAGCAAAAGTCCCAACAAAACGACTAAAAATCACTAACTCAATTTAGTTATCTGCCTACTGCCTACCCCTAAGAACGATGGCGTGATTATTTATAGCCTATGACCTTTTCTAGGTTATCATCTATCACCATACCAAATTTCATCAACATCCGTTCAGCCATTTAGGCGTGAAAGAGTAACAGACAGACAGACAGACAGACAGAAGTACTTTCTTTCGCATTTATAATATTAGTATGGATTTCCCACGGTTGTCTATACATGCACTTGCGGGACTTTGAAATTCGAATAACAAACAAACAAGTACCCTCCATAAAAAAAATTCAAGAAAAGCCCTGAGCAGGAGCTTTTGAGCGCTTGTTTTATTGGTGGAGCAATGAGACTATTACCTCAAAATTTTACATGAGATTTGATATTGATACCGAATATATAGGGTCTCTATAAATTATTGTAACAGCGCAGTTGGCTTAGGATTACTTTGCCGCTACAGAATACCAATCTATAGATTGGTTATAACCAATCAGAGCATAGCATGATCACAGAACTCTGTGGTTTGCATAGAAAGCGACAAAATGAGGATGATACAAAGCCAACTGCGCTGCTACAATCATTTATAGAGACCCTGTATAAATGCAGAATCTCACAGCACAATCGGAATTTTATTCTGAAAATTATTCAGATAATGAAATATGTAAAAAGTAAATAATTAAGAAATTAATGTTCTGATGATGCGACGAAATTCCGCATGAACATTCAGTATATCAGTCTTCATTCACAAAATGAATTTAATTCGAATCAGTTATCCTGTTATGAAACTATGAGATTGTACTTTCATTATTCGAATTGGATTTTCTATGGTTTGTCGACACTATGGCCACAAAATTTTTCATAAAATTTCAGTATAACTGTTTTTATACACAAAAAATTTGATTCGAATCGGATAGTCTGTTATGGAAATATAAATATTTTTCTTTTCAATTTTCAAATTGAATTTTCTATGTTTCTGCTAACACTATGGCCACAAAATTTTGCATGAACATTCAGTATATCAACCTTCATTCACAAATAAATTTCATTTGAATCAGGAGTTCTGTTATGGAAATAAAAAGATTCTACTTTTCAATATTCCATTGAATTTTATATGGTTCTGTTTATAGCCACGCAATTTCGGATGAACATTCTGTATACCGATCTCTATTCACAAATAAATTTCACTCGATATATTCTCATACTTTTCGAATGGATTGTCCCCTTTTATGTTTTTCTTCACTCTGCTTTTTTGAGACTTTTAGCAATGATCTTCAAATCGTTTCGTAACAGTAACTAATGTTACGAAACTTATTTTTGGTACAAAAATTCAGATTGAAAAATTATTATTTAATTATTATGTTAATTGCTAGAGTTTTCGTCTGAAAATATAATAATAGTTATGAATATTATGTCTTTACTAGGTCGATACAAAGGGTGATTTTCTAAGTGTTTCATTAGACGTTTTCGAGGAAGGAATTGTAATACAGATTCAAGATTTTGGAGTTTCGTTTTAGAGTACGTGAACTTTAATTGTGAAATATTTTCAAGAGAAATCTACTTCCAGTTTCACCGGAAACGAATGTAACTTCGTTATTTCAAATGCAACACCCTGTATATTTATACATATTCGAATTCTTCGTTCATTCTACACTGATTTGATGTATAGTACGTGCAACCACTCAAGAGTTTCTTGAATTATTGCCTGATTATCAAATTTTTTTAAAAAAGGTTGTCACAATTATGGTCCATATCTTCAAAATCCTCATCACAAGAATTTCTTTTTGCGAAAGTTGAATAAAAGAATGTACGCTGATACTGTTTCTTGTATAACTTATAAGGAAATATTATACAGGATGTCTGAAAAAGGGCCCCAAAGTGAGCCTCAATAAAACTATAAAATCTCACTTTTTTCAAATGGCAACCCTATGATTTTGTAATTCCAATCGATGGCTCGTCAAAAACTAGTTAGGATTTCAGGTTTCTTAGGCTAACCATGCATTTATTAGGATAGAAATTTCCAAGAAGGCTGTGTCTGTTGATTTATAATGCATTTTAGAGAACTGTCATTTATACTTTTTTGATCCATCGGGCACTATGCAAAATATGAATTATGGTAACAGTGATGTATTGAATATCTCCTCCATTCATGGCGAATGTAACAAAATATTAGAAAGGGCATTCAGAACTTTTAACGAAAGAAATCCACATTTACCACCTTTAACAAAATCGAAGTTCAGAAGTATCAAAACAATTTTCTCCGTAGTGGAAGCATCAACCTAAAACGGAATCGTGTGAATACAGTAAAGGTTGACGCTCACTGGACGAGACGAGACGAGACGAAGCAACGCGTTAGTTCGCCTGGGACCTAACGCCTAACGATTCTGATCTTCGCTTCGCGCCTCCTATGTGAGTGTCTACCCCTTTGATTCAGTGCAAATCGTGCCTGCGGAAACAACTCTTCGCTTCGTCTCGTCTCGTCTCGTCCAAGTGAGCATCAACCTTTACAGATCATTCATTATCTATTACTGTATTCACTCGTGTCCGTTTAGGGCTAAGGCTTCCAGTACGGAGAAAATTGTTTTGATACCTCCTGAACTTTGATTCCGTTAAAGTCAGTAAATGTGAATTTCGTTCGTTGAATTTCTTATTACCTGTTTCTACGAATTTGTTACATTTGCCGCAAATAAAAAACATACCCTTGATATATCATTCCAGTGAATTATTATTGCATGTTATGCTTAGTGCTTGATCTGTAAGAAAAACTAAGAATGACAGTTCCTAACATAGCCTACTTCAAAATGCAAGCTTACAAACTGTGCGAAACCTGTCTTTAATCGTGAAATTCGAATTTTATTGAATAATAATTAATGAATACTGATTTTAGAGGCATGAAACGTTCGATACACTATAACTGGTTTTTGAAGAGCAATCGATTGGAATTACAAAATTATAGGGTTGCCATTTGAAAAAAGTTAGATTTCATAGTTTTATTGAGGCTCACTTTGAGGCCTTTCTCAGACACCCTGTATATATTTCCTCATAAGTTATACAAGAAAACAGCATCAGCGTACTTTCTTTTGTTCCACTTTTGCAAAAAGAAATTCTTGTCATGAGGGATTTTGAAGATATGGACACCAATTTGTGACAACCTTTTTTTTTTAAATTTGATAATCAGGCTATAATTCAAGAACCGCTTGAGTGGTTGCACATATCATACATCAAATCAGTGAAGAATCGAACGAAGAATTCGAATATGTATAATATATACAGGTGTTGCATTTGAAATAACGAAGTTACATTCGTTTCCGGTGAAACCGGAAGTAGATTCCTCTTGAAAATATTTACAATTGAAGTTCATGTACTCTAAAACGAAATCCAAAATTTGAATCTCTATTACAATTCTTTCCTCGGAAACGTCTAATGAAACACTTAAAAAAATCACCCTGTATTGTGTGAAATATGATTAAGAAGTAAATTGTGAAAATACATTATTTCCTATTTTATTTGGGATATTTCAAGACTTCAGGTGACAATTTCAAATTCAGAATTTCTCGAAAGGAAAGCTAAAATGTCAAACATGTCTCTTAATTTTTTATTTCGTTGAATTCTGTTGAAGGTATAAATTAACAAAATAAATGATATCCACCAGAATCGAAAGTTAACGGCATAGAAATAATGTCTGGATAATTAATGCCCTGTTTGATAATGTAATCAACGAAAAAACATGTAATTGACGTCAACAAAGTAAAAATTCACAAGAAGACGCAACGAAATTTGGCGGTTTTTGAACAAAGGTTTCAAATAATATGATTTTTCATCATTCCAACTCCAGCAATTTATCGCATCAGCTTAATTTCACGAATAAACCTAAATGAAGTTTTGGAAATCAATTCATACTACGAGAAAGCCAAGAAAATTGTTTTCATTGTCACGACGATTAGTTCAGAAATATCAAGAGATTTCTCGTTCATTTCCATATTAATTGGTTATATCCTCATGAAAGAAAGGAAAATTCATTTATTATCGAATATTGCATCAATTAATATTTTCTCAATGAGCTCAGAAGTATTCATCCGGACCTAAATAGTAACACGTTTGGCTATATCACCTATTTCTACTTTGTGATCATCGAATCTGTTAACCACCTATATGATGCAAATGTGTTCAGTTCCTCCAGAATACAAACAAGCATAAATCAGAGGAGGTGAAAAAATTACATCTGGTTATGAAAGTCGAATATTATATCATTTTTCGTTTACAATGAAAATTTTTCAAATTGTACATTGAAGATTGTTAAGGATAAATTTGATTCCATCTAATTATTTCTTAGTTAATTCTAATCGATTCGAAGAACAATAATAATAAGAAATGTTAATTTTCCACCCCCTTCAACTCCATCCATTGCGTCCGTAAATTAAAATTAATCTGCATTACTAAATTGAAAAAGTCAGAGCCAGTACCAGATTGAATGCGACGTTGTCAAATTTACGGGCTTTGTATAGAATGTAATTATTGGGACTCTTATGAACCGAGTTATACCGCCAGATGTATAATATTTACCGCGTTAGCGCCGCAGCACCACCTACAGGTGGATGGCATGAACTAAAACGTGTATATATTGCGATAAAAATTTGTCGATTTTCGGCCCATACGAAAATTCGTATATAGACTCAGTGAGGCAGACAAAGCTCCTGTAGAAAATATCCGTGAATTTTACGAAGCCCGACCCGGCTTCGTAAAAATGATTTTGGCTTGACAAGGGTAACCGCGTATGGCGTTTTCTGGCTTGGTAAGGTCGCGTAATACGTCTATAATATATATATATATATATATTATATATTATATATATATTTTATATCCGACAGACGTATCCAGTCCCGATACGTTTCTAAGGCGACCTAAGACCCATATAATCCGGCAGTTTTTCAGTTGTATATATGCAAAAATGGACTTATTGCAAATATAACTCACTAGGCATACTGAGAGGGGAAAGGATTTTTTTCATTAAAAAAGTCGTATAATCAATATTACTTTTCGGTCCCGAAACATTACGCCACCTTTCCAATCCCACTTATACAGTATCGGTATATACGACCAACCTTTTCGATCCAAGCGGTGTTGCCAGGTTGCCGGGACCGGTCGCTACAATTTCAGTGTATAAAAGGGATCAAAAGAGTAGGTGCCATAAAAGAATTTGTATATGTAATGATGAGTCGACGAAAAGATTAAATATCCTTCGGAAGGGAACAACTGCCTGACCGTGAAGATGAAATTTCTCATTTTCATTCGCTGAAAAATGACTTGTCCTGGATTCCGAGGTCTTAAAATTTTCTTATTTTCGGTAATCGACAATTAGGGTGCATTGATGGATTTTTTTCAACTCACTGTATGGTATCTAAACTTTCAAAGAAAACCCAACTTTAAAAATCCATTCACTCTGGTCGTAGAAGGTTCTTTGTGATGCATAATTTTTTTGTACTGAGAAAGTTTCATTTATCGAAATTTCATGTTTTCACAATGAGCTGAATGTTCATTCATGAGGAGACGTAATTGTTCGAATGAAAACACATTTCTCAATGATCTTGAAACGAACTCTTTAGTTAGACAATTGAAGCAAAATGATAAGGGGTGAATCAATCAAGTGCGTCGCCAGGTTTTTTCCTGGGGAAATAAAATTTTTGGGGAGTTATAAAATTGGCAATGACAAAAATGATTCAGAACTATGATAGAAGAAATTAATATTATATTGAAAACATGGTTTGAAAGGAATGTGAAATTTCCTATATTCTTATTAATCTATTCATACGTCTTAGTTTTTTCTACGACAGTATTATAACTTCAGGAATATAATCAATTTCCAGATACGTACTATGATAAAGTGGTTGAGTAAACCACGATAGTTCAGTAAAAAACAATAAACTATTATTATTGGTTCAAGGAATTGAAGAATCCCGATTGAAGCAAATTCATTCTGAAAGTTGCTTCCATATTCTTTACCTCAAAATATCCTTTCTTATAACGCTTCAAAAAATTGAAATCTCCATAAAATACGGAAGTACTCTGCGTATACAGGTTGGCCATTTGAAAACAAAACAGAGCCACTTACTAGCGAATTGGCCACAGTCGTTAGAACGTAGAGGAAGATCAATTTTTGTTTGGAGAGGGTAGACGCAACTGATTAGAGATATATCCACCCCTTGCATGAGGCAGCGGCCACCCTCAAACTTTGAATGAAGAAGACAGGTTTGATGCCTAAATGAAAGCTTTTCACGCCAGCTTTCTATTATTGAACTTTTTTCGAGAATTGGTTTAATGACACATTAATATATTCATAATATCATATGAGAATACTTTCTGATTCGTGTTGAGACATTAATGTTTTCTTGAATTTGTGGTTATTTATTCATTTTTAACTATGATTTTTCAGCAATTGTTTTTCATAAGTGAAATTGTCATCCTCTTAAGTGGGATGGCTGTCATTTTTGAATTTTCAATAGGGAAGATTGGCGTGGGATATATCATTTGAAAGCTAAGCTCATCAGGTTTTGATAATTTGCAGCCTTCTGTAAAATTGAACTGAATTTCAATTAATGGTTCAACTAATTTCCTTCAATTTTACTCACATAAGGACTTTTCTACTTTCCCGCAATCAAATATTCCCTTGTTTAAGTATCTCAGAAAACAATATATTAAAAAAACGAGAAATTTTACTATCATTTTGGAGAAACGATTCATGCAAGATCAAGAATCAGGAAATATTTTTGGAGTGGGTAGCTCTCAAATGATGTATCACATGGCTAATACTACTTATTGAAAATTCCAGAGGGGTAGCCAACCCACTGGCTATTCCACTTCTTGAAGTCAATCTCCATGAAACCATAGTTTTGAAATAACAGGATAATCGAAACACTTTAGGTCTTATCACGAATCAGAGAAGATTATGACCATCCTATAATAATCTGTATTTTTCTCGAAAACACAATTGAAATCGACTTCAATTGGGTTTTCGAGAAATATACAGAAATACGAAGCTGATATGTGGAGTTTTATATGAGGTATCAAACAATCTATATTCCCTCTTTAAAAACTGTTTTTTTTAAACTTCGTAGATAACGGCACGTAAAATTATTGAAACATAGATAAATTGAAAATAGTTTAGGTTAGCGCTTCTTAAAGGCAAGGAATTTTTGTTTGTCATTTTTTTTCTTAAATTACTTGACTTCGCAGTCGCCAAAAATATTGGTGTTTCCATCACTCGGAGAAACTTGCATTGAGGCCCTGATGTAGGGCCACTGCTAACATCTCAAGAGTGAAGATGAAGTAATCAGTGCTTTCAGCATGCAATCTGTGATGATTGAACTTCTCATTTAACAACAAACATCCACTTAATATTACAATAGGTACAGAAACAACTCGTCAAAATGAGAGAGAAAAAACTTCCACTAACACGACATGAAAAAGTGTTTTAAGAGTTTTTGAACCTTACAAAACTATCGGAGATAGCCATTATTTGATTCGAGACTGTTATAAGCAGCCTGACGGCGCGGCGCGGCGTCGCATCGGAGAGTGCTGTCCTGTATTCGTTCTACGAAACATGACCTCGAAAATTATAGTATTCACACTACACAAGATAGTCGAGTGAAGTTTGGCATAAATGTTATATTTATAGTTCACACCATGTGACATAAGAATTTCGATTGGAAATCTACAGAATGATATATTTTCTGGAACACTGTCCCCTGTTTACCTCCAGAAAACGTTAATTTGAAAAAATGTAGAGAACACTTGGTTTTTCCACAAAATTCTTTAATCACTGTTAGTTTTCATATCTGTTATCGATTTAAAAAAAAATTCAAAAAATCCTCAGAAAAAATCAAATTGTTATGAAGAATCCAGGCAATAAGCGGATGTACTGTTCGTAAATGATAATGGGAGTTGATTCCCATTAACCGCACTGCAGTGACCCTTATTACCACCCGATCGTACTAAATGTGAAAAATAAAAAAAAATTAATTTGGCAATAAAATACAAGAGGTATTTTTCAAATCAATAATATGAGGTTACCGGTGAACCTTCAGTTCATGTTCATATCAAAGAATCTAATGACAATATACGAGTCTATCCGGAATATTCGCTGAGAATTTCACCCGACGGCCCTGGCGGTTGTCTATACCGGGATCGTATAAGTCCTCGAATAGTGAATTCAAGGTGTATGAATTAGAAAGAGATCAAATACAACTATAACGCTCTCAACAAGCAGCGTTGCCATATTTAGGGACTCATTGCGTTGGTCTACTATACAAATTATATACATCGAACTCATGTCGACCGAAGCGCCCTCGCACTGGCCACTCCCTGAAACTTTTTGTATATAATCACGTGTATAACCGATTTTTCAGACCCGGCTGAAAATTCACCCCTAGCATCCCTTCATCCCCCTCAAAACGATTCTAAGGTCAAACGTTACCAGACCCGGAGCCGGGTCTGGACACGTCACTTTTGGTTTTGAAAGTCGGTCGAGTATACCGATTTGGGTCTGTGTAGGCGTCGAAACAAATTATATATATATATATATATATATATATCCAGCGTACTATATTGCGTCCATACATTGACATTGCCACATACACTATTGCGTCCTGAATGATACTGCGTCCGTATACCGGACGCAGCATTGTTTTTCGACAATATCTAGAAGTTTAAGGGGCTCATTGAAGGGATTTGCCGCAAAATGTAGTGCGTAGTCTGGGCTAACTTTAGAAAGCTATAAATCAATCCATACTGAATGAATGAGTTATAGCATTTGTAAAATCGTGTTCGGAGACGCAGTAACGTGCGTTGCATGAAGCTATAGTATATTTTAGTTCACGCAAATTCTGCTTCGAGGGCGCTTTAACTGGTGAAAGCTGATATACGTCCTAATATACATCTTTCACTTGAAGCTAATATTGCGTCCCCAGTTTGGCAACACTGTATAGTTATCTTGCAATTCGAGCAACGCATCTGAAATAATCTAACGCTTCTCGATGAAGCTTTGGCTTTCCGTTCCACAATCTATTATAGGTATTGTTTATTGTACTTTCTTGAAATCCTACTCGGCTAGAATTATGAAAATATTCCGTTTGGCGGGTCCTGGTTCATTTGGGTTTTTGTTAGAGCTAAGAATATGTATGAATTTATTGAAATCTTGAGGATGTTTTTTTGTTTGAATGTTTTGAATTGCTTGCATTAACATGGAAAACGAGATTCGTCACATTGTGAATGAAAAATCAAAGCATAACAACTCTTCTTCGAACAGAGATTAGAATTGGAATAGAAAAAGCTGAAATGAAGCTTTATTAGGTCATAAATACATTCGTTTCAGTTCATTATTTTCATCGTCAGTTTAAATGAAGTAGCTGTACAATGTGGAAAGTTTCTGTTGTTTGAAGATCGTCGATTTTTTTTTCTAGTGAAAATAATCAAAAACATGAGTCGATAGATTTTAGACATTGAAGACATCCATGATTAAATTTTTGCCATTTAAAAATCTCTTCATTCGCCCGAAACATCAGTTTTAATTATTATTATCACATTCAAGATGAACATTTTGCTGAATCTCCTCTTATGATCGCTTTTATGTCTAAATGAAACTTTTTTCATCTAGAACGTTTCTCAGTCACCATTATAACTCATTATATTTAAATAACGTACCATGATTTCGAGGTGCTGGCTGCGAATAGAGTCCCTTTTTGTTTTTCATTTATGGACTATATCAGGATTAAGTATTGTTGATTCATTGCTCATCGATGTCTGTTTAAATAATCTACGACACTTCATTCGAATGATCAGAAAGATCATTAGTTAAAAATTGTCCCATAACGTTCGCCATTCAACTCATATGACCATATGGCATGAATCATTGAATCTCTTTCATGTGAACGCTTACGATTACTATAATAACTTCAAACGATAAGGCTCGACTCTAACGAATCTTTGGTCAAAATGAATTCTGTTCCTAAGGCCATTCATCCGCAACAAACACATAAATCTGAAAAATTTTGCTAGAGAATTGAAATTTTAAGGGTGGGTTTCCTATGCTGCGGTTAAGTTCGTTAATGACCAAAATTCCACACTTGTTTTATTAAAGTATGGCCATTCTAAGTTTTGCTTTCTATCTTTTTCTCGAACATTAAGAATTCATCGAACTCAATTTTGTGATCGTATAAAGCATATTCATATCAAGCAATGTATAAAATATTGCGGCAATAGTGTTACCTACACCATAAAAACATCCGTTAGAATAAAAAAAAAATAAAATGACAATATTTCTACAACAAAATAACTGTTGAAATGAAATTTATTTTGAGAATGAACATTAACATACTGAATGTTCAGGCAAAATTTGAGAAGGATGTCACCAGAACCATAAAATTGAATTTTTTTCAATAATCGATTTTTCAGATTTTTTTTCAGTTTGCATTTTCATGTTTGATACCAGTTCAAATCAGTACGCAAAAATGTGTGGAATAAATAGTTTGATCAGAATGATGAAAAACTCTATCGAAATGGAAATAAATTATTTTTATATTGATTTTTTATTTCATTTGGTCAGGCCAAGATATATTGAAAAAATTGAGAAAAGCTCTGATCATTGTTGAGCAATAATACTATTACCTCAAACTTTTATATGGGACTCAAAATTGATACCAAATATATGAATGCATAATCTCAGCACAACCGAATAATATTTTGAAATCATTCAAAAATTAAATGAACAAAAAAATGATTTGAAAAAATTAATTTCTATGATGATGCGATCCTCTTGAAAACTTGCATGAACATTTAGTAGGTACCGATATCACTCGCAATTCACAAATGAATTTAGCCGAATCGGATATCCTGTTATGGAAATGGAGAGATTTTTCCTTTCAATGTTCCAATTGAATTTTCTATGTTCTTTTAACACTATGGAGACAAATTTTTGCATGAGCATGGTATACCAATGTTTATTCACATATATGAAGAATAAATTGAATTCTATGGTTCTGATGATGCGATCTTTTCAAAAGTTTGCATGAACATTAAGTATATCAGTCTTTATTCACAAAATTAATTTCACTCAATCGGATATTCTGTTATTGAAATATAAAAATTCTTCGTTTCAATATTCCGTTTAAATTTTCTATGATTCTTTCAACACTATGGCCACAAAATTTTGCATGGAAAATCGGTATATCAGTGTTCATTCAAAAAATAAATTTCACTCGAATCGGATATTCTGTTGAGGAAATATAAAGATTCTTCTTTTCAATATTTCGTTTAAATTTTCTATATCACTATTGATTCACAAAATGAATTTCAGCCAAATCGGATATCCTGTTATGGAAATGAAGAGATTCTTCCTTTCAATATTGCAGTTGAATTACCTATAGCTCTGTAAACACTATGGCAACAAAATTTTGCATAAACAGTCAGTAAATCAGTCTTTATTAACAAAATGAATTTTTTCGAATTGGATATCTTGTTATGGAATATGAACTTTTCTCTTTTCAAAGTTCCAATTGAATTTTCTATGGTTCTGTTTACACTATGGCCTCAAACATATGCATGAGGCTTTTTATGAGCATCTTGCATATGGCAGCAAAATTTCATTCCCATTGGTTTCGATTCGTCTGAAATATTGAAGAACAAAAATTTTAATGGCCATCTTCTATGGAACATCCTGTATGATCTGGCTGTTTAACGAACTTAACCGAGGCATTTGGAAACCGAACTCACCTTAAAAATTCAAGTCTCTATGAAATCCCTTCGAAAGTTATCGTGCGAACGGCCGTAAGGAGGCCGGCCCGACGAACAGAATTGAATTTGACCACGATTTTTTCATCAGGGAGTCGAAACCTTTCGTTTAAAAACTTTTTCGGTTCAAATTAGAAATTACAGACATTTGCGCAGAACGATATAGCACTCGTTTAAGAAGAAGGATGGCTCAAGAAGAATCTATTATTGCCTGACGATCCACTAACAATAAGATGAAGTTTGAATTTTTTTCATTAAAATACATTACCTTTCGCGATGAACACAGACATTCTTCGCAAAAATCGTCAATTCTTCTGAAACCAAAATCACGAAGATTCAAAAAGGGTGATATGGCCTCTAGTTTGCCAAACCTTAAATCAGGACGAGGAAAATAATGTGGACCGAAAAAAAACTTAGAAATATGATCGACAGTACTTCAAAAACAGTTTGAACGCTCATTCTACTGAAACATGTTTTGACAAATATCTGTTATTTTCGAATTTTGAGCCGCAAAGGTCTCTAACGATAGGGTTCAACTCCCTCATGACGAATTCATGGTCATATTCAATTCTGTCCGTGGGGCCGTCCGTCCGTCTGTCCGTTAGCACGATTACTTTCGAAGGGATTGTCCAAGAGATTCAAAATTTTCAGGGCGAGTTCAGTTAAAAATGCCTTGGTTAAGTTCGTTAAGCAACCAAATCGTACAGTTTTCCATAAAATATCGCTATCCAAAATTATTGATCCTCAATATCTCAGACAGAACGAAACCAATTGGAATGGAATTTTGCGGCCCCATGCAGGATGCTCATAATGCTTCATGCAAAATTTTGTGTAAAAAATGCAACCATGGAAAACTCAATTGGAATATTGAAAAGAAGAATCTCTATATTTCCGAACAAATATCCCGATTCAAGTGGAATTAATGTGTGTCCACTTTTTCGAAAATGAAAAAAATTTTTCTTGCATTCGTGAGTAACTTGTTAGTAACTATTTGTAAAATCAAAATTTTCGTTTGTACCTCAAAGGAACTGGTGGAAAAACACCATATTCCGCTGGTGCTAACTTCACGAGCACCCACATTTTGGAAATTAATTAAAAAATTGCTGCTGCAATCGTTTAGTAACTCGTTAGTAACTATTTGTAATGCAAAATTTTGTTTGTAACCCTCACCTGCCATGAGAAAATGACACCCCCAAAATGCGAAGTTAGCACCCACTTTTTCGAAAATAAAGAAGATTTTGTTTGCATTCATAGTAACACCTCAGTAACTATTTGTAATTCAGAAATTTTCGTTTGTAACTTGACCTGTTACGAAAAAATTACACCCCCCCTAAAATGCGAAGTTAGCACCCACTTCTTCGAAAATGAAAAAAAAATTTGCATTCGTTAGTAACTCGTAAGTAACTATTTGTAACAACCAAATTTTCGTTTGTACCTCAAAGGAACTGGTGGAAAACCGCATTCCACTAGGTGCTAACTTCACGGGCACCCACATTTTCGAAAATTAAAAAAAAATATTGCATTCGTTAGTAACTCGTTAGTTACTATTTGTAACGAAAAAAAATTGTTTGTAACCTTATCTGTCATGTGAAAATGACACCCCCAAAAGTAGTAAGTAAGCACCCACTTTTTCGAAAATTTTCGTTCAGTTCAGGACCTACGTTGCTGTATGTCGTAGAAATGATGGGGCTTTGAGTTATATGATCATAATGACTAAAAAAATTAAGCTTGTTCTGAAAACAATGAGGCTTGATGTCTAACTACTGTTGTACAGTATTTAATCACAATATGTAGTAAAAAATTAAATGTTTTTTGAAATATATTTTTTAATGGAATGAAATGCAATTTATTTTCATGAATGTATGAACAGACTCCATTTTATGAGGTTTCAAAAGTTATTCATGCATTGGTAAAATCTAGATTCTAGAGCATACAAATATATGAATTGTATGAAAAATAAACCACATATCTATTAATTAATCTTTAACGGTCTCACAATTGAAAGAAGAAGTGCCGTCTTCTAGCAGATATCAAGATTTTGGAAAATCGTCAATTTCGGTTTTAGTTCAACATGGAATCCATCATTTTATGATTTAATCCTTATGAACAGCACGAGTGATTCCTTTAATTTTATCAGACAATATGGATAATGCGATATGTTTTTGAGAATGCTCTTTCTTTTTTAACGCGACAGTATTTTTTTTTGTGATTTTTCTTACGTAGATATACCTAATATTCCACTTCTGAAAACGAAATATGGCGCATCAGATAATTTTTAATTTATTTATATATAATATAATAACCAGTCAATTTGAAACATAGATAAACGGTAAATAGGATATGCTATTGCGATATTAATCTAATATCTGAATTGATTTAATTTGAAAAGCGCTAGTTTGATTCGCAATATGAATTTATCAACTCAATGGAATCAGACGGGAGGGTCAAATTTGATTTGATTGACTGAAAAAAAAGACATGAGTGTCATGAATTTCTTAACTCCACTGCTCAATAAAGCAATACTCCTTAAAATGGTAAGAATTTTGCTACAATCGTTGTCTCTAATTTCTAATTTTCTCGGAAAGCATTCTTCAATTCATTTTTAATGTTTGAATGAAAGTATTATATAATTCTGATTCATATGAATTGAAAATATGAATCTAATGTTTCTTACAATTATTCAATATTGAAACTGAAATCACATTTGCAATTTAAGTATTGCTGTTTTTTCTTTTATTGGCAGTTAACAAACTCATATTTTCTGACACACAGACACAATCGAGTTACTACCGATCGAAAGAATTTTTTTTAGAAAGAGTATATTCTAACCACGCATTTTAGAGATGGGTTTACAGACAAAAATTGTAAATGGTTACTTACGGGTTACTAACGAATGCTAAAAAAAATCTTCTTCATTTTTAAGAAGTGGGTATTAACTTCGCATTAAAACGATTGTAATTTTTTCATTACAGGTTAGGTATGTGTACAACGGAAATTTCCTTAGTTACTAACGAGTAACTAGCGAATAGGAAAGAAACTTCTACATTTTCGAAAAGTGGGTGCTACTCTTTCATTTTGGAGGCGCATTTTTCCCTTTATAGATAAGGTCACAAACGGAAATTTTTATGGTACTAATAGTTACTAACGTGTTACTAACGAATGCAGAATCTTCCTCATTTTAGATGAAGTGGGAGCTAATATCGCATTTTGAGGGGTCATTTTTCCATTACAGGTTAGGTAACAAACGAAACTTTTTGTGTTACTACGAGTTAATAACGAATGCAAAAAAAAATCTTCTTTTTCGAAAAAGTGGGTGCTAACTTCCCATTTCAGGGGTGTAGTTTTTTTTTCGTTCCGATAAGGAAACAATCGAAAATTTTAGTGGTACAATAGTTACTGACGTGTTACTAACGAATGCGAAAAAAACCTTCCTCATTTTCGAAAATTGATGCTAATTTAGCATTTTGGGGTTGTCATTTTCTCATGACAGGTATGGTTACAAACAAAATTTTTTGCTTTACAAATAGTCACTAACGAATGGAACAATTTTTCTTAATTTCCGAAAATGTGGGTGCCCGTGATGTAAGCACCCAGCGGAATGCGGTATTTTTTCACCAGTTCCTTTGAGGTACAAACGAAATTTTGATGTTACAAATAGTTACTAACGACTTACTAACGAATACAAAAAAATTTTTTTCGTTCTCGAAAAAGAGGGTGCTAACTTCCCATTTTGGGGTGTCATTTTTTCATGACACCCAACGGAATGCGGTGTTTTTCACCAGTACCTTTGAAGTACAAACGAAAATTCTGAAGTAACAAATAGTTACTACGAGTTACTAACGAATGCAGTAAAAATTTTTTTCATTTTCGAAAAAGTGGGTGCTTACTTCACGGACACATTTATTGTGTGTATGAAGATTGATATACTGAATGTTTATGCACAATTTCGAGAGAATCGCATCATCAGAACCACAGAATTGAATTTTGTCAAGAGTCAAGTTTTCACATATTTCTGTTTTCGAATTGTACTGACATTTTGCATTTATAAAATTAAAATTAATGTTATGTTCTATGCAAAATTATGAGGTAATATCCACATTGCTCCACCCAGTAACGAACGCTTAAAAGCACCAGCTCAGGGCTTTCTTTAATTTCATATAGTTCTAATGGTAAAGTTCCGAAGAAGATATCTGTATTATACCTAACCAATGACCATGTCATTAAGGTCGAATATTCACATATGAGGATATTCAAGAAAATTTAGAAATTTGGCAACATCGCTGGACGTCATAACATGCTGAGAGTGAAAGAAGAATATATGCTTGGACGCAATATGGTACTAGAAGTGGAAGCCGTATATTCACTGGACGCAATAATGATAGGAAGATGAAAGGACGCCATATTGTACATGTATATTGCTTTTTTATTTTGAAGATATCGGAGATCTGCACTGGGGATCTACTAATTTTTTACGTAGATTAATATACTTCAATCAGATTTCTTCTAAATAGCGTATTTCTGGGGACGCAACAATGTCGGATATGAAAGGACGCAACAAAGTACGCGGAGTATATTATATATATATAATATATATATATATATAGATATATATATATATGACGTATTACGCGACCTTACCAAGCCAGAAAAACGCCATACGCCGTTACCCTTGTCAAGCCAAAATCATTTTTACGAAGCCCGGGTCGGGCTTCGTAAAATTCACGTGTATATTTCTACAGGGCTTTGTACTGCCCTCACTGAGTCTATATACGAATTTTCGTATGGGCCGAAAATCGACAAATTTTATCGCAATATATACACGTTTAGTTCATGCCATCCACCTGTAGGTGGTGCTGCGGCGCTAACGCGTGTAATATATACATTCTGGCGGTATAACTCGGCTCATAAGAGTCCCACTATAATTTACATTCTATACAAAGCCCGTAATTTGACAACGTCGCATTCAATCTGGTACTGGCTCTGACTTTTTGAATTTAATAATTGCAGATTAATTTCAATTTACGGACGCAATGGATGGAGCTGAAGGGGGTGGAAAATTAACATTTCTTATTATCTTATTGTTCTTCGAATCGATTAGAGTTCACATCATAATCAGATGTAATTTTTTTCACCTCGTCTGATTTATGCTTGTTTGTATTCTGGAGGAACTGAACACATTTGCATCATATAGGTGGTTAACAGATTCGATGATCACAAAGTAGAAATAGGTGATATAGCCAAACGTGTTACTATTTAGGTCCGGATGAATACTTCTGAGCTCATTGAGAAAATATTAATTGATGCAATATTCGATAATAAATGAATTTTTCTTTCTTTCATGAGGATATAACCAATTAATATTGGAAATGAACGAGAAATCTCTTGATATTTTTCTGAACTAATCGTCCGTAACAATGAAAACAATTTTTTTGGCTTTCTCGTTGTATGAATTTGATTTCCAAAACTTCATTTAGGTTTATTCGTGAAATTAAGCTGATGCGATAAAATTGCTGGAGTTGGAATGAAAAATCATAATATTTGAAACCTTATGTTCAAAAACCGCCAAATTTCGTTGCGTCTTCTTTTGAATTTTTACTTTGTTGACGTCAATTACATGTTTTTTCGTTGATTACATAATCAACAGGGCATTAATTATCCAGACATTATTCTCTCTATGCCGTTACTTTCGAGTCTGGTGGATATCATTTATTTTGTTAATTTTATATACCTTCAACAGAATTCAACGAAATAAAAAATTAAGAGACATGTTTGACATTTTAGCTTTCCTTTCGAGAAATTCTGAATTGAAATTGTCACTGAAGTCATGAAATATTCCAAATAAAATAGGAAATAATGTATTTTCACAATTTACTTCTTAATCATATTCACACAATACAGGGTGATTTTTTTAAGTGTTTCATTAGACGTTTCCGAGGAAGGAATTGTAATAGAGATTCAAGATTTTGGCTTTCCGTTTTAGAGTACATGAACTTTAATTGTAAAATATTTTCAAGAGGAATCTACTTCCGGTTTCACCGGAAACGAATGTAACTTCGTTATTTCAAGAGCAACACCCTATATATTTATACATATTCGAATTCTTCGTTCAATTTTTCACTGATTTGATGTATGATATGTGCAACCACTCAAGCGGTTCTTGAATTATAGCATGATTATCAAGTTTTTTGAAAAAAAGGTTATCACAAATTAGTGTCCATATCTTCAAAATCCCTCATTGCAAGAATTTCTTTTTGCAAAGTGGAACAAAGAATACGCTGATGCTGTTTTTGTATAACTTATGAGGAAATATTTTACAGGGTGTCTGAAAAAGGGCCTCAAAGTGAGCCTCAATAAACTATGAAATCTAACTTTTTTGAAATGGCAATCCTATAATTTTGTAATTCCAATCGATTGCTCTTCAAAAACCAGTTATAGTGTCTCGAACGTTTCATGCCTCTAAAATCAGTATTTTGGCCGTTATTCAATAAAATTCGAATTTCACGATTAAAGACGGTTTCGCACAGTTTGTAAGCTTGCATTTTTGAAGTAGACTATGTTAGGAACTGTCATTCTTACTTTTTCTTACAGATCAAGCACTAAGCATAACATGCAATAATAATTTCACTGGAATGATATATCAAGGGTATGTTTTTTATTTGCGGCAAATGTAACAAATTCGTAGAACAGGTAAATAAGAAATTCAACGAACGAAATTCACATTTACTGACTTTAACGGAATCAAAGTTCAGGAGGTATCAAAACAATTTTCTCCGTACTGGAAGCTTAGCCCTAAACGGACACGAGTGAATACAGTAATAGATAATAATGATCTGTTACTGTATTCACACGATTCCGTTTTAGGTTAATGCTTCCACTACGGAGAAAATTGTTTTGATACTCCTGAACTTCGATTTTGTTAAAGGTGGTAAATGTGGATTTCTTTCGTTAAAGTTCTGACTGCCCTTTCTAATATTTTGTTACATTCGCCATAAATGGAGGACATATTCAGTACATCACTGTTACTGTAATTCATATTTTGCATAGTGCCCGATGGATCAAAAAAGTATAAATGACAGTTCTCTAAAATGCATTATAAATCAACAGACACAACCTTCTTGGAAATTTCTATCCTAATAAATGCATGGTTAGACTAAGAAACCTGAAATTCGAATTTTATTCAATAACGGCAAAACTACTGATTTTAGAGGCATGAAATGTTCGGGACATCCTAATTAGTTTTTGACGATTGGAATTACAAAATAATAGGGTTGCCATTTGAAAAAAGTGAAATTTTATAGTTTTATTGAGGCTCCTTTTGGGGCCCTTCTTCAGACATCCTGTATAATATTTTCTCATAAGTTATACAAGAAACAGTATCAGCGTACTTTCTTTTATTCCACTTTCGCAAAAAAAAATTCTTGTAATAAGGGATTTTGAAGATATGGACCATAATTTGTGACAACCTTTTTTTCAAAAAATTTGATAATCAGGCTATAATTCAAGAACCTCTTGAGTGGTTGCACGTATCATACATCAAATCAGTGTAGAATTGAACGAAGAATTTGAATATGTATAAATATACAGGGTGTTGCACTTGAAATAACGAAGTTACATTCGTTTCCGGTGAAACCGGAAGTAGATTCGTCTTGAAAATATTTTACAATTAAAGTTCATGTACTCTTAAACGAAACTCCAAAATCTTGAATTTGTATTACAATTCCTTCCTCGAAAACGTCTAATGATACACTTAAAAAATCCCCCTGTGAAGACATAATATTCATAACTATTATTATCTTTTCAGACGAAAAATCTAGCGATTAACATAATAATTAAATAATAATTTTTCAATCTGAATTTTTGTACCAAAAATTGTATATAAACTAATGTTACGAAACGATTTGAAGATCATTGCTAAAAGTCTCAAAAAGCAGAGTGAAGAAAAACATAAAAGAGGACAATCCATTCGAAAAGTATGAAATATATCGAGTCAAATTTATTTTGTGAATAGAGATCGGTATACAGAATGTTCATCCGAAATTGCGTGGCTATAAACAGAACCATATAAAATTCCATTGGAATATTGAAAAGTAGAATCTTTTTATTTCCATAACAGAACTCCCGATTCAAATGGAATTTATTTTGTGAATGAAGGTTGATATACTGAATGCTCATGCAAAATTTTGTGGCCATAGTGTTAGCAGAACCATAGAAAATTCAATTTGAAAATTGAAAAGAAAAATATTTATATTTCCATAACAGACTATCCGATTCGAATCAAATTTTTTTGTGCATTAAAACAGTTATACTGAAATTTTATGAAAAATTTTGTGGCCATAGTGTCAACAAAACCATAGAAAATCCAATTCGAAAAATGAAAGAACAATCTTCATAGTTTCATAACAGGATAACTGATTCGAATTAAATTCATTTTGTGAATGAAGACTGATATACTGAATGTTCCTGCGGAATTTCGTCGCATCATCAGAACATTAATTTCTTAATTATTTACTTTTTACATATTTCATTATCTGAATAATTTTCAGAATAAAATTCCGATTGTGCTGTGAGATTCTGCATTCATACAGGGTCTCTATAAATGATTGTAGCAGCGCAGTTGGCTTTGGATCATTCTCATTTTGTCGCTTTCTATGCAAACCACAGAGTTCTGTGATCATGCTATGCTCTGATTGGTTATAACCATCTATAGATTGGTATTCTGTAGCGGCAAAGTAATCCAAAGCCAACTGCGCTGTTACAATAATTTAGAGACCCTGTATATTCGGTATCAATATCAAATTTCATGTGAAATTTTGAGGTAATAGTCTCATGTCCACCAATAAACAAGCGCTCAAAAGCTCCTGCTCAGGGCTTTTCTTGTTTTTTTATGGAGGGTACTTGTTTGTTTGTTATTCGAATTTCAAAGTCCCACAAGTGCATATACGAAAAAAATAATTATCTGACCTCGATCTATTTCATTTTCATAAAAGTGAGAGGGTTGTTGAAAAATATGGATTCATACACATGAACAAAAAGTGTATCCATTTGTGGCAAATCAAATCAGGGTTACGGTTCGAATACAACAATCCGTGAAACACTAATAAATTGATCTGTACGAACAATCCATAGAAATATTTGGTTATCATCGCGTACTGGACATGAGAATCGAGAATATCTGAAAACTAGAATGTTTAACTGATCAATTTCCAAGCTGCAATGCAAATTAAATTTATGGAAATGTCAACCCAATTATGAGTCATTCCATAAATTTTTGAACAGAGAATATTTAGTTTAGTTTCGAATTTTATGATGGAAAAAACTCTTCATGAAATGATTGCAATGTTTCATTCATATAAGAACAGAATGAACTAATTCCATGTGAGAAATAGTTCGAATTTCATTGCCAATTTCAAATTTTATTTATTGTGTGAATCTTTAGTTATTTATAGAAAAAAATAACGCAAAGTGCCAATGTTCCATTTTTGGATAAAAAATGCTTAAAACCTGTACATCCCTTTTCATTTAGCTCTCCTAAGATGGAAGTTACCGAAGCTAACAATAAACCGCGAAACGGAATAGTTTTTATTGATGAATCATACTTGGGCTTCCGTTGGACGCATTTCGTGTCGCGTATATCTGTTACGATCGAAAGAAATAGAGAAATAAAGCATTCAAATGCAAAAGCTACTAGAATATTTTGGCAACACCGCCTGGGTTGGGGATGGATCTAAAATCATCTATTTAAATACAGATGGGCTTAATATGTCACTAGCAATTTGCTGGGACTCTTATTGGTAGTGATAAGTCTCCAGAAATGTATAAATTATATACTTTCCCCGCATACCCCCGCACACCAGCTTCACTTCACCTGGGGTGTGTACCGGGCTTGGTAAAGATAGCCTAATGCGTTATATATATATAATATATATATATATAATATATATATATATATTGTATATATATTATATATATGTATGTATGGGTCACTAATATTGAATTAAGTACCCCATTAGAATCAGGTCGTCGGCATTTTTTTAACAATCTAGTATTATAGCACTAGATTGCTGTACCGGGTTGTCCTAAATTCGTTGTCTAGTGATCGGAACCCCGATGAGCTGGAACAAAATGAGAATTCATTTGGTGAAAACCCCATAATTCTTAGTCAAACCGTTTTCGAGCTATTAGTTCATCGGGTTTCTGAGATCCTCTCACTAGACAACGAATTTAGGACACCCGGTACAATATGCCGCATAATGAACGATTCACCATAGAATCGTATGAATGCAATTAGTACCAAATTCCTCAATCCGCAGATATGATATAGTTACTTCACATGAAGTGAAGTCAGCTTAATCCAACTAATAGAGGGTTTTCCAGTAAAATGTGTTATTTGGATATTCAAAGAAAAATGCCATTTTTCAATATTCACTGCTCAACAATTAATAGGGATCACTTACTTGTTCTAAATTTATTTCTGAAATATTCGCTCCAAGATTATAAATTTAGTCAGATATCAGAGTATTTTCAGTTGATAATATGGTTCACTTGAGAAAAAATGGAAAGTTGGAGAGAAAAAAAAGACTTTATTAGGAACACTCAAAATTCGGTGTTTGAATAACATAAAAATTTTATGATGAAACCACAAGAAGGCTGAAGTTTCGGTTAAGCTAGTACCTAGGTGGTCCCCCAAGAGCTCGTCTCAAGCATTCTATCCTACGAGGCATACTTTCGATCAAACGATTTATAAAATTTTGGGGTAAATTCGTCCAAATATCCCGTAAAGCGTTAGAAAGGTCCTCCAGGTTATTGATCGGTTGCTCTAAGGTTGACAATTGTCTAGACATCTCAGACCAGACATGTTCGATGCAATTCATGTCTGGAGAGCGAGCTGACCAGACCATCCTATCAATAGCATGAGTTTCTAGCGCTTCATTAACCAGACGACTACGGTATGGACGGCATTATCGTCAATTAAAACGAAATTCTCGCCCACGGCAGCCGCAAACGGAACAATTATGGGTTCAATAATCATATCGTGAAATCTCTGGCTGGTCATGGTGGTGTTCTGCAGAACAACCAACTCTGTGCCTTCCCATACACATATAGAACCTCCGCCAAAAGCTGTTGTGGGTACCATAAACTGTTCTGCATACCTTCGATCTCTTTCCCTCCAAGCAAGAATACGTCCATCGGAGTTGATCAAACGAAATCTAGACTCATCCGTAAATAAACATCGGCTCCAATCTTCAAGTGTCCAATTGCGGTGCTCCTCAGCCCCTTGCCGTCGATGAACCCGGTGTTCCCTATTCAAACGGGGATGTTGTACCTCCTAGGTGCTCTCAAACCACGAACATGTAGTCGTCGTCTTACAGTCTGGTTCGAAATTATTAGAACTCCTGTTGCAACTCTCAGTGATCTATTGAGCCGCGACGGCGGGTAAGTGGGATTTCTCCTAGTATTGAGGATCAAAAGACGATCTTGGGCAGCTGTTGTACTGCGCTGCCGACCTCCCCCATGAACATAGATTAGATTAGATTAGATTAGAGGAGGGGCGACAGATCAAAACCGACCTTGCGAGCACCTTGACCTTAAGATCTTTTGTGCATCCCCCCCTGAACATAAGCTACTGAGTCGTTTTGGATGAACCTATTCCAAGCCCGACTCACGACACTTTGCGAAACATTCAACCGCCGCGACACTTCTCGCTGGGACAAACCTTCCTGTATCCACCGTATGATTTGATCCAGTTGCACAGGAGACAAACGTCTTCTCGGCATGACTGATAAGCTGATATTGTTCTAATTTCTTCAATTATTGTCACCTTATGTGTTTGAACGAGACAAAAAAACAGATTCAATAACAAATACCAAATTGCTTTTCACTCCACCTGTAACAGCCTACAGATAATAATCGATTTTGTGAATAAGAGCTGATGAAGTAAGGAAGACTTTGATATAATCAACCCAAAACATCTTACTCTTTCCTTAGAGAACATATAATGATATTCACGCACGAGATAACTTGAAAGAAATACAAATGGAGAGGAGTTCATAAGTGATCCCTAGCAATTGTTGATCAGTGTAAATGATCAGATGTTAATTTCATTATAAAGAAGAAGTTATGCCATTAATTGTTAATAGTGGAAAATAACATCAGGCTAATGACCACCACGACCACGCTTACAGGACCATATCCTTTTAATGAAATTTTCCATAACCAAATCGCAAAGTGGCTGCCCGATGTCTCCGATAGCCTCACGAATTCCATCTTCGAGGTCTTGAATCGACGCTGGGCTATTGGCGTAGACCTTCTCTTTCACGTGACCCCAAAGGAAGAATTCGCAAGGTGTTAAATTACAAGATCTCGGTGACCAATTGTGATCACCTTTTCGAGAGATAACACGGTCCGGAAACTTTTCCCGCAAAAGATCAATGGTTTCATTGCTTGTGTGGCACGTAGCGCCGTCTCGTTGAAAGTAAACGTTGTCTAGATTAATACTATCCAATTTCGGCCATAAAAAACATTAATCATCTCTCGATAGCGCCAGCCATTCACCGTAACTGTTGCTTAAGCCTCATTTTCGAAAAAGTAAGGTCCAATGACTCCGCCGGACCATGAACCGCACCAAACAGTCACACGTTGAGGATAGAGAGGCTTTTCAACAATAACGCTTGGATTTTCCGAGCCCCATATGCGACAATTTTGCTTGTTGACGAAGCCACCGAGGTGAAAATGGGCCTCATCGCTCAAGATGATTTTTTTCTCGGCTTTTCTTGGGCGACGTGTCCGGGTTTTATTCTTCACATCACTTACTTGTCCCAACAGCTCGAATTTTTCCACAAATTTCTTTATTGCGGTCTGACAAGGTGCTTCACGACGACCCAAAAATGTTCGAGTTTTACGAACCGTCTCTGCCAAATTGTCACCAGTTTTATAGTGATTTTTAAAAATTTTAATGCATTCTTGATGCGTGTATCGTTCGATTTTTATAAATGGCGTAGTTTTTACTTGTTAAATGTCAAAAAATTATAGGTTTAAACGTGACATCTACCGAAATAGCAGGTATTCAAAATAAGATCTTATTGGAAAACACTTTAGTATTATAGCACCAAATTGTTGTACAATATGTCGCATAACGAACGGATTCACCACCATCATATAGATGCAATTAGTACCAAATTCCTCAATCAGCGGATATGATATAGTTGTTCCACATGATAGAGAAAGCAGCTTAATCCAACTAATATAATATTGGTTGGACAATATTAATCTAACTCTGCACGCGAGTGGACAGATGATTGAGTCCAGATAAAACGAGCAGAAATAGAATTACTAATGACCTTAATGAGATTTGATGTTACCAATGGGATGCTTCCTAACCAGAAATAATATTTATTTCGAATACGTTCATCAAGGTCGACAAAGCCATGCCGAGAATAATATGAAAGGGACGTATTAAAGTTCCGTTAATGCTGGAGATTTAAATGTCGTTTGATAGTGTCTTTTCATCCTTGGATATTTAATGAGACTCATAAATGAGCATGTACAGGGTGGGTAGAAATCGTTGTCTACTGAAGGGATCTCGAGAACTATTTATAGCAGAAATAAGAAAACTGATAACACAACTCTTTGAAAAGCAAAATAATATGAATAACTTCCTTGTGATATTCGAAGGGTTTTCCATTAGGAGGTGTTATTTTGATATGAAAGAAAATATCATTTTTCAATATAAATGATTGGATGTTTATTTCATTATAAAGAAGAATCTATACCGTTGATAGTGGAAAATAACGACCACGACCACGCTTACAGGACCATATCCTTTTAATGAAATTTTCCATAACCAAATCGCAAAGTGGGCGCCCTATGTCCTCGATAGCCACGAATTAAATCTTTGAGGTCTTGAATCGACGCTGGCTATTGGCGTAGACCTTCTCTTTCACGTGGCTCCAAAGGAAGAAGTCGCAAGGTGTTAAATCACAAGATCTCGGTGGCCAATTGTGATCACCTCTTCGAGAGATAACACAGTCCAAAAACTTCTCCCGCAAAATATCAATGGTTTCGTTGCTTGTGTGGCACGTAGCGCCGTCATGTTGAAAGTAAACGTAGTCCAGATCAATACTACCCAATTTCGGCCATGAAAACTAATTAATCATTTCTCGATAGCGCAATCCATTCACCGTAACTCCAGCCTCATTTTCGAAAAAGTAAGGTCCAATGACTCCGCCGGACCATGTTAGTAATTATTAATATTATACGGCTTGTTTGGATATCCAGAGAAAGTGACCTTGTAGCGTTAAGTCGGGGGATCTTGATGGCCATTCAATTGTACCACGTCGTCCAATCCAGCGACCTGACAATATTTGATCTATATATCTTCTGAGAATTATACCAAGCGCTGTTCTGTTGAAACCAAATTGTTTCTATAGGGATATCTAGATCTACTGCATTGGAAAACATAAGGCCTTTTCGGAAACTTAATCGATCCCTAACCTTCGCGTTCGTTCACCTGAGCCGAACATCCAATCCGTGTTCGGAAAGTACGGTGCTATCGACCACTGACAGGACAGTTTTGAAGAAAAAGTGATAAGAGAGCAGATTTGAAGTTAGTTGATAGAATAGTTCGTAATTGAAGTTTTGGAGAGTACTAAAAAAGATTTTTGAAAACTGACAACTCATACATAGCGTATGAATGCTAGGGAAAAATTTGGTGTAGTATTAGTAGTAGTATTAGACATGATAACAATGAACTTGAAAATATTGCAACGTTTGCACGCCTATGCTATTTATTTCCTTTGAGGCGCTACTGGTAATCATAGAATGCACATTGACGGACTGTCAACTTACTTATGTCAGATTATTTACCTTCGATGATTTCGTGTCTGCGTAATTTGGGGAATTTATGTGACTTCCTTTTCCGGCTTTCCTCTGAAGGTGAAAGCATTTATCGTATACAGGGTGTCCCATTACTCGACGTCAACCCGGAACCGGGTGAAAAGTCAAGTAATGCTGGTTGTCAGAAAAATATAAAAAAAAATCTAAGTTGCATGATTTTAAAATAATGCGCATTTAAAAAAACACGCAAAATTCCACACCCTGTGACAGTCTTTTCGCTCCTGTTGTCACAAATATCAACTTTTTCCAACTTTTTTCTTTGCTGTGTAACCTTGAATAATGCTTGTCTAAACTGTAATCAAAATTTTGATACCAGCTGCTCTAGGTTCCATAAAAATAGGGCTTACTTCTCAGAAAAAAAATTCGAAATAAACAATTGCCTAGTTTCAACTGACTGTATTGAAAAAAAATGTACTACGTAGGTTTGGCATGTTTTTCAAAAGTTGGCGCATTTAGTAAGGATTCCAAAATGGTATAATACTTGTTTAATTGTAGCTGCGGTAGTTCAAATTTATTTTTGATTGCCTTTGAATACACTTTTTCGTTAACTGCTTCCCAGTAATAAAGTCCAATGGATTCAAGTCCGGTGAACGGGCCGGCCACGAGATTGGACCAGAACGTCCGATCCATCTTCCGGGAAAAAAATGTTACCAGAAAAAAAAATTTTCAGAGAAATCTCAGACAAACATCCGATGAATTCAGATGAAAATTCTTCAAGATAACACGATATGCAGGGTGTCCCATTACTCGACGTCAACCGGAACCGGGTGAAAAGGCAAGTAATGCTGGTTGTCAAAAAATATAAAAAAAAATCTAAGTTGCATGATTTTAAAATAATGCGCATTTAAAAAAACACGCAAAATTCCACACCCTGTGACAGTCTTTTCGCTCCTGTTGCCACAAATATCAACTTTTTCCAACTTTTTTCTTTGCTGTGTAACCTTGAATAATGCTTGTCTAAACTGTAATCAAAATTTTGATACCAGCTGCTCTAGGTTCCATAAAAATAGGGCTTACTTCTCAGAAAAAAAATTCGAAATAAACAATTGCCTAGTTTCAACTGACTGTATTGAAAAAAAATGTACTACGTAGGTTTGGCATGTTTTTTCAAAAGTTGGCGCATTTAGTAAGGATTCCAAAATTGTATAATACTTGTTTAATTGTAGCTGCGGTAGTTCAAATTTATTTTTGATTGCCTTTGAATACACTTTTTCGTTAACTGCTTCCCAGTAATAAAGTCCAATGGATTCAAGTCCGGTGAACGGGCCGGCCACGAGATTGGACCAGAACGTCCGATCCATCTTCCGGGAAAAAAGTTACCAGAAAAAAAAATTTTCAGAGAAATTCTCCGGAAAAAATTTTTCTGGAAAAATTATTTTTTTGAAAATTTTTTTTTCTGGTATCATTTTTTCCTGGAAGATGGATCGGACGTTCTGGTCCAATCTCGTGGCCGGCCCTTTCACCGGACTTGAATCCATTGGACTTTATTACTGGGAAGCAGTTAACGAAAAAGTGTATTCAAGGCAATCGAAAATAAATTTGAACTACCGCAGCTACAATTAAACAAGTATTATACCATTTTGGAATCCTTACTAAATGCGCCAACTTTTAAAAAAACATGCCAAACCTACGTAGTACATTTTTTTTTTCAATACAATCAGTTGAAACTAGGCAATTGTTTATTTCAAATTTTTTTTCTGAGAAGTAAGCCCTATTTTTATGGAACCTAGAGCAGCTGGTATCAAAATTTTGATTACAGTTTAGACAAGCATTATTCAAGGTTACACAGCAAAGAAAAAAGTTGGAAAAAGTTGATATTTGTGGCAACAGGAGCGAAAAGACTGTCACAGGGTGTGGAATTTTGCGTGTTTTTTTAAATGCGCATTATTTTAAAATCATGCAACTTAGATTTTTTTTTATATTTTTCTGACAACCAGCATTACTTGCCTTTTCACCCGGTTCCGGGTTGACGTCGAGTAATGGGACACCCTGCATATCGTGTTATCTTGAAGAATTTTCATCTGAATTCATCGGATGTTTTGTCTGAGATTTCTGAGTTTGCGAGATAAATAATATTTATTCTCGGTGAGTTGTAATTCCTCTAATTTGAGTGAGGAAATATCTCAATAGGAATTTAAAAAGGTAGTTTGCTGGTTCTGAATTATTGCATGGCTTTTCTTTCATTTTGTTTTCATTTCCTCAGGGTAGAATTCCTTCTCATGTTTACTAATAATTGCCGATGTAATGTAAATAACTAATTTTTTTGAGAAACGAGAAGGAGTTCTATTAATTTTTTGTGCACATTTTCATTTATGTTAATTTCATATAGCTCCTTGGCTTGGGCCACATAACTGAAATACAATCATTGGCTGAGGCTGAAGCAACTTTTGGCTATTACATTTACCTGTACCTACATCTGCTTGGAACTTAACTTATGGTATTGAGCTGGAAGCAAAACTGAAGTCTATCGAGCCCTACTTGGGGGCATATTCCGTTACCAAGAACATCTGGCACTATAGAAGGCAACTAAGTGCATTGGAAGTGGAATCACTATCTGAACTTCACATTTAAGATAAGTAGTCATAAGTTTGTGTAATTTGGGAGATTGTGATTGGGACTGTAAGTTAAAATTTGTACATATTGTTCTTTTTATAATAATATATTGTTGAAAACCTGACTAGGAATTTTGTTGCTGGGGCAATCAAGCCTTCCCTGAGAAATAGTATTAGATCTCATGCTCAAATACCCCACAGGTAAAAGTTAAGGTTACAATATTTGAAGAGGTTTTTACGAGGTTTTGAAACTACTTTATTTGACCTTTCACCGACAAAGGCCACGTGTAATTCCCACTGTGTCAAGTTACCGTTTCGTGTATTGTTTGGTTTTAGTTGCAGTTTCATTGGGTATTTTGTGACACATCTTGTCGATACTGAGACCTATCATTCAACTAACAATAACACAAAACAGTATGAAGTTTAATTCAGCATATCACTCAGTCCATGAAACTTATCGAAACTCTGACTAAATGAAAGTTAATTAACAATTTCATCCTCGAATATATTCACAGAGGGAAGAAGTTTAAACTTGCCATGAAAAACTCGTACAAAGCGTATGAAGGTTAGGGAAGAATTTGGTGTAGTGTTAGTTGGGCGATATGAATAACATTGAACCTGAAATATTTGAAGAGGTTTTCAAGAGGTTTTAAAGCTACTGTATTCGACCTTTCACCGACAAAGGCCACGTGTAATTCCCACTGTGTCAAGTTACCGTTTCGTGTATTGTTTGGTTTTAGTTGCAGTTTCATTGGGTAGTTTGAGTCACAACTTGTCGATACTGCGACCTATTATTCAATCAACAATGACACAAAAGAGTGAAGTTTAATTCAGCATATCACTCAGTCCATGAAACTTATCGAAACTCTGACTAAATGCAAGTTAATTAACAATTCCATCCTCGAATATATTCACAGAGGGAAGAAGTTTAAACTTGCCATGAAAAACTCGTACAAAGCGTATGAAGGTTAGGGAAGAACTTGGTGTAGTGTTAGTTGGGCGATATGAATAACATTGAACCTGAAATATTTGAAGAGGTTTTCAAGAGGTTTTAAAGCTACTGTATTCGACCTTTCACCGACAAAGGCCACGTGTAATTCCCACTGTGTCAAGTTACCGTTTCGTGTATTGTTTTGTTTTCAGCTACTGACTGGGCCTGATATTGGATATCCGATATGATAAACCATTAATGTTTTTTCATTACCTCGCTGATAATTTCATGCTGACGTTATCATTCTGAATGGAAGATATGTTTGTAAATAGTTTCTCATAGATTCAATTCAAAAAACTCAGTAGGTTTCTAGAAGCGAATATTTTTTCCGCTGAAAATGAAATATGATAAAAACGAAGATAATGAATTCATTGAAACAACTCTTTTGGGTTCAAAAAATCGGACAGTAATTAATATGCTGAGCCTCACCCAAGTGCACTCAAAACGTTTCCAAACACTTTTGAGTATACTTCTGGTCGTAAACACGATAATTTTTGACAGTAGCAACTTCCAAACTCGTTATTTTTTGGGTCTAGATACAAAATTTGACTAGGAAAATTAAATTCATGATTGACTATCATGAACTGAATGGTCCTCAGGACATTTAAGTTTGAATTATCGTATTTTCAATATGTACAAGCCCGCAAGAGCTTATGTCTCGTATGATGTTTTTATAATCGGAATTGATTTGATTGATGTCCGCCGCTTAATTATTGAGAGTTCGAAGACTGATATTCACGAAATTCAGCATGAATCATTATATCGTTATTAGGCAGCCTAAATGAATTTTCGAGCCGATCTGATACTTCAGAAAATATTCGAGAAAAAGTTATATTCATAGTTACTCTGCAGCTTAACTGAAATTTCGGATCAATCAGAGTTCTAGTTCAGAAAATTTTCAGAAAAAAACTTCAAACCTTAACGAACTTAAGTTTAATATTTCGACCGAATAGTATCCTGAAAATGCGAAGTCTCCATGACGCTTATATGATTACGCATTAGATGTCGATAACAAGAACTAGTAGATATTCTATTGCATATTTCGACCATTTAGACACCTGATTGGATCGACGCTATCAATGTGCAATTTTCATAAATATTATTTCGAACAGTATAAAATATAAATATTTCGAAATTCTTCTTTCTTTTTGAGCGCTCATTCTACTTAGACGTTTTTCCCAAATATGTCTAATTATGAGCCGAAAATGGTCTCAAACGATAAGTTTCGACTTACTGATGATCAATACGTGGTCAAATTCAATTCTGTTCGTGGGTCCGTCCGCCAGACCGGCTGTTAACACGGTAACTTTCGAAGGTATTGTCCTAGAGATTTGAAATTTTCAGGGTGAATTCGGTTCCCAAATGGCTCGGTTGAGTTCGTTCACCAGCCAAATCGTACAGGATTTTCCATAAAATATGGCCATTCAAAATTTTTGTCTCACAATATCTCAGACAAAACGAAACCATTCGAAAAAAAAATTTTGCGGCCACATGCAAGATGCTCATAATAAGTTTTATGCAAAATTTTGTGGCCCTTATGTTAACAGAAGCATAAAAAATTCAATTGGAATATAGAAAAGAAGAATCTTAATATTTCCATAACCATAAGAGTCATTCTTGAGCGCTTATTCTACTCAAACGAGTGCTATACTTATATCGTTTTGTATTTTTCTAATTTTGAGCCAAAAATGGTCTCAAACAATAGGGTTCGACTCCCTGATGACAAATCTGTGGTCCAATTGAATTCTGTCTGTAGGACGACTTTTTTTGTAAAACTTGCAGTTTTGTCAGAAATCGGAATAAATTCCAAAATTTCGAAACTCACCGCCTTCCACTTCCCGAATTCAGATCTTATATTACTTTCGAATTCGTTGTTACAATTTTTGAAGGATACACCACACAGATCGACTTCTGTTGAGAATGATTTTCTGCATTCTATTATAAGTACAGGGTCTCTATAAATGATTGTAATAGCGCAGTTGGCTTTGGATTATGCAAACCACAGAATTCTGTGATCATGCTCGGATTGGTTAGAGATTAGTATTCTGCAATCCAAAGCCAACTGCGCTGTTACAATCATTTATAAAGACCCTGTACAACGGTCATTCCCAATAGTTGCACGCAAAACTAAGACGATCGATGGGATTGTAACATTCATGACTTCGGAGAAAATTGATTCAGGTCTTGTCAAAATACAGTGGAACTTCCCTATAGCGAACGTCTGTGTAACGAATTTCGTTCAGGACAATGCACCTTGAATCCGAATTCCTTGTTTAAAACACCCTCTATAACAGAGTAAATTCTCTCTATAACGAAATATTCCAAGAAGGACATCACTCTTCAAATAGGAATTGGTAAAAAGGTATAAGGGTGGGCTTTTCCATAATCATGCCGTACGTAGGTAATAAATCCCGACCATAAACTTAATCATTACGGCGGGCGGATAGATTCTTCTGAAAGGTTGAAATCTGCTGGAAATGTTGATATTTATTATTTACAGTGTTACTTTGAATGATTTCGTTACTGTCGATGTTAATATTGTAACAAATGAATTTCCAACTGAAAATGACATTTTAAAAAGTGTCAAATGTTGTATTTTAGATCACTACGATAGAAGTGATGATACCGACAGCCTTGATTTAAAGGAGCAACCCGCCAAAAAACACAGACAAAAATTACAAGTTATTTGCTCAAAAAATTGTGCATAGATATGTATTGTACATGAATCTGCATAAAATGCCTATAAGCTATTAGAAATGCATTTACACACCTTTTTGATTATGTATAGGTAAAAGGTTTTCCAATAAGAGGTGTTATTTTGAATAGCCCACTATTTCGGTAGATGTCACGTTTGAAGTCATTTTTTAACATTTGACAAGTAGAAACTACGCCATTAATAAAATGGAACGATACACGCTTCAAGAACGCATTGAAATCATTGAAATTCGCTATAAAAATGGTGAAAATTTGGCAGAGACGGTTCGTAAAACTCGAACGTTTTTGGGTCGTCGTGAAGCACCCTGTCGGGACGCAATAAAGAAATTGCTCTTATCGGAAAACTCTTTATTTACAATAAAGAGATGCAAATAAAAATTGCCTGTTTCCACACTTGGTACTATAGAAAAAAAAATTTCTGGATAACGAAATTTGTTTCAGATTTAGCGTTTTCGTTATAGGAAAGTTCTACTGTATACTTATCGTGAGAAAATCACTTTCGGTAAGATAGAATCGAATTGAATAAAAATTTTGATGTCCAATTACAAAAGATCATATGTATTGATTTCGTGGTGAAATTTCTCCTCGTTACCGAGAAGTTGGAAAGAATTAGTGAATCATGAGAATGAATAAACATAAATCAATTGAATCCTCAGAATGAATTGTTTGCAGTTCGATAAGGAACCTACTCAACATATTCATAGTGTTTTTTTTCGTGTCGGCGATAAGATCATGTAGTAAATTGAATAATTGTTCATTCGTCTAACGAGAGTATACTCGAGGTACTTATTTATTCGCGGATCTCAGCATATTCCTAGAGAATTGAAGTACTCTTATCTAACATTGAATTTTATAATCTACTGTATTATGTTCTGAACTTGCTGACCCCTGTATGAGCACTTATGACAAATGATGTGCCAAAAGGGGACCAGTACTACTTCATTGATAAAAGATTTTTAGACACATGTACTACTAAAAACTTAACTGCGTGACATTCTTTGTTTTCTGTTAAACAACTGTAAAGTCCGAAATTTTGGCTGAAAGTGGTCTCAAACGCTTGAAATTACGAATGAAGTGTCGGAGACTAGATGACTGGTGTGAAAAAACCAACTTTCAAGAAGGCGGCGAGACAGTCGAGTTAGTTGTCATTTTTAGAGAGTTCATATATGTCAGATTTTGTGAAAACGTAAAAAAAGAGTAACTGTAGAATCCGTAGGAATATATTCATGAACTCATCTTCTCCATTATTTTATTAAAGAACCTTCGTAAACCGGAAGAAGCGGGTAGCTTCTTTTTTGGGTACGAACGAAACATGAAGGGTTCGAAGTGAAAAAAAAATTGGCATTTACCAAGGGCATTTCTATTATGTTAAAATATTGTTGGTATTCGTGTACTGCAACCTATGGAGCTTTTCTTCATCACAAATTTCAGTTCAGTTTAGCTTCAGGGTTTTTTCATGTGACAACATTAAGAGTGATGTAAAAAGATATTCTGGGTGTCCAAGGGATTGACGTCAATAAATTATTTTTATATTCCTCAGATCTATCGCTATCCAAAAATAACCCTTGTATAAATTGCGATTTTTTGTAGTTCTCGAGTTATGAGTTTTTGAGTGTTTTATCAATTTATTTTGCCAGCTAGTTTTCAAGAATTAATATCTTCCTATGCAGCAGGTATTTTGCAGATTTTTTTAACATGGTCTTCCTGAATGTTGCTTCAATAAAAAAGAAATTCAGCTTTCTGAAACCACTGCAAGCTACCGAAAAAAGACTTAAAAGCTGGAATTTCAGTTTTCAATAGGATGTACTCAAACATTCATTTTCGATTCAGAAATAAAGAAATGTGGTTTTTAGCTGTTAGCTAAGTTTAAAAACTTTGCGGAGTCCTAAGCTACGAAAGTCATAAGAAAAAAAAGGTACTTTATCGGACTATTTTTGTTGTAATCTGCCTTGGAGGGCGGATAGGATGAAAATCATTGAAACTCGATATAATTCGTTTATATTCTTTTTTCATTTTTATGGTAAATTAAATTCAAAAATGGAATTTTGAATTAATTTCAATTGAAATTCCTGTGTTACCAACGTAGCTCGTGTAATTTATACAAAAATTTTGGTCTCGCCACTAATGTGAAATGTTAACATTCGTCAGAATTGCTAGTTTTGAAACGACCTGTTTTGGGATAGAAAATAAAAGGACATAATACTAAAAATTTCTATTCACTTCAATAATTTTTCCAAATCTGTGCCTTCAATTTGAATATGTTATCGAAAACGTTCTGAAAAGTAACGTGTAAACTGCCTGAAGCAAGTCGAATTTTCTTGTTTTATTTTCCATCCCGCTTCTGATAGTTTTTCACTCAATTCTGTTCCGTTGTTGGTTTCCTTCGCGTACACCAGCTATACGTAAAATACCCAAATGACAAAATCGATGGGGTTAAGGTCTGGCGAACGAACAGGTCACTCGATGAGCCCTGTACACCCAATCCATCTTTCAGGAATCGTTTTTTTTTATTTTTAGATTTTACAAAGAGCTGGTGTATGCGAAGGAAACCAACAACGGAACAGAATTGAGTGAAAAACTATCAGAAGCAGTACATAAAACAAGAAAATTTGACTAGCTTCAGGCAATTGACACGTCACTTTTTGGAACGTTTTCGATAATGTATTCAAATTGGAAGCACGGATTTTGAAAAATTATTCAAGTGAATAGTAATTTTCAGTAATATGTGCCTTTTAGTATCTATCCCAAAACAGGTAATTTCACAACTAGCAATTCTGACGAATGCTAACATTTTCCATCATTGGTGAGACTAAAATTATTGTATGAATCACACGAGCTACATTTGTTTCACAGGAATTTCAATTGAAATCAATTCAAAATGCCAGTTTTGAATATAATTATCATAAAAATGAGAGAAAAAAAGAGATTTATCGAATTTCAATAATTTTCAGCCTATCCACCTTCCAAGGCTGATTACAGCAAAAAAGTCTGCACAAGTACCTATGATTTTCGTAGCTCAGGACTCCGCAAAGTTTTTAAACTTGGCCAAAAGCTAAAAAAACACCTTTTTTTATTTCTGAATAGAGAATTACTGTTTGAGTACATCCTACTGTAAACTGAAGTTCTAGCTTTCAAGCCTTTTTTCGGTAGCTTTCAGAGGTTTCAGGAAGCTGAATATTTTTTTATTGAAGCAACGTTCAGGACGACCATGTTCAAAAAATAAACACTGCAAAATACTGCATAGGAATGTATGAATTTTTTAAACCTAGCTGGCAAAATAAATTACAAAAACACTCAAAATATCATAACAAGAGAACTACAAAAAAAAATCGCATTATAACATGGGGTATTTTTGGATAGCCACAGGCCTCAAATCTAAAAATAATTCATTGACGTCAATCGCCTGGACACCCTGTATATTTTTATCCAAATACTCCCTCAAATTTTGAAGTAATTAATTTTAAATCAAATACCGAAAATACGATTTTTATACTAAGTTCAAATGTCGCGCCATGATGATGTACGAGCAAGCATCATTAGTGTAGGGGGGGTTCAGAGTTATTGACATTTTGAATATTCTATTATTTTTCCGCTATTCCGCATATTCGAGCAATTCGAAATTTGTTATTTAATAGGAAAATACAGTTGAAATTCCCTATAACGAACGTCTGTTAAACGTATTTCTCTGTATAACGAATTTCGTACAAGACATGCACCTTGAATACAAATTCCATGTTGAAAACACCCTAAAACGAAGTGAATTCTCTCTACAACGAAATATACAAAGAAAATTACTCTTTGAATGGGTATTGATAAGAAGGTATAAGGGTGTTTCTTTCCGAAATTTTTTCAGATGTTCGTAATAAATCCCGACCTGAAACTGAATCATTACGGCGGGTAGAGATATCCTTCTGAAACAGTTTCAAATACACTCTGGCTGTTTAGTTTCAATCTAACCATTACGCTATAGTGTGAAATATTGTGCGAAAATGTCTGAAAGGAAATGCTTAAGTTTGAATGATAAACCTAAATTTATCAGTGAAGTCGACCGCGACATTGCCGACTATAGAAACAAATTTTCTGTAAAACGAAATTTCTTTATAACGTTTTATTTTTTGAGGATTCAGAGGCTCATTTTTTTGCACTCAGAGGAAATTTTGTTTCTGGTAATTGAAAAACTTAAATTCAAAATATAAATATGTCGATATTTTTTTCTTAGAATACGCTATCATTTTATTCTACTTCAAGGCAGTTATGGAAGTTGTCATGCCTACTAATGATTTTACGTACAATAATCCATAAAAGTATGCCATTGAGAATCCGTATAATTTTCAGGATCGTATAATAATCTAATTTTCATGCTTGGATCACAATATGATAGTTGGATTCTCTAATTTCTATTGATAGGCCCAGAGCAAGTCTCGTTTAGCTCAAATCACAAAATATTTACCCCCGAAATCCACCTATAAAATATTCAGTATCAAGCAATTTCAAATTTCTGTTGTTTTGTGTTATCAGATGCAGATGAAAAATCATAGTTCAAAATACGACATATTTTTTGAATCCATATCTCAATTGTATAAAATACATTTAACTTTATTTATAGCTGATTAAACCCAAAAAATATTTAATCGAGTATATGATACTTTCGACTTTGAAGAAGATGTGTAGAAACTGAAAGATATTTAAAAGAGGTTCAAGTCAAATTGCACACCCAGCATAAACATTAGATTTGAATGATACATATCTTTAACGAGGAATATGGAAGAATTCTAATCAGGAGATGAATATGTAACGCAATCAAAACATTTATGAGAAAATAAAAACAATTAACGTATCAAAATTCGGTAGAAAAATGAGAAAACCAGAAACTCTTCAATTTTCAGTAACAGTGACAGTATTTAGAAGAAAAATGAAAAGAGTGTAATGATACATTCGCGAAAAATTAAGCATTTGAACTAGCAATGAAAAATGTTATTAATTAATTATAGGTAATATCTAGTGTAGTTATTTAACTGTTAGAAGAAATAGTTACCTAAAATCACGTTATGTAGATATCTCCAAGTAAATGATAATAATTATCAAAACTCTTGATGAGGATGGTATTATGACTTGATAAGGAAATGGTTCAAATGATCATAATTGTTTTAAAATTTCAAGTACTCGTAGAACAATCAACGTATCAAAATGTGGAAGTGAAATGAGAAAACCAGAAAAATTTCAATTTTGATTCATTTTGTGGAATTTTCAGTTTGTGAAAAATAGGGGATGTCATATATTAATTATAATATAATAATGTACAGGTGTTTCAAAACAAGTCAGTATTAAATGAGACATAGAAGTAACAACAACATCCGTTAGAACTAGAACGATTTCACCCATAAAATTAGAGAAAGCCCTCAGCAGGAGCTTTTGTGCGCTCGTTCTCTGGTCGAGCAAAAAGACTACTACCTAAAAATTCCATATTGGATTTGAGCTTGATACCAAATATATAAAGCCAGAAGCTCAGCACAATCGGAATTATATTCTGGAAATTATTCAGAAAATGAAATACGTAAAAAAAATTACAAAAATTTAATTCTATGGTTCTGATGATGCGATTCTCTTGAAATTTTGCATGAACATTCAGTATATCAGTCAAGAAATAAATTTCACTTGAATCGAATCTTCTGTTATGGAAATATAAAGATTTTGTTTTTTTAATTTTCTATGGTTCTTTTAACACTCTGACCATAAGATTCTGCATGAACTTTCAATATATCAATATTTATTCATAAAATAGATTTCATTCGAATCAGCTGTTTTTTATGGAGATATGAAATTTCAGCTCTTTAATATTCCTATTGAATTTTATATAGTTCTGTTTACACAATGGCCACAAAATTTCGCATGAAGCTCATTATGACCATCTTGCATATGACCGCAATATTTCATTTGGATGGGTTTGAGACATTGGGGAATTTTGAATGGCCATATTTAATGGAACAATCGGTACGATTTGGCCTGAAATTTCAAGTCTCTAGGACAATCCCTTCGAAAGTTTTTGTGCTGAAGGCCGGACGGACGGCCTCACGGACAGAATTGAATTTGACCACGAATTCGTCATCAGGGAGTAAAACCCTACAGAGACAATTTTCGGTTCAAAATTCCAAAATTAAAGACATTTCGGCAAAACTCGTTTAAGGAGAACGAGCGCTCAAAAATGAATTATTATGTTCAACGAATACACATTTTCATCAACAGAGACACTGTAGCAGAAAAGTAAAAAAAAGTGTTATATTGAGCATTTTAACTTATAGTGAAAAATATTTAAGAGACAAAATTTTTATTCACGTTGCGGAATTTTCATATTGTGAAAATAGGAGTTGTCATATATGAATTATAAATAATAATGTACAGATGTTTCAGAACGAGTCAGTATCAAATGAGATAAAGAAGAAACAACAACATTCGTTGGAACTAGAACAATTTCATCCAAAAATGGATTATGTTCAAGGAATATACATTTTCAGCTACAGAGACACTGTAGCAGAAAAATAAGAAAAATTGTTATGATAGATTCGCAGAAAATCAATTATTTTAACTCATAATGAAAAATATTTAAAAGACGAAATAATATTTGGGGGGAAAGATATGTCATCCAAAAGAGTTAATTTAAGGTAGAATCTAGCGTAGTGATTCAATTGTTAGAAGAAACAGACATCTAAAACCACGTTATGTAGATAGTTTTACGTAAATGAAAATTATTTAACACTTAATGAGGATTGTATTATAGAAAAATAAAATGGTTCAAATGATCAACATTGTGTTAATTTCTCAAGAACTGGTAGAACAATTAACGTATCAAAATTCGGTAGGAAAATGCGAAAATCTTCACTTCAATTTTGATTCATGACGTGAAATTTTTATTTTGTGGGAAAATAGGATATTATATCATATGTGGATAATAAAATCATATTTTACAGATGTTTCAGATTAAGTCAGTATTAAATGAGATAAAGAATCAACATCTTTCATTAAAATCCCGCTAAATATCATAGAAATGAGCTGTCTATATTAAAACATTTGTTGGCGGGAACATGATCATTTTTAAATTCAAAATTGAAAAGATGATGTAAAATTTCTGTCACTCACCCTGATGAACTATTACACTTGGCGGTCAGGAGAGTCACTAGTGAATTTGATGCTTAGTGTGGCAACTGAAGATTGTGATCACATTATTAGGTACCGATTCATTTTAACTGAATCAAAGATCTGCGCGGAAACTGCATTATAAATGGCAATTTTTGTCATCCACCACGCACAATTTAGAGGAGGTAAAAGAACCTCATCAGTATGTACGCGAATATGGATTGGGCTAATGCTGTCTTAGAAGATGCTCATAGGAAGATTCGAATCCATAAACGAATTGATCTTAAAATACGAGTATTATTGAAATTATCTTCTCGAGAAATTTCCTTCTTTGTCTCCAGTAATTATGCTTGATCCTACGTCATCATGGCCGTTAGCACAATAACTTTCGAAGGGATTCTCCTAGAGACTTGACATTTTCAGGGTGAGTTCGGTTCCCAAATGTCTCGTTTAAGTTCGTTTACCAGCCAAATCATACAGGCTGTTCCATAAAATATGGTCATTCAAATTTTTGTTCCTCAATATCTCAGACAAAACGAAACCCATCGAAATGAAATGTTGCGGCCATATGCAAGATGACCATATTGTAAACAGAACCATAGAAAATTCAATCGAAATATTGAAAGAAGAATCTCATATTTCCATAACAAGAATACCGATTCAAGTGAAATTTATCTTGTGAAGCAATACTGATATACTTAATGTTCATGCGGAATTTCAAGAGGATCGCATCATAGAATTGTTTTAATTACTTATTCAATTTTTAAATATTTAATTTTTAAAATAATTCTCAGAATATAATTCCAATTGTGCTGAGATTTTGCATTCATATATTAGGTATCAATCTCAAATCCCATATAAAATTTTGAGGTAATAGTTTTATTGCTCCACCAAAGAACGAGCGCTCCAAAGCTCCTGCTCAGGTCTTTTTAAAATTTTTTTCGTTTCACATTAAAAATTCCGAAAAGATTATCGGTTCGATTTAACGAAAAAAAATAATCATTTTCAAAAATATTTCGATATTCAAATAATTTCAGGTTCAAATTCTATGAAAACGGCAGGATGGGGTTTTTTTCTACCGAGGTTTTCCCTTGAGCTCCGGTATCATACGTAAAAAGTTATTGGTTCCCCGTTTTGCACTAACCTCGGATAGGGATTTTTATTTTATGTATTGTATCATGTTAGCTCTTGAGTATATAATATGCTGTCACATAAAAAACCTTATATTTTAACTTATTGGAAATTCCCACAAGATTCCATTCATAATTCTGAAAATACATGTTTGAGCGCTTATTCTCCTTAAACGAGTGCTATATGATTTTGCCCAAATGTCTGTAATTTAAGAATTTTGGGGCTAGGTTCTACTCCCTGATGACGAATCGTGATCAAATTCAATTCTGTCCCTGGGGCCGTCCGTCCTGCCGTTAGCACAATAACTTTCGAAGGGATTGTCCTAGAGACTTGAAATTTTCAGGGAAAGTTCGGTTCCCAAATGGCTTCGTTAACCAGCCAAATCATACAAGGTGTTACATAAATATGGCCATTAAAATTGTTTTTCCTCAATATCTCAGACAAAACGAAACCAATCGAAATGAAATGTGCGGCCAGATGCAAGATGCTCATAATAAGCCTCATGCAAAATTTTGTGGCCATAGCGTAAGCAGAACCATAGAAAATTCAATTGGAATATTGAAAAGAAGAAACTTCATATTTCCATAAAAAGGTATCCGATTCGAATGAAATTTATTTTATGAATGGAGATTGATACGCTGAATGTTCTTTCAGAATTTTGTGTTAACAGAACCATAGAAAATTCAATTGGAATGTTGAAAAGAAGAATCCCCATATTTCCATAACAGGATAACCTGAATCAATCGCTACCGCATAGCGTCCGTAAACACATTGCAGATAACAATGAAGCCTTATAACATCAATATTACATATTTCATGCTTATCTTAATGAAGCATGCAAATTACATAAGCGAATTATTTCTATTCTACGCATTTTTGAAGCGAATCTTGCAATATAGATAAAACATGTCTACTTTTCAGCCAAATTTTCGACAACTCATCAAAATTTGAGTCGCGAAAGTAAATAGCTCAATTTCCATTCAGGTCAAGTCAATAATGCATAAATATTCTTGATAAACATATATAGATGATAACTAAGGAAAGATAGCTTATGTGGGACAATACCTCATGAAAATATACCCTAAATCAAAATTCCCGTCCAAGGTAAACAGAAAAAAACTTGGCATCATTCTCAGAAATATTTACTCAATAAAGAGATGGTGTAAATTTGTGAAGTTGGTATTAATGAGAATTATGATTGGGGTCAAAGTGCAATAAAACCATTAAAGTCTGATTCGGAGACCAAATTGAATCTCACTTCATAAATCGATTCATCTTATTCAGCTAGTTCTGCGCTTGATTTATATGGAGTACTCATTTATTTGCTCGAGATTGAGTTCTCTGTGGAACTGAGAAATTGAAAGCCCTGAGGTCATAAGCTTTGGCGCGATCGTTCATATTGAATAATAATAATAAATTTCAAATCTTAATGCAGTGGAACTTCCCCATAACGAAAGCGCTAAATCCGCAAAGAAATTCGTTATGAAGAAATTTCGTTATACAGAAAATTTGTTTCTATAGTCAGCAATGTCGCGGTCGACTTCACTGATAAATTTATGTTTATCATTCAAACTTGAGCACTTCCTTTTAGACATTTTCGCACATCTCCCACTTGCGTAATGGTTAGATTGAAACCAAACAGCCAGTGGTGTATTTAAAAATGTTTCGGAAGGATCTCTTTGCCCGCTGTAATGATTTAGTTCAAGATCAGGATTTTTTACGTACGTCCGAAAATTTTCGGAAAAAACCCACCCTTATACCTCCTTAGCAATACCCATTCAACGAGTGATGTTCTTCTTCTTGGAATATTTCATTATAGAGAGAATTTTCTTCATCAAAGAGGGTGTTTTAAACAAGGAATTTGGAATTGTGTGACCATAGTGTTAATTGCACCATAGAAATTTAATTGGAATATTGAAGAGAAGAAGCTTTATATTTCCATTACAAGATATCCGATCGAGTGAAATTCATTTTGTGAATGAAACTTGATATACTGAATGTTTATGTGAAATTTCAAGAGGATCGCATTATCTGAACCATAGAAAATGCAATTGGATTATTTTAAAGAAGAATATCTATATTTTTATAACGTCATAACAATTATGATGACACAGCGATTTTAGGAATCGAACCCCAACAAAAACGTAGAGAAATATTAGAGATGATCCATATACAAATAAATAGCGGAAATGTAGTAAACGACAAACAAGATACAAAGAACATATATATGCCATTATTAAGAAGACCATCAAATGCAAAAAAAAACCATCAAATGAAAGAAGAAGACAAGACAGCGTTGACATACAGAGCAATGACATAAATGACGGGACGACAGAACCAGAACTTTGATAATAATATATAGTAAGATGTTTTAAACGATCATGTTTTTATTTATACCATATTAATGTTAGTTTTCGTTTTTTAGATGTATGTATACTATACTGATGAAGGCTAAAAAGCCGAAACGTTTATACAATAAATTATTTCAACAATTGTCATAACCTAGATACCCAACATAACGATCGATACATATTCAAAACTAGGTAAACAACTATTAGTTATACTATATTTTTAGAACAAGATATCCGAGTAAAATTCATTTTGTGAATAAAAATTGATTAGATCAAATTAGATCTCTTGTCTTAACTTCTCGTTGTATTTTCGACCTTTTCGAATGGGTTTCATTCTACTATAAGTTTTCTTTAACTTTTTACCATTTTAAAGGCTTCAGTACTGGTATAAATGTCGAAACGATCTGAATACGCACCTAGTTTCGAAATTGTCAAACTTCACGTTAGTGCTGTCAGTTGCCTAATTGCAGCCCTTCGGTTGTCCAATCTAGAGATGGAAAATTTAAGAAATTAAGAAGGTTTGTGCAGGAGCTTCTAAGCAGCAGAATCGTAATAAAAATCTGGAAATTATTCAGGAAATGAAATATGTAAAAAATATAGATTAAAATTATTCTGTTATATATGGAAATATAAATATTCTTCTTTTCAATATTCCAATTGAATTTTTTATGGTTCTGTTAACACTATGGCCACAAAATTTCGCATGGGAATTCACTATATCAGTTTTCATTCACGAAAGAAACTTCACTCGAATCGGATATCCTGTTATGGAAATATAAAGATTCTTCTTTTCAATATTCCAATTCAAATTTCCATTGTTTCGTTAACACTATGGCCACGAAATTTGCATAAATATTCAGTTTATCGATCTCCATTCAAAAAATAAATTCTACTCGAATCGGATATCTTTTCATGGAAATATGAAGTTTCTTCTCTTCAATTTTCCAATTGAATTATTTATGGTTCTGTTCACACTATGGACACAAAATTTTGCATGAGGCTTATTATAAGCATCTTGCATTCGGCCGCAATATATCATTTAGATTGGTTTCGTTGTGTCTGAGATATAGAGGAACTGAAATTTTGAATGGCCATATTTTATAGAACACCTGTACGATTTGGCTCGTTAACGAACTTAACCGAGGCATTTGGGAACCGAACTCACCCTGAAAATTTCAAGTCTCTAGGACAATCTCTTCGAAAGTAATCGTGCTAACGATCCGCCGGCCCCACCGACAGAATTGAGTTTGACCACGAATTTTTCATCAGGAAGTCGAACTCTCAATCGTTTGAGACCATTTTCGCTTCATAATTCGAAAACAACAGACCTTTGGGCAAAACGATATAGCACTCCTGTACTGCAGATATTAAGACTGCTTCGAAACAAAGCAATTAACTGAGTAAGTTGGTTGAGGCAAACTCCCAATAATTCCGGAAATCTCAATTTGTCGAAGAAGATAAGCAGAAGGTTGTATTATGATAAATTGAGTTGACGAGCGTTCATCGCGGCAACGAGTCAATATTGATAATCTCTAATTAACTGGAGAGCTGATACAAATTGGTTAAAATGTAGTCTCCAAGTGATTGTTTTCTATTCTCTATTTACCATTCCACTTGCGATAAGATAACCTACTGAAGTCAACATTGTATTGCATTGCGAATATCATCATCGAATCAATTCCGAATTTCTGGAGCCTAAAATACTCCACTCAGGAATTTCAAACCGAAATTAATTATGCCATACGTGAAGGAGCCCTGCTCTAAATAGGTCAGACATCTCATTCATATTGACATAGCTTTGTCACAAGTTTTCATTCATAATTCTGAAAATACATTTTTAGCGCTCTTTCTCCTTGAACGAGTGCTAGATCCTTTTGGCAAATATCTGTAATTTTCGAATTTTAATATACTGATATACCGAATGCTCATGCAGAATTTCAAGAGGATCGCATCATTAGAACCATAGAATTTAATTTTTGTAATTATTTATCTTTTACATATTTAGTTTTTCGAATAATTTCCAGAATATAATTTCGATTGTGCAGAGATTCTGCATTTATATATTTGATACCAATCATTTTCACAATAATAATCAGAAATTTATGCTCGAATTCATTTTATTTGAACAACGCACAAGAAATAACCATTATAATTCCAAACAACAGATATTGTGACCTAAATATTCAAATAAATCGTTCAAAATTTTGTCCATTATGTTCTAAATATAATTCCCACCTTCTTAAATAATTGATGGCGTTCAGCATAATATGCGGAGATTCTATTGTGGGAAATACTTCCACTATACCTTGGCGTAGTTCATTCACCGTGTATTGCGAGTATATTTCAGTTTCTATAAAATTATCTGGAGAAAAATTCTAGTAGTGACTAATCAGCAGAACGAGGTGGCAAACGTCCACGTGTACCTATGTATATCGCAAAACTATATTTAACAATAATTTACGGCAAGGTATAGCGGAAGCAATTACCACAATTGGACTACCGCATATACAGAGTGATTTTCTTTAAGTGTTTCAATAGACTGAAGTCAACATTGCATTGCATTGCGAATATCATCATCGAATCAATTGCGAATTTCTGGAGCCGAAAATACTCCACTCGGGAGTTTCATACCGAAATTAATTATGCCATACGTGATGAAGGCCTGCCTTTAATAGGTCAGAGCTCCCATTCACTTTGACATAGCAAGTTTTCATTCATAATTCTGAAAATACATTTTTGAGTGCTCTGTCTCTTTGAACGAGTGATATATCGTTTTGCCCAAATGTCTGTAATTTTCGAATTTTGAGCCGAAATAGTTTCAAACGAAAGTGTCCTACTCCCTGATGACGAATTCGTGGTCAAATTTAATTCTATCTGTGGAGCTTTATGGCCGTTAGCACAATAACTTCCGGAAGTATTGTCCTAGAGGCTTGAAATTTTCAGACTGAGTTCGGTTCTCAAATAAATGGCTCGGTTAAGTACGCTTACCAGTCATATCGTACAGGGTGTTCCATAAAATATGGCCATTCGAAATTTTTGTTCCTCAATATCTCAGACAAAACGAAACTCATCGAAATGAAATGTTGCGGCCATATGCAAGATGGTCATAGTAAGCTTCAAACAAAATTTTGTAGCCAAATGTAAACAAAACCGTAGAAAATTCAATTGGAATATTGGAAAGAAGAAACTTCATATTTCCATATAAAAAAATATCCGATTCGAATGAATGAATCTATAAATAGAGATTGATACACTGAATGTTCATGCAGAATGTTGTGGTCATAGTGTCCACAGAACCATACAAAATTCAATGAGAACTTCGAAAAGAGAAATCTCTATATTTTCATAACAGAATAACCGATTCAAGTGAAATTCATTCTGTGAATCAAAACTGATATACTGAATGTTAGTGCAGAATTTCAAAAGGATCGCATCATCAGAATCATAGAATTTAATTTTTGTAATTATTTATTTTTTACATATTTAATTTCTTGACTTATTTCCAGAATATAATTCCGATTGTCCTGAGATTCTGCATTTATATATTTGGTATCAATCTCAAATCCCATAAACTTTTTGCGATAATAGTCTTATTGTTCCACCAAAGAACTAGCGCTCAAAAGCTCCTGCTCAGAGCTTCTCCTAATTTTTTCAATGGGACAACTTCTAGTTTATTTCAACATTAAATTGCATATTTTTTCTGAATGAACTTGGTATATAGAAATCATTTTCACAACAATAATCAGAAATGTATGCTTGAATTCATTTTATTTGAACTACTTACAAGGAATAACCATTATAATTCTAACAATTCTAAACAACAGATATTGTGACCTTAATATTCAAATGAATCGTTCAAAATTTCGTCCATTATGTTCTAAATATAATTCCCACTTCCTTAAATAATTAATGGCATTCAGCATAATATGCGGAGATTCTATAGCCGTAGTTCATTCACCGTGTTTTAGTATTACTGGTATATTTCAGTTTCCGTAAAATTACCTGGAGAAAAATTTCAAGTAGTGACTAATCAGGAAAACGAGGTGGCAAACGACCACGTGTACCTATGTATATCGCAAAACTATATTTAACAATAAATTACGGCAAGGTATAGCGGAAGCAATTACCACAATTGGACTACCGCATATACAGGGTGATTTTCTTCAAGTGTTCCATTTAGAAGTTTTCAAAGAAAGAATTTTAATACGAATTTGAGATGTTATATTTTCGTATAAGTGTTCATGAAGTCAATTTGTAAAATATTTACAAGCGGAAACTACTTCCGGTTCTACAGGAAATGAATGTAAACTTCGTTATTTCAAATTTAACACCCTGTAACTATATTTATGCATATTTGAATTCTTCGTTTAATTCTGCAATGATTATGGCCTGATCATTGAATTTTTGACAGAAAGATTATCACAATTAAGTGTTTTAATTTTTGAAATCATCATTCTGAAGATCTTTTTTGCAACATTGAAACAAAGGAAAGTACACTGATACTGCTTGTATAAATTATGAGGAAATATTATCCAAGGTGCCTGAAACAGAGCTTCAAAGTGTTTGAATTTCACTATTATAATTTATTTTATTAAGATTTATTCAAACAAATCAGCGCATGCACTTGACCCCCACTTTCCCTGTCAAGTGCAGGCGCTGAAAGTGGACACATTTTTACCAATCCCATAAATTTCTCCGTCGAGCTAAGATATTAAAAGGTTATTCTCACACAAAATAAAAACTCTTCGCGTAAAGATAAAAAGATCTCTTCCATGTCTTCAGTTGTTTATTGTAACTGAGAAAGAAAAATAAAGTTTTGAAAAGAAATACGCTCTTTATGTGCGGAAACGAAAAATAAAAATTACAAGCAGTTATGATCACTGATCGTTCAATTTCATCGTATTAGTGTTCGATAAAATGAATATTCTAAGATATTGTATGTCTATCTTTCTGAAGGTTTAATTACTAATTCCCGGAAGAAAATGATATCCGTAATATTTTAATTTCACAAAAACAACTTTCTTTCGAATAATAAGCATAATTGACAAAGCCACTTTTGAGCAGAAACAATAGCTCAAAATATTCATTCCATAGAACATACGATGAAGTGGGAACAGTGAGCATAACTGCTTGTGAGTTTTTATTTTTTCCGGGAAAATTATCGACTGTATCGAAATATTCCGAGAGACTTTTTTCTCCAGAATTAAACGAAAAACCATAAGATAAATTTTCGAAGGAAAATCATAAGGGGTTGTTATTCTCAACCCCTAATAGGGAAGTTATGGGATAGAAAAAAAGTGTGTGGGTAACGTCTACTTGATAAATTATATTATGTATAGTATTACGACTCAGTGTTTATTAGGATTCCTAAAAAAATTAAAAACTGTCAACTCGATATCGCCTTCCAAAGGCTGAATCTTCGAAGACAGGTCGATTTCGAAAAAAAATATATGAAGTACCCCTGCTTATTTTCATCGAGGAATCATCTCCCTAAGTCCCTCGCATTTGCTTACACCCTGTATATTTTTCACAATTAGACGATTGAGTTTATCGTTTGTCAGAGCTAATGAGTCCAAAATTCAAGGTAAATACGTGATCAATCACTTTTGTTTCAGCTGTTGAACCCGACTTAAGGGGCCCCCCACGGGTCACTATTCTGCGATGTTATTTATTCAAGTTCTACAAAATTTTCCCAAAGGTATGGCATTTCGTATATTCATTTTGGCTTCTGAATAATTCAATTCAGCTCTTGAATATCGTACCGTTCAGTTTGGAAGGTTACTGCGCGAACCACATTTCCGACTTGGATCTTGTTGTTGAATATTTGGAGAATGTGCTAGCGTCAAATCCTGGTTCATTATACGCAGAAAACTATTCAGTTATGTCAATTCATTCATTGGGAGGAGAACAAACTTCGTTGAACTGTTTCTGGTCAAAGCGATGATCAATGTACTAGAAAAATCAATTACGACAAAGCCGGATGTCTGATGTGACAGTTGATTACAAGATTTTTCCGACGATCTCAATATGATTTCTGTATGAATTCTTGATTGAAATACATTCCCAATCTGTATAAGACTTACATTTGACATAATTAAATTTCTATGTATCTAAGTTCCAGTAGAGTAACGACATTTCTCGTAGTGCTTCTGAATAATTTGTGAACAGTTGCAATGAGAATTGCATATTGAAATAGCCAAAAAATTGAATATTGAAATGGGTCATTAATGTTCAATTTCGTACACATTAAAATCACCTTTCATTTCGAGGTCGGCTGATAAAAAATTTAAGAAAAGTCCTGAGCAGGAGCTTTTGAGCGCTCGTTCCTTGGTGGAGCAATAAGACTATTACCTCAAATTGTATAAGGAATTTGATATTGATACCAAATATATAAATTCAGCACAATCGAAATTCTGGAAATTATTCAGAAAATGAAATATGTAAAATTAAATAATCATAAAAACTGAATTCTATGGTTCTGATGATCCGATCTTCTTGAAAGTCTGCATGAACATTCAGTATATCAGTCTTCATTCATAAAATAAATTTAACTCGAATCGGTTATACTGTTATGGAAATATAGAGATTCTTCTTTTCAATAATCTAATTGAATTTTCTATGGTTCTGTTGACACCATGGCCACAAAATTTGGCATGAAAATTAAGTATAAGAGTCTTGAATAACAAAGAAAATTTCACTCGAATCATATATACTGTAAAAGAAATATATATATCTTCTTTTTAATTATGGTTTTGTTAACACACAATTCTGCATGGACATTCAGTGTATCGATCTTCATTTATGACATGAATTTCATTAGAATCAGATATTTTTTCATGGAAATATGAAGTTCCTTCTTTTCAATATTCTAATTGAATTTTCTATGGTTCTGTTGACACCATGGCCACAAAATTTGGCATGGAAATTAAGTATAAGAGTCTTGAATAACAAAGAAAATTTCACTCGAATCATATATACTGTTAAAGAAATATACATATCTTCTTTTTAATTATGGTTTTGTTAACACACAATTCTGCATGAACATTCAGTGTATCGATCTTCATTTATGACATGAATTTCGTTAGAATCAGACATTTTTTCATGGAAATATGAAGTTCCTTCTTTTCAATATTCTAATTGAATTTTCTATGGTTCTGTTCACACCATGGCCACAAAATTTTGCATGAAGCTTATTATAAGCATCTTGCATGTGGCCACAGCATTTCATTTTGATGGGTTCCGCTTTGTCTCAAATATTGAGGAACAAAAATTTTTAATGGCCATATTTTATGGAACACCCTGTATAATTTGGCTAGTTAACGAACTTAACCGAGCCAGTTGGGAACAGAAAAAAAAATCTCTAGGACAATCCCTTCGAAAGTTATTGTGCTTACGGCCGGACGGCCCACGAACAGAATTGAATTTGACCACGAATTCGTCAGAGAGTACCTAGAACCCTATCGTTTGAAACCATTTTCGGCTCAAAATTCGAAAATTACAGACATTCGGGCAAAACGAATGTTTACCATAACGAGTGCATTATGGTAGAACGAGCGCTCAAGAAGTAAATATTTGGTAAACATTTGAATTTCGGTGACCAGCACAATATATCGGCCAGATTTTCAGGTGTCATTGTATTCATGTAGTCTTCCTGAACAACATAAGTGGAAAAACAGGTAGGTCTATCTTAGTTTAGAAAATAAAAGTTCCGAAAATGTTCCATTGTCACGTCACTTTTTTCACTATTGAAACACAGATTTACTGGTCGAATTTAGTCTATGAATCACCTTTGAACATTCAAATAACTTTTCGATCAGTTTCATTTCAGGTACATCGAAATTCTAGAGGTACCACATATCTACAAAATCTTAGGAAAACCCGCCGTTTTTATTGGTAGATTTGGCACTGCCGCAGATTCTTTCGCCCTAGCATTAATTGATTCAGATTATCGAGTCTCTACTGTATTTATTTCAATTGGGAATTGGAGATTTGAAACTATCTTCACGAAATTAAAATATGTTGGTGCAGACGTTGAAGTCAGCAAAAATCGATATAATCAGGAGAAGAAAATGTCAACGTTCTTAAGCTTTAGCATGTTTGCAAGAAATAAATTCGAGTTGTTGCTTCGAAAATGGGTACATTAAGTCGAAAGTATATTTTTTCTCAATCTGAAATTCGCATATAATGCGAATCTAATGATACATATCCGTATTGATAGAAAAGATGAATAGAATGAATAGAAAATAATTTCGAAAAATTAATAGTTTACGTGGAAACATCTATTTTTTCAGAAACAGAATTACAAATCGGCGACAATTGATAATTTCTGTAATATTTCCGTGACCCGTTGACATCAACCAAACCAATGTCAATTGAAAACATTATTAAAATCGAGTGCTTTTGCCTTATCAATTTAATATGATTTTTTGATGGACCCTGAAGAACTGATCTCAAAATTTTTGGGACCTCGTACCTACTACTTCAACGAGTGCTATATCGTTTTGCCCAAATATTTGTATTTTCTAACTTTGAGCCGAAAATTGTCTCAAACGATACGATTCGACTCCCAGATGACGAATCCCGTGCCAAATTCAATCCTGTCCGCGGGGCCGTCTATCCGACCGTAAGCACGATAACTTTCGAAGGGATTGTCCTGGAGACTTGACATTTTCAGGGTGAGTTCGGTTCCCAAATGCCGCAGTTAAGTTCGTTAGCCAGCAAAATCGTACAGGGTGTTCCATAAAATATGGCCATTCAAAATTTCTGTTCCTCAATATCTCAGACAAAACTAAATCAATAGAAATGGATTTTTTCGGCCACATGCAAGAGGCCATAATAAGCTTCATGCAAAATTTTGTGGCCAAAGTGTTAACAGAACCATAAAAATTTCAATTGGAATGTATAATAATAATAATAAATTTATTCACTGACTACATTACAACATATATACACAGTAAGAAAATACAAAATATGAGTGGAGAACATAAATGCTCACATAATAATAAAATCATGTATTATACAAATAAAGGAGTGAATAAAGTGTTAATCACAGAAGCTTTAGCTACGAAAGCTATTGCTTGTACGTGATATAATCAACCTAGATTTAACTATCCTTTATTGACAAGTGAACGAACAAACTCAAAATACACAACAAAATGAAAAACATTTCTGCTTCCTGTAGTTCCACCTAGATCAGCCTTGGCTGATCAGAGCAATCAATCTTGATCTTCCGATAGATACTATCCACTTCCTTGACATCTTTCTGAACAAACTTAAACTGTTGAGTTTCTTTATGTACGAGGGTAGCTGATTGAAAATTTTCGGAGCAAGGTAGTTACAGCAGCGCTGTCCTATATTCTTTTCACAACGGGGTATGTTTAAGGAGTTGGATCTATTCTGGTGTTATAACAGTGGTCAACTGGATCGGAAGTAATTTTTGACTTTTTCATATTTATTAGCATACTGAGACAGAAGAGTTGTCTTATATCAAGCATCCCGGACTCCCTGTACAACTATCGTTGGAGAACATGAGTGGTTTACCGTAAATAATTCTAAGTATCCATCTTTGCATTACATTAAGTTCTCCAAATGATTATCATTCACGCCGCCCCAACCAACAATTCCATACGACAATTGTGGCTGCACTAATGCAAAGTAAACGCCACGTGCTGCGTAATCTATATATTTTTTATTTCTAGAATCGGAATTGGGCTGTCTCGTTGATGTTGCATCCAAGTCCACAGTTAATGCAATAGGATAGTGATCGGTAATAATATGTTGAAAGACGTACGATTGAATTGGAATAGAAACATTTTCTTTCACATAGAAATGATCTATGCAAGTTTTACTTTCTGTCGAGTGCAGTCATTTATGTGCGATTCATATCCGTATGTGTTCAAGATATTCTTGTATTCCTCAGAAAAATCTGAATTCGACATAAGATCTATATTTATATCACCTGTTATAACATGTATATCGCTCCTTTCAACCGTTTGAATATATTGCTGTAAATCAATGTTGAATTTTTTGGACATGTACTTGGGGGTCTATAGACGGCTGTTAAAATAATTTTCTTAGATCCAAACTGTGTTGAAACTTCCAGAATGTTTATATTTCCTAGTTTCTTTATTTCGTGTGAAAAACTGATTTCATTCCTAATATAAACCAACACTCCATCATTCTTATTGAGTGAACCCTCATTGTATAAAGTGGTATACCCTTCCATCTGCAGCAAATTCAGGTCATAGACGAAATACGTTTCGGTGAGTACAATAATTTGAATATCGAGCGCAAGTTTATTCAGAAACAAAACAAATTCGTCCATATTTTTCATCGCACTTCTAATATTAAGATGTAAGATATTAAGTGGTGTTTGTATAGGTGGCAAAAAATGATCTATGTCAGGTATAATCTTAGCAATGATTGGTTCGTTCTTATATTCTCTAATGAATGGATCCATTTTGTAGCAGAAAACCTACAGAAAAAGCCAAACAATTTAATAGCCCAACGCAACAAAAATAAACAACACGACAAAATACAACAAAATCAACTATTTCAAATCCTTTCTTTGAATGTTCAAGCGCAATCTGGTTACTCTTTCTGGCTTTACAATTTTTCTAGCAGTGTTTTCAGCCACTGGTGTGCTTTGCAATCGGTCGAGAACCGAGATCTCCTCGATATTTTCAGGAGGTTGAGTCTGAGTTCGTACTTCTTCCGGGTTAAGTATTAGGGACTGAGTCGGGGTCGCCGGGTTGCTGTTAGTCCGGCGGACAGTGGGATGTTTTCGAGCTTCTTCTAAATCGTGGAGTGTATACTCTTTATTGTTGACTACAAGTTTATTTCCTCTAATATGACAAGTTTCTCCTTTTTCTCTTTGCTCGATCAAATATCCCCTAAGCACTCGATACTCGTTCCGCTGCTGTTCCGTCAGATCGTCTCTGATGGCAATACCACTGCCTTTCAATTTTTTGCAATTTCTGATAACCTCAATTTTCTTGAGATAGGAAACAAACTCAATTTTTACTGGGCGATTCGACTTTTTTCCTAGGCAATAAAAATTATTTATATCGCTTCTACCAATTTCTACCCCTACCAGGTTATTTAGCTCATTACAAATGAAATCCGAAGTAATATCATCATTGGGCTCTGTCCATCCAAAAACCACGATGTTATTTGCGTTAGATTTTTCTTTCCAGTCGGTCTACTTATCCCTCAGACATATTCTCCCGCTCAAGTGTACGAATCTTGAATTTCAAGTTCTCAAGTTCAAGTAATATATTAGATTCCGAAGCTTGTATGCTGCTTTTAATTTCAGTTTTACTGTTCTCAATTTTTTCTAAAATATTTTGTACGGTTTTATCATCCATTATGTTCAATTGATAGAAAATTTTTATGTACTTAATAGTTCTGTATTAGGCAACTACCATAGCAGGGACACAAACCGAAACAAAAAAATGAGGACGTAAGGGGAGACTCACTTCACTTCCTTGGGCCTTTAAGGAAGACTTGTAGCACAGAAGGTAGGCCACGGGAAAGTTGGAATCGGGAAATTTGGTGCGATATGGAAGGTCAGATTATCTTGTTTTCTCGTCCCGATAATGATTCATGCAGCGAACATACTACACCTGCCGAACGTACGCTGGCCGTCTAGACCTAAGCAAAAAAGATTCGATATCGAGAATGTATAAACAATTATCCGTTTTATAAACTATTCAGTTAGCTTCTTTTCCAAAAATATTAGTGTCTATGATGACCAGCTTTATTCTGTTTTCAACAATATCAATCTTTATCGAAATTCATCAATAACTCACTGAATTTCCTCACTTAATCGGAGCACTCAACAACACACGTTCACCCGCTCAATATCAACATGATATGTATGGAAAGAAGATTCTTCATATTCCCATAACAAGATATCCAGTTCGAGTGAATTTATTTTGTGAATAAAAGTTGATATACTGAATGTTCATCGCACCATCAGAACCTTAGAATTCAACTTTTTCAATTAATGATTCTTTACATATTTTATTTTCTGAAAAATTTTCAGAATATAATTCCGATCGTTTTGAGATTTTGCATTCATATACTTGTCATGAATCTCAAGTCCTATACATAATTTTGGGATAATACCATTATGGTCCACCAATGAACAAGCGCTCAAAAGCACCTGCTCAGGACTTTTGCCAAATATTTTCCATCAATGAGCCGTCCAAGTTGTTCGAAACAACAGACAATCGGGTAATTCGATAGCACCACTGTTTGTCCAGGAACAAGCTACAAAGTGTCAGTATATTATCTGTTCTATTATCTACAGGAAAATGTTGGCATCGAACTATAAATACTGTTGACAAATAAATATCATATTACATACACTGAAAATAATTTTTTCTTCGTGTTGAATTATTGATATTTAATTGGTCCAGTTAGAAATATGTAGATCATTTACGACAGTTGAAGAATAGTTCAATATAATGCTTCCAAAAAAGCCTGATGAGGTGACGTTACAAAGCACAGAATTTGACAACGCAACACAGGTCGAATGATACCTCATTTAAAAGAGTTTTATATTTCCCTCGAATGACCTGGTCGATATTTTCTGAGCGGTGGTTCTGCCACAAAAATATTTGCTTTCCACATTGTATTCAGTGTAGTCTAAGAATGAATTATCTTCAAAAATTGAAGAAAGCCCTGAGCAAATCTACGATCGAATAATATTCTTGAAATTATTCTAAAACTGAAATATGTAAAAACTCGACAATAAAAGAAAGTCAAATTCTGTGGTTCTGATGATGCCATCCTTTTGCATGAACATTCAGTATATGCATCTTCATTCACAAAATGAATTTCACTCGGATCGCATATCTTGTTATGGAAATATAAAGATTCTTCTTTTCAATATTCCAATTGAATTTTCCATGATTCTGTAAACACCAAACTTACCCTGAAAATCTCAATTCTCAAGGACAATCACTTCGAAAGTTATCGTGCTAACGGTCGGAGGGTCCAAGGACAGAATTGAATTTGACTACGAATTCGTCATCGGGGAGTCGAACCCTATCGTTTTAGAACATTTTCGGCCAAAATTCGAAAATTACATAATTTTGGACAAAACGATAATGCACGTTCCAGTAAAACGATTGCTCAAAAAGGGCCTGTTGAATGTGACAATATATTTCGAATACGAGATCAAACGGGCTAGTTAATCAGCATTATTGAAAATGACAATTTCTCAATATTCAATTTTTACTCAAAATCTATTGAAGATAGCAAGGGCGTAGCCAGGGGGGTGGTTTTGGGGGTTCAAACCCCCCCCGAAATGTTTCAGAGTTATTTTTTGTTGCAAAAATAATCTTTCATTTTGCACTTAAACCAACTTATCTTCGAAAATCTAGTTAAAATTATTCATATCACTATGAATTCTTGAAAACAACAAATACTTGCTACAGAAAGCGACCCTCACAATTCCAGGCACCTACAAAGTCAATTGTCAAAATGTCAAAACCCCCCCCCCGCCCCCGAAATTAATTCCTGGCTACGCCCTTGGAAGATAGGCTGTATCTGTTTTCATATTCGGATTGGTTGATTTTAGCTGCTAAAGTTCGTAAGATCCCTTCAGTACCTAGACAACGAATTTTACTGACACTATAATGGGGGCTATGATTATTTGTGCATCAGATAATCGTTTCGGAGAAGCAAGAGACGATCTACTTCTACATTTGACGTCATTTGATTGTTTAACGGGAAAAAACGTAGCATTGCGCGCGAATAACGTTGTTGAGGTCGAAAACCTGTCTGTATATGTAGAGCGGATAATTCACCTTCATTCATGACTATTTCATTCAAGAAATACTTTCGGAGAATTCTACGTTTGTTTTGCGTCTGATTCCAATAATAATAATAGAGATTATCCAGTCCAACCTCAAGGAGCTAGATTTGGATGAAAAAATTCACGAAGTAATGCAAAAAGCAGTACGTATCTGTACTGCTAGAACGGTGAGGAAGTTTATAGGTCACGATGGACACCAGGAACAACCATGGACAAAAACAGTGCAAGACCTACAACCAGGACATCAACCGAGAAATTCAGGACCAAGCAACGAAGGAGGAACAACCCAGGAACCAGGAGAAGAAGAACACCGAACACCTCAGAGCTTAACCAGCTTGAAGCCAGCCACGAGTTTCAGCCACGAAACTGAGTAGCCCTTAAGTGCAGCCTGCCAGCGGAGTCCGGACGTTAGTGCGAATACGTAGCTGAAACGCGTGGCTGGCATTATGAATACTGGCCCGGGTTGCCTCTTATGATCGTGAAAACCTCATTAGTCTCTCAAAATGCAAGAATATGCATTTTTGTTTTGACTAATCTATGCTGTTTGATGTCCTTTATAAGAATAATATGAAAGGCGATTTTGTCGAGCAAAAATTGACCCCTCACGAACCCTCTATTGTTTTCAAGGAAAATGTCATAAAATCTGAAAAATTTGAAAAATGAAATTTTTTTGTGGAAATCTATGCTGCTTGATGTTTTCTATAAGAAAAATATAACACTCGATTTTGTCGGGCAAAAATTAAGCCCCCACGAGCCCCACCAATGTGTCCAAAGAAAATATCATAAAATCTGGAAAATTGAAAATAATGAAATTTTTTTGTGTGAATCTATGCTACTTAACGTCCTCTATCAGAATAATATAACACTCGATTTTTCGGGCAAGAATTGACCCCCCACGAGCCCCACCATTGTTTTCAAAGAAAACTTCATAAAATCTGGAAAATTGGAAAAAATGAATTTTTTTTTGTGTGAATCTATGCTACTTAGCGTCCTCTATAAGAATAATATAACACTCGATTTTGTCGGGCAAGAATTGACCCCCCACGAGCCCCATTATTGTTTTCAAAGAAAAAGTCAGCTTAACACTCGACAATTATTTTATTGATAACTGAGCTCATTAGGTTAAAACAATATTGGGACTCGTAGGAGGTTAACTCTTGTCCTCCAAATTGATTGTTATAATTATTATTTTTATAGAGCAATACAGATTCGCATAAAAAAATTCTCAGTTTTCTGAATTTTCAAGATTTAATGGGCGGCGTTTCACCAGCAGGGCAATTTCATGGATTTTGAAAATTTGTATGCCCTTGTTTTGTTCCCGTTTTGTTCATTACTCAGTTTATTTAGCTCACCTATGTACATTGAGCTATATACAATTCAAAGTGCACTACTGGTGTAACATTACACCAGCAGGGCACTTTCAACGGATCTTACCGATATTCTTCGGAAGCACTCGTTTGGCGCCGTTTTACTCACCAATTCGTTCATTTTGCTCACTTATACTTTGAAAGATTTCAAAAAAAAAAATTTCTTGTCCCACCCTATCTGCGTCTATCGCTCCCGTTATGCTCTTTACGCAACTGGAAGCAGTTCCTCCCTACGATCGTTCGGTACCGAGATCTTACAACATCATTTAAATAGGGAACAGAAGAAAGGTTGGTGAAAAAAATATTTGGGGAATTCCTGGGTCTTGTTCAAAAATATTTAATAACGGGGATCTCTTTATGTCATCTGGTCGTTGAGTACCTACCATCTGTTTTTTATTGTACCTGTTCATCTCCGTAGCTTCCAAAAGGTTTAATTTATTGCACTTGTTTTCTACATGAAGTAATTCGAAATTGTTGTTGAACTCATGTCCGGTTCCTATTAAGTGATTTGTCTATGTTGAGTGCTGATTTTGGTTGGTATAGGAATTCTGGTGTTCTTTTATTCTTCTCTCAAACGCTCTTCCGGTTTGGACGATGTATACCTTCAGGAATGAACCGCAAATCAACTTATAAACTTCAGTTTTCAATTTTTTTTCATTATTTTCTACTTGATTAACTTTGCCGTTTTATATAATATGTCTACAATCACGATCATCAAATATCTTGCTATATGCTCTGATTTTAGTCCTATATATGTTGAGAAGAAATAGTCTGAAGTTAATGTTAAAATTAATGCTGTTTTCTGTCAAGAGACCCAAACAATGGAAGATAAAAAAAATTTTCTGTGTCTTTAGTTTTAATTGCATAAGGAATGAGGGACAACAAATAGTATAAAATGATCAGACATTGAGCGAAATTATAGCTAAAAATAAGCAAAATACGTTTAATTTGAACTGTATATGCCTCGGAAACAGTAACTCGTAGAAAATATCTAATTGTAGATTTGGAAGGAATAAAACAATAGCCTAATGTAGATAGGATGAGTAAAAAAAATTATCTTCAAAATCTCTCGAACTATGAATTAGCAATATTAACAGACTATTGAGCAAAATGAAGTAAAACAAGAAAATAGAAAATATGATTGCTTGTCTGAAATGGGGTAGGAGGGTGGAGCTCGTGAAGGTTTAATTCTTGCCCGACAAAATCGGGTGTTAGATTATTCCAATAGAGGACGTTAAGTAGCATAGATTCACACAAAAAAATTTCATTTTTTCCAATTTTCCACATTTTATTATTACTTTTTCTTCGAAAACAATGGTGGGGCTCGTGGGGGGTTAATTCTTGCCCGACAAAATCGAGTGTTATATTATTCTTATAGAAGACGTTAAGTAGCATAGATTCACACACAAAAAATTGCATTTTTTCCAATTTTCCAGATTTTATGACATTTTCTTTGAAAACAATGGTGGGGGGCTCGTGGGGGGTCAATTCTTGCCCGACAAAATCGAGTGTTATATTATTCCTATAGAGGACGTTAAGTAGCATAGATTCACACAAAAAAATTTCATTTTTCCTGATTTTCCAGATTTTATGACATTTTCTTTGAAAACAATGGTGGGGCTCGTGGGGGGTCAATTCTTGCCCGACAAAATCGAGTGTAATATTATTCCTATAGAGGACGTTAAGTAGCATAGATTCACACAAAAAAATTTCATTTTTCCCAATTTTCCAGATTTTATGACATTTTCTTTGAAAACAATGGTGGGGCTCGTGGGGGGTCAATTCTTGCCCGACAGAATCGAGTGTTATATTATTCCTATAGAGGACGTTAAGTAGCATAGATTCACACAAAAAAATTTCATTTTTCCTAATTTTCTAGATTTTATGACATTTTCTTTGAAAGCAATGGTGGGGCTCGTGGGGGGTCAATTCTTGCCGACAAAATCGAGTGTTGATTTATTCTGATAGAGAACATTAAGAAGCATAGATTCACACAAAAAAAAATTCAGTTTTCTCAATTTTCCAGATTTTATGACAATTTGTAATATTGAAATTAATGGTGGGACTCGTGGGGGGTCAATTCTTGCCCGACAGAATCGAGTGTTATATTATTCCTATAGAGGACGTTAAGTAGCATAGATTCACACAAAAAAAAATTCATTTTTTCCAATTTTCCAGATTTTATGACATTTTCTTTGAAAACAATGGTGGGGCTCGTGGGGGGTCAATTCTTGCCGGACAAAATCGAGCGTTATATTATTCTGATAGAGGACGTTAAGAAGCATAGATTCACACAAAAAAAAATTTATTTTTACCAATTTTCCAGATTTAATGACCTTTTCTTTGAGCACAAAGGTGGGGCTCGTGGGGGGTTAATTTTTGCCCGACAAACTCGAGTGTTATATTTTTCTTATAGAAAACATCAAGCAGCATAGATTTCCACATTTTTTCAAATTTTTCAGATTTTATGACATTTTCCTTGAAAACAATAGAGGGTTCGTGAGGGGTCAATTTTTGCTCGACAAAATCGCTTTTCATATTGTTCTTATGAAGGACATCAAACAGCATAGATTAGTCAAAACAAAATTGCATATTCTTGCATTTTGAGAGGCTAATGGTGTTTTCACGATCATAAGAGGCAACCCGGGCCAGTATTCATAATGCCAGCCACGCGTTTCAGCTACGTATTCGCACTAACGTCCGGACTCCGCTGGCAGGTTGCACTTAACGGCTACTCAGTTTCGTGGCTGAAACTCGTGGCTTGCTTCACGCTAGTCAGAGCTTAATCCCCTGATACTTGCTATCCAGGATAAGTGATTGTTTCCCTTTAGCGGGGAGTGTGTTAGACGATCACTAGGGGTGTGAGAAATCATACCCTTTCTAAGCGGCTCAAGTCGATAATAATAAGAATGATAATAAGAGTAAAATAGATCTCGATCGCCTTCAACGAAAAATGAGAACACTGTGCACAAATGCCAACAAGCATCATCTCTAATGCTGTGTGGAAAGAACAACGATTCCTAGAAGCCAAGGCGGGCAAGGCTTTATGGACATAAAAAAAATGGCGGCTGAACAGATAAACAAGTTAAGAAATTTCTTTGAAGATAAGTCAAACACATCGCATTTACATAAGATGCTGATTAAAGCAGATGGTTCAACACCTCTACTACTAAGCTAGCACCCTCATGAAAACACCACACAGACGGATAGTGATAAAATTAAAAGATGGAGAGAAAAGCCCCTGATGGAAGACACCTGAACCAGGTCACCCAGGAACTTGTCGACATTCCTGCGTCGAACTACTGGCTGACTCTGGAAGACTTTTTCCTGAAACAGAAGGTTTTCTCTTTGACATTCAAGATCAAGTAGTGCAAACTAAAAACTATCAGAAATATATCATGAAGGATAGGAGCCTCACCGACGATAGATGCCGCTACGGATGCCAAACATCAGAAACAATCCAACATATTACAGGAGGCTGCCAAATGTTTGCTAGAAATGAATATAAGAGTCGACATGATGCAGTCTGTAAAATACTTCATCAGAAACTCGCCATCCGACTGAAGATGCTGCAACCGAAACAATTCCATATTATAAGTATCAGCCTGAAGTAATACTGGAGAACCACCATTACAGGCTATACTGGGATCACACAGTACTTACAAATTTTGTAGTTGCTAATAACAGGCCAGACATAATTCTAGTGAAGAGAAAAGAGCAATACGTAGCCATCCTAAATAACAACAACCTACGTCAAAAATACGCTGAGAAAATATCGAAATATCGGGAGCTTGAACGTCAGATCAGAAAGCAGTGGGAAATGTCTAGTACCAGAACCATTTCCATTTTCATATCAACCACAGGAATCATTCCTAAGAGTCTCAAGTCCAACCTCAAGGAGCTAGATTTGGATGAAAACCGTCACAAAGTAATGCAAAAAGCAGTACTTCTCGGTACTGCTAAAACGTTAACGAAGTTTGTAGGTCACGATGGACACCAGGAACAACTATGGAGGGAAACATTGCAAGACCAACTACCAGAAGAAATCCAGGACCAAGCAACAAAGGGACGAACAACCCAGGATAGCTCTGGTAAAAAGTACTGAAAAAACTGCACTTAAGCTGTTTTCATTTCGAGAACGTAGCCACAATATTGCGAAAGTTATAGTCAACCATATAATAATATATAAAAATCAACCATATAATAATATAAAATAGTCAACCATATAATAATTATTGGACAAATTCCAACATCACTCTGTAGCACAGAAAACAGACAACATAGCGACTTGCAGTATTCAGCAATTTATGTTTCTCAAAGGAAGAGGACATGACATGTATATTACTTTTCCCCTATCTTTTTTACTTTCGGATACTGATCAATATTGGATACGTTATAGGTAAATTTAGATACTAATTTTTTTCGCAACTTAAGGATCAGCAAAGTTACATTATTGGACGGTCTACGGAAATCCGAAAGCAAAGTGACATTATCTTCTATAGTGGTGTGGAAAAGCCAAATTTTGAGCGCTCGTTCTCCTTAAACGAGTGCTATATCGTTTTGCCCAAATGTATGTAATTTCAAAAACGAATTTTGAGCCGAAAATGTAATCAAACGATAGGGTACTACTCCCTGATGACGAATTCGTGGTCAAATTTAATTCTGTCCGAAGGGCCGTCCGGCCGGCCGTTAGCACAACAACTTTCGAAGAGATTGAGAAATTTTCAGGGTGGGTTTGAATCCCAAATGGCTCGGTTAAGTTCGTTAACCATCCAAATCGTACAGAGTATTCCATAAAATATGGCCATTCAGGATTTGTGTTCCTCAATATCTCAGACAAAACGAAATCCATCGAAATGAAATGTTGCGGCCTCGGTTGCGGCCATATGCAAGATGCTCATAATAAGCTTCATGCAAAATTTTGTGGCCATACAAAATTCAATTGGAATATTGAAAAGAAAATTCATACTTAGCAGAACCATAGCAAATTCATTTGGAAAATTGAAAAAAAGAATCTTTATATGTACTTCAATAACAGGGTTCTTTCCGTGCGGCCGTCGGGCCGTAGCACAATAACTTTCGAAGTGATCGTTTTAGAGACTTGAAATTTTCAGAGTGAGTTCGGTTCCCAAATGGCTCGGTTAAGTTCGTTAACCATCAAAATCGTACATGGTGTTCAATAAAGAATGGCCATTCAAAATTTTTGTTTCTCAATCTCAGACAAACCGAAACCAATCGGAATGAAATGTTTCAGCCACATGCAAGATGCTCATAATGAGTATCATGCAAAATTTTGTGGCCATGGTGTTAACAAAACCATAAAAAATTTAATTGGAATATTGAAAGGAAGAATCTTTATATTTCCATAACAGGATACCCGATTCAAGTGGAATATTTTTTGTGAATGAAGACTGTTATACTGAATATTCATGCGAAATTTTGTCGCCATAGTATCGACAGAATCATATAAAATTCAATTGGAATATTGAACAGAAGAATCTCTATATTTCCATAACAAAACATATCAAAGACCATTCAGGCTCAAAATTCTGAACACAAGAAAACAGAATTTTTATTACAACTCATACACAAAAATAAAATCTATGAAACAATGGACGCAATTCATTGCGGAAATCCTGGAACTTAATACGCAGTTAAAACGAATCACAATGCCAAAATGTTCAAATAAATAACGATAACTCTATTATTATGGCTTTTCGAGTCAAGTGCATCGAATAGTAAACAAACTGATGGCACTAATTTAATCAATTTCGCATTTATATCTCCGCTGCTGACACTAAAGTCGTTGTTTAGATGTTTACGAATAGTTTGAGTGCAAAAGAATGTCATTTGAAAACGAGATTTATTATGAAATGTATCAATCATTCAAGAGACACCATTATCTCATCATAACAATACTTCGACTGGAACACCTCCATAAATACGAGGGCTGCTTTTTGAGCGCTTGTTTTACTTAAACGTTTTGCCCAAATGTCTGTAGTTTTCGAATTTTGAGCCGAAAATGGTCTCAAACGATAGGGTTAGACTCCCTGATGATCGTAATTAAATTCAATTCTGTCCGTGGGGCCGTCCGGCCGTCCGTCAGCACAACTTCGAAGGAATTATCCTAAGGATTTGAAATTTTGAGAGTGAGTTCGGTTCCCAAATGGCTCGGTTAAGTTCGTTAACCAGCCAAATCGTACAGGCTGTTTCATAAAATATGGCCATTCAAAATGTTTGTTCCTCAATATCTCAGACAAAAGGAAACCTATCGAAATGAAATGTTGCGGCCATATGCAAATGGTCATTAAATGCTTCATGCGAAACTGTGTGGCCATAGTGTAAACAGAACTATAGAAAATTCAATTGGAGTATTTAAAAGAAGAATCTTCATATTTCCATAACAGGATATCCGATTCAAGTGAATTTTTTTTGTGAATGAAAACTGTTAATCTTCATGCAAAATTTTGTGACCATAGTGTCAACAGAACCATAAAAAATTCAATTGGAATATTGAAAAGAAGAATTTCCATAACAGGATAACCGATTCAAGTGAAAATGTATTTTGTGATATAATAATAATAATATATACTGAATGTTCCTGCAAAATTTCAAGAGAATCGCATCATCAGAACTATAAAAAATGATTTTTGTAATTATTTATTTTTTATATATTCCATTTTTTGAATAATTTTTAGAATGTAATTCCGATTGTGCTGAGGTTCTAACATTTATATTTGGTATCAATCTCAAGCCCCATATAAAATTTTGAGGTAATAGTCTTATTGCCCCACCAAAAAACGAGCGCTCAAAAGGTTCTGCTCAGGGCTTTTCTTAAATTTTTTATACGCACATCGTCAAAAGTTGGCCCGCCCTATCAACTCTCAACTTGTTTAATGAGATGAAAATTTTTTGTGTGTGGAATCTTCACTATCTTATCACTAAAATGAAAATAATAAACCAGCAAAAACTGTTTCTTGCTCGAAACAATAACAATATATCGCAAATTCCACTCGTAGGTATCGAACGCCATCTTTAATAGCACTTCGAAGTAATTTTTTGAGTGATGGTCGACGATACAAGGTATGGCGACTCAATTCCGACCAGGAAATTGTGCGGATGAATAATGCGCGGGGGGTATAATGTTGGCTAGCCTTACCCCTCTTATACACTAAAACGGACCAAACTTTCGGGCCCGAAGCTGATATGTTACAGTACGCCCAGACTACATTGAAAGGAGCGGATTTTGACAGACAGAATCTGTTTACATTTTCGTCAGATATCAGATTGTCATTTGGAAACATGGATTTTCGCTTATTTTACAGTTATTTGTAGCTTGAAATTATGGGATTTTCAATTAAAACTCAAGTAAGAGGAGATTGTAGTACCCATTTGTTAGGATCTCAATATTATCATTACAACGCATGTCTCTTTTGTACATATGTATGTAGTCTCATTTATATGAAGTTGTATTCAGTTCTAGAATAAACCAAATATAACATGGCGCAGTCGGTATGAGGATTTGTTTCAAATTGATTCGAGTTCTAATTTAAGTGTACCTGAAAATTAAAAATTTAAGTAGTGAAAATTGTGGTTAAATGACAGGAAATTCAAAGAATCCCAAATCAGAATCGTCATCATCAACATCATCTTCGGACCAATCAGTTCAACATTCAAGAATAAACACCAATGTGAAGATTCCATCAGAAATGAATTTCAACGGAAATCTGGCGAACAATTATCGATTCTTCAAACAAAAATTTGAAATTTATTTGAATGCATCAATGCAGGACCATGGCTATGCATAAGACCGAATAAATATCGTTAGTAATCACTTCCTACATCCTTATGCACAGCCATGGTCCTGATAATTTTTTTCAGGACTTTGAAATTTTTCGTCGCTAGATATTAATAACGCCGTCACTGGTCTCCTGAGGGCGAACACTGAAATCTGTCAATTGACAAGGGTGTAGGAAGTGATAAGGAATGATATTTATTCGGTCTGATTACAGCCATGGTCCTGATAATTTTTTTCAGGACTTTGAAATTTTTCGTCGCTAGATATTAATAACGCCGTCACTGGTCTCCTGAGGGCGAACACTGAAATCTGTCAATTGACAAGGGTGTAGGAAGTGATAAGGAATGATATTTATTCGGTCTGATTAACAGCCATGGTCCTGATAATTTTTTTCAGGACTTTGAAATTTTTCGTCGCTAGATATTAATAACGCCGTCACTGGTCCTGAGGGCGAACACTGAAATCTGTCAATCGACAAGGGTGTAGGAAGTGATAAGGAATGATATTTATTCGATCTGATAACAGCCCTGGTCCTGATATTTTTTTCAGGACTTTGAAATTTTTCGTCGCTAGATATTAATAACGCCGTCACTGGTCTCCTGAGGGCGAACACTGAAATCTGTCTCTTGAAAAGAATGTAGAAGTGATTACTAACGAAATTTATTCGGTCTGATCAACAGCCATGATCCTGATAATTTTTTTCAGGACTTTGAAATTTTTGGTCGATAGAAATTAATAACGCCGTCACTGGTCTCCTGAGGGCGAACACTGAAATCTGTCTCTTGAAAAGAATGTAGGAAGTGATTACTAACGAAATTTATTCGGTCTTATGCACAGCCATGGTCCTGATAATTCTTTTCAGGACTTTGAAATTTTTCGTCGCTAGAAATTAATAACGCCGTCACTGGTCTCCTGAGGGCGATCACTGAAATCTGTCAATTGACAAGGGTGTAGGAAGTGATAGGGAATGATATTTATTCGGTCTGATCAACAGCCATGGTCCTGATAATTTTTTTCAGGACTTTGAAATTTTTGGTCGATAGAATTATAATAACGCCGTCACTGGTCTCCTGGGCGAACACTGAAATCTGTCAATTGACAAGGGTGTAGGAAGTGATGAGGAATGATATTTATTCGGTCTGATCAACAGCCATGGTCCTGATAATTTTTTTCAGGACTTTGAAATTTTTGGTCGATAGAAATTAATAACGCCGTCACTGGTCTCCTGAGGGCGAACACTGAAATCTGTCAATTGACAAGGGTGTAGGAAGTGATAAGGAATGATATTTCTTCGGTCTTATGCACAGCCATGGTCCTGATAATTTTTTTCAGGACTTTGAAATTTTTCGTCGCTAGAAATTAATAACGCCGTCACTGGTCTCCTGAGGGCGAACACTGAAATCTGTCTCTTGACAAGGATGTAGGAAGTGATTACTAACGATATTTTTTTGGTCTTATGCACAGCCATGGTCCTGATAATTTCTTTCAGGACTTTGAAATTTTTCGTCGCTAGAAATTAATAACGTTACTGGTCTCGTGAGGCCGAATACTGAAATCTGTTAATTATTAGGTGAACGAAAGTGATGAAAAGTTGACCTGAATACGTTCTGTGACCGAAATAATGATTATTAGTTATTCAAGTTTTTATAAACCATCTAATTCACAACTACTGATTTTAGAGGCATGAAATGTTCGGGACACCCCAACTGGTTTTTGACGAGCCATCGATTGGAATTACAAAATTATAGGGTTGCCATTTGAAAAAAGTGAGATTTTATAGTTTTATTGAGGCTCACTTTGGGGCCCTTTTTCAGACATCCTGTATAATATTCCTCATAAGTTATACAAGAAACAGTATCAGCGTACTTTCTTTTGTTCCACTTCGCAAAAAGAAATTCTTGTAATGAGGGATTTTGAAGATATGGACACTAATTTGTGACAACCTTTTTTTCAAAAAATTTGATAATCAGGCTATAATTCAAGAACCGCTTGAGTGGTTGCACATATCATACATCAAATCAGTGTAGAATTGAACGAACAATTCGAATATGTATAAATATACAGGGTGTTGCATTTGAAATAACGAATTTACATTCGTTTCCGGTGAAACCGGAAGTAGATTCCTCTTGAAAATATTTTACAATTAAAGTTCATGTCTAATGAACACTTAAAAAATCACCCTGTATAGATGATATTTTGATATTTGCAAAAAGCATTGAGGACATGACAAAATTTTAAAAATTGCTTTAGATATTTGTAGAAAAAATAATATTAAACTGAATAAAAACAAATGCAAATTTGGCATTACTGAAATCAAATACATGGGTCATATATTAACTTCTAATGGAATAAAACCAGATGAAGAAAAAGTTAAAGCTATTAGACATTACAAAACTCCTCAAAATAAAAAAGATGTAGAAATATTTTTAGGAATGATTACATATTTACAAAGATTTATTCCAAATGCATCTAGTATAACAGAACCACTAAGAAACTTATTAAAATCAAATATTGAATTTCAATGGAATCATGAACAACAAAATTCTTTCGAATCGTTGAAAATATTATTTCAAAGGAACCTATATTAGGATATTTTCAACCCAATGAAGACATCATAATATCCTGTGATGCATCTTCAAAAGGTCTTGGTACCTATATAAAACAAAAAAATAAAATAATTGCGTATGCGTCAAGATCCTTAACAGAATCACAAAAATCTTATGCACAGATAGAGAAAGAAATGCTCGCAGTGGTATTTAGTTGTGTAAAATTTCATCAATATTTATTCGCAAAAGAAAATATCACTATTGAAACGGATCATCGACCATTAATATCACCGCCTCGTTTGCAAAGAATGCTATTGAAACTTCAACCTTACCAATTTAAATTAGTGTATAAACCGGGGAAAGAATTGAAATTTGCTGATGCATTATCAAGAGCCTATATTGATGAAGAATATGAATTTACAAAAGATATTAATCTGCACATTTGTTCATTGATCAAAAATTTACCAGTATCAGATTTAAAAATAGAAAAGATCGAACAAATAATCAAAACTGACAGTCATTTGCAAAAATTAGTTAAATTAATAATAAAAGGTTTTCCTAATAACGAAAATAATTTAGAAAATGAAATGAAAATTTATTGGACCTATAGAGAAGATTTAACATTTATTGAAGGTTTAATATTTAAAGGTGACAAAATTTTAATACCGGAAGAATTAAGACAAGATACATTAAAACAATTATATATAGGTCATATGGGTAAAGAAAAAATGAAAAACAGAGCTAGAGAATTGATATTTTGGCCAGATTTATCATAACAAATAGATAATTTGAGTGATTCTTGTAAAACTTGTAATCTATATAGAAAACAAAATGTGAAATTACCTCTAATCAATCATGATATTCCTAGTGAGCCGTGGATTAAAGTTGGAATCGATTTATTTTACTTCAACAATAAAAATTATCTAATATTGTTAGATTATTATTCTAAATTTATAGAAATATGTAATTTGAATGTAAATACAACTACAACCTCGACTACAACTAATATCGTGACTAATTTGAAAAGTATTTTCTCTAGACAAGGAATACCTAAAGAAGTTTGTTCAGATTCAGGCCCACAATTTACCTCTTCTGAATTTAAAATGTTTGCTTATAATTGGAATTTTAAGCATACTTTGTCAATTCCACGTCATCATCAGTCGAATGGAATGGTGGAAAGAGCCATACAGACAGTAAAAAATATATTAGAGAAATCTCTACATATCGGTAATGATCCATTTTTAGCCCTACTAGAATATCGTAATACGCCATTATCGAATAATGTTGGAAGTCCATCACAACTTCTCAACAGCAGGCGACTGAGAGGTATTTTACCTACTCTCGAAAAATCACTATCTCCGGAAGTTTATGATAGAAATAAAATAAAAAAATTTCATAAGAAACGTTTCTCAATGAGAAAATATTATGACCGAAATGCAAAATCACTGCCTAAATTAAAAATCAATCAAAAAGTATTAGTAAGAAATATTCTGAATAACAAATGGGAAGAAGGTATTATTGTAGATTTATACAGGGTGGCCGGACGATTGACGTCAATAAAAAAAAACACAGGTTCCTCATGTCATGGGGTATTCGAATCACCCCCATGTATGTTATCCGATTTTTCACGGTTTCCGAGTTATGATTTTTTTTATGAAATCTGAGAATTTTCAACTTGAACATCTTCGAATATTTTTTTAAAGAAAAGTAAAAGGCTCTTCTGATATTTTTTTGTTGTGAATAGATCGCCATGAATTGTACTTTCATACATAAAATAACCAGCATCGTAACTTTGATAAAAATTATGGAAATGTTGGTCTCAAGTGAGAAAGTTACGTATTTTGGATCATGATCTAAATTTTCAAATTTGAATTAAAAATGTAAACAGGTTACTTCATGGTTTCTTAGTAGGCTTAAAAACTGCGCTCAACACTCAGCTTTCAGAATCATTAATAAAAAATGGTACTCAACAGTCTACTTTTGCTAGAATTAGCCTTCAAAGTCAGCGAGGTGTAAAAAATCAAAGAACTAGACATTTACTCAAGAATTATTTTTTGCCATTTTAAGATTTTTCTGATCAATACCCCATGACATGAGGAACCTGTTTTTTTTTATTGACGTCAATCGTCCGGCCACCCTGTATAATGATGGATAATATCTAGTAAAGTTAGAGAGAAATGGCAATGTTTTGAGACGGAATAGAAAATTCCTACGTCCAATTCGATATGATTATGGACACAATATTATTATAAATATGAAAAATGGAAATGATATAGAAAATTGTAGAGATAAGAGTAATAGTGACAATACAATTAATTCAGAGAATGATGTGAATGTGTGTGTGAATGATTGTATTCAGTTCTAGAATAAACCAGCACCCTGAACAGGTCTTTGATTTATTATCAAGTTTATTCAAAACATAACACCATTTGTCGCAGTTCAAATTATATCGCTTTCGATTATGGTATTAATATATTGAAAATGGGCAAAGACGACTTTGCTGTTGGAAGGTAACTTTATCCCTATTATCAATTATTGATTATTTTTTCAAGTGTTGATTTCATTTTCAGATTTCATCTCATTTGTCCAGTATGTCAGGAAAAAATCGCCATCAATACAAATTTAAAATAATGGAATGAAGTACTTTGGAACTTGTTTGAGCCATCAAATTGGTTCGAAAAATGTATTCTTTTATTCCAATTGCCAGTAAAGAATGAGAGAAATCCATGTATCAAGACAAGATTTAATTAATGGACCTACATCTACATGATTCACAAATAGAGAAAATAGTTCGATGAGGGCTGAAGAACTTCGGTGCATAGTCAATTGAGTCGGCATTTGATATGTCTAGTTTTTCTTCAGTATGTGTAAAAGAATAATATGGTGGAAATTGAATTGACTTGATTTTCACATTGTCCAGAATAAAGAGTACCTACTTAACTTGTGATATCTAATCATGTGCTGATCTTACAAGATATAAATGAATAAGTTGTGACGATGGATTTGTTGGTAGATTATTTTTACTGAATTGGGTATAATGTCAGCACTGCGTTTGTGTCTTTATGACTGGAAAGTATGAATGTGAATAAAGCACCTCAAGTTTTATTTTCATAGGATAAGTGAACGATTGCTGATTACGATTGAAAGTGCATACAATTTCTATGGGGCGTAATTGAAATGAATGAACGAGAAAACTGATGTATGAAAACGAAAAAACATTATTTGAACCACTACCTAATATTTATTTAAAAAGAAAAAACAGTATCACTTTCTTGTCCTGAAAAATGGACAGGAATATTTGGAATCAATTGTTCATATTGATTTTGGCCTGGGATCTTGATGAACAGGTAATAGATATTTTGATATTTTTTTCGGAAAGTGGATCGATGTTGATAACAATATTTTCATTTTAACTCACAACAAATAAGTTGAGCATGATTGTTTCAGAAACGTGTAAATTCTATACTAACCATGCTTTGATTAGTCAAAGTTGGTTTATATATAATTCAATTGTAATATTGGTATAATATTTCCCTGTCCTCAATTGTTGAAAATATTAATGTTGGCAAGTACAATGTGTTTACGATCAAAGGTACTATTGTACATATGCTGAAAAGGACTTCACTGAAACAAATATAGAAAATAAAACAGGGTAAACTGATATAAAACAAAACTAGTAATTATTATTGGAATCTTCATAAAGCAGGAGGAAATAAAGATCACAATTCATGGCATAATATTTTTTGTTAGTAGATCTGTAGTAGAGTAACTTCGCTTGATCTTAATTTTTTTAATAACTAACTGAAAAATGCAAGATAAAATTAAAACAATTGTGATAGTAGATGCTGAAGGAAGTCTATGTTGTGTAGACAGATAGAAAACTAACTATTCATTTATGTGCATATCGATTGAAATATATTCTCGGAGGATTCTGCATTTCTTAGAAACTTTATGGGTTTTCACTCCCAGTCTCTGAAACATAAATAATTAAAAAATATTTGATTAAGGTGAAGTGCTCCTGCAAGAATCCTCGCACACTGGTCTTGAAAAAATTGTTGCCTAACAGTAAAACAAACATTTTTTAATTATTTATGTTTCAGAGACTGGGAGTGAAAACCTATAAAGTTTCTAAGAAATACATTTATGTGCATGTTCGTTTTTTTTTAGAGCCATTACTCAGGCTCTTTATTGATGGCACATTTTCCTGGTTTGCTGGAAAAGATGAAACCTGAAATAATATCAATACTCGAAGAGATTCTCAATAATGAAAATTAGGGATAAAGTTACCTTCAAGTAGCAAAGTCATCATTGCCGATTTTCATATCATCATCGAGAATGAAATAATTCCATCTAACGCAAATGCGTACAATAATCTCCTCTTCCTTGAATTTTAATTGAGAATCCCATAATTTCAAGCTCCAAATAGCGTTTAAAATGAGTAAAAACCGAAATGTTTTCAAATGTCAAGTTGACATCTGACGCTGACGAAAATGTAAACAGATGATGATCTCTCATAGCGTTTTCTTTTGGGAAAACTGGTGCGCAGCAGAATTGCCCCAGTGCAATTTTTCGTGTTCTATTGGTACAAAGAACAATGAAATGCTCATAGAAATTTGCACTCAGATCGCACTGGGGCAATTCTGGTGCGCACCAGTTTTCCCAAAAGAAAACGCTATCAGTTGCAGTTTCTACAGAACTCGGAGTAGCCGATTCACGAATATACCCGAATCATCGATCGTGTCCGAAAATTTGGTCCGTTTTAGTGTATGCTCTCTTATTATCGTTAAACGAACAACGACTGATGCCATCTATGTAGCAAACATCATTGAACCAAACTGCGCAACAAATTTGGGGACAATTTCATTTATCAGTATGATAAAGCCCCACCACAATGCCAAGAAGAGGTTCAAAATATTATTCGAGAAAATAATATCAAGACCCTAAAGTTAGCGAAAATTTGGAAGCACTAATTCTGGAACTATGTCCAATATTTAGTGCTTAATTACCCACTGTAGTTTTTGAGGAATTGACAATTATAGTTTAGGTGAAATGAATATAACAATATTTAGTGCTCAATTGGTGCTTATTGGTGCTTTTAGAGCCAATGAAAAAAGTTAACCCATTTTATAGTATCAGAGGTTACTTACCTTGGTGCTAACTTCACGGTCAGCACCAACATATTCGAATTTATTCAAAATTTTTGCTTCGTTGTTTGCTTGTGTGTTTCTTGCGGAAAGAATTCATTTCACTTTTATTGAAAAACATTCGTTTCAATAATATCTGCTAGATAGCTTTCAGTATATTATCAGCAAGTACGGAAACAGGCCCTCATTATGTTTCTTTTACTCCCATTGAAAAACATTAGTTTCAATAGCATCTGGTGTATAGTTTTCAGTAAATTAGCAGCAGGTGAGGAAACAGGCCCTTAGTGTGTTTTTTTCGTTGTGAAATCGTTTTACTCTAATTATAAAAACATTTTTCATTAGTTAATTAGCAGCAAGTCGAAAACTGGCCCTAAATTTGTTCCTTTCGAAGTGAAATTATTTAATATTAATATTCCTATATCTGCTAGATAGCTATCAGTTATTTATCAGAAGTGTAAAAACAATTCCTCAATATGTTTCTTCCAAAACGAAATAATTTTACTAATATTAAAAAATATTCGTTACAATGATATCTGCCAGATAGTTATCAGTTAATTATCAACATGTTCCTTTTGAAAAGAAATCATTATATTTCTATTGAAAATCATTCATTTCGATGAGAGCTGCTATCTAGCAGATTTCATCAACTATCAGTAAACTATCAGCAGGTGTGGAAACAGGCCCTTATTGTGTCTCTTTGAATATGAAATCATTTTACTCTAATAGAAAAACATTAGTTAACGGTAAATTAGCAGCAAGTGCGCAAAAAGCCCCATATTGTGTTTCTTTCGGAAAGTAATCATTTTACTCTAATTGAAAATTATTCATTTCAATTATATCTGCTAGATAGTTAGCAGTAATTACCAGCAGGTGCGGAAACAAGACCTTAGAGAGTTTCTTTCGGAAAGAAATCTTATTATTCTCATTGAAAATCATTCATTTTAATAAAATCTGCTAGATAGCTATCAGTAAACTTTCAGCAGATGCGGAAACAGGCCCTTGTTGCATTATTTCGATAATAGATCATCTTACTTTCATTGAAAAACATTCGTTCCAATGATATCTGCTAAATAGCTATCAAGAATTTGTCAGCATATAGGGGAACAGACCATAAGTGTGTTTCTTTCGAGAAGAGAAAATCATTTTACTCTTATTGAAAAACGTTGTAAATGACAACCCTTGTAGAAACGACTGAAAGAGTAAGGTTTCACACGTGCGGTTTGAACAAACAAAAGTCACATCTTTTATCGACCCCTCATGAAGTGGAATTAGAGGTAATTAACATCCAACCTATTGACGCGCAAGAAATTTGTTTACGTCATGTCTCGGAAACACATGCAGACATCAATCTAGATAATGATCGTGATCAAAGGTGATGTTCCAGAAAATTCACTTCGAAAATAAGAAAATTCTTGAGATGGCTAATGAGGTTTCATGTCTTGTAAGTAATAACCAATATTAGTTGCCATTCATATAACTCATTAGCCGGTTTTCTCACAGGGAAATTTCTAAAGAGCTAACGAAGCAGATTGCCAATTGAGTGGACAATCGATTCTGAATGAGGATGTCGAAGCGCATAGGAAAAATGTGATAATATTGAGGGCGCCGTATCTAGTTTTTGCGCAGTTGTTTTTAGAAGGCTTCCCTATACCGGGTCCGGCAGTTGAAATGTCCGTTTTCAGAAATGAAAAATTTCTGATGATTTTCAATATTTATTCATTCGCTTTTTTCATATGAAAGAGACTATTAGTCGCTCGATTAATAACAGAGTTGATTACGAGATTTTTCCGAAGATCTCAATATGAATTGTGTATGCATTATTGATTGAAATACATTCCCATTTTGCACAAGACTCACATGTGACATAATGAAATTTCTATGTATCTATGTTCCAGTAGAGTTTTGACAGTTCTCGTAGTGGTTTTGAATACTTTGTGAACGGTTGCTATGAGGATTGCACATTGACATAGCCTAAATTGGGCATTAAAATGGGCAATTAATGATCAATTTCGTACACATTAATATCACCTTTCATTTCGAGGTCGGCGGAAAAATTAATTTAAAATCCCATTTTTAAATTTAAAAAATGATCAAAAAAATAAAAACAACTTTCATCGGATTTTAATGATTTTGAGCTTCTTTTTTAGCATATCCGTTCTCCAAGGCAGATTACAACAAAAAAAGTACTTTTTTTCATATGACTTTTGTAGCATAGGATTCCGCCAAGTTTTCGACCTTAGCCAAAAGTTCTAGCTTTCAAGCCGTTTTGGAGTAACTTGCACTAATTTCAGGAAGCTGAATATTCTTTTGTTGAAATAACAACGTTCCGGTTATCTTAAAAAAATAAAAACTGCAAAATACTTACTGCATGGAAAGATATAAATTTCTCGAAACCTCGCTCGAAACTAGCTGGCAAAATACTTTGAATAAACAGTCAAAAAACTCTAGAACTACAAAAAATCGCATAATATACATAAGGTATTTTTGGATAGCTACAGGTCTGAGAAATCTAAAAATAATTTATTGCCGTCAATCGCCTGGACACCCTGTATACTGATCCAATCTGAAATTTCCAATCTGGTCCAACTCTACTTTGTTTCTCAACACCAGGTATATTAAGGGTTTTCCAATAAGAGGTGTTATTTTGAATGTATTTCGGTAGATGTCACGTTTGAAGGTGTCATTTTTTGACATTTGACAAGTAGAAACTACGCCATTAATAAAAATGGAACGATGCACGCTTCAAGAACGAATTGAAATGAATAATATGATATAAGAATGGTGAAAATTTGGCAGAGACGGTTTGTCAAACTCGAACATTTTTGGGTAGTCGTGAAGAACCTTGTCGGACCGCAATGAAGAAATTGGTGGAAAAAATCGAGCTGTTAGGACAAGTTAGCGATGTGAAGAATAAAACCCGTGCACGTCGCTCGAGAACAGCCGAGAATATTGTTGCTGTAGCCGAAAGTGTTGAAGAAAACCCAGGTTTGTCCATTCCACGTCGTTCTTTAGAATAAGGCATTCCACAAACGTCATTAAACCGTATTTGATCTGGACAACGTTTACTTTCGACAAGACGGTGCCACAAAAGCAACGAAACCATTGATCTTTTGCGGAAAAAATTTCGGGGCCGTGTTATCTCTCGATGAGGTGATCACAATTGGACACCGAAATCTTGTGATTTAACACCTTGCGACTCCTTCCTTTGCTGCCACATGAAAGAAAAGGTCTACGCCAATAGCCCAGCGTCGATTCGAGGCCTCAAAGATGGAATTCGTGAGGCTATCGAGAACATAGGGCAGCCACTTTGCGATTTGGTTATGAAAAATTTCATTGAAAGGATATAGTCCTGTACGGGTGGTCGTGGTGGTCATTTGCCTGATATTATTTTCCACTATTAAAGGCATAGCTTCTTCTTTATAATGAAATAAACATCCGATCATTTATATATTTATATTGAAAAATGGCAGTTTTCTTTGAATATCAAAATAACACCTCTTATTGGAACACGAACACCCTTTATTTCGTCGAGCTGAGCTGAAATGTACTCATCCCAGACCAATTAGTGAACTATCTGACAAACTCTCTTGCATGTAATACTGAAGATGACAAAAGGAAACTGCTGCATCTGCCGAATTCAATCAGTGCATTCTATTCAACCTACATAAGGCCAAATCACCCAAGAACTGAAACCTGCTTTTGACAGGTCGTGGGAAGTCCCCATATTGCAATTTGAAGTTATACGTACCTCGCCAGAAATAGTTCTCGCAAAAAGAAAATCGAAAAAGGAAAAGACGTCGAGTGCAGCTATGGAATTTCACCAAGAAAACAATCTTAACAATGCGTGGTGTGTCCTTCTCAAAGTTGAGAAAAAATCTTGAGAATTTTAGTCAATTCTCATAGCAATATGTGCAGTATAATACACACATCGTTGAAAGCCCTGGCCTCACCTATCAACTCTTAATATAAATAACAATTTTCCCTATTACTTAACATAACCTATAACATAACATAAACCACCGAAAAATGTACTGTAATCTTTTTCTGTATAATAATTTCGAAATGGGGTAGAGCTTATATACCGGGTGGTGACATAAAGTTATAATTTCTTAAATGGAACACCATTTCATTCATGTATAACATTAATGTTTTTTTGAAACATAGATAAATTGAAAATTTGTTAGGTTAGCCTCCTTAGAGGCAAATTATTTTTTTTTTTTGTAATTTTCTTTGTTTGTAATTTTTTTTCTTTATCTTATAACATTAATGGTCTATAATGTTTCGTTCCGGATTTATGGCTAGTTTTCATTGAAAATGGGTCCAACTTCGAACTGCAATAAAAAAGTCTCTATGGAATGGATTTTAATGAAACTTACAGTGGGAGTTTTTCAATTTAGTTGTCTTTCATATTTAATCGCAAACAATTTGATAGACAGCGATTTAAATCAATGCGATTGACTTTCTTCAACCTTCAAATATTTCGAATTTTTTTAAATGGAACACCCTATATTGAGTTACATCATTTGAAAGATCTTTTCAAGATGAACCTAAATATGATTTATTGACGAACCATGTAAAGTTGATGGCAATAAATTATTATTATTATTATTATGTAGGGTAGCATAGGTCTAAAATCTATTTTGGAAAAGTTATAGACGACTTATTTATGTGATGTTGTAATTTTATTGCATTATCATTTGAATATACAGGGTTGGGATAAAGTTCGGCACCAAATTAATATCTTTAAAACGAAACGGGCGATATTTTTGAAATTTGGCATCTGACTGTAATGGACCACAATGCATTTGATGAGCATATTCTCATTAATGAGATACTTCCGGTTTAACCGGAAATTACCCATTTTTTTTTAATGGGACACCCTGTATATTTCTGCAGATTCTGAAAGAGCACTTTGTTTGGGATCTGTCCATACCAGGTTCCATGTAAAAATTATCTGTAAAAAGAAGAATTGAGACAACGGATTCTTGATGAATGTGCCTTAATACATGGAGAAGTCTTGAGAAAAGTTACTCAAGAATTTGTTAATAGACTGGCATATTGTCAGGAGGTGAATGGCAAGCACTTCGAACATTTAAAATGATTTTTTTTTAAATTATTTCCAATAATTTTTTCTACTAGTAAAAGCTGTATTTCTTCTTTTTATAGATTTTCATAAAAAAAATACGTCATGAAAAGCAGAAAGAGTTATCTACTACAAAGTATTTCGTTTTATTTCTCACTATTGATACAAATAACAACGATTTATTTATTTGAATGGATTTTTTCTCAAATGTACAAAAGGACTGAGTTTCTTCTTTTAACAGAGAATTTTTACATGGAACCTAGTATGGACAGATCCGAAACGAAGTGCTCTTTCAGAATCTGCAGAAATATACAGGGTATCCCATTTAAATAAAAAAAAATTGGTCATTTCCGGTTAAACCGGAAGTATCTCATCAATGCAAATATGCTCATCAGATGCATTGTGGTCCATTACACTCAGCTGCCAAATTTAAAAAATATCGCCCGTTTCGTTTTAAAGATATTAATTTGGTGCCGAACTTTATCCCAACCCTGTATATCGTTGTTAAGGTTACGACATTATTGCTACTAGCTGCTTGATTCAGAAGAATTTAAAAGCAAATCCATCCATTAAACAAAATAAATTTATTAATCATCTAATCAAATCCCAACAAATCAAATCACAATAAATGTTCAAAATGGCCACCATTTTGGGCAATACAAAAAGTAAATCGCTTTTTTAAGCTTCTATTCAGATTCGTCTTGAAAAAATCTTTTAAATGCTGTAACTCAATATAGGGTGTTTCATTTGAAAAATTCGAGATATTCGGAGGTTGAAGAAAGACAATCGCATTGATTTTAATCACTGTCTATCAAATTGTTTGCTATTAAATATGAAAGACAACTATATTGAAAAACTCCCAGTGCAAGTTTAATTCAAATCCATTCCATAAAGACTTTTTTATTGCAGTCCAAAGTTGCACCCATGTTCACTGAAAACTAGTCCTAAATTCGAAACGAAACATTATAGACTATTAATGTTATATATGAACGAATTCGTGTTTCTGAGCTCTTTTCAAAAATATAATAATATATAGGGTGTTCCATCCAAGAAATTATAACTTTATGTCACCACCCTGTATAAAAGCACGACTCCATGTTGAAATTATTATACAATAAAAGATAACATTAATACGAACAAATTTCATTTGAAACTTTTTTCAATTACATGTGTGAATTCTTATATAAGGGGATAGGACAAAACGAATGGGACACCCTGTACAGGGTGACCAGAATTGGTGATCCCTAAACTACAACTTCTTATACCTATGCGAGATGAAAGAAATGAGAGGAAGTGAGAAATAAATGGCAGATTGCGGTTATCTTTTTTCGAGAAACTACATGGTGTTATAGTTATATCCCTATAACACCATGCCTTTTTTGTGCCTTTTGTCTGACCGATTCGGCCTGAAATTTTAAAGAAATGCGCCTGGGACTTTTTTAGTGCATATTTCGACTTGCAAATAAATAGACCCGGTTCTATCTTTCACCCCTGAAACGTGAGGATTTCGAGCCTTTTCGTAGAAATGTCGAGTAGGGTCCAATAACACAAAATATTTCTGTCTAATTGGACATCTTGGCGTAACCTAATATATTTTTTCTTTTGAATTGCTCAATAATGAATATGTTTATTACTGTCTATCTTTATTCAAAGATTCAATGAATCGGCAAATTATAATAAACAAATAAATGAAGCGACATCCCTTTTTTATCTATATGTATATGAATAATTTAGACTGATTGCTTTCATTGCCTGATTTTTAGTTCATCGAATTCTTCACCTCCTATCTCCTGTAAAACCTTTTTTTCGTTATTTTTCAGAATAACAGTTACAGTTGCAATAATAGATATAAGTGATTTTTCCAATTCAATTTTATCTTCAATTGTTTGCATCATTACTCAATACAGATACCATGGTATTTTTTCAAAAATATTCCAACAAACAGAAGCTTGAGGTAAAATATCAATTTTAAATTTTGTAATTTTGAAATAACTACCTGAAACCCCTCGAAACAACCCTCGAAAAGGCATGGTGTTATAGTGCGACTCGTTTGGGGGACATTCAACCAACAAATAGCCCTGAAAAGAGGCTCGAATATTATGAAGGTACAAATGAAGGCATGGTGTTAATAAGGGTATTATTGTCATTTTTCCAAGTTCAACTTTCGTCATTTTCTTCGTACCTGTTTGTGTTATAAACTTGAAACAAAAACATTATACAGACATTTTTTTGAGAGAATGCCATTGGTTTATCTCATTTTTGCTGAGGTGTTTCCTTCCTGATTTATTACTTGTAACTTTATTTTTCTCATGGAAACATTAGTTTATTTATACTGAAAAATAATCACCGATTTTTTCCCGTTTCAAAAATGTTTAACATGTCTATCATATCGCTCTTCCACGTAGCAACAAAATTTTGCATGAGCCTTATTATGAGCATATTGCATGTGGCCGCAAAGTTTCATTTCGATGGGTTTCGTTTTTTCTGAGATATCGAGGAACAAAAATTTTGAATGGCCATATTTTATGGAACAGCCTGTACGATTTGGCACTTCACCGAGCCATTTGGGAACCGAACTCACCCTGGTTTCAAGTATCTAGGACAATTCCTTCGAAAGTTATTGAGCTAACGGCCCCACGGACAGAATTGATTTTGATAACAAATTCGTCATCAGGGAAGGAACTCTATCGTTTGAAACCATTTTCGGCTCAAAATTCGAAAATTATAGACATTTTGCAAAACGACAGCGCACTCGTTTAAGAAGAACGAGAGCTTAAAAATTGAGTTCTTAAAAGAGTGAAATGAGACCATTTCTTGCTTAGAATTTTCGTATTATTTTTTTTTTGAGCGCTAGTTCTACTCAAAGGAGTGCTATATCCGAGGCTATATATTTTGCCTAAATGTCTGTAGTTTCGAATTTTGAGCCGAAATTGGTCTCAAACGATAGGGTTCTACTCCCTGATGACGGCCGTTAGCACCGAGGTTAGCACGATAACTTTCGAAGGGTTTGTCCTAGAAATTTGAGATTTTCAGTGTAAATCCTCTTCTCAAATGCCTCGATTAAGTTCGTTAACCAGCCAAATCGTACAGGTTGTTCCATAAAATATTACCATTCAAAATTTTTGTTCATCAATATCTCGGACAAAACGACGAAATGAAAGTCTCATGCAAAATTTTATGTCCACACAACCATAAACAATTCAACTGAAATATTGAAATGCAGACACCTCATTTTTTCATAAAAAGATATCAGATTCGAGTTAAATATTTTTTTTCAATTTAAATTGATATACTTGAATGTTCATGCAAAATTTTGTGGCCATAGTGTTAACAGAACCATAATAAATTCAATTGGAATATTGAAAAGGAAAATCTTTTTATTTCCATAACAGGATATTTGTTCCGAGTGAAATTTCATTTGTGAATCAAAATGAATGTTCATGCAAGATTTCAAAAGGCGATCAGAATCATAAAATTATTTTTTTTCATATTTCATTTTTTTTAATAATTTCCAGAATATTTTTCCGATTGTGCTGAGATTGCGCATTTATATATGTATTTGGTATCAATCTCAAGCAAATTTTGAGGTAATAGTCTCATTGCTCCACCAATGAACGAGCGCTCAAAAGCTCCTGATCAGGGCTCTTCTTAATTTTTTTTCAAATAGCTGCTCATCTGTGCCACTCTAGAACTCATATTCACAATACTTTATGTGCTTATGATATGTCATTTCTATTGTTTGTTTTATTTTACTGGAGTGCTAAAATTAATTGTTCTCCTCGTTGTTCTCATACTTTCAGTAAGATGAAGCCCAAGCAAATACCTACATAGTGCAATCTGTTTTAGTGGGAATGTACAAATATTTACGACCCCTACACAGGTAGTTAAAATTTGCATTCGTTGTTTCATAAGTCGCTACGGAAGAAACCCCTGCACAAAAGAAAGAAGAATATATTTTTCAATCATTTATTATTAACTCAAAATGACAGGTTTATCGTATTCCCTGAAACATTTCATTTATAATGATCTAAAATCAGCAATGCCTGTTTCATTCACAACGTATCTATTTAAGTCATGGAATAAATACTGTAAATTCCTAAAGATTACCTGCCAGAAATCGGAGTTCATAAATGTCATTGATGACCAGAGAAACAAATGCCTTATGAAACTTTTCATTGACTGATTGTTGATAACCATTGAAGATAAATGAACCAGCACGTGTAGTCGCCACGCCCCGAAGCGTACTATACGTTAGCTATGGAGGGGGAAAGCAAGTTTAATGTTGTGACGGCTCAACGAATCAATATTCAATACCATGCACCTTCAGACTTATACTTTCAAGAACACATCTGAGAATTCTGAAAAAACCTTCAATGGTGTAACTTAATAATAAATTAGGTAAGTCCACATGAATGCAAGAATCTCGATTCGATAGATACCAAAGAAAAGATATTTCCCAGTCTTTTATGGAACTTGCGTAACATGTGCAGCGGTTGTAACTCAATCAAAGGTTAATAACACCACCAAAACACTATAGTTAATTACATATATTGTATACACCATCTTCATAGTCTAAAATGTGGCACTGTGTTAAAATGTGCTTATTGCAAGGTGGTTCCTTCATCTAATCTAACACTCCTGATTTTTGGTGATTTAATGAATGAAAAATGGTACGCACTTCTGAATAAAATCAATCAAGTGAAGTATGGATGACTAAAACACCCTCAAGTGACAGTTTCACTCAAATATTGAGGGGTAGGGGCAACATTTGTTTCCTAATCTCACAGAACAAGGTGAAGGGAAGTATTGTCAACTCACATTTGTTAATCCTTTGAGAAAAAGATCTTAGAAGCCTCCATTTCATATCCTGTTCATTCACATATATATCAACATAAACACTTTTATATTTTGATATAAAATACCCTTAACAGTTTGTGCAACCCCTACACTAATGCGCCAAAGATGTGTAAACACTAACACTAATTACTTTGATTCATTAAATGTAGCCGTGATCTGCGTTGTTTTCTTCAATGAACGACACAAAAACGACTTTTTCAAAAACAACATTCACACAGTCATTACGCACTCCTTTACTACCACGCTTCTGTGTTAAAACATAACTCAACAAAATATTTGTTTGGATCGCGAGTTTGCCGTGTTGCCATACGGGTATTATCACTATTTTTATAACTGGTTGAGTTCAAACTGCACCGTTTCTCACTGAACTAATTCAGGCACGGAAATTCGGAAAATAATTTCTATCAAATTCCGGTTCCCATCGAGCATCCCCGAAATAGTCGGATTCATGCTCTGAATTAAAAAATATAGGCAACCATGTAGAGTCCCCCTATTTCCCCGCCTCTAGGAACGATAGCATGCGCATTGTAAGTGGGTCTTGTCTCATTAAAAGAAGATGGTTTTATGGCTGTGTCTACCATTGGAGAAGAATAGAAGAACGGTTTATAAAAAAGATACTGCTTCTTTCGTCGAACGGTCGAACCTGCGTCATTGCAGAAGTTTGAACTGGCATTGCCAATTTTAAGTCGTTATTTGTTATGAATTAAAATATATTATATTTGTACATAAATATGTAAACATAGTATCTTATCAGGTAGGTACTTATTAGAAGAAGTCATAATCGATCAATGGAGCAATCAGAATAATTTTTATTATTACTGTGTAAAGCGTAAAGGACGATAACTAAGTAAGCTTAATCACCTTATATTCTCATTATTTAGTCTGGAAAATTTCAAGCATCATGATGACTGATAAAGAGTAATTATTATACCTAATTCTTGTAATTAACATGTTATCGACAAAGGTTCTAAGTATAGCACATTATTTTTTGTTTCAAACTTTATGAACATACTAACGAACAAAATATCCTGGTTGAACAGTGAAACCATCAAACTATAACTAGGTAGGTACCTATCTGTTCATCTTGAATAAAAAAAACTTTGATTAAATTAAATATTAAGTATCATTAAGGACCATACTATATTTGCCGGATTTCAATTTAGGTAAATCGCCTTATTGAAAAATGTAAGTATTTCAATTGATAAAAACCGATATACATAAATAGGATATTTGAAGCAACGGGTGTTCGTATATACCTACCTATAAATATTAATTATCTCAATTCTTTTTTGAAGATGTGAAATTTTTTATTCAGTTGCAGATTATATTAATATGGTATCATTGTTTTTATCTTGACATATATATATACATATAATGTTTGTCATTTTGTTTTCATTATTCCGAAATCAAATTTGATATTGAGGACGATATGATTACGCAGTATTAAGGGTCTGTAGAACCATATAATTTGAATTGTCCTCAGTTATATTTTCAAATATTTTATTTTCTGATAAATTTTCAGAATATAATTCCGATATAGCGGAGATTCTGCATTTATATATTTGGTATCAATCTCAAGTCCCATATAAAAATTTGAGGTAAAAGTCTTATTGCCCCACCAATGAACGAGTGCACAAAAGCCCCTGCTCAGGGCTTTTCTCAAATTTTATAAAACGCAAAAACCTGAAATGTGAAGTTCTAAAGAAAGTAGACAAAGAACATGCGGGAAAATGAAAATGTCCTAGTTCGCTTCGGTGTTTTATGCTGTTTCGAAACGTTAAACCTTATTTTAAAAATCTCAAGACCTCTACATTTTTTGTCAATCCGAACCTTGATTTTCCAAGCGAGAGATATAGTTAGGTCGCTTGTGTGGAAGTAGTAAAATGACCGTACCCGAATATATTCTATGTGGTTCATCAGTTAAGGCAACTAAAAAAAGTCGGCTGAATTGATAAATAATAATAATCGATCCACTCAAAAAATCGATTAAGTTTGTTAATTCATAAATTTGTTAGGTATTACAAGTCCGATTTGATAAAATTTTGTTTTCAATTGTAAAGGGTTTTCAATAAGAGGTGTTATTTTGAATAGCCCGCTATTTCGGTAAATGTCACGGTTGAAGCTGTCATTTGACATTTGATAAGTAGAAACTACATACCATAATAAAAATTGAACGATACACGCTGAACCGACTCCAAAAGTTGAACCGGAGTGAACTTGGCAGACCATTTCTAGCAGACCGTTTGACGGAAACGCCCGAACGCGCTCCCCAGTGGCGCGCGGTGCGGAAGTATATTTAATGCTGAAATGAGGCAGATTCAGATAAATAATGAATATGTTACTCTCGGCTTTGATTTAAAGACCAATAAAACGAGGTTATGAAGGTGTCAACGATTGGTTATCAGAATGAATTACGACAGATTCGCTATTTCGAGAAGCAAAACATTCAAAAATCCATATCTCCGAAAATATTCGCCGGCGCATAATAAGATTTGGCACGTAGGTTAACAATATTAATATCATTATTCCCTGAAAATTTCATCCACTTGCAGAGGGATCCAGGGGGTTAAAACGCCCCCAAAACATTGAAAAATTCATATCTCTGAAAATATTCGCCGGCGCATGATAAGACTTGGCACGTAGGTTAACAATATTAATATCATTATTCCCTGAAAATTTCATCCACTTGCAAAGGGATCCAGGGGGTTAAAACGCCCCCCTTAACATAGAAAAATTCATATCTCCGAAAATATTCGCCGGCGCATAATAAGATTTGGTACGTAGGTTAAAAGTATTAATAACATTATTCCTGAAAATTTCATTCACTTGCAAAGGGATCCAGGGGGTTAAAACGCCCCCCAAAACATAGAAAAATTCATATCTCCGAAAATATTCGGCGGCGCATAATAAGATTGGCACGTAGGTTAACAATATTAATATCATTATCCCTGAAAATTTCATGCACTTGCAAAGGGATCCAGGGGGTTAAAACGCCCCTCTTAACATAGAAAAATTCATATCTCCGAAAATATTCGCCGGCGCATAATAAGATTTGGCACGTAGGTTAACAATATTAATATCATTATTCCCTGAAATTTCATCCACTTGCAAAGGGATCCAGGGGGTTAAAACGCCCCCCTTAACATAGAAAAATTCATATCTCCGAAAATATTCGCCGGCGCATAATAAGATTTGGTACGTACTTTCACAATATTAATATCATTATTCCTGAAAATTTCATCCACTTGCAAAGGGATCCGGGGGGTTAAAACGCCCCCCTTAACATAGAAAAGTTCATATCTCCGAAAATATTCGCCGGCGCATAATAAGATTTGGTACGTAGGTTGAAAGTATTAAAAACATTATTCCCTGAAAATTTCATCCACTTGCAAAGGAATCCAGGGGGTTAAAACGCCCCCCAAAACATTGAAAAATTCATATCTCCGAAAATTCGCCGCGCATAATAAGATTTGGTACGTACGTTAACAAATTAATATCATTATTCCCTGAAAATTTCATTCACTTGCAAAGGGATCCAGGGGTTAAAACGCCCCCCTTAACATAGAAAAATTCATATCTCCGAAAATATTCGCCGGCGCATAATGAGATTTGGTACGTACGTTCACAATATTAATTCATTATTCCCTGAAAATTTCATTCACTTGCAAAGGGATCCAGTAGGTTTAAAACGCCCTCCAAAACACTGAAAAATTCATATCTCCGAAAATATTCGCCGGCGCAAAATAAGATTTGGTACGTAGGTTAAAAGTATTAAAAACATTATTCCCTGAAAATTTCGTTCACTTGCAAAGGGATCCAGGGGGTTGAAACGCCCCCCAAAACATTGAAAAATTCATATCTCCGAAAATATTGCCGGCGCATAATAAGATTTGGTACGTACGTTCACAATATTAATATCATTATTCCCTGAAAATTTCATTCACTTGCAAAGGGATCCAGGGGGTTAAAACGCCCCCCAAAACATTGAAAAATTCATATCTCCGAAAATATTTGCCGGCGCATATAAGATTTGGTACGTACGTTCACAATATTATTATCATTATTCCCTGAAAATTTCATTCACTTGCAAAGGGATCCAGGGGTTAAAACGCCCCCCAAAACATTGAAAAATTCATATCTCCGAAAATATTCGCGGCGCATAATAAGATTTGGCACGTAGGTTAACAATATTAATATCATTATTCCCTGAAAATTTTATCCACTTGCAAAGGGATCCAGGGGGTTAAAACGCCCCCCAAAACACTGAAAAATTCATATCTCCGAAAATATCCGCCGGTGCCATAATAAGATTTGGTACGTAGGTGAACAATCTTAATATCATTATTCCTGAAAATTTCATTCACTTGCAAAGGGATCCAGGGGGTTAAAACGCCCCCCTTAACATAGAAAAATTCATATCTCTGAAAATATTCGCCGGCGCATAATAAGATTTGGCACGTAGGTAAACAATATTAATATCATTATTCCCTGAAAATTTCATCCACTTGCAAAGGGATCCAGGGGGTTAAAACGCCCCCCTTAACATAGAAAAATTCATATCTCCGAAAATATTCGCCAGCGCATAATAAGATTGGTACGTAGGTTAAAAGTATTAATAACATTATTCCCTGAAAATTTCATTCACTTGCAAAGGGATCCAGGGGGTTAAAAGGCTCCTTTTCAATGTTTTGGGGGGCGTTTTAACCCCCTGGATCCCTTTGCAAGTGAATGAAATTTTCAGGGAATAATGATATTAATATTGTTTACCTACGTACCAAATCTTATTATGCGCCGCAGATATTTTCGGAGATATGAATTTTTCAGTGTTTTGGGGGGCATTTTAACCCCCTGGATCCCTTTGCAAGTGGATAAAATTTTCAGGGAATAATGATATTTATATTGTTAACCTACGTGCCAAATCTTATTATGCGCCGGCGAATATTTTCGGAGATATGAATTTTTCAATGTTTTGGGGGCGTTTTAACCCCCTGGATCCCTTTGCAAGTGAATGAAATTTTCAGGGAATAATGATATTAAGATTGTTTACCTACGTACCAAATCTTATTATGCACCGGCGGATATTTTCGGAGATATGAATTTTTCAGTGTTTTGGGGGGCGTTTTAACCCCTGGATCCCTTTGCAAGTGAATGAAATTTTCAGGGAATAATGAAATTAATATTGTTAACCTACGTGCCAAATCTTATTATGCGGCGGGCGAATATTTTCGGAGATATGAATTTTTCAATGTTTTGGGGGGCGTTTTAACCCCCTGGATCCCTTTGCAAGTGAGTGAAATTTTCAGGGAATAATGATAATAATATTGTGAACGTACGTACAAATCTTATTATGCGCCGGCAAATATTTTCGGAGATATGAATTTTTCAATGTTTTGGGGGCGTTTTAACCCCCTGGATCCCTTTGCAAGTGAATGAAATTTTCAGGGAATAATGATATTAATATTGTGAACGTACGTACCAAATCTTATTATGCGCCGGCGAATATTTTCGGAGATATGAATTTTTCTATGTTAAGGGGGGCGTTTTAACCCCTTGGATCCCTTTGCAAGTGATGAAATTCAAGGGAATAATGATATTAATATTGTGAACGTACGTACCAAATCTTATTATGCGCCGGCAAATATTTTCGGAGATATGAATTTTTCAATGTTTTGGGGGGCGTTTTAACCCCTGAATCCCTTTGCAAGTGAACGAAATTTTCAGGGAATAATGTTATTAATACTTTTAACCTACGTACCAAATCTTATTATGCGCCGGCGAATATTTTCGGAGATATGAATTTTTCTATGTTAAGGGGGCGTTTTAACCCCCTGGATCCCTTTGCAAGTGGATGAAATTTTCAGGGAATAATGATATTAATATTGTGAACGTACGTACCAAATCTAATTATGCGCCGGCGAATATTTTCGGAGATATGATTTTTCTATGTTAAGGGGGGCGTTTTACCCCCCGGATCCCTTTGCAAGTGGATGAATTTTCAGGGAATAATGATATTAATATTGTTAACCTACGTGCAAATCTTATTATGCGCCGCTGAATATTTTCGGAGATATGAATTTTTCTATGTTTTGGGGGGCGTTTTAACCCCCGGGATCCCTTTGCAAGTGAATGAAATTTTCAGGGAATAATGTTATTAATACTTTTAACCTACGTACAAATCTTATTATGCGCCGGCGAATATTTTCGGAGATATGAATTTTTCTATGTTAAGGGGGGCGTTTTAACCCCCTGGATCCCTTTGCAAGTGGATGAATTTTCAGGGAATAATGATATTAATATTGTTTACCTACGTGCCAAATCTTATTATGCGCCGGCGAATATTTTCGGAGATATGAATTTTTCTATGTTAAGGGGGGCGTTTTAACCCCTGGATCCCTTTGCAAGTGAATGAAATTTTCAGGGAATAATGATATTAGATTGTTCACCTACGTACCAAATCTTATTATGCACCGGCGGATATTTTCGGAGATATGAATTTTTCAGTGTTTTGGGGGGCGTTTTAACCCCCTGGATCCCTTTGCAAGTGGATAAAATTTTCAGGGAATAATGATATTAATATTGTTAACCTACGTGCCAAATCTTATTATGCGCCGGCGAATATTTTCGGAGATATGAATTTTTCAATGTTTTGGGGGGCGTTTTAACCCCCTGGATCCCTTTGCAAGTGAATGAAATTTTCAGGGAATAATGATAATAATATTGTGAACGTACGTACCAAATCTTATTATGCGCCGGCAAATATTTTCGGAGATATGAATTTTTCAATGTTTTGGGGGGCGTTTTAACCCCCTGGATCCCTTTGCAAGTGAATGAAATTTTCAGGGAATAATGATATTAATATTGTGAACGTACGTACCAAATCTATTATGCGCCGGAAATATTTTCGGAGATATGAATTTTTCAATGTTTTGGGGGGCGTTTCAACCCCCTGGATCCCTTTGCAAGTGAACGAAATTTTCAGGGAATAATGTTATAATACTTTTAACCTACGTACCAAATCTTATTTTGCGCCGGCGAATATTTTCGGAGATATGAATTTTTCAGTGTTTTGGAGGGCGTTTTAACCTACTGGATCCCTTTGCAAGTGAATGAAATTTGCAGGGAATAATGATATTAATATTGTGAACGTACGTACCAAATCTCATTATGCGCCGGCGAATATTTTCGGAGATATGAATTTTTCTATGTTAAGGGGGGCGTTTTAACCCCCTGGATCCCTTTGCAAGTGGATGAAATTTTCAGGGAATAATGATATTAATATTGTTAACGTACGTACCAAATCTTATATGCGCCGGCGAATATTTCGGAGATTTGAATTTTTCAATGTTTTGGGGGGCGTTTTAACCCCCTGGATTCCTTTGCAAGTGGATGAAATTTTCAGGGAATAATGTTTTTAATACTTTCAACCTACGTACCAAATCTTATTATGCGCCGGCGAATATTTTCGGAGATATGAACTTTTCTATGTTAAGGGGGGCGTTTTAACCCCCCGGATCCCTTTGCAAGTGGATGAAATTTTCAGGGAATAATGATAGGTATTAATATTGTGAACCTACGTACCAAATCTTATTATGCGCCGGCGAATATTTTCGGAGATATGAATTTTTCTATGTTAAGGGGGGCGTTTCAACCCCCTGGATCCCTTTGCAAGTGGATGAAATTTTCAGGGAATAATGATATAAATATTGTTAACCTACGTGCCAAATCTTATTATGCGCCGGCGAATATTTTCGGAGATATGAATTTTTCTATGTTAAGAGGGGCGTTTTAACCCCCTGGATCCCTTGCAAGTGCATGAAATTTTCAGGAATAATGATATTAATATTGTTAACCTACGTGCCAAATCTTATTATGCGCCGCCGAATATTTTCGGAGATATGAATTTTTCTATGTTTTGGGGGGCGTTTTAACCCCTGGATCCCTTTGCAAGTGAATGAAATTTTCAGGGAATAATGTTATTAATACTTTTAACCTACGTACCAAATCTATTATGCGCCGGCGAATATTTTCGGAGATATGAATTTTTCTATGTTAAGGGGGGCGTTTTAACCCCCTGGATCCCTCTGCATGTGGATGAAATTTTCAGGGAATAATGATATTAATATTGTTAACCTACGTGCCAAATCTTATTATGCGCCGGCGAATATTTCGGAGATATGGATTTTTGAATGTTTTGCTTCTCGAAATAGCGAATCTGTCGTAATTCATTCTGATAACCAATCGTTGACACCTTCATAACCTCTTTTTATTGGTCTTTAAATCAAAGCCGAGAGTAACATATTCATTATTTATCTGAATCTGCCTCATTTCAGCATTAAATATACTTCCGCACCGCGCGCCACTGGGGAGCGCGTTCGGGCGTTTCCGTCAAACGGTCTGCTAGAAATGGTCTGCCAAGTTCACTCCGGTAAAAGTTGATAATTCCAGTAATGTAACACATCGCAGTTATTCATGTGATGAGAAAAGCATAGGACAATCCGCCATAAATGAAGATATCCAGACTGATAGAATTGATTTCGAAGATGCCCTCCATAACGAAGTGTATATCCGAAAGTAAGTAGATTCATGATCACACTTCATTCATTAAATAGTAAGGGTTAGGGTTTTCCAATAAGAGGTGTTATTTTGAATAGTCCGCTATTTCGGTAGATGTCACGTTTGAAGCTGTCATTCTTTGACATTTGACAAGTAGAAACTACGCCATTAATAAAAATGGAACGATACACGCTTCAAGAACGCATTGAAATCATTAAAATTCACTATAAAAATGGTGAAAATTGTCAGAGACGGTTCGTAAAACTCGAACATTTTTGGGTCGTCGTGAAGCACCTTGTCGGATTTCAATAAAAAAAATGGTGAAAAATTTGAGCTGTTGGGACAAGTTAATGATGTGAAGAATAAAACCCGTGCACGTCGCTCAAGAACAGCCGAGTATACTGCTGCTGTAGCCGAAAGTGTTAAAGTGTTCAAGAAAACCAAGGTTTGTCCATTCCTCGTCGCTCTTTGAAATTAGGCATTCCACAAAGGTCATTACACCGAAATTGGATAGTCTTCCAACAAGACGGCGCTACGTGCCACACAAGCAACGAAACCATTGATCTTTTGCGGGAAAAGTTTCCAGACCGTGTTATCTCTCGAAGAGGTGATCACAATTGGCAACCGAGATCCTGTGATTCAACACCTTGCGACTTCTTCCTTTGGGCCACGTGAAAGAGAAGGTTTACGCCAATAGCCCAGCGTCGATTCAATACCTCAAAGATGGAATTCGGCGGGCTATCGAGGACATAGGGCAGCCACTTTGCGATTTGGTTTTTGAAAATTATATTAAAAGGATATGGTCATGTAAGCGTGGTCTTGGTGGTCATTTGCCTGATGTTATTTTCCACTATTAACGGCATAGCTTCTTCTTTATAATGAAATAAACATCCGATCATTTATATTGAAAAATGGCAATATCAAAATAACACCTCATATTGGAAAACCTTTAAGTAAGTCTATTCGAAATCAATCAACAGTTTCGAATTTCAATAAAACTTGGCTTAGGTACGTAATTTTATACTGGGTGAAAAAAAATCAGTTTTCATACTAACTTTGAAACTATCTGTGGTGTGTTCCAGTTGTTCCACCAAGTGATTTCTCATTTTATCATCAAGACACATCTTTTCTTAACAATTTCGTTCATTATTTAAAACTAGCAAACCCAACAGACGTTGTTCTGCATACACAAAAATTCATTTCGATCCAGCCGTTTAGTTGCAGAATAGATGAATAACCTAGATAACGACTACAGCGCCATCTGTTGATCTGATTTGTGATCATAAACATACGGGCATCAGGCAATCCAAAATACATTCATACATTATGTATAACTTCACTTTTTGTCCAAATGTCAAAATCATTATAACCTATACATATGTATTCTATGACTGCTTGATTGGTCGTAAGAAAAAGGAAAGCCTTTTAATTTTTTCTGAACAATTTTTTGGAAATATTTTGTTGTATAAACCTTGCCCTAGCAATTATGAACACAACAAAAAAAGAATTATCCAATTTGGTGCAGCCGTTTGACAGATATTGCATTTTGACGGTAACCATAGATCCTGTTTTATTAATATAGATAGCTTAATTTTTGTTAATGATATAGGGTTTTCAGTGAAACATTAAATTTCGATAAGGCTATTAGAGTACTTCAAAAAATTTTGATCTAATGAAAATAAACTGAAAACTAAGAGAAAAACTTAAGGTGTTTTACCTTCAGGCGCGGATACCTAGTGCAATTCGTCCTATCATGCCCTTAATAGGGTTTTGAATCAATTAAAGCATCACTGAGCTGCTGCAAATTTTCAGGAGTTGGTACGCGAGATTGAATTTTCGTCCCAAGAGCATCCAAACTTGCCCAACAGGGTTCAAATCTGGGCTTATAGGCCAAGCAATAGAGGTTTTTTACGTGACAAAAATACTACCTGAAATCTGACTGTGCAGTCATGCAATAGGTAGTTTCTACATGTTTTTCATGATGAATTCCACTCCTAAATTGTCTTAGGTTTTTTTTGAGAAGCGATAAATAGCCAAAAAAATCCAAAATTTTGCTTTTTCGCTTATAAAACGTGAATTATTGATCTGATCGAAAAGCTGTTCAGGCACTTTTTGTAGAGAATTCAAAAACAAAAAAAATGAGAGGTGACACGTCTCGAGCGGATAATTAGTTTCGAGAAAAGTCCAAAAAACTGGAAAAAAAACATCAATTTCTCGAAAATTCATAACTTGGTCAATTTTTGAGATGAAGCGTAGTTGCTCTGAATTTAAGTAGTTATTCACATATACAGGGTGCGGTAGAGAGGACGGACGGTTTTCAAAAAGTCATAAAAGAGTTTATTTCTACTCAAAAACAAATTTATAGATGCAATAAGGTTCACAAGGAAATAGCATTTGAGACAGTCAAGTGTGGAAAATAACCTCAGGCATGTGGTGGCCGGAATCGTTGATGCAGTGCTAGAGGCGTTCTTGGAAGTTCGCATAGACTCTCTCCAACATTGCTCCTTCAACTTTGGCGACTTCCACGAGAAATGCTTCCTTCATTCATCCAGAGTTCGGTGCTTGTGTCCGTATACTCTAGCCTTGAGGTGTCCACAAGAAAAAATCGCATATGGATAAATCTGGGGACCGAGGAGGCCAATGAACATCTCCAAATCTGGAAATGAGGCGACCAGGGAAGAGAGGGCGAATAACGTCCATTGTTGCTCTGGCTGTTTGGGAGGTCACCCCATCTTGCCGGAACCATACACGTCGGGTTGGAACACGATGCCACGCCGTCTTAATTCAGGCACAAAGAAGTTAGTTATCATTTCGATGTAGCGCTCTGAGTTCACGGTAACATCACTGCATCAACGATTTCGGCCACCACATGCCTGAGGTTTTTTCTACACTTGACTGTCTCAAATGCTATTTCCTTGTGAACCTTATTGCATTAATAAATTTGTTTTTGAGTAAAAATCAACTGCTTTATGACTATTTAAAAACCGTCCGTCCTCTCTGCCGCACCCTGTACTTTATTGGTGCACAATTACAAAGCTGTCGGATAAATAGTTTTTGCACAATCGCAGTTTTCCGAATTCGACGTACTTTTTTCAAGAAGGTCGTGATAATCGGCTACTTGTCGGATTTGAATTTTACAAAAAGCATTTTAAAGAAGAAATAAAATTCTTCAAATCGTTTATTCTCTCGATACCGACCGATAATGTTTAGTGGGTGAAAAACGGCGTCAAACAGGAGCAAAAAGGCTCGAATGCAAAAACTATTTATCCGACAGCTTTGTAATTGTGCACCGATAAAGTATATGTGAATAACTACTTAAATTCAGAGCAACTACGCTTCATCTCAGAAATTGACCAAGTTATGAATTTTCGAAAAATTGATGTTTTTTTTCAGTTTTTTGGACTTTTCTCGGAAACTAATTATCCGCTTGAGACGTGTCACCTCTCATTTTTTTTGTTTTTGAATTCTCTACAAAAAGTGCCTCGACAGCTTTTCGATCAGATCAATACTTCACGTTTTATAAGCGAAAAAGCTAAATTTCGGATTTTTTCGGTTCTCAAAAAAAACCCAAGACGATTCAGGAGTGGAATTTATCATGAAAAACATGTAGAAACTACCTATATCATGACTGCACAGTCAGATTTCAGGTAGTATTTTTGTCACGAAATCGACCTTTCGAAAGCTCTATTGCTTGGTCTATTAGAGAAGGCTTGAATTCTTGGATATCATATTCTGCTGAATACTCCCTGGCAATCCTTGCCACATGCTGTCGGGCATTAGGAGCATGAGCTTCACGAAATCGTCTCTAATAAACGGTGCATAAGGAACAACATTGTGGAATTTAATGTTGCTCTGAAAACCCTGTATCTTTAACAAAAATTGGGCAATTGTTATAAATGAAGAATGAAATCATCAAGAGAAGATGTGTCTTGATGATGAAATAAGAAAACACGGAGTGGAACAACTGGAACACACCAGAGGTGGTTCTAAAGATAGGGTAAAAAAACAGATTATGTTTCACCCAATATGAAATGACATACGCCTTGTTTTATTGACATTCGAAACTAGTGATTGATTTCTTATAAACCTACTTACAAATGGAAAAAAATTCAATCAAATCGGACTAGAATTAAATTATTTATTAATTAACAAACCTCATCGATTTTTTGAGTGGATTGATTATTCTGCCGGTGAGTGTAATCATTCAATAAATGCAGCTATCACTTAAAGGTTTGAGGTATTATCCAAAGGACTCAATTTTGCTATAGGTACATAATTCCAAAAAATGTACCAATATTAGAAATGATAACAGCTATTGAAACGACTGCTCAAAATCTGCCTATAGAAAAATCAAATGAATTTAGAGTTCTCATCAAACCTTTTAAATTAAATCAAAATCTGAACATTGATGAGAAAAAGCAATTAATTCATTAAAAAATGATATGAATATAAAAATTCTACCTGCCGATAAAGGAAACGCCACAGCTATAATGGATTTAGATGAATATAAAAATAAACTATTAGATCTTATCAACGAAACTGATGAATATTCCGAAATCAATAGAGACCCAACTAATGTTACAGATAATAAAGTCAGAAAAGTTATATCAAAAAACTTCAAAAATTTCACATATGCTGAAAAGAAATTTATCAATCCATCCTACCACATTTATATGGCCTACCCAAAAGTCATAAACCCTCAATTTCATTAAGACCAATAGTTAGCTCGATTGGATCTCCCTGTTAAAATTTGGCTAAATATAGGTACCTTACAAATTAATGAAACACAAACATCAAAAAATTGAGTTTAGAATATTCCCTGTATGTATAAGGTTTGGAAATTCACATCTGAAATGTGGAAAATCTTATACAGGAGAGACATCAAGACCTTTAGAGATAAGAAAACGGGAACATAAGAACAATATCAAAAATAGAGCCATTACAAGATCACAAATCGCTGTTCATGTATGTTCAAATCGCGGAGATCATAATATGATGAACTGGAACAGCACAAAGATCCTAATGACAGAACCTGATAATTATAAAAGAAAAATTAAGGAATCCACACAAACATGTAAGATAAAGAAGATAATTTGGTCAATTGTTCTATTGGAATAGATCGTATTTGGAATGATTAATTGAAGAAACAAATGACATCTGAATATTTCAAAATTAAATAAATCAATCAATCTCCATATTGTGTTGACTTTCATTGTCAATTAGACTGAAAATGAAAAAACACACAATTCTGAAGATTTTACAAGTTTGTCTGAAGAAGGTGTCGGATATAGACACCTAAACGTTACATTAGCCCTTTCATTTATTTCCTTTTTTTTATAAATTCATTATTATTGTTCGACAATATTGATTTTCTGGGAATGTCAAAAATTATATTGCTGTTGGAACAAAATTTATCAATTCGTATTCAATTAACATCTGACTTAAGATCGCAGCCTTGAGCTGTTCTATTATTCGTATTGATTTGCTGCAATTATTGTCTAAGAAAACTTATCAGAATTAAATTGATTTATCTAAGTTTTTTATGGCAAGGTTAATCCTAGTGGACTATAAAATACCTGAATAAATGTTACATAAGTCTGTAGCATTGTCCATTATACTTTCATTTTATTACCTTTTTAAATTACGATGATACTGATACTGATGAGAAGATGATGAAAAATAGAAGCATAATAGTTTTTATTGAAATTTATAGTTTTTAGTCAAGTTATTAGAGAGTTATCGGAGCGCAAATAGAGGCCCAATTTAAATAAAGTTTCCTTTATTTTGACATCTGCTCATGCACATCAAAGAAAGATTTTAAGGTGGCCTTCAATAAAATACGGGGCTCCCCTACTTAACTTAAATAAAGACGCCCGTATTTAAATAAAATATCCCTCATTTTGACAGTTCTCTCTTCCTTTTGGGTTATTTTATGTCAGGTACCAGATATGTACCCTGGTCAGGTACTACTTTCTTTTCTTGGTGAACTGATCAATTTGAAATACTCCATAGCCCGGGAGCCAGTGATTGTTTTTAGTCAGTCATTTTAACCCTGGCCATAATTTGTATATAGCTTGATTTGGTTGTTTTCTCAGCAAAAGTGACCGTCAGCTCGGTTCGCCAACAGGAGCAACCACAACATGTAGAAAAATATTGAGTTTCACCATTGAGTTTAAAAATATTTTTAAACTCAAGTTGAGTTTGAAAATATTTTTATACTCAATGGTTTCTGTCATTTTAAACCTTCTGAAATTTACTAAGATGGTAGTTTGTATAATTCTTCGAATAATTATATGAACTACCATCTCTGTAAATTTTAGCAGGGTTAAAATGAGTGAAACTCAAAATCTTTTTTACAAGTTTTCATGTTCGGCGGACGGGTTTTCCACCAAGGTACAGCCAGCGGACGGTCACTTTGCTATAAGACAATTAATACAAATTAATCTATACAGGGTGTCCCAGAAAGAATGCGACAAACGGAAACCATGAATCAAGGACATCAAGGAGGACTCGCAACAAGAGGTTTTAATCGTTTGAGGCCTTTGAGGGCCTTCGTTTGGGATATACAGGGTGATATTCATCTTAGGTCCGAAATTTCAAAGTTTAATAACTCTCAAACTATTCAACCGAATTATTTCAAATTCGGAAGTTTTATCACACTTTACGATTGCCATCTTTTAATATTACAGAAATTGGAGAAATCAGATCCGGACTTGAAACACCCTGTAAGTGAACACTATATTTCTATTTTATTTTCGTTACCACAAAGAATCAATCAATGAGAAAAAATTCAAAATCTCTGCTTGGCACGGCCATACAGGGTGATGAAGAAGTGAGCAAAAAACATTACCTCATGTGTGAAATTTCGAAGTCAATAATTCTTGAATTATTAGACCGAATTATTTCAAATTTGGAAGTTTTGTCACCCTTCACAATTGCCATCTTTCAATATTACAGAAATTGAAGAAATCAGATCCGGACTCGAAAAATTTTGGATTTTTTCTATTTTCATGAATATTGAAACACCCTGTAGGTGAACACTATGTTCCTATTTTATTTTCGTAACCACAAAGAATAAATCAATGAAAAAATTTCAAAATCTCTGCTTGGCACGTTCATACAGGGTGATCAAGAAGTGAGCAAAAAAATTTCTCGAACTATAAATTTAACTCATAAATTCATGTTCCTAGATCACTCTGTATGACAGTGCCAAGCAGAGATTTTAAATTTTTCTCATAATATGATTTTTTATGGTTACCGAAATGAAAAAAACATAATGTTCGCGTACAGTCCGGATCTGATTTATTTAAATTCGGAAATATTGACAGATGTTTATCGTAAAGAGTGACTAATCATTCGAATTTGAAATCATTCGGTCGAATAAATTAAGAGTTAATGAAGTTTGAAATTTCAGTCATGAGGTAATGTTTATTGCTCACTTCTTGATCACTCTGTATGACTGTGCCAAGCAGAGATTTTGAATTTTCTCATCAATTGATTTTTTGCGGTTACGAAAATGAAATAAAAACATAGTCTTCACCTACACGGTGTTCCAATATTTATGAAAATAGAAAAGGTCTAAAATTTTGCTAGTCCGGATCTGATTTATTCAATTTCTAAAATATTGAAAAATGGCAATCATAAAGGGTGACAAAACTCCTAAATTTGAAATAATTCGGTCCAATAATTCAAGAGTTACGGAACTTTGAAATTTCACTCATGAGGTAATGTTTATTGCTCACTTCTTGATCACCCTGTATGATCGTGCCAAGCAGAGATTTTGAATTTTTATCAATAATGGATTCTTTGTGGTTACGAAAATGTAATAAGAACATAATGGTCACGTACAGGGTTTTCCAATATTCTTGAAAATAGAAAAAGTCCAAAATTTTGCTAGTCCGGATCTGATTTCTTTAATTTCTGAAATATTGAAAGATGGCAATCGTAAAGGGTGACAAAACTTGCAAATTTGAAATAATTCGGTCTAATAGTTCAAAAGTTATTCAACTTTGAAATTTCAGCCATCAAATGAATATCACCCTGTATATTCCAAACGAAGGCCCTCAAACGATTAAAACCTCTTGATGAGAGTCCTTCCTGATGTACTTGATTCATGGTATCCTTTTGTCGCATTCTTCCCGGGACACGCTGTATACAAATTATGGCCAGGGTTAAAATTGGTCACCAAAAACTATCACTGGCTCCCGGGCTATTAGTAGTAAAGAGTCAGTAGAGTACCTATTTGATATCGAAAATTGTGAAAAAAATTAATAGCGACATTGAAAATGAATGTCTCGAATTCACTTATGAGAACGTAGTGATATTATAGGGGGAATTGTGTGGACGAAGAATCTTTTATGAATGGTGAAATGTGGGAAGGAGTGAGAAATGGACAATTTCATTCAATAAAAAATTATTTCTCGGCAACCACCCTTTTTTTCGAGAAATTTGCATTTCCTGGTCTAGTCCGGGAAGTACGTACTGGGACTCGGAATTATGATTTTGAAAAATACAGTTGATCATTACCATAACTACGAACTTACGGCTAACAATTCATTTGGAATTAGTTATTAAAAGTTTGCATATTGTACGCAACACGCTCGAAAATATTTTTTTTTTTGGATTCGCAGACTTCCAGAAATTTGTCTTTTGGTTCAAAAAATTCTATTTTTCGGATATTTCAATAAAGTATCTTCGGCAACACATGAATTGTCACAAGTGTCAAAGGAAAATAATAAGTCTGGGACTCTATTTGGGTTTAGATAACTCTCTATCAGGTTTTAGCATATTTTTATTTTGAAAATTTATTTGTGAAATCGATGAGGAATTTAACATTTCCCTCTGAGGTCCAACCTATGTACGGGCATAATTGCCCCAATAGCAAGGTTTACATTGTAAGAGTAAATGGTAGAGTTTACTAGGCAACTTTTTTACGGGAATACCCATTTCAGTAGACTAGTAGAGTAATAGTCCTTGTTCCAGCGCCTGTTTTTCATAATGATTACTAACAATCTGGATATTTGTGAGTAGCTTCAATTTGACGGAACGCCCAACTTTTTCCTCTACGAAAATTCTCTAGTCTATAGTGAGGGCTAATACAGTATGGAGGCGTCAAAAGTGTTAAATGGGTGAATGTTCAAATGCTATTACTACAGCTACTTTATAAATTAAATCTTGAAACAATTATATTACAAATTGAAAACAATAATTGTCCTACAAAAATGATGATTCCATTAAAGTGCCCCCCACTCCCAACATATATCAACAACTAGGTCTAAAAAAATTATTACTAACCGGCGGATTTTTTCACTGTTGCTTAGCAAATATTTCCTTTATGAATTGGTCAAATTGTCTTACAAATTGAGCGGTACGTTTGCCAGTCCTACCCCAGAAATTGTACCACAGAACCCACAATTAAAAATGATTACCAACTATTGAAAATTTCCGAGCGTAGGACTGGAAAAACGTACCACTCAATTTGTAGGACAGTGTTACCAGTTCATAAAGGAAATATTTGCTAAGCAGCAGTGAAAAAATCAGCCGCTTAGTAATAGGAGTGGGGGACACTTTGATAGAATCATCATTTTCGTAGGACAATTATTGTTTTCAATTTTAATAAAATTGTTTCAAGATTTAATTTGTGAAGTAGCTGTTAGTAATAAAATTTGAACATTCACATATTTAACACTTTTGACACCTCCATACTGTATTAGCTCTTACTATCGAGAATTTTCGTTGGGGAAAAACTTGGGAGTCTCGTCAAAATGACGCTACTCACATATATTCAGATTATTAGTAATCATCATGAAAAACAGGCGCTGGCCCATAGACTATAACTGTATATATGCTAATAATATGAAAGGATTGTTCGAACAGAAAATTGGCCGAATCACACGAGGGACACTGGGAAGACGCACAATCCTCCACTAAAACTGGGCATGTATCTGTTCACATTAATTGAGTGAAATGATTCCACAGGTGCTAGTACGGAAAGACGATATGTAACACCAGCAACAGGAAAATCATAAAAATTGACATTTGGATAACTCTTTGCCCAATCAAAACTGAACGATATCAAGCAACATGGCATTGTTTTCAAAAAGCTTCCGAAGAAATTCAAGAAGTAAGAAAAATAAAAAAAATAAGAAAAGCCCTGGGCAGGTGCTTTTGAGCGCTCGTTCATTGGCGGAACAATAATGCTATTACCTCGAAATTTTTTATAGAAGTTGAGATTCATGCTAAGTATACGAATGCAAAATCTCAGCAAAATCGGTAATATATTCTGGAAATTATTCAAATTAAATATATAAAAAATCAATGATAAGAAATTCAAGAATAGCCCTGAGCAGGAGCTTATGAGCGCTCGTTCCTTGGTAGAGCAAAGAGCAATGAGACTATCACCTCGAAATTTTATATATAGGGCCTTATTTCATGGAATACCCTTCACAATTTGCTCACTCTGAAAATCTCAAGTCTCTAGGACAGCCCTAACGGACAGAATTGCATTTAATCATGGTCTCATTTAAGCAGAACGAGCTCTCAAAAGTTCAAGAAAGCACTGAGCAGGTACTTCTGAGCGCTCGTTCATTGGAGAAACAATAAAGCATAAAGCTATCAACTTAAAATTTTGTATAGAATTCGAGATTGATACTAAATATATAAATTCAAAATCTCAACACGATCGGAAAAATATTTTGGAAATTATTCAAAAACTGAAATATGTTAAAACTTGACAATTGAAAAGAATTAATTCTTTGGATCCTCTCGAAATTCTGCATAAACATTCAGTATATCAATATTCATACATAGGTACCATAAACTTCACTTGAATCAGATATCTTTGTTATGAAAAAAAGAGATTCTCATTTTCTATATTCCAATTGAATTTGCTATGTTAAGATAATGCGCTCTTCTTGAGATTTAGCATGAACATTCAATATATCAATCATCATTAACGAAATAAATTTCACCCGAATCGGGTGTCTGGTTATGGAAATATAAAGCTCCTTCTTTTCAATATTCCAATTGAATTTTCTATGGTTCTATTGACACTATGGTCACAAAATTTGGCATGAGTCTTACTATGAGCATCGTACATGTGGCCGAATAATTTCATTTTGATTGGTTTTGTTTCGTCTAAGATATTGAGGAACAAAATTTTTGAATAGCCATATTTTATGGAACACTGAAAATATCAAGTCTCTAGGACAATCCCTTCGATAGTTATTGTGCTAACGGCCGGACGGACGGCCCTACGGATAGAATTGAGTTTGGCCACGAATTCGTCGGGAGTTGAACCCTAAATGTGATACTATTTTCGGCTGAAAATTCTACAGACTACAGACATTTGGCAAAACGAGTAATTTGCAACAAAAAATGTTATATAACACATGCATGGTCGAAATGTTGACGGTTGTTCTTCAATTTAACATTTCTTGATTTCACGTAATATCTCGAGTTTTTCCTCTAAAATGATCATTATTCAGTTTTCCCTGTAGTCTCATCAAAATTGACCACATATTCGAAAAGCGAGTGCGAGCGTGGTAAAGATATGAATATCACGATTCTGAAGTTAACAAAATTAATCCTATTTAGTGTATGTACTTAAGAATGACATATCAACTTTTGTGCTAGCTGCTCATCCTCCGCCATAATATCATGGCCTACATGATAACACCAAAAGAGTCTAAAAATTCCGAACCTACATTTGTTCTATTTTGAAGCCCTTCGTGATTGAATCCTAATGTAATTTTACTCATATTTAAATTATGCATTCATATTTAATTGAGAATTGAAAATTTAAAACTATTTTCACGAAATTCGAATATGTTGATGCCGACTGTGAAATCAGCACCATAGTGAATAATCTAGGATATTATGAAAATTTATGCTGACCCCCACTGAGAAATCCTGACCAATTCAAGCCCCCCTGTTTTAAGAAACTGGCGGCTTCATCGAATGATAAGAAATAAGCCCGACAAATTTCAGGAGGTGATTGCGCATGAAAAATAATGACATTATGCCTATACAACCTATATATATATAACTTCTGTCCGGAAATGCTACGTTTCCCGGTAAGTTTTACTTGAAAACGGACTGAAAAAATTTAAGAAAAAACCTGAGCAGGACTTTTCGAGCGCTCGTTCATTGGAGGAGCAATAAGACTATTACCTCGAAATTTCATATGAGACTTGAGATTGATACCAAATATATAAATACACAATCTCAGCACAATCATAATTATATTCTGGAAATTATCCAGAAAATTAAATATGTAAAAAAATGATTTAAAAAAATAAACTCTATGGTTCTGAAATTTCACATGAACACTCAGTATTTCAGTCTTCATTCACAAAATTGAATTTCACTCGTATCGCATCTCCTGTTGAAAAATATATACATTTTTCTTTTCAATATTCCAATTGAAATTTCTATGGTTCTGTTAACACAAAATTCAGCACGAAGTATATCAGTCCTCATCCACAAAAAAATTTCACTCCAATCGGATATCCTGTTACCTGTTATGGAAATAAAGATTCTTCTTTCCAATTTTCCAATTGAACTTTCCATGGTTTAGTTAACACTATGACCACAAAATTTTGCATTTTGCAACATTCAGTATATCAATCTTCATTCACAAAACGAATTTCACCCGAATCGGATATCTTTTTTGGAAATATGAAGTTTCTTCCTCTCAATATTCCAATTAAATTTTCTATGGTTCTGTGTTCACTATGGCCACGAAATTTTGCATGAGGCTTATTATGAGCATCTTTGCTTGTGGCCGCAATATTTCATTTCGATTGGTTTTGTTTTGTCTGATATATTGAGGCACACGATTTGGCTGGTTAACGACCTTAACCGAGGCATTTGGAAATGGAACTCACCCTGAAAGTTTCAATTCTCTAGGACAATTCTTCCGAAAGTTATTGTGCTAACGGCCGGATGGACGGCCCCACGGACATAATTGAGGTTGACAACTGATTCTTCATCAGGGAGTGGAATCCTATCGTTTGAGACCATTTTCGGCTCACAATTAGAAAATTACAGATATTTGGGCAAAACGATATAGCATTCGTTTAAGTGGAACGTGCGCTCAAAAATGGTACCCATACTTCTCACTAAGATACACAACGCTTAGAAATTAACGCATCACCAATGAATTTCACAATTGCACGATTTTGAACTGAGAAAATTCATATTTTTCATGTGAAACAGGTGAATTTTAATGAAAGCGATGAAATTTCAATGAAATCTACCTTATCTCTACGGTGTAAATAATAATTCATCAAATTTTATTATTTATCAAAAAACAGAAATATTCACATAAAATTATTGAGATTTCATTCAATATATAATATGCATTAACATCAATATCTGCTGAATCGAGGTTTATCATCATACCTCCTGCTTTCCCCTTTCAATACTGAAAATAATTCAGGAATAATATTCTTGTATACATATGTACATATATATTTTCACAGGTGATGGGTGATTTGATAATTTTTGTACTGTGTGTTAGGTGTATTTCAAACTGATAATCATTAATTGTTCAATTCGTGACAAAATTTCTTCGTAGGAGACGCCGTTTCAAAGTTAAAATTTTATTGAAAAACTGACTTAAAAAAAGGTACGCCACTTTCCTGCCTTTATTTCGTAAGGAACGCCGTTTTCATGCAGAAATTGAAACATGAACTAATTCAATTCAATGTTGAAATTTCTCAGTGAATAAGTTTTTCGCTGACCTCAAAATAAAAGGTGATTTTAATCTGTACGAAATTGAACATTAATGACCCATTTTAATGCTTAATTTATGCTATTTTAAGGTGCAATCCTTATGGCAACCGTACATAAAGTATTCAGAAGCACTACTAGAAATGTTTAAACTCTACTGGAACATAGGAATTTTATCATGTCAAATATAAGTCTCGTGCAAAAGGAGACTATTTCAATCAAGAATTCATACACAATTCATATTGGGATTGTTGGAAATAATGAATTATTGCATTGCAGCGCCATCTTAAGGTGAATATTAGAGCTTCACAAAGTGAAATAAAGGTTTTGTTGGAAGTGTAGTGACATCTATGGGCCAGATATTGTGTCATTAGTGTACTTTATTTCCATGGTTCAAGGAGACTTAAACAATAGTTTTATCATTATCATTTCCCCAAACAATGTCATTATTTAAGGACTCTTTCGAGGTCCTTAAACAATGCTTTTATTAACTGAAATGTACTTTATGCAATAACTTATAGATGTCGTCACATGCTCAACTGTTCCTTAAAACAACCTACTCTGCTAAACTGCCTTTCAAATTTCACCCAAAGATAGCGCTGCAAAGCAAGAACCTTAGATTATTTACAAAATTGAATAACAAAAATAACAATAAATTTATTGATCCAGTTCGACATGAAAATGTATTAGATAGGTCAGTTTTACATCAAGTGTGAAGTATAATCATATCAGTTCTCATTAATGCTGTAATAGGCCTTACTTACTTACTGAAACCTTGTCCATCCATTACCTGCACCTTTCAGGGCAAATGATATTATGAATGTATAGTTTTGTTCCACTATATAAGATAGATGATTGGAATTTTGTGAGTTTTGCAATGGAATGGACGGGGAATCAGTATTTATAGTGGAATAGCAATTGAAACTTGAAAACCTGCATACCTAATCAGGATTGATTATCAAGCAAGGATGTATTAATAACTTCCATAAAAAATAACATGTAACATAAAATAAATGATTTTTACAATAACGATTTGAAGAAATACGATAGGTAACTAAAATATACTGATAATCGATTCTTCAGAAATGTTTATAATAAAATAACTAAGAATCCATATCTACTACTGCTATAGTCCTTGGTAATTGAATCCAAACAGGATCGAAAAGTACACAATCAAAAAGAGTGTTTTATACACCCTGATCACCCTAAAACTTAAAACTAACAATTGTAAAGATAAAAAAAAACTTATTGATTCTGATACAAAATCAGATGTGTGAGCATGCTTCTTACTCGATTCACCACTTGATCGCTCATTTTTCTTGTCTCGTGGTGAATTCTTATAGTGAAATATCTTTTAATATCAGTTTTATCAAAGGCAATTCATGACTTTCTAGAAACCCTTCATCAAATACATGATTGCCAAATGCATTCAAAACATCATCTGGTAAACAGACAATACAATTATGAATCAACTTATTGATTAAATTTTCAGACTTTGTACTCAAAATATTAGGGTTGTTAGAAATCATATATCTTATTGTTTTTTCTGCTTGTGTGCATATCTTAATGACAAATTTGGATGCCTTGAATAAATTGCCATACGTTTTTCTTTTCTGTAGAAATGAATATGTTTCACAAGTCTCCAACATATCAAGACATTTTGAGCAAGTGATACATTTTTTCAATGACTTGACAACGAATCCTGCTATATAAATTAAAACATCCTGTATATATGAAGATAATTGCCATCCTGAAGAGCCAAAGTAATCATGATCATTTAACGCTGCACACAAATTTTTATACTCTTCAGTCTCCTCCAAGTCCTCCTTATGATCATTTATTGTTATTTTTTATATGACGAAACATGAAGAATTGATGTATTGTCCAAATTAACAACATTTCCAGAATCAGCACCTCTCACTTCCCTTGCTATCAACAACTTTTTATATGCTGACTGAAATTGTCTGGCTGTGGGATTGTTGTTGTATCCATTCAGACTCCTGATAGCACAAAAAATACCTCCAGATGGTCTTGAGAGAACTTATAGGTCAATAAAAAGTCTAATTTTTTTGACACCACATACATTCTAAATATTTCCTCAAGACTCTCCATACATATTAAAAACCCTAGAAACCCTGTTTTCCTTCTTGAAGATAATACTGGTGTTCCATTCAAAGTCAGTTCCATGAAGTATTCTTTTGCTTCAGAAAACCTTTCCACGTATAAATCAATGTTTTCGAAAGATAATGCCCTCTTATATGTATATGGAGAGAATTTATTTCTTGAGTTCAAGATGTCAAATAAATCATTAACTAAGAGACAGAAATTTGCAGTCTCTTCAGCACCTTTAAAATTTGTCAATTTCAAATCAAACTCAAGGAATTTAAGAGCATCCGACACACTCCTGCTGAAAGTCTGCGCAGCAATCTTCACTCTCATTTTTTCTTTCACAAAATGTAAATGACGTTTTCTTATCTACGTTGCTGCATTCAATCCTTCTGTGTCTTGGAGATTCACAAGTTCTTCAAGATAGGTCCATTTGATTAATTTATCATTTTTTGTTTTCAAAATCTTACTGTCTCCTAAACAATTTCTCAAGAGTTTGAGCATGTGACAAGGGTCAAGAAAAATTAATACCTTCTCTTTGGTGACTGGATGTTCAAAGTGAGTCTTCAATGATCTCGTCAATCACCAGATTGCAATAAATTTGTTCTCCCCCAGACTGCTGCACTTTGTTCTTCAATGCACTGAGGGCTTCAGTTGTGAAGCCAGGAGTTCCATCGATGGTCTGATACCACTTAGAAATAGTCTTTGGGTGTGGAAGTGAATTATTGAATTTTTCCCTAACATAATTATAGGCCCTAGGCGAGTAAAAATGTAATGATAGGGCAAATGCTCGTAGAGAAGGTGTAAATTTCTGATTTTTTGATCCCCTTATGAGTCTATTTACCATATCTCTACTAGGACCTGGTAACGATGTCTGAAATATTGAAAATAATTACATTCCACAAATATATGCAAAGCTGAATCTTACTTACCTCTATATAATCTTGAGCATTATCGGATATAAGGTTCATTTCCCTCAAATTATTCAGTAGTCCTGAAATATCTGAAATTTTCTGTTGCAGTCTTCTGTTCTTCATCCTCAATGCTTTCAGTTACTTTTTCTGTTCTGCAATTTTTCGTTTAGCAAGGGAGAAGGCAAATTTTCCTTGTTTTGGTGTCCTGAAATCTTCATCTGTTACATCACCAACAAAACATTTTCTTTTTCTTGGTCTTGGTACAGAACTTTTAGCTTCAGAACTGAAATAAGATAATGAAGGTTTTATATAATGAACCAGAATATATTTTGCAATATTATAAATATAAAATTAAGTATAAAACTTACGTAGTTGGATGTGCTACTGTTAATACTTCCGAGGATACCAAGTTGCTTGACGATTCTGAAGCTGTCATAGTACCGGACAATTCTGAAACTGTCAAAGCACCAGAGGATTCTGTATCGGTCAAAAAAGCAGATAAATCTGAAGCGGTTAATGTATCAGATAAATCTGAAGCAGTCAATGTAGCAGATAAATCTGAAGTAGTCAGTGTAGCAGACAAATCACTAGCTGTTAAAGTTCTGGATAGTTCAGAATTACCCAGTTTTGAGGATTCCCTGACACTACCTAGCTTATTAGTATCTAATGGTTCTGGAGTCACAGGCCTTTCATCTGGAGATGTGCTACTGGAACTGAAATTAGAAATATTATATTCAGATGTTCATATTATCCAAATCAAATTTGAATAAAACACCCTAATAATATTAAATAGACTTACCAATGAATCGATGACGAAATCCTGGACGGAATAGCTTCAGTTTTCAAAAATTTTTTGCTGATTTATATAGGAAGTCTTCATCAGAAAAATGGTCAGAACAAACATATACCTCCTTCGCTAATTTTGTATTTCCCAAATTTAATTGATCCATCCATAATTTCCGTCTGGCATTATCACTAGGCATTCTATTAAAAGAAAATGCTTTTAAAATAAGTTTACAATATGCTTATATTGAGAGCTAGGTACTCCTAGCTACGCCTATGGTAAATTATTATTTGTTGTGTTTACTTACCGATGTATGGATCGCCCGCAGTCTTTACTGGTGCTTTTTTTACATATCACACAGGAATTAACCATTTTTCAGCTTAATACAGCAAATAATTATTGTCCAACCTCGTTTTCACTACAAAAATCACTTGGTTAACTCAAAACGATGAGTTTGAACTTGTTGCACCTAAGCATCAGCTGTCAAAGAAGGCGGCCATAATGAAATTCATTCGCACGTCCAGGTCACGTGGTAGAAAGCCACCAATAGGGAGCTGCGGGAATGTGTTTTGATTTTGACGAAAATAATAAACATATTGCTATCTTATTTCGGCCACGTTTTCTCTCTCACTATGCTCTATCTTGTTGTAAATAATCTAAGGCAAGAACTCATTGCATTCAAAGCCTCTTACTTCACAGGCAATCGTTGTAAATGAAAAAATAGACCGATAAAATTTTGAAGAATAGAAATCAGAGCGTAAAAGTTTGTTTTTTATTGATTTTTCCGAGATAAATAAGAGGTAGACGTTTCTAGGATTTTCTCAACAATTGAAATACAGTAGAACCTCGTTTATCCGGCCTTCGATCATCCGATCAAAAATAAAAGGAAGTTTGAGTTTTTTTATTTATTCCGTGTTATCCGAGATTTCGCTTATCCAAGGTGATCCTTCCCCACATTACCTCGGATAAACGAGGTTCTACTGTAATTCCATATCACACAGTCTGCTCTGCTCTGCTGAGCTCTCGTTCTACTTGAACGAGTGCTTTATCGTTTAGCCCAAATGTCTGTAATTTTCAAATTTTGAGGCGAAAATGGTCTCAAACGAAAGGGATCGACTCCCTGATGAAGAATTCGCGGTCAAACTCAATTCTGTCCGAGGGGCCATCCATCCGGCCGTTATCACGATAACTTCCGAAGGAATTGTTCTACAGACTTGAGATTTTCAGGCTGAGTTCGGATCCCAAATGCTCCCGTTAAGTTCGTAAGCCAGCCAAATCGTACAGGGTGTTCCATAAAATATGGCCATTCAATATATTTCTTCCTCAATATCTCAGACAAAACGAAACTAATAATATGAAATATTTTGGCCACATGCAAGATGCTCATAACGGGCCTCATGCAAAATTCTGTGGCCATAGTGTACACAGAATCGTAGACAATTCAATTGGAATATTGAAAAGAAGAAACCTTATATTTCCATAAAAAGATATCCGATTCGAGTGAAATTTCTTCTGTAAATGAAGAATGAATATAATGATATACTGAATGTTCATGCAAAATTTTGTTGCCATAGTGTTGACAGAACCACACAAAATTCAATTGGAATATTGAAAAAAAGAATCTTTATACTTCTATAACAGGATATCCGATTCGAGTGAAATTTCGGTTTATAGATACTTTGGTCTCCTGTATTATTATTATGTCTATCGGCGATAATCTCTTTCAAGTCTGCTTTACAGGCAAAGATCCCGTTGATGTTCCAGCAGACGATCTTCAAGTGGCTTCTTTCATCCTTAGTTTTGTTTCCCATTACGTTGTCCGAAAGGAATTTTCAGTTTTTCATCATTTCTACCTTAAATCATTTTATCATAAAATCTTCACTGGTATCTTGACTAGCTTGTTAATTTTTCTTCTTTTTTTTTCTTTCTTCTTTTGTTGAACTTCCTTCACATGTTGCTGGGCATCTTGGCCTTGTGATGTTGAAGATTGGGCCATCCGTTTCGCTGGTGGCCTGTCCTCTCGGGGGGTGCTTTTTCTCTCTTCTCACCGGTTCGAGACCTAAGGTCTAACACTAACAACAGTAACAACAGCATACAGTAAAACGCACAAAATTTTCGGACACGATTGATGATTCGGGTATATTTCGTGAATCGGCTACTCCGAGTTCTGTAGAAACTGCAACTGAGAGATCATCATCTGTTTACATTTTCGTCAGCGTCAGATGTCAACTTGACATTTGAAAACATTTCGGTTTTTACTCATTTTAAACGCTATTTGGAGCTTGAAATTATGGGATTCTCAATTAAAATTCAAGGAAGAGGAGATTATTGTACGCATTTGCGTTAGATGGAATTATTTAATTCTCGATGATGATATGAAAATCGGCAATGATGACTTTGCTACTTGAAGGTAACTTTATCCCTAATTTTCATTATTGAGAATCTCTTCGAGTATTGATATTATTTCAGGTTTCATCTTTTCCAGCAAACCAGGAAGATGTGCCATCAATAAAGAGCCTGAGTAATGGCTCTCAAAAAGAAACGAACATGCACATAAATAAATTGATAGTTTTCTATCTGTCTACACAACAAAGACTTCCTTCAGCATCTATTATCACAATTGTTTTAATTTTATCTTGCATTTTTCAGTTAGTTATTAAAAAAATTAAGATCAAGCGAAGTTACTCTACTACAGATCTACTAACAAAAAAATATTATGCCATGAATTGTGATCTATATTTCCTCCTGCTTTATGAAGATTCCATTAATAATTACTAGTTTTGTTCTATATCAGTTTACCTTGTTTTATTTTCTATTTGTTTCAGTGAATTCCTTCAGCATATGTACAATAGTACCTTTGATCGTAAACACATTGTACTTGCCAACATTAATATTTTCAACAATTGAGGACACTGAAAGATTATACCAATATTACAATTGAATTATATATAAATCAACTTTGACTAATCAAAGCATGGTTAGTACCCAACTTAAGTTCCATGTAAAACGTAGATTCTGAATCAGGTTCATAGAATTTACACGTTTCTGAAACAATAATGCTGAACTTGTTTGTTGTGGGTTAGTTGATATTTTACAGAGGGGTTACAGTTCACTGCGACCTTAAGGTCTATTGTGCCCCCTTACAGAGCTGTTCTGGCCAAAAACCTTCACAGCTCGCCTTCCAGTTCCAGAGATCTAATGAAATCTAGTAACTGTGAAGGCTTCAACGAGGCTAGTTCCTCACTCTTGCAAGTTTCTTGTCGAAGGCATTTCCTCCTCAGGCTCGTAATGCCAAGGCATTCCGTGACTAGGTGAATGGGGGTTTCTTCCTCCTCCCCACAGAACCTACACTCGTCAGTATCCGACAATCCCATCCTCAACAGGTGCTTCCTGAGGCGACAATGTCCTATAAGAAAGCCAGTGAGGAGGTGCAATTGCTTCTTACCAAGATCCAGATATCTTTTGGATCCCGCTGTCTCGAAGTTCCGAAGGAACTCAGTGGAATGATCCATCCCTGGGAGATTCCGCCAGAGCTTTTCCCTCTCGGCTTTCTTCTTCTCCAGTGGGTTAAAATGAAAATATTGTTATCGACTTCGATCCACTTTCCGAAAAGAATATCAAAATATCTAGTACCTGTTCATCAAGATCCCAGGCCAAAATCAATATGAACAATTGATTCCGAATATTCCTGTTCATTTTTCAGGACAAGAGAGTGATACTGTTCTTTCTTTTTAAATAAATATTAGATAGTTGATCAAATAATGTTTTTTCGTTTTCATACATCAGTTTTCTCGTTCATTCATTTCAATTACGCCCCATAGAAATTGTATGCAGAAACACTTTCAATCGTATTCAGCAATCGTTCACTTATCCTATGAAAATAAAACTTGAGGTGCTTTATTCACATTCATACTTTCCAGTCATCTGAAGACACAAACAAAGTGCTGACATTATACCCAATTCAGTAAAAACAAACTACAAACAAATCCATCGTAACAACTTGTTCATTTATATCTTGTAAGATCAGCTCATGATTAGATATCACAAGTTAAGTAGGTACTCTTTATTCTGGACAATGTAAAAATCAACTTAATTCAATATCCACCATATTATTCTTTTACACATACCTACTGAAGAAAAACTAGACATACCAAATGCCGAGTCGAATGACTACACCGAAGTTCTTCAGCCCTCATCGAACTATTTTCTCTATTTGTGAATCATGTAGATGTAGGTTCATCAATTAAATTTTGTCTTGATACATGGATTTCTCTCATTCTTTATTGGCAATTGGAATAAAAGAATACATTTTTCGAACCAATTTGATGGCTCAAACAAGTTCCAAAGTACTTCATTCCATTATTTTAAATTTGTATTGATGGCAATTTTTTCCTGACATACTGGACAAATGAGATGAAATCTGAAAATGAAATCAACACTTGAAAAAATAATCAATAATTGATATAAGGGATAAAGTTACCTTCCAACAGCAAAGTCGTCTTTGCCCATTTTCAATACTATTTCAAAAATATTTGGCATGCGGTTTCACTAAGATGTTTTGATACCATAGTTTCAATTTATCACTGGCAAATCAATATTTCCCGAGAAAATCGATAAAGAATATTCATAAATCATTCATAATTCAATTGCCATTTCTTTTAATACGGTCCTGATAATGCAAGTACGCCGGCGCCGGCCAGAAGCAAAGCAATACGTAAATGTAGGATCTTACAGTCCCGGCATCAGGATAAGCGCCCAGTAACTGAATTTGGAAATATTCCGTAATCAGCATAGTCATACTTGATGGTGTTTTGTTGTGACAGTGTGAAGTTTTAACCTCGAACCGGCAAATCAATGTATACTGAGAAACTGGAAAGTCAATTACAATTTCACGTCAGGCTATGATTGGTTAGAGGTTTGCTAATGCCAGAAGATTAAATATAGGATGGAAAATAAGTTTTTTTTGTAGTGAAGTATGAATTCAAGGGCCGGTTAGGTTATGGTTAGTTAAAGGGTTTGCTGAAGCTGGAAAATCACTCCAGAGATTGGATTCTACGTAATAGAGAGTGAATAGGGGTGCTGGGTGGGTAAGACAATTAGTATATTACTAACGTGTAAATTAACACATAATGAAGGGAAATTGAAAAATTTCGAAATTTTTTGAAGAAATTTCGAAAATTGTAAAAATTTGCTGAAGCTAGAAAATCACTCCATAGAAATTGGATTCTATAGGATAGAGGGTGAATAGGGGTGCTGGGTGGGTAAGACAATTAGTATATTACTAACGTGTAAATTAACAGATTTCGAAATTTGTTGAAGAAATTTCGAAAATTGTAAAAATTTGCTGAAGCTAGAAAATCACTCCATGGAGATTAGATTCTACGGGATAGAGAGTGAATAGGGGTGCTGGGTGGGTGAGACAATTAGTATATTACTAACGTGTAAATTAACAGATTTCGAAATTTTTTGAAGAAATTTCGAAAAATTTCGAAAATTGTAAAAATTTGCTGAAGCTAGAAAATCACTCCATGGAGATTGGATTCTACGGGATAGAGAGTGAATAGGGGTGCTGGGTGGGTAAGACAATTAGTATATTACTAACGTGTAAATTAACACATAATGAAGAAAAAATTGAAAAATTTCGAAATTTTTTGAAGAAATTTCGAAAAATTTCGAAAATTGTAAAAATTTGCTGAAGCTAGAAAATCACTCCATGTAGATTGGATTCTACAGGATAGAGAGTGCTGGGTGGGTAAGACAATTATGCCCGATTGCACCGTTCGTCTAAGCAACGTTTAAGCCCTGAAATGACGTTTCATCAATGGAATAAACGTCACTTAAGGGCTTAGACGAACGGTGCAAACGGGCATTAGTATATTACTAACGTGTAAATTAACAGATTTCGAAATTTTTTGAAGAAATTTCGAAAAATTTCCCGAAATTTTCTAAATAAAATAGGAAATTGATAAAACCTGGAAATTTATGAAAGGTTGATATACTTCAAAGAAATTTTGAAAGAAGATTAATGCTTGTAGACAATCATTTGTCATTCTACACATTAGAAACAGTTTGGATACATCCAGAATTCCTATTCTTTTCCCTTCTAATTTAAATATCTGTGTGAGTACTAGATAGCTTAAATCAAACACTATTGGAAACACGAATAGTTTACTAAAATAAGACGCTTGAAATATACATAATATATATTATGTTCTGTCCTGCAGTGCCAAAAATCCCCTTTTACTATAATCACTATAAATTGAAAATCTACGCTAAGTTACCCTAACTTCTCTATGCAGATAATTCATTCTTATAATTATAAAGGGAATGCAAATTCATTGAATATAAGAATAATAATGAAAATTTTGAATGAAATCTGCGATATAAATATGTGTACCGAATTGAATATCAGAATTATGAAATTCTGCAAGAACAATAAGTAAAACATCTGTGCTCTAAATAAATCTGGATCGAATAAAATGTGTTACTGTGTAACGAAACGTTCTAAAATTGACGAAATGTGTTACATTTTGCGTTTTAGAACTTAAACAAAGGAAAAACGAGTATTTGTATCAATTTTTTAAAAGAATATAGACCACTTGGCTTTTATGGACCTAAGAAAAAATTGAAATGTCTTCACTTTCCCCATAATACCCTGTTTACTACTACCTATTTTAAACTCATGTGGGGGTGTGTTACGAAATGTTACGTTTTATTATTTTGGTTTGTTACAACATATGGAAGGCTAAGAACAACGCTGGATGGATTGGGTACGATCAAAAGCCGTACGAATTTGAATGCCATGCGCAAGGGGCAGGCGTAATAGAAATTTCCTGTCGAAATCACCCGAACTGCTTTCGGCTCATAGGACATGCGTATTAGAAATTAGAAAAGGAAAGATGATTTTTAGTGGTGCTTTGACAACGTTATAATATCTCCTTCTCTCTTCAATTTCTCCTGAAGCATTTCCGTTTTTCGTTGCAGTTCACTTTTCAGTTCAGTGTTCGTTCACTAAAAGTGACCAAGTGTCGAGCTGTGTCTACCAAAATTATTAAAATTATCAAAATTATTTTTCTTGGGAAATTATTAATTTCTAATTCAAAGTAAGTTTTTTCTGGATAAGGTATTTAGTGAAAATTGTGAAAACCGGTGGTGATTGTTCAGATTTAATGTGATTTTGGTTTTTTCACGTGTAGCTTACATCATGGAAGCCATCTTCGTGAACCCCGTCGTACAAGAGTTGTGGATACAGCGTCTGCAGAGAGTGTTCCTTATCCAATAACAAGTTTAATCAGTTACTCTTGCAAGGCAAGGCTCGGCAATTCCTCATTGAACATGGGGTTTTGTCGTGCCATGCGTTGTGCGAGAAATGTGGTTCTCGTGTTCCATCCGATTTCGTAAGAAATCAGTACAGATGCCGCAAAGTTGTTGCTGTAGCCAAAAGAGGGAGAAGCATATGCGGAACTTCACGTAGTGTCTTTCAAGGTACTTTTCTGGAAGGTTCGCATTTGACATTGGAACAAATATGTCTCCTAGTCGACATATTTTTATCCGATAGAAAAGCGAAAGTTCGTGCCGCCATTATTGAAGCAGAGTGTAGTTCACAAACAGCCATCGATTGGTTTTCCTTTTGCCGGGAAGTGGTGGCTGACTATGTCGAAAGATCTACTCAATCCATAGGGGGAATTGGGAAGATCGTCGAGATAGACGAAGCCATGTTTGGAAAAAGGAAGTACCATCGTGGTCGGTTGTTATCTGCACAATGGGTGCTTGGCGGAATTGAAAGACAGGCTCATGGTAAGGGCAAGGCATTCCTCGTTCCTGTAAAGGATCGTACGGCGGAAACTTTAATTAGTCTCATTAAACGTTATGTGATCCCTGGCACAACGATTATGACTGATTGCTGGAAGGTGTACGAAACTTTAGAGAGTGAAGGTTACCGCCATTATACTGTGAACCATTCTCTCAATTTCGTCGATCCTCAAACTGGTGCACATACCCAGTCCATTGAAAGGCTCTGGGTGGAGGTTCGTCGCCATGTACCCAAGGCGGGACTCGGGCGGCACCATCTTCGTGGTTATCTGGGCTCAGTTCTGTTCCGGCGGATGGAACCGAGCTATGATCGGATGAGGCACATTTTCTGGAAGGCTGCCGCAACTCTGTACCCGCCGGAGCATCCACTGGCATAAGGTAAAGATATATATATGTATTTCAATGTTGTGCATGATTTTATTCTTTCATATAGGTCAAATCAGATTTCAGTATATTCAATATGTTATAAATGTTTATATCGCCGATTTCATTCACAATTTTCATTCATATGTCTTTCATTATCCTTATTTACAATGAAATAGTATTCCCTTTATAATTATAAGAATGAATGATCTTCATAGAGAAGTAAGGTCAACTGAGCATAGATTTTCAATTGTTTCCAATAGTAGCTGTCTTGTACTTATCCAGATTTTTAAATGACAAGGAAGAGAATAGGAATTCTGGGTGAATCCGAAATGTTTCTAATGTGTAGAATGACAAATGATTGAGAGATCAATTACTATAAGCAATAATCTTTTTTCAGAATCTCTTTGAAGTACAACAACCTTTCATAAATATCCAATTTCATTGAGAAGTTTTTGGAAATTTTTGACATTTTTCGATTTTGTTCGAAATATTTTTGAAGTAGACAGGTCAGTGTTTTTCAAATTCCCCGTTTGTTTCGAATTTTTAGGATTTCTTCGAAATTGTTTTTGTACATCTTCGAAATTTTCAAATGTTTTTGTGAATTTTCGAAATTTTTTTTGTCATCAATCTTTGAATTGTTAATTTACTCTTTCCTGAAATATGTTAAATTTTTTTTTCGAAATATTTTCAATAATTTCCAAATTTTTTCGGAAAATTTTCGAAATTTTTCGATAAATTTTTCAAAATTTTGAAAAAATTTTCAAAATTTCTTAAAAAATATTCGAAATTTCTCGAAAAATTTCGAAATTTTGAAAATTTTTTCGAAATTTCTTCAAAAACGAAATTTTCCAATTTCTTCGTCATTATCTGTCAATCTGAACGTTCAGATGATGGGCGTTCAAAATACATGTAGTATTACATGTTGTAAACGCGAGTTAGCAAAACGCGCGTTGAGCGCTCATCATCTGAACGTAGCCTTACTGTATGCTCACTAACAACCAGTTAACTCTTACGTGGGCTATATCATCTAACATGCGGCTACATGCGGGTTAATGTTCTACACCAAATGTGGTCAACTCTACTGAGGGTTGCTTGGTAGTTGGTACAGAATTGAATTAGAACATGGGTTCGTCAAAAAGTAGTCGAAGCCTGTCGTTTAAGACCATTTTCAGCTCAAAATTCGAAAATTACAGCCATTTGGGCAAAACGTTTGAGTAGAACGAGGGCTAAAAAATATATTCAATCTTTAACACCCTGTATCTCGAAAACAAATGAATATCGTATAAGAACCTATTAGTTTTTTCAATTATTCCCACAATTTCACGTGTACAATACGCTCATGGAGTATGGCTCGTTCCTCCCTAAAATTACTCACAGTAAAATTTTCAGCATATGCGAAAGCCAGATATATCTACAAACCAACTTGTGAGAGCATTTGGAACGTTGAACAATCAAAGCATTGTGACTTTGCAAGTTCTTTGAGATACTGTCGAATCATGCAGTGTCGTCTATGCATGTCTAGTAGACTATCCAAAGTCGTTTGAAGTCAAACACGACAAAATTATTGAAATACTGAGAGGAACTCGTATCGAATCTAATCAAGATGACGTCAGAACGTCATTACCAGATTCATGCTTTGAAGCGAACAGGAACAGATTCGTTGTTTGCTAGGCCTATATAAAATTCTATTGGGAATTCTACTACTATAGATAACTTACTTCAGAGAGCACTGAGAAGAACTTCAGGACTTGCTGAGTAAAAGAGGAATAGGAACGGGAACACAACGACTAAAATCTCAAAGAAAATACCGTTAAATGGTATACAGATGGTTTCTAGCGGAAATCTTAGCTATTGAAAGATGTCTAGATATAAATCTAGAAAGAAACTATCAGAAGTGTGATAAAGCCATACACTCAGATAGTCAAGCTGCTATTAAAGCACTCTGAGCTCCTGCGTCATTGGCTCAAAGATGATCTGGGAGTGCCGGAACAAACTCAATGAGGTAGGCAAGGAAAATAAAGTCTTTTAAATCGGGGTTTCTGGCCATTAGGGAATCAAAGGAAACGAAGAAGCCAAAACACTTGCCAAAGAGGGCGCACGAATGTCACTCATTGGCCCAGAACCCTTCTGTGGTATAGGTAAATGTAACTATAAGAAGGAGTTTCTGGAAAAAGAATAACTCTGGCGGAACCTTCCAGGGATGGATCATTCCACTTAGTTCCTTCGGAACTTTGAAATAGCAAGATCCAAAAGATATTTGGATCATGGTAAGAAACAATTATTACGTCTTCTCACTGGCTTTCTTACAGGACACTGTTGCCTCAGGAAGCACCTGTTGGGATTATCTGACATCGACGAGTGTAGTTTCTGTGGGGAGGAGGAAGAAACCCCCATTCACCTAGCCACGGAATGCTTTGCCATTACGAGCCTAAGGAGAGAATGCCTTGGTCGAGAAACTTGTAATAGTAAGAAACTAGCCTCGTTGAAGCCTTCACAGATATTGGATTTCATCGGATCTCTGGAACTGGAAGGCGAGCTGTAAAGGGTATGGTCAGAACAGCTCTGTAAGGGGGCACAATAGACCTTGAGGTTGTATAGCACACGTTCTACTTAAACGAGTGCTATATCGTTTTGCCCTGATGTCTTCAATTATCGAATTTTGAACCAAAAATGATCTCAAACGATAGGGTTCGACTCCCTGATGACGAATCAATGGTTAAATTGAATTGTCCGTGGGGCCGGCCGTGAACTCGATAACTTTCGAAGGGATTGTTCTAGAGACTTTAAATTTTCATGATGAGATTTTTTGAGTGAGTTCGGTTCCCAAATGCCTCGGTTGAGTTCCTTAGCTAGCCAAATCGTTTAGGATATTCCATAAAAAATGGCCAATCAAAATTTTTGTTATCTCAGACAAAACTAAACCAATCGAAATGTTGCACCCACATGCAAGATGCTCATAATAAACCTCATGCAAAATTTTGTGACCGTAGTGTTAACAAGACCATAGAAAATGCAATCGGAATATTGAAATAAGACTCTTTATATTTTCATGACAAGATAACCGATTCGAGTGGAATTTATCTTGTGAAGAAAGATTGATATAATGAATGTTCGTTCAAAATTTCAAGAGGATCGCATTATCTGAACCATAGAAAATTGAATTAGAATATTGAAAAGAAGAATCTCTTTATTTTAAATAACAAGATAATCGATTCGAGGAAATTTATTTTGTGAATTCATATAGAATTTCAAGAGGATCGCATCCTCGAAACCATAGAATTTAATTTTTTCGATTGCCATATTCAGTTTGTACATATTTCAGTTTTTGAATAATTTTCAGAATATCATTCCGATCGTGCTGGGATTCTGCATTTATTTATTTAGTATCAATCTCAAGTACTATACAAAATTTTGAGGCAATAGCCTCATTGGTGCACCAATGAACGAACGCTCAAAAGCACCTGATAAGGGCTTTCTTAAATTGTTTTCTGTTTTATTCTGTCATTCGCAGAAGTACTACCGTCTACATATTCCTCTGCTTAAACTGAGAAATACACATCAGGCTTTATTGTTCGATATAAAAATATTTAATCCTGTTACTCATAAGAAAGACCTCGACTAGAAAAAGTCGTGATGAATTCAGAGGTAAAAGGCTTTTAAGATACTTCGGAAATCAAAAAATCTGATTCAAATCTAGTTTTCGGACTAATTCTGCAATTCCGAATTAAAATTACAATATGTTCAAAAAGTTTCTTTGTTTAAAGCAGAATTCACTTTCGAAATGGAAATCGTGCGGGTAGGTATTACACTCACCGGCAAAATTATCGATCCACTCAAAAAATCGATGAAGTTTGTTGACTCATAAGTATGTTATTTCGAGTACGCTTTTTTTTCAATTGTAGGTATGTTCATCCTAATCAATCGCCAGTTTTGAATTTCGAGAAAACTCAGCGTACGTCATTTTATACAGGGTGAGACAAAATAACCTAACTTTAGAACCACCCCTGGTGTGTTTCAGTTCTGCCGCCATCTGATTTCTTATACCATCATCAAGACACATCTTCTCTTGACAATTAAATTCTTCATTCATAACAAAAACTCAATTTTTGAAGATACAGGGGTTTCAAAGCAACATTGAACTCCACAATTTCGCTATGGCTATAAAAGTACTTTCACAGATTTAACCTTAAATCCGAACGTTATGAAAATAAACTGAAAACTGAGTGAAAACATAAAACAGAAGAAGTTTTAGCGGTACATATTGTTCGGTACGCACCGTTTATTGGAGACGATTTCGTGCCAATGCTTCATAATGCCCGACCGCATTGCCGGGGAGTATACATAGCAGAATTTGATATCTAAGAATTCAAGTGGCCTGCTCCAAGCCCAGATTTGAACCCAATTGGTCATGTTTGGATGCTTGGAAAATTCGATCTCGCGTACCAACTTCTGAAAATTTGCAGCAGTTCAGTGATGCTCCAATTGATTCAAAACCTTAATGAGGACAAACCTGTTATTTGCGTCTGAGCAGAAAACACGTTATTTTTTTGACTTAGTTTTCACTTTGTTTTCATTAGGTCAGAATTTCAGGTTGAATTTGTTGAAGTACTGTTGTAGCCTTAGCGAAATTCAATGTTTTACTGAAAACCCTGTTTTTTCAACGAAAATCGAGTTATTGTTATAAATGAATAGTTAAAGTGTCAAGAGAAGATGTTATGTGTCTTGATGGTGGAATAAGAAATTACACGGTGGAACAACTGGAACACACCATGGGTGGTTCTAAAGTTAGGTTAAAAAAACAGATTTTGTTTCACCCTATATAAAATGACGTACGTCGAGTTTTGTTGAAATTCAAAAGGATGAACATACTTACAATTGAAAAAAAAAACATTTGAACAGGACTTGAAATAACATATTTATGAATAAACAAACTTCATCGATTTTTTGAGTGGATCGATAATTTTGCCGGTCAGTGTATTTATACTGCTATATAGAAGTTCCTGGATGGTTTCTTCTATTACCGATCATCAAATTCATCCTCATAAATAATTGTTCATGAAATTTTTGGATTGAAATTCTGAGAACTTACGACATTGTAGGTATGCAAGGCACTCATTGTGAGGTCTATTTGTGGTTGATTTCGTTTATTCTAATTTCTGTGAAGCTCTATTAAGTTAATGTATTGTAATATGGCTGTGGTAGAACCTATAATAATCTCTACTATAAATCTGGCTTACCTTACATCTGATTTGTGGCTCTAATAGTTGGATTATACATTAATGGAGAACGTTTTAGACATTCCGATTTCATCTTTACAAGGGTCAATGTTTTATACCGAAATGATTAGATGAACCAGTAGAGCACAATATTTACGACCTTCAGCAGTTAAAAAAAATTGAAAAAAAAGTTTTTTAAAGCACTTTTATTTCCTTATTTTGAACCATAGTGATCCGAAACGACTTGATTGGACCCATTCATGAAGAATCCGTGGTCCAAAGTAACTCTGTATAGCAGTAAATACTGTTACAGAATCAACTAAAGACACTTTTCAAAGGTAAAAAGAGTTCGGTTATGGTCGAATAGCTTTCGAATTATATTGTTAATTCAATTTTCGAATATTTTCGAAACTAGAAATCTTGAAGATTTATAGAATAGATACAGGGTTTTCCTTTCAAGTTGACCTATTAGACGTTTTTGGAGAACTAGTGAATATTTCGTTCTGAAATTTCAGATGAAGCCTTGAGGATGAAGGAACTCTTCGCCTAAAATATTTTCGAGTCGACAGTGTTGCCACGTCTGTCTTAAACGCATATTTACTTTCTGATCAACTACAACTACCTACTACAAATTCGCAGTATAACCTACTGTAAAAGTTTCTCTGCCATGCACTGTTGCCAAGTTATGCACAAATTCTTGAAATTTTTTACATCTGCTTTGCAAGTTTGGAAATCCGATTTCTCGATTATTTTCTATGCGAATGGAACCAAACTGATCAGTCTCATAGTAGAGATGCCATGAATTCATGTGGTATATTCAATATTTTGATACATCTCAAGGTTCTTCGAAAATTTTGATCCGAAAATGTGGAACTTAAAATTGAAATATTTCGAGATTTTCATATGGCACCCCCATATTTATTTTACAGCATTCGATTCTAAATGAAAATTGAGAGGCAGTCTTCTCTTACAGTAATTATTTATTTCGGATAGTTTTTTAATGAGATGAAAAATACTGAAATTCTTCAGTATTCAGAGTCATGATCTATGGTCGTGTTTATGATGAAATGGCTCTATGATAATGAGGTGGATTATTGAGGTAGATTCTAAGATTGAAATCATAAAAAGTGTTCGATGATCATGGATGTCCTAGAAAAAAGATTAACCATGTCATTCGAACACGATTCAGGTTGTTTCACAATTCACGGGGAATGACAAAAAATTATTGAAAGGGCCTATTGGACCTTCAACAATCGTTATTCACATTTAGCAAGAATGACAGGAAATAAATTCCGAAAACTGTTTTGGCTTTCGGTTATCCTGGCCCAATGTTCATGGCCAATAATTCCAATAATTCACCCTATAATCACACAGAATTATGTCCATAGATCATGACTATAAATAGATAAATACTGAAGAATTTCAGTATTTTCATCTCATTCAAAAAATATCCAAAATTAATAATTAGTGTAAAAGAAGACTGCCATTCATTTTTCATTTAGTATCGAATACTGTAAATTAAATATGTGGTTCCACATTTTCGGAGCAAAATCTTCGAAGAATCTTACGATGTATCAGACTACTGAATGTAACACATGAATGCATGGATTCTCTACTATGAGACGGCTAAGATTGGTTCCGTTCGCATCGAAAATAATTGAGATATTGCATTTCCAAACTAGCAATGCAGATGTAAAAACATTCAAAAATTTGCGCATAATTCGGCAACAGTGCAGGACAGAGAAATTTTTTTGTAGTAGGTTATACTGCGATTTTGGCATTAAATCGATACATAATAAAAATATAGGTAGTTGCATTTGAAATAAAAAAGCAAAATTTCGTGGCCATAGTGTTAACAGAGCCATAGAAAATTCAATTGGAATATTGAAATGAAGAACCTCTATATTTCCATACCAGTGAAATTTATTTTGCGAATCAAGACAGAGGATTGCATCATCAAAACCATGGAATTAGATTTTTTTAATGATTTATTTTTTACATATTTCATTTTTTGAATAATTTCCAGAATATAATTCTGATTGTACTGAGGTTTTGCATTTTTATATTTGGTATCAATCTCACGTCCCATATAAAATATTGAGGTAATAGTGTTATTGCTCCACCGAGAGCTCAAACGCTCCTGCTCAGGGCTTCTCTCAATTTTATATATACATATATTCTTTTGCACTGAAGCTTCTTCAGACTTTTTTTTCAAGATTATGCCGCGGTTGAGTTCGTGAACGGGCCAAATCGGTCCGAAACTACTTGTTCACTTAGAAATTTGGTATTCTGAAGGAGAATTATGGCGCACAAATTCTTGCACAAATTCGTGGTAGGATCGTGCCGATAGGAATTGAAGAAATATTTATTGTCTGTGCGGTGTGAAGTGACATATTTCTGCTCACTGTATTTTTAAAATGAGGATATTTTTATGGTAGATTTGAGATACACATTCCAGTTTTTGAATAATTTCCAGAATATTATTCCGATCGTGTTGAGATTTCGAATTTGAATCTTTAGTATCCATCTCAAGTCGTATTCAAAATTTTGAGGTAATAGCTTCTTTGCTCCACCAATGAACCATCGCTCGAAGCCTCGAGAGCAACTGCTCAGGGATCTCTTAATTTTTTTAAATTACCTGCATCTTCACAGATTTGATTGAAACGCAGTATGTGAAGAAAACAGGAAGGAATTCACCAATTGACACACTCATTTCCAACTCTAGTTTGCAGTCTAATTGACATTGAAAGTTGTCCAAAAAAATTATTTTAATTATTTCTGTCTCAGACTGGGAGTGAAAACCTTAAAAGTTTTCTAGAAATAATAAATATTTGTACATTTATTTCATAGAAATTTGAAAACGTTTATTCTGAGCGTGAAGTCAGCACCAACAACATGAATAGTCAATTTCTCGAAAACTACAATGGTGAAATAAAAGTATGATACGCCATTTCATATATGCGCTTAATATTGGACATGGTTTCAGAATTAGTGCTTCCAAGTTTTCGATAACTTCCAAATAAAATCTGTCAGTTGAATGATTTAAACGTGTGTAAATTGACAGATAAAAAGTGTCCATCCACATATTAATGGTGGTATTCTATTTTCATCCGTAAGCCAATCTGTAACTTTTCATAAGCTTACAGGAAAATTGCAATTGCAACTTCTTTAAGGCATCTGTAGCTCACAGAAATCGTTTAATATTCAGGAGTACTCGACGGCTGATCGGAAGCATTTTCTAATGATATATTGTGAGGTTATGTTGGTTTGTTTGGTTATTTTTTTGAACACCAACGTTTTAATGTAAGAAATTTATGCTGAATAATAATAGTATGGCTTTGTTCATTGGGTTGTTATCGTAAGAAAATCATAACAGGTAAAACATTGGAAAAGGAAAAAGTTGCGTGATCAAATGAATGCATTTGAAATATCAAATGCCCAGTTTGTGAAAATGTTCAGATTGAAAAACCGGCGTACTATGAACTCAATAAATGCTCTACAGCAATTTTTACCAAGAATTTTTTTTCCTTCCTGTTGCAATATTCACGAATCTGTAAGTCGGCCAGTTACAGATCAATCGTACGCTACAGTATCGTAACTTACAGATGAACAGCAGAAAACAACCATAAATATGTATGATTTTCAATATTTTCAAGTCTAATAGCCAAGTGTCCTCTTGGATGGAATGTTGAGGTTAATGAAGCTCCTCTTGAAAGTGAAAATAATCGAACGCTGTCAACAGGGAACAAAAAATGGTACATGGTCCGGCGTCTTGGAAGAATGACTTGCAGTTCAACGAATTGATGAGAAGGCTAATCTGGAATCTTTCTCGGAACTTCTCAGATCTCCCTGGTAGTTTTCTGTATCTTGCTCGTCTCAGGATATTAAAATGAAATCGAGTTGAGCTAGTATAAATTTACCCTAATCGTTACACTCCAATAACTCTGAGATTAGCCGTCATCATCATCAATTTTCCGGTAGATAATTTAATAGGAAGAAGAACAATTCTAGCTCAACAACATCTTACCTTTCTGTACAGCTTGTTTTTCGACAACGATTAATGACAAAGAAAATAAAGGTCATACAGATAAATAAGGCTTCTCTTTATTTCAAATAGATGAATACAGGGTGTTACATAATTGTATGTCACAACTTGAGGGGATGAATTTACGTATAATTTCAATAAACGAGTCCTTATAAACATGGGTCCGCAAAAGCTTTTCTACGGTGTTATTTCCAAAAAAAAATGGTTTTTTCTTCATAACTCCTGTAGTTTTAGAGATATTCAGTCCAAATTTGGACTGCGAGCTATTTTCAACAGTCTCCATCATTGCACGTCCTGAATCTTAAAAAGAATTTACAGGCTGTTTTCTTTTCCGGAGCCTTGTATAAAGTCACTGTAGTTTATACCATTCCAGTGAACACTGTGGAAGAATTGAGAAATCGAATAATAACCTCTTGTGACACGATAAGAAATATCCCAGGAATATTTCAAAGAATGATGATAATATGCGAAGAAGGGCAGAGGCCTGTATTCTTGCAGGTGGAGGACACTTCAAGCAATTTAATTAGTTTTCAATTATTCAATTTGATATTGAATATTGAGTCTCATGACGAGCTATCAAAATAAAAGCAAATTTTGGGCATACCTATCGAGTATTTCTATTATTTTTTTTATTATCGAATAATATACAATCGTTCAATAATTTTTTATTCGAAAACGGTTAGAGATACGAAAAAATTACAAGAGTCAAAAAGTTTTTGAATTGAACGAAGATATCAAATATCAAAAAAGTTTGAGAGGGAAAGAGGAGACATGGCTCCGGAAAAGAAAACACCCTGTAGATTCTAGTTAAGATTCAGGACGTGCAACGATGGAGACTGTCGAAAATAGCTCGCATTTCAAGTTTGGACTGAATATTTCAAAAACTGTAGGAGTTATGAAGAAAACACCATTTTTTTTGGAAATTTCAACACCCTGTAGCTCCGTAAAACTTACATATATATTCACCCCCTCATAGTTGTGACATACTATTATTTAACAACCTGTAAACTAATTGACAAAGAAACTGCAATACCCAAAAGGGGCTGTTTATATTTTAAATTTCTTTGGTAAAACAAAGTTTTAGTTAGTACGTCTGAACACCTTACTGCGCGTAGTAGTGATAAGATTATGTCTGGGTAAAGAATGGATTGGTTCAGTCAATCTTCACCGCGTTGCAACACCATGTAGCGTTGCAGCATATGAACAATGCCAATAGACGCCCCGGTCCATATATGGCGCACTTACCCTACTTATTCAATTAAAAATAGTCGTCGATGATTGTTCTCTGAAAACTATCAAAAATAATAAATCTTTTCAAAGAGTGACGAAAGTTGCTTCTTTGGGAGACGGCTGGAGAATACTAGTCGAAATGTTGAATTCAAGAAAAACAATGATGTGAATCAAATGAAAGAATGAGATACAATTTGTTTCAAAGAAAAAAAGCTCTTCGATATGAATTTTTTCAGATTATTCTTCGAACAAATCCTATTGTTATTCAATAAATACCCTCATACGGTATCTTACTCAGAAATGTATGGTGTCCCTTCCAGTTTATTTACATTTTCTTTCATATCATGAATTTCTTGTATTTTTGCATAAAATATTTTCTATCTATATTATTGCATAAGTATGTTTGCAAGTATATGAGACTGTCATATATAGGACCCATTTCGACCAGGGTGGGTAGCCTATTTCGCGAACACAACATCCGGATAGCCTACAAGTCTCCTAATACATTGCAGAACATCTTGGTCCACAACAAAGACAAGATACCCAAGTTACAGCAAAGTGGTGTCTACAAATTGAGCTGTGGTGATCCGGAGTGTAATATAGTGTACATTGGTAGGACGGGGCGCACTTTACAACAGCGTACCTCTGAACATCTCCGCAGTCAGAAAAATGAGAGGTGCAACAAATCAGTGTTTGGCAGACACTTAAGGTTTTCCAAACACGGTTTTGACGTGAATTCAGATGTTAAAATCTTACATCCCTCTAAATTTAGTTTAAAACAGTCTGTGCTGGAAGATATAGAAATTTTCTGTCATATCAATGATAAGTCACTTAACACCCTCAATGCATTGTCAACGCAAACCTTCCCACGCTTATTTGATATCTTACTGGACACACCAGCTACAGCAGACACTCCGTCCACCGATTTAGTCGCGTTAAACCCGGGATCTTCTGTTGTAACCACTTGATATTTATTATTTTAACCCTAGTGTTCACTGTCTTATTTTATCTGCCGCGCCGCCACTGAGTAGATTGATGCGTTCGACCTTGATCCGTCGATTTTATGACTTCTGCAGCAGAATTGTGTACGCGTGCGTATTGATGTTTGTTTTGTCATTGTTTGTAATGTAACCATTTATATCTGTATTTTAAATTTTGACTTCATCGTATTTGCGATTTTTCAAAGACCATAAAATGTGTCAAGGTCGATTCTTTGTCCTGGCTGAAGAACTGTGCTAGACTGCTGCATCGTGAGTTATTTATTCTTACTATTGACAATTATTTTTCAATTATCTGTTTTGTCTTTCTCTCTTTGCAGTTGTCTAGTTACTTCGCTCTTGAGAATGATGAGAGATACTCATCGAAACTAGTCGAGCAGGCAAGAATTTGCAGTCATTAATAAACAGTCTCACCAATAAAAAGGCATTTTAAATTATTTCATTATTTCTATATAATGGTGGACGCTAAAGGGTTCAGAGATACTATTATTGCATAAAGATTTCTTCATACAATATCTATGGAGTCATAAGCTGAACACAAAAATATGACCAATGCCATATTGTTATATTCATGGTGTTGTAGAATTTATACAGGGTGTTTCATTGGGAAAGGCAAATACTTCACAGGTGCATAGGTGGCACCAAGACGGTTCTAGAGATACCCCATTTATTGGGTCTCACTGTCTTCGTAGCCGAGATACAGGGTGTTTTATGAATTTTGCCCGTTTCTTCCCGAGGCCGTACCAGACGAACCACACGGTATATTTTCTTCATATTTGGCAAATATGTTCCTAATTGAGAGCCCAAACATATCATGCAATAACCGCCTCGAAAATCCAGGTCCGGGTTAACAAAAAATTATGAATCGTTGAATACTCGAAACAACACCCTGTACATCGGAATTTTGAAAATCTGTTTTAATATGCGAAAACACCACTAAAAATTAAACTGAAACGTATACTTCAAATTTTCGCGCAGAAAGTTTTACTGCACAAATTTTCAAGGTAAAAGTGAAGTTTTTAGGAACTTGGATACCCGAAAATGGTTTGAAGTGACTTTAACAATGAATTATCAACAATATTGAATCCATAATTATTTCAACATTACTCTGTAATTCATTTTCACATTGGTTTTCCTTTTTGTAGCCGTATACTTGAAAATCCAGGTCCGGGTTAACGAAAAATTATGAATCGTTTGAATACTCGAAACAACACCCTGTACATCGGAATTTTGAAAATCTGTTTTAAAATTCGAAAATACCAGTAAAAACTGAACTGAGACGTACACTTCAAATTTTTGGCAGATAGTTTCAATGCACAAATTTTCAACGTAAAAGTGAAGTTTTTAAGAACTTGGATACCTGAAAGTGGTTTGAAGTGACTTTTAACAATGAATTATAAAAATATTGAAATCCATAATTATTAGACGTAATAATGCAACTCACTTCTCAATAAATGAAAACTAATGTGGAAATGAATTACAAAGTAATGTTGAAATAATTATGGATTCAATATTGTTGATAATTAACTGTTAAAAGTTACTTCAAACCACTTTCAGGTATCTTAGTTCTTGAAAACTTCACTTTTAAGTTGAAAATTTGTGCATTGAAACTATCTGCGCGAAAACTTGAAGTGTACGTCTCAGTTCAGTTTTTAGTGGTATTTTCGAATTTTAAAACAGATTTTCAAAATTCCGATGTACAGGGTGTTGTTTCGAGGATTCAAACGATTCATAATTTTCGTTAATCCGGTCCTGGATTTTCAAGTATACGGCTATAAAAAGTAAAACCAATGTGGAAATGAATAGTATCTAATGTAGAAATAATTATGGATTCAATATTGTTGATAATTCATTGTTAAAGTCACTTCAAACCACTTTCGGGTATCCAAGTTCCTAAAAACTTCACATTTACCTTGAAAATTTGTGCAGTAGAACTTTCTGCGCGAAAATTTGAAGTATACGTCTCAGTTTAGTTTTTAGTGGTGTTTTCGAATATTAAAACAGATTTTCAAAATTCCGATGTACAGGGTGTTGTTTCGAGGATTCAAACGATTCATAATTTTTTGTTAACCCGGGCCTGGATTTTCGAGGCGGTTATTGCATGATATGTTTGGGCTTTCAATTAGGAACATATTTGCCAAATATGAAGAAAATATACCGTGTGGTTCGTCTGGTACGGCCTCAGGAAGAAACGGGCAAATTTCATAAAACACCCTGTATCTCGGCTACAAAGACAGTGAGACCCAATAAATGGGGTATCTCTAGAACCGTCTTGGTGCCACCTATGCACCTGTGAAGTATTTCCCTTTCCCAATGAAACACCCTGTATACTTTGATATATGAAAACCTTCCGTTTTCTTGAACAATTTTGTTGGAAAGAGCATTATTTGTACATATTAACAGTGGCATCTCAAAAAAAAACTCTAGAAATAGATCATCAGCTTGGTTATTCTTCTTGAAAACTTGAGGCTGGTGCGACAGCGATTCTTCTCAGTGGCAAGAATATTCCGTTGAAATATCACAGTCTTTTCAAATATTCAAAATTGCGGAAAACTAGGTCGATTTTGACTATCATCTTAGTGAGGCCTAAGGCCATTGGAATTGGGAAGTCATTGTGTTTGAGTTAGTCAAAAAGTAGATTTTGATTCTTCACTCTTCTCAATCGTTTGATGCACTTTTCAGCTTGATTCTAGAAAATCACTGACATTAAGATGAAAAAAATAAATGAATGTTTTTATGAACGATTCTGAAGTCTGAAATATGTTTATTGTAATAAAACAGATTTATATTTTAAAACTTATATTTAGTCAATATTATTGCAGTTGAAAAATAAATAAGAATAAATAGTTTTGGCAGTCTAATCATATCGTAATTAAATAATAAATAAACTAAAATGTCACAAAAGGATATAAAAGACAAAATAATACACGCAATGTGTAAGCATTCATCGGTTCGAAATCGAGGATATCTCTTATACTCCAGGAAATCATTGAATAAATATAATTTTACTAATCAGTTTCCACCAAAAATTGAAATCGAAGGAATATGACCTACCGAATTTATTTCAAGCACTTGTGCCTCTCCAGCTTTACCAGCTACCACTCATAGATCATTTCATGTTATTAATCGATAGGTGATATTCCTCTTCGTATTGAAAAACAATTCCCTTCTGGTCAATAATGTATTGCAAGAAGTCCCAAACACCCAAATACCCAACCATATTATATACGCATACACAACGAATCATATCAATAGAAAAAGGAAAATACTTATTTTTCATCCCGAGTTATACCATTATTATTTGAACTTTGAATCAATTACATTTTTCACAAACTTTGTATTTGAGGTCGCTATCTAAAACCAAAAACCCTCACATATACCTTGATCATTAAAACCAGAAACTGGGTTGAATCCCTTGCATCTGAAAGGAAATTAGGAAATACTGAGTATTTTTGACAGAAGGAAAAACTCGTCAAACGAAGTGAACCGCCAAAAATCTCACATGTAACATAGACACGGAGATGCTTAATCATCTCACGAAGAACCCCCAGCGTCTCCTGCGCTGCCATAAGCCTCAATTACACTCAGCCCTCCTTACTGCCACTCGCGTTGTCGGCAATAATTCTCGAAATACTTCTAAAGCAATATCTATAAAGCCTGGTTCTCAGAGCTTCGACGTGGAGCTCGCGACAGTTATTCGACCAATCAGAGAATATCAACAAAACTTCCCCTGACCCCCTCCTTTTGGTTTCTGGTTGTCAAAATCTGTAGCGACACGCCTCTTTTGTAGTTGAAATAAACCAACTTCACTTGTATTTCTGCGGCAGCGAGGGAGAAAATAGGAGAAGTGGGGATTGTGGCAGTGAGCATCACACTCTCACTCTGCCATTTCCCTCGCGACCAAGTGTTGACAACGACAGACAAAGAAATTCCACAGCAACCTAGTTGAATTTAATCACTTACAGACACGATACATAAACACCGGTATGCCGACGCGCATCGAGAGTGACGTCACTGGTGAACATTTCCATAGCATTTGCGTTAGCACTCGAGAGAATTGATTAGAATTTGTTCCTAATATTCCCCCAATGACGTAGATGCTCGCGCCGGACGAGTTTAGACCATGAATCTGGCATACCGGTGTTTGTGTATCGTGCTTACAGATGTTCACGCTGCCTTTCTTTTGACATCCGTACGAAAGGCCGCCTATTCAGGGAGCGTAGAGCAACACGAGTGGCAATGTGAGGATTGTGAGGTACTTAGCAGGGAAGTGTAGTGATTACATTCTCGCGCTGTCCACTTCCCTGCCGTGGAAGTGAGCTGAGTTTAATCGGGATAATACACATAAGTAATCGGAACAACCTTTAGACGTGTACACACTGAAAGACATCACACACAACATCCACGAAAATGCTATTAACATAGTATAGAAACTACCCAGTAATTGTACTCTTTGAATTTCTTTATTCCAACTTGAGCATACTAACCTCAAATTCAGTTATTTCAGTAGTTTGGGAATTCAAAAATGTCTCCGATATGTTTTTATGACCTGATCAATGGGTTCGACAATATTTTTATCTTATTATATCCAAAATTATCAATTGAAATTCAATGTCGAAGTTATTTTGAAAAAAGAGTAAGACAAGTTGAGCTTTTCTTACTAACACACTTGTCCCAATTTATTGGGGGTCCTCTGTGACGTTGAGAATTTATTATTGCATGAATTTGGAAAAAAATAATGCTCTCCAAAAAACGAATAGATGAGAAAAAAGCTAATTAATAGATAGCATGTTTTTGAAATTTGAATTGTTGTTTAGGACAGTAATGTGTTCAGTAGGATACTTCCCCCCCCTCAATGTTGAACAGAGTTGGAAAATTGTAAGAGCAATTGGTAAATTTTCGAAACAGTTGGGAAAATTGTCAAAGCAGTTGAAAAAATTTTCAATGGGGTTGATCAGAGTTGGCAATTTTTCAAAGCAACAGTTGGTAGCTTTTCGAAGCAGTTGACAAAACTTCGAAGCAGTTGAAAAAATTATGGAAACAGTTGGGCAAATGTCAATGGAGTTGGTCTAGGAGCGTGCCCAATGTTGATCAGAGTTGGCATATTCTCGAAACAGTTTGAAAAATTGTCAAAATAGTTGATAAAATTTTAAAACAGTTTGAAAAATTTCAATGGAGTTGATACAGGGACCTGCTTGATGTTGATCAAAGTTGGCAATTTTGCAAAGCAGTTGGTAGTTTTTTGAAGCAGTTGGCAAAATTTCAGAGCAGTTGGAAAAATTTCAAAACAATAGGTAAAATTTTGAAGCAGTTGAACAAATGTCAATGTAGGTCTGAGGGGGTGCCAAATATTGAAGAGAGTTGGTGAATTCTCGAAGCAGTTGGTGAATTTTCCAAGCAGTTAACAAAATTTCGAAAATTCTGGAAACCGTTGGCAAAATTTCAGGACAGTTGTAGAAATTTCAATTAAATCGGAATACATAGTCCAGAAAAAAGTCATAAATTATGAATGAATTTGACTTCTTAAAAAAAAGTTTGAAGACATCGGGCAGTATTTTTTGCGCGCTTGTTTCTAGGGGAACAGCGGTGCGGTCGTCTGTAATTTTAACCGTTAATGGAATCCGATCAATGTCAAACTTATTATGAACTAGGTCAGCAACGAGCATATTCGTCCTAAATTTCGTCTGAATCCAAAAAAAAACGTCATAAGAGTTAAAAATATTAAAAATTCTGAATAGTATTGCTGGTCTAGAATCAAACACACATAACCTTCGGAAGGAAAGAGTTTTAAAGTTCAAATTTTCAGGATAGGTGTGGGACCTGAATTTCTCATTCGAGTTCTTTAGTGGGCCAGATCGCCAGTTCAGAAGTTTCGAAGTTATTGTCACTGAAATATTTTCCTTATCCCAATAACTTCTTATCCTGTCGATATGAAATTCAGAATTATAATGCGAATTCATGAGGTGCTCATGTCAAATTTCATGAAACTGGAACAATTTGACGATTTTTGAAAAAAAATTGTTTGCAGAACACATATCTAGACTTCTATTAATTTGAAAAAATACTATGATAAATTTCTATGGCGATGATATTATTAGAAAATATCTTCAAATATATTTCTGTTGTGTTCATCAAATACGAGTCAAAAGTCTTTTCACTTTCACCATAACATTTTTTCAAAATCCTGAATACGAAGAGTGTGTTGATCTGGTAAGGAAAAATTAAAAAAGTATCACTACAGAATTTTCAATTATTATTTTCAATGCTCTCAGAAAAAAAAATTGAATCGCAAACCAAAATAACACCCCCTTCCACACTCGGTTTGCCAAGCCATCAATGCACAGTCGGTAAATTTTCTAAACTTTGTAACAACCTCCCCCCCCCCCAAATTTTGCCTCGGCCCGTCCCTCTGTGTGCTCAAATTTACTTTTTTTGCATCAATAGTTAGTTTTGATGATTCTATATGAAATATTTTCATTGAATTAACTGGTATGTTGTAACGCGAGCTATAGTCTCTGAGTGGGTAGGCGCCTTAAGATTATTTGATGTGAGATCAGGCAATGGGGATTCATTTGACATATTCCTATAGAAATCGATGAAACAGTCAATATGCCTTCTATATCGCCATTGCCTGCGGTTGAAGGAAGGCCCTTCGTTTCGAGTTTCCCGAAGGATAGATAAATAAATGATTTTTGGTGGTTCTTTTAATTGCATAACACTTTCCATGAGAAAAAAATAAATGTCTAAAATACCCCGTATAATGTGAAGCGGGAAAACGTTCACATTTCAACTTATACAAGAAAAATCCTCGATTTCCTAGAAATTCGAATGAGAAATGTATCAAAATTAATCCCAATTGGCGTTCAAAGCGAGTTCGTAAGCTTTTTCGAATGGAAAAGGGGGTGCATCCTTGAGGGATCTCGTTGTTCTGTAGGGGAATCCTCTTCTGGATCTGTTGTCATCTGTGCAAATCATGCCGTAGACTCGGATACCTGGAACGCTAGCGTAGGTGGGCTGATCATGAGACATTGGACCCTCTGCAATGAAAATTAATGCATAGTAGATACTGCTTTTATTTGTCACGACTAACGGTTTTATGTTTATTCTATGTACTCATTATAGTTCAATGGTTTCAATTAGTGTCTCAGATAAATAATATACAGTGGAACTACCACGAAAGCGCTAAATCCGCGAAAAAAATTCGTTATAAAGAAATTTCTTTATACAGAAAATTTGTTTCTATAGTCGGCAATGACGCGGTCGACTTCACTGATGAATTTAAGTTTATAATTCAAACTTAAGCACTTCCTTTTAGACATTTTCGCACAACTTTCACACAACTTTACGCCCGGAAAAAAACCCACCCTTACTAATACCCATTCAAAGAGTGATGTTCTTTGAATATTTCGTTATAGAGAGGTGTTTTTAAAAGAGCATTTGATTCAAAGTGCAATGTCTTGTACGAAAATCGTAATACAGAGAAATTCGTTATGAAGACGCTCGTTATAGGGAAGTTCCACTGTACATATATAGGCCCTCTCAGATGTAAACACAGGCAAAAATGTGGACAAGATCTCAATGTTTATATTCCCCCCACCGCTGTTTATACAGGGTGTTTCATTGGGAAACGGAAAAAAGTGGAGGATGAATGAAGCACCGCTAAATGGTTCCGAATATACTATATTTTATGAGTCTAACAAGTTTCGTTACAGATATACAGGCTGTTTTATCAATTTGGCAGATTTCTTTGAGTGGCCGTAACTTACGAACCACGCCGTATATTTTCATGATTTTTGGTACAAACATTATACTACTTCTACACGAGCGACCTGACTATCTGTCACTACGAAAATCCAGGTCCGGATTAACAGAAATTTCATATGTCTTCGCATCCCTAAAACAACACCCTTATTATGAATTTTCGAAATACGATTTGATGTTTTGAAATAGCACAAAAAACTGAAGCGGACTATGAACTTCTAATTTTCGCGCAGTTTCTTTGTCCACATTTTTTTAACTTCACATTTCAGGTTTATGCATTTTGACAATAAAAAATAGATGATTTTCTACTTTGTGTGGTCATAGTTACTAACCACCCGGATAATTTTTATGAAATTAAGTACACATATTCTAGCATTTCTACACCAGCGACCTAAGCTTCAAACACTGGAAAAATCCAGGTCCGGAATAACAAAAATTGTATATACCAGAAATTTCGAAATGTGATAATTGGAAATAGCCCAAAAAAATAGTGAATTTAATTAAATTAATCAACTTAATTCTTTTTATTATCCCAAATTTTTTGTGTCTTTTGTCTTTCCGATTTTGAATTTCCGGTTTATTGCACGTGAATTGAATATATACCTACCTAAAGAAGGTTCTCACATGGAAACATGATATGAAAAATGTGCATTTTCTGCATCGACTGTTGTTAGTTCGAAGGTTTAGACTCGGATTTAGAAATACATATTGAAAATGAACAAATAGTTTTCGTCAGTTTTTGTGTCATTTCGAATATTATAACAGATTCTGAAATTTCAGATATACCAGACGTTTTTTAAACCCAATAGTATATTGAGATCCGGACCTGGATTTTACACATTACTCCTGATGGAAGAACGACCATGAGTATTCAAACAATATGGCATATATTCTTTGACTCTATGCTGTTGAGGGGAAATTTATAAATATTCAAATGTCTGAAATTTCGAATCCAAATTAAGTAAACTAGTTAATGAAAAATATACGAGAAAATAAAAAATAAACCGTTGGTTTCATATTTTTGTGATGTTCCCAAATATCAAAGTGTATTTTAAAAATCCAAATATACAGGGTGTTAATTTCATATTCTTATGCATTACCTATTTTTCTTGATCCGGACCTGGGTTTTTTCAGGGATCGAAGCTTAGGTCGCTGGTGTAGAAATACTAAATCATGTGTACCAAATTTCATGAAAATATTCCGTAGTAGAAAATCATTTTTTTTTATTGTCAAAATGCATAAACCTGAAATGTGAAGTTAAAAAGATGTAGACAAAGAACATGCGCAAAAATGAAAAGTACATAGATCGCTTCAGTTTTTTGTGCTGTTTGAAGGATGCGAAGACATATGGAATTTTTGTTTATCCGGAACTGGATTTCCAAAGCGACAGATAGTCAAGTCGCTCGTGTGGAAGTAGTATGATGTTCGTACCAAAAATCATAAAAATATACGTCGTGGTTCGTAAGTTATGGCCACTCAAATAAATCTGCCAAATTGAAAAAACAGCCTGTATCTCTGTTATGAAACTTGTTAGACCCATATAATTAAATATATTCGGAACCATCTAGAGGTGCTTTATTCATCCTCCACTTTTTTCCGTTTCCCAATGAAACACCCTGTATACATGAACCTAACCTTGGTTGTTTTCATGATTTCCGAGATATTTGCTCCGGCTTTCTTGATTCTACATTTAAGTTAAGTACTTTTCAAATTATTGACATTTTGAGAAAATTGTCAACCTGTGATGATCTTTTAAGTACTGTGACTACAAATCTTAACCCTTCATATTTTTTGTGAGTGGTGTAACCCTGAATAACCCTTCATTGAACTACAGTCTAAAATTAAAACAGAAATGCCTCAGTTTTAGAGAAAATATCACAACAATTTTGTCACAATTTTTTTTTGCCTGTTAGTGTTTATTTATCAATTATTTTCCAACTCACTCAAACTTGTACCTTAGAATTACGGGCATGGGAAAGACCAAAGAATTAAAAACATTTTAACTGAGTAAAAAGAGTTAGCTTATTATCGGTTTCCTTCAGTAAAAAATTATGTTTTTCTTATTCAAAGAACTTATTAGCTAGTATTATAGCTTTTTGGAATCTTGATTAAATACAACATCTTTTAAAGTCACTTGCCGAAATCGCATTGTACTCTTTTTCTGTACAGTCATTTAAAGTGAGGCGATGTAATAATTTTAAGTACATGGTGGGATAAATGTGATATTTTCTCTAAAACTGAGGTAGTTCTGTTTTAATTTTAGACTGTAGGTTAAAGAAGGGTTATTCAGGGTTACACCACTCACAAAAAAAAATAAGAATGTAGTCATACAACTTAAAAGATTATCACATGATGAAAATTTTCTCAATTTTTTTCAATGTCAATAATTTCAATTATTTTGAAAAGTACTCAACTAGAATGTTTTATTATATTTTTCTGATAACTGTCACTACGTGGCCTATCAATCGTTTTCAGCTTGACGTTGATTTTTGGACACCCAGCATATGACATTTATTTCCTCTTCCTTTTTTCCGTAGTGAGTGTGAGTGTGTGAGTTATTGCGTCTTCATAAGAAAGGAGAATTTAGTTTTCTTTATTAAGTGTTTGTGCAATTGACTGTGTACCATAACGTGAGTGCATAATAGGTAATTCTGAGTTATAGCTATTTTAGAGCACTAGGAAATGGAATGGTTTTGTTCAGTGGATATTCTTCAGTTGCATAATTCCAAAGCAAATTCCCACGATTGACTTTTTTCAAGTGCGCATTGGAATCGGAGGAATGGGTACATAAAAGCATCAAAGCAAAGGTTCTGCATTAAAATAGCAATACTCTGGCCAACATAATTACATTGTGGCATATGTTGATGAAATTGCCATGCGGTATATTATGCGAACATCGCTACTATACCGAGATACTGGAGATATTAAAGTGGAATTCAAAATGATATGAATCTTGAACCGTTCCTTGTACAGTAAACAACTATATAAAGAAGGCATTTTCAAATGAGATAATCTAGTTTGCGAGCAGCTTTCGCTTACTTCAACTGTACAGGGCGATTCACTTATCTTGGTAACCTATTTTTTCTCGAAAAGGGATAAATATTTTTTTATTCTGTTGACGGTATTTGCTACAAGTCAATGTTGACTTGAGATGTGCGTAAAAGCCGGAGGAAATAATTAAGACGCCAGGCGTTTCGGCGCTATCAACATTTTTTTTCTCCAGGAACATACCTTTTTAGTGTGTCATTCGAAATATAATTTAATCCTGAATGTTTCTTCTGAATACCATTTTTTTTCTTACCGTCAGCGGTTTGCAGTGTGTTTTATGTAAATTGTGACACTATGCCTTGATTTAGAGATATAGTTTTGATATTGTTTCTTAACATCGAATAGACTTTGTGGCAAACTATGTCTCAATCATTTTATACATCAAATATTATATTTTATAACAATAAATATTTTTTTAATAACAAATTCAACATGTCAAATCATAATACCAGCCATTACGATCCATACATAAATTATATATTTTCCTTAGTTCATTATAAGTTACTTTGTCCAAGTGAACCCTTATATTTTGGCCAAAGGGACTAAGGTATACTGAAATGAGGAAAAGATATAATTGAAGAGTGGAAATTCAATAGGGTCTAAGACCCTTTTAACGTAAAACAGATGATGGCGCTTAGAACATGCGCAGTTTTGTTAATTAGTAATGATGACTATCTGTAGCGGATGGGATGGCACATAGCATAGACCGTTTTGTACGCTATTGCCATTGGAACATAGACCCCATATAGAATGAAATCTAAGTGGTAGTTAGACCCTCTTGAATATCTACTCTTCAATTTATGTATGGATCATAACGGCCGATATATAGAACATATTGTGATTTGACATGTTTCCTTTGTTGATAAAAAAATCTTTATTTCTTATAAAATGTAATATTTGATTAATATGATTGAGAAATAGTTTGCTACAAAGACTCTCTGATAGAAACACGATCATATCTATGCCTCTAAATCAAGGCGTACTGTCAAAATACATAGAATAGAATTAACATGACACACGCTGCAGTTCGCTGACGGCAACAAATGGAAAAAATGGTATTCAGAAGAAACATTCAGAACTGAATTATCTTTCGAATGACACAATAAAAAAGTATGTTTCTGAAAAAAAATTGATAATACCACGACGCCTGGCGTCTTAATTATTTTCTCCAACTTTAACGTCTCAACATCTTTAGATGTTGACTTTAGTCAACAATGTTGACTTTAGTCAACATTGCCTTGTACCAAATACCGTCAACAGAATAGAAAAATATTCAGCACTTTTCGGGAAAAATTAGGTTACCAAGATAAGTGAATCACCCTGTACAGAAATTCTTCGAAATACTCACCTAATATTCTGGATTCAGGGCATCGGCAGATGACTAAGTAGTGCGATTTGCCTGTTCTTATGTTCTGGAGAGCAAGAAGAGACCAATCTCTTGGTGCCCTACAGATTCTCATCTCAGAAATTGGCTCACATGTCTTCACTAGGGTGAGAGCCTGAGAATTCAAATAAAATATAAATCAATTTAGGTAGGTAATAAATTCTGAAGGGGATTTTTTGTACACAGGGTGTTATATAATAGTATGTCACAACTTGAGGTTGTGAATATAGATGTAATTATAAGAAAAAAAGTTTATATGAACATGGGTCCGTGAAAGCTTCGTTACGGAGCTACAGAGAGTTGAAATTTCCAAAAATAATTTTTTTCCTCATAACTCCTGCAGTTTTTGCGATATTCAGTCCAAATTTGGAATGCGAGCTATTTTCAACAGTCTCCATCATTGCACGGAATCTTAACTAAAAAATTCAGGGTGTTTTCTTTTCCGTAGCCATGTCTCATCTTTCCTTCCAAAACTTTTTCGGGTACGCCACTGATCAGCGTATAATTAATTTTTGATATCCTCGTTCAATTTAAAAACTTTTTGACTACTACAATTTTTTCGTATCTCTAACCGTTTTCGAGTAAAAAATAATTGAACGATTGTATGTTGATATTGAATAAGCTGAGGTTGAGTCTCAGATGACGAGCTACCAAATTAAAGGAAATAAAAGCAATTTTTGGGCAGACCTATCGAGTTTTTCTATTATTTTTTTATTTAGCGAATAACATACAATGGTTCAATACTTTTATGGACTTGTTTTCCTGAAATTATACGTAGATTCATCCCCCTAAGTTGTGACATACTATTATGTAAAACCCTGTATATGTGATGATAAGTTGTATATTATATTCCTAAAATCTATCATTTAACAAAACCTTTCTTCCTAAATGGAAAGATACATAAGTCATCAAATGTGAGAAGCTCATTAGACTACTTTTAAATCAGTGTTCTACACATTTGGCAAAATGTAGGATCAAAATATTTTAACCTAACTTAACATTTTTGAGGATTTATACTGATAACATCAGAATGTACCATATGTTTGACCAAATTAGTGAACAAAAATTCATTGAATGTCAGTTTGTAGTTGGTAATTGTACCTAATATGCGCTCAAATAGGTAATTTTTTTTGCATAATTAGTTAGTTTTGATTATTTTATATGAAATATTTTCATCGATATTGAAAATATTAATCATTTTGGGAAAATGTGTAGTAACCAATCTCTTGGTGCCCTGCAGATCTTATCTCAGAAATTGGTTCACATGTGTTCACTAGGGTGAGAGGCTGACAATTCATATAAAATAACAATCAAACACTTTGAGGAGAAATCATTTCAACTTCTGACTGTGCTAAGTGTGGAAAATACAGAACAGAAATTGAATTGAAATATACATACTTAATTTTGGATGAAATACACACAGTTCAACTCTTTGTTAAAATTCTTGAAATTTATATAGTTAATCAGAATTTTCTATCAACTATGTTATAAATTACTTTTGCGGATATCACTTTGAATTTGCAGTATGTTTCAAAACTATTCAAGCTCAAAGAAGAATTTATACTTAATGTCGACGGAAATAAATGAAATAATACCCCAACCGAAATTATAAATTACTTAATAATTATATCGGCTATAACGATTTGTTAATTGCATATTTTAACGCTTTCAGCGATCGAAATCCAGAATTATGTTATACAGATAGTAGTAGTGAAATTATTATTAATGTGATATATTTTCTAATGTGATATAGTTATCACGTAGATATTAATCAATAGTCTAGAGGTAATACATGGGCCCAATTTCTTTTTTGTACACTTGTCCCTAGGACAGAGTCTTATAGATATTTTAACGAAAGAAATGATCCGATAGGATTCTAATGAAAAATAAAAATTCTGGCTAGTACTACCTGGACATAATCACTCATAACCTTCGAATAAGAAGAGCTGAATGCTTGAAATTTTCAGGATTGGTGTGAGACCTGAATATCTCATTTCAATTCGTAAGCGGACCAAATCGAAGTTATTGTCTTCAATGTCTCTCAATATTTCTGAAATTGCTCATCTGGTCGATTTGAAATCCAGTATTTGGGATCGAATTGGAGATGCGCAAATGATTGGAAAATTCAATGAAAAGTTTATTATTTCACGTATGTATGAGTATGAGCAGAAAAATATGACCGTATTCCCGAAACTAATAAGAGCTGTCAACCTCTTTGTAACAAAGTTCTATCACGTTCATAAAGCTGACATCTAAAAAAGATTCCTGTTGACATTTTGGCAATAGATTTTGTAGGTGCCGGGATTTGTGAGGGTCGCTTTATTATTTTTGCAACAAAAATAACTCTGAAACAGTTCGGGGGGAGGGGAGGGAAAGATATTAGCGCTAAGGTGGTGAGAATCGAAGCTGAGCTAAGATAGTAAATGTAAACAATCTTGTTTTGGACAGATAAGTCATTGGAGTTCCATCGAAATTTTTATGAATGATCTTGAAATTAATATGGATTTGGAATCTTTGTTGAATTATTTTGTGATTTAATCAATATTTCAATCATTTTATAACGAATAGTCAGGTGTTTAATTAATATAAAGGTTACAAGTTAGTAAGTCTAGTTGTAGATGTTGTCAATCTTAAACTATATTTAAAATTTCTTTCAGTTCATTTATATCGTAAATGTATACACGCATATGAAGTGAAGTGCGGCACTTAGAATTTCTGGAAGTTATAGGAGTTTTAACCCCTGATATTAGAAGCCCTGTAAAATGAGAAGTTCAAGAAGAAGTTCTGAAGGCATGTCATATTATAATGTGTTGGAAAACAAATTGTAGGTCCAGTTTTATAGACATTTGCTCTTTGTGTTTAAAAACTTTTGCCCTAGCCTTACAGAACCTCATAAAATTGATGGTTCATTCATTATGGAGAGTGATAAAGTAAAACGAAATTAATATGCACGATAAGTTCTTGTGAAGGTGGAGTGAGGAGGAAATGTAAACATATTATTACAGTTGTTTTAATTAAACTGATCAGGTGCATTATGTTCTAATCTATTAATCATGTCAAAACTCATGGTTTTCTTTCCTTTTCTGCTGTGTGTTTCTTTATCAGGGAAAATCTTTCTTGAAGAAATATCACAAACAGAATTGAAGTCCTTATTGAATCAACAGAAGGCTGATGTACAAAAAATAAGGGTTCGTATATAGAAAATATGCCTTGTTTAAAAAACAAAATTGCTGTATCGTCCTATGACATAAATCAAGAAGATATGTAGAAATATTTTATTATTATATCATTTTATTAGCCATTTTTACGTACCTATGAACAACTCTGAATACCTTGACATAACAGAAATGTAAAAATTTTTTGGAATTTCTGAATTCGTCAGAGTCTTTGAAATGACCTCTCAGATACCATATCTAGAGTTTGTTTTCATCAGCAATTCCATTTGATTTAACTGTGTGTCAAAAACACTTTTTTATCTTATCTTAAGAGTTATCAATTAAACCTAGCAATAAAGTGTTTCAAGTAAAATGAAGCCTTTGAAACATTGTATAGGAAAAGTTAAGACAACCCCTGAGCAGGAGCTTTTGAGCGCTCGTTCATTGGTGAAGCAATAAAATTATAATCTCAAAATTTTATTTAGGACTTGGTATCGAAGATTGATACCAAATATATAAATGCAGAATCTTAGCAAAATCGGTATAATATTCTGGAAATTTTTCAAAAAATGAAATATGTAAAAAATGAATAATCGAAAGAAAATTTATTCTATGGTTCTGATGATGTGATCCTCTTTAAATCTTACATGAACATTCAGTATATCATCAGTCTTGATTCAAAGAATAAATTTCACTCGAATCGGATATCCTGTTATGAAAATATAAATATTCTTCTTTTCAAGATTCCAATTGAATTTTCTAAGGTTCTGTGTATACTATGGCCACAAAATTCTGCATGAGGCTTTCTATCAGCATATTGCATGTGGCCGCAACATTTCATTTCGATCGGTTCCGTTTTGTCTGAGATATTGAGGAAAAAACATTTTGAATGGCCATATTTTATGGAATACCCTGTCCGATTTGGCTGGCATTTGGGAACCGAACTCACCCTGAAAATCTCAAGTCTCTACGATAATCCTTCCGGAAGTCATCGTGCTAATGGACGGCCGGCTCCACGGACAGAATTGAATTTGACCACGGATTCGTCATCAGGTCGAATTCTATCTTTAGAGACCATTTTCGGCTCAAAATTCGAAAATTTCATACATATGGGCAAAACGGTATATTACTCGTTTAATTAGAATGAGCGCTCAAAAATATAACGTTACTTGAAATAATGTTTTCCAATTTTATTTTATTAGCCATTTTCCGTATGAACAACACTGAATACCATAACATAATAGGGTTGTAAAACTTTTTCTCGGTTCTCTGAATTCGTTAGAGTCTTTAAAATGACCTCTCAGATTGCATATCTAGTATGTGTTTTCATCCATGGTTGCATGTAATTTAACTGTGTCTCAAAACCACTTTTTTGCCTTCCTTACACGTTATTAATTGCTAGGTATTCACCGTGCATTTACATATGTATTTCCGTTCGATTCTCCCAAGTTGATCATTACAAATCAGGAAGATTAAACAATTATCAATAATTAATACAATTATCCGCATCCTAACTTAACAAGCCAACCATGGCGGAATCTATTGTATACATTTTGTTGGAGATTCTAAGACGACTGCAGAAACAAGATTGCAATTAGAGATCTGCTCCTCGAGAGTTACTTACATTGTTCGATTCAAGGTTGAAATTGATGTATAGGTACGTGTTTATGCCCCTAACTAATATGATATAGCTAGATGGTCGGGAATAACCGGACTGTTATTAAATTTCAATGAGTTGCCACCATGCTTTTACTCTCGAAAGTTGTCCCAGACTAAACGAATACTGACCATCTTCAATGATCTTTGTTGCCTCGTGCTCTCTGTTTCGAATATAAAGGGTTTTCCAATAAGAGGTGTTATTTTGAATAGCCTGCTATTTCGGTAGATGTGACGTTTGAAGCTGTCGTTTTTTGGCATTTGGCAAGTAGAAACTATGCCATTAATAAAAATGAAACGATACAAGCTTCAAGAACGCATCGAAATTCTTAAAATGCACTATAAAAATGGTGAAAACTTGGCAGAGACGGTTCGTAAAACTCGAACATTTTTGGGTCGTCGTGAAGAACCTTGACGGACCGCAATGAAGAAATTGGTGGAAAAATTTGAGCTGTTGAGACAAGTTAATGATATAAAGAATAAAACCCGTGCACGTCGCTCTAGAACAGATGAGAATATTGCTGCTGTAGCCGAAAGCGTTGAAGAAAACCCAGGTTTGTCCATTCCTGATTAATGATTTTTTATGGTCTAAATTGGATGGTATTGATCTGGACAACGTTTACTTTCAACACGACGGCGCTACTTGCCAAACAAGCAACGAAATCATTGATCTTTTGTGGGAAAAGTTTCCGGACCGTATTATCTCTCGAAAAGGTGATCACAATTGGTCTCGGAGATATTGTGACTTCTTCTTTTTGGGCCACGTGAAAGAGAAGGTCTACGCCAATAGCCCAGCGTCTATTCAAGACCTCAAAGATGGAATTCGTGAGGCTATGAAGGACATTGGGCAGCCACTTTGCGATTTGGTTATGGAAAATTTCATTAAAAGGATATGGTCCTGTAAGCGTGGTCGTGGTGGTCATTAGCCTGATGTTATTTTCCACTATTAACGGCATAGCTTCTTCTTTATAATGAAATAAACATCCAATCGTTCATATCGGAAAATGGCATTTTTCTTTGAATATCAAAGTCACACATCTTATTGGAAAATTCTTTACCTATTACGATATACACTCACCGGCAAAATAATCGATCCACTTAAAAAATCGGCGAAGTTCATAAATATGTTATTTCAAATCCGATTCGATTGAATTGTTTTTCAATTGTAGGTTGATTCATACGATATCAATCATCAGTTTTAAATTTCAAGCATACTCGACGTACGTCATTTTATACAGGGCGAAACAAAATCTGTTTTTTTACCCTAACCACGCCTGGTGTGTTTCAGTTGTTTCACCGTGTTATTTCTTATTTGATCATCAAGACACATCTCCTCTTGACAATTTTATTCTTCATTTATAACAATAGCTCTTTTTTCTAAAGATAAAAGGTTTTCAGAGCTACATTAAATTCCACAATTTCGCTATGGCTATAACAGGATCACAAATTTAACCTCAAATCCGAACAGGATGAAAATAAACTGAAAACTAAGTAAAAACATAAAACAATTTTAAGGGCTACATGTTGTTCCCTATGGTTTATTGGAAACGATTTCGTGATAATGCATGATAATGCCCGACCGTATGTGGCTAGGATTGCCAGGGAGTTTTTAGCAGAGGTTGATATCTAAACAGTCAATTGGCCTGTTCTAATTTGAACCCAATTGGAGATGTTTGGATGCTCCTGGGAGAAAATTTCGATCTCGAGTACCAACTCCTGAAAATTTGCAGCAGCTCAGTGATGCTCTAATTGATTCAAAACCTTATTGAGGGCATGCCAAATCCAAATTGGATGGTGTTTAGGGTTACTGTTCGCCTTCGATTGCAACAGTTAAATGGTGGACAGCTCAATTGAGACGTGGCCGTACGAGCATTTTTGAATTAGACCGATCAGGTCGTCCAAAAGAGGTTACTACCGAGGAAATGATCGAAAAAATCCACGATATTGTATTGGATGATCCGAAAAAAAAAGTACATGATAAAGCGAAGGCCATGGGCATATCAACAGGGTTAGTGGTTTTAATTTTGCATGTTGATTTGGGTACAAGAAAGCTAACCGCAAGATTGGTGACGCGTTTGTTAAGAATCAATCAAAAACGCACACGTCTTCGTACTTCGTTGCATTGTTGGGACCTTTTAAACGGTGATCGTACTGATTTTTTGCTTCGAATTGTAACTTTTGATGAAACTTGGATCCACCACTACATACCAGAATCAAAAAATCTGCAAAATAATGAGTAGGACTGGGTGGAATCGCTCCAAAGCATTCATAGACTCAACCATCGGCCGGTAAGGTTATGGGTTCTGTTTTTTTTGGTATATTGTTAATGGAATATTTAAAAGAAGGAAGAACAATCAATAGCGACTATTACTGTGCATTATTAGACCGAGTGAAAGAAATATCACAATAACAGACACATCCAATGAAGAAAAAGTCTTTATTTGCATTACAAAGCCCTAGCTCACAAATCAATGAAAACGATGGCAATATTCCATAAACTACGCCTAGAATTGCCTGCTCATATCCCGTATTCTCCAGATTTAGCCCCAAGCGATTATTATATGTCTCTTATCTTGAAGAAATGGCTCCAGGAAAAGAAATTTGAAACACATGAAGAGGTCAAATGGAAAACTGAAGCATATTTTGGGGACATAGACAAATCATACTAATCAAAAAGCATCGCAATGTTGAAAAATCATTGGTGTATCCAGCTAAAAAAGACTATGTTGAAGAATAAATAGCAATTTTGAGAAAAATCGTTTGTTTTCATTGTTAGGCTCACTATCTTTTGAACGCCATAGTCTTATCCGCCGACACAAGATTCTCGATCATAACATAGATAGAACGAACAAATCAAGGATGGCAAATCGAACGGGACAATACTGAAAGAAAGAAGTAAATGACTGGGATAAACGTCAGGCTATTTCCTGCAGATTCATCTCTTGCCATTCGCGCTGTGTCCCCAATACACCCAGTAAGGCAATGCTTGATGACCCATTCGATTACTATTCTTAGAACAAACATCAAGTGGGCTGCTCTAGGGGTCACCGAAGGACCAAAAGTGCATAACGTCGTGCCTAAATTACATGCAAAGATAAATATAAGGCGTTTCTGCCGAAGTCAGGCCTTTGCCTGCGGCATGTAATTACCTTGCTGCAGTAAATATTTGTATTGAAAATTCTCCTCAGTTAACTAAGTCATCAAAGATGCTGTTATGTTTAACGTATCCATCCTCCTTTCGGGCTAAGGAAAACGTAGATTTGCACAACATTCTCCAGTATACAAATGGTACCCCATTTTGTCTGAACTTTGAGTGCAGCTTTGACCATATGTTTGCGCGTCCCACAAATTCACCGTTTAGTGCATTCTCGAATTTGAAAAGCTTATCATTCACGGCATCTCCAAGTTACTATTTTTTGTATCAAATTACTATATTCGAAGATATTTATAGAAAATTATATGTTCGATGATGATGAATTATTACTTAACTGGTGAAGTAATTATTTTACATTTCAAGGTGGATTCGAGGTTCTAGGTTGACTTCACTCTTGTTCCATCAAAATGGCATTTTAATGCAAATGCGGTTATTAAGATGCAAGCAGATAGTCACTGAATTCGATTTATACATTATCAGAAAATATTACAAAAATATATTATATCTTAAAATATGGTTGGAAATGAAAAAGTTATAAATGAGTGGCGAAAAATTGCTTCTAGAATGAAATAGTTTCGAAAAAGTAGCATCAGAAGTATACGAATCATCAACTTTGAAAAAAAAGATCAATTTTCAACCTAAAGGTCAAAAACTAAAAGTCACAACCATTCTCAACCATTAAAATTTCGTGGTTTCAGCTTGTTCCCTTGAAAAGTTTGTGTTTTTTGATTTTCTATTCGAAGGATATTATTAACGCATATTCGTATATTCGATTTATAGCCAAAATTTCAAGAAAAGCTCTGAGCAGGTGCTTTCGAGCGCTCGTTCATTGGTGAAGCAATAATGCTATTACCCCAAAATTTTGTATAGGACTTTAAATTCATGCTTAGTATATGAATGCAAAATCTCAACACGATCGGAATTATATTCTGGAAAATATCCAAAATAATTAAATAAGTGAAAATCAATAGTTAATAAAAATTGAATTCTATGGTTCAATCTTCATTCACAATCATTTGAAATTTAACAAATGAAAAATTGAAAAAATGTAGACCATAAACCTCAATCTGAGTGGGAGATGTCAGAAAGTTAACCAAAACTGTACTCAATTTTCTCTCTTTTTCGGAATTAATTTTTTCTTATCTTGAACTTATATTCTCTGTTTGAGAAAGGCTTTTGTCACTCTAGTATGTCCACTTTTGCTTTTATCAGCCATACTTATTTATTAGGAAGATGTTCATTTAATTTTATTGACAATGCCATATATCCCATTGCTTATTTTTTCATTAATGTAAATATGTTTTCCAAATCATTTTACGGTACAGATTTTTGATAAGATTGTGCAATTTCCACTGAAAGAAATCAATAAATATTACAAACGACGAAATACATTTATTTAAGTACAAACCTTCATTTGATGGAAAGTGGTGGAAAGCACCAGTTATTGGAAGAAGCATGTTTCAGATTCAATTCGGAACAACTTCACTTCACAAGAATTGCAATTAACAAATTTCAGCGGCTTATGATTAATGAAAAGATTTTTTATGAAATATCGTATATTTGAATAATTTATTTGAATTTTGAAACGAATAGAAAGTAAAAACAACAAATCCCAAATCAATTTGAAGGGTCAATTCACTTAGTGAGAAAGAAAATAACCAGATATCACTAACCCATTTTACCTCCAACTGTCCCCTTACCTCAGGTACCTGTTCGCCCATAAGCTGTCCTATTTCATAGCCCTCTCATCTATGAACCCTGGTGGATTCTAGGTGCGAGGTTAACTTCACTGAATGAAGGTAGACAAAAAAACTTCAGATCAAAGACAGATAACCCTGGTGTACCACAGGGAAGCATTTTGGACCCTTTCCTTTATTTGTTATACACAAACGACATACCAACTACGGATAGGACTATTATTGGAACATTGACAGACGACACAGCTGTTTTTGCCACAGATGAAGACCCAACCTTGGCAAGTAAACATCTTCAAGAACACCTGAATTACTGGATGCATGTCTGAAGAAATGGAAGATTAAAGTGAATGAGTCTAAGTCCATGGACTTAGAGTAAATAAAGTGCCCATATACAAAGCAGTGATAAACCCCATTTGGACATACGGTATAGAACTCTGGGGGTGTGCTAACAAATCCAATACCGCCAGTAACCAACGAGCACAGTCTAAGATTCGCAGAGTAATAGCAAATGCTTGGTGTGTTTCAAACCTAACGCTACACAATATACCATATGTAAGTGATGTCATAAAAGCAAATAATACACAGCACCATAACAAACTGGAAGGACATCCGAACCCATTATTGCTGCCACTGCTAGAAACTCCTAACAATAGAAGACTCGGAAGAAAATGGCCAATAGACTTGGGGAAAAATTGAAGGAATATCGCCAGATACTGCCTCTACACGCCATTATTGTGAAGGGTTTTCCAATAAGAGGTGTTATTTTGAATAGCCCGCTATTTCGGCAGATGTCACGTTTGAAGCTGTAATTTTTTGACATTTGACAAGTAGAAAATAAGCCATTAATAAAAATGGAACGATACACGCTTCAAGAACGCATTGAAATTATTAAAATTCACTATAAAAATGATGAAAATTTGGCAGAGACGGTTCGTACAACTCGAACATTTTTAGGTATTCGTGTAGCACATTGTCGGACTGCAATAAAGAAATTGAAGGAAAAATTCGAGCTGTTGGGACAAGTTAGTGATGTAAAGAATAAAATCCGTGCACGTCACTGAAGAACAGCGGAGAATATTGCTGCTGTAGCCGAAAGTGTTGAAGAAAACCCACGTTTGTGCATTCTTCGTCGTTCTTTGGAATTAGGCATTCCAAGGCTTATAAAGTTCAGTTAACACCAGAACTCAAGCCGGCCAATCATCAACAACGTCGTGTCTTTGCTGAATGTGTCGTTGAATTGCATGAAAATGATCTCTCGAAGAGGTGATCAGAATTGGCCACCGAAATCTTGCGACTTCTTCCTTTGGGGCCACGTGAAAGGTCTACGCCAATAGGTCAGCGTCGATTAAAGACCTCAAAGATGGAATTCGTAAGGCTATCGAGGACATAGGACAGCCACTTTACGATTTGGTTATGAAAAATTTCATTAAAAAGATATGGTCCTGTAAGCGTGGTCGTGGTGGTCATTTGCCTGATGTTATTTTCCACTATCAACGGCATAGCTTCTTCTTTATAATGAAACAAACATCCAATCGTTTTTATTGAAAAATGGCATTTTTCATTGAATATCAAAATAACACCTCTAATTGGAAAATCCTTTACCTATTACGATATACCCTCTTCGGCAAAATAATCGGTCCACTCAAAAATCGGCTAAGTTTGTTACTTCATAAATATGTTATTTCAAGTCCGATTCGATTGAATTTCTTTTCAATTGTAGGTTGATCATACGAAATCAATCAACAGTTTTGAATTTCAAGCATACTCGGCGTACATCATTTTATACAGGGCAAAACAAAATCAGTTTTTTTACCCTAACTTAAGAACCACCCCTGGTGTGTTCCAGTTGTTCCACCGTGTTATTTCTTATTCATCATCAATACACGTCTTTTCTTGACAATTTAATTCTTCATTTATAACAATAGCTCTATTTTTGTTAGAGATAAAGGTTTTCAGAGCAACATTAAATTCCACAATTTCGCTATGGCTATAAGAGTATTTTCACAGATTCAACCTTAAATCCGAACGTGATGAAAATAAACAGAAAACTGAGTGGAAACATAAAACAAGAGAAGTTCAAGGGCTACATGTTGTTCCTTATGGTTTATTGGAAACGATTTCGTGATAATGCATGATAATGACCGACCGCATGTGGTTAGGATTGCCAGGGAATTTTAAGCAGAGGTTGGTATCCAAGTATTCAATTGGCCCGCTCTAATTTCAACCCAATTGGGCATGTTTGGATGCGCCTGGTAGAAAATTTTGATCTCGAGTACCAACTCCTGAAAATTTGCAGCAGCTCAGTGATGCTAAGGCTTATAAAGTTCAGTTAACACCAGAACTCAAGCCGGCCGGTCATCAACAACGTCGTGTCTTTACTGAATGGGTCGTTGAATTGCATGAAAATGATCTGTCGAAAAGGTGATCACAATTGGCTACCGAAATTTTGCGACTTCTTCCTTTGGGGCCACGTGAAAGAGAAGGTCTACGCCAATAGCTCAGCGTCGATTAAAGACCTCAAAGATGGAATTCGTGAGGCTATCGAGGACATAGGGCAGCCACTTTGCGAATTGGTTATGGAAAATTTCATTAAAAGGATATGGTCCTGTAAGCGTTCTCATGGTGATCATTCACCTCATGTTATTTTCCACAATTAACGGCATAGCTTTTTCTTGATATTGAAATAAACATCTGATCATTTATATTCGAAAATGGCATTTTTCTTTGAATATCGAAATAAAACCTCTCATTGAAAAACCCTTTATAATAATATTACCATTCTTGTACTAGCCAACAAATTGGCCCATAGATTGTAAATGATACTTTCTGATTGTCAATAAGTAGACAGAAAAAAAACTTCACTGAATTCAACTCTTGTCTCATCCAGCATCTCATGGCATTTTTATGCAAATATAGTTATCAAGATGCAAGCAGATTGATACCATCGAATCGGATTTCAAAAGATATCAGAAAATATTATTATTATATCTTAAAATACATGTGGGTATAATCTCTTAATTGAAAAATAGTTGTTCTTTGCAATCTGTACAACCATTATCCGTCAGGATAATCTTATATTTTCTATACCTAATCGTCCAATATAATTATTACCTACAAGATAATTCTCCTGACCTAGCCATTATTATATTTACTTATCCAATGAAGCTTGTTCAATCATATTGAATAGAAAATTTTAATTATTTGATGTTGATGATAATTGAACACTGGGAAGGAATTGACCGATTACCGCAACTTTTTTAAAAGAGGAACATATTGAGATGCTATACACGCAGCTTTCACCGGATTTAAGAAAACTGGGATTATTGAAGAGCTCTCCAACAAGCTCACAATCAGCGGTTACTATACAGGGTCTTTCACGAGGAACCTCACCCATATTTATACGGGAAACTACTGAACGTATTTTCATGAAATTCAGCACTTACTTATAAGTATTTCACGATGCTGATGAAATCTAAAATATTTTCAAGGCATGAGCACCTCCGGTTTTTCCGGAAATGACGTCAACTTCCGTTTTTCAAATTAGAACACAATTTTTTTATTGCAGAAATAGATTCCTTAGAAAATTTCAAGTTATTTTGATGTAACATTTTTCAGTTTTGGTTGGAAAATTCTCTCTGAGCGGGAAAATTCGAAAAAAAAATCTAAAATAGAGCTCCGCTGAAACAAGAATAACTTCGAGGTTTTTGGATGGAAATTTTTCATTTTTGGGATTTTTCAAGATGTAGGATTGATGTATCCACTTTAAAAATCGAAATCGCGATTCATGATACAGGGGGTGAAAAAATCGCTTTCAAAGTTAGGGATGACAAAATCGTGAAAAATCATTTTTTTTCAAATTAGAACCCCATAGAACATAATAGCCTAAAGGAGTTAAATCGGGAGAACGTGGTGGCCAAAGATGTGGACCATTGTTCGCCAACCATCGATCTTCAAATAGCCTGTAGAGGATATTTGACACATTGAGTGAATTGTGTGGAGGCGCGCCATCTTGTTGATACCATAAGTCATTATGGTTCTGTACTAGCGGCTCAATTATTTGAGTCAATATGTCAGAATATCTATCTCCTAAGGGAGAACATTTTTTAAATAATGCAAACATGTGTAGTGTTCTATCTTACCAGTTAAAGTCCCATCATAAATGTGAACATCGAGAATTGCATTATTTTTGATGGCGCAAAAAACATTGAAACTCCAGGTCTCTTGAAAGTTCCATTGTCTGAAGTGGTGGTTGTTCTCTTCATCCCAATAATGACTGTTATGCCTATTGAAAGAACCATTCTTTGTGAATTTAGATTCATCTGTCCAAATTATACAGTCCAAAAAGTTTTCATTCTCTTGAAATCGAATCATCATAGCTTCGCAAAACTCTGTTCTCCTGACGAAATCAGTTTCCTTCAAATGCTGTACCCTATTGAATTTATATGGGTGCATTTTATGTTTTTTTTAATATTCTCCAAACACTCGATTGAGATAATCCCAGATCAATATCGGCATCTTTGAGAGAATTTTGAGGATTCACACGAAAATATGCAAGAACTGTAATTTCGTTGTTCTCATCTTCTACTACACTTTTTTCTCTGTGTATAGTTTTCTTAACGAAAGATCCGACATTTCTCAAGTTTGTCATGGTTCTGTTAATGGTATCTCTCGTTGGTCTGGGTCGGTCAGGAAACCTCTCAATGAACAGTCGAATCGTTCTATCTACAACTTTATTACATTCTCCATGAAGTAGAATGAGATTTAAATAATCTTCATTCGTAAAATTAGGCATAATGATCGATTTTATAACACAAAATGGTACTGAATAAAGAGGAATTTGGCAGATGTCATTAATGATATCTATCATTAAAAAAAAGAATGTAAAACATGGTAAGTTTTTGCAAATGGTTCATAAGGAATTATTTTTTTATCACTGGAGAGAAAACCGATGGCCGATTAGTTGAAATAAAGAGGTTTCCGATACAAATTCGAATCAAAATTCGCCATCTATTTAGGAACAACCTGTAACTTTTTTCTCTTGCATATTACGGTAGTAAAATCTAAAACATGGTTTAAGCAACAGTTCCTGAAAATTTCATCTTTTTGGCGTGAAGGGAAAAGAAATAGCTGAAAATTCAAGACGAAAAACAGTTTTTTGTGAATAACTCAGAAAATATCCACTTTAGGGCAAGGGTGTGATGCATACACTCACATTATTTTTTAACGTAGATTCAATATCTGCCATAAAAAATGGGGTTCTAATTTGAAAAAATTGATTTTTCACGATTTTGTCATCCCTAACATTGAAAGCGATTTTTTCACCCCCTGTATCATGAATCGCGATTTCGATTGTTGAAGTAGATACATCATTCTTATATCTTGAAAAATCCCAAAAATGCAAAATTTCCATCCAAAAACCTCGAAATTATTCTTGTTTCAGCGGAGCTCTATTTTCGATTTTTTTTTCGAATTTTTCCGCTCAGAGAGAATTTTCCAACCAAAACTGAAAAAAGTTGACGTCATTTCCGGAAAAACCGGAGGTGCTCATGCCTTGAAAATATTTTAGATTTCATCAGCATCGTGAAATACTTCTAAGTGCTGAATTTCATGAAATTACGTTCAGTAGTTTCCCGTATAAATATGGGTGAGGTTCCTCGTGAAAGACCCTGTATATTAATGTATTGTAAAACTAATGCACTCAACATATGTTCAGGGTTTCGAAAAAACTTTTTAGGTTTTCATCCCAGTCTCTGAAACATTAAGATTAATTAAGATGAACACGGCAGAGAGGAATTGAATACGTTTTTCGATAACCTCAATAATACGAAGAACGAAGAATATCTAATCGAAATTCTAATGATGATCAGGTACAAACAGAAAACCGCCAAGAACAACCAAATTTGTTGAACGTCATTCCTTATATTCCTGGCCTTTCAAAAAAAAAAATAAGAAGAATTGGTTCCAAATTCAACATAAGAACTGTTTTCAAAACACAAAATGATTTGATATCCATTCTAACCAGAACAAAACCAATGAATGAGATACAAAAATCAAAAAATCAATATTCCCTGTATATGTGGAAAATCTTATACAGGAGAGACACCAAGACATTAGGAGATAAGAAAACAGGAACATAAGAATAACATAAAAAATAGAGACATTACAAGATCACAAATCGCTGATCATGTATGTTCAAATAGCGTAGATCATATAATGAACTGGAACAACACAAAGATCCTAATGACGGAACCTGATAATTAAAAAAGGAGAATTAATGAATCCACATGAAGTAGATAATTTGGTGAATGGTTCTGTTGAAATAGATCGTATTTGGATTGATTTATTGAAGAAATAAATGACATCAGGAAATTTCAAAATGAAATAACTCAACATCTCTATGTGTTGACAACTTTCAATGTCAATTTGACTACTAATGAAAAAACACACAATTTCGAAGAAAAAGGTGTCTGATAAAGACACCGAAACGTTACATCATCCTTTTCATTTATTTCCTTTTTTAGTTTTACTGTTAGGCAACAATTTTTTCAGAACCAATTTGCTCCTGACAAATAAGTGCAAAGATTTTTTAATCCTTAGAGAAAGAGAAAAATCAGTGACACATTACGGTTATCTTTTTTCGATAAAGTCATTTTGCCGTCAACCGCAATGATCTATCGTCTTTTGTTTTCGAGTTATAAGCCAAAATTTTGGCAGTTGCAATTTTGATCATTATCGTTACCGTTTCTGTTTGTGCTATAAACTTGAAACAAAAACATTATACAGACACTTTTTTCATTGGAACCCAGTAGCTTAATCTAATTTTTGGTGAGAGGTTTCCTTCCTGATTCATTACATAAAAATTTGTTTTTTCTAATGAAAAACATAATTTACTTTCACTTGAAAATAATCACCGTTTTATCTGGTTTTAAAAATATATAACTTGTCATATATCGCTCATAGATCGGTGGTGGCGCTTGTGATTCAAGGATTACCAGGGTTCCCCCTAAAATTTTTTGGCCTGTGCTCAACAAAATTGTTCCAATTCATTCATCACAACACCCACTGAAATTCTGGGCTAGTCTTGCGCCCCACCAGCGTCGCCACTGACCTAAGGGCGATATATGACATGTTATATGTTTTTGAAACGAGAAAAAACCGGTGATTATTTTAACGTAAAAATGAATTATTGTTTCCATAAGAAAAAACAAAATTTCATGTAATAAATCTGGAAGGAAACCCATCAGTAAAAATCAGATATGTCTCTATAATGTTTTTGTTTAGAGTTTATAGTTCGAACAGAAACGGAGATAATGATCAGAATTGATATTGCCCAAATGTATATTTTGTCTTTTAACTCGAAAACAAAAGACGATAAAGCAATGCGGTTGACAGAAAAATGACTTTCTAGGAAAAAGATAACCGTAATGTTTTCCCTATCACTAAGGGTTAAAAAGTTGTAGTTGAGGGATCACCAATTCTGGCCACCCTGTACAGCGTGCCAAAAAACTAACGTAACTTGTCAATTATTCTTGTATGAAGAATTATGGAGGAAAATCGTCGCACCTGACGATTACTTTCAAAAGTAATTGCCTTTTTGAATTAGATGTTTGTCACCTCCTCTACATATTTTTTTCAATGGGAATATATGGATTGTGATACACAAAAGTATACCTATTCAGTGATGTGGCAGAAAGTGAAATTGACTTTTTCAAGCGCTCGTTCTACTTGTCTGTAATTTTCGAATTTTGAGCCGAAAATTGTCTCAAACGATTGCGTTCGACTCTCCGATAACGAATTCGTGGTCAAATTCAATTCTTTCGAAGGTGTTGTCCTAGAGACTTGAGATCAGGATGAGTTTTTTGGTCCTCAATGTCTTAGACAAAACGGAACCAATCGAAATGAAATGTTGCTGCCACTTGCAAGAATCTCATAAGTCTGATCCAAAATTTTGTGGTCATAGTGTAGAATCCTAGAAAAACCAATGGGAATTTTGAACAGAAGAAACTTCATATTTCTATGACAAGGTAGGTATCCGATTCGAGTGAAATTCATTTTGTGAATGATATACTGAATATTCATGCATAATTTCAGGAGAATCGCATTTTCAGAACCATAAAATTTTTATGAATATTTTACATATGATACAGATGATTCTTCGATTAACAGGGGTAGTCCATATGATTTTTTTTCGAAATCGACCTCCCTTCCAAGATACAGCCTTTGGAACACGATGACGAGTTGACAGTTTTTTAATTTTTTTTTGGGAGCCCTAAGAATCACTGAGCCATAAAACTATAAATAAAGTTACTCATTCATTTGTTTTGAAACCCATTTATTATTAGGGGTTGAAAATAACAACCCCTTATAATTTACCCTCAAAAATTGTTTTCGTGGGATAGAGTTTCGAAAAATAAAATTTTCTTATCGTTTCCCATTCATTTCTGGAGAAAAAAGTCTCTTACAAAATTTCGATAAAAAAATAAAAACTTACAAGCAGTTATGATCACTGTTCGTTCCATTTCATCGTATGCTCCATTGAATGAATATTCTAATATATTGTTTATCCTCCAAATTGGTTGTGACAGAAGAAGAAAGATTTCCTCTGATTTTTTCCTCAATTTTCAGTTCCAGAAGCTTTCGATTTTTTTAATGGATACTTTGCAGTAATAAAATAAATTACTCAGTTATAAAATTGGTAGTTTATTCGAATCTGTATTTGGCAGATATGCACTTTTGCTCTTATTTCCTGTCATAGACATACAATATCTTAGAATATTCATTCTTTGGAACACTTGTAAGATAAAATGGAAAGTTTTTATTTTTTCCGAGAAAAATACCGACTGTATCAAAATTTTGCAGGAGACTTTTTCCTCCAGAATTGAATGAGAAATCATAAGAGAGTTCTATTTTTCGAAAAGCTATCCCACGAAAAAAATTTTTGGACGAAAATCATAAGGGGTTGTTATTTGCAACCCCTAATAATAAAGTTATGAGATCTAAAAAATTTGTCTTGGTAACATCTACTAACTGTTTCATATTATGTATAGTTTTATGACTTAGTGTTTTTGAGAAACCGTAAAAAAATGTAAAACTGTCAACTCGTCATCGCCTTACGATGGTTGAATCTTGGAAGGGGGGTCGATTTAGAAAAAAAATTATATGAACTAAACCTGCTTATTTTCATCGAGGAATTATCTTCCAAAAATCCTCGCATTTATTTACAGACACCCTGTATATTCAAGAATTGTGGAACTGAAAATCTAACCCATTGTTTACTTCACCCCAGTGCGGCAGTGAAATGCTTTCCATCTCACTCTAGAGCTTGTTTGATTAGAATGCAGTATTATTCACGCTTATGAGCATCTCTGTGTTCATTTCTTACTCTGAGATCTCACTTCTCTATCGAATAGAAGTGAAATCGGAATTCTACAAGATTTTTCACTCACCCTTGATTTTCTCTCCACCATCAGCTCGGTTGTATGAAGATCGTCAGCATTCAAAGATGCTGAACATGGATCTCTGTATCTTGAAGGACAAGCACACAAGGGTTGAGTCCAATTCAGGCGAATATATACAGCGTTGCATACCTGGAAAATATTAAAATATGAAACAAGTGCTATAGGCCAAAAACTTTCGGCGAACATATCAAAATATCCGACTTTTGAATTCCAGTCAACATGGGGCATTTTTGAGCTTACGCACACAGTTCTCGAGGCTTTGGACAAAGGTGAGATCCCAAGGGGACTGTTCGTAGATCTGACATAGGCATTTGATTGTGTGATACATGAACGTTTGCTGCAAAAACTAGAAAAGCTTGATATTAGGGGAAAGCAATTAGATTTGTTTGAGAGTTATCTTCAAGACAGGAAGCAAAAAGTTCTCATACAGTTGAATGATGTGCAATAAATGTCGGAGGAGAGAGTAATCTCGGTAGGAATAATACAGGGCAGCATTCTGGGCCCTCTTCTCTTTTAAGGATATATTAATAATCCTCTTTCAAGTGTGACTAATAGAGTAGTTGTACCAGAAGATTATGCAGACGATAAAAATGTTATCATTGTTTCTGTGTGCCTCAAGTCTGACCTATGCATGACATTCTACGAATTACTGAGTGGTGTTATGAAAATGCTCTGATTTTAAATGCGGCTAAAACAGAATGCATGACTTTTTTCCACAGAAAGGTTAGCAATACAATGTCCTGTTGATTCTAGTTACGGTAATGAGATAAAAGAACTTCAGAAGCGGTAAAATTTTTAGGATTGTATAGATAGTTCTATGAAATGGAAAGATCATATGAACTATCTCATACTTCTCATAGGTAAATTAAATGCTGTAATTTTTACTTTGAGGACATTGAGGAATAATGTAGGCAAGAAAATTCTGAAGGATGTTTATTTTTCTAATTTTCAATCTCTTATTAGCCGTGGATTAATATTTTTGGGGAGAATGTGCATCAGGTCAACGGGTTTCTATCGTTCAGAAACTAGCATTAAGGGTTATTTTTAAAATGGGTTATAGGGTATCGAAATTATAATAATACAAGGCAAAAGGTACGCTTCTTTTATCCTCTGCACAACTTGAGTATGCTCGAATAAGAGTGTGCCTATATGGCGATCAAGGTTTTTAACATGCTTCCGGGTTGTGTGCAGGTCTTAATAGAAAATAACGCTTTCAAAAGAGAAATCAGAGAAATATATTAAATCATAATGAAAGTCGAGCCATATTCTGTTGAAGAGTTTGAGTTTGAGAGTTTTTTCATTATCCAGTTTTTTGGTTGGAAGTTTTCTACAAATAAATCCATTTCATTAGTGAACAAACACTCTTCCTTATGATTTTTTTTTATTTATTTAATACATTTTCAATACACTTACATTCAATACATTTTCAACATACACCTCAATATTAGCTTAGTTTACAATGTATAACCCATCGAGAACAAAGACTCACGTAGGCAATGCCTGTTTTGTGGTCCACACTCCTCGATGTGGCCACACAAAGTTCACATAAAAAAAAATGAAAGTGTACACAGAATCTAGAGAAAACTGCAGGTATATGCAAAAAGATACCTTCATAAACAGGGGCTTCGTGTAGCGAGCAGAGCGCACATGGGGGTCAAAACAGATATTACGGGAGACAGAGAAAAAAAACACAATCATCTAGTTATCCGCATCTAGAAGATGTTTAAAGTACTCAAATTTGCGACAAGGAAATCTTTTACTTGCTTTTCATACTGTACGAACCGTAACTTTTTAATACATTCGGGTAATATGTTGAATAACTTGGGCCCAAAATAGAGCAAAGATCTTTGAGAAATACTTTTTTTAAATGAAGGAACATTGATATTACTAGCGGTTCTAGTTGCCCTCGTGTTCTAAAGTGAAAATTTAGCAGTGTTGTGATACATCCAAATTAGACATTGAAAACAATAAATAGATCTAAGTTTGCATACCCCGGCCTCCTTATACAACAAATCAGTAGAATACAGTCTGTCCCTTTTATACATTATTTTAATGAGTGTATTCTGGGCAATTTCCAGCATATTCAAAGCGTTATTATAGGCGCCACCCCCGGACCACCAAACCATATCTCAACACAGATTCTGCAAGTGCATAATAAAGTAGGTTAATGTTGTTTTTCGTAAGTACATTTCGGATGTTATAAAATTTATTAAATAGGGTTCTGATTCTCTTAGTTACTTGGGAAATGTGTTCGGTCCATTTGAGATGTTGGTCTAGAAAAATCCCTAAGTATTTAATTGATTCTTTTTTTTCAATGGTCGGGCATGAACATGATGCTATGTTATAGCATTGGTGTGAATGAAGCTTTAAAGCGATATCCGAAGGCTGTCCAGCAATCGTAGGAGAAAAGGTCATAAACTTAGTTTTTGATACATTTATACTTAAAAGATTATAGTTCAACCACATATATATCCTTCTCAGATTCGATTCAGCGAGCCGTCGAACCTCCCGCCAACTATTCCCAACGAACAACAGGGCTGTATCGTCAGCGTAACAAGTTATATGCCCTTCGAAATTTCTTATTTTGAATATACTGTTCATATAAATTAAGAACAAAATTGGTCCCAATACCGTGCCCTGAGGGATACCAATTGCAATACTTCTGGATGAGCTAACTTTATCGCCAATTTTAACTTTTTGTGTTCTGTTATTGAGATAATTTCTTATCAATGCACCAGTCAAACCTCTAACACCATAATTACACAATCTATTCAATAGGGCTTCATGTGGCACAGTGTCGAAAGCCTTGGAGAGGTCGATAAACACTGCGAGACATTTCGATGAATCGTCCTCAGCTCTGATCGTTCGATTCATGAAGTCTATAAGGGCATTCTCAGTATTTGATTTTCTTAAGAATTCAAATTGTTTCTCTGATATAATGCGATGTTTCTCGAAAAATGAAAGCAGTCTAGTTTTCAAAGATTTCTCAAAAACCTTTCCAAAATTGTTTATGAGTGATATTGGACGGTAGTTATCTAACTTTGAACGACTATGAGCCTTATGAACTGGTGAAACTATTGACTCCTTCCACTGATAAGGAATTTTTCCGGTGTTGTAGCATAAGTTAATGAGATGTGTTAGAGGATTAACAATATACGTGTGCACATTTTTAATGACTTCAGAAGTAATGCCGTCAGGACCTGGAGAACAATTATTTTTTAAAGGGTATAGCCGGGTTTCAATGGTAAATCTGCCCCCGCGGCCTTTCCGATTCATATTGAGGGGATCGATTAGGCATTGAATAAAAATAATTCAGCCCACTTTTCAGCTTTTCAACTCTTGCCATTTTCGAGATTTCTGTGAAAAACACTTTTTTCGTTTTTATTTTTTTTCTCTTGTGATATCCAAAATTTTTGAATGAGGATTTTTTCTGTTGATTAATTGCTATTAAAGGAATAGACGTATAATTTTTTTATGAATTTCAGCTGAAGAACCTATTTTTAGAAGAAAAAATAAAGATATTGTCATTTGTTTTTCGGTGTTCTTAAAAAGTGTTTTTTAGCCCTTTATACCCTGGAACTTTTTCACATTTTTAAAATTGGTGGAACATTTTGAAAAAAAATTAAAACTGTTTGAATTTTAGGATTCAACAGATATCCATAAAATTTTGGTGCCGTTGTATTCATATTGGCTCCCTGAACAATATTAGTGAAAAAAACAATTACCGATCTGTTTTAGTTTGGGAGATATGGGCCCCCAAAGTCCGAAAAATATTTCACCTAAAAGTCACTTTTCTCACTACAGAAACACTGAATTACCGCTTTATTAGGTTCAAAGCCTCTGTGAAAATTTTAACATGAAGATTTGATTCATTTTGTTTCAGATATATTCAATAATTGTTGCAAAAATATCGAAAAAATTCGAGGGAAAGCCCGCCGTTTCATATGGTAAGTTTGGCACTACCGCGAATTATTTCGCCCGAATATGACAGGATGCATACCGGTAAATCCCGCTATCATTTCCTAATGACACTCGCTGATAGACGCGGTAGTGCCAAACTTACCATATGAAACGGCGGGCTTTCCCTCGAATTTTTTCGATGTTTTTACAACAATTATTGAATATATCTGAAACAAAATAAATCAAATTTTCATGTTAAAATGTTCAGAGAGGCTTTAAATTTAATAAAGCGGTAATTCAGTGTTTCTGTAGTGAGAAAAGTGACTTTTAGGTGAAATATTTTTCGGACTTTGGGGGCCCATATCTCCCAAACTAAAACAGATCGCCAATTGTTTTTTTCACTAATATTGTTCAGGGAGCCAATATGAATACAACGGCACCAAGATTTGATGGATATCTGTTGAATCCTAAAATTCAAACAGTTTTAATTTTTTTGCAAAATGTTCCACCAATTTTAAAAATGTGAAAAAATTTCAGAATATAAAGGACCAAAAAAGACATTTTATGTCAAAAAATGGCGGTGGACACTTTTTAAGAACACCAAAAAACAAATAACAATAACTTTATTTTTTCTTCTGAAAATAGATTCTTCAGCTGAAAATCATAAAAAAATTATACGTCTATTCCTTTAATAGCAAAGAATCAATAGAAAGAATCCCCATTCCAAAATTTTGGATACCACAAGAGAAAAAAAATAAAACGAAAAAAAGGTTTTTCACAGAAATCTCGAAAATGGCAAGAGATAAAAAGCTGAAAAGTAGGCTGAATTATTTTCATTCAATGCCTAATCGATGCCCTCAATATGGATAGGAAAGGCCGCGGGGGCAGATTTACCATTGAAACCCGGCTATACCCTTTGAAATTAAAACAGTAATCTCAGCCGAGGTAGCTGGTTCTAGAAACATTGTATGATCGTTCGATGGATCTTTCAAAAAATTTGGCGGTAAAGAATATTTATTTATTTTCTCAGCCATTTTAAGGCCTACACCGGTAAAATATTCATTGAAAACCTCAGCCTTTATTTGGTTATCTGAGATGATTTCTGATCATTTGAATTCCTAATTTCAACTCTCTACTCAAAGCTCAGTATTCTTTTTCAGTCATAAAAATCGTAATGTCACGACAGACAGACCCGATATCACCGGAAAAAGTCTTAAATTTTGCTAGTCCAGTTCTGTTTTTTCAATTTAAGGAAAAATACACAAATAACCTGAGAGGACATATCTTAAAATTGAAACGTGAGCACTTCAGAACATCTCAACGTCAAAATTTTCTACCCAACCGTATTTTCTACTCCTGGAATCGACTCCCTGACATGGTGGTTCGGTCATCCTCAGTAAATGGATTCAAGAACAGTTACGACGGGTGGAGGTGTACATGATGGTGGATCGTCGGATGCTGTTTTCTTCGTCACCGCTTTGACAGGTTTCAACCTTCTGTAGTTTTCCTTTTGTTCTTTTCTTATTTTGTAATTTTATTTCTAACGTGCTTCACGTTGCCAATTGTATGCTTTTATTTTTTTGTAAATTACCGAGTCTATAGGTTCGTCCTCAACTCGAATCAATTATATAATAAATAAATAAATAAATTGAGGAAGGCAGTCAGAAAGGGTGAAAAAATTATAGAATTTGAAATAATATTTCCTGTAATGTACAGGGTATCCCATTTTGGGCACTTTTACGGGATATCTCCGTTATTTTTAACGTTAGCGGGATGCGGTTTTCGCGACAGTGTTCTACTTTTTTATGAAACTAAAGATGGCGCAATCAGTTTTTGCATAGCCCTCTTAGTTTTTGCTATACAGGGCTAAGATGAAAAGTATCACTTTTTAATCACCTCCCGTATCTCAGTTGTGCTTGAACTTGGAGAAATGGTTGAAACTTATACCTATAGATTTTTTTCCGTAGAATCCAGTGGCGTAGTCAGTTTTTCAATTAAACTTTCCGTTTTTGAGTTATTGAGCAAACATATGTTTTTTTAAATTGGACACCCTGTATATTAATCTGTATTCTTATTAAGCACAATCTCAGCTTTTCAAAAACGTATTTTTTTATGCATTTATTTTCAAAACCAAGCTCAGAATTCAAGATTTTGTAATTCAATTGTCAATAACTAAGTAGTAGGCTCCATGACTGTTTATTGAAAACAAAAAAAATGTCAAAGCTTTGTCGGTTGGTTTAAAAGTTTACAGTTCTCTCAGTTTTTATTATTTATTATATTATATTAATGATTCAGTTTTAAGTTTTTCTCATTACGGCTGCTTACGAAAATTAAGAGAAATATGACATGCTTGTTTGTGATCTAGATATTATGTTAACATTATTTTCTATTTCTAACGAAATCGTGACATTTATTTTTTGTTTTCAATAAACAATCACTACTAGTTATTGACAATTGAATTACAAAATCTTGAATTCTGAGCTTGGTTTTGAAAATAAATGCATAAAATAATATGTTTTTGGAAAGCTGAGATTGTGTTTAATAAGAATAAAAAATAATATACAGGGTGTCCAATTTGAAAAACCATATGTTTGCTCAATAACTCGAAAACGGAAAGTTTAATTGAAAAACTGACTACGCCACTGGATTCTACGGAAAAAAATCTATAGGTATAAGTTTCAACCATTTCTCCAAGTTCAAGCACAACTGAGATACGGGAGGTGATTAAAAAGTGATACTTTTCATTTCAGCCCTGTATAGCAAAAACTAAGAGGGCTATGCAAAAACTGATTGCGCCATCTTCAGTTTCACAAAAAAGTAGCACACTGTCGCGAAAACCGCATCCCGCTAACGTTAAAAATAACGGAGATATCCCGTAAAAGTGCCCAAAATGGGATACCCTGTACAGATTCATTGAAGGGAATGTGTATGAAGGTGGCCACCAAAGATTTGAAATTTTTATTATGAATTGATTCTTTGTAGTCACGATAACAAAAAAACATAATGGTAGGTGTTCCAATGTTCACGGGAACAGAGAACGTCTCAGTTTTTCCTAGTCTGGATCTGATTTATTCAATTTCAGAAATTTTGAGAGATGGCAATCATAAAACATGGCAAAACATGAAATAATTCAGTCGAATAGTTCGAAAGTTATTGAACTTTGAAATTTCACTCATGGAGTAATGTTTTTTGATCACTTCTTGATCACCCTGTATGACCGTGCCAAGCAGAGATTTTGAATTTTTCTCATTTATTGATTCTTCGTGGTTACGAAAATGAAAAAAAATTAATGTACAGGGTGTTCCAATATTCATGAAAATAGAAAAAGTCAGATATTTTTCTAGTCCGGATCTGATTTTTTCAATTGCTAAAATATTCAAAGATGGTGATCGTAAAGGGTCACGAAACTTCTAAATTTGAAATCATTCGGTAGAATAGTTAGAAGAGCTATTGAACTTTGTAATTTCACCCATAAGATGAATATCGCCCTGTATATCCCAAACGAAGGCCCTCAAACGATTAAAACCTCTTGTTGCGAGTCCTCCTTGATGTCCTTGATTCATGGTATCCGTTTGTCGCATTCTCTCCCCTGTATAATTCGAATTCAATGATCATTCTCGTGAATAGTCAGTAGTATTTGTTATCTGATTCCCCTGTATGACTTCGCAAAGAAATCAATAAATTAAATTCAGTATTCTACGTGTTGAAACATAGATATCTCCGATACTTTTGGTTCTTTTTTCTTTGAATATCGTGACTTATGGTACATTTCAGACCCTACTTCGACTTGAAACAGTACACACGATCGTCTTATTCGTGAAAGTTAAGCCAACAAATAACTATTCTTGTACGTGAATATACTAGAAGCAACTGAAACGTGATCTGTTCGTTTGTCTCATCTCTACTATAAGCGGCCTCAACATGCTCATCTTTCTTCAGATGGTATCTCATTACGAAGTACAGATTGTTACCATCTTCCTGAGTTCCATAGTTTGATCTGAAAAAGGTACCGCAAAGCTATTTTTGCTTAGTGTGACATCTTGTATCCCCTACCATTTTGAGCCTAAACCAAACGATCATTTCTACAGACAAGTCCAAACTACTTCAGCCAACGAATCTTTCGTTGAGTACACCTTTTGAGCGCTCGTTCTAGTATTTTTGCCCAAATGTCTGTAATTTTCGAATATTGAGCCGAAAATAGTCTCAAACGACAGGGTTCGACTCCCTGATGACGTTATCCGTGGTCAAATCTAATTATGTTGGTGGGGCCGGCCATCCGGCGATAATTTTCGAAGGGATTGTCCTAGAGATCTGGGATTTTCAGAGTGAGTTCGGTTCCTAAATGCCCCGTTTGAGTTTGTGAACCAGCCAAATCGTACAGTGTGTTCCATAAAATATGGCCATTCAAAATTTTTGTTCCTCAATATCTCAGACAAAACGGGACCAATCTAAATGAATTTTGCGGCCTATGTGGCAAGATGCTCATAATAAGCTTTATGCAAAATTTTGTGGCCATAGTTTATTTTGTGAATGAAGACTGATATACTGAATGTTCATGCAAAATTTCAAAAGGATCGCATTATCATAATATTATATTTTTTTATAATCATGAACTTTTTCGAACAATTTCGTGTTTGTCGATTCGATCGATCTGAAATTTTGCATGAAAAAATTTCAATGCCAAATCAAAGCAGTACGAAAAAATGTGTGGGAATTCCGTTATTTTAACCTAGAAAAGTCTACCGTAATATAAAAAAATTCTAATATTGCCATGAAATACCTTTCGATCCAAATGAAATCGAGTATAAGGATGTAAATTGGCGAAGTGAATGATAATACAATTTTCAAAATGATTGTGAAATCAGAACCATAGAATTTGGATATTATTTGATTAATTGAATATTTCATTTTTGAATAATTATGATAATATAATGAATTTACGATCGTGCTGGGATTTTGCTTTCATAAACTTAGTATTCCAAGTTCTATACAAAATTTTTAGGCATTAGACTTATTGCTCCACTCTTGAACGAGCGCTCAAAAGCACCTGTTTATGACTTTTCTTGACTTTTTTTGAGATATAAATTTTCGAACCATTAGCGGATCCTTTAAAAAAAGTTTTTTATCGCAAAATCTTCATTTCAGGAGCAGAGAACGAAGCAGCTTTTCAAAAATATTAGAAATCAGAGAAAAAATTTTTTTTGCCGTTTTCGCGGCACCCTACTGTGAAGAGTGTCCAAACGAAAGTTCAGAGCAGCACGAGTAGCAATAAGAGGCAGAAGGGAAGTGTAGTGATTACATTCTCGTGCTGTCCACTTCCCTGCTCAAGTCCCTGCTCCATGCCGTGGAAGTGAGCTGAGTGTAATCGGGGTGTTAAAATATGCTTTACAGTTTTTTTTATACGCATCTCTCTGTAAAAGACTGAGCTTATAACGCCCTTTCAAGCGCCCCGAGATGAATTTAGAAGAAATCGGTTTGTGCGTGTCTTATACTGCTGTAAGTTGTAACCAAGGGGGAATACATCTTGAGGTAGGGTATTCCATAGCCTTGCAATTCGGTAAAGAAAAGCCTTCTGATACACCGATGTCCTAGCTGTAGAAAGATGCACGGCAAACTGGTGACTATTATCGGCTAGCGATCAAATTGAGCCTCTGGTGGAATCATGGAGGCTATGGCACCAGAACACCTTCCGTGGTAGTATCTGTAAAAAAGGCATAAGTCTCCAACCTTCCTACGGTGATCGAGACTATGAAGGTTGGCAGTTAACGTTGGATCGTCTTTTAGGCGCACTGCTCTTTTTTGAATGGAATCAAGTAGGAGTAACGAGTGCTTAGGAGCTGAACCCCAAGCATGAGAGCAATATTCCATAGCTGGACACACTTGAGCCTTTTAAAGTAATAAAAGCTGCTTTGGAGTGAACAATTTCCTCGCACGAAATAGATAGCTAAGCTTCTGTGCAGCTGACTTGGCAACTGAGCAGACGTGCTCATGCCAGGTTGCATTTGGACTAGAAGCTTAAGTCCATTGGTTGGTTTTATTGTCTATTGTTAGTTGGGGTGAAACTGTCGATGTTTTTCTTGTGAGCAGAGTAGCCTGGGTCTTAGAGGCATTGAATTCAACCAGATTGTCAGAACCCCATTGTAGAATAACTTCTAGATCTTTGTTGATTGTCACAGCTTGAGCGATTCTTTGGGAACTGGATGTTGACGCTGATACAGGCTTCTTGTTTGTCGTGGACGTTATAAGAGTGCTGTCATCTGCAAAGCTTAAAATCTGATTCTTGGTTGAATTTAAAAGGTCATTAATATGCATTAGGAACAGAGTCGGGGACAAGATTGAGCCCTTAGGTACACCGGCGTTGACGGAATGAAGTGCAGACTCCGCACCATCTGTGTATTGCAGTATTCACATGATGGTGGGGTTGACGAAGCCATGAGGTGTATTTGGTATGCCTAATTCTGAGTCTTCTCATTATGACTATGGTCCGTCTGTCTGATATGGTGAACTTGAGAGATTTCACGCTTGCGTGGATATCATGTAGCTTGGAGGAATTGTCCCATTCTTGTTGCAATTTCTCATGAATGTTATACTTCAGGAGTACTTAAAGATCTTTTTTTGCTTGGAAGCACTCTTTGCGGCTCTGTCGGCAGGTTTGTTTCCTTGTATGCCTTCATGAGAGGGTATGCAGATTATTGTTAGGCGGTAATGGGTATCAGTAAGTTGTTGATAGTGGTCATTGATATTTTGATCTATATGATGCTGAGTATATTGGTCTTTTATGTGTTCTGCAGAGGACGCTGAATCGGTGCTTATAACAACATTATGGTGATTAGTGTTTTTGTTTTCTATTGCTTAGAGGATGACATATAGTTGCAAAATTTGGCAGTTTGTATTGTTTTAGGATGCTATTCGCTGTAGCCACGGAACAGAATAGTCATGAACACTTTGCTATCAGATATCACATCAAGAATTTTGTGGGTTTCGACCAATGGAAGTGGGACTCCATTAAGAAGTATGTGTGGGGACAATGTGCCGATAATTCTTCTGCTGGACTTGATGGTTCTTGATTTGGTTGTGTAGAATTTTAGTCCGATATTATTTCACCAGTATCGTAGCAGATCTATTGTGGCTTGGATATGTAACGATGTGGTTTTGATACTTTTACCTCGGCAATATATATTTTATCATCCGCGTTTAGGCCAAACTGGACAGGCACAGAAATGATTTTGGTATGTCGTTTATGGCCAGTATGAGAAGAATTGGGCTTAAGACTTGTGGTAATCCATGTGCTTGTCGCATACAGGGTGTTCTGATTTGTTTCCAACAAACTGAAATGGCTGATAGATCACATCATTTTAAGCAAAAAAGTTTCTATGAACATGGGTCCGGAAATGCTTCGTTTCCGAGATACAGGGTGTTTAAGTTGAAAAAATAATTCGCGTTTTCTTCAATATATTTTGACTGCTTCGAAATCCTTTCATGAAATTTCGTATACAGTCGTTTTTTGGGATGATAAATTCAAATTGGTGGTTCATTTAGTTGTAATTTTTAGAGGGCGCCACTGGCAACCATTTCAACCCATGTAAACCGTTGCAACTTCTTTGTGCTACCCTGTACAACGTTTTGGTTAAAAAAAAATCGATTCTCTCATCCTTTTCACTTGAAAAAGGTACACTTTTTTGAAGTTGCTAGGATCAACCGTTTCAGAGAAAAATGCATTTAAAACCAAAGGGTCCCAAAACCTCTCCGAAAATTATTCTCATTCAAATATTTAATTTAAATTCATTTTGAACATTTCTAAGGCTAAATGCATGCGGATTTTCTATTGTCCTCTTACAAGTAAAAGTGGTATGCTATGTAATTGTTGTGAAGTGTTCTGAATATTCTGTTTCCTGAAATATGTTGTTGAGAAAGATACTTATAAAAAACGCGAATAATTTTTTCAACTTTAACACCCTGTATCTTGGAAACGAAGCATTTCCGGATCCATGTTCATAGGAACTTTTTTGCCTAAAATGATGTAATCTATCACGCATTTCAGTTGGTCGGAAACAAATCAGAACACCCTGTATCTACAGAAGTTATTCCATAAAGATTCACCACAAATTTGCGATTTGTTAGAAAGTTGTCTACCAATTTGTAGATGTTCCCACTAAAGAGTAAAGGGGTGTTTCGATAGGCATTTTAAGATAGTTAAATAGACTATCAAAGGTACTTTCAATATCAGAAATTGGAGTTTTTACGTCTTGTCTCATGCTGTCTTACAGATATTCATGTTCAATGAAATGAAGCGTCATCTAAAAAATTAATCCCATACTAACACAATAAACAAAAAACTTCATCCGGATAACTGATATCATCAAGAGATTTCTAAAAGTATTTTTCGTCGTTGATTAATTGATTCCAACTACACTTACTATAATGAATACTTTCATGTCCATGTCCCGATTGTTTAACGTAAAAATCAAAAATAGCGGCTCTTCAATGCAGTCCTCACGATCACCAGATGCGAACATAATTGAAAAAATATTCGGGTGGCTGAAAAACACAGTCACGAGGCCTATAAATGGCTGCAGTCTGTAGAGATGATTATCTGTCAAGAATAGTGTGAAATTGATGGTAAGTAGGCCTTGGAGTTTCCAAGCAATTATCGATTACGGAGATGATTGAGCACCTTATTAACGATAAAACATTCGTGAACAAATTAACAATCCCTACATACTTAAGTTTTCGACCTTAAATACTTTCTAAATCGATCATAATCGCATTGAGCATTCTATTTCGAGATTGAGAGAAAAGTTGATAATTCCGCCTTGTTCACACTTTTGAGACGGTCCAAATAGCGTTATATTTCATGAGATAATGCCAAAATATGTGATAATAAAAGCATAGTATATTGAAATATTATTATTCTTGGGTGAAAAAGGTGGAACAAAAACACGTGTAGCACTAGACTAATTACTTTAATATTCACTCAACTCTACTCTGCTGGAACAACTTAGCTGTGACTACTTGTGCACAGGGTATCATCGAAAAATATACAAGAACATAGATGTGGTAGTGTTGAACATAGAACTTCATAGTTCTCCTTTAAAAAAGAGCAATACATTTTTGTTATTTTCAACAAATATACAGAATGAATCTGTCAATTGAGAGATTTTCATTTCATCGTAGTGGTACTAATACGCCGCCGTATGAACAAGGGCAAAATGAGAGAGAATGTATGACTCCTGTCATATTTCGAATTAATTTTATGATGTTTCTTATTAATGGCTCCCAATGATATATGAAGTAACTTTACCGACATGCTCTCCAGATAGCAGCACCATATATCTCCCAGTAGATACACATACGAAGGTACAATCCTGTTTGCTAATTCCTTCGTATCTCGTCGACTCGTATTGTAAAGAAAACATTGAAATGTCGCCATAGGCTTTGGCACGTTTGCACAGTTGATGAACGATCATTTTTGACGTTTCATAAACTAAACTGATTTATGGTTTTATCAGGCTCTTGTTCAGGAAATACGATAAATGAAATTACTGTTTCTACCTAGTATCACAATTTTTATTAAAAGATTTTCAGTGATCCGAGTTTCGTAGTACTACTACATTTTCAAATTGGTAAATAACAAGTTATATAGATTAGATTAGTGGAAGGACAAAACCTTGCTGACACCTTGACCTAAATATCTATTAGGCAAGTCAGGTAAGTAGCAAGGCCTCGATAAACTTTACTACTTTCCTGGGGGCTGCACCCAATACTTTTTTCGGTTTTAAGAAATACGATCCAAGCCTTCTCCCAAGGACAGCTTCACATTTCCATAGCAGGTGTTCAGTTCCGGTGGCTTCTTGTCAGAAGCGACAGGTACCGTCAGGAACCTTTCCCATGTTTCGAAGATTCACGGGACAGTGTCCCGTGAGCATGCTTGTCAGTTTACTCAGTTCTGATTTACTAAGTGAGAGACCTTTTTCAGTCCAGCTCGTTGAATATGAGCGGAATGACGTAGATTGTCTTTGTCCTTCGACCATTTGCCAGGATCTGGTCTTCCTCTTTTGTTCCCAAGCTTTAAGCGCCATTGCGTGGTGGCATGTTGGGAAACCGCAAAATGGCTCTGGTACAATAAAGGGGGCTAATCCCCCCTCTCTTGCTAGCTGATCAGCCATTTTATTTCACCGCACTCCAGAATGCCCCGGCAACCAAATGAAAATGACCTGATTATTGTTCCGAGTGCGTTAAGTGACATTTTGCATTTCCATACTAAATTTGACCGAACTGACGGTGAATCAAGTGCTAGTAAAGCTGCTCTGTATCAGATAGTATGGATATATTTTTTCCCGGTAGTTACATCCCGCACGATATGCGATGCACTGCCTTATGGCGAAGGTTCCCGCTTGAAATACCGATGGACAAGAGCCCAAAGGTAGAGCTAGTACACAAGTTAGTAACAAGGCTCTTAAATGTTTTGTCGGCTTTTCGCGAGCTTGTTCCGTGTGAGCTATCATTTCGCCATGAGCCTCAAACGACACTGATGAAAATTCCGAAGTCAAAAATAGTTATGTCCGACCGCGATTACAATACCTCTCGAATGAATGAAGTAAGGGTTCTGAAATTTTGAGAGTATGTTCAAGTCCCAAATGCCTCGGTTAAGTTCGTTAACGAACCAAATCGATCCAGTTGCTTGGAAGTTACTGACATTTGAATTTTTTTTATTTTTTCGATTTTTTAAAATTCGAAATTTGGTATTTTGGAGAAAATAATGACGCTCAAACTTTTGCAAAATTTCATGAGTATCGTGCTATTAGGAAATTGAAAAATAATATTTCATTTTTTCGATGTCAACCGGCAAAAAATATCAATGGAATTCCATATCATAATTTATTTTTCCCTCAAAAAATAATTACTTGGTTTCATACTATCTATCCCAATCCTGTATAGGTATTGCATTATCAATGAGGAATAATGTTTTTTATTTTAGAATTTTCGCTGAGACTAATATCAAGGATTCGATTGGACTCATTGATGAACAAAAAGACCGGCCTGTCGTAAACATGATCAGTCTCCAACGGATGAAATTGAGTCTTCGACATTTTCAGAGGAGGTTCGGATTTCGAATGCAGCGGTTGAATTTTTAAATGGGCCAAATCTGTCCAGTGGTTTCGCAGTTATTGACAAAAATATTCTGTTTGTGCGATGTGAACAGACAAATTTCTTCTTACTGTATAGACCTTTCGGAAACTTTCTCGGGTGAACTCGATCCCGTTCGTTTACCTAACCCGAACATCAAACCCGTGTTCGGAAAGTACGGTGCTATTAACTCGATCACTGATTCAGGTTGATCTATAGTAAGTAACCCTTCACGAGAGCAGGGTCGTAGAGTCACCGCATACGCACTGCAGTTTAATTTTGTATTTGTAAAAGGCGGGAATAAGTCTTCTACTCTTTTATTAGTAATTTCATATATTCTATTCCTAAAAATTATGGAAAGAGAAAGGACTTTGTCTCAATGTAGATTGTGTGGTTCTATGAGCCAAGAAAATAATGTAAAACAACTTCTTCATAACTTTGTATGCAGATCTTTCTGCCCTAAGCTACAGCCTTCTTTACTTCTTCAACAAAGTTACTCAAAGATAACATTAAACATCGGGGGGCACACCAGAAATTATAAGACAGTTTTTACAAAAGCCAATAAATGCAAGCAGAGCTAGAGACAATCCGAAAATAGACTGGGACTGAAAAAATGAATTCATAAAATATTTGGTTAAGTTATTGATATGTCTGACACTTCAAATACTTAACCTGTAGTGTTCATAAACTTAGAACCCGGTTCCGTGATCTCGAGTAGATCCGTCACAGAAATCGAGTTAACCCTGAGTAAGTTTCCGAAAACGTTCTCCCAAACGAAACGAGATGGAGACTTTTGTGATTAGAAATTATACAAGAAAGAAAGCATCATTATTCGAAATGCATAACTTAAGATAGCTTCTGTACAGACAACAAAATTTCGAAAATTTGCCAACTGTGCATTGATGGCTTGGAAAACCGATGGTGGAAGGGGGTGGTAGTTTGATTTTCGATTCAATATTTTTTCTGCGAGCATTAAAAATATAAATTTAAATTTCTGTAGTGATACTATTTCAATTTTGCCTTACCAGATCAACACACTGTTCGTCTTCAGAATTACGAAAAATTATTATGGTTCTTTTGATACGAACAGAAGTGAAAAGACTTTTGACTCGTATATGATGACTACAACAAAAATCTTTTTAAAGATATCAACTAATTTTAGCGGCATAGAAAATTATCATAGTAAGTTTTTGAATTATTGGAAGTTTAGATATGTGTCCTACAAACAAATTTTTCTCAAAAATCGTAAAATTATTCCAGTTTCATGCAGACATGAGCATCTCATGAATTTGTATTTCAATTCTGAGTTTCATATCGACAGAATAGGCAGTTATTGAGATAAGGAAAATATTCCAGTAACAATAACTTCGAAACTACTGAACTGGCGATCTGGCCCGCTGAAGAACCCGAATGAGATATTCAGGTTCCACACCTATCCTGAAAATTTGAACTTTCAAACTCTTCACAACCGAAGGTTATGTGTGTTTAATTATATTTTGAAAAATCTTTTGATATTTCGATTCTGACGAAATGTAGGACGAATATGCTCGTCGTTGACCTAGTTCATAATAAGTTTGACATTGATCGGATTCCATTAACGGCAAAAGTTACAGACATTTGGGTAAAACGACCGCACCGATCAAGCGCGCAAAAAATACTGCCCGATATTTTCAAACTTCATTTAAAGAAGTCAAATTCATTCATAATTCATGACATTTTTTTGGAATATGTATTCCAATTCAATTGAAGTTTCTCCAACTGCTCTGAAATTTTGCAAACTGTTTCCAGAATTTTTTTCGACTCCTTCGAAATTATGTCAACTGCTTCTAGAATTTACCAACTTCGATCAATATTTGGCACACCCCTAGACCAACTACATTGACATTTGTTCAACTGCTTCAAAATTTTACCGATTGTTCTGAATTTTTTCCAACTAGTCTGAAATTTTTCCAACTGCCTCGAAATTTGGTCAACTGCTTCACAAAATTAGGCCAGTCCCTGTATCAACTCCATCGAAATTTTTCAAACTGTTTTCGAATTTAATCAACTATTTCTCCCATTTTTCCAACTGTTTCGAGAATTTTCCCGCTATGATCAATATTGGTCACGCTCCTAGACCAACTCTATTGATATTTGCTCAACTGTTTCCATAATTTTTCCGACTGCTTCGAAGTTTTGTCAACTGCTTCGAAAAATTGCCAACTCTGATCAACCTGTATCAACTCCATTGAAAATTTACCAACTCTTTTAAAACTTTTCCAACTGTTTTGATAATTTCCTCAACTGTTTCGAAAATTTACCAATTGCCCTGAAAATTTACCAACTCTGTTCAACATTTTTTTCGTCCGCCACCACCTCCCTCCTTGGGTCCGTCCCTGATAAACGAGTATCAGAATTTGCTCCTTTGCATTTTGATGTCGTGTATATTATGGTCTCATAATACATCAATCTCAATTATCCGTGATAATAATTGATACGCCCCAAGAATCTGGTTATGCATTTGCCAAATAGCTGATGGTCAATTATGCGGAATATAGGAAACGATTTTGTTATGTTCAGTTATAGCCAATAATCACTTGAAGCTTAATGATCAGAAGTTATCTACACCATCTATTGAGTGATGAGCGCTCAAGCTCATTTCCTGAGTGGCGAAGAATAACATTTTCTTTTTATTTCACGGAAACCACTAACTATGCCTTGTTAAAAAATCTAATGGGAATATCATTACTGGTCTCTCTGAGACGAATCAAACGGAAAGGAAAACCTTATCGATTCATGGACCGTGCAAAGTATCCATTATCATTTTTGAAGCGCATCATTACTTTTATCACCACTGAATATGCTTTTAAAAAAAGCGCATGCTTAACGCCATAACGCCTACTTGAATACACTTCCTATGAAGCCTGCGCAAAACGTATCATTATTCGAGGATGTTTCTGCAAATTAAAGGGGAATTGATGTTACTTCGAGTTACCTTATTGATTTTACTTAGCTTGTTTGCCTACCTGTTGGATTGCACATTCAGGCAGTAAATAGATGTGCTGATTATGAGGATAGTAGTGGTATTTAGTTGGTTTCACTAAAGCTGCACTCGCTCCAGCAGGAAGAGGGAGAAGATTCTGGAAAAAACAGAAAATTATTAAGGAATTCCAAAAGAAACTATATTGCTAGGTTAAAAATATTGCTATTATAGCAAGATCCGCAATATTCTGTTTTCTGATCGACCATATTGGCCATATGACCATATTGGCAATATGATCTGTCATTTAAGCCATAACCTTGCTTTCCGCATTGCTATCTTAGCAAGGTAGAAGATAGAAATGGTACTTGCCCACACAGATAAAAATCTTGCCCAGGTCCAAAAGAATTAGAAATACTCTAGACAAACATTTATTTCATTTTATTTTTTCAAAAGGATTGAAAATAAGTAAGTATGTTGCAGTGAAAATTGAATTGACGTACTTACAGAACATTTAATTTTAAGGTGCCAAACGGGGTACCATAGTAGTTTACGTTTGAGCTCATGGAAAAACCTCATTAGAGGAAACTTTGTCTCGCGAAATTAATAAATAAATAAAATCATTTCAAATAACATTTTTCCTAAAACAATACAAATGACAATAATTCTCATATAGTTGAGTTTTATCGCATTACAATAGATATAAATTGTGTGAATTGGGCATATGAATTATTTTTGTGGGTTTACAGTTTCATTTAATGTTGCTGAGACTTGTAAGGGTTAGGTGGAAGAACAGAGGGAGATCAATTCTCTACTCTGAACCTCGCCTTTTTTCCTATTTGTACTTTTTCTTTGTGATCTAGATTTGTAACAGTTACATAAGGAAAATAAAGGGTATTATTATTATTATCTCGACTTGAGCCTATTAGCGTAGAAAGGGTGTGATTTTTCACACCCCCTAGCGATCGGCTATCACACTCCCTACTGAGGGGAACATTCACTCATCCCGGATAGCAAGTATCAGGGGAATTGAGCTCTGAGGTCTTCGGTGTTCTTCTTCTCCTGGGTCCTCGGTTGTTCGTCCTTCGTTGCTTGGTCCTGGATCTCTCGGTTGATGTCGTGGTAGTTGGTTTTGCAATGTTTCCCTCCATGGTTGTTCCTGGTGCCCATCGTAACCTACAAACTTCCTTACCGTTCTAGCCGTACCAAGAAGCACTGCTTTTTGCATTACTTTAAAAAGGTTTTCATCCAAATCTAGCTCCTTGAGGTTGGACTTGAGGCTCTTAGGAATAATTCCTGTGGTTGATATGAGAATCGGAATAGTTCTGGTACTAGACATTCCCCACTGCCTTTTGATCTGAAGTTCAAGCTCTCGATATTTCGATATTTTTTCAGCATATTTTTGACGTAGATTGTTGTTATTTGGGATGGCTACGTCTATGAGTATCGCTTTCATCTCCTTTTTCTTCACTAGAATTATGTCTGGCCTGTTATTAGCAACTGTTAAATTGGTCAGTACTGTGCGATCCCAGTATAGCCTGTAATGGTGGTTCTCCAGTATAACTTCAGGCTGATACTTATAATATGGAATTGGTTCGGATTGCAGCATCTTCAGTTGGATGGCGAGTTCCCGATGGAGTATTTTACAAACTGCATCATGTCGACTCTTATATTCATTTCCAGCAAACATTTGGCAGCCTCCTGTAATATGTTGGATTGTTTCTGATGTTTGGCATCCGTAGCGGCTTCTATCCTTCATGATATATTTCTGATAGTTTTTGGTTTGCACTACTTGGTCTTGAATAGCAAGGAGAAAACCTTCTGTTTCAGGAAACAATCTTCCACAAGTCAGCCAGTAGTTCGACGCAGGAATGTCGACATGTTCCTGGGTGACCTCGTTCAGGTGTCTTCCATGTAGGGGCTTTTCTTTCCATCTTTGAATTTTATCACTATCCGTCTGTGTGGTGTTTTCATGAGGATGTTCGCTTAATAATAGAGGTGTTGAACCATCTGCTTCGATCAGTATCTTATGTAAGTCCGATGTGTTTGACTTGTCTACAAAGTAATTTCTTAAGTTGCATATCTGTTCAGCCGCTATTTTCTTTATGTCCACGAAGCCTTGCCCGCCTTGAGTTCTTGGAATTGTTGTTCTTTCAACACAGCTTTTAGGATGATGTTTGTTGGCCTTCGTACACAGTGTTCTCATTTTCCGTTGGAGATGATCGAGATCTGTATTACTCCACTTTACGATGCCGAAAGAGTAGGTGAGAACTGAGCAAGCGTAGGTGTTAACAGCTTTTGTGAGATTTCTGCTGTTCAGTTTCGTTTTCAGAACGCTCCTCATTCTTCTGGTGAACTCCGCTGTTAGTTCGTCCTTCATCACTCGTTGGTCTATCCTTTGACATTGTTTCATACCTAGGTATTTGTATAGATCACCTGCCAGCATTGCTTTAATTTCCTCTCCGTTAGACAAGGTGAGAGGTGTCTGTTGGATTTTTCCTCCTGCTATATTTAGGGAACGACATTTGTCCAGTCCAAAGTTCATGCTGACGTCTTTGGAAAACTTCTCCACAAGTCTTAGTAGGCACTCTAGTTGGTCTCTGTTGGCTGCAAACAGTTTCAAGTCATCGACGTATAAAAGGTGATTTATCAACATGTTACGTGTGTTACCTTTGAGGTTGAATCCCTTTCTGGAGGATTTTAAAATACTTGATAACGGGTTCATTGCCATGCAGAATCACAATGAACTCAAAGAGTCTCCCGGAAAAATTCCTCTCTTGATGGACACTTTGCAAGTTCTTATGCCTGTTCCGCTAATTTCGATGTTAGTGCGCCAAGTTGACATAACTGTTTTGAGAAAGCTCACTATTCTCGGATCTACTTTATAGATTTCTAGAACTTGTTTGAGCCATTCATGCGGCATGGAGTCGAAAGCTTTCTTGTAGTCAAGATAAGCCGTGAACAAATTCCTCCTCTTCTTATGGGCTTGGTTGCAGATTATAGAGTCGATAATCAGTTGTTCTTTGGATCCCATTGCACCCCTGGAGCATCCTTTCTGTTCCGAAGCAATTATATTATTTCGTTCGCAATGGGAGTATAGTCGACGTGTAATGCAAGATGTTATGAGCTTGTACGTAGTTGGCAGGCAAGTCACTGGCCTGTACGTTGCTGGATCGTCTGTACTTTGGTGATTTTTTGGCAGAAGATAAGTTACACCCTCTGTCAGGAAGGAGGGCATACTTTCTGGAACTCGTAGAATTTCATTCACTGCGTTAGTTAAATTACTATGTAAACAGTTTTCAGCCAGAAACTGTGGAGCCCGTCTGGACCAGGTGATTTCCAGTTGTGCATTTCTTTGAAAATTTCCGAAAGCTCTTATGGTGTTATGACTGTAAGGGGCATTTGTTCGGTGTTGGTTTGAGTTTTCTCTTCGTCTTTTATCCACTCTGCATTTGTGTTGTAAGAAGTAGGTGTTGACAGTTGTTCGGTCCAAAACTTCTCCATGTCATCCTTATTCGGATAAATGTTTGAGGAGTTCTGTTGTTTTCCATCCAGATGTCTGTAGAAATTTTTCTCAGAGAGGAGATGTTATCTTGCTTCCTCCTGTTGCTCTCTTTATATCTTCGTAATCTCTCGGAGTAGACATTGAGTTTTTGTTTCAGTGTGTCGATGCACTGCTTAACTGTTGTATTTTCTTCCTCATAGCTGGAGTGCTTGCGATTTCGATAGATAATCGATTCTACCAATGATTTCAGCTTGATTGTTCTTATTCCATTCTCATATTGTGTCAGCCTTCCTATGTCCTGCCGACAGCGTTGAACTTTTTCCTCCAGCCTTCTTTGCCAGTGAGGTAGGCGAGGTTGTGGACAGGGTTGAATTGTGTGCTGTCTTGGTTTGGTCTTCATCCCTAGCACTTCCACTACAGTTGTTGCGGCACAATAAAGGATAAGATGGATTGTTTCCAGTTGTGTTGCCATTGAGAGGAACTTTGGTATGACATCGGTGTTCATTATCTTGAGAATGACCGCTAGTTTTTTGGATGATCTGATCCTGGGTAGTGTTGGTCTGGAGAGTGGATCGGTGCCGTTGTATTCGATGAATATTCTGCACATTGCTGATTGCAGACGTTCCACCAGTGCTTGTCGTTCATCGTCCGAAGAATTAATCTGAGATGGTATGTGTTCAGTCTGTGTCTCTTCATTCGTGCGGACATTTTCTTGGAGCGGTAATTGTAGTTCTGTTGTACTTCCTTCTCTTGTTGTTTCGTTGTTGTGATCTTTGTTTTCATGAGTTGTGTGTTCTTCTCTAGTTAGGTTTTCTTCGATGTTCAATTCATTAACAACTTCATTTTTAATTTCCTGTAGCCTATCTTCTGAGATAAGTTTGTTTCTAAGGATTACGCGATACTGATCAGCTATCCTCTGTTCAGTTACTTGTAGGTCTGGAAAACATCGCTTGAATTCATTGAATAACCGTTGTCTGTATCCAGTTTGTTCTTGACCCATGTTTGTTATTTTGAAGTAGATGCGCATGATCGTTTCATTCATACAACTTGTCCATTTCATGCGTCTTCTGGGTAACCCTGCTTGAGTGAACGCTGGTTGAAGATCCTGCGTAGCACTCACTGTAGGGGGTGACACTGCTGTTGTTTGTCTCCTTGGTTCTTCCTGTTGAGCTGTAGTGTTTTGTATGACAGGGGCCCGCCTCCTCAGCACCCTGCCACTGACGTCCCGCATGCTGTCATGTCCAGCGCCAGCTCCAGACATGCCCTGACGATCCTCAGGCAGCGACTCAATATTCCTATTCCTTAATTGCACCATCATTATGGGTTGTATTACATACCTACTGCCAGGTTTAGCTCGGGTACCTTATTATTATTATTATTATTAATCGCTATGAGCCCACCAAGTATATGCAACTTATGAAACGAGAGTCGCTTCATCTCCCACTGTTGTAATAATTTTAAATGATTTTCAGCTAACCAAATATAAATTTTGCTAGACCAACTATCAGTTAATTATTATTTATCTGATGAGGTCTCATAAAACTGTAAACTCAAGAAATGAGGGGTAAAAACTTGAATTCTCTTTTCTGACCACTGACCAAAGATTGAAAATGGCTGGCCTTTTTTCACCGTTTTCTGACCTTGCTAATGACATACTTGGTCAACTGAAATGCCTTAAATGGGGGGCTATCATCACATTTATAACCTTTACAATTTTGAAACGCCGATATTTTCGTCTTGATAGCTGACCAAAAACTGAAAATACCAGACTTTTCTGACCAATTGAAGTATTTCGAATGATATATATTTTGTTCCAAAATTCGTCAGATGGGGGCTATGATCTTCAATTGACCTTGAAAATCTTGAAACGCAAATGAAAAAAATTTGCTGCTGACCAAAACACGGGAATGGTGCACCTTTTCTGACCTTTCCAATGATATAATTGGTCAGTTGAATTTCCACAAATGCAGTGTATGGTAGGTAAATTATAATTGTCAATTTCTCAAAAACTATAGTGGTGATGAAAGAGAATGAAGAAGCACTAATAGGCACTAATTAAGCTCTAAATATTACACATAGTTTCAGAATTAGTGCTTTCAACTTTTCGCTAACTTGACGGACCCAAATGTTGAGTCGTTTGCGAGTTGATGATGCGTATCAGCGAGATGAATGCGAGTCTCGATACTCTACGTGAGATTAAGAAGATTAAAAAGAAGCCTCTTTGCGTGAGATAGGACGGTAGGTATTAAAAACATCTTCGCGAATATTGATCAATTTTTTATAGCATGACTTTCAAGATATCCCCGTACTGTTGCAGGAAAAATAAACGCATCGTATTGAAATTACCTACAGCAACAGCTGAATTCAAATTTTGCCGTTCTTGTTTCATGAATCAAGACCGTGTTAGAGCCTAGAGCGCTCCTCGGCTCTATTCCCTCGTTCTGTGAGATAATTACCAAGAAATCAGTTATGGTATGGTAATTAGTATTGTGGGCTGCTTACATGTTACCCATAGACGTACTTGCAGTTTTTTATCTTGCAGGACAAAACATGAGCTTATGTTTTAGTGGGTAAATAGAAGATTGGAATCGTACTTGCTCTAGAATCTGAAAGAGATTAATTTTATCTATGCTAATACAAACCGGATCCACTTCATGATTACCTCTGTAGAGCAAAAAGTGGAGATGAAACGTCGTCAAGGTCGACTGAAACTCGGGTACTCAGAGATCCACATTTCAGGAAATGATCAAGAAATTCTTATCAATTTATATTTAGTTGATGGAGGTGAAACAGATTAAATTAACAAGAAATCCAAGAAAAGCCCTGAGCAGGAAATCTTGAGCGCTCGTTCTTTGGTGGAGCAATAGGAAATTAAACTCAAAATTTTATATGGAACTTGAGATTGATACCAAATATTTAAATGCAGAATCTCAGCACAATCGGAATAATATTCTGGAAATTATTCAAAACTGAAACATGTAAAAAATAAATAATCAAGAAAAATAGATTATATGGTAATGAATGAAATATTGTATGAACATTCAGTATATCAGTCTTTATTCACAATATAAATTACACTCGAATCGGATATCCTGTTATGGAAATATACAGATTATTCTCCTCAATATTGCAATTGAATTTTCTAAGGTACTTTGGACTTTATGGCCACAACTTCTGCATGAAAATTCAGCATATCAGTCTTCGTTCACAAAAGAAATTTCACTCGAATCGAATATCTTTTTATGGAAATATGAAGTTACTTCTTTTCAATAATTCAATTGAATTTTCTTTGGTTCTGTTTACACTATGGCCACAAAATTCTGCATGAGGCTCATTATGAGTATCTTGCATGTGGCTCCAACATTTCATTTCGATTGGTTTCGTTTTGTCTGAGATATTGAGCAACAAAAATTTTGAATGGACATATTTTATGGAACACCCTGTACGATTTGGCTGGTTAACGAACTTACCCGAGGTATTTGGGAACCTAACTCACCCTGAAAATTTCAAGTCTCTAGAACAATCCCTTCGAAAGTTATCGTGCTAACGGCCGGGCGGACTGCCCTACCGACAGAATTGAATTTGACCATGGATTCGTCTCTGGGAGTCGAACCCTATCATTTGAGACCATTTTCGGCTTAATTTCGAAAATTACAGACATTGGGACAAAACGATATAGCACTCCTAAGTAGAAAGAGCGCTCAAAAATAGGGATCACGAAAACAATTGCCGAAATATCGATTGTAGCTTAGCTCAATCTACAAATGAAAATTTTTGAGAATGTTGAGAAGTCATAGCAGGTGAATTTTCGTGTTTATTACCAATATTCAAATCTGCATCACCCCGAAATTTGGAGGGTCTCATCCGCCATTTTGAAAAGAGGAGCTCTCACTCAGATGTCAGAAAAATTTGGGGATAAATCAATAAAAAATGCAGAAATGCCGGATTGAGGAAATTTTATTGAAATGAAGAAACTTCGCTTCGTACTTCCATGAGAAGATATCCGAGTCGGGTTAGAATTATTTTGTGAAAGAAGATTGATATCCTGAATGTTCATGCAAAATTTTGTTGCCATACTGCTAACTGAACCATAGAAAATTCAATTTGAATATTGAGAAAAAGAATCTCTATATTTCCATAACAGGATATCCGATTCGAGTGATTTTTTGTGAATGGAGACCGATATACTGAATAGTCATGCAAAATTTTGTGGCCATAGTGTTAACAGAACCATAGATAATTCAATTGGAATATTGAACAGAAGAATATCTATTTATATCGATAACAAGATATCCGATTCAAGTAAAATTCATTTTGTGAATGAAGACTAATATACGATTGTTTAAGGAGAATCCTCAACCCTTAAACAATGGTTTTACTAAATATTCATGCGAAATTTCAAAAGGATCGCATTATCAGAACCATAGAATTAAATTCTTTAGTTATTTATTTTTTACATATTTCATTTCCTGAATAATTTCCAGAATATAATTCGGATTGTACTGAGATTCTGCATTTATGCAGGGTGAGCCATTCATAACTTTCAACCTCGAATTTTGAGCTTTGGGAGTGAATAACGAAAAAACGCTCGGAGAGGTCAAATTTTATTGAAAGGGTGTTCAAATGAGTTTGAAATCACTACCCCACTAGCTGCAACTCATAACAGCTCTCATTTTTGAATAGAGAAAAGGGGTCGAGCAGACCATTGTTGGAAAGGCAATTCAATTTCCTGCATGAGTGTATTTTTTTACAAAGTAAATCGTGCGCTTTCGTTTCAATTGAAGTAATTGTTGTTAAGTTAGCGACTAGAGAGTTAGAGATATCAAACTCATTTCAGCACACTAACATGTCCTCCTGTAAATAAAATTTGTACGCTGTATATTTGATATCGGTCTTGATCTCATAAAACATTTCGAGGTAATAGTCTTATTGTTCCACCAATGAACGAGCTCCTGCTCAGGGCTTTTTCTTACATTTTTCAATTAGAAAATGCATTCTATAAAATGGGAAGATCCGGAGATATTCACGAAGGAATTTTTTTTCAATCCCAACACCTTGTAGGTATTTCGAAAACGGTGGTTAAGTTTATGAATCTTTCGTTCATATTTTTCGACGAGTTGCACTTATTCAATAGCACCCTATTACCTTCTTCTAATCATAAATGCATATTGGAATTGGGATTTTAGCAAACATTGATTGAGCATAATAATTCTGTAGGTCTTTGGATTTGAGCGTCGCGTCGGCTTGGTAATAGAAAGGTTTCGAGTTCGAGCCCGGCCGTTTACTATTAGGTCGAAAATTAGCAGTACTGTACCTTTGGTGGCGTAAGAGCACAGTTACAAAGCCGACACGGAACACAATATATTACCAGAAGTCGCATAAGAATAACGAAGACTATTGGGAACTTCTGCTAAGCGATACGCCCTTTGGTGATTGAAAGCTGAATTCTCATGAGCTACTTCAACAAACACACGATCAGTTGTTTATGTGTGCTAATATAAGTGTAGAGTGTAGTCTTCAATTTTCACTGTTTTGAGTTGTGAAATACTCACAAATTCATGCAAATTTATGTTTTGTTCTTGTTGGAACAGCTTATTTCATTGAAATAGACTTTTACATTCCATAACATGTTTTATATGACGAGGTGAAGGTATGTAGGAAGTTTTCCTTTAGATCGTTCCTGAACAATAATTTGGATATTATTTTCAATTATTGTTTAAAATCAAGGAGAGATCGAGTTTACTTGAGCATCTGGAATACATTGGAGTCACAACGAGTAATTCAGGGACTCCTGTTTTATGTGAAGAGAAAAGGTGCTGAATGCAAATTATATTATTATGTGTTGTGAAATTTTAAGCCATCTCAACAGTTGAGATATTTCCAGTATTCGCAATCTAGTGTCATCAATGCTGAACACTACCAAATATCTGGTTCCTGTGAAGTAATGTAAAAATTATTGTTCGGGAACGATCTAAAGGAAAACGTTCTACATACCTCATCTTTATTTGTGGCGTTGTACGGGGTCTTCAAAAAAATAGCTGGATTTTTACAGAAAGTTGATATAGCGCGGTTATCAAACTCAATTTTTATTTTAATTTTTCGATAAAGCAAGTCTTCAGCTCCAAAATGTTTCATTGTGACACTTTGCTATCTCATATAATTGAAGAGGGAGTACGAATATCTGAAACTCTATCTTATTCAAAGTAGGCATAGAGTTTGACAAAATCGTGTCTCTCTTCGTTTTCACTCAAAATCAGATATAGCCGAATTCGTTTTGAAAAAGAAACCTTCTAGAAAACCCAAGTGATTTTTCTTCTAGTTACTACAGTATGATGTTCATATACGTTTGTATGTATATGAAGATTTTAAAGTTATTTTATAAAGCATGAATTTATTCCTGAGAACTACAATTTTATTCTATAAGCTGAATTCTGTACTAAATATTAGATGATTATAAAATCCATTTAGATTTAATGTGTAATCTTGCGTGTTCTGCGTAAAGCAACAATCTTATTACTTGTCTAAAAACGTCATTTACATATCACGAAATTGAGAAAAATAAGAGGATAAAATCGACTATAACCTGGTTATGTTTACGCGACATTGTGATGCGCACCCTTGCTCGACACGAAATCAACTGAGAACTCCACAGTTGAACCCCCACACACTGTCAGTTCAGTTAAACCTTTCAGTTAAAAATATGAACAATTTCATTTCTCTCAGTTGAACTGTTTAGTTGAAAAATTCGAGTTGAACTGAGACCGAAATACCCACTCACGTAGAGTTTCGACTGACAGTTTTAACTGTTCAGTCGAAACTGACAGTTTCAACTGTACGTGGATGGCCGGCCTAAAGCAACTATTTATACAGATTCTTTTACGACTAACTTTTAACGCCGCTATTATAAGTAACACAAAAGCTATGCCACTGTATTATAATCTGTATAAGATTGTTTTAAAATTATTTTATAAGAATTTTATAGCATGTTATGCATCTGTTATAAAATTTGTTCACTTAGACTCTTTATTTATCGTATGATATGAGTTGTGAGAACGTCTACACAACCGCATTTTGGAAATCCTCATATTCTATGATAAAATTGTCGCATTGAGACGCATTATAAAAGTTGTTTGAGCCACTAGGTTATTGAAGACCACTAATGGTCAAGATATTTTAAAGCGTGAGAGGAGCGAACGTGTTAATAGTTCGAAACCATTAGTCGCTCGATTAATAACCGAGTTGATTACAAGATTTTTCCGACGATCTCAACATGAATTTTGTATAAACTCTTGATTGAAATACATTCTCATTTTGCGCAAGACATACATTTGACATAATGGCATTTCTGTTTCTATGTCCCAGTAGAGTTTTGACATTTCTCGTAGTGCTTCTGAATACTTTGTGTACGGTTGCCATGAGGATTGCAAATTAAAATAGCATAAATAGAGGATTAAAATCGATCATTAATGTTCAATTTCGTACACATTAAAATCACCTTTTATTTCGAGGTCGGCGGAAAAATAATTTTATTGTTTCAATCTGCGCAATACGATGATTATGGAATAATATCTTTCTTTTAATTATATGAGATAGCAAAGTGTCATCATGAAACATTTTGGAGCTGAAGACTTGCTTTATCGAAAAATTAAAATCAAAGTTGGATAATTTTTCGCCATATTTACTTTCTGGAAAAAATACACCTACTTTTTGAGGACCCCGCATAACGTCACAAATAAAGTTGAATTAATTTGAGCTCATGTTTTTGGAATACAATACAACAACATTTCGGATGCTTTATAGTTCGTAAAGATGGGATCATTTTCAAGAAAGTTATTTCGGTTTGAAATTCACTTGAGATTTTCAATATTCTTAGACCATTTCCAGCAGTGTATTTAGATCAAACCATGTCAAGGATTTCCTCACAAAAACTAACACCAATGAATATCCGGAACTCTCACTGGAGTATCCTGAACAAAAACGTTACGTATACGATATTAACATTAATGCAATCAATCCTGAAAAAAACTGAAATATGCTTCATCACCTCCTTGTTTACAGCGTTAACACTGAAACAGTTATAATTTATAGATGTCGTTAATTAAATCCTTGTATAATAATTAATTTATTTGTCATCTGGATAAAAGATCCGTTCGAATTTCCACAATTCAGGTCGTTTGCGAAGGAGAACTATGTCGAAAAAACGTGAAATGAATTGTTCCAATTTATTTATAATATGAAAGTGAGGTATCGTGTTACAGAAATGTGGCTTCTGGGCCTTAAGGTCGTCCAATCAGTCGATCTAGGAGGCGTAATGCGAATTCTCGAGATTTCTTGAAGATGGAGTGGTTTGTGCAGCGGTTATGAATAAATATTAGATTCTTCGTTGGGTTCATTGTATTCTAATATTTGCAATCCTTATTCATAACTGGATTATGATGCTTTTTGAGTTATTGCTTCTTCAGTTCGTTGTTCTTGGATGAACTGATTTTTCATTCTTGAGAGTTGTGAGAAGCTTATTTACCCATTTTCCTATATCTTCGAGAGAATCAGATAATTGTGTGTTGAAAATTTGAACACAATAGGTCATTATCATCCCATCGTCTGTTTATATAAATTCATTTCCCTTCCGATTCTGTTGAATCTTCAATTACCCATAATGATATTGATAATTGTTTATTGCGAGCTTATTTCGAATTATTAGCCTCAAACGACTTAGTATTATTGAGTTTAAATATACTCATAATTAGAGACCGAATTATATGCAAAATGAGAACGTTGTTTTATGCATGCAAATATGCATGAAAAATGCAAGAAAATAGGCAAAATATGCAGAATATGCAAAATTGAATAGTGAATTTTAGGAACTCCAAAAAAAAGGAAAGGATTTTCATTTCAAAATCAACATATCAATAACACTTAATGATATGGTATTAAAACTCAATTCAATTCAATTTAATGTTTTTGTAAACATTTACAATCAAATATTGTTCCAAATGTTCAATTGTTAAATTTTTGTATATGGAAAAGCTTTGCTTCATATCCACGGACGTAACTGGGCGGAATTTGAACCTTGGTGCTATGTTCTCCCTTATGGTTTCAGGTACAGGGTTTTTCACTATAATTCAACCCCCCTTTAACTTTGTTACTAAAAGAGATACAGAAAAACGTTTCATACAAAAATTTCACGAAATCGACTAAGTTTTTACTATATGAATTCACATAATAGAATATATACAGGGTAGCCAACATATTGATGGCAGATTCATTTTTTCAAATGGAACACCTTTTCATCTTTCCATATTTGGCTAACTGTTTTTCCTCTGATTTCGAATATGTGATATACGGTGGTCTATCTCTTTTATTCTGAGTACCACAGAGTTTCCAATTTTAGCAACCACCTGGCAAGCTCTGTATTCATTTTTGGCAGACTGCGTTTACTGAAAATGCCCATTTTTGGAGTTATGATAACGTCAATTGGAATATATACAGGGTAAAGAACATATTGCATGCAACTAATTATTTTCAAATGGAACACCTTGACCATTATATTCTTCCATCTTTTGATAGACTTTTTCTTCCTGATCTCGAATATTGTATATATATGCGTGTGTAGGTGTGTCTCTTCAATTTTCAGAGTTTCGGAGTTTTGAAATGATGACAACGAATAAAAAATATGAGAAATACCTACGAAATTCTTTATATTCAAACAATTTACTTAAAAGTATTATTTTAAAATGAATAGGTACTTAACAAATACTTGGTACTTGGAGGTCAAATTATAGTGAAAAACCCTGTACACATGTTTTATTTCAGTAGGCATGGTATGCGTAATGGGTGGTACGTCCATGCAGTAGGCTAGCCGACGATCGCAAAGATCTTCTTCGGTCTCTTTTATTTTATCACGTGATAATACGTAGAGCGCGGCTATACTGCGTCCCGGCATGCAATAAAAGTGATTTGCAAATATGACAAAAGTCACAATTATTAGTATTACCACTCAAAAGATCATCAGTTTCATCGCATTTCGGAACGCCGGGAAGAAAATATGTACCGAAAATATGCATCTTAACTGGATCTTGGCTTAAATATGCAACTACTGCTGAAGATGTCTTAAATATGCAAATGCATATGCAGATATGCAAATGCATATAATCCGGTCTCTGTTCATGATGTATTACTCAATGGTATAACACACTTCGGAAGAACTCGAGATCTGAAATGATTCTGTCTATAGACTGAAGGACCAACATTAACCTATAACATTGTTTAAACAATGCCTATAATGAACTGATTATTGCAATCTGAATGCAATACAGGGTGTCCCAAAACTCGACGTCAACCCGGAACCGGGTGAAAAGGCAAGTAATGCTGGTTGTCAGAAAAATATAAAAAAAATCTAAGTTGCAAGATTTTAAAATAATAGGCATTTAAAAAAACACGCAAAATTCCACACCCTGTGACCGTCTTTTCGCTCTTGTTGTCACAAATATCAACTTTTTCCAACTTTTTTTTTGCTGTGTAACCTTGAATAATGCTTGTCTAAACTGTAATCAAAATTTGGATATCAGCTGCTCTAGGTTTCATAAAAATAGGGCTTGCTTCTCAGAAAAAAAAATCAAAATAAACAATTGCCTAGTTTCAACTGACTGTATTGAAAAAAAAAATTTACTACGCAAGTTTGGCATGTTTTGTCAAAAGTTGGTGCATTTAGTAAGGATTCCAAAATGGTATGATACCTGTTAAACTGTAGCTGCCGTAGTTCATATTTATTTTCGATTGCCTTTGAATACACTTTTTCTTAAACTGCTTCCCAGTAAAAAGTCCAATGGATTCAAGTCCGGTGAAGGGGCCGGCCACCAGATTGGACTAGAACGTCCGATACATCCGGAAAAAAATGTTACCAGAAAAAAAATTTCCAGAGAAATTTCTCAGGAGAAATTTTTTCTGAAAAAATTATTTTCTCTGGAAATTTTTTTTTCTGGTAACATTTTTTCACGGAAGATGGATCGGACGTTCTGGTTCAATCTCGTGGCCGGCCCGTTCACCGGACTTGAATCCATTGGACTTTTTTACTGATGGGAAGCAGTTTAAGAAAAAGTGTATTCAAAGGCAATCGAAAACAAATATGAACTAGTGATAGTTTTGGTATTTTCATTCAGTATTGTATAACTGTTTACATGAACTCGACTTATTCATGTTGAAAGTGAGAAAATGATAGACTGTTATTGGATTCGAAAAATAATTATCTTTTTTAACGCTCGTTATGAAGACTTTGAGCTATGAAAAATCAAACATGAAAATTTTAATGTGAAGAAATCAGGAATGAGACATCGGATGAAGAAAGTACTTGCAAGTAGGTACCTACGTTCATGTTTGAATTCAATAAATTTGATTACATCAATGAAGAATATCACTGATACAAATATACAGATGTGGTAGAAACGGATGGAAACAGGGGAGTTTCAGTGTTAAACTCACGCTGGTTCGGAGTCCAGTGGAGCAGTGGAAGAATCGAAACCTCGGAGCGATGCGATATTGAATACAGGGGGGTGTAACTTTCATTCAACGGTGTTGGTTCGCACAGAAGTGCTGCCACCTAGCGAGCATCCACCACATAAATATGGGGAAATGGGATTCGAGGGGCAGATTTCTTTACTGATAAATGTGGCGGTTTCACTCTGTCAAATATATCAACAAGGACGGGCGTGCTTAGTTGATCTAGGTATCATTTCGCATGTTCGCAAGTTTTTTATGCGGCGTAAGATTAAGTTCGAATTTTATTTTCAACTTTTTGATTCTTGAATATGCCTTCTACATATTGTTGTGTTCGTAAATACTACAATAAAGATGATAAATGGTAAGTATATCATTGAAGTCATGTAACAAGTGAATGTAAATCCATTTTATTTTCCAAATAATATTTTAATAAATGATCCATCATCAAGAATTTCACGTCAACAACTTTATTTTTACAATATTCCCTATTGATTACAGATTCGATGGATAAGGTGCCAGAACTGAATGTTTAGATTCCAAGGGACAAAGTAACCAAAGTGTTATTGGAAACGAATAGGCAGGTCCCCCAGTAGATATACCCAAGGTTCTAATGAAGAGCGGAGTAGAAACAATTTCATTGAGAAAATTCCTACAATTCTTCAAGAAGAGGTACCTAGCCATCAATAGCCAACACGTAATGTGATAAAATTTCCTTGGTTGCAGATGAGCTGCCTAGTACCAGCAGAAATACAAAAGGTTCGTATTGTTGTTATTTATAAATTTGAATACAATTTTATCTAGGATATTCCTGCATCATATTCATTTTTTCCTGGATAGATAGCTATATCAAAATGTGATGCAATTTTATTTTTCAGACTTTGAACCAATGAGTGTTGAAGCTAAAATGATGCAAAGAGAAAAAGACCGCTTCCAAACTATCCCCTTGAAGGAACGAATAAAATATTTCCACAGGAAGGAAAGGGAAATACAACTTGAATAATGTTGTTCAAAATCGAAGTAGCCCTGCAAGATTCCAAATACCTACGGAATTCAGAGGAGATGAACAGAACGTCTTGAAATTTCTTTTCATCACAGGTAACAAATCAAAGAATGAAGGGAAGGAGAGGTTATTTCACTAACGAAAACAAAATTCATAAATAAATATTTTATGAAATATATTACTGTAATGTTTAATAAGGTTTCTTGCATTCAGTAATTCTAGTTTTGTGTCTCATCAAAAGAATATAGATTTATTTATAGGTACACATACATAAACTCTTGTAAACGCATATGAATCATCATTTATATTAACTATGTATTAATATTCATTACATTTACTTGAAGATTACTGTTATGTTTGCTTTCTCATCCTCACAAGAACAATATATAAGATTTGGAGGCAAATATAATCGAGATTTCCAAGTTATCAAATTGGTAGCAATTCATATCAGAGTTTTCGATTATGTGCTACCAACTTGTAACGTATGTCTAATTCACAATGAACGTAAGCATAACATGAGTGTAACTGAACGTAATTTGCAAAATTAAAATATTCGGATTACATGAAAGTTTTTTTAGTGCACAACAAAAAAATTGCTTTTACGTGTTTTTCACAACACGTACTTGACTTAAACGTAATTTTTGTGCTGTGCATTGTGAAATCGTTTATGTAATTCGCATATTTTAATTTTGGGAATTACGTTCGATTTACGCTTATGTTATACTTTCGTCCATTATGGAAATCTCAATTTTAAATGAGCCCGCCACCCCTGTACATTCCCAAAGAATCCAGCAGATGGCGCAAAACGCTACTGAATATTCACAAACAATCCAACAGATGGCGCACGACGCGACGCTGCGAAAATGAGGTATTCATTTGGTGGATGTCCGATAGATGACGCTGAATAGGGAACCAAAATTTGCCGGAGAGTTGCGCATCTATATGTTATCTATGATTGAATAAACGGGGGGTCTGTTGGAATGGCAGTCTGTAGTGGTAGTGGGGGATGGCGCGCAACGATCTAGGATCGAATCATTCGAATCGAAGAAGAATCAGTAACACTCGAAACGGGAGATGGATAACGTCGCATGTCTATTGAAAATGAATACGACAAATTTTCTCCACTCTTATGGCGCCATGGGCGGAAGTTATTTGCCTCAATGAATGAAACAAATAATTTCCTGTTAAAATTAATATTCAGGTTCTTTTTCGCCATAACTGGTTTGAAAATAAAATAAATTCTATGAAAAACAAAAATAAATTCAACGAAAATAAAAAAATGAAAAAAAACAGAAATTAATTCTACGAAAATAGAAAACAAATTAAAACATTTTATATTGAAGAAAAATTCAAATCAAATGTTCAAATAATCCACCTTGTTGTGCCAAACAGTAGCCAAATCTGTTATAAAGATTTAATCTCATATCTCGGAGAAGATTCGGCATACTTGCTATTTTGGAACAAAGTTGGATTATTTTGAACCTTAATTCAATAATGTTCGTCGCTCTTTCAATTTCTTGCCCATACACCATATTTTTGAGATATCCCCAAAGAAAGAAATCATTGGGAGATAAATCTGGAGATCTGGGGGGCCATTTGATGGTTCCGTTTGTGGTAATGAGACGATCAGAAAAAGTCGTTCTTAGATATTGTGTGACTGCGCTTGCGTTATGACTTGGGCAGCCATCCTGTTGAAACCAGACATCATCAAAATTAATTGGTAGTTGTCGAACTGTCGGAATAATTTGATTCTGTAATAGATCCAAATATTTTGCAGCGTTTAGGTTACCATCGATGAAAAATGGCCCTATCATGTAATTACCCAGCATTCCTGTCCAAACATTAAGTTTTTCAGGATACTGGGTACGCACAGGAATACTCAGGTGCTTATTCTCCCTAGACCAATATCTTACTACGGATGGATTATGTTTTCTATGCAATGAAAACGATGACTCATCCGTGAATAAGATATTGCTCAGAAAAGAACTACTCTCATTCTCTTTTTCCATCATCTTTTCACAGAATTCCATTCTTTTCAAATGGTCTTCTGGAAAAATTTCCTGAGAGGTTTGCACCTTATAACATTTGTAACCATTTCTCTTCAAAATATTCCGAACAGTTCTATCGCCCAAATCGACTTGCTGGGCAATTTTTCTGCTAGAACAAGGTGCACTGGTTTCAACAGCCGCACACACATCCACTTCTCTTGCCAAACGATTTTCACTGACGGTCTTCGGTGGTTTATCAATTCTGCAATGAAGGCATGTTCGTAAACAACCACATTGCTCGAACTTCTTGACTATTTTGGAAATAGCCGAACGTGAAGGTATCGGCCTATCTTCAAAAGCAACAATAAACGAATTTATTGTCTCCGCAATTGATTGACCACCGAAATACCATTTTATTATTTGAATTTTCTCTTCAACCGTATACATTTTGATTTCCGCAGAATCTAATTTATTCTCAAACCGTATGGTCTATCGCATCCACGATACACAAACACCGGTATGCCAGATTCGTGGTCTAAACTCGTCCGCCGCGAGCATCTACGTCATTGGGAGAATATTAGGAACAAATTCTAATCAATTCTCTCTCTCTTCTTTCTCTTCTATCACGCAAATGCTATGGAAATGTTCCCAGTGACGTCACTCTCGATGCGCGTCGGCATACCGGTGTTTGTGTATCGTGATCGCATCCAAAGTTTGGATTGCGACTAATTCAATCAGCGGACCGCGTTAAGAATTGCAGCAGGAGCAGAGCGATGCATCCCCCACTACCACTACAGACCCGCCGCTTATTCAATATCGCATCGCTCCGAGGTTTCGATTCTTCCACTGCTCCACTGGACTCCGAACCAGCGTGAGTTTAACACTGAAACTCCCCTGTTTCCATCCGTTTCTACCACATCTGTATACAGTAGTTTTTCTATTTTCATTTCGATACTACACTCACCGGTAAAAAAATCGATCCACTCAAAAAATCGATGGAGTTTGTTAATTCATAAAAATGTTATTTCAATGATTGATTTTTTTTTCCAAATGTAGGTAAGTTCATTCGAAATCAATCAACAGTTTCGAATTTCTAAAAAACTTGGCTTACGTCATCTTATACTGGGTGAAACAAAATCTGTTTTTTTACCCTTACTTTGAAACTACCTGTGGTGTGCTCAATTTTTTCCATGTCATCATCAAGACACACCTTTGCTCAAAAATTTCGTCCTTCATTTTCAACAATAGCTTAAGTTTTGTTAATGATACAAGGTTTTCAGTAAAACATTAGAGTTCGCTAAGACTAAAACAATAGATGATAAAAACAAAGTAGAACACTTGACAATACGTGTTTTAATTTGTTTTTATCATGATTTTAACAATGTTTCATCAAGTGTTGAGCGAGAAATCAATTTCAGCTGAAACAATACTTCAACAAATTCTTCCTGAATTCTGACCTTATGAAAATAAACTATAAACTAAGTGAAAAACATAAAGTGTTTTCAACCCAGGCGCGGATAACAGGTGCAATTCATCTTGGCATTATGAGCTGCTGCAAATTTTCAGGAGTTGGTACGCGAGATCGAATTTTCCTGATTTTCACTTCATTATCATTACGTTAAGATTTAAGGTTCAATATCATTCACATAAATAATGAAGAACACACGGGTATGTCCCATGTCAAAAAACTCAGATTTTTACCACTGCACAGAGACATGAAGACTCTACGTGTGAAAGTGTTCAATATAGCCAGACGTAAAAGCTTTTGATAAGGCGTTTTCTATTGGGAAAATTGTTGTGCACTGAGTGCATATTTGTGTTTCATTAGTAAGACTAAGTCTGCGTTTGAACGTGCTCGGGAGTACATGTGTGTTATCAGCAACCCATATTATCTCTTCGAAGTCATCTGCTACAAACGTATGTAAATAAGTATTTTATTTCCGATCAGTGAATTAATAAAAATCTGAATCATAGGAATTCAATATACTAGTTGTCCCAGGGGCGACTAAACAACAAAATCATGAATACTAACAGCCTTCCATGGCAAACAGTAAAGAAAAGAAAATTTTCTAATCTTTCACCTGAAATAACTGAAAACCCAACAATTGAAATCAGAAATAGATTTCAGTATTTAAATGAAACAACTGAGACTAATGATATAGCTCAAACATCACCGAAAATTCCGAAACCACCACCACAACCAACAGTTATAGCTGATGAACAATACTACTCTAAAACACTTTCAAACAATTGCGTTAAAATTAACGTTGTGGTACCGAAACTTACAGAACTTTAGTAAGATTTTTAAGAGAAAAAAATTTAATTTTTCACACTTACCAAATTAAACAAGATCGGGCCTACAGGGTAGTTATGAGGTATCTTCACTCCAGCATTTCAACAGATATTATTAAAGAAGAAATAGAGAAACACGGACACAAAGTCAGAAACATAAGTGCCATAAGAGACCAAATGAAGAACCCCCTTCCCCTTTTTTATATCGATTTGGAACCGAAAGAAAATAATAAAGACATATACCAGCTCAAATTCATCTTAAATCAAAAAATAAGTATTGAACCACCGAAAAGAAAAAGAGAAATTATACAATGCACTAGGTGCCAAGAATACGGGCATTCCAAATCATATTGCAATAGACCTTATATGTGCGTGAAATGTGGAAATCAGCACGATTCCAAAACCTGCAATAAGCCAAAAACAACTCCAGCAAGATGTGCCTTATGTGAAGGTAGCCATCCAGCCAATTACAAGGGATGCCAGGTCTATAAACTTCTTTCAAGATCAAAAAGCCACAATAAGAACTACAAGCAACATGACGGACTCCAAAACCTCCCAGAAACCACTTATGAAATAGAACAACAATCTGCCAATATTATAGCCCAACCAGACAGGATGTCTTATGCCCGAGTACTCCGTCAAAATGAAGCACACCAAGAACACCCCTCCCAAAAACAAAACCCAAACTCCTTAGAAAACATGATGACAAGTTTTCTGTCCTAAAATCCTTGATCAGTCAAATGATGAACCAAAACCAGATTATGCTTAATCTGCTAACCACAATTGTGAATAAACTTCATTAGATTAAGCAATGGCAAAGCTAATACGAATGGCTTCATGGAACGCGAATGGCCTCCCAAACTACAAGAATGAATTGATAACATTCCTGAATTTATATATAATAGACATCATGCAGATATCAGAAACCCACTTCACTGAAAAAACCGTTTTCCAGCTCCCACATTATAACACCTACTCCGCTGAACATCCAGATGGAAGAGCACATGGTGGTTCAGCCATACTTATTCGGCAAAATATTAAAAATCATGCAATACCAAATTACGTGACTGAAGAAATACTAGCTACAAATATAACAGTGTACACAGAAACATGGAGCTTTGATGTATCAGCTATTAACTCCCCACCTCGACATAATATTGACGAAAACAAGTATACTGAGTTTTTTCAGAACTTCACGCACAGATTCATAATTGGAGGAGACTGGAATGCAAAACATACTCACTGGGGATCAAGACTGATAACTCCCAAAGGACGCAACTTGATGAAGGTGATTTCAAGCAGAAATCTAAATGTAGTTTCGCCCGGAACACCAACCTACTGGCCAACTGACCCAAACAAAATCCCAGACATCCTTGCCTTCTTCGTCACAAATGGTATTAATAATAACTACATACAAACAGAATCAACTCCAGATCTATCATCGGATCACTCACCAATTTTGTTGACATTGAGTACAACCGCCAAATTCCGGGATAAGAAGAATACATTAACCACAACCAGAACAAACTGGAACCAATTCCAGCAATTACTAACTAAACAACATAAGACTGGATATTGAACTCAAAGAAAATGATACAGAAAGCAGCCTGGGAAAGCACACCAACACAGTCAGAGAACGACACTGAGAATAAATTACCTCTGCAAATTCGGGAATTGCTAACTTCAAAACGACAAGCAAGAGGCAGATGGCAAAGATCTCGTAACCCAGCAGACAAAACAGTGTACAATCGCCTAGGTAGAAAGCTCCACAGTATTCTTCAAGAGCACTTCAACTCGCAATTTCAACACCACATTCAGAATATAGACAATAATAGCGAACACAACATCTGGTAAGCTACAAAAAAATATAAAAGACCTGTAACACGAAAACCTCCGATCCGAAAGACAAATGGAGAATGGGTCAACACTGATGAAGATAAGTCAAATATATTCGCATCACACTTATCACAAGTACAAGTCACTCCGGATGATCCCCACTCAGATAACAATGACACAGAAGTCGAGTCTTTTTTGGATATTGCCTGCCAGATGTCTCTCCCCATAAAACCCTTCAAACCTAAGGAAGTTCTCCAGGAAATCAAGAAGCTGAAAAATAAGAAAACCCCCGGTTTTGATCTAATAACTGCCGAAATAATGAAAAGACTACCACAGAAGGCTATAGTACTACTCAACACAATATTCAACCGAATGATGAGCCTATCTTATTTCCCAATCATATGGAAGTATGCAGAGATAGTAATGATATGCAAGCCAAACAAACCTGAAAACGACGTGAAATCATATAGACCTATCAGCCTTTTACCAATTATGTGAAAACTGTTTGAGAAACTACTACTGAAGAGATTGAAGAAAGATATCGACCTACACAAAATACTACCCAACCATCAACTAGGATTCAGAGAAAATCATTCGGCCACCCACCAAATACACCGTGTAGTAAACACGATTCCCACAAGTATCGAAGAAAATAAATACTGCACTGGTGTATTCCTGGACTCATCTCAAGCTTTCGACAGGGTTTGGCATATTGGGTTGCTCTACAAGTTGAAAAAACTTTTACCCCAACCATACTATCTGATCCTGAAATCATATCTGGCCGATCGATACTTCGCAGTGAAATGTGGTGATGCTCTAAGTATACCAAAAAAATAGAATCCGGGGTACCACAGGGAAGTATACTGGGGCCCTTGCTTTATCTCATATACACGTCAGACATTCCAGAGAGTGAGAACACCACATTAGCCTCGTTTGCAGATGACATAGCGACATTAACATCCCATCATAATTCGGCAACAGCTTCCGACAACCTCCAACAACACCTGAATGAGCTGGGAAAATGGTACCGAAAATGGCGCCTTACCATCAACGAAACGAAATCAGTCCAAGTCACATTTACCAACAAACGAGGCATATGTCCTCCAGTTCAAATAGATGGTAATCCGATTCCAGTCAAAACAGAAGCCAAATACCTGGGAATACATTTGGACCAACGGCTTACTTGGAAAAAACATATTCAGCTAAAAAAACAGAAATACAAATGAAAATTAGGAAAATATATTGGCTTATAGGCAAAAAATCCAAGTTGTCCCTTCAAAATAAACTTCTGATTTACAAAGCCATAATTAAACCGATATGGACATATGGCATCCAATTCTGGGGATGTGCCAAGAATTCAAACATCCAAATTATACAGAGACTCCAGTCCAAAATACTGCGCTCGATCACAGATTCACCATGGTATGTCTCCAATCTGACTATACACAATGATTTGTCCCATTCGTTAACGAAGAAATCAAAATACGCTCTCGAAAATACCATCAAAATTTGGAAGGACATGAGAACAGTTTCATAGATCAACTAGCAGAAAACCCGTTCAACAGAAGAAGATTGAAGAAAACTTGGCCAATGGACTTTAATTGAAGTATTTTAAAGAAGTATCATAGTTTGATAACTTCTACATGTCTTTTAAATACATCACATTTTCAATACTTGTAGAAAATAGATTGTAAATTTCAATAAAGATGAAAAAAAAATTAGTAAGACTAGTGCAGATTTCCGTGTTCTATAGGGAATCATTTCTGCACCAGTTTGTAAAATTGGCTGTTATTATAATGGCTTCAATTTCATGAATTATATTATACAGGGAACTCGATATAACAAATCGGAAGAACCAGTAAATATTCGTGATATCAGTAATTCTAAATCTGAGGTTTGTTATATTGAGGTTATTGGTCCAAAAATTTGTTATACCGAGTTTATTCACCTCGACATTACGTACTCATCTTGTTATAGCGAACTAATTTTGCTCATTTATTTTATATTTTCTTTTTCAAAACAATAAAGTGAGTAGGTAGGTTTTTTTCTTTTCAAAAATTCGCAGAACAAAATAAAAGGTTAAAAAATCAACAAATTGGTATAAAAACCTAAATCTGATTTTATTCATCTTGATTGGAAAAAAGTCATAAATTGTAGTTTGTTTCCCACGGTTTCAATCTTCTGATGTTTGAAGGCATACCAATTTCTCTGAAAACTTATCTTTAGATTTTAAAATTGTAGCCAATGAACTTGCGGAAATCCCGAACTTATTAGCTATGTCTAATTTTTTTGTAGAGGATTTTTATAACATAATAATGATGCTTCGCTTTCTGCGACAGATAAGGAACGCCTTTCACGTTTCGAGCCATTGCAAAAAGTGAGGAGCAACACTGATTACTTTCCATCAACTAACTTCGTATTTTACGTAATACGCATCGAAACCTGCTGACCGGTTGACTCCATACATACTGGTTATTGGTGAAAACGTTATATAGAGTTTTGAGTTGACGAAATTCGTTAAGTAGAGGTATTCACATCTTTTTGGTAGTTGAAAATTCGTTATAAGGAGGGTGTTCGTAAAAAGTTTCGTAATGTAGAGGTATGTTTACATTGACTCTTATGGACGATTCAAGGGGATTATGAAAAATTCGTTAAATCGAAGGAAGTTGTATATTGAGGTTCGTTATATTAAGGTTGCACTGTATTTATACTATAAATTCTTTAGCGCTCAACCGACTCAACAGAGAAATCTGCAAAGCTCGATGAAAACCAGTGCAACACTAGTGCAAAATTGGTGCACCCAATGTGAAACCCAATTAGTGTCTTATCGCTTGAACAATAACCATAGCATATTGGCAATAAAGGTATTCTTTATTGCCTGAATCCTGAATACAATCCAAAGGAGTGGGAAATCGTCAATTACAGAGAAAAAAAATTACATATTATATCCCAGATTTTACATTACAATAATTCATTAATTCTGAAATCGAATATGATTCAAAAGTTATAATCAAGTCTGTTAAATCTTCCTAGAATATGTTGAAATCAAATGTCCAGTACATTTTTGGGTAGATTATTATAACATTTAATACACATATATTTGGTATTTGTTTCAGTTAGTGTAATTTTATGCATAGGAGAGTAAAAAGATACGTTTTGTGTTATTTATATTTCTCAAATTTTCAAAATAATGTGGACGTGTTTTCACAAAAGGAATAACGAATAACCAGCACGAACAGTTTACTGCAATTAGAACCACTACCTCAGATCACGAATCCGTAGGTACCTGCGTAAAAAATCAAAACTAGAAAAATAGATGGTTCTTGAAGGTTGTCTAACTACCTGTCGAGATAACACCCTTATCATATTCGCAACAATTCAACTGACTGTCCACATAGTTTTCTAAAAATGTAGTCGTCTGTGCTATTCCATCTATGGTATCGTTGAAATCTATTGTTTTTGGAAAATTTTTTTTAGATGTACCTAATACTGTCATTATCAAGTTTTCCAGCTGATTCCAACGTTTCAGAAGGATCTATGCGCCCACCGTAATGGTTTAGTTTATGGTCTGGATTAATTACCTACGTCCGGCATAATTATGGAAAAACCCCACTTTTATACATTTTCACCAATATCCATTCAAAGAGTGATGTTCTTGGAGTATTTCGTTTTAGAGAGAATTTACTTCGTTTAAGAGGGTATTTTTAACATGGAATTTTAATTCAAGGCAATGTCTTGAACGAAATTCGTCATACAGAGAAATTATTTATACAGACGTTCGCTGTAATTAAATTGAATTAACAAGTTAGCCCTTGGAGATCAGTGAACCTGATGGGAAATAACTCTTGAAGATGATGCTGGACTAGTTAAAAAAGTAAAAGTGTTGATCCATTAATACGCCAAACGCACCAGCATGTCATTTGAGAACGTTTCATTCGTTCTGTGGCTACGATTTTGTAGGACAATTCTACTTAATTCTGGTGTGAACTACCGGCTCTAGTGTTTCGGGGCTAAGTTGACTGCATTCCTCCATTCTCTACGGTATAGTTTCTGGCGTATTTCATTCGATTCTTACACGTTTTTGCGGAGGACGTGTCCAATTCAAGTAGGTAACAACCGGAAAACATAATAATAAGCAATTTGCCAGTTTTTTGCCTTTTTTCCCGCTCGCTACTGATACGCTATGATTCAGGATTTATTGGTCGCAAGTAGTACGAGCAGAAGACCGTTAGATGGCGGATTTAATGAAGTCGAGTAATTGAAAGAATTCACACGTATTCCAACGAGAGGACGAAAGTGAGTGACATGCCAAAAAACGGTCCACGGAACCCAGTGCCGGATTAACCACGTAGCTGGGTTACGTTCATAAACGGAACTAGTGTGAGAATAAATAGGAAAGATATCTGAAAGAAAGGTATGGGCCTTTTTCTATCACTAGTTTCAGAAAATTGGGGGAATTGTATAAGAAATTCTTACACACTAAAAATAGCCTCACCTTCATGTGCAAATGTAGAGATAACCGAAATTCTTGAAGATTAAGCTTCCATTTGATAGCTATATGGCTGTCAAAAAATAAAAGACAAGTTCGGTCATGCCCTGGTAAGAGGACGAATTAGTTATCTAAAATTTAATAAGGTGAAATAACAACTAGATATAGCAAGTTTAGAAGAAATTATGTTTCGAAATATATCCAGGGAAGACAGTGAACATATTTTCCATTGCGTTAATATTTTCTATTCGAATGAATGCAAACGATCTAAGTTCAACAAATCCAATGCGCTAATGGAAAAAAAACAGCAAAGTACAAACATTAAGAAAATCAGTAATAACTTCATCAACAAAACGCCGGTTGTCAATTTATCATCACAAAATTTGAATGAATTAGAAAAATCAGTATTATCCAAAGAACTCAATTTTTCCATAACTCCAAAAAATGTACTAATATTAGATATAATAACAGCTACTGAAAAGACTGCTCAAAATCTCGCTATAGAAAAATCAAATGAAGTTCTCAACAAAATTTTACTAGAGAAACCTTTCAAATTACATAAATCCAAATCTGAATAATGATGAGAAAAAAAAGCAATTAATTCATCAAAAAATGATATGAATATAAAAGTTCTATCTGCCGATAAAGGAAACGCCACAGTTATAATGGATTTGGATGAATATTAAAATAAACTGATAGATATTATCAACGATACTGATAAATATTCCAAAATCAATAGAGACCCAACTAATGTTACAGAGAATAAAGTCAAAAAAGTTATATCGAAAAACTGCAAAAATTTCACATATGCTGAAAAAAATTTATCAATCCATCCTATTTATATGGCCTACATATTTTATATGACCCATGGGCGTATTTACGGGGGGGGGTTACTGGGGGTAATTACCCCCCCCCAGAAAATTTTAGTCAAACAGTTTTTTAAAAAACACGTCGCATTTTAAAAAAATTAAGAACATCAACTTTGAATCAAACTGACATTCTAGTAAGCTTCGATGTTGTAAATCTGTTTCCAAACGTTTCAGTGAATAAAACACTTGAAATAGTGTGTGAAGTAAATTGTTAGATGAAAAAACTACATATTTATGATAATACTAAATTAACTGCTGATTATCCTTTTCATTTATTTCCTTTTTTCAGTTTTACTGTTAGGCAACATTTTTTCAAAACCAATTTGCTCCTGACAAAGTAGTGCAAAAATTTCGCAGGAGCATTTCATCTTGATTAGATTTTTTTTAAATTTTTTCTGTTTCAGAGACTGGGAGTGAAAACCTGAAAAGTTTTTAGGAAAAAAAGGATAAAACCTGTTCATAAGAAAAATGATCCAGAGAGATATTAACAAGAAGAAACACGATGCATATGGTATACGAGATGCACTACTCAAATATTCTTAGAGCTACCCCAGTGGACGTTGCCAATATGTTTCTATTAACATTGAATTAGTCGTTGAGCAGGGTATGATACAGGGCAGTGTTTTTGGCCCATAGCTCTTAATTGTATACATAAATGACCTTCCTAACATCTTCAATTATGTTATATCAGCATACATTAGGAGAAATTATACTTAAATCCCTCAACTGCTAATAGCATTTGTCAACTTTGCTGATGACTCGAACATTCTAATACGCGGATAAAACCGTCAAGATATCCAGAACCTTCTTGAATAGGTACACTTAGCAATCAGTGCAAGAATAGTGCACATTCAATAGTCTTCACCTGAATGTAGATAAGACGGAATTTGTCGTCTTCACACATAAAATAAGAAGAGTTGAAACAGAAGAACAGCTCACACTATCAGGTAAAAACATCCCTAGAATGGACTGATCACATTGATAAATTGTGTAAAAAATTAAGCAAAAGAGTATAATGAAATCTGATCTCAGTTTGGAATTTTTGAAGGCTTTCTGTTGTCCTACCTTCCAGTCGGTGATGAGCTATGGTGTCATTGTTTGGGAAAATGGTCGGCAGGTAGCGTCAGTATTTCGCATTCAGAAGATGGCTGTTAGGGCTCTCTTTGGCTTGGGGTATCGCGAATCCTGCCGTGGAATATTCAGAAGCAATAATATACTCACGCTTTCGGGCATCTACATTTACAAATGCCTACTGTCCTTATTCGAAAATGAAAGTTTTTTCGACAAGTTCAGGAAAACTATAGCCTATAGGACCAGACACCAATTTTTCATTTATTTGCAACATTGTGTATCTTTACAGGTGAACGAAACACTTTTCCAGATAAAAAACTTAAGTGATTTCAATGACTCAATATGTTTCGATCTTTGAGAAGCTCATCTCATCTCATCACAAAAGTGAAGCTAAAACAGAAAACTCATGGAGAAACGACAGCAAAGTCAAATATAAAACATCAATAATTAAATTAAATAAATAACCTAACTCTAAAAAAACAAAGACAAAGAAGGAAAAGTTGAAACAATTAAAATAGATATAAAATCAGTTGTTTTTAAGTCAGTTTTTAAAAATAATGAAAAATTCTATTCAATTTAATTATTGATGTTTTATATTTGGCTCTGCTGTCGTTTCTCCATGAGTTTTCTGTTTTAGCTTCACTTTTGTGTTTTTTTCCTCTTGAAGATAAGCTTCTTATAGCTCAAAACATGTTGAGTCATTAAAATCACTTGAGTTTTTTATCTGGAAAAATGAAAAGGACATTCAGTACTAGATAGTGTACCTCTGACTGAGAGGAATTGTACATATATGTGCTTGAAACTATTAAACAAACTTCCGATCAAGATTCAACAAAACAAAATTTTTTTTTACATCTTGTTTTTACAGCTAGAACCATATACTATTGATTAATATATGAAAAGTATCTTTGATTGTTAATTTTTTCACTATATCAATTAGAATATTTTTTCTTTGTTGTATTGTGTGACTTTTCCATTTTCACTCTGTAAACAGGTATTATTGGTGAATAAAGGATTTCTATTCTATTTCTATGGTTAGAGTAAATGCAGATTTTTTGTCATTCGGAAACTCTATATAGCAAATGTAATTCTCGAGATATGTATTTGAGTAAGGTTAAGATGAGCTTTCTTTCATCGGTTACTTTTAACTTTTACAAGCTTTTGTTTTATTTTTGATGATTTAGATTACCTCTCATATTATCTGGAGTTCTTCAGTACTTCAGTATTCAATCAAGAAGAGGTTAATGAACTTAAATAAATATGAATTCTGAAGATGGCTGGCGAATGTTGACGACACAATTTTAACATTATCAAAAAAAAATTAAATTTAAAAATATGATTTTATTGGCTTAAGCATTTTTTTCGTCACTCTAATTCCCATCATGTATTCATCGACTAATTTTCTCGAACAGATATCGTTTGTAACATGTTCGCTTGCAGAAACATGACTAAACTCTGCATATTGCTGGCAAACTATTATAATAATAATAATATAATAATAAGCCGTTTATTTCCTACAGGAAAAATCCCAATTACAGGAAATTATTCAGTATTACATCATATCTACAAAAAAAGCCCATAACAAACAGAAATTAATATTAATTTTTTTTTTAATAACAGAATTGATTGAATCAAGATCAAAATATGGCTATAATTTTTGAGCGCTCGTTCTACTTAAACGCATTATCGTTATCTGTAATTTTCGAAATTTGAGCCGAAAATGGTCTTAAACGATAGGCTCCGACTCCCTGATGACGAATCCGTGGGCAATTCTATCCGGGGGGACCGTAAGCAAGATAACTTTCGAAGGGATTGTCCTAGAGACTTGAGTTCGGTTCTCAAATGCCGAATCTTTCGTATTTCCATAACAAAATATCCGATTGTAGTGAAATTTATTTTGTGAAAGAAGATTGATATACTGAATGTTCATGCAAAATGCAAAAGAGGATCGCATCCTCAGAACCATAGAATCTAATTTTTTCCTAATTTTTTTTGGTCCATTGGATCGAGCTGAAATTTAGTAGTAAAATGTTCAATACCAATTGAAAGCAGTACGCAAAAATTTGTGGGAGTTGAGTCAATACAACCATAGAAAAGTATGTATATCGTTATACCAAAAAAAATTCTAATATTGCCATGAAATACCTTTCGATTGAAATATAATCGAGTTTGAGGATGTAAATTGCCAAAATTAATGATCATGCAAATTTTCAAAAGGATTGTGAAATAAGAACCATAGAAATTTGTTATTTTTAGTTATCGGCTTTTGACATTGGTATTTCATCTTTTCAATTTCCAGAATATAATTCCGACAGTGCTGAGAATTTGAATTCATCTCAGAGTAAAAAGTGTACATACAGTTGCCTTCACGCATTTGTTATGCAGCCAAGTAGAATCTGTTTATACGCGCGAACAAACTTCCGGAGTTGTGAAATCGTTCCGTATGTTTATTCCGTATGGGATAATTGGTTTACCGCTTCCCTACTCTGATACTAACTGCTAGCCTCTGTTACAGTTAATTCTGTCAGTTTGGCAACATTGACTGTTAGTGTTTAGTTTCTTGATGCGATGTGTTTACATTTTCATTTCGATTTGACGTTCATTAACTGAATTATTTCAATGATTTGGTGGCAGTTTATTGTTGCTTAAGGCAATTCCGTTAATTATAGCTAGGGCAAAATTAGGAAAATGTTGTATTATATTCAGGAATTGGAGAAATGCAAATCTAACCAATTGTTTACATCACCCCAGTGTGGCAGTGAGATGCTTTCCATCTCACTCTAATGCTTGGTTGATTACAATGCAGTACTTTTCACGCGTAGGGTATCTCTATGTTTATTTCTTACTCTGAGGCTTTCATTCATTCAATATCAATGTCAAGTATCATACAAAATTTTGAGGTGATAGCTGTATTGCTCCACCAATGTTCATACTCAGCATAGATAACATAATACTCAGGGCTTTAATTGAATTATATCTCCCCACGGGGGGCCTCGGTGATAAAATTGCTACGGGCCCTGCGTATGCTTAATCCGGCACTAGCGGTTTCGAAGTCGAAAAAAAAATCGCCGTCAAATTTGATGCAGGCTGATACAATCGTTATGGGAACATTACTGCCGAAATTCCATGGCGGTCGTGATGTGTGCAGTACGTGCTTTTTTGCCCACAATCATTATGCGATAATCTGATACACTATTTTTATAAAGACATTTATTTACCGAGAACGTGTTCTCCTGATAAGAATGGAGTCGGATTACCGTACGTTAGATCTCGTAAATCGCAATTATCTCATGCGTTTCAAATATGTCTTCAGGTACGCGGCTTGAATTATATTCGCTTCACCGGACCAATTATATATACATATACAACACAAAAGAATATCTCAATCGAGCGAAGTCGGCGACGAGAAGAAATTAATTACTCATTTACACATACGTCTCGAGATTCTGTACTCAAAATCAAAATAAGATTCATTCACACAAATAGAGGATTTTCCAATAAGAGGTGTTATTTTGAATGGCCCGCTATTTCGGTAGATGTCACGTTTGAAGCTGTAATTTTTTGACATTTGACAAGTAGGAACTACGCCATTAATAAAAATGAAACGATAAACGCTACAAGAAATTATTAAAATTCACTATAAAAATGGCGACAATTTGGCAGAGACGGTTCGTCAAACATTGTTGGGTCGTCGTGAAGCACCTTGTCGGACCGCAATAAAGAAATTGGTGGAAAAATTAGAGCTGTTGGGACAAGTTTGTGATGTGAAGAATAAAACCCGTGTACGTCGCTCAAGAACAGTCGAGAATATTGCTGCTGTAGTCGAAAGTGTTGAAGAAAACCCAGGTTTGTCCATTCCTCGTCGTTCTTTGGAATTAGGCATTCCACAAACGTCATTACAATACTGGACAACGTTTACTTTCAATAAGACGGCGCTACGTGCCCCACAAGCAACGAAACCATTGATCTTTTGCAGGGAAAGTTTCCAGACCGTGTTATCTCTCGAAGAGGTGATCACAATTGGCCACCGATATCTTGTGATTTAACGCCTTGCGACTTCTTCCTTTGGGGTCACGTGAAAGAGAAGGTCTACGCCAATAGCGTCGATTCAAGACCTCAAAGATGGAATTCGTGAAGCTATTGAAAATTTCATTAAAAGAATATGGTTCTGTAAGCGTGGTCGTTGTGGTATTTTCCACTATCAACGGCATAGCTCCTTCCTTATAATGAAATGAACATCCGATCACATGGCATTTTTCTTTGAATATCAAAATAACACCTCTTATTGGAAAACCCTTTATATAATAATAGGACATCCGATTCTAGCGGGCTTGCGGACCATGATGAATGTAGATTCGACGAGGCAAAGAAATGAACTACGGAATACTCAAACGTTAAGCATTCTGGTGGTCCATCAAAGCTTCTTAATGTAGTGCTACTATTCTTGCTCCGTAAAACTGAGAAATTATGCCAGTATTTTCCACGACATATTCTCAACATTACACCTCTCGTTATAAGCTGCAAATTGATTAACTTCGAGTCGACCTATATTATTTCGAAAAAGAAACATTCTTTGACTGTGTATCTTTGGACCCTACCCAGTTGCTGAGGTTCATTGAAACTCTGGAACGGAATGTGGAGCACAATAGACCTGATGGTCGCGGTGTATGACATACCCATCCCAAATCAAGAAGATTTGAAGAGACAATCAATAAATGATTAAAGTGTCATTCGAATTCGAATTTTCATTCTCTCAATATAAACAAGAGCGTAAGAACTTCTTACGTCAGTTCTCTCCTAAAATAATTCTGAAATCACCTTTTATAGTTATTTAATCAACTAGGTTATTTAAGACAGCGACTAATGGTCAAGATATCTTAACGCGTGGGCGAAGCGAACGCGCTAACAGTTCGAGACCATTAGTCGCTAGATTAATAACCGAGTTGATTACAAGATTTTTACGACGATCTCAATAAGAATTGTGTATAAATTCTTGATTGAAATACATTCTCATTTTGCACAAGACATACATTTGACATAATACAATTTCTATGTTTCTATATTCCAGTAGAGTTTTGACATCTCTCTTAGTGCTTCTGAATACTTCGTGTACGGTGAGGATTGCACATTAAAATAGCATGAATTGAACATTAAAATGGGTCATAAATGTTCAATACCGTACACATTAAAAGCACCTTCTATTTTGAGATGGACGGAAACAGTTATTTAATCAACTAGGTTATTAAAGACAGCGACTAATGGTCAAGATTTTTCCGACGATCTCAATATAAATTGTGTATAAATTTTTGATTGATATAAATTCTCATTTTGCACAAGACATACATTTGACATAATACAATTTCTATGTTTCTATATTCCAGTAGAGTTTTGACATTTCTCTTAGTGCTTCTGAATACTTCGTGTACGGTGAGGAATGCCCATTAAAATAGCATGAATTCAACATTAAAACGGGTCATTAATGTTTAATTTCGTATAGATTAAAATCACCTTTTATTTTGAGATGACGGAAAATTAAATTTTACGGAAGCAAACGCTTAACAACTAGGTACTATATAAGTCATTGATATTATGAAAACACTCGTCCACTTATGTATGTATTTTTATACATCTGGATGGGTATGCAAATTTACGATCAGGAATTTGAATCTCCCCAGGCTTTCCGGCGGAAATAGCCTCGAAGTCCGGCAACCTTGTAGAGTATTTTCCGCATTTTAACGGTTCTCCATATAATAAGAAACGAACGGCTTTCTGTCACTGACCAGCAACATCCAGAAAGATTAAAAAGTCGTAAATTATGTACATCGCTCATAATGATACGCAGGTATCCTTGCAAGTACAGTTCGAGTAATTGAAGTGGAGCACAAAGAAAGCTTCTGAAAGAGCGAAGAAATTGAAAGCAATTTTCGATTATGCTGGCATACGAGGTTCCTTATTGAGTGATCTCTTCTTGCGATCTGTATACAGAGTCTTCAATCGAACTTTATGGAAGTTTGACATATTGCTTAAAAAAAATTCTCATAAGTATTAAAAATTTATAAAAACAGGAGCTTTTGAGCGCTTGTTCATTGGTGGAGCAATTGGACTATTACCTCAATATTTTATATGGGACTTGAGATTGATACCCAATATATAAAAGCAGAATCTCAGGACAATCGGAATTAAATTCTGGAAATTATTCAGAAAATGAAATATGTGAAAAATAAATAATTAAAAAAAATTCAATTCTTTGGTTCTGATGATACGATCCTCTCGAAATTTTTCATCAACATTCATTAAATCAGTTTTGATTCACAAAATAAATTTCTCTCGAATCTTCCTTTTTTCAGTTTCTATGATTTCGTTAACTCTTTAGCCACAATATTTTTGCATCAGAATTCATTATATCAGTTTTCATTCACAAAAAAAATTTTACTCGAATCGGATATCCTGTTATGGAAATAACGTGCGTTCAAAAAAATTCGTGGTCAAGTAAGCTGTGGATTCTTTTTTTTCCCTCATAGACTCTTAAAGGGCCCACTCACTAAGAAGGAAGAATGCGCAGTTAAGTCTCTGCACGTTTGCTGTAAAGCAAACGTGTGCATTCATATTTCCCACACACATACACTTTTGCGTGTTGGTTTGGATGTGCGACAAGCGTGAGATGACGTCGAAAAAAGATCTGATGTTAATGGCAGTGTCGTGTGTTGTTATTTAGGAAAAAATTTCTAAGGTATAAATATCGAACCCGACACTGTGTTGCTAAACATATGAAACGTGCAGAGACTTGTTGCCCATACACGGTCGTTTTTGGTCATTTTTCCACGTACGGGGAAGAATGCACACGCCACACGACGGAGATGAATGCGCATTCCAAATTTACGCCATACACACACTGTTTTAACTGTACCCCGTACAACGCGCATTCAAGTCTTCGCGCTTCCCTCTTAGTGAGTGGGCCCTTTTAGGAGTGTATTTTTCTATTCTATTTTTCCCCTCATAGACTCTTAGGAAAAATAGAATCGACAGCTTACCTGACCACGAATTTTTTTGAACGCACGTTATAAAGATTCTTATTTTCAATATTCAAATTGAATTTTCTATGGTTTTCTATGGCCACGAAATTATAAATTCAATTAGAATTGGATATCTTTTATGGAAATATGTTTCTTCTTTTCAATGTTCCAATTGAAATTACTAAGGTTCTGTGTACACTATGGCCACAAAGCATGAGGCTTATTATGAGTATCTTGCATGTGGTCGCAACATTTGATTTCGATTGGTTTCGTTTTGTCTGCGATATTGAGGAACACAAATTTTGAATGACCATAATTTATGGAACACCCTGTACGATTTGGCTGATTAAAGAACTCAGCCTAGGCATTTGGAAACCGAACTCATCCTTCAAATTTTTTATATTGGGAACAGTGGGAAACAGTGCTATTCCAGCCTAAATATATCAACTCAAATTTAAGAAAAATAATAAAAACCTCGTGACAACTTATGTCGAAGTGATATAATGACAAATATAAGGTTAGAGACATTTTTTGTTACGTGACGCCAAGGTGTCTGTTCTGTATCGAGTCTCTGATGATACTAATGAATTACTTATTCTTCAAAATTCAGCTGTTAATATGATGAATTATCGATAGTAATGTAGACAAACTAGAATTCTTGTATTCTTATATATTCATTGAAATATTTTTTCTTGGAAAAAACTGCAATTGTTCGACGATCTATGCAATAAAAATGAACCAAAACAAACCTTTTCACATTTCGATAAATGTTTCAAGAAGACCTTAATTCATTTTGAATATAATGGACTCTGAGAAATTCAAGAAATAACTGTCTGAATTATGAAATTCGAAACTTATCCCCTACTATACGAAGATTGAAGCATTCTTGTCTTACATACATATATGATTATTTCGTTCATTTTGACTATTTCTTATTTATTTGTGATTAAGAATAAGTTGTTCCTATAGTGTATTAGTTCTCTCTTGAAATTTTGGTTCATTTCTGAAAATTTTATGTTATCATCACTTGTTACTTCTATAATTCCTCTTGAGTCAGGATATAAATACTATGTCACAACCTCTATCTATTTATGTCAATCTAAATTTCAGAGAGTATTCAGAAAATCAGCAGAAATTTGGGATAACTTTCATTTAAATATCTGACAAGATAATTTATCGTACTTATGAAATAAGTGAAAGGAGTTAAGGCTATTACTCATAGTCTACCGAATATGATGTTGATTGGCGAGGTGATCCTGACATAATGAATTATTCCTGCAAATTTCCATCCTGCTGTAAATCATATTATATGCATCTCCCCGAAGATTTGTTGTGATTAATTTCCTGGCAGAATACCTGTTTCATTTCATATGATCAGAATTGTTTCAGCTTTCGTATATGCAAAAATCACTTTGTCTCCCGAGCAGTTATACAGGGTGTCTACTTCTTCGAGGGGTGATTTATACGAGTGATTTGCAACAAAAAATGTCATATAACACATGGTCGAAATGTTGACGGTTATTCTTCAATTCAATATTCCCTGTTTTCACGAAAAAAAAGTTCATCATTATTCAGTTTTCCTTGTAGTCTCATCAAATTTGACCACATATTCGGAAAGGGCAATAAATTTGCTACAAGATGAGAGAGTCTCTTAGTGCAGGCGTGGTAGGGAGAAGAATATCAAGATTCTAAAGTTAACAAAATCAGTCCTATTTTTCCAATGGTTTTTTCGATGAAATATTAATAATTATGCACGCGCTTTCTTTTCTGTAAAAAAATACATCATATAGTGTACTTTCGAATGATACATCAACTTTTGTCCTAGCTGCAATTTTTGCGCCCTGATATCATGGCTAACCTGATACCAACAAAAAAGTCTAACAATTCCAAACCTAAATTTGCTCTATTTCGAAGCTCTTCGTGATCAAATTTTAATATAGTTTTATGAAAATCAAGGTAATGTAGGTATCATGTTTCTCCTTGCCTCTTAATTTCAGTGCTGTCAAATGGATAGAGTTTTCTGGGCGAAGAGATATGAATCTCAGCAGCTGTTATAGAATATACAGTGAGCATTTTTCTACAGACAAAATGAAAACAAATTGAGAAGCACTATCCTGTTGAATTTCCATTCTTTTTCAATTCCATCTCTGAATTGTGGTTTATTTTTAATTGTTTTTATAATTCGGTAACTGATATGTAAGAAAATTATTGATTTGTATCCTATTTCACTGATACATTTTTTGTGAGTAATGATTTCTAATAAAACTACAGCAATACAATATCACATTTCATTAATATCAATTCATTTAAAACAATGCTGAGGTGAAAAATAACATCCCTATCACGAAGCAAAGCACTAGCTTTGTTTTATCGATCAGGGTGTTTTTTCTGGGCTCGACGTCTAAATACGTAGGAATAATTTAATTTGAATTTGGCGCCCATTAAAACAGTTCTCTGTATTGAAGAATTCAGCATTTTCAGCGCCATTAATGTGTCAGAATTAATCAACTAACTGAAAAACGTTGTCGGATTTTGGTACTAGAGTTGTAGGGGCGTTTCCCATCTTTCTCTCCTTAATCTTAGCATCGGCCGAAAAGGTTATGGCGTCTGTTTTTCTGGATTCTAGTGGTTTATTGTTCATCGACTATTTGGAAAAATAGCGACTATAACTGTGCATTATTAGACCGATTGCAAGCCGAAATCACAAAAAACGCCACATTTATCGAAGACAAAATTGCTTCTTTTTGCAAGACAATGCACCAGATCATAAATCAATGAATGGCAAAAATCCATGAACTACGCTTCAATTGCTTCTTTATTCGCCGTTTTTTTCCAGATTTAGCCCCAAGCGATTATTATCTGTTTCCAAACTTGAAACGAATGAAGAGTTCAAATGGGAAACTGAAGCATATTTAAGGGACATTGACAAATCTCACTATGCAAACGGCAGTGCCCTATTATATTATCGCCCAGGCCAACATAGGCCATGGCCTAGGGGCGGCACGATTTTAGGGGCGGCAAATTTTCGGTGCATAAAAAAATTCTTCAACTCCTCTACGAAAATGTAAAAATAGCCATCATCGAAAATTTGATAAAGTGAGCGCAACACAGAAAAATGACACTGGTATAGATAAAGTAGTTTTGTATTATGAGTCATTGGTTGATTATATCGTAGGATTAAGAGATCAATTTGATAGATTTGAGGAGAGAGCGAAGATCAATTCTGGATTCGAGAAACATCGAAGTGAAGAAAGAAAGCCACAAGAAGTGTTCCTGCCTTAGACTAAGGATATAGTCTAAGGTTCCTGCTGATGAAACTGGAGTGGTACATACTGTTTTGAGAGGGAGGAAAAACTTCAGAGTAGGGGTTTAAGAGTATCTTGTTGACTATCTAACAAGATACTGAATGAGCGTAAAAATTGCTTAAAGGGTTTTGCGGCGAAGTTCTCCTTTTTGTTAGAATTGCAATCGATTAATTCTGAAGAATGAGGAGTAGCGGTTAATATTCTCATCTCTAGTTTTTCTGACGATTTAGATGAAAAACTTCACGATGAATGTTTGCATACAAATCCTACTTAGCTCAGTTAGAACAACCGCCAAAAACTCTACAGTAGAACGGATAAAAGCTTAGTGCAAGTGTTTCCCTATATCGATATTAAAATAAGACTGTTTTTATATTCACTTTTGCAACGAACTGTTCAGCAGAGAGATCGTTTTCAGCATTGAAGCGAATTTTATCGTATTTGCGACCTATGCGATCTAGCATGTCCAAGAGCGTTTGAATTCTCTAACCGTTTTGTCCATTGAAGGCTTCGAACAACAATGTTCTGAAAAGAAAGCAAGAAGATAACCATTATTAGTTTGATGATGAAAATTGTAATGTTTTACTATGAAATATACACTCTGAAACATTAGGTTGTTTCATTTCCAGATAGAAAATTGTCTTCATCTACTTCAGCGAAAAGCGCATATTTCGAAAATTTTAAATTCTTCAAATTCTCTTTACTCAGAGGGGGGCAAATTGTTTTTGGCCTGAGGGAGGAAAAGAGTTTAATCCGGCCCTGGCAAACGGCATCGCAATGTTGAAAAATCGTTGGACTTAGTGTATCCAGCTGAAACGGGACTATGTTGAAGAATAAATAGTTTCTCGACAAAAATCTTTGCTTTTCTTCGAACGCCCTAGTATTTGTGTATTGTTTTAGGAGTTCTCCTTAAACAATGGTGCTACTCTCAGAATAAGTTTATGAACGCACCCTAGAACAGCATAACTCCTTATGTCGATATGTAACAGTTATATCGATCGATTCGATCGCCCCAAATAGCTTCAAAGAAATATGTCAAAAAAATTGTGGTTGTAGCCAGTGTTCTTCTTCTTCATGGTGTAGTGGATGTCGCCAAGCAATTTCCAAAGGTCGAAATGCGTTACTATACCTGATTGATCAACTATTCCACAGAGTTAGTCTAGCGAATCTCGTTAGGGTCGCTTGTAATCTTCGCTCTTCCTTTTTCAGTCTGCTTGGTCGCCTTTGGAGAGCAGATTGCGGTTGAGATTCTACGCCTGTACCACCTTTAACGTGGGCCCATTGTCCACTTGATTAGGCATCGCTTTGCGAGAGAGTTCTCAATGACATGACATCCCGTTGTTTTTTTCTCCTGCTTCTAAATACAATTCTGGCTCATGGAAATCGATCCCGTTGTCTCTGTGTCCCTTTTTCCCATGCACGCAATCCCGTAACATTCGCACATACGCGAGAATGTGAGAATAATGGCGAATATTTCATCGCGATCTGTTGTACACATAGGTATTGTTCCGAATTCTTCCTGCTTTTTGCGTAGCGGATATGTCCTATCTGCTTGAAAAAAAGGTTATACGAGGACGAAGAAGAAAGTTTCAAGACGGTGACGTAGAGTCACCGGATGCGCAGTGCAATTTAATTGTGTATTTGAAAAAGGCGGGAATAAGTTTTCTACTCTTTTCTTAGTTTTTTCATATTTTTCCTAAAAATGTATGCAAAGAGAAGAGAATTTGGATCAATGTAAAATGTGTGGTTCTATGAGCCGAGGAAATAATGTGCAACAACTTCTTTATAACTTTGTATGCAGATCTTTCTGCGCCAAGCTACAGTCTTCTTTACTTCGTTAACATAGTTACTCAAAGATAACATTAAACATGGGAGGGCACACCAGAAATTATAAGAAAAATTTCACAGAAGCCAATAAATGCAAGCAAAGCTAGGTACAATCCCAAAATAAACTGGAACTGAAAAAACAAATTCTTCACTTCTTTAACATGGAAGGGCACACCAGAAATTATAAGAAAAATGACATGACATGACATCCCGTTGTCTCTGTCCCTTTTTCCCATGCACGCAATCCCGTAGCATTCGCGAGAATGTGAGATTAATGGCGAATATTTCATCGCGATTAGTTGTACCATATTGTTCCGAATTCTTCCTGCTTTTTGCGTAGCGGATATGTCCTATCTGCTAGAAAAAAAGGTTATACGAGGACGAAGAGGAATTTTCTAAAAAACTATATCTATTGGTTTTCACTCCCAGTCTCTGAAAGAGAAATAATTAAAAAAATTTTAATTAATATGAAGTGCCCCTGCAAAAAACTTTGCACTTTTTTTGCCAAGAGCAAATTAGTTTTGAAAAAATTGTTGCCTAACAAATGGAAAAACACACAATTCTGAAGATTTCACAAGTTGGTTTGAAAAAGGTGTCTGATATCGGCACCGAAACGTTACATTATCCTTCTCATTTATTTCCTTTTTCGGTTTTACTAGTAGGCAACAATTTTTTCGAAACCAATTTGCTCCTGACAGATAAGTGCAAAAATGTTCGCAGGAACACTTCATCTTAATTAAAAAATTTTCAACTTTTTCTGTTTCAGAGACTGGGAGTGAAAACCTATAAAGTTTTTTAGAAATGCAGAATCCTCCCAGAATAAATTTCAATCGATATACGAAGGGAAAAGATTCAAGACAACTTTCAACTACCGACGTGGTTTTTTAGTCACGATATTACCGACGTGGGGCATGAGTAGCCGCTGATAGAACATTGATTTTCTCGAAAAATATTAGTATACTGTAAACAATTGTAGTTTACTTCAGTAGTTAGGATCTATGGATAAAAAAAAAGTCAAAAATATCGAACAGATAATATTGAGCTTTGTAAATATATGCCTCAATATCATTGACTTCATTTTTGAACTAAAATATGACTACTACAGAAAATCGTGATACTAAAACGAATATAACCTCTCAGGAACAATAAAATATACTTATTTCCATAGTTGAGGGTTCTATCTATATAAAAAAATTATTTTTCGTTGTTTGATTTTCTTGTGCTTTTTGATTTGTAAATTGTTGTGCAAGGTTTCTTGGGTTTTTAGCACTCAGTTCTTGACCAGTAAACAGTTATTTACTTTTCCATAAAATATATTTTCATTTTTCAAGGAGAATACAACAATCAAATAATTTTATTATCGTCAAAATTACATTTAATCAGTTAAAAATATAAAATATACGACACAAACAAAAAATTTTTGTTTGTGACTTCTAAATACAATGCTGGCTCATGGAAATCGATCCCGTTGTCTCTGTGTCCCTTTATCCCATGCACGCAATCCCGTAGCATTCGCACATACGAGAGAATGTGAGAATAATGGCGAATATTTCATCGCGATCAGTTGTACGCATAGGTATTGTTCCGAATTCTTCCTGCTTTCTGAGTAGCGGATATGTCCTATAGGCAAATCAAGCTGAACGATACGCTCTTTGGTGACGATCTGAGTAACCTTCAATATTAACATGATTCATTCATTTCCCATTGTGATTTATGTGAATATTCAACATTATTAATAATTTTTTAAATATAATTCATTCAAATCGCTATTGTTCAGTTCCTCAATGTTCTTCCTGAAAAAAAAAAGAATTCCAAATAGTATACATTTCCATGCCTTTCCTCAAGCTATTGAATTGGGTTGTTAATTTTAAATCGATTTAATAGAGTTTTATTAATCACTAGCTGACCCGACAGACTTCGTCCTGTCAAAGAGATTTGTAATGTGGCAGTTTTTGTGTCTACGTATTTTAAAAAATTCTCCTGAACAGAACCGTCACCCTGGTGATAGTGCATTGTGAATAAAAAATAATTAAATAAAACATATATAAGGATTTAAAAGTAAGTTATCGCTTTATTGTTAATCATGTGAATCATAATCATTATTATTATCATTGAAGTGCTTTGTGGTACCTATACGATGTTGTTTGTTTGATGACCTGGCGCATAGATAAACAAATCTGATGGTTTTCCAACACAGGAACAGGCAACATACAATTGACCATGTGAGAAACATGGGTTTTCTAGATTAATACCACAAACACTTAATGACTTGTTTATAGTCATAGCAAAAGCAAGCCGCACTGGAAACTGTAGTCGTTTAAACTCAAATGCCACATCAGTTTGGCCAATAGATCTACCTTTTTAAATAGATCTACCTTTTTAAACAGATCAATAAATGCAATCTTCAAGTACTTACTTTTATTCACATCGGTGACATTCAAATTCCTTCAATCACCACTGACAGGACATGTCAATAACAATCATCACTTTAAAACTATTGAAACAGTTATGGAAATCGTGGAAGGATCTATATAAAGCACCAATACATACTGACTTTATAATAAAATCCAATTGTAACAATAAATACATTAATTGCTTTCATCAAATTCCTCTGTGATAGGTCTTCAGTTATCCACGAATGAACTTGGTTTTTTCTCCTTTTAATTCAATCGTTCCTAGAACACAAACCTTTAGTAATAAACGTTATAAAAGGATTAAAAAATGATATTCATACCTTGTTTCATTTGCATCTGCCCCATTTCGTTCACAATGAACCAATGTTCTCGAGCACTTCCCTCACGTTAATAGATCTGACAGTTGTCTGATTTTCCGATGTGAATGACATCGGAAAAAAAATCGATTTTAAGAAACGTCAAAAAAATATGTATGGGAAAAAGAAGGGCTATTTTTAGGGTTTTTCCAGCAATAATTCTAATTTTTCTCGCCGTAAAAACCATCCTTGAACTTCAACGAACATTTAAAAAAAAGATTTGGCCAAATTGGTCCAGGCGTTGTTGAGTTATGCGCTTACCAACACATTTTGCGATTCATTTTTATATTATAGATTTAATTTTTCTGTTTCTTTTTTCTGCTTTGATTTTTTCGTTTCAGATTCAGAATTCCGAAGGCATCCTGGAGAGGGTTATCGTTCATTTGGACTAAATAAAGAAGAAAACCTTCAATATTCTAATAGTTTTTAAGTGTTATTTTTGTTGAAACGGCGAGACAGGGTTTTTTCTACTGGGGTTTTTCCCTGAGCTCTGGTATCATACGAAAAAATAGTATGGTACCCCGTTTTGCACCAACCTCATTTAGGGATTTTTATTTTTGTTTTATGTATTGTATTATGTTAGCTCTTGATTTCAAAAGAATATACAGGAAGACTCTTAAAACAGTGAACTATATATATATATAAACAATAAAAGCAGAGAATAATATTAATTGATTAAAATCAACCAATATTAAACCCATACTTCGGAACTAATACCGTCAACGCACAAAGAACATGCATGGTGGTAATATCAAACGGAGCATCCATAGATAGCTATTTCGCCCTATTTGGGGCTCATCAGTATGGAGGAGCTCAGTCTGAAAGGCATTCTAGGCTCCCTTACTTGAAGAAATATCGCCCAGCTCTGGGATCCTTACGAACACCTACCTCCGATGCATGAACGAAGTCGCGAGATGTTTATCCGTTTTTTATACAAACTGGTGGTAGTCCAACTTTGTGGATTTTACCTTCAGTCGATGAAGTGGAAACGCTCGATTAATCGTCATAAACCAGACGTGGTGATAATAGTACGAAATGAAAATTCATGCGTTTAAGAGTAACGCAGGTATAATATAAACAATGAAAGCAGAGAATAATATAAATTGATTAAAATCAACCAATATTAAACCCATACTTCGGAACTAATCCGAGAGGCTAGTTTTTGAAAAATAAAGTGCCTACCAGAAATGTTCCTGTTGGATTTACTAAAGGAGAAACAAGAATGTTCTAGTCTAGTAGTACTGTTTGAATATAATATAATGAAGTTAATTTAACTGCTCAACAAACAAAATTGTTTTCCATCATTTCCTCAACAGCCCTTTAACCAAATTCATCTCTCACTATGGCTCAAATAAATTTAAACAAATCCATCTTCACCGAATATGAAAATAAAATATACACAGTAATACACTCGTTCACTATAGATTTCTGAAATTTTGATTTATTGATAAAAGATCCAAAGTTTAATGAAGCAGATTTATACACAAACAATACAACCAAATCCTACCATGTCAATATTAATAGTTCTATGAAAAAAAAAGGTTATACGAGGACGAAGAGAAAAGTTTCAAGACAACCTTTAACTACCGACGTGACTTTTTAGTCGCGATATTACCGACGTGGGGCCTGAGCGGCCGCTGATAGAGCATTGATTTTCTCGAAACAGTCTAAACATATGAGTATTTTGTGAAAAATTGTAGTTTGCCTCAGTAGTTGGGATCGATGAGTCAAAAATATCAAACAGATAATATTAAACTTTGTAAATATATGCCTCAATATCATTGACTTCGTTTTTGAACTAAAAAATGACTACTACAGAAAACCGTGATACTGAAAAGAATATAACTTCTCAGGAACAATAAAAGATACTTCTTTTCATAGTTGAGGGTTCTATCTTTATAAAAAAATCATTTTTCGTTGTTTGATTTTCTTGTGCTTTTTGATTTATAAATTGCTGTGTAAAGTTTCTTGGGTTTTTATCACTCAGTTCTTGATCAGTAAACAGTTATTTACTTTTCCATAAAATATATTCTCATTCCGACATATGTTTCGGCCGTATATGGCCCTTTTCAAGGAGAATACAACAATCAAATAATTTTATTATCGTCCAAATTACATTTAATCAGTTAAAAATATTAAATACAAGACATATCTGCACAGATAAGACACAAAGAAAAAATTTTTGTTTGTGTCTTCTGGCTCATGGAAATCGATCCCGTTGTCTCTGTGTCCCTTTTTCCCATGCACGCAATCCCGTACCATTCGCACATACGCGAGAATATGAGAATAATGACGAATATTTCAACGCGATCAGTTGTACACATAGGTAATTGTTCCTGCTTTCTGAGTAGCGAATATGTCCTATCTGCTCAAAAACAGTGGCGGCTTATCCCATGAAATAGGTGAGGCAGTGCTTCACCAGATAAATTAGGGAAATTACAAATATCTAGCAAATTAATCCAATAATTTATTTATCAATTTCATCATCCCACTATTTCCTCAGTCTCAATTTTTTATATGATACTGCACTGGGTCTCGTCTCCCATAATATCCGAGCTCAATCTGAAAATTAACGTAACGTTACACGTTACTGAAGTTACGATGAATGCACAAAAATCGGACAGTAACGTTACACGTTACATACGTTAAGATCCCATTTTTATACATTCATCCACGCGTGCATTCATCTCACTTTCTCTTCAAGACGTAAGCGGCTATAGAGGCAAGCCTCACGCGTTTCCTTGTCTAGCGCGCTATTCACATCGACGTGACGAGATCATAAACCTACGTTGTTTATCTATTGCCGCTCCTAAGGTGAATTTGAGGCAAGCCTCTTAGTAACAACTTTTATAATATTTGAATCGTTTTATCTCAAAAACTATGCCTCGTAGGAAAAAAGTATAGATTCATTTTTTATAGATAATTTTAAGATCTACAGTTTTTGTTTGAGTTACTTTTTTGATGAAACTCACCGAAAAACTAATTTTTCGACCTTTGATCTAGAATAAATTTTTTTCCAGCCACAGGAATTATGGGGCACTTTTAAATATTATTTATAATGATATTTTGAACAATTTTACCGCTTTTCAGCTTGTTGGGACTTCATGTAACTTCACCCTCATTTTTTGGTCTAGATTGACCGGACTATCTACCCTTGATCCGCGATCGTTTCGTTTCGTTTCATCGGCAAACTGCATATTCGGGTTAATCGGGAAGCGGGAAATAGCGGAATTTCAGTTAGTTATGGGTTTATGGGTTAGTGTCATTTGCTGGTAGGTTTGTTTCCGTGGTAGTGTCGTGTGAATTTTTTCCACAAGAATTTTCATTTTGTTCATTGGCTTTGGTTATGACTACCAGAAGGCAAAATGGCTTTAGCAGAATAAGTGAGTCGTCTCAAATTCCCGAAACAATTGATAATATCGCAGTACTCAGTCATTACGATGATTATAAATTATGTATAATTTAAGAAGTGAAACGACCTGTTCCGAATCGATCTATGACTATCGGTGCGGTGAGAAAATCGAATCTGAGGTAACAAAATACATGGTATGAGAAACACTACTGGCTTACTGGCAGTGTAACTTCAAATAAACTATTTTGTTGGCAGTGGAAATAATACGATATTCGATGAAAAATCGGTTATAGCGACTTGAGAAACTTATCTCAGAGGCAGAGCAATAACGTACCACGCATTAAAACGCAAGAATCATTGAATTGGAGCATTAATACCGATTTTTTGAGTAAAGATGAAAAAACATTGTCAGTATAGCCATCACGTCACGACATCACCGACGTGGGGCCTGAGCGGTTGCTGACATTGATTTTCGCGAAAAATATGAGTATATTGTGAAAAATTGTAGTTCACTTTAGTAGTTGGGATCTATGAATAGAAGAAAAGTCAAACATATCAAACAGATAATATTGTACAATATATAAAATTGTCCAACAATGAACTCAGTCAATATCAGTACAGTGTATTTGTTTGCGTACTATGAACAAACATGTTTTCGGTATGAATGATACTGATATGTGGATTTTCTATTTTGATAAGGGGTTCAGAAAACACATATATTCTTTTTGAGCTCTAGTTCTATTTAAACGGTTGCTATATCGTTTTGTCCAAATGTCTGTAATTTTCGAATTTTGAGCCGAAAATGGTCTCAAACGATAGGGTTAGACTTCCTTATGGCGAATTCGTGGTCAAATTCAATTCTATCCGTGGGGCCGTCCGGCCGTCCGTCTTCAGCACAATAACTTTCGAAGAAACTTGAAATTTTCAGGATGAATTCGGTTACCAAATGGCTCGGTTAAGTTCGTTAACCAGCCAAATCGTACAGGGTGCAAACAGAAATTGAACAATTACGAAGCAAATGTGACAATGTCTATGAAAGATCAGTGAGATCGAGTTGTAGAGAATTCGTTTCAGTTTCATTTATGGAAACTTGTTTCTGTACGCTTGTTCCTAGGGGAATAGCGTGCCAAGGTTTTGCCCTAATCTTGAGAAACGAATGGACTTAACGACCCTGTTAGACCCACTGAAATCAAAAGCATTACTTCAGAGAAACTCACTTTAGAACGTCATGAGATACGAGATACACACTTCAAAGTTGCAGAGTCCGAATATCTTGGTTTAATTCAGGGTTCATAGATGCGGGGTTTATGAAATAGACGAGCTTATGGGCGAGAAGACACCTAAGGTAAGGGGGCAGTTGGTGGCGCAATGGGTTGACAATTCTGTTTGTGAATTCCGAAAATGAGGAACAGTTATGAAACAGTGATATTCTTGTGTAAAATTTACTCCTTGAATAATATATATCCTTAAATGAACATTGAAATTGTTATATTATAATTTATATTATGTACATATCTGCATAGTAATTAAGTCATCCTCATATTCGAATTACTATCTAGGAATTGATTGTAACGTTGAAATGTGTCAAGTTATTACAATCTTCATTCGATATGTTAATTTATTGTGATAATTATTAAATGTTTTTGGTTTCCACTTAATTATTTTTTATATGTTGTACGATATTTAATCAGTTAACTAAGAATGCAACAATGAAGTTGACAAAAATATATACATACCTATGTATAAAGTATGTTAAGGAAATTTTGTATCTGTGCAGGAATCTATTCGTCTAACTAACTCTTGAAATTATTCGCACTGTAAACATCTGGAGAATTGGGGAATAAAAAAGGCTTGCTTGGAAGTACTGATGAATTTCTCGTATTTGAGTTTAAACTGTTGATCTGTTGAGTGCCAAGCAGGAATTGGTTCATATACCAAGCTTGCTCTGAACATTCAGTGTATCAGTCTTCATTTATAAAATAAATTTCATACTAATCGGATATCTTTTTATGGAAATAAGTTTCTTCTTTTCAATATTCGAATTGAATTTTATATGGTTCTGTTCGCACTATAGCCACAAAATTTCGAGTGAGGCTTATTTTGAGCATCTTGCATGTGGTCGCAAAATTTCATTTCGATGGGTTTCGTTTTGTCTGAGTCGTCTGAGATATTGAGCAACAAAAATTTTGAATGGCCATATTTTATGGAACACCTTGTACGATTTGGCTGATTATGTTTAACAAACATTTAGGAACCGAACTCGTCTCTAGGACAATCCCTTCGAAAGTTTTCGTGCTTACGGACGGCCGGCCCCACAGACATAATTGAATTTGACCAGGGATTCGTAATCAGGGAGTCAAACCCTATCGTTTGAAACCATTTTCGGCCCAAAATTCGAAAATTACATTCATTTAGGCAAAACGATATAGCACTCGTTTAAGTAGAGAGCTCATAATGCAATTATTTTATTCGAATTTTTCTCATGTAGAAATAGCAAGAATACCTCGGGAATGAGAATGTGGTACCATAGATGCCCAGCATCCATTGACATGCTCAAGTAGGTTGTTCACCACCATTAGAATTTGTTCCGCGTTAATTATAATGTGGGTTGATTGAAAGTTCATTTGTATGTAGAGACGTCCTGTTCAACAGATGTTCCAATCTCCTTGTCCCGTTGCATTTGCATCAAAATAACGAAACCATTGACTACGACATTATCGAGGAAATTCAATATACGGGAAGTGAATTCAATTTGTCTCCGATATGAATGTCATCGTTAAACATCGTTCTTATAAGCGATAATGACAAATGGGATTTCAGATTTTTATTATTTCCAATTTATCACTGAAAGAAGGTACCCGGTAGAAATCAAGAATGTGCCAAAGAGTTGACGTGGAGTGAAATCTATACATTACCATTCACAATTAACACATTCTCAAGATATTGCCTTCTGTCATGGAAAATATTGATTATGAATAGTTATTTAATCAACTAGGTTATTAAAGACAGCGACTGATGGTCGCTCCGCTCACGGGTTAGTAAATAATTCGAGACCATTAGGCGCTAGAATAATAACCGAGTTGATTACAAGATTTTTCCGTCGACTAAATATGAATTATTTATAAATTCTTGATTGAAGTACATTCCTACTTTGCACAACTTGACATAAATTTCTATGTTTTTTATACTGAGGTCGACGGAAAAATTATCAACGAAGTGGTTGTGAATATTTTCAATTTAGAAATGTTATTCTGTGGTCACCACGAATGTGAGAAAGGAATAACATCTATCTCCTATTTCCCGTGAAATAAATTAATTTATGTTGATTATGAAGGACGTTAAACCTGTCATCAACATTTTTATTGACAATAATTTTGAACGGTCGTTCTACTTGATCGAGTGCTATATCGTTTTACCCAAATGTCTGTATTTTTTTAATTTTGACAAACGATAGGGTTCGAATTCCTGATGACGAATCGATGATCAAATTGAATACTGTCCGTGGGACCGTCCAGCCATGAGCACGATTACTTTCGAAGAAATTGTTCTAGAGATGTGACATTTTCAGGGTTCGATTCCCGAATGCCTCGGTTAAGTTAGTTAACCAGCCAAATCGTACGTTCCATAAAATATGGCCATTCAAAATCAACGTCTCGGACAAAACGGAACCAATCGATATGAAATGTTGCGGCCAAATGCAAGATGTCCATAATAAGCGTCATGCAAAATTTTATGGCCATAGTGTAAACAGAACCATAGAAAATTCGTTTGGAATGCAAAGAGAAGAAACTTAATATTTCTTCTTTTCAATATTCCAATGGAATTTTCTATGTCTTTGTTAACGTTATGGCAACAAAATTCTGCATCAACATTCAATATATCAATTTTCAATCACAAAATAAATTTTATTCGAATCGGATATGTTTTTATGGAAATATGAAGTTCCTTCTTTTCAATATTTGAATACAATTTTCTATGGTTCTGTTTACACTATTGCCACGAAATTTTGCATGAAGCTTATTATGAGCATCTTGAACGTATATCAATCTTCATTTATAAATTAATTTCATTCGAATCGGATATTTTTTATGGAAATATACATATTCTTCTTTTCAATATTCAATTGTATTTTCTATGGTTTTGTTCAAACTATGATCATGATGTATGTCTATTATGACCATCTTGCATTTGGCCGCTAAATTTCATTTCGATTGGTTCCGTTTTGTCCGAGATATTGAAACAGAAATTTTAAATGGCCATATTTTATGGAACACCCTGTACGATTTGGCTGGTTAACGAACTCAATCGAGGTATTTGAGAACCGAACTCACAAGTTTGACCACAGATTCTTCATCAGGGAGTCGAACCCTATCGTCTGTGACCATTTTCGCCCCAAAATTAAAAAATAACAGACATTCGGGCAAAATATATATATAGCACTCGTTTAAGTAGAACCAGCGCTCAAAAACGATAGATTACAGTTATTAACTCAATTTCAATGAAAGGAGAAAAGGCAATGTCATTAAATTGAAAGAATCCTTTGATATGAATATTTCACCTTATTCTTCAAACAATTTCAAGCATACAAGCACTACACTTATACGAGAAGAAAGAGTTTTTTCTCCTGCACGCAGAAATATTTACTGTGTATTTTTTTCACCTTTTATCTGCTCAAGAAGTGTTTGAAAATGTGTGAAAACCTCAAAAACTGTCACAAAGTATCCCCGTTTTACGGTACGTGAATCCAACCGAGTCGTCCAAGACCACTATTGACTCAAAATTGGAAACTTCCAGACAGTGGGCTGTTTTTTAGGAACAAGTGTGCAAGAAATGTTCGTTTTCTGCTACTTGAGAATTTCGAGCGCATTGAAATTATCCTGAATAAAAGAAACTTATAAAAATGTTGTGTGATATGCATACAAAAACTTGTTAAAACGAGAAGCAGAAATATTGCTTAGAAAACAGATCATGTCTATAGAAAATTTTGAAAAAGCATCGACAATTCTCTTTTTTAAAAAAAAACAGTTTCGATGTCAACTCTTTTCTGTAATCATATCGATGAGGGCCGGAATTATCTGATAAGAAAATGATTAATCAGGATGATTATTATTTGCACCAACAATTTTTAATCTCACCTGTGTTCTCTTGTTATACAGATCCATATCTAAATTCCAACTAAAAACAGGTATTCTTATTCTTTGCATCCAGAATATTCAGATCAAAACGTATAATCTACAATAACTATATCATGATGAGTTTAGAGCTGCTCCATATTTTTGCTAATAAAAGTTTATGCTTCGAGTATAATTCGAGCATAATTTCTTGAAATAATTATATAATAGATATTATAATAACTCGAGAAATAAAAATTTATGCACCCTCGATAGAGAACCTCGACGAAGGGAACCTTGATCTTGAAATAATTTTTGTTTTGAATTTGAATACACTTTGAACCTGTTATTTTTTTACGCAACACAGTGTCTAAGACCAATATTTCGGACAGATTTCAATTAGAAAATTGACTAGAACTAACTTAAATTTTCAAATTAATTGTGATGCCAAAAATGCAGGGGCTCAGTAAATTTTCCCTTTTCTGAACATAAACAAGAAATTCCACTACTTCGGTTAAGATCTCAGATCATCTCATACACAAATCATGATTAAATTATGGAGTGCAACATGTACAGGGTGATTCACTCATCTTGGTAACCTTTTTTTTCTCGAAAGGGGATGAATATTTTTTTATACTATTGACGGTATTTGGTACAAGTCAATATTGACTTGATATGTGCATAAAAGTCGAAGGAATGAATTAAAAAACCTGGCGTCGCGGCGCCTCCCATTTTTTTTCCAGGAACATACCTTTTTTATTGTTTCATTCGAAAGATAATTCAATTCTTAATGTTTTTTCTAAATACCATTTTTTTCTATTCCTTACCATCAGCGACTTGCACCGTTAATTGTATTCCATTTATTTTTCTCTGTTCTTCACTTTGACCGAATCGACCAATAGGAACACTGCGTTACTGATTTTGCATCAGTTTGGAAGTGATGCAGCGTCAAATAGAAAAGTCGGATTGTAGCAAACTATTTCTCAATCATTATATTAATCAAATGAAATATATTATAACAATAAACATTTTGTAATAATAAATGCAACATGTCAAACTATATGTTCTATAATAGCGGATTATGATGCATACATAAATTATATCTTTTCCTCAGTTCATTATAAGTTACGTTGTCCAAGTGAACCCTAATATTTTGTCCAAAGTAACTTAGGTATAATGAAATAATGGATAGATAGATAATCTATGTATGGATCATAATAGCCGGTATATAGAACATATTATGATTTGACATGTTTCGTTCGTTATTGAAAAAATGTTCATTGTTATAAAATATAATATTTGATGAATATAATGATTAAGAAATAGTTTGCTACAAAGTCTCTTTGATTTTGAGGAACGCAATCATATCCATGTTTCTAATTCACAATACAGAGAAAAATAAATGGAAAAGAATAAACATAAAACACGCTGCAGGTCGCTGACAGTAAGAAATGGAAAAAAATGGTATTCAGAAGCAACATTGAGAATTTAATTATCTTTCGAATGAAACAATAAAAAAGGTATGTTCCTGGAGAAAAAAAATTAGAAGGCGCCGCGACGCCAGGCTTCTCAATTCTACTTCAACGCACATCTCAAGTCAACATTGACTTGTACCAAATACCGACAACAGAATTAAAAAATATTCATCCCATTTCGACAAAATTAAGTTACCAAGATAAGTGAATCAACCTGTACAGTGGCGCAGAGAACAGAAAGAGAAATTGCATATTTACCTGACTAATATTGGAAGCGATTTTCACATGGAGCTTTTCCCTAGATTTTTCCTTCGTTGAGTAAAAATCGTGAGGTTTCAGATTTTCCCTGGGCTCTAAAGTTGTTTCAGTCGTATCAGTCGATTCTGATAATGGAGTTTCCGACGTAGAAAGGGTAGTTTCCGAAAAAGTGGAAGAAACCGGATAAGTGCTCATTTTCTGAGAGGTCTGCGGAGGAAATGTCGAACTGAGGGTTGAAACCGTGTCTTGGGAAAATGCTTTAGTTATAGTGGAAAATTTAAAATTTTTTTGCTCGTATTTCGTGCTCGCCGAAGGAAGATTTGTCGAGTTTGAAACAAGGGTTGAAGTTGTGGTTGTTTCTGTTTCGACGTTTTTTCCTTTACGGAGCCAATGATTTAACTCAGGATTGGAAACAGTCCAAGGGTTGTTGTCCACTTGCACAGCCCCGCACACTGTGATTACGAAAATCAAATACTTAGTAGCACGCATTTTCTTCGTAAAATGTTGAGTTTTCTCGTGAAGATTTCCGCGGCACGCAATGATGCTAAAGAACTACCCCGGTACCGCTTGTGCTGGCTGCTAGACGAACTCTGGAGCTCGGTACTCTCTGCTCTGTCGCTACGTTCTTGCGGAACGTATTCTTTATGCTTCTTCGGTCTTTGTTTGGGAAGAGAGGTCGATGGATTCAAACGGCTAACCTACTTCCTTACCCGATTTTCATTGTTTGACTTACTGTAACAATCCAATTTTTCTTATTCCATTCAAATCTTAATTTCAATTTTCACCCGAAAAACATGGAACTGATAAAATCATGCGGCACTGGGAGAATTCACAGATAATTAGGTGTCAAATTAACTGATAGTCAACTAGTACTTTTCAGGTCAGAACTTTTTCGTATCCTCCGAAAATTATTATTGAATCCGATTGGAAATAGCATGAAGATAAGTTTTCAGAAAAAAAGTGAAAAAAGGGAAGTTGAATTTCATCCAATATCGCAAAACTTTTGGTGCTTCTTGAATTTGAAGATGGATTAAAAAAAGGAAACTTCCTGACGAAAAGTCTCATCCTCCGGAACTAAAGGATCAATATAAAATTTGATTCGGGATATAAATTTATTTTTTTTAATATTGCATTGAGAAATTGAAAGAAAATGCCAATTATATAATAATAAAATAATTATATTCATAAATCTCCCATAGGTTCAAAAATACGTCTGAAGACGGGCACTCTAAACTCTTGAACTTATAAAATATAAAAATGAAAAAAAACTGAAAAATAATTACATATCGACCTAATAGTCAACAAGTACTTTTGAGGTCAGAACTTTTTCGTATTCTCCGAAAGTTATGATTGAGGTATAATCCGATTGGAAATAGCATAAAGATAAGTTTTCAGAAAATCGCTAGCAAAAATTGCAATAGTTATGAACGATTGTGTGAAAAAATGGAGGTTGAATTTCATCCAATATCTCCAAATTATTTGTGAATCTTGAATTTGAAGAAAGATTAAAAAAAGGAAACTTCCTGTGTCATCCTCCGAAACTAAAAGATCAATACAAAATTTGATTTAGGATATAAATTTAATTTTTTTGTAATATTTCATTGAGAAATTAATATGCAATGCCAATTATTTTTGCAATAATGATACCTAATAAAATAATAATATTCATAATTCTCCCAAAGGTTTAAAAATACGTCCGAAAACGGGTACTCTGAACTTTTGAACTTACCTACAAAATATGAAAATGGGAAAAAAACTGAAAAAAGTCAAGAGTCTAATAATTAGGTATAGAACAAATAGTCAACAATTACTTTTCAGGTGAGAACTCTTTCGTATTCCCCGAAAATTATGATTGAGATATTATCCGATTGGGAATAGCATAAGTTTTCAGAAAATCGCTAGCAAAAAAAAATTTAAATAGTTATAAACAATTAAGTGACAAAAAGATGAGGGGGGTTCGCAATCATCTCAAAACTATTTGTGATTTTTGAATTTGAAGAGAGATTCAGGAAAGGAGGAAATTCCATCTCCCGGAACTGAAAGATCAACATTAAGAATTTTTTCGTAGGGTTGAACCTTCGGACTTCACTCCCTTAATGAATAAACATTTTCCAATTTATAAAATATACAAATTGAAAACTGAAAAATGCGAATGTGAAAAGAACAATAAACAATTATCCGTGGTCCAAGAGTTATCCATTAGTTATTTAACATCCGCATTGCAACTGCGATTATTGTTGAACTATTAATCTGAAATTTGTTTCCTTTCTGGGAGCTATTTTTTAGAGACCTTAGAATAGTTTCCGGTTGTACAATAGAAAAATTGTTAATTTTCGTTTTGTTACTAAGAATTTACTCAAGTTAAATTATACAGCTTCACTAAGCATTGAAAATGATTGTCAATAATTAGTATCTTCTCATTTGAAAAATTCTTAAAAGCGAATGTGTTGTTCCTAAGATAATTCTAAGTTTTTCTTCGGAAAAATAATCTTTGATAGAAATTATAATTTTCGGTGAATTGTTAATATCAAGAAGAAAATTGAAATTTTTTTATTGTTTCTTGAGGGCATCTTTTTTGAGGCTTTGAAAAATCATGCGCCACTAGAAGATAAGAAAATAAGAAACTTTTTCGTATTTTCCGAAAATGATGATTGAGGTGTCATGCGATTCTAAATAGCATAGTTTTTGGAAAAATTCAAAATCCACTAGCAAAAATTGCAATAGTTATATTTATGTGGGAAAAAAGGTTTCGGTTTTTCGCAAATATATCTAATTTTTTTTCGAGATTTCTCGAAAAAACTTATGTCCCGAAATCAAAGGAACAATATTTTTAGTTTTTTTTAACGACCACTTTTGGAGTTATTTCCGGAAAAATGATCTTTGATAAACATTATAATTTCTGGCAAATTGTTGGAAACAAAACTAAAATTGACAATTTTAGCTGAAATCTATTCCTAGACCTTCAAAAATAGCTCCACGAAAGGAATAATAATTCAACAATTACTGCACTTGCACGGTCAATGTTCACGCTTCAAACATTCGTAAATTAACTAATAGATTACAAATTGAAAAATCGCGGTAAACATTTTTGGACCACGAATTATTGTCGATTGATCTTTCCTGGTAGAAGCCTGAATTTGTTTCAGTTTTTAATGTACATATTCAATAAGTTCTTATAATGTTTATTCGTGAAAGGTTCGAAGTGAGCCTGGCTGGCGCCACCCGGAATACCCGTTTTTGAGCGCTCGTTCTACTTAAACGAGTGCTATACCTATCGTTTTGCCCAAGAGTCTGTAATTTTAGAATTTTGAGCCGAAAATGGTCTCAAACGATAGGGTTAATTTCGTTAACCAGCCAAACCATACAAGGTGGCCATTCAGTTAACCTGTTATGGAAATATAGAGATTCTTCCTTTCAGAATTTTGTTAGGTTCCGTTAATACTATGGCCACAAAATGTTGCATGAAAAATCAATATATCAGTTCATCCACAAAAGAAATTCCACTCGAATCGGATCCTGTCATGAAAATATATAGTTTCTTCTTTTCAATATTCCAGTTGAATTTTCTATGGTACTGTTAACACTATGGGCACAAAATTGCATGAACATTCAGAGTATTCATCTTCATTCATAAAACAAATTTCATTCGAATCGGATATCGTTTTATGGAAATATGAAGTTTCTTCTTTTCAATATGCCAATTAAATTTAATATGGTTCTAAAAAGAACCGCAGAAAAATTGTATAGTGTAAAAACACTATGGACACAAAATTTTGCATGAAAATTCATTATATCAATCTTTGAATATTTAAGACATCTTCAGCGGTATTTGCATATTTTAGCTGAAATCCAATTATGCTGCATATTTTCAGTACATATTTTCTTCCCTGCGTTCCGGAATGCGATAAAAGTGCTGAATCCGACCAAATTGCACAAAATATGAGGTCTATTGAGTAATAATACTGATAATTCTGACTTTTGTCAGATTTGCAAATCACTTTTATCGCATTTCGGAACACAGTATTAGTAGCCGCCCGCTACGAAAGTATCAAAAAATGAGTAAAATAGGCCAAATAAACTTCACATTGATATTGGCATTACCAAATGAACGAAAGTTTCAGCAGAAGTTATACCTGAAACTATAAGGGGGTACATAGCACCAAGGTTCAAATCCTTCCAGTTACGTCCGTGGATGTGGAGCGATCCTTTTCCACATACAAAAATATTCAAAATGATCGAAGGCAAAATTCAACAATTGAATATTTGGAACAATATTTAATTTTGAATGTTTACAAAAACATTAAATTGAATTTTAATACCACATTATTGAGAGTTGATTTCGAAATAAAAATTATTTTTTTTTTTGAGTTCCCAAAATTCATTATTCTATTTTCGTGAATAATTCGAGCATTTTTCATGCATATTTGCATATTACAACGTTTTTATTTTGCATATAATCCGGTCTCTAGTCATCAGGAAGTCGAACCCTATCGTTTGAGACCATTTTCGGCTCAAAATTCGAAAATTACATTTGGGCGAAACAATATAGCTCGTTTAAGTAGAACAACGGCTCCAAAAACGAGTGTTTAAAAAGAAAAGTAGTATTTACGCAAACGAAGTCACCATGAAAGGTTGAACGACAAACTTGCCTAGAAGTGAGACGTGTTATTATTTTTGCTTTATGAGTTTATTGGCCATAGATGCGAATACCTTGCTGATGAGCTGCAAAGAAAACAAAACGCACCTCCGGGGTTCTAAGCTTGAATTAATAGGTTTCGAAATTGATGAGCGATAAGATGGTTAGTGTTGAGGCACTGTTACCAGCGGATTGCGGATCCGGAAAAGTTATCTCTACTTTTCGATCTAGTCGACCAAGAGACCGCTCATTAAGAAAATCGATTTTTACTGGTAATTTTTCGCCTGGATGACCATACGGAACCGTTCAGTACGGATTTTTGCACATCGAAAATGACGATTTACCACTATTTCTTTCATGGAGACAGCAAACAACTTTCACAGTGAATAAATGCTTGGACTTTGCGGTTCCAATTGGTCATGCAACACGATGATTTTTTTCAAATTTACCGTCAGTAGGAGGCTCTTCAAAGTTAACAAAAAAGAATATTTACGACCCATTCTTAGATTTCGTGGCTTATTCGTGCACATGTCTTCTTCTCGATTTTTGCATAATGCAAACTTCAAAATAAATCTGGACAATTTTTGAAATTTTCCAAAGACAACTAACAGGATGTCATTTTGACGTAAGTTTGTCCAGGGACGTTCCCAAGGAGGGGAATGGGGGGTGGACGATCCCCCCCCCCCCATGTTGAACAGAGTTGGCAAATTATTCAGAGTAGTTGGTCAATTTTCGAAGCAGTTAGAAAAATTTTCCAAGTAGTTAAAAAAATTCGGAGACGTTGAAAATATGTATTAAAACAGTGGTAAAATTTTGAAGCAGTTGTTTTAATTTCAATATAGTTGGTGATCAGAGTTGGCAAATGTTCAAAGCAATTTTCAGGCAGTTGAAAAAATTACTGAGCAGCTGGAAACATTTTTAAACAGATGGGCAGTTTTTAATGTACAAGGAAGGGCCTATGTTGATCAGAGTTTGCAAATTTTAAAGGCAGGTGGTAAATTTCCGAAGAAGTTGATAAAACTCCGAAGCAGTTGGAAAATATTTCGGAAAATTTGGAAAATTTTCGAGGCAGTTGGAAATACTTCAAGAGCATTGGTGACAAAGCTGGCCTAGTTGATCAGAGTTTGCAAATTTTCGGAGTTGGTGAATCTTCGAAGCAGTTGGAAAAATTTCAGATCAGTTGGAAAAGCGACGCGCACATTGCGGTATATTTAACCTTCATTTCGTCAGAAACGAATCATCAGAAATTTTCGAAAGAAATAAAAACCCGTCCGTTACTGCTGGTCTAATTTCATTAACTGCTAATCCGGTCGATATAAAATTCAGTATTTAAATAGAAATTGGTGATGTGCTCATGTCTGCCGTGTTTCATAAAACTCGGATGATTTGTGATCAGAACACATATCCACTATCAATATCTTCCAAACTTACTATGACGATGTTATTTGTCGTTGATATTATATATAATAAGTTGACATCTCTGAATAAATTTCTATTGTAATCATCATACTAGTAGGAGAGCTGGCACGAATTTTTGGGCAGGTATTTGAGGCAAGCTGAAAACTTGTCAGATACCTCTCCTATTATATCCCAACTCGGGATTGCAGATCTGGCTGGTGAGTAGCGGGGCTAAATCAACCCCTATATTTTTAATGGCCTGGCAGGTAGAAAGCCCTACCGAAATGATCTGTCTTTTTGGGAATCTTATTTTTTAGCTATAAGTAACACTCCATTAAAATTTCAAGCTGCCTCAAAAACATTTTTTATAATTTTTTGCAAAATATTTTTGCACGCGTCTGGCAATGTTAAAACCCCGGTTAAATTATTTGGCAGCTTGAAATTTTAATGGAGTGTTACTTATAACTGAAAAATAAGATTCCCAAAAAGACAGATCATTTCGGTAGGGATTTCTACCTGCCAGGCCATTAAAAATGTAGGGGTTGATTTAGCCCCGCTACTCACCAGCCAGATCTGCAATCCCGAGTTGGGATATAATAGGAGAGGTATCTGACAAGTTTTCAGCTTGCCTCAAATACCTGCCCAAAAATTCGTGCCAGCTCTCGGACTATACGAGTTAGAAATAGAAAAGTGGTAGATTGTTGTGTTTTCATAAATTTTCAATACGAGAATTATTAAATTATTATGTTACTGAGGATTTCAATCGATTTAATTATCAATTAATTCATTATTCGGATATTTACAGGTCCGTGTTCACTGTAAATTGAAAATTCCAAATATTCAATGGTTCATAATATGATGATGAAAATGTACCATTGATCCTGATAGGTTTGTTCGAAAGAGTCCTATCCTTTGTAGATTCTGAGGAGAATTAGGCTTTTCGAAAATTTGATGTACAGGGTGTTTAAAAAGATGTGGAATGAAGAATATAGTTTTCTGAGTCCGGGCCTGCGCTATCAGTAAGCCATTCTATGCGAATAATTGCCACTGACCCATACTCATTCCCTGAAATTTTCATGAAGGTCCATGCAGGCGTTCAAGAGTTATGCCAATTGAAAATTTCTGTAAAAATACATTAAACATCCTGTATCTCTTAAACGAATATTGTTAGGACATATTTTTAACACTGATTCATACTAACCAAAATATCCTACATCTGTCCTGAAAGCCTGTACAACCATTGTATAAGGTGAAATACCGATATTTAAATATTGGGAAGATGATTGTCGAGTATTAGGTATGTTAGTTCCTTGAACTTCAGAGGTACTCAAAGATCATTACTTTGAGAGTCAGACCTGGTTTGATAAACCCTCCTGTCATTAGAGCAAGTTATCACGAATATCTAAGAAAATATAAAAATGTGATAGTGGTGATATTTATATTACTTATGCTACAAAAAAGAGAAAAAACCAAATATACAATGTTATGTCAAGACGTCAAATCACAAAGATAAATATTGTGTTGGTGGACCTGTCCATCTACTACACACTCGGAATTTCCACTTCCACATATAAGGGGGAAAATATTGTCCACTTTTCTTTGCTTTTTGAGCGCTCGTTCTACCGAGTCAAGGCCGTACCCAGGATTTCAGCAAGGGGGGACAGCTCATACCTGTTTCGAGAAGATTGTCAGTCGGGTATATTGAAACAAAAAAAATCATGAAAATTGAGGTTTGTTATATCTTCTAGGGGGTGGGGGTTCAGCTGCGCCCCACTACCTGGGGACGAGTGCTATATCGTTTTGCCCAAATGTCTGTCATTTTCGAATTTTGAGCCGAAAATTGTCTCAAACGATAGGGTTCGATTCTCTGATGACTAATCCTCAGTCAACTTTCGAATGGATTGTCCTAGAGACTTGAGATTTTGAGAAGGTGTATGTGAAATTTCGAGAGGATAGTAATAATAATAATAATAATAATAATAAACAATCTTTATTTTGAGGAAAACTCAATGAGTATATAAACAAAATAGTGTCATCAGAAAAAAAAAACAAAACAAATTGAAATTCACTTTCAAGTTACAAATCAAGATAACTATTTATATCATAGGGTTCCAAATCAAATAACATCTTGTGAACGGCTTTTTTGAATTGTCTTAGATTGTTAATTGTTTTCATAGAACTAGGGAGTTTATTGTAAAATTTAAGACATCTGTATAAAGGACCTTTTTCCGATATTGTGAGCCTATGAATGGGATACGTATAATCCAATGATCTTGTTGGATAAATATTTTTTTGTTTGAAATTATCGAAAATATACTTACCTAATTTTGAAAAACAATAATATCTCCTGAATGTAAATTGCATAGACAGTAAGAATTCCAAAACCTTTAAATTTACCTCTGCAAGTCTGTTTATATTCCATTCCTAAAATGAATCTCAAAGCGCGCTTTTGACAACCAAAAACTCTTTTTAGTTGCTCACTTCCTCCATAGAATAAAATGCCATATCTTACCAGGGATTCAAAATTGGCATGATACACAATTTTCATAGTACTTTTATCCAACTTATCCTTCATTACCCTAAAAGAATAAAGCACCGAGTTCAGCCTATTGATCAATTTTTCTATGTGTGGTTCAAATGATAGTGAACCATCCAGAATGCAACCTAAAATCTTCGCTTCCGTGTGACAGGGTAAAACCAGATCACCAACTACAACTTCACTAGGAATATCAGCTCTAGATTTCGTGGCCGTAAAGAAAATAGATTTGGTTTTTTGTTCATTCAGTATGAAGTTATTTTTTGAGAACCAGCCTTTAACTTTACAAAGTGCTCTGTCTAATCTCGACAGCAAACCTTCAAGATCTTTAGCCTTTATCAATACTTTAGTATCATCAACGAAAATAATAACAAATATTTCATCATCGATTATTTCATCAATGTCATTAATATATATTTAAAACAGAAACGGTCCCGCTACACTACCCTGTGGTATACCCATATCTATAACAGTAACTTTTGAGTGACCCTTGTTCCCATCCTTACATACTTCCACGATACGTTTCCTATTATTCAAATACGATCTAAACCACTCCAATGCTTGCCCACGTATCATCCGAACCATAGATTTTATTTTTTGAGTTATTGATTCTCTGATTCTCTCAACCAGTACTATGATTGGTAAGGGTAAGAATACTTTCAAGAGTAGCTCGGCTATCTCCTGAACATAGAGCTTCCAGCCAGCAATGGGCAGAACGCCACCAAAACTGGCTTTCATCACAATAAAGCAACGTACTTTTTTCAGGCGAGTCACGATTCGGTTTAAGATGTGATAGTCTACGAAAAAGGACCCATTCAGTCCCTTTTTCAGGCAGACTCCACGTAGTGAACATCATCAAACCATTCATTATTAATCTTCGTTACGAATTTGGAAATGATTTCATTTATCAGGATGACAACCACCGCACACGAAAGATTCAAAAAATTATAAATGAAGAATATCCAGAGAATGAATTGGACAGCAAACTCACCACCCTAGAATCCGATTGATCACGTATGGGATTTCTTTGATAGAGCAATATCCAATCACTTAAATCCACCTTCAACTTTTCAGGAATTAGCCCTTCAGGACGAAAGGAACTATATTTTAATTTTAGACTCGATCGTAGGATACCTGGCTGGGCCAATGAAAGACGGTAATACGAACTATTGAATTTGGTTGCAGCTATGGAATACCTAAAATTTATCGAAAATAAATTATCGATAAATTTAGATTTTTTTCTATTTTGTCTCGTCCTGCATAGATCGAAGAGTAACAAAGAAAGACTTCCTATAACTATAAAATATATTGCAGTTGAAATAGAGAAAGATATTCCTCCAATTTTCAGAGCATAGATTGTTCATTTCCTGAAAAACCTGAGGTGGGGTAAGACTTATGACGATATTTGTACATTAAGCACACAAAATTTAAACTCTCTTCTTCCTTCGCAATAAAACGAATTTGGAATTATTTGATTCTGCAATGCTTCATTTCGAAAAGAAGTTCAAACGTACTTTTCTTGTAATTCTTGATAATTTATAAAACAATAATGATCAAATTCCACAAATTTTGAGGTATATTGAGTAATAATACTAATGATTGTGACTTATGTCAGATTTGCAAATCACTTTTATCGCATTTCGGAACGCAGTATTAGTAGCCTACGAAAGTAACCAAATATAGAGTGAAATGCACCAAATGAACTTCACGTTACCATTGGCATTTTCAAATAAACTTCAAGAAAAGTTCGAAAGGTTATTGAAAGGAAGCCAAGGTTTCGAAGATTGATCTCTTATCGAGAGTTTTATTAATGGGGCCGAAAAAGTTTTACCTGAAACTATAAGGGAAAACATAGCACCAAGGTGCATATAATCCGCTCTCAAATAATTGACATCTCACGCGTACGTAATAGTTAAAATCGAAAAAAAATGAATAATTCCAAAAATATCATAGGTTATTATTATATTTTGCTCATTTGCTGACAGTTCGATGAATTCAAATTGTCTGTGGGTCATTGACATTAACCCTGCGTTAGTGCGGTGAGGTTTTATGGCGTGTATAGAACGGTGGGGTCCCTAAGACCCCGTAATAATAAATTTGATATACCTTCCCTGAATGTTGAAAATGTAAATAAACGACAATAAAACAACGTAAGAGAAGTGTGTTTTCATTATAACAATTTTTTCGATGAAAATGTATAATTTTTGACATAAAATAGAATATTTTCAATCTTTTGAACAAAACAAGTTACATGCTTCTCAAAACATGAAAATAAATTTTTTTGTTCTCCGGTCATTAATAATAAGTAAATATCAAAAATCTAAAGCTGAATATATATTATTATTACTCCATTATTTTTAGTAAATAATTTTTCTAAAACTGCATAAGGTAGGTTAGGTATGAGTGGACTTGCCTTTGAAAGATATATCAGAGGTTGTCGACTTTTGGTAGAAATTTTAAGAGCTATTATGATTTGAATTTTCATGGGGTCGGTGAGACCCCACCGCACTAAAGCAGTGTTAACCTGAACGATTTCTAAATTACAGAACATTATATATGAATCATAGACTTCTGGTTGTCTCATTCTATTCAATTATGAATTCAATTTATCCATTCGTATCATAAGCCTATACCTTGAAAATTCAAATTTTTGAAGTTAAAGTGTTCACGGTCGACGTTAGACAGATTGAAACAGGACCCAACACTCTGAGTTGTTCTCTGAGGTGAGCCAATGAAGCGTTGTTTTAATCTGCACGTGCTTCAGATATAATTTAAATCTTATGAGGTCAATTCCACTTACGATAATATCAATCAATTCAAAATCATGGAAAAATCTAAAAAAATTAAGAAAAAAGCCCATCGATGTACGATTTCGCTGGATTACGCACTAAACCGAGGCATTTTGGATTGGAACTCACTCTGAAAATTTCACTACAGTGGGTTGCCAAATATTAGGGACACTACTAGTTTTCTGTAATTTTCAGGTTTATATTAATTTTATGGGCAAATAATTGATGTTAGAATTTAACTTCTTCTTTATTTATTGGAGGTTTTACTAAGACAGAAAACACATATTTCATAGTCCACGTATTATTTTCCATAAAATATGATGAACTGAAAAAATTCTAATATTTGGTAATGCCGCCTTGGCTGCAATTAAGGCTTCCAGACGTCGGGGCATGCTCTCAATGCAAATTTTTGCATTGTGTTGTATATTGGGGCTCTAATGCCACACCCTAATAGGCTTTCAATCAGTGTTCGCTGGTGGTGATAACTTCTTTGGTAACCTGACGTTTTGAGTTCCCAAAGGTTTTCAATGGGCCAGGCCAAAACCTTCACAATCTTGGCGGCCATAAATGCTGTTACAATCCTGCTTTAATGGCACGTACAAGTCGTGCATAAACCGTATTCCTTATCATCAGGAAACCATTCTTCCCACCTGTGGTTAGAGCCGACTTTCAAGCACACGCCTGTTCTGGTCCTGCCTCATGGTCCCTTGGAAGATGTAGAGACGTCCCATACCTTTGGCTGAGATCACGAACCACGGTGATGCTAACAGGTTGTTTAACCCTCTCTACAAAGACAGTCCGGGTGAAACTGCTCCCCTGGGCGTCGGCGGACGAATGAGCTCTAATCAGCCAAAATGTGAAAAGTCGACTCATCAGAGAAGCATACCTGTTAAATATCATTATTACTACTAAACACTATTGAGGAGTACCACAAATCATTGAAATCATTATTACTCGACTCCAATTGTCCGGAACTGTCATATTTCGGTGTTGTCTGGCCCATCGCAGTCGCCATTCAATTTCGGTTGATAAGAGCTTTTTCGTCCGCTGACTCCCAGGGGAGCATTTTCACCCGGACTGTCTTAGAGAGGGTTAAACAACCTGTTAGCATCACCGTGTGTTCTGTAATCTCAGCCAAAGGTATGGGACGTCTCTCATTTCCAAGGGACCATGAGGCAGGACCAGAACAGGCGAGTGCTTGAAAGTCGGCTCTTACCATAGGTGGATAATGGTTTCCTGATTAAGAATACGTGTTTATGCACGAATTGGTACCGTGCCATAAAGCCAGGATTGTAACAGCATTTCTGGCGCCAAGATTTGAAGGTTTTGCCCTGGCCCTTGAAAACCTTTGGGAACTCACGAAACGTGAGGTTAACAAAGAAGTTATCACCACCAAGTGGCAACTATTGAAATGCCTATTAGGGTGTGGCATTAGAGCCCCAATATACAACACATGCAAAAATTTGCATTGAGAGCATGCCCCGACGTCTGGAAGCCTTAATTGCAGCCAAAGGCGGCATTACCAAATATTAGATTTTTTCAGTTCATCATATTTTATGGAAAAATAATTACGTGTGACTATGAAATATGTGTTTTTTCTGTCTTAGTAAAAACCTCCAATGGATAAAGAAGAAGTTACAATACCTAACATCAATAATTGGCCCATAAATTAATATAAACCCTGAAAATTACAGAAAAAAAGTAGTGTCCCTAATAATTTGGCAACCCACTGTATAGGACAATCCCAATTTAGTTTGGCCACGGATTCTTCATCAGGGAGCCCAACCCTATCGTTAGAGACCATTTTCGCCTCAAAATTCGAAAATTACACACATTTGGGCAAAACGATAAAACACTCGTTTAAGTCGAACGAGCGCTCAAAAACAAACACTCAACCTCATTTAACGATTAGTAGATGTTATTCGCATTGTATTTTCCGCTAACTTCTGAGATATAAATCTAAACTGCTGTGACGTGATTCTCTTAGGTCTTCACTAAATCATTCTCTTGACAGCCCTGGAAACGGTTCCCATCAAGGAAATTGATCTCTGTAATTCAAAACATTCTTATGATCAACTTTTCCGTATAATTTGCTGCCTTTTGACAATGTTGATGAAAGGTAATATAACAAAGAATTAGTTAGAATTTTGAGATGAAGACTTAATTACAATAGAACGACATAAAGATATATGAAACATCGTCATATGCTATAACATATCAGTCCGAAGTTAGTTCTCAATATGAAGTTTGCCTGTTTGCCGATGTTCTGTGTTGGAGTTTTCACATTTCTTTGATCATCTATGAACCTCCTGACATGAATCAATTCTTGTTTTCAATATTCCAATTGAATTTTCTATGGTTCTCTTAACACTATGGCTACAAAATTTCGCACGAACATTCAGTATATCAATCTTCGTTCACAAAATAAATTTCACTCAAATCGGATATATGTTTATGGAAATATGGAGTTTCTTCATTTCAATATTCCAATTGAATTTTCTATGATTCTGTGGACACTATGGACGCAACATTTCATTTCGATTGTGTTCGTTTTGTCTGAGATATTGAGGAACAGAAATTTTGAGTGGACATATTTTATGGAAGACCTAGTATGATTTGGTTGGTTAACGAAATTAACCGAGGCATTTGGGAACAAAACTCATCCTTTTGACTCCTGTAATTTTTTCGTATCTCTAACCGTTTCCGAGTAAAAAATTATTGGGAATTTGGGAACCGAACTCATCCGGAAAATCTGAAGTCCCTAGTTGTCGTGCTAACGGACAGCCGGACAGCCCCACGGACAGAATTGAATTTGACCACGGATTCCATTTACTGTTTTTTTCAACGTTTTTTTCTCCAAGAAAAGCGAGAAAGTAGCCAGACTTTTCATTGACCTGATACTGAGATAGCAATGGAGCTACCGATGGCTGTTTATTTCAAGTCAAGAACTACAAATTCCAAGCTGGTCAAAATCTCTTATAATATTGGCATAGAACACCATACTAAATTATTTCATTTAATTATCAATTAATTATTTAATTTATTACCTGATCGTCAGTACATTAAGAGAAATAAATCTTGACACAAACTAGAATTAATCCACTTGAAGGCATGAGATCGTCTGCCTAGCCGATATTATGAGGGCGGAGAAAATACATTTTCAAAACTTTCAAGAGACGGGTTGATTCGCGCGAGTCTAACATAGTCTGCCTTTTTGAGCGGTGGTTCTACTTAAATGAGTGCTATATCGTTTTGCCCTAATTTTCGTCTTTTGAGCCGAAAATGGTCTCCAACGATAGGGTTCGATTTCCTGATGAGGAATTCGTGATCAAATTCAATTCTGCCCGTGGAGCCGCCCGTCCGTCTTTTAGCACGATAACTTTCGGGGTGAGTTCGGTTCCTGTTAAATCTGGCAACGTCGCCCCTATCGTCAACCTTGCGAATCTCAAGATTTCGGGGGTTCGTCACGTGGCGATGGAATGAGAGAGGGCGAAAAGGGTGGGGGGTAAAAGGTTTATAATGCGGGGATACGGACGGAGTACGGACAGAAAGGGTCTCTCTTTTACCTTACCACTGTTACCTCTTTTACTTCAAGTTTAATACCTGCCCGCGTAAGTACTTTTGTGAAATAGATTTTAATTTAACTGTTTTGAATAAAAATCTAGACTGTATAAAGTTCTTCTCAATTTCACCCTACCAAATAAATTACTATCCCAGAACCAAATTCTAATTAGTCCACATTTTCAAAACAACAGTTCCTAACTGCCTCGGTCGAATTAGTTAACCAGCCAAATCGTTCCATAAAATATGGCCATTCAAAATTTTTGGTCCTCAATATCTAATGAAACCAATCGAAATTAAATTTTGCGCCACGTGCAAGATGCTCATAATAAGCCTCATGTAAAGATTTGAGGCCATAGTGTAAAAAGAATCATAGAAAATTCAATGCTAATATTTGAAAAAAAGAAATTTCATATTTCCATAACAAGATATTCGATTCGGGTGAAATTTATTTTGTGAATGAATATAGTTTACTGAACGTTTATACAGAATTTAAAGAAGATCGCATCATCTGAACATTCTGAACTATAGAAAATTCAATTAAAATATTGAAAAGAATTTCCATAACAAGATATCCGATTCAAGTAAAATTCATTTTATGTATGAAGTTAGATTTACTGAATATTCATGCAAAATTTCAAGATGATTGCATCATCAGGACCGTAGGTAATATTTTTTTTGATTATTGATTTTTTACATATTTTAGTTATTGAATAATTTTCAGAATATTATTCTGCTCGTGTTAAGATTTTGCATTATTATATTTAGTATCAATCTAAAGTCCTATACAAAATTTTGAAGTAATAGCCTCATTGGTCCACCAATACGAACGTTCAAAAGCACTTATTCATCCATAAAGAAACATTCTCGGCATTTTAATTTTCTTTATTTATTTTCGAATCTTCTTAATGTTTTTATTTCAACGAATTATATCATGTTTGTTGCTCTACTATTAAAAATAGATTGAGATAACCCGACAAAGAAATTCAGGTGCCTCAGGTCAGGTTATCTAGCTAGCTAGGAAATCTCTGGCTCCAATCCATCCGTGCGTGTGAGTACGTTTATTTGGCAAATAATAGTTATTTAATCAACTAGGTTATTAAAGTTAGTGACTATAATGGTCAAGATATTTTAACGCGTGAGCGGAGCGTTAGTTTCAGACCATTAGTCGCTAGATTAATATCCGAGTTGATTACAAGATTTTTCCGACAACCTCAATATGAATTGTGTATAAATTTTTGATTGAAAGATATTCTCATTTCGAACAAGACATACATTTGACATAATGAAATTTCCATGTTTCTATGTTGGATATTTGAGATCGATGAAAAAGTATAATAAGGTTTATTACCCCCCTGCTGCAAAAACATGTTTTCATAGAACGCTACGTTTCTGCCTTGTCTTACCCTGACTAACACTCAGGAGAACTGTCAATTGGTTAATTCTCACACCACCCCAATTATCCGAAAAATTGGATCATTTAGGTTTGGGTACTGTATTTTCAGTGTGAACTCTGCGAGAATTCCGGGGTATGTACAGGCTGATTTTTTCTGCCGAAGTCACAGGCTACGTGGTGGCTCGATGATATTTACGAAGTCGGGTTTGAAAGTGAAAAAGTTGTCGATCTCGAAATTTTCTGTTGAGATGCATGTAGAAATTTCTGGTATTGTAGTTTCGTTAGAAAACAACCGTATAGGCATTATTACTGTTTACAGACCCTGCTCGGGTAACTTTGAGTTATTCCTAGAGAAACTGTTTTGTGCACTTCAGAGTTGTTTTAACGATTTTGATAATGTTTTTCTGTGCGGAGATTTTAATGTGAACTATTTGAATATGAATTGTCCTGGTACAAAATTGTTTATCGAATTACTTGATTGTTTTAACCTAACTGTTACATCTAAAGAGCCTACCAGAGTTTTCACTAATATTACAGGCTATACTTCTGTTTCTAAAGTGGATTACATCATAACTAATTTCGAATCAGTTCGTAACTGTGAGACTGTTGTTTTTGAACCAAATCTAAGCGATCACTTGAACCAAATCTAAGCGATCACTTGAATTAAAAACTGATCTTAGTCAGATGCAGATATCTAAATCTCAAATTATAAGGCAATTGAATGAGGACAATCTTAATAGTTTAGTGAACTGTTTGTGTGAGTGCGATTTTTCTGATATGTTTCTTGAAACGAATGTGAACAAATGTTTTGATACCTTTAATAACGTTATTCAATATTGCTTAGATTTGTGTTGTCCCCTAAGGAGGGTTACTCCTGTTTCGAAAAAAACTAACTGGATTACTCCAGAAATTGTCCAAAGCAAAAAAAATCTTCTGAACTTGTATTGGCCTCATTCAACTGCCAGAACAACTGCAACTTACAATAATTATAAAAATGCGAAATACTTACATAATGCCCTCGTAAAATCAACTAAACTTAAATATCACTCCTCTCTTATTGCTAATTCTGTAAACCGAAATAAGACGGTATGGAATATTGTCAAGGCATACACTGGAGGACTTGAGAAAGTAAACAATTCCATTACAATCGATATTGACGGTATATCATGTGATGAACCTAGTAAAGTAGCTGATTTATTCGGTGAGTATTTCTCCTCAGTGGCAAATAAAAAATTGGACACCTATTATGGTGATGACATATCACTGTCCTGTACAGTCTCTCCACCTCTTGTGTGTAATTTCTTCTTTCAACCAGTTTTAAGTTTTGAAATTGAGGATATTATTGAAAAATAAAAATGTGTTGGCGTGGATAACATCTCAACGAGAATATTAAAGAAGATTGCCCCAATAATAAGTGTACATCTTGCTCATATTATTAATCTGTCTGTCACATCTGGTGAATTTCCGAATGCTTTGAAAAAATCTATTGTCGTACCAATTCATAAAAAGGGGAATTTAAATTAAATTACCAACTATCGACCAATATCAATTCTTAGTATTATTTCTAAAGTTTTTGAGAAAGTTGTTTTCAAAAGGATGATGTCATATTTGAGTAAATTCAATGTTCTAGATGAAGTCCAGCACGGTTTCAGAGCTGGCTGCTCTACTCAAACAGCCGCACTCAAGTTCGTGGAGTCAGTTTATGAGTGCTTGGATTCAAATTTAGGTACACGTTTCCGGGATTTTTTTCGATCTTTCTTGTGCCTTTGATACTTTATCTTTTCAGTTTATCATTGATAAATGTTACAACTTAGGTTTTAGAGGTATTTTTTCCGATTGGCTACGTAGTTATCTCCATCACAGAACTATGTCAGTAAAAAATGACAAATGTTATTCCAGGGAATTCAATATGAATATGGGTGTTCCACAGGGTTCTGTACTAGGACCTCTGTTATTTTTGTTGTTTATAAATGACTTGCCTCCCCATTTATCCTGCTTATTGCTCCTATTATTCGCTGATGACACGTCTGTCATCATCGCGGCACGGAGTTGTGATGAGCTTCAGAGAGCTTGTGAAAAAATCATGGCAGAATTTATATCATGGTGTCGTCGTAACAATTTAATTGTTAATATAGGCAAAACATCCTGCCTGTATTTCGGTTTGAGAAACTGTGAAAAGCGTTCTCTGAAAATAGATTGTCTGGGTACAACTATAATTCCATCAGATTGTACTAAATTCCTCGGGATCCATATGGATCAAAGTCTAAATTGGTCCACTCACGTTGATATCTTATGCAAAAAAATAAATAGTTCTTATTTCGCTATAAATAGACTGAAAAGTACCTTACCACCTAGTTCTCTTATAGATATTTATTACAGCCTTGTTTACTGTCACATGTCATATAATGTTTTGCTCTGGGGAGACTGCAGTTCCTTCTCTAGAGTTTTTGTTGCACAAAAAAGAGTAATACGTCTGATTTTTGATATGAATTATCGAGCATCATAGCCAATAGGATACTGTCACTGCCTTGTATCTATATACTAAAATGTCTCATATACGCGAAGGATAATGAGACTACTTGGAAAAAACTTGGTAGTTCGCATGAACATAGAACTCGCAATACACAGGTGCTTCTGTTTCCTAAACACCGGACTCACAGTTTCGAACGATCTCCAATGTATCGGAGCATAAAATTGTTCAACCATTTACCTCCTCATTTCAAATCTTTGAACAAACGAATTTTCAAAAAAGAAATCAAGGAGATGTTACTTAGAAAATGTTTCTATTCGGTTAAAGAGTTTCTTTCTGACTCTTTAACAGTTTAGTAAGTACGATTGTATTGTTAATGGTATTTTGACTTATCCTATACACATTGTAGTGTCCCAAAGGATCAATAAAACTTATTATTATTATTATTATTATACAAAATTTTCATGCAAAAATTCAACAAAATCACATCATCAACACCATAGAATTAATTTATTTTAATTTTCAAGTTAGTACCTACATATTTCAGGTTTTGAATAATTTCCAGAATATTATTCCGATCGTGCTGAGATTTGCATTTATCTCTATTTCTATATGAAATTTTGAGGTAATAACCTCATTGCTCCACCAATGGCTCAGGGCTTCTCTTAATTTTTTTCTGGATAGATGCCTAAAGCATGTATTCAACGAAAAGATAAATTTTTAATATCAACATAAAACGTTTTTCAGCAAATTAAGGTATTTGAAATTCGTGGTGATAAAATATAAATCTTCAACTATCAACGGAAATAATCATATTCTTTTGAAATTAAAACAATACCATTAATCGAAGATCAACTGAGAGTATAATGTTTTTAGTTTTCCATGTCTTGAGCAGAAATTTCTGAAAAGTGTGCTCGATTCATGCTGCCAGGCTTTTTATGAGCATCTTGCATGTGGCCACAAAATTTCATTTCGATTCGTTTCGTTTCCTCTGAGATATCAAAAAACAAAAATTTTGAATGGCCATATTTTATGGAAAACCCTGTATACGATTTGACTGGTTAACGAATTTTACCGCGGCATCTGGAAACCGAACTCGCCCTGAAAATCTCAATCCCTTCGAAAGTTTTCGTGTTTATGGCCGGTAGACCCCACGGACATAATTGAATTTGAACACGGATTCCTCATCAGGAAGTCGAAAGAACCCTATCGTTTGAGACCATTTTCGACTCAAAATTCGAAAATGACAGACATTTGGGCGAAACGATATAGCACTCGTTCAAGTAGAACGAGAGCTCAAAAATGAAACATACTTATGGTTGTTTATGTAAAATAGGTACCAAATATGTTACAAAACTCATAAAAGAAAAATAAAATACTTATTTCATTGGGGTTACATCCTAAGCTGTGAATAAATGGACATATTGGCTTGTAGTAAATAAATAAATTCATTCTGAATAAACTGCGATATAAAAAGACATAATTTTTGAGTTTCAAAAAAACCATAAAATACAAAATCATAACATGACGTATTGGCTTGAGGTGAATCAATTATTTCGATTTAAATCATTATAATTGCCACATAAATTTACGTACCTAATATTTAATTTTCGGAATAACGAAAAAATATTATTTCGAAACACGCGGTTACGCGTATTGGCATGAAATGAATAAATAAATTCGTTCAGAATTAGGTGCCATAAAAATTTACTTCATTTCGAATTTTCAACATAATCATAAAATACAAAATGAAAACAGCGGGATTTACTTGAATCCTGTAACCCACTGATTCATATAGATGACGTCATCAAAACTACCGGTAAAAATTCATTACTACCGGTAAAAAATTCATTACTAGTGTCTACTTTCAAAGTGGACAAACTTCGAGGGGTGATTATACAAGTGATTTGCAAAAAAATGTCATATAACTCATGATCGTAATGTTGACGGTTATTCTTCAATTTAACATTTCTTGATTTCACGAAATATTTAGAGTTTTTTCACTAAAATGATCACTATTAGGTTTTCCTTGTAGTCTCATCAACTTTGACCACATATTCGGAAAGGGCAATAAATTTGCTACAAGATGAGAGAGTCTGTATGCAGAAAACACTCCTACTCCTACTTCAGAATCCTGAAATTCTTCTCCTTACCACGCCTGCAATAAGAGTTTTCCGCATACAGACTCTTTTATCTTGTAGCAAATTAATTGACCTTTCCGAATATGTGGTCAAATTTGATGAGACTACAAGGAAAACCTAATAGTGATTATTTTAGTGAAAAAACTCGAAATATTTCGTGAAATCAAGAAATGTTAATTTGGAGGATAACCGTCAACATTTCGACCATGTGTTTTATATGGAATTTCTTGTTGCAAATCACTTGTATAATCACTCCTCGAAGTTTGTCCACTTCAAAAGTAGACACCTTGTATACGCAGCTTTAAAGAAAAAACCAAATTTCATTACTAGGAAAGCGTTCTTCTCGATTTATTGGTTGCAGAAATATTAATTGTATTCAAGACTTATGCCCAACCTTGTATATTCAATGGCTATCTCACACCTATGATTTATTATATGTATGTACAGTGTTGTCCGAAAATTAACCTCAAGGTATAACAATGACTAATCATAATTTCAAATTGAATCGTGTTTAAACTGTAACGAAGGTATTGAAATTATTAGTATATAGGTACTGACGTGAGGATATGAATATAACGGCACTTCTTCATTTTCAATATTATATTTCATTTATTCCGCTATGAATAAAACACCATAATGATTGAAGAGTTTTGCACGTGATATCGATTATTATAAATAGTCGACTCCTTTACGAATCAATTTATTTCACATGATAGTTTAGAAAATGATAAGTCAGATGCTTATGTTCCCTTTTACCATTGTTTAAGGACAATGCTTTTACCTATGGGGTATACGTCAAATCAATATAAGCAAAGATGGAATATCACTGAATGAAAGATTCTACAGGATGTTTCATTGGGAAACCGAAAAAAGTCGACGCTGAATAAATTACCTTAGGTGGTTTCGACTATACCATATTTTTTCGGTCTGTTTGAATTCATGTTCTTTTACGGAGCAATCCCATACCACCCTCTCATTTTCTGAATGTTCTAAAAACTCCACAAATGTTTCGGTACTCCACTCCATCGTGGACATTTTCTCGAAAATATTATAAATTTCGTAAGAGTGTTCGACGATTCTGTTGTCAGCGCAGCCACAGCAACCTAGCTGAATGTAATCACTCACTGCTGCTCGTACTGCTGGTCCTTCGACTTGCGTCCGAGAAACCGCTAATTAAGTGAGCAAGAGCTGGCACGAGGAGCAGCGGAAGGCAGCAGGGAAGTGTAGTGATTTCATTCGCGCGCTGCCCACTTCCTTGCTCCCTGCCGTGGAAGTGAGCTGAGGATAATCGTGGTGTTAGAGATCCTCAATTTAGGTCTCTTGCTGATTTTGATGCATCAGTAAACTACACTGCGCAAAAAAATTAACGCACATTATGGAAATCTCAAATTTATTCTACAGCTGAAGGTGTTCTCAATGATAATTATTTTTATCAAAATTATGCATATATACAGGGTCTTTCACGAGGAACCTCACCCATATTTATACGGGAAACTACTGAACGTATTTTCATGAAATTCAGCACTTATGAGTATTTCACGATGCTGATGAAATCTAAAATATTTTCAAGGCATGAGCACCTCCGGTTTTTCCGGAAATGACGTCAACTTTCGTTTTTCAAATAAGAACACAATTTTTTTATTGCAGAAATAGATTCCTTAGAAAATTTCAAGTTATTTTGATGTAACATTTAAATATAATGTGAGTGTATGCATCACACCCTTGCCCTAAAATGGATATTTTCTGAGTTATTCACAAAAAACTGTTTTTCGTCTTGAATTTTCAGCTATTTCTTTTCCCTTCACGTCAAAAAGATGAAATTTTCAGGAACTAACTAGAGAAGATGCTCCAAGTTTTGACCGTTAATTTCTAGACATTTATTTATACGTCACAGGAATGCTTCGTGCGTTGCTCTTCTTATTTCATCGGGAGGAAGAGATCTGCAAAAGTGTTTAAAAACCAAATTGAGTTTCAAAACTATGAATCTAAAAATCTAAACAAACCTGAACGCATTTCTGACTCGTTCTATGCAGTCCTCTTTATTAGTCAGGGGAGTTGAGTAGACAATATTTTTTATCCTACCCCAAACATAATAGTCTAAAGGAGTTAAATCGGGAGAACGTGGTGGCCAAAGATGTGGACCATTGTTCGCCAACCATCAATCTTCAAATAGCCTGTAGAGGATATTTGACACATTGAGTGAATTGTGTGGAGGCGCGCCATCTTGTTGATACCATAAGTCATTATGGTTCTGTACTAGCGGCTCAATTATTTGAGTCAATATGTCAGAATATCTATCTCCTAAGGGAGAACATTCTTTAAATAATGCAAACATGTGTAGTGTTCTATCTTACCAGTTAAAGTCCCATCATAAATATGAACATCGAGAATTGCATTATTTTTGATGGCGCAAAAAACTCCAGGTCTCTTGAAAGTTCCATTGTCTGAAGTGGTGGTTGTTCTCTTCATCCCAATAATGACTGTTATGCCTATTGAAAGAACCATTCTTTGTGAACTTAGATTCATCTGTCCAAATTATACAGTCCAAAAAGTTTTCATTCTCTTGAAATCGAATCATCATAGCTTTGCAAAACTCTGTTCTCCTGACGAAATCAGTTTCCCTTCAAATGCTGTACCCTATTGAATTTATATGGGTGCATTTTATGTTTTTTAATATTCTCCAAACACTCGATTGAGATAACCCCAGATCAATCTCGGCACCTTTGAGAGAATTTTCAGGATTCACACGAAAATATGCAAGAACTGTAATTTCGTTGTTCTCATCTTCTACTACACCACTTTTTTCTCTGTGTATAGTTTTCTTAACGAAAGATCCGACATTTCTCAAGTTTGTCATGGTTCTGTTAATGGTATCTCTCGTTGGTCTGGGTCGGTCAGGAAACCTCTCAATGAACAGTCGAATCGATCTATCTACAACTTTATTACATTCTCCATGAAGTAGAATGAGATTTAAATAATCTTTATTGGTAAAATTAGGCATAGTGATCGATTTTATAACTTAATGAATTATCACCAAATTAATAGTAAACACAAAATGCTACTGAATAAAGAGGAATTTGGCAGATGTAATTAATGATATCTATCATTCAAAAAAAGAATGTAAAACATGGTAAGTTTTTGCTTATGGTTCATAAGGAATTATTTATTTATCACTGGAGGGGAAACCGATGGCCGATTAGTTGAAATAAAGAGGTTTCCGATACAAATTCGAATCAAAATTCTATATAGGAACAACCTGTAACTTTTTTCTCTTGCATATTAGGGTAGTAAAATCTAAAACATGGTTTAAGTAACAGTTCCTGAAAATTTAATCTTTTTGGCTTGAAGGGAAAAGAAATAGCTGAAAATTCAAGACGAAAAACAGTTTTTTGTGAATAACTCAGAAAATATCCACTTTAGGGCAAGGGTGTGATGCATACACTCACATTATTTTTTAACGTAGATTCAATATCTGCCATAAAAAAATGGGGTTCTAATTTGAAAAAATTGATTTTTCACGATTTTGTCATCCCTAACTTTGAAAGCGATTTTTTCACCCCCTGTATCATGAATCGCGATTTCGATTTTTAAAGTGGATACATCAATCTTACATCTTGAAAAATCCCAAAAATGAAAATTTTCCATCCAAAAACCTCGAAGTTATTCTTGTTTCAGCGGAGCTCTATTTTCGATTTTTTTTTCGAATTTTCCCGCTCAGAGAGAATTTTCCTACCAAAACTGAAAAATGTTACATCAGAATAACTTGAAATTTGCTCATGCCTTGAAAATATTTTAGATTTCATCAGCATCGTGAAATACTTATAAGTGCTGAATTTCATGAAAATACGTTCAGTAGTTTCCCGTATAAATATGGGTGAGGTTCCTCGTGAAAGACCCTGTATGTTATCCACTTTGAACGTTTTTCTTCAATACAGATGTTTTTTCCCAGCAGGAATAAAAAAATATGAGATTATCAGATTTTGAATGTATTGGCTCCATTCTGAAACCAGTTGTTCTCGATCAATTCTAGTGATCAATAGTTTTCCTTTCGTTTGATTTTCTGCACTCGATCGCTATGGAACGCGAAACACGCAATTGACCAAGGGAATGTACCCAAGCGTGTAGAAGAAGGGTGGCATACACAAGAATTGCAGAAAGGTTTGGAGTTTCCCATACAAGTGGTCCAGAGTTGCAGCGATTCAGGGAGACAGGTATGAATGTCCGAAGACCAGGACAGGGTAGACCACGGTAACAACGCCATTCAAGAACGTTACTTGAGAGTTTCTTCGTTGAGACAACGGTTTGCAACTGCTCGCCTCCTTCAAAATCAGCTTGAGCAAACTCATGGGGTGCAAATTAGCACTCAGACGACAAGAAATCGCCTCAGAGAACATGATTTAAGGTCTCGTGTCGCGGCAAGAGGCCTAGCTCTTACCCCAGCCCATCGAAGGGCGCGTTTGGATTTTGCGAGAGAGCACATCCATTGGGAAGAGGCTGATTGGGAAAGAGTTCTCTTCACAGATGAGTCTAGATTCTACCTCTGCCATTATGATCGACGTTCCCTTGTATACAGACGTCCATATGAAAGATATGCTCAGTGCAATTTCCTGAATACTACTGGTTTCGGGGCAGGATCGATTATGGTATGGGGTGGAATTTCTTTGACTGCTCGGACAGACCTAGTGGTCGTTGATAATGGAGCTATGAATGCTGATAGGTATATAAGGAACATTCTTGAAGAGCATGTAGTGCCATTAGCCCCATACATTGGAAATTTCATTTTTATGGACGATAATGCCAGACCCCAATTCGATTGAGCAGGTTTGGGACAACCTCAATAGAAGGCTGAGTATTTCAGAAAATCATCCAGTTACTCTTAATGACTTAGGAATCCAACTCAGAGAAACCTGGGAAGGATTACATCAGAACATTTTAAGATCACTCATTTTGAGTATGAACCGTCGTTGCCGAGCTGTAATTAACGCAAGGGGTGGAAATACCAAGTATTAAATCACTTATCAGCATTCCAGTATTTTGAAAATTGTGAAATCCTGAATTTTTCTTCCATTTAATGTGTCTTGTTTCGTTCAAAACCTTCCCAAGAGAAGTCAATGTAGAGTTAACTTTCGTTAAAATTGAGATTTTCAGAATGTTCGTTAATTTTTTTGCGCAGTGTATATGGATGGATTTTTATCCAAGCGATTCACGAAACTTATTGCACTAGGACGGTCAGCTATGACTGTTTCGAAGAAATCGAAGATGGTTGGTATTACATCCGGTTTTACCAGGAGGTTAGAATCCAATTGATTGAATATCCTCATGTGTCCAACCCAGTTTCCAGGTAGGAGCTCCCGTAACACCGGTCAGGCCATCCTTTGCAGTTTCTGCAACCGGCTGCGTATGGTAACACCTTCGATTTTTGTCCACCATGCTAGAGATGCATAGGTGACAAGAGGACGTACTCCTGATGTGTATAACTATAAAAACATTTTCAGTTTCATGCTCCATGTCTTTCCAAAGAGTATTTTGCAGGCCCACATGGCCAACGTAGCTCTGGAAAGTTTATCTATGTGTTTCCTCTCTGTTGATTTTAACGGTGATGGAGGGTTTTTCCAATAAGTGGTCTTATTTTGATATTCAAAGAAAAATGTCATTTTTCAATATAAATTATCGGATGTTTATTTCATTATGAAGAAGCTATCCGTTATTTGTGGAAAATAACATCAGGCAAATGACCACCACGACCACGCTCACAGGACCATATTCTTCTTTGAAATGTTCCATAACCAAATCGCAAAAGTGGCTGTCTTCGATAGCCTCACGAATTCCATCTTTGAGGTCTTGAATCGACGTTGGGCTATTGGCGTAGACCTTCTCTGTCACGTGGCCCTAAAGCAAGAAGTCGCAAGGAGTTAGATGACAAGATCTCGGTGGCCAATTGTGATCACCTCTTCGATAGATAGCACGGTCCGGAAACTTATCTAGCAAAAGATCAATGGTTTCGTTTCTTGTGTGGCACGTAGCGCCGTCTTGTTCTAAGTAAACGTTGTCCAGATCAATATTATCCAATTTCGGCCATAAAAAATCATCAATCATCTCTCGATAGCGCAATCCATTCACCGTAACTGTTGCTTCAGCCTAATTTTCGAAAAAGTAAGGTCCAATGACTCCGCCAGACCATGAACCGCACCAAACAGTCACACGTTGAGGATAGAGAGGCTTCTCAACAATAACTCTTGGGTTTTCCGAGACCCAGATGCGACAATTTTGCTTGATGACGAAGCCAACGAGGTGAAAATGGGCCTCATTACTCGAGATGATTTTTCGATTGAATTCCGGATCATTTTCATGCATTTCAACGATCCAATCAGCAAAGACACGACGTTGTTGATGATCGGCCGGCTTGAGTTCTTGTATTAACTGAACTTTATAAGCCTTGAGAAAAATCTTTATACAGTGTGTTTGGTCATGACTTAGCGATAATTTAAGGGCATCAAATATACCTAATATTATCGACAAAACACCCAAATTTGAGAGTATACCCCTTAGTTTTGGAGTAGCCCCCATTTCAACTTAACTTCCAAATGATATCGATTTCTTTGGGCACAAAGGTCCTACAGATGTGAAAAAAATGTTTTTTGAAAGATGATACTCCCACCTTTTATTGAAGTATAACAATATAAAAACATTTAACTCGAAAACGTCATAAGAAAATTCTTCAAAAAAGTTTTAGTAAAAATATGTACTTAGTAAATCCGCAATAGTACAAGAACTAGCACATTGAAGTATAATTTTTTTTCAATGATTTAACACGCAAGGATATTAGCTACAAAACAACACCTACATCATTTCTGTAAGTTACATAATTTGAGAGTTATTGCTGTTCGAACATGATCATTACGCGAGCAAAAGACACAAGACAGGTCGTCATGAAGACAATTTTTATGATTAATTTGTTTGTTTGATCATCAATTATCGAAAGTACTGATGTTTTTTTTATTTCATCAATTTTCATAAGGGTCGTGTTCGAACAGCAATTACCTTCTAAATATGTAACTTACAGAAATTACTTTAGTATCGTTTTGTAGCTTATATCCTTGCGTGTTAGATCATTGAGAAAAAATTATACTTCAATGTGCTAGTTCTTGTACTATTGCGAATTTACTAAGAAAATCAGTACATTTTTTTACATCAATTTTTTTTATAACATTTAAAGTTATATGTTTTCATATTGTTCCACTAAAATAAGTGGCGGTAGTATCATCTTTCAAAAAACATTTTTTTCACATCTGTAGGACCCTTATATCCAAAGATATCGATATTATTTGGAAGGGTCAACTAAAATAAAGAAGTAAATTTAAAAAGGGAGCTTCTCCTAAACTGAGGGGGTAAGCTCCCCAATATGGGTGTTTTTGTCGATAAAATTAGGTATATTTGATACCCTTAAATTATATATATATATAAGTTATGACCAAACATACTGTATATTCAAATATAATATGTAGTGGCCACTACATACATATGTATATTTGAATATTCAAAAACTAGGGCACGAATACCAATGACAAATCTTTATGCATAAAATGACGTTTGTGGAATGCCTAATTCTAAAGATCGACGAGGAATGGACAAACCAGGGTTTTCTTCAACACTTTCGGTTACAGCAGCAATATTCTCGGCTGTTCTTGAGCGACGTGCACGGGTTTTATTATTCACGTCACTAACTTGTCCCAACAGCTCGAATTTTTCCACCAATTTCTTTATTACGGTCCGACAAGGTGCTTCACGACGACTCAAAAATGTTTCAGTTTCGTCTCTGACAAATTTTGACTATTGTTATAGTGAATTTTATGGATGTACGTCATGATTGTGAGACCTATAATCACATATGGGGCAGTAGCCTGGTTTGCCAAGGCAAGTCAGGTGAGTACGAGGAAAAGGCTCGATAAAGTACAGAGGCTTGCCTGTGTGTGCATCACTGGAGCTATGAGAACGTGTCCAACTAGGGCACTAGAGGTCATTACGGACCTCACACCTCTACATCTAGTGGTTGATAGGGTAGCCCATGAGGCTATTCTCAGAATATCTAAGGAAGGTGCAGGTAATGAGAGAATAAAGAATCAAAGAGTCTGGTTCTCTCTGAATAACTACATCTCATCTGCGAATCTCCCTAGTGATGCAATGATTAAGAAAGTAATCACTGAGAAAAACTTCACGACATTGCTAAGTAAAAGAGATGATTGGAAACGGGAATACACCGACTATAATCTCAAAGAAAATACCGTAAAATGGTATACAGATGGTTCCAAAACCTCTACAGGAGCAGGCGCCGGGATATACGGGCCAAGCACCAAGTGTGCACTGTCGCTGGGCTCCTATATGAGCGTCTTTCAAGCGGAAATCTTAGCTATTGAAAGATGTCTAGATATAAATCTAGAAAGAAACTATCAGAAGTGTGATATAGCCATACACTCAGATAGTCAAGCTGCTATTAAAGCACTGAGCTCCTACGTCATCGATTCTAAGATGATCTGGGAGTGCCGGAACAAACTCAACGAGGTAGGCAAGAAAAATAAGGTCTTTTTAATCTGGGTTCCCGGCCACTCGGGAATCGAAGGAAACGAAGAGGCCAATACACTCGCCAAAGAGGGCGCACAAATGTCACTCTTTGGCCCAGAACCCTTCTGTGGTATATCTAAATGTACCTATAAGAAGGAGTTTCTGGAGAAGGAGAAAGCCGAGAGGGAAAAGCTCTGGCGGAATCTCCCAGGGATGGATCATTCCACTGAGTTCCTTCGGAACTTCGAGACAGCGGGATCCAAAAGATATCTGGATCTTGGTAAGAAGCAATTGCACCTCCTCACTGGCTTTCTTACAGGACATTGTCGCCTTAGGAAGCACCTGTTGAGGATGGGATTGTCGGACACTGACGCGTGTAGGTTCTGTGGGGAGGAGGAAGAAACCCCCATTCACCTAGTCACGGAATGCCTTGGCATTACGAGCCTGAGGAGGAAATGCCTTGGACAAGAAACTTGTAAGAGTGAGGAACTAGCCTCGTTGAAGTCTTCACAGTTACTAGATTTCATTAGATCTCTGGAACTGGAAGGCGAGCTGTGAAGGTTTTTTTTTTGACCAGAACAGCTCTGTAAGGGGGCACAATAGACCTTAAGGTCGCAGTGGACTGTAACCCCTCTGTAAACTATCAACTATCAACTAGTGAATTTTAATAATTTCAATGCGCTCTTGAAGGGTGTATCGTTCCATTTTTATTGATGATGTAGTTTTTAATTGTCGAATGTCAAAAAATGGCAGCTTCAAACGTGACATCTACCGAAACAGCGGGTTATTCAAAATAACACCTCTTATTGGAAAACCTTCAATTCTATTTTGGGTGAAGGATTGCTTCACCTCCCATCTATAAAATTTTAGACCTAATAAAGAATTTAAAGGTGAAGGACTGAAAAACACTTTTTTCCCATTCATATAATTTATTTTGTATATATTTTAATTTTTTAATATTTGCTTAGAGGCAGTGCCATAATCCTCAGATTCCTATAATTTTTAAAGCCAAAGTTATATCAAATTGAAGAACACATCCAGGAAATACCAGAACCATATTATTAATTATTCCTGTTGGACTTGTTAATGTGTATTCCCCCATTTTGAATATCTATTCCGAATGTTCTGGGCCAATCACCATTTTTTCATCATCAAGCAGCCGATGACACCATCTGTGGGCAGTTTGGAATATTGCAAGTGTTATAGTTTTTATTTCTGGTTCTAGCCTCGAAGTAATCAAACAGAATTGGCTGATGGCAGAATTTACACTCCTGAAAAATAAATAGCAAAATTAGGGAAAAACAGAAAGATCTGAAATTCCATCATTGAATCTGTGCAATTTTCAAAACGTTTTTCATCCTTTTCCATGCACTGAAATATCATATAACACTGCCTTGATTTATGGTGACTGTATTACCGTACTTCATTGAAGACATTACCAAATTTCGTAGAATAATGCAGTTAAGCCAGAGAGGGCAGATAATATTGCAGGTATTTTCATTTTAATGAAGTCTCAAATTACATTCAAGTTGTTATAATTACTAAGAAACCTACGAAATCAGCTGCCTACATTCTAATACATTCATTGAGAGTTTTGAAATTAATAAGTTGTAATGTGCTTTGTTACAATTACATAATAATTAACTTATAACTTTTTCAGGTGCAGTAGAAAATACAAATACATGTAGTATTGGAGCAGACGCTTAAAACAGAACAATAAAGATAGCTTAAAAAATGTTTATTCGCGAATTCCCTTTTTGGTGTGTTAGAATGGATTCTTTCTCGGTACCTCTGTGATGACGTGTCTTCTCCAGTCTCTATTCATGGACGAGATCTGTTTATACGCGCGAACAAACTTCCGGCGTTGCGAAATCGTGCCGTATGTGAATTCCGTATTGGGAAAAATTGGTTTACCGCTCCCCTATTCTGATACTAACGATACTAACGGCTTGCGTCTGTTACAGACAATTCTGTCAGTTTGGCAACATTTTCTGTTGGTGTTTGGTTTATTGATGTGATGTGTTTACATTTTGAATTCGATTTGACGTTCATAAACTGAATTATTTCAATGATTTGATGACAGTTTATTGTTGCTTAAGGCTATTCCGTTAATTATAGCTAGGGTAAAATTACAAAAATATTGTATTACATTCAGGAATTAGAGAAATGCAAATCTTGTTTACTTCACCTCAGTGTGGCAGTGAAATGCTGCCCATCTCACTCTAATGCCTGGTTGAATCAATGAAGTACTATTCATTTTTCAAGAGCGTTTGACCGACTGCCCCTGAAGAGACTTTTGTTTCCAAATTGAACCATTTCAGAATGATGGATTGTTTGCTCAGACGGATCAAATCATTGGTGTGATCGGGAGTTCTGGGTTAGAGTCAGCTTCTCACAGATTGCCTGTAGCGAGTGGTGTACCGAAAGATTCCGTGCTCGGCCCTATACTCTTTTATTTATGTGGTCGGTATTCCACAGCTCTTTTCATCTGATTGTTCTGCATACACAGATGATTTCAAGTTATTTTCCGAGATATTCTACTCTATGATACAGAGTGATCTTCATCACATTTCTGAATGGTGTCGCGAATGGCTTTCCCCCTTGAATGTTGAAAAGTCCGAGATTCTGCATTTGGGTAGTAATATCCGCGAAAGCAATACAGCATAGAGGGAACTACACTTCAATCTGTGACTTGGTTGTGATATTGTCATTTAAACTATCTTGGTTGGCTCAGATAGCAGATCAAGTCCATTGTGGCTAAAGCCAAGAGAATGATATACCTTATCAAGTAGGCATTTCCTCAGTGCTAAGCAGAAAAGTACAGCGAAAGACACTGTACACCTCTTATGTGTGCCCTATTATGGAATCCGTCTGCCCTGTTTGGGCAAGCGTGCTCGCAGGTGATCGTATTAGACTTAATCAAGTTCAACGTGCTGAAACAAGTGTTTCCTTTTTATGGTCTTCGACCTTTAAGTGAGCATCGTGAGCGCGGTGACATGATTGTGACGTATAAAGCATAACACTGCTTAACCGTTTATGATCTGCGCATCTTGTTCGACCTCAATACCAACAGCTTGCGTGGCCATCAGCTTAACCCTCCGTTAGTCGCGCACGCTCTGTGAAACCGGCCAGACACTTTTTATCCTAATTCTCAGAAATTCAGGGGGCATGGCATCTCCGGCTCCGTCTATCTTTCCGTAAGGATGCGACAGAGATTCCTTGCGAATCTCATCGTGAAACGTGCTAGTACGAAAAAAATATATCGTGACACGGTGTGGGAGACCGGCGCGACTACTCTCGTACCCTATTTTTTTAAATCTTGATAGTTCGATTGTGCGGTGAGTTTCAGGTGTGTTTGTTCTGTATAACTTATAACGAGATGAATTCATTGTTTTTTAGCCATGTGGTCTCACGAAAAAGAGCAAGCTCGACTGCAGAAATTACTAGAGGTTTTAGATGAGGAAGAGGATCAAATAGCAAATGACGAACATTCAGATATTGATCAGTCTGAAGAAAAATTTGAATATTTAGAACAACAACTTGCGAGTGATGACTCAGAGCAGAATATTTCTGATGATGATGAGGAAGAAAATCAAAGTAATACACTGTCGTTTTTTTGGCAAAGATAAAGTGACGCGTTGGAAAAATTTACCCCCACAACAAAAAACTGCCTAGAAAATGGCCTTCATTAAGCTAAAATATGTTGGCTCCCGGAGGAGCCTGCAACCTCTAGAGAGCGCGTCCCCAGGTGGCGGATAGGGGGTATCCTCACCGGTCAAACATCTAATTGGCCGGCGGATTGGTGGGAAATAAAATACCACCCGCGGACCAACAGGTAGGGTAGATGGGACTCTTAAGCTGTAGAGAAAGCAACTCATCTAAGAGAAGGAGCCTCTGATACAAAATCCCTGGTCCTCCAAGTTGGGGGTTAAGGCATCGGGCTAACTCCTCGATACTTGTAAAAAAACAGAAATGTTAAAAAACCTAACCAAAGCCTCGGAAATATGGACTGGAAAAACGGACGACGAAAAAAGCAGAGATATAGGACTTTGAATTTTGGCACATGGAACGTGCAAGGGATCTCTCGGAAAGCAAATGAAGTAGTGGCAGAGCTCAAACATGCAAAGTTGGACCTCGTGGTCATTACAGAAACGAAAAGGAAGGGTAGTGGCTCTGAAAACTGGGGACATTACGATCTGTTCTACAGCGGAGTGAGAAAAGACCAAAGAGCTCAACAAGGGGTTGGTATTTTAATTCGAAAAACCTTAAGAAGGTGTATCACCTCTTGGGAACCCATTGACCAACGCTTAATAAAAATGAACCTGACAATAAAAGGACATAAAATGACAATATGGGAGTTTATGGAATTAACGATGATTCAATAGTTAACAACAAAAATGAATTTTTTGAAAAACTTAATGACGAAATCATAAAAATAGGAACATCTAGAGAAATTTTGTTGTTGGGGGACTTCAACAGTAGAGTGGGAAAGAAACGTGATAGCAGGGTAGTGGGAATGCACGGCGAAAACACCCGGAACGATAATGGCGCAAGACTAATAGCGATATGTCAACAAAATGATTTGAAAATATTGAACGGATTCTTCCCACACCGAGATATCCATAAGTACACATGGACACAGCAGACTCGAAACTTGAAATCAATTATAGATTACAGCATTGTTAGACAGAAAACCAAAATCATAACACAGGATGTCCGAGTGTCTAGGGGACCAACGTGCGGGAGTGATCACTATGTGTTGAAAATGAAGGCAATACTTCCACATAGATATGAGAAAAAACAAGAAAGCTTGGAGCTAAATGAGGGAATAAAATCAATCAAATATAACTTAGATAGCTTGCACCATGAGAGCGTTAGGTCATTATTCAGAAAACGATTGGATGAAAAATTAGACAACAAATGCTTCAATAACACAGAAGAACATTATGAGCACATTAAGAATGCTATCCATGCAGCGGCGGCAGAGGCACTAGGAAAGTTAGAAACAAACCTAGAAAGATCAAAACCATACTGGTGGGATGAGCAGGTGGAAAAGGCAATCATTGATAAGAGACAAAACTATCACAAATTCTTGACGTCTAAAGAAGAAAACGATAAAATAATGTACAGAAGATCACAAGCTGTAGTAAGAAAATTGATTACCCAAAAAAAGAACGAAATGTGGGAAAAGAACTGCCAAAGAATAAACACCTACATTGGAGGAAGGAAGTACAGAGAGCTGGAGACTAATTAAAAACATGAGAACAAATAGGAAAAAAGACATTATATCACCTATAACAACACAACAGTGGGAAGAGTACTTCAAGGACCTATTAACCGAACAAAGACCGGAGTTTTCCAACGAGGATAGTACAACAGAAATAAACATCATTTCATCACCCTTGAAAGTTACGATAACAGAAATTGAAGAAATAGTGAAGTCTCTGAAAAATCGAAAATCCCCTGGCCCAGGTGATATCTACGCCGAATTAGTCAAAGCTGGAACGAAGAAACTATATGAACACCTAAGAAAACTATTTACGGACTGCATAAATGGTGCACAAGTACCAAGTGAATGGAAGACCTCTATTATGACAGCTATCCACAAGAAGGGCAGCAAGGATCTTTGCGAGAATTACAGAGGAATTGCTGTAACCAGTACAGTCAGCAGAATGTATGGTAAACTCCTGAGAAATAAGATTGAAAAAGAATACCAAGACTACGAGGCAGAAGAACAAGCTGGCTTCAGAGTAGGACGATCCACAGTTGACCATTTATATTGCATAACGCAAGTAATTGAGAAGAAGACAGCAATCAACCAGGAAGTACATTTACTTTATGTGGACCTACAGAAGGCATTCGATAGTGTTCCTCACAGTAAGCTATGGCCAACATTACAGCAAACAAATATCCGATATGGACTTATCAAAGCAGTCCAAAATTTATACACGGACGCAAGGACAAGGATAAAAGTTGGAAACAAAATTTCTCAGGGATTTACTCCTACCAAGGGACTAAAACAGGGGTGCTGCCTGTCGCCGACGCTTTTAAAATATACTTAGAGCAAGCTCTGAAAATGTGGAAGAAAAAATGTAGTGGCATGGGAATTCCTCTCAATGATGAAACAACATTATACACGCTCTGCTTTGCAGATGATCAAATCCTGATAGCACAAGATCAAGACGACCTGAACTATATGACAAGAAAATTAGTAGAGGAATACAAGAAATGGGCCTCGAAGTGAACGTTAAAAAGACGGAATCTATGTGTATTGGAGGGACACCACAAAACATCACATTGGAGGATGGAACACAAATTTCTCATTGCACCGAATATAAATACCTTGGTATGAAGCTGACGCATGATGGGACACTGGACGCTGCTATAAAGGACAGAAATGTTCAAGGAAGAAAGGCGATATCAATGATGAATGGCATCCTGTGGGACCAATCAATATCCAAAAGCAACAAACATCGCATATACAATACCATCCTAAAGAGCATAGTGACTTATGGAAGCGAGGTCTGGCAAATGAAACAAAGATCTGAAAATATGTTGCTGGCAACAGAAATGGATTTCTGGCGACGATCTGCGGGCATATCTAGAAGGGATCGTGTGCGAAATGAAAGAGTTCGAGAGATAATGGGAGCAAAACATACAATAACTGATGACATAAAAACGAAGCAATTGATATGGTATGGCCACATACAGAGGATGCCTGATAACAGATTACCCAAACAGATTTTAACATGGACGCCACGAGGCAGAAGGAGAAGAGGTCGACCAAGGAAGAGCTGGAGAGAGGGAGTCGAAAAGGAAATGGAGGAAAGAGAGCTTCCCGAAAACCTATGGTTAAATAGAGAGGAATGGCGGTTAGGAGTCGGAAAGCGTCGGAGAACGCTCTAAAACCGATAAATATATATAGAATCATTTTTATTTGATGAAAGGTGTAACTTTTTGTTATTTCTAGTCTTCAAATACTTAGAGTTTGATTTTTTCTTTTTATGACTGAATAAAGTGAGGTGTATGAAGAAAAATGATTTTTTTTGGAATTTCCCCAATATATTTGCATCAATTCGAAATATGTACAAATCTTGCATTTTCTTGTCACTCAGTTATATTTTGAAAGACATCCATTTGAATTTTTAGGCAAAAACTCTTTCCACTTAGCATTCAGAGCTCAATGAGTATGCACGGTCTGTGAGACCGGCGCGACTACCTATGTTAAAAATTTTGACGCGACTATTCGAGGGTTAAGCTTAACTACCGAACATCACAGAGGCAGCATTTCCTGAGCAACAAGATTTTCGATGTGAGGAATTCAGTATGCGATCAGATTGTATGTGCTTCGAGTGTGAATTTTTTCAAAAATCGATTGGATGCACTTTAAAACGTATTTTTTTTTATTTTTTATGTCGCGGTTTTGGTGTTTCATTTTATGTAATATGTCTGGGAGTTTATAAGCTTATGTCTCCTCTATTCTTGTTATTGTAATAATATCATTAATAATTATGGAATAACCAAGCTTACAGTGTCACATTTTCGGCCCATCAGTGGTATGTCCAAAGTTTTCCACACATCCTTCATGTCCGAAACGAGATTGTCCATCAGTTCCTTATTATGATATGGTGTAGGAGCTAATCTCAATTTTTCTTCACCTCTCGCAACTGTCGGATAGTTGATGGCTTGAATGTACTGAAACTTTTTGGTCAACAATGTATCACTGATAAGACTACATTTACTCGGATCTCCTATCCTTATGGGGATAATATGACTCGGGGTGTGTTCCACAGGAAATCCTTCACGCAATAAAGTGTTCCTCAAATATTTGACATTATCTTGATGACGTTTTCTGAGTTCTCTTCCCTCATCTGAAGCAAGAATATCCACAGCTTTCGCTGCTCCAGCAAGAACCACCGGTGGTAAAGATGTTGTAAAAATGAATCCTGCGGCGTAAGACCTTATCATATCGACCAAAAATGGAGAAGATGCTGAAATAAGACGAAATAAGTTTATGGATTTAACTTAACGAGGAAATATCTCATACCAATATAGCCACCGATATTTCCAAAAGCCTTTCCTAATGTGCCAGATACAATGTCCATTTTGTGCAATTGGTTATCTCTTTCCCCGATACCAGCTCCATGGTCACCATATAATCCTACAGCGTGTACTTCATCAACAAATGTCAAGGCGCCGTACTTATGGGCGATGTCACAAAGTTCCTGAAAACAAAACAATGCCGCTTGAAGAATTTCATAATGAAGTATGGATATTATTACACGGCTAGCCTTTCACATTTTTGGAGAACAAATGGAAATATCAATAATCGAAAAACGACCTATAGTTTTTCGAGATTTTCACACTTATAGGCCTGCGTTTGAATCAATTAGGGCCGATCATACCGAGGGTGGTTATACTGAGGCAAATTATCTTCTCTTTCCATAATTTTTTGGAATAGAATATATGAAATTACTAAGAAAAGAGTAGAAGGCTTACTTCCGCCTTGTTCAAATACAAAATTGAACTGCAGTGCGCATGCGGTGACTCGCCGACCCTGCTCTCGTGTAGGGTTACGATAGATCAACCTGAGTCAGTGATCGAGTTAATAGCACCTTACTTTCCGAACGCGGATTGGATATTCGAGTTAGGTAAACGAACGCGAAGGTTAGGGATTGAGATAAGCCGAGTAAGTATCCGAAAACGCCCTTTAACGCATTACCCACTTCACGTCAGGGCTTTTGAACTGCTCTCCATGACGTGACGTGAAATAACAGCAAAATCTTTGGAATATGACATTCCTATTGAAATCCCGTATGGTCAGCACACTATCTTTCTTGATACTACGGTTCAGAGATATTCTAGTCCATGTGCCAGCGCCTGTTTTTCATAATGATTACTAAAAATCTGAATATTTGTGGGTAGCTTCATTTTGACGAGACGCCCAACTTTTTCCTCTACGAAAATTCTCGATAGTGAGGGCTAATACAGTATGGAGGCGTCAAAAATGTTAAATGGAGTTCAAATTGTATTACTAACAGCGACTTTATAAATTGAATCTTGAAACAATCTCATTACAAATTGAAAACAATAATTGTCCTACGAAAATGATGATAAAATCAAAGTGTCCCCCACTCCCAACATATACATATCAACAACTAGGTATAAAAAATTATTACTAACCGGCTGATTTTTTCACTGTTGCTTAGCAAATATTTTCTTTATGAACTGGTCACATTGTCCTACAAATTGAGTGGCACGGTTTTCCAGTCCTACGCTCGGAAATTGTCATTTGTTGGTAATCTTTTTTAATTGTGGTTTCTGTGATACAATTTCTGAGGTAGGACTGGAAAATCGTACCACACAATTTGTAGGACAATGTGACTAGTTCATAAAAGAAATATTTGCTAAGCAACAGTGAAAAAATCAGCCGGTTAGTAATATTTTTTTAGACCTAGTTGTTGATATATGTTGGGAGAGGGGGACTTTGATGAATCATCATTTTTATAGGACTATTATTCTTTTCAATTTGTAAAAAAATTGTTTCAAGATTTAATTTATAAAGTAGCTGTTAGTAATAAAATTTTAACATTCGCCCATTTAACACTTTTGACGCTTCCACACTGTATTAGCCCTCACTATCGAGAATTTTCGTAGAGGAAAAAGTTGGGCGTCTCGTCAAAATGAAGCTCTCACAAATATTCAAATTGTTAGTAATCATTATTGAAAACAGGCGCTGGCCCATGGATTATTCGACATAATTAAGTATAGGTACTCACTTCGAGCGGGCATACAGCTCCAGTCATGGAATGTACGGTTTCAAATGCAACAATTTTGGGGGCCGATTTATCCACTTTACTCAAAAGCTCTTCTAAGTGCGCTGGATTGTTGTGCTTGAATATATGCTTCGGAACTTGACTATTCCTGATTCCTTGGATCATGGAAGCATGATTACCAGCGTCCGAAAAAATATGGCACCCTGAAAGAAGAATATTTTTAATGATTAAAAGTTGAATATGCCTCAGTGCCCACTAACCTGGTAATGCTTTGGCCAAAGTGAAGAGGGTTGAGTCGTTAGCAACAAAACAAGAGGTGAATAATAAGGCAGCATCTTTTTGGTGTAATTTAGCCAATTTTCCCTCCAAATATTCATGTAAAGTTGAGTTCCCTGAGATATTACGGGTACCTCCAGCACCTGAGCCAAAAGTCTCCAACGCATTCCTTGAACAAAGTTCATCATGACAAACAGTTTAAACGATAATTTTGATAAAAATACAAGGTTTTTCAATTTCAATTGTAAATGTATTCCTTTCGAGAGCTTCTCTAGAATTTTGTGTTTCTGAAATGCGCTAAACTAAACGCTTATTACTGTTCGATTTGAAGCATATAGCTTTGAAAGATGTTGAATAAACAACAGGTACAAATGAAAAAAACGAGAAGCTGGAAAAGGAAGATCGTCAGAGTTATTCAGTAAATCGCTATTTTATTGAGTAAAGGGTTTTCCAATAAGAGGTGTTATTTTGAAGAGCCCGCTATTTCGGTAGATGTCCGTTTGACATTTGACAAGAAGAAACTATGCCATTAATAAAAATGGAACGATTCACAAAATGGTGAAAATTTGGCAGAGTCGGTTCGTAAAACTGGGTCGTCGTGAAGCACCTTGTCGGACCGCAATAAAGAAATTGGTGGAAAATATGGAGCTGTTGGGACAGGTTAGTGATGTGAAGAATGAAACCAGTGCACGTCGCTCAAGAACAGTCGAGAATATTGCTGCTGTAGGCGAAAGTGTTGAAGAAAACCCAGGTTTGTCATTCTTCGTCGTTCTTTGGAATAATGTATTCCACAAACGTCATTTCACCGTATTTCGCATAAAGATTTGGGTCTTAAGGCTTATAAAGTTCAGTTAACACAAGAACTCAAGCCGGCCGATCATCAACAACTTCGTGTCTTTGCTGATTGGGTCGTTGAAATGCATGAAAGTGATCCGGACCGTATTATCTCTCGAAGAAGTGATCACAATTGACCACTTTGCGACTTCTTCCTTTGGGGCCACGTAAAAGAGAAGGTCTACGCCAATAGCCCAGCGTCGATTCAAGACCTCAAAGATGGAATTCGTGAGGCTATCGAGGACATAGGGCAGCCACTTTGCGATTTGGTTATAGATATGGTTCTGTAAGCGTGGTCGTGGTGGTCATTTGCCTGATGTTATTTTCCACTATTAACGGTAAAGCTTCTTCTTTATAATGAAATAAACATCTGATCATTTATTTTGAAAAATGGCATTTTTCTTTGAATATCAAAATAACACCTCTTATTGGAAAACCCTCATTCTTTTTGTTCCATCTTTTTTGAGCACTCGTTCTACTTTAACGAGTGCTATATAGTTTTGCCCAAATGTCTGTAATTTTCAAATTTGTGCCGAAAAAGATCTCAAACGAAAGGGTTCGACTCCCTGATAATTAATTCGAGGACAAATTCAATTCTGTCCGTGGGGCCGGCCGTCTACAGGGTGTCCCGTAAATACCACGCGAAAGTGACACTGGATTGACATTAGGTCTTTCAGATAGCATCAACATGACCTCAGTAAAAGTCCGCTGGTTTTCGAGATATCACCACTTTTGTGTTTTTTTGAAAATCTCCAATTTTCGGTCTTCAAACTCATGTTTTTTTTTACCTAGGCTACCCTGAATAGTTGCTTTAAACAATGAAGTAATAACTTCACCGAGAACTAGAACAAAATCCTTTTAAAAAATGTCTAACTTGTTGTATTTTATGACGAAGTTAAAACGTTAACTTAAGTTTGACTGACTGATGTGAAAAAAAAATCAGACTGAATTGACAAATAATCGTAAAAACTGGTCCATTTCCAGCACTTTTCAAAATGATACAACACTACCAATTTTTTTATGTCAAAACTTTAGAAATTATAATTTTGTCGCGAGAGATGTGTTTATGCCGAAATAATTAAAAATTAGGAAAAATGCACAAGTATCACCTGTTGCCAAATTACATGTTGCTTGATATTCTTTACTCGCTACCGTTTCAAACAACCATTATTTTTGCTCTTCTTTCTCTTTTATCTCACTTTCTCTTTCATTTTTTGTTTGCAAAAGTGGTGATATCTCGAAAACCAGCGGACTTTTACTGAGGTCATGTTGATGCTATCTGATAGACCTAATGCCAATCTATCTCCAGTGTCACTTTCGCGTGGTATTTACGGGACACCCTGTATATATTATTATATATTGATTAAACTGTAAGGGTCTTTAGGCTCGGGTTTTGGGAGTAAATGATTGACTACTCTTTATTCTATGCCAAGCTTTCGCATTGATTTAATGCTTCTTCAGGGCTTCTGCAAAAGATCAATAACATACAATTAATAAACAACAAATTTTTAAAATACAAATTAACTCACTGAATGTGAGGTTTTACATGGATAACATCTGCCACAAACGTTGTAACTAATAAAAACAAAAAGTTATTTTTTGATATCATAGGAATTTTTCAAAAACACATCTTATTTATAAATTCACAATCAAGTAACCCTCATCTAAGATAACACGATGATGTCATTTAATTTTTGATGGTTATGTTTCTGTCATTCAAGGAAACTAGTCTCTTACTCCTTTATGTTCTTTGTCTTCTTTATTCATCTATTGGGCCGTCATAAAAATGTTCCATTTTTATCCTTTCCAACAAATAACTGTATATAGTGCTTAGTTTGTTCGTATCTGTCTTCTTATTTATGGTTTCATCTTCTTTGTTTATGTTAATCATCTCGTGAATCAATCTGTTTTGATAATTTCTCTCTGTTTTGAGTACCTCAACACCTTCAAAATTTACACGATGGTCAAGATTATGTGCATGAGCAGCCAATGCACATCTCTCTGGGTATTTTCTTATGTCCGATCTATGCAGCGCCACTCTACTTTTCACCCATTGGGAGGTATGTCCTACATAACATTTGTCGCAAGTCTCACACTTTATTTTATATACGACATTAGTTTGAAAGGATGTTGGAATGGGGTCCTTTATTTTGGTGTACAATGACATCACTGTTTTTTGATTTTGGACTGCAATTTTGATGTTTTCCTCTCTGAACACATTTTTCAATTTCCCTGTCAAGTTTGTAACGTTTGGATACGATGCATAATGTGTGTTATTTGTTGTCATATTTTGTTGTTCTGTTTGTTCATTTTGAATGGTACTATGTATTAGCATATAGTAATTTCTTAATCATGCTGTTAGGATAATCATTTTCTTTAAGAATCTGGTGTAATTTTTTTAATCCTTCTTCTATGAACGATTTATGACATATTTTTGATATTCTTCTTTTCATTTGGTTTATGGTGTTAATTTTCACATTTATGCCGTGGTCCGAGTGGAAATGAATAATTTTATCTGAATGTGTGTCCTTCCTATACCATTTCAATTTCACTTTTTTATCTTGTCTATATGCTCTAGTGTCTAGGAAGGGTACTGAGTGATGGAGATCTTCTGTTTCTAGTGTGAACTGTAAATCTGCACAAACCGAGTTGAACAAGTCAAGTGTCAGTTGAATAAATATTTCTGGTACTATTATCATGATGTCGTCCACAAACTTTTTTACGAATAAAACAGTATATGGTAATTTAGGTAAGATTGAGTCCAACTGATGGTCCATAACATACTGTGCCAGGATAGGGATCAACTTTGAGCCCAATGCGCATCCGAAAATTTGTTGATGGAATTCTCCCTGAAACGTGCAGTAATTATTTTCAAGAAGAAAGTGACTATTTCCATAAATAAATTCATCTCCAAGTTCGGGTGCGGTCTTATATTATCCCACTTAAGCTTTAGAATTTCGATGATTTTTTTCTTTTCCAAATTTCCGAACAAGTTGACAACGTCCAGTGATATTAGTCTGTGGTCATCTGGTATCTCGAAGTCATTAATTTCCTGTGCATACTGGAATGTGTCTTTTACGTAGTATCTATTGTCGGTATTATAAGCACTTTTAAGCGTATCCGCCATAAACTTCGAAAGTGAATTCATTGGACTATCTACGCCACAAATAATTGGTCTTAGTGGATGTCCTTCCTTATGTAGTTTAGGATTTCCATAAATTCTAGGTGCTACGCCATTATAAGTTTTCATATCTTTGGCCTGTTGTGGTGTTATATATTTCTTCCGTTTTAACGTTTCAATGTATGAATTGCACTTTTTTTGAATGCTCTCTGTTGGGTCCCTAGGTAGCTTTTTGAAGTCCTTAGAATGAAGTATAGTTTTCATTTTTTCTTTGTATATTTGATGATCCATAATGACAGTTGTACCACCTTTGTCGCTGTTTAAAACTACAAGGTCATCGTTGTTCTTTAGAAATTCTTTTGTCTCTCTAAACCATTCATTTGTTGGATTGTTATTTTCTACATCTTTATGTAAATAGTTAGTAACAATGTTTGTTACTCTGGCTCTTTTAATATTCTTTTGTTCACTTTCTACGCCTTGGAGAATATACTCGGTGTCTGCTATTAGATTTTTAACATTTACATCTTTTTTTGTAGTTGGAACATTGAACTTTGCACCCAAGGATAGGAGGTTTTGTACTGTTTTAGGTATTTGTTTATTTGATAGGTTTTTAATCCATTTTTCTTGTGTTTTTATTTATTGGATGTTGTCTCTGCTTAGGTTTCTTATTTTTTTCAGGTTATCCTTCCTTGATTTTGTGAAATTTCTTGTTATATGCTATGTTCAGTCTTCTTTTGTATTCCGCAAGTATGTTTTCCGGCAAATTCTGTAATTTTCTTGATATTTCTTCTGTGTATTTTTTCAACTTGTTCACTTTTTGATTTACTTGGCTTAATTCAAGATTGAGGATCTTCTTGTTCGTTTTGTCATTGCATTGTTTTATCTTCTTGTTGAGTCTATTGTTGTCATAATCGAAAAGACTCATTACACTCTTTAAATTCGATGTAATATGTTTCGGAATAATTCCCTCAACATTCCAGATCTCTTGATTGATCTGTTCGAGAGTTAACATGTTCGCCGCCAGACAGAATCATCAACCGAGTCGTTTGAGGCCACTTCTGGCCGAAAACACGAAAATTGTAGACATTTCGATATTCCAATTAAATTTTCCACGGTACTGTTAACACTATGGCCACACAAGTTTACATGAACATTCATTATATCCATCTTCATTCACAAATTGATTTCACTCGAATTGGATTTCTTTTTATGGAAACATAAATTAGCCACAGAATTTTGCACGAGGCTTATTATAAGCATCTTGCATGTGGCCGCAAAATTTCATTTCGATTAGTCTGAGATATTGAGGAACAAAAATTTCGAATAGCCATATTTTATGGAACACCCTGTACAATTTGGCTGATTAACGAACCGAGGCAGTTATGAACTGAACTCATATTGAGAAGCTCAAGTCTATAGGACAATCCCTTCGAAAGTTATCGTGCTAACGTACGGACGGCCCCACGGACATAATTGAATTTGACCGCGAATTCGTCATCAGGGAATAGAAAGAAGCCTATCGTTTGAGATCATGTTCGAATCAAAATTCTATAATTACAGGCGATATAGCACTCGTTTAAGTAGAACACTCAGTCGAATATCCTGAAATTTTATCAATCATCACTTCCACTCTGCCGGTGATTTCAATCAGATTCGATAAAAAATAAGATTGATAACGTATTCGCGAAACATATGTTATATAACCAACAGAAAATAATACGAAATTGCATCCTCGTTCACATTCACAATAATTCGCCACCACGTGAATACAAGTAGATTATTTAATATTCATTCAGTTATTTTCGAACAATATTCGATGAATAAAACAACAGGAAATCATCAAGTTATTCGCATCACCAAAAAAAAAATCTTTGAATACAATGAAGTAAATTCAATTGACGTACACATTCTCTATCAATATGTGGATATTACGTTTACCCATCAGTTTTTTTCCACGTTGTTTAACCTTAGTTACTGCTTCAGATATGGTAAATCTGATTTTCAATAACAGCAATATTGTTTTCAAGCCAACCATCAAATCATAATGTAATGAGCTTTTCTGCTCATAACATTATTTAATCAAGGTTTTACAATTTCACTGAAGAAATTATCTACCATACCCTACCATAAAATTGAATAAAACTCCTATGTGAAGTCAGGAACTTTCCATGAACGCTTGTTCGTATTGGAAAAACTATAATACAGTTTATTCCTCGGAGCTATAGGTTTCATGAGTTTCATTTATGAATTGGACTTTCCTTTTCACCTTACCTGAAACGTTCAAGTTTTAAAGACATTTCTGCCGGAAGTTAACGTGTTTATCGTTCACGACCGTATACACGATAACGTCCCAAAGAACCAACTTTTGGGAAGGTTTAACCTATAAAGAAAAGCTCCTGACTAATATGATCATTTTTACAAGATAAATTCATTTGGATATTGTAAACGATTTGATGGTCATCTGAACATTGTACTTTGAGAGTTTGAATCGATAAAACTTTCACCTAATTATCAAATTTGGGCAGAATTGTAATTATGTGAAGTGTGAAGAGTAATCAAAAGCACAATTTAAAATTATTTCTATATATACAGGGTGTTCCAATGCAAAGATACAGACCAAAAGACACTTTTTTGAATGTAACACCCTATATATGACCTCAGAAATGGAAAGGCAAGCTCAAATTATGATGAGTTTCTTCAGATCACTCTGAACATGTGATGTGAAAATTCATAACATGGAGTCATTTTAATTAGCAATTTATGAAGGAACCATTTACGCAAGCGACACAGGCAATGTTTTTTTGAGTAGACATATTAGCTAGTCCCCTAAAAAGAAAGATAAAATTGAACTTTGTTGTATACAGAGTGATCAAAATTAATTCTCAAACATCTGCTACGAATAATGGTAAAAAGCTTTCTTATTTCAAATGGCACGCCTAGTATTCTTTGATCTCGTTTAACGCAAAACACAACATTTTTTTTCTTTAAGGGAGTAGAAAATATGTCCATGAATTGTCTGTATCGCTTGCGTAACTGGTTCCTTCATAAATTGCTATTTAAAATGACTCCATATTCTGACTTTTTGATTACCCTTCACACACCACAAAAAAAAGATTTTCGAAATATCACCATTTACTCCCCCAATATGAACATCGCGTCAGTGGTGGGCCACCCGGTATATTTTTGCAATTATTCACTCTTTACCTTCTCTTAAGTAACATTAAGCATTGTATGCAGATAATAACTATCAGAAAAATGCTTTTTTTGAGCGAATGTAGCATTGGCATTTTCAATCATGTGGATATTACGTATACCTATCAGTTTTTTCCACGTTTACTGCTTCAGACATGGTAAATTTGATTATCAACAGCAACAATTTTGTTTTCAAGGATGTTTTGCAGAAGGTCTTTACATTTCTAATCAAGGTTTTCTAATTTCACTAATGAAGCTTCTGTATTGATAAGGAAATCAATACAAGTCGAGCCAATCTAGAGAGATTGGCTCGACTTGTATAAATTGCATGGCAGAGGCCATGCAATTTCGTGATGGAATTAAATGTTCAATATCAAGATGGAAAATATTTTGCCAAGTATAACTTCATTTCATTTTCGAATTGAATAAACAGTGAAGCGTTATTGAATTAAACTGAGAAAACACATTGAAATATACGATGAATTTTCGGGAATGTACATATTTGCATTTAATTTTCATCAGAAACTCATATCTAATTCTTAAGTTTCAAGGTGTGTTTTAACTTCGAAAAACTGTTTAATTCAAAAATGGTAAGAATGAAACCAATAAATATTCTGATTTTAATGGTCGTTTTTCCAATATGAACAAGCGCGAAGAAAATTCCCTGAACGATATTGTTAGATAATGTTTAGAAAAGGAATTGATTTGGATATTGTGAACCATTTGAAAGTTATAGAACATTGTCACATTGAGAGTTTGAATCGATAGAACTGTCACTTAATTATAAAATTTTGACCGAATTGTAATTATATTTCTAGTAAATCTGACGAATATTTATAACTAAAATTATACAGGGTGTCTGTAAACAAATGCAAGGGAAAATAAGCAGGGGTAATTCAGAGAATTTTTTTTCGAAATCGACCTCCCTTCCAAGATACAGCCTTTGGTAGGCCAAGACGAGTTGACAGTTTTTAATTATATTCAGAAGTACTAAAAAACACTGAGTCATAAAACTATACATAATATGATTCATTAAGAAGATGTTACTCACACAATTTTTTTGATCCTATAACTTAATTATTAGGGGTTGAAAATAACAATTCCTTATGATTTTCCTTCCAAAATTGTGTGAACACTACTATTTGCGAAATTAAAATATTACGGATATAATTTTCTTCCGGAAATCAGTAATTGAACTTTCAGAAAGAATATCTTTATCTCCTCTCATAGACATACAGTATCTTAGAATATTCATTCTGTGGAACACTTATACGATGAAATGGAATGAGCAAAGATCATAACTGCTTGTAAATTTTCATTTTTTCCGAGAAAAGCATAGACTGTATCGAAATATTGCAGGAGACTTTTTTTCTCCAGAACTGAATGGAAAACCATAAGAGAATTTTATTTTTCGAAATTCTATCCCACGAAAACAATTTTTGAAAGAAAATCATAAGGGGTTGTTATTTTCAACCCCTAACGATGAAGTTATGAGATTTAAAAAATTTATGAGTGACATCTACTTAGTACTTCATATTATGTATAGTTTTATGACTCAGTGATCTAAAGAAACCGTAAAAAAATTAAAAACTGTCAACTCGTTATCGCCTTCCAAAGGCTGTTTCTTGGAAGGGGGGTCGATTTCGAAAAAAAAAATGATATGAACTACCCCTGCTTATTTTTATCGAGGAATCATCTCCCAAAGTCCCTCGCATTTGTTTACCCTGTACACAGGGTGATTTTTTTAAGTGTTTCATTAGACGTTTTCGAAGAAGGAATTGTAATACAGATTCAAGATTTAGGATTTTCGTTTTAGAGTACATGAACTTTAATTGTAAAATATTTCCAAGAGGAATCTACTTCCGGTTTCACCGGAAACGAATGTAACTTCGTTATTTCAAAAGCAACACCATGTATATTTTTACATATTCGAATTCTTCGTTCAATTCTACACTGATTTGATGTACGATATGTGCAACCACTCAAGCGGTTCTTGAATTATAGCCTGATTATCAATTTTTTTGAAGAAAAGGTTGTCACAAATTAGTGTCCATATCCTCAAAATCCCTCATTACAAGAATTTCTTTTTGCGAAAGTGGAACAAAAGAAAGTACGCTGATAATGTTTCTTGTATAACTTATGAGGAAATATTATACAGGGTGTTTGAAAAAGGGCCCCAAAGTGAGCCTCAATAAAACTATGAAATCTCACTTTTTTCAAATGGAAACCCTATAATTTGTAATTCCAATCGATTGCTCGTCAAAAACCAGTTATGGTGTCCCGAACATTTCATGCCTCTAAAATCAGTATTTTTGCCGTTATTCAATAAAATTCGAATTTCACGATTAAAGACAGGTTGTAAGCTTGCATTTTAGAAGTAGGCTATGTTAGGAACTGTCATTCTTACTTTTTCTTACAGATCAAGCACTAAGCAAAACATGCAATAATAATTTCACTGGAATGATATATCAAGGGTTCTTTATTTGCGGCAAATGTAACAAATTCCTAGAAAAAATAATCAGAAATTCAACGAACGAAATTCGCATTTACTGACTTTAACGAAATTAAAATCAAAATTCCTGTGCAACCTGTCTGATGGAACCTCTTGGATTTGCGTGAATATGTCCTAGAATACAGGGTTTTCCTTTTAAGTTGGCCTATTAGACGTTTTAGGAGAACTAGTGAATATTTCGTTCTGAAATTTTAGGTGCAGCCCTGAGGGTGAATTAACTCTTCGCCTAAAATATTTTCAAGTCGACATTGTTGCCACGTCTATCTCAAACACATATCTACTTTCTTATTTCAAATGGAACTACCTATATTTTCATTTATGTATCGATTCAATACCAAATTCGCAGTATAACCCTCTAAAAAAATTTTCTCTGCTATGCACTGTTGCCAAGTTATTCACAAATTCCTGAAACTTTTGACATTTGCATTGCCAGTTTGGAAATGCAATTTCTCGGTTATTTTTTATGCGAACGGAACCAAACTCAGCAGTCTCATAGTAAAGACTCCATGCATTCATGTGGTATATTCAGTATTTTGATACATCGTAAGGTTTTTCGAAGATATTGCTCCGAAAATGTGAAACTCAAAATTGAAATATTTCGAGATTTTCAAATGGCAACCCCATATTTATTTTACAGCATTCGATTCGAAATGAAAAATGAATGGCAGTCTCCTTTCACATTAATTATTTATTTTGGATAGTTTTCGAATGAGATGAAAAATACTATTTTTCAGTATTTCTAGTTCATGATCTATGGTCCCGTTTAAGATGAAATGGTTCTATGATTATGGCGTGAATTGTTGAAGTAGATTCTATGGTTGAAATCATAAAAAGTATTCGACGATCATGGATGTCATAGAAAAAAGTTTACCCATATTATCCAAACACGAAATGCCTAAAAATTATTGAAAGGACCTGTAGGACCTTTAACAATCGTTATTCACTTTTAGCAAGAATGACTGGAAAGAAATTCCGCAAATTGTTTAGGCTTTCTGTAATCCTGGTCCTATGTTCATGACCTCAACAATAGGATTCATTCCGATAATTCACTTTATAATCACACAGCATGTCCATTGAACATGACTATAAATACTGAAAAATTTCAGTATTTTTGATCTCATTTGAAAACTGTCCAAAATAAATAATTATTGAACATAAGGCCCGGATTACAGAAAGCCTAAACAATTTGCGGAACTTCTTTCAAGTCATTCTTGCTAAATGTGAATAACGATTGTTAAAGGTCCTACAGGTCCTTTCCATAATTTTTTGGCACTTCCCGTGAATTGTGAAACTGTCCGAATCGTGTTTGAATAATATGGGTAAACTTTTTTCTATGACATCCATGATCATCGAATACTTTTTATGATTTCAACCATAGAATCTACTTCAACAATTCACGCCATAATCATAGAACCATTTCATCTTAAACGGGACCATAGATCATGAACTAGAAATACTGAAAAATTTCAGTATTTTTCATCTCATTCGGAAACTATCCAAAATAAATAATTAGTGTAAAAGGAGACTGCCATTCATTTTTTATTTCGAATCGAATGCTGTAAAATAAATATGGGACTGCCATTTGAAAATTTCGAAATATTTCAATTTTGAGTTTCACATTTTCGGAGCAATATCTTCGAAAAACCTTACGATGTATCAAAATACTGAATATACCACAAGAATGCATGGAGTCTTCACTATAAGACTGCTGAGTTTGGTTCCGTTCGCATAAAAAATAACCGAGATATTGCATTTCCAAACTGGCAATGCAAATGTCAAAAGTTTCAGGAATTTGTGAATAACTTGGCAACAGTGCATAGCAGAGAAAATTTTTTTAGTGGGTTATACTGCGAATTTGGTATTGAATCGATACATAAATGAAAATATAGGTAGTTCCATTTGAAATAAGAAACTAGATATGTGTTTGAGATAGACGTGGCAACACTGTCGACTTGAAAATATTTTAGGCGAAGAGTTCCTTCACCCTCAGGGCTGCACCTAAAATTTCAGAACGAAATATTCACTAGTTCTCCTAAAACGTCTAATAGGCCAACTTAAAAGGAAAACCCTGTATTTATTTGATTTTTTTCATTATCTGTTACTGTATTCACACGATTCTGTTTTGGGTTAATGCTTCCACTACGGAGAAAATTGTTTTGATACTTCCTGAACTTCGATTTTGTTAAAGGTGGTAAATGTGGATTTCTTTCGTTAAAAGTTCTGACTGCCCTTTCTAATATTTTGTTACATTCACCATAAATGAAGAACATATTCAATACATCACTGTTCCTGTAATTCATATTTTGTATAGTGCCCGATTAATCAAAAAAGTATAAATGACAGTTCTCTAAAATGCATTATAAATCAACCATAGACTATGATATCAACAGACATCGCCTTCTTGAAAACTTCTATCCTAATAAATTTATGGTTAGACTAAGACACCTTGATTCAATCCTGAAATTCGAATTTTATTCAATAACGGCAAAACTACTGATTTTAGAGGCATGAAATGTTCGGGAAACCCTAACTGATTTTTGACGAGCCATCGATTGGAATTACAAAATTATAGGGTTGCCATTTGAAAAAAGTGAGATTTTATAATTTTATTGAGGCTTACTTTGGGGCCCTTTTTCAGACATCCTGTATAATATTTCCTCATAAGTTATACAAGAAACAGTATCAGCGTACTTTCTTCTATTCCACTTTCGCAAAAAGAAATTTTTGTAATGAGGGATTTTGAAGATATGGACACTAATTTGTGACAACCTTTTTTTCAAAAAATTTGATAATCAGGCTATAATTCAAGAACCGCTTGAGTGGTTGCACATATCATACATCAAATCAGTGTAGAATTGAACGAAGAATTCGAATATGTAAAAATATACAGGGTGTTGCATTTGAAATAACGAAGTTACATTCGTTTCCGGTGAAACCGGAAGTAGATTCCTCTTGAAAATATTTTACAATTAAAGTTCATGAACTCTAAAACGAAAATCCTAAATCTTGAATCTGTATTACAATTCCTTCCTCGAAAACGTCTAATGAAACACTGTATATATTTTTTTGAAATTATTCATTTTTCACCTTCTCCTATGTAACATAACGCATTGTATGCAGATGATAGATGAAAAACTATCAGAAAAATACTCAAGCGAATAAAGCATTCCATTAAGTGAATTCAATTGACGTTTGCATTCTCTATCAGATGCGGATATTACGGATGTATATCTATATTTTTTTCCACGTTGTTAAACTTTTATTACTGCTTTAGACATGGTGAATTTGATTTTTAATAGCAATAATATGGTTTTCAAGGATAGTTGGCAGGAGCTCATAAAATTTCTTATCAAGTATTTAAAATTTCACTGAAGATTTTGGGTTGGTTATAATGAAGCCCCTGTATTGATGAGGAAATCAATACGGATTTAATCAATCCCTCTGCCATGCGACTTCGTGATGGAATTATATGAAAGTTTAATTCCAAAATGGAAACTATTCTGGGAAGAACAACTTCATTCCATTTTCGAAACAAATAGTGGAGCATTAGTAAATTGAATTTAGGAAAGACGCTAAAAGATCAGATGAATAATTGAGAATGTACAGGGTGATTCACTTATCTTGGTAACCTAATTTTCTTCGAAAAGGGATGAATATTTTTTCAATCTGTTGATGGTATTTGGTGAAGTCAATGTTGACTCGAGATGCGCGTAAACTTCGGAGAAAAAATAAAGACGCCAGGCGTCGCGGCACGATCATTCTTTTCTCCAGAAGCATACCTTTTTTATTGTGTCATTCGAAAGATAATTGATTTTCGAAAAATAAAATTCTCTTCTGGTTTCCTATTCAATTCTGGAGAAAAATGGTTCGATACAGTCGATACTTTTCTCGGAAAAAATAAAAACTTACAGCCAGTTATGTGTACTGTTCCATTTCATTTCATCGTATGATAAGTGTTCCATAGAATGAATATTCTAAGATATTGTATCTCTATGACAGGAGATGAAGATGTTCTATAAATCTTTCTGAAGGTTTAATTGAAATTGTATCCGTAATATTTTAGTTTCACAAATGGAACTTTTCTTTCGATTAATAAGCATAATTGACAAAACCAGGATTCTTAGAATATGCATTCTATGGAACATACGATGAAATGGAATGAACAGTGATCATAATTGCTTGTAAGTTTCAATTTTTCCGAGAAAAGTATCGACCGTATCGAAATTTTGTTTTTAGACTTTTTTCTCAAGAATTGGATGGGGACCAATAAGAGAATTTTATTTTTCGAAAATCTATCAAACGATAACAATATTTGGAAGAAAATCATAAGGGATTGTTATTTTCAACCCCTAGTAATAAAGTTATGGGATCAAAAAAAAATGTGTAAGTATCATCTCCTTAATGAATCATATTATGTAGTTTCATGACTCAGTGTTTTTAGGACTCCTAAAAAAATCAAAGACTGTCAACTTCCAAAGGCTGTATCTGGGAAGGGAGATCGATTTCGAAAAAAAATTATATGAAGTACCTCTGCTTATTTTCATCGAGGAATCATCTCCCTAGGTCCCTCGCATTTGTTTACAGACACCCTGTATATGAACAGCGGGAGAAAAAGCCCCTGACTAATATGATGTGTTTTACCAAAGATATTGATTTGGATCTTGTAAACGATTTGATAGTCATCTGAACATTGTAAATCGAGAGTTAAAAGCGATAAAACCTAATTACCGAGTTTCAGCAGAATTTTAATTTTATTCCTGGTAGAACTGATGACAATTGTAGGAAATTATGTATATATTTCTGAAATTATTCCTTCTTTACCTTCCCTTTTGTGATATTAAGCATTGTATATAGATAATAATTATCAGAAATATGCTTTTTTCGAGCGAATGTAGCATAGCATGAAGTAACTTTAAATGACGTTCGCATTTTCAATCATGTGGATATTACGTACACCAATCAGTTTTTTCCATTTCCACGTTGTTTAACCTTAATCACTCCCTCAGATACGGTTAATTTGATTTTTAATGAAACAACAACAATGTTGTTTTCAAGGATGGTTTGCTGGAACTCATAACATTTCTTATCAAGGTTTTACAATTGCACTAAAGAAATTGAGTTGGTTATAATGAAGCCTCCGAATTGATAAGGAAATCAATACAGGTTAAGCCAATCTCTCTGCCATGCAATTTCGTGATGGAATTACATGTTCAATATCGAAATTGAAACTATTCCGCCAAGAATAACTTCATTCCATTTTCGAATTAGATAATTAATGGAGAGTAGAACTTACGGAAGACAATGAAATACAAGTTAAATATTTGAAAATGTAATGTCGATGTTTAATTTCATCAGCAACTCATATATAACTTTCACGATAGAGAAAGAGAAACATTAATTTGAGAATCTCAAAATTTCCCATAACGAAAAGGAGACACACTTCGAACAGTAGATATTTGTATTTTTGGCATTTTTATGAAAAGAATACTCGAGAAAAATATAATAGAGATGTAGGAAAAGAGAATCAGATCCATCCATGACAAAATAAAAATTTTCAGGTAAAAAAAAATTGTAGGACAACAAGCACTCAATTCGGGAGGAATTCATCTGCCTTTTTGAGCGCTCGTTCTACAGATGAGAAATCCGTGGTCAAAATTCAATTTCGTCTGTGGGGCCGTCCGGCCGGCTGTAAGCACAATAACTTTCAAAGGGATCGTCCTAGAGACTTGAGATTCTTATACTCCAAATCGTACAGGGTGTTTCATAAAATAGGGCAATTCAAAATTTTTGAAACAAAACCAATCGAAATGAAATTTAGCGGTCACATGCAAGATGCTTATAATGCAAAATTTTGTGGCCATAGTGTCAACAGAACCATGGAAAACAAAATATTGAAAAGAAAAATTTTTATATCCCCATGACAACATATCCAATTCCGGGGAAATTTATTTTGTGAATGAAAATTGATATACTCAGTGTTAATGCAAAATTTCAAAAGGATCGCATATTTCCAGAATATAATTCCGATCGTGATGAGTTTTTGCATTCATATACTTAGCATGAATCTCAATTCCTATACAAAATTTTGAAGTAATAGAATTATTGCTCCACTTGCTGATGAGTTACTGATTGCTATTGGACAGATATCGTTGAAATTAATTCATCTGCATTCATAACATCGAAATACTTTCAGGTTTTACGAAATGAAATATCATAAGTTTTATAAAAAGAAAAGAATATTTTCTCGACATTCATTCTGCTAGATGGCTATCGGTAACTTATCAGCAAGTGGTAATGAAAAAAGGGCCTGAAAGTTTGAATTCATAGAATTGTCATTCTGCGGAAATTATGAATATGTTTTTGAATTTCATCATTTTTTCCTTTCGTTGTCTATCACTAGGCTTTGTATGCGTATTATAAATCAAGAATTATCAAAATATTTTTTTTCGACAGAATGTAACCTTATTCGAATTAAAAAACGAATATTTTTAATTGCAACATTCGGAGAGTTGAATTTTGAATGCCTGAATTTATCGAAGCGTTTTATGTACAGTCAAATTTTCAGCGATGTATGTCAAACACTTTCTTAAGTAAGAAATATCCCGAAAATTTTTCTTTTTTAAATTTCTATTCAAAGGAATTTTGCACAGTCTTTCTTTCGCTATAGAGCAGCTGAATATAAAGTTTCCACTCGATCTGATAAATAGTTTTGAGATTATTCGAGAAATAACAAAATAAGAAAAGCCCTGAGCAGGAGCTCTTGAGCGCTCGGCTATTGGTGGGGCAATCAAACTATTAACTCAATGTTTTATGTGGGACTTGAGATTGATATTCCAAATATATAAATGCAGAATCTCAGCACGATTGGAATTATATTCTGGAAATTATTCAGAAAATGAAATATGTAAAAAATATAATTAATAAAACTGTTGCACCACAATCTGAATTATATTATGCCAATTATTAAGAAAATAAAATTGTATGTGAAATATAAATAATTGAAAAAGATTGATGATGCGATCCTCCTGAAATTTTGCATGCATATCAGTCTTCTTTCACAGAATAAATTTCACTCGAATCGGATATCTTGTTATGGAAATATAAATATTCTTATTTTCAATATTCCAGTTGAATTTTTTATGGTTCTGTTAACACTATGGCCACAAAATGGCATGAACATTCAGTAAATCAAACTTCATTCACAAAATAAATTTTACTCGAATCGGATATATTTTTATGGAAATATGAAGTTTTTTCGTTTCGATATTCCAATTGAATTTGCTATGGTTTTGTGCACACTATGGCCACGAAATTCCGCACGAGGCTTTCGATGAGCATCTTGCATGTGGCTGAAACATTTCATTTCGATTGATTTCGTTTTGTCTGAGATATTGAGGAACAAACATTTTGAATGGTCATATTTTTGGAACACGTTGTACGATTTGGCTGGTAAGGAACTCAACCGAGGCATTTGGGACCCTAACTCACCCTGAAAATCTCAAGTCTCTAGGACAATCTCTTCGAAAGTTATCGTGCTAACGGACAGAATTATTCATCAGGGAGTCAAACCCTATCGTCTAAGACCATTTCCGTCTCAAAATTCGAAAATTACAGACATTTGGGCAAAATGATATAGCACTCGTTTAAGTAGAACGAGAGCTCAAAAAGAAATTTCAATCAATCAGATAATCTATTCGACCAATCAGGCTCATCAAGAAACTCAACCGAGATACATTTCAAGTTTCTCACTTGAATGTACAGTGTTTACCGACGGATAGACAGAATACCGGACAGAATTTTTTTGACATCGCATAATTCATCAATGTGCTCGAAATTCTAAACTTACATTCATTCATACATTGGGGCTTAATTATAGCATACTGTTTTCCTAGGGAGAAGCGAGCAAAAAGCTAATGATTCAGGATCAACATAACAAGGGAAGTCAAACTGTTATTTTATCTTTCAGTCTTATCCTATTATCTCATATTTCCGCTGGTAATGTGGTTCACCTAATAAAAATTCGACATTCTTATGGTTTCATATCGAAACATTCAAGTATTAGATGTTAGGTCCGAAAAAACCGACTGATTAAAAATGGGTTTCACATAGCATGGTTCGACAATCAAATCGTTGTTTTTGATGTTAATCGATGGCTTTTATTTGTCAAATATGAATGAAATTTGCATAGTAATGCCAGGTCTATTAAAAAAGAAAGGCAAACTTCGAATAAAACTAGTTTAGTTTAGTTTCAAAAGGGGTTACAGTTCAATGCGACCTCAAGGTCTATTGTGCTCCCTTACAGAGCTGTTCTGGCCACACATTTCACAGCTCGCCTTCCAGTTCCAGAGATCTAATGAAATCTAATATCTCTGAAGGCTTCAACGAGGCTAGTTCCTCACTCTTACAAGTTTCTCGCCCAAGGCATTCTCTCCTTAGGCTCGCAATGCCAAAGCATTCCATGACTAGGTGAATGGGGGTTTCTTCCTCCTACCCACAGAACCTACACTCGTCAGTGTCAGATCCAGATATCTTTTGGATCCCGCTGTCTCAAAGTTCCGAAGGAACTCAGTTGAATGATTCATCCCTGTGAGATTCCGCCAGAGTTTTTCCTTATCGGCTTTCTCCTTCTCCAGAAACTCCTTCTTATAGGTACATTTACCTATACCACAGAATGGTTCTGGGCCAATGAGTGACATTCGCGCCGCTTCTTTGGCAAGTGTATTGGCCTCTTCGTTTCCTTTGATTCCTGAGTGGCAGAGAACCCAGATTAAAAAGACCTTATTTTTCTTGCCTACCTCATTGAGTTTGTTCCGACAATCCCAGATCATCTTTGAATCGATGACATAGGAGTTCAGTGCTTTAATAGCAGCTTGACTTTTTGAGTGAAAGGCTATATCGCACTTCAGATAGTTTCTTTCTAGATTTATACATAGGCATCTTTCAATAGCTATGATTTTCGCTTGAATGACGCTCATACAGGAGCCTAGCGACAGTGCACACTTGGTACTTGGCCCGTATATCCCAGCGCCAGCTCCTGTAGAGGTTTTGGAACCATTTGTATACTATTTTACGGTATTTTCTTCGAGGTTATAGTCGGCGTATTTCCGTTCCTATTCCTTTCTTTTACTTAGCAATGTCCTGCAGTTTTTCTCAGTTTTTACTTTCTTGATCATTGCATCACTAGGGAGGTTCGCAGATGAGATGTAGTTGTTCAGAGAGGACCAGACTCTCTGATTCTTTATTCTCTCATTACCTGTACCTTCCTTGGATATTCTGTGGATAGCCTCATGGGCTACCCTATCAAACACTAGATGTAGAGGTGTGAAATCCGTAATGACCTCAAGTGCCCTAGTTGGGCACGTTCTCCAAATAGTACTAACAAAGAAATGTACTAAAAACATACCTACTTAAGATCATAACAGAAGCGCAGTGTTTTACACATTCTAATTTTTTACGTAACGGGGTTGAAAGTTATGCATGAACAAAACTGTAATGGTCTACTCTACTCCATTTGGTGACAAATTTCATCAGGCACCATCGTCTCAAAGTGCACATACTGAAAACCTCTTTGAACTAACTAATGTTTCAAAAAAAAACACCTATTGAAAAAATTTAGAGGGTTGATGGGGATGGCACAGGGTGCAACAAAAATCCTTCAAAAATGCATAAAAATTTGGTTAAATTGAAAAAAAAAATTGACCTGTTTCAGGATTTTGTTGCCAAATACATATCTTTCTTCTGAGAAAATGAATTTGTTCTATAATTTTGAAGCGCACTGTATAGTGGAAGAATACCTATTTTGAATACCATTAATTTAGTATCAATCTGACCTCAATGCCAGATCCAAATAAAACAGATACCAAATCTGGTTACTTCATCTCGCATAATCAAACAAAATCTCCAGGTGATGGGCAATTTTTGGTATATTGATATAATGAGTCAGATCAACGTTTTGCCTCAAGCAATATTCATTAAAAGTATTCAAAGTGTCTGAAATTTGAATCCGAAATCAAAAAGTTATATAAACAAATTGAATGTTTTAAAAACAAAATGATAATCGGGTCAACACATTTGTACCAGAGTAACTGTGTATGGTGTTGAACTATAAATTGATAATTAAAGCCACACTACTGATTATGGCATAAAATATCTTATCTTGCTAACATAGCCACAGGTTCAAATAACAGCAATCTCTTTTATCTGACTATGAAGATATAATTCCAGTATCTCTAACCCAGATTTTTTATTGCAAAATTTCACCTTTTTCATATTTCAAGGTTTTTTTACTCACAAGCTGAAAATTTATATTTATGGAGTCAAACAAATTGTTTTTTTCTGAATTCTGAACAAGTTATCTTAAGTTTTCAAATCAATTTTAATTCACATACAGGTTAGGAAATTCACATTGGGAAGATACAATATACAATGCATCAGACAGAGAATTTTGCAGGAGAGTTGAGCAGATGTTTATTCGAAAGTTTCACGAGGTCTAACTGACTGAATGCAATAGTCTGATTTTGATAATGTAATGTTGTCTTTTTTTAATGTTGGAAGTGGCAATATGATAGGGAACCTGAAGGTTGCCCGTGATACTTGATTTAAGTACTTACAGTTGCCTACCATACTGCCTGAATCATGCCCCTCCCAACGATAAGATAGAGACAAGACTAAATTACTGCAATAAGACAACTGGATTCAGTCAGAGCACCTGAAACTTTCAAATATACATCTACCCAACTTGCCTGCAAAATTCTCTGTCTGATGCATTGTATATTATATCTTTCCGATGTGAATTATCATCATTTATCACAAGAAGCAAACCGAGCTACCGCTTAACACAATATACATTAATAATCACAATAATAAATGATTTTATATTGATATTCTCAATTTTTGTACTTAGGTATCAATAAAATGTATTTTATGAAAGATGTTTGTGTATTTTTTACTACATTCTATCAGGATTGAAGAAATTGAAAGTATCAGAAAATGATCAAGGAATTAAATTGAAATTTTTCAGTTCTCCTGAATGAATACATGATGAAATCAAAGCATTCATTGGAAACAAAACAATAGATACACAGTATGTAGGATGAAAATGAAAGCAGCTATTCGTGTATAATAGCAATGTAGGAGATTTCTAATTAGTAGTATTGTGTTGAATAAGTCATTGAAAAATGTGTAGAATTGGAATTTGTAAAATCATTCAAATACCTGCAAGCTTTTAGCACTTCCGGATGTGCAGACATTCCCAAGTAATCATTAGAACACCAAACTGTTATTGGTTTCTCCCCCAAAGTATATTCCAGAGCTTTCGGGAACTGGCCAGGACCAGCCAGTCTATTGACCTTTTTGAAAATCCTGTAGGAGTGCTCCTTTTTCTTTTTCATTATTTGCTCATGAAAAAATGTTTCATAAGGGAAAACAGGTTTACCTTGAATCACATCAGGATAAGTATGTCACATCAATTAATTAAATCTTATAATCTCACTTTCACTTTTAGTTGAATCGTTGGATTTAATCTCAATGGTATCATTGTCAGTTGTAGGTTTGACAACATTTTTCACCTTATTCAAAAATGGGCAAGGAGCAACATTCGAGTCCAGGGCTGAAACTAAATTTAATTGGAAATCGAGCTTGGCATGTTTTAATTCAACTTACCATCTGATTTCTCTGTCGACTGTGTTTTTGCATCATTTGTTAAAGTTCTGGATATAACAGGGCACTGGTTGCCGTAGGTTTTCACCAAAATAGGTGCGTAACTTTTTACGTAATTTTGTCCGAAGCGGGTCAAAAACGGACAAGGCATTTTGAAGTGAAGTTTTGTATATAACTTTCTAGAATGTAGAAAAATTTTACTTATTAATAACAATGATTTTATTCAGATTTCCATTAAAAATTTCCAGTGTTATTTCAAAGTCCCAACCCAACCTCAACAACTCTCCGAGTAGGTAAAAGGTTCAGAGGGCACCAAATAACCTACGGAAATCTCACCTACTGAACATGAACGCACGGCACTAGAAGAGGACAAACTGAAATCTGAATGAATGAGATTCGCAGTGTTGACAGGTGTTATACACACTCCTCAAAGAAGAGTTGGTAATCAACTGATATGAATGATATAAGCTCGGAAGGGGGAGATGGACTGGCACTGGACACACACACGCGAATATTAATTATTATTCGTAATTTATTTCATTGACAAGGATGAGATTTCAATAGAATTGCCCTCCCCACACGCTGAACAGAATAGATTTTTGACCCAACCTTAATAACGTTCCACTCTAATGCATAGATAACATGCTCTAATGAGAAATATTCACGATATCATTTTGAATTTACCTGATATCGATTCGCAGATGACACCAAAAATGTGAATATTTACTTAATGTTTAATTCAACAACTGCCAATAATACTGAGTTAGATTTGAAATACCTGTCAAGGAAAATTATCGCGGAATTTCATTTTGCCAATTCAAAATTTATGTAGGTACGGAAAATTTCAGAAAATATTAAATTTGATTTGTATGAACCGTATGAATAAAAAATGAATGCTTACCCGTTTGAAATTTTTTATGTTATTGAATTGAGTTTGAATGGGAAAATTGCTGACCTGGCACGTCAACTAGTTTATACCGCAATAGGAATTGACTGACGTCTTGACAACACCGCCAAAATGGGAACTTTCTAATTAATCAGTCCATGAACCAATTGACAGATTAATCTGTAGCCAAATTCAGTTACGTTATTTTATAACGCAAGGATCCCATAGATCATAAAATTTTGAATCAGCTTTCACTATTATTCGCGTTTCCAGTTTTAGATATACGGGTGTCAATCATTAATTTTAGGTAATAAAGGATGTTTCATGTATAAGTACAGGGTGTCCCGGATAAGGTGGGAAACATTTTAATGGGAAATAGAAAACACCTCGGTCCTAGAGAATTCCGAAAAACCCCCATATGTAGTATCCAAGAGTTATAGATTCTGAGATACAGAGTGTTTTTAGAGCTCGTTCTACTTAAACGAGCGCTTTATCGTTTTGCCCAAATGTCTGTAATTTTCGAATATTAATCCGAAAATTGTCTCAAACGATAGGGTTCGACTACCTGATGACGAATCCGTCCGGCGGTTCGTCCGTCCGTTAGCACAATAAGTTTCGAAGAGATTATCCTAGTGACATGAAATTTTCAGGGTGAGTTCGGTTCCCAAATGGCTCGGTTGAGTTCGTTGACCAGCCAAATCATACAGGGTGTTTCATAATGTATGGCCATTCAAAATTTTTGTTCCTCAATGCGAAACCCATCGAAATGAAATGTGGCGGCCATATGCAAGATGGTCATAATAAGCTTCATGCAAAATTTCGTGACCATAATGTAAACAGAACCATAGAAAATTGTAATGGAATATTGAAAAGAAGAAACTTTTGTAATTATTTATTTTTTATATATTTCATTTTTTGAATAATTTCCAGAATATAATTCCGATTGTGCTGAGATTCTGCATTTATATTATATTTGATGGTATCAATCTCAAATCCAATATGAAATTCTGAGGTAATAGTCTTATTGCTACAACAAAGAACGAGCTCTCAAAAGCCCCTGCTCAAGCTTTTCTTGATTTTTTTTAAATTTGAATGGAAACTAAAACCACTGTATCTCCTAAACGAAATCACTAATTCATCCGATATTTGAAATGAAGATAGATTTAATAAAGTTCTGGGAAACTGCTATCATATATCATTACATTTGCAAGCCCGTATCATAAGAATTTGGGCAGTTCTAAAATGAGAACCTCTCAGTTTTCGTTATTACATTCCCCACTGAAAATATTTCGAAATTTTCAGAATTTTCCTTTGTGTTTTGGTTGGTTCGGAGTACGCATCAAAACACTTTTTTTCCCAATTCAAAATAAATTTAATATTCACCAGTGGCGTCCGTACAGACTTCTGTCTTGAAAAATTTAGTTAAAAAATGGCACGCCAATGATTTTTTCAAATTTGAAATTTTTTTCGAAACAAATTCATAATTCAAAGTGAGAATGGTATCTTGAGTTTTTTTCTATTCTATTCTATGTTCCATCTAAGAGAATTATGAAATTCTTCATTTTATTTTTTATCTCAGAAAGTATTTGTTGCTGGTGAAAAACTCAGCTCAACATTCTCACTTTATTGAATCGTTAGTTGGTTACGGAAATAATTTTGAATTTGAAAAAAAGCATTGGCGTAGCATTTTTTCCACCGAATTTATTCGGACAGAAGTCTGTACGTATGCCACTGGTGAAAATTAAAATTATTTTTGAATTGGAAGAAATGTGTTTCGATACTTACGCATAACACACCAAAATGTGAAGGAAAATCGTAAGCGGTGTGGAAAATATTTTCGAAAAACGAATTTCTTTAAATTTCAACACCCTGTATCTCAGAAACAATGCTTCAGAAACTCATAGTTCATAGGAACAACATCATCTGACGATTTATATTCGGGATTTACGGTACCTCTCTCTGAAACACTCTGTACTATGTATAGTGACATTGTTTAACAATGATAGTGATGAATGTAATAACGAAAAATAAGCGATTCTCATTGTCGTTTCTCAGTTCTTGGTAACCTGGATGTTGCCATGAAATATTACCTGGTGAATTCAATGAATGAAAGTTACAGTTTACGCAGATATCAAAGAAATAATTTAATTTTTTCTAATGGGTGATTTCGGGAACTTTCAAGAACAGTTCAAATTTATGTGATACGGTCCTGCAAATCGAATGATACCTGATAGCAGTTTTCTAAAACCTTATGAAAACAATCTTCATTTCAAATTTCCGATGAATCAGCGATTTCATTCAATAAATAAAGTGGTTTTAATTTCCATTCAAATTAAAAAAAATCCAAGAAAAGCCTTAGCAGGAACTTTTGAGGGCTCGTTCTTTGGTGAAGCAATAAGACTATTAGGTACCTCGAAATTTGAGATTGATCCAAATATATAAATGCAGAATCGAAGCACAATAGGAATTATATTCTGGAAATCATTCAAAATGAAATATGTAAAAATAAATAATTACTAAAATTGAATTCTATGGTTCTGATGATGCGATACTCTCAAAAATTTGCATTAACATTCAGTATATCATTTTTGATTCACAAAATAAATTCCATTCGAATCGGTTATTGTGTTATGGAAATATAGAGATTCTTCTTCTCAATATTCCAATTGAATTTTCTATGGTTCTGTTGACACACAACATTTTGCATGAAATTTCAGTATAGCAGTCTTCGTTCACTTGAAATCGGATATACTGTTATGGAAATATGAATATTATGTTACCACTATGGCCACAAAATCCTGCATGAACAGTCATTCTACTCAAACGAGTGCTACATCGTTTTGCCCAAATATCTGTAACTTCCGAATTTTGAGCTCATAGGATGCCTCATGCAAAATTTTGTAGCCATAGTGTTAACAGAACCATAGAAAATTGAACTATTGAAAAGAAGAATCTTTATATTTTCATAACAAGAGATCCTATTCGAATGAAATTTATTTTGTGAATGAAGACTGATATAGTGAAAGTTCATGGAAGATTTCAAGAGGATCGCATCATCAGAACCATCGAATTTAATTGTTTCAATTATTTATTTTTCACACATTCATTTTTTGAACAATTTCCAGACTATTATTTTGTGGATGAAGATTGATATACATACTGAATGTTCATGCAAAATTTCAAGGAGATCGCATTATCAAAACCAAAGAAAATTCTATTGGAATATTGAAAACAAGAATTTCTATATATAGTTCGTTTCAAAATGATTGTCATCAGAGCAAGCCATGAAAGTCCAGTCGGGGCTTTATTTCTAGTTACTAAAAAGTAACTAAAAATTTCTGTGGGTTCATCAGTCAGAGAAGGGAAATAATAAACATAACCTAGAAATATATTTAATACAATTTTTTATTTTCCAAAGCAAATTTCTGAGCTTGAGAATGTTCCTGATTCTTAAATACTATAAGGATTGTGTAAATCTCTAAACCTACCAGCAGTATATAATTTCTGACACTGTATTGACAAATTTTCGTATTTACCATCATTTGCAGCTAAAGAGCGAAGAAAGAATAGGTATAGCCCCTAAGCTTGTGAATATCATGAAAAATAAACACAGTCGTTCATATTTCAGTCCAGTTTAATCAATGGGATTCAGGTTTTATTACTATGTCGCTGCATCAATAAACAAAACTATAAACTATCAAAGTACTCTAATGAGATGTCATTCATATAATTCACGATGAAGATTGAGACTATATTGAAGATAATTAAGATATATTTTATTTTCTCTGACAAATTTATTTGTAATTATAACTTAAAATGAGTGTGTTCAACTCGAATTCAACTGAGATAGCCAAACTGGTGAAACGAAACAAAAAGAACTTGTTGATACTTTGAAAGGTGTGGACCAATTTGTCATACATAATAAGACAAAAACACAAATTAAAGAATTTATTCAGAATGTACATTAATTGTACCACATTGTATAACTTTAATAAACTTATCACCGATTATGTCTGTTTTAGTAAGAGGAATATTTCATTGAATAGCCAAAATATGAACCGAGTGTGTGTGGCAAAGGTGTTAAAATTAAAGTGAAACATGTGGACCACAAGATGTTATCATTTTTGTATGAAAATCATACTTGTTTTAGAATATACTATTGTACAGATTAAATAATGATTTCATTCATTCATATGCCTTGGTTACGTTTGATATGAATAATTGAGTATTTGTTTGTTGATTTAACATATCCATTATATTAATTAAGTACTATTTCTTCAGATCCCCAAAAGATGACACACAGTTTTACCTAAGTCTAGAATAGAGAAATGGTGAATATTTTGGCTTTTATTGGAAACGATTGTCAATTTAGCTTTTGTAGGTCTTGTCAGTGTCATTTTAGATAAAAGTTGGTTAAGTTCCTTTGAGTGTTTGGAATTCAGAGGAAGCAAAAGTAAAAATTTTGTTTCAATCCTTATCGTATGGGTAAGGAACACACTTAACATTGCTTAAAACTGACAATTTACAGTGAAAAACTAAAATAAGCTTCGGTACAAAATTGAGAAAATTCATTCAGAACATTATTCAAAAATTTTATTGTTAATTGGAGACAGAAATATTATATGCAATCATAGATTCATTGAAAATAATTATTAAAAGTACAGTGGAATACTTATAGACTTATACATTTTACTATTATTTACATATTAGAATTATCTTCTGAATGCAGTGCTCCGAAGCGAACATAACATGTAAAATAACTGTTAGAGTAAACATCAAAATTGTATTAACAATTCAACTTCTATAAAATTCAACAAGGGATTCAAGTATTTTTGAGTTATCATTTATAGGAAACTTATGTTCTTGTAGCCCTTGCCGAATTACTTTTTTATGAGAAGCAGTCGTAGGTATATAATCAACTGATCGAATGGATATGGTGGATTATTACCCATGATAATGACACACTTTGTATCAAATAACTGCAGAGAAGGTAATAATGTTCAGTAATCCATTAATGAAATAGTTCCCCATTCATTGTTTTATGCTAATCCGTATCATTGATACCACTGTCAAGAATTAGATCACATCCAGGTAAAAATCCATCAAATACACTCATTGATTTTGATTTTAGAAAGAATAAAGTCGTTTAATGTCTCTTTGAAGGTATTATCATGTGGAATAGGTTTCCTTCCAGTGCTAACTCTGGCTCTAGCAACTTGCCTTCTACTTTTTTCTCCGAAATTCTTCGGACAGTTCAGGGGAAATCTGAAATTTTAAAACTTACTTAATCAGAAAACACATTGTACATGATCGTTTACCTGAAAAACGAGCGCAATGCCATTAATACTAGCAGAAATATCTGCTGAATCCCTAAGAACTCGCAGTAACACCGATACACTGCCTGGCGTTCCCTTGCAGTAAGATGAGAGGAATCTGGTTGTATTCCGGCCGTTTTCAATTCAGTAATCAAATCAAAGTAGATTTAAGAGATCTTTAAATCCACTTGTCGATTAAATCAAGAATATAAACTGATATTAACAAATTAATTCGAAAATTTTCAATAGGTTAACTCAAACTGGAAAAAGTCAAAGTCAGTGATATTTTCAACACCAACCTAAAATCGGCAAATCGAAATTCACCGAAAGGACCGATACCAACATATTTTCGACTTCTCACAGCCGCCCGAGATGCCAATCATTTTGAAATGAACTATAGTTCGTTTCAAAATGATTGTCATCAGAGCAAGCCATGAAAGTCCAGTCGGGGCTTTATTTCTAGTTACTAAAAAGTCACTAAAAATTTCTGTGGGTTCATCAGTCAGAGAAGGGAATAAATAAACATAACCTAGAAATATATTTAATACAATATTTTTATTTTCCAAGCAAATTTCTGAGCTTGAGAATGTTCCTGATTCTTAAATACTATAAGGATTGTGTAAATCTCTAAACCTACCAGCAGTATATAATTTCTGACACTGTATTGACAAATTTTCGTATTTACCATCATTTGCAGCTAAAGAGCGAAGAAAGAATAGGTATAGCCCCTAAGCTTGTGAATATCATGAAAAATAAACACAGTCATTTATATTTCAGTCCAGTTGAATCAATGGAATTCAGGTTTTATTACTATGTCGCTGCCTCAATAAACAAAACTATAAACTACCAAAGTACTCTAATGAGATGTCATTCATATAATTCACCGATGAAGATTGGGACTCTATTGAAGATAGATAATTAGATATATTTTCTTTTCTCTGACAAATTTATTTGTAATTATAACTTGAAATGAGTGTGTTCAACTCAAATTCAACTGAGATAGCCAAACTGGTGAAACGAAACAAAAAGAACTTGTTGATACTTTGAAAGGTGTGGACCAATTTGTCATACATAATAAGACAAAAACACAAATTAAAGAATTTATTCAGTATGTACATTAATTGTACCACATTGTATAACTTTAATAAACTTATCACCGATTCTGTCTGTTTTAGTAAGAGGAATATTTCATTGAATAGCCAAAATATGAACCGAGTGTGTGTGGCAAAGGTGTTAAAATTAAAGTGAAACATGTGGACCACAAGATGTTATCATTTTTGTATGAAAATCATACTTGTTTTAGAATATACTATTGCACAGATTAAATAATGATTTCATTCATTCATATGCCTTGGTTACGTTTGATATGAATAATTAGTATTTGTTTGTTGATTTAACATATCCATTATATTAATTAAGTACTATTTCTTCAGATCCCCAAAAGATGAAACACAGTTTTCCCTAAGTCTAGAATAGAGAAATGGTGAATATTTTGGCTTTTATTGGAAACGATTGTCAATTTAGCTTTTGTAGGTCTTGTCGGTGTCATTTTAGATAAAAGTTGATTAAGTTCCTTTGAGTGTTTGGAATTCAGAGGAAGCAAAAGTTAAAATTTTGTTTCAATCCTTATCGTATGGGTAAGGAACACACTTAACATTGCTTAAAACTGACAATTTACAGTGAAAAACTAAAATAAGCTTCGGTACAAAATTGAGAAAATTCATTCAGAACATTATTCAAAAATTTTATTGTTAATTGGAGACAGAAATATCATATGCAATCATAGATTCATTGAAAATAATTATTAGAAGTACAGTGGAATACTTATAGACTTATACATTTTACTATTTATTTACATATTAGAATTATCTTCTGAATACAGTGCTCCGAAGCGAACATAACATGTAAAAAACTGTTAAAGTAAACATCAAAATTGTATTAACAATTCAACTTTCTATAAAATCCAACAAAGAATTCAAGTTTTTAAGTTTATGATTTATAGGAAACTTATGTTCTTGTAGCCCTTGCCGAATTACTTTTTTATGAGCAGTCGTAGGTATATAATCAACTCTGATTGAATGATAGGGTGCATTACCCATGATAATGACACACTTTGTATCAAATAACTGCAGAGGAGGTATTAATTGTTCAGTAATCCATTAATGAAATAGTTCCCCATTCATTTTTTATGCTAATCCGTATCATTGATACCACTGTCAAGAATTAGATCACATCCAGGTAAAAATCCATCAAATACACTCATTGTTTTTGATTTTAGAAAAAATAAAGTCGTTTAATGTCTCTTTGAAGGTATAATCATGTGGAATAGGTTTCCTTCCAGTGCTAACTCTGGCTCTAGCAACTTGCCTTCTACTTTTTTCTCCGAAATTCTTCGGACAGTTCAGGGAGAAATCTGAAATTTTAAAACTTACTTAATCAGAAAACACATTGTACATGATCGTTTACCTGAAAAACGAGCGCAATGTCATTAATACTAGCAGAAATATCTGCTAACACCGATACACTGCCTGGCGTTCCCTTGCAGTAAGATGAGAGAATCTGGTTGTATTCCGGCCGTTTTCAATTCAGTAATTAAATCAAAGTAGATTTAAGAGATATTCAAATCCACTTGTCCATTAAATCAAGAATATAAACTGATATTAACAAATAAATTCGAAATATCTTCAATAGGTTAACTCAAACTGGAAAAATGTCAGTGATATTTTCAACACCAACCTAAAATCGGCAAATCGAAATTCACCGAACGGACCGATACCAACATATTTTCGACTTCTCACAGCCGCCTGAGATGCCAATCATTTTGAAATGAACAATATGTATTTTTATAACAGGATAGGTATCCGATTCGCGTGAAATTTATTTTGTGTATGAAGATTGATATACATACTGTATGTTAGTGAAAAATTTCATTATTGAACCAACAAATTAATTTTTTTAATTGTAAAGTTTTTAAATATTTCAGTTTTTTGATAATTTCCAGAATATTATTCCGATCGTGCTGAGATTTTGCATTTATATATTTAGTATCAATCCCAAGTCCCATACAAAATTTTGAGGAAATAGCTTCATTGCTCCACCAATGAGCGAGCGCTCAAAACTTAAACTGATATCATTGTATAAGGATATACAATGCTGATATGTATAGGGATAAAGTCTAGCTCAAAAGCACCTGTTCAGGGCTTACTTGAATTTTAATATTTAAACAATATGAATGAACAATCCTAAATGAAAATACTTCAGTTAAATTCTTTATGTTATGGAATTTGCTGAGTACGAATTGATGTTTTACCCACGACTTCAAGGTGCAGAAATTTCGTCCAATTCCTTAGGAAAAATTATGTAATTTCTAAAAGCAAACAGCTCTCAAGTCTCAAGACCAATTCTCATGTTCTTTCAGTCAAATAATGTGATTGATGTTTTATTTAGTTTTTCCGCCGACCTCGACATAGAAGGTGATTTTAATGTGTACGAAATTGAACATTAATGGCCCATTTTAATGATCAATGAGGATGTGAAATTCTCATGACAACCGTACGCAAAGTATTCAGAAGCACTACGAGAAATGTCAAAACTCTACTGGAACATACCCAGCAAACACTGAAACGCAGAAATTGTACAAAATTCGTACAGCGTTGCTGCACTCCACTGCAGCGATGGTAATGTAGTAACTGTATCGAAACGGACCGTATATGTCCCGCTGAATTGTACAGTTACTGTACAGTACTAACTGCATTCATATACATCCATTGTGCAGCGTTGCTGCAATTCATATGAAGCTAGGTTTTGTAGTAATTGTACAAAAACTGTTCAGCCTCGCTGTATTTGAAATGCGGCAACGCTATATAATGGTTGCATACCAAACGCAGTTTGCCCTGTTCAGCAACTTTAAATTTGAGTACGGAATTCAATATGTAAAAGTTTTGAAACAAACTGAAAATTTAATAATCTTGATCCTATTATTTTCGGTGTTGGTGTGAAATCCAATGAAAAGTTAGCTTAAAAAGAAATTCTATATTAAACAAAAAAATATATAACTGAAACAGGAATATTCATACAAAATATAAAATAAAATATGTATATATAAATCAAAATATAATAAAAACAGAATAAATCTCTTCGGAGGTTTATACATTTTGGGTTTGGCTGCTCCTCACTCCTCATACAGGTTTCTCAACCATGCTTTTATTGTTGTTTCAACATCAGTTTGCGTGGAATTTTTGCAGCTCTTGTTTGTACGTATGGCTTCTAAAATAGGAGAAATATGAGGTTAAAAAAAAGAATTTTACCTTGTTTCATCTTGATAGGACTGCATCATTGCAGTAGCATAAGATCACAGAGAATACACTGCACACTTTCAAAACCGAACAATATACCTAACGTTCAATTGAAATGTTACGGAGCAATAACTAATAATTTTATAAGACGCTAAAACCAAAATTATATCACTTTCCACAATCTTATTCACGCAACCTTCCAACCACTACACTTGCTAAACAATAACATGGTGGCACCTAAACCTAAACGTAAGACACCGCGTACCGAATAGTAAGGACTCCGACCTACCCCACGATGGGGACATGTTGTGATTGGTCGGAGTTCGTACGATGCGGTGCCTGGTAACAAGCATTTGAACTTTTTGCAGTTATTACATCACAGTTACTGCACATTTACTGAACTTCACTGGTTGCACATGAGTCACTTAATTTTTGTTGCGCAGAAACTGTACAGCAACTATACTTCAAATACTGAATTCTTTGAAATGCATTATTATCAGTACAGAAACTGGGCAGTTTTAATACAAAAACAATTTATGTGCTGCATTCAGGTGGCACTTGTAACGCAGTATCTGTACAGTTGTTGTATTTTGTGTTGCGGGTAGATATTTTATTAAGTCGCATGTACGTCTCGTGCTAAATAAGAATGTGTTTCGATCAAGAATTCATACAAAATTCAGACTAATTTTATTTATTGGTGGGTATATTTTCATAATTTTTGCCTCCTTGTTCCTAGGGTAACATCGTGCTATCGTTCAATCCAAATGTCAGTAATTTTCGATTTTGTTCCGGGAGTGGTCTCGGATGACTCGAGTTGGACTAACTAATAAAGAATTCAGGGTCAAAAATATTCTGAGATTTTGAGGGCAGGTACGGGTTCCGAATGTCACGGTTAAGTTCGTTAACGGGTCAAGTCGACTCTGGATATTTAGTATTTACTATTGGGACTTTGCAAATGCAAACAAAGGTGAAATATGCGCCTCAATGCTAACAAAAAATGTGGGATAGGTACGCAAAGTTTTCCTTTTTACTGATAACGTCAACGTAATTACCACACAATTGATGTTGACGAAACATATCGAAAATCTATACAAGAATTTAACTTGGATATTCTATCAAGAGCTATATGAAATCAACAAACTTCATTCATTTCTAGGGAAAAAATTCAATAAGACATTTATCGGTTCATATACACATATACATATGAATTTCATTGAAATATTTCAGTGAAATTTCTCAACATTTCGAGCGCTAGTTCTACTTAAACTAGTGCTATATCAATTTCCCAAATATCCAGAATTTTCGAATATTAATCCGAAAATTGTCTCAAACGATGCTGTTCGACTCCCGGATGATGAATCCGTGGTCAAATTGAATTCTGTCCGAGGGACCGTCCGTCCGTCTGTCCGTTAGCGCGATAACTTTCGAAGGGATTGTCCTAAAGACTTGATATTTTCACGGTGAGCTCGGTTCCCAAAAGCTCCGGTTAAGTTTATCAACCAGCCAAATCGTACGGCGTGTTCCATGGAATATGGCCATTCAAAATGAAAGCATGAAGCATGAAAGATGCTGATAATAAGCCTCATGCAAAATTTCGTGGCCATAGTGTATACATAACCATAACAGATCCAATTGGAATATTGAAAAGAAGAAACATTATATTTTCATAGCAGGTGTTGTGGTGAATTCCTCATAATTTTAGGATCCTAGATACCGATGACAGCAATTGAATTTTTGAAAGAAAATAAAATGAGTTATTGTCAATAGTTGTTTTAGAGTAATATAATTTTTTGTCAGTTTCTGAAAAGAATAGATCTAATTTGAGACCAGGAAATCTTATTTAATTTATTGACTAGTTCTTGACGACAGAACATTTGGTGCCGAAACCTTTATGAACAATTTTAGACGGAGCGAAAGAAAAAATAAAGGACAAGCTCCAATTCGATTTCTCAGTTCGGATGGAAGGCAATCCGACCGACGTTGCCCATCCGAAACTCAAGAAAAAAACAATATAGAGGACGATAAATCCCAGAAGACGAAAACCAGTAAGAGATCTTCAAAATCAAGAACAAAATTACGAGAAAAATACTTACAAAATCAAAAGGATCTTTTATATGTACAAAAGAAGCTGAGCGAATGTCAAGAACAACAACAAGCTCACAAAGCTTCTTTATCAGAAATATCCTCGAAGGAAAAAGTTCATGAATGGTTGAATGTAGGTCATTTTGAAAATACAGAAAAGAAAAATCCAATATCGAAAACCAAAAATACTGACGAAAATATAACACTTTTAAATCAAACTATAGCAGAAGGAATGGACAGATTATCTAAAGCATTAACAAATCACAGGACCCACATCTTTTCCCAAGACCTACCTTTTTTCAATGGAAAATCTGAGGATTGACCAATGTTCAAAACTTCGTTCGAAAGAACACAAAATCATTTTAGTAACGAAGAGAATCTATTAAGAATACAGAAATCCCTTAAAGAGGAAGCACTCGAAGCTGTTCGACCCCTACTGATAACATTCGAAAATATACAATATATTATGGAAACTTTGGAGATAAGATTTGGAAGACCGGAATTCATAATAGAAACAATACTTCAAAAAATTCGTTATTTACCAAATTTGAAAGAAGATGACCACATCAATTTTGTCAAATTCGCTACAGAAGTTCAAATTTTAGCGCTACAGCAAGAAATCTCCATATGGAAATTTACTTAAGTAACCCAAACTTATTGAAGGAATTATTGAATAAGTTGCCCACATTTGAAATACAATTGGGAGTCTATCAATCAGAATGAATATTGGAGTGCCAACTTTATACATCTTTTCTTCCTGGATCCAAGATCAAGCACGAATTTCGAGCATATTTCTACATCCCAAATTAGATGACAGAAAACGTCAAGAAAAATTTAACCCTAGAGAGACTAGAAACTTCAATCACCGACCTGTGCGGACGCAAGTGACACCGAAATGCCAGATTTGTCGTCAAAACCATCAAACTTCAAAATGTAAAGAGATTTTAGAAAGATCTGTCGACAGTCGATGGGAACTGATAACAAATAAGAAGTTGTGTTTCTCTTGTTTTGGACACCACCAAATTAAATTTTGTAGAAAAAAGACCATTATGTCGACTCAACAATTGCACAAAATTCCATCATCATGTTCTACATAAAGATAACTTGGAATCAAAAATTCAAGTTGATAACCCGAATAGCCCTCCACTGTTATGTTCAACGACTTCTTACACCAATAATGAGAAAGTTTTACTTCGTGTTTGCCCAGTTGTTCGGTCATGAGAGAAAAATTGAATTCAATTGAAACGTATGCTTTATTAGACGATGGCTCTACTGTTTCTCTAATTGACGACAATCTAAAAGAATATCTGGGATTAATCGGAGAGGAAGACCCGTTGAATATTATCTGGACAAATTCATCAAATCACAAAGACCAAAATTCCCGTAGAGTAAAACTAAAGATAAGAGGGCTTTATGAGACTGAGGAATATGAAATCAATGACGTACGTACAATGACTGGTTTCAATTTGCCAAGTCACTCGTTTGATTTTTCGAAGATGAAGAATGAGTGGTCTCATTTGTCTTTTGTCCACATAACGTGCTATTTGAAAATAACGTAAAGCCGACTATTTTATTAGGACAAGACCAATACCATCTAATCATGCAAAGAAAATTTACGAAGGTCCACGAACTCTCGAATTTTGAGCTGGACGAAGATCAGTTCTGATATAAGGACGAATCCAATGATTACGTTTACGCTTTCTCTTTTTGAGATAAAAATAACCAATATAATCTTCTTCGCTGCTTGACATTTTTGACAACAATCACAGATATGAAACATTGGATATTTTTTTGACTTGCCAATATAGGTAGCCTAGCGACCGAATATCGTATAGCGGTAGCGTTGCTTTGGTGTGAGACGCTTTGCTCATCTCCACGATTAAATCGCATCGCGGTCTCGTCGCGATCGAGTCGTTTTGGTCTGCGAGCAGCTAAGGGGTTGACCCCCCTAAAACGCTATATTTCACCATTTTGCGAAAATCTGTAGGATCTACAAGAACGGTTATTCACTGATAATTAAAATCTCGGTCTAATGATCGATGACGTTGAAAATTCATCGATCCGAAGCGAATGCATTACGCAGCGCTCTCTAAGGCAACTCGAAAATGAAAAATGCAAAATTATAACTGAATTTATTTGAAAAGATGGCAGACTATTGAATTTGGTATTTTTATAGATTTTCAAGGTAGCTGATAAGAACAAATACTTTCGAATCGATATCTGCAAGCGTTTAGAATTTCACGTCGAATGCATTTTTCCAAAACTCGATATTTCAAATCCATAATTCCCGTTGAACGGCGGAATAAAAAAGGATTGAATTTTTTTCATATGTAGTCCTCTTCAATATAGCACATAAATGATCATCTTAATTTTGAAATTTTGACGAAAAATGAGTAAGGAACCCCCCCCCCCACCTAAAAACGCTATATTCACCATTTTGCGAAAATTCTGTAGGATCTACAAGAACGGTTATCACTGATAATTAGATCTCGGTCTAATGATCGATTGACGTTGAAAATTCATCGATCCGAAGCGAATGCATTACGCAGGCGCTCTCGAAGGCAACTCGAAAATTAAAAATGCAAAATCTATAAACTGAATTTATTTGAAAAGTATGGCAGACTTCATTGAATTGGTATGTTTTTCAGATTTCAAGGTAGCTGTAGGATATGTCCTGATACATCCTTATCACCAAATGATAGCAAAGCCTTAAAATCTTGGAAGAAACCACTTCTTACAACGGAGAACGTTTTGAATCTGGATGCTATGGGCCACGAAAACTTCAAATTCCCACCAAGTTATTACAATGCCTGAATCGACTTCATGGAATAGAACGCAAATTGGACCGAGATCCTACATTAGCAAAGAATATTATCGCAAAATCGACGAATATCTTAACAAAAAATTATATACCTACAGAGATTGAGTGAAGAGCAATCAACCCAAATGCGAGAAAGAATCTATTATTTACCTCACTTTGGAGTACGTAATCCAAATAAACCTGGGAAACTACGTCTTGTCTTCGATACTGCTGCCAAAAGTCAGGGAGTATCATTAAATGATGCATTACTAACTGGTCCTGATATTTTGAATGCATCTCCTAGCCGTCCTTATGAAATTTAGACAACATTTCATTGCCTTTGCTGGAGATATAAAGGAAATGTTCCATCAAGTTAGTATAAGAGAAGAAGATGTGGATTCCCAAAGATTTCTTTGGCGTGAAATGGAGAGACATAAGAAGCCCGATACATCATGAAAAGAATGACTTTTGGAGCAACTTGTTCACCGTCAACTGCTCTTTATGTGATTAAACTGAATACCACACGATATGAAAGCAAATATCCTGAAGCATGCAGAGTCTTATGCACAAAGGAATATATGGACGATCACTTAGACTGCTGTGAAACAATCGACGACGCTATCACCAGAATCAAACAAGTAATTGAAATTCATAAAGCTGGTGGATTTGTTATATGTAATTGGATCAGTAACTCCAGAGAAGTATTGAAAGAAATTCCTGAAAATTTGAAGGCGATCACTGACAAACAGTTGAATTCAGACGATGTCCTTTCCATTGAGAGGATATTGGGAATGTGGTGGGATGCTAAAATGGACACGTTTGTTTTTCGAATAAATGAAACTAAATTGAAGAATATCTATTTAGAAAATCCAACAAAAAGAGAGGTACTACGGGCCGTAATGAGTGTCTTTGACCCACTAGGACTTATATCGCCGATTTTAGTAGCTGGTCGAATTCTTCTGCAGTATATTTGGCGTTCAAATATCACTTGGGATGAACGTCTGCCGTGTGAACTTCAAGTAAAATGGAAAACCTGGCTTAATTATCTCAACAACGTGCAGAAGACATTGAAGATTCCACGGTGCTACTACTTATCGGCATCAAGCAGTTACGGTCATGTGGAACTTCACATATTTGTTGATGCCAGTGAAGAAGCATACTCAGCTGCAGCTTATTCGAGAAACCAAGCTGGCCCAATTATAACTGTCTCTCTTGTTTCGTCGAAAAATAGTGTCGCCCCCATGAAAGGAACATCGATACCTCGACTGGAACTTCAAGCAGCTGTTCTTGGATCTAGATTTGCTGAAGTGGTTCAAAATTCATTAGAAATTGAAATAAAAGGAAGAACATTTTGGTCAGACTCCCAATCAGTTCTTCATTGGATAAAATCTGACTCAAAGAAATACAAACAATTTGTTTCTAACAGAATTTCAGAAATTCATGATCTTACAAAACCTGAAGAATGGAAATGGATATCGACTGACTCGAATCCTAACGACCTAGAAACTGGTTTTTGTAAGAAACAATTAGGATCGATAATGAACACGTTATGGTTAGAAGGTCCACCATTTTTGAAGCATTCCAAATCCAACTGGCCGAACCAACCTTCCATATTTTTAAGTAATAAATCTCACTTGGAACTGAAAAAAGAATATGTGGCCCTTCATGTTGAAAGAGAAAATTTTGTCTGCAGTATACCAAATACATATACGTCCATAGATTCTCATCCTGGTTGAATTTTTTGAGATGCACAACATGGATTATTCGTTTCGCAAGAAATTTGAAAAATAGACCAAAAGTTGTTAAGAAACTATATAGTTTACCTGACATTCCTTAACTCACTTTAGAAGAAATTAATGAAGCAGAGAAAGTTATCCTACCTAATTGCTACTCAATTCCACCTATTTCCGGAAGAAATGAATAACCTACGTAATAAAAAAGAATTGAAGAAATCAAGTAAACTTTTTCCACTGTCGCCTTTCATCGATGAAGATGGAATAATCAAGATGAGAAGTCGTTTAGAAATATCTCCTGAAATTGACCAAATAACCAAATTTCCAGTGATTCTTGACGATTGTAAAGCAACAAGACTGTTGGTACATCATATACATAGGCTGTTTCTACACCAAGGAACAGAATCTGTTGTAGTAGAATTAAGAAAAAAGTTCTGGATTTTCAAAATCAAAACCATCGTCAAGAAAGTGAAAAATACTTGTTTCTGATGTAAAAGAATATTTACCCACGTTGACTAAACGTTCTAAATGGTTTCAGAAAGCAAGACCTCTCAAAATTGGCGATGTCGTTATTGTATGTGACGAAGACTTACCTCGCAACTCCTGGCCAATGGGTAGAATTGTTCAGGTTTTTCCAGGAAAACATGGACAAATTCGATCAGCAGAGATTAAGACAAGCCAAAGAACGTTAAGAAGACCAGCAGTTAAAATTGCTGTCATCGGGGGGGAGAATGTTGTGGAGAATTCCTCATAATTTTAGGATCCTAGATAGCGATGACAGCAATTGAATTTTTGAGAAAAATAAAATGAGTTATTGTCAATAGTTGTTTTAGAGTAATATAATTTTTTGTCAGTTTCTGAAAAGAATAGATCTAATTTGAGACTAGGAAATCTTATTTAATTTATTAACTAGTTCTTGACGACAGAACAGCAGGAGATCCGATTCGAGTGAAATTTATTTTCTGCATGAAGACTACTGATATACTACTGAATTTTCATGCACAATTGTGTGGCCATAGTGTTAACAGAACCATAGAAAATTCAATTGGAATATTGAAAAAAAGAATCTTTATATTTTTATAACTGAAAATCCGAATTAAGATTGATATACTGAATGTTCATGCGAAATTTCAAGAGTATTGCATCATCAGAATCATAGAATTCATTTTTTTTTCAATCATTTATTTTTCACATATTTCATTTTCTGAATAATTTCCAAAATATAATTCCGATGGTAATGAGATTCTGCATTTACTTATATACAGGGTGTTTCTGAATTGATGCGAAATACTCAAGGGGGTGATACCTCAGATAATGTTGGGAAAAAAGTTCCCATAAATGAAGGTCCGGAAATACATTGTTTCCAACATACAGTGTGTTAAAATTTACTTAAAATCTGAATGTATAAAGTAATATGCCGCTGAGATATTTTAAACTAACAATTATTTTTGAATTATTTGATCAATTCGCGACAAAAAATCTCTCTTGTCTGTTTTTTGTGTGGGGCTCTGTTTTCATGTAAAAAAATGAAACATTTAACGATAGCGTCCTAAATTATGGGTTAGTAACGACAAATACGCGTTATTATATTTCTTTACATAAAAACGGCGCCCCCCACGATTAATTAGTTGAAGAGATTTTTCGTCACAAATTAAACCGAGAATTCAAAAATAATTGTTTGTTTAAAATATCTCAGTGGCGTACCACTTTATTCATTCAGATTTTAAATGAACTTTAACACACTGTATATTGGAAACAATGCATTTCCCGACATTCATTTATGGGCACTTTTTCTCCCAAAATTATCTGGGGAATCACCCCTGTCGGAAACTAGATGACTTTTGGTGTGAAAAAAACAACTTTCAGGAAGGCGGCGAGACAGTCGTGCCAGTTGACATTTTTTAGAGTTTTTATGTCAGATTTTGAAAAAACGTAAAATTACGTGATTCTTGAATAAATTCACAAACTCATCTTCTCCATTCTTCTGATAACGATCCTTCGTAAACCGGGAGAAGCAGGTAGCTTCTCTTTTGGGTACGGGCAAAACAACCCCCTTGAATATTTCGCATCAATTCAGAAACACCCTGTTTATTCGGTATCAATATCAAATCCCATATAAAATTTTGAAGTAAAAGTCTTATTGCTCCACCAATGAACGAGCGCGCTCAAAAGCTCCTGCTCAGAGCTTTTTTTAAATTTTTATATGATTATTCGAATATATCTGATTGATTCGCGATAGTCCATCATGGTTCGTCCTCTTGATTTCAAATAGAACACCTTCACGTATATTTTTATATTTATCAATACTGATTTGAAAGATAACAATGTGTCTATTGTCTTTATATCACCCAGTCCCTGCCTATGAAACAGTCTCTCATGAACTTGTCCTTAACCTTGTTGAATTTGAACTAAGCTTTGAAATATATACAGGCTGTTTTATTCAACATATTGAAATTGCAAAACGATTATTGATACATGAGTATCCTGAAATCTATTCAATTAATGAAGTCAAACTTCTTATTCAAATCGAAATTAAGTACTTCCAAAGGAAACAACTTCGAAACTTGAAATTTTCAAGATCGATTTGACAGGAAAGTTGAATCAATAATTGAATATAATGAAATAAATTTTTCCACGGGCGTAGCAAGGGGGGGGGTTTGGGGATTCAACACCCCCCCCCCCGAAATGGTCAAGAGTTATTTTTTGTTGCAAAAATAATCTTTCATTTTGCACTTAAACCAACTTATCTCCGAAAATCTAGTTAAAATCATTCATATTACTATGAGTTGTTGAAGACAACAAATACTTGCTACAGAAAGCGACCCTCACAATTACCGGCACCTACAAAGTCAATTGCCAAAATGTCAAACCGATTGGTTCCGTTTTGTCTGAGATAATGAGGAAAAAACATTTTGAATGGCCATATTTTCTGGAACACGATTTGGCTGGTTAACGAACTTAACCGGGGCATTCAGGACACCAACTCGCTCTGAAAATCTCAAGTCTCTAGGACAATCCCTTCGAAAGGTATCGTGCTAACGGCCGGACGGATGGCCGACCTCGCGGACAGAATTGAGTTTGACCGTTTAAGTACAACGAGCGCTCAAAAACGAAGACGAAAAATTTCAAAAATGACAGCTTTTTTTCAGAGAATGGAGTGTTAAGAGAGTGAAAATTTTGCGGTCAAAGTTCGACCCTCGTAAAAATAGAGGACCTGTCTGAAGTTTTTCATTCATATAGTCCGTAAAATGCGGAAATCCACAAGGCAAACCAATACTAATGTATAATAGTATTGGACTAAGCAAGGTCACTAAATGGAATTGTAAATACACGCGTATCATGAAAATAACCATTTATTTAGTCGCTCGATTAATAACCGAGTTGCTTACAACATTTTTCCGGCGATCTCAATATGAATGAATTCTTGATTGAAATCAAAGATTTTCTATTGTAAAATATCTTTGATTGAAATACATTCTCATTTTGCACAAGACATACATTTGACACAATTGGAATTTCTATGTTTCTAATATGTTCCAGTAGAGTTTTGACGTTTTTCTTCGTGCTTCTGAATACTTTATTGTGTTCGGTTGCCATGAGGATTGCACATTGAAATAAAGCAAAAAATTGAGCATTGAAATGGGTCATTAATGTTCAATTTCGTACACATTAAAATCGCCTTTTATTTCGAGGTCGGCAGAAAAAGTAATAAAACTATTGGGCAATAAAATATTTCTGATACGAGGGTAGGCCGAAATGTTCGTGAATAGGGAAAAGGGGTCGAGCAGCACCTTGTTGAAAAGGCAATTCGATTTCCTACATGAATGTATTTTTTCATCGCTTTATTATCATCATGCAGGAAGTTGAATTGCATTTCCAATAAGGTGCTGCTCGATCCCATTTCCCTATTCAAGATCATTCTTGAATAGGGAAATGAGCTGATAGGACCACTTACGAGAATGAACTTCTTGAATCGATAAAATAAAACCTATTATTATCAGGATGTCCTAATTATTCGAATAATCGTTTCTCTGATATAAATAAATAACGTGGCTTCCGAATAGTATGTTGATTAAAACAGAAATTTAAAATATACACATGTCAATCACTTATCAACGTCATAGAGGATTGTAATAGACTCATGGAGACTTTTAAGATCCAAAACAGGATTACGGCCCCAGAATATTTATTTTTGAGCGCTCGTTCTGCTTAAACGAATGCTATATCGTTTTTTCCAAATGTCTGTTATTTTCTAATTCTGAGCCGAAAATGGTTTCGACTCCCTGATGACGAATCCGTGGTCAAATTCAGTTCTGTCCGTGGGGCCGTCCGTTAGCACGATAGCTTTCAAAGGGATTGTCCTAGAGATTTTCAGGGTGAGTTCGGTTCCCAAATGGCTCAATTAAGTAAACCAGCCAAATCGTACAGGATGGTCCATAAAATATTGCTGGTCAAAATTTTTGTTCCTCAATATCTAAGACAAAACGAAATTAATCGAAATGAAATTTAGCGGCCACATGCAAGATGCTCATAAAAAGCCTCATGCAAAATTTCGTGGCCATAGTGTAAACAGAACCAATTGGAATATTGAAAAGAAGAAACTTCATATTTCCATAAAAAGATATCCTATTCGAGTGAAATTTATTTTGTGAATGGAGATTCTAATGCCACTTTCCTTACGAAGTTTTGCAGAAGTTTGCAAGTTGTTATTCTCCTTAAAATGCCCAATTTCGAAAAAATTGGATGTGTGGTTCTGGAATTATCGGCAATATAATTTTAAAAAATCAATTGCAAACAAAAAAATGATTCTGAAGTTTTCTGTGACCTCGAATGAAGAATTAAATAAAATGCGACGTTCATCGTCAAAAATGAATATTTAGCGACGTTTTCTGAATGGTTTATTCCCAGATTCTTACAGGTGTAAATTCTATCCATTCAAGTATGTGGAAATATCCAGAAACTGAGCTAAATTCATCTGACAAAACCCTGGTAAATCTCAATCAATATAATAATATAGTCTCCTCGACATACTGTTCTTTTTACCCACTTCATCTGAGATTACTGAGACACTGCTGACAGTTCAGTTCAAATTTGGAGTCTCAGTTGATCTCGGTTGAAGTGTGGGTAAAGGAATACTAGTATCATTTTTTAAGGAGAAACTCCTTAAACAATGCAAGTATTATGTTTGTTTTAAAAACGCTGCTTTCAATAACATTCACGACTTTTTTGGCCATATATGCAGTGTATCAATTAGCAATTCGTTTTGAAGAGTTTCGTGCTCCTGAGCAACTCTAAGGCTCGAAATACGGGTTGCCATTGGTTGCGCACAAGCACTAGGAACAGCTCTGGAGCACGAAACTTTCAAAACGAATACTATAATCATTGTTTAAGGACAATTTTCTTTAAACAATGCACCCTTTAAAATCTTAGAAGCTAACGCCTAGCGACAGATGATACAGTACGTTGTTTTACCCTTGAGTAATTTTCATTTCACTACACCGGTTGGGAACCAATGGTCTAGAAGTTTCGGAGTCATTGATATTTTCGAAATGATTTATTATGTTTACGATATTTTGGAAACCAAATATCCGACTAATTCGAAATTTGCAAGGAGAATAATAACGCTCAAACTTCTGCTTTCGTCAGCATCGTACCATTAGGAAATAAATATTTTGTCTGGGTTATTCTCATTTGAACTCAACCTCATTGATTTGTCCATATTTACGAAATTTCATCAATTATAGTATTCGTTTCGTGCTCGTGAGCTGTTCCAGTGCTTGTGCGCGCCCAATGGCAAGCCGCATTTCGAGTAACTCAGGAGCACGAAACTCTTCAAAACGAATAGGCTATAAATGAACTTGATATTCAGAACTAAGGCCTCGACTCGCATATTTGTCCAAAAGTTGGTAAGAATCGTATCATCTTAAAAATTTAATTGTTGAAACATAAAAAGATTTTCGAAGCCACAGCAACAATTTAGTTGTAATACTTCCATTCAAAATTTATAAATTTTGTATCAAATTCAAGCTATTACCATCGTCTAAACAATGCTATTACTATGTTCAGGGTACTCATATATTGTCGACTGAACAATTTGCAATATGGTAGAATCAAACAGAAATTAATTTCGAAAAAAACAAGTTTTGTACTACATTATGATAGGGATTTATTGTATTTTTATCGAAATTTCAAAAATATGGATGATCACAAATGCATAAACAAAATATTTCACTAAAATCAGGTACCACTGTGTGTGCATCCATGTCTGCTCATTGTATATTTGAACATAATCAAACAATTCGAAATTAAAGAAGATTCATTACTTACATGGAAACAATTTCGTCATTATAATTAGGATTATTTCGCAATAAAATCAATAAAACAATCGCATACAAGTAAGTTTTTAATCAAGTATTGGCAGTATCTGTATACTTATATTAGTTTTTAATTGAATCATTCTCATTTCATCCACATCAAAAATTAGATTCACGACCTAACAGGACTATTCCTAATTATAAATATACCTAAAACAGTGGATGTTCTACATAATGTTAGTGATTCCAGCTTTAAATTTTCTGAAATTTAGCAGTCGAAAATATCATCAATACTTTGGTTTATCCCGATTGTACTATCAAAGATAATTATAATAAAAGGTTGGACATACTAAAATAAAATATTGTACAATATTATCACTCAATTTTCAACCACAATTATGAGCGACTTCACTCAAAATGTGGCCTTTCATTTAACTACCAAATTTCCCTAAAGTTCATCATACCTTAAATATCAGTTACTAAATGATCATAACTCTTTCCATTCACATCGAGTCTGAATTACAAGTTAAAATAAAACAGTGTTGCAACCTTGTGCACATAACATTTTCTAAAAAACAAAATATAGGAACAATAAAAAAGATTTAAAATATGCTGCTAATAAAATGAAAATATGAATTGTGTATCAATGATGAAAGGGTATTAAATAATGATTGAAATGATTTATGGAAGCTAACCGCATATTTGAAACCAGTTCGTAAGAGATAATTCTATACTGGAACTGTTCAAGATGGGAATCGCCAAATACCTCAAATTTTGATGTTTTATGCAAATGACTCATATATAACATACTGTTGTTTTATACAACTGGACCTCAAATACTAGGCTAGCCTAATTTCCTTGAAATGTCCATACGCAACATATGTTCTGTCCTCAAAGGATTTCCAAATTTAAAAAATTCAATAACCGCTAAAGATCTCCATAGCTTATATGTACATAATTTCTCTACAGTATAAAAATGAATTTCAATAAATCATTCTGTTTCGAATGTTGAAAATTGTGGTTTTGTCAAGCAATAATTCGTGACAGAAAAATTCAAAGTTGGACCCTGTCTTCATGAGAATTAATAGATGAAACCATACCTGACAAAAGAGTACAGTTTTATTGTAAATATTAAAAAGTATGATGCCAATTACATAAAATATTAACACAGTTCAGAAATTTCAATGATTTTTACATTCTATATTCATAAATCGATTGAAAGTTAATATTTACACTTAGGGTTAATATTAGTTAATTTTTTTACAGCGATAACGAAATAAATAATTTCCTATTAAGGTAAAATAAGTTAAAAGTATGCAATGAGATTTCTTGAGGGCAGTGTTTGGTATCTACATAAATCAGATTTAACTTTGGATTGAAATTGTCAAAAATTATTGCGTAATCGACGTTGAAATTTTTGGCGAATGACTTAATTAAATTACTATACAATAATTTCCAAATACAAAATGTTTTCAAATTTACAATAGTTAAGTTAATATAGCCCTAAATAAACTTATTTCTATATCATTGATTAGAAACGCATTCATACTAGATTCAAAATATTTTTATATATACATTTTACACTAAGAAGCGGTTAGTTGGAAACTGTTTTGAATCATATCAAAATTTAAGGTTATTATTGAAGCTTTAGGATGTCATGGCTTCCTGATCAAAATTTCAATTGATTAGAAAAAATTCCATTTACAATAATTTTTTTTGATATCATCCAAAAGTAATACATGGAAAGATTCTTCAATTAATTATTCCGGAAAATGCTCATATACTTGTTGGTTTATACGTTATTCACTAGTTCAAACCTGAACTGTATAAAACAAACTTCAGGACCGTGTGTGAAACTTTAAGAAAATTACGATTAAAATCAGTAAAAGAGATACTGAAATGTATTCATCAATTCAAAAGACATAACTGGAGCACTTTAAAAATGAAACTTTATAAATAAATAAATAACGTATTATGCAAAAGCATTCAAACTTCATAAAATTCATGGTAAAATAAATTATAAATAAAATATATGACAACAGTGTGGTATGTATGTCAAGAAAAGTTTTGTTACTTCCAGAGACCACAAACAAAGAAAAAACAATGTCAACTTCAAATCTATAAAGAAAAATTATGAATAACAATAATTTCTATCACATAATAAACAATCACAAAGTTGACTGCTCAATAAAACGTGATGTGAAGCTAAAAAATTTGCCAAGACAGTGAAAAACTCTATAGATGAATCCAATTGTTATCAGCTTCTTCAAGATGGCTGCTGGGAGTTAACTACAAACAATCAATTACGTTATTTGACAATCAGTTATTTCCACAGTTGATCACAGAACAATACGATGGTAAATTTAAATGGAAAATAGTGAGAATATGAAAAGAATATTAAATCACTTCCAAATTCATTAATTAAATCCATATTTACTCTTAGGTCCCAGTAGCCATATTGAAAAGCTGATTATGACAGATCATTGGACATATCTATTGATATTTCAGTATCCCAACACTAGACAGTTTCACACAGGATTTGAAATTGAACCTTTGTACCTTTACCATGAACACTTTGATAGTGGTGGGTAGGGATAACTAAAAAATTTCAATGACATTTCAATTTTCTAGTCGTCCCTGTTTATTTCATCCCAATGCTCCATTCTTTACGTTAATTTAATGACGCCATGAATATGAGTCGTTGTGCCAGTCATCCAGATGGTAGTTATTTTGATCTCTATTCCAGTCCCAGTCTTTACCTTTTGGACGGAACTTATCTCTAACAGGTTCTGAATTACGCTGCCATTCATGTCTCCATTGCTCTCTATAGTAAAACTTCTTCTTGTAGTGCTGGTCGTGCCTGTGTTTTCTATCCTCGGTATGACGCTGGTATTTCAACAGTGCTGGATTCAATCGTGTGACATTGTTTTCAGCCACATAACTTTGGTCAGGACTGAAAGATACGGGCACACTTGGAGGAGACGATGGAGATGGTGTTCTTGGAGGACCAATCTCTTCGGAATTATTATCACCGATTGGAGGACTTTCTAAATGATATGCTTTGCTTATTGGCATTTTGAATAATGTTGGCTTAGGGTTCGAATTCAGTTTTATAACTTGTTTTGAAGGTGCCGGTTGAGGAACAGTGGTGAGATCACCACCATGTCCAATTCCAGAATCTGGAGATGTGTTACAACTATCATTACCTTCCGTCGACCTTCTTCTTTTGTCCAGCTCTGTTGAAGCGAATGCTACTAAACGGTCGAATCCAGAGCTGATCCTATCTTGCCATTTTGATTCTTCTGCCTCCTCTTCTATTTCAACATCCGCTAAAATCGAATTAGACAGTAAACATTAGAGTGGCTACTGCAATTTGTAAACTACATTCAACTGGAGTGATCTACTCAGAATTAAAAGGAAAAATTTTATGTTTTGACTCATCTATCACAGAATTACTTCTTTTATGTTTTACTGAAGAATAAAAGCATTAATTTCAGCAAATAAAGCAAAATATTTACTGGCATTTTTGAATTCACAGTTTGTATTGCACCTTTCAATTTAGATTCATTCAACTAACCAGCACTGCTTTATGTAAAAGCAAATTGCAAAAAATTAAGATTTTGGTCCAAACAAACTATCTCTTGCGCCCATGAATCAAAATGGTTTCGAATAATTTTTCTAGTTCAATCAACTGATTGGAATTTCACAGAAAAACTTATTTTTAGACATCACTTCACATAATAATATAATTTGATATTATAATCAATAGAAAGTCTTCCCTTGATGTATTTATTTCTTAAGATTACTAATGCTTATCATTGGATACTATGAATCCCTAATTTCCTGAAATTATTTTCATCAATACTGAAATCAACCGTTATCAGATCTTTGTGAAGGGATTCAAAAAGATCAGATCAGATGATTTTCAAATTTGAGAAAATGATAAATATGAAGAAAAGAAAACAATTAAAAAAAAACATTGAGCTAAGACCAAAAAATCGAATGTGTCGCCAAGATAGACAGTCAAAACATTTTCGTTTCAAAGCAATCAACACTAATGTTTCAAATTGCATTTTGAAAGAGGAGAAGTTATTCTGAACTAAATAAGGAAGAGGAAACCTACAAGAACTAGAAGATAAATAAAAAGCATCAAATCTACAACAGAAAACACAAATTTGGAAGAAAAAGTGCCAGAGAGTTAAATAGCAAAAACTAAACACAATTTTCACTAAACTATAAATTTATTTTTGGTATTCAATCGACAATTTTCATATAAATTCTTTGAGTAGAATAACTTTGGTAAAATAGAATAAATCGGTTTCAAATATAATATACAACTCAAAAAAGGATAAAATTGCATGAAGCAAAAAAAAAATATATGATAGTGAGAAGAACAACATTCATCATTATAAATATCATTGACTACATACTTGAATAATTTATTATGACTTTTACAATTAGATTAAAAAATTTCATACATGAAGAGTTACCATGAAATTGTCAATTTGTCACTATACAATAGTTTGGTGCTCATTGATTTTTATATCAATAAATACTGTTCTCTCCAATTATTAATATACAGTATTTGATATTTCTGTGTGTAAATTACAGTTCTTCAATTCTGCGACTAGAAGTTGTACTATCAAAATTATTATTTTCACTATACTGCTATGAACACATTCATTATACCAATGGAAGACTCTTTTTCAGTGACACAGAACAATGTAGCAGTGTCCAATTGTGCATTTAAATGAAAAGATAGGTAAACTAGGATCGATCAATAAATATCTGAGCATCGTGCTTCACCGTCAACTAATTCATTGAATAATTTTAAGCCAACAGGCAGTTTAGCTTTATCAGATAATTTAAGGAATAAATTAAATCAAATATTGAGTCAACTATTTCGAACAATTAATGCTTTTGAGGAATCTACTGGGTTACTAATCCAAGTTACATTTGTCAATTTTATTGACAAACGACAGGTGGAACCCATTACCTTTCAATTTAGACCACCTAATATGCCAAAATGAATATAATTACACTAAAATCTGATTGATATACAGATTTGAAAACTCACATTTGATACATACGATATACAATGCATCAGACAATGAATTCTTCCGTCTAGTTGCACAGATGAATAGTCGAGATATTCACGTGCTGTAACTGAATGAATTCCGTTGACTTATTGCAATAACCTATTCTTGTCGCAGTATGGTATGGTTATTTAATTTGTCAGGCTGCCCGTAATACTCGATTCAAGTATTTACTGTTGCCTACCTAAATGAATTATGCTTCCCTCATCAACGATAAGAGAGAGACAAGACTAGAATATTGCAATAAGATAACGGAATTCAGTGTGTTACAGCACGTGATTGTCTCGACTATTCATCTGTGCAACTGGACGGGAGAATTCTCTGTCTGATGCATTGTATATCGTATGTTTCAGATGTGAATTTCCAAACCTGTATGCTGTACCCAGAAATTCAAATATTTATCCAAGTTTCAAATTATTGGAAAACAAATTGAAAATTTTTTAACACTTATTGATCCATCCTTGTGAAAGAGAAATAGATGTAAATATGGAAGAAGAAATACCGAAAGTGAGAAAGAAATTAGAACTCACCTTCTTCAGCACATTTTCTAATTCTTTCTGCTGCTTGTTCTGTTGATACAGCGTTATTTGGATGAACTTCAGGTGGTGTTTCATTGACAATTTGGGTTTCGTTTAATTCTGCTCTTTTCGGGGCACTCCTGATCGAGTTCTGAATTAGAGGGGACTCGCGTTTGTACTGACAATCATTCGAAGAATTCTCACTCTTGACATTATCTTGATACAAAGGTACAGAACACGTATAGTTTCTTCTATCGTACATATCAGCCTCTTCCTTGATTTGTGATCCATTTAACACTCTAGCCTGCAAACTTGCTGCTAATCCCTCAGCTACAAAAGTATTTTCAGCTTCTAAAATGACAGGTGGTTTGATATCGCCGAAGTTGATTTCTGCGTATGGTTTCATGTCCGTTCGGGTAGCAGGAGTATAATCTGCTGGATACGGTCTCGATTGGTTTGATGGCGGATACAACACCGTTGTTCTTGGGGAATATTGCACTGGTCTGGGAGATGTTGATTGCTGTGGAGCATTATAATGAGTATTGACTTTATTATAGGAATGAACATATGCTAGTCCCTCCAAGCCTTCAGCAGATGATGGCCTAGAAATAGGACTGTACACCTGCCTCATGGGCTCGGATTCATTGGTTTGGCTCACCTCGTTATTTGGGGCTTTAACATTCACTCTTTCAGGCCTTGGAGGTAGGTTGACATTAACAACAGACCTGGAAGTTAATGTTGTTGTCCCCTGAATGTCGCTCATGTCAACAGCTGCATTGATGATGGACTGATTGGAAATCTCCAATGTTCTTTCAATTCCCCGGACATAAGATCTCCAATTGTTCTTGTAGCCATCATACTGTCTGTCTGACTGAACGACTGATGTTGAGCCTGTAGTTTTTCTTGGGATAAGTGTCTCCTCAGTGCCAACTTAGCAGGTGACACTTGGGTGTAATCTGGTTGATCGTTACTTGCGGACTTTCTAACCTGCGGCGAACCCTTTGGAGGTTCCTCCTTATAGCACTCCATCATTCCAGCTAAGCCTTCTTGATGAGAATAATTATCCTCATTTGCACTTCTAATTGCAGACTTCATGGTGTTATTGCTATATTTGTTATTATCTTCCTGTTTTGGGACACAAACGTTTGTATAACCGTTATAATGATGAGAGTTGTAATTTGTTGGAGCAGGTGGGTACACTGACGAGAAACTTTGTTGCGTTTGATTACCTAACAACGGTTGTGGTTGTGCTTTTGTTCTAGTCTGATGATCTTCGTTCAAAACAGAAGTAATAATACTTTTTAAACGGTCTTCAAAGTTCTGAATTTTCAGTGGCTCATTATTTTTACAATGTGGCTTACTGTTAGAGTTTACAGAGTTCGCAACATTATGAGTAGTCTTCAATCTCTTAGAAGAATGAGTAGGAGCCGGCATGTTATTTCTCAAAACTCCTCTGTTGTTGAAAGAAGTCCGATTATGGTTGTTCATGTGTACCACCTTGTTCGTAGACATTTTGCTAGCCTCAATTTTGCGACCAGTTTCCAATATTTTTTGTGCCAATATTTCCGGATTTTGCTCTTCGATTTTAGCAATATCCGGGACATCTGGCCAATCTTGAGAACGGGCTCTGTAATCCCTGGATTTTCTTGAGACTTTCAAGGGAACTGGTTGCTGTCTCGCAGCCATTATTTGCGATTGCTTTCTGTCTTCCGCGGATTTTTCCAGATTAACAATATCACCTTCCAACTTGGACACTTGATTGTGCAACTTTTTCCGATGGGCTAAGGTAGCAGAAATTTCTCGAAGAATGTATTCGTGAGCAACGTTAGGAGATAGATCATGGGTAACTCCTTCTTGTCCCGAATATTTTTTAATTATTTCCTGTTGCCGTTGAACAACATGGTTACCTTGTTCTTGTTCCAAATTAGCAACTTGAACCTGTAGTTTACTAGCTTTAGCTTGTAACTCTTTATGTCTGCAAACAATTTCTTTAGCCTTAGCAAGAAGATCAACAGGCGAACTTGCGTTTATTCCAAGCTCATTCATTCTGGCTTTGAGCAATGCAACACTGTCATCAATCAAAACTTTGATCTGTTTCTCCAACTGCGCAGCTCTATTTTGTAATTTTAAATTGATATCTTTTTCATGTTTAATATCAACTTCAATGGATTTCTTATAGCTGGGTTGTTTCATTTGGCTTATCATAGAAGCGTATTGATCTCTGAACATATCTAGTAAAATCTGAAGACTATATGGAGTGCTTTCTGGTTGTGGTGGAATATCTAGTTCATTATGCACCAGTTCGGTACTTAGGGCAGTTAACTGTTGATCCACGCAACCAGGAGCAGGAGGCAATTTCTTACCTATTGCTGAAAACATTCAAATAATTTTTCTATTCTTGGGTATTCGAAGGAAATTGTCTTACCTTGAGGGGACGTACTCAGTAGAGTTTGGCTATGTAACAGATCCAAACCGTTTATTTTAAGGGCCTTCTTGGTCTTAGCTTTCTTCATTCTTCCACGTCTAGGTTTAGAAACTGCTTTCTGCTGGACATTCTGTTTATCTTGCAATGTTTTGTTGTTTGCTCTCGATGCTTTCCTTCTCAACTTTTTCGGTTGTCTCTTGGTTTGGCTCTAAAATAGACGAATGTTGAAAGACTGTATTGCAAGTATAATCGAAATCAGTGTTGTGAGAAAAGAATTTATTGTTCATCCGAACCTAGTTTGAGGATTAATTCTTTGTAGTTCTATTAACTGATTTCAAAAATAATAATTAAACAAAAAGTTATTGGACGCTGCATAAGGACGAACTTTAATGAAACTTCCTTTGACATGAACGCAAGCGCATTATGAAGCACAAATATAGATTTCATTATAAAGAATAAGGACGGTCCCTATCTCAGAGTAATAAACATAGATAGAGGGCATACGTCACATTGAGAAGTCGAATTCTGTAGCCAACATTTATGACAGCTTATGGGATATCAAAAAAATAATACCTGTGATATATTTCTCAGGATTTTCCACACACACATTCCGAAACGCGGTGGAAACACAAAAAACAACCCATGACAAAAAAATGAGGTATCGATTCCAAATGCTTATGTCAGCAGGCTATACAGAAAATGAGAAGGGTTACTACAAATTCGAAACCAGGGAGAAATACAAATAACTTGTAGTTTTATCATTGTTAACGAAAAATTGTTGAAATTTATATATTTTTTTAATTTAATAGTATTGTTAATGTTCTCAAAATTTTTCCAGAATAAATAACAAAAATGTTTCTCTGGAAATCAAAGAAACAATATTCAACGTTAATTATTCGGTCTTTCTGCAAATTCAAAATTACCTTAATTATCGATTTCAGTTTTATTTCTCTAAATGTCATTTTGATATCCAAGGAAAATAACAGAGAGGGAGAGAGAGAACTGTCATTTATTGCCATACAAAAGACAACAAAAGCCATCGACCTACGGTCCTTCAGCTAAGTGAATTAAATATAGTTCGTTTCAAAATGATTGGCATCTCGGGCGGCTGTGAGAAATCGAAAATATGTTGGTATCGGTCCCGTTCAGTAAATTTCGATTTGCCGATTTTAGGTTGGTGTTGAAAATATCACTGACTTATGACTTTTTCAAGTTTTAGTTAACCTATTGAAGATATTTCGAATTTATTTGTGAATATTCTTGATTTAATCGACAAGTGGATTTAAATATCTCTTAAGTCTTACTTTGATTTGATTACCGAATTGAAAATGACCGGAATACAACCAGATACCTCTCACCTTACTGCAAAGGAACGCAAAACAGTGTATCGGTGTTTCTGCGAGTTCTTTAGGGATTCAGCAGATATTTCTGCTAGTATTAATCGTGCTGAGCTCGTTTTTCAGGTAAACGATCATGTACAATGTGTTTTCTGATTAAGTAATGAGTTTTTAAATTTCAGATTTATTCTAGAACTGTCCGAAAACTTTTTGAGAAAAATGTAGAAGGCAAGTCGGTAGAGACAGGAGCTAGAACTGGAAGGATACCTATTCCACATGATTATACCTTCAAAGAGACATTAAACGACTCAAGTTTTTCTGAAATCAAAAACAATGAGTATAACAGTTTGGACATCATTTTTAAACAGGCTAAAGAGCACCTGGATTTTGATCATTCTAATTCAACACTATATAGAATAATCAAAAAACTTGGTTACAAGTACAAGAAAGTTGATCGAAGGAAAATTCTTCTTGATAAACATAAAAATATTATGAATAGAGTACGATTTTGTGGTAAATATCTTGAATACTTGAGAGGAAATGTAAAATTTGTTTATCTAGATGAAACATGGATATTCGAAAATGGCAGTCAAAACCGCCTGTGGACATTAGAAAATAGTTCTAAAGGTTTGCCAAGTATATTCAAGGGTGAAGGCAGAAGGTCACAATTTTGAATGCCGGCACAATTGATGGATTTTTACCTGGATCTGATCTAATTCTTGACAGTGGTATTAATGATAAGGATTACCATAAGACAATGAATGGGGAACTATTTCATAAATGGATTACTGAACAATTAATACCTTCTCTGCATTTATTTGATACAAAGTGTGTCATTGTCATGGATATTGCACCATATTATTCAATCAGAGTTGATAAAATACCTATGATTGCTTCTCGTGAAGAAGTAATTCGGCAATGGTTACAAGAACATAATATACCTTTTGATGAGAGTTTCACTAAAACCATACTTCTCACTTTGATTAAACCTTTGTCTGATGATCCAAAAGACACCAGATTCCAGTCAAAGTCTGTTTTGCTCTTACAATCAATTTTTCTACTATGTATAAGCATTCCACTGTACTTTTAATAATTTTTTTCATTGAACCTATGACTGCATATAATATTTCTGTCTCTAATTAACAATGACATTTTTGAATAATGTTCTGAATAAATTTTCTTAATTTTGTACACAAGCTTATTTTAGTTTTCCACTGTGAATTATCAGTTTTAAGAAATATTGAATAAGTGTGTTCCTTACCTATACGGTAAGGATTGAAACAAAGATTTTATGCTAAAACTTTAACTTTTGCTTTCTCTAAATTCCAAACACTCAAAGGAACTTTTATCTAAACGACACGGACAAGACCTAAATAAAGCTAAATTGTCAATCGTTCCCAATAAAAGCCAAAATATTCACCATTTCTCTATTTTCGACTGATGTTGAATCAACAAACAAATACTGAATTATTCATATCAAACGTCACCTAAGCATATACATGAATGAAATCATTATTTAATCTGTGCAATAGTATATTCTAACACAGATATGAATTTCATACAAAAATGATAACATCTTGTGGTCCACATTTTTTCACTTCATTTAATTTTAACACCTTTGCCACATAAACTCTGTTCATTTTTTTGGCTATTCAATGAAATCAATGTAGTACAATAAACGACATCTCATTATAGAACTTCGATAGTTTATAGTTTCATTTATTGAGGCAACGATATAGCAATAGAACCTGAATCCCATTTATTGAAGTGAACTGAAATAATAAATGACTGATTATTTTTCATGATATTTACAAGCTTAGGGGCTATACCTATCCTCGCTCTTCAGCTGCAATTGTTGGTCAATACGAAAATTTGTCAATACAGTGTCAGAAATGATATACTGCTGGTAGGTATAGAGATTTGTTTTTAAAAAAACAATATCGAAATACCTTATGGTATTTGTGAATCAGGAACATTTTCAAGCTCAAAAATTTGCTTTGGTAAATAAAAATTTTCCATTGAATACATTTCTAGGTTATATTTATTCATTTCGCTTCTTTGATGAACCCACAGAAATTTTTAGTGACTTTTTAGTTACTAGAAATAAAGCCCCGACTGGACTTTCATGGCTTGCTCTGATGACAATCATTTTGAAACGAACTATATCATAATTCAACAGAAACAAAAGTTTATGTAGAGTATGCTTAAGTTATGAAGTACTGAAGACTGTCTACCCTTCCTTTATCAATGTTTATTACCCTGAAGTCCTTACTTAGGACCTGATAAACACAGTTTTTATTTTTATTCCTGTCCTCGAATTAAATTGACTTAAATTTACATACGTTCTAACCTTGAACATGTGGTTATTGATCTTTGCTTAAACAAGTCCATTCAACACCTTTCAAATGATGAGAATAGCGCATATTGGAAATGAAAAAGTGGAGAAAAAGACTAAGCTGCGTTTAACATATAATACATTCAAGAATTATTGACATCAATGTAGCACTGAAAATCTGGTTAAAAAATGTAACTGAAATTTTCTGTGGATTATGTCATAGATACAAAATATAACCTAGAAATGTATTGGGCTGGTTATTCTAACCAAGCAGACTGATGAACTTTCCAAATTTCAAAATGTTTTAATTTGCACTTACTATCATAATAAACTCAAGATTCATTTTCATTATTGTAGCTAACTTGGGGGAACAAATGGAAAAATCTTGTTGATTCTTTGGAGGGTGTAGCCAAAAGAAATTATCGGAATATAACCTCAATACATGAGACAAAAACTTGAAGGATCTATTTAGTACACACACAATTTGAACATAACAATTTTACTGTAACTCAATATATGAACCATTTAATGAAAGGATAAAATACTATAAAAAGTCACTATTTATTTGTATTATTGTAGAAATCAAAAATAATACCGTTTGCAAATATATTATAGATATTGTCAGATGAGTACTATCCGATAATACTTACATTCTTTTCTTCAATTGCACGTGGCATTTTTGTTTGTGTCTTTGAGTTTGCACCATTATTTGTGCGCTATGTAATTTTTTGCATTGATCAAAAATACTCCTTACCTTCATCACAGTATGAAATTATGTGGCACAAACTTTTTTTAAAAGCTGATTGATCAAATGTTGTCATATCATATTTTGAAATACAATCAACGGTTCAATTCCAGACATTTCTAATAGCTCAAGACGAAAAATACTCAGAAACAATATATTATGAGTGATCAATTATTATGTTCAATACAAACCAAACATAAACAAACAGAGGAAGTTGTCAAAATTCGAATGAATTATCTGTCAGTGTCATTTCCCACACCAACCTAATTTCCCCAAATCAAAAAGCACTGAATAGCATATTACCAACTTATGGTGGTATTCTGCTTCCATCTGTAAGCCAATCTGTAACTTTTCATGTTCTTACAGGAAAATTGCATTTCTGGACCTCTTTAATAAGGCATCTGTAGCTTACAGAAATCGTTTAATATTTACGACGGGTGATCGGAAGCATTATCGAATGACATATTGTAAGGTTACGTTGAATGGTTTGTTTATTTCTGGATAAACACCAAAGTTTTAAGATAAGAAATTTATGATGAATCATAATAGTATGGCTTTGTTTATTGGATTGTTCTTGGAAGAAAATCATAACAGGTAAAACATTGTTCAAACATACATGACCTGAAAATCACTCTTATTTATAGTAGGAACTTTGGAAGGAAAAGTTTGCTGGATCAAATAAATCCATTTGAAATGCCGGATGCAAAGTTTGAGAAAATGTTCAGATTGAAGAAGCAGTGTACTATGAACGTAATAAACGCTCTGCAGCAATTTTTACCAAGAATTATTTTTCTTTCCTGTTTTGAATTAACTCGATGAAATGAACAAATGCAAACTACATTGAAATAAATGTATTTTCAAAACCATTTACTCATAATCCATGATCAAAACTTACAATTGAAGGTTATGTTTATTGATAAGTAGTTCAAAAGTGACACAGTATATAAGATAGTTACAGAAACAATTCCAGAATTGATTTTTTACGAATCTGTAAGTTGGCCAGTTACAGATCAATCGTACGCTACAGTATCATAACTTACAGATGAAAAGCAGAATACCACCATTAATTTCGATTTTTCACAGCCACCTGGGATGTCAATCTTTCTGGGTTCTGATAATGCCATCTACTTGAAATTTTGCTTGAGCATTCGGTATATCAATCTCCATCCACAAAATAAATTCACTTCAATCGAATATCTTGTTATGGAAATATCAAGTTTCATCTTTTCAATATTCCAATTGAATTTTCTATGGTTCTGTTTACACTATGGCTACGAAAATTCGCATGAGGCTTATTATAAGCATCTTGCGTGTGGCCGCAACATTTCATTTCAATTGGTTTCGTTTACAGACGTTTAGGTAAAACGATATAGCACTCGTAGTAGAACAAGCTTTCAAAAAGTGGAAAAACAGACCAGGCTGCGTTTCACTTACCAGGATGATTTAGCTCTGTTAAGGGAAATGATCAACCTTTATCGTATGGAAAATCCGCAGGAATGGGAAACAATAACCACCTTTCAGTGAACCTTGCTTTCACAAAACAAATAGATATTCTGTTATCAAATAAATGGTAGTATTCTGCTTTTTATCTGTGAGTTACGATACTGTAGCGTAAGATTGATCTGTAACTGGCCGACCTACAGATTCGTAAATAATGCAATTCTGGAATGGTTCCTGTAACTTTCTTATTTACAGTGTTTCTTTTGAACTACTCATCGAAAAACATAACCTCCAATCGTGAGATTTCATCATATAACTTTATGTATTATGAGTGAATGGTTTTGATTTGAATTTGAAAATACATTTATCTGAATGTAGTTTGCATTTGTTTCTTTCGTCAAATAAATTGAAAACAGGAAAGAAAAAAATTCTTGGTTAAAATTGCTGTGTAGCATTTATTAAGTTATAGTAAATTGGTTCTTCAATTTGAACATGTTTACTAACCGGGCATTCGGCATTTCATTTCGATTCATTTGATCACGCAACATTTTCTTTCCAATTCTCATAAAGTTCCTACTTTAAAAGAGAATGTATATTATTGAACAATGTTTTACCTGTTATAATTTTCTTCTGATAACAATACAATAAACAAAGCCATATTATTTTTATTCGTCATGAATTTCTTATATTGAAATAAACAAACCATTCAACGTAACTCGTAAATATTCAACGATTTCTGTAAGCTACAGATCCCTTAAAGAGGTCCAGAATTGCAATTTTCCTGTAAGCTAATGAAAAGTTACAGATGAAAGCAGAATACCACCAAAAGTCGTAAATAAAAACATCCAAGTATGAAATATGTTCCAATAACTTTCGATGAGAACAACGCTTTATCATAAAGTTTCTTCATTGAATCCCGTCCTTATTTGACAATTCCAATAACTCTGTTAACGATCATACTTACCTTAGTTTCATCTTCAGATTGGCTACTCTTGCCTTTGTTAGAACAGTAATCTGACCAAGCTTTTCGAGTCGTTGGCCCATAATTGCTATCTTGATCGTCAAAGTCAGAATCAGACGATGAATCTGGAGGCAGTTGTTTGGATAAATCCCTCTTCGTCCTATCTCTAGAACTTCTACTATTCGAATTTTCATCTTCACCATTCTAAAGATTAATTCAATCAGCTACAATTATATAAAAAAAATTCTGTAACTCACCTTCAGTTGGGGCTTTTTGAGACGTTGGAAATAACGCTCTAGTTTTGTTCTGTCAATCACATGTAAATAATAAGATACTGGTTTACCAGTCCAAGAAACCGAACCTTTCATTGGTGTCATCTCAGATACATGCATAATGGTTCCGATATCACTCAAATTTCTGTCTGTTATACGGAAATTCAAAGGACAGAAGCTCTTAGATGATACAATACGAGCTCCATCTTTTAAATCTGCAAATCTCTCTTTGAGCTGATGATCAACAGTAGGTCCAAAGGCAAAATTATTCACGAACACAATACTGGCTTGATTTATTTTCTCACGGTGCTCTTCAGTCAAGAAATCGCCCCTGATCAACTTATATTCCCCGTACTTTTTTCCATACCACCTCATCCAGGTTCTGAAGTTTCTATTCATAGAATCAGCATAACGGCTAGGCACCTCAGCTCTCTCGACTCCAAAACAAATTTTGCAAGGAGTGGCAGCTGCCATCTGAAGGACGACCTGTCCAACCCCAGAACCCAAGTCAATGAACACATCATCTGGAGTTATCTCTATTTGATCTATCATTTGGCAAACTAAGTCATAAGAAGTTTCGCCATATACTTCTGGAGAGAAAGGTTCGTATTGGTTAAGTTTTTCTGGGTCTGTGACCGCAGCATTGTAAGTTTGTTGAAGAATATGGCGTAACAGCCCACGGGAAGGATATGTTAATCTTTGAGCTGGCAGTGATGTACCCTTCTCCTAAAAATTAGTTATGTTCACGAAATATTTATTTAATCAATTAGGTTATTAAAGACAGCGACTAATGGTCAAGATATTTCAAAGTTAATAGTTCAAGACCATTAGTCGCTCGATTAATAACCAAATTGATTACAAGAATTTTCGCACGATCTCAATATGAATTGTGTATGAATTCTTGATTGAAATACATTCTCATTTTGCACAAGACTTACATTTGACATAATAAAATTTCTATGTATTTATATTCCAGTAGAGTTTTGACATTTCTCGTAGTGCTTCTGAATACTTTGTGAAGGGTTGCCATGAGGATTGAACATTAAAATAGCAGAAATTGGGCATCAAAATGGGTCATTAATGATCAATTTCGTACTCATTAAAATCACCTTTTATTTTGAGATCGACGGAAAACGAAATTAATGAGCAATTTTACAAAATTGAATGTATCGATGTACTCACCAAGGCTACGAGACTATCAATTGCTTTATTGAACCGATCACATAAATTCTTCATACTTTCATAGTCCCTAGTATCATAGTCACATAATATATTATTTTCCAATGGCAGTTTAAGTTGTGGCAAATCTTCGCATACCCAGCGTATTGTTTCAACAATTTCGAATGCACCATCATGTTTATCCTACAATAAATTCATTTACAATGGCATTCTGACAATCAAATTTTCAACAATACAATCATACTTCAATAAAAAACATTCTACCAAAGCATTCCAACAAAATGATTCTAATATAGTTTTACTTGAACTTAAAATGAAATTCAATATCATTTATTCTAATAAATTTTTCACAATAGGTACTCAGATCCTAATAATATCTAAGAACAATTAATTGATGATAAGCCAAGCAGCAAAGTTGTTCTTGGTATAGAATTATTTAAGTTTCAAAAATTTTCATCTGGGAAACCAAACAATTTGATTTACATTTCTTATACATTCTAGCAATAGGTTATAAGAAATATATTATATGAACCTGAAGACCTCAGATTGTGAAACCAATAAAACTATGATACATACTAGAAAAATTATTGGTTGATAATGACAGTGAAGTTTATCCGAACAAAAATTGAAAGTTTTGATGAGTTACAAGTTACTGTAATTCACATGATCATTCTAGTTCATATAGATCAATGAACTCTGATCGCATTTCTCAAGGAAATATCATCGAGAGCATCAAATAAAATAATCCTATTTCTATTAGTATATCAATCTATTCCTTCCATAAAATAAGATAGATAATACCCTTGAGAATAGCAAACTCACGTCATTTCTTTGTTTTAATTATAAGTTCAAAGACAACACCTTTATGTTAATTTTGGCTGAATGAAGAGTTGAATAATCTGATTAATTACTTATTTTCGGTACATACCGCAAATTATGAATTTGTTATGAATAACGATCATAAATGAAAATAACCTCAAAATATCAACATCGAAAGTTATTTTTTGCATAACTTATTAAAAAATTCAATAATTCTATTGATAGAATACTGGAAAAAGCATAAAAATGATACAAAATGTTTCTTTCATGAGAAAAATATAAGAAAAAACTTCCAAAACTTCATAAGGGTGAATGAAAACATTTAAGTCCGAATAACCTATGTTCTATTATTAGTAGATGACATGAAATATTCGTGAAGCAGAGAATCGACGAAAAATTTGATAACTGAAGAATAGAAAAGAACTAAATATACTATCAAGGAATGCATGATATTATGAAAGATTTGACAAAATACCAATGGCTAAATAAAATTTTCGGAGAAAACTGCCTTGTACATGACATATAACACAGTGATATATCTATGTATATATATGCCTTCGATGAATCAGACTTATTTTTGTACATTGTAGGAAATTTAAAAAATTAACTTACATTTCCTCGTCCTGAAGTCAAAGGCCAAGAGTATGAAACAGTTCAGCACCCGCGGGAGAATGCAACGTGAGGGTACACATCACTCAAAATCAACTAGAAACAAAACTTCCCCTAGAGCTAACACCTACTTGCATAATTATCCGAACTAAATACACATTTCGCGGAAAAAATTGATAATTAAAAATTAGAAAATTACACACGCCATCTCCCTATCTCAACATACCGTACCTTTACGTATAAACTACGCATGCTCAATCAACAAACAGTTCTACCACCATAGCATTCGAAAATTTCGAACTTAGTTTTGTCACACGGTATTCGACTCTATTGTGATTTTACTGCTTCAGCGGTGTAAGGTTATCAAAACTGATCTCCTCGCGTATTCTTCTTTTGACATGTATAAAAATGGAAAAAGAAAATTTTCGATTACGGCGGGAGACTTCAGTAACTGGTGGTAGGTGTACGGACCAAAATTGAGTCCATTCAACTTCGTACTTTATATGAAGTGACCTAGGAATCAGCACGATTCACTGATACGGTTTATCCGAGTCTTCCCAGGTACCAGCTAGATAGGTATAGGTGGCGACAAATGATTCATTTTCCCACCTTGTTTCAATTTATCGAACTGAAATGTGGAATTGTAGTCGACGTAGGAATAAAATAGCTCATCAGTTTTGATTTCCTGGGATTTCACTGATGAACCATTCGAAGAATTATATTCGAAACGAAATATCATTCGTTTGATCATTGGATTTTTTGTATTTTCATACAATGATTCAGTACAAATATTCCTTGTTATGCTTGGTGACATAATTACGAAATGCATGAACCTAAGAGGAATTTAATTATTGTACAGATATATAATATATATATATTTTATTTAATTTTGTTTGACAGTCTCGATGCCTAGGAATAAACACCTGTAAATGCACTTGTTCCTACTTCGTCTGATGAACAAACGTTATCTTCATGAAGGTAAATTTGTAACAGAAGAAAATATAAGCAGATTCAATTCGAAACAGAATTAGTTCTCATTAGCAAACCCTTAGTGGCTTGGCTCGTGGCTGTTATATTTTGTTTCATTGTTTCAATCAAATTAAAAATAATATTTTTATTTTTGGGTTGCATCATTGAGTTTAAAAATTTTAAACTCAATGGTTGAATGTAAAAATCAATAAATAAACAAAAGAGCCATCTATTTTCAGAATCTGTAACTGAGGGTAGTTCTGTTGTGGTTTAAAATCACAATAACAGGTGGCGCAACCTGAAGATCTGTAATGTTCGTTACCTTACCACGCCTACCAACAGTTATATTTCTGTCTTTTACATTTTATTCTGAATGAAACAAAAATGACTCACTTTCGGGAACTGGTGGTGTCTATTTAATTATTGTATATATGAGAATATCTCGTAAAGGATTATTCATCAACGTACATATATTCATTTTGTGAAACTCTTCATCATAGAAACTTTAACGAATCTACAGTTCCGTTCGGAGACCGCACCTTTCTGTTCGCAGTAGGTAGTGTTCAAGTGGTAGAATAACGATTAGGTTTAGGTAATGGACAGATAAACATTTTGTAAATATTTGGTAAGTATCCTTATCTGATAAATCGGTTAATCTAGTAATATAAGCATTTATACTGTGTCCTAAGAACATTAGAAGGAATTGTGAATCTTCATAGCATAGTCAATAATAAATAATGACAGTTACCTATTTTAGTTTGCTTGATTGTATCATCTAGGCCAAAGCTCGACCCTTTCGTGATTTTTCTCACTTGAAGTGGAAATAATGAATTGAAAATAACACTATTATACGATATTTCTGCATTGTACTTGTTAATTATTCATCAGCTTTCATACAGTTTGATGTTTTTTTTAGACTTCATAATCGAGTTAGAAATAGGTTCAAAATTCTTATTCACGGAAAATAATTGATTGACTGTATTAATATTTCCCAAGCACAGTTAACATTTTTCGTTCATCCAAACTGTTCTTGAATTCAATCTCATGAATCTTGAATGATGTCATACTCAATTATAAATTTGACTTCATTATCTACCTACTTCTATGGACAATCACTATTCATGTCTAGTTGACAAGTCGTTAGAAGTCTTCATTCTTTTTTTGGCAATAATGTGATTCTACTTATTCTATAAAAAATTTCGTAATTCAGAAATCAGATGTGCTCATGACTTGCGATTCTATTTGTAATCGGTAACCATACATATACAAAGAAAATGATACAAGTTTAAATGCTGAGAACTTTGGCATATATATTTATTTTTATTGCATTATTTTTATCACCCTGATTCATAATTATTATGTGTTTTTTTGTTCAAATCATCTGTTCAAGTCATAACTATTGCATGTTCGATTCATATTTGCATGATGTTAATAGTCGTTAAAGAAAGTTATAAATAATATTCACATATCTGACAGTATATGATGAACGATTCTTTGTTTCATGAATGAAAATGTTGTTCAATAGCAAATTTTGGATTAATACTCTCAGTTATTTTTTAGGATTTTGACAAATAACACCATGACCAGACTTCTGATATATTGTGCTTTGGTAGCCACCCTCGGTATTTCAGCAGGGAGAGAAAGTAAGAATTTTCATCAATATTCTGATAAAGTTTTGTACATAGTAACAAGTTAGGTATTTGTTGAGAATTTAAACACGTTTTTGTGAATTCTTATCTGAAGTTGATTTCAATGACAAGAAAATGATTTGAGTCATGAATTCCTCCTATCAGTTTCTGATATAATTGAATCATCACAATGGATGACGCTGTTTTATATTTATAGTTTGTTTTACTGAATTGCAGATAAGAGCTCTAGCCTTCAAACAAATTAAAGAATTTTTTTTCATGCCATTTTTCTATCAATATTCATATCGTTGGTTTTTGTTTTGTTTGAATATTTCTATGAATTCACCATTACCTTGAATCAGTTGCTAAAAAGAAGAAACATAATTTTGTCTGCATTTTGCCTAACAAGTACAGTAACACGATACGAATTAATACATTGACTTCTTGTCTCCCCATCAAATTCTTATTGTGAATCTGACTAATTGTTATGCATGGTGTGGTATTGGTAATTTTTGCCGCTTATTAATGAAGCCTTAATCTCGATCAAATTCCAATAGTTTACACTGTTTTCATATGAGTTCGTTGAGTACTTTCAATTGTACATTGTTTCTACCACATGAATAAATATAGGTGATTATCCCTTAAAGGAAAGAATTGAGTATTTATTTATTACTGTTGATAAGGTTTGAGAATATGCAATTTTGTATATGATGATTATATTTAGTGTTATTCAAACATGATACAATATCGAATTATTATGATGTTGTTAATTTCATGTTGGCTCTATCATGTTGAAAAACTGCTTTTCAGTCCCTTCTCCTCCATATATTATAAAACAGCCTCCAACCGATGAAGTGATGTTCCATGTCGAGAAAGATGGCGAAAATGATAAACCATTCTATATAGAATGTGAAGCAACAGGTGAACCTGCTCCAACGTGAGTATTCATCAAAACAAAATTTCATAATCAGAGAATTTATACAAACAACATTTTATTACTCATACATTTTATATGGTTAAACAGTATGAAGTATGAAACGCTTGATTTATACAGGTGTCTACTTTCAGTATTATGCAATGAAAAATGTCAAATAACACATGGTTGAAATGTGGACGGTTATTCTTCAATTTAACATTTCTGATTACACGAAATACAGTGGAACTTCCCTATAACGAACATCTGTATAACGAATTTCGTACAAGACATTGCACCTTGAATCCAAATTCCATGTGAAAAACACCCTCTAGAACGATGTCAATTCTCTCTATAACGAAATATTCAAAGAACATCACTGTTTGAATAGGTATTGGTAAGAAGGTGTAAGGGTGGGTTTTTTCCGGACGTATCGGGTGTCCCGAATTCGTTGTCTAGTGAGGGGATCTCAGAAACCCTTGGAGCTAGAAGGAAATGAATGGCACATTTTCGGGCTCGATTTTTGAGAGATTTAATTTGGTGAAAACCGTAACCTTGTAAGTTCAACCGTTTTCGAGATATTAGCGAAAAGTGGAAAATGGCGTGAAATGAAAAGTTCTCATAACTTCTTCAATACTGGCGCTATGAACATGAAACGAAAACATTATACAGGCACTTTTTTTCGTAGAATTCTTTGATGTAATCAAATTTTTTTTATTGCGTTTTTTTTCGAAGTTATAATACAAACTTGTGTTTTTTTAAATGTGAACCATAAGCATTTGAATATCAGATTGAACCGTCTTTTTTTTTCCTTTTCAAAAATATATTACTTAATATATAAATTTTTCATAAATATTGTGCGAAGTGAAGTCCATTTTGGTCAATGCAAAGCTCACACCTTCTTTCTGACATTGTGAGGTGGGAGCTTTGCATTGACCAAAATGGACTTCACTTCGCACAATATTTATGAAAAATTTGTTATCTGTTCTTATCTATTAATCATTTGATGTTCACAGATTATCATATTTAGACAACCATTTGATTTTTCATGTGAAAATAAAACTTAATAAGTTGTGCGAAAATGTCTAAAAGCAAGTGTAGTTTGAACGATAAACTTAAATTTATCAGTGAAGTCGACCGCGACATTGCTGACTATAGAAACAAATTTACTGTATAACGAAATTTCTTTATAACGAATTTTTTTGCGGATTTTGCGCTTTCGTTAAAGGGAAGTTCTACTGTATTTCAAGATTTTTCTCTTAAATGATCATTATTCAGTTTTCCTTGTAGTGTCATCAAATTATACTCCATGAAATAACATCAAGATTCAATCACAAAGAGCTTCAAAATGGAGCAAATTTAGGTTCGGAATTTCCAGACTTTTTTGTTGTTAGCCATGATATTATGGCGTAGGATAAGCAACTAGCACAAAAGTTGATATGCCATTCAAAAATACACTGAATGAGGTATTTTTGACTGAAAAGAAAACGTGTGCATAGTTTTTAATATTTCATCGATAAAACCATTGGAAAAATAGGACTAATTCTTTAACTGCAGAATAGTTATCTCCTAACCACGCCCGCAATTAAGATTTTTTTCTGCACATAGACTCTCCTATCTTGTATCAAATTTATTGCCCTTTCCGAATATGTGGTCAAACTTGATGAGACTGGAAGAAAAACTGAATAATGATCATTTTAGGAAAAAACTTTAAATATTTCGTGGAATCAGGAAATGTAAAATTAAAGAATAACTGTCTACATTTCGACCATGTGTTATGTGACATTTTTCATTGCAAATCACTTGTAGGATCCCCCATTGAAGTTTGGCCACTTTAAATGTAGACACTCTGCATATTCTTCTTCGCATATATCAAACAATGTAACATGTGTATTTCACAGTATTATCATCGGGGCACCATACATTGCTAGATATGATACAAGATCACGAACATAAAAAAATCTGTCTCCTAGAATATAGATGTAGTAATTGGGTTATCGGAGTTGTTAAAAGAATGAGCAGAAATATTTTTGGCTTTTTTTCATTGAAACTAATTTCCTTGATCTCTGTCTTCTGGTTTGGCTTAATCTTTTGAAAGTGCATCTGAAAAACATAATAAATCTACAAAAAATAAAATTTAAGAAAAGTGCTGAGCAGGAGCTTTTAAGCGCTCGTTCTTTGGTGGAGCAATAAGACTATTACCTCAAAATTTTATATTGGATTTGAGATTGACACCATATACAGTGTGTTTGGTTATGACTTAACTATAATTTAAGGGCATCAAATATACCTAATTTTATCGACAAAAATAGCCACATTGGAAAGTTCACCCTCTTAGTTTTGGAGTAGCCCCCATTTTAAATTTACTTTTTTATTTTCGTTGACCCTTCGAAATAATATCGGTTACTTTGGACATAAACGTCCTACAGATGTGAGAAAAATGTTTTTTGAAAGATGATTCCACAACCTTTCATTAAAGTGAAACAATATAAAAACATTTAACTTGAAAATGCCATAAAAAAGTCATTAAAAAATTTACTGATTTTCTTAATAAATCCGCAATAGTACGAGAACTAGCACATTGAAATATCATTTTTTTCAATGAGCTAACACGCAAGGATATTAGCTACAAAACAACACCTACACCATTTCTGTAATTTACATACTTTGAGTTATTGCTGTTCGAACATGACCACTACGCGAGCGCCCCAAAATTGTTTTTGTTGCTAGAGGTCGTCATGAGAGCCACTGCCTGTCTACGAAGCAGAGGCGGCCATTTTGAGCAATTTTTATGATTAATTTGTTTGTTTGATCATTATAAATGATCGAAAGTACAGTACTGAGTTTTATTTCATTTTATCAATTTTCATAAGGGTCATGTTCGAACAGCAATTATTTTCTGATTATGGAACTTACAGAAATTGTGTTGGTATCGTTCTGTAGCTAATACTCTTGCATGTTAGCTCATTGAAAAAACTTACACTTCAATGTGCTAATTTTTGTACTATTTCGGATTTACTAAGAAAATCATTAATTTTTTTTTGTACAACTGCCAAAAAAACTTGACTTTTCTTCATCACTATGGATGCGTAAAAGATTACTTTTTTTCACCTTTAAAAAAAGTCTTTTTTTCACCGTTAAAAAAAGTCTTTTTTTCACCGTAAAAAAAAGACTTTTTACTGCCAGTACAATTCACACAATAAACATGAACTTTTAAAAGATTTATTTCTTACAGAGTCTATCATAGATGATTAATTCTCGAATCAACTCGATAATATTTAACATTTTTATTCCTAAATAACATGGAATATCTTCAGGAATATATGTTTTAGAAGTAATTGTTCGAATCAATTGTTATTACAATAAACATTTGCATTTATTGGAACAATAATTGATGTTTATATGTGAATAGTTACTTCCAATATAAATTCCCGAAGATGTACTAGGTTGCTGCTGATCAGCAACGTTACATATTTCGCGTAGAGTTGATTCCACATTGTTATCAGATATTTTTCTGGAAGTAGATGGACAATTCAATATTTTATTCGAAATCTCAATTTTATTATTCAAACTGTCTTCTATATATCCTTCTGCTACGGAGGCAGATTTCCAGCCACCGTGACGTTTTATCGATGTCATGTTGCCTCCTGCATCGGCCAGAAGAGTTACAGAGCTTCTCCTGAAACAGTGACCTGTGTAGCTCTTATACATGTCTTTTCCAAGCCATTTTGCAATCAAGCTTGGAATTTCTCCTATTTTATTTATCCCAACATTCTGGTTGACACATTTTCCTCTCGAATATTTCAAAAATAGTCTATTACTTTTTGTTTGAGGCGGCCGAAGTGCTCTATACTTGCGGTATATGTCAATATAATCCGAATTTGAAATAGTAAACGTTCTTTCGCAATGGGTCTTCGTATCAGGTATTTTAACAATCAGAATAGGTCCAGCTTCTTCGATGGCATCAATAGTTATATTCAATAATTCTTCACGGCGACAAGCACCGCTGATACCCAAAATTAGGACAACCTACAAATATGGAATATTGTAACTACAACTGATTTCACGAAATTATGATTATATTTGTACCTTATAAAGTAAATTTGTTTCGTCATCAGCATCTCTGAGAAATTTATTGATATCATCCCTTGATAATACTTTAGATTTCTTTCCTCGGTATCCAACGCTTTTGTTCTTAATGAGCGGGACCAATTTTGAAAAATTCCTTATATTAATATTGTCCTTTACATTCAATGTACTTTTCAACATTGAGTAGACGCTCCATAACGTGGAAGGTTTCAAAATTTTAGATTTTTCCTCAAAATAGCATATGAGCACATTTTCAGAAACCTTTTTCACCTTGTTCTTGTTGCACCATTCTCGAAATTGGTTATATGTTTTCTCATATATTATCTTCGATTTGGCTGGTAACATATTTGATACAATTGTATTTGCTTCTTCAGCCATATCTGATGGGGTATCACTACCACTATCATGTTCAACATCCATCTTCTTCAAAATAATTCGAAATTGAAGCAACTACGAGCAAATAATGTCAAACATTCAAACAGTTTCAACAAACTGTTTCTATAGTTACGACACAGAAAGATCACTGGATTCATTTAAATATTGTATTGGAAGCATTATATTCAATAATTATACGTATTTCAGACGGTGTAGATTCACATTCACAGTTGTACAAAAAATGTTGTTTGTATTTCGTGCTTATAAAATTCGTGTTTTCATGGCACATTCGAGTGAATTTTTGGCCTCGACCTGCGGTCTCGGCCAAAATTGACACTCTCATGTGCCATGAAAAAAACACTCATTTTACGCACTTAATACAAAAATAACTATTACTAAACTTGTTTCAAAGAATTTTTTCATGACATTTCTAAGTTGAATGTTTTCATATTGTTCCACTTCAATAAAAGGTGGTAGTATCATCTTTCAAAAAACATTTTTTTCACATCTGTAGGACCTTTAAGTCCAAAGAAATCGATATTTTATGGAGAGTCAACTAAAATAAAAAAGTAAATTTAAAATGGGGGCCAATCCAAAACTGAGGGGGTAAACTCCCCAATGTGGGTGTTTTTGTCGATAAAATTAGGTATATTTGATGCCATTAAATTATCGCTAAGTCACGACCAAACACACTGTATATAAATGCAAAATCTCAGCACAATCGGAACTACATACAGGGTTTTCCTTTTAAGTTCGCCTATTAGACGTTTTAGGAGAACTAGTGAATATTTCGTTCTGAAATTTTAGGTGCAGCCCTGAGGGCGAAGGAACTTTTCGCCTAAAATATTTTCAAGTCGACAGTGTTGCCACGTCTATCTCAAACGCATATCTACTTTCTTATTTCAAATGGAACTACCTATATTTTCATTTATGTATCGATTCAATACCAAACTTGCAGTATAACCCACTAAAAAAAATTTCTCTACTATGCACTGTTGCCAAGTTATTCACAAATTCCTGAAACTTTTGACATTTGCATTGCCAGTTTGGAAATGCAATATCTCGATTATATTTTATGCGAACGGAACCAAAATCAGCAGTCTCATAATAAAGACTCCATGCATTCATGTGGTATATTCAGTATTTTGATACATCGTAAGGTTTATCGAAATATTGCTGCCTAAATGTGAAACTCAAAATTGAAATATTTCGAGATTTTCAAATGGCAACCCCATATTTATTTTACAGCATTCGATTCGAAATGAAAAATGAATGGCAGTCTCCTTTAACACTAATTACAGTGCAACCTAATATAACGAACCTCAATATAACGACTTCCTCGATTAACGAATTTTTCATAATCCCTTGAATCGTCCATAAGAGTCAATGTAAAACATACCTCTACATTACGAAAACTTTTCACGAACAACCTCTTTATAACGAATTTTCAACTACCAAAAAGAGTGTGAATACCTCTACTTAACGAATTTCGTCAACTCAAAACCTCTATATAACGTTTTCACCAATAACCAGGTATGTATGTGATTCAGCCGGTCAGCAGGTTTCGACGCGTATGACGAAAAAATTACGAAGTTAGTTGATGGAAAGTAATCAGTGTGGCTCCTCACTTTTTTGCAATGGCTCAGAAACGTAAAAGGCGTTCCTTATCTGTCGCAGAAAAGCGAAGCATCATCAATTAGTTGACAAAAATCCTTCCACAAAAAAATAGATATATCTAATAAGTTCGGGATTCCCGCAAGTTCATTGGCTACAATTTTAAAATCTAAAGATAAGTTTTCCGACGAAATTGGTTGCCTTCAAAACATTAGAAGATTGAAACCGTGGGAAAACAAACTACAATTTATGACTTTTTTTCCAATCAAGATGAATAAAATCAGATTTAGGCTTTATACCCAACTTTGTGATTTTTCACCTCTTTTTATTTTGTCCTGCCGAATTTTTGAAAAGAAAAAAACTACCTACTCACTTTATTGTTTTGAAAAGAAAATATAAAATAAATGAGTAATTTGACCAAAATCAGAGTTATAACAAGATGAGTACGTAATGTCGAGGTGAATAAAACCTCGGTATAACAAATTTTGGACCAACCTCACCTCAAATAACAACCTCAGTTTTACGAATTACTTGATATAACGAATATTTGAGGTTCCCTTCGATTTGTTATATCGAGGTTCCACTGTATTTATTTTGGATAGTTTTCAAATGAGATGGAATATACTGAAATGGTTCTATGATTATGGCGTGAATTGTTGAAGTAGATTCTATGGTTGAAAATAAAAAGTATGTATTCGATGATCATGGATGTCATAGAAAAAAGTTTACCCATATTATTCAAACACGATTCGGGTTGTTTCACAATTCACAGGGAATGCCAAAAAATTATTGAAAGGACCTGTAGGACCTTTGACAATAGTTATTCACATTTAGCACGAATGATCGGAAAGAAATTCCAAAAATTGTTTAGGCTTTATGTAATCCTGGCCCCATGTTCATGACCTCAACAATAGGATTCATTCCGATAATTCACTTTATAATCACACAGCATTATGTCCATTGAACATGACTATAAAAGCTGAAAAATTTCAGTATTTTTCATCTCATTTGAAAACTGTCAAAAATAAATAATTAGTGAACATAAGGCCAGGATTACAGAAAGCCTAAACAATTTTCGGAATTTCTTTCAAGTCATTCTTGCTAAATGTGAATAACGATTGTTAAAGGTCCTACAGGTCCTTTCAATATTTTTTTGGCATTTCCCGTGAATTGTAAAACAACCCGAATCGTGTTTGAATAATATGGGTAAGATTTTTTCTATGACATCCATGATCATCGAATACTTTTTATGATTTGAACCATAGAATCTACTTCAACAATTCACGCCATAATCATAGAACCATTTCATCGTAAACAGGACCATAGATCATGAACTAAAAAAACTGAAAAATTTCAGTATTTTTCATCTCATTCGAAAACTATCCAAAATAAATAGTTAGTGTAAAAGGAGACTGCCATTCATTTTTTATTTAGAATCGAATGCTGTAAAATAAATATGGGGTTGCCATTTAAAAATCTCGAAATATTTCAATTTTGAGTTTCACATTTTTGCCGCAATATCTCCGAAAAACCTTACGATGTATCAAAATACTGAATATACCACATGAATGCATGGAGTCTTTATTATGAGACTGCTGATTTTGGTTCCGTTCGCATAAAAAACAATCGAGATATTGCATTTCCAAACTGGCAATGCAAATGTCAAAAGTTTCAGGAATTTTTGAATAACTTGGCAACAGTGCATAGTAGAGAATTTTTTTTTAGTGGGTTATACTGCAAGTTTGGTATTGAATCGATACATAAATGAAAATATAGGTAGTTCCATTTGAAATAAGAAAGTAGATATGCGTTTGAGATAGACGTGGCAACACTGTCGACTTGAAAATATTTTAGGCGAAGAGTTCTTTCACCCTCAAAGCTGCACCAAAAATTTCAGAACGAATTATTCACTAGTTCTCCTGAAACGTCTAATAGGCCAACTTAAAAGGAAAACCCTGTATATTCTGGAAATTAGTCAAAAAATGAAAAATGTGAAAAATAAATAATTAAAAAAAATCAATTCTATGGTGCTGATGATGCGATTCTCTTGAAATTTTGCATGAACATTCAGTATATCAGTCTTGATTCTCAAAATAAAATCGGTTATCCTGTTATGGAAATATAGAGATTCTTGTTTTTAATATTTCAATTGAATTTTCTATGGCTCTGTTAACACTATGGCCAAAAAATTCTGCATGAACATTCAGTATATCAATCTTCATTCACAAAATAAAATTTTCTCGAATCAGGTATCTTTTCATGGAAATATGAAGTTTCTTCTTTTCAATATTCCAATTGAATTTTCTATGGTTCTGTGTACACTATGGCCACAAAATTTCCATGAGGCCTATTATGAGCGTGTTGTATATGGCCGCAACATTTCATTTCGGTGGGTTCCGTTTTGTCTGAGATATTGAGGAACAAAAATTTTGAATGGCAATATTTTATGGAACAACCTGTACGATTGGCTGGTAAACGAACTTAACCGATGCATTTGGGAACCGAACTCACCCTGAAAATCTCAAGTCTCTAGGACAATCCCTTCGAAAGTTATCGTGCTAACGGACGGACGGCCGCGGTCTCACGGACAAAATTGAGTTTGACCACAGATTCTTCATCAGGGAGCCGAACCCTATCGTCTGTGACCATTTTCGCCTCAAAATTCGAAAATTACAGATAGGCAAAACGATATAGGACTTGTTCAAGTAGAACGAGCGCTCGAAAATTCAATTTGATCACAATTTTCACGATTTTCTAAGAATTTAGTAGAATTTCAGTATTCAAATGGATCTTTCCCTGGAAATTTCTATGAGCAAAGTGACTTACGGGACAAAGAAATTTACTGAATTCTATTGAACATTTTTTGCTCTTTTCGAATATTATATCAATCGAATTATAATATAAATATTGAATCTAAGCTTGAAAGAAGTTCCATATTTTTCAAATACGGACCTGGAATTTTTTTCCAATCAATATTTTTCCGGGAATAACTTGAATTGATTTGTAGAACGTTATAAATTACTAGAGACAGGATTATATGCATTTGCATATTTGCATATGCATCTGCATATTTAAGACATCTTCAGCGGTATTTGCATATTTTAGCTAAATTACAGTTATGATGCATATTTTCAGTACATATTTTCGTCCCTGCGTTCCGAAATGTGACAAAAGTGCTGAATCCGACCAAATTCCACAAAATATGAGGTCTATTTAGAAATAATACTAATGATTGTGACTTTTGTCAGATTTGTGAATCACTTTCGTCGCATTCCGGAACGCAGTATTGGTAGCTGCGTCCTACGAAAAGTATCCAAATAATGAGTAAAATACGCCAAATGAAATCCACGTTGCCATAGGCATTTCCAAATGAACTTCAAGAAAAGTTTGAAAAGATATTGAAAAGAAATCCAGGTTTCAAAGATTTGTCTTAGTGAAAGTTTTATTCGTCTTATAGTGAAAGTTTTATTAATATATATATATATATATTCTTTTGAATTGGGAGCTAACAAAATACAATACATGAAACAAAAAAGTCCCTAGCTGAGGTTGGTGCAAAACGGTGTACCATACTATTCTGTCGTATGATACCAGAGCACAGGGAAAAACCTCAGTAGAAAAAACCCTGCCTCGCCGTTTTTACAAAATTGAAACTTAAAACTATTCGAATAAATACCTTCAATATTCAGATACAAAATACGTTATTCTTGCTCTTGGGCCAGGAGGGTGTTTTAAACCAGGTCTGGCGTTCGAAGTGATGATTTTCGAATCTTCTGTTCTTCTAAGACCGCTACAGGACCCTACTGAAGGGTAATCATCTCCCATAGATTTAAATAGTGGTATTTCATCCTAAATATCGAATTTAATTTCGGAATAATGATAAAAAACGTGTGACAAACTTATGTTTTATTAATGAAACTGTAGAAGTTTTACCTGAAACTGTAAGGGACAACATAGGACCAAGGTTCAAATTCTCCCCAGTTACGTCCGTGGATCTGGAGCGAACGTTTTCGACATACAAAAATATTCAAAATGATCGAAGGCAAAATATAACAATTGAACATTTGAAACAATATTTAATTGTTCACAATAAACATTAAATTAAATTTCAAAATCATATTATTGTGAGTTCATTCCGAAATAGAAATTACTTTCCTTTTTTTTGAGTTCCCAAAATTCAATATTGCATATTCTGCATATTTTGCCTATTCAGTGCATATTTCAAGCATTTTTCATGCATATAACAACGTTTTTATGTTGCATATAATCCGGTCTCTATTAGGACAAAAAATTCAATTTTCACGTTTTTCTGAGAATTTTGAATTCCAATATTCAAATGGGCCTTTCCCTGAAACCTTCTTTGACTAAAATGACGTGTGGGACAAAGAAACTAACTGAATCCTATTGAAAATTTTCTGCTGTTTTCGAATATCTCAATTAAATTCCAAAATTCCTATATCTGAGCTTGGCAAAGTTCCATATTTTCCAAATACGGGCCTGGAATTTTACGGAGATTCAAATTTAAATCGATAGACCTGTGGAAGTGAAACATACCTTTCAAATATTAACGCACGGTTGGTTCAAAAGTTATGAGCATTTGAAATTTTTGTTGAATACATGAATCACCTGTATCTCGGTAATGAAATTGATTAAACCTATCATATATGAGTTTTTTGGAATCGCCTAGCAAGTCTCAAGTCCTATACAAAATTTTGAGGTAATAGCATTTTTGCTCCACGAATACGAGCGCTCAAAAGCACCTGCTCAGGGATTTTCTTAAATTTGTTTTTCAAATTTCAATCCTTTACTCCTTGCTATATCCCTAGCTCATTCTGGGTGTTGCAATTTGTTCGTGAGTTATGGTGGTATTCTGCTTTCATCTGTAAGCCAATCTGTAACCATTTATGAGCTTACAGGAAAATTGCAATTCTGGGCCTATTTAAGGCATCTATGTATAGCTTACAGAAATCGTTAAATATTTACGGGTACATGACGGGTGATCGGAAGCATTATCGAATGACACATTGTGAGGTTACGTTGAATGGTTTGTTTATTTTAGGACGAATACCAACGTTTTAACATAAGAAATTCATGATGAATAAAAATAATATGGCTTTGTTTATTGGATTGTTATCGGAAGAAAATCATAACAGGTTAAACATCGTTCAATAAAATATACTTTATAAACTAACAAATGTTCCACAGCAATTTCAACCAAGAAATATTTTTCTTTCCTGTCTTCAATTTATTAGATGAAAGAAACAAACGCAAACTACATTCAGCCAAATGTATTTTCAAATTCAAATCAAAACCATTTGCTCATAATACATAAAGTTCCATGGTCAATCTTACGATTGAAGGTTATGTTTTTCGATGAGTATTTCAAAAGTGACACTGTAAATAACTAATAAAGGTACAGGAACCATTGCAGAATTGCATTATTTACTAATCTGTAAGTCGACCAGTTACAGATCAATCGTAAGCTACAGTATCGTAACTTACAGATGAAAAGCAGAATACCACCATTAGTATAAATATTACTTAATTGGCCTTCGTGAGATGAGAGTATCTATTGCGTTCCCTTCTTTCATTGAAGCTGACTGAGATAATTCTGCTCCACAACCTGCCATCTAATTCCACAGTCTCGATTGAGTCAACAATTTATTGACCAAGATACTCTTCGCTATTATAACCGCTAGGGAAGTTTCCTTTTTGAGCGCTCGTTCTATAAACGAGTTCTAAATCGTTTCGACCAAATGTCTGTATTTTCGAAAATCGTTTCGACCAAATGTCTGTTATTTTCGAATTTTGAGCCGAAAATGGGCTCAAACGATAGGGTTAGACTCCCTAATGACGAATTCGTGGTCAAATTCAATTCTGTCCGCGGGGCCGTCGGGCCGTTAGCACGATAACTTTCGAAGGGATAATCCCAGAGACTTGAGATTAAGTTCGTTAACCAGCCATATCGCAAAGGTGTTCCATAAAAAATTTGAGGGAAGCCCCGAGCAGGAGCTTTTGAGCGCTCGTTCATTGGTGGGGCAATAAGACTATCACCTCTAATTTTTTATGGGACTTGAGATTGATACCAAATATATAGGTGCAGAATCTCAGCAAAATAGGAATTATATTCTGGAAATTATTCAGATAATCAAATATGTGAAAATTATAAATTGAAAAAAAATTCTATTGTTCTGATGATGCGATCCTCTTGAAATTTTGCACGCACATTCAGTATATCAGTTTTCATTCACTAAATAATTTTCACTCGAATCGGATATTCTGTTGTGGAAATATAGAGATTATTCTTTCCAATATTCCAATTTTCCATAGTTTGCATGAAAATTGAGTATATCAGTTTTCATTCAAGAAAGAAATTTTACTCGAATCGGATATCCTGTATGGAAATATAAAGATTTTTCTGTTCAATATTCCAATTGAATTCTGCATGAACATTCAGTGTATCAATCTTCATTTATAAAGGAAATTTCATTCGAATCCGATATTTTTTATGGAAATATGAAGTTTCTTCTTTTCTATATTCCAATTGAATTTTCAATGGTTCTGTTTACACTATGGCCACAAAATTCTGCATGAGGCTTATTGTGAGCATCTTGCATATGGCCGCAACCTTTCATTTCGATGGATTTTGTTTTGTCTGAGATATTAAAGAACAAAAATTTTGAATGACCATATTTTATGGAACACCCTGTACGATTTGGCTGGTTAACGAACTTAACCGAGTCATTGGAGAACCGAACTGCATGGGTTGATTGAAAGATAATGTGGTAATACAGATTATTGAGTTTGGATTCAGTTGTGGAATACTTTATCGTCCAAAATGAATAATTAATGAATTTAAATGTTTACTCATTTTTCCTATTTCGTCTCATCCTGTATAAGCAAAGAATAACAAACATAGATTTTCCATCAAATATTCATCTCATTTCCAGAACATGAATTGTTTATTTCTTGAGAAACCTAGGGTTGTATTCCGGAAAAACAAAATATAGACATTGTGAACATCCACCATAATATCGGCCATATCACGAGATTCTTGCACAACAAAATCAGTACATAATAGAGTTATCGAAACCCAAATAGTGGCCTAACTTTATTAGAGGATCCTTAAATAAAAGATCCCTTAACCTGGGTCTGCCATTCGAGCTATCGGAAAGACTTATTTTCTGTCAACTTTATTGAGTAATTTCCTTTATTTTGACACTTGTGACAGTTCACGTGTTGCCGAAGAATTTTTTGGTCTTTTTTTGTTGCTTGTCCAAAAAAACTTTTAATAACTTTTTTATATGAATTGTTAGCCGTTAGTTCGTTGATATGGTAATGATCAAAACTATTATCAAAATCATACTTTCCGTTCCAGTCCTAGTACATACTACCTAGACCAGGAATGCAAACTTTCTCTAAGAAAAAGGGCGGTTGCCGAAATTATTTTTATTGTATGAAATTGTCCATTCTTCCCACATTTCAGCAATCATGAAAAAATTCTTTGCCAACACTTCCCCCAATAATATCACTACGTCCTCTAAGTGAAATTGAGACATTTATTTTCAATCTCGTTATTCATTTTTCCCCGAAATTTTCACAAAATACGATATTAAATGCTCTACTGACTTTCCACTACTAACGAATTTCAAATTGATCAGTGCACCAAAAAAAAGAAAGTAGTACCTGACCAGGGTTCATACCTGGTACCTGACATAAAATAACTCAAAAGGATGAGAGAACTGTTTAAATAGGGGATGTTTTATTTGAATACGGTCGCCCTTTATTCAAGTTAAGTGAGGGAGGCCTGTATTCTATTGAAGGCCACCTTAAAATCTTTCTTTGATGCTCATGAGCAGATATCAAAATAAAGAAAACTTTCGATGCGTTTCGATAACTCAGTAATATCCTAAATTATTCTTGTAGGTATAGTAGGTACCACCTAGGGCTCGGAATGATATTCGAATATTCGAATTTTCACTCATCGCTTCAATCCGAATATTTGAATTATTCGATTTATTAGAATATTCCAATACATAATTTGAATATTCGAATTATTTTAATGAATTATTAATAACTATTTGAATTAAGCTTATCATTGAGACAAAGCGGAATATTCGAGTAAAGCGAATAAATAAATTCAAATAATATTTTTATTCCATTAAGAGATCAACTTTCTAGCTATTAAAATGTTAGGCATTCGAAAATTAATAACCTATTCAAACCGTTACAAATTAAGTATTTATTCCAAATTAGCATTTCCACTATTGTTTTTTTGCCCCGTTGTCATAAGCATGTCTTCAAATTTTTAGATTCTGGATTCATAGTAATGTTTTTTTGCATTGTTCAGGCAATGTTATTTCCTTTTGAAGAATCCTGTATTCATAACCACCCCTCTCTGAATAAATCAATTGATAGAGTTATAAGTTTTTCTGTTTATAATAAGAGGCTTCATTCCAGGTGAACATCTTGTAAAATTGGTTAAATCTCCTTCAGAATGAATGAAAAAAACACACGCGTTAGCTGAAGCGGAAGTATTTATTTACATATAATTTCCACCCACGGTTTTCTAGAAAGTGACACTTCGGTCATTTTTATGACCCTACCCCGTATACTGGGCAATACTGGCATACAACAATATAACTTAACAAGCTATTGTTATTTCTCAGTGTGGTTACTGGTTAGCCATAAACCATTTGTTTTGCAACTTATTCATTCAGAATTTTTCAAGGAAATCCTCATCGAACTAATTTCAGTGATTTCAGACGGTACAAGAAATTATTCATTTAATGATTGAACGCTTTCAAACCAAATTCGAAAGAAAAAAAATGCAATAGTTCCAAAGTTCCATGTTCCTTCATTCGACTGAATTCAGGCAAATATCCTCTCTGTTTGCAATGCCACATTTTTTATTACCCATTGGCCGGCGCACGTTCGTAAGTTCGTAATAGTTCGTATTCAGTGAAATGTGCAAACAAGGAGCAATCAATGGAATGCAGATTCCAGAACAGACCCAGGATTCGTTTGAAAAAGAAATGCCGAAAAATGGAATACCTTCCATTTCTACAGTACCTATTACATAAACTAGAATATTAATAAATTCATTTACGAGCTTAGTATTCTTCATCCGAATTCGAATTCGAATATTTCAATAATTCGAATAAATTCTTGTATTCGAATTAAGCATGAAACGAATATTCGAATTGATTCATCCCGATAATTCCGAGCCCTATATATAGTACCACCTACGAAATGAAAGTCTGGTCTTAGCATCTACAGGTAACAGATGAATTGATTATTTCCATAAAATTACTTTTCCGCCGACCTCGAAATAAAAGGTGATTTTAATGTGTACGAAATTGAACATTAATGACCCATTTTAATGTTCAATTTATGCTATTTTAATGTGCAATACTCATGGCAACCGTACAGGGTGATTCACTTATCTTGGTAACCTAATTTGTTTCGAAAACGGATGAATATTTTTTCTATTCTGTTAACGGTATTTGGTACAAGTCAATGTTGACTTGAGATGCGCGTAAAATTCGAAGAAAAAAATTGAGACGCCAGGCGTCGCGGGTCTATGAATTTTTTTTCTCCAGAAACATACCTTTTTATTGTGTCATTGGAAAGATAATGAAATTCTGAATGTTTCTTCTGAATACAATTTTTTTCTATTTCTTACTGTCAGCGACCTGCAGCGTGTTTTATGTTAATTCTATTCTATTTATTTTATTCTGTATTGTGACCGTATGCCTTAAATTAGAGTGTGTAAATATGATTGTGTTTCTTGAAAGCAAGGAGGATTTGTAACAAACTATTTCTCAATTATTATATTCATCAAATACAGTGGAACTTCTCATAACGAATTTCTCTGTACAGGGTGGCCATTTGAAAACGAAACAGACGAGATTACAGACGAAATAAATTTTTTCGATAGAAATGCTCGGACAGGTCGATTTCTGTTTCGAGGGGGACAACTTAATATGTAGGTTACGGACGCATAGCGCTTCAACCCTTGCTACTACAACCCTCACCCCCAATTTTTGAATAGGGAAGATGGGGTGAGTGATACCTCATTTGAAAGGTATTTTTATACTGATTTCAGCACAGTAATTGTTTTTTCATTTTATGCATTAGTTCTCGAAATATTCTCAACTAAGTATTTGAAAATGAAGTGGTGTTTTCATGGCACTTGTAGTGTTTTTTTTGTGAAAAATCGACATTTTGAGCTTCAAAACAACCATGTTTATCTAAATGTCGTTGTCGTTGGCGAATATTTTCGGAGATATGAATTTTTCTATGTTAAGGGGGGCGTTTTAACCCCCTGGATCCCTTTGCAAGTGAATGAAATTTTCAGGGAATAATGATATTAATATTGTTAACCTACTTGCCAAATCTTATTATGCGCCGGCGAATATTTTCGGAGATATGAATTTTTCCATGTTAAGGGGGGCGTTTTAACCCCCTGGATCTCTTTGCAAGTGAATGAAATTTTCAGGGAATAATGTTATTAATACTTTTAACCTACGTACCAAATCTTATTATGCGCCGGCGAGTATTTTCGGAGATATGAATTTTTCTATGTTAAGGGGGGCGTTTTAACCCCCTGGATCCCTTTGCAAGTGGATGAAATTTTCAGGGAATAATGATATTAATATTGTTAACCTACGTGCCAAATCTTATTATGCGCCGGCGAATATTTTCGGAGATATGAATTTTTCTATGTTAAGGGGGGCGTTTTAACCCCCTGGATCCCTTTGCAAGTGGATGAAATTTTCAGGGAATAATGATATTAATATTGTTAACCTACTTGCCAAATCTTACACTACAAGTGCCATGAAAACACCACTTCATTTTCAAATACTTAGTTAAGAATATTTCGAGAACTAATGCATAAAATGAAAAAACAATTACTGTGCTGAAATCAGTATAAAAATACCTTTCAAATGAGGTATCACTCACCCCATCTTCCCTATTCAAAAATTGGGGGTGAGGGTTGTAGTAGCAAGGGTTGAAGCGCTATGCGTCCGTAACCTACATCAGCTTAAGTTGTCCCCCTCGAAACAGAAATCGACCTGTCCGAGCATTTCTATCGAAAAAATTTATTTCGTCTGTAATCTCGTCTGTTTCGTTTTCAAATGGCCACCCTGTATAACGAATTTCGTACAAGACATTGCATTGCACCTTGAATCCAAATTCCATGTTAAAACCCCCTCTAAAACGAAGTAAATTTTCTCTATAACGAAATATTTAAGGAACATCATTCTTTGAATGGGTATTGGTAAGAAGTTATAAGGGTGGATTTTTTTCCGAAATTTTTCCGGATGTAGGTACGAAAAAAATCCCGACCTTAAATTTAATCATTACGGCGGGTATAGAGATCTTTCTGGAACAGTTTTAAATACACCCCTGGCTGTTTGGTTTCAATCTAACCATTGCGCCAGTGTGAAAAGTTGTGCGAAAATGTCTAAAAGCAATTACTTAAGTTTGAATGATAAACTTGAATTTATTAGTGATGTCGACCGCGACATTGCCGACTATAGAAACAATTTTTTTTTTCTGAATAACGAAATTTCTTTATAACGAATATTTTTTGCGGATTTAGCGCTTTCGTTATAGGGAAGTTCCACTGTATTATATTTTATAACAATATTTTTTTTTCAATGACTAGCATATGGAACATATGATTCGAAATATTGAGTTCATCAAAACAATGTATATTGTTATAAAATATAATATTTGATGAATATAATAATTGGGAAATAGTTCGTTCCAAATCCTCCTTGCTTTCAAGAAACACAATCTTTATCTATGCCTCTAAATTAAGGCATACTGTCACAATACAGAATAAAATAAATGGAATATAATTAACATAAAACACGCTGCAGGTCGCTGACGGTAAGACATAGAAAAAAATGCTATTCAGAAGAAAAATTCAGAATTTCATTATCTTCAGAATAACACAATAAAAAAGGTATGTTCTGGAAAAAAAATTTGATAGCGCCGTGACGCCTGGCGTCTAAATACTGTTAACAGAATAAAAAAAATATTCATCCGTTTTCTAAAAAAAATTATGTTGCAAAGATAAGTGAATTGCCCTGTACACAAAGTTTTCAGAAGCACTACGAGAAATCTCGAAACTGTACTGGAACATAAAAACATAGAAGCTCCATTATGTCAAATGTATGTCGTGTGCAAAATGAGAATGCATTTCAATCAAGAATTTTTACACAATTCATTTTGAGATCGTCGGAAAAATATTGTAATCAACTCGGTTATTAATCTAGCGCCTAATGGTCTCGAACTATTAACGCGTTGGCTCCGCTCACGCGTTAAAATATCTTGTCCATTAGTCGCTGTGTTTAATAACCTAGCTGTTTAAATAACTATTTAATCAAGAAGGGCTTCAAAATAGAGCAACTTTCGGAATTTTCTACTTTTTCGTTGTTATCATGTTAGCCATGATATTATGGCGAGGATGAGTAGCTAGCACTAAAGTTGATATGTCATTCGAAAGTACACTGAATGAGGTATTTTTGGCTGAAAAGAAAACACGTGCATAGTTATTGAAATTTCATCGATTAAACCATTGGAAAAATAGGACTTCAGAATCGTGATCTCCTCATCACGCCCTCAATTAAAAGTTTTTTCTGTACACAGATTCTCTTATCTTGTAGCAAATTTATTGCCCTTTCCGAATATGTGGTCAAATTTGATGAGTCTAGAAGGAAAACTGAATAATAATCATTTGAGAGAAAAAACTTGAAATATTTCGTGAAATCAGGAAATGTTAAATTGAAGAAAAATCGTCCACATTTCGACCATGTGATACATGACATTTTCTGTTGCAAATCACTCGTGTAATCGCCCCTTGAAGTTTGGCCAAGTATAAATCAAGCGTTTCATACTTCATACTGTTTTACCATATAAATTTGGCTTTTTTTGGATATTGGAGAGATGCCAATTTATGGAAGAATAATGCATGTGTTTGACATTTTGCAAAAAGTATAGAAAATATAATTATAATTTTTTGTAGTTATTCGTGGGTGAAAAACGGTAAACCATTCGAATGGCAAGCTTATGATGACAGAATTTCCCAACAACCCGGTAGAGGTACTCTATCTATAGCAAAACCGCAGGATGTAGATCTTGGTCAATATCAATGTTTTGCCAAAAACGAATACGGAACCGCAACATCAAATTCCGTATTTATGCGTAAAGCTGAATTGAATTCCTTCAAAGTACAAGCGCCGGCATCTCTTAGCGGGGAGGAGGGCAAACCTTTCAAATTGGAATGTCATCCACCGGACGGTTGGCCTAAGCCAGTGGTCCACTGGATTATCCTTTATACAAATGGCGGATTCAAGACCATAAACAGCTCTAGGATGACCTTGGACCCAGAGGGTAACTTATGGTTTTCGAATTTAACAAAACAAGACAGCACGGATAATTTTATGTACGCTTGTGCCGCTACATCACCGACAAAATTTGAATATAAATATGGAAATCGAGTACTTCTCAACATTGTTTCATCGACGGCTTCTGCAGCTCTGAATAAGCACGAACCGGTCGCACAGTATGTTACCAAGAAACAGGAAGTTGCGCTAAGAGGAAAAAGGGCAGAATTGTTCTGTATATTCGGCGGAACGTAAGTTTTATTACTATTAATAGGTATACGAAGTCTGTTTGAAGAAAAATGAATTCTGAATTTTCGCAAACTGTTTATATTCTATAATCGATATTTTTTTGTTTTGTTGGTAAACATGATATTATGTTTATCATATGTTGGAATTAGCAGCCAATTTGGATTAGAAGTTTGTTGTAGACAATTAGTTCACAGAAGGCCGAAAAGATGCTGATAACGATAAGCGTCCTGGAGTTGCATCCACGTCATTCAGCGAAGAAAACAATCAAACAGTGAAAACCGTTCTGGAAAATCGTCGAATCGCACTACCAGGGAAGTGAAGGGTTTTCCAATAGGTGTTATTTTGATATTCGAAGGAAAATGCCATTTTTCAATATAAAATGATCGGATGTTCATTTCATTATAAAGAAGAAGCTATGCCGTTAATAGTGGAAAATAACATCAGGCAAATGACCACCACGACCACGCTTACAGGACCATATCTTCTTAATGAAATTTTCCATAACCAAATTGCAAAGTGGCTGCCCTATGTCATCGATAGCCTCACGAATTACATCTTTGAGGTCTTGAATCGACGCTGGGCTATTGGCGGAGACCTTCTCTTTCACGTGTCCCAAAAGGGAAAAGTCGCAAGGTGTTGAATCACAAGATCTCGGTGGCCAGTTTTTTATCATTTCAATAATGAATGATCAATGGTTTCGTTGCTAGTGTGGCACGTAGCGCCGTCTTATTGAAAGTTAACGTTGTCTAGATCAATACTATCCAATTTCGGTCTAATTCCAAAGAACGACGAGAAATGGACAGACCTGTGTTTTCTTCAACACTTTCGGCTACAGCAGCAATATTCTCGGCTGTTCTTGAGCGACGTGCACGGGTTTTATTCTTCACATCACTAACTTGTCCAACAGCTCGAATTTTTCCACCAGTTTCTTTATTGCGGTCCGACAAGGTGCTTCAGGACGACCCAAAAATGTTCGAGTTTTACGAGTCGTCTCCACCATTTTTATAGCTAATTCTAATAATTTCAATGCGTTCTTGAAGCGTGTATCGTTCCATTTTTATTAATGGCGTAGTTTCTACCTGTCAAATGTCAAAAAATGACAGCTTCAAACGTGACATCTAACGAATAAGGCTATTCAAAATAACACCTCTTATTGGAAAACCCTTTAGCAGAGAATGTTGGCATATCAACCGGCTCCTGCCATGCACGTTTCTCAAATGGGTAAATATTTGAATTACGGTGACCAGCAGATATCGACCAGTTTTTGGTGTCATTGTATGATTTCAGTCTATTAGTTAAACCAACAGGTGGCGGTCTGTCTTAGTATAGAAAAATGGACACCCAAAGTTCCAAAAATGTTCCATCGTCACGTCACTTTTTTCACTATTAAACCACAAATTCACTGCTCCAATTTAATTTTTAAATCACCTTAGAACTTTCAAATAACTATTCGATTTGTTTCATTTCAGGTGTATTCAATAATTAATGCAGAAACATCGAAATTCTAGAGGCACCACATATCCACAGATTCTAAGGAAAGCCCGCCGTTTCAAATGGTAAATTTGGCACTGCCCCAGATTCATTCGCGCGAATATGATACGATGCCTTCCCGTAAATCCCGTCATCATTCTATATCTCACTCGCCGAAGGGCGGTGTAGTGCTGCCAAACTTACCATGCAGAACGGCGGGATTTCCTTAGAATTTGTGGATATGTGATACCTTTAGAATTTCGATGTTTCCGCATAAATTATTGAATATGCCTGAAATTAAACGAATCGAATAGTTATTTGAAAGTTCTAAGGTGATTTATAGATTAAATTGGAGCAGTGAATTTGTGTTTTTATAGTGAAAAAAGTGACGTGAAGATGGAACATTTTTGGAACTTTTGGGGCCCATATTTTCTAAACTAAGACTGAACGCCATCTGTTGGTTTCACTATTGTTTTTCAGGAAGACTCAATGAATAAAATGACACCAAAATCTGGTCGATATCTGTTGGTCACCGAAATTCGATATTCACCTCAAATTTTTGGGAATGAATTGTGTGGCAGTGAAAGTCACGATAATCAATGCTTGTTCGTGATTTTTTTTTGGCAAAAAACAACACCGTTATCATGCCTCGACCAAAGTGTTTGTACCAGATTTGACTTCCTGTGTCTTTTCTCTATTCCCAAAACGAACATTCCAACGAAAAGAAAGCGCTTCGCCACAATAAAGTTAGAGTTGAAAAATACTTTTTACTCCATTTCTTTCGAACAGACCTCGTATTAATGTGATTATTTTTTTGTTCCGGAAAATTATTGTTTCTGATTTCAGGCCGTTGCCGCAAACGGTTTGGCGGAAAAATGGCAAACTGTTACAAACTTCTGAGAGAATAACTCAAGGAAACTATGGGAAATCTCTGATAATTAATATTGTCGATTTTGATGACGCCGGTGCTTACATGTGCGAAGTCAGTAATGGTGTTGGAGAAGCGAAATCACATTCTATTAACCTCCAAGTTATTTGTAAGTGAATTTATTTATAATTTTTTTATAACTACAGTGAAACTTCCCTATAACGAAAGCGCTAAATCCGCGAAAAAAATCGTTATATATAAATTTCGTTATACAGAAGATTTGTTTCTATAGTCGGCAATGTCGCGGTTAACTTCACTGATAAATTTAAGTTTATCATTCAAACTTAAGCACTTCCTTTTCGACATTTTCGCACAACTCTCACACTAGCGTAATGGTTAGATTGAAACCAAACAGCCAGGGGTATATTTAAAACTGTTTCAGAAGGATCTCTCTGCCACCCGTAATGATTCAGTTTAAGGTCGGGACTCGGGATTCATTACGTACGTCCGGAAAAATTTTGGAAAAAATCCACCCTTATACCTTCTCACCAATACCCATTCAAAGAGTGATGTTCTTTGAATATTTCGTTATCGAGAGAATTTGCTTCGCTTTAGAGGGTGTTTTTAACATGGAATTTGGATTCAAGGTGCAATGTCTTGTACGAAATACGTTATACAGACTTTCGTTATAGGAAAATTCCACTGTATATGTATATTAGATCAAAATACATTATAGAAAAGACGAAATGAGAATGTGATATATACTAGGGATAACGATGACGTAAGATAGATCATACGGACATAAATAACTTTTAGGAGTTGTCATAAAATCGTAGATATAAAAGGTTTTTTATTAAGAGCGTAGTCGTTGAACCAAATTCTTTATGACACTCTCACTCATATCAGATCGTAGTTTCAATATTCAACTGTAAATCGTCTGAATTTGTTGAATGATTATTGTGAACTAATGAATTTATGTTACCCCAAAGAAAGAAGTGAAAAAATACGTGAAATTCGCCACGAAGTCGTCTGGGAGATGCTTATGGAGTTTTTTTGAACGTAACAAAAATCGACAAATTTTGGTCCTCATGGCACTTCCACTTATGGCAATATTCTCTTCATTTCTAGTATTTCTCTTATCGATTGAAATATACTCTGAGAGGATTCTGCATTTCTCAGAAGCTTTATAGGTTTTCACTCCCAGTCTCTGAAACATAAATAATTAAAAAATGTTTGATTAAGGTGAAGTGCTTCTGCTAGAATCTTTGCACTTATTTGTCAGGAGCAAATTGGTCTAGAAAAAATTGTTGCCTGACAGTAAAATTGAAAAATGGAACAAATTAAAAGGAAATTGTAACGTTTCGGTGGCTATATCAGACACCTTCGTCAGACAAACTCTTAAAATCTTCAGTATTGTGTATTTTTCTTTTTTAATCTGATTGACATTGATAGTTGTCAATCCATGGAGATGTTGATTTATTTGATTTCGAAATTTCCTGATGTCATTTCTTTCTTCAATAAATCAATCCAAATACGATCTATTCCAACAGAACAATTGGCCAAATTGTTTACTTCATCCAACAAAATACATGTAGATTCCTTAATTTTCCTTTTATAATTATCATTTTCCTTTTAATTATTTATGTTTCAGAGACTGGGAGTGAAAACCTATAAAGTTTCTGAGAAATAGTATTTCTCTGTCTTAATCTCCCATATACCCTGAAATCTTCCATCCAATAAGCCTTAAGCCTCAATTACATTCAGCCCCTGCTACTACTGCTCGCGTTATCGGCAATAATTCCCGAAATACTTCTGCAGCAGTATTGAAAGCAGTGAGCATTCACCGGTGTGAAAAGAGCGGCCAAAGATAGCGGCCAAAATACACGGAAACACCCGAACGCCGGAGCCAGTGGCGTCCGCATCGATCTAGTTTATTCATATGAATTCGACGAGATATTGTTGAAATAGGTGAATGATTAGTGAAATGAAGCCTTTCTTCATAAGATATATTCGTTTTAATGAAAATAAAGCAAGAACTATTCGAATCAGGCTCTATATATTGCATTCTAGTGAATTCAAAGATGACGTTCCGAAAATAACGAAAGCGTGATCCTCGCATCACCAAATTTGGCAGGAATATTATTCGGGACATTATCATTCGATATCGAGAAAAAAATTTGACTTGCGGTAGGGTTCAGGGGTGGAAATTTCAACCCTTAGCGTTCACGTCCGTTCTTCCAAGGGAATGCTTGATCCTCGTATCACCAAATTTGGCAGAAATATTCTTCAGGACATTATCATTCGATATCGAGAAAAAAATGGACTTGCGAAGGGGTTCATGGGTGGAAAATTCAACCCTAAACTTTCACGTCCGTTTTTCCGAGGGAAAGCGTGATCCTCGCATCACCAAATTTGGCAGAAATATTCTTCAGGACATTATCATTCGATATCGAGAAAAAAATTGGACTTGCGAAGGGGTTCAGGGGTGAAAAATTCAACCCTTAACTTTCACGTTCGTTTTTCCGAAGGAAAGCGTGATCCTCGCATCACCAAATTCGGCAGAAATATTCTTAGGACAATATCATTCGATATCAAGAAAAAAATTCGACTTGCGATGGGGTTCAGTGGTTGAAAATTGAACCCTCAACTTTCCTGTCCGTTTTCCCGAGGGAAAGCGTGATCCTTGCATCACCAAATTTGGCAGAAATATTCTTCAGGACATTATCATTCGATATCGAGAAAAAATGGACTTGCGAAGGGGTTCATGGGTGGAAAATTCAACCCTTAACTTTCACGTCCGTTTTTCCGAGGGAAAGCGTGATCCTCGCATCACCAAATTTGGCAGAAATATTCTTCAGGACATTATCATTCGATATCGAGAAAAAATTGGACTTGCGAAGGGGTTCAGGGGTGGAAAATTCGACCCTTAACTTTCACGTCCGTTTTTCCGAGGGAAAGCGTGATCGTCGCATCACCAAATTTGGCAGAAATATTCTTCAGGACATTATCATTCGATATCGAGAAAAAAATTGGACTTGCGAAGGGGTTCAGGGGTGGAAAATTCGACCCTTAACTGTCACGTCCGTTTTTCCGAGGGAAAGCGTGATCCTCGCATCTCCAAATTTGGCAGAAATATTCTTCAGGACATTATCATTCGATATCGAGAAAAAAATTGGACTTGCGAAGGGGTTCAGGGGTGGAAAATTCAACCCTTAACTTTCACGTCCGTTTTTCCGAGGAAAAGCGTGATCCTCGCATCACCAAATTTGGCAGAAATATTCTTCAGGACATTATCATTCGATATCGAGAAAAAAATTCAACTTGCGATGGGGTCCAGGAGTGGAAAATTGAACCCTAAACTTTCTTGTCCGTTTTTCCGAGGGAAAGCGTGATCTTCGCATCACCAAATTTGGCAGAAATATTCTTCAGGACATTATCATTCGATATCGAGAAAAAAATTGGACTTGCGAAGGGGTTCAGGAATGGAAAATTGAACCCTTAACTTTCTTATCCGTTTTTCCGAGGGAAAGCGTGATCCTCGCATCACCAAAGGACCCCGCACATTTTATATGAGAATTGGCTCCCGGTGGATTTGGCTGAAAATTCGATATGATGTTCTACTAATCCTTCTGATCAAATGTCTAAACAGTCACGAAGCTGAAAAACGCATACTTCTAGGAGTTTTTAGCAATTTTTTGTATCCATTATGGCTTACGTATTACCGTTCACACAGAAATGTTTGAAAATATTTCGAATTGACAGAATCTGCTTTCAATAATCACGAAATATTCTCAAACATTTCTGTGTGAACGGTAATACGTTAGCCATAATGGATACAAAAAATCGCTAAAAACTCCTAGAAGTATGCGTTTTTCAGCTTCGTGACTGTTTAGACATTTGATCAGAAGGATTAGTAGAACATCATATCGAATTTTCAGCCAAATCCACCGGGAGCCAATTCTCATATAAAATGTGCGGGGTCCTTTGGTGATGCGAGGATCACGCTTTCCCTCGGAAAAACGGATAAGAAAGTTAAGGGTTCAATTTTCCATTCCTGAACCCCTTTCGCAAGTCCATTTTTTTCTCGATATCGAATGATAATGTCCTGAAGAATATTTCTGCCAAATTTGGTGATGCGAGGATCACGCTTTCCCTCGGAAAAACGGACGTGAAAGTTAAGGGTTGAAATTTCCACTTCTGAAACCCATTGCAAGTCGAATTTTTTTCTCGATATCGAATGATAATGTCCTGAAGAATATTTCTGCCTAATTTGGCGATGCGAGGATCACGCTTTCCCTTGGAAAAACGGACAAGAAAGTTAAGGGTTGAATTTTCCACCCCTGAACCCCTTCGCAAGTCGAATTTTTTTCTCGATATCGAATGATAATGTCCTGAAGAATATTTCTGCCGAATTTGGTGATGCGAGGATCACGCTTCCCTCGGAAAAACGGACAAAAAGTTAAGTGTTGAATTTTCCACCCCTGAACCTTTTCGCAAGTCTAATTTTTTTCTCGATATCGAATGATAATGTCCTGAAGAATATTTCTGCCAAATTTGGTGATGCGAGGATCACGCTTTCCCTCGGAAAAACGGACAAGAAAGTTAAGTGTTGAATTTTCCACCCCTGAACCTTTTCGCAAGTCTAATTTTTTTCTCGATATCGAATGATAATGTCCTGAAGAATATTTCTGCCAAATTTGGGGATGCGAGAATCACGCTTTCCCTCAGAAAAACGGACAAGAAAGTTAAGGGTTCAATTTTCCACCCCTGAACCCTTTCGCAAGGCCAATTTTCTTCTCGATATCGAATGATTATGTCCTGAAGAATATTTCTGCCAAATTTGGTGATGCGAGGATCACGCTTTCCCTCGGAAAAACGGACAAGAAAGTTAAGGGTTGAATTTTCCACCCCTGAACCCTTTCGCAAGTCCATTTTTTTCTCGATATCGAATGATAATGTCCTGAAGAATATTTCTGCCAAATTTGGTGATGCGAGGATCACGCTTTCCCTCGGAAAAACGGACGTGAAAGTTAAGGGTTGAAATTTCCACCTCTGAAACCCATTGCAAGTCGAATTTTTTTCTCGATATCGAATGATAATGTCCTGAAGAATATTTCTGCCTAATTTGGCGATGCGAGGATCACGCTTTCCCTTGGAAAAACGGACAAGAAAGTTAAGGGTTGAATTTTCCACCCCTGAACCCCTTCGCAAGTCGAATTTTTTTCTCGATATCGAATGATAATGTCCTGAAGAATATTTCTGCCGAATTTGGTGATGCGAGGATCACGCTTTCCCTCGGAAAAACGGACAAGAAAGTTAAGTGTTGAATTTTCCACCCCTGAACCTTTTCGCAAGTCAAACTTTTTTCTCGATATCGAATGATAATGCCCTGAAGAATATTTCTGCCAAATTGGTGATGCGAGGATCACGCTTTCCCTCGGAAAAACGGACAAGAAAGTTAAGGGTTCAATTTTCCACCCCTGAACCCCTTCGCAAGTCTAATTTTTTTCTCGATATCGTATGATAATGTCCTGAAGAATATTTCTGCCAAATTTGGTGATGCGAGGATCACGCTTTCGTTATTTTCGGAACGTCATCTTTGAATTCACTAGAATGCAATATATAGAGCCTGATTCGAATAGTTTTTGCTTATTTTCATTAAAAGGAATATATCTTATGAAGAAAGGCTTCATTTCACTAATCATTCACCTATTTCAACAATATCTCGTCGAATTCATATGAATACACTAGATCGATGCGGACGCCACTGGCTCCGGCGTTCGGGTGTTTCCGTGTATTTTGGCCGCTCTTTTCACCCCGGTTGAGCATTCACACTCTGCTGCAGCATTGCTCCCGCGACCACCTATCGGCAATAACGGAAGAAGATTGCAGCCTCAGCGCTTTGTCTCGTTGATTTATACAGGATGTCCAGGAGATTGACGTCAATACATTTTTTGAATTCCTCAGACCGGTGGCTATCCAAAGATACCCCATGTGTATTATGAGATTCTTTGTAGTTCTCGAGTTATGAGAAACTATGGCCAAAAAAATTTGCATTAGCATTCATTATATCAATCTTCATTCACAATATAAATTTTTCTCGAATCGGATATCTTTTTATGGAAAAATGAAGATTCCTCTTTTCAATATTCCAATTGAATTTTCTATGGTTCTCCAAACACTATACCCACAAATTTCTGCATGATGCTTATTATGAGCATTTTGCATGTGGCCGCAAAATTTCATTTCGATTGGTTTCGTTTTGTCTGAGAGATTGAGGAATAAACATTTTGAATGGCCATATTTGTACGATTTTGGTTGGTTAACGACATCAAAATGGGGGTATTTGAGAGTCGAACCCTTTCGTTCGAGACCATTTTCGACTCAAAACATGTCTGGGTCCCAGGAGTTTATTACTATCACGACTCTCCATAATTCATTCATCCAAAATTCTTCTAGCTTCTCCCTATTTCACGAGGGAACCTGAACGAGTGAACGCAGCTGAAGGGGAGACAGTAGAGTTTAGGTGTGAAGCTTCTGGTTCTCCAGAGCCAGAGATTAAATGGATTTATAATGGAAAACCACTAGATCTTGCACCACCAAACCCCAGAAGAAGCATTTCCACTAACAGGATTGTAATTTCCAATTTGGAAAAGAAAGATACTGCAAATTATGGTTGTAACGCTACCAACTCCCTAGGTTACGTTTACAAAGATGTCTACGTCAACGTTTTAGGTAAGATTTCCTTGGAATAATGGTACAGTAAATACGAATTTTTCAAAAAATGACCTACAGAAATTTGGTTCCATAAATCGATAGGGGGACATAAAAAAATGTTAATGCCAGACTTTCCGTTTTGAGAAAATCGAAAAACATTTTAAAATGCGGTTTTGTCGAAATCTATGGGTTTTAGAGAAAAGTTTTTCGAACAAAAATTGTAGAGGACATTGTTATCTACATTTTATCTCATTGGAGCAAAGTCGTCTGACTTGAAATACAAAAAGTAGGTGGCGCTAAAGTATCGAAAAAGTGGTTTTTTTGGCATTTTCGTTTAAAATAAATGTTTTTTTTTGCAGTAAATTAAATAGGAAGTTGTTGTCACAAATTATCTCCATTTTTTGTCTAAACAGTTTTTTTTGTGAAACTCAGTACCGAAGCGAAAAAATGCAGCGCAGCATAGTTAACGTTCTCGTAACGGTTCTTTTCATTTTCGCCGGACCGTGTATGGAATACACGCATCGGCGCGGCACATAATGTACAACTTTTGCACTTTGACAAGCTCCTGCTCGATAACGGTAAGTTTTACAAAAAAAATGTTCATACAAAAAATGTAGACAATTTTGTGACGAATAACTTTCTTATTACATCAGTAGCGGCTTTTCAGGTGAAGGGAGTAAAGTGGCTCTTCACCTAAAAATTCCTAGGGTCAGGGTCACCTAAAATGTTCATTGAGGATGATAATTATTATTCACTATTTATACAATAATTTAATCGTTTCATTAGCTCCATGTCAGAACTCAGGAGACGTTTATTATCGAGATTATTATCGAATCACGAAACTCATTATGAATATCTTGTCGCTTGCCGCATCGAGTGAAGAGGTTTGTCACGGAACTTGCACCTCGATCGCTCAAGCAGACTGCGTTGCTATGGTAACGGGTGAGGTCACCGGGGCTTTCTATTACGTTTTCTCGCTGTAGTGAAGAGCTCCAGTAACCCTCTGCAGTCTGCACCTGTTACGTTCGTCGGTGTTTTACTGTCCGCGCGTCGCCTCTAACTGTGTCGCTCCAGTGAGAACGTCTGACCGTTGTTTACTTTAAGTGCTTCGGCTTCGATATTAAAAATGAACCCCATTAATGACATTGTGTGCAGTTAATAGAAACTCCCTTTCATCGTTGGAAAGAATCTTAAATGAAGGTCGGCCTACTGTTAACTTGAAAATTCTACAAGAAAAGAAATGAAAAATGGCAAATCATATAATATTAATTTATCATCTTGGTTTTCGGAATACAATTGGTTATTTAAGAAATTCTGTATCTCAACAAAGGCTTTCCCCGACCTTTTATGAAGACATTACGGACAATTTGCTAGTTTAAAGGACCGAAGGTTGGACCTGATATACAAAAAATAGGTGAGTTTACATAAAAAGATTTATTCTAGATTTTTCTGCTTGTTTAGCTCTTCACCTCTTTTTTCACCCACGAGCCGCCACTGATTTACATTACTGCAAAAAGTTATTTATTTTTAACGAAAATGCCAAAAAACACTTTTTTGATACTTGAGCGCCACCTACTTTCTGTATTCAAGTCGAACGACTTCGTTCCAATGAGATAAAATGCGGATCACAATGTCCTCTACATTTTTTGTTGAATAAGCTTTTCTCTGAAACCCATGGATTCCGAGAAAAACGCATTCAAAATGGTTTTTGATTTTCTCAAAACCAGAGGGGGTCATTTCGAAAATCTGCATTATCTTTTTTTTGTCCCCCTGGCCCCTATCGATTTATCTAGTCGAATTTCTGTAGGTCATTTTAAAAAAAGCTATATTTACTATACTATAAGGATTTATTTCTTAGTAATAAATATGATTTTCAGCTCTGGCGCCCGAGATTACCGAGGCTCCAAGTAACATGCAAGCTGTAGATAATCAGAACATCAACATAACATGTAGAGTTTTGGGAGCTCCGAAACCGATAATCAAGTGGATACACAACGGAAGAGAACTTACTGGAGGGCGTTACACCACTCACGAGAATGGAAACTTACAAATCGCTGCCTTGCAATTTGACGATGGTGGCGATTACATATGTTTCGCGGAAAACAAATTTGGGAATGCAAGCGCAAGTGCTAAACTCGATATAAAGGGTAACACCGAAATTCCATCTTTTTTTATTTCGAAATACGGTATACGTCTCGCAACAGAAACAAACTCGTATTTTTTAAACGCTTTGCTTGCATGCTTTTTTACAGTGAAGAGTTATAAAAGCTCTAACAATAACACAATCAATAACCGTACTCATTAACAATGAAACACTTCTGTTTTTATAGAATTTTTTATCTGCTCATGTTTACGAGTTTAGATAACGTAAGAATGGATGATAAATATTTCTGATAATGCAGTATTCCTTTTTCTTATTTTTTATCTTCAGGTATAATTCTTTGAATTTGTTTCGTATTATGAAACAACTATCAAGGATTCTTTCATTTGATTCGATTTATTATGAGAAGAAAATTAATCAAAGATTATATGATGAAAATTCAACAGAAAATACGAAAATTATAAATATTTCACTATACATATTTCATTCCAGGCACGTTGTTTCGAAAATTATAAAACAAATTTTATTTCTACGGTTCATGAGAATCGGGAGATTGAAAATACAATTAAAAATGTAAATGCAGGTTTGGAAATTCACATCGGAAACATGAAGGTTTTCCAATAAGAGGTATTATTTTGAAAAGCGCGCTATATCGGTAGATGTCACGTTTAAAACGGTCATTTTTTGACATTTGACAAGTAGAAATTACGCCATTAATAAAAATGGAACGATACACGCTTCAAGAACGCATTGAAATTATTAAAATTCACTATAAAAATAGTGAAAATTTGGCAGAGAGTAAAACTCGAACATTTTTGGGTCCTCGTGAAGCACCTTGTCGGACCGCAATGAAGAAATGGGTGAAAAATTTCGAGCTGTTGGGACAAGTTAGTGATGTAAAGAATAAAACCTGTGCACGGCGCTCAAGAACAGCCGAGAATATTGCTGTTGTAGCCGAAAGTGTTGAAGAAAACCCAGGTTTGTCCATTCCTCGTTGTTATTTTGAATTAGGCATTCCACAAACGTCAATACATTACTGGACAACGTTTACTTTCAAGAAGACGGCGCTACGTGCCACACAAGCAACGAAACCATTAATCTTTTGCGGGATAAAGTTTCCGGACCGTGTTATCTATCGAAGAGGTAATCACAATTGGCCACCGAGGTCTTGTGATTTAACTTCTTCCGACTTCTTCCTTTGGGTCCACGTGAAAGAGAAGGTCTACGCCAATAGCCCAGCGACATAGGACAGCCACTTTGCGGTTTAGTTATGGAAAATTTCATTGAAAGGATATGTTCCTGTAAACGTGGTCGTAGTGGTCATTTGCCTGATGTTATTTTTCACTATTAACGGCATAGCTTCTTCTTTATCATGAAATAAACGTCCGATCATTTATATTGAAAAATAGCATTTTTCTTTGAACATCAAAATAACACCTCTTATTGGAAAAACCTTTACATTAATCAATGCATCATAGAGACATTGTTGAACAGTGGTATATTCCAGAAATTCAAGTGCTACCTTTAAGACGAAATGAATGATCTATTGCGAATAATGTTGTCTCTCTCTTTCTCTTGGGAGTGGCCTTATTCGAACAGTATGGTAGGCAAATTAAAGTCCAGGAATCGGGTATTACGGACAGCCTGACACATTGAATCATGTTCAGTGCGCTCAATGCGTGATACTCGATTCGAGCAAAACCAATGGTCAGAGAGAGACAACGTTATTCGTATTAGATCAATAATTTCGTCATAAAAGTAGAATAAGTAGTAAGTTGACTTATTGCATTTGTGTACAATATACAAATTTAGTATAGAGCTTTGGAAAATGTTAACGGTAGATTTTCCATAGAAATCCTTTATTCGTTCAATTTACGGAAGTGTTTCATATATTATTTCAATTATTTCATTGTACTGAAATCTTTCAGCTCACACCTACATAACTGACGGTCCGGAGGATTATGAAGTGGAGGCAGGAACATCGGCCACATTCAGGTGTAACGCAGTAGCAGATGATTCACTCCCACTGGAAATCATATGGCTGAAAAATGACGAACCTATCGACTTCGACGGTGAAGCGAGATTTGTCAAGTCTTCCGATTATTCATTGACCATAACAAAAACGATCGAACTCGACTCCGGCACTTACACGTGCAAGGCTAAAACACCATTGGATGAAGCATCAGCAAAGGCACAGTTGACTGTTCAAGGTACATTTGCTTAGCTAAATATAGTTTCGTAATTCATTTACAGAGTATAGTTCTCAAAGTAAGAAATAAACATAGAGGTGCCCCTACGCGTGAATAGTATCAACCAAGCATTAGAGTGAGATGAAAAGCATTTCACTGCAGCACTGGGGTGAAGTAAACAATGAGTTAGATTCTCATTTCTACAATTCCTGAATATAATACAACATTTTCGTAATTTTGCCATAGCTATAGGCTCCTGCTGACCAGCGATACGCACTCTGGTGGTTGAAATCGAAATAGAGCTAAGATAGTAGTAAACAAAGCGTTGAATGTATTTCAGTGTAATAATTTCGTAATTGTTCATAAACTTTTGTTTAGAAGAAGTATTCAAGGGAAAATTGAAATTGTTATACTCTTGAATATGATTTTGATCAGAAGTGACTGTTGTGTGCCTCGATGCAATTTATGGGCGCAAAATTGCAAACTTTAGGATATAATTATCACTTCTTCTCTCAGAAAAACCAAAAATGAAAATATATCTTGAAAACGACTTTGGAAGGGAACTAATAGTAGAAGCATTGTTAAACAATAGTGAAAGAAAGGCTTGTATCTTAGATACTTCAATAAATATAGGAAAGTAATTCATATTGTCGCTCTTACGTCAGAATTTGTTTTGGAGGTTTTGATATTACAGCAGAATACGACAAGCTCTCTCTACTTCTTAAGATCATTAAATATTAAGGTACACATACAACATTTTATTTCACAAACCTGTACTTGGCTAATACAGAACTGGTAAAGAGTGCATAAAAAATTTCTACATATCTTTTTGATTTATACTATAGGACGATACAGCAAATTTGTTTTTTAAGCAAGGCATATTTCCTATAGACGAACCCTCATTTTCTTACTTCAGCCTTCTGCTTATTCCATAAGCACTTTAATTCTGTTTGTGATATTTCTTCAAGTTTAGAAAGTTTTTCCCCGATAAAGAAACACAGCAGAAAAGGAAAGAAAACCATGAGTTTTGACATGATTCTGTCATGGATGGATTAGAACATCATGCACCTGTTCATTTTAATTAAAACAACAGTAATGATATGTATACTCCACCTACACAAGAACATATCGTGCATTTTAGTTTTGTTTTACTCTCCACAATCAATGAATCATCAATTTTATGAGGTTCTGTATGAAGGGATTGGGCAATAGTTTTTAAACACAAAGAGCAAATGTCTATAAAACTGAACCCACAATTGTTTTCCAACACATAAGAATATGACAATTTAATTTGTTCTCGTTGTTTATCTGATTTGGATCAAACATTATAATTTGATCAATTTTGAACACTTATAGATTAGTTCTTTGTCTTGAGTTACTTAAAATGTCTGGAATTGAACCATTAATCACATTTTCAAAATACGATACTACACATTTGATCAACCCCTTTCAATAGAAAAAATGTGCTACATAATTCCATACCCTGATGATGGCAAGGAGTATTTACGATCGGTTGAAGATGTTATATAGCACACAATTGTAGTCTAGTCATTTTAGTGAGTTCACCTCGGAATTCAAAATACCCAGCTGTAAGTCTTGTATATTGACACCCTTAAAGTTGTCTCAAAACCTAAATATGGTAGGGTGTAAGCAACAATTAAATTTCAAGGTCAAAGTTCATAAAATCGGTTTCTTGCGCTTATTTGCAAATATCTCATTTCCTATGAGTTTTTTGCTATTTGTATTTATTATCAATGTTGTAGAATAAAAATTGTTTTACAAATTTTGTTTGAAAACATTTTTTATTCGGTGATGTACTCAGCCTTAATATTCTTAGGTTATAATATATCTATGATATAATCCTCAGAAAATTTTTGTAACCAGAAATGAAGCTGCGTCTACTTTGAAGCAAATCATTCTTGGATGGACTATGATTTAATGTTCATTGTTCAATTACGTTGGCCAAGTTAGTTAATAGGCTCAACCTGTCGAATAGTTTTGGGATTTATTGTCCTACCATTGCTTTCCTATTTTTATACTAATTTACGTGAAACTATGAATCATCTTACCATATTAGTGTTTTATTATAATTTTTATTACAGCTGTACCAAATCCCCCTGAATTGAGAAATTTGAAATGTAATGCCAAAGACGCTACCATAGATTGGATATCGATGGGTGATAATAGGACTCCAATTCTGCATTATATTATTCAGTTTAATACCAGCTTCACCCCTGACACTTGGGAGGATATATTTGATGAAGTTCCCGCAGCTGAAATGAGTTACAATGTAAATTTTTAAATATCTTAGCTATATTCGTGTGCAGTCGACCCTTGATTATCCGAAATAAGATGGGCCGGGTCGATTTCGGATTATTCGGAGATTGAGGAAAATCATCACCTGATGTATTTTGCAGAGGAAACATTTAATAAATTTCCATTTGAATAATAAACAACAGAGCAGATACTTTAGTTCATAAGTATCAATTTAAATACAATGTATGTCAGCACTTTCATATTCGCAGATCAAACGCGTGCCGGCGCCTTTAAGACGGATTTTTGCGCGTTGGTAATATTCCGTAGCTGTCTTTGCTCTATAAACGTCGCCAAATGTATTTTTATCACTTCGTTCAAGCGTAAAGAGATACTTCTAATGCTGACAAAAAATCTTTTGAATCATTTCGGATATTCCGGTTCTTATGTAGTATCGTAAATTGCTGATTTCACATAATCGGGCTTCGGATAATCGGGAGTCTACCGAATTTGTATAATTTCCGGTGAATATTTGAATTTCGGTGACCAGCAGATATCGACCAGATTTTGGTGTTATTGTACTCATTGAGCCTTCCTGAACAACATTAGTGAAACCAACAGGTGGCGCTCTGTCTAAAGGCCGTATGACATTATGTAGTTTATGATATCATTTTCTGTACAGTAGTCAATGTCGACAAAAACTGTACAGTTTCCTGTACAGGAAACTTTATGTCCATTAAATTGTGTAGGACACTATGTAGGTTTTCGATATTGAAAATAACGCCTCTGATTGGTGGTAGAGCTGTGAAGTCAATGTCAAATGATATCACAGTTCTGTGTTAATATTGATATTAGTATTAAAAAGTTTTTATATGCTAAAGGCCGTATGACATTATGTAGTACATGATATCGTTTTCTGTTTAGTTTTCAATAGTGACAAAAACTTTATAGGGTCTTACGAGCATGTAGTTTTCGATATCGAAAACGGTACAGAAATACCATTCCGTATCATATTTCTGTACAGTTTTTGCGCTAGTTCCTGCGCAATAGATCGAATATCATGTCGTGTTTATTAACTCATTCCTTGGTTAGTTGAAATCAGAGGTTGAAATTATTTTCTTCGGTTTCCTACTATAATGGAGTTAAACGAAATGGCTGCAGGTGCTGCGGCTGTAGTTGCAAATACAATGATATTCCAAACTATATGCAAACGTAATTTTCGGAAAAAGCCAAAACGAAAATGGATTAGGCCGTGGATTCAAAGGAGAACAAGTCGTTCGACTTCAGATGTGTTAACTTTGTTGAACAATGAGCTTTTGCAAGAAAAGATACATTAGCATATAAAAACTTTTTAAATACTAATATCAATATCAACACTGAACTGTGATATCATTTGACATTGACTTGACAGCTCTACCACCAATCAGAGGCGTTATTTTTGTTAATTTCAATATCGAAAACCTACATAGTGTCATACACAATTTAATGGACATAAAGTTTCCTGTACAGGAAACTGTACAGTTTTTGTCGACATTGACGACTGTACAGAAAACGATATCATAAACTACATAATTGCAAAAGTCTTTGTTCAACAAAGTTAACACATTCGAAGTCGTACGACTTGTTCTCCTTTGAATCCACGGCCTAATCCATTTTCGTTTTGGCTTTTTCAGATAATTACGTTTGCATATAGTTTGGAATATCATTGTATATCCAACTACAGCCGCAGCACCTGCAGCCATTTCGTTTAACTCCATTATATTAGGAAACCGAATAAAATAATTTCAACCTCTGATTTCAACTAACCAAAGAATGAGTTAAGGTTAGGATAACCATAAACACGACACGATATTCGATCTATTGCGCAGGAACGGAATGGTATTTCTGTACAGTTTTCGAATTCGAGAACTACATGCTCGTATGACACTATACAGTTTTTGTTAACATTGAAAACTATACAGAAAACGATATCATAAACTACATAACATCATACGGCCTTTAGTTCAGAAAATATAGACCCCCTAAGTACCGAAAATGTTCCATCTTCACGTCACTTTTTTCACTATAAAAACACAAATTCACCGCTCCAATTCAGTCCATAAATCACCTTCGAACATTCAAATAACTATTAAAATAGTTTCAATTCTGGTATATTCAATAATTAATGCACAAACATCGAAATTCTAGTAGACCAAGCAATAGAGCCATCGAAAGGTCGATTTCGTGACAAAAATACTACCTGGAATCTGACTAGGTAGTTTCTACATGTTTTTCATGATAAATTCCACTCCTGAATCGTCTTAGATTTTTTTTGAGAAGCGAAAAATAGCCAAAAAAAACCAAAATTTTGCTTTTTCGCTTATAAAACGTGAAGTATTGATCTGATCGAAAAGCTGTTCAGGCACTTTTTGTAGAGAATTCAAAAACAAAAAAATTAGAGGTGACACGTCTCAAGCGGATAATTAGTTTCCGAGAAAAGTCCAAAAAACTGGAAAAAAAACTTCAATTTTTCGAAAATTCATAACTTGGTCAATTTCTGAGATGAAGCGTAGTTGCTCTGAATTTAAGTAGTTATTAACATATACTTTATTGGTGCACAATTACAAGGCTGTCGAATAAATAGTTTCTGCACAATCGCAGTTTTCCGAATTCGACGTACAGGGTATCCCATTTTGGGCACTTTTACGAGATATCTCCGTTATTTTTAACGTTAGCGGGATGCGGTTTTCGCGACAGTGTGCTACTTTTTTGTGAAACTAAAGATGGCGCAATCAGTTTTTGCATAGCCCTCTTAGTTTTTGCTATACAGGGCGGAAATGAAAAGTATCACTTTTTAATCACCCCCCGTATCTCAGTTGTGCTTAAACTTGGAGAAATGGTTGAAACGCATTCCTATAGATTTTTTTCCGTAGAATCCAGTGGCTAGTCAGTTTTTCAATTAAACTTTCCGTTTTTGAATTATTGAGCAAACATATGTTTTTTAAATTGGACACCCTGTATATTATTTTTTATTCTTATTAAGCACAATCTCAGCTTTTCAAAAACATATTATTTTATGAATTTATTTTCAAAACCAAGCTCAGAATTCAAGATTTTGTAATTCAATTGTCAATAACTAAGTAGTAGGCTATGACTGTTTATTGTAAACAAAAAATAAATGTCAAGATTTCGTTATAAATCGAAAATAATGTTAACATAATATCTACATCACAAACAAGCATGTCATATTTCTCGTAATTTTCGTAAGCAGCCTTAATGAGAAAAACTTAAACCTGAATCATTAATATAATATAATAAATAATAAAAACTGAGAGAACTGTAAACTTTTAAATCAACCGACAAAGCATTGACATTTTTTTGTTTTTAATAAACAGTCATAGAGCCTACTACTTAGTTATTGACAATTGAATTACAAAATCTTGAATTCTGAGCTTGGTTTTGAAAATAATTTCATAAAATAATATGATTTTGAAAAGCTGAGATTGTGTTTAATAAGAATAAAAAATAATATACAGTGTGTCCAATTTAAAAAACACATGTTTGCTCAATAACTCAAAAACGGAAAGTTTAATTGAAAAACTGACTACGCCACTGGATTCTACGGAAAAAAATCTATAGGAATGCGTTTCAACCATTTCTCCAAGTTCAAGCCCAACTGAGATACGGGGGGTGATTATAAAGTGATACTTTTCATTTCCGCCCTGTATAGCAGAAACTAAGAGGGCTATGCAAAAACTGATTGCGCCATCTTTAGTTTAACAAAAAAGTAGCACACTGTCGTGAAAACCGCATCCCGCTAACGTTAAAAATAACGGGGATATCCCGTAAAAGTGCCCAAAATGGGATACCTGTACTTTTTTCAAGAAGGTCGTGATACTCGGCTACTTGTCGGATTTGAATTTTACAAAACGCATTTTAAAGACGAAATAAAATTCTTCAAATCGTTTATTCTCTCGATACCGACCGATAATGTTTAATGGGTGAAAAACGGCGTCAAACAGGAGCAGAAAGGCTCGATTGCATCAAACTAGTCGCGGAGTGGGAGTCGCCCTCTACGCGACGGGCGAAAGATACAAGGTATACAGTTTTCCCCTCGCGTAGAGGGCGACTCCCACTCCGCGACTAGTTTGATGCATTCGAGCCTTTTTGCTCCTGTTTGACGCCGTTTTTCACCCACTAAACATTATCGGTCGGCATCGAGAGAATAAACGATTTGAAGAATTTCATTTCTTCTTTAATATTCTTTTTGTAAAATTCAGATCCGACAAGTAGCCGAGTATCACGACCTTCTTGAAAAAAGTACGTCGAATTCGGAAAACTGCGATTGTGCGAAAACTATTTATCCGACAGCTTTGTAATTGTGCACCAATAAAGTATATGTTATGTAGCTACTTAAATTCAGAGCAACTACGATTCATTTCAGTAATTGACCAAGTTATGAATTTTCGAAAAATTGATGCTTTTTTCCAGTTTTTTGGACTTTTCTCGGAAACTAATTATCCGCTTGAGACGTGTCACCTCTAATTTTTTTGTTTTTGAATTCTCTACAAAAAGTGCCTTAACAGCTTTTCGATCAGATCAATACTTCACGTTTTATAAGCGAAAAAGCAAAATTTTGGATTTTTTTGGCCATTTTTCGCTTCTCAAAAAAAACCTAAGACGATTCAGGAGTGGAATTTATCATAAAAAACATGTAGAAACTACCTATTGCATGACTGCACAGTCAGATTTCAGGTTGTATTTTTGTCACGTAAAAAACCTCTATTGCTTGGCCTATAGAGGCACCAATCTATAATGATAGATTTGGCACTGCCGCAGATTCAGCATACATTAAAACGCACAAAATTTTCGGACACGATCGATGATTCGGGTATATTCGTGAATCGGCTACTCCGAGTTCTGTAGAAACTGCAACTGAGAGATCATCATCTGTTTACATTTTCGTCAGCGTCAGATGTCAACTTCACATTTGAAAACATTTCGGGTTTTACTCATTTTAAACGCTATTTAGAGCTTGAAATTATGGGATTCTCAATTAAAATTCAAGTAAGAGGAGATTATTCTACGCATTTGCGTTAGATGGAATTATTTCATTCTCGATGATGATGAAAATCGGCAATGATGACTTTGCTACTTGAAGGTAACTTTATCCCTAATTTTCATTATTGAGAATCTCTTCGAGTATTGATATTATTTCAGGTTTCATCTTTTCCAGCAAACCAGGAAAATGTGCCATCAATAAAGAGCCTGAGTAATGGCTCTCAAAAAGAAACGAACATGCACATAAATAAATTGATAGTTTTCTATCTGTCTACACAACATAGACTTCCTTCAGCATCTATTATCACAATTGTTTCAATTTTATCTTCCATTTCTCAGTTAGTTATCAAAAAAATTAAGATCAAGCGAAGTTACTCTACTACAGATCTACTGACAAAAAAATATTATGCAATGAATTGTGATCTATATTTCCTCCTGCTTTATGAAGATTCCATCAATAATTACTAGTTTTGTTCTATATCAGTTTACCCTGTTTTATTTTCTATTAGTTTCAGTGAATTCCTTCAGCATAATATGTACAATACTACCTTTGATCGTAAACACATTGTACTTGCCAACATTAATATTTTCAACAATTGAGGACACTGAAAGATTATACCAATATTACAATTGAATTATATATAAATCAACTTCGACTAATCAAAGCATGGTTAGTACCCAACTTAAGTTCCATGTAAAATGCAGACTCTGAATCAGGTTTATAGAATTCACACGTTTCTGAAACAATCATGCTCAACTTATTTGTTGTGGGTTAAAATGAAAATATTGTTATCGACTTCGATCCACTTTCCGAAAAGAATATCAAAATATCTAGTACCTGTTCATCAAGATCCCAGGCCAAAATCGATATGAACAATTGATTCCGAATATTCCTGTTCATTTTTCAGGACAAGAAAGTGATACTGTTTCTTTTTAAATAAATATTAGATAGTGGTTCAAATAATGTTTTTTCGTTTTCATACATCAGTTTTCTCGTTCATTCATTTCAATTACGCCCCTTAGAAATTGTATGCAGTAACACTTTCAATCGTAATCAGCAATCGTTCACTTATCCTATGAAAATAAAACTTGAGGTGCTTTATTCACATTCATACTTTCCAGTCATCTGAAGACACAAACAAAGTGCTGATATTATACCCAATTCAGTAAAAATAAACCACAAACAAATCCATTGTAACAACTTATTCATTTATATCTGGTAAGATAAGCACATGATTAGATATCACAAGTTAAGTAATTACTCTTTTTTCTGGACAATGTAAAAATCTCTATTTGTGAATCATGTATACAGATTTGGAAATTCACATCGAAAACATACGATATACAATGCATTAGACAGAGAATTCTTCCCTCCAGTTGCACAGATGAATAGGCGAGATAATCAAGTGCGATAACTGAATGAATTCAACTGACTTATTGCAATGATCTAGTCTTGTCTCTCTCTTATCGCAGTATGGTAGGGAACCTGCACTGCACGTATAAAATTTTTAATTTGTCAGGCTGCCCGTAATACTCGATTCCAGTATTTACTGTTGCCTACCATACTAAAGAATTACGCTCCTCTAAACGATAAGAGAGAGACAAGACTAGAATATTGGAGTAAGACAAAGGAATTCAGTGTGTTACAGCACGTGATTGTCTCGACTATTCATATGTGCAACTGGAGGGAAGAATTCTCTGTCTGATGCATTGTATATCGTATATTTCAGATGTGAATTTCCAAACCTGTTTAAAGGTCCATCAATTAAATTTTGTCTTGATACATGGATTTCTCTCATTCTTTATTGGCAATTGGAATAAAAGAATATATTTTTGGAACCAATTTGACGGCTCAAACAAGTTCCAAAGTACATCATTCCATTATTTTAAATTTGTATTGATGGCACTTTTTCCTGACATACTGGACAAATAAGATGAATTCTGAAAATGAAATCAACACTTGAAATAATAATGAATAATTGATATTAGGGATAGTTACCTTTCAAAAGCAAAGTCATCTTTGCCCATTTTCAATATACAGTGTGATTTTTTCAAGTGTTTCATTAGACGTTTTCGAGGAAGGAATTGTAATACAGATTCAAGATTTTGGACTTTCGTTTAAGAGTACATGAACTTTAATTGTAAAATATCTTCAAGGGGAATCTATTTCCGGTTTCACCGGAAACGAATGTAACTTCGTTATTTTAAATGCAACACCCTGTATATTTATACATATTCGAATTCTTCGTTAAAATTTACACTGATTCGATGTATGATATGTACCACTCAAGCGGTTCTTGAATTATAGCCTGATTATCAAATTTTTTGAAAAAAAGGTTGTCACAAATTTGTGTCCATATCTTCAAAATCCCTCATTACAAGAATTTCTTTTTGCGAAAGTGGAACAAAAGAAAGTACGCTGATACTGTTTCTTGTATAACTTATGAGGAAATATTATACAGGATGTCTGAAAAAGGGCCCCAAAGTGAGCCTCAATAAAACTATAAAATCTCACTTTTTTCAAATGGCAACCCTATAATTTTGAAATTCCAATCGATGGCTCGTCGAAAACCAGTTAGGGTGTCCCGTACATTTCATGCCTCTAAAATTAGTAGTTTTGCCGTTATTGAATAAAATTCGAATTGCAGGATTGAATCAAGGTTTCTTAGTCTAACCATAGATTTATTAGGATAGAAGTTTTCAAGAAGGCTATGTCTGTTGATTTGCAATGCATTTTAGAGAACTGTCATTTAAACTTTTTTGATTAATCGGGCACTATTCAAAATATGAATTACAGTAACAGTGATGTATTGAATATGTTCTTCATTTATGGTGAATGTAACAAAATATCAGAAAGGGCAGTCAGAACTTTTAACGAAAGAAATCCACATTTACCACCTTTAACAAAAAAAGTCAGTAAATGAAAATTCGTTGAATTTCTAATTACCTTATCTAGGAATTTGTTACATTTTTCGCAAATAAAGAACATACCCTTGATATATCATTCCAGTGAAATTATTATTGCATGTTTTGCTTAGTGCTTGATCTGTAAGAAAAAGTAAGAATGACAGTTCCTAACATAGCCTACTTCAAAAATGCAAGCTTACAAACTGTGCGAAACCTGTCTTTAATCGTGAAATTCGAATTTTATTGAATAACGGCAAAAATACTGATTTTAGAGGGATGAAATGTTCGGGACACCATAACTGGTTTTTGACGAGCAATCGATTGAAATTACAAAATTATAGGGTTGCCATTTGAAAAAAGTGAGATTTCATAGTTTTATTGAGGCTCACTTTGGGGCCTTTTTTCAGACATCCTGTATAATATTTCCTCATAAGTTATACAAGAAACAGTATCAGCCTACTTTTTTTTGTTCCACTTTCGCAAAAAGGAATTCTTGTAATGAGGGATTTTGAAGATATGGACACTAATTTGTGACAACCTTTTTTTCGAAAAATTTGATAATCAGGCTATAATTCAAGAACCGCTTGAGTGGTTCCACATATCATACATCAAATCAGTGTAGAATTGAACGAAGAATTCGAATATGTATAAATATACAGGGTGTTGCATTTGAAATAACGAAGCTACATTCGTTTCTGGTGAAACCGGAAGTAGATTCTTCTTGAAAATAATTTACAATTAAAGTTCATGTACTCTAAAACGAAAATCCAAAATTTTGAATTTGTATTACAATTCCTTCCTCGAAAACGTCTAATGAAACACTTAAGAAAATCACCCTGTATTCATACCATAATCGAAAGCGATATAATAACTACGACAAATGGGTACAACAATCTCCTTTTACTTGAGTTTTATTTGGAAATCCCATAATTTCAAGCTACAAATAACTGTAAAATAAGCGAAAACCCATGTTTCCAACTTTTCAAATGTCAATCTGATATCTGACGAAAATGTAAACAGATTCTGTCTGTCTGTCAAAATCCCGCTCCTTTCAATGTAGTCTGGGCGTACTGTAACATATCAGCTTCGGGTCCGAAAATTTTGTGCGTTTTAATGTATGCTCGCAGATTCATTCGCGCGATCATGATACGATGCCTTCCCGTAATTCCTGCCATCATTTGATGTCACTCGTCGAAGGACGGAGCAGTGGTGCCAAACCTACCATGAAGTACGGCGGGCATTCCTTAGAATTCGTGGATGTGTGATACCTCCAGAATTTCGATGTCTCTGCATTAGTTATTGAATATACCTGAAATAAAACTATTCGAATAGTTATTTGAATGTTCAAAGGTGATTTATACACTGAATTGGAGCAGTGAATTTGTGGTTTTATAGTGAAAAAGCGACGTGAAGATGGAACATTTTTGGAAATTTGGGGGCCCATATTTTCTAAACCAAGACAGACCGCCACCTGTTGGTTTCACTAATTAATGTTATTCAGGAAGACAATGACACCAATATCTGGTCGATATCTGCTGGTCATCGAAATTCGATATGTACATTATTTCCTATTGATCATTTTGCCCACTTGGTTTCAGGGGAACAACTTGCCAAACTTTCACATAAATGTTTGTAATTTTTGTTCACTTGTTTTATATTGGTTAGTGTTCAAATGATTGAATGTCAAATAATAATACACATATGACCCTCAGAATATCAGAGCGACTATCCGCTTTTTATTTCGTAGCCAGGTTTTCGAAAAAATAATTTTTGAAAACACCGAAATAAGCTAGCTAATGAAAACGATCAGAACTGGCGGTTGAATGCCAACAATGCTTCATTTCATTGGTTCAATGTTTAATCACACTTTACTAACTGGCCAAACTGTTATGAATTGTCATTCCCACGCAACGTTTGAACTTTTAAGTGAATAATTGGATAGGTATATATTCAACACTACTATTTATACTGTCACATGAAAGAACCCTTCATTTTAACAATCTGAAAATGTCCATTCATAAATGTATAGACTGAGAAATATAGTTCTCAGGAATTCGAAATTTGAATTCCTTATTTTTTCTGATTTGTCAAAGTACTTTTGACCTCGGATTCTTTATCTCAGTAAGCCAAATCCGGTCCTCAACGACTGCCCTTGGCACAATTTTGAACGTATAGACATTTGGGCAAAGGTATGGCAAGCTGTTCTCTTAGAAACGATCTTAAGATATATATTCCATTTTTCCTTATTTTTACTATGATTGAATAAAACACTTGTGTCATATACAGGGTGTCCCATTACTCGACGTCAACCCGGAACCGGGTGAAAAGGCAAGTAATGCTGGTTGTCAGAAAAATATAAAAAAAAATCTAAGTTGCATGATTTTATAATAATGCGCATTTAAAAAAACACGCAAAATCCACACCCTGTGACAGTCTTTTTGCTCCTGTCGCCACAAATATCAACTTTTTCCAACTTTTTTCTTTGCTGTGTAACCTTGAATAATGCTTGTCTAAACTGTAATCAAAATTTTGATACCAGCTGCTCTAGGTTTCATAAAAATAGGGCTTACTTCTCAGAAAAAAAAATCGAAATAAACAATTGCCTAGTTTCAACTGACTGTATTGAAAAAAAATGTACTACGTAGGTTTGGCATGTTTTTTCAAAAGTTGGCGCATTTAGTAAGGATTCCATAATGGTATAATACTTGTTTAATTGTAGCTGCCGTAGTTCAAATTTATTTTCGATTGCCTTTGAATACACTTTTTCGTTAACTGCTTCCCAGTAATAAAGTCCAATGGATTCAAGTCCGGTGAACGGGCCGGCCACGAGATTGGACCAGAACGTCCGATCCTTCTTGCGGGAAAAAATGTTACCAGAAAAAAAAAATTTTCAGAGAAATTTCTCCGGAAAAATTTTTTCTGGAAAAATTATTTTCTCTGGAAATTTTTTTTTCTGATAACATTTTTTCCCGGAAGATGGATCGGACGTTCTGGTCCAATCTCGTGGCCGGCCCGTTCACCGGACTTGAATCCATTGGACTTTATTACTGGGAAGCAGTTAACGAAAAAGTGTATTCAAAGGCAATCGAAAATAAATTTGAACTACGGCAGCTAAAATTAGACAAGTATTATACCATTTTGGAATCCTCACTAAATGCGCCAACTTTTGAAAAAACATGCCAAACCTACGTAGTACATTTTTTTTTCAATACAGTCAGTTGAAACTAGGCAATTGTTTATTTCGAATTTTTTTTCTGAGAAGTAAGCCCTATTTTTATGAAACCTAGATCAGCTGGTATTAAAATTTTGATTACAGTTTAGACATGCATTATTCAAGGTTACACAGCAAAGAAAAAAGTTGGAAAAAGTTGATATTTGTGGCAACAGGAGCGAAAAGACTGTTACAGGGTGTGGAATTTTGAGTGTTTTTTTAAATGCGCATTATTTAAAAATCATGCAACTTAGATTTTTTTTTATATTTTTCTGACAACCAGCATTACTTGCCTATTCACCCGGTTCCGGGTTGACGTCGAGTAATGGGACACCCTGTATATATAGTTTTATTTTATGTATATCTGGCAAAATGAGGTCATATCATTGATACATATATTTTCCGAATTATCATAACCGCAATATTTAGTAATAATCTTTTATCATTTACTAGGTTCCTTTGAGTCCTTGGGCCAACTATACATTCCGAGTAATTGCTCAGAACAAAATAGGCAAATCACAGCCATCTTCACATTCAGATGTCTGTACAACTCCAGCAGAGGTACCTCATAAGAATCCTGACAATGTAAAAGGAGAAGGTGACAAACCAAATAACCTGGTTATCACATGGACTGTAAGTAACATCCAGAAAATATCACACCTCGGTTAACAAACGTGTTTTACAGAGGATGCCTGAAATTGAGCACAACGCACCAAAATTCCAATACAAAGTGTTTTGGAAGAGGGATATTCCAGGCCAAAATTACACCGTAGTAGACGTTTACGATTGGAGACAGGACCGATTTGTTGTTGATAACCAACCATCTTTCCAAAGATATAGGATCAAAGTAATTGCAATGAACGAGCTTGGAGAAGCTGATGTATCACCCAAAGAAGTGATTGGGTATTCCGGGGAAAGTGAACCAGAGCAGGCACCCACCAACTTCACAGTTTTGCAAGTCGAAGGCCCAACTACAGCTTTACTAAGTTGGAATCCTGTAGATCCTGAATCTGTTCATGGACACTTCAAAGGATATAAGATTAAGACTTGGAGCGACGCCTCTCCAATGAAGAATGAGATTCAAGTTCAAGGTGACGCCGCTAAAGCTCTGATTACGAACTTCGTACCGTTCACTCAGAATTACGCATGCGTATATGTGTATAACGGGAAATACAATGGACCACCGAGTACTATTTTGAGGTTCAAGACACCCGAAGGTGTACCAGGCCAAATGGACTTTTTGGAGGCGTATCCTTTGGGATCTTCTGCTTTTCTGCTTCATTGGGAAAAACCAGAAAGGCCAAACGGAATTTTAACAGGCTATAACATCTATTACGCTACGATTAAACCGAACATGAGAGTAGATGGACCAATCCCAAGGAACGAGAAGAAAAACCCACATATCAATGATCCCAATATCAAACATGCTAAACTGGCCGGTTTGAAACCTGGAACCAAGTATAGGATATTTATTGCCGCAACTACAAGTGTTGGAGAATCCGAGAAGCTTTTCATCGAAAGGTCAACAAAACCTGAGGGTTCTTATGAACCTTCGAAGCCTACCTTCGAATGGGAAACTTTGAAAGATGGTCTGACTTCTTCAGTGAAGGTGCGTTGGTTGCCGGGCGTTGCTGGTAATCCAGGATCTCATTTTTATGTGAAATATAAGAAGAAGGGGGAAACTACTTACAGGCAAACTCATCCGGAGTTGAACGAGGATTTCCAAGTTGTTGCAGGTTAGTTTGTCTTTTCACAAGTAATTTTGATTTGATTAAAATTTAAAAGGGTTATAATGGCAACAATGCGTATTATTTCTCGAAATTTATGATATAATATACAATGGCACTTCTCTACAACGAAAGCGCTAAATCCGCAAAAAAATCGTTATAAAGAAACTTTGTTATACAGAAAATTGTCGCGGTCGATTTCACTGATAAATTTAAGTTCATCATTCAAACTTAAGCACTTCCGTTTAGACATTTCAGCACAACTTTCATACTAGCGTAATGGTTTGATTGAAACCAATCAGCCAGGGGTGTATTTAAAACTTTTTTCCGGACGTACGTTATGAATCCCAACCTTACAGTATCATTACGGCGGACAGAGAAATCCTTCTGAAACAGTTTTAAATACACCCCTGGCTGTTTGGTTTCAATCTAACCATTACGCTAGTGTGAAAGTTGTTCGAAAGTGTTTGAGTTTGAATGATAAATTTATCAGTGACTAGCAGACCCAACAGACGTTGTTCTGTATACACAAAAATTCATTCAATTCGATCGAGCCGTTTAGTTGCAGAGTAGATGAATAACCTGAATAACGACTTCAGCGCCATCTGTTGATCTGATGTGTGGTCATAAACATACGGGCATAGGCAATCCAAAATACATTCAAACAAAACATCCCTCACACTTCGGTACCTTCTCCTAGCCGCCTTGTGCCTACCTCGGAGACATTTTGATGCGATTTCATCTTAAACCTGCCATATCTTTTGATGTATTCATCATAATTGAATGATGTAAGAGGCAATTTCGTTCTAAATTAAATACTGGGTATGAACGACGTATTCAATTGGATAAGGATCAATAGCGTATTCATAAAAAAATACTCACAAATAATGCATAATTTTGAAAAACATTTGGATACCTTTAAAAGGTAATACCGAGTAAACCTTGAAAGATAGATATATGCTATCCCGGACTTTTTTGTAGAACTATTGAAGTGGTAAATTTCCGTCATACATTGTTTCCATGTACGTCTTACGGTTTTTGCAGCGCACCTGAAAATAGCTGATCATGGCTGATTTTGGTACTCATATTTATTATCATTCAAGTTATAGTAGGTTTCCTCGAATTTCTCGGGTGAAAAGTATAGCCTATGTTACAGGGATAGTGTAGCATTCTAAGGATGAATAATTATTGAAATCTCTAGTAGCTTATGAGTAAACTCGTATCAAACCCTCAAACCCACAAACATACAAATCTTTCCTCTTTATAATATAAGTATAAAGTATAAGTATAATATAGTAAAGATATAGATCAATTCTCTATAAACGCCCTATTGACCACTTTTTTCTATAACCTATCGTTTTGAAAATATCTCGAATAAAGTTGGGAGGAGATGAAAAATTGCATTTTTTCATCTTCTAATGAAAATAAATCGGTCTGTGCTCATTCGACCAGGACTATTGATACCTCTTTTATAGGTTAATTAATTCTCTACAAACGCCCTATTGACCACTTTTTTTCTAAAACCTACCGTTTTGAGCAGAATCCGTACCAACTTAAGACACCGGGATCTGAATAAGATCAGTTTTCAGAATATGAAGAAAAAAAATGAACAAAAAACTTTCCAAATTCACGAATTATAAATGACATTCATAGAAATATCCTGAATATGATAAAAATATTTTCATTTATTCGAAGTTTTTAAATGAAACTTGAATAATTTATTCTCTATTAACAAATACTCGTAAATACTTAGCACTAACATCCATATTTATACAACTCCATTGATATATTCCGGGATCAACAAACAAAGACGTCGAAGAAATTTCATTTGAAATAGTTAGTTGATTGCATTTTCAATGAAACTTGAGATTAATTGCATTATTCCAATCATTCCCTCGAGTTCTAACACTTCCATCCCGCAAATGCAATGGAAATTCTCCGCTGTGACGTCACATCTCGATGGGCGTCGGCATACCGGTGTTTGTGTATATCGTGCTCGGAGACGCAATTCGATTTTGGTGCGATTTCATCTTCAACCTGCCATATCTTTTGATGTATTCATCATAATTGAATGATGTAAAAGGCAATTTCGTTCTATATTGAATACTGGGTATAAAGGACGTATTTATTGGATAAGATCAACAGCGTATTCATAAAAAAATACTCCCAAATAATGCATAATTTTGAAAAACATTCGGATACCTTTAAAAGGTAATACCGAGTAAACCTTGAAAGATAGATATATGCTATCCCGGACTTTTTTGTAGAACTATTGAAGTGGTAATTTCCGTCATACATTGTTTCCATGTACGTCTTACGGTTTTTGCAGCGCACCTGAAAATAGCTGATCATGGCTGATTTTGGTACTCATATTTATTATCATTCAAGTTATAGTAGGTTTCCTCGAATTTCTCGGGTGAAAAGTATAGCCTATGTTACTCAGGATAGTGTAGCATTCTAAGGATGAATAATTATTGAAATTCTAGTAGCTTATGAGTAAACTCGTATCAAACCCTCAAACCCACAAACATACAAATCTTTCCTCTTTATAATATAAGTATAAGTATAAGTATAATATTAGTAGATATAGATCAATTCTCTATAAACGCCCTATTGACCACTTTTTTCTATAACCTATCGTTTTGAAAATATCTCGAATAAAGTTGGGAGGAGATGAAAAATTGCATTTTTTCATCTTCTAATGAAAATAAATCGGTCTGTGCTCATTCGACCAGGACTATTGATACCTCATTTTATAGGTTAATTAATTCTCTACAAACGCCCTATTGACCACTTTTTTTCTAAAACCTACCGTTTTGAGCAGAATCCGTACCAACTTAAGACACCGGGATCTGAATAAGATCAGTTTTCAGAATATGAAGAAAAAAAATGAACAAAAAACTTTCCAAATTCACGAATTATAAATGACATTCATAGAAATATCCTGAATATGATATAAAATATTTTCATTTATTCGAAGTTTTTAAATGAAACTTGAATAATTTATTCTCTATTAACAAATACTCGTAAATACTTAGCACTAACATCCATATTTATACAACTCCATTGATATATTCCGGGATCAACAAACAAAGACGTCGAAGAAATTTCATTTGAAATAGTTAGTTGATTGCATTTTCAATGAAACTTGAGATTAATTGCATTATTCCAATCATTCCCTCGAGTTCTAACACTTCCATCCCGCAAATGCAATGGAAATTCTCCGCTGTGACGTCACATCTCGATGGGCGTCGGCATACCGGTGTTTGTGTATATCGTGCTCGGAGACGCAATTCGATTTTGGTGCGATTTCATCTTCAACCTGCCATATCTTTTGATGTATTCATCATAATTGAATGATGTAAAAGGCAATTTCGTTCTATATTGAATACTGGGTATAAAGGACGTATTTAATTGGATAAAGATCAACAGCGTATTCATAAAAAAATACTCCCAAATAATGCATAATTTTGAGAAACATTCGGATACCTTTAAAAGGTGATACCGAGTAAACCTTGAAAGATAGATATATGCTATCGCGGACTTTTTTGTAGAACTATTGAAGAGGTACATTTCCGTCATACATTGTTTCCATGTACGTCTTACGGTTTTCGCAGCGCACCTGAAAATAGCTGATTTTGGTACTCATATTTATTATCATTGAAGTTATAGTAGCTTTCCTCAATTTTCTCGGGTGAAAAGTATAGCCTATGTTACTCAAGGATAATGTAGCATTCTAAGGGTGAAAGAATTATTGAAATCGGTCCAGTAGCTTATGAGTGATCTCGTATCAACGCCACAAACACACAAACATACAAATCTTTCCTCTTTATAATATTAGTATAGAAGTCGACCGAGACATTGCCGACTATAGAAACAAATTTTCTGTATAACGAAATTTCCTCATAACGAATTTTTTCTGCTGATTTAGCGCATTCGTTATAGGGAAGTTCCACTGTATTGGATAGTTGTAGCAACTTTCTGTTCGATCTGATATTAGTCAAATTACTTTCTTTAGAATAAAAATGTTTTTATTTGAGCCTTACCATTCTCTTATTCATGTTAGGTTTGGAAAGCGGAGAAGTTTATGAATTCGTAGTTGTCTCTGTGGACGGCAACTTCATATCCCAAGTGATGTGCAAGAAGTTAATACTTATGATGCCAATGGTATTGTGATTGTTCCTAAGGAGAATGTTGCGACTGCTGGATGGTTCATTGGAATGATGTTGGCCATCACTTTCCTTTTGATCTTATTCATCATTGTTTGTATCATCAAAAGGAACAGGGGCGGTAAATATGCAGTGCATGAAAGAGAACAGGCAAATGGAAGACACGATTATCCAGAGGAAGGTGGTTTTCACGAATATTCACAGCCGTAAGTAGCAAATAAGTGATTTAAAGTAAAAGAAATGGTTCCTGAAGTACTAATTAACACCCATATCTCACACGTATTCCGAATATAATTCAAATTTGTTTCTTTGCACATCACATCCAGAACATGTTTTGACAGTCGACAATCTAATGTCAATGCTCAAGAATCTGACCTTTCGAATTCTGATCAATTTCTGACAGTTTTTTTAAACAGAAGACAACTTACTATTGTTATAAAATATATGCATATAAATTTTCTTCTTTGCACAACAAATCTTAAACATGTTATGATAGTCAACAAACCAATGACGATGCTCAAGTATATGACTGTTAGGATTCTGATGAGTTTGTGACAGTTTGTTCGGACAGAAGACAACTTACTATTGTTATTGAAATACAGGTTCGGAAATTACCATCGGAAACATACGATATTCAATGCATTAGAGAGAATCTTGCCGTGCAGTTGGCCAGTGCTATAGTCGACAGATGACCTGCTATGCTTCGCTTTCGTTGACGCAATGGATGGTCCAATGACTAAAATAATATGGTTGTCTCTCTCAAATCGACTAATACGGGCAGTCCGACGCAATAAGTTAATAGAGAGTTGAAGTGCTGCCAAGGACGTAGACGTAAACGTTACAATTGACATGTGCTCATGCGCACTCGTCAGTTTCTTACGTTCACGCTTGGGCCGGCTTTACGTGCGACGTAAACTAGCGTCCTGTTACGTACGTATGTAGTATATGTAGTACGTTAATTTAAAAATAATCTAGTAGCTGAAACTTTGTTTTGAGAACACGATTAATTAACTTTTTACTTAATATCTTCCTTATTATTTATAAACTGTGATTTTTCATTTTTCTGAGAAGTGTTGAATTTTTTTCAATGCAATACTTCTGTTACGAGATTGCATATAAGTACCAAGACAGATATATTATTTCGATAAGTTACAATTGTGGGATTTTCCTTTCAAATGATAGTGATATTTACATACAAGCAACTCATTTGTGATGATTTCCTCTAAAATTCCTGCTTTCGGCATGAAGTCAAGTTATAAAAAAATTATTTTCATTATCCGAATGTAATGAAGGAATCCTACAAATATATGTTCACTTCATGAATTTGTTTATAGAAAACAGACAATCTGAATCGCTAATATCAGAAACTTTCTGTCAGAATACAACAAAAAGAAATAATAGGTTAGCTTTTGTCTGCCGTACGTACGTATGGCAGCACTTCAACTCTATTTTTACTTCAAGACGTAAACGTTATATTTGACTGTTTTTCTCACGTCTACGTCCACGTTCGGGCTTACGTGCTGCGCGCACTTCAACTCTCTAATGCGTAATGCTGCGCGTAATACTAGATGCAAGAACTACCATACTTCTCGATTCAGCCACTCCCAACGATCAGAGGGAGACCAAACTACAAAATTCCAATCAATCGTTTATTTAGAGATGACAGTCCGAAATCTCTATACTAACAGAGTGGTTTTTTGTTTGTAACTGATCAAAAGTCTATGTGTCTATTGCGCATAATTGTTAGTCAATGAAAGGTTTCTGATAGTTGGTAGAAAAAACTTAGTTTTACTCTTCTCTTCAAGCTTCGAACCCACCTTGCAATTTTTAAGATATTCGATGCATCAAAGAGAGAACTCAGCTCTGCCGTCCTGTTGAACAGTGGTATATTTACGTGCTACGTTTATGACGAAATGAATGATCGATGGCGAATTTTGTTGTTGTCTTTCTCTAATCGAGAATCACGGGCAACCTGTCACAAGGAATGTTCAATGCGTCAGTCTGTCTGTTATACTAGATTTGAATACTTCAGGTTGCCTATCACACTGCGTGTATTAGGCCACGCCCAACGGAGAAATGCTACAACATCATTCGCTGTTGGTTTTTATTCATTTCATCATATACAGTGGAACTTCCCTTTAACGAAAGCACTAAATCCGCAAAAAAAATCGTTATAAAGAAATTTCGTTATACAGAAAATTTGTTTCCATAGTCGGCAATGTCGCGGTCGACTTCACTGATAAATTTAAGTTTATCATTCAAACTTAAGCACTTCCTTTTAGACATTTTCGCACAACTTTCACACTATCGTAATGGTTAGATTTAAAACTGTGCCTGCCGTAATGATGATACAGTTTAAGGTCGGGATTATAACGTAAGTTCGGAAAAAACCCACCCTGATAACTTCTTACCAATAATCATTCAAAGTGTCAGTTGCAGGAACGTCCATTAAAATTTAAAGGTCTATTAAACTCTTAATTCTCCATATATATATATATATATTCTTTTGAAATCAAGAGCTAACATAATACAATACATAAAACAAAAATAAAAAATCCCTAACTGAGGTTGGTGCAAAACGGGGTACCATACTATTTTTTCGTATGATACCAGAGCTCAGGGAAAAACCCCAGTAGAAAAAACCCTGTCTCGCCGTTTCAACAAAAATGACACTTAAAAACTATTAGAATATTGAAGGATTCCTTCTTCATTCAGACCGAACGATAACCCTCCCCAGGATGCTTTCGGAATTCTGAAACGAGAAAATCAAAGCAGTAAAAAGGAACAGAAAAATAAAATGATTAAAACTTTATTAATTGATTTAAAATTAATAACCCAATTCAAAAACGAATCGGTAATTTCATGTATAGCTCTCAAGCCATCCTGAAATTTATATATGGAACAGTTATTTATCAGGTGTTCAATTGTCTCCTCTGCTTAATGTTTAATGGACCTTTAAATTTAATGGACGTTCCTGCAACTGAGCAAAAGAGTGATATTCTTTGAATATTTCGTTATAGAGAGAATTTACTTCCGTTTAGAGGGTGTTTTTAAAATTGAATTTGGGTTCAAGGTGCAATGTCTTGTACGAAATTCGTCATACAGAATAATTCGAATATACCACTGTTCAACTGGACGGCAAAGTTCTCTCTCGGTGATGCATTGAATATCGTATTCTGTTTCCTATGTGGTTTTTCATATTGGTAGAAGGACACCAAGTTGTAAGAATATTGAAGTTTGAATTATCATTTTCCGAATATTCCTAGTCAGTGCCTTTCTAATTTTTTTTATTCTCTTTCAGACTTGACAATAAGTCACACGGTAGAGCTTCCATGAGTAGTGAGCCGAAAGCAGGCCCAGAAAGTGATACAGATTCAATGGCTGAATATGGGGATGGTGATACAGGTAAGATTCCTAGTCTCAATGTTTGTTTCTGTTTATTGTTTTTTCTTCTTGGTGCTCATTTTCATAATATTTTACATTTCCTTTGAATCATATTTTATTTTGTTGTTCCAGTTTTATTGTTTGTGTTTTTCATGGATTTTTTATTTTGTTTCTGTAGAGGGTATGAATGAAGACGGTTCATTCATTGGCCAATATGGCCGAAAACGAGGCCAAGGGGAGACATCATCACAAGGTTTTGCCACCCTAGTTTAAGCCTGTAAGAGTCTATTTTTTATTTACCTTATTTTGATTTTATTTATTTATTCACAGTAACATTTTCATTTGTTTTTGTTGATATAATTCATCGGTTGTTTGGAATTTTCATCTCTTGATACATAAACAGAGTTTCAGCAGTATAATTTGTTCAAACTAACTTGACTAACTAATGAATACGTATATAAAATGGACAAGGAAATTTATTAGAGGATTGGCAATTATTTCGTTCCACTCATTCTTGATTAGCCCCAGTCTTCTAGGACCATGTTTACGGTCATTGGGACTCGTTGATTGATTGAATATTGTTTATCTAATTATTGATCGTAAAGTGTTACCAATCGCTTAGTTTTTATAACGTCTGAGTGTTTTTTCACTTCATCAAACTGGAATCGTAGTTATCTAAATGAAGTAATGGGTACGTTCAGCAGCACTCAACTGTTGGCATAAAGCAGAAATCAGTTGAGTAGAGTTGAGTTTCAGCGGATAAAAATTTTCTGAACGCTTCGCTGAGTGATTTACAAATCTGACATATCATGATATATAACCTTATTTTTTGATACCCAATTGAGAAACTTTTTGTGATTGTACTTTCATATTATAAATTGAAGTGTATTGGAATAACCAAAATACTCCTTAATAAACTTCAACTCACAGAATACAACAATACGAAACACCAACTAAAAACCCTAAACATAAACAAATCACAAAATAGGTATATGCGCATGTCTCAGCGGTCAGATGAGTTACAAAGCGCAAATTTTTACCGCTGCCAGAAATCGACATCTGCTGAGAAACATCGATTTGTCAGCGATTTTGCTGAACGCTATCGCTTTCTCAACTTACTCAATTGTTGCCAACAGTTGAGTGCTTCTGAACGTACCCAATGATTGCGTTCGCTCATGAAATCGGATAAACATCAAAGGAACATCTGCCGTGAGGTTTTTATACGTTTTCCAAGTGAGTTTGGATAGACTATACCAGATTTTAGTTGGAGATGTTATATCGTAAAGACTATGGATGCTATATAATTCAGCATTTGGGCATGTTAAGTAAAGTTTGTTATAGATCACAGGTTAAACATATAAAGGTTTGGAAATTCACATGCATCAGAGAGAGAATTTTGCCGTGCTATAATGGAAAGGTTCACGCGATTCGTAACTCTCTAAATAAACGACTGAAATATTGTAGTTTGGTCTCTCTCTTATCGTTGGGAGTTCTGTTAGTGTGAACAATACAAGGCGTCTCAAGATGAAGTTTATACGTAGAGGATTAAAAGAAGTGAGCCGTGTATCGAATAAATGTTCAATGATTAAAGCAAAATTATTTCGAACGGTAAATTTACTTAACGCGCCGGCGAGGATAACCCCATAGGGAAATGTCCAACGGGGTTAAATCAGGACTGCTTGGAGAGCAATTTATGTCACCTCGCCTGGAGATCAATTGCCTGAGACGTATGTAACGTTGCTTCGTCCGGTTGAAACCATGTTTTTCGGTTAAAGTCAGGGAAGTCTTCTCAAATCTTCACATAAAGCTCTGAATTCATTGTAAGGGCACGCCCTCTTCGGTCCTCATGAAAGTAAGGATTATTCACGTGTCCAGTCAAAAATTCAGACTAAACTTGGTGCTTTTGCTAACGAATTTGATGTGAGTTATCGAGAATTTGATTGAATGTTTAATTTATTTTTCTGTTTTTCTTTTTTTTGTTAATTATATTCGATTATAATATTAGACAGTGAGCGTCAAAATCAAAAAAAATATTTTGCACCAAAATCCTGAAACAGGTCAATTTTTGTTTCACTTTTTCCAAATTTTTATGCATATTTGAAGGATTTTTGTTCCACCCTGTGTCATCCCCATCTAATTTTCCTTTTTTTGTTCCTTCAAAGAGGTTTGCGGTATGTGCACTTTGTCATGACTCATTTACTTTACATCTGCGCATGTGCAAACTCGATATTTGACAAGACGTGAAAAATTGTGGTTATGTTTTTCAGTTATTTTCATTTGACAAGTCATAATTTAAACTATTCGAGGTTATGTTTTGGCGCCTACGCAGTGAATTCATAGGGCCATTTTACCACCTGATCGCTGATTCAATTTGTAATAGAGAAGTGGATTCATGTTAGCGGTATAGAAGTTTATAAGTATATGGTAATAATATAGTATATTTCTATGGCCTAACCAGCGAAACAGTGTAATTGTTTTATGTTCTGTGGTGTAAAATAGTTTGGTACCCTTATTCTGTAGCGACAAAGAATAATCCAAAGCCGCTGTTACAATCATTTATAAAGACCCTGTATTTATTAAACAGTAAAAGTAGACAATGAAAGATATCAATTGTTGTGAGGAGTATTGTTCAAACTATACTGTTAGAAATAATATTTGTTGTGTAGTAATTTATTGTAGTTTTCTTGTGAAGAAATGTTTTTGTATGTGTATTTTCCATGAAGTCTGATGTATTATCTGTTACAATTTCTAGGTCGTTTCACTGAGGATGGATCTTTCATTGGTCAGTACGTGCCCAGCAACATGAAACATTCAGGTTCCAATGCAGGTTCAGCCGGTGCGATTAAAAATTCCATGGCGACATACGTTTAGATGCTTACGCATTTGGGATAAAATCAAATTACTGCTAATAGGCAAAAACTAAAAGAGAACTATAGTAAATTTGCGAAATCTGTTTTATTAAAGTGATCTTTTTTTTTATTGATTTACAATAATTTTAAAAGAATATCATTTCGTCCATATTAGGTGTAAATAGCGCGTATGTTAATTTGAAGATGGATTAACACTTAGTAATTTATTTTTGTTATGATTTCACATGCTTTGACTATTCTCTCTATACTATATTTAGTATTAAGATTTCAGAAACGAATTAAATAAATCAAATAAAAGCTACTTTATAGGTTACGAAACTGACGATAAAATTTCTTGTTGATGTCGATTTCAACCTATTGCTTCGAAATTTTCTTAATACTCAATGAGGATGTGAAACTGATTATTTCAAACAGTACCTAGATTTCCTGCTTGATTCGAACTTCTGAATGCGTAATATGAAATGTTTCCACAGGAGGTTATATTTTTGAAGTCTAATGATGTGTTTATGATATTAATGGTGTTATATTTTTTAATCTAGAGCAGCTATTTTTCATTGCTGTGTTGAATCTCGAAACGTAAGGTTAACTTTCATTTGAAAATCTTATAAATAAGTTGACACTGCCTATTTGAAAGTAATATATCATTTCTTATGTGATTAGATTAAATTTAAAATTGTAATTATACCAATATTTCACTCACAGTATGACATACAGACTCCCCAATACGCCGGATTAGTGTGACGTCACAAGCTGTCACTGGGTTTCTAACAAACATTGGAATTTGAACTACCGAATGCCCTATTTACGATTAAGTCGTGTTGAAAACGTTCTTAATATGAAAAAGGCTTATTTTGTGGATTATCTGTTCATTTGAACTACGAAATCAACGTAAAAATATAAACATAATTACATAACCTCAACTTGACTTGATTCCCCTCTTAATTGCAATATTCATCAAAATGATATGATGATTCACAAACTAAGCTTATTTTTATGTTTAAAACGTCTTCAACACTACGAAATCGTAAATAGAACAATCGCTAGTTCAAATTCCAGTGTAAATTAACTTAGTTCAGAACCCTATCTTTGACGTGTGACTTCACCACTAATGCGGCGTATAACCCATAGTGAACTTATCACTCAAGAGTACCTAGGATATTTTAGAGAATTTTTGTTGACATATATAAACTAACATGTGAAAGCTTACCATAAGTAATAGTTATTACATATAAAATTCGGAGTTTTCAATCTGATCGTTCATAGAATCAGAGATCACTTGAAATTTTTTTGTAAAATCAGAATTTTGTATGGAATGACTATAACCAAACTGAAAAGTTCTTTATGTTTATGACTGGAATATCAGGAGAAATTGCAAGATATTATCCTGAATCCTTTAGTGAAACTTTCTTTTATTATTAGTTCAATTTATATTCATATTTTGACCTCTTGTATATTTTATACATTGTTGACAGCTTACAAAGACTGATCAGGACATTGATTCTTAATACATTAAAATTACTGAAATATATTGTCTTAAATTACAATTATTTCGAATGAGAAAAGGAGGGTATAAGCAGCGTCAATTGGCTTTTTGTATAAGGATGAGGTGCTAGTATAGTAGGTATTGATTTGTTGTCTGTTTTTTGCTTGTTATATTTATTGATAACCTACTTTGTATTGGAGATGCAATGAACCAGCTCGAATGATTTGAATCTGTCTACAAATCGCAAATAGACCACCTTCAATGATGTGAGCTTTTGTAGCTAAGATTACCTTCTTACCTACTTTTAGCTCATTTTTTTCTATTTAGAAGATCCAATCTGATAACGAATATATTTTATTTTTTCGTTGCATTCCTGTATGTTAATATGTGTTGGGTTAATGAAGACTAAGTTCACTGAAATATTTGTTTGGCTTTTTGAAAGTTATATGTCCATGAGTGAACATGTCTTGCAATTGGGACAAAGGGTAAAAATTATATTGGTATAGATATATGTTGTTCACATGGTGTGTTTATACGGAATAGCTAAGGAAATGATGCCTACAGAAAAATATTGGAGGAGTCATATTTATGGGTATATAAGTTATTATCAGCATAAAAGGTAAAAGGAATAGCTTGAAACATGACTTCCATAAAAAGTTGCGGAATTTACATAAGTCAGTCAAATGCTTTGAAAGAATTAAATATTAAACATGATGAACCTCGTTCAAGTCTCTTCAATTTATTATTGAAAATTATGACGAAATTGTGTTGAAGTTCTACCTCTCAAAGTACTAAGGGTTGTTCTTGTTTCTAAACAGTATTAGAGCATCTGATTTTTTTTTGTATATTAGTTCCTTAGCTATTTTGTATGTGGACATGGAGTTTTATCTCTATTTGCGATAGTCCTTACTTCTGATGAATTCGAAAATCGTATCATCAAGCACAAATATGATCCAGTATTGCTGGTTCGTCGATATTTAAAATGGGAGTAATGACTTTTCAGCATCACTGTATATTATGTTCATCTTGCTATCATATAGACATATTTATATATATTCTTTGGCAGTTAAAAATGCACTGTTGGATATTTCGTAAGATAATTAACGTATATTTAAATATTGATTGCATTAAATGCTTTATTGGTCTCTATCGAAAGTATTTTTTTATTCTTGTAAAAATAGTATGATAGTATTTTTGGTTCATCTTCATCAAGTTGTCATGCATATTGTATAGATCAAAATGTAAAAAAAGCTTTTCAATTTCTATAAGCTGTATATTTTGGTAAAACTATATTACAATGTTTGTACCACATTACCACTTACATGTGAATGCCTATTGCTGTTATGTTTATTTTTTTACATAAATCTTTATTTCATCAGAAATGTCGTACTTTTTGCACCAAATAAAATTTATAAAAATTTGCAAAATTTTATTTTCAAGACAGTAGAAACTACCAATTGTGAATAATTCCCGTCTCAATAATAGTTGTAATTTCTCGAAGTTGATTCCGCTGTAGAATGGAATTTATAGTTAATTTGGTTACATGCACAATAATATATAGAACCCTGAAAGAATATATATTCCATTATTTTAATCAGTAGCTTTACGTATGGAATTGTATTTTGTTGTATAATATTTTACTGAAATGAAACTTTGTTACTGATCATTTAAGAAAATCAATAAAAAGTTTTTCACAATCTCTCTTTCATGATCTGAATATACATGCTCTCAGAGTAAAAAGCCTTTGCGCATTTGTTATGCAGCCAAGAAGAAACTGTTTGTACACGCGAACAATATTCCGGCGTTGCGAACTCGTGCGGTATTTTTATTCCGTATAAGGATAATTGGTCTACCACTCCCCTATTCTGATACTAACGGCATGCGTCTGTTACAGACAATTCTGTCAGTTTGGCAACATCGTCTGTTAGTATTTAATTTCTGTATGCGATGTGTTTACATTTTCATTTCGATTTGACGTTCATAAACTGAATTATTTCACTGATTTGGTGGCAATTTATTGTTGCTTAAGTATATTTCGATAATTATACAATAGTTAAGGCAAAATTACGAAAATGTATTAAATTCAGGAATTGAAGAAATGAAACTATAACCTATTGTTAACTCCACTCCAGTGCGAAAAGTGAATGTTAATAAATAAAATTAGGTTCAGTGGTTATTTTGATACCTTCTGATCTGTTCTAAGGAGAGATTAACACGTTAACTGCCACTCGGTTTTCCTGAATCCTTCAAACCCAAATTTCTCCAAACTGATTCAAAATGCATTGAAATGAATTAGTTGTATACCAAAAAGGTTTTCTTTTTGTATTTTCTTGAGAAAATCCCACAAAAAAAATCTGTCAGGCTCCTGTGCCTGACACGGCTTGAATGGTTGAATTTATAGTCATTGGGCCATGTCAGTCATTTTGTCAGGCACAGCTGTTTCATAGCTGTTGACCTTGCCTTGTGTCAATTTTGAGCATAAATTATCATTTTCAATGTCTTTTTCTCTTAAAATATAATGTTACAATTTATAGCTATTTGTGACTCTGGTCTATGGCTTCCAATGCCCAAATGAACAATTTCTGTCTAAAATGTTTTAATTTTCAACAAAAATAATAATTTCAATACTTTTTACTTATTCAATAATGTTGTTTTGACTCAATACTTCTTTTATTGGCTATGTGTGACTATTTCAATAAATAGTAAGAGCATTTTATAAATAATATTGTGTTTTTGTTGTGTTTTATTCCACAACATACAAAAAATATTCAATAAGTTTTGCCATAGGCAAAAATTAGCAGGCCATGTAGAATATATCTTGGTTGGAGCCATGTCAGTCACCTCTGATAGAGGACAACACTGTAAAAGTGCCTGCTGGCGTACAGAGATCGTTTGGAATGTGTATGTTTTTGTCAGTCACCGGTAGCTGACACGGCCTGATCAGAGAGTGAGTTTGTCAGGCACCGGTGACTGACATGGCAGTTAACGTGTTAAAAAATTTCAAAATTTTGCGATCTTTTATTCATGGAGGAAGATTGAAATCCTGAAAAATCAACACCAACAAGATAAAACCGCCCAGATGTCCCCAGGACCAGATAAGCGCTGATAAAGAGGAAAAGAACATGAGTACCACGCATAACAATGAGATAAGAACAAATAATGAGACTATATAGGATGTCCATATGACTGACAACACAAAATTGTCGCTCCTGCCCCGGAAACCATATCGGATTTAGTCAAAGCGGTCAAGCAGTTCATCAACAAGCTCCAAAAACCAATGAACTCAATACATTATTTAGAGGTCATTGCCAAAAACCCACACATAAACAGTCATCAATAACAAGAGGAAAATAGTTCGACGGCAATCTTTAAAAGAAAGCACAGAGACAACTGAAACAAATAATATAGGTTTGAAATACTCTAGCCTATTCGTTTTGAAGAGTTTCGTGTTCCTGAGTAACTCAAAAGCTCGAAATACGGCTTGCTATTGGTTTCGCACAAGCACTGGAACAGCTCTGGAGCTCGAAACTCTTCAAAACGAATACTATACAAAATGATGATAGCTGAAATATCTTACCCTTACTTGACTCAAAAGAATCCCTGAAAATTCCCTCAAATTGGCCTCCACCATCCCCCATGCATACATATGGCGTTTTCGGAAACTTACTCGATCACTAACCCGGGTTACAAATTGACAGCAATTGAACTGTTTATCCGTTAATTTGTTAGTCCAGTCAAATAAGACAAAATTTGGCCAAAATCTCGGAAATCGAGATACCCCGCTGTAAATCTGTAAATACTTTTACATTGACTCCCTAAAAGTTGTCTCAAAACCTACATATGGTAGGGTGTGAGCAACTATTAAATTTTGAGGTCGAAGGTCACAAAAATCGGTTTTTTGCGCATTTTTTGGAAATATCTCATTTCCTATGGGTTTTTTTCTATTTTTAGTTATTATCAATATTGTAGAATACTAAATTATCTACAAATTTTGTTTGAAAAAAATTTCGATAAGGTCGACTGTTTTCGAGATAGAGGGCGGAGAAGGCGCGGTCACAGCATCACTTCAAGTCAACCAGCGCCTCCGGTCGAAAACGCGCAATATAAGTCGAATTTTGGCGATGTAACTACAGCTTACCACAGCTTACCATAGTTACATATTTAATACACGTATTTTCTGTCAAATGATCACGTAATAGTTAGATAGTTACATGTAACCACAGCTCGCCAAAATTCGACTATACTGTTGATGAACTGATTTACTTGTCATTTTAATTGGTCGTACACTGTCTTACGAACAAGAAATTTTCTTTAAAAAAGTTGGGAAAGGAAATGTAAAAACGGAGATATACTCGACTAAAAGTTTTGATAATTATCCCCATTCCAAAAAACATATTTTATTTCTGCACGCATTGAGTAGCTGTGACACAACTTCTGCGCTTTTTAAAAAGGGAAAAAATCATTTTTAAAAGTTTTTGAGAAACTGACAAATTTGGATGAACTAGCTGCAGCATTTGAGGAAGAAAATTGTTCGGCCCAGAGGTTATTAGAGAGTGGAACTCAAACCTTGGCAGTTTATAATGCTCCGAAATCGGTGAAAAGTCTCGATCATCTTCGCAATATGCATTACGTCAAGTCTACAAAACTTAATAAACCTGTGCAGCTTTCAAATATTCCACCCAAGGGCGCAGCCGAGATTTTTCTGCATGTAAACTTTTCTACCTGTATCTCCGTAGATACGGTTGAATTCAAGCACATCTTCAATATTTTATTTGAAATAGCTGAATGGTAGTCATGCATACAGTCAATTTTCAGAACCTAATTGATTCGGCTTTCCAGCAAAAACATAATGATTAACCTTTTGAAAATGAGACTAGATACACATATACAAGATACGCCAGGCGATAGAAGGCCATAAAATATGATGAAAAAAGGTCCCAGGAATATATGTCCTAAATTGCTTCCTTTAAGAAAGGGTGTAAAAGTTTATTTTTATTTGGTGTTTTCTTGAATACCTTTGGACGAAGAGATAAGAATTGAACAAAATGTGATATGCGGGGGTTTTGTATGATGCAGAAATCAAAAATCCATTTAGTTTTTAGATTATTAATAGGGGGCGCCACATAACAGTTCCTCCACATTTAAATCAACCCTAGTTTAGTTTAATTTAAAAAGGAGTTACAGTTCAGAGACCTCAATGTCTATTGTACCCCCTTCACAGCTCGCCTTCCAGTTCCAGAGATCTAATGAAATCCAATATCTGTGAAGGCTTTAACGGAGCTAGTTCCTCACCCTTACAAGTTTCCCGCCCAAAGCATTCCATGACTAGGTGAATCGGGGTTTCTTCCTCCTCCCCACGGACCCTACACTCGTCAGCCCTTACTTTTTTGCCCGTCATTTTCATTATTTTGTGTTTTTGATTTAATTCCTTGCTGTTGGTTGTTATTGTAAATAGGTTACTTTGGCGCTTCTGGACAATTTGCATGAATCATAATTTTTCGATGCATTTAAATGGAAACCGTTTGTCCTAGCGACTTCATTAAAGTATACCATTTTGAAGGAAAAAAGATAGAGGAATCGCTTTTTCTACTCCAGAATGGCATACAGTGTGAGGCAAAAGAATTAGGGTTGATTTAAATGTGGAATCCTGTATGTGGCCTCCTGTATAAGTAATCCAAAAACTAGTAGGATATTTAGATCATACAAAACCCCCGCATATCACATTTGGTTCAATTCTTACCCCTTTGTCCAAAGTTATAAAAAAACCAAATAAAAATTCAACTTTTACACCTTGTATTTCTTAAAGGAAGCAGTTTCCAACATATATTCATGGGACTTTTTTTCATATTTATGGCCCTCTATTGCGTGACACTATGCATGGTACTTTTTTTCGACACCCTGTATATTGGAAAGGCGTTTTAGAAAATAAATTTCAGATTTCAGAAAAGATATTGTGAATTTGACATTTTTTATCAACCAGAAAGAGAAAGAAGAAATAACAGTATTCTTTTTTTGTTTTTTGTTTTCCCTGAATATTTGCATTGGCCCCCCCCCCGAACGAAAATTCTGGCTGTGCCACTGATTCCACCGATAAGTGCAGCTGCTCATCAACATTTCAAACGTGTATATTATCAAGTTCAAACTTGGTTAGGACATGATTTGGAACCCCAAGTATGGGGTTGGGCAATACGAAATGATTTTCTGGAGCCTATCATGACAATTTTACCACCTGCTCCAGAAAATTTGCTAAATACAATTTTCTGCAACTGCAAGAGTGGTTGTGGTTCGCGATGCGGATGCAGGAAAGCGGGCTTGCAATGCTCTTTAGCTTGCGGACAATGTAATGGGCAAGCTTGTCTCAATGCTCTACCATATCAGAGCGACATTGACGAAGATGGAACCTTTGACCCCGAAATCATGGAAGAACCAGTTTGAAATTTACTAGCAGCCCGAAGACGACGATGAAGAGGAAGAAGATGATTTAAATTATAAATTGTAGTTTTTGTACCCTTTATTCCATTTTTACTTTCAATAAAAATAAATGATTGAATGATATTTTTAACCAAAAGATCTATTCATTATTTATTTGTTTTTTTCATCATGTAAGAAGTTATTACTATTAATTAGGTTAAAATTCAAATATAATTCCTATATATTTTCATTAACAATTGTTCAATTACATGAGCAGGTAAGTGTTGTTAAATCAGTTGATACTGAATAAAAAGTGGATAGGTTAGGAAAAAATGATAAAATATAACATAATAGTTAATAAAAATTGACAAATATTTATAATAATCGATTTAGCGATAGTTAATCAACTGTATATTGAGCGTTTTCGACCGGAGGCGCCGGTTGACCTGAAGTGATGGCTGTGACCGCGCGCTCTCCGCCCTCTATCTCGAAATATAATAGATAATTTTGTATTCTAAAATATTGATAATAACTAAAAATAGGAAAAAACCCATAGGAAATTAGATATTTCCAAAAAAGCGCAAAATACCGATTTTTGTGACCTTCGACCTCAAAATTTAATAGTTGCTCACACCCTACCATATGTAGGTTTTGAGACAACTTTTAGGGAGTCAATATAAAAGTATTTACAGATTTAGAGCTGGGTATCTCGAATTCCGAGGTTAAATGCTCATTTGATTGGACTATGTAGCCCCAGTTAGTGATCGAGTAAACCCTGGTTCTCAGAGCTTCGACGTGAAGCCAGCTAAAATCCCCACTACTCCTATTTTCACCCTCGCTGTCGCAGAAATACAAGTGAAGTTGGTTTATTTCAACTACAAAAGAGGCGTGTCGCTACAGATTTTGACAACCAGAAACCAAAAGGAGGGGGTCAGGGGAAGTTTTGTTGATATTCTCTGATTGGTTGAATTACTTGAATTGCTGTCGCAGGTTTCACGTCGAAGCCCTGAGAACCAGGCTTAAGTTTCCGAAAACGCCAATACAGAATACAGTAGTTCCTCGAAGCGATTCCTCACATTCCTTAGCATTTCGGGTGTTATCAAATGACATTCGTTTACTTTGCGCTGGCGTAATTCATCAAAGTTTGCAGGCCCCGTCGCATAAATTTTACTTTACGAATGTCACCATAAAAAATAATTCAGGAGCGACAGATCAGGGGAACGAGCAGGCGGTCGATTCTAGAATAATGTCGCGTTCGTGAATCTGCAAATGTCCAACTTCCCTGGTCAATATTTGTCGAGTCGCGAACATGACATTGAAGAATCGACTCCCAGGCCATTCTATGGCACCTCTCCTTCCAATGCCCTGGAAAATGTTTATCTAAATAGTGCCTTACGGGCGCCGCATAATGAGAAGGCGCTCCATCTTGCTGAAATCTCAGTTTGGCTTCTAAATAACGGTGATCGTTCTCCAAAATATCTGTCAACATAGGATCGACATCGTTTTCTAAGAGATCTAATTAATGATCACCCGTGAGATTGCCGTCTATGAAAAAAGGGCCCACAATATTGTCGCCATAAATACCGACCCAGACATTCAGCTTTTCAGGATGTTGAGTGTGAATCTCTCTAAATAGCCTTGGGTTGGCATCAGACCAATATCGACAATTGTGACGATTTCCAGGTCCATTAAAATAAAAGAGCATTCATCGCAGAAGCAGACATTAAAAAGGAAGTCCGGATTATTACTTATCATATCACCCATTGTTTCGCAAAATTGTAATCGGCGATCGAGGTCATCTTCGTTCTTTTCGTGAAGCAAACTCATCTTGTATGGATGAAATTTGTAATTTTTAAGTATCCAGTGGTACGAGAAATCCCAGATATTTCTTCCATTTTTCTTGTACTTAAAATAGGGTCATTGACGACAAGTCCTAAAACTGTGTCTACATCATTGCGGACACGAATCAAATTTTCTTTTTTCAAATTAACAACTGAGCCAGAGCCCGTCTCTCTAAACTTTCTGACCGTAAGTGTGACTTTACAGTGTGGTGCTCATTTCTCTCGCTAAACAAAGCAGTAGTTCTTCTTGCACATTCATTATTCGCAAAAAATGTAAATTATGTCCACTCTCTATGCAGTGGTATAACCCATTATGAAAATCACATTCTGATATAATTAAAGTCTGAAATAAAAACATGTTGAAAATGCTGAAACCAAGACAATACTGAAAACGTGAAAACAATAATATTTACAAAGTAAATCGTGCGCTTTCGTTTAAATTGAAATAACGGACAGAATTCAATTTGACCGTCATCAGGGAGTTGAACCCTATAGTTTGAGACCATTTTCGCCTCAAAATTCGAATATAACAAACATTTGGACAAAACGATATAGCACTCGTTCAAGTAGAACGAGCGCTTAAAAATTGTAACTAAGTAGTTTGTTTGTGTTTTCTTCACTATACGTATCGGAACTGACGTCGTATATTTCAAGATAATCAATGTTCATAATTGGTCTCTAAAGGTGGATTTAAACTAATAGATCAAAGAGCAAGAGCTCGAGAATCTCCTTCGTGGAACTCTTAGTTAAAATTGTTTTTGGAGTTCACACTAAAGTACCAGCACAGAATCTTTTCGAACGCAGATAGAACAACGAAAGAATGCTCCATGTCTACTTATACCAGAAGAATTTGAAAGAGTAGGAATAGAATGAGCATTGGTTCTTTTCATGTAAATCGGCCTCAAGAAGTACTTACATTTTGGAAAATTTTCAACCAACCGCAATGTTTTTTCGATTATATACAATTTTGTTCCTCATGAACAGAGCTCCCAAAAAAATATACTGAATTTTTTTCAGTTTTTATTTATAAATAGGGATATAAGTTTAGATATATAAAATTATAATAAATTTTATTCAATATTATCATTATCTATTTATTGAGTGCTTAATATTACATCTAAAACTAATAGTGCTGACTCATTGTTCATAAACGTGACAGTGCAGGTAAATGAAGAAAAATTTGTTGTACCAGATCCTCCATAAATATCGAACAACAATATAAAGCTGCATAGATAAAAATGTAAAAATGACGAAATTGAATAGTGAAAATATAATTTCAATCGCCAAGAGTAAACTATTGGAATTACAATGATGAATTCAAATTGGAGTAAGTGGACAAATGTGGCACAGAATGTTTACCAATGAACTCTTTTATTTTTTAAGCTTTAACTCGCATGTAAATAAATAATAGTTCCTTAACTATGAACAATATGGATTGAGAACTATATCTACATAAAATGAAGAAAATATATACTCATGAATAAAAATGTTTTATTTAGTTGGCGAGAATAACATGTCTAATCAAAGGATGCATTCATGGAAAGTAGTGCAGATTATCGTTTTGTTCATGTGATCACATTAAAGTGCTGCCTTCAGGACTTTACTGCAGTCGAAGGTTCTATAAAGTAACAATAAGCTGAGAAGAACCATTTCCGGTATCATCGATAGTGTCCTAGACCCTGAAAAGAATTCGAATTCATTTATGACACTCATTACCTAAAATGATGAATTTTCAAGGGATCAAATCTCAAACCAAGGTTTACTTGCACCAGTTAGTATTGATTGAGACTCATATCTCTTTAAAAAATTTCCTGAAAATATTCAAGATAGCAGAGTTTTACATTTGATTCTTCCGAAATCACTTGCTGGACATATCCATATCTGTGCGATACAGGGTATTTTTGAAACTTAAAACCAAATGGCACCTTCTTTCAGGTATGAATATACCGAAGGCGCCATCTGTTATAGATCCATACAAACAACCGTCTCTCATAGCATGAACCTTGAACGAAGTAGCGAGATGTTTACCATTTTTCGCATTGATTGAAGCGTGCATGCAGTTCGCTAATTTTACATCTTCAGTCAACGACGCGGAACGCTCGGGATAACGTCAGTTGACACCGTAGTACATAATAAACAGAGGTTTTTAACGCTTAACATCGCCATGAATTCAAAACTAATGAAAGCAGAGAATAATATTAATCGATCGAATCACCCAATATTAAACTCATACTTCGGAGCAAACAAAGCATCTCCGAATGGCCTTTCTTCCTTATTAGGACTTATCAGCTTATAATAGCTCTGTGCGATACAAGGTATTCTTGGAACGAAATGGCAACTTCTTCCAGGTATAAATATATCGAAGTTGCCATCTCTAGATCCATACGAACAATCTTCTTCCATAGCATGAATATTGAACGAAGTAGTGAGATTGAGATGTTTACCATTTGTCACATTGACGCTATTCTATGCTGATGTGTCCTAATAAGGAAGAAATGGCCATCCATAGATGCTCTGTTTGATTCCACTTCCTTGCATTTTAATTTGAATGAGAACGGGATTTACTCCGAAGCATGAGTTTAATATTGCTTGATTTAAATCGATTAATATTATTCTCTGCTTTCATAAGTTTTGAATTCAACCTCTGTTTACTATGTACTACGGTGTCAACTGACGTTATCCCGATCGTTCAGCGTCGTTGACTGAAGATGTAAAATTTGCGAAATGCAAGCAATGCGACAAATGGTAAACATCTCGCTACTTCGTTCAAGGTTCATGCTATGGAAGAAGGTTATTTGTATGGATCTAGAGATGGCGTCTTCGGTATATTTATACCTAAAAGAAGGTGCCATTTCGTTTTAAGTTTCCAGAATACCTTGTATCGCACAGAGCTATTCTATGCTGATGAGTCCTAATAAGGACGAAATGGCCATCCATAGATGTTCTGTTTGATACCACTACCTTTCATTTTACTTTGAACGAGGACGAGATTAGCTCCGAAGTATGAGTTTAATATTGGTTGATTTCAATCGATTAATATTATTTTCTGCTTTCATTAGTTTTGAATTCTATGCGATGTTACGCGTTGAACCTCTGTTTATACACTCACCGGGAATTTTCCCGGATCGATTATTCAATCGATCCACTCAAAAAATCGATGGAGTTTGTTAATTCATAAATATGTTATTCCAAGTCCGAAGTTTGGATGCTCTTGGGAAAATTCGATCTCGCGTACCAACTCCTGAAAATTTGCAGCAGCTCAGTGATGCAGTGATGATGATTGATTCAAAAACTTAAAAAGGATCTTAAATAGGATATGCCGAAACGAATTGCACCTGTTATCTGCATTTGGGTGGAAAACACGTTATGTTTTTGACTCAGTTTTTAGATTATTTTATGTCAAAATTTCAGGTTGAATTTGTTGAAGTACAGTTGTATAGCGAAATTTAATGTTTTACTGAAAACCCTTTATCTTTAACAAAAATTGAGCTATTGTTATAAATAAAGAATTAAATTGTCAAGAGAAGATGTGTCTTGATGATGGAAGAAATCACACGGTGGAATAACTGAAACACACCAGCGGTGGTTCTGAAGTTAGGGTAAAAAAACAGATTTTGTTTTAATCTGTATAAAATGACGTACGCAAAGTTTTCTTGAAATTCAAAACTGGTGGTTGATTAAGAATGAACATAACTACAATTGAAAAAAAAAATAATTTGAATGGGACTTGAAATAACATATTTATGAATTGACAAACTTCATCGATTTTTTGTGTGGATCGATTATTTTGCCGGTGAGTGTATTAAAATTTTTTGGGAGTAATGCTTTCGAAAACCCAACTACGCTGAAAGTTTTCGCATTAAAAAGTTTGTCGGACTCGTAGCAAAAGGGGGACTCACAAAGCTTTACATATGTATGTGTCGTTCATCGTTGTTATGGGGACTAAATAGGGTTTAGCTGAGGAAGTGCAATGTGCCCGCAACGAAACAGGTGTGATGAAATTTATTTACCTGAACACTGAAATCCCATTTCTACGAAACCTTCTTGACAAGTGCATACTTTATCACCATTTGGATCCGTTTTGTTATTTTTATCCTTTTGTGGCAAGCAATCAGCGTTATCTACACACTCTGTATCGGTTATACATAAATGCCGAGGTCCTGCAATTAGAAAAAACATTAATTCAATGAAATTATAAGGAAAGGATCGGAAACATATTGGATATATTATTTTGATATTGAAACTGAAATATACAGAAGTTCATACAGAATTCGCCAAGTATATTATGCACTTTTCTAAAAAACTTTATAGGTTTTCACTCCCAGTCTCTGAAACAGAAATAATTAAAATATTTTCAATAAAGATGAAGTGCTAGGTTTTGAAAAAAATGTTGTTTAACAGTAAAACTAAAAGAGTAAATAAATGAAAAGGATAATGTAACGTTACATTATCATTTTCATTTATTTACTCTTTTAGTTTTACTGTTACTGTTAGGCAACAATTTTTTCGAAACTAATTTGCTCCTGACAAATAAGTGCGTCATGGGTTTCGCAGGAGCACTTCATCTTTATTGAAAATTTTTTAATTATTTCTGTTTCAGAGATTGGGAGTGAAAACCTGTAACGTTTTTTAGAAATGCAGAATCTTCCCAGATTATATTTCAATCGATATCTATATTATTCACATCATTATTAGATCGAAAACATTCTGTGGAACTTTTCCATTAAATAATTCGGGTTTCGAATTTTTCATAAAGAACATGCTTTGTTCTAAACCATCGCAAAAGTAATTTCTTCAGGAACATTAAAAAACAGTTGAATTCGAATCTCTTGAGAACTCATTTGCTTCCAATGCTTTCATTGGTTTCAATGCTATTACGTTTTTTCCATGCCATATATTCTGGGTGCCGTTCGAGAGTGGTATTCTGTAATCAATTCAGCTCAGCTAACTGAAAGTCAGAACATAATGGTTTTCTGAGCTAAACTGTTTTACGATAATTTATGGGTTATAAGATATCATTAAAACCCACCCCTCCCCCCGAAATTCTGGCTACGGCCTTGATCGTTTAAGACCATTTTCGGCGCAAAATTAGAAAATTACAGACATTTGGGCGTTTAAAGAGAAGGGGCGCTCAAAAAGAGATTATTCACGAATCCGAATTTTCTATTCGAAAAGTAAACCTTGAATTTCTTGACTGGAAGGTGGAAATATGTAAAATATTGGCAATTACAGAAATTTAATTCTATAGTTCAGATGTGAGATGATGCGATCATCTTGAAATTTTGGAATGAACATTCAATCAATCTCCACTCACGAAATAATTTCCACTCGAATCGGATATCTTATTATGGAAATATGAAGATTCTTCTTTTCAATATTCCAATTGAATTTTCTATGGCTCTGTTAGCTCTATGGCTACACTGTTAGCATCATGCATGAGGCCGCAAGATTTCATTTCGATTGGTTTCGTTTTGTCTGAGATATTGAGGCCGTATTTTATAAAACACTTTGTACGATTTGGCTGGTAAATGGACTTAAACTGAAACCACCCTGAAAATTTCAAGTCTCTAGAACAATCCCTTTGAAAGTTATCGTGCTAACGGCGAACGGTCGGACGGCCGGCACCACGAACAGAATTTAGTTTGACCAAGGATTCTTCATCAGGGATTGAGAGTTACAGACATTTCGGAAAAACATTATAGCACTCGTTAAAGTAGAACGATCGCTCAAAAATGAATTGTCGATAAGTCCGGAACAACTGAACCTAGTCTTTTGAGAGCACCCCCGGTCCAAAATTTGAAAATTACAGACATTTAAGCAAAACGATAGCATGCTATTCTCCTAGGAACAAGCGCGCAAAAACTTTGTACGATAGGCGAAAGCTTAGCATGTTGACTGCACCATAAAATTGTATCTACAAGAATCTAAAAAGGTCATAAATATGCAGCTAACGCATAAATATAACTGTAGCTATAATTTCGCATACATATCTCACCATAATAGACGTAAATTATTTCCTCGGTGTTGCGAATAAAGCTGGGAATTTCCTTTACAACCCAACAATGCTGTACAGTTTTTGCAAACCTACTAAAATACTCTGAATTAAAAGTCCATTTTTATGTTAATATGTAATAGGGTAAAATCACCGTTGTGAACGCAGCAACATAATTTTCAAATGAAATATATTTTTTAACATCGTATTTTTCATCCCATAAATCATAAACGTATAAAAGATTGAGTTTCTGCAGTCGTTCAACTTGGTGTTAACAATTTATAAAAGGTGTCATTCGTTTCTGTTCGATAAATGACATTTTCGAATGTAATTAGGTAATTATATTTAATAACATAGGTGAAGGTATCAGTCACAAGGAACTATTTATGTATAATTTATTCAGCAGCGCAACGTTTCGGGAAATTTATTCCCTTCCTCAGGCTAAAAACAATTTTACTTGAATTAGTAATGGGTAGCATGAGATCTGGTATATGAACTAACTACAAAATTACTCTAAACAAACAACACAATATACAACAAACACACAGGTTCATCCTGTATTACAATCGAAAAAACAAACAATCAACATTCGAAACTGAAACATAAAAAACGGAAATGAAAATTACACCAGCTCACCTTGTGAATAAGAAGTTACGATGTGAATTATTTGAAGAAATTCAAACTCGTGGAGAAAACAAAAATAACAATTTTCTTTCATTTCGGGGATCCAAACAAACTCTCTGACGTATCGGTCGCAGGTTCATCCATTCGAATGCAACACAGAACTGCACCAGATGGAAAGTGATATGTCATGAAAATTATAATTTTATTTCTTTAATCAGATTCGAATATACGATGTTCAATGAACCTATATCAGACCGCGCATTGACTGAATTCGGGTGTCTCTTAATGAAGAGCATATCTCTTTGAAATTACTTTTGAACCAATTGTTCTCCCTGGTCAGAATTTTCGCGTCATCAAAATCAAACTGATGTCCCTCAGACATGGCATGCTGTGAAAGCGCAGTTGTGTTGTTGTTTAATCCTAGTACCAAAATACTGTCTAGTTTGTCCGATATAATATGTACCTGTACAATCTTTACAATTGACTCTGTAAACCCAACCCGATTGCCTGTAATCTGGATCCTTGTCCTTAAGTTGGGAAAATAGTTTTCTGACGGTCTTATTATAATATGAGACGATAATTGATGACGAATTCCTCATAACTTTTATCAACCTCTGGCTTAATCCCGGTATATAAATAAGTTTATCCACTCCATCAAACTAATTTCTATGTGTAATGGTAGTCATAACATGTCTATGAACCGAAAAGCGTGTGTTATAATAACACCCGCACATAACACCCGCGAAATTACTTGGTTTGATTAGTTAGAGACTCTGATTTGATTCCCGACCACAGAGTACAGAGGTTTGACGGTTGGACGAAATGTTGTCAACGTTTTGACAACTGTTCAAATTTTTTTAAATGCAGATTAATTCGAATTTTACTGAAGAAGTCGTGGATAAAGTATAGTATTCAATTCGCGGTAATGCTCAAAACACACTTGATGAATTACACACTCGCCTGACGGCTCGTGGTGCAAAATTCATCTGCGTGTGTTTTGACCTGCATTACCGCTCATTGAATAATATACTATTATCCACTCCTACTAACTAATTTCTATGTGTAATGGTAGTCATAACACAACCGTAGACATGTCTATGAACCGAAAAGCGAGTGTTATAATAACACCCGCTCATAACTCCCGCTAATAAAAATACCTAGGAAGAATGAAATTGCTTACAAAAAAAATGAATAAAAAGTAGGATCGATCCGGAACTCTATTTCAGCCATCAAGATAACGTTCTAGCGATTCATTCCAGATTTATTTTTGGAAAACGTGAATTTTTGAAGTACTTGATTGATTAGAGACTCTGATTTGATTCCCGACCACAGAATACAGAGGTTTGACGAAATGTTGTGAATGCTTTTGACAACTGTTCAAAATTTTTTAAATGCAGATTAATTCGAATTTTACTGAAGAAGTCGTGGATAAAGTATAGTATTCAATTCGCGGTAATGCTCAAAACACACTTGATGAATTACACCACTCGCCTGACGGCTCGTGGTGCAAAACTCATCTGCGTGTGTTTTGACCTGCATTACCGCTCATTGAATAATATACTATTATTGTTATCAGCACCATCCGAGTCAAGGGGACAACCAGGAGTCACCATAGGAGTAGAAGTGTGAAAAATTCTACTAACAAGGCTTCTCGGGTACCCATTCTGAATGAGTAAAATTGATCGTAATTTTCATTTCCGTTTTTTATGTTCCAGTTTCGAATGTTGATTGTTTGTTTTTTCGATTGTAATACAGGGTGAACCTGTGTGTTTGTTCTATATTGTGTTGTTTGTTAAGAGTAATTTTGTAGTTAGTTCATATACCAGATCTCATGCAACCCATTACTAATTTAAGTAAAATTTCCCGAAACGTTGCGCTGCTGAATAAATTATACATAAATAGTTCCTTGTGACTGATACCTTCACCTATTCTATTGATATTAGGAACGATAAGTGCTTTTATTATATTTAATAAAGGTTGTAGTTATTGATTTTACCTTACGTACCTTCGCGGATCAACAGTTTGAGAAATTATATTTTATCAATTCATGCACAGGCCACAGAAATCAGTAAAGTTAGGTACCTGTTCCGAGTTACTTTCCACATAGAATGGAAAGTTAAGACTTAATGAGCCGTATTCATAAAACAGAAGGATGTCCTTCTAAGTACGGGGTCTTTATAAATGATTGTAACATCATAGGTCGCTTTGGAAATTTTTTGTCTTACCTCTTCTTGAATTTCTTTCGGAATTACCAGCTTGAACTAACATTATCGTTTGTTTAAATTAAAGTTTACATCAAAATATACTACACTTATGTGAAAGAAGAGAAACAAATAATTTTCAAAATACTGGAATGCTGATAAGTGATTTAATACTTGGTTTTTCCACCCCTTGCGTTAATTACAGCTCGGCAACGACGGTTCATACTCAAAATGAGTGATCTTAAAATGTTCTGATCTTATCCTTCCTAGATTTCTCTGAGTTGGATTCCTAAGAAGCGGATGATTTTCTGAACTTCTCAGCCTTTCATTAAGGTTGTCCCAAACCTGCTCAATCAGATTGAGAGCTGGACTTCTTGCTGGCCATTCCATTCGAGAGACTTCAACCTCTTCAATGTACTCCTGAACGATGCGCGCACGATGGGGTCTGGCATTATCGTCCATAAAAATGAAATTTTCACCAATGTATGGGGCAAATGGCACTACATGCTCTTCAAGAATGTTCCTTATATACCTATCAGTATTCATAGCTCCATTATCAACGACCACTAGGTTTGTGCGAGCAGTCAAAGATGTTCCACCCCATACCATAATCGATCCCCCCCCCGAAACCAGTAGTATTCAGGAAATTGCACTGAGCATATCTTTCATGTGGACGTCTGTATACAAGGGAACGTCGATCACAATGGTAGAGGCAGAATCTAGACTCATCTGTGAAGAGAACTCTTTCCCAATCGGCCTCTTCCCAATGGATATGCTCTCTCGCAAAATCCAAACGCCTTCCTTCGATGGGCTGGGGTAAGAGCTGGGCCTCTTGCCGCGACACGAGGCCTTAAATCATATTCTCTGAGGCGATTTCTTATTGTCTGAGTATTAATTTGCACCTCATGAGTTTGCTCAAGCTGATTTTGAAGGAGGCGAGCGGTTGCAAACCGTTGTCTCAGCGAAGAAACTCTCAAGTAACGTGGCAGTTGTTACCCGTGGTCTACCCTGTCCTGGTCTTCGGACATTCATACCTGTCTCCCTGAATCGCTGCAACATTCTGGACACACTTGAATGGGAAACTCCAAACCTTTCTGCAATTCTTAGGTATGTCCACCCTTCTTCTCGCAAAACTACCGCTTGGGCACATTCCTCTTGGGTCAAATTGCCTGTTTCGCGTTGCATACTCATACTCATAATCATTTATTAACCTCAAAAAAAATGCTTACAGGATTTGTCAAGAACATAGTAAATTTCAAAAATTTAAAAACATTTAAGTAAATCTAAAATATCACAAACAGGTACAAACGATAGAGCACAAACAAACATTAAATTTCAATATTGATGAGAACGGTTAGAACTGGTGGTTCATGAATTCATCGATCGAATAAAATGCCATCTCTGCAAGTAAAGACTTGATATGCCTCTTAAAGGCCGTACACCCAAGGGATGACAGGCGGTCGGGAAGTCTATTGTACATTTTCAAACTTCACAAACTTGTTTCTGAATCTAGTTTGGTGGTCATGCACTTGTTCATACCTTGAAAAACGTTGTTGACTCAGATGGACGTAGAGGAGACACTCCAAAATGTAGCAGGAGGCAACGGTAAGTATCTTATATTTCCTGAATAAGGGTCTACAGCTGGTCATTTGATCCACTCCAGCTATCACGCGTATCGCACTTTTTTGTTTCAGGAAAACCCTACAGGCCTCCGACGACGCACCCCACAGTATGATGCCTTATATGTCATCCGTCCATGGAACTGAGCGTGATAGGTGACAAGCGCTTCTTTTTCAGTTAGGATATTTTTGATCTGTCTTATTGCAAATATTGCAGTGGAGAGTTTCTTACAGAGTCCATTCACATGCTCAGTTCATGTCAGGTTTCCACCGATGGACACTCCGAGAAGATTAATGCTCTCCAAATTTTGGCGTTTTTGTTGTTATAATCAGCCTTTGTGTTTTTTCGGGGTTTACCTTCAGATTATTTGCATTAAACCAATCATAGCTTCCTGGACATAGCGATCGAGTGTGGAAAATCAAACGAAAGAAAAACTATTGATCACTAGAACTGGTCGAGAACAACAACATTTCAGAATCGAGCCAATACATACATTCAAAATCTGATAATCTCATCTTTTTTATTCCTGCTGGGAAAAAACATCTGTATTGAAGAAAAACGTCGAAAGTGGATAACATATGCATGCATAATTCTGATAAAAATAATTATCATTGAGAATACCTCACTCACTCACTCACTTTCTCTTTTTATGGGCTAAGCTCATCATACGGCTATGTACCCAACCTCAATGTTATTAATCTTCGTCGTTAACATATATACAGTACATTAAACTTTTTATTCTTAACGAACGGGACATACACAACCAACCATGCCCTCACCAGGATTCGAACCCGTAACCACCGGCACCACAGGCCAGAGCGCTACCTCTGACCCACCGATGGCCGACTTTGAGAATACCTTCAGTTGTAGAATAAATTTGAGATTTCCATATTGAGCGTTAATTTTTTTGCGCAGTGTATATTTGGTAATCTCAAATCCCATTTAAAATTTGAGGAAATAGCCTGATTGCTCCACCAAAAAACGATCGCTCAAAAGCTCCTGCTCAGGACTTTTCTTGAATTTTTTATATTGTATATTTTAAATTTAAAACTACACCTAAACAAGGTGATACCTTCAACGAAACGAGGGGGAAATTATGTAGTCGTAACCCATAATGATACTATGTAACAATACCAATTTGCCTATATCTATTGTTATATTACTATGTTATATCTTGCTAAGTCAGCAATGAACACCTGCAGATAAGATATCCCTTTAAATACAGCGTCTTCTTGGATCTTCTCAGAAAAAGTATAGAAATAGCTTTAGACTAGTGCCTTTGCAACTATTGTAAACGATAGTTATCTTATCGTTACGCTGGATCTACCCAGTTACTACAAACACGCCAATGCATCAGAACCGCAATCATTCGGAAGATCTAAATAATGGCCCCACTGATCGGTGAAATAACCTTTCACCCCGTAGGATGACCTTTACAGAGGTTTTGAATGCAAATCAGCTCCAGATACCCTACCAAGATAAGGTTTTAACAGGCAAAAGTTACGATAAATTTCGATTCATGTCAGAACAGAATTCTTGATTAACTGATGAAGAATTCAAAAACTAGAACGTAATTCAGACCTGCTGTAAATATTCGAAGGAAACGATCTTGAAACACGAATGTAGATCTGGAATCTGAATATCTCGATTATAATCGTAATTGTGCTAAAGTTCATCCAAGGATGATATTGGCATCGATGTAGGCCTGGAAAGTTCAGCAACTAATCAATACATTATTTTCATACTTAATGTATAATAAATTTTCAAACACACGAGGAAAAGATACACACACACACATATATAGTGTGTTTAGTCATGATTTAGCGATAGTTTAAGGGCATCAAATATACCTAATTTTATTGACAAAAACCCCACATTGGAAAGTTTAGCCCCTTAGTTTTGGAGTAGCACCCATTTTAAATTTACTTTTTTATTTTCGTTGACCCTTCCAAATAATATCGATTTCTTTGTAGGACCTTTATGTCCTACAGATGTGAAAAAATTTTTTTTGAAAGATGATACTACAAACTTTCATTGAAGTGGAACAATAAGAAAACATTTAACTCGAAAATGCCATAAAAAATTCTTTGAAAAATTTTAGTAAAAAAATTTACTGATTTTTTCTAGTAAATCCGCAATAGTACAGGAACTAGCACATTGAAGTACAATTTTCTCTCAATGATGTTTGTTGTTGTTGTTTTGTAGCTAATATCCTTGCGCCCCAAACTTTTTTTGTTGCTACAGGTCGTCATAAGAGCCACTGCCTGTCTACAAAGCAGAGCCGGCCATTTTGAGCATTTTTTATGATTAATTTGTTTGTTTGATCATTGACACTTATCGAAGTGCAGTTCTGAGTTTTATTTTATTTTATCAATTTTCATGTTCGAGCAGCAATTACTTTCTAATTATGTAACTTACAGAAATTATGTTGGTATCGTTTTGTAGCTAATATCCTTGCATGTTAGCTCATTGAAAAAAATTATACTTTAATGTGCTAGTTCTTGTACTATTGCAGATTTAGTAAGAAAATCAGTACATTTCGAAAAAAAATTTTTTTTTAAGAATTTCCAAGTTAAATGTTTCCATATTGTTCCACTTTAAGAAAAGGTGGTAGTATCATCTTTCAAAAAACAGTTTTTTCACATCTGTAAGACCTTCATGTCCAAAGAAATCTATATTATTTGGAAGGGTCGACTAAAATAAAAAAGTAAATTTAAAATGGGGGCCACTCCAAAACTGAGGGGGTAAACTTCTCATTGTGGGTGTTTTCGTCGATAAAATTAGGTATATTGGATGCCCTTAAATTATCGCTAAGTCATGACCAAACACACTGTATACAGGGTGTCCAGGCGATTGACGTCAATAAATTATTTTAAGATTCCTCAGACTTGTGGCTATCCAAAAATACCCCACATATGTAAAGCGATTTTCTATAGTTCTCGAGTTATGATTTTTTGAGTGTTTTTTCATTGTATATTGACAGCTAGGTTCGAAAAATTCATATCTTCTTACGGAGTGAGTATTTTGCAGTTTTTATTTTTTAAACATGGTCGTCCTGAATGTTGCTTCAATAAAAAAATATTCAACTTACTGAAATCACTGCAAGCTACCCAAAAAAGGCTTGAAAGCTAGAACTTCAGTTTTTAGTAGGATGTACTCAAACATTCATTTTCAATTCAGAAATGAAAAAAGGGCTAAGTTTAAAACTTTGCGTCCTAAGCTACGGAAGTCATAGGAAAAAAGAGCAACTTGAACGGACTTTTTTTGTTGTAATCAGCCTTGGCAGGCGGATAGGCTGAAAATCATTGAAACTCGATAAAATTTGTTTTTCTTCTTTTTTACATTTTCATGGTAGATTAAACTTAAAATAGGGATTTTGAATTGATTTTAATTGAAATTTCCTATGAAACAAATGTAGCTAGTGTAATTTATACAATAATTTTGGTCTCCACCATTGGTTTTCGGAGCCTTCAATTGGCAAATATTCGAGACTTTGTCCCTTCAAAAATTTTGCTTCGACCCGTCCCCGCATGGATGGAGCAGTCTATTTTTCGTGTGATTCGTCGGAAAAAAAGCGCTGTGGCAACGCTATCTACGTAGCAGATCTAATGAGGATTATATCAATCATCGATCATATTCTAACATCGTATCATCAACTATTGAAGATTATTTATTTAACTCATACCACCCCAAAATAAAGTTTACCGTAGAAGATGAGAATGAGAGCAGAATCCCTTTCTTGGATATTTTTATAAATCGAGAGGGAGAAATTTTAACGACCAGCTGGTACACGAAGACTATAAGTTCAAATAGAATAATTAACTACTACAGCAACCATAACAACACCCAAAAAGTCAATACTTCAATTAGTCTGATGTATAGGGCACTGTCGTTGAGCGACAACAAATTTAGGGAGGAAAACACACAAAAAGTGTGTGAGATCTTAAGGGAAAACAACTGCCCCAGATATATAATTAGAAGAGTTGTGAATAAAACCAAAGAGAAGTTAACGCAAAACAACATCCAACGAAATGACAAAGAACCTACACAATACTGCAGATTCCCCTTCATACCTGGACTTGCACAAAAAATTTCCAGGATTTTCAAGAGGATTAATTACACATGTACATTTTACAATAGAATCACAACCAAAAAATAGTTCACAAAATTAAAAGATAGTGTCCAACAAATTCACAATCATCAGTGGTGTATAAAATTCCATGCTCTAATTGCGAGAAGGCCTACATCGGACAAACAAAACAACTACTGAGAGACAGAGTCAGACAACATAAAGCAGACTCCAACAACATCACACACAGGGACAAAACTGCTCTTACGGTACATACACACAGGGAAGATCATAAGTTCAATTTTGAGGGAACGACAATACTCGACCATGAAAACAACAGGTATCGAAGAAACATAAGTGAAATGATCCAAATAACATTAAATAAAACAGTAAATTTTAGAGAAGATGTCAATGGACTAAGCTCCATATATAATAGTCTGTTGATACCTTTAAGAAAATAATCAAAAAAAGAAAATTTTCCTTCTACTTCTATGGTCACAAGTCAGGTTCAAGATGACAGTCAATAATTCTAACCTATAATGTTCTATGATTTCCACAAGTTCTAACCTACTGCCACGTCTTGAATTCAGAGCCGAAACTAGGATTCTAGCGCCTGTGGCAAACTTTCAAATACGCCCTTGAAGAAATTTTTTTTCCAATAAATATATGATTTTTATAATTAACATTTATTGATTATAAGGGGTTTTCCAATAAAAAGTGTTATTTTGACATTAAAAGAAAAATGCCATTTTTCATTAGCAATGATCGGTTGTTTATTTCATTATGAAGAAGAAGCTATGTCGTTAATAGTGGAAAATAACATGAAGCAAATGACCGCCACGACCACGCTTACAGGACCATATCCTTTTAATGAAATTTTCCATAACCAAATCGCAAAGTGGCTGCCCTATGTCATCGATAGCCTCACGAATTCCATCTTTGAGGTTTGAATCGACGCTGGGCTATTGGCTTCTCTTTCACGAAATCGCAAGGTGTTAAATCACAAGATCGCGGTGGGCAATTGTAATCACCTCTTCGAGGGACCAATGGTTTCGTTGCTGTCTTGTTGAATGTAAACGTTGTCCAGATCAGTACTATCCAATTTCGGCCATAAAAAATCATTGATCATATCTCGATAGGGCAATCCATTCACCGTTACTGTTGCTCCACCCTCATTTTCCGAAAAGTAAGGTCCAATGACTCCGCCGGACCATGAACCGCACCAAACAGTCACACGTTGAGGATAGAGAGGCTTTTTAACAATAACTCTTGGGTTTTCCGAGGCCCAGACAATTTTGCTTGTTGACGAAGCCACCGAGGTGGAAATGGGCCTCATCACTCAAGATGATTTTTCGATGGAATTCCGGATCATTTTCATGCATTTCAACGACCCAATCAGCAAAGACACGTCGTTGTTGATGATCGGCCGGCTTGAGTTCTTGTGTTAACTGAACTTTATAAGCCATAAGACCCAAATCTTTATGCAAAATACGGTGTAATGACGTTTCCAATTCCAAAGAACGACGAGGAATGGACAAATCTGGGTTTTCTTTAAAACTTTCGGCGGTAGCAACAATATTTTCGATTGTTCTCGAGCGACGTGCACGGGTTTTATTCTTCACATCACTTACTTGTCCCAAGAACTCGAATTTTTCCACCAATTTCTTCATTGCGGTCCGACAAGGTGCTTCCGACGACCCACATTTTCCACCATTTTTATAGTGAATTTTAATGATTTCAATACGTTCTTGAAGCGTGTATCGTTCCATTTTTATTAATAACGTAGTTTCTACATGTCAAATGTCAAAAAATGACAGCTTCAAACGTGATATCTACCTACCGAAATAGCGGGCTATTCGAAATAACACCTCTTTTTGGAAAACCCTTTATTTTGAAGAACCTTTTATTAACAATAATCTCCCATATTTTAAGGTAATGGACAATGCGCCGCGAGTCGTGTTTCTCGCTTAGGCCCGTTTACACGGACAGTTTTCCTGGCAGTTTTGGAGCGTTCGCTCCATTCCTCAACTCCAATCGCGTGCGTGTGAATGCTAGACCATCGTGAGTCCAAAAGCGTCGATTTGATGCGACGTGCCAGATGTGCTGGTTGTGATTTCAAGTCGCATTTACACGCACACTCCGATCTACCGAGATATGTAGCAGTAAATGCTTATCGTTCTCTCGAATTTTCACAGATGGAAATTTTTATTTATGTTTATAAACTTGAATTCTGCTCAGTTTCAACAGTACCATCTACACACAATGTGGAATAGGGATAATTTAGAAATATTCATAAACATGTACAGAAACTTTCCTTGTTTATGGAAAATAAAAAGTGACGAATATAAAAATAAGAATTTGAGGAATAATGCCTATGATAAATTGCTTGAGTTTTGCAAAGAAAATGTAGATCCGAGTGCAAAATTCAAAATAAGCCGAAACGTCATGTCATCCATTCTTAAATAATTTCTGTAGTCCTCTGGATAATTTTCCCGGAGTTCCCTTAATAGAGGCATATGATCAAAACGCTCTCTATTCAACCTCCACTGTTTAACCCAAATTTTCCGAGGAGTTTTATTCTCTTCTTCATTGATGACATACAGCCCTAAACACGCAATAGCCTTCCTTTTTCTCGAATTCATGTTCACTTCACTGTCCACTTACGGGTATTCGAATCAACTGACTGGTATTTATAAGAGAGCACGGAACGTGGAGTTTCCGCCACAGCGGAAATTCCACGCTCCACTACAAAACTATTGTATTTTGCATTCACACGGAGAGTTTTGGAGCGTACAGTAAAATCTGCCGCATCGATGCGCGATCCAAAAGTGTTGCTCTAATTGACGACCACGCATCAACCTCACGCTTCTGGAACGCCGTTCCGGAGTGCCGCATCGGAGCGACGCTACAGGAGCGTCGCTTCGGAGTGTACGTGTAAACGGGGCTAATGTATAAAATTCTAGGATTTTGTTCCGTTTTGGTAGTGTTCGTTAACTACGTGTTTCTCAATTTTGTGAACTGTTAAATTCGCCACTTTGAAATATAGAGCTTGTTGTCAATCTTGATTTAAAATGGAATATATCATTTTTCACATTTTGCGCCCCTAGGTCGTTTGCGCCCGTGGCAAATGCCTCCCTCGCCACGCCCACGGTCCGGCTCTGCTTGAATTAAATATAATTTTTAAATATAAAGAGGTCTACTCTATACATGTTGAAGACAATTTTAAATGTAACTCAATTCCTGTGAAGTCATTATGTAAGTGTATCAACAAATTTTCCATGTCTGAGTTTTAAATGTTCAAAATTTTTTTTTTAGCCTTGATAAAGGTCCGATTTGTGACCGAAACGTCGGTGAAATGATGTAAAAAGGAGTGTCGAAATAAATCCAAATACCTGATAGATATTTTCAATTTATAAACAACATGGATGAAATTATGAATACAAAATTATTAAGTTTGTCTGAAGAATAAACAAAATCTCTTTAAGTATTTTCGTTCCTCGATGAACAACAAAGTAGAAATACTTCTTATAAATGACTCCTCTGGGAAAAGGAAAAAATATTTTTTTATTCTGTTGACGATATTTGATACAGATCAATATAAATTCGAGATGTGCGTAAAAGTCTGAGAAAAAAATTAAGACGCCATGCGTCGCGGCGCTATAATTTTTTTTCTCTGGAAACATTATTTGTTTATTGCGCCATTCGGAAGATAATTAATTCTGAATGTTTCTTCTGAGTACAATTTTTTCTATTTCTTACTGCCAGCGACCTGCAGCGTGTTTTATGTTAATTCTATTCCATTAATTTTTTCTGTATTGTGACAGTTAACCTTGATTTAGAGACATAGATATGATTGTGTCTTTGTAGCAAACTACACTGCCTAAAAAAATTAACGCACATTATGGAAATCACAAGTTTATTCTACAACTGAAGGTGTCTCGATGATAATTATTTTTATCAGAATTATGCATGCATTTGTTATCCACTTTCAACGTTTTTCTTCAATACAGATGTTTTTTCCCAGCAGGAATAAAAAAAGATGAGATTATCAGATTTTGAATGTATTAGCTCCATTCTGAAATCAGTTGTGCTCGATCAATTCTAGTGATCAATAGTTTCTCTTTCGTTTGATTTTCTACACTCGATCGCTATGCAACGCGAAATAAAACACGCAATTTGACCCAAGAGGAATGTGCCCAAGCGGTAGTTTTGCGAGAAGAAGGGTGGACATACACAAGAATTGCAGAAAGGTTTGGAGTTTCCCATACAAGTGTGTCCAGAATGTTGCATCGATTCAGGGAGACAGGTATGAATGTCCGAAGACCGAACAGGGTAGACCACGGGTAACAACTGCCATTCAAGAACGTTATTGAGAGTTTCTTCGTCGAGACAACGATTTGCAACCGCTCGCCTCCTTCAAAATCAGCTTGGGCAAACTCATGGGGTGCAAATTAGCACTCAGACAATAAGAAATCGCCTCAGAGAGGCCTCGTGTCGCTGCAAGAGGCCCAGCTCTTACCCCAGCCCATCGAAGGGCGCGTTTGGAGTTTGCGAGAGAGCATATCCATTGTGAAGAGGCTGATTGGGAAAGAGTTCTCTTCACAGATGAGTCTAGATTCTGCCTCTACCATTGTGATCGACGTTCCCTTGTATATAGATGTCCACATGAAAGATCAGTGCAACTTCCTGAATACTACTGGTTTCGGGGGAGGATCGATTATGGTATGGGGTGGAATATCTTTGACTGCTCGCACAGACCTAGTGGTCGTCGATAATGGAGCTATGAATGCTGATAGGTATATAAGGAACATTCTTGAAGAGCATGTAGTGCCATTGGTGAACATTTCATTTTTATGGACGATAATGCCAGACCCCATCGTGCGCGCATCGTTCAGGAGTACCTTGAAGAGGTTGAAGTCTCTCGAATGGAATGGCCAGCAAGAAGTCCAGATCTCAATCCGATTGAGCAGGTTTGGAACAACCTCAATAGAAGGCTGAGGAGTTCAGAAAATCATCCAGCTACACTTAATGACTTGGGAATCCAACCCAGAGAAATCTGGGAAGGATTAGATCAGAACATTTTAAGATCACTCATTTTGAGTATGTTGCCGAGCTGTAATTAACGCAAGGGGTGGAAATACCAAGTATTAAATCACTTATTAGCATTCCAGTATTTTGGAAATTGTTATTTCTCTTCTTTCACATAAGATTCGGTGAAATCCTGAATTTTTCTTTCATTAAATGTGTCTTGTTTTGTTCAAAACCTTCCCAAGAGAACATAAAAAATAAGTTATAAAGTCAATGTAGAGTTAACTTTCATTAAAATAGAGATTTTCAGAAAGTGCGTTAATTTTTTTGCGCAGTGTATTTCTCAATCATTTTATACATCAAATATTATACTGTCAAGGCATAGTGTCACAATGAAGAAAAAAATAACTGGAATAGAATTAACATAAAACACACTGCAGGTCACTGACGGTAAAAATAGAATGAAATTGTATTCAGAAGAAACATTCAGAATTGAATTTCCTTTCGAATGACACAATAAAAGAGCTGAGGGAAAATTTTCTGATAGCGCCGCGACGCCTGGCGTCTCAATTCTTTTCTCCGACTTTTACGCACATCTCAAGTCAACATTAACTTGTACCAAATACCGCCAACAGAAGAAAAAAATATTCCTCCCTTTTCGAGAAAAATTAGGTTATCAAGATAAGTGAATCACCATGTTTGTTTCGAAAAATAATATTATTCCCAAACAGCACATGGGTTTTTCCTGGTAGGTTAACAATCACAAACCTCCTGTCATGTGTGAACGATTGGACTGGGTGCATTGTCGATGTTATTTATCTGGACTTTTTTGGTATAGATTTATATAACTAATGATTTAAGTGAATCTCAAAAACATCTGAAGAAAAGACATTCGATGCTACAACTAAATAAAATTGTTAAAAATTTTAATTTATTCTATTAACAATTTAATTTAGTTGTAGCATCGAATGTCTTTTCTTCAGATGTTTTTGAGATTCACTTAAATGATTAGTTATATAAATCTGTACCAAAAAATTTATTTGCATAAGTCATTATAATCATGCCGTCTCACTCGCACCCACTCATATATACTGTCTCGCGATCGCACCTGCAGCTAAACTACATGCTTGTCTGGCAAAGGGTTGGCACTATCAAAAATGTCTGGCTAATGAGGAAACATTATCTACCCAAGTATTATATATAAAAATCAGCTTTTATACTATAACGTAAGTAGAATTACATATAATTTAATGAACATTAAGGGTGTCTGGCAAGGGGTTGCCACTATATTAAGTGTCTGGCAATTAATGACGTGATTTTTGATTATATTTTGAAGGTAATACCAAAAAATCACACTTTATTATTTGACGAATTTAGATCAGTATTTTACACCCCTTCAATACCCTTTACCTGCCAAAGCCAGGGTAACCCAAACTTCAGAATGGTTCATCGTTCTTACCTGTGTTGGGAGCATGCGTAGACGAGTTTTCAGCTTTTATAAAATAACGAAGGTCTGGGGTTCACGGGCTCTTGCTCTATTAGGTTCCTCATCGCCGACTATTGAAGAAGCTAGAGTTTTTTTAGGAATGATTGCAATCTTGCATTGAGTCGTTTTTGAGCGGTCGTTCTACTTGAACGAGTGCTATATCGTTTTGCCCAAATGTCTGTAATTTTAGAATTTTGATCCGAAAATGGTCTCAAACGATAGGGTCCCTGATGACGAATTCGTGGTCAAATTCAATTGTGTCCGTAGGGCCATCCGGCCGTCCGTTAGCACAATAACTTTCGGAGGGATTGTCCTAGAGACGAGTTCGGGTCGCAAATGGTTCGTTTAAGTTAGTTAACCAGCCAAATCATACAGGATGTTCCATAAAATATGGCCATTCAAAATTTTTGTTCCTCAATATCTCAGAAAATACGGAACCAATCGGAATCAAATGCTACGACCAAATTCGAGATGCTGGAAAACAAGCCCCAGGAAAAATTTTGTGACCATAGTGTTAACAGAACCATAGAAAATTCAATTGAAATATTGAAAATAAGAAACTTCATATTTCCATAAAAAGATATCCTATTTGGGTAATTTTGTGTATGAAGATTGATATACTTACTGAACGTTCATGCAAAATTTTGTGGCCATAGTGTTAACAGAACCATAGAAAATTCAATTGGAATATTGAAAAGAAAAATCTTTATATTTCCATAACAGGTTATCCGATTCAAATGAAATTTTTTCTGTTGATAAACACTAATATACTGAATCTTCATGCAAAATTTTGTGGCCATAGTGTTAACATAACCATAGAAAATCAAATGGAATATTGAAAAGAAAAATCTTATATTTCCATAACAGAATATATTATATTCATACTGAATGTTCGTGCAAAATTTCAAAGGGATCGCATCATCAGAACCATAAAATTTAATTTGTGAATTATTTATTTTTTATATATTTAATTTTTTGAATAATTTTCAGAATATAATTCCGAGTGTGCTGCGATTGCGTTTTACGTATTTGAGGAGCGGTAGAATTTTTTACAATAACAATAACAACAACTTTATTTCAGATAATGTTGATCGCTACATAATTCAATGCATATACACACAACAATAAATGAAACGACGTCACAGCACAGTAAACAAATATGTACATTAGACTAACTGTGCACCAAATATTCTGCCAAGTTATATGGCTCCAAGTTTGTCAGCAGAGAATATACTTCTTTTCTGAATTTTTTTAGATTATTTATACATTTTATTCTATTAGGCAGTTTATTAAATATTCTTATACACATATTGATGGGTTGTTCTCTGTCAATGTTAGTCTATGTATAGGATAATTTATATCCAATGATCTAGACGAGTATTTTTGAGTTACATTGAAATCATTTCTATTTTTAAATAAGAACATTAAACAATCATTTAAATATAGGCCACTTACAGTTAAAAGACCTTTTTGTTTGAATACTCCCCTACAACTTTCTCTGTATTTCATTTTATACATTATCCTTATTATTCTCTTTTGAATTATGAACATTGTTTCTAAGTTTTCTCTACGTCCCCAAAAAATTATGCCGTATCTTAATCTAGACTCAAAATTAGCATGATACAGTATTTTAAGTGATTCTACTCCAACATACCTAGAGGTTACTCGCATAGCATAACAAATTCCACTGAGTTTTTTTGACACAATGTTTGTATGGTGGTCAAATTTCAAAAACCTATCAATGTATACACCCAAGAATTTTGTGTATTCAGAGAGAGAAAATTCATTATCATTTATGGTTATTTTTTCTGGTTTTTCTAATCTACATCGGTTAGTACTAAAAATTACAATGTTCGTTTTTTCTCATTTAACATCAATTTAATTTGTTTAAACCATGATTGTGCTTTGTTAAAGAAAATTTCACTTTTATAAATCATTCTGCCATTGTTTTTGCTCCTACCAACAAATCTGTGTCATCAGCAAAACTTGAAATAGTTGAATCTGAGTTAAGTGCGATTTTACACAAATCGTTTATGAAGATTATAAATAATATTGGACCTAGAATACTGCCTTGTGGTACACCCGTAGTGTTTTCTATTTTCTCTGATCTCGCTCTAACACCGTCCTTTCTTATTTCAACTCTTTGGCATCTAGCTGAAAGATAGGATTTGAACCATGCCATTGCATTTCCTCTAATACCGTACATGTAAAGTTTTTCTAACAATTTATTTCGATCTAATGTATCATAGGCTTTGGATAAATCTAAAAATAGTCCCAAAGCAATGTTATTATCTTCAATTAAGTTGACTATATTCTTTGTGAACTGAAAAATAGCAGTTTGAGTTGATCTTCCAGCCAGATAGCCATGCTGTGTTTCAGTAAAAATACCACTATCATTAAAAAAAGCAAGTACCCTGACTACAATCACACGTTCAAAAATCTTTGAAAAACTAGACAATATGAGCAATATTCGAAACATTCAAGTATGGGTAGATTTCTTTGATTGTTTGAAAGATCAACCCGAATTATGGAAAGTAAATCCGAGGTATATAAAAAAAGCCATGGGCAGTGCCTTTTGAGCACTCGTTCATTGGCGGAGCAATAATGCTACCTCAAAATTTTGTGTAGAACTTGAGATCTATTCTAAGTAAATAATGCACAATCTCGAACGGAATTATATTCTGGAAATTATTCAGAGAATGAAATATGTAAAAAAATCAATGATTAGAATGAATTAAATTATATGTAATGTAATGTAATGTAATGTAATGGTTCTGATAATGCGATTCTTTCGAAATTTCACAAAATGAATTTCACCTGAATCGGATATCTCGGAAAATATAAAGATTCTTCCTTTCAATATTCCAATTGAATCTTGTTTGGTTCTTGCATGTGGCCGCAAAATTTCATTTCGATTAGGTTCGTTTTGTCTGAGATATCGAGGAACAAAAATTTGAAATGGGCATATTGGGTTGACAACCGTTATTTTGACCTTTATATAGTTTGCAGTCTAGATGACAACAGAGTCGTCAACTAAGTTGATCGTTTGTAGGCCGTTTCTTATCTTTCCGAGCAAAGCACATACATCGGCATCGGATGGACGATACGGCACGGAATTTTACTGGGGTAAATTTCGTCCTTGCCATGCCGACATATGTGCGTTGCTCCATTAATTTCCATTGAGAGAATAAACTCCGCCAGCGATGGAAACTGGGCGGATTGAGTAGTTCAGTTGAAGTTGCTGCCGGTCCCAAGCCCGGATAAAGGAGGAGGGTTCTTGGGTGAGGTTAGCTCCCTGCCCAAGGTAAAATCACATACTGCTCACAGAAATGAAGGTATAGCCTCGGATATCGGACGGATTTTGGAAACGAAACAAGCGCGGAAAAGGAACAAACGAAAACGGAAAATCACTAGAATAGCTTGCTGGAATATTACGTCATGGAATGGAAAGGATCAGGAGATCATTTTAGAGATGAATAGACATAAGGTGGGCATATGTGGACTTTCTGAAACAAAACGTAAAGGTCAGGGTACTACAAAATATGAAAACTATATCTTGTGCTATAGTGGGAAACCAAAACAAGATCGAGCCCACTCCGGGGTTGGTATACTTCTACATGAAAAATACGTTGACCTAATAGACACCATCGAATACGTAAGTGACAGAATACTAAGGGTAACACTCATCCTTCCCAGGGGACATCTACATCTTGTGAGTATCTACGCACTGGATGTGTCGAAGCCAAGAGAAGAATCAGATGTTTTCTATAGAGAGCTACAAAACACCATCGACAAAATTGACAATAGCGGAAGAATAATACTTTTTGGTGACTTCAATGCGAGGATCGGATCAGAGGAAATTGATGGAATGAAACAACGATTTAATGAATCCGTGTTGAATGAAAATGGAGACTTACTGAATGATTTTTGTGCAAGGAACGAGATGAGAATAAACAACACGTATTTTCCACACAGGGATCAACATAAGTACACCTTTTGCAACACTAGAGCACAAAAGTCTACAATTGACTATATAATAACTAATAGATCATTCACACCAGATGATATACATGATGTAAGGGTTCTTACCTCTGCCAATACCGGAACAGATCACAACCTAGTTCTCGGAAAATTCGTTTTGGAAAACCATCGCAAAATAAAGCAGAGACCAATTATAGTCGAAAAATATAACATGGAATCATTCGACGACGATGCCACCAGAAACCTGTACGAATGTAGGCTTAATCAGAAACTTCAGGCAGAGATTACCACAGGAAAGAGCGTGGAGGTTACCTGGAATATTATTAAGAGATGCATACACGAAGCGGCCGAAGAAGCGGTAGGAAGAGAAAAATTAATCTGAATTCAAGGAATAACACCAAGCCCTGGTTCAATCATCAAGTGAAAGTACTTGCGGAGGAAAAGAAGAGGAGTTATCTGCTCTATAAAAGTGTCTCAACCCAAGAAAATTACACCATATACAAAGAAACAAGGAATAGAGTCAATATGGAGATAAGGAAAATAAAAAGAGAACATTGGGAGAGGTTCACCGCCGATATGGAACGTGATATTTATGGAGCACAAAGAAAAGTTTGGAAGATGCTCAAGAACAGAAGAAAACCCGTAAACGAGTACATCCAAACCAAAAACGTTCCTTTACATGAGTGGGAAACATATTTCAGAAAACTATACGGCAGCGATGACCAGGACACTCAAGGGGATGCACTGGAGGTGGAGACGATGGATGAAGTGACGATTACTCAGGAGAACGTTGAGATGAAGATGAGAAAGCTGAAAAACCGAAAGTCACCAGGAGTTGATGAGATACCTAACGAGCTTTTGAAATATGGCGGTCAAGAACTAGCGAAAAAGCTAACCGAACTCTTTAACAAGATAATAGCTACATCTATCATACCAACAGAATGGAAAAAAGGCGTCAGTATACCGATCTTCAAAAAGGGACAAAAAACCAACCCGGAGAATTACAGAGGAATTAGCCTGCTTTGCACCTGCATGAAACTGTTCACCAGCATAATCAGAGATATCCTTCAGGATGCCATAGAGAATGGAGATGAGCAACAGGGATTTAGGAAAAACAGATCGACGACTGACGCACTGTTCATTTTGAGACAAGTGAAGGAGAAGGCCATCGAGTACAGCTATCCCACATACGTGTTTTCATTGACTTGACAAAGGCCTTTGACAGAATAAAAGTTCAGCATGTTATCGAAATACTGAGGCAAAAACGAATACCGAGCGCAATAATAAACGTCATCAGGAATCTGAATATAAACAATACAACAAGAATAAGAGTTGACAACCAAACAACTGAAGATGTACCAACACCAGCAGGTATTAGGCAAGGAGATAGCCTCAGCCCATTCCTCTTCAATCTTGTCATGGATGAAATCATACGAGAAGTTAGATCTATGAAGATGGGATACAAATTGAGTGGCAAACCAATCGGCATGGTATGCTTTGCAGATGACGCAGTAATTCTGGCAGAAACAGAGGACGACTTACAGAGATGGGTACAAAAGTTCTATCGGATCGGCAAAAAGTTCAACATGTCCATATCAATTTAAAAAACGTAGTGCATGACATTTTCGAAGGTACCATCACGATGCAAAATAGTTATAGATGACAAGATAGTGGAACAAGTGATGAAATTCCGCTACCTGGGAGTGGACATATCCAGTGATCATAATCCGATAGAGGACATCAAGTCACAGGTCAACAAGGCCTCGGTAATATCTGGCTGTCTAAGGGATATTGTGTGGGCAAACAAGCATATGCATGTCGATGGAAAGGTGCGGATATACAAATCCTGTGTTAGACCTATCCTAACCTATGGTATCGAGACTCGAGCTGACACTAATAAAACAAAGAGTATCCTAAGAACAGCAGAGATGAAAACTCTCAGAAGTATAGCAGGAAAAACACTAAGAGACAGAGTTAGAAACAGCAATATAAGATCTCTCTGTAAAGTGGAAGATATAGCGAGATGGGGCAGGAAGAGGAGAAGATATTGGCGAGATCATGTAGAAAGAATGGACCATAACAGATTAGCATACATCGCTAAGGACGGGAAACCAGCAAGCAGAAGGCCATTAGGGAGACCGCCAAAACGGTGGAGGGATAGCTGGAGTTCAATCTCCCAGGAAGACGCAACCCACTGAGGGGACCTTCATAATGAACAGATCTTAAGGTCTATAAGAAAGAAGAAGAAGAAGAAGAATAATTTTTCCGTATGTGCATTAAGCTCAAATTTCCTAAACCTGTACATAACCATCTTATACAGGGTGTCCCGGGAAGAATGCGACAAACGAATACCATGAATCAAGTACATCAAGCAGGACATAAAGAGTTTTAAATCGTTTAAGGGCCTTCGTTTGTGAAATACAGGGTGATATTCATCTGATGGCTGAAATTTCAAGGTTCAATAACTTTTAAACTATTAGACCGAATGATCTCAAATTGGGAAGTTTTTTTTTGAGATGGCGGTTGCCATCTCTCAATATTTCAGAAATTGAATAAATCAGATCCGGACTAGCAAAATTTCGGACTTTTTCTATTTTCATGAATATTGGAACACCCTGTACATGAACATTATGTTTTTATTTAATTTTCGTAATTGAAAAGAATCATTTAATGAGAAAAATTCAAAACCTCTGCTTAGCACGATCATACAGGTGATCAAAAAACAATACCTCATGAGTGAAATGTCAAAGTTCAATAACTCTTAAACTATTTTACCGAATTATTTCAAATTTGAAGGTTTTGTCACCCTTTACGATTGCCTTCTTTCAGTTTTTCTGAAAATGAAAGAATCATATCCGAAATAGAAAAATTTCAGATGTTCTTTATTTTCGTTGATATTGAAACACCCTGTAAGTGTACATTATGTTTTTATTTCATTTTCGTAACCTCAAAGAATCAATTAATGAGAAAAATCCGAAATTTCTGCTTGGCACGGTCATACAGGGTGATCAAAAAACATTACCTTGTGGGTGAAATTTCAAAGTTCAATAACTTTTAAACTATCCTACCGAATTATTTCAAATTCGAAAGTTTCTGAAATTGAATATATCAGATCCGGATTAGAAAAATTTCAGACGTTCTCTATTTCCCTTGTTATTGGACCACCCTGTACGTGAACATAACGTTTTCTTTTTATTTTCGTAACCACAAAGAATCAATTAACTAGGAAAATTCAAAACCTCTGCTTGGCACTGCCATACAGAGTGATTTAGAAACATATACCTCATGAGTTAAATTTCATAGTTCAATAAATCTTGATCAAATCGGTGAAATTACTTCGAATTTTTCAGTTTTATCACTCTTCAATACTGCCTTCCTTGAAATTTTCCTCAAATTGACGGATAACTTCATGAACGTGCTCCAAAATGTCTTGAAATGGATACCATTTTGATCAATTCCTGAACATACAATTTTTCCAATCAATTTGTTTTTAAAATCGAATATTTCCAACTTATCTGCTGTTTTTTGTTTCATTCATTATCCAGTTTGTTGATTTTCTCAACAAAATTGAGGAAGGCAGACAGGAAGGTTGACAAAACTATAGAATTTGAAATAATATTTATTGTGAAGTACAGATTCATTCAAGGGCATGTTTATTGATCACCCGGTATAAAGTTGCCAATCAGAGATTTTAAATTTTCACTATGAGCTGATTCTTTGTGGTCACGGTAACGAAAAAACATAATGTTCACGTACAGGGTGATACAATATCAACGAAAATAATGCAAGTCTGGAATTTTTCTAGTCCGGATCTGATTTATTCAATTTCAGAAAAATTGAAAGATGCCATGTGTAAAGGTTGACAAAACTTTCGAATTTTAAATAATTCGGTTGAATAGTTTAAGAGTTATTGAACTTTAAAATTTCACTCGAGGTAATGTTCACTTCCTGATCACCCTGTATGACCGTGCCTAGCAGAAATTTTGAGTTTTCCTCATTAATTGATTCTTTGTGGTTACGAAAATGAAATGAAAACATAATGTTAACGTACAGGGTGTTCCAATATTCATAAAAATAGGAAAAGTCCGAGATTTTGTAAGTCCGGATCTGATTTATTCAATTTGTGAAACATTGTAAGATGACAATCGTAAAGGGTGACAAAACTTCCAAATTTGAAATCATTCGGTCGAATAGTTTAAAAGTTATTGAACTTTGAAATTTCATCAGATGAATATCACCCTGTATATCCCAAACGATTGAAACCTCTTGATGCGAGTCCTCCTTGGTGTACTTGATTCATGGTATCCGTTTGTCACATTCTTCCCGGGACACTCTGTATAAAACACAAATTATTTTCTTAGGAGTAATCAGTATAGTTATAATCATAACCTTTCTGACCGTCATATATTCATCTTATTTACGAACTCTCTCTGATACTCTTATTACACCATGCCTTTTTCATGTCCACATTCGAGGCTTTTTTCAGGGCTATTTGTTGGGTAAATTTCCTTCAAATGAGTCGCACCATTGTAGATACAATGGTCGCACTATTTACACCATGCCTTTTCAAGGAGTTTCAGGTAGTAATTCTAAAATTGCAAGCATTAAAGCTTGACCTCAAGCTTGTGTTTTGTTGGAATATTTTCGAAAGAATACCATGGTATCTGTATTGATATAAAAATTATGATGCAAACAATAGAATATGAGATTGAATTTGAAAAAATCACTTATAACTATTATTGCAAGTGTTATTCTGAAAAATAACAAAAAATGGTTCTACAGGAGATAGGAGGAAAGAAGCCTTGGATGAACTTAAAATCAAGCAATAAAAGCCATGAGTAATAATTATTTATATATAGGTAAAAAAAAGTAAAAAAAAGTTTATTATAATCTGCCCATTCTTTGAATCTTTGAATAAAGATAAAGAGTAATAAAAATATTTATTATTGAGCATTCAAAAGAAAAAATATAACAGTTTACGCCAAGATGTCAAAGAAGACGGAAAAATGTTGTGTTGTTGAAACCGACTAGACATTTATACGAAAAGGTTGGAAATTCCCACGTTTCAGGGTTGAAAGATAGAACCGGTTCTATTTATTTGCAAGCCTGAAATAGTCACAAAAATGGTCCCAGGTGTCAGGCCGACAAAAAGGCACGAAAAAGGCATGGTGTAATAGGGGTTTCACTCAGGTTTTTGGACAATAAGCTATTCATGAATAGAGTGGACCTACCTTTAATTTGTGCCTTACAAGCTCCATTCACTGGATTAGTATTATCACCACATAAACAGTACCCTCCAATGCAAGTTGTTCCTTTTATCACTGTGCAGTTTGCTTGTGATTTGCACGGCCTTTGAACTGAAAAAAATAAAATAAAATGTGTGATATGTGTTATTTATAGATACAATAAAAATTAAGAAAAGCAGGAGCTTTTGAGCGTTCGTTCAGGTTCATTGGTAGGGTAATAAGACTATTACCTCAAAATTTAATATAGGACTTGAGATTGATACCTTATAAGAATTTTGAATTTGGATGGGAAGACCTAGTACAATCAGATTAAGTTTAATATCTTCCGGTATATGATGATCGAGTTCAAGCAATAATCTTTCTTTTTTGACTACGAAATCTATATAGGAACCAAATATATATCTAAAGTTATAAGCAAATCTGATCTGTTTCCAAGACAAATCACTAAATGTGGATATTAAATCTTCTTTCCATGAACTCCAATCAGTTTCCAACCTAACCGTCTTTGAGCATTCAGGAACCAGTCATTCATTGATGCATCGGAACATAAGCGGAATGCTTCAATTAATTTTGGTCCAATTAAAAGGAGTCGATTCGCTTCTTTTTCAAAAGTATTCACCCAAGCCTCAACATTTTTATTTTTGGTCGAAAATTTTTCAATGAAAAAGTGCTTCATAATTTCACTCAGAGAAGCGTCCTTTTCCTCAGCATAACTGGCACTCGTTTTAGATGGTTGTACAGATGGTGATGTTTGGAACTCCTCCAACATATATTCATTGAAAACAAAATTACCTGCATCGTCTTTATAAATTTTTTCTAGCTCTGACGAGAAAACTACATTCACATTTCTGAACTGTCCTTTTGACTTTATCGAATTGACAGCTGATTTAACTGGTTGAAGTTCTGTCAGTTTCTTGTGATTACCCACTCCTTGAATTTCGTCCGGAAACTATACCAAGTTTCATCATCTACTGCTTTAATTCTCTTCAGTTTCAGAACTGTTGTTTTTTCGTTTGCACTGCTAGCTTCAGCCAAAAAGAAAAGTCTGTATTTTGACATGGCAATTTGTCAAAATAAAGATATTTTCGATTTGTAAGATACGGTCATATCGTACTTTACATATACATGCAGAATCTCAGCACAATCGGAATTATTTTATGAAAATAATTCAGAAAATGAAATAATGTAAGAAATATAAATTAAAAAAATTAAATTCTATGGTTCTGATAATGCGATTCTCTTGAAATTTTGCACCTAAATTCAGTATATCAGTGTACATTCAAAAAATAAATTTCACTCGAATTCGATATCCTGTTCTGGAAATCTAAAGATGCTTCTTTTCAATATTCTAATTGAATTTTCTATGGTTCGGTTAACACTATGGCCACAAAACTTTGCATGAAAATTCAGTATATCAGTTTACATTCACAAAGGAAATTTCACTCGAATCGGAAATCCTGTTATGGAAATAAAAAGATTTTTCTTTTCAATATTCCAATTGAATTTTCTATGATTCTGTTAAGACTATGGCCACAAAATTTTGAATGAACAATCAATATATCGATCTCCATTCACAAAATAAATTCCGATTGGTTTAGTTTTTTCTGAAATATCGAGGAACAAATATTTTGAATGGCCATATTTTATGGAACAGTATTCAGTATTTATGGTCATGATCTATGGACATAATGCTTTGTGATTATTAAGTGAATTATCGGAATGAATTCTAATGTTGAGGTCATGAATATTGAGGCAGGATTACCAAAAGCCAAAATAGTTTCCGGAATTTATTTCCAGTTATTCTTGCTAAATGTGAATAAAGATTGAAAGTCCTACAGGTGCTTTCAATAATTTTCTGGCATTCCCCGTGAATTGTGAAACAACCTTAATCGTGTTTGAATAATATGGGTTAACTTTCATCTATGACATCCATGATCTTCGAACAATTTTTATGATTTCAACCAAAGAATCTACCTCATCCATTTAATCGTAAACACGACCATAGGTCATGACTCTGAATACTGAAGAATTTCAGTATTTTTCATCTCATTCGAAAGTTATTGAAAATAAATAATTAGTGTAATAGAACACTGCCATTCATTTTTCATTTCGAATCGAATACTTCAAAATAAATATGGGGTTGCCATTTGAAAATCTCGAAATATTCCAATTTTAAGTTCCACATTTTCGGATCAAAATTTCCGAAGAACTTTACGATGTATCAAAATACTGAATATACCCAATGAATGCATGGCATCTCTACTTTGAGACTGCTGAGTTTGGTTTCGTTCGCATAGAAAGTAATCGAGATATTGCATTTCCAAACTTGCAATGCAGATGTCAAAAATTTCAAGAATTTGTGCATAACTTGGCAACAGTGCATGGTAGAGAAATTTTTTAGTAGGTTATACTGCGAATTTGGTATTGAATCGATACATAAGTAAAAATATAGGTAGTTGTATTTGAAATAATAAAGTAGATATGCGTTTGAGATAGACGTGGCAACACTGTCGACTTGCTAATATTTTAGCCGAAGAGTTGCTTCATCCTCAAGGCTCCACCTAAAATTTCAGAACTTAATATTCACAAGTTCTCCTGAAACGTCTAATAGGAAAACCCTATATGTCACTCTACGATATTGGCCTCATAAGTTTCTTATTGAAGCAACGGCATAGTGTATGGGGTGCATAATGGAGCTCATCAGTATGGAAGTAGCTCTGATATAAGATACTCTAAGGCACTATAATTCACTATCGAGCACGTTGCTTCGGGTACTATAACCGAAACAAATCCATCTTTGAAAATCCTTATGAATAACCCATTGCGTGAACCTTCAACGAAATATCTGGCGTTTCTTCCTATTACCGTTCGAACAAATTGTAGACTGCTGTTTGCAGCCATTCAACCTTCTGCCGACTATGTGGAATCCCTCGGTTTTTATACAGTGGGGTCCAACGAAAACTTTACACCTCGGTTTTCCGGCTTTAAAATGTTAATGTGGAGAATCACAGGGATCCGTCCATTTTAGCTCAGGCATATTAGTGCGCTAGCCCCTAAAAATTGCTCAATTGCTGAAAATGGTTTTAATCCCTTCTGGGGCTCCCGAATAAAGAGAATCTGAGTTTGCGACGGTTTCGAGGTTATGCTTCAGAATTAAGAACCAGATAGTAGGTACATACTCGAAAAATCTTGAAAATTTCTTATGACAACATCCCCCATCTTTAGGTCAAGCCCCTAAAAATGTGCTCAATAGCTGAAAATAGTTTTAATCCCTTCTGGGGGTCTCAAATAACAGGTATCTGAGTTTGCGACGGTTTCTAAGTTGTGCTTCAGATTTGAGAGCCTAAAAACCGCGAAATTTTCGAACTTTTTTCAGTATTTTGCTTATAGGTTCAATCTGCATATTGAATTCTTGATTTCAATTTATCAACTTGATTCATATAATAGTTACATGTACTACTTATGGCAGAATGAGGAATATCGTAATTAGATTTAATATTTTAATTGAAATATTTACAATTTACACAACATAATTCGATTGAATCACAACATTTTTTCTTATGAGGACTAGAACACTTAGGACATATCACACTTTTACTATCTTTCAAATAATGTCCAATTTTCCAACACTTGAAACATTCAACTATTCCAAAGTGTTCTCTTACATAGCATCTTGACCGACTTGAATAATGAAAACCTCTTTTAATAACATCTTTGAACAGAGGTGGGTTCATTTTCAAGACAACATTAAATTTATTCTTTTACTTCATCTTAGCGACAAGTTTAATGTAATCGGTAGATCAATTAAGGTCACTGGATTTTATCATTTTAGACATATCGGTTCCGTCTATAGAAAATGGATCCACACTGTAAACCACAAGACGCGGATTCAGTTTTTGAGCACTCGTCCTCCTTGAACGAGTGCTATATCGTTTTGCCCAAATGTCTGTAATTTTCCAATTTTAAGCCGAAAATTGTCTCAAACGATAGGGTTCTAGGGAGTCCCTAATGACAAATTCGTGGTCAAATTAAATTCTGTCCGTGGGGCCGGCCGTCCGTCCGTTAGCACAATAACTTCCGAATGGATTGTCCTAGAGACTTGAAATTTTCAGGATGAGTTCGGTTCCGAAATGGCTCGGTTGAGTTTGCTTATCAGCCAAATCGTACAGCGTGTTCCATAAAATATGGCCATTCAAAATTTTTGTTCCTCAATATCTAAGACAAAACGAAACCAATCGGAATGAAATGTTGCGGTCACATGAAAATTCTATCAATAATATCTTCAAGTTAACAATTTTGAAAAAAAACACTTTGAAATATAGATATTCGATATATTGTTATTATTATTCACAAAATAAGAGTTGAGGATACCCTATACAACTCAAACAAAATACAATTGAGGCTCAACGTGACCGATATACACATTTCAAAATAAAATAAAAAAAGCAAATGTAGTACTTAAAAAAACCAAATTGAAATCAAAATATAGCTTCTGATCTCCAAGAATCCCATCCATTTTTGAACATGTTGACACTTCTCGCATTAACCACTTCGCTACGTAGCATATTCCAATGGTGGAATACTCTGTTGCTAGAGAAATTTTGTCTGCTTCTTGTGAAAAACTGTTCTCTAGCTAGTTTATAATTACGTCCTCTCAGGTGGTTGATATTCAGTGGGAACAACGATGACATATCTATTCCAAAAAATCCTCTCACGGCTCTTAATGTGGTTATCAACCTACGATCAGCAAATGTCTCCAGTTTCATTAGAGCAAGTCGAGTTTGGTAATCAGGTCTTATGATACCGTATGGAATTCTTGTAGCTAACCTTTGCACTTGCTCCAATAGCTCTGCATCATGACAGAACACAGGATGCCAAACAGAACTAGCGTACTCCAATGTGTGGCTTTATTCGTCGTCCGTATTATATGAGACCTCCATAATAGATCACTATCAACAGAAACTCCCAAGTCCATGTGAGATGATCGAGCAAGCTTCTACCGGAACTCCTCCTATGTTGTACTGCCTTTTTGGATTGTTACCACCCAAATGCAGGACTCGACACTTGGAAAGGTTGAGAGGTAACAACCAATCCGTCGCCCACTGCTGTAAAATATTGCAGTCCTTCTGAAGAATATCGCCAGATGTATTGGGGTCATTGTAGAGCTTCACGTCATCGGCATAGGATGCGGTATCGGAGGATATAGACTTGGGTAAATCACTGACATAAATCAGGAAGAGGAGGACACTCAACACGGAACCTCGAGGGACTCCTCTACTCACTGGCCTCCAAGCAGACCTCCTCGAATCTACTCGAACTGAAAAGTCACGGTTAGATAGGAATGCTCTAATCCACTCCAGCAAAAGGCCACGTATACCAAAGTGCTCCAATTACGAAGAAGATGTCTGATCGGCACCCTGTCAAAGGCACGAGGAAAATCCAAATAGATAACATCTATTGGGGTCCCCTGATCCAGTGATGCTGTCCACGATCCAACGCATTTAAGAAGAAGATCTTCCTGGTACGAACCCATGCTGTTCATCTGGAATAACCGAGGTCGCAAGTAAGAATTTCGTAAGCTCTGACGTAACAATTTTCTCAAAAACCTCTGGGCACAGTACTTATCTCCTTTTTCAAAGATGGGAAAGACAGAAGATCGCAACCACGATTGTGGCAAGGTGCTGGTGGTAAAAGAGAGTTTAAATAACATAGTCAATGGAGTCGCAATGAAAGACGCACAACGCTTGAGAAATGTCGTAGTAATGCCGTCGATGCCTGGAGATTTTCCGCAAACAAGATTTTGAAGATACTTTGCTACTTTTTCTTCATTTATGATGATATCATTCGTACTTTCTTCATTTCTTGGCGCATTTATTGGTGGAATGGGAGTATACAGGGTGTCCCGGGAAGAATGCGACAAAAGGATACCATGAATCAAGTTCATCAGGGAGGACTCTCATCAAGAGGTTTTAATCGTATGAGGGCCTTCGTTTGGAATATACATATATATATATCTGATGACTGAAATTTCAAAGTTGAATAAATTTTGAACTATTAAACCGAATGATTTCAAATTTGCAAGTTTTGTCACCCTTTACGATTGCCATCTTACAAATTTCAGAAATTGGAGAATTCAGATCCGGACTAGTAAAATTTCGGAATTTTTCTATTTTCATGAATATTGGAACACCCTGTACGTGAACATAAAGTTTTTATTACATTTTCGTAACCACAAAGAATCAATTATTGACAAAAATCCAGAATCTCTGCTTGGCACGGTCATACAGGGTGATCAAGAAGTGAGCAAAAAACATTACCTCATGAGTGAAATTTCAAAGTTCAATAACTCTTGAATTGTTGGACCGAATGATTTCAAATTCGGGAGTTTTGTTACCCTTCACGATTGCCATCTTTCAATATTTCAGAAATTGAATAAATCAGATCAGGACTAGCAAAATTTTGGACTTTTTCTATTTTCATGAATATTGGAACACCCTGTACGTGAACATTATGTTTTTTTCATTTTCGTAACCGCAAAGAATCAGTTAATGAGAAAAATTCGAAGTCTCTGTCTCTGCTTGGCACGGTCATACAGGGTGAGCAAGAAATGATCCAAAAACATTACCTCATGAGTGAAATTTCAAAGTTCAATAACTTTTAAATTATTGAACCGATTTTTTTTCAAATTGGAAAGTTTTATCACCCTTTACGATTGTCATCTGTCAATATTTCTGAATTGGAATAAATCAGATCCGGATTAGAAAAATTTCAGACATTCTCAATTTTTGTTGATAGTGTATCACCCTGTACGTGAACATTATGTTTTTTTCATTTTAGTAACCATAAAGAATCAATTATTGAGAAAAATTTTGAATATCTGCTTGGCACTGTCATACAGAGTGATCTAGGAACATATGACCTAATGAGTTAAACTTCAAAGATCCATAAATCTTGATTTTATTTGTGAAATTACTTCGAATTTTACAGTTTTGTCACTCTTCAATACTGCCTTCCTCGAAAACTTCCTCAAATTGACGAACAACTTCATCAATTTGCTTCAAAATGTATTCAAATGATTGAATACCATTGATTGAATACCATTTAGTTCATTTCCTGAACTGAAAATTTTTCCATTCAATTTGTTTTTTAGATCGAATATTTCCAACTTATTTGCTGTTTATTGTTTTAGAGTGAAGAGTGAACACTCTTTTTTTATTTGATTTCTTGATCTGAACTCTACCTAAACATAAGTATTCGTTTTCAGTGTTGAAAGGAAGGGTGACAAAACTATAGAATTTGGAATAATATTTATTATGAAGTACAGATTCATTCGAGGAAATGTTTATTGATCACCATGTATAAAGTTGCCAAGCAGAGATGTTCGCGTACAGGGTGTTCCAATATTCACGGAAATAGAAAAAGTCTGAAATTTTTTTAGTCCGGATCTGATTCATTCAATTTAAGAAATATTGAAAGATGACAATCGCAAAGGGTGACAAAACATTCAAATTTGAAATCATTCGGTCGAATAATTTAGGAGTTATTGAAGTTTGAAATTTCACTCATGAGGTAATGTTTTTTGCTCACTTCTTGATCACCCTGTATGACCGTGCCAAGTAGAGATTTTTAATTTTCCCATTGATTGATTCTTTGTGGTTACGAAAATGAAATAAAAACATAGTGTTCACCTACAGGGTGTTCCAATATTCATGAAAATAGAAAATGTCCAAAATTTTTCTAGTCCGGATCTGATTCATTCAATTTCTGTAATATTGAAAGATGGCAATCGTAAAGGGTGACAAAACTTCCCAATTTGAAATAATTCGGTCGAATAGATTGAGAGTTATTAAACTTTGAAATTTCAGCCATAAGAGGAATATCACCCTGTATATCCCAAACGAAGGCCCTCGAACGCCCTCTTGTTGCGAGTCCTCCTTGATGCCCTTGATTTATGGTTTCCGTTTGTCGCATTCTTCCTGGGACACCCTGTATAGTTTATAGAGATATACACATGTGACATGGTCATAATAAACTTATGCAAAATTTTGTGGCCATAGTATACACAGAAAATTCAATTGGAATATTGAAAAGAAGAAACTTCATATTTTCATAAAAAGATATCCGATTCGAGTGAAATTCATTTTGTGAATGAAGATTGATAAACTGAATGTTCATGTTCATGTGGCCATAGTGTCAACAGAACCATGGGAATTCAATTGAAATATTGAAAAGAAGAATCTTTATATTCCCATAATAGGATATCCGATTCGAGTGAAATTTTTTGTGTGCTGGAAAACGAATATACTGAATTTTCATGCGAAATTTTGTGGCTATAGTGTTAACAGTACCATAGTAACTACAAGTGGAATATTGAAAAAAGAATCTTAATATTTTCATAACAGAATATCCGATTCGGGTGAAATGTATTCTGTAAAACTGATATACTTAATATTCATGCAAAATTCCAATAAAATCGTATCATCAGAACCATAGAAATAAATTTTTTCAAATAATTTCCAGAATATAATTCCGATTGTGGTGAGATTCTGCATTTATATATTCGGTATCAATCTTAAGTACCATATAAAATTTCGAGGTAATAGTCTTATTGCTCCACCACCGAACGAGCGCTCGAAAGCTCCTGCTCAGGGCTTTCCTTAAATTTTTATGGTAACCAATTGTCGTCTGTTTGTGAGATAATTTTTTCATCCAGTATAAATCTTTAACAAGAATTCCGAATTCATCTTGTTTTGTTAGTAGTAGTAGCAGTATTTACTCGGCATTATTTCAAGTTCAAAATAATATTCAAAGAGGCCAAATCTCACATCTCATATGCTATCTTCTTCATAATAAAAAAATACCTTATTCATTTCTGTTTCACCTTGAACTATTCTTATTATAAACGAAACAAAAGCAAAGGAATATCACGCAATAAGAACACCGATAACGTTACCTCTGACCATGTTGTAACAGGTAGGTATGTAAGATTTTCTTCTTTAATGATCAGTTTTTTTTGTTCCAAGTTCATAACAACAGGTGAACTTGAACTGAAAGTAATCTACAATCTGAATTGGGTTCATTTTCATTGCAAAGCAAAGTTCGGAACAAAATGGTTAATGGGATTTTGATGAGTTATCGTGATATCTACCGAAGAAAATTTTGCAGACCAGGCATTGGTAACAATTTCATTGTAGGTATACTCGATTCTTTTCCCTCGAAATATCTTCATTCCACTAGATTAAATTGTTTTTTTAGAATGTGAAGGTTGATGAGTTTGTTCAGATCCCTTATCATTATTTCGACAAGGGGTTTCAAGAGAAATGAGGATTAACCCTCGAATAGTCGCGTCAAAATTTTTAACATGGGTAGTCGCGCCGGTCTCACAGACCGTGCTTACTCATTGAGCTCTGAATGCTAAGTGGAATGAGTTTTTGCCTAAAAATTCAAATGGATGTCTTTCAAAACATAACTGAGTGACAAGAAAATGCAAGATTGGTACATATTTCGAATTGGTGCAAATATATTGGGGAAATTCCAAAAAATCAATTTTATTCATACACCTTACTTTATTCAGTCATAAAAAGAAAAAATCAAACTCTAAGGATTTGAAGACTAGAAATAACAAAAAGTTACACCTTTCATCAAATAAAAATCATTCTTCAAACATATTTTAGCTTAATGAAGGCCATTTTCTAGGCAGTTTTTTGTTGTGGGGGGAAATTTTTCCAACGCGTCACTTTATCTTCGCCAAAAAATCGACAGTGTATTACTTTGATTTTCTTCCTCATCATCATCAGAAATATTCTGCTCTGAGTCATCACTCGCAAGTTGTTGTTCTAAATATTCAAATTTTTCTTCAGACTGATCAATATCTGAATGTTCGTCATTTGCTATTTTATCCTCTTCCTCATCTTAAACCTCTAGTAATTTCTGCAGTCGAGCTTGCTCTTTTTCGTACGACCACATGGCTAAAATCTATGAATTTACCTCGTTATAAGTTATACAGAACAAAAACACCTGAAACTCACCGCACAATGGAACTATCAAGATATGAAAAAATAGGGTACGAGAGTAGTCGCGCCGGTCTCCCACACCGTGTCACGATATATTTTTTTCGTACTAGCACGTTTCACGATGAGATTCTCAAGGACTCTCTGTCGCATCCTTACGGAAAGATAGACGGAGCCGGAGATGCCATGCCCCCTGAATTTCTGAAAATTAGGATAAAAAGTGTCTGGCCGGTCTCACAGACCGTGCGCGACTAACGGAGGGTTAATGAACTAGTTAATGTTCACTCCACTTGTACCATTGAGTTTCAAAATATACAGGGTAATTCATCGGTAAATGGGCGGAAGCTGAGGGTAGATAGAGAACAATGAAGTGAGTCAGAATACTCTATATTTAGAGCTTTTATCTTTCTTTATAATGATGATACATAGTGTTTTATAGATTTTGTCACTTTCTTCAATAACCCATTACTTCCAAATGACAGGGTGAGTCTTTGATTTGTACATATACACTGCGCAAAAAATTAACGCACATTATGGAAATCTCAAATTTATTCTACAACTGAAGGTGTTCTCAATAATAATTATTTATATCAGAATTATGCATGCATATGTTATCTACTTTCAAAGTTTTTCTTCAATAGTGATGTTTTTCCCAGCAGGAATGAAAAAAGATGAGATTATCAGATTTTGAATGTATTGGCTTCATTCTGAAATCATTTATTCTCGATCAATTCTAGTGATCAATAGTTTTTCTTTCGTTTGATTTTCTACACTCTACCGCTATACAACGCGAAACACGCTATTTGACCCAAGAGGACTGTGCCCAAGCGGTAGTTTTGCGAGAAGGGTGGACATACACAAGAATTGCAGAAAGGTTTGGAGTTTCCCATACAAGTGTGTCCAGAATGATGCAGCGATTCAGGGAGACAGGTATGAATGTCCGAAGACCTGGGGCCTGTAACACAAACCTTACAAGTGTAACAAGTCTACAAGTTACAAGTAATTTGCCTGTAACTACAAGTCCAACCCAATTCGATGTCACAATGCGAATGGCTACAATTGTAGAAATTAAATAATAACACATATAATGCAAATATCATAGAATTAATTATTATTTGATTCCTACTATATGACATGACTTGTCAATATAAGTAGTATTGCGGCTCTTCTGTTTGCATTATGTCTTCAAAACAAATTGTTTGCGAACGTAAAATACAATTTTTAATTAAGATAAGAGAAAATAGGCACATATTTTTCGGAGCTTTCTCGGATGAACTGAGAAAGCAAGATAAAGTAGAAAAGTGGAAAGAAATGCCAATTTGGCTCAAAGTAATTGTTAAGTACCTACCAGCGGATAAAGATTGGACTTATGTAAAGGATACATTAGATATGGCAGAATTCGAAGAGAATTGCTATGGTCAGCAAAAGTTGGAACTTGCAAGATTATTGTTATCGACATATGGTACATATTTATAGATTAAAATTGATAATGCGAAGAAAACTGGCTCTGGTGGAATAGGGAATCTAACGGAAGTGGAAAAAATTGTACTGGAAATAATTGGGAAAGACTCTCCTGTAATATGCGGTCTTGGAGTAGCTGAGTCTTTCGAAAAACTCAAGCAATCAAGCCGGTCAACTGACGTAGAGAATAATAATGCTGAAGATATTGCCAATAAAAGTGGACCAATCAGTGCTCACGAAACCCCATCTATTCCAAAGCAATTCAATGGTACCTAATTCTTTTCGAAGCAAAATAATAGGAATAATAATAGAAAAATGCATTTTTATACAGGAAAAAGAAAGCGAGATAGAGTCAATAATTCCGATTCGGAAAAAGTTGCTCAGATAAAACAAGAAGAGCTTGCTTTGCAAGTAGAATATCTAAGGTTGAAGAACCATAAAACTGAACTGGAAATTGTAAAATTAGAACAAGAGCTCCAACTGCCCATGTCAGAGTTCACGGCATCGTTACCACAATATAAAGAAGATGAAAATGGCTGCTGCTTTTTCAATTTGTGATAGTAGTTGGATACAATCCCTTTATAAGGAACATATAATTATATGTTCTGAACTGAGTAATTACTCAGTTGTGATTTTTTGTTCATTTTTGCAAATACATTAAAATGTGTTGTATTTACCTAGAGTTGGAGATATGTAAAACATTATCTACATTTGTAGAAAATTCCGTGACACGATTATACAAGTGTGAACTTTATGTTACAGAAAAAGTTTACATATGTAGAGATTTTGACGTAATTACTAGTCCGTACTTGTAATTACAAGATGGTTTGTGTTATGAAACAGTTACAAGTATAGAATATATTCTTACAATTGTAGGACTTGTAGTGCTTGTGTTACAGGCCCCAGGACAGGGTAGACCACGGATAACAAACTGCCATTCAAGAACGTTACTTGAGAGTTTCTTGCAACCTCTCGCCTCCTTCAAAATCAGCTTGAGCAAACTCATGGGGTGCAAATTAGCACTCAAACAATTAGAAATCGCCTCAGAGAATATGATTTAAGGCCTCGTGTCGCGGCAAGAGGCCTCGTGTCGCGGCAAGAGAGCATACCCATTGGGAAGAGGCTGATTGGGAAAGAGTTCTCTTCACAGGTGAGTCTAGATTCTGCCTCTACCATTGTGTTCGACGTTCCCTTGTTTACAGACGTCCACATGAAAGATATGCTTAGTGCAATTTCCTGAATACTACTGGTTTCGGGGGAGGATCGATTATGGTATAAGGAACATTCTTGAAGAGCATGTAGTGCCATTTGCCCCATTGGTGAAAAATTAATTTTTATGGACGATAATGCCAGACCCCATATCGTGCGCGCATCGTTCAGGAGTACCATGAAGAGGTTGAAGTCTCTAGAATGGAATGGCCAGCAAGAAGTCCAGATATCAATCCGATTGAGCAGGTTTGGGACAACCTCAATAGAAGGCTGAGAAGTTCCGAAAATCATCCAGCTTCTCTTAATGACTTAGGAATCCAACTCAGAGAAATCTGGGAAGGATTAGATCAGAACATTTTAAGATAACTCATTTTGACTATGTTGCCGAGCTGTAATTAACGCAAGGGGTGGAAATACCAAGTATTACATCACTTATTAGCATAACAGTATTTTGAAAACTGTTCATTTCCCTTCTTTCCATGAGATTCGGTGAAATACTGAATTTTTCTTCCATTTAATGTGCCTTGTTTCGTTCAAAACCTTCCCGAGAGAACATAAAAAATAAGTTATAAGGTCAATGTAGAGTTAACTTTCATTAAAATTGAGATTTTCAGAATGTGCTTTAATTTTTTTGCGCAGTGTATTTCAAGCGTAGATTCCTGAGGCCAAATGAGGTTTCTTTACCAATTTTTCCGAATCGGCTCCGTTAAAAAGATACAGGCTGTTGAAAATCGATAAAACAATTCGATTTCCAGTTATATATCGCGCAAACGATCCAATCGACTGAAATTATTTTCGGGATATAGTTTTTTATTGATGAGAAGAATATTATTCCAATTCAAAGTTCCATCCACATCTTCCAGTTTTTCGAAAATGACCATTATATCCCGTAAAAATATCAGAAATTCAAAGAACCCTACTCTTAAAAGTAGTTGAAAATACAAAATCCATACCATTCAGTTATGTATTCACCAGGTTTATCATACAGCTATTATTATCACTAAAACGAAGTTTCCATAATACACTTTTATTTCAAAAGTATCTTTTCGTATCAGTGCTGTTTAGGTCTCACACATTAATCAATTCATAAAGCTCCTTTTTCGTTTTCGAGCTTACTCGAAAGGCAACTTATTGTAAGACGAATTCAGGTATTCTCAATATCTCGCTATTAGTATTGTGAAAAATTGATTAAGTTTTTTTTTATTCTCACACAAATGGACTCAGCAATTATGCTATGTACCCAATATGAGTAATTTTTATCAAAATGTGAGGGGGTCAAATTCTAAAACTCCCGATTTTTACTGTTCTATGTAGTCCTTCAATTATGATATCATCTGCCTGAGTGAAACATGACCATTACAGGCTATACTGGGATCGCACAATAGCGAATAACAGTTGCTAATAACAGGCCAGGCATAATTCTAGTGAAGAAAAAAAAGAGAGCAATACTTATAGACGTAGCCATCCCGAATAACAACAATCTTACGTCAAAAATAAGCTAAAAAAATATCGATAGCTTGAACTTCAGATCAAGAGGCAGTGGGGAATGTATAGTACCAGAACCATTCCTATTCTCATATAAACCACAGGAATTTCAAAGAGCCTCAAGTCCAACCTCAAGGAGCTACATTTGGATGAAAACCTTCACAAAGTAATGCAGAAAGCAGTACTTCTCGGTACTGCTAGAACGGTAAGGAAGTTTGTAGGTCACGATGGACACCAGGAACAACCATGGAGGGAAAAATTGCAAGCCCGATTACCACGACATCAACCGAGAAATCCAGGACCAAGTAACGAAGGACGAATAACCCAGGATCCAGGAGAAGAAACACCGAACACCTCAGGGCTCAATCTCCCTGATACTTGCTATCCGGGATGAGTGAATTTTTCCCTTAGTAGGGAGCGTGATAGCTAGGCTCAAGTTGATAATAATAAACGTTTTTAATTATACACAGATATATGGGTTAGCCAAAATTTAGCCGCAGCTATTCTCATTTAACTAACCCAGGTGGATCTAATAGTAATAAAAAAAACAATAACTATTCATGACCTCAAATACAATTCAATAGATTCAATTACGCGAATAAAAATAATGAATTAATAGTGTACTGATCTATACCGATTTATTACTTATGTGAATTTGACGTTCTCTCGAGAATGAAAACGAAAATTTTATCGTGGTTGCAGAATGGCGAATGCGGAAGACTCCGAAAGTAAGCTTAATTTCACACTGTCTGTTGAACTTGAATAAAATCAGGTTATTGGCAGACATAGCTATCAGAAGACGAGTTAGTTTCTTCAAAATAACTTGTTTTTAGTAATGTAAAGAGAGTTTTCTAGTTAAAGTTATTTTTATGTAGAGTAGGGAAAGTATTTCCTTAATTATTTTTTGCTTTCAATAGAAATGACAACTCAGTATTAAAAAAATGGTAAATATTTGAATTTCGGTAACCAGCAAATATCGACCTGATTTTGGTATCATTGTATTCATTGAGTCTCCCTGAACAACATTAGTGAAACCAACAGGTGGCGGTCTGTCTTAGTTTAAAAAATAAGTGGCCCCAAATTTCCAAAAACGCTCCATCTCCACGTCACTTTTTTCACTATAAAAACACAAATTCACTGCTCCAATTCAGTCTATAAATCACCTTAGAACATTCAAATAACTATTCGATTAGAGAGTGTTCATGACTCGAAACTATTCACTGATAATTATTGCATACATCGGTGTGATGGGATTTTGGCTTTGTGCGGATCTTTTATAGTTATGACAGTAGTTGTCAATTGTATTTGAGACATAATAAAGTCTCTCAATATTCTCAGTTATATTTTTATTAATATAACATGGCGCAGAAATATTTCATCCAAGATGCCTAATTCAAGCAGCAAATCAAAAAACAACAAATTGCAAGCATGTAACCAAAAGTGATTGCCAAGAGGAAGATTCATACCAGCAAAACAAAATATTGACTGTGGAAAATGCTTATCTAAAAGAATTACTCAGAACAACCCGAAAAGAATCAAATTCTTATTATGAGCAACCAATTATTGCTAGAAAAAATCAAATCATTAGAATTTGAAAGAGATAAAAAGTGAAGGATTATTTCCAGGCGATAAAAACTCCAAAAAAAGCGGTAAACAATCCAGATAACAGAAGTCAACTTTTAAAAGAAATTGACAATCAACGTACAAATGATTCAAATGAACTACAAGCAGAGTATCCACTGCAAATACAAACTAATGAAACCCAAGTGTCAATACGTAGGCCAATTGCACAGATTATGACAACACAACCTAACCTTAATGAAAACAGAGAGCAGAAATCAACAAATCCAGAAAATATAAACAAAACTTATCAACAATCAAATCGGCAGAAGCCATATATCTCGGAAAAAGATGAAGAATTCAAGTTGGTTGAAAATAAAAATAAAAGAAGATCAAGACTTAAAAAAGCCAATGTTGGAACTGCACAACGATCTGAACAAGATGTAGATAAATTTCAATCCATAAAACCTAATAAGGAAACAACAAAAAATATGGCTATTCATTTCAAGAGTGAAAGATTCAGTAGTAGAGGCCAACATACAAACATATATAGCAGGAAGAACATCAATCGATTTGAAAGAGATAAATGTCAAGTATCTAGAAACAAAATTAGAGAAAACATTCAAGAGCTTTATGGTAGGAGTACCTTTACAACTTAAAGAAAAGGTATATGAAAATGAATTTTGGCCCACCAGGATAACGTTCTCACGTTTTAATTTCATACGTGGCCAGCATTTTTTAGACACAGTGTAAATCAGCTACCTGAGTTACACAATCAGATAGCAAATCAACATCCACAAGCGAAATTTTCAATATTTCATCAAAATATACGTTCACTAGGTAACAGCAGAGATCAATTAGAGCAAATTATAAACGAAAATAAAAACATAAAAATTGTATGCGTCACTGAACACTGGAAGACAGAAAGCCAACTTAAATATTTTGGAATGAACAATTTTTCTCTTAAAGCATGCTTCTGTAGAAAAAGGATATAGCTGCAAAGTCTGAAAAATTTATATTTGAGGTGGCGGCTGTTGAATACAAATTAAATGGTGAAAAACATATTTGCATAACTGTTTACAACAATGGAAACATAAAAACTTTGATAGAAAAATTAGATGAAATATTGCACAAAATCGATAAACACAATATTTACATAACAGGTGATTTCAACATAGACATGATGAAAGATTCCCATAAAAAATAGAGTTCTTAAATTTCCTGAATTGCTATAATATAAAACAGACAATTTTTGGAGTCACCAGATCAACTGAAAGGAGTTCCACCTGTATAGATGGAATCTATACAAACTCAGATATTCCCTATGAAACCTTGGTTTGGGATACCCACATATCGGATCACTTGGCACAGCAACTTACGTTTCAAACAGAGAATAGAAGTCAACACACATGGAAGAGACTGTTTACAAAGAGAAACATAGAAGATTTCAAAAATAGGTTAAAACAACAAGATTGGACCATAATATACAATGATAATAATGACGTAAATAGTATCTTCAACATATTTCATAACATCTACCTCGAACACCTTAATTTGGCTTTCCCTTTGAAAAGATAAAAAATAAAAAATGATTTAAATTGCAACATAATCCACATATACAAGAACTAAAAGAGAAATTAGATTTATTATTGATTCTATCCCAACACGTTCCATCACTAAAAAACATATATAAGGAAGTAACGACACAATATGATAGGGCATTGTTGAAACAGAAATCGCAAACATATGACCAAAGAATAGCAACTTCAGATAATAAGAATATAGCACTATGGTCAGTGGTAAGGTCTATAAAAGCTACACAGGAAAAGAAACAATTACCTATCAAAGAAAATCCAACACAAACAGTTAATGAGTTAAATAAATACTTCATAAATATTGCTGCAAATTTAACCCAGTCATTTAAAACAACCAAAGTAAATACTACGCAAGAAGAACTAGACAGATCACTTTATATTAAACCATTAACAAAATTAGAACTGAAAGATATTGTGAAATCTATGAAAAATAAACACACGTATGGAATAGATGGTATTTCGAATAGCTTGATAAAACAAACATTCAGTGAAATTGAAGAACCTTTACGATATATTGTTAGTAAGTCCTTAAAAAATGGCATCTTTCCGGATGAATTGAAAGAGCAATTGTGAAACCAGTTTACAAGAAAGGTGACCCAACAAAATTTGAAAACTATCGACCAATCAACATCTTGCCCTCATTCTCAAAGGTATTCGAGATGGCTTATTGTAGACAGCTTATGGATTTTTTCATACAAAACAACATTATTTCCAAATCACAGCATGGTTACATGAAAGGAAGATCTACACAAACCGCTATATACCAGTTCATCAAGAAAGTTCTGGATTCTTTCGAGGACGATGACCCGTCCTTGGGATTGTTTTTAGACCTTACTAAGGCCTATGACTGTGTAGGAGTTGATAATCTCCTCAAAAAACTGCAAAAAAATGGAATAAGAGGACAAGCGTTGAAGTGGGTTGAATCATACTTCAAAAACAGACCCAAATGGTTGAGGTAGAGGTAGAAGGAGAACTAATTCGATCAGAACAGCAGATTGTTAAACTAGGAATCGCTCAAGGTAGCGTTCCAGGTTCAATATTTTTCATTTTGTATGTCAACGATTTTGGAGGAGATATCAGTGAAGTGAACAGCAGGGGTACAGCAGTTAATTATGCTGATGATACCAATATCCTTGTTATAGAAAACCAATGGCCCTAATTGAAAGAGAAAGCAGCAGAGGTGTTGGCACTGGCAGATTCCTGGTTCAACAACAACAATCTGATGCTTAATAAGGATAAAACTAACATAATTCTGTTTCAACATTTCAGTGGCACAGACACCCCAGGTAATGTAACATTAAACAACAAAAGTTACGTATTGCAGGATGCTGTTAAATTTCTTGGAGTATATATAGACAACGAGCTAAGCTGGAAATGCCATGTTGAACAGGTAACAAAACAAGTTGCGTCGTCTATTTATGGATTGAACATCGTGTCCAGATATTTGAAACATACCACATTAAAAATAGTATACTATGCAACCATAGAATCAAAATTAAGATATGGAATAATCTTCTACGGATCGGGAAATTTGTCGTCGCTTTTCACCCTACAAAAAAGAGCCCTGAGAATATATACAACCTAGGAATAACAACATCATGCCGCGGAATATTCAAGAAGAATAAACTACTGACATTATACGCCATCTACATCCAGGAATGCCTTATATTTCTTCACAAAACAAACAACTTTTCAGAGAGTATGAAAATGAACATAAGGCAAAATATGGAATAAGAAATATAGATTATAGATACCCGAGGATGAGATTATCCAGCACACAGAAGCAAGTGGAATATAGAATTTTGAAGTTATTCAATTCACTACCATATTCCATGCAGAAAGAAGAAAACCTCAAAAAATTTAAAAACAAGATACACGTTTTACTAGTTGAAATAGAACCCTACAAACTTGAGGACTATTTTAATTACTCTGTAAATGGGAATTAAGAGTCAATGAATTGTTTATTTGACACCATTTCGTTTGTTTCTTGCTGTAATTTAGATGCATTCGAAATAAGACTTCTTATTATTATTATTATTATTATATATTATTAATATAAGTCGGTGAATAAGTGAACGAGGTGATTTCTTAATATAAACATGCCCAGAGAAAGAGCCGTGAACCAAAAAAAGACAAGATGCAACGCGTAGATGAAACAAATTCTTCAACAGAAGATTCAGTTGCAGCAACACGAAATTCAGTTGAAACTCTAGAAAATAATTTAATCAATTGAACAAAAACTATAAAGAAAAAATTCAACAATTGACAGAATTCATGAATAAACTTGGCATTGGTAAAACGTCAAGGAATGATTCTAATATTGACATTGATAAAGCCAAAGACTCCAGTGAAGTTACAAATATTACAAGCAGAGACATGGATCAGGATCAAGAACCTGCACATCCAAGATTATGTCTATCTTCTGCAATCCAGGACCTGAGAAATTAGTCGATTCTCTGACATATGCCCAATTCAAAGATTAGAGAACAAAATGTGAAAATTACTTCAAATTCCAAGATGTAGAGAATATCCCGGAATATCAAAAGGTTGCATTACTTATAAGTTTCTTTTCTCAAGAAGTGTCAGACATTGTGAAGTTCGTTTTGAAAATTAATGTGAATGAAGCAAAATTGCCAGAAATTTTGGACAGTATCGAAAAATATTTCAAAGGTTAAGAAAATAATCGAATTCGAATGGGTCAATTTATAAATCGTAGACAAGAACCAGGTGAGTCATTCATATCATTTTATAGAGAAAAAGTAAAACTTTTTCAACTATGCGATCCATGTACACATTGCTATGAGAGAACTCTAACGAATTATATTATAGAAGTGTTATTCGATTCAGAAATGAGACGAAAATGTAGATCTTTACCAGATACCATCATGTTAGAAGATATTATCAAAACCTGTGAATCGGAGGAAATCGCACAACGAGAAGAAAAACAATCTGAGTTATGTAAAATCAGTAGTAGAAACGAATACCAAGAAAATATCGGAGATGTTCTCAAAATGGCATAAATATTTACGTTTGTGTCCAGCTAAGAATACCAAATATGATAAATGCGGATTGAAAGGACATTTTTCGGAATGCTGTCGAAAGAAGAAGATTTCAAATGTCAATATTCAAGAAAATAAGTCATTAAATTTAACTCACATGTCTGTATCGAGTATTAATCATGCTTATAAAATGAATCGTCAAATTGAAATTTCAATTCAAATTATAGGTTTTCAAAAACAGTTTACATACAGAGCGTCACCTGATACAGGTGCAGAGGTTTGTGTAGCTGATACAAATTTCCTAGATACAATGAAGATAGCAAGATCTAAAATACAAACATCCAAAATCAGCTCAATTCTGCTGATGGCTCAAATATAGTGGTTTTAGGTTCACTGGAATGTATAATCACTTTCAGACAAAGAACTTCGAAAATAACCTTATATGAGTATATTGCCAAAATGTAAGAGAAATTTTGATTAATAGACAGGCTATGATCGATTTAAGAATTATTCATAAAAATTTTCCCAACCAATAGAAAATGAAATTTCAGTAAGGGCATTATCTATTGATAATAATTTATCAGAAGATCCAAGTCCTAATGAAATCGAAATAATTCGGAAAAAATTAATAAAAGAATACTCAGATGTATTCAATACTGAAGGTGAATTGGAAGTTATGAATGGAAAACCTGTACATATTCATTTGAAAAGAGATTGTATCCCTTTTTCCATATCATGCCCTAGAAATTTTCCCTATTCATGGAGAGAAAAAGTAAAAGATGAACTTGAGGAGATGACACAAAAAGGTATTATTAAACCGAGTGAGGATTCTCCCACAGATTTTGTGAGTCCATTGGTAGTAGTTCAAAAGCCAATGGAAATATAAGAATTTTGTAGATTACACAAAATTGAATAAATTCATTAAAAGACCAATTCATCTTTTCAAATCACCGTGGGAAGCTGTATCCAACATACCAAAGAATTGTAAATTTTTCTCCACTTTGGATGCAAAATCTGGATATTGGCAGTTACCTTTAGATGAAGAAAGTCAGAAACTCACAACATTTTTAACACCATGGGGTCGATTCCAATTCTAAGGGTTCCGATGGGATTAATAAGTTCTGGTGACGAGTACTGCAGACGTGGAGATGAAGCATTAGCTGGCCTCGAAATATTGAGAAGGTAGTAGTTGACATAAATAATTTTCGAAAAAAATTTCAGATCACATGTTGTTGAAGTATTAGAACGGTGTAGAAAGATGGGAATAACTTTAAATATAAAAAAAATTATGTTTGCCAAACAAGAAGTTTCATATGTGGGTTTCATTTCGAATGAGAACGGAATAAAAGCGGACCCAAAGAAAGTTTCTTCAATAAAATTTTTTCCAAAACCAGAAAACATTTCGGATCTCAGGTCGTTTCTCTGACTAGTGAATCAATTAAGCCCATTCACACTCGCATTAAGTACCCTGACAAGCCCATTGAGGAGTTTGTCAAAAAAAAAGAACACTTTCATATGGAACAATGATCACACCTCAGCATTCAGAAAAATTTGCGATACAATAACTGAACCACCAGTACCTGCACAATTTGATCCAGAATTGCCATCTGCACATATATTCTCATGCAAAAACATGAGAACGATACATGAAAATTGTACAATGTGGTTCAAGATACCTTTCAGAAACGGAATACAGATATGCGATGATAGAAATTGACTTATTAGCTATAGTTATCGAGAAATACGGATTATAAAATAAATATGTATAATCGAGGTAATAGAAGCCTTCAACCACTTTCTATTGGTCAAATGGTTAGAATCCAGGATCCACTGTCCAAACTATGGGACTCAATTGGCAAAATATTGAAGTGGGCCAGAATCGTGATTACACCATAATGAAACCAAGTGGTCGCGTTATCCGAAGAAATAGAAGATTTCTTAGAGCAATCAAAAAGAAGAAACCTTCTGATGGGAGAGAAGAGATGGATGAATGACTTGGAGGAGATGTTGTGTTAATACTATCATATTATCTAGTCAGTAGTTATGACAGTAGTTGTCAATTGTATTTGAGACAAATAAAGTCTCCCAATATTCTCAGTTATATTATTTATTAATATAACACTTGCTATTGATAGGAAGTAACTTTCTGAAACTTTAGATCTGTTAGGCTGCTCGCAGACCAAAACGACGCGATCGCGACGAGACCGCGATGCGATTTGAATCGTGGAGATGAGCAAAATCGGTCGTTCACACCAAAGCAACGCTACCGCTATACGATATTCAGTCGCTAGGCTACCTATATTGGCAAGTCAAAAAAATTCAATGTTTTCATATCTGTGATTGTTGTCAAAATGTCAAGCAGTGATGAAGATGTAATATTGGCTTATTTTTATCTCAAAAAGAGAAAGCGTAAACGTAATCATTGGATTCATCCTTATATCAGAACTAATGAAGATCGGAGAATGTTCGTTTGGGCAAAGGAATTTGCTGGTGATGCAGAAAGATTCCAGTCATTTTACAGAATGTCGAAATAAACATTCAATATATTACTAGCTGCGGTTACACCTACAATCCAAAAAATGAATACGAATTAATTCCATCAGAATGGACTCGATTCAAAGGATTTTAAATCGCCTGAGTGCCTTCGTTTGGGATATACAGGGTGCTGTTCATTTTATGAGTGAAATTTCACAGATCAGAACTCTTGTAGATACTTATCGACCGAATGATTTCAAATTTCGAAGTCTTGTCACCATCTGCTCTGCCTTTTCTTCAATATTTATTTTCTAAAATCCAATGAATCAGATCCGTACTACAAATTTTGGACTTTCATTTCTTCGTTGGATTTTTTTTATTTTAATTTCAAAAGAATAATGCAAAATCTTGCTTAGCAAATAAATGATAAAATCAAGAAACTCGAAATCGTTTCCACATAATTTAATCCAATATCTATTCAATTAGGACATGTTTCGAACATATATATTCCTCTTCAGTTGAAATACAAGATGTTCTGAAAATATTTTAATGATATCAATAATATTTATTTGGATTTGAAATATTTTTAGAACATTTTGGTGTTTGATCTCAAGATGATCATATGTATAAACAATGTTCGAAAAATGTCTTAGTTAAATAGTTATTGTATTAAATTGTGTGAAGACGACTTTGAGTTTTTTGTTTCATGAACTTGATTTTTCATTTTGAGATTAGACTACTATACCTATTCTTAGAAATAATTGAACTTCATTTGAGAACATTTTTAACAAATAAACTCAATCATACATAATCTACATATCTGTGCGTGATATAGCAAATGGAATAATAATATTTCCTGCAACTTACAAAAAAAATATTTTCAAATATCCGAAAGTGAACCATCGGATAATTTGAATGAAACTCCTGCCCTATTCAAGACTTGTGTCGACATTTCTGGTATAGGTATTATTATTATCTAACAAAGCCATTGTCATTAATGATAAACCAAATAATAATTTCCAAGCATACATAGGGATATCGAGTTTGATTCATTAAATTCCTGCAGAACATCTCTTTTCATCTTGAATCCACAGTTTTTTACTCTATAAATTTTTGTGGCCGCAATTTTCTTTGAGGTTCGCTGGCATATACAGGGTGGGGCAGAAAAACCTATCCGATTTCAAATCCCTTTTTCTCAGAAGAGAGAGCAGGTAGAGTAGGGGTAAAAACCGTTAGAAAGCTGGTTTTATGCCATTTGTCAGTAGCCAACATGCCTTGGTCTGGTGAACATCGTGCTTTTGTTATTGAGCGGTTTATCGAATGCGGCGGTTCGATAATTGCTACACAACGTGCTTTTCGAATTCATTTCGGACTCGGGCGTCATGATCCTGTTCCACATCACGCTACGATTAAAGTGTGGGGTCAAATTTTAGACAGACGAGTTCAGCATTGAAAAAGAAGTCGCCTGGACGTCCCAGGACAGCAACAGGACCTGAAAACGTGGCCAATGTGAGGGCCGCGATTGAACGTTCCCCGCGTCGTTCGGCGCGAAAACATTCGCTCGCTTTGGCGATTTCCAACCGCAGTATTCGGCGAATTTTGCACCGGGACCTCAAAATGCATCCCTACAAAATGGTTGTTGCACAGAAATTAAGTGAAAGGGATTTTGAAACCCGTACGAACCTGTGTCGCGATCTCCGAGAACTGCCAAACGACGATGTTGTGCTCTTCACGGACGAAGCCCATTTTCACCTTTGTGGCGCCGTAAACAGGCAGAATTTTCGATATTGGAGTGACGAAAATCCTCGGGAAATCCATCAGGAACCCCTCCATAGCCCAAAAGTGACTGTGTGGTGTGCTCTTTTCCGCCTAGGCGTCTGGGGGCCTTACTTCTTTGTAGAAAATGGGCAAACCGTAACGGTCAACAACGCTATTGTTTCATGCTGGAAAATTTTCTTAGACCCAAAATGGAAGAAAATGGCGTGGAAAATGTGTGGTTTCAACAGGATGGTGCATCCGCCCACACATCGCGACGATCAATGGACATTCTCAGGGAACTGTTCCTGGTCGCCTCATTTCTCTGAGAGGTGATGTTGGCTGGCCGCCGCGCTCACCGGACCTCACTCCATGTGACTTCTTCCTTTGGGGTTACCTCAAATCGAAGGTTTACCAGCATCGACCAAGGACCCTTCTTGCTTTACGAAGGGAAATTGCTCGGGCAATTGAAGAAATTCCTGTGGAAATGACGGTGAAAGTCATGGAAAGCTACCGCGAGCGCCTAAATAAGTGTATCCGCTCCCAAGGACGACATTTGAGTGATGTGCTTTTCAAAACTTAAATTTAAAAATGGCATGAAATTTGCGATATGTTAATAAAAAAAATTTTTTGACAAGCTGAGTGGTTTTAATTTTATAACATTTTGAAATCGGATAGGTTTTTCTGCCCCACCCTGTATCACAAATTGTGTACTCCAGATATGAATGATTTTTTGTCCAGTTCTTTCAAGGGCTCTAGGTCCATAATGTTTCTCGTAATTTCTTGTTCCATATTGATGTTGCAGTTGATAAATTTAATTTTTTTATGTATACTCTTCAAGATTTGTGGGACAAAAACCTGACGTATACCCATTAACTGCGAAACAGTAAACAATTCCTCACTGCCGAAACTGAGTGGCTTTTTCATCTTGAGAATATACTTTTGAACCATCTAAAGCTTCTTCATTATATTGTCGTATACGGCACCACAACTCAAAATATCATTTTATGGGCGCTGAATATTACCTTTTATATCCCAAACAAAGGCACTGGAGGCGATTAAAACATCTTCGTATGAGTCTAGCCTGATGACATTAATTCATAACATCCGTTTGTCACATGCTTCCTGGGACACCCTGTATTGGATACCTATCCTAGCCGGAGAAAAATAATTGGGGCCTGATAACTTTTTGATCTGACCCCGTAGACTCGTTTTGAAGACTTGAAGAGTTCAATATCTTATTATTAATTTATTCAATTTTTTCGATACCTACGACTCCTCATATACATTTTTGGAGAGCCTCCGCAATCATCAATAAGAATATGATGATTTTTCATTCAATGAAAAATATTATGAAAGTGAGGAAGGTATCCTTTGGAAAATGAATGAGTCGAATAACTTCTTGAATTGTCCCCGTAGAATATTTTGGAACATGTCATAGAACTTGGTACCTAAACGAAAAAATTCATTGCCCCTTTTTCGATAAATTAGCCGAAATATGAGAAGTTTCTGTAAATACGACATATTCAAAAACACCCAGTATCTCAAAAACCAAAGAGGCTTTGGAGATCCATCAGGTGTAACCTTCAGTTTTACGAAAACCGAAACGCTCTATATCTATATACAAAATAAGAAAGATAGCAAACACAAGGTGCACCCTGTACATTATAACCACTATTATAATCCAGATCAATGGTAACCAGAGACGTTCTGAATAATGTGAATTCAAGACTACCACATTTTATTTTATATGGATGTTTTTAGTTATCCAAGCAAAACATCTGAATAAATAAAACTTCATTCTCTAAACAGGCCTCTCAAAAAGTTATTATGTGAATGATTACCATTATCAAAATTCGGTTGATTGAAACATATGGTACATAACGAGATCGGTTCGATCCGGACTATCAAAGAATGCAGATTATCGCTGTCCGGATTATCGAGATGCTATTGCACTTTTGCAACTTTTCACTTCGCACTTTTCACTTTTCAAATGAATTACATTACACGAAACGCATTCATAATTGAAAAGTGCAATGTGAAAAGTCAAGTACAAAGTGAGAATCACTTCGCAGAAATTAAATATTGGGAGAAATGTTGTACAATATAATTTAAATTTCACTTTTAAAATTTGTCAGAATACAAAATGCAAAGTGAAAAGTTGCAAAGTATTTTGGTGCAATAGGCCCCAGATTGATATTTTGAAATGTGAAAAAGTTGAAAATTTCACTAGTTTTTTCCTGCTTCGAACGTGAAAATCAGTTTTTTCGGAAATGATACACAATTTCTTGATACGGTACTGCTTTTCAGAAGATTTCCTTATCAAGAATCAACCTTATCTTCAAGATACGAGTCATAATTCAGTCAATATTTTTTAAGCACCGGTAGAGCAAAATTGAAGTCCATTGTATTTTTTATTTTGTCATGATTCTACTCATGGTTAAACCGTGAATACTCATTCACCGAACTTTTGTATGAAAAAGAATTTTGCAATAAGTGCACCTATGTATTTGAGAGCCAGTTCATTTTTCAGTCGCGATACAGTCGGCTCGCGACTGACATGTTCAGTCTCCCGAAATCAATCGCTTACATGTATCGTCGCAGTCGCGTCGCTGTATCCCCGGTGTGCGAGCTCCTATTCAAAACAAGGTGCGCGATCTCTCGGCGACTACAATTTGCGGTCGCGCATCGCTGGCGATCGAGATTCTGTCTCCGAGATCGGCATCTGACAGGTATCGTCGCGGTCGCGTCGCTGTCTCCCCGGTGTGCGAGCTCCTATTCAAAACAAGGTGCGCGACCTCTCGGCGATTGGAAATTGCTATCTCGTCGCGGTCGCGTAGTTTTGGTCTGCGAGCGGCCTTAGTGTTGAGGAGCATAGCACCTTCCGTTCATGACTATATCAGTGTTTTCTGAAACTTTAGAACTCAGGCAATTGAACAACATTCTAAGTGTAAACAACAGGATGCTGGATCTTGTACTAACGAATATACACTTATCATCACCGAAGAATGCAGCTGGTTTAGTTGGTGATGACCCACATCATCCTCCTTTCCTGGTATATTTTAGTACACAATCTACTAGTCCTCATAGTTTTGGAGTTGAAGATTCTTATAGAGAGTTCAATTTCAGGAAAGCGACTTTCAGGATGATGTACGAATTGATAGGTGCCTGGTCTAGAGTGATGGGTGCTACTCAACCTGATGAGGCTTGCGATGCTCTCTTCTCCGCCCTGAATATAATTTTCACTGCTACCGTCCCCCTCAAGAAGTCGAGGACTCGAAGATTTTCGCATTGGTATGTTTCGGAGCTTATTGAACTTATACACATGAACGTTGTCATCATCGGTATAAACATTTTAATAGTGCCAATGATTCGAATCGATTCCGGTTGCTCAGATCAACTATTAAGTTGAAGATCAGAGAACTCTACAGAAATTTCATAAAGTCGGCGAAACGCTCAATAAGTGAAGATCCGAGAAATTTTTTGACTTTTATTCAGGACAAAAAGAGGTATACGCGAATTCCTGGTTCATTGAGCGATGAAAATATGACGTATAGCAGTCCTGCTGGAACTGTTTGTGCATTCGCTGATTTTTTCGGGTCTGTGTATGAAACTGAAGACTGTTTGAATGGTGTTGAAATTGAGGAAAGATTCGATCAGAGTTTTGTTTCAGTTGAAAGCGATTCGCGAACGTGTGTTCAACCCATGCAGACGTGTTGAGTTTCACTGCTGTATTCGTATATTGTGAAACAGTAATCAGCCACCGACTCCGGGAATAAAACCCCGGATTGATCGAGCTGATTCACTGGAAAATTAGTTTTCTTTCTTAAATATCTTGATCAAAATGTCGTCGACCAAGAAAGTGGGTGCGAGCGAGTCTCTGCAAATTATTGTTCCTGAATGCGGTTATTGTAAGCGAACAATAGTAAAAAGTAGCGCAAAGTGTACTATTTGTACAAAAGTTTATCATCCGAGTTGTGCTAATAAGGCAAAGAAGTGCTGCAATGAAGTGTTGTCAACTTCAGGTGATTTTGCCTCAGCTGAAATATCTCCAATGGCTGATAGTGTTAATAAAGTCATTAGTAGCGAGTCTACCCATCATGATCTACTTCTAAAGATTATATTCGAATTAGAAGCGAAAAACTCACTATTAATCGAGAATAATTCACTCTTAAGATACAAGAATTCTATTCTCGAAGCTGAACTCAATAATAAAAACAAAATGATCAACAACCTACAGTCAATAAGAAATAGTACAAACATAAACACTACGAGAGTCGATAAGCCGTATATTAACAAGCAGCCGAAGGTCGTCGTGTCGGGGGAGTCGCGCGGTGATGCAGATCTTGAGGATACTGCAACTGCCGCTCCTACGTATTCAGCAGCAACTGGGGGTCCTAGGAAAAAGGCAGCCGGTCCGTGTATTTCTCCCGCTCCGAATGATTTCTCGGTTGCGTCGTCTAGTACTAGAAATAATAAAGTTCTGGTTTCCGATGAAGCTAAAGTAGCGTCCCCAATGGTAGCTGAGAAAAATGAATCTGAATGGAATGTTGTCACCCGAAGAAAGATCAACAAAAAACGAAAAAGTATGAGGATAATTGGAAGTAGTTCAATTGATTCTCAGGTCGAAGGAATTGAAAAATTCAGGCATCCCATGTCTCTAATTTGAAAACCGACATTACTGCGGCAAATCTCCAAATTTTTCTCAGTGAACATTTCTCTAACGTTAAATGTGAGAAACTTGTTTCAAGATATCCCGAGAGTTACTCGTCTTTTAAAGTTCTCTTGCCTAGTTCAGAGTACGAAAAAGCTATGGACGGTTCCAATTGGCCGAAAAGGGCTAGTGTCCATCGTTTTTTTCAGCCGAAACCTCTGAAGAATCCTGCTCCATAGATGACATTAATGGTCTTCATGCTGTAACTCGGGAGAAATTGAAGATCATACAACTGAATGTACAGTGCGTCTCAAATAAATTGGATGCTCTCGAACTATTTCTGGCCGACGAGAGGCCCGATGTCATAAGTCTCGTCGAACACTGGTGTAATCCATATAATGTGAAAACTATGACGCTTCCTGGATATATCCTAGCGGATTATTACTGCCGCCTCACTAGAGCTCACGGGGGATCTATGATTTACATCAGAGCTGGTCTATCTGTGAGGTGTCTGTGTGTATCGCGTTTTTCTCTTGAGATGGAATGTGAAATTAGTGGCATTTTAGTAGTTGCAAGTGATGTTAAAATAGCCATCGTAAGTGTGTATCGGCCCGGTTCTGGTGATTTCGAGATTTTTCTAGACAGAATTTCGGTTGCTTTGAACCATTGCATCGCTTCAGCTGATATAATTTTTTTGTGTGGTGATCTGAACGTTGACTTTTTGAAAGTTGATTCCATAAATTGTTAGTTGCTTGTTGATCTGATGAATTGTTTTAATATGAACGTTACCTCAAATAGTCCAACTAGGGTCTTTACGGATGTCACTGGCCATACATCAATCTCAAAAGTTGATTATGTTTTAACCAATGCAAGATTACATGATTGTAAAGCCAAAGTTTTTGAACCTTACATTAGTGATCACCGAGCTCTTACACTGGAGTTACAAATCAATTTGCCCCTAAAAGGTCATAGTGCATCAAAGTTGGTCAGAAATTTATGTTCTCAAAACCTGAAAAATTTTGAATATTGTATATCAAATTGTAATTTCCATGAAATGTATAGATATTCACATGTTGACGAATGCTTTGATGCGTTTTTAAACTTAATTCAGAACTCTTTCGAATCTTGTTGTCCTCTCAGAAGATATGCTACTAATGTCAATGCTGTAAAATATTTTATTTCTCCAGAAATTACTTCGGCAAAACGTGAATTGAAGAATCTCCACTGGTTACACAACAATGTCAGGAGTGTATCTACATATACCTTGTTTATGAACGCTAAACGTTCTTATAAAAACCTTTTAAGAAATACTAAATTAACATTCCACCAAAACCTCATTGATAAATCTACCAACAAAAATAAAACTGTGTGGAATCTAGTCAATACTGTGACAGGACGTAGTAGCGCTAATCAAGGATCCATTGAGCTCCTTGTTAACGGTGTTTTGTTTGATAGGCCAAGAGATGTGGCTGAGCTGTTTGCCAACCATTTTACAACGGTTGCGGAGACTAGCCTCAACACTTATTATAACAATGCATTGTCCACTACATGTACCACTTCAACTATGCTAAATAACAACTTTTTCTTTCATCCAGTACTGGAGCATGAGGTGGTTGATGTATTGAAATCTCTGAAAAATGACAGGGGTTCAGGTGAAGATTTTGTCTCGGCGGGTATATTGAAGATGATAGGTCCTGATCAGTCAACATTTCGCTTATTTGGTCAATATGTCAGTTACCACCGGGGTTTTTCCTGATCTCCTCAAGATGGCCACTATTATTCCGGTTCACAAAAAAGGTGATGTATCCGATATTGCAAATTATAGCCCCATTTCCATTCTCAGTTGTTTTTCCAAACTGTTTGAGTGACTGGTGTTTAATAAAATGATGAAGTTCCTTGACAAATTTCAACTACTTTCCTCTGCACAGCACGGTTTCAGATCGGGACGCTCAACTAAAACTGGAGCTCTGGAATTTGTTGAATTTGTATATGACTGCCTCGATAATGGCTCATATGTTGCCGGATTGTTCTTTGATCTGTCCAAGGCATTTGATAGTATCTCTTTCCAATTCATATTGGACAAATGCTACAGTCTTGGCTTCAGGGGAATATTTCATGACTGGATGAAAAGTTATCTTGAAGGTCGAGTTGCATCTGTTAGAGTCCAGAATTTTTCATCAAGAAAACACAGTTTTAAGTTGGGAGTGCCTCAAGGCTCTGTCATGGGACCTCTCTTGTTTTTGCTATTTATTAACGACCTGCCTGAGAATTTGAAGAAGTTATTCATCAGTAAGACTAAAATTAGCGAAGAACTGCTTGAAATAATAAGAGCAATTTTGTTTGCTGATGATTTTTCACTGGCCGTGGCTGCGGAAACTTTGGGAGAACTGCAGAGGTTATGCGATTTGTTAGTTCGTTGCTTTGTTGAATGGTGTCATGCCAATGCTATTATGATAAATGTGAACAAGACTGAGTGCATTCTCTTTTCAATTTTGAAAAATGACAATGAACTTGTAGTCCGACATTCTGATTCTGTCATCACATCAAGGGACTGCACGAAGTTTTTGATAACGTGCCTCCAAGATCCTCTTGTAGGCCCGTTTTTGTGGAGAATGGGATATTGACATTGGCATCAATTTTTATATTGAAATGTTCAATTTTTGCTAAAGAGAACGAGCACAGTTTTAAAAAAATATCTAGTTTTCATTCCCATAACACTAGGAATAAGGATATGTTGTCAGTTCCAATACACAGAACATCAAAATTTCAAATGTCACCAAAGTACCAATGTATTAAGATATTCAACCATCTACCTAGTACTATTAAGTCACTCAATATATTAAACTTCAAGAAAGTTGTTAAGTCTTTACTTTTACAAAAATGCTTTTATAATGTGAATGAGTATTTTAATGATAAGTTTGATAACGTCTGAATTATCTTTGTATTTGTGACTTGTCCTATACATACATTGTTATGTCCTACATGATTAATAAATTATCGACTTGAGCCTATTAGCGTAGAAGAGGTGTGATTTTTCACACCCCCTAGCGATCGGCTATCACACTCCCTACTAAGGGGAACATTCACTCATCCCGGATAGCAAGTATCAGGGGGATTGAGCTCTGAGGTCTTCGGTGTTCTTCTTCTCCTGGGTCCTGGGTTGTTCGTCCTTCGTTGCTTGGTCCTGGATCTCTCGGTTGACGTCGTGGTAGTTGGTTTTGCAATGTTTCCCTCCATGGTTGTTCCTGGTGTCCATCGTGACCTTCAAACTTCCTTACCGTTCTAGCAGTACCAAGAAGCACTGCTTTTTGCATTATTTTAAAAAAGGTTTTCATCCAAATCTAGCTCCTTGAGGTTGGACTTGAGGCTCTTAGGAATTATTCCTGTAGTTGATATCAGAATCGGAATGGTTCTGGTACTAGACATTCCCCACTGCCTTTTGATCTGAAGTTCAAGCTTTCGATATTTCGATATTTTTTCAGCATATTTTGAAGTAGATTGTTGTTATTTGGGATGGCTACGTCTATGAGTATTGCTTTCTTCTCTTTTTTCTTCACTAGAATTATGTCTGGCCTGTTATTAGCAACTGTTAAATTGGTAAGTACGGTGCGATCCCAGTATAGCCTGTAATGGTGGTTCTCCAGTATAACTTCAGGCTGATACTTATAATATGGAATTGGTTCGGATTGCAGCATCTTCAGTTGGATAGCGAGTTCCTGATGGAGTATTTTACAAACTGCATCATGTCGACTCTTATATTCATTTCCAGCAAACATTTGGCAGCCTCCTGTAATATGTTGGATTGTTTCTGATGTTTGGCATCCGTAGCGGCATTTATCGTCTGTGAGGCTTCTATCCTTCATGATATATTTCTGATAGTTTTTGGTTTGCACTACTTGGTCTTGAATAGCAAGGAGAAAACCTTCTGTTTCAGGAAACAATCTTCCAGAAGTCAGCCAGTAGTTCGACGCAGGAATGTCGACATGTTCCTGGGTGACCTCGTTCAGGTGTCTTCCATGTAGGGGCTTTTCTTTCCATCTTTGAATTTTATCACTATCCGTCTGTGTGGTGTTTTCATGAGGGTGTTCGCTTAATAATAGAGGCGTTGAACCATCTGCTTCGATCAGTATCTTATGTAAGTACGATGTGTTTGACTTGTCTACAAAGTAATTTCTCAAGTTGCGTATCTGTTCAGCCGCTATTTTCTTTATGTCCACGAAGCCTTGCCCGCCTTGAGTTCTCGGAATTGTTGTTCTTTCAACACAGCATTTAGGATGATGTTTGTTGGCCTTCGTACACAGTGTTCTCATTTTCCGTTGGAGATGATCGAGATCTGTATTACTCCACTTTACGATTCCGAAAGAGTAGGTGAGAACTGAGCAAGCGTAGGTGTTAACAGCTTTTGTGAGATTTCTGCTGTTCAGTTTCGTTTTCAGAACGCTCCTCATTCTTCTGGTGAACTCCGCTGTTAGTTCGTCCTTCATCACTCGTTGGTCTATCCTTTGACATTGTTTCATACCTAGGTATTTGTATAGATCACCTGCCAGCATTGCTTCAATTTCCTCTCCGTTAGACAAGGTGAGAGGTGTCTGTTTGATTTTTCCTCCTGCTATATTTAGGGAACGACATTTGTCCAGTCCTACTACAAGTCGTAGTAGGCACTCTAGTTGGTCTCTGTTTGCTGCAAACAGTTTCAAGTCATCGACGTATAAAAGGTGGTTTATCAACATGTTGCGTGTGTTGCCTTTGAGGTTGAATCCCTTTCTGGAGGATTTTAAGATACTTGATAACGGGTTCATTGCCATGCAGAACCACAATGAACTCAAAGAGTCTCCCTGAAAAAATCCTCTCTTGATGGACACTGTGCCAGTTCTTATGCCTGTTCCGCTGATTTCGATGTTAGTGCGCCAAGTTGACATAACTGTTTTGAGAAAGCTCACTATTCTCGGATCTACTTTATAGATTTCTAGAACTTTTATGAGCCATTCATGCGGCATGGAGTCGAAAGCTTTCTTGTAGTCAAGATAAGCCGTGAACAAATTCCTCCTCTTCTTATGGGCTTGGTTGCAGATTATAGAGTCGATTATCAGTTGTTCTTTGGATCCCATTGCACCCCTGGAGCATCCTTTCTGTTCCGATGCAATTATATTATTTTGTTCGCAATGGGAGTATAGTCGACGTGTAATGCAAGATGTTATGAGCTTGTACATAGTTGGCAGGCAAGTCACTGGCCTGTACGTTGCTGGATCGTCTGTACTTTGGTGATTTTTTGGCAGAAGATAAGTTACACCCTCTGTCAGGAAGGAGGGCATACTTTCTGGGACTCGTAGAATTTCATTCACTGCGTTAGATTATTATTATTATTATTGTTGAAGAGTGAGGTTAGAACAGCTGCACGAAAGCTTAGTAACAAACTGACGGCCGGCCCAGATTTGATTCCGAGTTTCGTTGTGAATGTATTAGTGTTCTGGTGCTCCCGCTCACACATATTTATAATTTTATCCTAAAGAATAGCATATATCCCACCAGGTGAAAGACTGCAAAAATTGTTCCTGTGCTCAAGAAAGGCAACTCCTCTATCAGAAGTAACTATAGACCCATATCCATATTGTCTAATTTCTCTAAATTATTCAAGATACTTTTGCTTAATGCCATATATCCTGGAGTTAGGGGTAGTATTGCGACGGAACAGCATGGATTTATGAAAAAAGGTCATGTTACTTCGGTGAAATGGACTGTATGAAAATTTGGAAAAACTGAATGAAATTTGAACGTGAAATATGAGATTGAATTTAATTTTGATAGAAAAAAAATGATTAATGAAAACGATCGAGTCACTGAAAAGAGAGTACCACCTACCTTTTTTAGTGAATTCACTGGTCTCCCCAGATTCCTAATTGTGGGTTTTGGTGAGAAAATGCACAGTAATCCAGAAACACGCTTGCTTTTTAGAGAGTTCGTATAGGACGATACATACCTTTTCAAGTGACATATGCTTCGCGATATTTAATCGACGCATGAAAGAAATGATAACTTCAGCATAAACAGGTGGTACCGTAACATAACCGGCCACCTAAATATGAAATATTTACCGAAAAAAAAGAAAATTTTTGAAAGAATTGAATCGAGAACTTTCTTCATCCTTGAAATACCCTGAAATTTAAGAAAAATAAAATTCTTCAACAAATAGCAAAACAACACGAAATTACATGTCAATTTATCGGGGTAATGGACATAACTTCACCACGGGTCTTTGCAGAGTCCCACTGGACGTACGAAGAGTACAAACACGAACTCTACCGTCCTCCCCAAAATGAAGGGTTTCTATTCTTCCTAGACGCCAACGTAAAGGAGGCAATTGTTCATCCTTGATGAGGACGAGCATACCCGGTGAAAGTGAGCATACATTATCATTGTACCATTTTTTCCGCTGTTGTAATGTATTAAGATACTGATTGTGCAAGCGTTTCCAAAAATCTTTATGAAGGCGCGTAAGAAGTTGCCACCGGGAGAGTCGGTTTATAGGAGTGACTGACAGAGGGAAGATTTCCCATTAGGGGTTGAATTGGTTTGGGATTGTTCCTGAAACAAATATAACATTTTGAAACAACTCGATTGATGGCACGCCTGGGAGATAAAATCCAGACTAACTGAGAAAGAAGGAATACAAGAGTTTGAGATCCCGGGTGTAAATAAGTTTTATGATAATGTTCAATAATAAGATTGGTCAAGCGATGCTTGGACGGTAATAAAGCAGGATGCTTATGATCATATGATAAAGCAGAGTATGTTAACCGTCCGCCAACTCTGAGAATACCTTCATCATCAAAGAAGGGATTTAGTTTACGAAGATGCTTAACTAGAGGCTTTTTGTTTTGTAGATTATCGATATCCTGACTGAAAACTGCACATTGAACGTGTTTAATCATTTGGAAGAGAGAATTCTTCAACTCTAAAGTCGACAAAAGTCCAGTCTTTCTGGATTTTCGCGAGTTAGAGATGAATTTCATGACAAATGCCAAAATATTCTGAATTTATGAAAGAGATGAATAATTATCAATTATGTCTTCAACAATGCTCGACGTCACAAATGAAGCTAAAGTTATAACTCTTTCTCCATCAGAAACCAAGGAATCATCGTTACTCGAGCAAATATATCTTTTCTCGGAATATTTCTCTTTGGTCTTTAGCCAAGTAGGTCCCGCCCACCATAAGGAACAGTTTTTGAGTTCCTTTGGTGTGAGACCACGAGTAGCACAGTCCGCAGGTTTATCCTGGGAACGTTCGTGAAACCAACGATCAGGAGGAACTAACTCTTGTATTTGTGCGGTTCTGTTACTTACAAAAGTTTTCCAACGATGTGGTGATGACTTTATCCATTGAAGAGCGACTGTCGAATCAGACCAAGCAAAAATGTTATCGATTATAATCGATTTTTCCTCAAAGGTTTTCAACACGAAGGACATTAATTTGGACAAAAGCAAAGCAGCACATAGTTCTTACCTCGGTAAGGAAATTCCTTTTACTGGTGCCACCTTAGATTTAGCACAGATAAACGAAGTCTTCATAGACTCATCAGAGGAAATTGTTTTGCAATAAATGACTGCAGCATAACCTCGCTCACTGCTATCTGCAAATCCATGAAACTCGCATCTAACGAAGGATTCCTGAAATAATAATCGGGAAATTTTGATACTAGATAGCTCTGAAACCTCAGACCTACACAAACACCATCTATTTTGCACCGTTCGTCCCAATGAAGTCCCAGAGTCCACATATGTTGTAGCGAGTGCTTACCTAAGAAAGTAAATGGGGAGAGAAATCCTAATGGATAGAAAATTCGTGAGATATCCGATAATATGGAACGTTTTGAGAAATTAGATTTCGGCTCCATATCAACACAATATGAAAAATAATCTTGGGACGGAAACCATCTCAAACCCAAAATCTTTAACGCAGAGTCTTCTCCAAATTCGATCGAAGACTGATGTTGATATTCCAACGGAATATCTCTAAGCAACTCAGGAGAATTGCTACTCAACTTCCGCAGCTCGAAACCTCGCTTCCGCAAAAGAAAAATGAGCTCTAGTAGAATTTCTCGGAGTTCAACTATATCTTGAGGAACCCAGAGAACATCATCGACGTATACATCAGAACTCAAAACCTTAGAAGCCTTAGGAAAATTTACTTGCTCATCATTTGCTAACTGTAACAATGTTCGCAATGCTAAAAATGGTGCAGACGAGATTCCATATGTGACGGTATTTAATTGATACACTTGAATGATTTCAGACGGTGAAAATCTCCAAATAATCCGTTGGAAATGTCTGTGTTCAGGCTCAATCAAGACCTGCCTGTACATTTGTTTAATGTCTGCCGAAAAAAACGAATTTATAGGACCTAAATTGAAGCAAAAGAGCAATTAAGTCTTTTTGTAAGGGTTGCCCTGTCAAAAGATGATCATTTAACGAAAAGTGTCCGGGAACTTTAGCCGAAGCATCGAAAACTACTCTTAATTTTGTTGAAACACTTTCCGGTTTTACTACACAATGATGAGGAATATAGTATGAATTTTGAGCTATATCATCTGTAGATACCAACGACATATGACCGCTTGTTTCGTAATCTCTCATAAAGTCACTATAGGTATTCTTTATGTAATGTTGCTGATCTTAAGAAACGACGTTCTAATAAATTGAAACGGCGAAGTGCTAATGAATATGTATCACCAAATGATGGAGTACCCTCATTCTTAAATGGCAAAGCTACCATATAACGACCAGAAGGGTCACGAGAAAAGTTTTTCACGAAAATTTGTTCGCATAATTCATCCTCAGCAGATACAACTTTAATTTGAGGAACTTTTTCGATTTCCCAAAATTGTTTCAATGTTGAATCAAGACCGTTATCTAAAGTTATGTGAAACGAACTTGCTGTATTCTCATAAGGAGACTTCACTCTTCCCATAAGAACCCAACCAAAAACGGTTAAAATCGCGGACGGTTCTGAAACATCACCCTTTATAATTCGCTCTTTAAGAATTAACGGAAACATTTCAACACCGAGTACCTAACACATCGATAGGACCGGGGGTATCCAATTTAGGATCGGCCAATTTTAAATCAGAAATAAAATTCCAAGATTTTCTGGAGCAAACGTAAGTGTTAGGTATACTTGAACATATTTTATTCAATACCAAAGCGTCGAATGTGAAAGATGGGTTAACCTGGCCTATTGGTCTTATTGTACAAACTACATTTTGATTCGACGATGAAGCATTTCCTTCAATGCCGAAAAGTGAACAATGTGAATGAGAACCTCTTAATCCTAAACGATTTACGCAATTTTGAGTAATAATATTAGCTTGTGAACCAGCATCTAATAAAATTCTTATGGATTGATGGTTACCAAAACCATCTTTTATTTCGACCTGAGCTGTAGCAAGTAGGACAGAAAAACTTGATGGTTGTACATTTGCAAGTACTTGTGTCGAAGTGGAAATATTGTTCTCAGTTATTAAATTTGAGGAGGTTGGTGATTCAGATGATGATGGTTGATGCGGGGACAAATGGATCAAAGTGTGATGTTTGCCATTACAAGAACGACACGAAGATTAAGAAGAGCAGGAATGGAGTACATGTCCAGAATGCAGACAATTGAAACACCAATTTTTTTGTTTTACAATGGAAAATCTCTAAGAAGGAGATTTGCAAAGGAAAGAAGGGCATTTATAAATCGAGTGATTTGATCTACAGTAATTGCATATCAATTTAGATGGGGAATTCGAATTGAAATGAACATCAGTTTGAGAGAGAAAAGAGGAACCTTTTTTATTATGAGAGGGAGATTGTGGTTTGGATGGGGAAGTGGCTTTTTGAGGAATAAACAATGTTACCGATTCGAGAGCTACACACTAATTCAATAAAAAGCGCTTCAGATTTGCAAATGACGGAATATCTGTGGAACATTCGTTTAATTCAAAACGTTTAATGAGCGGTGTATCTAATTTTTGAATCATTAAATGAAAAAGTATAAAATACCATTGATCAGTTGGAAGATGCAATAACTTTAGTGCAGTTAGGTTTTCTGAAAATACTTCCAGTAAACGTCTCAACCCATTAGCAGATTCATTCTGAAGTTTTGGCGCATTAACAATTTCTTGCCAACACGCATTTGCAAGAAGACTCTTGTTCTGATACCTCTCAGTTAGAGCTGTGAATGCAGGTTCATATTCTGGGCAGTTAGCGGAAACCCTTTCAAAACACTTGATGCTTGAGAAGATAACGAACTCAACAGATATTGAAATTTCTCAATGTCAGATAATTTACTATTTTTATGAATAAGACTTGAAAACATATCGAAAAATGTAGGCCAATTTCTATAATTGCCATCAAATAAAGGTAAAGAAATTTTTGGAAGCTTTACATTTGAAGAATTAATTGTTGGTTTGAATGACATTTGAAGCCATGTCTGATTCAGGAAACGTTCTAGAATATATTGTTTTTATTGTGAAATAATTATCTAAGAAAGAACTTCTGATTTGTTTTTCAATTTCAAAATCAGGATTATCAGTTAAAGCAAGTAATGAAATTACTGTACTATGCAGTTCCTGAAACATCTCATAAATTTCTTCCAATTCATTATAACGTAATCTGAATCTAGTGTGTAAACTTTGGTCGCCTACAGCTAATTGAGCTGATGTTAGAATCTCCTCAATATTGTCAATATGTAATTGACGTAGAGCTTTATTCTGTTTGAGCTTATTCACACTCATTGTAAATTATATTATCCAAAACACTCTGCAAAGACCGTAATGAGAAAATTATTGAATACAAAATTCACTCTGTATTCTATAAAGTTGAAAAAGTAAAGGTACTTCGAAGCAGAAGAAAGTTCCAAGAAAATAATGGAAAAATAGAAGAATCAAACGGAAAATTTTCAAATGTTCGAATTTATGAAATATTTATTTATCTTTCCTAATTCACTGACGGAAAAACAGAGAGATAAATAAATCCGAAACGCCGACTTAAGATAAATACATATGATGTCGATTGTTATCACCATATGCTTGAACGAATCAATTAATAATTAAACTACGTGAAAATTATGAAAAGAAATTTATTATTTTGAAAGAAATGCTGAAATAATCATGAAAATTATTCGGCCACGAAAAGGACCAAATGTTACTTCGGTGGTGAAATGGACTGTATGCAAATTTGGAAAAACTGAATGAAATTTGAACGTGAAATATGAGATTGAATTTAATTTTGATAAAAAAAAAATGATTAATGAAAACGATCGAGTCACTGAAAAGAGAGTACCACCTACCTTTTTTAGTGAATTCACTGGTCTCCCCAGGTTCCTAGTTTGTGGTTTTTGGTGAGAAAATGCACAGTAATCCAGAAACACGCTTGCTTTTTAGAGAGTTCGTATAGGACGATACATACCTTTTCAAGTGACATATGCTTCGCGATATTTAATCGACGCATGAAAGAAATGATAACTTCAGCATATACAGGTGGTACCGTAACAAAGATTCAACTTGGGAACATTGTTGTTCATCTTGTTCATTAATGATCTTTTGCAGATAATAAAGTGCTTGAAATTAGCTTATGCTGATGTTTTTAAACTTCATGAGAGAATATTGTCTGCGATTGACTGATTCAGATTGCAGGAGGACATAGATGCTGTAAACAATTGGTGTAAAAGTAATGGACTTCATTTGAATGTGTCAAAATGTAGCATAGTATCTTACTCTCGGAAGAAAGAGTTGCTTCGGTTTGATTATAATATTGAGGGAAATAGTCTTTCAATCAAAGATTTTGGTTCGGTATTCGATCAAATGTTTGCTTTCACTTCGCATATTACTCATAGGCCAAGCAATAGAGGTTTTTTAGGTGACAAAAATACTACCTGAAATCTGACTGCGCAGTCATGCAATAGGTAGTTTCTACATGTTTTTTATGATAAATTCCACTCCTGAATCGTCTTAGGTTTTTTTGAGAAGCGAAAAATAGCCAAAAAAATCCAAATTTTGCTTTTTCGCTTATAAAACGTGAAGTATTGATCTGATCGAAAAACTGTAGAGGCATTTTGTAGAGAAATCACAAAACAAAAAAAATGAGAGTGACACGTCTCAAGCGGATGATTAGTTTCCGAGAAAAGTCCAAAAAAACTGAAAAAAAAACATCAATTTTTCGAAAATTCATAACTTGGTCAATTTCTGAGATGAAGCGTAGTTGCTCTGAATTTGAGTAGCTAAACATATTACTTATTGGTGCACAATTACAAAGCTGTCGGATAAATAGTTTTTGCACAACCGCAGTTCCGAATTCGACGTACTTTTTTCAAGAAGGTCGTGATACTCGGCTACTTGTCGGATTTGAATTTTACAAAAAGCATTTTAAAGAAGAAATGAAATTCTTCAAACCGTTTATTCTCTCGATACCGACCGATATGTTTAGTGGGTGAAAAACGGCGTAAACAGGAGCAAAAAGGCTCGAATGCATCAAACTAGTCGCGGAGTGGAAGTCGCCCGCAACGCGACGCGCGAAAGATACAAGGTATATATATAATAATATAATATATAATAGAGTTTTCCCCTCGCGTAGCGGCCGACTCCCACTCCGCGACTAGTTTGATGCATTCGAGCCTTTTTGCTCCTGTTTGACCTTTTTCACCCACTAAACATTATCGGTCGGTATCGAGAGAATAAAACGATTTGAAGATTTTATTTTTCCTCTTTGAAATGCTTTTTGTAAAATTCAAATCCGACAAGTAGCCGAGTATCACGACCTTCTTGAAAAAAGTACGTCGAATTCGGAAAACTGCGATTGTGCAAAAACATGTAGAAACTACCTATTGCATGACTGCACAGTCAGAATTCAGGTAGTATTTTTGTCACGAAATCGACCTTTCGATAGCTCTATTGCTTGGTCTATCAGTTGACTTTGTCGGCATGTAGAATATATGGTTTCATTGTACGAAATGCAAAATTATTTGAAAGTTCAGCGACCATAGTTCACTTATTTAACTCTTTAGTTAAAAGTAAGCTTGAGTATGGTTGTCTCATTTGGCACCTAATCTACAATTGCCATATTCAACATCTAGAGAATGTACAGAGAAGGTTTTTGAAATGGCTTTCATTTCGTGAAGACGGAACGTACCCGCCTTGGGAATGCGATCATCGTGTTTCATTATCAATGTTCAATTCAAAAAGCCTTGCATGACAATATTATGCGGAAATTTTTCAATATTCATGGCGATGTACGCGTTAAACCTCTATTTCTATTATTCAATACTAGTCACCTGACGTTACCCGGGCGCTCCTCGTTGTAGACTGAAGTAAGAAAATTTTGCGATATGCAAAAACGCTTCAGTCAAGGCAAATGGTAAACATTTCGCTACTTTGTTTGAGATTCATGCTATGGAAGAAGGTTTTCGTATGGGACAAGAGATGGCGTCTTCGGTATTTTTAACATGCATTCAGTGTCTTTCAGTGTTACTGTTATGGCATTGTTGTGTGGAATAATACCTTAAAGAAGACGCCGTTTCGCATTAAGTCCCAAGAAATACCTTCTATCATTCAGAGCTAACCTGTGCTGATGAGTCCTAATAAGGACGAAATGGCCATCCATAGGTGCTCTGATTGATACCACTTCCTTGCATTTTGTCTCGAACAAGGACGAATTTAGCTCCGAAGTATGAGTTTAATATTGGTTGATTTATATCCATTGATATTATGACGAACTCTTGACTCGTTGGTACAGAAAAGAACAAAACACATATCACATCTTAGATTACAACTCCCAACACCACCACTCACAAAAGAAGAGCACAGCCATTGGATATATAGACAGAGCGTTGAAACTAACATCACTGTTACTCCGAGAAAAAACGTTGACTGAAGTAAGGGAACTCTTAACTAACAATCACTACCCTGAAACACTTGTGAGAAGGCTCATAAAAGAAAGAACACACTACTTGTACAACAAACAACATACAAAGAAACCAACAACTGGGCCCACAGTCCGAATACAACTACCATTCATACAGGGACTGTCACAGAAGATGAACAACATAGTGAAACCTTACAACCGGGAAATAGCATATAAACATGTAACCAAATCGGAAGTATATTCAGCAAACTGAAAGCAACAACACCAAAGAACAAAAAATCACAAGTCATATACAGCGTACATGCAAGGATTGTGACAAACAATATATAGGACAAACTTCCAAAGACTAAAAGATAGACTCAACGCACATAAATACACGAAGAACGCTTCCACAGCTCTGAACAAACATAAATCCACAAGCAAACATGAGTTCAATTATGATGACACAGCGATTTTAGGAATCGAACTCCAACAAAAACGTAGAGAAATATTAGAGATGATAGAGATGAAATACAAATAAACAGCGAAAATGTTGTAAACGACAAACAAGATACAAAGAACCTTAGTCGTATATATGCCATTATTGCGAAGACCATCAAATGCAAAAAGAAAACCATCAAATGAAAGAAGAAGACAAGACAGCGTTGACATACAGAGCAATGACATAAATGACGGGACGACAGAGACCAGAACTGTGATAATAATATATAGTAAGATGTTTTATCCACTCCTACTAACTAATTCTATGTGTAAATGGTAGTCATAACAACAACGTAGACATGTCTATGAACCGAAAAGCGAGTGTTATAATAACACCCGCTCATAACTCCCGCTAATAAAAATACCTAGGAAGAATGAATTGCTTACAAAAAAAATGAATAAAAAGTAGGATCGATCCGGAACTCTATTTCAGCCATCAAGATAACGTTCTAGCGATTCATTCCAGATTTATTTTGGAAAACGTGAATTTTTGAAGTTGCCAAAGTACTTGATTGACACAGAACATACAATATATTGATTGATTAGAGACTCTGATTTGATTCCCGACCACAGAGTACAGAGGTTGACGAATGTTGTCAATGCTTTTGACAACTGTTCAAAATTTTAAATGCAGATTAATTCGAATTTTACTGAAGAAGTCGTGGATAAAGTATAGTATTCAATTCGCGGTAATGCTCAAAACACACTTGATGAATTACACCACTCGCCTGACGGCTCGTGGTGCAAACTCATCTGCGTGTGTTTTGACCTGCATTACCGCTCATTGAATAATATACTATTAAACGATCATGTTTTTATTTATACTTATTAATGTAATTTCGTTTTTTAGATGTATGTATACTGATGAAGGCTAAAAAAGCCGAAACGTTTATAATAAAATTTTTTCAACAAGTTTCATAACCTAGAAACCCAACACAACGATCGATACATATTCAAAACTAGTAAAAAACTATTAGTTATACTATTATTATATATGTCGAATTGTTCGATAAAAATTATTGAAATTAACTACTCAAGGACTCAAACGAAACTTTTATACTGCGATACGAAATTACTGGCCGACGAGTCCGTAGACCAAGCTCAAGTCCTCTCTAAAATCAGACTGCCCTCTTTATTCCTTCTTTTCAATAGCTTCACACTTTTTGCCTTTATGCATTTCAGCATTAATTCAACTACGCAATACGCATCTACGCATTATGTACGGGGGAATCCCCAAACTCTTTGTTCCCTAAAACTTGACGCCTGGTCTACGGCCACGTCAGGCAACACACAATACGTCGCCTAGCCAATGACCTGAAAAAACCCAAATCTCCGACATACCGATTTGGAATTGACATCGAAAACATACGATATACAAGGCATCAGACAGAGAATTCTTCCCTCCAGTTGCACAGATGAATAGGCGAGATAATCAAGTGCGATAACTGAATGAATTCAACTGTCTTACTGCAATAATTTGTCTTGTCTCTCTCTTATCGCAGTATGGTAGGGAACCCGCACTGCCCGTATAGAATTTTTAATTTGTCAGGCTGCCCGTAATACTCGATTCAAGTATTTACTGTTGCCTACCATACCAAAGAATTACGCTCCTCTAAACGATAAGAGAGAGACAAGACTAGAATAATGAAGTAAGACAACTGATTCAGTGTGTTACAGCAAGTGATTGTCTCGACTGTTCATCTGTGCAACTGAAGGGAAGAATTCTCTGTCTGATGCATCGTATATCGTATATTTCAGATGTGAATTTCCAAACCTGTATATATTGATATGGTATCGTGTAATTCTTATTCGATTTATTTGTAATTTGTATTTGTTGCGAAATTACACGACCCAAACAATTTCTTGAGCTAATTTGTATTGAATTATGAACTCTTTTCAGGGTGGATTCTAGGGAAAACAATTTCGTGACTTTACTCTATTTTATTATTTTTCTAACTGACAATACACTTCCATGGTAACACATATCTTATTTTTTTATCCTGCCTACTCACATTAAACAAACTAAATAATTGAACTATATCAATATCTATATATAATAATCGCTTGGGGCTAAATCTGGAGAATATGAAGGATTAGAAAGCAAGTCGAAGCGTAGTTCGTTGATTTTTGCCATCGTTTTCATTGATTTGTGAGCTGGTTGCAGTGGTCCTACAACAATAGAACGTTTTTTCTTCAATAATGATGTAATACCTGGGAATATAAATATTATCCGCAGTATTGAGAAAAGAGAATTTCGAAACATTTAAGCTTAAAAGCCAGATGGCCCCATACATAGAACCTATTTCGTGTAACTTGATCCTGGGGTAAACAAATGGGTTCGTTATTGTGCGACCCGTCGAACTGTTTACAGTACGAACACTTAGTCGATCTATTTTATGTTCTGTGGTCGATACTTTGGTTTCAGCATATTTTGAAGGACCGATAATTAATAGGGTGATAATGTGCAGTTTTTTCGTGTTAAGTGGCCATGGGAACGCTTGGTTCCCAAGGAAGAAAATAGTTGATGTGGCGTTTTTCTATTGGGTAGGTCAAAGTCCAAAATGTCGAGAAAGGGGAAATTTTCGAAGAAGGGGGACGCTACAGAGCTTAGAAGGTTTTTGAAAAAGGTTTTAAGAGTCAGTTATCGTTTAGCGGTACTCGGTTAAGGTTCCTCAGGGAGGAAGTCTTCGGTCAAGAGTTACGGTTAGGGGGCTCGTTGGAGGAGTCAGTTTTAGGTCAGTCAGTGACGGTTAGGAGGCTCATTGGAAGAGTCTCAGGGGGTTGTGGTCAGAGTTTGGAGTTTAGAGTCACGTCGGAAAAATCGGTGGTACTTGGGCGTTCGAGGAAAAACGTCGAGCGGAGGCTTAGTTAAATTCGCGAATTGTGGTGTTCGGGAGTGTAAAAGCAGAGCATACGTTTGTGTTTGTTCCCAGGTCAATAAGAAAAGGACGGGAAAAGGTAGGACTGTCCCATATTGAACACTAGGTGTATTCCCAGGTAGAACGGCTAGTCTCCCATTTGTTAGCTTTAGTTCTTTTCCAAGATTCATAACTGATAACAGTTTTTTTTTTTTTGTGATTGTTCAGAATAGAGTCTTCTTCAATAGATTAGTTGTATATATTTATATGGGTGTTTTTTTTTTATGTTTCCTAACTCCTCAGAAAAAGTTAACAGTAAGACTCCCTCTTCGTGCAGGGAGCACGGATCAACGTTTTCTTTCTGGCCTTAGGGTAGAAAAGAGAATTCCAATTATTTCAATTAGAAAAAGTACATAGGTCGACTTGTACATCTGGTGACAGCGGTGGGATGTTACTTTTCTGAGGAGAAGGAATAGGAGAACGGAATTGACGTTAAATTCGGTAATTTTGGTTTTTTTGAGCTAGTTTATTGAGCGAGATGCGGAAGTTTGAATTATAGGATAGTTTATTCGGAAATATGTACTTCAAAAATCTTTTTTTGTTAGAAAATTCGTTGAGATAACCTCGAGGAATACACCTATTAATATAATAATTTTTTTTCAGCTTGATTTGTTTATTGATTTTGGTTTTGTGCGATTAATGATTGTTTTTAATATGTTGGAGGGCGGCGTCTTTTGAAATTAATATTCAAATTTCACTAAATTAAATTCGGTTTTCTTGGAAAAATTTTTTTAAACATTCGCGTTTGAGATCAGTCAGGTTGTGTAAGTTAATTGAGTCCATATTTTTTTTTGGAGAAAAAATTTCTAAAATTCATATCACAATTTTTTTTTTCTTTTCCCTTGTTTTGTCAAAATGTTGAACACACCTGACCCAAATTCCTCAAATATCATGAGAGGCGTTGGAATGTATTCACTAGGTATGATAGCGACTACCTTAGATAATTTTTCTGGCAAGGAAGCGGCCAGATATTTTGATAAATTAGAATTGAGGTCTAAATTAGATAGTTGGACGGAAGAGGAAACTCTGAAACTTTTTAAGTTCAAACTCATAGGGGAAGCGTACACCTTTTTTAAATCCGACCCTGTGTTGGATACACTGAATTATCAAGATTTAAAAACTCGATTACTACAGAAATTCACACCATTTCGATTACCTGGGGAAAATCAATGGAACTTGAGCAGGTGTTACCAAAAACACGACGAGGATGTTTCCTCATTTTGCACACGGCTCAGAATAATAGGGGCAAACTTATTGCGAGAAGATTTGGAGGGAGCCGCTGCAGGGGAGGAGGCTGGGATAAAAAAGAAAAATAAGGATCTAGTGTTAAATCAATTTAAAATGGGTTTGAGGAAAGATTTGATGAAGGAAACGGGGGTTATGTTATTGCGAGAGGAGGATTTGGACTTAGAGAAAGCAGAGGAGTTGGTGAAACTTCAGGAGACAACTTTCATGATGTTACAAGGCCGTACTTCAAACATTAGAATATCGTCGGTTGAGAACGGGGAAGATGATTTTGGGGAATTTAACCATAAAAGGGTAAGCTGGAAGAGTCCAAGCAATAACAGGGGAAATGGATGTTACTCTTGCGGCAAACCAGGACATTTCGCGAGGGAATGTCGAGGAAAGCCTAGAAGAGGAGGGCAAAGCGAATGTTATTTCTGTCACGAAATAGGGCATTTTCTTAGAGAATGTCCCAGGAGGACCGGTAGAGGAGGTGAGAGTCCAGAGAACTCGGGTTACAGGAATTGGAGGACACAGACAAGAGAAGGAAGAGAAATTTAGGGGAGAAGAAAGGCAGAATTTAAACGGAAACGGCCAAAGTCCCACCGCCAGGACGGAAGCCAGGGATATGTAAGGCGGAATGATGAAAGGGGGATGTCAAGGGGACATTTATATGGGGGGAGAAGAAAAAGACAAAAACAAATTATGGTTATTCCCGAAATAAATTTGGTTAAGACAATGGATGTACCTCACCTAATTAAATTAAATGTGAATGGAAATTCAATACTTTGTTTGGTGGATACCGGAGCAGCAGTCACTCTTGTGAAGAAATGGCTGGTTTCAAAAAATCAGATTAGGCAGGATGGAATAGACAGGTATCGGTTAACTAGTGTAACGGGTCACAGTCTGCGAACGTGGGGCACTGCGAATATTTACGTAGGACCGGAAGGGGATACCTTGAGTACGACTTGGACTGCTGTCGTTTGCGACAATAATGCCTTAGGAGAATTTGAAATGATTTTGGGTAGGGATTTTCTTCACGCAAACGAGGCAACAATAAATTATGGGGAACAACTGTCCATCTCAATGTGGGGTAGAACGTTCAAACTTTTATGTAAGGGCGAAAACTATCATCATGAGGAGAAAAATATTATGGCATCGAATAGGTACCACCATTCAACGGAAAATTGTTGGAAAAACCCACAATCAAATAATCCGAATTATGTAAGTGAGGAAAAGCATGAAGAAAGGAAAATTGTTGAGAAGCTGAAAGAAAGGGACGCTAGCACACAAGTAGAATACAGGGATTTAAGTGAATATAATTTGAGGGAAATTTCGGAAAATAAAGGGGACAAAATAATGGTCGCTTCGGTGGATACTTGTACTCAAACGGAGGAAACACCAGTGAATATAGGGAATAACATAAGGAATATTTTTCTGGCGAAATACCAACGGAAACTCGTATGATGAAGACTAAACCACAGAAAAGATCGGAGGAAAATGGGAATTTAGGGTATAATATACAAAAAGTTGAGGAGACTAGAATAGAACAGGAATTAGAAATTGGGGAAATTGATCAGGAAAATGAATTGAAATGGGAAACTGACATTATTTTGGAAGCTGGAGTTTCGATTCCAGCGCGTACAGAGGCTTTGATTCGAGGAAAGTTGAAAGAAAACATTCAGGGAAATTTCATGATTTGTGAAACGAAGGCATTAGGGAACGGACAGATTCATGTTGCAAATTGTCTATTGAAAAATTCAGAAAGGGTTTGGATTAGGGTGGTAAACATATCTTCGAACGAGGTCAGACTCATTAAACGACAACCCCTGGCTAAGGCAGTGTCATGTGATGTTATGGGAAAAACTGAACAAGGATCGGAAAATTTAATTGGGGGAATTAATCTGGAAAACGATGATTGGAGTAAAAGTGGATTCTATTTTGGACATTTGGATGAGGATACGCAAGCGAAATTAAAACAATTGATACAGGAATATCAAGATTTGTTCTTGAACGAAAATGATAGGTTGACCAGCACTACCAAGGTAAAACATAGCATAACGTTGGAGCCCGGATCTCAACCCCTTTGTAAAGCACCTTATAGAATTCCATATCATCAACGCGAAGTATTGCAAAAAGAAATCGATAGGTTGTTAGAAGCTGGAGTCATACGACCTTCGTTTAGTCCGTGGTCCGCCCCTGTAGTTTTAGTTACGAAAAAATCACCAACTGGAGAAGAAAAAATAAGGATGTGCATCGATTACAGAGGTTTAAATGGAGTCACAAAAACTGAATATTATCCACTTCCAAATATTTCAGACTTAATTCAGGGATACAAGACCGGAAATGAGGCATTGTTTTCTGTTATTGATGTAGCAGAGGCATATCATCAGATTGACATGGAGGAAAAGGATATTCCCTTGACAGGTTTCAGTACATTTCAGGGACATTACGAGTACGTGAAAATGCCATTTGGGTTGAAAAATGCTCCGTCCACGTTTCAACGATTTATGAATATTACCTTAGCGGGACTGGGAGATCTATGTATGGTATACCTAGATGATATCATCATATTTAATTCAACCGGAAAAGAAGACCATATAGGAAAATTGAGAAAAGTTTTTGAACGACTCAGGGAAGCGAATATCAAATTGAAACCGACAAAATGTAAACTTTTACTGAAAGAAGTGAAATATTTAGGCCACATGATTACTCAACAAGGAGTATTTCCGGATCCAGAAAAAATTGAATCTATTCACAATTTCCCCATTCCGAAAAACATCAAGGGAGTGAGATCATTCCTAGGTTTAGTTAATTGGTATAGGAGATTTATACCTAATGCTGCCGAATTAACTGCGCCACTGACTAATTTAACCAAAAAGGATGTTAAGTTTGAAATTACACCGGAAGTTTTGGAATCTATAAGTAAATTGAAGGATGTGTTGACTTCTGATAAAGTTTTAATATTCCCTGACTTCAGCCAACCATTTATAAGCTACGGACGCCTCTGGGTTAGGAACGGGAGCGGTACTTAGTCAAATAAGGGATGGGCATGAACGGCCGATAGCATACGCGAGTAGGAATTTCAAAAAAGCTGAGTTGAACTATTCAACAACGGAAAAGGAACTTCTGGGGGTTATTTTTGGTATTCAGACTTTCAGATGTTACCTGTATGGGAAAAAATTCACAGTTATCACCGACCATCGACCACTGAAGTGGTTACTTACAATCAAGGACCCAGGATCTAGGTTGGCCAGGTGGGCAATGACCTTGGCTGAATACGACTTTACGATCATTCACAGGAAAGGTCGACTTCATGGAAATGCTGACGCTCTGAGTCGGATGTTTAATAAGGATGAGCACTTTATTGACATGGAGTACGAGGAATTCGAGGAATACCGGACGGGTCACCGAGTACCGGATATGGAAAATTTGACGGAAAAAGAGGGAAATATTTTTTCGGCTCCAGAACACTGGGCCTTGGCTCACTGCGTATCGAAGGATCTTGCAATGGGAGCGGGAATAGCATTGCAATTCAAGAAAATTTTTGGCTCAGTAGAAAAATTACGTCAACAGGACAAAAACGTCGGGGAAACGGCTGAATTAAATTTACCGGAAAGGAATGTGTATTATTTAGTGACAAAACCGAATTATTTCGATAAACCTTCATATCGGGGCATGTGGAACGCTCTTCGTGATTTAAGAAGATGCTGTGAGAAAAATAAGGACCGCTATTTAGCAATACCTAGGATGGGATGTGGATTGGATAAACTTGATTGGCAAAAAGTATCGGAAATGATTAAATTCATTTTTCATAATTCGAACATGGAAATCGACGTTTACACCGGTGCGGAAGTCATTGCAGCTATTACAGTACAGAATTCGGAATTTATCGAACCTGAGTGGGATCGGGAGAAGTTAAAAGGGCGCAGGAGAACGACGCATACTGTCAGGAAATTAGGAAAGATTTGACTATCAAAGCGGGAGAACAACACGACATGTACTACTTATCAAGGGATGGTATCTTGTATCGTACCGATCAAGAAGGGGATAAATTAATTGTGCCGAGGTCATACGTAATGAAAATAATGGGAGATTTTCACGATTCCCCTTTGGCAGGACATCAGGGACAACAAAAGACTTTAGGTAGTCTAAAACGGAGGTTTTTCTGGCCAAATATGCGTACGGATGTCATCGATTATTGTGCAAGTTGTGATGCTTGTAATCGAAGGAAAACTTCACCTCATCAGAAGAAAGCTCCTTTACAACATTTTACAGCTACTTCTGAACCTTGGGATTTAACGTCAATGGATATTGTAGGACCTCTTGTAACCTCTCTGAACGGAAATCGATATACTTACTCACCTTCCAGGACTACTTTACTAAGTATGTTGAGGCCATACCCTTACCAGACCAAAAGGCGGAGACCATTGCTCGAGTTTTTGTTGAGCATGTTATTATTAGACATGGAGCCCCGAGGAAATTATTGACTGACAGAGGAGCGAATTTCACGTCAGCACTATTCAAGGAGGTGTGTAAAATTTTGGGGATCGAAAAGATCCAAACCTCTAGCTATGCACCCACATCAAATGGACAGATAGAGAGAATGCATAGAGTTCTGAAGGATATGTTGGCCCAATACATTAGTGGTAACCAACGAGACTGGGATAGCTGGATACCTTTTGTTTTAATGGCATATCGTGGAAGCATTCACAACACGACAGGGTACAGTCCATATTTTCTTTTACATGGGAGGGACCAAGTTCTCCCTATAGATAGTTTTTTAGAGTCTGGGAGACTTCGGTATGATTACGATGACAATTATGCTGCAGAATTGTTAGAGAGGTTAAGGGTGGTGTACAGAGACGTGTACCGAAATACGGAGGAAGCTAAGTGTGCGAGAATCAAAAGGTATAACAAAAAACGGCTGAGCATCAATTCAAGTTAGGTGATTTGGTATATCTGAAAATGATGAATTTGAAAAAGGGTTTATCGAAAAAATTAATGAAAAGTTGGGATGGGCCTTATAGGATTATTGAGATGGTTGGTCCGGTAACATGCAAAATCAGACAATGCGGAGGACGAGATGAACAGACTGTTCATGTGAATAGGTTAAAACGCTTCATCACTAGAAAAATGGGTAGAAGCTCGCCAAATAGGGAATATGAAGTATTAGAGCAACAGGAGCAACAGGAATCTGAAGATGAACAAGATCAAAGGGGTAGATTTCACCCAATGATGATACCCCAATGGGACAGGATTCTGAACGGGTTCAAGAAGGATTTTCTAGTGAAGAAAGCGAAGAGGAAGTTGAATTGAGGAAAGTTCTGATGATGACTACAGAACTGAACAAGTACAGCTGAGGAGATCTAGTAGAGTGAGGAGATCTCCCGACAGATTAGGGAGTTGGGAATACTACTAAGTCCCTAGATCAAAGGGTAGCATGGGACATCGCCTCTTCAGTCCTCAGGAAATTTGAATCGGTTCCTGCTCAATGTAGATTCTAGGGGTTCATCACACCCGGTGAACCGTTATCTAAACCACCCCCTTCCTTTTTTTCATTACTACATCCCTATTTTTTCTTGATTTTTTTTTCTCAGTTTTTAAATTGAAATTCAGAAGAATTTTAGAGTCAAATGAATTCCATGAAAATTAAAGTTTCATGGAGATGAATGGACGGAATAAAAATTATCGTTTTGGTCTCTACTATAGTAAGGAGAGCACAACGTTTTGAAAACGCTATGTAGTTATGTTCCTCAGCGATAGGATAATTTAAAAGTTGATTTTGAAAACACATACTTATGTTGCTAATTTATATTTTTTGTGGATCAATTATTGATTTTTTTTCCCATTATGTTGCATAATGTTTGTGGATTGTTGAATAAAATATTTGTATATATTCGAACATAAATGAGGTTCTTGAAATATTTTTATATAGGTTATTTTAATTTCGGATTTAGAGACAATAATTATTTGACCCAGTTGTTTTGTTTGTGCGTTCATTCACCTCAGATGACTAGGTTACCAGATGCAGTCCCTAAGCCAGTCATCGTGCCATCAGCAAGGAACTAACCTTTGTTGTGACCGCCTAGATAGCACCCAATATCTATATTTCTCCGTGAAAACCGATACAAGGGACTAAAGTATCCCATACACTGTCGGTCGAATTTGTGATGCCGTGCTAGTGCCCATAAACTAAACAGACTATAAATAGTGTATCGAACGAAGTCGAACGTTTACGGATATTATGAACTTTTGAGCCAAATGTGAAGTAAAATGATTTGTCGTAATAATAACTGAGTTAGGCAGTTCATAATTAACATTGCCTTGAGAAAAGCGCGAGATCCCAATTATGAAGACAAAAATGGAGCAAGGAAATAGTTACAGAAGGCAGCGAGAAGCGGAAAAGCGTTTTTTTTATAGTAGAAGCAGTCTAAGAAGGATGACCAAATCAGTGGAGGAGTTGAGCATATTGGAAACAGAAGAAGAAACCTCAGAATGAAGAAAAAGAGGACATTGTGTTAAGAAATATAGATTGAATATAGAGATGAATCATACTCTGTTTAGACACAATACCAATATATGTTTTGTGGAAGGTTCGATTGGGAGATAATCTCCGCCAATCTCAGTTAGGTTACGCCACTGGTTCGAGAAGACGTTCGTGTTAAGACAATTATAAGTTCGGTGAAGTGCGACATGGGTGTATCAAATTTCCATTTGTGATAGACAAATACCTCGAATGGACATCGACTGAGCAGTGCCGTGCATATATCCCTCGAACTGATCGATAATAATGGACGATAAAATAAATGTTCGAAAACCCATTTTGACGAAAAACCATGGGTTTTTTTTTATATTGGGTTGCTATTAGAAGGTGGTTTACTAAAGGTTATTTCTATAATATGGTTTTACAATAGTAGGAAACGAGAAGGAACGAGATTCTACCAAGGAAGTGCGTGAAATTTTATGTGAAAGTCAATTGCGAAAAAGTGTCGGTGTAAGATGAACACCCCTGTGGTTTCTGTATTGGTTTTGTAGAATATTGTATTAGTATATCTATGGGTAATGATAATCTGTTCATAGTTTGAATTGCATGATTTTGTTTTGAGTTTGGCGCTGAAGGAACATACCACTGTAGTTTGCGAAAATAGTAATGTGTAGTCATGTGTTTTTAATTGTTATTTTAGCATTTTGATTTTTTTTGTATGTGTGTTGAGAGGAAAAGTATTGGCTCTGTAATGCCAAGACTTTTTCATTGGGGAGAGTGATGTAATACCTGGGAATATAAATATTATCCGCAGTATTGAGAAAAGAGAATTTCGAAACATTTAAGCTTAAAAGCCAGATGGCCCCATACATAGAACCTATTTCGTGTAACTTGATCCTGGGGTAAACAAATGGGTTCGTTATTGTGCGACCCGTCGAACTGTTTACAGTACGAACACTTAGTCGATCTATTTTATGTTCTGTGGTCGATACTTTGGTTTCAGCATATTTTGAAGGACCGATAATTAATAGGGTGATAATGTGCAGTTTTTTCGTGTTAAGTGGCCATGGGAACGCTTGGTTCCCAAGGAAGAAAATAGTTGATGTGGCGTTTTTCTATTGGGTAGGTCAAAGTCCAAAATGTCGAGAAAGGGGAAATTTTCGAAGAAGGGGGACGCTACAGAGCTTAGAAGGTTTTTGAAAAAGGTTTTAAGAGTCAGTTATCGTTTAGCGGTACTCGGTTAAGGTTCCTCAGGGAGGAAGTCTTCGGTCAAGAGTTACGGTTAGGGGGCTCGTTGGAGGAGTCAGTTTTAGGTCAGTCAGTGACGGTTAGGAGGCTCATTGGAAGAGTCTCAGGGAGTTGTGGTCAGAGTTTGGGGTTAGAGTCACGTCGGAAAAATCGGTGGTACTTGGGCGTTCGAGGAAAACGTCGAGCGGAGGCTTAGTTAAATTCGCGAATTGTGGTGTTCGGGAGTGTAAAAGCAGAGCATACGTTTGTGTTTGTTCCCAGGTCAATAAAAAAAGGACGGGAAAAGGTAGGACTGTCCCATATTGAACACTAGGTGTATTCCCAGGTAGAACGGCGAGTCTCCCATTTGTTAGCTTTAGTTCTTTTCCAAGATTCATAACTGATAACAGTTTTTTTTTTGGTGTGATTGTTCAGAAGAGTCTTCTTCAATAGATTAGTTGTATATATTTATATGGGTGTTTTTTTTTATGTTTCCTAACTCCTCAGAAAAAGTTAACAGTAAGACTCCCTCTTCGTGCAGGGAGCACGGATCAACGTTTTCTTTCTGGCCTTAGGGTAGAAAAGAGAATTCCAATTATTCCAATTAGAAAAAGTACATAGGTCGACTTGTACAATGTGGCCGTTTTTAGAGATTTCGGTTTCTAATCGGTCCTATAATGCAGAGTAATAGTCCCTATTGATTGTTTCTTCCTTTTCCGAATAGTCTATGAACAATATACCTCTGGAATCCCAAAAAACAGACTCCATAACCACCCCGGCCGATGATTTGAGTCTTGGCTCGCTTTGGTGCGATTGCACCCAGTCCTACCCATTTTTTGCAAATTCTCTTGATTCTGATGTATAGTGGTGGTTCCATGTTTGATCAGTAGTTACCAATCGGCACAAAACAAAACACAGTGCGATTGCGGTTTGAAAGATCCAAACAATGCTGAGAAGTGCGAACACGATTGTGAGCAAACGCGGCAGCCATCTTCCGGTAGTTTTCTCATACCCAAAGTATAATTCAAAATTAAAACTTTTTTTTTCTAAAAAACACTCCCAGTCTCTGGAACCAAATTCACAAACCCTCAATTCCATAAAGAATAATAGTGAGCTCGATTGGATCTCCGTGTCAAAATTTAGCTAAATATACATTACAATTTTTGAAACCATTAACAGAAAAGTCAAACAGTTTTTTAAAAAACACGTCGCATTTTCTTCAATAATTAAGAACATCAAATTTGAATCAAACTGACATTCTAGTAAGCTTCGATGTTGTTAATCTGTTTCCAAACGTTCCAGTGAGTAAAATACTTGAAATAGTGAGAAGAAAATTGTTAGATGAAAGAACTATTTATGATAATACTAAATTAACTGCAGATAATACGAGTATAATAGAAATGTAAGATGTTTGCCTAAATTCAACATATTTTCAATTAGACGATGTTTTCTATAAACAAAAATTCGGAATGGCCATGGGTTCTCCTTTATCACCTATTATGCGCAATATATTTATGGAATATTTCGAAGAAAAATATATAGAAACATATTCACTGGAACCAAAAAGTTTTGGTGGGATATGAATATGATATATGAGAGATGATCACCGGATATAAGGAGTCTGTAGAGAGTTGCTTGCAATTCTGGAGTGTCATTATTAGGAAGGACTACGGGACCTGTTCTGATAAGCCCCATTGGATGAAAAAAGTGTATTCCTGAGTATCAGAGGGATTTTTTAGAACAAGAATCATTATTATTTATTAAATTTGACGAGGTGCTCTATACCGGGTCCGGCGTTTGAAGTGTCCGTATCCATCTAACTGCTATAAAGTCCGAACTATTGAACCGAACGCAGCGAAAATTTAATCGAACGTTCTATGATATGTGTGACCACCCAAAGTGATTTTCATGTGAGAGGAAACAATTCTGAAATTTGAAACGTAATGCGGTAATTGCTCTCCAGTTGGAAGGAAAATCGAATATCGAAATTCGGCGAGCTCTGCCAAAAGTACAATTATTATCGACTTGAGCCTATTAGCATAGAAAGGGTGTGATTTCTCATACCCCCTAGCGATCGACTTTCACACTCCTCACTAAGGGGAACATTCACTCATCCCGAATAGCAATATTATTATTATTGTTTCAATAAGAGTAGAGATACAAATACCTATAAACTCAAACTTTAAAAAAATAGCATTCGGAAACTAAAAACAACTGAAAACAAAAATTATTCTCGAGGTTCGGTGATCCATCGGTCATATCCATTCTTGAAGGTGTTGGTGGAGGATCACTCGGTAGTCTGTTCCATAAGTTGAACACCCTATTTGTGAGGAACTGCTGTCTCTGAGGCGTGTGGAACTGTTCTCTCCTAAGCTTAAGTGAATGGCCCCTAAGGTGATTGTGGTTTCTGGAAAACAAGCGACGGATATCGTCGCCAAAATTATTTCGAAGTACTTTGAAGGTAAAAACGATATCGCCTCTTGTTCTCCTGTCTTCAAAGCTTGGCAAACTGAAGAGTTGCAGTCTTTCTTCATAAGGAGGTCTAATGGATCCATAAGGAAATCGAGTTACCCACTGTTGAACCGATAACAGAAGAGCTGCGTCCGCTCGAGATGAAGGCCACCACGCTGGTCCTGCATATTCCAGAATAGGTCGCACACAATATTTGATGACTTTTCTGAGCGTGGCGTTGTTACAGCCGTTAAAAGAATTTTGACAGAATGAAAGCAGTCTGTTTTGCCCTGCTAGTAATACCTATACGCAATATGTTTGGACCACGAAAGGTCGGTCGTTAAAGTCACGCCAAGGTCACACTGATGCGAAACAGATGGGAGGATTTTACCATCAAGACGGTAGTGAAAACATTGATTTGTTTTGCCAATGTGTAAAACTGAGCACTTATCAATATTCAAAGGAAAGAACCAATCGGAACACCACTGAACCAACCGGTCCAAATCCTCCTGAAGAGTGCTGTATGATAAAGGAGGGTTGTTGAATGAGAAAATTTTGCGTAGCACTATCCAACGATACATTGAGACTGGTAGCATCAAAAAATGCTATGGTGGTGTACGACGCTGTACTGCAACGGCACCAGCAGAGTGTGTCAACCAATGGAAAGAAATACGGAGCGCTCAGCATAACAGCTCGCCCAGGAACTCAACGCGAGCGACCAAAGCATTCGTTGTATATTGAAGAAAAAGCTTGAAATCCAGCCTTTCATAAGACATAACACACTGCAACGGCACCAGCAGACGTCGAAGGAGTGCGTCATCGAATGGAAAGAAATCCGGAGTGCTCAGCACAATAGCTCGCCCAGGAACTCTACGCGAGCGACCACAGTATTCGTTGCATATTGAAGAGGAAGCTTGAAGTCCAGCCTTTCATAAGACATAACAGATTTGCTAAAAAGTCCCGAGCCTAACAAAGAAAACAAGGTTTTTTGTTTCAAAATTAGCTTCATTCATCAACGTAATCTCCATCAAGAGCAACGCAATCATTCCAGCGCCGCTCTAACATTTCAATACAACTTTTGTAGAACAATTTATCTTTTGCCCCAAAATAGGCCTCAGTTTTAGCGATAACCTCTTCATTCGTGCGAAATTTCTCACCGGCGAGCATTGGTTTCAGGTTTGTAAACAGCCAGTAGTCGCTGGGAGCCAAATCTGGCGAATACGGTGGATGTAGGAGCAAGTCGAAGTTCAATTCACTTAGTTTTGCCTTTGTTTTGGTGGACGATGCGTTGTCTTGATGAAACAAAACTTTTTTCTTTGCCATATGCGGTCGTTTCTTTGCAATTTTGGCCTTCAAAAGCTCCAATAACGCTATATAATATTCACTGTTGATGGTATTTTCTTTCTCAAAATAGTCGAGGAATATCACACTACGCACATCCCAAAATACCGAAGCCATAACTTTTCCAGCCGATTATTGTTGCTGTCCACTCAGATGACGATCGTTTTGATTCCGGAGTGAAGTGATGGATCCATGTTTCATCTATTGTCACATATCGACGCAAAAATTCCGGACTATTACGTTTAAACATGGCCAAACATGCTCAGAAGCATCAACACGTTCTTGGTTTTGGTCAACAGTGAGCAAACGCGGCACCCACTTTGAACAAAGCTTTCTCATATTCAATGCTCATGCAATATAAAGCCAACACGTTTTTTGATATCTTTACGATGTCAGATAACTCACGCAACTTCATTTTTCGATGGTGTTACCGCCTCATTTGGACATCCACTGCGTTTTGCATCATCGGTGTCTCTACGACCACGTTTGAAGTCAGCAAACCAACGTTTTATTGTTGTTTCTTTTTCAAGTCATTGCTTCGCTTGAACGGTATTTATACCCATCAAAAAGCAGGGAAAGATTAAAACACGAAATTGTTTTTGATACATTGTTTTGTTATGAAAATGAAAATAGAACAAAAAAACTGTTAGCACAATAACTCACAATCAAAACTCCAATCATAAATTGAGTCAAATTCAATTTTTGCCTGTCTTGTAATTATTTTACCCTTAGTATGTCTGCAAAATTTTAGGTGGTCGAGGGCCATTTGGAGGGGGGGGGGGATCCGCGCCTGGAATAGAATGTCATGAAATTTTAACAGCTATCTTTTGGAGGTTAGTATTGACTGAAAAAAGGTGACTGCAATAAAACTAGCGCCATCTACATATGTGTTAGCCCCGGGACTTTTCAGTCCATATGATGAGTATCAAGAACTCACAGCTCTGCAACGTCTCAAGCCGTTGGATCGATCAAAAAAGCTGAGATTCGCTTGCTCGATGATGGAATGCTTCCGAATATTGCACTGATCTCATCACATTCAAGATGTTCCTGATTATTTATATTCAGTATGTTATCCTGCAGATGATTTTTCATTATTATTAAGTGTAATCAGTTTTATTTTTCCTCAGTTCTACATGATAATTTAGCGATGGACAGTTTTCATCCCAGTATTATATTGTTTCCAGTAATTTACATTGGGTTTTATGCAGTTGAAACATTGTTCTGTTTGATTTTCACATTCTGTGGTGTCATGATTTCCAGAACACTAACCGCATAGTTGTTCTCTAAGACATTTTTCACTTTTATTGTTGAATCCTTTGCACCTGTAGGTAACACCTTGAAATAGTAAGGTCTTCATAGACAGGTAAACGCTCCCAGCCAAAATAAATTTTTCCATAAATTAGCATTTCACGGTGTAAGCTACCGACACATTCGGCATAAACAGTGGAGGTGGGTTCATTTTTGGCTTTTCCCACAAATGTTATCTTTAGATATGAATTTTGATTTATCACATATTTTGTTTTCGTATTATTTCTTCCAACAATTATATTGGTTTATTTCCAATATATCCAGCAACTTTTCTTTGGGTAGTATTTTTGTAGGCAGTTCAATGTGATATTTTCCTCTCAATTTGAATTCGGCCTCAATCTTGAGTCGTTGTATTTCTTTTTCTGAATCAAATTTCAACACGAGCCCACCTTTCTTCGTTTCCTTAATATTCCTTACACCTATATTAATATATATTATAATTATATTCTTAATTATTGGCTGAATGTTACTATTTGAGTTTTAATAATGGGTATAGCAGCAATGTTTTTAATTATATATATTTCTCGAAAGCTCGAGCCAAGAAAAAAAGAGTATAATTAAAAACATTGCTGCTATACCCATTATTACAAGTTAAATAAAATTATATATATTTTTTTGGCATAAGTTTGTCACACCTTTTTTATCATTATTCCGAAATTGAATTCGATATTTAGGATGAAATACCACTATTTAAATCTATGGGAGATGATTACCCTTCAATAGGCTCCTGTAGCGGTCTTAGAAGAACAGGAGATTCGAAAAATCATCACTTGGAATGCCAGACCTGGTTTAAAACACCCTCCTGGCTCGAGAGCAAGAATTGGGTATTTTGTATCTGAATATTGAAGGTATTTATTCGAATAGTTTTAGGTTTCAATTTTGTGAAAACGGCGAGGGAGGCTTTTCTCTACTGAGGTTTTCCCTGTGCTCTGGTATCATACGCCAGAATAGTATGGTACCCCGTGTTCACCAACCTCAGCTAGGGACTTTTTTGTTTCATGTATTGTATTTTGTTAGCTCTCAATTTAAAAGAATATATCTTAATATATATATTTCTGTGTGCTGTTGTATGTGGACTGAACTTCCTCCTAAACGACTGGACCAATTTGATGAAATTTTTGTGTGTGTTCGTGGAGATTCGAGAATGGTTTAGATTCACAAAATCACCCGACAGGTGGCGCTGCAGTCGTATCAGTTATTTATAATTTTAAGGCAGAAACGGTTGCGATCAGCTAGTATATATAATAATATATATAATTATGTTTTTAGGGAGAAAAACCGTATTTTTAAAAAATCAACTTTATTAAGCGAAGCAAAGCGTACAATATCTCGATACTTAATCTCCTCGAGAGAGCATTCACAATCATTTTATAATAATATTGTCTAAACTCAGCAGAAATGATGAGTTGCAATTATGCACGTTATAACATAGGTATATGAATTAGAAAAGCTGTAATAAGATTATCTTGGCTAAAGGAATCCAGGGTTGGCATTACATAATTCCTCCCCATTTTGGTTAAAGGTATCACCTATGGGTGTAGCTTTATTTTTACATAAATTATTTTTGGATAAAGCAAGCTTGAAAATAAAGTAAAAAGTAGTTATTATAATTATTAGAATTATCAAATAGAAAAATGAATTAAATGCAGTCTGAGGAAGATTCCACTGGTTGGTTTCTTCCAATTCGATGTCGGGGATGTCGTCTTCTGGTTGATGTTCTTCTTTTGTGTATTCCTGGGGTAACTTGTGTGGTGTTTGTAGAAGGACGATTCTCTCTTCGCTGATATTTGTGGTTGGAACTATTTCCTTTTCTTTGTTACTGATGGTACATTTGGTGCGTAGAATGGCCATCGTAGGAAGGAAATGATGTTTCGTTTGCAATGGACATTTTTCGATTATTTTCTCATTTTGAATTGAGAGAATGCTTCCATCTTCTAGGATCTTCAGGTCCTGGGTTGGAATTTTTGGTATTCTCTGGCAATTTTCGGTGTGGTTGGTGAGGATATTTTCCAGGCACTTCGGAATTTTTTCTAGTGAGTCTTGATCGCATAAGTAGTCGTTTTCCACTGGATGGCAGTGTTTGGTGGACCATTTCAGCTTTTCTTCTTGCGAGAGCAAATAAGGATTGGTATATGGAAGGGATTCATTATTTTGTGGGAGATAGTAAAATTTGTATAGATCATAATATTCTTTTTGAACTAATGGAATTGAAATCAGAAATAATAAAATTTTGTTTTTGAAAATAACTTTCGTGTGACACAATTGATAATAGTCTTTCAGGTGATGAACTGGTATAATATTTTCATTTTTGATCAATTCTAGAAATTTGGAATATGGTAAAACTGATTCGTGCAATAAATGTAACCTCGCAAAGCTAACAGCTGTTTGTATTTCGTCTAAGATATTTTTTTATGTCTTTCAATTCAAAAATCAAAAGGTGCATTTGTTGTACTTCATGCAGTTCAGGTACTATCTGAAACAATTTAAGATTTTCTGACATTTTCTGGAATTTACTGATATACTTATTTTTCAAGTCATTCACTATAGTTGCGATTTGTTTTTGATTTCGAAATAATATTTGTTCGTTATTTTTGATACTGTTGAAATAACTTTGATATAAAGCTTCGTCATCAGAATCGAGCGTTCCGAATAGAAATTTTGAAATTTTTCCACCTAAGTTTATTAATCCTCTTTTGATTCGTATTTTTTCGTTCAAAAGTTCTTCTAATGCATTCAGGTTTATTTCGTTAGAGTGTCTTAAATATCGATAATTTGCAGTTTGTGCGAAATTCAATTTTGAGTTTTTGTAGTTGTCTATTTCAGTTTGATAATTAATTATGATTTGTTCGATTTTGGCTAGGTCAATATGGTATAAAAGTTGCAAGTTTTTGTGAGTTACGTAGGCTTTACCTAGTGAAATGGGTAGTATGCTATTTTGGATTTGGATAATTTCAAGGGATATCGAGAAGGTTATTATTCCGAGAAGTATGAAAAGTATGAAAGTGTATTCCATTTTGGATCTGTAACAAAATTTTGAAACTAGTTTTTTCTCTGTTTCATGATTTTTTTGGTAGATATGCTTGTTTTTCTTATCTTGGATTCGATTTTTATCTATTTCACAGGCATCAATTTTTTTGAATGGGGGATCTAATTTTCGTGTCATAGGATTTTTGATGTAGGTTGGGTTTTTGTTTAAAGGGTGGTCTTCCTTTGCTGATCGTTTTTCATTAGTTTTTTCTAAGCGTTGAATATTTTTTTGTCTATTTTGTTCCAAATGTTTCGTTATGTCATTCAAATTTTCGACGTAATTTTCCACGTAATTTTGTAATCGTTCATTATGTGTTTGTTCAATAGGTAATGAGTAGTTCAAGTCTGCCTTAATTATTTGCATAGGGGTCATTTCTAAGCTCGCATGGTTTGAATTATTGTAACTGAGTAATGCTTGAGATAATCTATTTTGGAAAGTCAAATTTTTGTCTGTAATTGTCCTCAATTGTTCTATTAATGTGGAATGAAATCGTTCAACTATGGCATTGGAATTGGGATTATAGTTTGTAATGTAATGAATTTCGATTTTGTGACTTTACAAAAATCTTGTATAACGTTGTTCTTGAATTCGAGACCATTATCACATGTAATTTTGTTAGGAATTCCGTAATGGCTAAAGAAAATTAATAACTTGTCTAAAATTTCTGTTCCTGTTTTTTGAATTAATGTATAACATTGTCCTAATCTTGAAAATGAGTCTACGATACTAAGGCAATACGTTTGATTGAACCTAATCGTGTCGCAGTAAACGTGCGTAAATGGTTTCGTTCCGATAGGGTTGGGTCTGAATTGAATTTGGATTGGGGTGCGTTCGTATTTATTTTTCTGACATAATTCACAAGAATTATATAGTTCCTAACGTCTTTGTCCATGTTGGGCCAGTAATATTTACGTTTTAGACTTATAAGATTTTCTCGTAATCCGCGATGGATAGTTTTTGTCTCGTGGTATTGTTGTATGCGAAGAAGTTGTTCTTCTTTGTCTTCTACGTCTTCTAGAAAAATTTTGGAAATTTTTAAGTCATAAGATTTATAATCGAATTTTTCCTGTAGAATTCGTATAAGTGGTTTTTCTAATTCTTGAGAGGCAAAATACAAGGTGTATGCTTTTTTGGGTTGAATAAATTCCTTGATGAATTTTATGAAATCATTTTCAATTTGGTTGATGGAAACTCTGAATCTAAGTTTATCACCAAAAATTTTTGATTTTGTTACTTTATAATTTGGAGTCGTTTTGAAAATTATTTGTAGGGCAGCAGAATTTAAACTTCTTTCGGTAATAGGTAATTCGAGAATAGGATTTTCTAAAGTACTGTGAACAGTTATGTCGTCTGTTTCGAAATCTATAATATTGTCATTTTGACTAGTACTAGGGGTTTCAGTCTGGTTATTTGCATTAAGTAAATTCAAACAATCGTCTAATTCTTCGGTCGTTATTTGATTTGCAATTGAATCTAAATCATCTTCAATACCATTAATTTCGATATTATTTTTGTCAATTTTAATCCTCGAAAGTGCGTCTGCGTTATTTGTCGAACCTTTTTTGTATTTAATTTCGTAGTCGAATTCTTCTAACTGAATACGCCATCTCATTAGTCTGGAATTTGGCTCCTTTAAAGAAAATAACCAACATAAAGGTTTATGGTCTGTGTAAATCGTGAATTTGCGTCCGTAGAGATATTGTCGGAAATATTTGCATGACCATACGATAGCTAACAGTTCCTTTTCTATCGTACTGTATCTTGTTTCGGCGTCATTTAGCGTTCTACTTGCGAATGCAATTGGAAGATCGTTCGGGGAATTTCCTTGCGATAGAACTGATCCTATTGCATAACCGGATGCGTCTGTCGTGAGAATAAAAGGTTTATCAAAGTCAGGGTAACTTAATATTGGATCGTTCATTAGATTCCGCTTACAAGTTTCAAATGCTTCGATGTAATTTAAATCGTCAATGTTAATTTTTGCATCTTTTCTCAGGCATAATGTTAGAGGTTTCGTTAATTTAGCGAAATTTGGAATGAATTTTCTGTAATAACCTATTAATCCGAGGAACGATTTAATTTCTCTTTGAGTTTTTGGAATTGGAAAGTCAGTAATAGCTTTCAATTTATTAGGGTTTGGTTTAATTCCTTGAGGTGTGATAATGTGACCTAAAAATTCAATTTCAGTTTTGAAAAAATGGCATTTATCAAGTTGGATTTTTAAATTATCAATTTTGAGTGCTTCTAAGATGGTATGGATATCTGCCAAATGTTGTTCTTCAGTATCCGAAAAAATAACTACATCGTCCATGTATACATAACAGATTATACCTATATACTTTTTTAAAACATTATTCATTAGCCGCTGGAAAGTTTTTGGGGCGTTTTTGAGTCCAAAAGGCATTCTAAGAAATTCGTAATGTCCGTTTTCTACGGTAAAGGCCGTTTTTTCTATTGATTCTTCGTCGAGTTCTATCTGGTGAAAACCAGATGCTAAGTCAAGTGTGGTAAAGTATTTTTTATTGCCTAATTTATTTAATATGTTGTCGATTTGGGGTAAGGGATATTTGTCGTCTATGGTTTTGTCGTTCAGTTTTCTATAGTCTATGGCAATTCGCCATTTCGTTTGTCCAGATTTGTCCTGCTTTTTGGGAACTATGACAACGGGAAAGGACCATGGGGAAATACTAGGTCTAATTATTTTTTTCTCTAACATGTCTTCAATTTGTCGTTGTACTTCCGCTCTATGAATTTCTGGATATTTATACATTTTACCGTGTACAGGAATTTCGTCAGTCGTTCTAATTTTGTGTTTAATGTTACTAGAAAATTTGAGTGGTTGATCAGGTAGTTGTAAAACATCTTCGTTCGTCTGGAGAATTTTAGTCAGTTGGTTTCTAATTTTTGATTCTAAATGACTAAGATCTATTGGAATGTTTGAGGGTTTTTGGGAAACTTTTTGATATTGGAATGGAATCTTACAATATTCATTAGTTAAAATTTGGTTTTTGAAATCTAAATTTAGTCCATATTTATTCAAGAAATCTGCTCCTATTAATCCATCGTAATTTTTGTGAAATTTGTAAAGTATGAATGGGTGAAAATCATCAATTTCGAATTCTCTAAATACTGGTAAAAATACTTTTTCATTAGAAGTTTCCTGCTTCATACATGCAGTTAAAGTTGTTGATTCCTTAAAAATATTTTTGGGAAAGTTATTATAAGCAAATTTTGGGTCAATTAGACATACTGAACATCCGCTATCTATAAGAAGTTTGCACTTAGGATTTTGGAATTCAATGTAAGGTAATTGATTTTTATTGTCTAAAGCAGAATTTAGGTCGATAATTGTTCGAGGCTAGTTCGTGAAAATTTTCATCTGAATAATTTTCTAAGTTTTCATCTTCAAAGTTTTCGTTAATTTCAAGATAATTTTGTGACTCATTATATTCTACATCGATTGGCTCACAATCTGGTTCAATATTAGTCAATTCTTCAAATGTGAAATTAGGAGGTTGATTATTGTAATTTTGCTGATAATTATTTTGATTAAAATTTGGGTGTTTTTTTGGAGGATTTGCCTGATATTGTGTCGAATAATTCGAGCGTTTATGTGGATAATTTCGCGTCTGTATAGACATTTTTTCCGGTGGTGTCAAAATTCTTTGATTTGGATTAGGTTTGAATACATCTACTTCCTTAGAGGTACTAGGTCCGAAAACTTGTTGTCTGGTAGGGAAATGATGAGTTACTGGGCGTTGTGTAAATTGGATAGGTTTTGAAGGAAATTGATTGGTATTTTGTTGCGTAAATTGGATAGGTTGTGGAGGAAATTGATTTTGTGGTGGTTTAAAATGTGGTTGAAATTGATTAGGAAAATTTCTCTGTATTGGGTACTGCATTGGGTTTTGCGTTTGGCGTTTGTTTGAATTTGGAAAATTGTTAGGTTTTTGAGAAACTTGTGTTTTATAATGAAGAAAAGGTTGCTGGTAATAATAAAAATCTTGCCTAATAAAATTGACCATGTCATCGTAATTCATTATACCATGACCTCTCAGTGCAGTTCGTAATCAGGGTTAATGTTGTAAAGTAAAACTCTAGTGGCTACTCTAGATGCAATATTTTTTTCTTGTTCTTTTTCAACTATACTCAATTCGGATAACTCCACTGATAATCATATTTGTTCTTTAAATCGACAATTTTTTCTAGGAATTCTAAGTCATTTTCATTTCTAAATCTTTGGGCATTCTGGAGATCCCAAAATAAAACAGTTAAACTAATTTTCTCTTCAAATTTCAATTTGAGGAATTTTTTTAAATCTGTCCAGCTAGAAGTGATGCGTTCATTGCTGCTCACTATTTCACTAGCTGTACCTATTAATTTACTTTTAATGATATCTATTATTGCTTCATTAAGTAATGCATCATTTGATCTGAATTTATTGGAAAATCTTTCACAATGATTTAAAAATCTTGTTAAATTTGCGGGGTTTCCGTCAAATGGAACATTGATTGCGCGAAAAGGCTAATCAGCTTCATTCTCTCGAAAGTATTATTATCCTGTGTCATTTTGTTATTTTTCAAATTAAGTTTCGATAAATTATCGATTAAATTATCTATATTGAATCAATTATGTATGATTGAAAAAAAAATTATTAATAAATTGAATTATTTGATCGGTTTTTGGAAAGAAACCTAGGAAAAACTTATACAGGTTTTACTCTCAAAACTGTACGGGAAAAAGAATTGGATTGGAATTGGTTTTAACTTTGGGCCAGGTTAAAATAACTGGGGAAAAAAGTAAAGGATTTGCTCTTGCTCACCTCTGAAGTTCTTGATTTTTCTTTGTTGAAGTTGTCGAAGGGCGCTACTCGGTCGATCAGGGCTTCTGGTATTTCTCTCCTTGTTCTTGGTTGCACCTTAACAGTTAACACTGACAGTCCGTATTCGTTTCACGAAGACCGGCACAATCCCATCACCTCGTCGCCAATTATGTTTTTAGGGAGAAAAACCGTATTTTTAAAAAATCAACTTTATTAAGCGAAGCAAAGCGTACAATATCTCGATACTTAATCTCCTCGAGAGAGGCATTCACAATCATTTTATAATATTGTCTAACTCAGCAGAAATGATGAGTTGCAATTATGCACGTTATAACATAGGTATATGAATTAGAAAAGCTGTAATAAGATTATGTTGGCTAAAGGAATCCAGGGTTGGCATTACATAATTATATATATTATATATATCAAAGAGGTTGAGGGTGTTTCGACTATTGGGCAGTCAGTTAAAGTCAATTTGTATTAACAGCTCTATATTTCGTCCGAACTTTGTGGACTTCTTCAGGAGCATACTGTAAAAAATAATAAGAACTTTACCTTATATTCTAATGTACATATATCACAGTGGACTTACAATACTAAGACCATTGTTTAAGGAGAAGATAGTTAGTTACTCGGCCTGCTAAGGGCATTGGATGTGCGTATTGGCGGTACCTTTAGAATTATGTGGCAAACTCTGAATTTTTAGGGTCCATCCTAATACGCCCTCTTGGCGGATCTTGAATAATACTCATCGGTAAAGAGTTTTCTACTTCTGCTATGAACTATATTTTTATGACGTGAAGTTTGAAGAATCGAAACTGAGTAAATTCCAACACATGTTCGTCGTCGATGAATAGAGTAAGCCAGGGTTCCAGTTGGAATTTTATTACTTTGATAATTACAGGGTCTGTTTATGTATGCGATCTAGTTTTTTCTATTCTAAGGTAGTGAAGGGAATAAGTTAAAATTTGAATCGTAGTTGAAGGCAAAATATGAAATTTATTTGGTTAGACTTTATTTTGAACAAGTTTTTTTCTGATAGCCATGAATTCTTCTTCAAACAAATGCGACGAATAATTAGTACCAACGTGAGGTCTTTGCACTCACGAAAACTATGATAAAAACATTACCTATTTAAAAAGTTATCGCAGCGAAATTGAGGCGTTTTCCTTATTATTAAATTATTTCTGTTCAGAAAGACGACTGAAGTTCGAAATACTGACAATACTGAAATGTATTATTATTGGCAATATATTTCTAATCAATGTCATTGGAAAAAGAAAAAAATGCTTGGTTTCTCTGTGTTGAATTCTTGAGTCAATATCGACTTTGGCGGCAATAAATGGTATCCCTGATGACGATACGTGGTCAAATTCATTATATCCGATTGAAGTGAATTTCATTTCGTGAAGGAAGATTGGTATATTATACTTAATATTCATGCAAAATTTCAAAAAATCGCATTGTGTAAACCATAGAAAATTCAATTGAAATTCGAAAAAAAAAATTGCTATATTTCCAAAACAAGATATCCGTTTCAAGTAAAATTTATTTTGTGTATGAACATTGATATAGTGAATGTTCATTCAAAATTTCAGGAGGTTCGCATCATCCGAACCATAGATTTGTTTTTTTTAATTGTCAATTTTTTACATATTCAGTTTTTTTAATAATTCCAGAATATTATTCCGATCGTGGTGAGATTCAGCATTATATTATATTAAGTATCAAGTCCTATACAAATTTTTGCGGTTAAAGCCTCATTGTTCCGCCAAAGAACGAGCGTTCGAAAGGGCTTTCTTAATTTTTTTATACTTATATTGCAATGGAAATTTCAATTAAACGAGTAGTGATCAGGGTACGAATGTGTCTTTTGAAAATTTGAAAACTAATACCTCCTGTAACGGGAACATACGATGAGTTTCTCCTGAAATAAATGGCGTTAAAAAATGCAAGAAAAGCCCCGAACAGGTACTTTTGAGCGTTCGTCTATTAGTAGAGCAATAATTCTATCACATCAAAATTGTATGGGACGAGATTCATGCTTAGTATATTGAATGCAAAATCTAGGCACGACCGGAATTATGTTCTGGAAATGATTAAAAAAATGAAATATGTAAAAATCCAGTAATAACATTAAATTAAATTATATGGTTAACATTATGGCCACAAAATTTTGCAAAAGGCTTATTATGGGCATCTTGCATGTGGCCGCAAAATTTCATATCGATTGGTTTTGTTTTGTCTGAGATATGGCGGGACGGAATTTTGAATGGCCATATTTTATGGAACACCCTGTACGATTTGGCTGGTTAACGAACTTCTCAAGTCTCTAGAACAAACAACAGAATTGTATTTGACCTCGGATTCGTCATCACGGAGTAGAATCCTATCGTTTGAGGCCGTTTCTGCTCAAAATTCGTTAATTAGAGACACAAACCGAATATTATTATTATATTATAAAGCCTGTCTATCCTCAACGTGTAAGTGTTTAGTGCAGTTTATGGTCCGGCGGAGTCTTTGGGACCTCAACTAATTACTTAACTTGGCGCTATCGAGAGATGATTAACGATTTTTTATGACCGGAATCTGATTGTATGGATCTGGACAACGTTTACTTCAACAAGACAGCACTACGTGCCACTCAACCAACTAAACCGTTGATCGAGCTTTTACGGAAAAAGCTTGGTGAAAGAGAAGGACCCCGCCAATATCCCATTGTCGATTCAATACCTCAAAGACGGAATTCGTGAGGCTATCGAGTACATAGAGTTAGAGTAGCCACACTTTTCGATTTTGTTATGGAAAATTTCATTAAAAAGATATTGTTCTGTGAGCGTGGTCGTGGTGGTCATTTGCATGAAGTTATTTTCCACTATAAATTAACGGCATGAAATAAACATCCGATCATTTATTCCAAAACTATAATTCTTCTTTGAATATCAGAATGACACACCTCTAACCGGAAAACCCTGTATATGCACAGCGAAGTGATTTGAAGCTTATAAGCGCTTGTTCATACTGGGAAAATTCATTCATGAATATCATTGGAGCTGTTAGTTTCATTCTATTTCTTTATGCATTCAACTTTCACCTTCAAATCCTGAACGTTTTGTGAAAAATACAAGTTTTGAAATGTTCCTTTTGAAAACACTTTCATTATGGCTTGATTATTGATACAATAATTATTTCTTTAGCATAAACATATCAGAGAATAAAAAATTTCTCAAATCATTCACTTCTTTATATATATTTCTTTGCTACTGATTAAAAAAATCCGTCTAGCGATCTCCGACGAAATCGAAAATATTTCTCTCAAATCCAACCCTAAGGGCCTCAAGTAATAAAAATTTTTATTACTCTGGACCCTCGGATAATTTTCATACAGGCATACAGACAAGAGAGAAGTTGTGGAGCAAGATGCAAGACACGTTTGACGTGAAGAAAAATAGCTCGTCAACTATAGACATCTGTTGTTCACCATACCCAAAAATTATACTCGTCTGGAATTTTCAACATTGCACATAGCAACCCATCATGTTGGACCTCTTCCGGAGTGGCGCCCTCTAACGATATTGTCCAATATCCTCCAATGAATTTGAACTGAAGTAACTAACTATCTTCTCCTTAAACAATGCTAAGACAAAACAGGGCAACAGCGTCAAAGGACGGCACAAACCTGAAAGTAGTCAATCCATGTTGTTGTCTTAGAACATAAATAGATGGAATGGCAAATAAACAAATTGTTGTTGTACGAACACTGGAGAGAGATAGAGGCCTAGTGTCGCCAATCACAATCGAGCTAGCTGAATTCAAAACGTTGCCAGATCAACTTTTCAAGACGAATGAGTGAGATACTTAAAAAATCAAATGTGATTATACAGTATTGATTTCTTGATATTTGAAGAGCTTGAATTCCACTATTTGAATTTTAGTTGAGAAAATTTCATCTTAGTTTTTGATTTATAAAAAAAATTAAAATCACGATAATAATTTTCCTCCCAATTCAGATAAATTGTCGACTTGGCAATGTGAATAAGGTTTACAAGCAGTAAACATCTGTCAATACTGTCTTTCTTTTCTCGCTTGTTGACCACGTTATTTCGCTAAATCTTGATTATTCGAGGGTTTTAGTATTTTATTCAGTTTAAGTTTTAAGTTTAAAAAGTGATAAAACATGCCTAACAAGTGCTTTTCCTGCGGTTTCACTTATATTGTGGGAGGAGAGGTTAGTCTTCACAGGTGAGTACCATTCATGGGCGTGCAGAATCTTTTTTGTTGATACCACGAGTAACAATTTCGATTTCTATACTGAATGTGAATACTGAAAATAAAATGTATTTTTAGACTGCCTACTGATAAAGATGAACAGGAAAAATGGTTGAAGAGAATTGGTTTCAAGGGTACGCTTTTGGAAAATAAAATATTTTATCTTTGTTCGAACCATTTTTCTGAAGATTGCTTTAGGAAAATAAACCTAAGAAGGCATCTTATCCCAGGAAGTTTGCCTTTGGAAACATCTCCGTAAGTTCAACAGAAACTTTCTCTCACAATTTCCATATTTAATACCCCCTTGCAACAAAATGATGTCCCAGAATATAACCATATACCTATATAACGTAAAGTAATTTGTAGGTCCTTATTAGGAAAAGATGAAGTAGAAAAACAGGTTACTCCTGAACCCGAATCGGATTTTGAGTTTCAATCTCCACCAAAAAAACTACCACGAGTTGACGACACATCACCAACCACTGATTCAGAAGAAACATTAACTTTAACCTCTCCTTCAAAATGTGCATCAGCCAGTTCGAGTGCCACTTCATTCTCAGGAAAACGAAGAATAGTCAAACTAAAGTAAGATATTGAAAAAAAAATAGTGCTTCTTCTAATTTTATCTTCACACAGAAGAGGCGGTTTCTCGCAAATCCTCGCTACATTGGGGATTACTCAGAACAACATTTGAAGAACCCTTTGCTGCGAAAAAAATTTCTGAAGTTAGCTCAAACAACAACACAGCCAATTTGAAGAAAAGAAATATGTTGTTAGAAAGACAGGTCAATCGACTCAAATCATCAATAAGAAGTTTACAAGAACTAACCAGAAATATCCGTCAAAATTTTTCGGTCGAAGGAGATATGGAGAGTGCATTGAATGTAAGAAAACTAGTAATAGTACCTTGTGGTGATAAATTCAATTGAACTTTTTTTAATTTTGTATGTGTCATGTAAATATTTCACATAAATCAATTTGAATAACTGGTAATAACTGCTTCAATACAGGTTGATTATAATAATAATAACAATCTTTATTTCAGAAAGTTCTAAGTTACAACTAAGAGCAAATGAAATAGTTAAAATTTGATAATTCATTCACAGATAAATATGTAGTTGTAATACTTCCTCGGTCAGTTTTTTCTAACCTTCTTTACTTCTTGGATTTCTTCTCCTAACTGCTTGTATGCAGTTGGTTAGTACCAATGATGACCTGTTTATTCGCTTGGAATCTATTATAATCAGTAGTCAAATTGGATGGTTAAAACTACAATATATATGTAAAAATCATTCTATTTATTTGTAGGTATCTACTTCTGGATCAGCAAGGCAGATCTTGGAAAAATTACTCAGGGGGCCCAAGCGACAGAAATATTCAGAAGAGCTGCGGGCATTTGCTCTCACACTTCACTATTACTCTCCTCGAGCATATTCATATGTGAGAAGCACATTTAATTATACTTTGCCTGCACCTCGTACCATGCGAACATGGTATAGTAAATTGGATGGCGGGCCAGGTTTCAATGAATCAGCTTTAAAAGGCATAAAAGATAAAGTCACTAAAGCGAAAAGTGATAAAAAAGAATTAGTTGGTGCTCTCCTAATGGATGAAATTTCTATCAGAAAATTGATAGAATGGAATGAAGGAAAATTCAAAGGAATTTCTGACTTTAAGGGTTACATCGGAAAGCAAGACCATGAAATGCAAGAAGCGAGGGAAGTGTTGGTATTTATGATAGTTTTTTTAAATGAAAACTATAAAGTCCCTGTAGCCTATTTTTTCACCAACGGTGTGGTTGCTGATGATAAAGCTTCTATTTTGCTGAAGTTACTTGGACATCTAGAAAATACAGGACTTAGAGTGGCAACCATAACATTTGATGGTTTATCATCAAATTTAAAAATGGCCGAAATTCTAGGAGCAGACTTCTCCAATCCAAGTTCTCTGAAAACTTGTTTTTCATACCCACCTGAAAATCAGAACCGCCATATTTATTTTATATTGGATCCAAGTCATATGATTAAATTGGTCAGAAACACTTTCGGATCAAAAAAAACCTTAATTCATGACCAAATAAACAACATAGAATGGAGGCATATAGATAATCTTGTGAAATTTCAAAATACCCATGGTCTTAATGCAGCTACTAAGATTGGACTTAGACACATTAATTACGGAAAAGAGAAAATGAAGGTGAAGTTGGCCACACAGATTTTGAGTAAAAGTGTATCAGATGCTTTACTTTATCTTGAAAAAGATTTGAAAGTTCCTGACTTTTTTAATGCACAAAATACAGCTAAATTCTGCGAAATGTTCAATAATTTATTTGACGTATTTAATTGCAGAAATTTATATTCAAAATCAATTTATGGTAAAGCTCTTTCTAAAAATACAAACACTTTCATTTTTTCTTTTTTAAATGAATCCTACAATTATATTACCAATCTGAATTTGACTAATGGTAGAAAATTGATATTCTCAGATGTTAAAACTGGATTTTTAGGATTTCTGATCAATATCGTCAGCCTGAATGGTATTTACGAAGAGTTTATCAATTGCCAGAATCCACCTTTAGATTTCCTATTGACATATAAGATATCCCAGGATCACTTGGAGATCTTTTTCAGCTCAATAAGAAGTAGAGGTGGATTCAATAATAATCCGAGTGCTAGACAGTTCGAGGCCGCTTTCAAGAGGCTGCTATTACACAATCACGTGAAAGCTTCCGGCTCTGCCAATATTTCCAGCATTGATGATACTATTTTACTGCCCCTTGACAATAGTACTGTTGATTCTGATAATACACCTCAGATTTTTGAAGCGCCTGCTGTAGGGGACCATACATATGTTGTGAATTCTAAAAATTGGCATCTAAGTGAATATACAGAGGATGTAGTGGTATACATAGCAGGATTTGTGGTAATAAAGGTAGTACCAAAAATCAATTGCCAGATATGTGTTTCAATACTGAGGTCTAACAGCGTACCATCAAAACTGCAGTTGAGAAAAACCTTGGGAGGTCTATCTGATGCCTCACAATTTGTGGTCAACATATGTACAGAAGCTGAAAAAACGTTCAGGTGGGCAGAAAAAGTTTTCAAGATATTTGACAAAAAATACTGTAATTTGTTGCCCCGCTTGGTTCTCACCACAATGAACAGCATTGATTCAAAATTGTTTGATGTATTTAATACGCATCTGTTTGATGATGAACCAGAAAGGAATCATGGTCTTGCATTATCAAAGCTTATATTAGAGACATATTTCAATTTAAGGATTCACCACGAATTGAAAAATCGAGGAAGCGAACGGTTAGACACAAATAGATTGAGGAGTAGATTAACCAAAACAATTACATTTATTAATCAATAGATACATATGATGTGTTTCCTATGTATGTACACTATGTTAAGTTATTACTAATAAATTATGTTATTTTTCTCATGTAGTTTTGGTATTGCACCTTTTTCATATACTCTCTTTTCAAAAATAAAAACGATCTGGTAAAGAATCACCTTACTCTCCATACACTTATACTTATTCCACTTTTAATCGAGAAATCACATGCAGGTGGGAAATGGAAGGCATGCAATGCAACTAGGTAAGTTTTATAATTTAGAGAAGATTTTAAAGATTGCATTGTTTACCTTCAATTTCGAATACTATTAAATACCGTAATTTATTTAATGGGAATAACACAAAATGCGAATCAACCAATCGTATTAGTGGTAGGATTTCTTGTTGAACCTCAGAACATAAATCTATTTATGTTCTAAGTCTTAAACAATCACGATAGTGCTAAGAAATGTGAAATTTATAATGTTAATTTAAGTGCAATAAATGAAAAAAATGGTATTTATATAGTATTGGATTCAACGCCCCTTAGATTGTTTATTGGTAATCCTTTCTGGCCTTGAAACATAAATAACTCTAAACTTCTGAAATTTTCACAAGAGCCAAATCATCAAAGTGAAAAATAAACATTTTTCTTAAAATACTTAAAAACACGAAGTAATTTTATTAAATGAAACACAATGCAGACTTTTTTTAAATATAAAATAAATAAATAAATAACATATCATTTATAATTTATATTCCTAGAACATAAACAAACAATAATACAATAATCTTTATTGTTAAATGTGATTTGGGCATATACATAAAGAAAGTATAGAAGAAAGTATAGTATATTTATGTCTGTTCTGTGGGCATATATTCGAAGTTACAAACTAATATATGAAATTATGTTACGCCACTGTCTTAGTGTCCGTTGAGAGAGAGAGGCTTCGAGTGTTCGTACATAAACAAATGTATCCGTAGCACTAGAGTTGCCATTCCATCTATATATGTTCTAAGGTTGTTGTCATAATAAAATTGAAAGAGATATTGTACAAACGTTGATTTCTTTCTTAAATCTTCGTAATTGTCTTGACATTGACAAATAGCGTCGACATAATAAAATGAATTTACTGACGCGACGAACACAGAACAGGAACATAGATATATATGACATAGTCTTGTCTTCTTGACATGAAGATTTTTGTTTTTAAATTTTTTACTTCAAAAAGCCCCTTTTCGTGTGGGAACATTCACTCTATAAGGTCTTGCGGTTTTTTGCTTATATTGATCACACCTTAGGAGAAAATAATATATACTGCTGAGACCGTTTGTATCTGACTTCGTATTCATTGTGTTATTCTGTTGAATGTGCACATCTCGAGAATAAACGTTTGCTGTAATTGTCTTCTTGTTCTAGTACCATTACATTTTCAAAATCGACGTTGTGACCTGTGTTCCTATGTGTTGGCCCAATGCACATCGGTCGGGGCGAATGGTGGAATCGCTCTTGTGCAGGGAAATTCTTTTTGCCAGGGATTGCGAGGTCTGGCCTATGTATACCTGGGGGCAATGTTTGCATTTAATCTGGTAGACCACGTCTCGTTTAAACGAGTTATGTAGCCTTTCTTTTGTGTTGCTGAAAAGCGATTTGGTGGCTACCAAGGTGTATCTTGCAACTTTAATGTTCATGTATTTTTTTGAACATTTTTGTCAGCTCGAATGTCAACTCTTTTATGTATGGTAACTTTGCGAAGGTGATTCGGTCTTGAATGTTATCATCGTTGTTTCTATTTTCAGGTGTCATGGTCAGCTCTGGAGGGCGTGTTGTGCTGTATAACAGTTTCTTAAGTAGTTGATTTGAGTACCCATTGTCTCTCATGAGTTGGAATAGCCTTCTTAGTGCTTCTTTTGTTAATGTGGGATGTGTGATGTCTTCGATTCTTTTCTTTAGGCCTAGGATGGTGTTCACTTTTATTTTGATGTTGTGGTATGACGACGCATTGATATACCTGCCAGAACTGCTTGGCTTCTGGTACCAGTCCAATTTTTAGTATTATCTTCTTGCCTGATCAGTTTGGTATCTAGAAAAGGCACGCTTCTATTTGATTCTCTTTCTATTGTGAATTGTATGTGGTCGTCAAAGTTGTTGAATATCTCCAAAACCTCCGTTTCGCGGTCACCGGGCATGGATATTACCAAGTCGTCAACATATTGGTAAAGGAATGATGGTGTGAAGGAAAGCCTCCTAATCTGTGTCTTAATTAGGGTTGACATTGCTATCTTTGCCAAAATCCCGCTTAGAGAACCTCCCATAGCACAGCCAAATTTTTGCCTGTAGAAAGAGCCCTTGTATAGAAAGTAGTTTGAATTGAAAATGAACTCAACCATCTGAATGAAGTCATCTTTGTGTATATTGGTGTGAGGCATGATAAGTTCCCAGTTGTTATCGATAATGTATATGGTTAGCTCCAGAGAAAAGAAGCACTAAGAAGGCTATTCCAACTCATGAGAGACAATGGGTACTCAAATCAACTACTTAAGAAACTGTTATACAGCACAACACGCCCTCCAGAGCTGACCATGACACCTGAAAATAGAAACAACGATGATAACATTCAAGACCGAATCACCTTCGCAAAGTTACCATCCATAAAAGAGTTGACATTCGAGCTGACAAAAATGTTCAAAAAATACATGAACATTAAAGTTGCAAGATACACCTTGGTAGCCACCAAATCGCTTTTCAGCAACACAAAAGAAAGGCTAGATAACTCGTTTAAACGAGACGTGGTCTCACGATTAAATGCAAACATTGCCCCCAGGTATACATAGGCCAGACCTCGCAATCCCTGGCAAAAAGAATTTCCCTGCACAAGAGCGATTCCACCATTCGCCCCGACCGATGTGCATTGGGCCAACACATTAGGAACACAGGTCACAACGTCGATTTTGAAAATGTAATGGCACTAGAACAAGAAGACAATTACAGCAAACGTTTATTCCTCGAGATGTGCCACATTCAACAGAATAACACAATAAGACATGACGAAGTCAGATACAAACGGTCTCAGCAGTATATATAGTTTTCTCCTAAGGTGTGATCAATATAAGCAAAACCCGCAAGACCTTATAGAGTGAATGTTCCCACACGAAAAGGTGGCTTTTGAAGTAAAAATTAAAAAACAAATCTCCATGTCAAGAAGAACAAGACTAGTCATATATATTCTATGTTCCTGTTCTGTGTTCGTCGCGTCAGTAACTTCATTTTATTATGTCGACGCTATTTGTCAATGTCAAGACAATTACGAAGATTTAAGAAAGAAATCAACGTTGTACAATATCTCTTTCAATTTTATTATGACAACAACATGGATTGACTACTTTCAGCGTTTGTGCCTGTCCTTTGAAGCTGTGCCCCTGTTTATGTCTTAGTATTGTAAGTCCACTGTGATATATGTACATTAGAATATAAGGTAAAGTTCTTATTATTTTTTACAGTATGCTCCTGAAGAAGTCCACAAAGTTCGGACGAAATATAGAGCTGTTAATACAAATTGACTTTAACTGACTGCCCAATAGTCGAAACACCCTTAACCTCTTTGATATCTCCTGACGACTAGTATCTCACCTCGATTTATATATATATATATATAATCTTGACTGGATCGATGTTAGTCTGAATTTCTTTTCTGCTTTTCTCAATTTTTTGTGGTAACTTAGGTCATCGAATATAGACCTATTTTCAAACTATGCTTCCTATTTCTTGGTTGATTCTGCAAGACATTTGCATATGCACTGTCTTAATTGTTGCCACTCGATTTCAATAAATCTAAGTCCATTTTCATTTCCTTCGTTAGTTTCTCAATATACGGTATTATTGCTACCAGTTTCTTACATTCTATACACATCAGCAGTAGCAATCTTTTCTGTAGCAGCATATACCTTGCTTTCGACGAAGTTATTCCAGCACAATCTTTATGTATTTTGGAAATATATAAATATGAGTCATATTTGTAATGTTCTTCCCCATTCCAAACAAATATCGACGTTAGTATCGCTTCCATCAATCACCACTTATGTTTGCCAGATGATGAGCATAAGCAATAATAATTAACGTTTGAATATGTGATGTAAATGGAATATTGTTTTTTATCACTGATCACACATTTTTGTTTTTAAAATTCGATTAATTTTGATCAATTTCTTAAATCCCGGAATCGAAAAGAGTATGATCTTATGTACAACTCCAACAAAATTTGTAATTTTCCATGCACTTGGTCACCAAAAACCGAGACTTTCTTCAGAGAAATTTTTATACATCCACACATTATGTTAACGATATAAATGATATCGGTTCTCAGTGTTCTGAGAATTCTGAGATATTGACGAAAAACGATTTTGGGGTGCCAAATTATGAGGACTGTTACTCCGTATTGGGGGCCCATATCGAAAAAATGAATAATATGGGGCCCCTGAATTTTCCCAAGGAATGTCTTTTCAAATTTTGTTGCATATATTTCGGTACATTCTGTATAACTTTCTTTTTTATCAGTGAGTTCACCTGAACCATTTGGGACTCTTTTAGAATGAAAATTCGAAAATGGAAGAGATAAGAGCTCGCTTTTTCCATATGATCACTATTTCCCCTTAAGATGATTGTTAAAAAAAATTTAGAACGCCCTGAGCAGGTGCTTCTAAGAGCACGTTTATTGGTGGAGCAATGAGGCTATTACCTCAAAATTTTGTTTAGGGCTTCAGATTGATACTCAACATATAATCTCAGTACGATCGGAATAATATTCTGGATTCGAAAACTGTAATATGTAGAAACTTGACAATTAAAAAAATTAATTCTATGGTTCTAATGATGCGGTCCTCTTCAAATTTTGCGTTCAGTATATGAATCTTCATTCACAAAATGAATTTCATTCGAATCAGATATCTATTATGGAAATTTTAAGTTTCTTCATTTCAATATCCCAATTGAATTTTTCATGATTCTGTTTACACTATGGACACAAAATTTTGCATCAGGCCTATTATGAGCATCTTGTATGTGGCCGCAAAATTCATTTCGATTGGTTTCGTTTTGTAAGATATCGAAGAACGAAAATTTTGAATGATCATATTTCATGGAGCACACTGTACGATATAGCTGGTTAACGAAGTCAACCGCGGCATTTAGGATTCCAGTGTAATTTTCTATGGTTCTGTTGAAACTATGGTCAAGAAATTTTGGATGAACATTCAGAATATCGATCTCCATTCACGAAAAACATTTCACTCCAATCGGATATCTTTTTATGGAAATATGAAGTTTTTTTTTCAATATTCCAATTGAATTTTCTATGGTTCTGTTCACACTATGGCCACAAAATTTTGCATGAGGCTTGTTATCAGCATCTTTCATTTGGCCGTAACATTTCATTCCGATTGGTTTTGTTTTTTCTGAGATATTGAGGAAGAAAAATTTTGAAAGGCCATATTTTATGGAACACCCTTTAAGATTTGGCTGGTTAACAAACTCAACCGGGCCGTTCGTTACCCGAAGTTTTTCTGAAAATTTCAAGTGTATAGAACAGTCCCTTCGAAAGTTATCGTGCTAACGGCCGGCAGTCCCGACGGACGGCCCTGCGGACAGAGTTGAATTTGACCACTGATTCGTCATCAGGAAGTCGAGCTCTATCGTTTGAGACCATTTTCTGCTCAAAATTAAAAAGTTACAGATATTTGCGCGAAACGATATAGCACTCGTTTGAGTAGAACGAGCACTCAAAAAGAATGAATTATATTGGTAAAGTCCAGAAGTAGATTATTTTCCAGAGTTTATATTTGTACAGTGCAGAAATTCGAGATATGTATATTGAAAAAATCAACTTTTCGTCGATCATGTCGGATTTAGAATTCGGTTTCAAAAAACTTATTCTTTCCCAGCTTTCCTACGAATTAAAAATTTCTTCATCTCTGTAGGTGTTTATTTATCATCTTTATTTGTACTTTATGTGAGACTATTATTATTATACCTGAAAAGTTGTTAAATTTTTCCGTTCGTATTTTTATGGGGAAAACAATGAATGAAGCTTGTGCGCTTGTTTCGGAACAAATAACATGAAATTAAAGAAAGATGAAGAACTCCACTCGTTATTAATTCCAGAAAAGTTTACGCATATTGTATGAAAAGTGCAACTAGAATGCCGGTCCTCAAATAAATGTTTAAGAAGACGAACTAAGGGGTTTTTCTTCGTCTCTTTGAATTTCAATGAGGGTTGAATTTTCTCAATTAGCATTCAATCGTACCAGTTGGTGGAATTGGTGCGTTCTGCTGGTTATTGTTGCTCGACTTGCCGAAAGTAGTAAGCCCATGTGCATGGTTGAAGCCAGCAAGCACTAGAAGTAGCGGTATAGACACTGTCACATACAAAGCATTCATTTCTCACGGACGAATTTTTTTCGCGTAGTGCTCACATTAAAGTACACACTCTTTTAAGGAGAATTTAAATTGTGTGCCAATGCAGAGTATTAAAATTTTCAGCAGGCATGCGCACTGTGCACCCTACTAAATCGTGCACATGTATATGGCATAGAATTAACGTCTTGGTCGGAATCTTGAAACGATAAGAAAACCGTGGGGGCATTGGGTCGACTCAAATGTTATATGGTCACGCGATCCATTGCGTCATTTCCTACAGACTGCTAACAAATTGTTGGATAAACTAGCAACTGTGATGACTTCAAGAATACATTTGTTACGTAATTTTGGGGGCCCTACCTCGAATTATTTTTAGACGAAAGTTCCTCCCCTTATCATTTTCCCGAAGGAAATGTCTAGATTGGCAACATTAATCATAAATGCCTGCACGTCGAACTTGGCTGAAAACCACAATATGATACGAGCCCTAAGGAAGGAACATGTTAATATTCATAATGCAGGTCTGAAATTATTCCTCTTCAGGTCATCACAAGGACGAAAAAATGAAATGTCATATGCAAAATTTTACAGAGTAGTCTAACGACTCAACAGCTCGATTTTCCGAATTTAAAATGAAAATGAGGAAAATCGCTCGGAACCGTCAATTTCCGCTTTTTTCATCCTCGTAACTTGACTACCTCGAATTATTTTAAGACGAAAGTTCCTCCCTTTATCATTTTCCCGAAGGAAATATCTAGATTGGCAACATTAATCATAAATGCCTGCACGTCGAACTTGGGTGAAAACCACAATATGATACGAGCCCTAAGGAAGGAACATGTTAATATTCATAGTGCAGTTCTGAAATTATTCCTTTTCAAATATCACAAGGACGAAAAAATGAAATGTCATATGCAAAATTGTACAGGGTGGTCTGACGAAAACTTAACATCTCGATTTACCGAATTTAAAATGAAAATGAGGAGATTCTAAAGGGTTCTCCAATAAGAGGTGTTATTTTAATATTCAAAGAAAAATACCATTTTTCAATATAAATGATCGGATGTTTATTTCATTATAAAGAAGAAGCTATGCCGTTAATAGTGGAAAATAACATCAGGCTAATGACCAACACGACCACGCTTACAGGACCATATCCTGTTAATGAAATTTTCCATAACCAAATCGCAAATTGGCTGCCCTATGTCCTCGATAGCCTCACGAGTTCCATCTTTGAGGTCTTGAATCGGTGCTGGCCTTCTCTTTCACGTGGCCCCGAAGGAAGAAGTCGCAAGGTGTTAAATCATAAGATGTCGGTGGCCAATTGTGAATACCTCTTCAAGAGGTAACATGGTCCGGAAACTTTTCCCGCAAAAGATCAATGGTTTCGTGGCTTGTAAGGCACATAGCGCCGTCTTGTTGAAAGTAAACTTCGTCCAGATCAATACTATCCAATTTCGGCCATAAAAAATCATCAATCATCTCTCGATAGAGCAATCCATTCACTGTAACTGTTGCTCCAGCCTCATTTGGGAAAAAGTAAGGTCCAAATACTCCGTCGGACCATAAACCGCACCAAACACTCACACTTTGAAGATAGAGAGACTTTTTAACAACAACTCTTGGGTTTTCCGAGCCCCAGATGCGACAATTTTGCTTGTTGACGAAGCCACCGAGGTAGAAATGAGACTCATCACTCAAGATGATTTTTCGATTGAATTCCGGATCATTTTCATGCATTTCAATGATCCAATCAGCAAAGACACGACGTTGTTGATGATCGTCCGGCTTAAGTTCTTGTGTTAACTGAACTTTATGAGCCTTAAGACCCAAATCTTTATGCAAAATACGGTGTAATGACGTTTGTGGAATGCCTAATTCCAAAGAACGACGAGGAATGGACAAACCTGGGTTTTCTTCGACAATTTCGGCTACAGCAGCAATATTCTCGGCTGTTCTTGAGCGACGTGCACGGGTTATATTTTTCACATCACTAACTTGTCCCAACAGCTCGAATTTTTCCACCATTTTCTTTATTGCGGTCCGACAAGGTGCTTCACGACGACCTAAAAATGTTCGAGTTTCACGAACCGCCTCTGCCAAATTTTCACCATTTTTAGAGTGAATTTTAATAATTTCAGTGAGTTCTTGAAGCGTGTATCGTTTAATTTTTATTAATGGCGTAGTTTCTACTTGTCAGATGTCAAAAAATGACAGCTTCAGACGTGACCTCTATCGAAATAGCGGGCTATTCGAAATAACACCTCTTATTGGAAAACCCTTGATTTCGCTTACCCCTGACAGGGGTAAGCACAACTCCTTGATTCTATATAAGGACGAGGGGTGTTGCCATAACTCATTTTGAATATTGTATCGAGTAGTTATATCTTACCCTGAAATTTCACAATATATCCGTCGAAAATAAAATGATACCGTAAGTTTTTTACAAAAAAAGTATTAATTTGAGATGGAACAAGGAAATAAGGGATATTTTGGAAGCTCTAATGGTTATTGCAGTAAAGAGAGATACAGATAGTAGAAATGCTTATAGCGTCTATAAAAAATTATTTAGGGAGAAAACTATAGAGGTCTAAGACCAATTGATACAGCAAGTGATAAGAATAAAGCAGTATGGGATATCATAAAGAGTGCAACGAATCAAAGAAAGAAAATATGTTCTTCAGTAATCGAACCTGACATACTGATTAACTTTTTAATTCATCTGCGATCTCCAATAGGAGGTAACTTACAGAGTGCAAATAATTATAAAATATTAGGTAAAGATTTCAAGCTTTCGTATGCCCATGAATATCAAAAAAAGATATTTCTGTTGATTGCTTGGTTATCCAAAGCATATAAAGAATAGAGATACGGTGACATAATTCATCTTAACAGATTGAGGTTTAGAGACAGGGAAGAAAGTTAGATTCTCTTAGGGAGTTTCACAGTGCTCTCGTTATACTTTCATAGTAGTAGCAAAATCCGAATTCTTCTTTATCTGTGATTCTACTGCTCTCCCTTACTCAAGCCGTGGGCGTACTATTAATAATAATTTATTTATAAGGATAAATAACTGACGTAACATAATTATAAATAATTATCTGGAAAGTTAAGTGTGCAGGCAAGAAAATGTAAACAGGGTAAGTACTAGAAATAGTATAACAATTTGAAATAAGTAAGGTAATTATAACTGTTGGCGTTTTACCGTATTTAATACGTAGAGCTAGTGTGGACTGTATTTTACGTTGATGTTGCGAAAGCAGACACAATTACAGATTTCAGAACAGTAAGAAACTGAATGTAAAATGTCGTACCACTGACTATGGATGCCGGGGGCTTCCTTGAACTGGCAGGCCTGGAGGGATCCCTCAAAGTAAACAGGTCACTCTCCATATACTGGAAAACTGTTCTTTCCGACTTCAATCGAAGTCAACTTATTCTAAACCACTGTCTCTAACAGTTAATGCACTTTCAAATGATTGGTTCCAAAAAATTGCGAGATGAACCAGCGAAAATATCACTAATCGTTATTTAAACAAATTTACGATTGCTATTCAACAAAATGCGGAAAAGCGGCGAAACTTGATGTATATTTCATCAGTTTCTCAAGACGATTGTTCTTGTCATACACAAAAAAGTTAATTACATATGCGCGTATTTCCAAATAAACTTGGACATTTATAATTCAGCAACCCATAATATGAAGGTCTGCATTGTGTGTTGCTGACACAACATCCTCCGCGCGCGAGAAAATGAAAAAATTGGTATGGGGGAGAACAATATATAAATCGGAAAACAAAATTGAAATGGTTGCAAACTTTACAAATAAACACTGATATATCCCTTCAGGATGGCAGAGGAAATAATTTAACTAAAGGTCTATCACTCTATCGAGTACGCCTTTAGCAGTCTCAACAGACGCAACTCGTGGTACATTATCCGTACCGTGATATAAGGCCACAATTCGCCCTATAGACCAGCGACTAGGAGGGTTATTATCGTCCTTAATCAGTACTTGTGTTCCCACCTTTGGGGGAGCAGTAGAGTTCAACCACTTGGAGCGTTGTTGCAGTGTGTGAAGGTACTCCCTGGACCACCGAGTCCAAAAGCTCTGATGTAGCTTTTGTAACAACTGCCAACGACTTGAACGATTCATTGGTAAATCGGTTAGATCAGGTGCAGGCAGACTGGAGAGAGGCTCCAGCGTGAGGAAATGTCCGGGCGTTAACGCGTGCACGTCTTCAGGATCAGAGGAGAGCGAATTTGGAGGACGAGAGTTTAAAATAGATTCTACCAAACACAAGAGCGTGGAAAACTCTTCATAAGAGAGAAGTTGTTCTCCTAATACTCGTTTGAGATGGGTTTTAACGGATTTCACACCGGCTTCCCAAAGTCCACCCATATGAGGCGCAGAGGGTGGATTGAAGTGCCGCTGTATTTGTTCGAGAGATGCGGCATCACGCATAAAACTAATAATTTCACGGTAGGCACCGACAAAATTTGTACCGCAATCACTATATATGTGGTTGCATCGACCACGTCTGGAGATAAAGCGTTGTATAGCAGCCAAAAATATTTCAGAAGACAAATCTGAGGCGAGCTCCAAGTGCACTGCTTTGGTGCTAAAACATACGAACAAACATATATACGCTTTGGTCGTTTTTATTCCACGATGTCTACTCATGGAGACGGGGTAAGGACCAGCGTAGTCAACACCCACATGGGAAAACGCTTTCAACTGAGTGATTCTAAATCGAGGCAAATCTGCCATCGGCGGCTGAAAAGTCCGAGGATTAGACCTAAAGCAACGCGTACACCTTGAGATACAAGACAAAATAGCTCTCTTTGCAGATATTATCCAAAAACGTTGAGCCAATATAAAACTTAATGTTCGTCGACCAGCATGAAGATATTTCCCATGGTAATAGAGGACTATCAATGTAGTTAGAGGAATTTTACAGGGCAGAAGTAATGGATGTTTTGTCTCATAATTTAGTGAAGAATGCGTTAGCCTACCTCCAACCCTTAAAACTCCGAAATCATCAACGAAAGTATTGAGGCGGCGAAGAGGGTTCGAAAAAATCTTTGATCGAAACTCCTTAAAAAACTCGAATCTTTGGGTACTTTTCACTAGCGTCAACAGTGCATCGTTAAGTTCTGATGAGAATAACCAACCAATTCTTCGTTGAGACTTGGGATGGCTCAAATTGTGTTTGAAACGCAAAATGAAACCAGTTGTGCGAACAAGTTTGAAAAACTAAGAAAATTTCTCAGTAAGAATATAAAATTCGTCTTTAGGCGGCTGCGTGACAAGAAAAGATACAGGTTCGAGAAGCACTTCCCCTTCGTGATCATCACTAAGGTTAGGCAACTCAAACTGTTCCCATAGAACTGAAGGTCCACGGAACCATAATTCATTACACATAAACTCAGATGGCAACAGCCTTCTGGATACTTCTTCTTCTTCTTCTCTGTGCGGTGCCTTACCGGCCGAACTGAGGCCTAGTGGCCCATTGTTCACCCGCATCGTTCCATAGAGACTCAGCTCCTCAGACACGAAGACAGAAACGTCGCGAGCCTGCCAGGAGTGGTCCCTCTCACCATAGGAATAGAAGGTGTTGGATTTCCTAGGTGTGTTGACCTTAACTCAGTAAGGTTTACACAGTTGAACAAAATATGCTCAACCGTTCCATCAGTACTCCTGCACCACCGGCATAGGGAGCAGCTCGTCAATCCCATTCTCTTCAAATGCTTGTTAAACAGGTGACCAGTCAATGCACCAGTCACCAGACCGAGTTGTTTCCCCTCCAGCAACAGAAGCCTATTGGATCCTGCATCGGCAGGATTATTTTTTGTGGGAATGTAACACCACTTTGCGTAAGGGATCTTCGACTTGATTAGGGAGCCAGAATAGGCTGGGATGATGACCCCCCTGTCGAAATATTTCGTCTATGGGACAGATATAAGACAGAATTCTCGCAATTGTCAGACCTTCAGATTTTAAGAAAGCTGTTCGTGGGAGAGTGTGATGCTAAATATGAGTTGCATGGCTTTAGTGATGCGTCGGAGAAGGGTTACTGTGCAATCGTTTATATCCGTGTTGTTTGTGATCGCCAAATATATTGCAAATTCTTGTGTTCCGAAACAAAAGTTGCTCCATTAAAGAAAATTACTATACCCCGTTAAGAATTGTGCGCTGCCGCTCTTTTATCAAATCTTTTATCATATGTTGAAAATACTTTACAGTGTCAATCAAGTAGAAGATCCCTTACGCAAAGTGGGAATGTAACACCACTTTGCGTAAGGGATCTTCGACTTGATTAGGGAAACTCGATTGGCCACAAAAATGGGCCATTTATGCTGTTGACCATGAATCCAACTCAAAACTATTTTCGAATCTGACCATGCAACTGTATTGGTGAATGAAATATGACACTGTAAAGTATTTTCAACATATGATAAAAGATTTGATAAAAGAGCGGCAGCGCACAATTCTAAACGGGGTATAATAATTTTCTTTAATGGAGCAACTTTTGTTTTGGAACACAAAAATTTGCAATATATTTGGCGATCACAAACAACACGGATATAAACGATTGCACAGTAACCCTTCTCCGACGCATCACTAAAACCATGCACCTCATATTTAGCATCAGACTCTCCCACGAACAGCTTTCTTAAAATCTGAGGTTGGGCGCACACCGGAGCCGGCAAACAGTCCTCGACGAGAAAATCTGTCGGGACCCACTTTTTACAAGGGTATGCCCGGTCTATCGGGATATATGTAGTCTAAGAATGGAACCATCGCACACCAAAGGCGTCCTCGACAAAAAGTCGTCGACTGGACATGGACAACGAAGCCGATCATACTATCATCTCTCTTGTTCGGTCGGAGTCTGCAGACATCGCGCATGACAGTTTGTCAGATCTCGACAAGGTTGCAGTAAAATAAAATGCATTGTGGTAAATGGAACCATCGCACACCACCAAGCGTGTTCGGACAAAACGTCGTCGACTCAACGAACGAAGCCAACCTGACTACCTCGTCTCGTGTTTGACAACTCCTCCACGATACGTTTTTTAAATATATTCAGCCGGAGAACAACTAAAATACCTATCGAAAACGACCATTTTAGATGATAATTAAAACGAATTGATAATAATTTTCGATATCAGTTCAGCAAAATTATATGAAAAACATAAACGAAAACAATACAAAAAAAATGAAAATTGTATTATTCAGTATACAAAAAGACCATGCGTACAGGGCGACCATTGGTGATACCTGAACTAAAACTTTTTAACCGTGCGAGATAGAGAAAAATGATTGACGTATGACGTTGGTCTTTTTTCGAGAAACTCATTTTGTCGCCAACCGCATTGCTCTATCGTCTTTTGTTTTCGAGTCAAAATTGACATTTGGGAAATTTTTAATTTGGTCATTATTTCCGTTCCTGTTTGTGCTATAAACTTAAAACAAAAACATTATACGGACACTTTTTCAATAGGAATCCAGTGGCTTAATCTAATTTTTCTGAGTGGTTTCCTTCATACCTAGCAGCGATATATGACATGTTATATATTGTTGAACGAGGAAAAAACGGTGTTTATTCTTAAGTATAAATAAATTATTGTTTTCATAAAAAACATTTTTTTTTGTAATAAGTCAGGAAGGAAAACCCTCAGAAAAAAATAGATTAAACCACTGACCACTGGATTCCTATCAAAAAAGTGTCTATATATTGTTTTTGTTTCAAATTCATACCATAAACAGGAATGGAGATAGTGGCCAAATTAGAAATTTCCCAAATATCAAATTTAGCTTATAACTCGAAAACAAAAGACGATAGAGCAATGCGGCAAAATGAGTTTCTCGAAAAAAGACCAACGTCATACGCTAAACAACTGTCGAAGACAAATTGTCTCAGGGATCAGGGATCACCAATTCTGGTCACCCTGTACATATCAATGGAAAAAGACTTAAATATTGAATCTCCAAGTTTTTATCCTTGAAAATTATCAATGATCACTTGTTGGGCGAAATTTGCGGAGAAGGAAAATATTTTTGAATCGCCCAAAGAATACGGAGAGTTTTGGGTTAATTCATTTTTCCGTTAAGAATTTTTATCGATGAAATTTTTTTCGTACTGATGTAAAATTTTCCCAGGTCAAAAGGAATAGCAATACTGGGGCGTGAAACAACATATGCATAGTTATTTTATCAACTAGTTCCTTAATGGCAGTGATTAATGGTCGAGATACTTTAACATGCTCTTTCCGCTCACGCGGTAATACTTCGAGACCATTAATCGCTAGATAAATAACTGAGTTCATTACAAGATTTTTTCGTCGATTTCATTATGAAATATTATTTCGCACAAGACATACTTTTGACATAATATAAATTTCTATGTTCTAGTAGAGTTATGACATTATTCGTATCGCTTCAGAATGCTTTGTGTTCGGTTGCCACTGGCAATTGCTCATTAAAATAGCAGGAGTTGAACATTAAAATGGGTAATTAATGTGCAATTTCGTACAGATTGCAATCACCTTTCATTTTGGGGTCGACGAAAAAATAGATTTTTTTTTTCGTCCGGGTCATCGAAATTCGGGATAAGTAGGTATATTGCATGCTTTTAGCATTTCATGGACTACATCTACTTAATTGAAATTTTTCGATCTGTAATCGAAAATTCTGTTCTTGAGGAAAGAAATGATTGCAGAAGCTAATAAAGAGTGGTCCCGTACTTCCTGTTTCATGCTATACACAGATGATATAAATCATCAACTTCATCGGCATTTTCTTTTTATTAACCCTTCAAAGGCGGAGTTTCTGTTTTTCGAACAGAGTAAATTTAGTGATTCTTATGAGTGAAATATATTCATCAATGATGAGGAAAATAAGAATTTCAATTTTTTTATTTTTCACAGAAAATAGTGTAACTATATGTTCACACTAGCTCAATACAATGAATTTGATAAGCGTGTTCTCCGTGGATCTAACTTCATTCATAGGATGAACCCAATGATTTTTCATATTTTCGCCAAATATACTTTGCCACATTGTTATTACACAAAATTCTTCTTCTGAGTCCGAATTCATTTTTTTTCAATCTACGTTCAAAAGAAACAGATACACTGATTATTAAATATGTAAAGCGGCCTACAGACGATCAACTTAGTTGAAGACTATGTTGTCAACTAGGTTGTAAACCATAAATGAAAGTGAAAATAGCGGTTGTCAACCAAGTTGGAAACATCATTTCAGCGGTGGTTTCCGTCGAGTGAACTTGTCGGCTGATTAGGAGAAATTATCGAAACATGGAGAGAGATCTTTCGTTATATGTTATTATAAACGATATAATAATATGCGACAATGTCGTGCAGCACAGTTCTTGAATGAAAGAATTTGGACCAAGGATTGGTACCACAATCGGTCTGATTTTTCCCATTTCGGTTTAATGAAAGAAGTTTTCGAATTTTGAGCCGAAATTGGTCTCCAACGATAGGGTTCTGCTCCCTGATGACGAATCCGTGGTCAAATTTAATCCGGTCCGTGGGACCGTCCGGCCATAAACACGATAACTTTCTAAGGAATTGTCCTTGAGACTTGAGATTTTCAGGGCGAGTTTGTTTTCCAAATGACACAATTAAGTTCGTTAATCAGCCAAAACATACAAGGTGTCCCATAAAATATGACCATTCCGAATTTTTGTTCCTTAATATTTCAGACAAAACGAAACCAATTGGAATATAATTTCTCGACCACATGCAAAATGCTCACAGTAAGCCTCATGCGAAATATTGAAAGAAAGAATCATTATATGTCATAACAAGATATCCAAGAATCGCATCATCTGAAGCATATAGTTCAATTTTCTTTTAATTATTGATTTTTACATATTTAATTTTTTAATAATTTCCATAATATAAGTCTGATCATCCTGAGATTTTGCATTCATTTACTAAGCATGAATCTCAAGTACTATACAAAATTTTGAGGTAATAGCATTATTGCTCCACCAATGAATGTTCGCTCAGAGCATCTGCTTAAGGTTTTTTCATATATCTCGGATTTTACTCTCCATAATTCAGGAAGATCTTTCACCCAATCAAAGAAATCTACCCAAACTTGAATGTTTGGAATTTTGCTCATATTTTCTAGTTAAATTACTACCTTTCCTCGAATATTTACGACGGATTTTGAATACGCTATGAGATATTCACTCTACAAGGTAGAATTAACATAACATACAGACGCTCCAACATAGACGTCAACATCGGGCTCCGCCCACCAAATATCAAACCGATTTGATCTCGCATCAACTTAGTCTTCAACTTGGAATATCAACCACCAACCAGCCTACAGACGTTCACCTTGGCCGTCAACATGCCGTGTTTACAACTTAGTCTTCAACTAGGTTGATCGTCTGTAGGCCCCTTTAAGCTTATGAAAAGTAAACAAACGTTTCCCCTTCTCCGTCTCTTTGTTCTGTCTCTGGCGATGCGGTGTGCGCCGACACGAGACAGCAATCGAAATCCGTGTCGTCGACCAACGGTTTGTCGAATGTCGAGGACAAGCTCGGTGTGCGCCCAACCTGAAGTTCTGACAATTGCGAGACTTCTGTCTTATATCTGTCCCATAGACGAAATATTTCGACAGGGGGGTCATCATCCCAGCCTATTCCTGCGGCCCAAATGCGTTGAATCAATACTTTCAGAAAAAATGTAACAGGTCCCAGAAACCCAATTGGATCATATATTCTAGCCAATTCCGACAGCAAATGACGTTTTGTGCATCTTCGATCGATAAAACGAACAGAAAACCGAAATGCGTCCGCAGGGGGGTGCCATTGCATTCCTAAAATGCGTAGTGAAGCATCCTCTTCAGCGGATTCAAAAAATTTTTCATCGAAAGAAAGATTCGATTTTGGAAGATCATCCAAAATAGAAAGATTATTCGAAGAAAATGTCCTCAACTCGAATCCACCCAACAACAACAAATTGATCAACTGCGATTTTAATTCGCGTGCGTCTTCATCAATGGTTTTACAACCGCTTACGACGTCATCAATATACGTATCTCTATCAAGAGCTTGAACAGCGAGAGGAAAATTAGCTCCTTCATCCATTATTAACTGTTTTAATGTACGAAGGGCCAAAAAAGGGGCACTTGATACACCATAAGTAACAGTGCGCAGTCTGAAATCTCGAATGATTTCGTCAGGGGAAAACCTCCATAATAATGCGCTGATAATCTTGGTGTTCAGGGCTCACCTCGATCATCCTATACATCTGTTTGATATCCGCACAGATAACGAATTCATGTACTCTGAAGCGTAAAAGTATGGAAAAGATGTCACTTTGAAGTTTTCGCCCTGTTAGCAAGTGATCATTCAACGATAACTGCGAAGGACACTTGCTAGAAGCATTAAAAACAACCCTTATTTTTGTGGAAGTTCCCTCGCCCTTAAGGACGTCATGGTGTGGCAAGTAGTAGGAATGAGGAGGAACTGTAGAGCTCTCAATGGGTTCCATATGACCTGCTTCCAAATAGTCATGCATGAAATCTCGATAGAGAGCATAAAGTTGAGGTTGCCTCAATAAGCGCTTTTCAAGACTCAAAAAACGAGAAAGAGCAAGATCCCGATATCCTGGAAATGTTGGCAAGGTGTCTCGAAAAGGCAGAGATACAATATACCTCCCAGTATCATCGCGTTTTTGGCTCACCCTGTATATATTTTCGCACACTTCGTCGTCGTGGCACGAACTCTCAGGGTCTGATGGTAAACCTTCAAGTTCCCAAAGCTTTTGAAGATCCTGATTTAAAGTTTGTTCAGGACTAGACACAAAAAATGAAAATTGTGATGAGTTTATTTGAGGAGCGATTTTACCCATAACAATATAACCAAATTTGGTATTTATCGCGGCGAGTGTGCCAGGTTCCCCGTGAATTACTTCCCCTAGAGCAATCTTTGAGAAAACATCAGCGCCCAGCAATAGATCAATATTTCCAGGTTCGTGAAAATTCGAATCATCCAATTTAAAATATCACCATAATTTGAACTTGACTATCACATACCTCAACTAATGCTGTAGCCAACAAGACAACGGCGGTTTCTCTGATAACACCTGTGGCAGAAATCACCGTATTAGGCGTAATATTTTCTGAACTAGTAGAAGGCTGATTTAATGAATTGTTCGACCCCAGATATAAAAGCGTACGATGCCTTAGTTTGCTCTCGCGGTAAGTATTAAGTGATTTACAGTTGCGCAAACTATGAACCGAACTTAAGCAATTAAAACAGAGTCGAGAATTTTTACAGAAAGTGTGGCGCTCTTTCGGGGATTTTTTCAGAACATTTGGGCATGCAAAAAGCTGGTGCGACTCCTTACAGAGACAACAAGCTATAACTGCATCATTCCTCACATTTGAAAAATGCGAATTGATCTTTTTATTAGGCGTGGTAAACTTTTGAGAAGTTAGCCCTCTATTGCTATCGGAAGGGGTAGAAGTTTTCAAAGACTCTATGGCGCAACAATATTTATTTAAAAATTCCATTAAAACTGAATATTGTGGGATATCAGAAGAACCATGCTCAAGTTCAACGAATTATCCATGCGTTTAAACAACATCTGAACCAAGATGAAATCCCATTCTTCCACCGGAAATTTCATGTGTTTCAAAGCAGCCAAATGTTCAGTGAAGGTATCGAGTAAATGACGTAAAGAGCTTGCATTATTAGCATTAATTTTGGCCAAACTTTCTAACGCCTCCCAGTAGGCTTGAGCCCTCAAACGTTTATTAGAATAACGTTGTACGAGCGAATCATAAGCAATCGTGTAGTTATCACGAACCATTGGTAATGTACGTACTAACGATAGGGGTTGACCCTCAAGAGATGAAATTAAATAATTAAATTTTTCAATTTCAGACAAACTCTGATTATTATGAACAGAGCGTAGAACAAATCCAAAAATGTAGGAAACTTTGTGAAATCACCATTAAATTTCCAATCTTAATTTCAGGTAATCTTATATTTGGTGAATGCGTCTGAGGAAATAGGCTTGGCTTTCTAGAACTAGTATTAAACCCTATTTCATCGGAGTCAAAAAGTTCGGGAAAAATAGTTTTTACAAGAAAGAACTCAAATTGTAGAAAATTATGTGTCACAAAAATCTCAATTAGACATGATGAGAAGCTGGAAAATACCTTCCTCAAATTCAAACATTCCTACATCTTTTAATCAAACACCGTTCAGACCTATTTATAATAAGCCGACTAAAACTCAATCACCTCCTACACCACACACCGCTTATCATAATTCAACAAATGTGTTTAGACCTAACCCAAGTTATATTCCGCAACATACACCAATTCGACTCACAACCATCAAGCTCAAAAACGACCAGCTACAAGTAGCATAAGTAGACCAAACAAGTTTTTTACTACTAGACCCCCAAATTTCTTTTCGAATGATAATCGACAACCTAATTTCGTATCTGAAGAATTAACTAAGGTGGATAATATTCCCTCGGAAGATTTTCACAAGGATGAGGAAGAAATTTATCAGGAATACGATCAAAATTTGGATTACGAAAATCCCACTTCCGATTTTATCATGAAAGAGGAAGAAGAAAATTTTTTGCGAAAGCAGCCTGCAAACACCATTGACTTGAATAGTTTGAAAGATAAAATTTCAAAAAGCTGCCTTCCTTATATCGAGCTAGAATACCCAAAATGCAAATTGTTAATCGACAGTGGTTGTACCATTTGCTTGATTGATCCGAAAATAGCTTATGATACTATATCCCATCAGATTTACACAGAATCTACAGATCTTATAACAGCACATGGTCATGATATAAGTCAACAAAAAGTTTCATTTCCTTTGGTTTCATTTGGCTTGAATAAACATCATCCATTTGTACTGTAAATTCCACACTCAATACGAAGGTATAGTAGATTCGAATTTCTTCAAAAGAACAATTTCACCATAGACCTCAATAAAAAACTTCTGATCGGAGAAAATTGTCAATTTCAATTCATTTTCAGACAGTAATCCCTAGAAGACTGAGTTATCCAATAAGAATAGATCATCTACCAAAAACCATTCAGAATCAATTAATCAAAATTTTCAATGTAACAGAAAAAGCATTTCACCAGGTCAATCTTTGAGTTTTTCATCCAGGATAAAACATAATATTCGCACACGAGACGAAATTCCCGTGCACGCCAAAATTTATCAATATCCCGAGAAACATAAAGCAGAAATTTCACGTCAAGTCAACGAATTATTGGATAAAGGTATCATACGACACAGCATTTCCCCGTGGTCCTTCCCAGTTGTGATAGTGAGGAAAAAAATAGACAATTCCGGTGAAGAAAAATGGAGAATGGCAGTCGACTATCGATCGTTGAACAGTCGATGACAAATATCCGTTTCCACAGATTGATGCTATATTAGATAAACTCAAAAATGCCAACTATTTTTCGATTCTCGACCTAGCCTCTGGATTTCACCAGATAGAATTGGATGAATTTAGTATCGAAAAAACTGCGTTCACTGTCGAGGACGGTCATTACGAGTTTTTGAGAATGCCGTTCGGTCTTAAAAACGCCCCGGCTTCTTTTCAACGATTAATGAATCACGTTCTTCGCAAATACATAGGTAAATGTTGTTACGTTCACATTGACGATATTTTTATTTTTTCAGAAACCGTGGAATCTCACTTGGCAGATGTTCATTCTATGTTAGAAACCTTACAACAACAAAACTTGAAAATTCAACTACATAAATCTGAATTCTTTAAAGAAGAAATCGAATTTTTAGGTCATGTCATTTCTTCAAATGGAATTAAACCTAATCCGAACAGAATTGAAAGTATAAAGAAATTTCCGATCCCTAAGAATTCCAAAGAAATTAAATCATACCTAGGCATGTTGGGCTATTACCGTAAGTTTATTCCAGATTTCGCCAAAGTCACAAAACCAATGACAAAATATTTGAAAAAAAATTGTAAAGTCGATGTTTCTGATCATGAGTATAAAGAAGCCTTTTCGATTTCAAAAAATCTGTTAATCAATCATCCAATATTAAAATATCCGGATTTCGATAAACCATTCAACTTGACAACGGATGCTTCGAATTAAGCCTTAGGTGCTATATTGAGTCAAGGTCAGGTAACAACGTCGGATTTGCCCATTGCATTCGCAAGTCGGACGTTAAACGAAGCCGAAATACGATACTCCACTATCGAGAAAGGACTGTTGGCCATCGTGTGGGCTACCGCACATTTCCGGCCTTATCTCTACGGAAATAAATTCTTTATTTACACCGATCATGAACCGCTCATCTGGTTGATTTCGTTGAAAGAGCCGAATTCCAGGTTGATGAGGTGGAAATTGAAACTGGAAGAGTTTAACTACGAAATAAAATACAAGAAGGGTAGTTGTAATAATGCTGATGCTTTATCTCGTATAGATTTGGACGCTATAGATGACGATAACGCAACACTCGATTATAATTTAGACGAAAACGAAAATAATACTTTATATTCTGAAGATTCAGATGTCGATCCTGAAACTAATGATTCACCTACTGTTCATAGCAATCAAGAAAATCCGATTTTGGAAATTCCATTTACGGAAAGCGCTCTAAATAAACATGTCTATCACAAAATAAATCAAACAAAGAAAGTAATGTTTTTTTTCATTTCCTTCATAGCCGATCATGCTAAATATTTGCTTTTTCTTTATAATATCAGTTTGATACCCGAACTTATTCAAAAACAAAAGGATTTATTAGTCATGAGAAAAAGTGACAGACCCTACGTAAGTCCCTAATATTGTAAAAAGTACTGTTTCTTACAATGGAATTAAATTCAATATATTATTTCTCAAAGTATTCGTATGAAAAGAGGACTCTTGAATGTTGGTGGCAAAATTTCAAAACATTTTTTTGGAACTTTAGATTCAGACGATGAGGTTCTTTATAATAGTTATTTCAATTCTATCAAAAATAACGAAAATATCATTTTGGCGAATCAAAAAAAAATCCTAAAAGTAGAGCAGCTCAATTTTCTTGTGAATAAACAATGCAATTAGAAGAATCTAATAATATCATCGTAGATTTGAATCTGATTATTTTGCATTCTCATGAACTGTCTATTCTTTTGAATGAGATAGAAAATGCAATAAGTTTTGCAAGATTGCATTTATTGCACGAAGACATAATACCCCTTCAAAATTTCAATAAAATAGTAGAAAAACAGAATTTGCTTCATTTAAAACATCTCACTGATTATTATTCTATTTGTGTGAGTAAAGTAATTGCTAAAGACACATAATTATTATTTGTTATAACTATTCCGATTTTTCAAAATTTAAGTTATAAAGTATTCCATCTCCATAATTTTCCTTATCAAAATACTACCATTCCAAACCTTCCCACTTACTTGATCACAAAAGAGGACAAAGTTTTATGGAATTCATCCAGAATCTTGCCTTGAAGATATTTTACAGACATTAACAGAAAGTTGCTCCAGAACACATCACGACACCAAACCAGACCTTATCCCTATAGAGGATGGTTCAATTTATCGATCCAAAATCCAATGGTTTTTGAAGAATGCGACAATGGTCGTGTACGACACTCAATCCCTTCATCCAGCTGGCTACGATCAAACTGCATTGTTTCCAATGGTTTCAAGAAAATCTACCCGCTACAAACATACGAAGAATTCTCCTCAATACAACTCATACCTTTGGAAGAAGAATGGAATACGATAAGAAACATCAGTTTTCTACACCCTGTGGAGTTTCCCACCTTGGAAGAACTCAATTCATGGACCAACCAAAATACTTATTTCAGTGCTTTTAATTTTTTCATTCTTTTTATTTGTGTTATCGCAATAATCATTTCCTTATGCTGTAAAAAGAAATACCATTTTTGTACTCCTGTTAAAGAAGATAGCAAAAATCCTGAAAATCGGGAGGAATTATGTGATTCTACGTTGAATCCATTTAAAGTCAATTATTGAGTCGTTCAACTGCATCCGCATTGTCTTGTTTTTGCTGATGGTGCACAGCCGAGGCCTACATGCCGGCGCTTAGCTTAGAGAGAAACAGAGAGGTTTTTGATCTTGTTTAGCACAGTTCCTAAATAAAATTGTCTGTTTTTAAAAGTGTAATTCTCCACAAACACAAAACTATATTTCATCAGTTTCTCAAGACGATTGTTCTTGTCATACACAAAAAAGTTAATTACATATGCGCGTATTTCCAAATAAACTTGGACATTTATAATTCAGCAACCCACAATATGAAGGTCTGCATTGTGTGTTGCTGACACAACAATAACAGTAAAGGTTAGTATATTAAAATAAAAACTTGAAATACACTAACATTTCAAGCCGCAACGGATCCAATCATGTACTCTTGTCGACATCACGCTCATGTCAGTTCTTTGGATGGCAGCATATCTTCGGCAGAATCCGGTCCATATTCCTCTCCAGGTGTGATAGACAAGATAAGTGTATTATTCGTATTGTAGCGTTCCAGTATTTTTATTTGTGAACTATAGTTGTAGTGGTTGATCTTATTTTCGTTCATCTTTACCAGGTCCGCTTGGTCGTTCACCCCCTGCGCGTTCAGAACTACGGATGTTCTATCCAAGGTTGCCACGATGTCGGGTTTCTTGACACCATCATCTGTATATCTTATGCCCGTACTCATAGTCGATGCTCCGTCAGTTCTCAATCTCATACTCAAGCCGTTCTCGGCGGAGACGAGCTCGCATGCTTAGCGGCGATCGTATCTCATAAAAAAACCTTCGGCAAAACTCGGCGGAGAATTCGAACATCGTCGGAATCTGTTTAATTTCACTTTTTTCTGTGGTATCACTGCTGAGTTGCCATGGAGATCCGCCATTTACATTGAAATTTGAATATTGACAATTTGTATGACAGTTCGACATCCGAGCACGTCTCAAGTTGGTCGGTAGCTGAGCACCGACGAAGTATTGCTTGAGTACTATGAGATGAAAAGGAATGCTTGAGAACTGCTTGAGTACGAGAACTGACGGAGCATCGACTATGAGTACGGGCATTAATTCCTCGCTACATAGTTTGCTGTAGCGTTATGACGTTTAATAAGTGTCGCATGTGTTCTGTGACAGATTGACAGATATGAAGTATGTGATTTGTAGTTTCAGGTCTGCTACATCCATCTGCATAATCTGTCAGTTTTTCTATCCCGAGTGGTTGTTGATCTCGAGGAAATGGAGTTGATTCGCGTATTGTTGCAGTTCACGAAGACGCGTCCCGATAGGATTTTCGTGGGAGCTCCGATTCGCGTGTTTTTACCTCTCACGTCGTTTGAGGCGTTTGAGCTTCTCAGAGGTCCGATTCGAAGGAATTATCGAAAAATGGAAATCGTTATTATAAACGAGATATGCGACGATGAGGTGTAACACACTCCTAAGAAGAGGAGAATTTGGACGAAGAGTGGTACCAAAATCGGTCTCATAATAAGCCTCTTGCAAAATTCTGTGGCCATAGTTTGAACAGAAACATACAAAATTCTGTGGCCATAGTTTGAACAGAAACATACAAAATTCAATCGGGATATCGAAAAGAAGAATCTTTATCTTTCAAACAATCGAAGAAATCTACCCAAACTTGAATGTTTGGAATATTGCGCATATTATCTGGTTAAATTACTACCTTTTCTTGAATAAGTACGATGAATACTGAGGAGGCTATGCGATTTTCACTCTACATTTGTAAAACGCCAACCGATGTTGTCAACCTAGTTGATGACTACCACACAGATACTGCAACTTAAGTCTTGTTCGCACTACGCTAGTAGCTTAGTCGAGTAGTGAGAAATTTAGTAGCTACTGTCCATCCAATCGTTCGCACTTTGGTCGAGTGGAGTTCACAAGTGAGAAGCGCTTTGTCGAATGAACAACTCGCAACGCACAAATTTTTACGCGATTTCTTTGAAACGAAACGAAACCATTCGTAAGATGGACACATTGCAACGTAATGAAGTAAATAAACTTGTGAATCTAATCGTGATGGGTATTTTAGAAGAAGCGGATGATGAAATTTGTATCCTGGTATGCGGACTGCTTCATTAGCTTGTTTTTGTATGATCAAGATTTAATAGAATAGAAGAGAATAGTTTTTATTCATCCATTTAGACACAATACAGTGTATAGGACAAGTCAAAATATACATAACATAAAGAGGAAATGAAATCACAAATCATTGAATGCATTCATCATTAAGATATTCATTAATACTATAATAACATTTACTTAAAATTAAAGATTTTATTTTCCTACCAAAAGCAGATAACTTCAGTGATTTAATTGAATCAGGAAGATGATTATACAAAATAATACTCTTATATTTAGCTGATGTCTCATATTCCGCTGTTCTATGTTTAGGTACAATAAAAGTTCTAGTATTCCTTGTACCATAGTTGTGAGCGCTGGAAAGCTTAGGAGTGCACTCCTCATTATTTTTAATGAATAAGAGACATTTGTATAAATACATGGAGCAGTTAAGATCTCATGTTTTACAAATACAGTCTTACAAGATGTTCGTGGACTGAGACGGAATATCATTCTAATGATGCGTTTCTGTGCTATAAACACCCTCATAAGATCCCCAGAGCATCCCCAAATGAGAACACCATATGCTATGTGGCTAAAAACCAAGCTGTAGTAAACATTCAGGACAGCAGCGAGAGGAAGAGAATCCCTAATACGACGAATTGCATAATATGAAGAACTAAGCTTCCTGCTGACATGTGATATCTGCTCAGACCATCTCAGACACTCATCAATATAAATACCCAGAAACTTTGTAGACCCTTCAGAAATCAAGCTATGTTGACCATGTTTCAGAACCAAACAATTTCCCTTCTTCAAACCAAATTTGACTACTTTTGTCTTATCTAAAATCAGAACAAGTGCATTCAGCTTACACTAGTTGGCGAAATACACCAAAAGTGTTTGACATAATTCTGTGAGTTCATCCAGATTCTCAGCTGTTACAATAAATGAAGTGTCATCTACAAAAATAATAATTTTAGTTCTTATATGGTGTGGGAGGTCATTTATAAAGAGAATGAATAGAAGAGGACCCAAAACCCCCTGAGGAACACCGAGATCCACAACACATTCGTCAGAGAAAACCTCCCTGACCCTCACATGCAATCGTCTGTCAGAAACATAATGTTTAATCCAATCCAGGAACACTCCACGAAATCCAAGATTGTACAATTTGCTCACTAAAAAATGAGGTGAAATCGAGGGGTCTATCACCGGCAGTTTTTTGAACACTAAAATTCCAATTTGATAAATAATTCCACTAAATTCACAAAAATTCCTTTCAATTCCGCATAATTCCATTCAGTTCCTCACAATTCCGTAAAATTCCCCATAATTCCATTAAATTCCCCATAATTCCGTTAAATTCTTCATAATTCCGTTAAATTCTCTACAATTCCGTTCAATTCCTCACAATTCTGTTCAAATCATTTCAGTTATTTCGCCTATAAAGTTCTGTTGCATTCCAATTGATTAACTTGCAAACAGATACGTCAGAGCAGTTTTTTTGAGTTCCAGAGATGAAGAAATGGTTTGATATCTTAGACGAAGGAAGGATAAGTTTGATATTTAAACCTACGATTTTGAGAGCCGGTTTATCAATGCTCAGTTAAAACTCTTTGTTAATAAACTGTTAGTTTACTATAGGCTGGAGCGTTGGCTCGACTGATGGTAGTGGGGAGTAGCCGACAGTTAACGACTTAACTGAGCATTGATAATCCGGCCCTGAATTGTTCAAATGGAAACTTTTTTATTATTCATAAGCCTGAAGAGGAAAATAGAATTTCCGAAACGTAGCAGTAGCAGTTGAGTAAATTGTGAATACTAGTGTTAGCACTTCACCAGTATTAGGAACGATACGAGCATTTCTAACATTGATATCATTATTGCACTGTAACCTCGATTGTAACAGACCTACTGAATGAAAACTTCTACAAATTCTTTTATTCTATATAGATTTGAAAAGCACACTAAAGATATTTGTCCACTGGGACTAATAAAAATTTAAATGTAGGTATAAAATAAATAAACTTTATTTCATTAGGATATAAAACTGTAAAACTGTATAAAACTCAATATCAAAACATAATATAAAAAATAAATTATCAACTCTTTTTTCAAAGAAAATGTATAACAGAAAACAAAAAATAAATATCAATTATAAAAGGAACTATTGGAGGAACTACTTCTTCTTGAAATTTGTGAATGATTTTCTTATACCATTCATATCATATCTTCTTATTTGAAACGGGTCTGTTCCTTCTATCTTGATAGGACCATATAAAAAGTATAATCTTCCACATTCTGAACGTCCAGATTTTTTGGCCAGATGAAATTGTCAAGATATTGTTTTAAGAATTTTACTTTATAAAAATTGCCATTTTTTTCGAGAACCCTTCCGATGTACCATCCATCATCATATGCTACCGCATAATACTTCTCTATTTCAATGAATAACTTCTTGTCTAATTTGGATTCATCCTCAACTTTATCCACTTCTGATTCATCTTCCGATGAGTGGTAATCCAATTCCATTGTAATCATTTCGGATGGACTATTATCAGATAATTCTCGTTTTCCTTTTCCCTTCTTCACTTTACATGTAACCTCCGAACTTTTTTCATTTTTAGACCTAGAGAACTTTCTCTTTTGACTGAATCTCCTTAGTCTATCTGTACTTATTCTTCCCTTTCCTTCTTCCAATAACCAACATAATGCAGATTTCCTTATCACAATTTTTTTATTATTTCCTATATCCACTTCTGTATAAGGACTTGAAACTGAAAGGTCAACATTTAAATTTGAGTAGTCTTTTAAGTCAGTTGCATTCAAGAAGTGATGGTCAGTGAAATCTTTAGATTCTAAGTCGGGTTCCAAAAGGTAATCTCGCTCCAGAAATGTGGACATTCCATCAGACTGTTCTTCTACGTTTATTTTGAGATCATCATTTCCATCATCGAATTCTTCGTTCAATGCATCTATTCTCAAATCGAATATTTGAGCTGAAAGTTTGTCCATTTTCATGCCCAATCTCTGAGCATCAAGGAGAGCTTCTTCTAAACACTCCTCCAAAATTCTTTTCAAATCAATATTTTTCAATTCATATGGGGTAGGAAATTCACAGTTCTTTTCTAAATTTTTTTTATCCTCTCTAGGAAAAAGAAACTTCGTTTTCAAATCGGTAAACACAAAATTCATAAATTTTATTCTTTCAATTCGGTCTAAAAGTTCTTTGATTCTGAAATTGATCACTGTAGAGTACGTTGATGTAATCGACCTAGCTGCTCTAAACAAACCTTCACAAGGTTGACTACTAAAAAGCCATGGGCAGAATAGATTTGTTGCGAGTGTTTCATCAGCCTGGAATAACTTTATTAATTTGATAAGCATATGTCCATTTAGCTCTATACATGTGTATGCATTTAATGTAATATAGTTGTTTTTGAGGGTATATTCTACATGGTTTTCAATCCAGGCTCTCCAAATCCGCAGAAAAAAAATGTTATACCATATTTTGTGGACTCTTTCTGACAATTTGGTTTCCTTACATATTGAAGAACTGATTAAATTTGACATAATTTTCAGGTACAATAATGTAGCGTCACTTCTTGGTATTCTATTCTTCAGTAAATTAAAGACAGGTTCTTGACACATTTTATATGCACTTTCATAATTCATCTTGTCTTCTGAGGAAAGGTCCGATTTGGTGAGAAAATGTGATCCCTTGCTGAATTTTTCAATTATCTCATGAAGATGTTTTGGACTTGCTGCATATTCTCCCATATGTAGCTGGATGTCTTTCTTTAAGAACCTAGTTTTTAATTTCGTGATAATATGAACCCCATCTTGCAATAGACAAAAATCATTCGCATCTACATCCATATGGAAACAGTCAAACAATGTAGGACTTTCAACAAAATTAGCCTGCAATTTAAATGGCTTTCAACAGCTTAGGATCTCCATCAGATGAAAATCCTAGAATTCTTATATCAAATTTACCAGCTTCAGATCTTAGTATATCCCAACGCTTCACGACATCGTGCGAATTGAAAGTGTTGTTAGTGGCAAATACAGAGAGGCAAAATGCTGGTACTTTTGGGTGCAAAGGTTGAGCCATATGTGTGCAGCGGATGTTGCTAAATAAGCGTTGGTATTGGGTATTCCATTGACCAAAGGTAATGTGAAGCCCATAATCTTATTGGTTTTAGCGTTATATTGAATTTTATCGGTTATTCTAGTAGCGTCTTCAGATATCCATACTATTTTAGGAAGATCTCGTTCTTCAAGGAATTTATTTAGCCCAGCAAAATTGAAAAGTCCTTCATCCGTACATACTGCATGTTGAGAGCGGAATCGGTAAAGTGTGGGTAGAGATGGAAGAACATTTTTTAAGTTGGATGAGAGTGTTTCATAGAGAAGATTTCCACCTGCATAAAATAAATACAAACAGAATTTTTTGAAATCTTCATCGTATTTGTTACAAAAGGAAGACTTGGTATTACTATTAGAGATATCTATCAGATTTTGTAAGAAAACACCAGCTGATAATTTCTGTTCGCTATGTGAAAGTTGTTTCATCGATTGATGGAATATATCATTAACGTCTTTGTTATTGTTGATTTCCTCTTCCAAATGTCTTCTCATATCATAAAAAGATGTAATTAAAGATTGTCTAGGCTGATTTTTTTCAAAATTTCTTCTCTGTCGCTCAGAACGGCAATACTTGTAGGATGTCCATTTCGAAGTGCTCGCACATGAATAATCTTCTTCAGTTCGAGAATTTGTATCAGAAACTGTACCTGAAAAGGATTCATCAATCGACGTTAAATTCAAAAAAGAAGCTTCATCTTCAGCACTTTCGAAGAAGATATCTGGTGAACTATGTTTTTTCTGAGTCGTCCGAAGCAAAAGATGGTAATATTATCGAAGATATTATATTTATTGACTTATTCAATGAGTTTTGAGAGTATTCAGATTTTTGTATTGGTTCATATTCATTTGACTGCAAACTACAAGCTGCTTCTTCATTAACTAAAGAAATCGTTGACCTTGAAATATTTTCAAAATCTATAGAATGTAGACTACGATCTGGAGTCATCTCGATTTTTTCATCATGATTTTTTACTTCTTGTATTGGTTTCTGCGGAGAAGTTTCCGACTTAATCCCGGATTGAGTCATAAATTGAATAATACATATTAGATTGCGATAGTTTCGATTTTGAAATCATGTTCGAATTTTTGTTAAACACGTGTTTTTTCTCGAAGTGAGTGTGGTAGTTCGAATATATCCATCTTGCTTTTGTTGTACAGGACCTCGATAATTTGTTGATTTTTATTCTTTCGTTACAGAAACATGTTATCTGACATATTAGAGAGTCCGAAGGTGACAAATAGGTCTTTAATACCACATTATTCCATTTATCTTCAATATGCTCGGACAGCCAATAGTTTTCAAATTTTGATTTCAATGTTTGTTTTAGTTTCCTACTAATGGTTGCGTTTTCTTCGGTAAAATTGTCTGTTGCGAATTGTAAAGATCTTAATTCTTTCTTAACTGCCGGTTCAGAATTTTTTTCCTCATTACTTTTTTCTGAGCTGTTATCCGTCATCGTCCACTGATCCTTAAACGTTTTTTTTTCGCCTTGAGTTGCTCACTTATTTCCAGCAAAAGAACTTTGTGTCCATCCAAAATCTGAAATCCATTTGGATCTGTTTGAAAAACAGGTCCAAAGAAATCTTTTCGCTGTGCTGCAGATAATAATAATAATAATAATAATAATAATCAGGGGCTCTGGAATGGTAAGTTCTAGAGTACGGGCTTAGCAAACCCGAGGTACCCGAGCTAAACCTGGCAGTAGGTATAAAATGCAACCCATAATGATGGTGCAATTAAGGAGTAGAAATATTGAGTCGCTGCCTGAGGATCGTCAGGGCATGTCTGGAGCTGGCGCTGGACATGACAGCATGCGGGACGTCAGTGGCAGGGCGCTGAGGAGGCGGGCCCCTGTCATACAAAACACTACAGCTCAACAGGAAGAACCAAGGAGGCAAACAACAGCAGTGCCACTCCCTACAAATAGTGCTACGCAGGATCTTCAACCAGCGTTCACTCAAGCAGGGTTACCCAGAAGACGCATGAAATGGACAAGTTGTATCAATGAAACGATCATGCGCATCTACTATAAAATAACAAACCTGGGTCAAGAACTAACTGGATACAGACAACTGTTATTCAATGAATTCAAGCGATGTTTTCCAGATCTACAAGTAACTGAACAGAGGATAGCTGACCAATATCGCGTAATCCTCAGAAACAAACTTACATCAGAAGACAGATTGCAGGAAATTAAAAATGAAGTTGTCAATGAATTAAACAACGAAGAAAACCATAATAGGGAAGAACACACAACTTCTGGAAACAGAGAGCACAACCATGGAGCAACACATGAAGAAAGAACAACTGAACTCCAATTACCGCTCCAAGAAGATATTCAAACGGACGACGAAACACAGAATGAACATTCATCACCTCAGGTTCATACCTCGGTAGAAACTGCCCATAAAATTTCGAACGAAGAACGACAAGCTCTAGTGGAACGTCTTGAATCAGCAATGCACAGATTATTCACCGAATACAACGGCACTGATCCACTCTCCAGACCAACACTACCTAGGATCAGATCATCCAAAAAGCTTGCAGTCATTCTCAAGATAATGAACACTGATGTCATACCAAAATTCCTTTCAATGGCAACACAACTGGAAACGATCCATCTCATCCTTAATTGTGCCGCAACAACTGTAGTGGAAGTGCTGGGCATGAAGACCAAACCAAGACAGCACTTAAATCAACCCTGTCCACAACCTCGCCTACCTCACTGGCAAAGGAGGCTGGAGGAAAAAGTTCAACGCTCTCGGCAGGACATAGGAAGGCTGACACAATATGAAAATGGCATCAGAACAATCAAGCTGAAATCGTTGGTGGAATCGATAATCTATCGAAATCGCAAGCACTCAAGCTATGAAGAAAAAACACAACAGTAAAGCAGTGCATCGACACACTGAAACAAAAACTCAGTGTCTACTCCGAGAGATTGCGAAGATATAAAGAGAGCAACAGGAGGAAGCAAGATAACATCTCCTTTGAAAACTCGGAGAAAAATTTCTACAGACATCTGGATGGAAAACAACAGAACTCCCCAAACATCTATCCGAATAAGGATGACATGGAAAAATTCTGGACCGAACAACTGTCAACACCAACTACTTACAACAAAAATGCCGAGTGGATAAAAAACGAAGAGAAAACTCAAACCAACACCGCACAAATGTCCCTTACGGTCATCACAGAACAAGAGCTTTCGGATATTCTCAAAGAAATGCACAACTGGAAATCCTGGACCAGACGGGCTCCACAGTTTTTGGCTGAAAAAATTCAACTGTTTGCGTAGTAATTTAACTAACGCAGTTAATGAAATTCTACGAGATCCAGAGAGTATGCCCTCCTTCCTGACAGAGGGTATAACTTATCTTCTGCCAAAAAATCACCAAAGTACAGACGATCCAGCAACGTACAGGCCAGTGACATGCCTGCCAACTATGTACAAGCTCATAACATCTTGCATTACACGTCGACTATACTCCCATTGCGAACGAAATAATATAATTGCATCAGAACAGAAAGGATGCTCCAGAGGTGCAATGGGATCCAAGGAACAACTGATAATCGACTCTATAATCTGCAACCAAGCCCATAAGAAGAGGAGAAATTTGTTCACGGCTTATCTTGACTACAAGAAAGCTTTCGACTCCATGCCGCATGAATGGCTCATAAAAGTTTTAGAGATCTATAAAGTAGATCCAAGAATAGTGAGCTTTCTCAAAACAGTTATGTCAACTTGGCGAACTAACATCGAAATCAGCGGAACAGGCATAAGAACTGGCACAGTATCCATCAGGAGAGGAATTTTTCAAGGAGACTCTTTGAGTTCATTGTGGTTCTGCATGGCAATGAACCCGTTATCAACTATTTTAAAATCCTCCAGAAAGGGATTCAACCTGAAAGGCAACACTAGCAATATGTTGATTAACCATCTTTTATACGTCGATGACTTAAAACTGATTGCAGCAAACAGAGACCAACTAGAGTGCCTACTACGACTAGTGGAGATGTTTTCCAAAGACGTCAGCATGAACTTTGGACTGGACAAATGTCGTTCCCTAAATATAGCAGGAGGGAAAATCCAACAGACACCTCTCACCTTATCTAACGGAGAAGAAATAAAGGCAATGCTGGCAGGTGATCTATACAAATACCTAGGTATGAAGCAATGTCAAAGGATAGACCAACGATTGATGAAGGACGAACTAACAGCAGAGTTCACCAGAAGAATGAGGAGCGTTCTGAAAACGAAACTGAACAGCAGAAATCTCACAAAAGCTGTTAACACCTACGCTTGCTCAGTTCTCACCTACTCTTTCGGAATAGTAAAGTGGAGTAATACAGATCTCGATCGTCTCCAACGGAAAATGAGAACACTATGTACAAAGGCCAACAAGCATCATCCTAAATGCTGTGTTGAAAGAACAACAATTCCAAGAACTCAAGGCGGACAAGGCTTTGTGGACATAAAGAAAATGGCAGCTGAACAAATAAACAACTTGAGAAATTATTTTACAGATAAAGCAAACACATCGGACTTACATAAGATACTGATTGAAGCAGATTGTTCAACACCTCTATTACTAAGCGAGCATCCTCATGAAAACACCACACAGACGGAAGTGATAAAATTCAAAGATGGAGAGAAAAGCCCCTACATGGAAGACACCTGAACGAGGTCACCCAGGAACATGTCGACATTCCTGCGTCGAACTACTGGCTGACTTCTGGAAGATTGTTTCCTGAGACAGAAGGTTTCCTCCTTGCCATTCAAGATCAAGTAGTGCAAACTAAAAACTATCAGAAATATATCATGAAGGATAGGAGCCTCACCGACGATAGATGCCGCTACGGATGCCAAACATCAGAAACAATCCAACATATCACAGGAGGCTGCCAAATGTTTGCTGGAAATGAATATAAGAGTCGACATGATGCAGTTTGTAAAATACTTCATCAGGAACTCGCCATCCAACTGAAGATTCTGCAGTCCGAAACAATTCCATATTATAAGTATCAGCCTGAAGTAATACTGGAGAACAACCTTTACAGGTTATACTGGGACCGCACAGTACTTACAAATTTAACAGTTGCTAATAACAGGCCAGATATAATCCTAGTGAAGAAAAAAGAGAAGAGAGCAATACTTATAGACGTAGCCATCCCGAACAACAACAATCTACGTCAAAAATATGCTGAAAAAATATCGAAATATCGAGAGCTTGAACTTCAGATTAAAAGGCAGTGGGGAATGTCTAGTACCAGAACCATTCCCATTCTCATATCAACCACAGGAATTATTCCTAAGAGCCTCAAGTCCAACCTCAAGGAGCTAGATTTGGATGAAAACCTGTTTAAAGTAATGCAAAACAGTACTTCTTGGTACTGCTAGAACGGTAAGGAAGTTTGTAGGTCACGATGGACACCAGAACAACCATGGAGGGAAACATTGCAAAACCAACTACCACGACATCAACCGAGAGATCCAGGACCAAGCAACGAAGGACGAACAACCCAGGCCCAGGAGAAGAAGAACACCGAAGACCTCAGAGCTCAATCCCCCTGATACTTGCTATCCGGGATGAGTGAATGTTCCCCTTAGTAGGGAGTGTGATAGCCGATCGCTAGGGGGTGTGAAAAATCACACCCTTTCTACGCTAATAGGCTCAAGTCGTATAATAATATTTATTATTCTCTTAGACATAACCAATGTATGTATAGGACAAGTCAAAAAAAAAAAAAACTCAAGGTAATTCAAACATATTCAAAATTAGCTGAAAATTTCATTAACCATAAGAAAACATTTTTCTATAAGTAACGCTTTTACAACTTTCTTAAACCTAATGATATTATTGACTTAATATTACGGGGAGATGATTGAAAATTTTAATACTCTGATACCTGGGTGACATTTCAAATTTGTAGTTTTATGTTTAGGAATATTAATATCTTTGAGGCTAGTTTTGTTACTGCAAAATTCTCTATCTTTTGAAAATGTTCTTCACTTAGTTTTGCCAAAACCAAGCGTGTATCATATCCAGTTGCTTTCAGCAAATTTTTTAAGAAAGTAGGAATTTTGATATTCATCTCATTTTCTACTGCTGTGATTTCGCATCGAACTCCGTCTTGCTCCATCTGAAATTCATTTTATCCTAAATTGATATGACCCATCAAACCTAACACCTAAATATCAGTTCAATGGTATTTATCTTCAATACTGTCATCTATTTTCTAATAAACTAATTTTCAATCAAAATTATTATTATAAGATATTGGAAATGAATGGCTCATTAATTGAGAACCTCATTATATTATACCCTGAATGTAATCCTATATCTCCGTTTTACCGAATAGATTTTACTTGATTGTAACTAGGAATTGTTTTCCAATTCAAAAATCTACAGGGTGTTCCAAAATTCATGCGACAGAATTCAGGAGGTGATTGCTCGTATATGAAATTAAGCTGGGTCTTTCCTTTCCTTAAAAGGTGATGACTCTAAAAAAACTCTTTGTACGTGTACGGCAATCCATGACACGTAGACTACGTTCATGTATCTACTATAGAGATGGTTTCCAGCAGTCATTATGAATAGTATTAAATTTTACATCTTCACTGTTTTATATTCAATTTAATGAAAAAATTATAATATATGGTCTTTATTTTTCCTCTTCAACTATTGGTTTCGGGAAAAAAATTAGGAATAACAGATTTTTTAAATAAAACAAGAATTTTAAGTTATAACTTCATTTCATCTCGAAAAAAATTTTGATTCGAAATTAAGTAAGGATCGCTAATTTCACCCCCGTATAATATAACCAGAATATTGAAAAAAATACCCGTAGTTGTGAGTGCACGAAAATTACAGAATTTCAAATTTCTAGCTCTCCTGAAATTTCAGAAAAAAAAAATAAAAAACTCATTTTTAATCATCATATTTTGGGGACGATATCGCGGAAAAGGGTGGGCTGAGGAATTTTTTTTATAGAAAAGACAAAAACTCATGACCCATCTCAATTTTATACGAACAATCACCTCCTGCCTGAATTTTGTCGCATGAATTTAGGAACACCCTGTATTACATCTTGTACACGGTGGGACGTAAAATAGGCCAGCCAACTATTTCCTGAATTTCTTTTTCTCTGGAAAACGCTAGCTCTATTTTCATGTGAAAGGCGACGTCTTCTGACTGTAAATACCGTAATATAGATAAATTGAAGAGAGTAATCATCGAAATGATTATCTTTAGTAAGAGCCTTTCAAGTAACGTATTACAATAGCTCCATCTAGTAGCATCAAATGAGAAGTCATACACCACAGATCACATGCTTAAAGCACTCTTCACTCTTTGAGATTATTACTTTTTACAATTTATTTATGTTTCAAAATTTTCTCGGTATGGCCTCCGTAAAGGCAAAGAATTTTTTGTTGTCCATTTTTACTTTTTCGTGATGTATTTCTGTGTTCAATTATCCCCGGAAGCAAGTGACAACCCCTTTAAGATCCTTACATGGCAATAGTTGTCGAGTTAACATTTTGAAAATTGAACTATCCTATTTATTTGAATTGCTGAAGAATATCGCTTTAACGTCAAATTCGGTGTAAAAAATTAATTGATCAATAAGTATTGGTTCAGAAACTTGAACTTGAACTTAAAGCAATTCATTCAACCTTAATTTCCAACGAATTTTTAACAAAAAGAAAATAATTTTTGCATAACCTATTCCATAGAAAGAATTGCAAAACTTTCAAAACCATCCATTCTCATAGACGACTATTAGGCATTTCGATCTGACGTCACATCTCTTCTATGATCTGTGGGACACACATTAGTTGGCAGAATCTCAGATCTTGAATTTGTATTACAATTCTTTCCTCGAATACTTCTAATGAAACACCCTGTACACGAATGAACTGTTTCACGTGAAGAGATGCGGGCAATGTTTCATTTTTTTTATTTCTCTTATGTCTTAAGCTCAAAATGTTATAGTTCAGTTATAAACAATCAACTTGACATCACCCTATACACGGATGATCATCTTAACAACTTAATGTCTAATAAAAATCAAATTAGTGAAAACTTACTTTGAAGCTGTTAATTGAGCACCATCTAACACGGATCAAAACGTACACTTATGTTATAGGTTATGTTCACGATACACTTACACCGGTATGCCGACGCGCATCGAGAAGTGACGTCACTGCGGAGCCTTTCCATTGCTTTAGCGTTAGAACTACAGAGAATAATTGGAATAATGCAATTAATCGCAAGTTCAATTTCTCCGATGTCTTTGTTTGTTGATTCTAAAAGATATCAATGAAATGTATGAATATGAATGTAAGTGAAAAGTATCTATTTGTTACTACAGAATAAATTATTGGAGGTTCATTAAAAAACTTCGAATAAGTGAAAAATTTTCATCATTTATAGGCAAATTTCAATGAATTTCACTTATAATTCGTGAATTTGAAAAGTTTTTTGTCCACTTTTTCTTCATATTCTGAAAACTGATCTTCTCATTTAGATCCCTATCTAAGTTGGTACGGATTGTGCTCAAGCAAAGAATAACATCGAATGAAATCTGAACGTCATTTTTCAGTTTTGCAACCGTGTTATCTTCTAACACTTTGAAAATATTTTCTCCTCAGATAATGAAGTACTGACGGGATACTTCCGACTTCGGAAAGCAAAAGTACCTTATTTTGAATCCCTTTTAACTCTTCTGTAATTCTTACAGCCAAAAACTGCGCAAGTAGGCATGAATGTAGGTATTATAACAATAATAATATAACTCCACTTTTATCTCCGCTCCTCAATGACGTAGATGAGCGCGCCGAACGAGTTTAGACTCCGAATCTGGCATACCGGTGTGAGTGTATCGTGGTTATGTTGAAATGATCGTTTCATCTTCAGATCGCGCGTAAATTCAGAAGCATCATTCTGCGCATATTCAATTCCTTTCAATGCCAAAAAAAGGTGCGTACAGATATAGAACAAAAAACATCGTATAGTAACTCCGTCGCCGTAACAAATGTTTGTTACGCATCGAAATACGGCGCTTATCATATCAATACATCGTTTATCTTATTAGCGGAGCATGCTGCCGTTCCATCTTCACAACAGAAAGAGTTTTCTTGGTTGCAATGGAGGTTGCTGCAGCAGCTTATATATACATGCATTATTTAGTGAAGAAAAATAAAAAAAGGCGTGCAGAAAGAAGGTGGTGGCAGCAGACAATTTGTATTCTAGTAGAAGAGTGTACGGCGGAAATCATTTACTCCTAGATTTAAAATTTCAGGCTATTAGTGGCCTTTACAAAATTTCACCAGAATGTCCCCAACAGACTTCGAATACTTGATTAATTTAATTGGACACAAAATAGCACGAAAAGATACTAGATGGAGAAAGGCAATTTCTGTTCAAGAAAGGTTGGCAGTAACTATTCGTTTTCTGGCTACTGGTGATTCTTTTTAGTCTACAATACCTTTTTAAAATTTCTAAACAATCGATAAGTGTTATAGTCCCGAAGTGTGCGAAGCCATCATAGAGGGATTAAAACAAAATATACAGGTGAGAAACTATGAATGTTTTAATGAGAAAGAAAAATAATCACATAAAAAAAGGTTCACGCCGTAAAGGCCCAAAAACAATACAATCGATGAATGGACTAGTAGAAATCTAAATCAAGAAGTGAACTGAATGAAACGTGCCATCATCGAACGAAAGAGTAGCAGGTGGACCGGTTTCGGTAATTATTTACTATTCGCCACCATCGGATAATTTTGATGAAAAATTCAGTACTCACTAATTTTGAGTGTAGATTACGAACCGATTCGAAATCCGCGTGCAAATGCCTAGTTTTGAGAAAAAAATCATATATGTCACTTCAATCACTCCACTAGATTCGTTATTACGCCAATGAAATCTGTTCTCCTTGATGTGAGCCTATGTTATCGGAGGGAAAATTCATTTTTCATCATAATTCATGAAAATAACCCTGTTCTAACCATTTATGCACAGAGCCGGAACTAGGATTCTAGCGCCTGTGGCAAACTTTCAAATGCGCCCTTGAAGAAATTCATTTTCAATAAATACATTTTTTTTCATAATTCGAAATACTTACTTTTCAGGAGACACGTTTTTTTGAAGAGGTCAAACGCTAATGGAAAATACATAAAAATTCTTTCATTTCGAACTTGAAGATCCTGATTGTTTTGTGATGGTCAAAATTTATCCAAAATCAAATTTCCGAAAAATTGGGACATAATATGTATAGCTTTGTATGGTAGTTCTGCATATACAACTATTTTATGTACACTTTCAATGCCATCTTGAAAACAGACCTCTGTTTTCAAGATGGCATTGCCACTTTCAACTAAACTTTACTCCGTTCACGAAAGGTGAGCACATAGTAGGCGTTTCTTTGTTTATCTGAAGTTGGCAGTATTTACTGTCATAACGTAATAAATTCAATGTTGCCGAATGTACCGGCCTCGTCCGACGAGCTTGCGAGGTATCAGAGAACTCTATGCAATTTTGACAACATTGCGTATCAATCGACAGAAAAATAAACATTATAACCTAAAATTTTGATATACACAGTGGAATATGTCAAATTATCATGGCCAACCTTTCGCGAACGGACTATATTATGTCTTTATGGTATGGGTCAGAACTATGCTATGTCCACTAAATCGCTAGATTGAACTATCACGTGAGTTTATATGAAATTGAAAAAGTGGCGTAAGGATAAAAGATGGACTTGCAATACTTTTGCATCAGGTGAAGTGTAGTAGCAAGCACGATACACAAACTCCGGTATGCCAGATTCGGGGTCAAAACTCGTCCGGCGCGAGCATCCACGTCATTGCGGGAATATTAGAAACAAATTCCAATCAATTCTCTCGAGTTCTAATACTTCTATCCCGCAAATGCAATGGAAATGCTCCGCAGTGGCGTCACTCTCGATGCGCGTCGGCATACCGTGTGTGTGTTGTAGTCGTTGCGTGGGTAGCAAGCATTTTTCAGCCCATAAACCGATTTTATGGAGAAAGGACTTGGGATAGTTCTGCATTCACGATTCACGATTTATTGATTTATTTTGAAGAACTTTTTATTCACAATAATCTTAATCCAGTCGAATTGTGCTTTTAGCTGGAGAAAGTTTGGGGTGGTTTTGATTTCTTTAAGTTTTTATGTTTTGGGATGCTTAATCCGAATTTGAGGCTGGCTAACAAAATTTCGTGACGTAACATAGAAAAAAGGGAAAAAAATCTCATTCTGGTCAGTTTATTGCTCATTACTCGGACACTATCAAATTTTCGTGAAAAACTTTCGAGTAGAATGAATGTACATAAAATTCCTACAAATTGTACTACCACAGCTTGTTCTGCGACAACATGTTCTGGCTCAAATTATAGTTGAAAATGAGGTATTTTCTATGACTTCTTTTCAATATTCCAATTGAATTTTCTATGGTTCTGTTCACACTATGGTCACACAATTTTGCATGAGGCTTATTATGAGAATCTGCATTGGCCGAAATATTTCATTTCGATTGGTTTGGTTTCGTCTGAGATATTCAATTTAATTGGAATATTAAAAGAAGAATCTTTATATTTCTATAAAAGATATCCGATTCGAGTGAATTTTTTTGTGAATCGAGATTGATATACTGAATGCTCATGCAAAATTTTAGAGGATCGCATCACTGGAACCATAGAATTTGATTTTTTTCATTATTGAGTAACAGAAAATACCTCATTTGAAGCTTTAATTTGAGCCAGAACAGGTTTTCGCAGAAAAAACTGTGGTCAAACAATTTGTAGGAAATTTATGTACTTTCATTCTGTATGGAAAGGTTTTTCACGAAAGATTGATAGTTTCCGAGTAATAAGCAAAAAACTGACCAAGAATGAGATTTTTTATCTATTTTTGTTTTGTTTCTATGTTCCGTCACGAAATTGTTAGCAAACCTCAGATTCGAATTCAGCACCCCAAAAACATAACAAATGGAATGAAACTTTCCAGCTAGGGATCTTTCAAGCACAATATACTGAACCTCCCATATTTCTTAAAAAGTAATGAACAAGAACTCAATCAACAAATGAATAAAAAATGATAAAAAAAATCGTTATTTCAATTTTGCGCCCCTGATCGTTTGCGCCCGTGGCAAATGCCTCTCTCGCCCACGCACGGTCCGGCTCTGTTTATGCAGTAATATTTGTAATCGAATCGCAACGAAATAGAGTTGAAAGAGCGTTCATAAACGTAATCACTCCAGATCCAGAGGGAAACGAGTGAATACGTTTATGAACGCGCTTTCAACTCTATTTCGTTGCGATTCGGATTACAAATATTACTGAATAAATCGTAAGAACAAGGTTTATTTTCATGAATTATGATGAAAATGAATTTTCCCTCCGATAACATAGGCTCACATCAAGGGAGAACAGATTTCATTGGCGTAATAACGAAATCTAGTGGAGTGATTGAAGTGACATTCATGAATTTTTTTCTCAAAAACTAGGCATTTGCACGGGATTTCGACATGGGTTCGTAATCTACACCTCAAAATTAGTGAGTACTGAATTTTACATCAAAATTATCCGATGGTGGCGAATAGTAAATAATTACCGAAACCGGTCCACCTGCTACTCTTTCGTTCGATGATGGCACGTTCCATTCAGTTCACTTCTTGATTTAGATTTCTACTTGTCCATTCCCTCGATTAAATAATCACACATTGAAAACAAAAAAATTCATAAACTCTCAAATTGAATCTCGGGCGAATCCACTTCTTCATGTGCAGAATAATTGAAATTTTGGCTATCCTGATTGTGTTCAAGTTGGGACTGCATAGAATTCGGATAGAATGATTGTTGGAGATGGATCCTGTCTGCTTTGAACAAAATATCCATAATATCTTTTTGTACACTATTTTGCAATTCAGGGCAATATTTGGCTAGTTTTTAGCCACAAGATTCCCAAATATTTGACATTCGGTTTGCTCCTGATTAGGTTTTGCCGATGCTCCTGAAAGTATTTTAAAAGCTCTGTCTAATTTTTCCAAATCTTCATTCCTCTTTTGTCTTTTCTACAAGGTGTCGTTTCAATTACGTTTCTCTCGGCACAGTTTCTATACTTTCTCGATTCTCTTGTGAAGCAGAACTTGTATTATCACCTGATATTTCTCTTTCATTATTAACTTCTTCTCCTACCATCTGAAATTAAATATAATTTGATATAAGTATTTAGTAACAAGTTTATTCAAAAAATAAAAATATATCTCAGTTTGTGAACGCTGTATACAGGGTCCTGCAACAATGCGTTACGCTTCCATAGCTGACAAACAGACGTTTTAGAAATTTCGTTGAAGAGAATGCCCTTTGTACTTCAACTTTGGGAAAGTAAGTGAGAGAAATCACTTTATGGGATTGCCAAAGTTTCGCAAATTCATTTTAGCATCATCAGGGCTCTAGAAAAAGTCAAAAAATTACATCACAACCAAACAATTTGAAACAACTTTCAACCAACAGAATCTGGGTTTTCTTTTGGTTGAATCATTTAAAACAGAAATATAAACACGGACAACACATATAAAATGGATTTTCCTTTGAATGACATAAATATAAATAGAATAAATATATAAAATTGTTAAATGATTGTAGGTACTTCTCTTGGTTTCCTGTTGGTTGAAAGTTGTTTTAATTTGTTTGGTTGTGATGTAATTTACTAACTTATAGTGGTTTTCTATGGCCCTGATGATGCAAAAATATATTTACGATACGTTGGCCATCACATAAAGTGGTTTTTTTTTCGCTTACGTTCCCTAACCCAACAAGTATTTTCCTCTTGATACAGGATGTTCCCAAATAAAAACTAACAAATGAGTGGTTTTTTGAATGGATCACCCCTTATATTTTCGCAACTGTGATGTATTCAATTGTCTACAATCTACATCATCATGGAAAAAATGCAGTGTGTTGAATTTGAAAAGATTGAGAATTAACAATTTGCAGTTCTTCATATTGGATATTAAAAACGGACATCCTGTATATGACAGGTTGATCATTTAGGAACGGTGGGAAGGAAAATTCTTTAGTAAAAAAATTCTTATAAAATCATGTCACAATTTCTTTGGGAATCGGTAGAGGAGTATTATCGAACCACTTTTTCCACAACTTCTTGCGGTTTTTCTGAATAAAATCTGTATTGTTGGAAAAATATCTCTAACATTTTGGGTTATGACCATTGAAATATGCGAAAATATAAGGGGTGAACCATTTAAAAAATCACTCATATTTTGATAAATTTATTTGGGAACACCCTGAGATGCAGAATTGAAAGTAAAAAGGGCATGCTCTCCAACGAAATTTCCAAAAACGTCTGGTTTGGCAGCTATGGAAGCGTTAGTCGCTATTGCTGGACCCTGCAGCTTACTTGTTTTAATGAAATTTGGTTCATATTTACAGATACCGACAACACCAGAAAGATGGTTAGAAGTTGCCAAACAATTTGAGGACACCTGGAATTCCACATTGTCTGGGTTCTTTAGATGGAAAACATGTCATTCTACAAGCACCAATTAACACCGGAAGCGAGTTCTTCAATTATAAATCAACATTTAGTGTAGTTCTTTTTGCCCTAGTGGATGCTTATTATAAGTTTTTGTATGTTGATGCTGGAGGCCAAGGACGAATTTCAGATGGCGGTATCTTCAAAAACTGCTCGCTTTACAAAAAAATGGAGCTGAAAACCTTAAAATTTCCTGAACCAGAAGCTATATAAACAGGCAACAGAAAATTCCCTATTTTTTTATTGGAGACGAGGCATTTGCCTTAACTGAATCTTTAATGAACCGTTTTCCGGAATACATCCTAAAGGATCATTGCAAAGAGTGTTTAACTACAGATTATCTCGCGCACGAAGAGTTGTTGAAAATGTATTTGGCATCGCTTCAGTCGTTTTTAGAGTACTTCGTAAACGATGTTACTTGACCCGAAAAAGCTGAATTAATTATAATGACAGTAGCTCATCTACATAATTTTTTGAGAGAAAGTTCCACATCTTGTACTTTGTATACGCCACATGGAACCTTCGATGCAGAAATAAATGGAAACCTTGTAAAGGGAACCTATAGAAGAATGAGTACTGAACCAATGTCATCGCTATTTCCATTTAGAAATATTCCCAGAAGAGCAAACGAAACTGCAAGACGAATTAGGGACGAATTGTCATCGTATTTTCAAAATGAAAATCGACTTTTTTGGCAGGATAATTACGACTAACTATTTACTTACGGTGCTAAGTGTTTCCCGAACGTTGTCTTTGTCCCACAGGAATACCAAACTTTTGAAAGCATACCAGCTACTTTCGTAGATGTCTGAAAGTCCTGTAATTAATAAAAATGAAATTAATTATTGAATAATACCTGAATAAAGATGTATAAAGAAACTGAAATTCAATTATTCGAACTTACCTTTCCCCGTTCCGCGGCTCTTTTTGATTTTGCTTTCTCTCTTCTAAGTGCTGAGAGGAGGCTATTAAATTTCTTTTTGCACTCTTCTACTGTTTTTCCATATTCTTGGGCAATTTCTGCCCAGGCATCATGCTTTTTGATTTTATTATAATAATAGGGATGTTTTGTGTCCCATAAAATTTCTTTTCTGCGGTAACTATTGATGAAATTAATAGTCGTCTCTTCCGTCCACTCCATGACATTCATTTCTTCCTCTTCAACTGATCAACTGAATAAAAGAAAAAACGAATCGCAAATGTGTACCCATCCCGTGCACACATGGTGCGTATCATTCATTTGATGCGGTGTGAAAACCCACAAGCAGCGGAACGCCGAGATGTTACTATGTTATGTCCAGATTTATTACGCGACGGCAGTACGATGCGATGTTTTGTTCATGTCTGTACGCACCTCAACACCGAGATGTTACTATGTTACGGTGTTGCGCTGTTACGCAGTGCCGTCCAGACTTGTTACGCGACGGAGTTATGATACGATGTTTTGTTCTATATCTGTACGCACCTTTAGGTGCGTACAGATATGCTTTGATGGCGATTTATTCACAAAAAAAATTGATCAGAAAACTCTTGTACTTTTTTCTTAACCTTTTTCAAAATGGTCAAGTTGAAAATTCTAAAAAGTTCATAAAAAAATTCATAACTCGGAAACCGTGAAAAATCGCATAACATATATGGGGGTGATCCGAATACCCTATGAGACGACGAGGGACCTGTTTTTTTCTTTTGGACGTCAATCGTCCGGTCACCCTGTATAAGCTGCTGCAGCAACCTCCATTGCAACCAAGAAAACTCTTTCTGTTGTGAAGATGTAACGGCAGCATGCTCCGCTAATAAGATATGAAACTATGTATTGATATTGATAAGCGCCGTATTTCGATGCGTAACAAACATTTGTCACGCGACGGAGTTACGATACGATGTTTTGTTCTATATCTGTACGCACCTTGCAGTGGCGTAACTATACCATCTGGGGCCCGTGGCAAATTCTTTTGATGGGGCCCTATCAGTGAAAATCGTCACGTTGCACTCCGTAATTTTAATGAACTTAGAGATTTTCAGCGTACTCAATTACACTGTATATGTTTTATCGGAGAGTTCACATTCATCCATAGAACATAATAGGCCGTATTTATAAAAATGAAGTATTTCCTCCAAAGTTAAAGGTAGAAGTAAAAGGTAGAGGTCCCAAGGAGAAGGTAGAAGGAAAAGGTTTTGCTTTACTTGGTATTCATAATCTTTTCCTTTTCTTTGCAAGCAAATCCTCACGAAAAGGGGAAATGGTATAGAGACGCGCAATTACGGGTACGAGTGGTACGACGCACTTTACCTATATTTTGCCGACAAGTTGCAACTTGCAGGTACATCAGGATAGCGATTATGTTATTAGTAGTATATAGTGTTTGCTGCTACTTGAAGTTGAGTTGTACTCGAAGTTTTGATTATTTTAAGTGAGCTGTATTAAGATGGCAAGTGACGACGAACTATCAGACTCCAATTAGAGTAGGGCTGTACATGTAATTTTAAGAAAAGAAGTTCATATAAACCTGGGTCCGTTAAACCTTCGTTACGAAACTACAGGGTGTTGAAATTTCCGAAAAAAATTTGTTTTTTCTTCAAAAACTCCTGCAGTTTTTGAGATATTCAGTCCAAATTTGGAATGCGAGCTATTTTCAACAGTCTCCATCATTGCACGTCCTGAATCTTAACTAGAATCCTCAGGTTATTTTCTTTCCGGAGCCATGTCTCTTTATGACTGTTTTGCGGTACCTCACTGATCGGCGTGTAATCAATTTTTGATATTTTCGTTGAGTTTGAAAACTTTTTTGGCTCTTGTAGTTTTTCCTATCTCTAACCGTTTTCGAGTAAAAAATGATTTAATGATTGTATGTTGATATTGAATGAGCATGACGAGCTATCAAAATGAAAGCAAATTTAAGGCATACTTATCGAGTATTTCTATTATTTTTTTACTTAGCAAATAATACAATCGTTCAATAATGTTTTTTTCGAAAACGGTTAGGGTACGTCCGTATAGGCAGGAGGCTTGCTTAGCGCCTAGAGCCTAGCGAGTCATTTTATCACCGTGCTGACAAGCAAATGACTAAGGCAGCTCTCATTTCAGTGCGGACAGAGCTCAGTATTTATGAGCTCACTCAGTCAAGCTCACTCCCAGCTGAAACACCTTTAAATGTCAATAAATGAAAGAAGTAATGATAATAAAAATCCACCCCGGACTAGATGCATATTTTGCGAAGCAATCCTTCAATTCTGTAGCAAATGCTCCTGTTTATGAATACCAAAAAAGGTAAACCTTTTAATTTAGAGCAACACCTTTTTCTTCAAGTTCGAACCTTTTCTTTCTTTTTGTTTATGAATAGAATGTGAAGTAAATAAATTTAATTTCTACAAGTAAAAGCAAATGCTCTTCTTTATGAATACGGCCTATTATCTCGAAGCATTCATAATTTATTCGCTAGCTTTTCCGTGGAGGAACAACATCGTGAGGAAACTTGCATACATTTACAATGATTATTAGTCACGGGTGACGGGTAATGTGTACATCTCTTGAAATGAATCAACATCTCTTTATTTAGGTTGGTTGAAATGCTTAACGATGAACTTAAAATTGTATTATGGTCTTCAGTCGTCTCACTCTGGATTTTGAGCAGAACTTATAAAAATAGACTGTTCAACTCAAATAATACTAAGGTACAGTGTAAAAAATATTTTTGAACTCGCGGCCCCTTGGGCCGGGGCCCCCTTAGATCGGGGGCCCGTGGCATTTTGCCACCCCTGCCACCCTGTAGTTACGCCACTGGCACCTTGCTAACAGAATACCATTGAAATTCCATTCAATTCTTCTCAATTCCAAACAATTCCGTTATAATGCCGTCAAATTCCATGCAATTCCATCAAATTCCATGCAATTCCATCAAATTCCATGCAATTCCATCAAATTCCATTCAATTCCATCTAATTCCGTGTAATTCATTCTCAATTCCAGCATTTTGTACACTAAAATTCCGCAGTGATAGACCCCTCGGGTGAAATGGTATCGAATGCACGTGTAAGATTGAAAAAACAATCCCGCAACATTAAATCCTTTATCCAACGAAAACTGAATCGTGTGTACAAAATCCAGAACAGCAGACTCAGTTGATCGTCTGCTCTAAAACCATATTGACTTTCTGTATTAAGTTGAAAGTGTTCAAAAATTCATCATCCTATCCATAACTATTCTCTCGAAAATTTTAGAGAATACACTCAAGAACGAAATAGGTCTATAGTTAGTAACATTCATAGGATCATTCTTCTTGAGAACAGGCAAAACAGTGGCATTCTTAAGTACATGCGGAAAAATACCAGAACAGACTGAATCATTTGTAAGATAGGCAAACTGATCTGATATATGCTCAGAAATTAATTTCAATATTTTGGCAGATATAAAGTCAACACCAGTACATTTCTTATTCTTTTAGGTACTAATCGCACCTCTAACTTCACTACCATCTACTGGGTGGAAAAAAAAGTTTTATAATGTAAAGGGCCGGCTGTACACATACCAATTTCATCATTACCATATGCTTGCTCAAGTGTTCTTTTAGCGAGGGGTCTATCAATGCGGAATTTTAGTGTACAAAATGCTGGAATTGGGAATTAATTACACGGAATTAGATGGAATTGCATGGAATTTGACGGCATTATAACGGAATTGTTTGGAATTGAGAAGAATTGAATGGAATTTCAATGGAATTGAACGGTATTCTGTTAGCATTGAATGGAATTGAAAATGCGCAGAATTAAACAGAATTGTGAGGAATTGAACGGAATTGTAGAGAATTTAACGGAATTAAGATGAATTCAACGGAATTATGGGGAATTTAATGGAATTATGGGGAATTTTACGGAATTGTGAGGAACTGAATGGAATTATGCGGAATTGAAAAGAATTTTTGTGAATTTAGTGGAATTATTTATCAAATTGGAATTTTAGTGTACAAAAAACTGCCAGTGATAGACCCCTCGTCTTTTAGCCACAGATGAAAAGTAACGAGCAAATTCATTCGCCACCAAGATGGGTTCAGAACAACAAACACCATCTATGTTTAGAATAATCTTACTGTTTTAATTAGTGCTCCTTCCAGTCTCACGATTTACAATTTTCCAAACTGTCCTGATCTTATTTTCAGAACATTCTAAGAGGTCTTGATGATATGCCAATTTTGAGGATTCAATAAGTATCTTGTATTTTGCTTTGTATGTTCTATACATTTCTGCTAATTCAACTGACTTCAAATTAACCTGGAGCCAGAATAATTTTTTCAATTCAGCACCTGCTCTTTTTATTTCATCTGTGATCCAACCTTTAGAATTGACTGATACTATATTTCTACTTTCCAATGGGCAATGTTCATCTATTAATATTTTGATTACACTAATGAAAGATTCAAAGCCATTTATACCTGTTGAAGGCTGATACAAATCGACAAATGAGGTTTTAGAAATTGCATTAACAAGGCTATATAAATTGGCATCTGACATATTTCTACATAAAACTTTTTTAGATCTTTCCCTAGGCACAGACCCAGTTTGTTCGAAATAATAATCCAGCATGAAAGCCAAATGATCCCCAAATTGAGGAGCAAAGATATTTGTTTTACAATAATCTAGATCACAATTTGAAACAATATAATCAACCTTCGTAGACGTTGTTCTACCAGATCTGTCAGTAATTATGCGAGTAGGGCAATAAGATGTAATTTTCAGATTGAAACAAATTGAAAGATCATCCAATAGTTGCTTTGATCTGACGTTTTCGGTTAAGTAGTCAATATTTAAGTCTCCACATAGGTATACAAGGTCATTTTGCTTTTCACAGTGTTGCAAAACAAAGGACATTTTTTCAAGAAATATTTCAAAGTTACCTGAAGGAGGTCTGTAAACACTTATTATTGTGAAGTAGATGTGATCAATTTTAAACCTGACCGCACAGCACTCACATTCCATTTCCTCAGACATTCTCGAGACTTGTAGATCTTTCACTTCCAGTCCAACCCTGGTAAATAGTACCGAACCTCCATGTTCACGATTGGGACGACAATTGGTTTCGTGCACGTTTGACAACTGACAGCACATCGGAGGTATAACAACCCCACTTTTCCTATGTAAATCATAGCAAAACAACGAGAGATTTTGGTTTTTCTCAAGTGTTTCAGTTGATTTATTGCTTCTTTGGACTGAAAAATCGTGAAAATGGACCTATAAAATTGTTTAATAAGTTCAGATCATATTCATCGAGGACGATATGTAGAAAAATATCAGTTTTGGGCATTCACCCTTATCTACTGCAGAAGATTTATCTATCTAATGTGTCTTATTCCGATGATAAAATGTATCCTGATATTATTATCCATTAAATCAAGAAGACAAAGAGATTAGCCAGTTTCAGGATTCATATTTGGACAAGGAGATGAAGAGTAATTGTTAATGGACAAAATTGTTGTGATAACTTGAGTTTTTATAAATATATGTCCTGAAATCATATCACTGGATTAAAATTCATCTGGATGTTCTTTAATTTGCAGTACCTATATCTTTTGTTTTTTATATGAGACAAGTAAAAGGTAACTGCTATCTCCGCTTTTCACTATTTTATAGAATATAGCATAAGCATACTTACTTCTAACTCTGTATTTAAAGATTTTCACAATTACTTATTAAATAATTAAGTTTTTATTTATACAAGAGACTATAATTTGTTGGTTTGTATTGAATGATGAATGCTTCACTTTCGACAAAATATTTATTTATTTTTTTAATTTGTATTTAATAGAAATCGTTTTCTACGTTGTGAATAATTGAAATTTAGTTGTTCCTTCATTTTTTCAATAAAATCATCATGGAATTCATGGGCTTTCATTTCAATAAACAAATATCATAATTTTTCTTCTTTCCCTTTATTGAAGAATAAATATTATAAATATCATATTATGATTCACTGCAGCAGCATTCTATGTTTCCACTGAATAACTGATAATATCAGGATACATTTTATTTCTGAAAAGAGCCAAGTTAGATGGATAAATATCTTCCTTCTACAGTTGACAAGGGTGAATACACAAAACTGATATTTTTCTACATATCGTCCTCGATTAATATGATCTGAACTTAATAAACAATTTGATAGGTCCATTTTCACGATTTTTCAGTCCAAAGAAGAAATAAATCAACTGAAACACTTGAGAAAAACCAAAATCTCTCGTTGTATTGCTATGATTTACATAGGAAAAGTGAGGTTGTTATACCTCCGATGTCACTCCGCTGTCAAACGTGCACGAAACCAAACTTGCTGCTCGAACGTATCCTGGTAGTTCCACCACACTCAAACCTTCCGAACTAAAAATAATGGACACTAGCTCGGTTTGGCCAATTAGATTGGATGCCTACTTTGTCATATTCATCATTGGGTATCAATACCTTAAATGATGAGTAACTATTCGGGTAACGTGATTGTAACAATTCAAACTTGACATCAGAGAAATTAGTCGAAAGGAATGCTTGAAGATCGTCAGCACTAGTACCAGGTTTCAAATTAGAAACATGTAGGGCCTTGAACTTAACAACACCTTCAATATTTGTAGTTCCAGAATAATTTCCAACCACCAGTGCTTTACGTTTTTTCGTCTTTGGTTTTCGATTAGAAACTAACTGCCAACTGTCTCCATCTTTCGAATTCATACTGAGATTGCCTCGAATATCATCCGTTGTATTATTTTCCGAGTTATTTTCTGTATCATTGTTTTGTGTATCTGCCACTATAGGTAAGGTCAGATGCATCCGTATGTCCGACGGCACGATGATACGACGGCTCTCCTATTGGTCCACAATTTGGCGCCAATAATCATCCGATGGATGGACCCGTTCGTACGACGTCGTATAAAGTTAAAATATTTTAACTTTTGTCCGATATCGGATGGAACATAACTTCACTCACGACCTCAAACGTTCAGTTTTCATTCTGTTGCGATTCGAGTTCATCTACAAGCCAGTTTCGAAAATGAATAATAAGATCGTTAGTGAAAAAGAAAAGTTCTACAATTTTGCTTCTATCGTTATTATTAATTAAATGAAGGAAGAAAAACGCAATAAACAGGAAGACCTGGGTGCGCGAAATATTTAAATATCTGCATACGTCTCGCCAAATTCCATTATATAATAATTATTATTATTAAGATTTTCAACGTCCGCGTCGATTTGAACCAACAACCAAACCACAATACATACATATGTTTGTGGCAAACACACACACAGATATAATAATCTTAATATTAATAATTATATAATGTACTTTAACGATACTTATTAACGATGGGATCATTATTATTATCTGAATAAGTCCAGTCTGGTATCTATAGATACCAGGAAAGTAAACCTAGTTCGTCTAAATTCAAAATTTTCCGCCTTTTATCATGTCATTTCGTACGAACGTACACGGAAGCATGTGACAGTACAAGCCCTGTGTACTTGATCCTTATTACGGCTGTTATTACGCTATTGAGCGACTGAGCGAGTGAGAACTCCCTGTGTACTCGGCTAGAAGCCAATTCGCCAATTCGCCGGCTTTTTATGAGCCGGCTTCTTAGCTTGTAAAGTAGCCCTGTGTACTTGATCCTTTAAGGGTCAAGTACACGGGGCGACTTTACAAGCTAAAAAGCCGGCTTTTGAGCTTCTGAGCTTGTAAGTAGCCCCGTGTACTCGACGCAGGTGCTCCGTTAGCTGCTCGCAAATTCGCTCTGGAAAAAGTTATTCCGAAGGAATATGACGGTCTTTGGCTTTCATAACGAGCTTGAGTCTCTTTCTCAACGAGGCGCACGCTGCTCGAATGACGTCCTCACGGCTCCATTCTCGCGTCAGGGACAACTTGGGCGATTCCGTATGAAGTGTGTTTTTGAGAACAAACCTGGGCCTGTAAGATGTAATCGAACGAGTTCAAATCTGGTGAGGATGGCGGCCACATGCCACGGTCGATCAACACTGGAACTTTCGATCTCGTTCCATTGCGTGCCATTTGCTTGCGTTGGAAAGTCCAACGCTTCTAAGCGAATGTTCTGCGTGCCTGCGATATTAACTCAAGTCTCAAGTTCTTATCTCGGTAGATTTGTTCTTTTACCCCGACTTCGTTGTTACCTATTGGCAGGAAAATGAGCGGAGAACGGAGATTACCGCCCAGAGCATGATTTGGTCGGCTCCTTGTCATCGAGTGACTCGTAAATGATCCGAATGGTCGCTGGTACGTCTCTCCAACGAAACCCTATCGTTTAGTTTTTTCAAATACTGCTCAATAAAGAATGTTTTCTCGTCGGAGAAGACAATGTTAGGAAGCATCCCACCATCGAGCAAGCGAATTAGTTCCTTCGATCAATCCAACCGCTTGAGACGTTACGAAGGTGTGAGTTCTTGATACTTAAGTTTTATGAAAGGCTGGACTTCAAGCTTCCTCTTCAATATGCAAAGAATACTGTGGTCGCTCGCGTTGAGTTCCTGGGCGAGCTTTTATGCTGAGCGCTCTGGATTTTTTTCTATTCGATGACGCACTCCTTCGACGTCTGCTGGTGCCGTTGCAGTGTTTTATATCTTATGAAAGGCTGGATTTCAAGCTTTCTCTCCAATATACAACGAATACTGTGGTCGCTCGCGTTGAGTTCCTGGGAGAACTGTTGTGCTGAGCGCTCCGTATTTCTTTTCAGTCGATGACGCACTCCTTCGTCCTCTGCTCGTACCGTTGCAGTATAGCGTCGTTCACCACCGTAGCATTTTTTCATGCTACCGGTCTCAATGTATTGTTGGATAGTTCGACTCAGAAATTTCTTATTCAATTGTGTTTTTGGCAGAGATCGCTGAATTTCGATATTCGATTTTCCTTCAAACTGGAGAATTACCGCATTACGTTTCGTTACGTTACTGATTGTACAGGTGCAGCGACACAAACATTTGAACCACATCTATCGGATCACAGAGGGCAACTGATGATATGTCGAATAACAGCACATTCAGAGCCAGAAAAGATAGAAAAGATAACGGTTAGAGAAACCAAGACTGCTTTTAAGGCATTCTGGGCGAAACTTATGGATGCCTATAATAGGTCATGTCCAGAAAGGGTTAAGAAACAAAAAAGGAAAAGTAGGAAGAAATCAAGTCTTAATGAGGAGACTGTGAAGTTGAAAAATACGTTAGATGCACTCGCTACAGTTTGTGAGTTTAGGAAGGACGAAATGAGTTGGAGGACATACGATTCTGTCAGGAAGACATACAGGCACAAACTTACTGAAATAAACCGAAACATCAACCTGAAAAAAATTGAGGACTCAGATAACAAAACAAAGATGATCTGGTCACTGATAAGAGAGGGAACGCGAACACATGTGCATAACACTACACCAGGAAACACCGTCAACGAATTGAATAAGTTCTTCGTTAACATAGGCAAAGAAAATGTAAATCGCTGCTCTGAAGCGGGTCGAAAACCAGAGGAATTGTTGACGAAAGCTCGTAAATCTCCAAAGAGCTCTATATATATGCAGGAAATAACAATTGCTGAGGTTGAAAGATTGGGAAATTTGATGAAAAGCAAAAATACCAAGGACATATATGGGATGTCTACGAAAGTTCTGAAAGAAATAATCCCAAACATTTCCCTTCCATTAAGTATAGTGTTCTCAAGGTGTTATCTGAAGGCTACTTCCCGGACGAGTTAAAGAGATGCCGAGTTATTCCAGTTCACAAATGTGGAAACCCAGGAGAGATGAAAAACTTCAGACCAATCTCGATTCAACCTGCCCTATCAAAAATCCTAGAGAATGCAATGAAAAATAGGATTCAAGATTTTTTCGAGAGTCATGAAATATGAGCCAAACAACAACATGGCTTCCTGAAGGGAAAATCAACCACCACAGCACTGGCAGAAATGTTGAATAAAATAGCGGAGGCCATTGATGAGGGTAAGAAATGCGAACTGTCTTCATGTGACCTAAGCAAAGCTTTTGACAGTATCGATCACCAGTTATTGTTGAGGAAGCTGGAATAATAATAATAATAATAACATTTATTGATCCCTCAAGACACAACCTTGTGTATGGGACAAGTCAGATATACATTGGTGTACAAATTCAACCTACATCAATCAATTGGGGACAATCCTGGTAAAATTCTGCTACAGAGTAATAACATCTAGATAACAATAAAAGTTTTACTTTCTTTTTAAACACTAAGAAGTTGAGAGATTTCAGAATTTAGGAAGGCAATTATACATTTTTATACACTGGTAAATTGGAGATTTTTCAAATTTACGAGTTCTATGTTTAGGTAGAAGTAAAATATCCTGATTCCTAGTGACATATTCATGGTTATAAGACAACTTGGTCCATTTCTTTTCATTTTCTTTTGCATACAGCAAACACTTAAATATGTAAATACACGGCAGAGAGACAAAAATATTTGCGACAAAAATTGGTCTACAGGATGTACGAGAACCTAGGTCGTAAATTCGTCGAATGATCCGCTTCTGAGCGATGATGAAAGCTCTATTGAAGTCAATACAGTCACCCAGAGTAAGATGTTATAGGAAAGTAAACTATAAACGGTGCTGTAATAGATCTGGATCAAGGAACTAAGAGGTAGCATATCCTTAACTCTACTGATGGCAAAAAATGAGCTGTTTAGTTTTTTGCAAAGCATATCAATATGCGTGGACCAGCTGAGGTTCCTATCAATATATATACCCAAGAATTTACTACCTAACAACAGACTTTATGAAGAAATTAGAATGATAAATTTCCAAAGTGTCAACGGGATTATTTTTGAAACCAAAGTAAATGCAAACTGTTTTATTTACATTCACAATCACTCTGTTCGACCGGCACCAAGCAACGAACAGACATATAATCGCCTCGCACGCCCGACGAAGCTCCTCGGCAGTCTTCGCCGAGATCACAACGGAGGTGTCATCGGCGAAGAGGACCAACAAAAATAAGGCCAAGTGAATGGGCAAGTCATTAATAAACAACAAGAACAATAATGGTCCCAGTACGGAGCCCTGAGGAACACCACTATCGATATTGAATTTAGTTGAATAGGTGGAACCAACCTTAACACGCATAGTTCTCTGATGGAGATAACTACGTAACCAATCAAGAAATATTCCCCTGAACCCCAAGCTGTAACATTTATTCATAATGAACTCAAAAGAAAGCGTGTCGAAGGCACAGGACAGATCAAAAAACAAGCCAGCAACATGCAAGTTGCGATCCATGCAGTCATACACGGACTCAATGAATTCAAGAGCAGCCGTTTGAGTTGACCGCCCACGCGTGAAGCCGTGTTGAGCTTGATTGAGTATTTTGTATTTACTCAGATATTGAAACATCCTTGCAAATACAATTCTTTCGAAAACTTTTGACAAAACACTTAGGATCGAAATGGGACGATAGTTGTGATTTCATCCAGGTTACCGCCCTTGTGTATCGGGATCACTATGGACTCTTTGAGAGTATTTGGAAACTTACCTGTCGATACTGACAGATTAACGACATGGGCAAAGTGTACGCTAATGACTTCAGCTATGCCTTTCACTATTAGTATTTTGGTCGAGATGAATGTAAGCCTACGCAGTTCTTGTTTTTCAGATTTTCTATTGCATCAAGGACCTCCAACTTAGTTACTGGATAAAAATAGAAAGTATCAACAACTAAAGGTACTGTGGTACAAGAAATGGACAAGTTGTCACCATAACAAGTTTTCAACTTAGATTTAGCCATTGATGTGAAGTGACCAGCAAAAATGTTGACCAGCTCCGAAGGATTATTATACTTAATACCATCTAAATTAATACATACTGGGTCCTGTGCCCTAATTTTTCTACAAGTAAACTTATTAACAATATTCCACAGAGTCTTATTCTTATTATCAGAGTTATCAATTCTTGAACCGTAATATTTCAGTTTAGTACTTTTTATTAGTGCGTTATGTTGCCGTTTCGCAGTTTTATAATTGATTAGAGTCGTCGGCGAACGTGCAACTGAATGAAGCCAATATAAATTGGTCAAGTTCTGTTTGCTCTGTTTTATCTCAGATGTTATCCAATTTGTGCGAAAATTAGTTGCAGGAACATCCCTGGCAGGTCAACATAAGTCTAAAAAGTACAGGATTTCATTGTTAAATGATTCAAAGCATAGGTCAGCATCACTCTCCGAGTAAATATCTACAAAATTACTTTCGGACAAGCAGTCAATCAACTTGTTAAGGTTGTTCTGATTAACATTTCTAACAGGAATTCTGGCTTTTGGAGCAGATACTACTGGCTTCAAATACAGTGTTAACAATTATGGTCACTTATGTGAGGCTCAAAAACAGTACATTTATAATTATTACAGAGATTTGAACTGGAGATTATATAATCAACTTTAGAAGTAGAAGTGATGCCATTTATATTAGTGTAGACTCTAGTTGCAATTTCAGATGTTTTTGTGAGATTAAAGCAATCAATTCGTAAAGAAGTTTAGTTTTGCTGGAATTTGTTGTTAGTGAATCGATGTTTAGATCATCACAGAGGAAAATGAAATCAACATTTAACATACAAAATTGTAAGCAACAAAACATTTTTTCAAAGAACAGATCAATGTTACCTGAGCAAGGTCTATAAACACTCAAAACGCCGAATCTTGCATCACTAACCATAACCTCAATACCGCAGATTTCTACGTGCATTTCCACAGAGAATTCAGACACTTTTAGGTTTTTTACCTTGAGCCCATTCTTCGTATATAGCATCGATCCACCATGTTCCCTCGAAGAGCGGCAGCAGAAATAATCAGCCAGTGTATAACCTGGCAATACCATGGACGCAACACTTTCCACCTTGCACCAATGCTCCGAGACACTGAGCACATCAGGATGATTTGCCTCTAAGAGCACTTCCAAACTATTAGTTTATTTGAAAGACATTGAACGTTTAGCTGCATTACACCAAATATGACAGTTTGTGAAACAGCGTCGACGGAAGACTTCATTCCATTTGTGGTCGAAGGATTCTGCGACGATGGAAAAAATGATGAACATTAACTTTGTTTGGCCAGTTTGCACTATCAAGTGCTTTTTCGTATTCAGAACTCGGAATCGATACTTTAAATGAAGCGTATTGTTCCGGATAACGTGATACCAACTTCTCACAGATGACGTTTGAGAAGTTTTGTTGTAGAAAAATTTGTTGTATCCGGCTTCAAATTCGACACATGAAAGGCTTTGTATCTATCCAATCCTTCAACAGAGGTAGAACCAGTAGAACTACCTACAACCAAAGCTTTCCTCCGTTTGCGTATTGGTTTGTGACTCACAACCTTCCACTCATCATCACTCTCTCGGACAGAGAGATTGTTGACGACATCATCCTCAGAGCAGCGGACAGCCAGACAAACCAGCATGAGTATCATTCAGAGCCACGTTCGCAGGTACTTTGATGCCAACATCATCACAACCCTTTCGTTTATTTAATTTCGACTTCGAATTGGCAAGAGCTTCAGTTGAAGAACGCGTAAGCACTGTATTCGAATCAAATGCTGTTCGTTGATGACTCTCAGTTGCGGTGCACCCAGATGACACTGATACGCCGCGGGAATATGTCTCCTTATGATCGCTAGAATTCCCACATATTAAGTGTGTTGACATTTTTGCTTCCCGAGTATGTTCAATTCTTCATCTTTCCTTCGAATTCATTTTTCAAAGAATAGATTTTGAATTTAAGAAGAGAATTATTTTCCAGCCAGATATTATTTTTGGATTCAAGTTCGAAAATAATACTGAGTAGAAGATCATTGCTGGATGATTCACTAGTTAAAGTTTTCACTGATGGTTCTACTAGTGGGGATAAAGCCCCGGATTTGTCACCTACAACTGTGTTGGTTATTTCCACATCACAGCACTTTTTTATTTTCGAACCACAGCCAGGATGGAACGTTTTATGACAAATTTCACATTTAAAACAAGTTTTCATTATTGATTTTCTACAGTACCCACATTGAGGAACTGTTAATTGTATAGAGAGACCCGGATCGACTTCTTTACTCGCTGACATATTGAACTATGTTGAATACTACGGGGTAAGGGGAGTTGCCTTGAACATCTTCACTAGCTATCTGGAAAACAGATACCAACGTGTCCAGGTAGGCACAGAACATTCCCTCTGGCAAAAGATCACCTGCGGAGTTCCCGAAGGCTCAATATTGGGGCCATTGCTCTTCCTGGTATATGTAAATGACCTACCAGCAAATATGGAAGGCAGAGAACTGGTTATGTTCGTGGATGATGATGCCAGCTTTCTTGACGTGGCTATTGACCACCGGAGCTTGGAGAGAGTGACTGAGGTTTGAACCCGCAAACCCCCTTTCCGCTACGCCCTTGGAATATACCTTCAAGCAGATCTTAAGTTCACACACCATATAAATGAACTAGGTAAGAAGTTGTCAAGGGAAATATTCGTCATCAGAAGAATAAAAGAACTAGCCGGTCAACAGGCTGCAAAATTAGCATATTTTGGACTCTTTCATTCTTCTCTGAATTATGGTGTATTAGCATGGGGAAACATGCCGGGAAAGGAGAAGATTTTTATCAAGCAGAAGCATGCCGTCCGAACAATATTCGACTTGATAAGAACCGAAAGCTGTAGGCCACTTTTTGCTAAAACACAAAATATGGACCCTTCCATCCTTTTTATAATTGCCTATGTCAGCTATGTTCATGAAAATAGCGGAATTCTTCTCCGAAATAATTTCAACCACCCATACAGCACCAGGAATGCAGGCGGATTTATCATTCTTCTCCACAGAATTTCGGCAACACTAAGCGTCAACCACCTTGCAATAAAAATTTACAACAAACTACCAGGAGAGTATAAGTCCTTGACAGGTGAACGAATTCGGACCTTGCTGAAGAGAAAGCTGTTGCAGAAGGAATATTACAGCGTGGAAGAGTATTTCTCAGATTCCAACTTTGGATGTTATCACTTCTGTTTGTTCTTCTTGTTTTTTTGTGAAATTTGTTATATACATCTATGTATGATTTTTTATTTTTCCTTCACATGAAAAATACTTTGTGTGTTGACACATAAGATGTCAGAGAATGTTCGATCAAATTTCGCTGCGTTTGGTCCAATGGTTCGGCTAAATTCTATGGTTCTGACATCACAATCCTCTTAAAAATTTGCATGATCATTCACTTCGTCAATTACATCTTCAAACTCGATTTCATTTCACTGGAAAAGTATTTCATGGCACTTTTAAATTTTGTTTTAGATTAGATTAGATAGATAGTGGTCGATCGGCACGTTGATTACCCTTCTGCACTACGACCAATAAGGTCTTTTGGTGCGGTACCATGCTAAAACTACGTTTTTCCCAGGAATCTAACCTCCTTAGCAAAGCTGGTTACTTCCTTAGGAGACTTCGCTCTTATGTCGGCTGGCGTTAATGACGCGCCCCCTAGTAGAGTAAGTCTGGTTTGCGCCAGCGCAGTGCATTGGCATAGTATGTGTTCGGTGGTTTCAGTGGCCGATCACATAACCTACAAATGTCGGAGTTTTCTTTACCGATCTTGTGTAGGTGATATCTCACGGGACAATGCCCTGTGAGAAGGCCGATTAGCAGCCTTAACTCGTTTTTGACAACGATAGAGCTTGTTGAGCCTTCTCTTTGGAAGGTTCAATAGTCTCTTTGCTTGTCTTTGACCGGATGTGTTTATCCAGTAAGAGTGTTTCTCTCTTTTTTCCCAAACGCCTACCTCTCTGCCCTAATCAGTGTAGGTGATACCCAACAGGAGGGCACGGGTCCGGTGAAGGGTGTGTTTGCTCCTCTTTTTGCAAGGGCATCAGCTTTTTCATTTCCCTCAATGTTCTGGTGGGCAGGTACCCAAGTTAAAACTAGCTTGTGTACTTCGCCAGTGTTTTGAGGGACTGTTTGCAGCTGCAAATTTTTGTTTTGATATAACGAAGACTTTTCTATGGTTGCATTTAGGCATTTACTCTCACATTTTTTGCGTACTGATTTGAATTGGCATTGAACACTTTACTGCAAAATTCAGCTCTATCAAATCGACAAACTCATGCATAATCAGAGTGGCAAACCAAGGGCGTAGCCAGGGGGGGGGGTTTGGGGGTTCAACCCCCCCCCGAAATGTTTCAGAGTTATTTTTTGTTGCAAAAATAATCTTTCATTTTGCACTTAAACCAACTTATCTCCGAAAATCTAGTTAAAATTATTCATATCACTATGAATTCTTGAAAACACAACAAATACTTGCTACAGAAAGCGACCCTCACAATTCCCGGCACCTACAAAGTCAATTGCCAAAATGTCAAAACCCCCCCCCGATGAATTCCTGGCTACGCCCTTGGGCAAACGTTTTCGAAAATTGGTCTAACGCATGTAGATGTGTATTGATCTTCATGGAGAATATTTGAAAAACAATCAAGCGATTTTCGTTTTATTGAGAATATCATTCCTTTCAGTTGATAAAACTGAATACTTGAAGGAATACACACATGATCAAGAGTCCTCTGGTACCTAGTTAGAGGATAGTCGGATATTAGTTAGAAATAGAAGATTTTTGAGACTTGTAAAAATTCAGCCACATAGAACACAGTGTTCAGTTAATTCAGGTCGTCATCAAATTGTCAGCAATGATATGTTACAGCCAGAAAATCGAAACTATATTTACCTGGAAACATCTGATATACCAATAAATGTAAACAAAAATATTAGTTTATCCAAAGATTTGCGAAATACAGATTTTGCAAAATCTAATAATGTAGTAGAAACAGCTAGAAATTGTTTAAAAACTAGGGCCACCACGAAAACTGGTAGAACAATTAAAACACCCTCACATCTGAAGGATTACAAAATGTGAATATTTTCTTTTGTCAGATGATAGAATGAATGTGATACTAGTACTGATATATAGTACTACATAGTATGTAAGAGATTTTCTGAAGTCATGATATGTTATAGCACAAAGCTCTGTATTTTTAATGTGTGATGTATTTTTCTAAGTATAACTAGAATTACACTTAAACAAAAAAAGGGAGATGTAATATGTGTGCGCAGCTTAGCATGTACCGCTACGCATGTCTTGTGAGAAACCTAATAAAGCAGTACGCATCGAGACCTCGCTTATTGAACACGTACCCCAATATCATTACAGTCCCATTCTCAAGTCAAAGCTACAAAATTAATTTCATAAATAATTAAAACAACACAAAACATACACAGATAACTTACATGCACGCCAAAAATTACTGATTAACTTCGAAAACACTTGTATTTTTTTGTATTATTTTCATTGTTCTGTAACATAGAACAAGCTGAGAGTTGATAAAGGGGCCAAAACTTTTGACGATGTGTGAATAGTCAGATATAAAATCAATTATGCAGGTGAAACGAACCAGCACTGGTTAGAATATATTATATTCTAACCAGAACTAAACCAATGAATGAGACACAAAAATCAAAAAATTGTGTTTACAATATTCCCTGTATATATGTAGAAAATCTTATATAGGAGAGATATCAAGACCTTCAGAGAGAAGAAAACCCGAACATAAGAACAACATCAAAATTGAAGACATTACAAGATCACAAATCGCTGTTCATATATGATCAAATAGCGGAGATCATATGATGAACTGGAACAACACAAAGATTCTAATGACAGAACTGCTAATATAAAAGGAAAATTAAGGAATCCACATGTATTTTGTTAGATGAAGTAGATAATTTGGCTAATTGTTCTGTTGGAATAGATCGTATTCGGGTTGATTTATTGAAAAAAATAATGACGTCTGGAACACCGAAAACCGAAACGTTACGTTATCCATTTCATTTATTTCCTTTTCTAGTTTTACTGTTAGGCAACAATTTTCAAAACCGATTTGCTCCTGACAAACTAGTGCAAGAATTTACGCAGGAGTATTTCATCTCAATCAAAATTTTTAATTGTTTCTGTTTCAGAGACTGGAAGTAAAAACCCAAAAAAAGTTTTCTAGAAATGCAGAATTCTCCCAGATTATATTTCAATCGATATTTGTATTCATATTCACTCGTTTTTTTTATTATTTTCATTAAAATGATAGGATTTTGATTAAAGTTATAAGATAAGAACCAAAAATTGTCCTGTTACATTCAACAATTTGAGACCTGATAGAGGGGCCAAAACTTTTGATGATGTGTGTATAGTCAGATATCAAATCAATTATGCAGGTAGAACGAACGAGCACTCTTTTCTAGATTTTTCATTCCGCTTCACACAGCGACAACAACAGTCAGCTATTATCTGTTGTGACTGAAAGAGCACGCGAAAATTATTTATGGTGTTTTCACCAGCTCCAGGCACGGCTCTCATCTTCCTGTCGTTCCAACAAATCACAATTCAGTAAAGTTTATTTATTGTAGCATGCTGAAACTGCTGAACAATTCTGTTTTAATTCTTCAAGCAGTTCAAGCCCACTTGAAGTGGTTTGAAGAGGACTAGGTGTTAAAATTGTAGAAAGGTCAGCTCAACTGAGAAGGTGATGAAATGAATTATAGAAAAGTTCAGAACATCGCGTGTTGAATTTGAACGAGCGAAGAGGCGATTCCATTATTATCTACCGACAAAACTCTCCTAGCGGTGGCATAAAATATTTGTTATCCTTTCGTGATTTAACTTAACTGCGTGCTTACTCATTTCAGTTCCAAACATATCAAGAGAAAATCTGTGGGTACTTGCATGCTACTAGTCGATGTTTCTATATTTCTTTCCCTTATCGAGTATATCTACATTTCGAATGTTGATAAAATATCAAGGTTTTTCCCTGCTCACGGAGCTTTCCTTGATGGTTTTTCCCTTCCATCGCTTAATCACCACTCACGTTCAGATTACATATGTAAATTCTGTCGGTGAATATACTCGATCCAGGTCATTTCCAGGTGCTTTCATGGGGTCGATTTTAGACCCTTTCCAACTATTCGGATAGTTGCCCCATTTCAAAAAGCGTCTAATTATTTCTCCAGAATCTGATTTGAAATTTATCATGAAAAACTCTTTAACCATTTATAATTGAATCATTTGAATCGTGTTCTCGCATTTTTTATTATATGTATTATCAATCTAATGCGAAAGTACCTAGTAGAATAGAAAAGGAAATATCTTTATTTCCAGATACTATAATCAGCAGAAATAAATAGTGTCAAAACAAGAAATTCTTCACATAAAGGATTTCCAATAAGAGGTGTAATTTTTATATTCGAAGAAGAATGCCATTTTTCAATATGAATGATCGGATGTTTATTTCATCATAAAGAAGAAGCTATGTTAATAGTGGAAAATAACATCAGGCAAATGACTACCACGACCACGCTTACAGGATCATATCCCTTTAATGAAATTTTCCATAACCAAATCGCAAAGTGGCTGCCCTATGTCCTCAATAGCCTCAGGAATTCCATCTTTGAGGTCTTGAATCGACGCTGGGCTATTGGCGTAAGGTCTACGCCAATAGACGTGACCCCAAAGGAAGAAGTCGCAAGGTGTTAAATCACAAGATCTCGGTGGCCAACTGTGATCTTCGAGAGATAACACGGTCCGGAAACTTTTACCGCAAATGATCAATGGTTTCCTTGCTTGTGTTGCACGTAGCGCCGTCTTGTTGAAAGTAAACGTTGTCCAGTAATGTAATGACGTTTGTGGAATGCCTTATTCGAAAGAACGACGAGAAATTGACAAACCTGGGTTTTCTTCAACACTTTCGGCTACAACAGCAATATTCTCTGCTGTTCTTGCGCGACATGCACGGGTTTTATTATTCACAAAACTAACTCGTCCCAAAAGCTCGAATTTTTCTTTATTGCGGTCGGACAGGGTGCTTCAAGACGACCCAAAAATGTTCGAGTTTCACAAACCGTTTCTGCCAAATTCTCATCATTTTCAGAGTGAATTTTAATAATTAAAATGCGTTCTTGAAGCCTTTATCGTTCCATATTTTTAATGGCGTAGTTTTTGCATGTCTTATGTCAAAAAATGACAGCTTCAGACTTGACATCTACCGAAATAGCGGGCTATTCAAAATAACAGATCTTATTGGAAACCCCTTCATTATGGAATTACTCCATATCATAGGCCTCCAGCTCCATCATACACTGTTTTCCTGATATTTTTCAATTCTGATTCTTTACGGTTGATTTCGTAGTTTATTGTACATCCTTAGACAAGAATAGTGACAATTTTTTTCTGTTATTGTAAGACGATATTTGAGATATATATAATGTGGAGGTATTTATTACCTCTGAATAAACACATTACAAGACTCTTTATACCTGAGCCCGAGGATGATTCATCAATATTCAATTCTTCAGGTATAGTCTCTGTGGATTGTTTAGTTCCGAAGCACATGATACTTGTTTTCATTCTGTTCAGCTTGAGCTTGCGAGATTTCAGCCATTCTTCTATTTTGACATAAATATAACCCTACACAAGAGCAGAGTCGTAGAGTCACCGCATGGGCACTGCAGCTTATTTTTGTATTTGAAAAAGGCGGAAATGAGTCTTCTACTCTTTTCTTAGTAATTTCATATATTCTATTCCTAAAAATTATGGAAAGAGAAGAGAATTTAGCTCAATGTGTGGTTCTATGAGCCAAGAAAATAATGTAAAATAACTTCTTCACAACTTTATAATAATTCTTATTCTTAATTGAGAAACGATATACGACATATGAAGCAGAACTAAAGCTCTCGTAGCATGGAAATTAGAGAATTAGGCTACCGTATGAGTTCCTGGGTTCGATGCTCGATGCATTTTTGATTTTTTTTCACTTTTTCGAGATTCATTATTACTGTTCTACTATATGATATCAAGTCTGAAGCCTTTGCGCTAATGTTCATAGTGGGAAATACGATATATACAATTTGAATACCCTCAGGGCTATTCAATTAATTTTATCGTTCGAATTTCAAACGAACATACATTAAAAGTTTGAAGTTCTCGAGTTGTTTCTGGCGGAAGTTATAGTCGGCCGTGCGTAAATATTTTTACCATTAAGAAATAATAAAATACATAACCCAAACCATATTTAGTATAGGAAGAAAATTATTCAAGATCCTTGTTTCTAGATGGTACTTTTTCTAAGTACCTTCTTTTCATACATATGATTGCAGTTAGGTACAGCTTATAACAGTTGCTTTCCATTTCAAAAACCACTTTCAGGCCTTAGAACATGTGAGATAGAAAAAACTTACAATTGTTATAAATTATAATTTATTTAACATTAGGTTCACTGGTTCACATCATATTAAAAGGAAAAATTTCAAGATCAAAATAAATAAATAGACAGTTAAATAATTTAGAGTCCTTTCACGATGTAGACTTCATTAAACTTAACGGAAAGAATGACGAAGTATGAACTTCATTTATTTTAGGCACATGTAATTTAGAAGGTATTTTACAGAAAATAATAACAAAGATTGGAAGACGCCTTAACAACAAGTGTACAAACACACATACTTTACATTCACATGGATGTTTCTCCGCACTAAAATTAATAGCGAAGTTGATATAAATAATTTAATCTTATAACCTAATCTTCTATATCGTTGTCGATTCTACTACTGCGAATGCCTGAATTACCGGTCCATGGATAGATATCGGGGCATGGCTGGCAAGTTCTCATGTATCTTACGCCAGATTTGTGCCAGAGGTTACAAACTTTAGGGTTGTTGCAGCGCTTAGGCCTATCCTGTAAACAAATAAAAAAATATATAACAGACATATTATACGAATTTGTTTTGCTTTATGTTATGATTGATCAAATTGTGGAAAGACGTTATACAGGGTTTCTGTAAACAGTTGCGAGAGACTTAGAGAGTTCATTCCTCGATGAAAATAAGCAGGGGTAGTTCATATAATTTTTTCAAAATCGACCTCCCTTCATGATACAGCCTTTGGAAAGCGATAACGACTTGACAGTTTTAATTTTTTTACGGCTTCTTAAAAACACTGAGTCATAAAACTATACATAATATGAAGCACTAAGTAGATGTTACTCACGCAAAATTTTAGATCTCATAACTTTATTTTAGGAGTTGAAAATAACAATCCCTTATGATTTTCCTTCAGAAATTGTTTTCGTGGGATAGATTTTCGAAAAATAAAATTCTCTTATAGTTTCCCATTCAATCCTGGAGAAAAAAAGTCTCCTGCAAAATTTCAATAGAGTCGATACTTTTCTTGGAAAAAATAAAAGCTTACAAGCAGTTAAGATCACTGCTCATTTCATTTCATCGTATGTTCCATAGAATGAATCTAAGATATTGTTTAGGCTCATAATTGGTTTTGTCAATTATGCTTATAGATCGAAAGAGAGTTCTATTTGTGAAATTAAAATATTCCGGATATCATTTTCTTCCAGAAATTAGTTATTAAACCTTCAGAAAGATTTATAGAACATTTTTATCTCCTGTCATAGAATATTCATTCTATGGAACACTTATACGATGAAATGGAATGAATAGTGATCGAAACTGCTTGTAAGTTTTGATTTTTTCCGAGAAAAGTATCGACTGTATCGAAATTTTGCAGGAGACTCTTTTTCCCCAGAATTGAATGGGAAACCATAAGAGAATTTTATTTTTCGAAAATCTATCCCACGAAAACAATTTTTGAACGAAAATCATAGGGGGTTGTTATTTTCAACCCCTAATAATAAAGTTATGAGATCTAAAGAATTTGTGTGAATAACATCTACTTAATGTTTTATATTATGTATAGCTGTATGACTCAGTGTTTTTAAGAAGCCGTTAAAAAAATTAAAAACTGTCAACACGTCGTCACCTTCGAAAGACTGTAGGTATCTTGGAAGGGGGGTCGATTTCGAAAAAAAATTATATGAACTACCCCTGCTTATTTTCATCGAGGAATCATCTCCCAAAGTCATATGCTTTTCAAGGCGAGTGGCGATAATGCCCTGATAGAAATCCATTGAGATGGCATAACTTATTCCTACTGAGATTCTGATACTTTTCGGATCTTGCTGTTTTAAAGTTCCGAAGGACATTCCCTTTCAGTTATTTCTTTCTGGATAGTTTGTTAGTCTCTTCATTTCCTTTGATTCCTGAGCGACCAGGAACTCAGACTGAAAGTATTTTGTTCTTCTTAACTATTTCATTGAGTTTGACTGTCAGAATGGATCATCCTGATAGATTTTTTTTCAAGGTTTTCAGCTATGCACCTTTCGATTTTTTTCTATCTCAGTTCCGCTACCCATAGTGGTTTAGGATTAATCTGTATACCATTTGATGGAATTTACTTAGGAGTTTAGGGTAGTGTATCCTTCCACAGTATCTAGTTAAAGTTCATCTCTATGATAACACTTTTGATCATAGCATCTCACTAGCTGGTTCGATGATGAGATGTAATAGTTCAGAGAGGACAGAGAACTCTTTGCGATGATGTTAAGTAGACCTCGCTGTTCACTATTTCGCAGCAAACTCTCAATAAACGCTGTTATTTTCATGTGTTAATTATTTCTTCCGGTTTCAGAAAATACGAACCGTGGTGTCGCAGCCTTTCCCTATCGACAGCTGAACAATTGTAAAGCAGATGTTCAGCTGTCTCAAAGGTTTTTCGGCAGAAACGACATGTTATCGGGAACCTTTTTCATGTTCCGCAAATGATAATTCACGGGGCAGTAAATATGAAGATCATTTTCTTCTGGTCCAATTTACTGAATGGAAGGACCTTTTGTTCTAGCACGTCGAGTAAGAGAGGAATTATTTAGCCTGTGTTTGAGCTTCGGTCATATACCAGGATCTTATCCTCCCTATACCTTAACTGCCATCGTTCGATGACCAGCTGTGAAACGCAAAATGGGATTGTCTCAATCTTAGATGAGCCTTCCTCTCTGCCAACTGATCTGCCATTAACTATTAATGGTAAAGAAAACTTCATAGAAGGATAAACCTCAATTCCATGAAGTAAATCTTTTTCAGTTTCAATTTTCAAATTGTTTCGGATATCCGCAAGTTATGTTTTTATCAAGATGTTAAATTTACCAATACCTTTGGCCCCTTCCGCATTAAAAAAAAAAATCTTGAGTCTTAGGTATAGGTAATATTTTTTTTCAAGAGGTGAACTTACGGCAAAATCGCACTGGAATGGTTTGAAAGAACCAAGTCTGGATGTTGGCGTTGGATCTCTCACCCATTGGACAGCTTGCCAGTTTGTGATAACCCAAACGTCTCTCATGGCTAAAATGTTATCTAAAAAGTTGATAAACCCTTCTTTGTGATGTGGTTGGGTGAACCAGGCAGCATGGTAGAAGAGACCGAAAGGTGCTCTGGAAATTAAAGAAACAAACTCTCTCAGATCTGCCTGAATCCAATTTTCATAAATAATAAAAGATTATCAAACGACTTGAGGTCAAGCCATTAGTGAATACTCAAACAAAGAATGAGCTAGGGATAATTTTAGGGTAGGGTTGGTTGGAATAACCAGCTTTTTCCTTATACGGAGAAAAAAAGAAAAATCAGTAGATTGTAGGAAAATCGGTAGATTGTAGTAAAATGATCCGTATAGGAAGAAATGAACAAAATGGCTGTTACGTGTAACAAGTGCTCGAAAACAATAAGTCGATATGACTTATATTATTATGCTCTAAAGATAAATCACACTTTTATATAAGTACATTGTGTCTGTAGAAAATCTAGAATTTATTAAAAAAACCGGAACTTCCGAGACTTGGATATGTGATGAGTGTTCATCAGAGGTTATAACCTCAAAAACTGATAATTTGCAAGAACAACCAGCAACATCTTAATGTTTACAAGATATAGGTTAGTTTTTATTATTATCATTATGCCAATTTCCCTACAATCTACTGATTTCTTGTATTGTCGTCTCCATATTAGGGAGAATCTATTTTCTGAAAATCTGAAGTTCTGCACAAGTTGGCAAAACTACAGCACAAATTTGCTAAATTTGATTAGAAAAGTAACATATAATAAATAGAATATTTTCAAAAAATGAAAATTCTGGCCGTAGCGATGAATAAAACCAGTAGCTCTCAGAATATTTAAATTTGATTTACCGTTTTCCCAATATGAACATGCGCGCAAAAGATCCTTACTCCACGTCTAAGAAGAAACGATTGTTTTCCAACAGAAATCTACAAAACAAAGGCCACCTTACTGTTAAATATCCTTTTGATTCATGCTGAAAAACAAGTTGAATCAAGAAAGAAATTGCCTATGTTTTTTATAGGTTCAAACACTCACTAATCGAGATTTAGAAAAATTTCACATAGAAAATTTTAATAAGGCTTTAAAATAATTTTTTTTTGTTTTTTTACTTCCCAAACTTGAATGACCAATTCTGAAAACATGGCGTAGTTTCGTAGTTTAGTTGACCAAAAACTGCACTAATTCTAAATGTTGGGTTACTAGACAACCAATATAATATCCAAATTGCGACTCTAGTTGCCTATACGGCAGAAGCTTAACTGCTATCAGGTTTGTATACCCTGTCAAATGAAGATTATCGACACAAATATAAAAAATCAGTTCAATTCGATATTTCTCATCGTATTCGAAGGTTGCTTAAATGACTATGAGACAAAGTTTTCAAGTCAACTACTTCAATAGAAAATCTCAACTGTTTATACCTAGTTGAGTCCAACAACGTTGACGCTGAATCAAAACAACGTTGCAGAAAACTATAGTTGTCTAATAAACGTTATAAGAACGTCGTTGCTAATGCCTAAATAATTACTACTTCGTATGCAGTTGCTTTAACGTTGTCGCGACGACTAGTGCAACTTTAGTCATGCTCAACGTCACAACTACGTTGTAAGCTGGTCTTCAATGCGACGTTTCAAGACCAACTAATTCCTAAACCAATGACAACGTTAATTTTGGTGCATAATGCGGTTGTCGTCGTTAAAATGCGACTTGGGACATTATCGACCCCATCTTGTGCTACCTCTGCCATTGTAATGTGGAATGGCATTAGGTCGTCTTTTCTGATGAATCTCGATTCTCCTTGGGTGCATAATTATGATGGCCGAAGAACGGTAAGACGACGTCGGAGAGTTTGATGTTGAGCGTCATTGTCACCGAACAGTAGGCGTTATGGTATGAAGTACTTTTGCACATGCAAGTAAGTCACTTTTAGTCTTTATTATATGTAAAATAACAGCACTGCGTTTCCTTAAAGAAATACTGGAGCCATATGTTTCCCCTTACCTTAACCTGCTCGAGAATCCAATATTTCAGCAAGATAATGCTCGACCTAATGTTGCCAGAGTTAGTTCAAACGTTTTTGAAGCGACCCATGTGAATCTTTTGTCATGGCCGTCCAGATCCTTCGATCTTTCGCAAATAAAGCATGTTTGGGACATCATGGGTAGATGGCTTGGAAATTTATCCCTGCCCTCAAGGTCTTTGGCGGCTCTGAGATATGAACTACTGGTTGCTTCGGATAGTATCTCTCAAAAAGGAATATGCCATCTCATTGCATCAATGCCAAGACGTTTTGATGAATGTATAGATTATCGCGGTGGGCAAACACATAATTTACAAATTTATTAAAAAAATAGTAAATCTTTCGTTTTTTGATCAAATTTCAATAATTCACTTCTTGCTATACTATCTATATTTCACCGCAAAAAAATCAAATTCCGGAGGTATCCATCCCATCACTTTCTTTGGTAATCTATTATCTGCCATTATTTGCACATGTCCATACCATACCAGCTGCTTCCTATCTATACAGTGTCTTTGGTCATGACTTAGCGATAATTTAAGGTCATCAAATATACCTAATATTATAGACAAAAACACCCAAACTTGGAAGTTTACCCCCTTAGTTTTGGAGTAGCCCCCAATTTAAATTTACTTTTTTATTTTCGTTGACCCTTCCAAATAATATCGATTTCTTTGGACATAAAGGTCCTATAGATGTGAAAAATATTTTTTGAAAGATGACACTACCACCTTCCATTGAAGTATAACAATATAAAAACATTCAACTAGAAAACGCCATACAAAATTCTTTAAAAAAGTTCATAGTAAAAATATGTACTGATTTTCTTAGTAAATCCGCAATAGTACAAGAACTAGCACATTGAAGTAAATTTTTTTTCAATGATTTAACATGTAGGGATATTACCAACAAAACAACACTCATATCATATCTGCAAGTTACATAATTTGAGAGTAAGCCGACGTTCAGATGATGAGCGCTCAACGCGCGTTTTGCTAACGCGCGTTTACAACTACATGTATTTTGAACGCCCATCATCTGAACGTCCCTAAACAAGATATATCTTGTTTAGGGACGTTCAGATGATGGGCGTTCAAAATACATGTAGTTGTAAACGCGCGTTGAGCGCTCATCATCTGAACGTACCCTTACTGCTGTTCGAACATGATCACTACGCGAGCAAAAGACACAAGACAGGTCGTCTCGAAGGCCACTGCCTGTCGGTCTGCAGAGCAGAGGCGGCCATTTTGAGCAATTTTTATGATTAATTTCTTTGTTTTATCATTGAAAATTGTCGAAAGTACAGTATTGAGGTTTTTTTCTATTTTATCAATTTTCATGAGGGTCATGTTCGAACAGCAATAACTCTCAAATTATGTAACTTACAGAAATGATGTGAGTGTTGTTTTGTAGCTTGTATCCTTGCGTGTTAAATCATTGAAAAAAAATTATACTTCAACGTGCTAGTTCTTGTACTATTGCGGAATTACTGAGAAAATCATTACATATTTTCAATATGAACTTTTTCAAAAAATTTTTTTTATGCCGTTTTCAAGTTGAATGTTTTCATAGTGTTATACTTCAATGAAAGGTTGTAGTATCATCTTTCAAAAAACATTTTTTTCACATCTGTAGGACCTTTATGTCCAAAGAAATCGATATTATTTGGAAGGGTCAACGAAAATAAAGAAGTAAATTTGAAATGGGGGCTACCCCAAAACTAAGGGGGTAAACTTCCAAGTTTGGTTGTTTTTGTCGATAATATTAGGTATATTTGATGACCTTAAATTATCGCTAAGTCATGACCAAACACACTGTATATTCCGTGACTGTCTCTTTTATTTTCATATTTTCCCTCATTATTAAATTCGGTACCCTCCCTCTTCTCGAAGTTCTTAATGCTCATCGTATTGCATCCATTTCTGTAGCTTCTATCCTCCTCCTCAGTTGTTCTTTCAATCGCCAAGTTTCAGATCCGTATACTAGGGAACTTTTTATCAGTGTATATTATATTCTTTTCTTCTTTTTCTCCTATCTCTGTGCTCCATAGAATACCATTTAGCAAATTTTTTTGTCTCATTTGTTAGTGATTTAATTTCGGTGTCATCTGTTCCTTCTGTATTGAAGTTGATACCCAAGTATTTCGCATTTCTTTATGGTTTCATTATTTTCTAACTTCGAATCACTGGTTTCTTTTCCAACACACAAGTATTGTGTTTTAGATATATTCATCTAAAGACCCCATCTTCCATACTCTTCTTGAAGCTTTCTCGCCATATATTCTAGGTCTTTTTTATCATTCGCACAAAAAACTTGATCGTCGGCAAATTGAACAGTGTATATGCAAGTATCTCCATCAATTTCGATACCCATACCTCGACATTTTCTTTTCCACAGTATATAAAGAGATGTTTAAAAACGGTTTAATTCATACAGGTAGAAATCACAACCAGTTGCATCGTTGCACTACTTCTTCTTATCCTACTGCATTTTTTTCATGGCAAGGTCACAACGCCGTTACGCTGGATTTAGTTGAACACGCTTCAGACGCATTATTTAAATTAGTAAGATGACGAATGATATTTTTGATTAAGTAGATTTCATATGCAATTTCCACGACCGCCTTTCTATCTTTACGGCTCAAGCTAATCTAAATTAATAACGGAGCAGGTCAATTCACGTTGTCCAAGTAGATTTAACGATATTCGCTGGAGGGAAAATACAATGGAGCAATGCTTTCATGTGAAAACAATGTTGGTATGATTGATTTGGTGACCGTATAATGAATGTGAATGGAACTTGGCTTGTTGTGAACATTATCGGGACTTAAAAGAATACGAACAAAAGGAATGTTGTACAACTGGTAGAAAAAAGGCCAAACTTTGATCTTATCGGTTTCTCCATTGGCTAATATTTCTTATTTATCATTTGTGTTTCTCATTCTTATGCTCCTGTTACAAATTAAATGGAAATTACTTGAATTTACGAATCTACGAAATTGAAGAGAAAATGAGTCCTTCTGTGGGGAATTCTTCTCAGAACCGTTATTGAGTGACGGAGATAATTCATATGCAGTTTCAAAGATGTTGCTTTTCATTTGCACCGTTAAAAGTAGTCTCAATCAACTCTATCACTATAATACAAAATGACAAAAAAACTGCAACACCCAGAATGAGCTGTTTTAATTTTAATTTTTTTGTGAAACATAGATAGTATAGCAAGGAGTTAATGATTAAATTTGAAGAAAAAAAAATTTATTTGTTAATAATGCGTGTATCCACCGCGATTATCTGTTCACTTTCCAACACTTCTAAGTATTGATGTAATTAGGCATATTCACGTCCTCTTTTTCAAATATGTATGATAGGTTAACAGGTTGATAGGACTTTTTTGGTGATTGAAACACTTTTTCTAACTTTGTCCTCGTTTCGTGGATATATTTCCAATTCTTCAGAAATTTATTCAAAAAATAAGCACAGTGGGTCGACATTATCAACAATATAAATAAAACTACCCAAAAGTAAACGACAGCCGACAACATACACAACGCAAACAAACACATTGTCACAAACTCTGGTGATTTCACCACCGGGAATTCCTCTATTCTCTTACCTATGTTATAAATAAGTGTTCTTCACTTGATTTCAAAAGATTTATGGGCAGTTTATATTTTTATTATATGTTTTTTCGAGGATGATGGTTATTTATTGAATAAATTTCAGCCTTGAAGAAGTGGCAAAAGATTCACATTGGTCCCTTTAAACTAACCATGGCAATATGAGGTCGAGCATTATCTTGCTGACATATTGGATTCTCGAGCCGGTTGAGGTGAGGAAGAACATATGGCTCCACTATTTCTTGAAAGTAACGCAGCGCTGTCATATTACCTCGAATAAAGGTTAAAGGTGACCTACTTGCATGTGCAATAGCACCCCATACCAAAACGTCTACTGTCCAGTGTACATGACGCTCAATATCAAACTGTTGTTCACGTCTTTCTGCCTGACGTCGTCTTACCCTTCTTCGGCCATCTTGTGTACCCAAGGAGAATCAGCATGCATAAAAAAGACGACCTAGGCCATTCCAATGACAGAGGTAACACAAGATGGGGTCGATAATGCTGCAGTCCAAAAGACCTCATCCGGTAGTGAACCGTTAGGACAGTTACAGAATGGCCTTCTTCTCCTAACCCCTCATCAGTCAAAAACCGAATTTTGACGAATCGGTCTCTAACAGCCACAAGTCTAAGACATTGATCTTAAACTTCATTTAGTACAGTAAATATAGCATTTATTTTTCAAAAAATGACCTACAGAAATTTGACTCATAAATGATACGGGGACATAAATAAATGTTAAAGCCAGGTTTCCCAAGTGATACCCCCTGGTTTCGAGAAAATCTAGAAACATTTTGAAATGTGTTTTTCTCGAAATCCATAGATTTTGGAGAAAAGTTTATTCAACAAAAAATATGGAGGATATTGTAATCTACATTTTATCTCATTGGAGTGAAGTAGTCCGACTTGAAATACAAAAAGTAGGTGGCACTAAAGTATCAAAAAAGTGGTTTTTTGGCATTTTCGTTAAAAAGTTGTTCGTTACAAAATTATCTATATTTTTTGTAGAAACATTTTTTTTTGTGAAACTCACCGTTGTACATTATGTGCCGCGCCGATGCGTGTATTCCATATAAATACAGCCCGGCGAAAGTGAAAAGAACCGTTACGAGAACGTTAACTATGCTGCGCTGCATATTTTCGCCTACAGCTCGACAACGGTAAATTTTACAAAAAAACTGTTCAGCCAAAAAATGTAGATGATTTTGTGACAAACAACCTTCCTATTTACAGTACTGCAAAAAAATTATTTATTTTTAACGAAAATGCCAAAAAACCACTTTTTTGATACTTTAGCGCCACCTACTTTTTGTATTTCAAGTCAAACGACTTCGCTGCAATGAGATAAAATGTAGATAACAATGTTCCCTACATTTTTTGTAATATAAACTTTTCTCAAAACCAGGGGGGATCACTTCGGAAATCTTGCATTAACATTTTTTATGTCCCCCTATCGATTTATGAAATCAAATTTCTGTAGGTCATTTTTCGAAAACTTCGAATTTTTTCGTTCTATATTTATTGTACTATTAGAACAGATTATGAAATTGTGTTTGGATGTTGTCAGGAAAATGATTTTTATTTGTATCTTACTAGTTATCTTTGCGGTTCAGTGGAGTAGCGTAAGCTAGACTTCCCCCGTTGAAAATAATATATATTACATTTTCAAATGAAGATACTATTATTATCATTATTAATTATTGTACCTGTTGGTAGTGTAATGCCTCTGGAAATTCTTCATGATCATTTTGTGAACACCCTCAGCATCGGCTGGGTTACTACAAGCGTCTCCCATAGAGCACCTTCCACCATTCAAATCTTGCCACATCACCATTGGAACTTCCCAAACTCCTGGGTAGGATCTTGTTGGACAAGGAGGAATCATGCAGTCGTGGAATAGTTTATAATCGAGAGTATATGGCCAACTTGGAGGTTTATTTTCATATATTGGCATCGAAGAATCGTAGGTAAAGTTGGAGTCGTACAGCATTTTGAACATTTTGTTGCCCCCGACCTGAAAAAGACACTTCGCTGTAGATCGGCCTTATGCTGGCAGCACATGGATATTTTTTTATTATTATATCGGATATAATTTTTACTACTTCTGATATATTGAAGGTGGGGAGTCTATCTTGAAAAACTGGTTCGTTCTTGAGTATGATCATGAGAATTTTCTTCTAAATGTTTGAAAATAGTTTGTAGCTAAAAGATATGCTCAGTTTAACTATAGAAATTTAAGAAACGCCCCGAGCAGGTGCTTTCAAGCGTTCGTTCATTGGTAGAGCAATGATGCTATAACCTCAAAATGCTGTATATGTATGCAAAATCTCAGCAGCACAATCGAAATTATAATTTGGAAATGATTCGAAAAATGAAAAATGAATAAAATCAATAAAATTAAATTCTATGGTTCCATGATGCCATCCTTTTGAAATTTTGCATGAACATTCAGTATATCAATCTTCATTCACAAAATTTATTTCACTCCAATCGGATATCTTGTTATGGAAATATAAGGTTTCTTCTTTTCAATATTGCAATTGAATTTTCTATGGTTCTGTTTTCATCATGGCCACAAAATTTTGCATGAGGCTTACTATGAGCATTTTGCATATGGCCGCAAAGTTTCATTTCGATTGGTTTCGTTTTGACTGCGATATTGAGGAACAAAAATTTTGAATCGCCATATTTTATGAAACTCACAGTACGATTTGGCTGGTTGACGAACTTAACTGAGGCAGTTGGGCACCGAACTCACCCTGAAAATCTCTCTAGGACAATCCCTTCAAAAGTTATCGTGCTAACGGACGGCCGGCCCCACGGACAGAATTGAATTTGACCACGAATTCGTCATCAGGGAGTCGAACCCTATCGTTTGAGACCATTTTCGGCTCAAAAATTACAGACAATTGGGAAAAACAATATAGCACTCGTTTAAGTGGAACGAGCGGCTCAAAAAGATTAATTCGTATCCAATCAATTATGTTGACTCATTTACTTTTGAAACTATCTCCGAGAATCCACATCCACAGTACAGCCCTGTGGATCTAAGAAACTTATATGTACAGGGTCTCTATAAATGATTGTAACAGCGCAGTTGGCTTTGGATTATGCAAACCACAGAATTATGTGATCATGCTATGCTTTGATTGGTTAGAGATTGGTATTCTGCAATCCAAAGCCAACTGCGCTGTTACAATAATTTATAAGGACCCTGTATATTTGATTCCGAGTGATGACACTATTTCATAGCTTATGAATATGTCCATGCTATTGAAAAAAATATCATTGTTTCATAATCCCAGAGTCAAATGTAGAAACACTTACAGAAAGGAAAGGAGCTCTCATTCCTCTGATATCCTCGAGGTGCACTCCACCATATGCCGCTAAAATTTCTCTTTGACCTGCTATTTCCCTCGTCCATTTCTTTTGTGAGAACTGCTCTCCGAAACTGTGCCTGAAAAAAGTTTATTGAATTTTAATATACGACAGAGGTGGAAAAGTATATCAAAGCCAAATCCCGTAGTTTTTCCATTTTTCGTCGTTTATACAGGGTGTTTCATCATAAACTGGACTAACATATATATCCGTGTATAGGACACCAGGAGAATAATTTTTGCCTCATTCAATATATCCCGTTTTCGAAGCATAAACGAGAAACAGGGTGTTAAACGTTATTTTTGAGCAAAATTCTTGTGAGTGTGATCACTTATGTATACCATAACTCTTAGAAAATTGTGTTCATTCAGAAAATAAAATTCAATTTGACAACAGAAAAAAAACAGGAAAATTGCATGTTTTCCGCCATGTTTCAATTTTTTTTCGGACTTCCTCATCTTTTCTGAATAGAGGACCCAAAAATACCGAGATTTGATCAAAAACCGTTACTTTGAGTGGTACATAACTGACCACCTATTAGAATCTTACTCAAAAATGACGTTTAACACCCTGTATCTCGCTTAAGGTTCGAAAACGGGATATAATGGCCAAAATGATTCTTGTCTGTGAACAAATTCTAGGAACTTTGGGAGATAATATCTGGATGGAAATAAGCAGGGGTAGTTCATATGAATTTTTTCGAAAGCGACCCCTCTTTCAAGATTAAGCCTTTGGAAGGCGATGACGAGGTGACAGTTTTGAATTTTTTTACGGCTTCTTAAAAACTATACACATTATATGAAGCACTAAGTAGATATCTCACACAAATTTTTTTAGATCTCAAAACTTTATTATTAGGGGTTGAAAATAATAACCCCCTATGATTTTCGTTCAAAAACTGTTCTCGTGGAATAGAATTTCAAATAACAATTCCCATTCAATTCTGGAGAAAAGAAGTCTCCTGCAAAATTTCGATACAGTCGATACTTTTCTCGGGAAAAATAAAAACTTACAAGCATTTATGACTACTGTTCTTTGAATTTCTTCGAATAAGTGTTCCATGAATATTCTAAGATATTTTATATCTATGACGGGAAATAAAGATGTTCTATAAATCTTTCTGAAGGTTTAATTACTAATTTCTGGAAGAAAATTATATACGTAATATTTTCATTTCACAAAAAGAACTTTCTTTCGATTAATAAGCATAATTGACACAACCAATTTTAATAAATTAATTTAATATCTTAGAATATTAATTCTATAGAACATACGATGAAATGCAATGAACTTGGGCTTGTTTCTATTTCTTCCGAGAAAAGTACCCGACTGTATCGAAATTTTTCAGGAGACTTTTTTTCTCCAGAATTGAATGGGAAACCATAAGAGTATTTTATTTTTCGCAAATCTATCCCACGAAATCCATTTTTGAAAGAAAATCATAAGGGGTTTTTTTCAACTAATAATAAAGTTATGGGATCAAAAAAATGGTGTGAGTAACATCTCCTTAATAAATCATATTATGTATAGTTTAATGACTCCTGAAAAAAATTAAAAACTGTAAACTCTTCATCACCTTCCCAAGGGTGTCTCTTGAAGGGGAGGTGGATTTCGAAAAAAAGTTATATGAACTACCCCTGCTTATTTTCATAGAGGAATCATCTCCCTAAGTACCTCGCATTGTAGTCAAGTCGTTTTCACAAAATTGATTATTTTCTATAACGAAGTAGAAAATTTCAAAAAAGTTGAAAAATCGCTATATCTTCGTAACCATAGATTTTCGGAAGCATTTTGCTGCAAATGACATCTAGTATATCCTCTTCGATGGATCACGTCGAATTGCAAAGCAGCCTTTATTAAAAAAAAACAATGAATATTTTAATACTCTGCTACAGATGACCATGTTTTATTGAACACTGAAATCTTGCGCTCTTATGGAAACACCCTTTGGAAGAACTGGATATTACTGCCAACTTACGAGATAGTATGTGAAGCAATTTCATGTCCATCGGAATACAAGTTTTGTACTTGACTGTAGTCAGTCCACTCATGAGACACGTAGAAGGTAGCAGAAATGGGACAGCCATTCGGATTAACTCTGCCTTTTTCGAAAAGATCTTGATAAAGTCCCTTATTGAGGTCATTTACAGAATCGTCGAAGGTGAGTAAAACGATTTGTGGTACTTGATCTGGAGTTATTTCGCCTGCAAAAAAAATAAATAGATCACTTGAAGTATATTCAAAGTAAGTTGGGTATACGTTGAATATTGTAACATATCATTCTATCCAGGTTATTTTAGAATGAATGGATATTGCTGGAATTCTATACAGGTTTTCCCAAAAATCAACGTCAAGCTGAAAACGGTTGATAGGCCAGGTGGTGATAGACAAAACTACTTTTCAAATTATTGAAATTCAAAGAAAATTGGAGAAAATTGTCACCCCGTGATGATCTTTTAAGTTCAGTGACTAAAAATCTTTACTTTTCATATTTTTTTAAGAGGGGTTTAGCCCTCAATAACCCTTCTGTGAAGTACAGTCTGAAATTAAACACAACTGCTCCAGTTTTGGAGAAAATATCACTTTTTTGCCCACCATGTCCTTAAAATTATTATGTCGCCCAACGTCAACTAATTGTACTGAAAAAAAATTCAAAAAGCTCTGAGCAGAAGCTTTTGAGCGCTCGATCTTTGGTGGAGGAAATTTTATATGGGATTTGAGATTGTTACTAAATATATAAATGCAGAATCTCAACACAATCGGAATTATATTCTGAAAATTATTCAAAAAATGAAATATGTAAAAAATAAATAATTACAAAAAGTCAATTCTATTGTTCTCATGATGCGTTGTTCAGAAAGACTCAATGAATACAATGACCCCAAAATTTGGCCGATATCTGCTGGCCATCGAAATTCAAACATTTACCAAACTAACAATTGGTTAGATTTGCATTCCTCCAATTCCTGAATATAGTACAACATTTTCGTAATTTTGCCCTAGTTATAATTAACTGAATAGCCTCAAGCAACAATATACTGCCACCAAATCATTGAAATAATTCAGTTTATGAACGTCAAATCGAAATGAAAATGTAAACACATCGCATCAAGAAACTAAATAATAACAGACTATGTTGCCAGACTGACAGAACTATCTGTAACAGACGCAAGCCGTTAGTGTCAAAGTAGAGGAGTGGTAAACCAATTATCATAATACGGAATGAACATACGGCACGATTTCGCAACGCCGGAAGTTTGTTCGCTCGTATAAACAGATTCTACTTGGCTGCATAACAAATGCATGAAGGCAACCCTAGGTTTACTTTTTACTCTAAGGATGGGACAGATGTTTGGTAACTCACCAGGTATCTCTTTTCCTCCGCAGTTACAGTCAGGTAGAAGACAGACATCTTTGCGACATTTAGCTGCTGTTTTGTCTGGTTGAGGTTGAGGATAGATTGGATCGGGTCTCCTAGGAGGATATCTATAGATGTCAACGAATTCTTGAGCCTTGGATACTATGGAAGTTGAAGGCTTGAGAGTTGGTCTTGATCGTCTGGAAATATAATTGTATTTATAATACATAAGAAAAGTGATGACGCTGAAAACGCAAGTGAAAATATTAACTTCGAAACAAAAGAATATAATTCTTCGATTGAATTCAACCAATATCAAACTCATACTTCGAAGCTACTCTCGTCACATATAATATGTGTCAGGTGTCCCAAGGTGAGTGGCCTATTAGATTATTATGGAAACTACTGGTGGTAAATACTTCAAATTTTGTGCATCGATATTTGGCCATGTAAGGTACATTTTTAAAATAATTTCACATTTTCAGTGTTGCCGGATGTACGACATTTTGGCAACAACTTTGTTATTTTGAACGGGGCATCCGGTATTTTTTTTTTTATATGATATTCCATAAAATATTAAATCTATTTACCCTTACTATCTCTTTCCTATCTTTAACGGTTTTTGATTTATTAATTATTTATCGAAATTTCAGATCAAATTGGCGTGTTACGAAAATGACTCTAGTTCGCTCAATATTTGATATTTAAGTCAGAAATTTAGCAAATCATTAGATATTGATCTGATCTATGTCATTGCTTTTGAATTATAGTTGTCAGTTATACAGGATGGACCAAAAAAATCATCATTTGCCAAGTTACAAAATCGTAAAAAGTAATTGTAGAGTGTGATTTCAAAAATTGAAAAATGTACTAGGTGTCTAATTTGAAAAAAATAGACTTTTTTACGATTTTGTATCTTGGAAAATGATGAGTTTTTTTGGTCCATCCTTTATAACTGACAACTATAATTCAAAGGCAGTAACATAGATCCGATCATTATCTAATTTCTGACTTAAATATCGAATATTGTGCGAACTAGAGTCATTTTCGTAACACGCCAATTTGATCTAAAATTTCGAAAAATAATTAATATCTCAAAAACCGTTTAGGATAGATATCAAAGAGTGAGTGAATAGATATAACGTTTTATGGATTATCATAAAAAAGTACAAATACCAGATGTTCCATTTAAAATAACAAAGTTGTTGCCAAATTACCACACATCCGGCAGCACTGGAAATATGAAATTATTTTAAAAATATACCTTAGATGGCCAAATATCGATCCACCAAATTTGAAATCTTTACCATCAATAGTTTCCATGATAATAATCGATCTAATAGGTCACTCACCTTGGGGACACCCAATATACAGGGTTGTAATAGAGTATGGAAACAACTAAATATCTTTTGAATAAAAAATACAATATTTATGGTATTTTGCAGGAAAGTGCGTGCAATGGCGCAAAATGCATTTGATGCACATTTTTTTGTTTTTAATTTACTTGCGGTTGAACCGGAAATACTTTACTTTTTCGGTTTATCTTTGCAAATCTCGAGCTTGGGATTTCGAATGCGCAAATACTGGGTTTAATGGGAAAAATATATAAAAGGAAGAATAACTTACTGTAGCCTCTAGATTAGCTGAATTTATTCACTACCGACTAATGAGAAAAAAATTAAATTGAATTTCTGAAATGTCTGCCGTTCATCTCCTGATAATATGCCATCCTATTGAAAAACTCGATCTTTCCAAGACCTCGTCACATATGAGTTCACCATTCATAAATAATTTCTCCCAATTCCTTCGAGCATGCAGCTCATCTAACGTGAATACGTGATTTTAGATAACCCCAAAGAAAAGAATCGAATGGGCTTAGGTCAGGAGAACAAGCCGGCCACTCTATTAATCCGCCACAACCAATCCATCGATTTAGAAAATTTGCATCCAGAAAATTCCTATACTGCCTATCATAGTGGGGGAGATGCTCCATCTTGTTGAAACCGAACATTTTGTGGTAACTGCCCATTCTGTTGAAGGGCAGGAATTATTTCGTCATTCAGTAAACCCAAGTTCTTATCACCATTAAAATTTCACGGTAGTAAAAACTCGAAAGAACTTGATTAAAATGCGATGATATCCCGTTTATACAGACTTTTTACACTAAACCCAGTATTTACTAACTCGAAATTCCAAGCTCTTGCAATATCTGCAAATATATACAGAATGTCTCATATACATTGAAAGAATTGAGGGTATTTCCGGTTCAACAAAATAAAAATTTAAGAAAAGCCCTGAGCCCTGAGCTTTTGAGAGCTAGTTCATTGGTGAAGCAATAAGACTGTTACCTCAAAATTTTATATGGGACTTGAGATTGATACCAAATATATAAATGCAGAATCTCTGGAAATTCTGGAAATTATTCAAAAAATGAAATATGGAAAAATAAATAATTGAAAGAATTAAGTTCTACGGTTCTGAAGATCTCCTTGAAATCTTGCATGACTATCAGTATATCAGTTTGACCTCGGATTCTCATCAGGGAGTAGAAACCCTATCGTTTGAGACCATTTTCTCCTCAAAATTAGAAAATCACAGACATTTGGGCAAAACGATAAGGCACTCTTTTGAATAGAACGAGCACTCAAAACATTGAATATATATGCATTTTGCACCATTGCACTCACAAATTTCAGAAATATTGCCCATTTCGTTCAATTACTTGTACGGTTACATGGTTATTTCATACTCAGAGTAAGAAATGAACATAGAGATGCCCCCACGCGGCCTACGCGTGAATAGTACTGCATTGTAGTCTACCAAGCATTAGATTGAGATGGAAAGCGCTTCACTGCCACACTTGGGTGGAGTAAACAATTGGTAAGATTTGCCTTCCTCCAATTCCTCAATATATTACATTATTTCCGTAATTTTGCCCCCTAGCTGGAATTAACAATAAACTGCCACCAAATCATCTAAATAATTCAGTTCATGAACGTCATTATATCGAAATGTAAATGTAAACACATCGCATCAAGAAACTAAACACTAACAAACAATGTTGCCAAACTGACAGAATTATCTGTAACAAACGCAAACCGTTAGTATCACAGTATGGAAGCGGTAAACCAATTATCCCAATATGTACTAAATATACGGCACTATTTCGAAACGCCGGAAGTTTGTAAACATTCTACTTGGCTTCATAACAAATGCGTGAACGCAACTCTAGGTTTACTTTTTACTCTGAGGTTCCATACTTGATCCCAACCCTGTATACATATGAATATGGATGTGAATAATATAAAAATTTTATCTACTTTCATATTTTGTTATTAATGTTCCTTTAAGAAAGAGACTTACGATGGTGGTGTACCCCTATTAACGTTCACGGTCACGTCATTCGTAATGGCGTTTCCTGATGTGTAATGGCCTGAACCTCTTCCTCTGTTGTTAGATCTGAAACATTCAGAATATTTTGTCAGAAAGACATTGCCTGTAGGAATTATCAACCAGTGAGGTGCCATCAAGCTGCTTCAAAAATTACCATGCTCTAACTGTCTCTACCCTACTTATGATTTGGTGACTGAGTTATGTCGATATCTACGTTAAACTAGTGTTAAGTTAAGATGTGTGCTGAGTTAGGTATTCAAGTGTCCAAAGTCAACTTCCAGTCTCAAAGGAACGTTGTAGTCATGTTGCCGGTATGAACAAGAAGCTGTGTGGTAGGTTTGATTAATCGAAAGAAAGTGTTTGAAGTGATTAAAAGGACAAAAGCATGCATAAACATAGGGGAAAGTACCTCAGCTTAAGATCGCTGCAGATTTGAGTGGAAGTAGATTCTTTGCACTTTGTGTTATGCCCTTTGGTTCCACGCAAGGAATTCATCATAAATTTGAAAGCTGGGTTTATCCGGGAAATTCTAGGAGTTGAGGTTATCAAAGGAGAATCTGTCTTATTCAGTGCAGTTTTCGTGAGTAACTTGAAAGGCTTCAGTTTGTATGTGGGTGGTAAGTCTGGTTCATCTTTAATAATATCCGAATCTGATATTAAGCTTTTCAAAGGCGGAACCTCGACTGTGCCCTTGAAAGCTTTAGATTGTGGTGCGAAAGGAAGATTTATCAAACTCGATACACTAGAATTTTTATAACGGTTTAATTTTTCCAGGATTTGTTGATCTTGAACAGAAATTGAAGATGGGGTCATCTCTTCATCTTCAATTTCAATTTTCCGGGAGGAAACCACGTCGTCGGATTCAGTTGTCGAAATATATTTGGCCCTTAAATCTAAGTCTATATTTTTTTCGGAAGTCAGTTCCCTGAAGGGAACACTTGGAGTAGTAGTGCTTTTTTTCGGAGTGAAATAATATCGCGGAGTTACCGTCTTAGTTTGATTAATTCCAGTTGAAATATCAGTTGTATTCAAGGAGAGTTCTTTTTTACTTATCGACGTTAGTTCTTCATTAATAGAAATGGGGTTAATAGGTATGAATTTTTGGACAAACCTCACCGGATTACTCGCTCTACTTGAATGATCAGTTCTGGTTATATCTCTAAATTGAAGAGGGCGTGCTTGTTGACGGTATTTTGAGGTTGTAATTATCGAAAAGTCATGCGAGTTGTCTTCTCTCACGGTAGTAGGCAAGGAAATAGATAATCTTGGAGTAATGGTTTTGAATTGAAACTTCGGTGGTGAATAAGTGGTAGGATCGATAAAAGCAGCTTCATCTTCGATTGATTCAGTTGTGGATGATTGATGTGAAAGAGTTGAGGGAGCAGTCGAAGAAGAGGAAAAAGTATTATTAATAGTGTTTTTTGAATCTAGGTTATCGTTATGTTTAGTTGATGTTCCAGTTAACGAGACTTGGTCAGTTGACTTGGATAGTGGCTTCTTAGTGATGTAACGATATGTTTGCTGATTAGTCCGTAACGAAGAAACCAATACCGGTTCTTCGATTTCAACGAATTCTAAAGAGTCACTTGGACCTGAAAAGTCAGTTTGTGTGTTTTTGGATGAGGAAACTGTAGGGGAAGTATAGAGTGTGGATTTTCCCGGAGCTAAATACTGACTCTGCTTTGGATAGACTTGCAAGTTTTCATTTGTGGCATTCGACGATGCTCTAAAAGAAATTAATTTTGCTGTTACTCAAGAATAACAATACTACATAAAGATTTACTAAAATACATAAAGTTTCTAAAATGATTAAATCGAAAAGCAGGAATAAAGCTGTAAAACTACATGATTCAACGAAGAAGCTACAACTTGTACATGGTTCTGGCAGTGGTCAATCAACCCGTGCACCATTTTTGAGGTAATATTTTAGTACCTTGATGCAATTGTACTCTGTTTGTATGAAATTGTTGGAGTAGGTGTTTTAACGGGTTTTTTTGTTGAGTATCTACTTGTACTTGAAGTATGAGACACAGCATTTCTATTTTTAGATTTAGATGGTGACGGATGATCCTCAATTAGGTTCGTCTCCTTTTTCTCCTCCCTAAAGTTTAATTATAGATATTTCATTGAGCAAAAGTAGAACAGTGAGAATACAAAAACTTTTTTCGCCAAATAAATTCATTTACCTTATAGGCTGTCTATTTGAATGTCTATAAGTATTATGGTCTTCCTCCTGAAACAGAAGAATGTACTCAATGAATTTCTAGTCAAAAAAGGAGAGTGGAGGGTTTTCCAATAAGAGGTGTTATTTTGATATTCAAAGAAAAATACTATTTTTCAATATAAATGATCGGATGTTTATTTCATCATAAAGAAGAAGCTATGCCGTTAATAGTGGAAAATAACATCAGGCAAATGACCACCACGACCACACTTACAGGACCATATCCTTTTAATGAAATTTTCGACAACCAAATCGCAAAGTGGCTGCCCTATATACTCGATAGCCTCACGAATTCCATTTTTGAGGTCTTGAATCGACGCTGGGCTATTGGCGTAGACCTTCTCTTTCGCGTGGCCCCAAAGGAAAAAGTCTCAAGGTGTTAAATCACAAGATCTCGGTGGACAATTTTGATCACCTCTTCGAGAGATAACACGGTCCGAAAACTTTTCCTACAAAAGATCAATGGTTTCGTTGCTTGTGTGGCACGTAGCGCCATCTTGTTGAAAGTAAACGTTGTCCAGATCAATACTATTCAATAATAAAAATTCCAAAAAACGACGAGGAATGGACAAACCTGGGTTTTCTTCAACACTTTCTGCTACAGCAGCAATATTCTCACCTGTTCTTGAGCGACTTACACGGGTTTTAGTCCTCACATTACTAACTTGTCCTAACAACTCGAATTATTCCACCAATTTCTTTATTGCGGTCCGACAATGTGCTTCACGACGACCCAAAAATGTTCGAGTTTTACGAACCGTCTCTGCCAAATTTTCACCATTTTTATAGTGAATTTTAATAATTTCAATGCGTCCTTAAAGCGTGCATCTTCCATTTTTATTAATGGCGTAGTTTCTACTTGTCAAATATGTCAAAAATGACAGCATCAAACGTGACATCTACCGAAATAGCGGGCTATTCAAAATAACACCTCTTATTGGAAAACCCTTTATATTTTTCATGCAGTTTTAATAACCTGTGTACTAACTCCGTTGTCGTAGGTAACATCATGGTACTCAGGCAAGTTCTGTTCTTGATAAACACCTCGAATGTAGTCATTTTGAATTACGTTAGCTCTTTTGGAGGATTGCACATCATCTTGCTGATATGTTGGAGCAGCAGTTCTACTTCTATAAGACACAGGAGACACACTTGGCTGAGGTTCGTTGTAACTGTTATATTCTGCGAATAGAGATTATTTCAAGAAAAAAGTTTAGGAGTATATGTATTGAGTTTCGATCGTGTTTTTCTTACCATACTTAGTTTTATCGTCATATTCTGGCTCATATGGTGCATAGGAGTTGGCAGAGTATTGACTTGTGGTGACTGAGTTACGTGATGTTATCGATATTGGTTGTGGTGCTGATGTTGTCTGCTCAGCTCTGAGAATATTTCACTTATTAAAATTTTGCAACCATAAGTCATCCACGTATATAGGATTGTTATGTCATTTTTACATAAGTTTATCACAAGTTATTTCATTATTCGGAAAATGAATGCGGTTTGAATCTATGGAAGAAGATTACCCAGTATTATGGGCCAGTAATCAGTTCCTTGAATATTTGAGGTTCTGAAAGATCATTCCTTGGAGAGCCAAACCTGGTTTGATAAGTCTTCCGGTGGAAGAGTAGCTTTTTTCAAACATCGAAGGAATTTCAAGGAGAAATATCAATATGACTGTGAATTGAGGCACAGAGGGAATATTTATGGTAATTATTTAGAACTAAAAGAATCGTGGTGGAGATGTGAAAAAAAATTGTACTAACCAAGTTTGGGTACCAGATTACGAAAATGATAACGAGAAGTCTGCAATCCTCTTAGTTTTTTCAAAAAAATTCCAAAGTTTCAGTCAGGTGGGTGAGGTTATTTATACATAGTTCTAGCCAATTTTACTCAATTTTCTCAATCAATACTCGTTGAAAATATTTTATTTATCAATTTCTGAGAGTATCCTGCAAAATAAAGCCTTCATTTGGTCGAAACCGACGATTTTATTCATTGTTTATATTCGTTACGGCAGCCATGATAATTTGCCCTTCGGCTGTCAACCGTCCCGAATTGTACAACGTTGCCAATGTTTCAAACTTGTAGTTAAATTTAGGGTGACTAGTTCGAGTATTGTTTCGAGAATGACGTATTGAGGGTGTTATCATTTGAAATGATTCATTTCGCTCCCATTTTTTGGTGAAGCACTCGGCAAGAATGAATTTGCTATACAAACCCTAGGGATATTATTTCAGTTTGAGCACCGGCAAATTAATATTTACCGAGAAAATTGAAAAAAAATATCTATTAATCTAATAATGTTAGTATAAAAGGAATTAGAATATCTTGAGTTAGGTTACGTTATGTTATGTTAGGTTAGCTAATATAGGAACATTGCCAAAAATTGATAAGAGTGAGAATTACTCGAAAACACTTATTTTCCAAAAAAAGATCTGACTCGTATTAAAAGGAATGACACTTAATTAAATTTCATTCATAATTCAATGGCCATTTCTCTCGATACAAGCCTTTTTTTAGTGGACAATAAATGTTTTTTAGTGATTTCCACTCTTTGGCACTGTTCCTATCTTAGCTAAACTAACCAAACCTAACGTAACCTAACTCAAGCTATTCTATAATTCTTTTCATACTAATATTGGAAGAGTTCACAAAAATGGGCTTCCCCAATCCCATCCTAATAATTTGAAAGTAACTGGCTATTCGATTTGAGACATGAGATATTGACAACGCTCTACAATTCGCTACGGTTGACAGTCGAAATACGCCGAAAGACAAATTATCATGGCTGTCGTAACGAATATAAACAATGAATAAAATCATTGATTTCGACTAAATGAAGGCTTTATTTTGCAGGATACTCTCAGAAATTGATTAATAAAATATTTCCAAGGAGTATTGATTGAGAAAATAGAGGAAAACAGGCTAGAATTATGAATAACCTCACCTACCTGACTGAAACTTTGGATTTTTCTTTAAAACCAAGAGGATTGCACGATTTTTTCAGTTCTAAATAATTACCATATTTATATTACTGATTACGTCATCATGGTTTTCCTGTTACTGTTGTTTTACTTTTTAGGGTGATTTTTCAAGATGACAAATCAGATGAGAGAAAAAAATTGTCTCAATGAAAAAAGCCCTCGATACGAATATTTTAGCTTAATCTCCTTTCCAAGATACGGCCTTTGGAAAGCGATGACGAGTTGACAGTTTTTGATTTTTTTAGGAGTCCTGAAAAACACCGAGTCATAAAACTATACATAATATGATTCATGATATTACTTTATTATTAGGGGTTGAAAATAACAACCCCTTATTATTTTCCTTCAAAAATTGTTTTTGTGGGACAGATATTCGAAAAATAAAATTCTCCTATGGTTTCGAATTCAATTCTGGAAAAAAAGTTTCTTACAAAATTTCGATACAGTCGATACTTTTCTCGGAAAAAATAAAACTTACAAGCAGGTATGATTACTGTTCGTTCCATTTCATCGTATGTTCTATAGAATGAATATTGTATATTGTTTATGCTCAAAATTGGTTTTGTCAGTTATGCTTAGTAATCGAAAGAAATTTCTATTTGTGAAATTAAAATATAACGGATATAATTTTCTTCCGGAAATTGTTAATTAAACCTTCAGAAAGATTTATAGAACATCTTTATTTTCTGTCATAGACTTACAATGTGTTAAAATATTCATTCTATGGAACACTTATACGATGAAATGGAATGAAGAGTGATCATTACTGCTTGTAAGTTTTTATTTTTTCCGAGAAAAGTATCGAATATATGGAAATTTTGCAGGAAACTTTTTTCTCCAGAATTGAAGGGGAAACCATAGGAGAATTTTATTTTTCGAAAATCTATCCCACGAAAACAATTTCTGAACGAAAATCATAAGGGGTTGTTTTTTTCAACCCCTCATAGTAAAGTTATGAGATATAAAAAATTTGTGTGAGTAACATCTACTTAGTGCTTCATATTATGTATAGTTTTATGACTCAGTGTTTTTCAGGACTCCTAAAAAAGAATTAAAAACTGTCAATTCGTCATCGCTTTTCAAAGGCTGTATCTTGAAAGGAGGGTCGATTTCGAAAAAAAATTATATGAACTACCTCTGCTTATTTTCATCGAGAAATCATCTCCCAAAGTCCCTCGCAATTGTTTATAGATACCCTGTATACTTGAATACAATGATGTATTTTCGAAGATGAACAAAAGCTTCGACAGGGTTTGCCATGAAGATTGTTTTTATACAAATGATTTGATGGTTTGAATATCAAATACAGCTGATTCTTTTATTTGAAGCTTTATTGCGAAGATTCGATATAAGTATGATATGTACGACTCTGATAAAACTTGTTATATCGTTTTATACTTAGGAGTGTTTCAGAATTGTTTTTAATACACTGACCGGCAAAACAATCGATCCATTCAAAAAATCGACGAAGTTGATTAATTGATAAATATGTAATTTCAAGTCCGATTCAAATGAATTTTATTTTTCTATTATAAGTATGTTCATCTTTAATCAATCACCAGTTTTGAATTGCAAGAAAACTCGGCAAACGTCATTTTATACAAGGTGAAACACATTTGTTTTACCCTAACTTAAGAACCATCCCTGGCGTCTTCCAGTTGTTTCACCGTGTGATTTCTTATTTCATCATCAGACACATCTTTTCTTGATAATTCAATTCTTCATTCATAACAATAGCCTAATTTTTGTTAAAGATACAGGGTTTTCAGTGAAACATTAAATTTCGCTAAGGCTACACAGTACTTCAAAAAATTCAACCTAAAATTCTGACCTAATGAAAATAAAACTGAAGACTATGTAAAAAAAATCGTGTTTTCCACCCAGGCGCGAAAAAAAGGGGCAATTCGTCTTGGCATGCCCTCAATAAGATTTTGATTCAATTATAGCATCACTGAGCTTCTGCAAATTTTTTTCAAGTCTGGGCTTAGAGCAGGCAGTTGAATTCTTGGATATCAACCTCTGCTAAATACTCCCTGGCAATCCTAGCCACATGCGGTTGACGTCGCATTATAAAGCATTAGCACGACACGAAATCGTCTCCAATAAACGGTGCATACCGAACAACATGTAGCACTAAAACTTTTCTTGTTTTATGTTTACACTCAGTTTTCGGTTTATTTTCATAACGTTCGGATTTAAGGTTAAATCTGTGAAAGTACTTTCATAGTCATAGCAAAATTGTGGAGTTTAATGTTGCTCTGAAAACCATGTAACCTCAACAAACATTGAGCTATTGTTATGGATAAGGAATAAAATTGTCAAGAGAAGATGTGTCTTGATGATAAAATAAGAAATCACATGGTTTAACAACTGGAACACACCAGGGGTGATTCTAAAGTTATGGTAAAAAAACATATTTTGTTTCACCCTGTATAAAATGACGTACGCCGAGTTTTCTTGAAATACAAAACTGGTGATTGATCAAGGATTAACATACCTACAATTGAAAAAAAATCAATCGGAGCAGACTTGAAATAACATATTTATGAATTAACAAACATTTTCGATTTTGTTGAGTGGATCGATTATTTTGTTGGTGAGTGTATATAAATTACATAAAGTTTTCGGTCAGTCTTGTTGGGATTATGTGTTGTAATTGTAATGTATTACCATAGTTGTTCAGAGGATATTTATAATTTTTCCCCGTGTGATCGAAAAAGGGAAAAATTATAATACCATTCATAAACTGAGTTCTGATTGATGACAGTCGATTACCTGAAATATTTACCTGGTCACATTGTTATTCACATTATTTCTATATTTTGTGGTCTGTCTATGTTTTCCTCTAGCAGAGGGTGTCGTAGTCTGCCTTGTTCTTGATCTTGTTGGTTGTCTTGTTGTTGGCGTTTCAGTTGATGACTTTGGTTTACCTTTTGGGGAATATGACAAGGAAGGTGTTAATGTGGTTGTAGGTCTTTGGGAGGCTGTTGTAGTTATTACAGTACTTTGTTTCAATGGCTTCCTCATCGATTTTACCGCAGTCACCTCTTCTTTATATTTCGATGAATATTTCATAGTTTTTTTAGAAGTGTTATTATTTGTTTTCACGTTTGTTTCGCTGGTATTTATTTTTTCTGAAGGTCTCTGACTTTGTTTCTGTTTCGTAACATAGTTTTCTTGGTATATAGGAGGTTTAGGAGATGATTTCATTTCCGTAACATTCGTTGTAGGTTCTGTTTTCTCTTCATATTTATGATTCGAATACACTTTGGAAGTGTTTTGAACTGTGGGATATCTCGATGATGTCTCATAAGGTCTCGAAGTATCAGTTGCAATATTCCTGTCCCTGGTGGTACCAATTGAGGAAAAAACCGTTTCGGTTTGGGTTACTGGATTCACTGTGAATATTTGGCCCCCTTTGGCCTCATACGTGACAGCGTTTGTACTGTAATAATTATTTTGAGGGAGAAAACCTTGAATTGGATGGGAATTAATCTGATAAGATGGGGTAGTTTTAGGTTTGACGATGGAATTATTACTTTGCCAATTTTGTTTTGGCCACTGAAAATTGTCCAGTTGTTCACTCAAATTATGGTTTTGGGACTGAATTGTCCCTCTTGTCACTTCGAAGCCTTTGGTTATGGCTTCTGTATAACTGTTGTTCAGGGTTTTGAAACCTGCGGGGTGAATATATTTGAGTTTTATCTTCTCTGGTTTCTCTAGAACAATAGCTTTCGGCGGCTGTTTTTGCTGATCTACTTGGAGGTAATAGTAATTGCCTCTTGGATTTTGTGCACTTGATGTAAAATAGTTCGGCTTATATTGACTAATGTCTAAATATCTAGAGGGATGTCGTGTTTTAGGAGGGTAAACGTATTCAGTTTGTCTAGAAGGTTGTCGTTGTGTATTTAATCCTGTGTACGATGAGTCAGGTCCAGTTGGTTGACGTGTTTGGAATGAAGGGTAAGATGGTCTATTGATCGTTTGGATGCTACTCCATGAGGTTGGCAGTCCAACATTAGGACTGAAAATGGAACTAAACACAAGTTTATATTAATCCTTCATCTCGAAATAATGTGTCAGATGGAACAATACACTGCGCAAAAAAATTAACGCACATTATGGAAAACTCAAATTTATTCTACAACTGAAGGTGTTCTCAATAAAAATGATTTTTATCAGAATTATGCATGCATATGTTATCCATTTTCAACGTTTTTTCAATACAGACGTTTTTTTCCCAGCAAGAATAAAAAAAGATGAGATTATCAGATTTTCAATGTTATGGCTCCATTCTGAAATCAGTTGTTCTCGATCAATTCTAGTGATCAATAGTTTTTCTTTCGTTTGATTTTCTGCACTCGATCGCTATGCAACGCGAAACACGCAATTTAACCCAAGAGGAATGTGCCCGAGCGGTAGTTTTGCGAGAAGAAGGGTCGACATACACAAGAATTGCAGAAAGGTTTGGAGTTTCCCATACAAGTGTGTCCAGAAAGTTGCAGCGATTCAGGGAGACAGGTATGAATGTCCGAAGACCAGGACAGGGTAGACCACGGGTAACAACTGCCATTCAAGAACGTTACTTGAGAGTTTCTTCGTTGAGACAACGGTGTGCAACCGCTCGCCTCCTTCAAAATCAGCTTGAGCAAACTCATGGGGTGCAAATTAGCACTCAGACAATACGAAATCGCCTCACAGAATATGATTTAAGAGGCCCAGCTCTTACCCCAGCCCATCGAAGGGCGCGTTTGGATTTTGCGAGAGAGCATATCCATTGGGAAAGAGTTCCCTTCACAGATGTGTCTAGATTCTGCCTCCACCATTGTGATCGACGTTCCCTTGTATACAGACGTCCACATGAAAGATATGCTCAGTGCAATTTCCTGAATTCTACTGGTTTCGGGGAAGGATCGATTATGGTATGGGGTGGAATATCTTTGACTGCTCGCACAGACCTAGTGGTCGTTGATAATGGAGCTATGAATGCTGATAGGTATATAAGGAACATTCTTGGAGAGCATGTAGTGCCATTTGCCCCATACATTGGTGAAAATTTCATTTTTATGGACGATAATGCCAGACTCCATCGTGTTCGCATCGTTCAGGAGTACCTTGAAGGGGTTGAAGTCTCTCGAATGGAATGGCCAGCAAGAAGTCCAGATCTCAATCCGATTGAGCAGGTTTGGGACAACCTCAATAGAAGGCTGAGAAGTTCAGAAAATCATCCAGCTACTCTTAATGACTTAGGAATCCAACTCAGAGAAATCTGGGAAGGATTAGATCAGAACATTTTAAGATCACTCATTTTGAGTATGAACCGTCGTTGCCGAGCTGTAATTAACGCAAGGGGTGGAAATACCAAGTATTAAATCACTTATCAGCATTCCAGTATTTGGAAAATTGTTTATTTCTCTTCTTTCACATAAGATTCGTTGAAATCCTGAATTTTTCTTCCATTTAATGTGCCTTGTTTCGTTCAAAACCTTCCCGAGAGAACATAAAAAATAACTTATAAAGTCAATGTCGAGTTAACTTTCATTAAAATTGAGATTTTCAGAATGTGCGTTAATTTTTCTGCACAGTGTATGTTTTTTTTCAACAGGAAAACGAAATAAAATTATGTGCTTATTGGTTAAACAAATAACATTTTTCAATGTGGAATTCAGATAATTGTTAGCAGTTTTTATGTATCGAAGATGTCCTGTGAGTTTTGTGTGTGTATGTCTAGCAACGTACCTGGAACCAGTTTGTCTTTTTTTCCTTGTCAACTTATTCGTCAATGTTTCCAAGTATTCAGTCAAGTCTCTAAGGTGAATAAGAAATTATGATTCGTTTCGTTGATCCATACTGATTCTTACCTTTGATGTTCTTGAGGTTGATGAATACCAAAGGAGATGACACCGATTTTCTCTTTCTGTCCTGTATGATACTGTGGAAAAAAACTAATGTAACGGGAGAACTACAAGAGATTGCCTTCCTACAATAATTCATCTAGGAATCTGTCCTTGGCATCTCTCAACTATTTTACATTGCTCATAAAGTAGTATCATATTGCAAAATCTGACTTACAGCAATGGCATTGGATTGTCTTAGGCCATCCCTATCTCTCTGTACTTGTCCAATGGTAGATGGTTGACCACGATAAAATCTTTGTTGTCGGTCACTCTCCTCTTCTTGAGCTTCAGGCAATGCTTCTTCTGATTCCTGATACAGTTGTTGTTGCTGAATGAATAAAAAAACTTGAAATTGTCATGTTAGGTCAAGAGCCGTGGGTCGCAAGCACCCGTTCTGTTTAATTGCGTCAATAAATTGGATGGGAATATTGAGATGAAGTTGAATTAGATTGTGATTCGCAGAATGACTTTGCACGACCTCTTGGCAACCCACAACTTGGGTGTTTTGTCTTTACTTTCATTCATGTAAAATATACAGGGTGTTTCATCATAAACTGGCCAAACATGTATGTTCGTGTAGAGGACACCGGGAGAATAATTTTTGCCTTATACAATACATCCCGTTTTCGAAGCATAAGCGAGATACAGGGTGTCAACAAGATTCCAATGAGTGTGGTCAGTTATGAATAACACTTAAAGTAACGTTTTTTTAGATATCGATTGAAATATATTCTGGGAGGATTCTGCATTTCTAAAAAACTTCATAGGTTTTTACTCCCAAATTAATTGAGATGAAGTGCTCCTGTGAGAATCTTTGCACTTATTTGTCAGGAGCAAATTGGTCTTGAAAAAATTGTTGCCTGAAAAAAATTAAATGAAAAGGACAATGTAGCGTTTCGGTGTCTATATCAGACACCTTCTTCAGACAAACTTGTAAAATCTTCAGAATTGTGTGATTTTTCATTTGCAATCTGATTGTCATCGAAAGTTGTCAATATTTCCTTTTCATTTAATTCCTTTTTCTGTTTTACTGTTAAGCAACAATTTTTTCAAGACCAATTTGCTACTGACAAATAAGTGCAAAGATTCTCTCGAAGGCGCACTTCATCTTAATTAAAATTTTTTAATTATTTCTGTTTCAGAGACTGGGAGTGAAAACCTATAAAGTTTTTTATAAATAACGTTTTTTTGTCAAATCTCAGTGTTTTTGGATCTTCTATTCAGAAAAGTTGATGAACTCTGAAAAAAAATTTATTTTCTGAATGGACGCAATTCTCTGAGAATTTCTGTGAAAAATTTTTATCAAAAATAGAACACCATTTTTTTTTCACATTTCTATCTCGCTTATGCTTCGAAAACGGGATATATTGTATAGGCAAAAATGATTCTGCCGGTGTCATCTACACGAATATACAGCGTGTTTGGTCATCACTTAGCAATAATTTAAGGGCATCAAATATACCTAATTCATCGACAAAAACACTCACATTGGGGAGTTTACCCCTTCAGTTTTGGAGTAGCCCCCATTTTAAATACACTTTTTTATTTTAGTTGAACCTTCTAAATACTATCGATTTATTTGGACATAGAGATCCTACAGGTGTGAAAAAAATGTTTTTTGAAAGATGATGCCACCTTTTATTAAAGTGAAACAATATGAAAACATTTAACTCCAAAATCTCATAAAAAAATTCTTCAAAAAAATTTTAGTATAAATATGTACTGATTTTCTTAGTAAATCAGCAATAGTACAAGAACTAGCACATTGAAGTATAATTTTTTTTCAATGAGCTAACACGCACGGATATTAGATACAAAACGATAAACATAATTTCTGTAAGTTAGATAATTAGAAGGTAATTGCTGTTCGAATATGACCCTCATGAAAATTTGATAAACTAAAATAAAACTCAGTACTGTACTTTCGATCATTTTTAATGATCAAATAAACAAATCAATCATTAAAATTTCTCACAATGGCCACCTCTGCTTTGTAGACAGGCAGTTGCCCTCATGACGACCTGTAGCAACAAAAAAAAATTTGGGGCGCTCGGGTAGTGGTCATGTTCTAACTTCGAATAGCAATAACTCTCAAATTGTGTAACTCACAGAAATTATGTAGATGTTGTTTTTTAGCTAACATCCTTGCGTGTTAAATGATTGAAAAAAAATGATACTTCGGTCTGCTAGTTCTTGTACTATTGTGGTTTACTAAGAAAATCAGTAAATTTTCTTACTAAAATTTTTTTAACGAATTTTTTATATATTTCAAATTAAATGTTTTCATATTGTTCTACTTGAATGAAAGATTGTAGGATCATCTTTCAAAAAACATTTTTTTCACAACTCTAGGACCTTTTTATCCAAAGAAATCGATATTATTTGGAAGGGTCAACGAAAATAAAAAAGGAAATTCAAAATGGGGGCTACTACAAAACTAAGGGGGTAAACTTCCCAATGTGGGTGTTTTTTTCGATAATATTAGGTATATTTGATGTCCTTCAATTATCGCTAATTCATGACCAAACACACTGTATATGTAAGTCCAGTTTATGATGAGACACCCTCTATTTTATTCTCGAATATCTCACCTTTAAATTGATTTCATCGTCGTGATATATATTATGTTGTTGTCTAGGTTGACCTCTTGAGATAACTAGGGCAGATGGTTTTGGTGGTGGCGGTGGCGTATATCTTGTTCTGGTGTATTCTTCTTTTGTTCTGGAATTAGTTGATGAGGGTGTTGTAGCGACAACAGCTGCTAATTCCACACCATCGCAACCAACATTGCGTGGCCAATCACATGTCTGAAGTTCTTGACTGAAGAAAGATCCCAATTAATATATGCTCAATTTTCATGATGGATATTTTCAGTATGTTGAAATATGGCTTTTTTCATGTTGAGAGTAGTGTTAGTCCATGGGCCATCGCCTGTTTTTCATAATGATTACTAACAATCTGAATATTTGTGAGTAGCTTCATTTTGACGAGACGCCCAACTTTTTCCTCTACGAAAATTCTCGATAGTGAGGGCTAATACAGTATGGAGGCGTGAAAAGTGTTAAATGAGTGAATGTATTACTAACAGTTACTTTAAAAATTGAATCTTGAAACAATTTTATTACAAATTGAAAACAATAACTGTCCTACAAAAATGATGAGTCTATCAAAGTGTCCCCCAATCCCAACATGTATCAACAACTAGGCCTGAAAAAAGTATTACTAACCGGCTGAGTTTTTCACTGTTGCTTAGCATATTTCCTTTATGAACTGGTCACATTGTCCTACAAATTGAGTGGTACGTTTTTCCAGTCCAACCTAAGAAATTGTACCACAGAACCCACAATCAAAAATGATAACTAACAATAATTGACAATTTCCGAGCGTAGGACTGGAAAAACGTACCACTCAATTTGTAGGACAATGTAACCAGTTCATAAAAGAAATATTTGCTAAGCAACAGTGAAATAATCAGCCGGTAAGTAATTATTTTTTAGACCTAGTTGTTGATATATGTTAGGAGTGGGGGACACTTTGATAGAATCATCATTTTTTTAGGACAATTATTGTTTTCAATTTGTAATGAAATTGTTTCATGATTTAATTTATAAAGTAGCTGTTAGTAATAAAATTTGAACATTCACCCATTTAACACTTTCGACGCCTCCATACTGTATTAGCCCTCACTATCGAGAATTTTCGTAGAGGAAAAAGTTGGGCGTCTCGCCAAAATGAAGCTACTCAGAAATATTCAGATTGTTAGTAATCATTATAAAAAACAGGCGCATGGACTATGTGAAATATATGCATATCTAATTATTCACTCGAGATTTCAAGTAATTAATTGAGCACTCGTTCTACTTAAATTTTGAGCCGAAAACGTTTTCAAACGATAGGGTTTGACTCCCTGATGAAGAATCCGTGGTCAAACTCAATTCTGATCCGTGATCCGTGGGGCCGTCAGACCGTCCTATAGCACGATAACTTTCGAAGAGATTGTCCTAGAGACTTGACATTTTCAGTCTGAGTTCAGTTCCCTGATGGCTGCGTTAAGTTCGTTAACCAGCCAAATCGTACAGGGTGTTCCATAAAATATGGCCATTCAAACATTTTGTTCCTCAATATCTCAGACCAAACGAAATCCATCGAAATGAAATGTTGCTGCCATATGCAGTATGCTTATAATAAGCCTCATACAAAATTTTGTGGCCATAAACAGAACCATAGAAAATTCAATTGGAATATTGAAAAGAAGAAACTTCATATTTCCATAAAAAAATATCCAATTCGAATAAAATTTATTTTATAAATGAAAATTGATACACTGAATGTTCATGCAAGCTTTTGGCGCCATAGTAAAAACAGAACTATAAAAAATTGAATTGGGATATTGAAAAGAAGAATCTTTATATTTTCATAACAGGACATCCGATTTGAGTAATTTTTTTTATGAATGAAGACTGATATACCGAATTCTCTTGTCATAGAGTATACAGAACCATAGAAAATTCAATTGGAATATTGAAAAGAAGAGTTTCTATATTTCCATAACAGGATAACTGATTCAAATTAAATTTATTCTGTGAATCGAGACTGATATACTGAATGTTCGTGCGAAATTTCAAGAGGATCGCAATATCCGATCCGTAGAATTCAATTTTTTAATTATTAATTTTTTACATGTTCCATTCTTGTAATAATTTCTAGAATATAATTCCGATTGTACCGAGATTCTGCATTTATATATTTGGTATCAATCTCGAATCGCATATAAAATTTGAGGTAATAATCTTATTGCTCGACCAGAGAACGAGCGCTCAAAAGCTCCTACTCAGTAGTAGTGTGAAATATATGCATATCTAATTATTCACTTAGAATTTCAAGTACTTAATCAATTGAGCGCTCGTTCTACTTGAACAAGTGCTATATCGTTTTCCCCAAATGTCTGTTTTCGAATTTTGAGCCGATAATAATTTCGAACGATAGAGTTCGACACCATGATGAATAATTCGTGGTCAAATGGTCCGTGGGGCCGGCCAGCTTATAGCACAATAACTTTCGAAGGGATTGCCCTAAAGACTTGAGATTTTCAGGGTGGGTTCGGTGACCAAATGCCTCGGTTGATTTCGTTAACCAGCCAGTTCGTACAGGGTGTTCCATAAATGGCCATTCAAAATTTTTGTTCCTCAATATCTCAGACAAAACGGAACCAATCGAAATTAAATTTAGCGGCTAAATGCAAGATGCTCATAATAAGCAAGCATCATGGCCATAGTGTGAACAGAACCATAGAAAATTTAATTGGAATATTGACAAGAAGAAACTTCATATTTCCATAACAAGAAATCCGATTAAAGTGAAATCCATTTTGTAAATAAAGATTGATGTACTGAACGTTCACGCAAAATTTCAAGAAGATCGCATCATGTGAATCATAGAAAATTGGAACTTTGAAAATAAGTGTGTATGAAGATGGATATAATGAATGTTCATGCAAAATTTCAAAGGGATCGCATCATCAGAACCATAGAATTCAATTTTCTCAATTGTCAAGCTTTCACATATTTCAGTTTTTCAATTGAGTTCCAGAATATTATTCCGATCGACTGGTATTTTGCAGTTATATATTTAGTGTCAATCTCAAGTCTTCTACAAAAATTTTAGGTAATAGTCTTTTCGCTCCACCAATGAACGAGCGCTCAAAAGCACATATTCAGGGCTTTTTTAATTTTTTTTAAATAAAATATTGAAAATACGATTTCTCAAATTGTGAGTTGGAACGTACCGCCATGGTGACGTACAAAAAAGCATAATGATGATTTACAAGAGAGTTCCCAGGTGGCATCGTTAAGTGTGAACCAACTTTCAACCAGTGAAAAGAATGCTGACGCGTACGTCACACTCCCGCCAATTCTGATCGTTTGAAGTCGCTCCCTCATTTCGGCGATTTCAATATTTTTCTTCATGAGAACATGACAACGAAACAAAAATGGATAATCACTTTGATTATGGGGGTCCATTGTTTCTAAAATATTTTCTTCCAGCAAGGCCAATTAAAAATGTAAGTGATAACGGCTACTATGAACCTTCCATGTGATTTCTATTTTGAATCTTTTGATTTTATTTTTATCACGAACGTTGTATTGTGAAAAAACTTTCTCAATACGACGAATATCCTTTGAACTCTGTTTTGAACACGAACGTTGATGGAATCGGGTAAAATATGAATACAGAATGAAAGGCAAACTGTAGCGTAGTGGCGAAAACAGCTCTGATGGGAAGTACGATAGACCTTAAGGGCACAGGTGAATGTTATCCGAATATGATGCAAACCCAACCAGATTGGTATAAGGATCAATATTCGTATTGTTTGTTTTCGACTTCTTCATATTGAATATTTTAGTAGACTATTATGGCGAAATAATTACTTTGATGAGTTCTATTCCCTGTCGAAAAAATTAACTTAAAAATTAAGAGAGCCCTGAGCAGGAGATTTTGAGCGATATATATATATAATATATATTTCGTTGTTTAGTTTTCTTGTGCTATTTAATTTATAAATTGTTGATTGAAGTTTCTTGGGTTTTTTAGCACTAAGTCTTACCAGTAAATAGTCATTTACTTTTAATAAAATATATTGACTCCGACATATGTTTCGGCCTTATTATGGCCTTTTTCAAGGATAGTACAACCATCAATAATTCCTGTAAAATTACAAATAATGAACATCACAATAATCAATTTAAAATTTCCTACACTTACTATTTTCGTCAAAATATTGCATTTTCAGTTAAAAATATAAAACACATTACACATTTTCACAGATATGACACAAACAAACATTGGTAAAGTTATGAACGTCAAATTTAATTTTTCAAACTCAAGACGAATAAATATTACGACATCTGTATGGATTGATAAGAGTGTAAATTGTTAAATTTTAGATAACTATTTTATTCATGTTTATACTCATTGTTGGTTTTGTAGATGGAGTTACTTGAGGGATTTTATTTGAAGTTGTTATATTTTCTTTTATTTTATTAAATGTAATATATTTGGGCTAAATTCTTGGTGTCCGTTTTGTCGTTCATAGCCTCTTTATTCTTCTTTATATGAATCATCTCCAATATATTTCGGGTTTTACCATTTTTTTTCTTTTCTAAGATGGAAAAATTATCGAAATCCATTTTATGCTTTTCGGTTTGTTCGTGTTTTTTTCAATGCAGTGATGTTTTTACAATATTTATGGCCATTTATTCGTTCCTTTATGTACTGTGATGTTTGTCCATATATACCTTAGGGCAATCTAAACAATTTATTTGGTATACGCAATTGGATATTTTTGTTTTTGGGATTTTTGATTTCAATTTTGAGTTTAAGAAGGTTAAGTTATTTATATTTTTATATGCCAAATTTATTCCATGCTGTTTAAGTGATTTATTCAACGTTTCTGATAAGCCCTGTATATACGGCACAGATACGTATTTGGGTGGTTCAGCCTCAATTTTTTTTTATATTTGTTTGTTTTTCTGAGTTATATAGCATAAAAGTTTGTTTTTGAATATTTTGTTATCATTTTTAGAGGATAATTGTTTTGAAGAAGTATATTCTTTGCCTTTGTTATTGTTTGTTTCCTGAATTCCGGACTTGTAAGTTTAAGAGCTCGGTCAGCGATTCCTGATATGACACCTTTTTTATGTGTTATTGGGACTGTAGCTTCAAAATTTAAGTAGCGGCCACTCCAAGTAGGTTTTGTATACCATATTGTTTTTATTCCTGTGTTTTTTCTTACAAGTGTTAGATCCAGAAAATTTATTTCATTTTGTTTTTCTAACTCACAGGTGAAATTCAATTTGGGATGGTAGTTATTGAATTTATTTATAATGTCTTGTATTTTATCTTCAGGTGCTGCTGTGAGACAGTCGTCTACAAAACGTTTGAAAAATGGCACTTTGTATGTTAACTCTTCTATGACAGTTTCCTCTAAATCTTCCATTATAAGTTGTGCTATCACAGCTGAAATTGGAACTCCCATACCACATCCATTTATTTGAGTGAAAAATTCGTTTTTGAATTGGAAATACGAACATGAGAAGCATAGTTCGATAGCTTTTATAAACTCCGTTTTTGGTAGGTCTGTATGTTCCTTTATTTTTTCCCATTTTTTAATAACTATATCTTTTGCTACGTCGAGTGGTAAGTTTGTATACAAGCTGACAACATCCAAAGAGAACAGTTTTTCATTTTGTTTTAGTGATATTTTATCTATGAATTTCTTGAATTGCCAGGAATCCTTCACGTAATAAGCATTTTTTCCTAGTATTGGAGTTATACAATTTGCTAAGTATTTTGAAAGTTTGTAAATAGGGCTTTGAACACAGCTGATAATTGGTCTAAGGGGTATTTCTTTTTTGTGTAATTTGGGAAGTCCGTAAATTTGGGGAGGGTTAGCATTATGTATTTTCAATTCATTACATAGTTTTTTAGGTAGAATATTCTTTTTTTCCCAAGATTTTATTAGTTCATTGTTTTTAGTTTGTATTATTTTTTGGATCTTGTTTCAGTTTTTTATAAGTTTCTTCGTCATTTAAGATATCATACATTTTTTTATATCGTAGTCTCTTGTGTTCATTACCACGTTTTGTTTGATTTATCTGGCTTAAGAACTGTTATTTCAGGGTTATTTTTGAGGAATGATTTTGTTTTTTTGATACTGTGATTTAATTTTAGTTGTTTCTTATTTAGTTTTGTATCTCTCCTTTTAAAATTAGTAATATTATTTACCACCTTATTTCGTATTTCAGCTTGGGTGTCCTTATCGAATTTGTCAATTCCTGCTTCTATCATATCATAGCAAATATAGAAGCAGGAATTGACAAATTCGATAAGGACACCCAAGCTGAAATACGAAATAAGGTGGTAAATAATATTACTAATTTTAAAAGAGAGATACAAAACTAAATAAGAAACAACTAAAATTAAATCACAGTATCAAAAAAACAAAATCATTCCTCAAAAAACCCTGAAATAACAGTTCTTAAGCCAGATAAATCAAACAAAACCGTGGTAATGAACACAAGAGACTACGATAAAAAATGTATGATATCTTAAATGACGAAGAAACTTATAAAAAACTGAAACAAGATCCAACAAAAATAATACAAACTAAAACAATGAACTAATAAAATCTTGGGAAAAAAAGAATATTCTACCTAAAAAACTATGTAATGAATTGAAAATACATAATGCTAACCCTCCAAATTTACGGACTTCCCAAATTACACAAAAAAGAAATACCCCTTAGACCAATTATCAGCTGTGTTCAAAGCCCTATTTACAAACTTTCAAACTTAGCAAATTGTATAACTCCAATACTAGGAAAAAATGCTTATTACGTGAAGGATTCCTGGCAATTCAAGAAATTCATAGATAAAATATCACTAAAACAAAATGAAAAACTGTTCTCTTTGGATGTTGTCAGCTTGTATACAAACTTACCACTCGACGTAGCAAAAGATATAGTTATTAAAAAATGGGAAAAAATAAAGGAACATACAGACCTACCAAAAACGGAGTTTATAAAAGCTATCGAACTATGCTTCTCATGTTCGTATTTCCAATTCAAAAACGAATTTTTCACTCAAAAATGGATGTGGTATGGGAGTTCCAATTTCAGCTGTGATAGCACAACTTATAATGGAAGATTTAGAGGAAACTGTCATAGAAGAGTTAACATACAAAGTGCCATTTTTCAAACGTTTTGTAGACGACTGTCTCACAGCAGCACCTGAAGATAAAATACAAGACATTATAAATAAATTCAATAACTACCATCCCAAATTGAATTTCACCTGTGAGTTAGAAAAACAAAATGAAATAAATTTTCTGGATCTAACACTTGTAAGAAAAAACACAGGAATAAAAACAATATGGTATACAAAACCTACTTGGAGTGGCCGCTACTTAAATTTTGAAGCTACAGTCCCAATAACACATAAAAAAGGTGTCATATCAGGAAGCTGACCGAGCTCTTAAACTTACAAGTCCGGAATTCAGGAAACAAACAATAACAAAGGCAAAGAATATACTTCTTCAAAACAATTATCCTCTAAAAATGATAAACAAAATATTCAAAAACAAAACTTTTATGCTATATAACTCAGAAAAACAAACAAATAATAAAAAAATTGAGGCTGAACCACCCAAATACGTATCTGTGCCGTATATACAGGGCTTATCAGAAACGTTGAATAAATCACTTAAACAGCATGGAATAAATTTGGCATATAAAAATATAAATAACTTAACCTTCTTAAACTCAAAATTGAAATCAAAAATCCCAAAAACAAAAATATCCAATTGCGTATACCAAATAAATTGTTTAGATTGCCCTAAGGTATATATTGGACAAACATCACAGTACATAAAGGAACGAATAAATGGCCATAAATATTGTAAAAACATCACTGCATTGAAAAAACACGAACAAACCGAAAAGCATAAAATGGATTTCGATAATTTTTCCATCTTAGAAAAAGAAAAAAATGGTAAAACCCGAAATATATGGAGATGATTCATATAAAGAAGAATAAAGAGGCTATGAACGACAAAACGGACACCAGAATTTAGCCCAAATATATTACAATTTAATAAAATAAAAGAAAATATAACAACTTCAAATAAAATCCCTCAAGTAACTCCATCAACAAAACCAACAATGAGTATAACATGAATAAAATAGTTATCTAAAATTTAACAATTTACACTCTTATCAATCCATACAGATCGTAATATTTATTCGTCTTGAGTTTGAAAAATTAAATTTGACGTTCATAACTTTACCAATGTTTGTTTGTGTCATATCTGTGAAAATGTGTAATTGTGTTTTATATTTTAACTGAAAATGCAATATTTTGACGAAAATAGTAAGTGTAGGAAAATTTTAAATTGATTTATTGTGATGTTCATTATTTGTAATTTTACAGGAATTATTGATGGTTGTACTATCCTTGAAAAAGGCCATAATAAGGCCGAAACATATGTCGGAGTCAATATATTTTATTAAAAGTAAATGACTATTTACTGGTAAGACTTAGTGCTAAAAAAACCAAGAAACTTCAATCAACAATTTATATATATATATATATATTTATGATATATAAATGCAGAATCTCAGCACAATCGGAATTATATTTCGAAAATTATTCAAACAATGGAATGTGTAAAAAATAATAATTACAAAAATTAAATTGTATGGTTCGATGATGCGATCCTCTTGAAATTCTGCATAACATTCAGTATAGTAGTTTTCATTCTCTAATCGGATATTCTGTTATGGAAATATAAATATTCTTCTTTCAATATTCCAATTGAATTTTCTATGGTTCTGTTAACAGTATGACCACAAAATTTTGAATGAAGATTCATTATATCAATCTTTATTCACAGAAAAACTTTCATTCGAATCGGATATCCTGTTATGGAAATATAAAGATTTTTCTTTTCAATATTTCAATTGAACTTTCTTTCGTTCTGTTAAAACTATGGCTGACTATGAGCATCTTGCATGTAGCTGCAACATTTTTGGATGAACATTCAGTATATTGATCTCCATTCCCAAATTAAATTTCACTCGAATCGAATATCTTCTTAAGGAAATATGAAGTTTCTTCTTTTCAATATTCCAATTGAATTTTCTGGTTCTGTTCACACTATGACCACAAAATTTTGCATGAGGCTTGTTATGAGGATCTTGCATTCGGCCGTACCATTTCATTTCGATTGATTTCGTTTTTTCTGAGATATTGAGAAACAAAAATTTTGAATGACCATATTTTATGTACAATTTGGCTGGTTAACGATCTTAACCGAGCCATTTGGGACCCGAACTTATACTGAAAATTTCAAGTCCTTAGGATAATTCGAAAGTTATTGGGCTAACGGAGGACCCCACGGACAAAATTGAATTTGACCATGAATTCGTCATCAGGGAGTCTAACCCTATCATTTGGGGCCATTTTCGGATCAAAATTCGAAAATTAGAGACATTTGGGCAAAGCGATATAGAACTCGTTTAAGTATAACGAGCGCCTAAAACACTATGTATTTCATATACCTAGATCCCAAAAGCTATACCAATGTCCATTGAGCAGTAATTTCAATCACTATATTCATTTTCAATTAGTTAATTTTATATTTACCTATACATGAGTCCACCAGTACAAGATTCAAGTAAAGCTCCTCCGAACACGCAGACATAGTACTGAGTGCAGTCATCTGGATGGGGATAGTATCCAAATTCTTCGGGACAATCAAAATGAACTGCAGTCTTCACGTCAACTGATACCACAGAGTGTTTCGGTATTTTTCGTTGCGAAGAACAAATTTCTGAAAAAGAAAAAAAATATTTTTAGTTCTGTGGCATTCACCACACGATGGCTCCGCGAAGTAACGTTGGTTCCGATGCATGTTGTAAGAAATGCACCAAAGAGGTGAAATTATTCGTAGTTTGTGGTAACTGTGATTCTAAATATCATCCTAGTTGTATATTAAAAATATGTGGAACCTACGTGAATAGTGATGGGGTTATAATATGCTGTGGCGAACACAAATGTGACAAGGACAGAGAAATCAATCAACTAAAGGTCAGAATTTCTAATATGAACGAATCCTTATATGAAAACTCCATAAGATCGAATTCAATTATTATAACTGAACCCAAAGAAGATATCGATCGTTGTTCCTCCCTTGAAATGGATAAGGACTCCTATTATAAGGACCTAATAATTGAACAGAAAAACATACTCCTAGGGGAGCTACAGGATAAAATCGATATTCTCAAAAACCATATAAATCTTCTAGAAAAGTTTGAATCACATAAAGGAAATCAAAATAAATTTGAGAAGAAAAATGGAAGCAAGCCCTGAGCAGGAGCTTCTGAGCGCTCGTTCTCTGGTGGAGCAATAGGACTATCATCTCAAAATTCTGCATATGACTTGAAATTGATACTTTATATATAAACAATTAAAAAAATTCAGTTCTATGGTCACACTTGAAAATTAAAATAATTAAATTTTATGGTTCTGATGATGCGATCCTCTTGAAACTTTGCATGAACATTTAGTATATCAATATCCATTCCAGAAATAAATTTCACTCGATTCGGATATCTTTTTATGGAAGTATAAAAATTCTTATTTTCAATATGAAAATTGAATTTTCTATGGTTCGGATGATACGATCCTGTTGAAATTTCAGATGAACATTTAGTATATCAATCTCCATTCTATAAATAAATTTCACTCAATTCGGATACCTTGTTATGGAAATATAAAGATTCTTGTTTTCAATATTACAATTAAATTTTCTATGATTCTGATGATGCGATCCTATTGAAATTTTGCATGAACATTCAGTATATCAGTCTCAACTTACGAAATGAATTTCATTTGAATCGGAAAGTTGGTTATGGAAATAAAAAAATTCTTCTTTTCAATATTCCAATTGAATTTTCTATGGTTCTGTTAATACTATGGCCACAAAATTTTGCGAGAGGCTCACTATGAGCATCTGGCAAGTTGCTGCAAAATTTCATTCCGTTTGCCCTCGTTTTGTGTGAAATATTGAGGAACAAAAATTTTGAATGGCCACTTTTTATGGAACACCCTGTACGATTTTTCTGGTTAACGAACTTAACCGAGCTATTTGGGAGCTGAACACACCCTGAAAATTTCAAGTCTCTAGGACAATCCGTTCGAGAGTTATTGTGCTCACGGACGGCCGGACGGCCGGCCCTACAGAATTTGATTTGACCTCATATTTTCCATCAGGGAGTCGAACCCTATCGTTTGAGACCATTTTCGGCTCAAAATTCGAAAATTACAGACATTTGGGCAAAACGATATAGCACTCGTCTAAGTAGAGCGAGCGCTCAAAAAGATATCAACACAAATCAAATTACTATTGCAAATACAGCTGACGCTGATAAGATTATCGAAATTAACGGAATCCCGGGAATTCCATCTATCAGAGAAAACAATATGATTGATAAGATACCATCTGAAAACAACAGAGGACCGATGCCGACACATGAATTGTCATCTGAGAGAGAGATTGATACCAGTGAATATAAAACTGTTAGATATAGGAAGAGAACCGGCAGAAGAAGTAAAGGAAAGAAAAATGATAGAAAAGCTGTGGTATCTCCAAGCATAGTGAATGAGAGCAACAATAAGAAAAATTTCTGGAGAATAACTGGAGCATCCACGGAAAATCCTGTGAAGGCTGTCGAGAGAAAAATTACTCTGTTTGTGTCGAGAATCTCTGCCAGTACAAATGTCGAGGACTTCACAAAAATGGTGAGGCAGAAATTTCTGGAAGCTGAATGTGAAAAACTACGATCTAAACACCCAGAAAAATATAGTTCTTTCAAAACAACTATTGATGCAAAGAACATAACAAAGGCCAAAGATAGCGGTTACTGGCCAAATGGGGCTTACGTGTCAGCATTTTTTCGAAGGACTATGTCACAAGGAGTGAGTTAGATTCAGTCAAAAGTGACACAGAAAAGAAGAATTCATTATGTATGAATATAATGCACTTGAATATACAAAGTGTAAAAAATAAATTGAATGAGCTGGAATGTATGATACACTCACAGTCGATTGGTTACGATGTGCTTTGCTTGACTGAGCATTGGTTATCCAAGACAGAGGCTGAGGGATTGTATCTGAACGGATGGTACTTAGGACATGCATACACTAGAACGAGCCTATCCAGAGGGGGATCCATGATACTGGTAAATAATACTAGAACAATTATCGATTGCCCTACAATAAATAATATACGTAGCTTGTCTCTTGAACTTCACTGTGAAGTATCTGCAGTGAAGTTAAAAGTTCATAAAACAAATTTTATAATTGTATGTATATATTCCTCTCCATCGAGAGATTTTAATATGTTCATTGATAGTCTGGAGTCTCTTCTAAATGTGATTAGTGTATGTAATGAAAGAGTTATTTTATGTGGCGATTTTAATATTAAATTTGGTACTTGTATAGACTTTATTCCGGACAGGGAGAGTATAATATTTCAGAATCTTTTAACATCTTTCGGTTTCAAACAGAAAATTTTTCAGCCCACCAGGAACAACAATTGTTTGGACATTATCTTCACAAACTTTGATACCCAGAGTGAGTGCGCAGAGGTTTTACCGACAACTTTTTCTGATCATGATGCGCAGGTGTTGAATGTAGTCATGAAATCTAAAAGCAAAACCTATGAATACAGGAAGATTCGGCCTTTTACTGAGGAGGGGTTTTTAAATATGTATGAAGCGCTTCAACGGCGAGATTGGAACTTCGTGAATGATGATACTTTAGATCTCGAATCGCGTTTCAACATATTTCATCAGAACATCGTTGATGATTTTCACGCTTCTTTCGTAGAAAAAAAATTAGAGTACAGGGCTCACAGGCAGATAAGGGTTGGTTTACTAATGATATTAAGCGCATGAGGGAGAAATTGTTGAACGTGAACGCAATGTATCGGTATTATGCATCTTCGGAAATACGTGAGCGCAGAAACGACCTACGTCTTAAATATAAAAAAGCAATAAAGAAAGCAAAATTAGACTATTACAACAACAAGATCGAAACATCTGAAAATAAGTCTAAGGCTGCTTGGGACATAATCGGTAGGCATATTAGGGACAATAGGGTGCAGGAGCCAGTCAACATTGATGCAGAGGGTTTTAGTGTGCATTTTTCATCTGCTGCACAAAGAGCCCTAGAAAATCTGCCCCGGTCGAACGTATCTTTCGATCAGACATTTCGAAAACAAATGACATCTGAATATAAATTTAGTTTTCACGAAGTCGGTCAAAATACTGTAAGAGATGTGGTGAGGAAGATGAAGGTGAGCAATTCCACCGATCACTATGGCCTTTCAATTAAGATCGTAAAAAGAAATATAAACCTAATAATCTCTCCCCTCACTAAATTGATCAATAAGTGCTTGGACTCCGGCAAGTTTCCAGGGTGTCTGAAAATTTCTAAGGTGATTCCCGTTTTCAAGAAGGGTGATAGAGACAACGGGGACAACTACCGTCCGATCTCGCTTGTGCCCGTTTTTTCGAAAATCTTGGAGAAGATTATGTACTCTCAGATTGTTGATTTTCTGGAGAACAATCACTTACTTACGGACCGACAGTTTGGCTTCCGTGGAAATAGAAGCACTGTTGACGCTATTATCGAGTTTGTCAACGCTACTCTTCAGAGCTTTGAAAAAAAAGAACACAGACTGGCCACGTTTGTCGATCTAACGAAGGCCTTCGACTGTGTTGACCACAACAAGCTTCTTACAAAACTAAAGAGATATGGTTTCGATAAGACAGCCATCGATTTAATAAGATCTTTCTTGAGCGAGAGGTACCAGGTCGTTTGTTCGGGGGGAACATGCTCTGGCTTAAGGCGCATTACCATGGGAGTGCCTCAGGGTTCGACTCTGGGACCAGTTCTATTTTTGATTTTCATAAACGACTTACCAGACTATTTATCTGACATAGAATTCATACTATTTGTGGATGACACAACGGTGGCAGTGAAGGCCCTGGATTCGCTAACGTTATTTGAACAAGCGCGTGCAGCACGTCAAAAGCTCGTTGAATGGTTCAGTGCAAATGGTCTCAATATAAATATGAGTAAAACACAAGACCTGGTTATGACTTTGAGACCATTAGAAAATAGAGAAGACGCAGTAAATTCGGTCAAGTTTCTAGGTGTCTATGTGGACGCTGCGCTCACGTGGAGATCACAAGTAGACGGTCTTCTAACAAGGCTCAGCCGAAATATTTTTGCCCTGAGAGCTTTGTCTTTTTCATTAACACCAGGTGTATTACTCTCGGTGTACTACGCTCTGGTTGAATCTCATCTGAGATATGGCATTTTGCTGTGGGGTGGCTGCGCTAATCGGGAAAGCGTTTTTGGACTGCAGAGGCGAGCAATAAGGATTCTTGGGGGCCTGGGTTATCGAGATTGCTGCAAAAGTACCTTCAGAGTCATGGGTATCCTCACGTTTCCGTCTCTGTTTATCTTTGAGAATTTAATTTATATACACAAGCACAAGGAGAAGTATACCTTACATTCGGACGTACATACCTACAATACTAGAAACAAATCGCTCATTAGGAAGGACTTTTTAAGACTGGGTAAATCCCAGCAGGCCCCTGGATTCCGTGCGGTGTCTTTGTACAATAAGCTTCCTGGTGGGGTGAAAATCTGCCAATGAACATTTTCAAAAAGAGAATAAAGAGGATGTTGGCAGTTAATGTCTTTTATACAGTTGACGAATTTTTAAATTTGACTCTAGATGAGACTGAATTTGTATGAACCTGTTCTGGAACTGTTCTTTTAAATATATATCTTTAATTTATATTTTTACATTAAGTGTCTGTGACGTGTGAAAACAATGTTTTATTTGTATAATCACCAATAAATCTCTTTCTTTCTTTCTTTCTTTCCTTTATCATCTTCTGATGATACGATTCTGAATAAATTCAGCGCGAATTTGCTCGTCATTATCTCAGTTCTAAATATCACGTGTGGTGATCAATATTAACAAATAAACATTCACCCAGAAAGTTCTCGGTCCACATCGCACATACAAAATATTTTCGTTCAATTTTGCACGAGTTTGCGCGTCATTACTCTCGGTTTTTAGTTTCGGAAATACTGAGCGAAATGTTGAAAATTTTTCAAATATCAATTACTCGTGCTCACGCCAGGCCGGACAGAATCATTTTTGGCCTAATAGTTCTTATCAGTGAGTCCAACCGAGTTGGTCGACACCACTTCTGGCTCAAAATTCGAAAATTACAGACATTGAAAACGACGAAAGCACATTGTTCCCCTGACAAGAAACCAATCAAGTACCCAGAACCCCATAGACATAAGCAGAAAGATATTAATACATAAATAATCAAAAATAATATAATATATAAAAATTAAAGAAAGCCCTGAGCAGGTGCATTTGAGCTCTCGTATTCATATTTCTAATGCGTTGTGATCAATGGTTTTTTTCTGATCGAAACAATATCGTTCTTAAAATGTAAAAATTAATATTATATTGTAAATTTTTGATTTAATTGGATTTTTAACGTTGCTATGGGACGTGTTTGTGAGAATCATGGTTGACTGGTTTTATTTTGACGTCTTGTCAGAAATAAAATTATTCAAATAATGTCGAACTACGTCGAAACTAAAGCGTCGAAAGCTGTGAATTTTTTATTCCGGCCAAATCTAAAGCTGCCTATAGTAAAGAGTAGGAAGGCTTTCAGGAGTGGAATAGAAAAAGTTTGGTGGACGGTGTCAGTGAAAATATTTTGCTAGCATATTTTGAAGATTTGGTATGTTGCTCTGATTCTTGTTCTTTTCAATGTATGATTAATTCATTCGATCTTCAGTTGCAGGAATATTCACCAAACACGTTATGGCCAAAATTACCTATGTTAAGATCCATGCTACATTTGAAGCAAAAACGAATGTCAAATTATTCGATGAAGTGGAAGTATTTCTTAAGAACAAAAATAAAGGATCCGTTCCCAAAAAATCAGCAGTATTGTCCAGGGATCAGATCAAGAAATTTTTGATAGAAGCTCCAAATAACTTTCTTATGATGAAGAAGGTTGCATATTTTACTATTTTCAGTAAAATATGACTTGACGTTTCATATTTCCCTTGGGACAATATGACTTGACGTTTCATATTTCCCTTGGGAAATATAGACTACATTAAATGGAGCGGATTTTGAACCAATCAGAGAGAAGTGCATACCGCGCGTGACAGTTAGATGCGCGCGAAAAGCATACTATTTGATTAAGTTCTATATTCGAATATATATAGAATTGGCGCGTTCGCGGTTACGCTCACCCCACGGGACCACACCCTCAGTCTTTGAGACAAACTTGCGATATATAGACGTTGGTTCTGATACTTCAAGTTGAATTATTCGAAGTGAATCTCTTTGGATTGTGAATTTAAAAACTACACTACTAATTTCTTTATTCCGATTAGCGATTAAACTGGTAATTTTAATTGCCGAACTTGAGAAAATGGAGCAGCAAAGGTATAAATTCTTCGTATAAAGATTTCTAGAAATGTATATGTTTTATTTTCAGGGAGAACAAACTGCAATGTCAAGTGTGCCACAAAACATTCTCATCTGTATCTGCAAAGAATTTGCATTTGAAGAATTTTCACAATATAATCTCCCTACCTAAGAACAAGCATATCAAGTGCCCACTCTGCCCTGAAGATAATAAGGAACCGTTTAATGCCTTCAAAAATTTGTTGCAACACCTAAGGCAATTCCATACTGTCGCAATTAATGAAATTGATTTAAGTTTTGGGACTGTTGAAGAATTCGAGACGTGGAGAAAACAAGCCAACAGGGAAATTGATTATACTCGTACTCGAAACGAGAAAATTTGCAATAATGCTCGATTGTATGTATACGACTGCAATCGTAGTGATACCAAAGGTAGTAGAAAAATCAATCTTCTGAAATGTTGTTCTTAATTACTTATTTATCAGGTTTGGGCAGCAAGTGCACTGAAAGACAAACGAAGAAAGGGGGCAGCATTAAAATAGCTGGTATGTGTCCCTCAAGAATTCAGGCCACAATCAGTAGTAGCAATGGTAATGATTCATAGAAATGCCTTTTCTATTAATGATTTGTTTTTAATATTTCTTTTTAGTTGTGAGCGTGCACTTCATTGAAACTCATGTAGGGCACGATAACGAACTGAGGTCTAAACGTTTGACAGAAAAAGAGCAAGAAATGCTTGCCAGTAAACTAACTGAGGGAGTCACAGTAGATAGAATTCCGAAAGATTCAAGAAATACACAAAATTCAGAATTGACAAGGATGAATATTTTGACTAGAGGAGACTTGGCATATTTAATAAGAAAATTCAATATTGACAAGAAGCGACATGAAGATGATATGATAGCGACAACTATGAAAGTGGAGGAATGGAATAACCGAGAAGAAAATCAAGTATTTCTATTTAAGAAAATTGGTAATTCCGTCTGAAAAACTTTAGATCAGGATTTTAATTAAAATATATTTATAGGAGAAAGACACCCTGAGTTGAAAGAAGAAGATTTTGCTCTGGGTTATATGAATAAAATGATGGAAAAAAAGATGAAAGAGTTTCATAAGATAATTTGCATAGACGGTACACATGGAACAAACCGTAAAAATTGGGACCTTACCATTGTTTTGGTTAAAGACGAGCGGAATATAGGATTTCCAGTGGCCTTCCTTCTATCAAATAGATTGGATCAGGTAATTCAAAAGGTTTTTTTTTCAGCAATGAAGAACAAACTAGGAGGAACCATTGAAGCCGAATACATCATGACAGATGATGATGTCAAATATTATAATGCATGGGTACAGGTAATGGCTTTGGAAAATAAACCAAGAAGATTATTATGCACATGGCATGTCATGAAAAATTGGAACATACAAGGAAGAGCCAAACTAAAGAAAAAAGAAAATAAGCAAGTAATGAAGAAGGAAATGAGAAGAATTTTGACTGAGATCGATCCTTCAACATTTATGGAATTGAAATCCAAATACTTCGAGAATTTAGTAGAAGAAGGAGAAATTGAATTTCTCAACTATTTACAAAAGTGAGTGGATATTTTCGATCAGACACCTATGTTAATTGAGTCTTTTTCAGATATTACTTTCAGACTGAAGATAGGGTGAAGATGTGGGCCCATTGCTTTAGAAAAAACTGTGGAATAAATACAAACATGGCAATAGAAAGTTTAAATAATGTTTTGAAATATCACAAGTTGAAAGGAAGACAAAATATTCGGTATCTATTTTATATCTTTTTTTTCATAAGAGAAGAGTAAAACTTACCTTTGCCCTATTTTTAAGAGTGGAAAAATTATTGGATATGTTGGAAGAGCTGGTTAATGATAAGATGTGGAAAAAAATAATCGAGACAGAAAGACCCACCGCAAATTCGTACCAGCATAGAGTGATCAAAGAAGCACATGATAAAGCTGAAAAGGTTGTTCAGCATATGATCACTCAACTAGACGATGGAGATTTTCAAGTACAATCGAGTACAGAAGAAGGTATATTTTACAGGGTATCCTTAAATGATGAGGCCTGCAGAGCTGTGTACTGTGATACATGCAAAATCTGCATACACAGGTTCAAGTGTGAATGTAAAGAATATACGATAAGAACTGCATTGTGTAAACATATACATGCAGTTGCTTTGATTAGGGGGAGAAGGGATTCTGTTTTAGGTGCAGACTCGGGTGATTCAGACAATTTTAACCTATGTATCTCTGAACCCTCCACTAGTAAAGTAAATTATCAGAATGAGGTTCATGATTTTCTGGAGGAACAGGAAAAAAATCATAATGGGAATATATCAATTGATGAAAATAAGAAACATGAGGTAACTATAGACTTTACAGAACTGAAGTAGAAAATGTATTGTTAAGGGTGTTGAGGATGGTTTATTGTATTGTAGATTATGCTTGAAAATGTATACAATAAACAAGTACAGCAACCAACACATGTAGAAAAAGGAAAATTGAAAAACCAGTTATACTATCCCAGCAAAAAGTAGAATTGAAGTTAATTGAAATGTAGTATGTCGGTTATATCACAGTCATTCAATATGTACTAATTGCTATGTTTTAGGAAAATTTAGGGTGAATGGGTCTAACATAATACACAACAACAGATGAGTTGCCCATAGAGCATGCATTGTAGTATCAGTACTAATTACTAAATTGTTTTGAACATAGAAATTCTGTTTGAGAGATATGGTAACAAAAATTGTACTATTCCTAATAGTATTAAGAATGTAGACTATTTATCTGATTTTTAGGTGAAACAAGAAAATTACTGATGAACAAGAAGTATAAGCAAGGTGAAGATTGACAACTATCAATGTCAATCAGATTACAAATGAAAAAATACACAATTCTAAAGATTTTAAGAGTTTGTCTGAAGAAGCTGTCTGATATAGCCACCGAAACATTACAATATCCTTTAATTTGTTTCATTTTCAGTTTTACTGTTAGGCAACAATTTTTTTCTAGACCAATTTGCTCCTGACAAATAAGTGCAAAGATTCTCGCAGGAGCACTTCACCTTAATCAAACATTTTTTAATTCTATATGTTTCAGAGACTGGGAGTGAAAACGTATAAAGTTTTTTTTTCAGAAGAGAGGTCAGACGTTAAATAATCCGATTATATCTACTGAAGCTTCACTACTAGAGAACTACTAATTATACCAGAACAATAATTTGTCATGAAGAGTCATCTGTATGTCTTACTGAATAAATATTTCAAGATAATTGGAATGATATGTATTTATTATCCCACATCAGTTTTCACATTTGATCACCTATTCTCTTCTTACTTACATTTGTTCGATTACACTTTTAGTCTGAATCACCATCAATCATTCACTTATTACTTGAAATAAACTATATTCTTTCAGCAATATTTTAATCACTCAAAAGCAAAGGAAGATTACTGATTTTATTATAATACAGTAGAAACTAACACTGAAAAACTTAATTGCAGTAGTCAATTTTTTATTTTCCTATGAAATCAGCACATGATGAGTTATCACAAGTTCACTACTTTTTATTCAGGACTAAGAATCAAGTAAATAAAATTTCCACTTCATTATACTTTTACACATGCTAAAAATCACATCACAAATTTGCTCGCTCCATTCAATAACACTACCCAACAGCTTTTTCATTAAGACTATATTACTTTTATATTATACTTTCACACATGCTGCTCCTTATAATAACACAACGATTTATTCTCATCCAACTTGAATAATGATAACGATAAGATATTTATTGACAGAGTCAAATGACTATTGACCGAAGTTCTTCAGCCCTCATCGAACTATTTTCTCTATTTGTGAATCATATAGATGTGGGTCCCCCAATTAAATTTTGTCTTGATATATTGATTAAGATCATTCTTTATTGGCAATTGGAATATAAGAATACATCTTCAAACCAATTTGATGGCAAAAACAAGTTTCGAAGTAAGTATATCATTCCATTATTTATAATTTGTATTGATAAAACATTTTCCCTGGCATACTGGACAAATGAAATCTGAAAATGAAATCAATACTTGAAAAAATTATCAATAACGGATATTAGGGCTAAAGTTACCTTTGAACAGCAAAGTCAGTCATTATTGCTCATTTTCATACCATCATCGAAAATGAATTAATTCCAGCAAACGCAAATGAGTACAACAATCTCCTCTCACTTGAGTTTTAATTGAGAATCCCATAAATTCAAGCTCCAAATAACGTTAAAAACGTTTAAAATTAGTAAAAATCGGAATATTTCAAATGTCAAGATGACATCCGACGAATATGTAAACAAATTGTGTCTGTCAAATTTAAAAATCCCTACTGCTCGCTGATTGGTTCAAAATCCGCTCCATTTAATGTAGTCTGGGAAATATGAGTGTGTTATGGCATATGGTAACTAAGGCGATATGGATCAATATTAATTCGATCAGAAAAAAAATAATTACTATAGTTCTCATGACGCGATCTTCTTGAAATTTTGCATTGACATTCAGTATATCAATCTCCATACACAAAATATTTCACTTTAATCGGATATCTTGTTATAAAAATATGGAGATTCTTTTTTTCAATATTTCAATTGAATTTTTCTATGGTTCAGATGTTCCGATCTTCTTGAAGTTTTGCGTGAACCTTCAGTATATCAATCTTCATTTACAAATAAATTTCACTTGAATCGGATATCTTGTTATGGAAATATGAAGTTTCTCTTTTTCAATATTCTAATTGAATTTTCCATGGTTCTGTCCACGATATGATCACAAAATTTTCCATGAGGCTTATTATGAGCATCTTGCATGTGGCCGCAAAATTTTAATTAGATTGTTCTCGTTTTTTCTGAGATGTTGAGGAACAAAAGTTTTGAATGGCCATAATTTATCGAACACCTGTACGATTTGGCTGGTTAACGAACTCAACCAAGGCATTTGGGAACCCAACTCATCCTGAAAATCTCAAGTCTCCAGGACAAATCCTTCGAAAGTTATCGTGCTAACGGGCGGACGGCCGTTTCCACGGACAGAACTGAATTTTACCACGAATTCGTCATCAGGGAGTCGAACTTAATCGTTTGAGACCATTTTCGGCTCGAAATTCGGAAATTACAGAATTGGGCTAAACGATATAGCACTCGTTTAAGTAGAACGAGCGCTCAATAATGTTCAGCTTTGATAATACTTTAGACTTTTAGAGCGGTCGCTCCTGCTTGGGAAATCAAATTGTCAATAAAATAGTTACTTATATTCCTTGTTAAAGAGCAGGGTACGATCGACCATGGTACATCCTGTATAGTATAAATCCTCATGCCTTACGCGAATCGTGCGAATCTCCAATTAGTGTGAGTCTATTTAGACCGCTAATGATTAGAAATAGAAATCGGAACTAACCATGTGTGGTAAGATTTCCACGAAGATCGTCTAGATATCGAATTCAATATAGGCATGTTACATGTTTTCCACATGCCGTAAATCCATCTGGCACCAGCAACAAGAAGAAAAATTTAAGAAACGCCCTGAGCAAAAGCTTTTGAGCGCTAGTTCATTGGTGGAGCAATAAGACTATTACTTCAAAATTTTATACGAGCTTGAGATTGATACCAAATATATGCGGAATCTCAGCACAATCGGAATTATATTCTATAAATCATTCAGAAAATGAAATATGTGAAAATTAAATCTATGATTCTAATAATGCGATCCTTTTGAAATCTTGCATGAACATTCACTATATCAATCTTCATTCACAAAACGAATTTCCCTCGAATCGAATATCCTGTTATGAAAATATAAATCTTTTCGATATTCTAATTGAATTTATGGTTCAGTTAACATTATGACCACAAAATATTGCATGAACATTCAGTATATCAAACTTCATTTCCAAAATACATTGTACTCGAATCGGATATCTTTTCATGGAAATATGAAATTCATCTTCAGTATTCCACTAGAATTTTCTACGGTTCTGTGTACATTAATGCCACGAAATGTTGCATGCATTTTGCAAAATTTTATTTCGATTGGTTTCGTTTTTTCTGGGATATTGAGGAACAATGAATAGTCATATTTTATGGAACAGCTTACGATTTGGCTGGTTAACGAACTTAACCGCGGCATTTGGGAACCGAACTCACCCTGAAAATCTCAAGTCTTTTGGACAATCTCCTCGAATTATCATGCTTACGGCCGGCAGGCCGGCCCTCTGGACAGAATTGAATTTGACACATCAGGGAGTCCAACCGTATCGTTTGAGACCATTTCCGCTTCAAAATTTGAAGATTACAGATAGTTTCTTCTTAATAAGAGAAAAAACTGTGCACTCAATTCTGAAATTGCTTCAGCTGGATAACAAGTTTTCACCAAACTAGTCTCATATCGCAGACTTCATTGTGAGATAGGAAAAAATGAGTAGAAGAAAAAGGAACAATTGAACCAGAACAAACTGATTCTACGTCACATGTAAGGAAGTTTGGAATTGCCAACATTCAAATATCTCGGAAAAAAGTAATTTTCGATCTGAAATTTTGAGATTTTTTAGACAATTCCTGGTGACCAAGTTTTCTCCACATTCACATTTATTTTCAGAGAAGTGCTTTTCTGCAATTATTTTCTCTCTTCGAGAAACATTGTATGTCGAACCGTTTTCGAACGATCGATATTTTTTCCTTGTTCTCTTAAGAGAATTTTCTCAAATTGATTTTGGTTAATTATTGAGCTGCTTAATATGAAAATCAGCTTCGACCAGATCTCTTGTCTTGAGAATATTCGTTAGAAGACCTCGAATTATTCATCAGTGAGTCCGAGCAAGTTGTTTAATTCAACTCTCAGCTTTAAATTCCTTACGTATGAGCATCTTCAAAACAATGTTCATTTACTTATCAACCAAAGATTTCAAATGTATTTATTTGATTCTACACTCACCGGCAAAATAATCGATCCTCTCAAAAAATGGATAAAGTTCGTTCATTCATAAATATGTTATTTCAAGTCCGATTTGATTTGATTTTTATTCAATTGTAGGAGCGTTCATATGAAATCAATCACTAGTTTTGAATTTCGAGAAAACTCGGCGTACGTCATTTTATACATGATGAAATAAAAATCTCGATTTATAAGAATACTCAATTTTTGTTAACGATCAGGTTATCAGAGCAACATCGAATTTTACAATTTCGATCGATTTTCTGAGTAGATACATTATTTTTCCGGTGAGTGTAGAATAAACTGATTATTACTTTGGCAAAACTTTGGGAGACCGTTTCCCCCAGGACCAAGCGCGCAAAAGTAATAAATAATTGAGCCGGACAACGTTCTGGAGGCGTCTTATTTTCAGTCATATTTACCAGTTTTGCATGGAGTCCTAATATAATTTTTAATGTTCGGATACTTTGTTAATGTGGGATTTTTATGTTGGCGATCAAATATCAGAAATTCCAAGTTAGGACCTACGTGTACCAGGCATTATTATGTAGCCGTTTACCCACTCGTATTATTCAGTTTGTTCAGTACAGGGTGATTCACTTATCTTGATAACCTAATTTTTCTCGAAAAAGGATGAATATTTTTTAATTCTGTTGACAGTTTTTTGTACAACTCAATGTTGACTTGAGATGTGCTTAAAAATCGGAGAAAATGATTGAGACGCCAGGCGCATATCCTTTTTTTATGATAATTTTAAGATTTTTTAAGAAAAGATAATTTAATTCTAAATATTTCTTCTGAATGGCATTTTTTTCTTACCTTCAGCAACCGTGTTTTATTTTAATTCTATTCAATTCATTTTTTTCTGTATTGTGACAGTATACCTTGATTTAGAGACATAAATATGATTGTGTTTCATAAAATCGAAGAATTTGTAGGAAACGATTTCTCAATCTTAATATTCATCAAATATTATATTTTATAACAATAAACATTTTTGAACGCTCGTTCTACTTAAACGAGTGCTATATCTTTGTGGCAAAATGTCTGTAATTTTCTAATTTTGATGCGAAAATGGCCTCAAAGGACAGGGTTAAACTCCCTGCTGATTGATTCGTGGTCAAATTCAATTCTGTCCTTGGAGCCGTCCGTCCGTCCGTTAGAACAATAACTTTCGAAGGGATTGTCCTAGAGACTAGAAATTTTCAGGATGAGTTCGGGTCCCAAATGGATCGGTTGAGTTCGTTAACCAGCCAAATCGTACAGGGTGTTCCATAAAATATGGCCATTCAAAATTTTTGTTCCTCAATATCTCAGAAAATACGAAACCAATGCGGATGAAATGTTACGGCCAAAGGCAAGATGCTAATAACAAACCTCATGCAAAATTTTGTGGCCATAGTGTGAACAGAACCATAGATATTCAATTGGAATATTGAAAAAAAAAACTTCATGTTTTCATAAGAAGATATTCGATTCGAGAGAATTTTATTTTATGAATTGAGATTGATTTACTGAATGTTCATCCAGAATTTCGTGGCCATAGTTTCAAGAGAACCATAAAAAATTCGAGTGAATTTTTTCTGTGAATAAAGATTGATATACTGAATCTTCATGCGATTTTTTGTGGCCCTTGTGTTAACAGAACCATTTGAGATTCTTCAAATGTAAATAAATACACAACAATTTATAAATAAATAAATAAATATTTTTCATATCTTATTATTAATGTCATTTTGACATAAGTTTGTCGAACGTTTTTTATAATAATTATTCCGATTGAATTCGATATTTAGGAGGAAATACCACTGTTTAAATCTATGGGAGATGATCACCCTTCAATAGGGTCCTGTAGCGGTCTTAGAAGAACAGGAGATTCGAAAAATCATCAATTGGAATGCCAGACTTGGTTTAAAACACCCTCCTGGCCAAAGAGCAAGAATTAAGTATTTTGTATCTGAATATTGAAGGTATTTATTCGAATAGTTTTAAGTTTCAATTTTGTAAAAACGGCGAGACAGGGTTTTTTCTACTGAGGTTTTTCCCTGAGCTCTGGTATCCTACGCAGACTAGTATGGTACCCTGTTTTTCAACAACCTCAGCTAGGGAATTTTTTGTTTCATGTATTGTATTTTGTTAGCTCTCATTTCAAAAGAATACATAAATAAATAAATATCTTAACCACTCAACTAATGTCATTCTCTTATACTTGTTAGTCAATAAGAACAACAAACGCGAAGGTCACGTTTCTTGCATAGTAGATACGCATTTCCAATAATATTGTGTACGATAGAGTATTGCATATAACAATTTCCTTCTAGGAATATTGTGCAAAGATGGAGTTTTAAAAAAGCCATCACGAATCAAGCGACGTATATTCGTATTCAAATGCCAGCTGGTGTCAAATCTGAAATTGCCATCGTAACTTCTTTTATAGATAGCTATTATGAGTCCTCACTGTACCACTAGTAACTTAACTCACAATGGTTCATTTTTATTGTAGGCTAATGGTAAATATTTAATTTGATACTAAGTATCGTAATTTCAACAATTACTTAATTGCATAATTCAGCACAGAGCTGGCTCTATTACATATAACTTAATATTACCACGTAGAGATTATATAATAATAATTGAGAACTTTACAACATTTATTGGATTAGCTGTCTAAAGTTTACAAGTGGAAAGTGTTATCTGCTATCCAAGGATGGATTATTAACAATTTTCATTCAGATCACCACATCTAACTAGCTTGCTGATATCGTGAAAATTACATAATTAATGGTATGATGGTGACTTCCTGAAAGTTCACTTCTTGTTCGCTCTAATTCTTCGGTGAACTTGCTTCAGAATTAGTTATTAGATAGTATTCTCACTGTGTGTTGAAACAAATGCGTTTATTTGGCGATTCAAAGTGCGAAGTCTTCAAGCACGGATATTGGCTTTAGCAATGACCCAATATAATCCAGATTGTCGAAGAACTAGAAATCGCCCATACACCCATTCTATTGAAACTACTTTCCTATAACGAAAGCGCTAAATCCGCAAAAATATTCGTTATAAAGAAATTTTGTTATACAGAAAATTTGTTTTTATAGTCGCCAATGTCCTGGTCAACTTCACTGATAAATTTAAGTTTATCATTCAAACTTAAGCACTTCCTTTTTAGACATTTTCGCACAACTTTCACACTAGCGTAATGGTTAGATTGAAACCAAAGAGCCAGGGGTGTATTTAAAACTGTTTCAGAAGGATCTATCTGCCGGCCGTAATGATTTAGTTTTTTACATTTTTAATTTTTTGAATAATTTCCAGAATATAATTCCGATTATGCTGATATTCTGCATTTATATGTTTGCTACCAATCTCAACCCCCATATAAAATTATCTTTCGTGAAGCAATAAGACTATTACCTAATAGTCTTATTGCTTCACGAAAGAACGAGCGCTCAAAAGCTCCTGCCCAGGGCTTTTCTTAAATTTTTTATTTAAGGAATCTACGTTACTGTTGGAAATGAAACAGAAAATATATTTGCATATTTACAATATGTTCTGTTTGGTTCTGAAAATTATAATTTCAATCAATTTTACATCCATAGATTAGCTCTAACTATCAACTTTAATTCGAAAACTTAAAACTCAATAATCATATCCGAAAATATAAGATGTCACGAAAGCCTATGAAGATATCAATAAGTTTTTATCCTTATGTTTTCACCAATGTTGTCAAACAAAGAAGAAGGTTAGAATCTGGTCAACATAACCTTTTGAAGAGTTTGAGGCCAATGCTGAAAACATATACACAATTATTGAAATCCTTACAGAACAGGCCTTCTTGACCTCTTAAATTTCCAGGATAGGCTTATTGAGGGTAAAGCTATCGAAAAATAGTTATTTAATTAACTAGGTTATTAAACACAGCGACTAATGGTCAAGATATTTTAATGTTCGAGACCATTAGTCACTAGATTAATAACCGTGTTGATTACAAGATTTTTCTGAAGTCGTAAAAATGAATAGTGTATAAATTCTTGATTGAGATACATTCCCTTTTTGCACAAGACATACATTTGACATAATGAAATGTCTATGTTTCTATGTTCCAGTAGAGTTTTGACATTTCTCGTAGTGCTTTTGAACACTTTGTGTACTGTTGTCATGAGGATTGCACATTAAAATGGACAAAATTGAGCATTAAAATGGGTCATTAATGCTCAATTTCGTACACATTAAAATCCCCTTTTATTTCGAGGTCAGTGGAAAAAGTAGATTTATTGCATGACAAAGATGAGTGACTTTCGGTGTTTTTTGAGCAGTCGGTCTCTCTTATGTTACTCTCCTATTGCCAAACCTTGCCCACTAGAAATTTCAACACAATTTGACATTCTCAACTCTCAACCATGGCCAATAAACATTGAAACTTCTCATACAGCTAAAAATACACCCGTTATATGGTGAAAGCATTGGATATAATATGGATGTGGTGCGACATCTGAATTTTTATAATTTCCATGAGAAAAATCAATGCCATCGGTTTTAAAGATGAAATCATTCGAAATAATAGGTAAAAGCATTAAGGTAGAGGACCAAACCAGTTCACCTTTGTGATGTAAATTATATAATTCAAAACATCATAATTATGAGAGTACCTGGCCGACTTCAGGCGAAAATATCTTACTTTCAATGAAAGGCTGTAAATGTCATCCAGCGAATCTCGTAATTCACAGCACTCTTTTCATAATAAGATTAATTGTGTGAAGATCACGACTGCTCTTACCTTCGGCTTTAGAAAAGATGTGAAATACTGAGCTTGGCTATGATATTATGATCCGAATAGATTGTGCACCTTCAACAATGGATAGGAATGCATAGAAATGAGGTAATAATTTGAAGTCCAGTTTTTCTACGTGAAGAACTGAAGTAGCTATTTGTTGGTGATTTTTTCGAGCTTTCATTCAAGGTTTTTCAATGGGAAAATGATCCCATTGTTTCTGCCATAAGTGTTGTATTGCTATCGTTGAAATGAACATCATTTTTTTCTTAATATTCGTAACATCGACCACAACTTCTCTAATATATAATCTTGGGAACATTGAACATAGTCTGACAACTAAAGGTGAATTAATAAAATGTGGGAACATTCAGGGAGGAAATATCGTCTTCATAACGTTGGTGAATTTTTTCGGTTCAGAATGTAGTTAGGTATTTCGATAAAAAGCAAATCTAGAAAAGAAACTTTATATTTTCATAAAAAGATATCCGATTCGAATGAAATTTATTTTATGAATGGAGATTGGTAGACTGAATGGATGAATGATGAATCTATATTTTCACAACAGGAAAACCGATTCAAGTGAAATTTATTTTGTGAATCAAGACTGATATACTGAATGTTCATGCAAGATTTTAAGAGGATCGCATTATAAGAACCATAGAATTCAATTTTTTCAATTATGAATTTTTCACATATTTCATTTTTTGAATAATTTCCAGAATATTGTTCCTATTGTACTGAGATTCTGCATTTATCATCTCAAGACCCATTTCACATTTTGAGGTAATAGAATAGCCGTTTTGCTCCACCAATGAACGAGCGCTCGAAAGCTCCAGCTCAAGGCTTTTCCTGAATTTTTCAAATAGGAATATATGGATTGTGACAAATCTAATGAAATGAGTAGGTAATCAAATTACTTTTTATTTGATGTATCACAATCAATATATTATTCCAATTTCAAATGAAAAATTTTAGGGTTGTTGGGCGTAAGAGGGTGCGAGAGATTTCAAATACAAAAAAGCATGGAAAGACCTGCTTTCGAAATTACAAATCCATGGATTTGTGGATTTTCCTTAATAATCATTTAAAGAATAGTGGTCTGATTGCAGTACTCTCCAATCACAAATTGTATATTATTCCCTAGTTTTTCAATAAAGAAACGACAACAACCAATCTTTCTTTTAGCCACATCGCTGAATAGGTAATCGAAATATCTTTCATTTGATATACCACAATCCATATATTTCCATTTGAAATGATAAAGTAGAGGTGTGTGAGGCGTAGGGGGTAACAAATATCAAATTCAAAAAAGCATAGGAATAATTGATTTGAAATTTAAAATCGACGAGTGCGAGGATTTTCCTTCAATAATTTTTCGTACAAGAATTATTTACGGTTACTTTATAGGCAAGCTGCATACAGTGCGCAAAAAAATTAACGCACATTATGGAAATCTCTAATTTATTCTACAACTGAAGCTGTTCTCAATGATAATTATTTTTATCAGAATTATGCATGCATATGTTATCCACTTTCAACGTTTTTCTTCAATACAGAGATTTTCAGAATGTGCGTTAATTTTTTTGCGCAGTGTATTTGAACTCGACGATAGAATTTGATCACTGATCAAGTACGGATCCAAGAAAATCATTGAAGTAAATCTGTTAAACGAATGTAATATACATGATTATACTCGTATCCCCAATATAGGTCAAAATTTAAACTGTGTCGATTTTACTTTCATTCACTTTTATTTCTCTGTATACGTAACACACAAGAAAGGAATGAAAGGTAGCAGTAGAAATGTAGTATAAATTATCATTCGCACAATCAAGTACCTAACTGGAACAGTCTGAGGAAACAAGATGTACCTGCCTTGAAAACGGTTACGCATGAATTTAAACAAGAATATTCTTATCACTGTTTATTACCTGAAAAAAACACTTATTTCGTAACCATTATCTGTATCCAAATCAAGCCATCAATGAAAGAAAATATCGCAATCAAATTTTTGACAATTCCTCTTCATCACAACTCTCATTTTGTCTTGTGGTTTAGGTAATAACTCGATTGAACGAGATCGGTGACTGGTTAACCATATACAGGGTTGGGATAAAGTTCGGCAACAAATTAATATTATCTTTAAAACGAAACGGGCGATATTTTTGAAATTAGGCAGCTGAGTGTAATGGACCACAATGCATCTGATGAGCATATTTTAACTAATGAGTTACTTCCGGTTTAACCGGAAATGACCAAAATTTTTTTTATTTAAATGGGACACCCTGTATATTCCTGCAGATTCTGAAAGTGCACCTCGTTTCGGATCTGTCCATATCGGGTTCCATGTAAAAATTCTCTGTAAATGTCTTTTTGTACGTTTGAGAAAAAATCCATTCAAATAAATAAATCGTTGTTATTTGTATCAATAGTGAAAAACAAAACGAAATCCTTTGTAGTAGATAACTCTTTCTGCTTTTCATGACGTATTTTTTATGAAAATCTATAAAAGGAAGAAATTAATTTACTAGTAAAAAAAATTTATTAAAAATAATTAAAAAAAATCATTTTTGTACAACTGTCAAAAAAACTTGACTTTTCTTCATCACTATGGATGCGTAAAATATTACTTTTTTTCACCGTTAAAAAAAGTCTTTTTTTCACCGTGAAAAAAAGTCTTTTTTTCACTGCTGATACCCAAAATTAGGACAACCCACAAATAATGAATATTTTAATTCCAACTAATTTCACAAAATTATGATTGTATCTGTACCTTAAAAGTGAATTAGTTTCGTCATCAGCATCTCTAAGAAATTTATTGATATCATCCCTCGATAACACTTTAGATTTCTTTCCTCGGTATTCAACGCTTTTGTTCTTAATAAGCGGGACCAATTTTGAAAAACTCCTTATATCAATATTTTCCTTGACATTCAATTTTTTTTAACATTGAGCTCCATAACGTGGAAGGTTTCAAAATTTTTTATTTTTCCTCGAAATAGCATGTGAGCACATTTTCATAATCCTTTTTCACGTTGTTCTTGTTGCACCATTCTCGAAATTGGTTATATGTTTTCTCATATATTAGCTTTGATTTGGCTGGTAACGTATTAGATACAATTGTATTTGCTTCTTCAGCCATATCTGCGGAGGTATCACCACCACTATCATGTTCAACATCCATCTTCTTTAAAATAATTCGAAGTTGAAGCAACTACGAGCAAATACTGTCAAAGATTCAAACAGTTTCAACAAACTGTTACTATAGTTACGACACAGAAAGATCACTGGATTCATTTAAATATTGTACTGGAACCATTATCTTCAATAATTATACGTATATAAGACGATGTAAATTCACATTCACAGTTGTACAAAAAATGTTGTTTGTATTTCGTGCGTGTAAAATTCGTGTTTTCATGGCACATTCGAGTGAATTTTTGTCCTCGACCTGCGGTCTCGGCCAAAATTGACACTCTCATGTGCCATGAAAAAAACACTCATTTTACGCACTTAATACAAAAATAACTATTTTATTGTTCGAAGTACTTGCCGTTCACCTCCTGACAATATGCCAGTCTATTAACAAATTCTTGAGTATTTTTTCTCAAGACTTATCTATTTATTAATGCACATTCATCAAGAATCCGTTGTCTCAATTCTTCTTTTTACAGATATTTTTTACATGAAACCTGGTATGGACAGATCCGAAACAAAGTGCTCTTTCAGAATCTGCAGAAATATACAGGGTGTCCCATTTAAATAAAAAAAAATTTGGTCATTTCCGGTTAAACCGGAAGTATCTCATTAATGAAAATATGCTCATTAAATGCATTGTGGTCCATTACACTCAGCTGCCAAATTTCAAAATTATCGTCCGTTCCGTTTTAAAGATATTAATTTGGTGCCGAACTTTATCCCAACCCTGTATACAGAGTGTCATAATGGCAAAGAGCCACTCCAGATGTTTCTTATAACATAATTAATAATGGAATTTACATAACATAGTTGATTTATGTTCGTAGAGTGACATAATAAATGCTATCATACAGAAAATAGCTGGATCAGAAAAATCTTAAAATGGCAAAAAATAATTTTTGAGTAAACGTCTAGTTCTTTGATTTTTTCCACCTCGCTGACTTTGAAGGCTTATTCTAGCAAAAGTAGACTGTTGAGTAACATTTTTTATTAATGATTCTGAAAGCTGAGTGTTGAGCGCAGTTTTTAAGCCTACTAAGAAACCATGAAGTAACCTGTCTACCTTTTTAATTTAAATTTGAAAATTTAGATCATGATCCAAAATACGTAACTTTCTCACTTGAGACCAACATTTCCATAATTTTTATCAAAGTTACGATGCTGGTTATTTTATGTATAAAAGTACAATTGATGGCGATCTATTTACAACAAAAAAATATCAGAAAAGTCTTGTACTTTTTTTTTAAAAAACTTTGAAGATGTTCAAGTTGAAAATTCTCAGATTTCATAAAAAAAATCATAACTCGGAAACCGTGAAAAATCGGATAACATACATGGGGGTGATTCGAATACCCCATGATATGAGGGACCTGTTTTTTTATATTGACGTCAATCGTCCGGCCACCCTGTATATCAAAGAGTAGAGTATGTAACGCTACAGAGTGTCCGGGGAATAGCTGTACATACTCTTACCAGAGATAGAATTGGACTAGCTGATTACTGATTGACTATAAAAAATTAATTTCTGGATTTCCCTAGGAAGGTACAGGATGATTTTCCAACTCCATGGATTCCATGAAGTTGGAAAATCATCCTGTACCTTCATAAAATCCAAACTTATTGACGGATATTATTGAAACTTGGGAGGTTATTGGCACATGCTAAGGTCGAGTCAGAAAGATATCAATTATTTTATTACTCCAGGGCCGGACTCATTAATCTTCATTTAAAGTCTACAGTGTAAAAAAAAACACATTGTATTTCGAATTATAAATAATTGATTCGCTTTTTAGAAAGAAGCTTAATTATGCTTCAATTTGTGGTACCTATCGCTTAAAGTTGTCACATCAACAATTATTTTTTTATGAATTTTTGAATTCGGATAAAGTTCGAAAAATTGAATTTATTTACCTGAACAGGACTTAGTCATCTTGTGGAGGTCGAAAATAAATAATAAATTTTCTCGAAAAAATCTCTGAAGGTGAGGAAGACTATAATAATTCGTTGATATACTGGGTGGCCACCCCAGACGCGGATCTCATTGCGATGAAGTAAATGAAATTATACATCGAAAAAAAATTCGTGATGTGTATGGGGTATACATGAGCATATTTCAAGATTATTCGTATGTATACCGGGTGTTCGACAACGAAGATATAAACCATAGTGACACTTCTTCCAATGAACACCCGGTATACATACGAATAATTTTGAAATATGTTTATGTATACCCTATACACATCACCAATTTTTTTTTCGAAATACACCTTCATTTACTGCATCGCAATGAGATCCGCGTCAGGGGTGGCCACCCAGTATATTAACAAATTATTATAGTCTTCCTCACCTTCAGTGCCTTTTTTGCGAAAATTTATTATTTATTTTCGACCTCCACAAGATGAATGAGTACTGTTCAGGTAAATTAATTCAATTTTTCGAACTTTATTCAGATTAATAAATGTATAAAAAAATCATTGTTGATGTGACAACTTTAAGCGATACCACAAATTGAAGCATAAATTAGCTTCTTTCTGAAAAGCGAATCAATTATTTGTAATTCGGAATAAAAAGTGTTTTTTTTACACCGACCACTTTAAATGAAGATTAATGAGTCCGGTCTTGGAATAATGAAATAATTGATATCTTTCTGACTCGACCTTAGCATGTGCCAATAACCTCCCAAGTTTCAATAATACATTTCAATAATTTTGGATTCTATGATGGTCTAAGTATTTTCATGAAGTTGGAAAATCACCCTGTAGCTTTTTAGGGAAATCCAGAAATTAATTTATTATAGTCAATCAGTATTCAGCTAGTCGTCCAACTCTATCTCTGGTTAGAGTATGTACAGTTATTCCTCGGACACACTGTATACTTCGGAGCAATAATTATGAGAAAGACTTGATGATCATTCTTTGCATTGGGAGTAAGCGTGAGTCATTAGATGTTTGGTTTTGCGAAAATTCTGAATATCTGTATTTTTTGAATATAAATTTTTTATGAGAAAGTTGTTGTTTTTTAAAAGAGAATACGAGTTAATTCAATATTCGATAGTATGTCTTAACTTATGGTTTTATTCCAACGGGAATTTCCGCAGGACATATTTCAGCAATTATGCCTCGGTATGTTGAAGATCTCGAAAATATCTAATCAACAATCTATTGTTCCTTGCACAACACAAGAATAAGATTGTGCCCCACTGAGGCTGTGAGTAAATTACAGGTAAGATGAATGTTTCTTTGATCTTTAACAGTCTCGTTGCATCACTGCTCATTCGTTTCTTGATCGGCAGTCTAGTTTTGTACTCCATGATTAAACTAATTGTTGTAGTTGTGTCTCTTTGACAGCCTGAATATAAGGCAACATTTCATTCCTTCCGATAACTATAAGGCGCATAAGCATCGTAATTATTATGAATGGTTTACATTGCGGTAAGAAGCAAAAAACTGGCATTTCTGTAGGTGGCCTATCATTATTTTTTATCCAATGACAATGACTATTAGAGGAGTGAGATATACCAACCTTTCAGATGCCTTACACAGGGTGTTTCGTTGGGAAACGGAAATACTTCACAGGTGCATAGGTGGCACCAAGGCGGTTCTGGAGATACCCTATTTATTGGGTCTTACTGTCTTCATAGCCGAGATACAGGGTGTTTTATGAATTTTGCCCGTTTCTTTCTAAGGCCATATCTAACGAACCACCCGGTATATTTTCTTCATATTTGGCAAATATGTTCCTAATTGAGAGCCCAAACGTATCATGCAATAACCGCTTTGAAAATCCAGGTCCGGGTTAACAAAAAATTACGGATCGTTTGAATCCTCGAAACAACATCCTGTGCATCGGAATTTTTAAAATCTGTTTTAATATTCGAAAACACCACTAAAAACTTAACTGAGACGTATACTTGACATTTTCGCGCAGAAAGTTTTACTGCTCAAATTTTCAACGTGAAAGTGAAGTTTTTTAGAACTTGGATGCCCGAAAGTGGTTTGAAGTGACTTTTAACAATTTAACAATATTGAATCCATAATTATTGAAACATACTTTGTAATTCATTTTCACATTGATTTTCCTTTTTATAGCTGTATACCATTTCAGTTCTTATTTTTGAGTTACTCTCTCGTCGTTTCTCATTACTGCACAAATTTTCAACGTAAACGTGAAGTTTTCAAGAATTTGGTTTGCTGGAAGTGATTTAAAGTAATTTTAGTGATGAATCTATGAGTTAGTTATTGAGAACATAGTCATTTTTTGTGTGTAAAGCTCAAACGTACAATACTCTCCTTGAAAATCCAGATCCGTGTTAACAAAAAACTAGGAATCGTTTGAATTCTCGAAACAACACCCTGTACATCAGAATTTTGAAAATCTGTTTTAATATTCGAAAACACCACTAAAAACTAAACTGAGACGTATACTTTAAATTTTCGCGCACACAGTTTTACTGCATAAATTTTCAAGGTAAAAGTGAAGTTTTTAAGAAATTGAACCCGAAAGTGGATTGAAGTAACTTTTAACAATGGATGATCAACAATATTGAATCCATAGAATATAATTATCTCGACATAAATTTGTAATTAATTTTCACATTGGTTTCATTTATTGAGAATTGACTTGCATTAGGTTGATATCGTATATTTTGAAACAACTATAAACGAAAAACATAATATTAAAATAATTTGAAAAATTACTACAAAAACTGCTCGAAATGTCCTTCATTTTGATCTGAACATTTTTTTGCTCGTTTAAGAATATCTCGAACTGCTTTCCGAATCACATTTGGATTATTTTCTGGCTAGCCTCTTCTATTTTTCTGATCAGCTGATCTCGAGTATTGATCTTCGAGGAATAACTAACGATTTCATGTGACCCCAGACATAATAATCAGCGGGATTCAAATCAGAAGATCTTGAAGGCCAATTATGAGGGCCTCCCCGACAAATCCATGAACTACCGATATTGTTGATATATGTTATTTAAAAACTCCCGAACGATTAGCCTGTAATGTGGCGATGCACCATCTTGCTGAAAGAACATGTCATCAGTGTGCACATTCTCATCATGTAGCAAAACTGATAACATATTTTCCAGAAATTCCAGGAATACTTCGACAGTTAAACGTGCAGGTAGAAAATAGGGTCCTAATATTTTATCATCATAAACACCGCACCATACTTTGATTCAAACGATTCATAATTTTTGTTGACCTGGACCTGGATTTTCGAGGTGGTTATTGCATGATACGTTTGGGCTTCACAGTTACACCCAAAAAATGATTATGCTCTCAATAACTAGCTCATAGATTCATCACTAAAAGTTACTTTGAATCACTTCCAGCAAACCAATTTCTTGAAAATTTCAAGTTTACGTTGATAATTTGTGCGGTAATGGGAAACGACGAGAGAGTAACTCAAAAATAAAAACTGAAATGGTATACAGCTATAAAAAGGAAAACCAATGTGAAAATGAATTACAAAGTAAAGTTGCAATAATTATGGACTCAATATTGTTGATAATTCATTGTTGAAAGTCGCTTCAAACCACTTTCGGGTATCCAAGTTCTAAAAAACTTCACTTTTACGTTGAAAATTTGTGCAGTAAAACTTTCTGCGCGAAAATGTGAAGTATACGTCTGAGTTAAGTTTTTAGTGGTGTTTTAGAATATTGAAACAGATTTTCAAAATTTCGATGTACAGGGTGTTGTTTCGAGGATTCAAACGATTCATAATTTTTTGTTAACCCGGACCTGGATTTTCAAGGCGGTTATTGCATGATACGTTTGGGCTCTCAAATAGGAACATATTTGCCAAATATAAAGAAAATATACCGGGTGGTTCGTTAGATATGGCCTTAGAAAGAAACGGGCAAAATTCATAAAACACCCTGTATCTCGGCTACGAAGACAGTAAGACCCAATAAATGGGGTATCTCCAGAACCGCCTTGGTGCCACCTATGTACCTGTGAAGTATTTCCGTTTCCCAATGAAACACCCTGTATATAGGGTTTACAGAATGCGACAAACAGATACCATGATTCAAGGACATCAAGGGGACTCGCTTCAAGAGATTTTAATCACTTGAGGGCCTTCGTTTGAGATAAACAGGATTGTCATCTTTCAGTTTTTCTGAAATTGAAAAACTCAGATCTGGATGAGAAAAATTTTTGTCCGGAAGTCCGGAATCCCCAACGTTCGAAAGTTACCGTGTTTATTCTTCTTGAATGAGTCCAATCGAGTCGTTTAAGTGCACTGGCTCGAAATTCGAAAGTTACAAACATTTGGGCAGAACTATAGCCTGCCATTTACTAGGAACTCTCCTTCATTAGGATTCATTTCTGAACTGGATCAGTTCTTTGTAACCTCGAATCTATCGAAATATCCTTCTACGATAATAATATAATATACTATAATTATCATAATTAGGCCTGTCATTGAAACTAACATAATCTCATCACTGTAGTGACAGAATTTATTGTTTTTGCATAAAACCAATTCGATGTGGATGAGGTCATCGAGATAAAATCAAACACCGCAAAACTGAACATTTTACCATGTCTAATTTTTAATTTCATCTAAAAATTGCGGAAAATAAAGTAGTAAATATTCGTAATTCAATTGGAGCATGTATATTTCGATTACATAACTTTTTTAATTTAACTTATTCAAGGAAATTAAATTAATAAACTGTTAGATAACGCAATAATGTATGTACAATTGTTTAGATTTTTTAGGGATGTTTACTGATTTTATCACTGAAACTTAAAAAAATCAATTAATTAAAATTATTCTGTTAGCAGGATACCTAGCCAGCACATAATTGAGCAAATACCTACATTATTATAGGAGAATAAAACTAATTAAGAAACATTTAATAACTCGAATATGAGTATCAAAGTCTTCACAACAAGCCTCTGAAAGGATGATTATCTTATCAAATCCAGAAGCAGCCTAACATATTTTCATATCGATTGAAATATATTTTGGGAGGATTCTGCAATTCTTAAAATCTTTACAACAGAAATAATTAAAAAAAATTTAATTAAGATTGAGTGCTCCTGCGAAAATCTTTGCATTTATTTGTCAGGAGCAAATTGGTTTTGAAAAAAATTTGTTTTGTTGCCTAACAGCAAAACTGAAAAAGGAAAAAAATTAAAAGGATAATGTATAACGTTTCGGTGTCTATATCAGACACCTTCTTCAGACAAACTTGTAAAATCTTCAGAATTGTATTTTTTTCATTAAATAAATCAATCCAAATACGATCTATTGCAACAGAACAATAGGCAAAATCATCTACTTTATTTAGCAAAATACATGTGGACTTCTCAATTTTCCTTTTATAATTATCAGGTTCCGTCATTAGGATCTTTGTGTTGTTCCAGTTCATCATATGATCTCCGCTATTTGAACATACATGATCAGCGATTTGTGATCTTGTAATGTCTCTATTTTTGATGTTATTCTTATGTTCCCGTTTTCTTATCTCTAAAGGTCTTGATGTCTCTCCTGTATAAGATTTTCCACATATGCAGGGAATATTGTAGACACAATTTTTTGATTTTTGTGTCTCATTCATTGGTTTCGTTCTGGTTAGAATGGATCTCAAGTTTGTCTGAAGAAGGTGTCTGATATAGACACCGAAACTTTACATTATCCTTTAAATTTATTTCCTTTTTCAGTTTAACTGTTAGGCAACATTTTTTTTCCAAACCAATTTGCTTCTGACAAATAAGTGAAAAGATTTTCGCAGGAGCACTTCATAGTAATTAATTTTTTTAATTATTTCTGTTTCAGAGACTGGGAGTGAAAACCTATAAAGTTTTCTAGAAATAACATTTTCTCACTTTCAACATGAAAAGTCGAGTTCATCTAAACAATTATACAGTATTGAAATGAATATACCAAAACTACTGCATAAATTCGTATCAGTGATATTCCTCATTGTTGTAATTTAAATTCCATATTTCAATTCACTTGAAGAAACTAAAATTTGTAGAATTTTCTGTTCTTTTCTTGCTGTCACAGCCCACTATAATAGAAAAGGATAGCATATTCAACGGATATTTTGAATAATTGATCTGCATTTAGTGCATTTGAAGAGGATTAAGGTGAAATTATATTCATTAGTCTAATTGAATATGAATATACGTTTGAAGTAAACCGAAAAACCACAAAAATTCTCAATAAATCGCACTCGAATTGCAATAATCAGTTCATTATAGGTTAATGTTGGTCCTCCTGTCTAGTCCAGCTGTCAGAACTGCTAGTAACCTATTTGAGAACTCTACGCTGTCATTTGAATTGGCCATATTCAAAATAAACGTAATCATTCAACACGTTAAGTTATGACCGGATTATACTACTTGTATTATCGAACACGAATCAATTTTACGAAATGACGCAATCCAACATCACACTCATTCATCACTTCTCGATTGGTAAAAAATGGTACAATTACGAAACTGCAGAACAGGTTTTTCGAATTCACGTGGGCGTCTATCCCTTATCCATATGCCACATTCGATTGTTATCAAACGTAATTACGTGGTGACTTGATTGGATCGACTTTCATTTCTGCTGATAATGTAATATATAACAATATTACGTTTTGATCGACATGTTATCAATACGGGAACGGTATGATTTGGAACGAAACAATAAGCAATTATTTCTTATTATGCGGTCAGGCTAAATACTTTTTTTATTCACTTTTTATGGAAACAACCGCATGTAAATCAGTACAGAAATTGAATTACATGTTACGTTTGATCACGTGGTCTGATGCAGAATAGCCGACCGATTCGATGCAGTGGAAATTAGAAGTTTTTGTTTCATTTTATTACAACAGTATTGGGAATGTAACAGAGGCGGAAAACTAGAGTGAACCCTTGAAAATAACACGTTACACATTTGGAAGCATGTAAACTCTGAAAATCGAAAGTATGGCAGAATCAGTTTATTATGCTTCGCTGATATTGGCCAAATGCGAGATACAGGGTGTTTAACGTCATTTTTGAGCAAGATTCTCGTGAGTGTGGTCAGTTATGTATGACACTTAAAGTGACGTGTTTTGGTCAAATCTCAGTATTTTTGGGTCCTCTATTCAGAACCGAACTCCGAAAAAAAAATTACGAAATGGCGAAAAACCCGCAATGTTCCTGATTTTTTTTTCGATTTTTAAATTGAATTTTATTTTCTGAATGAATTCAATTTTCTTAGAATGCCTGGGAAAATTTTCTTTCAAAAATCGAACAGAATTTCTTTTTACATGTCTACAACGATAAAAAAAATTACTCGAAATGGATGAAATTTTGTACAATTGGACTTCTTTAATTATCAATCACGAATATGTTTATATTTGAAAATCAATGAAACGAAATTTGAACGGGAATAACTTCGAGACCAATCAACCATCAACCTTTGCCTTCTCACGAAGGAAATTTCGAGTCCGTAACTCGTTCCGTTTGAGAATTGAAGTTACCAAAAATTCGTCAGTTCACATAGCCCAGACAAAATTCAATTAATTACATTGATACTTCGATCTGGATGCAATCTATTCAATATTTGGATTTGCAAATGCAACCTATAATAATAAAGGGTTTTCCAATAAGAGGTGTTATTTTGAATAGCCCGCTATTTCGGTAGATGTGACGTTTGAAGCTGTAATATTTTGACATTTGACTAGTAAAAACTACGCCATTTATAAAAATGGAACGATACACGCTTCAAGAACGCATTGAAATTATTAAAATTCACTATAAAAATGGTGAAAATTTGGCAAAGACGGTTCGTAGAACTCGAACATTTTTGGGTCGTCTCGAAGCACCTTGTCGGACCGCAATAAAGAAATTGGAGGAAAAATTCGAGCTGTTTGGACAAGTTAGTGATGTGAAGAATAAAACCCGTGCACGTCGCTCGAGAACAGCCGAGAATATTGCCGCTGTAGCCGAAAGTGTTGAAGAAAACCCAGGTCTGTCCATTCCTCGCCGTTCTTTGCAATTAGGCATTCCACAAACGTCATAACACCGTATTTTGCATAAAGATTTGGGTCTTAAGCTCTTAAGGCTTATAAAGTTCAGTTAACACAAGAAATCTAACCGGCCGATCATCAACAAAGTCGTGTCTTTGCTGATTGGGTCGTTGAAATGCATGAAAATGATCCAGAATTACAATTGGGCACCGAGATCTTGTGATTTAACACCTTGCGACTTCTTTCTTTGGGGCCACGTGAAAGAGAAGGTCTACGCCAATAGCCCAGCGTCGATTCAAGACCTCAAAGATGGAATTCGTGAGGATATCGAGGACATAGGGCAGCCACTTTGAGATTTGGTAATGGAAAATTTCATTAAAAGGATATGGTCCTGTAAGCGAGGTCGTGGTGGTCATTTGCCTGACGTTATTTTCCACTATTAACAGCATGGCTTCTTCTTCATAATGAAATAAAAATCCGATCATTTATATTGATAAATGGTATTTTTCTTCGAATATCAAAATAACACATCTTATTGGAAAACCCTCTACAATAATATACCAAAAACAATACCTACTGTTCATCGTCCGAAACATGTTAAGTACATAATAAATATTAACCATTCTTGTAAATTTTGAAGTACGTACTATCCTTCTTCATATTACTTGTAGATACAGGTAGTATGAATTTATATTTACATTTCGGGTTTCCAATGTCGTTGCTACGAGATCATGGATGCATATTTTGTGGTTAATATAATTAAAACTATTTGTTATTCGCAAATATCTCCTCTATAAACTTGACCTCAACCGCAGCCTTTCTAAGGAAAATTTTCTGAGCAGAGAACGTTAGTGAAGTGACACTACGTTTATCGGACTTCCCACTTTGGAGGTTTCATGGACAACTTCATATTGAGTAATTATCAACATTTTTGTTCTTTACGTAGAATGGCGTAGTACCCGGAAGTAGAGTCTGTTAGACAACGCCCTGCTCTTTCCCTTGACTTTTGCACTCTTGTTCGAATGACATTTAGCTAGCAGAACTGACACTGATACAAATTTTGTGTTCCACTTTTTATAGTGAGTAATGTGATATCAAATGACAAATTGTCGACCCCGGTGGCTCGGAGGTAGAGCTCGGCGGTTCCGTGTTCGAATCCCGGCAAGGACATGGATGTTTATGTGTGCGTCACTCAAAAAAAATTGTCTAGTCTGGTATGAATGAGAGTGAAAGTAAATGTAAGACTTAAATAGTCACCACTAAGAGGCTGGGTACATATCCTAAGGAGGATGAGCCCAATAAAAATGAGAATGAATGAATGAAGTGACAAATTATAGAGCCCATTCAAGAATGATTGACATCAAAGTGGGTTCTGACTTTCTAGTCACAGCTTCATTCCTGGTTCCAATTAGTAACTGAAACTATCTGTCGATTGTATCCATAGACATGAAATACATTCAAATGACTTCTAAGCATGATGAAATTTGAGAATTTGAAAATATTTTTCATTTTCACTCACGATTTTTATATATTCAAGGATCATTTTTGATCTGGCAGATAAACTGATGAAAAAACAGAAAAACATCGTGAATTCTTTTGAGAGTGTACCCCAGCGAATAGAACCTAAAAGAATTAATTTAGTACACGAACAACCTTTACAGGGAAATTCAACTGTAACTCAATATATGGAGGAGGAGGAGTAATATACTATAAAGTAACCATTCATTGGTGTCATGCAAAATTTATGTTTAGTTTTTTCATGACATGAGTTTGTCACACGTTTTTTTATCATTATTCCTTAATTGAATTCGATATTGAGGATGAAATATTTATATTCAAATCTATGGGAGATGATTACCCTTCAATAGGGTCCTGTAGCGGCCTTAGAAGAACAGAAGGTTCGAAAAATCATCACTTCTGCCAGACCTGGTGTAAAACACCCTCCTGGCCCAAGAGCATGAATCAAGTATTTTGTATCTGAATATTGAAGGTATTTATTCGAATAGTTTTAAGTTTTAATTCTGTTAAAACGGCGAGACAGGGTTTTTTCTACTGAGGTTTTTCCCTGTGCTTTGGTATCATACGTTGAATAGTAAGCTACCCCGTTTTGCACCAACCTCAGCTAGGCCTTTTTTGTTTCATGTATTGTATTTTGTTAGCTCTCATTTCAAAAGAATAAAAAAAAAATTGGTATTTATTAAAACTTTCCACGTTATGAATGAATGATTGAACTAAATTTTTAACCCATATTCCAATTTATTCATTATAATAGAAGAATACTTCCATAAGTTATTGTAGAATGAAAGTAGAATACCATTTTCATGAATATTATTTCAGATGAGTACTTTCGATAATATTTTTTTTTCGACTAACTTCACATGGTATTTTCTCATTCTTGAATCGATACAAGAAACTTCTTCCCATCATCAGAGTATGGAATTATTTGGCACTTACTTTTCATTAAAAGAAGGTTGATCAAATGTTCTGGTATGATATTTTACAAATACGATCAGTGGTTCAATTCCAGACATTTTTAAGAGCTCAGGACAAGAAATATTCAGAACTTATCTTAGAGTATTCAATATTGATTATATTATATATATTCTATCCAAACCAAACACAATCAAACAAAAAAGATTGTCAAAATTCGAATATTTATTCGGTCATTGATATTTCCAACATCAACCTGAACTGAAGTCCTAAAATCAAAAAGAACTGAATGGGCTATTACCAACTTGATTTCGATTTTTCGAAGCCGCCTGATGTGCCAATCATTCTTGGATGGACTTTATGTTTAAAATTGCATAATAAATCTGCTACTTGGCAATCAAATGTAGCAATTGACATTATAAACCCGTCAATTTTCTCACATTAAGTCGTATAAGATTTTGACCATTACATTTCATCATATCGAACAACTAGACATACAATTATTACGGATAGAAAAAACTGAGAAAGAGGACATGTTTCGCATCTGTTTTTTTCCTGATTTCCTGGAGTTCCTATAAATTCTCTACAGTTCATGGTTGAGCTAAGGAAAGGTCAGTCCACATTAAACTATCTGAACTAGCGATGTTCACACGAGACAGCAACAATCACCTTAATAAGATGGTCATCAAACCTCTGCGTAGAATGCCAATGAATTGAAATTGAAATCGTTATTTGATCAATCAACATTGACAAATAAGAGATTTTAGTGGTACAGGTAATGAACAAAAATAGACATTTTGTTAGCACTTCCTTGAATTTGAGTTAGTTCATCTTCCAATGTTATTTTAATACTTTCTTCAGAAATGTTTAAGGATATGTCATCTCTTCCTTTTTTGATAATACTTTCAGTTATACAGGCTGCCTCACTAGTAGATCAGTTTATTCGTTGAATTAAAAAGTTGAAATAATGGCTATGTATTATTGATATAGAAATAGTGGGCTGAAAACAGCAGAGATAATTTTATCATATTCATTTTTTTAGTTTGTGGCGTTATATTGAAAAATATTCAGCAATATAGAATTTTAAATGAATGGACATTTCAGTATGTTGATGGTATCCTGTTTATACTTTACTCCTCTAATAATGAATAACAGACATGCAACCTCGTGTGCTTTTCTTGCACTCGATCTCAAAAAAAACGAATTGCTTCAGTAGTTGTGGGGTAATAGCTATGTATAATCTAATATTTATTTTTGGAAGTGTTTGTTTCATACATTCTTGACCGATTTTCATGGTGAACTAAATAATCGACAATAAAAGCCATGAAAACAATTTTTCAAATGTACTTCGCAGTGTTTTTTTCAGGAATTCCTGGCCTACTTTCATGGTGAACTAAATAATCAACCATGAAAAGAAGTCAATACTACACGGATCTAAGTTTTTTTTGATTTTCGATTGCGATATCGTGAAATATGTATTCATATTGATCGATATGTTCTTGCATAAGTTATAGGAATTGTATATCCTGTTGTTCCAGTTCAGACATTCTACCTGTTTCAAGGAACTACTCCAGAAAACAAAAGTGGATCAATATCAACTCGCATTGTTTGAATTGTGGGGGCCAATTAACATTGGTGTCCTGTTTATAGTTTCCTCTGCTAATAACGGAGAACAAACAAAATGTTATCTTTTGTACTACGCTAGAAAATTTTTTGAGCTCTATCTCGAAAAATACATATTGATCCAATAGTTCGGCAGCAAAAGTCATGTAAAATCTTATATAGATTTTTAAATGTACTTCGCAGAGTTTTTTTTCAGACATTCTTGGCCGATTTTCATGGTTAACTGAATAATCAACCAGGAAAAGAACTCAATACTACACGGAACTCAGATTTTCCCAATTTTCAATTGCGATAGCGTGAAAATGTATTCATATTGATCGATATGTTCTTGCACAAGTTATAGGAATGGTATATCCTGTTGTTCTAATTGAAGACATTCTACTTGTTTCAAGGAACTACTCCAGAAAACAAAAGTGGATCAATATCAACTTCCATTGTTTGAATTGTGGGGGCCAATTCACATTGGTGTCCTGTTTATATTTTCTTCTGCTAATAATGGAAAACAAACAAAATGTTCTTTTGTACTATGCCAGAAAATTTTTTTGAGCTCTATCTCAAAAAATACATATTGATTTAGTAGTTCGACGGCGATAATATGTAAATGTATATTTATGTGTACTTCGCAGTGTTTTTTTCAGACAATCTTGGCCGATTTTCATGGTTAACTAAATAATCAACCAGGAAAAGAAGTCAATACTACACGGATCTCAGTTCTTTTTAATTTTCAATTGTGATATCGTGAAATATGCTTTCATATTGATCGAAATGTTCTTGCATAAGTTATAGGAATTGTATATCCTGTTGTTCCAATTGATACATTCTACTTGTTTCAAGGAAGTACTCCAGAAAAAATGGATCAATATCAACATGCATTGTTTGAATTGTGGGGGTCAATTTACATCGGTGCCTTGTTTATATTTTCCTCTGCTAATAATGAAGCAGACATTCTTGGCCGATTTCCATGGTTAATCAAATAATCAACCAGGAAAAGAAGTCGATACTACACGGAACACAGACTTTTCTAATTTTCAATTGCGATAGCTTGAAAATGTATTCATATTGATCGATATGTTCTTGCACAAGTTATGGGAAAACAAAAAAGGATTGATTTCAACTTGCATTGTTTGAATTGTGGGGGCCAACTAACATTGGTGTCCTGTTTATATTTTTCCCTGCTAATAATGAAGAACAAACATTTTATCTTTTGTACTATGCAAGAAAAATATTTTGAGCTCTACCTCCAAAAATACATATTGATTTAGTAGTTCGGCAGCTATAATATGTAAATGTATATTTAAATATACTTCGCAGTGTTTTTTTTTTCAGATATTGTTGGTCGATTTTCATGGTTAGCTAAATAATCAACCAGGAATAGAAGTCAATACTACACTGAATTCAGTGTTTTTGAATTTTTTATTGCGCTATAGCGTTAGATATGTATTCATATTGCACGCTATGTTCTTGCATAAGTTATAGGAATTGTATATACTGTAAGTCAAATTGAGACATTCTACCTGTTTCAAGGAACTACTCCAGAAAACAAAAGTGGATCAATATCAACTTGCATTGTTTGAATTGTGGGGGCCAATTAACATTGGTGTCCTTTTTATATTTTCCCCTGCTAATAATGAAGAAAAAACAAAATGTTATCTTTTGTACTATGCGAGAAAAATTTTTTGAACTCTATCTCAAAAAATACATATTGATTCAATAATTTGGCGACAATAGTCATTTAAAATCTAATATAGATTTTCAAATGTACTCCGCAGAGTTTTTTTCAGACATTCTTGGCCGATTTTCATGGTTAACTAAATAATCAACCAGGAAAAGAAGTCAATACTACACGGAACTCAGATTTTTCTAATTTTCAATTGCGATAGCGTGAAATATGTATTTATATTGATCGATATGTTCTTGCACAAGTTTTAGGAAAACAAAGAAGGTTTAATATCAATTTCATTGTTTGAATTGTGGGTCCAATTAACATTGGTGTCCTGTTTATATTTTCATCTGCTAATAATGAAGAACAAACATGTTATCTTTTGTACTATGCGAGAAAAAATTTTTGAGCTCTATCTCAAAAAATATACACTACTGGAAAAAATTAAAGGATCAAAAAAAAATTCCAAATTGTTCGGTAATTTTCAACATGCCGTAACTTTGAGAGGAATGGTCGTACAAGGAATTTTGAAAAAGGAAATTGTAGCTCCAAGTGTCTAGTTTTTGGATAAGAACTTCAAAAGTTTTAAGTTTCAGTGGTTTTCGAGAAATGATAGAAAAATCAGCAAGAAAAAAATTCTCAAAATTTTACCACTTTTTTTTTTCTTGTCTACGAGCGTGAAAATTTTATTTTTGCATAATCGTTATAATGATGGGATACCTTGTTAATTCAGCTTTAATTTATTTTTTTATTGACCTCAATACGTCCACTCCGCTCCGAGATATCGGTCTTCAAATGGAAAAACAGGGGTGGCAATACCCGTTATCAAATTAATAAAAATTTTATTTGTTAGTTTATTTTATTTTTCTTTTTTTGAAATTTATGTACTATCTGCAATTAAAATGTGGAAAAAGCTCGAGAAAATTCTTTTTTGCCTTTTTTAAAGATTATGAGCTTTTCAGAGCAAAAAACGTGATCCTAATTTTTCTCAAAAATTCAATCGAGCCAAACAAAAAAATGGCTCGATGGATTGAGTTGGCTCTTGGTAAGGTTTTTATCAACATATTGAACTGTGAAAGTCACACTTAAAATTATTGGTTTCCTCAACATTTTCGATCCAGCGGTAGATTTTCCAAGAAACCACCAAAAGCCCTTTTTTTGTTAAATTTTTATATTGATGCGACATGAAGAAAAAAAAATTCTATGTAAAGCAATGGTTGTTAATTAATGGGAGTTCATTTAAGGTCTTGAATCCCTCCTTCAATTTTCTGTGCGATTATTGGTTGCTGAGAAATCGATAATCAAAGACAAATGGATCCTTTTTCATTTGAAGACCGATATCTCGGCGAGAAGTGGACGCATTGAGGTCAATAAAAAAATAAATTAAAGCTGAATCAACAAAGTATCCCATCATTATAACGATTATGCAAAAATAAAATTTCCACGTTCGTAGACAAGAAAAAATTAGTGGTAAAATTTTGACATTTTTTTTGTTGCTGATTTTTCTATCATTACTCGAAAACCACTGAAACTTTAGATTTTTGAAGTTCTAATCCAAAAACTAGACACTTGGAGCTACAATTTCCTTTTTTTAAATTTCTTGTACGAACATTCCTCTCAAAGTTACGGCATGTTGAAAATTGCCGAAAAATTTGGAATTTTTTTGTGATCCTTTAATTTTTTCCAGTAGTGTATATTGATTCAATAGTTCGGCGGCAAAAGTCATTTTAAATCTAATATAGATTTTTTAATGTACTTCGCAGAGTTTTTTTTAGACATTCTTGGCCGATTTCCATGGTTAATCAAATAATCATAAACAGGAAAAGAAGTCAATACTATACGGAACACAGATTTTCCTAATATTCAATTGCGATAGCTTGAAAATGTATTCATATTGATCGATATGTTCTTGCACAAGTTATAGGAAAACAAAAAAGGTTTATTTCAACTTGCATTGTTTGAATTGTGGGGGCCAATCAACATTGGTGTCCTGTTTATATTTTCCTCTGCTAATAATGAAGAACAAACATTTTATGTTTTGTACTATGCAAGAAAAATTTGTTGAGCTCTACCTCAAAAATACATATTGATTTAGTAGTTCGGCGGCGATAATGTGTAAATGTGTATTTAAATTTACTTAGCAGTGATTTTTTCAGACATTCTTGGCTGATTTTCATGATTAACTAAATAATCAACCAGGAATAGAAGTCAATACTACACGAAACTCAGATTTTTCCAATTTTCAATTGTGATAGCGTGATATATGTATTCATATTGCTCGATATGTTCTTGCATAAGTTAAAGGAATTGTATATCCTGTAAGTCAAATTGAGACATTCTACCTGTTTCAAGGAACTACTCCAGAAAACAAAAGTGGATTAATATCAACTTACATTGCTTGAATTGTGGGGGCCAATAAACATAAAACGTGAACGTGAAAGATACTAGCTAGCTTATTGCAATAGGCCAATTAGTGATAGTTGTCTGTTTTGCAACTTTCGAGGTCGCGCTCAGCGGCAAATGTATTGGGTGTGGTACTGGTCTCTACAATTCTGACCTTCCCTTATCTCATGATTTTCGTTTTTTTCATAAACACACATGCTTGAGATTGGAACGGGCTATTTTTTGTTCTCAAGGTCGTATTTTGGATCACTGTTCCTCCTTATTTTCATTATTTCTGACAAGATAGCGTGATATAGATTGATTTTAATCGAATGTCAATGTGAACCGTTTTGGTTGTTAATAAATGATTTGATATCAGATCAAGAATTACGAGTTTTTCGTGTTTTTCAAGAACACCTCAATGCGATCGGATGTATGCATTTCTAGTTTTCATTGTCTATTCTTAATCATTATATCATGGGTATAAGTGCATATTAAAAAAAAATTAGCAGACAGGTCGAATGGATTTTTCCAGTGATTCGCGGAAAGAATTATTCAAAAAATAATGGACCTTCAGAAAATCATGGCGATTATCCGTTTTTGAGCGCTCGTTCCACTCAAACGAGTGCTATATCGTTTTGCACAAATTTCTGTAATTTTCGAATTTTGGACCGAAAATGTTCTCAAACGATAGGGTTAGACTCGCTGATGACGAATTCGTGGTCAAATTCATTTCTGTCTGTGGGAGCGCCCGGCCGTCCGTTAGCACAATAACTTTTGAAAGGATTGTCATAGAGACTTGAAGTTTTCAGGATGAGTTTCCGGTTCCTAATGACTTGGTTAAGTTTGTTAACCAGCCAAATCGTACAAGGTGTTCCTTAAAATATGACCATTCAAAATTTTTGTTCCTCAAAATCTTAAAAAATACGAAACCAATCGGAATGAAATGTTGCGGCCAAATGTACGATGCTGATAACAAGCATCATGTAAAATTCTGTTGCCATAGTGTTAACAGAACCGTAGAAAATTCAATTGAAATATTGAAACAAAGAAACTTCATATTTCCATGAAAAGATATTCGATTCGAGTGAAATTTTTGTGAACGGAGATCGATATTTCCAATGTTCATCCAAAATTTCGTGGCCACAGTTTCAACAGAACCACAGAAAATTCAATTGGAACATTGAAAAGAAAAATCTTCATATTTCCATAACATGATATCCGATTCGAGTAAAATTTTTTCTGAGAATGAAGATTGATATACTGAATCATCATGCAAAATTTTGTGGCCACAGTAATAACAAAATCATAAAAAATTCAATTGGAATATTAAAAGAAGAATCTTTATATTTCTATAACAGAATATCCGATTCGCGTGAAATTTATTTTGAAAATGAAAACTACTATACTGTATGCAAAATTTCAAGGGGATCGCATCATCAGAACCACAAAATTTAGTTTTTGTGATTATTTATGTTTTACGTATTTCATTTTTTGAATAATTTTCAGAATATAATTTCGAATTTCCACCAAAGAACAAGCGCTTAAACGCTCCTTTTCAGGGCTTTTCCCAAAATTTTCTCTAAACCTTGCGAACATTTGTTTTTATTTTACTTTTATTCCAATGTTATATCAGTAGTAGTTAATTCAATGAATAATATGTTACTCCTACCATGAAAATATCAGTTTGATCCTCAATCAAACCCTAACTACTCCGTCTTGCTCCACCTTCCCCAATAGTCGTTTTCCGACTATAAATAATCATACGATATTAATTTTATTAATTAAAGCAGGAATAAACATTCTGTCAGTTGTTGGAACAAGTAAAGTAATTCCGTTCCTTTGAATACGGTTCCGAACGATCAAGTATGCGGAAAAGAAATCGAAAGTGCATCAAGAAAAAATACTACGTCACTTCTATGCAAAATCGAATTTCCCTTTCAAGAGATAAACATCTCGTAGACAGTGACAACTGGTACAGCAGAACGATCGTTTTTGCGTTTCGTTTAAATGCTCGAATGACCTAGTTCAATATCAATTCTGATCTTGATTCTGCATAAAGTAACCGATCTATCTCATAATAACTGTGAAGAGATGTAATCAAACACTAATGGGGGAGTTCTTGACCTAAATCCCCGACGTATAATATGTTTATTAGATGCATCATCGTTCAGATCTCAATACGAATTGATATTAACGTTATTTATTCGATAATTATTATGCATAGAATAAATGATTGCCAATTAGCGGGTAAAAACGAACCCTTAAAGGTTTTTATGGGTTTATTGAACCCTCTATATGGTTCCCAACCTGGCAATTTATACCCTGCACAAATATAAAATCATCGTGGAAAAATTTGAATTAATAGGGTTAATAAGTAACACCCCAACACTTTAACCGAATAAAGAAAAGTTCCAAATTTCAAATCATGCGACATTATTCTTTATGATTTGTCGAGGTTGTACCAGAATTCTTGCCTGTTCATTAGCAATTCACATCGTAACATGCGTCCCACGCATGAAATCCCTTCAAATGGAATACATATACTAATATTAGCCATAAGCATGTGATGTATTCATATTTTACAAAATAAAATTTTTGATATGTTGTGGTATAATTTGTTAGTCTATATTTACGACGGCGAAACAGTGAAACTGCGATCAAACGAAAATCTGTCAATATACAATTCTTCTATCTAAAGGCAGTACGAGTAAAAGGCATATTGAAAGAAAAATCTTTTTATTTCCATAACAGAATATCCGATTCGAGTGAAATTTATTTTGTGAATGGAAACTGATATACTGAATATTCTTGCAAAATTTCAAGAGGACTGCATCATCAGAACCATAGAATAAAATTCTCTTAAATTATTCATTTTTTAGATTTATCATTTTCTGGATAATTTCCAGAATAATTATATTCTGGAAATTGTGCTGAGATTCGTTTTAATTCGATATCAATATCAATAATATATTATATAATATCATTTAATTCGTTTGATATGGCCTCAGAAGGAAACGGGCAAAATTATTAAAACACCCTGTATCTCGGCTACCAAGACAGTAAGACCCAATAAATGGGATATCACCAGAGCCGCCTTGGTGTCACCTATGCACTTGTGAAGTATTTCCGTTTCCCAATGAAACACCCTGTATAAGATATGGCCAATCAAAATATTTGTTTCTCAATATCTCAGACAAAACGAAACCGATCAAGATGGAATTTTGCGGCCAGATTCAAAATGTTCATAATGAGCCTCACGCGAAATTTTGTGGATATAGTGTCAACAGAACCATAGAAAATTCAATTGGAATATTGAAAAGAAGAAACTTCATATTGCCATGAAAAGATGTCCAATTCAAGTGAAATTTATTTTGTGAATGAAGTTTGATATACTGAATATTCATGCAAAATTTTGTGGCCATAATGTTGATAGAATCATAGAAAATTCAATTGTAATATTAAAAAAATAATCTTTATATTTCCATAACAGTATATCCGATTCGAGTAGATTTTTTTTTGTGCATGAAGACTGATATATACTGAACTTCTATGCAAAATTTTGTGACCATAGTGTCAACAAAATCATAGAAAGTTCAATAGGAATATTGAAAAGAAGAATCTTTATATTTCCATAACAGGATATCCGATTCGTGTGGAATTTGTTTTGTAAATGACAACTGATTTACTGAATGTTCATGCAGAATTTCAAGAGGATCGCATCATCAGAACCATAGAATTAAATTTTTTTAAATTATTTATTTCTTACATATTTCCTGAATAAATTCTAGAATAAAATTCCGATTGTGTTGAGATTTTGCATTTGATTCGATATCAATATCTATAGAATCGCAGAATCTATAGAATCGAAGATCAGATTTGGTATAGTTTTTTATGGATCTGGAAATATAACAACACTTTTCACTCTGCAGAAAAGGGCAATTCGGATCCTAAGCGGGTTGAAATATCGAGAGTCCTGCAGGGGCATATTCAAGAAAAATGGTTTATTAACAGTATATGCGATATATATTCAGGAATGCCTCCTGTTTATGCATAAAAATCCAAGGATGTTCGACATATTCAAAAGTGATCATACATATGCATATGGAACAAGAAGTCTTGATTACAACTACCCTAAATGTAATCTCACAACAACCCAGAAACAGCTTGAGTATAGATGCTTAAAATTATTCAACAACCTACCCCCAGCAGTGAAAGCCATAAAGGACATCAAAAGCTTCAAAAAACACATATATAGATATTTACTACAATTAGAACCGTATTCCTATTCCATGGCAGATTTTGGATGTTTCTGACTTCCATTTTCTTTTTTTTTTGACACTATTTCATTTCATGTAACTTATATGTACTTATTGTAGGTGAAATGATCTGAAATAAAGAAGCTTGTTATGTTATGTTATGTTATGTTAATATCAAGTACCATTTAAAATTTTGAGGTAATAGCTTCATTGCTCCACCAATAAACGAGCACTCAAAAGCACCTGCTCAGGGCTTCCTTAATATTTTTTAGAATTATAGACAGAGCTCAAATAGCAAATGTTGTAAATGGTACTAGATGAGTTTGAATGGGTGTATTTGATTGTTTCATAGGCGTAGCATTTACTTTTGATTGTGTTGATTTTGTAGTGGCTGGAGTAATCCCCCGCACAACCTTTTGGTTTTGGGGGACTAACGTTTATTTATAAGGAAAAATAACATTCTTTCATTGCAGTATAATTTGTTTACTTCTGTAATAGTTTATATTGATGTTTATTACCATTGTCCATTTAAACCTTCAGTTGAAACAAGTGTTGATTCGCTTGTCAGTTCTGTATGTTTTGATTTTGTATCACTGTAATGTAGGAAGTTTATTTTGGAATTCAATATTGTATTGTCCTGTATTTCTTTCTTGAATAAACACATTATTATTTTTATTATTATATCCAGTGCCAATAATATCGACGAAAACCACATCGGTTCCTAGGTTGACTGAATTTACGCCAGACTTAACTTCCTTATGACATTACATAAGTCAGCCTTGGGGACATCCATTTCCTGGGTTATTTATAATTTTCTCCACGAAGTATATCGCGGGGCAGTTATTCAGTTATGGATCAATTGCAGTAGCGTTCGTTTACTAAGGTCCACTTTCTCTTTCGATATAGACTCGCATTAGAAATATACGTACATAGACAATCTACATCGATGTATATTTGGTTTACCTCGAAAGGTATTATCATTTCCTGTACAATCATTTCGCATACTGATTGATCAATATCAGACGGTAATTATAGTTCGATCGCAAGTCATGCAAAATACGAGCGATAGAACTGCCCCATAGTCGATACATATTACGTTATCAACTGTTTCAGAATCGCTGGAATTCCACTAGATGACCCAACTTTTCGAAATTAATTATTGTATTTCTTCAATGGAATAATTCACTGGTTTCTGTAATTATAGTTAAGACGCATTTGTGGTAACGAATCTACACAAATTAGTATGAAATTGTACCAATATTGGTTTTGTGGAGAGCTCGAAATACATGCAATAGTTCTTACTGTTTATTAATCTATTTCAAAGAATTTAGAACCTAGTTATAAATATGTTTTCACAGATTTTATTGTGGTAATAGCGGTTAGGCTGATCACGTAAAATTTTCGATGGTTGAAGATGATTACAATATGGCTTGGAATTCCTAAAAAACTTTTTAGGTTTTCACTTCCAGTCTCTGAAACTGAAATAATTAAAAAAATTTTAATTAAGATGAAGTGCTCCTGCGAGAATCTTTGCACTTATCTGTCAGGGGCAAATTGGTCCTGAAAAATTGTTGCCTTACAGTAAAACTGAAAAAGGAAATAAATGAAAAGGACAATGTAACGTTTCGGTGTCTATATCAGATACCTTCTTTAAACAAACTTGTAAAATCTTCAGAATTGTGTGTTTTATTTGCAGTCTAATTGACATAGAAATTTGTCAACACATAGAGATGTTGATTTATGTAATTTTGAAATCCTGATGCCATTTGTTTCTTCAATAAATCAATCCAAATACGATCTATTCCAACAAAACAATTGGCGAAATTATCTACTTCATCTAACAAAATACATGTGGATTCCTTAATTTTTCTTTTATAATTATCAGGTTCCGTCATTAGAATCTTTGTGTTGTTCCAGTTCATCATATGATCTCCGCTATTTGAACATACATGATCAGCGATTTGTGATCTTTTAATGTCTATATTTTTGATGTTGTTCTTATGTTCTCGTTTTCTAATCTCTAAAGGCTTAATGTCTCTCCTGTATAAGATTTTCCACATATACAGGGAATATTGTAAACATAAAAATCTTATACAGGAGAGACATCAAGACCTTTAGAGATAAGAAAACGGGAACATAAGAACAACATCAAAAATAGAGACATTACAAGATCACAAATCGCTGATCATGTATGTTCAAATAGCGGAGATCATATGATGAATTGGAACAACACAAAGATCCTAATGACGGAACCTGATAATTATAAAAGGAAAATTAAGGAATCCACATGTATTTTGTTAGATGAATTAGATAATTTGGCCAATTGTACTGTTGGAATAGATCGTATTTGAATTGATTTATTGAAGAAAGAAATGACATCAGGAAGTTTCAAAATTAAATGAATCAACATCTCTATGTATTGACAACTTTCAATGTCAATTAGACTGCAAATGAAAAAACACACAATTCTGAAGATTTTACAAGTTTGTCTGAAGAAGGTGTCTGATATAGACACCGAAACGTTACATTGTGTTTTTCATTTATTTTCTTTTTTCAGCTTTACTGTTAGGCAACATTTTTTCCAAGACCAATGGGCTCCTGACAAATAAGTACGAAGATTCTTGGAGGAGCACTTCATCTTAATCAAAAATTTTCTAATTATTTCTGTTTCGTCTTACGATTAAAAACATAGCTGTTGAATAAGTGAACAGAAACTAGGACCCACAGTTAAGTCTTAACTTTGACCTGAAAAAGCAAATGTACCTATTTCCGAAACATCGACATAATCGAAAAGTTGTTATAATTTCTCACTGAGTCTCCTAGTACTGGTTAACTAATTGAACAATAATTGTGTATTCAATCTTTCCTTGAATTTCGATACCTTGAAGGTTTCTTTAGGTTTTTTCCTTCCAAATTATGCTTTTAACTGCATAATGAAAATTATTAGTAGCTGAAAATATCATTCAAAAAATGAAAAAGATTGGGAACCTTGCCAGTTCATGGAATTGCATTCGGATTTATTGTTAACAATGGTAATTAATTAATAGTGGTTGCGTAAAGTGTCCATCAGATTCAGAAGGAATTCGTTATTGTCTTAAGTCTAACACTCCTCTTCTCGTCTGTGATAAAATCTAAGAATTGTTTGGCGAGAAAGTCATTTTTAATTTGAACTCCGAAACAGGTGAATTATTGTGAAAGGTTAAGAGACTTCAAGGTGAAAATAAATTTGTTCACTAAAAATTCATCTTTCACTATACAGAACATCGAGGTGAAAACCTTAGAACGGAATTCCCATCCAACTTTGAGAGGTATTATGTCATTTTTCTTAATGGTGCGAAATATTGACGATTATTGGAACTGGTATATCTGCATTTAAATAATAATTCTGCATCATCATGGTGACAATAGCAAGATGAGGTACTACGTGAACTTTGGCATCAATTACGGTTACTCAATCGTTGACATTTAGTCCCAGGTATTTCTAATCTTCCGATAGTACTGCTACAAGTTATGTGGGTGTCTAAACGCTCCCCAAAAAATAATTTCACACTGAATGTTAATAATTAGGATGGTTCAAAGTTCAATGAAATTAAATGATCATTGACAAAAAATGTTACACCATCGACTTGTCCCAACTTAATGCAAAACATCCAGTTAGCAATGAATAGAACCTTCTGCTTAGTTGCATCGATGCTCACTCATTCCTTAGTGATTGAAAAAAATTACCGAAACACGTCGAATAATTTCATTAGAGGGACATCTTTTGACGTATATTTGAGGCTTGAACGAGAAGACTCCTAAGAGGTGGCGCATCAATCCCTCAAAAGGAAGAGGAGGTTGACTTATACTATTTTTTGATACTCTTGGAAGCCTCTTCACAACGGTGTATGAAAAACATAATTTTGATGAACTGTTTGTGCCAAAAAACAATTTTTCAGCTCAAATGAGCTACCTTGATTATTTTGGTCATCTTGAAGAATTGAATTTTGAATTTGGTGATACAGGATAACAAGCTCAACACGTTATTAAGAAAACCACCCCTTTAGTTATAGTTTAAAAAGGGGTTACAGTTCCCTACGACCTCAAGGTCTATTGTGCCCCCTTACAGAGCTGTTCTGACCACACCCTTCACAGCTCTTCTCCAATTCCAGAAATCTGATTAAATCCAATATCTGTGAAGGCTTAAACGAGACTAGTTCAAACTCTTACAAGTTTCTCGGCCAAAACATTCTCTCCTTAGGCTCACAATGCCAAAGCATTCCGTGACTAGGTCAACAGGGGTTTCTTCCTCCTCCCCACAGTACCTACTCGTCAGTGTCCGATAATCCCATCCTCAACAGGTGCTTCCTGAGGCGACAGTGTCCTGTAAGAAAGCCAGTGAGGAGGTGTAATTGTTTCTTACTAAGATCCTGATATCTTTTGGATCGTGCTGTTTCAAAGTTCCGAAGGAACTTAGTGGAATGATGAGTTTTTCCCTCTGGGATTTCTTCTTCTCCAGAATCTCCTTCTTATAGGGACATATACCTATACCAAAGAAGTGCACACTTGGTACTTGGCCCGTATATCCCAGCGCCAGCTCTTGTAGACGTTTTAGAACGATCTGTATACCATTTTACGGTATTTTCATTGAGGTTATAGTCGGTGTATTCCCGTTAAAATTCCCCTCTTTTACTTAGCAATGTCCTGAAGATTTCTTAGTGCTTACTTTCTTGATCATTACATCACTAGAGAGGTTCGCAGATGAGATGTAGTTGTGCAGAGAGGACTGAACTCTCTGATTCTTTATTCTCCCATTACCTGTACCTTCCTTAGATATTCTGAGGAGTCATGGGCTACCTATATCAATCACTAAATGTAAAGGTGTGAAATTCCTAAAAACTACACCCAAATATTTGTTTAGTTGCACCCTAAGATACATTTTGCCCTCTAAACGATTCCCCAGTAATAGAATGAAATGAGAATAGAGGTTCTATCGTCTGGCAAAAGCGTAGTCTGTTCCTCACACCCCAAGACTTGGAGTCATCTAAAGGAATCGGTCGAGTTGATCTAAACGGCAAATTAAGAGTGCAATTTTAAAAAGATATCTGGGGGTAGGTTTTTTAGGGCTAGTTATTAAATACGAAATTTCAACAACGGGTCAAATAGACTTTTTGCAGCCATTAAATTACTTCTTCATTGAACTCTCCACCTTGTCTGAGAACCGAGCTATTGGATGTATGGAACATCTCAGGACATCCTGTTTATTGCTTGAAATATCACAAACCCAGCTCAAACACCTTCCAAATTTCATTGACTCAGCATTCATTATGATGAATGTGCGGAAAACATGAAAGCTGAGTGCAATACTGCCACTGGAGGAAGAAAACCTATTGAAAGAAGTTTCTAGAGAAATTGTGTGAAAAAACTTTGAATTTGGCAACTATGAGCATCACCTAATATTCATTGAGCGCTCGTTCTACTTAAACGAGTGCTATATCGGTTTGCCCAAATGTCTGTAATTTGCGAGTTTTGAGCCGAAAATGGTCTCAAACGATAGGGTTCGACTACCTGATGACGAATTCACGGTCAAATTCAATTCTATCCGTGGGGCCGTCTAATAACTTTCGAAGGAATTGTGCTAGAGACTTGAGATTTTCAGGGTGAGTTCGGCTTCCAAATGCTTGGTTGAATTCGTTAGACTGAACTAGACTAAACGAAACCAATCGAAATGAAATTTTGCGGCCACATGCAAAATTATCCTAATTAGCCTCATACAAAATTTTGTGGGCATGATGAAAACAGAACCATGGAAAATTCAATTGCAATATTGAAAAGAAGAAACCTTATATTTCCATAACTGGATAAGTATACTGAATCTTCATGCAAAATTTTGTGGCAATAGTGTTAACAAACATAATCGTATGGCACAAAAAGTTCCAATAAGAAGATCTGTTCAATAAATCGTGTTCGAGAATACTTGGTAAATCGAAATGGCAATAGTGTTAACAGAACCAGAGAATATACAATTGGAATATTGAAAAGAAGAATATTTATATTTCCATAACAAGATATCCGATATGCGTGAAATTTCTTTTGTGCATGAAGACTGATTTGTGGCCATAGTGTTAACAGAACCATAAAAAATTCAATTGGAATATTGAAGAGAAGAATCTTTATATTTCCACAACAAGATATCCGAGTGAAATTCCTATTGTGAATGAAGACTGATATACTGAATGTTCATGCCAAATTTCAAGAGGATCGTATCATCAGAACCATAGAATTTAATTTTTTCAAATTATTTATCTCTTACATATTTTATTTTCTGAATAACTTCCAAAATATAATTCGATTGTGCTGAGATTCTGCATTCATACCGGGTGGCCCACCACTGACGCTTGGATCATTTTGAGGATGTAAATGATCATATTTTGAAAACCCTTTTTTCATGGTGAGTGTAGGGTAATCAAAAGCACAATCTAAAATTATTTCCATATATACAGAGTGTTCCAAAACAAAGATACAGACCAAAGTTTCACTTTTTCAAATGTGACACCTATTTATATGACCTTAAAAAAGGAAAGGCAAGCTCAAATGATGAGTTTCTTCAGATCAGTCTGTATATTTGCTGCACCTTCCACGAGGAAATCGCGAAAAATTTGAAATATGGAGTGGTTTTAAATCGTAAAATATGAAGAAATCAGTTACGCAAGCGATACAAATAAGAGCTCAAACAAAAAGTATGCCAGATATCGATTGAAATATATTCTGGGAGGATTCTGCATTTCTGAAAAACTTTATAGGTTTTCACTCCCAGTCTCTGAAATAGAAATAATTATAAAAAAATTTTATTAAGATGAAGTGCTCCTGTGAAAATCTTTGCACTTATTTGTCAGGAGCAAATTGGTCTTGAAAAAAGTGTTGCCTAGCTTTAAAACTGAAAAAGGAAATAAATGAAAAGGACGATGTAACGTTTCGGTGTCTATATCAGACACCTTCTTCAGACAAACTTGTAAAATCTTCAGAATTGTGTGTTTTTTCATTTGTAGTCTAATTGACATTGAAAGTTGTCAATACATAGAGATGTTGATTCAACTTCCTGATGTAATTTCTTTTTCCAATAAATCAATCCAAATACGATCTATTCCAACAGTACAATTGGCCAAATTATCTACTTCATCTAACAAAATACATGTTCCTTTTATAATTATCAGGTTTCGTCATTAGGATCTTTGTGTTGTTCCAGTTCATCATATGATCTCCGCTATTTGAACATACATAATCAGCGATTTGAAATCTTGTAATATCTCTATTTTTGATGTCCTTCTTATGTTCCCGTTTCCTTATCTCTAAAAGTCTTGATGTCTCTCCTGTATAAGAAAATCCACATATATGAGGAATATTGTAAACACAGTTTTTTGATTTTTGTATCTCATTCATTGGTTTCGTTCTGGTTAGAATGGATCTCAAATCATTTCGGGTTTTGAAAACAGTTCTTATGTTGAATTTGGAACCAATTCTTCTTATTTTCTCTGAAAGGCCAGGAATATAAGGAATGACGTTCAACAAATTTGGTTGTTCTTGACGGTTTTCTGTTTGTACCTGATCATCATTAGAATTTTGATTAGATATTTTTCGTTTTAAATTTGAAATTGTTCTTTCTATAAAATTTGGTGGGTATTGATTATCTAGTAGAAACTCTTTAATGAAGGAAATTTCATTATTTCTAATTTCAGGTGTAGATGAAATCAAAAAGGCCCTATCATAAAGTATGCCGTCTCAGGCACACTTCCCATATATTGGAAACTCCACCTCATGCAAGTCTATTAATCAAACATAATCGTATGGCACAAAAAGTTCCAATAAGAAGATCTGTTCAATAAATCGTGTTCGAGAATACTTGGTAAATCGAAATGGAAAAAATCCCCAGAAGATTGTTAGCTTATTATCGAATCGAGAGAAGGCACGCCCCATTCCAATAAAATCGAGTGAAGACAGGGTTGATTATTTATATATACGATTCCAGAAATTCGATATCTCTTATCCGAGGTGCTTGTAACTTCATGAGATGGTCGTAAATGATACTTACACATTCTCGCCAAAGTGGTTACCTGTAGGCATAGTAAATGTTGAACAGTAAAAGAATCTATCTACAATAATTTATTGTTAGCATAATGCAAGACACGTTCAGTCGGTATTTTTTATAGAAGCCGGGTTGTAACCACCCACCCGTAGTCCTAAGTGCACATAGTCCTCAAAGAAACTTCATAGTAGCCTGAGACGCAGACGATACTTGCACTTTGATTAGATATCGGAAAATTTAATACCTATTCGCTGAGATCGAAGATATACAAGTACACCTGTGGTGTTACTCTTGAATAGCATGGGCGTAACAACCAACGGGTTCTGATATATACATTCGGGTTAAAACATCCTAAGGACGTTGTCCGATTTCCAATTGCCAATGCCTTCTATTGTTGCAGTCTTCATCATTTAGTCCACTTTCACTCATTGATTTTCTTATTTCACTAATTCATGTCGTTCTTGGTCTTCCTCCTTTTCTGTTTTCCGGAGGTATCCATCTCATTACTTTCTTTGGTAATCTATTCTCTGCCATTCTTTGCACATGTCCATACCATACCAGCTGCTTCCTATCTATATATTTTATGACTGTCTCTTTTATTTCCATATTTTCCCTTATTATCAAATTCGGTACCTTCTCTCTTCTCGAAGTTTTTGATGCTCGTCGTATTGCATCCATTTCTGTAGCTTCTATCCTCCTCCTCAGTTGTTCTTTCAATCGCCAAGTTTCAGATCCGTATACTAGGGTACTTTTTATTAGTGTATCATATATTGTTATCTTTCTTTTTTTCCTATCTCTGTGCTCCATAGAATACCATTTAGGAAATTTATATTTTTTTTGTCTTATTTATTCGTGATTTAATTTCGGTGTCATCTGTTCCTTCTGTATTGAAGTTGATACCCAAGTATTTGTAGTTTTCGCATTTCTTTATGGTTTCATTATTTTTCAGCTATTGTGTTTTAGATATATTCATCTGAAGACCACATCTTCCATACTTTTTTGAAGCTTTCTCGCCATATATTCTAGGTCTTCTTTATCATTCGCACAAATAACTTGATCGTCGGCAAATTGAAGAGTGTATATGCAAGTATCTCCATCAATTTCGATACCCATACCTCGATATTTTCTTTTCCACAGTGACAGTGCTTTCGCTATGTATATTTTAAAAAGCGTAGGAGAAATGCAACAACCCTGGCGTAAACCTTTGGTTACTGAAAATGGCTCTGATTCTTTATTTCCAAACCTCACGCATGCTTTCATGTGATCATATATATTTTTAATGGCTTTAACAAGTGTGTGGTTGATAGTAGGTAGTCTCTTGAAGTACTTCCCATAGTTTCATGACAGGAATGCTATCAAATGCTTTTTGTAAATCTATAAACATCAGATGCACAATAACAAAATGAACATTCCTATTGATTTCCTGATGACGAATTCGTAGTCAAATTCAATTTTGTCTGTGGGGCCGTCCGTCCGGCCGTTAGCATAATAACTTTCGAAGGGATTGTCCTAGAGAATTTTCAGGATGACTTCGGGTCCCAAATGCCTCGCTTAATTTCGGTAACCACTCAAATCGTACAGGGGGTTCCATAAAATATGGCCATTCAAAGTTTTTGTTTGTGAACAAAATCATAGAAAATTCAATTGGAATATTGAAAAAAAGAAACTTTATATTTCATTAAAAAAATATCTGATTCGAGTCAAATTCTTTTTGCGAATGGAGATTGATATTCTGAATGTTCTTCCAGAATTTTGCGGCCAGAGTTTTGACAGAACCATAGCGAATTCAATTGGAATATTGAAAAGAAAAATCTTTATATTTCCATAACAGGATATCCGATTCGAGTGAAATTTATGTGAATAAAGATTGATATACTGAATCTTCATCCAAAGATTGTGGCCACAGTGTTAACAGAACCATAGAAAATTCAATTGGAATATTGAAAAAAGCATCTTTATATTTCCATAACAGAATCTCGGATTCGAGTAAAATTTATTTTGGAAATGAAAACTGCTATACTGAATGTTCATGCAAAAATTCAAGAGGATCACATCATCAGAACCATAGAACTAAATTTTTTCAATTTAGATTTTCCACATATTTCATTCCGATAGTAACGAGATTCTGCTTTATATATTTGGTCTTAATCTCAAATTTCATATAAAATTTCGAGGTAATAGTCATATTGCTCCACCGAAGAACGATCGCTCGAAAGTTTCTGCTCGGGGCTTTTCTTAAATTTTTTTTGACATACTGAAATGCTGATTTATAGCTTTCTACTATAGCGCGAATATTTCCTGACAAACGACTCAGGTGGAATGATTAGTGAGGATTCCAAGGTCAATAATAATTATTTTTGGTCGGTGACATTCTCAAGAATAGGAATCCGATCGAACCACATTCATAGTAAGCTGTCTCATTACAATAAAATTATTAGTCAAAAACTTCGTTCTGCAGTTCCGGTGACATTAAAGCATATCTACTAATTTCTATTGTAAACAATCAGATCATGTTAATGTTTTTTATTTCATCATAAGATATTGAAAAAATAACTAGAAAACTTGAAAATTTCAAGGAAGGTCTAAACATTTGACGAATGAGTAGAATTGTTATCGAATTATTCATCTTTGAATTATTATACAGCAGTTCATGTTCACTGTGTTAGTTATAGTCCATGGGACAGCGCCTGTTTTTCATAATGATTACTAAAAATCTGATGAATATTTGTTGTGAGTAGCTTCATTTTGACGATACGCCCAACTTTTTTCTCTACGAAAATTCTCTATTAGTGAGAGCTAATACAGTATGGAGACGTCAAAAGTGTTAAATGGATGAATGTTCAAATTTTATTACTAACAGCTACTTTATAAATTAAATCTTGAAACAATTTTATTACAAATTGAAAACAATAATTGTCCTACAAAAATGCTTATTCTATTAAATTGTCTACCACTCCCAACATATATCAACAACAAGGTCTAAAAAAATTAATACTAACCGGCTGATTGTTTCACTGTTGCTTAGCAAATATTTCCTTTATGAACTGGTCACATTGTCCTCAAATTGAGTGGTACGTTTTTCCAGTCATACCTCAGAAATTGTACCACAGAACCCACATTTAAAAATGAACTAACAATTGACAATTTCCGAGCGTAGGACTGGAAAAACATACCACTCAATTTGTAGGACAATGTGACCAGTTCATGAAGGAAATATTTGCTAAGCAACAGTGAAAAAATTAGCCGGTTATCAATAATTTTTTTAGACCTGGTTGTTGATATATGCTGGGAGGGGGGGACACTTTGATAGAATCATCATTTTTGTAGGACAATTATTGTTTTCAATTTGCAATAAAATTGTTTCAAGATTTAATTTATAGAGTAGCTGTTAGTAATAAATTTGAACATTTACCCATTCAACACTTTTGACGCCTTCATACCATATTAGCTCTCAATATCTAGAATTTTCGTAGAGGAAAATGTTGGGCGTCTCGTCAAAATGAAGCTACTCACAAATATTCAGTATTGTTTGTAATCATTATGAAAAACAGGCGCTGGCCCATAGACTATTACAGTTCAACAGTTCACACCTTCACATAGATCAAAATGAAGTCTTGAAAGGATTTAAAGACAGGACCAGTCCATTAAACTCTACTGAAAGAACAGCAATAAAATAGTTTTATCCACATCCTGGTCCGCTAAGGTCACCAAAATGATACTTTTATTTCGATTAAACAGTGATCATATATCACTTCTTTTTATAACTTCATTGCTAATGAGTTTGTGGAATTAAAGTTGAGGTCAATATAAAAGCTTTTGAGTTGAAAATTCATTTCGAGAAAAGAGAACGGTACAAAGGGTATAAACGGGTTTCAATGATAAATCTGCCCCCTCGACTTTTTCGATTCATGTTGAGGGGATCGATAAGACATCGGATGAAAATAATTCAGCCAACTTTTCAGCTTTTTATCTCGAACCATTCTTGAGATTTCTGTGAAAAACACTTTTTTCGATTTTATTTTTTTTTGTCTTGATTCTTTGCTATTAAAGGAATAAACGTATAATTTTTTTATGAACATCAGCAGAAAAATCAATTTTTAGAAAAAAAATAAAATTATAGTCATTTGTTTTTCGGTGTTCTTCAAAAGTGTCCACCGCCATTTTTTTACATAAAATGTCTTCTTTGATCATTTATACCTTGGAATTTTTTCACATTTCAAAATTGGTGAAACATTTAAAACTGTTTGAATTTTGGGATTCGGCAGATATCCATCAAGCTTTGGTGCTGTTGTATTCATATTGGCTCCCTGAACAATAATAGTAAAAAAACAACTGGCGATCTTTCTTAGTTCAAAAGATATGGGCCCCCAAAGTCCGAAAAATATTTCAACTGAAAGTCACTTTTCTCCCTACATAAACACTAAGTTACCGCTTTATTAAGTTTAAAAAAACGTCGAGAAAATTAGAGGGAAAGCCCGCCGTTCTTTAAGGTAAGCTTGGCAATACGGCAAACTATATTTTGGAGTTGTGCCAAACTTACCATAACGAACGACGGGCTTTCGCACGAAATTTCTCGATGTTTTTGCAATAATTATTGAATATCTTCAAAATAAAATGAATCAAATCTTCATGTAAAAATGTTCGAAGAGGATTTAAACTCAATAAAGCAATAATTCAGTGTTTGAGTAGTGAGAAGAGTGATTTTCAGGTGGAATATTTTTCGGACTTTGGATGCCCATATCTTCTAAACTAAGACAGATCGCCAGTTGTTTTTTCACTACTATTGTTCAGGGAGCCGATATTAATACAACGGCACCAACATTTTATGGATATGTGCTAAATACCAATATTCAAACAGTTTTAATTTTTTTCAAAATGTTCCACCAATTTAAAAAATGTGAAAAAAAGAATCAAGAGAAAAATCAACATTCAAAAATTTTGGATATCTGGAGAAAAAAAAATATACTGAAAAAAGTATTTTTTACAGAAATCTTAAAAATGGCTCGAGATAAAAAGCTGAAAAGTTAGCTGAATTATTTTCATTCAATGTTTTATCAATCCCCTCAATATGAATCGAAAAGGCAGAGGGGGCTTTTTCATTTGAAATTTGATTGAAAACTACTAGACAAAGGTTTGGATATGTACTACTGCGATTCGTCTCATTTATCAATATTTCCAAATAGTTTCCAATATAGAACAAGTTTTCGGCCAGCCTTGTAGAGATTTTGTCTACGTTCGCATAAATTCCGTATTACCTACTTTTCCTGTCACTAACATAAACTGTTCTCACAAATAGCAATGAAATTTTGGGAATAGTTGAAGGTTTCGATGAATTATCTCAGGGAGTTTTTGTAGAAAGGTACATAAAAAGGTTACCTAGTATTCTGTTCATAGCATCATGTGATCAGGACTACCTGTTATCAATCGATAAAATATGATAGGTGTCTTTCTAAGATCTCTAGAATTATGCACAATCGTTGTTGATTAGCTGAATGAAAAATTTTTAGCCGTTCAGAGATCTAATTTCGAAATTATCTTGACAAAACTATTTTAAATCATTATAAATTTAGAACTATTCTACCGGTTCAGCCTATTTACGAACTTAATTGAGATATTCGGACTTCATATCTATCCAAAATTTCTAGTCTCTAATCCATTCAACTGAATTAACTACCCGAACTCAATTTTCGAAATTAAAAAATTAATTCTACTTTTTTTATACATAAAAATGGGTGACAAATGCATCATTACTAATTTTCAAATGAGGTAGGATTGGTAATACTAGTTATTCGCCTTGTCTAAAATAAAAAAGTACCGCGTTCCTTTCTATTACCAAACCACTCTTCAATGCCGTGCTATATTATGCATTCAAAGTAACGTATGAGGAAAAAATTTAAATGTATAAGCCATCGTAAATTCAGACCGCTGATTCATTGGCATGAATTAGACGTCGTAAAAAGGTTCGGAAGTTTTTATGCCCTTAATAAGGGTGGCTTCGAAACTAGGCTACCTATACGTTTCGTATATAAAGGGTTTTCCAATAAGAGGTGTTATTTTGATATTCAAAGAAAAATGCCATTTTTCAATATAAATGATCGAATATTAATTTCCTTATAAAGAAGAAGCTATGCCGTTAATAGTGGAAAAAAACATCAGGCAAATGACCACCACGACCACGCTTACATCAGGACCATATCCTTTTAATGAAATTTTCCATAACCAAATCGCAAAGTGGCTGCCCTATGTCCTCGATAGTCTCACGAATTCCATCTTTTAGGTCTTGAATCGAAGCTGGGCTATTAGCGTAGACCTTCTCTTTCACGTGACCCCAAAGGAAGAAGTCGCAAGATGTTGAATCACACGATCTCGGTGGCCAATTGTGATCACCTCTTCGAGAGATAACACGGTCCGGAAACTTTTCCTGCATTAGATCGATGCTTTCGCTGCTTGTGTTGCACGTAGCGCCGTCTGGTTGAAAGTAAACGTTGTCCAGATCAATACTATACGATTTCAGCCATAAAAAATCAAAGAACGACGAGGAATGGACAACCTAGGATTTCTTCAACACTTTCGGCTACAGCAGCGATATTCTCGGCTGTTCTTGAGTGACGTGCACGGATTTCATTCTTCATATCACTAACTTGTCCCAACAGAATTTTTTCACCAATTTCTTTATTGCGGTCCGACAAGGTGCTTCACGACGACCCAAAAATGTTCTAGTTTTACGAAGCGCCTCTGCAAAATTTTCACCATTTTTATAGTGAATTTTAATAATTTCAATGCGTTCTTGAAGCGTGTATCGTTCCATTTTTATTAATGGCGTAGTTTCTACTTGTCAAATGTCAAAAAATGACAGCTTCAAACGTGACATCTACCGAACTAGCGGGCTATTCAAAATAACACCTCTTTTTGGAAAACCCTTTATCTTGATAAAATTATTCTAGTAAATCTTCTAATATTCTTGCAGTCCTCGAGTTCCCATGAGACAAGGTAACATCTTCATCTTATAATGTGCATCTACTAAGCACATTAAGAAGTTGAGTGTCGAAATATCTATTAACTGCTGCTGAATGCCATGGATTATGTAATAGTCTCTAAAACAACCTCGGATTTAATCAGAGTTTTTGAACAATACGTAATAATTCTTCGTACGCTCATGGAAATATTATAATGTAACAGCTTACATCCAATTAGCTAATGAAAGATATCCATAGATAATTTTCCCTGCACCAATTTTAGAATTTGCCACCATACTTGAAGTGAAATACATATTCAGTTTGATTTCTGGTGAGTTTCAAAGAATACATTTTATAACCAAAAAATTTTAAGAAAAGCCCTGAGCAGGGGCTTTTGAGCGCTCGTTCATTGGTGGAAAAATAAGACTATTACCTCGACAATTACTCGAAATTGTATACGGGACTTGAGATTGATACCAAATATATAAATGCAGAATCTCAGCACAATCGGAATTATATCCAGGAAATTATTCAAAAAATAAATGATTGAAAGAAATTAAATTCTATGTTTCTGATGATGGGAATTTTTTGAAATTCTGCATGAACATACAGTTTATCAGCCTACATTCGCAAAATGAATTTCAATCGAATCTGATATCCTGTTATGGAAATATATGGATTCTTCTTTTCAATATTCCAATTGAATTCTCTACGGTTCAGTTAACACTATGGCAACAAAATTCTGCATGAAAATTCAGTAAATTCACTCGAATTGGATATCTTCTTATGGAAATATAAAGTTTCCTCTTTCCAATAATCCAATTGAATTTTCTATGATTCTGTGTACACTATGGCCACGAAATTCTGCATGAGGCTTATTATGAGCATCTTGCATGTGGCCGCAACATTTCATTTCAATTGTTTTCGCCTTGTCTGAGATATTGAGGAACAAAAATTTTGAATGACCATATTTTGTGGAACATCCTGTACAATTTCGCTGGTTAACGAACTCAACCGAGGTATTTAGGACCCAAAACCCACCTTGAAAATTTCAAGTCCCTAGGACAATCCCTTCGAAAGTTATCGTGCTAATAGACGGCCGGTCCACTGCAGAATTGAATTTGACCACGAATGCATCATCGAACCCTATCGCTTGAGACCATTTTTGGCCCAAAATTCGAAAATTACAGACATTTGGGCCAACCGATATAGCACTCGTTTAAGTACAACGAGCGCTAAATGACAGATATTCAAAAAATGAAAACTAACTCCCTGTAAAGTAATTTTGATACATAATTGTAGATACTCCCAAATGAACACAACGTCGAAAAACTTGGTCATCCGTAGTTTTTTCAAGAAATAAACAACCTATGTTCAAAACATTCCGACTGCAATATATCTGATAGAAAATTTTTGTTTGTAAATCTTTGCTTTACGCAGAAACAGACAAAAAGGGAAAAATGTGAAGAAATCTATATTTTGTTACACCACAACTGACTCCAAATTCAATAGTCTGTATATCTACCTCTTCTTTCAATCAACTGCCAATAAGCCTTGGCTGAATCAAGGTATAAATGAAATTTTCAGGCATATCTTTCCGTCCTTCCTGAAAGACTAAACTCAATTCCTGACAAGTTGAAGGTGGGTTTTGGCGATTGGATATTGCTCTCTCTAAAGCGGCCTACACACGATCTACCTAGTTGAAGTTGAAGACTAAGTTGTGAACACGTCGTGTTGACGACCAAGTTTAACGACTGTAGGCTGGTTGGTGGTTGATATTCCAGGTTGAAGACTAGGTTGATGCGAGATCAAAGCGGTTTGATATTTGGTGGACGGAGTCCGATGTTGACGACTAAGTTGCAGCGTCTGTGGGGTAGTCATCAACATCAACTAGGTTGACAACACCAGTTGGCCTTTTGCAAATGTAGGGTGCAGATCGCATACCCTCTTCAATATTCAATTTTATATTTAGGTCCTCATTGGCGATACAACAACCCTTTCTCGGCGGAATGACGTGAAATTATTTTGGCAAAATTAGATATTTCAGTAACTATTTGACATATATCGTTAAGATTCTGAGTAAACCCATGTTCCGAAATTCTCTAGAGAGTTGAATTTTTTATTTTCTTCCGAACAAGCTGAAGCTTATTAGGTTCCACAATTTTCAGCAATATTGACTGAAGATTCTAACTGTGATGTTTCTCATCATAACTGCGATACAAATTTTGAAACCTATGATATAAAAATGACTTGAAGATATGAAATGCTATCACGCCCACCAATCATGATCATTTGAAATAAAGATGTTTGCTTGACCTTTTCATACGTCTGCGAAGTATCATTACATTCCAGGAATAATTTTGACAGTTAAATAATTGACACGATGAAGTAGAAACATAGGTCAATACATCAATATTGTTTGGAACTTGAAACTACAAGTGAAAGTGAGTAGTACTCGTACCTTCGTCATTATTACATCAGAAATTATTCCAGTGAATGAGTACATATTAAGGATACATTCTAAACGTGCTCGAGAATGTCTTGGAAATCAATCACTTCAACTCATTAGTCTGATGAAAAGGTCAATAATGAGGAAAAAATAATTATAGGAAATAACGAACACTTAATTTCTTATCGGCAGTTAAACTAGAACAAGGTTCAAGTGCACGAATGGCTTAAATGATCGAATAAAAATTCAAGAAAAACCCTGAGCAGGAGCATTTGAGCGCTCGTTCATTGGTGAAGCAATGACACTATTACCTCGAAATTTCAAATGGGACTTGAGATTGATACCAAATATATAAATGCAGAATCTCAGCACTATCGGATATTTTATCCTGGACATTATTCAGAAAATGTAAAGGATGACTAAATTAAAAAAATAAATTCTATGGTTATGATGATACGATCCTCTCGAAATTTCGCATGAGCATTCAGTATATCAGTCTTCATTCACAAAATAAATTTCACTCGAATCGGATATCTTGTTATGGAAATATGAAGATTCTTCTTTTCAATATTCCAACTGAATTTTCCATGGTTTTGTTAACACTATGGCCACAAAATTTTGCATAAAAATTAAGTCAATATATCAATCTTTATACACATAAGTAATAAATTTCACTCGAATCGGATATCTTTTTATGGAAATATGAAGTTTCTTATTCTCAATATTCCAATTCAATATTTCTTGGTTCTATTGACACTATGGTCACAATTTTGTATGAGGCTTATTATGAGCATCTTGCATGTGGCTGCAACATTTCATTTCGATTGGTTTCGTTTTGTCTGAGATATTGAGGAATAAAAATTTTGAATTACCATATTTTATGAAACACTCTGTATGATTTGGCTGGTTAACGAACTTAACCGAGGCATTTGGCAGCCGAAATCACCCAGTCTCTAGGACAATTCCTTCGACAGTTATCGTGCTAACGGCCGGCCGGACAGACGGCCCCACCCACAGAATTGAATTTGACCATGTATTCGTCATCAGGGAGTCGAATCCTATCGTTCGAGACCATTTTCGGCCCAAATTCGAAAATTACAGACATTTGGGCAAAACGATATAGCACTCGTTTAAGTAACGAGGGCTCAAAAATCATTCTGTAACGAAATATTCATTACTGATCTATCCTAACTACTGCATGTTTCAATCGTGCAGCAAAAATACCGGTTGTTGAAAAAAGTTACAAATTTTGGTAACTGACTGTGGACCTCAAAATAAGTGAAGCATTCATATAAAAGTAGATTCGCGAATGGGCCATTTTTGAAATTTTCGGTTTTCGATTAAACTACTAGCGCAACCAAATGGATATTCGGTTTGTGTTTCGTTCGTATGTCTTGTTCACTGGCATTAAATATTAAGTTTTCTTATGCTCACGCATTAATATTTCGAGACTATTAGTCGCTTGATTGATAACCGTCTTGATTACAGAATTTTTCCGACGATCTCAATATGAATTAATGTTCAAATGTTCAAATCCTCATTTTGCACAAGACTTACATTTGGCATAATAAAATTTCTATGTATCTATGTTCCAGTAGAGTTTTGACATTTCTAATAGTGCTTTTGAATACTTTGTTAACGTTGCCATGAGGATTGCACATTTAAATAGCAGAAATTGAACATTAAAATGGGTCATAAATGATCAATTTCGTACACATCGAAGTCACCTTTTATTTTGAGATCGACGGAAAATGATTTTACAGCGATTTTCTCGAAGATTACATTCTTTTCAAAACGATTGAATACGATATCCCTAACTCTTGTAGAGCAGTATAGTTTAGCAGTAACTGTCAATTCGAAATTTGATACTCAGAAGAAGAATAAAGAGGCGCATACTCGTGAGGATTAATTCATTAGAAAATTTTTGAAAAAAAAATTGGGAATCGTGAATGGGCGAATTTCTACGCGTTTAGAGTCGGCCGGGAGTAAACACGATCACTTCCGGGTAAAACGACTTCGAAACTTGTAACGTGTGTTTTGTAACGACCCTTTTTGCTTACCACTTAATTTCAACTTTAAACTTCGGTTGCTCGAGCGCCAGTTGCGATAGGTTTTACAAGGTCGCAACGCCTTGCCGGGTGTCGCACAATAAACCTGAGTAGCCTTTATACAGTTGGAGAAGGGATCTATTGTAATCTAAGTGTAAGCGATTACTTGAGGGTTGTTTCTAAATGGCAGAGAAGACAAGCAGTAGATTAAAACACACACGAAACTATATACAATATAATATGGAACAAAATAACAATTCTATAATATGTACAAGTATAACCAAAAATAAACACAAAATGTGTGGTTCTCCTCTTGAGCTGTAATAAAATAATTATTTACAAACTGCAGGCGACGAGTCAGAAGAGCATACGACGTGAGAGGTTATTTTTTAATCTTGAAAAGGAGGTCTAAGATATGACGTGAGCCGAACGACTAGTAGGAAACTATAGCTCTCAGGATATTAAAATTTGATAAATCCTTGCTTCAATAGGAACAAGCGCGAAGAAGTTTCCGATCTGACGTCGTAACTTTCTTCAATTTTGTGTGCAAAAGCAATAGGAACTGTCACAACAAGCGTAGACGACGGTGGAATGTTTTGTATTCTCTTCCGAGACCGCTTTGTTTCATGAAGCGTTTCTGATGATGGCGCAAACATTTCCAAATTTCAAAATTGTCGCTATCTGCTTACAAATGTGCAGAGGATATAATGAATCAAGTTGACGTAATTCGAACTGCTTCTTTTGTGAAGACGCCCATGTTTACATTTAGCGTTACTTTCTTTTCCATCATAGCATAAAGTTGCCATATTCGATAATAAGGAACAGTTTTCTTATAGGTGAAGTGGCGAACTGCACTATTGTAGGTGTTGTATATTTGTATTACCCCAAATAGAATAGGCTGTCAGTCTAGAAAGCAAGGTCGTTATAGAAACTCACGAGAATTCTCTTTATACTTATATGTCAAGGTTCTTCTGTTGGTACTACCTAAACGATATTTATCCACTTTCGATTATAAAACACTTGATTTTCATTGACGCACCCAAAGTACCGGATCAATTTCTGGCAATATGATTACAATGGCATGCACAAACTAATCTACATAATTGATATACACAGAACAAGGAAGTTGCACGTCCTTCAGATAAAATCCGAAGACTCTCAGGTTCCTGCACTGGAATTCACTTTTTCTCATTTCCATAATGGTTAACATAATAGTTCAATATTTAACTAATTATCAATGACTTTTTAAGCATAATAACACGCTTGCTATAAGAGTTTTTCATGTTGATTTCCCGAGTTTTTGTCTTTGATGGGGTTAGTTATGAAAGTCAATTCATTTTTAATTGAGTTTGCTTAATTCTGTTGAATTTAACTCTAAATTGAGTTTTTCACAATTCACAATTGTTATACAGGTGTTATTGAATTTTCGTTTGTCTGAGAGTGAATGAAGACTGGTATAACATGCGTTTAAAAAATTCATCGTTAAATAGGCTATGGAACCTCAAACGTCGGTGTAAAATAAAACAAATACTTATAATACAGTGCGCTTCAAAATTATGGAACAAATTCATCGTCTCAGAAAAAAAATATTTGGCAACAAACAGGTCAATTTTTGTTTCACTTTTACCAAATTTTATGTATTTTTTAAAGATTTTTGTTGTAAGTTTCAACTTCGGTAAAAACTGACTAATAACATATCCACAAAATGTGAATTCTATAATAGACAAGCTCAACCCACTGGTAGGCGCTTTGAGGCATCTAAAATCTTACCTGAACCAAAAATCAGCAAAACAAATTTACTTTGCGTACTTCCAATCTGTGCTGTCCTATTTATCGGTTATATGGTCCAGAACTACCAAATTCAATTTGAATAGACTTCAGAATAAAGCGATAAAGTGTCTTCATGATCTTCCATACGATTACCCTTCTGATGAAATATACAAGACATATCCATTACCCATACATGCGAATTGATAAATTAATAAAACTGCAACAGTGCAAGTTAATTTATAAACTCGAAAACGAAAAACTAAAGAGTCAATGCTCACTACAAAGGGTACATTACATCATGAAATACAACACAAGAAACAAGGATTCCTTCTATCAAAAAAGAACAAGAACAGAGACTGGACGATATGGACCTTTGTATTCTAGTCTTTCCACATTTAATAGCTTACCAAATGATATAAAAAATTATTTAAATGTATGTAATTATAATCACTTCAAAAAACTTATTAAAAGTAGACCATGTTAACAACCAATGTGTTGATTTATAGTTGTAAATAAATAAATAAATAAATAAATAACATATCCACTTCGAGATCATAACTGAAACGTAGTGTTTACACATTTTAATTTTTCACGTGAGGGGTTGAAACGGCTTGAAAGGGGTTGAAAGTTGTGCTTTAACAAAACTGTAATGGTGGACTTCAATTCGGTGACAAATTTCATCAGGTACCATCGTCTCAAAGTAAATGATACATGACAAAATGCACATACTGAAACCCTCTTTGAAATAACAAATTTTTCAAAAAAAAAAATTCCTTGAGAATTTCTGAACGCCTGTAAAAGAAATACAAAGACCTCGCCAAAAAATTACCATATGACCCACTTTCCTTATTCAAAAAATTTGTAGGGTTGATGGGAAAGCCACAGGGTGAAACAAAAATTCATAAAAATTTGGTAGATGTGAAACAAAAATTGAGCTGTTTCGGGACTTGAATTCGCTATATTATTACGTTGATTTCAATTTTTTTTACTTGAAAATATTACTCACTACTTTTTACTCATTCTGCATCTCATGCATGTTGTATTTCATTCTTAATGTTTTCCATTAAATTGATTCAAATTTCTTTTCAGAATAATGAAGTTCATTAATAATTAACGATAGCAATTTTTCCAAGCATTCGTTACCTAATTGAATTTAGGTACGGTGGATTTTTCGACGGTGAAATTATGCATAGATAAATGAATTGATTCGTTAATTAGAAACGATAACACTTGCAAAATAATCTAGTGTAATTTTATTTCCGTAGTCCAATTTGATAGTAATTATTACAACATTCGTTGGATAATCAGACATAACCATTTTCCTTTTGCAGAAAAAACATTGAAACAGGAAAAGTTCTTTCAAATGCTGGTAATGAATTGTGCATAACTGAATAGTTATTCACTAAAACGTTTTCCGATAGGCGTTATTTTTCATATCATTTATGTTCACTAGGTCAATTTACCGACACACTATTCATTATATTGTAAAGAAATTCGATATTAATTTTTTTTTCTGTCGACTTCAAAATAGAAGGTGATTTCAATTTGTACGAAATTGAATATTAATGATCTATTTTAATGTTCAATTTATGCTATTTCAATTTGCAATCCTCATGGCAACCGTACACGAATTATTCAGAAGCACTACGAGAATTGTCAAAACTCTACTGGAACATAGAAACATAGAAATTTCATTATGTCAAATGTATGTCTTGTGCAAAATGAGTGTGTGTGTTTATTAATTTAATAACATACAGTTGATTAAATAACTATTACACGATGAAAGAACGACATAAAAATGCACGCACACAAGATAATATTGATTTGGTAGCATCAAATAGGGAAAATCCAAATTTAAATCTTTCTCAAACAATAGGGGTCGTTGATATCCAGTGATTTCTTTCCTTGGGGATATGTTCAGGTACCAAGTTTATGCTGATAATATAACTCCAATTGAGCAATCAAAAATCAAGTGCAGCCAAATTAATGTTACAAAATTAATGTGAATACACAAAATGCAGTACATATTGAGAAGAAATTTTCCATGAATAATGGCATGTTATAACCTTTCTAATGATTCTAATGTGTCTCACTGAAAAATTCATGTTTCTTCATTTTTGAATTGTATAATCCCTATTCGAAAACCTTTCATTTACTTATGAAGAAGTATTTTGATGGAATTCATTCGTTCTATAACCCAAATAGTGCTTTTAATGAATAAAATAAGGCACTATATGAAAATAGGGAAGTTCTAAAAACACCTATTCCATATAAGTTACAATAAATTGTTCACAAATGCTATTTCCATGACAAGCAGCTCATTTTTACTGATTGTAAAAGCATAGTTGTACCTAAATGAAATAGAACAAAATCATTAAATTTGTATAACAATTACAGTGATTCAATTTGATATAAATGTTCGGAGCGATTTCATAAAAGAAACTGACAATTAAACTTCCCAGATTTCAAGAAGAACAGCAGTTGAGTGAGGATTGGTTGAACAAATAAAATTTAAAAAGTATGTTCGACAGTCCGGAACTCGCCGCTGAAAACTTGAGATTTTTATGCTAACTTCAAACTTTGGAAAGTCCAAGTTGAAATTACACAGCAGAAAGGTCAGACCTGTATTTCTCAGGAATCTGTAGTGTGCTTGTACATAAACAGAATGGTATTCCAAGAACCGCTGTTCATCGAAAGCCAACAAATACGAGTACATGATAATACCTTCATTTCGAAGCCAATCACCTTTTTAACACCGAATTGAAGAAACCACAAGTTTATATGCAGGGTGTCCCAAAAATCAACGTCAAGCCGAACACGGTTGATAGGCCAGGTGGTGAAAGTTATCAGAAAAATAATGAAAAAAATCTGAGTTGAGTACTTTTCAAATTATTGAAATAGAGGGAAAATTTTAGAAAATTGTCATCCTGTGTTCATCTTATGAGTATTGTGACTACAATTCATATTTTTTTGTGAGTGGTTTAACCCTGAATAACCCGTCTGTAAACTATAGTCTAAAATTAGAACACAACTGCCTAAGTTTTAGACAAAATATCACATTTTTGCCAAGTTTATGCTGATAATGTTAGGGATGTGTTAGGGATGAAATACGGCCAAATTTATGTGACAAAATTAATGGAAATTCACAAAATGCAGTACGTAATGAGAAGAAATTTTCCATGAATAATTCAGTGTATCAATCTTTATTTATAAAATAAATTTCATTCGAATCGGATATCCTTTTATGGAAAGATGAAGTTTCTTCTTTTCAATAATCCAATTGAATTTTCTATGGTTTTGTTTACACTATGACCACAAAATTTTGCATGAAGCTTATTATGAGCACTTTGCATATGGCCGCAGCATTTTAGTTCTATTGGTTTTGTTTTGTTTGAGATATTGAGGAACAAAAATTCTGAATGGCCATATTTCCCTGTAGGATTTTGGCTGGTTAACAGGTGCGTCAAGTTGGTGACACACCCCTCGAATTTTGGTATCAAATTGTTTTGAGAATTTTGTGCCCATTTTGTGCCAATTTGTGCCGTATGTTATGAATTTTGTGCCCGTTGCGTTCTCGAGATATTTCAAGTTTTTCAAGTGTGTCACCAACTTGACGCTGTGACACACTTGTGGAAATATGAAAATTTTTTTCTTTCAATAAATTGTGCCCATTCTGTGCCAATTTGTGCCGTATATTATGAATTTTGTGCCCGTTCCGTTTTCGAGATATTACAAGTTTTTCAAGTGTGTCACCAACTTGACGCTGTGACACACTTGTGGAAATTCGAAAATTTTCTTCTCTCGATAAATCGTGCCCATTTTGTGCCAATTTGTGCCGTATGTAACGAATTTTGTGTTCGTTCAGTTCTCGAGATATTTTTAGTTTTGTTTGTGGGGGCGTCAAGTTGGTGACACACCCCTCGAATTTTGGTATCAAATTGATTTGGGAATTTGGCGTCCATATTGTGCCAATTTGTGCAGTATACTATGAATTTCGTGCCCGTTCTTTTTTCGAGATATTTCGAGTTTTTCCTGTGAGTCACCAACCTGGTGACTCATATGAGGAAAGCTGGAAATATTCTTCCTTGGATAAATAATTCAAAATTGTGCCGTATGTTACGAATTTTGTGCCTGTTCAGTTTTCGAGATATTAAGTGTTTTAGTTGTGAGGAGCGTCAAGTTGGTGGCACACCTGTCGAATTTTGGTATCAAATTGTTTTGGAAATTTTTCCTTTTTTGAGATATTCCATTTTTTTTTTCATGAGTGTCACCAACTTGAGGATAATGCCGCTAGTATAGAAAAGGCGACGAGTGTTGTTGTAAATTTTTCGGTTGCTTTGCCCATTTCCTGAAACTTACTTCAAGACGCTCTGTGTTTGGTTCAACCCATCAACAACAAAATAAAAACAATCTTTTTCCACTTCAGTCGTGACAGTGTGTCCAATTCAAAATTGATGAAATTTCAAACACATTCTGATGTGGAAATTCCATAGAAGTTGATCAAAGATATCTCAACAAGGTGGAATAATTCGACCTTCCATATGATTGAACGTTTCATAGCATTAGAAAATTCTTTACCATCAACAATTGGTATTCTGGATGAACGCTTACCGCAACTGTCATCAAAATTATTAAAGAACTTTCCTGAAATTTTACAAAATTTCGAGGGGACCAAAGAGGTATTGAAGAATGATTATGTTGAGAATGAGTTGTTTATTTTATTGATATTCTATATCGGTACACCGTATGTTTATTTCGTAAACAAAAATATAAGTTTAATTTTTTTCATCCAAGGATTCTCGTTAATATGTTGTTTTATTCCCTTCATTTCAGCAGTAGGTAAGTTCTATCGTCCTGAATTATGAATTAGTCGCTCCTTGATTTTTGCACCATGAAGCAGAAAAATGCACGGATTAGAGAGAAGACAAGCAAATCAACCACGATGAACGAGAATCGAGTAAGGAATTGGTACAGCATATGTTTTGGAGTGGCGGCTTGTGACGAAATAAAATGATGAGGCACATCAGAAAAAAAATTATTATTACAAGGAAAACATTAATCTTATAAACTCTACTTTGTCAGCTGCATACTTATCATCATGAAATAATCATTACTGATAATTTGGATTTTTGAATCCAATACAAATCATCTTATTATGGCTATTATTATACTGACAATTTTAATTTTAACTTTACTTAAAAAATCATTCGGCATTAATGCTTCAACGCAATGATTCTAGCATTTTATTGTTTGGTAATTGACCTGAGATAAGTTTTTCAAGTCACTTTAACCAATTTTTCACTAAACCCTATCGGAATATGTATTATTAACCCGAATATGCAGTTTGCCGATGAAACGAAACGAAACTATCGCGTATCTGAATCATTATGGATTGAAGTAGAATATTACTAATATATAATTATAACTGAGGATGTGTCAACATATTCGATAAGCCTGTACTTATATATTAATTCATCAACTCAATTATTATATTGAGTTGATTATTCTAAGTGAAAAGGTCGTCGAATCATTGAAATTTGGTTGTTTTCACCTAATGTCTGCCAGTTCAACAACTCATACTTTAAAATGTTCACAAAATATTATGACATGGAATTAACGCTCGTCTTTGAATTCTGCTACATCTATTCATCTCACAGGAATAACACAACGTGTACTTGGTGACTCACATGAAAAACTCGAAATATCTCTAAAACGGAACTGGCACAAAATTCATAATATACGGCACAAATTAGAACAAAATGGGCACAAAATTCCCCAAACAATTTGATACCAAAATTCGAGGGGTGTGTCACCAACTTGACGCTCCCCACAAACAAAACTCAAAATATCTCGAGAACTGAACGAGCACAAAATTCGTAACATACGGCACAAATTGGCACAAATAGGCACAATTTATCGAAAGAAGAAAATTTTCGAATTTCCACAAGTGTGTCACAACGTCAAGTTGGTGACACACTTGAAAAACTTGTAATATCTCGAAAACGGAACGGGCACAAAATTCATAATAGACGGCACAAATTGGCACAGAATGGGCACAATTTATCGAAAGAAAAAAATTTTCATATTTCCACAAGTGTGTCACAGCGTCAAGTTGGTGACACACTTGAAAAACTTGAAATATCTCGAGAACGGAACGGGCACAAAATTCATAACATACGGCACAAATTGGCACAAAATGGGCACAAAATTCTCGAAACAATTTGATACCAAAATTCGAGGGGTGTGTCACCAACTTGACGCACCTCTGGTATATATATATTTATTTTACCTCTGGTAAACGAACTTAACTGGGCCATTTGGGAACCGAATTCACCTTGAAAATTTCAAGTCTCTAGGACAATCTCTTCGAAAGTTATTGTGCAAACGGTAGGACGGACGGCCCCAAGGACAGTATTGAATTTGACCACGAATTCGTCAGCAGGGAGTAGAACCCTATCGTTTGAGACCATTATAGGCTCAAAATTCGAAAATTACAGACATTTGGGCAGAACGATATGTCAATCGTTTAAGGAGAATGAGCTCTCAAAAATAGACATTTTCATAGAATGTTTCTTTTCTGAGAGTTAAAAGTTTAAAGTATTTTTCCTAACAATGGATACGGAATTCTGTATGAAACGTCGAACAAAAAAACCAAAGGTAATGGGAGTAACCCAAATAATATTTCGATCTCAATTTTCCCGTTCAGGAGATATTTGGGAGAAATTGTCGCTCATTTCAATGGGTTATTGTACCTCGCATCAATTCGACAACACATGTTCAGAACAAATTCATAAAGTATAGTTGAAGCACCGTGGAATAAAAATCTATATTGGCCTTCTGTTGCCTGTACTGCTTCATTGATATTCGATTAATGATTAAAAATTATAAATGATTACACACTTTACTTTCACTATTTCGCGGCTAGTTGTGTTAGAGGATCACTCGATTTCTCGGCACTTTTAGTTTCGGCCAATTCGTTTTGCAACTTCTTATACCTACGTGTTTGCTTCGGTGATCACGAAGTAAACAGTTGTTGCTGGAGAAATTTGCAACTCGAATATAATGAATAGGATAAAACAATAAAGACGAATTGATGATAATACAAACTACTTTCGTTAACTCAAACCTTGATATCTCGAAATCTTCGATAACTCACGGTTATATTCTACCCCTATTACCTCTTCAAGTAGAAAAGACACATAAATAAATAAGTACAGTAGAAAATCAAAACCCCGCCTGACAAGTCGTCACATCTTAATGAATAAATCATCATCATATTTCTAAATCAAACTTATTCATCAGAACAACATTTGATATCTACAGAATCTTTGATTAATTTTATTTTTGAACTTCCTAGCCTCAATCGCTTTTTGAGCGCTCGTTCTCCTTAAACGAGTGCTATATCGGTTAGACCAAATGTCTGTAATTTTCGAATTCTGAGACGAAAATGGTCACAACGATAGCGTTCTACTCTCTGATGACGAATTCGTGGTCAAATTTAATTCTGTTCGTGGGGCACAATAACTTTCGAAGGAATTGTCCTAGAGACTTGAAATTTTCAGGGTGAGTTCGGTTCCCAAATGGCTCGGTTAAGTTTGTTAACCAGCCACAGGTGTTCCATAAAATATGGCCATTCAAAATTTTTGTTCCTCAATATCTCAGACAAAATGACCAACGAAATGAAATGTTGTGGTCATATGCCAGATGCTCATAATAAGCTTTATGCAGAATTTTGTGACCATAGTGTGAACAGAACCACAGACAATTCAATTGGAATATTGAAAAGAAGAAACTCCATATTTCCATAAAAAATATCCGACTCGAATGAAATTTCTTTTATAAATGAAAATTGATACACTGAATGTTCATGCAAAATTTTGTGGCTATAGTGTCAATGGAAGCATAGAAAATTCTATATTTAAATGACAGTATTCAAGTGAAATTTATTATGTGAATCAAAACTGATATACTGAATGTTCATGCAAAATTTCAAAAGGATCGCATCATCAGAACCATAGAATTTAATTGATGATTACAACAGATATCTATAATGAAGACATGTCAATTACATATCATTGTCATAGAAAATTTAAGATTCGAAACAGCATTACAAGCCAGAATATTTATTTCTTGAGAATATTCTAATAATACGATCCGGAAACTTCTTAACAACTACCGCAAAAATTTGGAGTCCACTTTAATCAGGTTTACTTCATTTCAACTCTCACTTGTTTACAAGTGAAAAGAAATTCGAGTTTTTCATCCGGAAGTGTTAGATTAGGTCTAAAAGTGCCAAAGTGTAGTAAGGTTAGATCATCTTTGATTCACGCGTTAAAATGCATTTTGGATGGTAAAATAATAAACGATTCCAAAATCAAATTAATATTTTTTCTGATATCGATTGAAATATAATCTGGGAGGATTCTGCATTTCTAATAAAATTTGAAGGTTTTCACTTCCAGTCTCTGAAATAGAAATATTTAAAAAATTTCAATTGAGATGATGAGCTCCTGTGAAAACTTTTGCACTTATTTGTCAGGAGCAAATTTATTTTGAAAAAAATCGTCACCTAACAGTAAAACTAAAGAAGTAAATAAATGAAAAGGATAATGTAACGTTTCGGTGTCTATATCAGACACCGTTTCAGAGACTGGGAGTGAAAACCTATAAAGTTTTTTAGAAATAAGAATAGTTTACGAGGAAAAAAAATTAAAAGACATGTTTGATGACCGTTCGATTAATTCATAATCTCTCATTTCAAAAGTCAGAGGCTTTAATAAGCTTGTCCATATCGAAACAATGTTCATTCAAATTTGAATATCCCTAGAGCTGTTGGTTTGTTTCTATTCAATCATAACTTAAACTCTTCTAATCAAATCTTAAAATCACCTTGAAAATTTCAAGTATTTTCGTTAGCACATTATTAAAACGGAGATATTTCGTCTCCGTATCATGAAAACGTCAGTGAGGCATGGTTTCTGTCTGGGATTTCCAAGCGCCTATTGCTCTATTAAAATTGCATAAAGTAGTTGCCACTTATCAAGGTTTTGCAGACGAATTCACGCATAACTAAGTTCGAGTTATTTAAAAATTCCAAAGAAAATTTGATCGGTATTGATATTGTGTTCTAAAGCAATATCCTCTGAGAAATACGTCAAACCAAGAATAAATATGCAAAAATATTCATCAAGGTTTTTCTTCAGTTTGAACGTACCTCGAAATACAAGTAAAACGACTAATCGAAACAGAAATGGTATTCTGACATTTGGGACTTCAGTCAAGCTAATTTCACATTCACAGGCATTATGGTTCTGAGGCTACGTTCATATTTTACTATCAGTATGACTTGGGTATTGAGATTTGAACGGTGTTTGAAATTGAGCGTTTTTGAGCGCTCGTTCAACTTAAACGAGTGCTATAATTATCGTTTTGCCCAAATGTCTGTAATTTTCGAATTTTGAGCCGAAAATGGTCTCAAACGATTGGGTTGAACTCCCTGATGACGAATTCGTGGTCAAATTCAATACCGTCCGTGGGGCCGTCCGGTCGTCCGTTAGCACGATAACTTTCGAAGGGATGGTCCTAGAGACTTGAAATTTTCAGGGTGAGTTCGGTTCCCGAATTGCTCGGTTAAGTTCGTTAACCAGCCAAATCGTACATGGTGTTCCATAAAAGATGGCCATTCAAAATTTTTGTTCCTCAATATCTCAGAGAAAACGAAACCCATCGAAATGAAATGTTGCGGCCATATGCAAGATGGTCATAATAAGCTTCATGCAAAATTTTGTGGCCATAGTGTAAACAGAATCATAGATAATTCAATTGGAATATTGAATAGAAGAAACTTCATATTTCCATAAAAAAAATATCCGATTCGGATTAAATTCATTCTATAAATAAAGATTGATACCTACACTGAATGTTCATGCAGAATTTTGTGGCAATAGTGTTAACAGAACCATAGAAAATTCAATTGGAATATTGAAAAGAAGAATGTTTATATTTCCATAACAGGATATCCGATTCAAGTGAAAATTTTTTTGTGAATGAAGACTGTTATACTTAATCTTAATGCAAAATTTTGTGGGTATAGTGTCAACAGAACCATAGAAAATTCAATTCGAGTATTGAAAAGAAGAATCCCTATATTTCCATACAGTAAAACCGATTCAAGTGAAATTTATTTTGCAAGAGGATCGCATCATCAGAACCATTGAAATTAGTTTTTGTAATTATTTATTTTTTATATATTTCATTTTTAGAATAATTTCTAGAATATAATTCCGATTGTGCTGAAATTCTGCATTAATATATGTATTTGGTATCATCTTATTGCTCCACCATAGAACGAGCCTTCAAAAGCTCCTGCTCAGGGCTTTTCTTAATTTTTTTTAGAACAACGCGTTCAAAGTGCTGTTGTATCGTATACATTTTTGTGCGCTCGTTCTACTTAAACAAGTGCTATATCGTTTTGCGCAAATATCTGTAATTTTCGAATTTCGAGCCGAAAATGGTCTGAAACGATAGGGTTCGACTCCCTGATGACGAATCCGTGGTAAAATTCAATTCTGTCCGCAGGGCCGTCCGGCCGTTAATTCGATAACTACCGAACGGCAATCCCTTCTCTATGACAATTCATAGAGACTTGAGATTTTCAGGGTGAGTTCGGTTCGCAAAACACGCGGTTGAGTTCGTTAACCAAATCGAACAAGGTGTTTCATAAAGTATGGTCTTCCAAAAGTTTTGATTCTTGATATCTCAGACAAAATCCGATTATCCGATTCGAGTGAAATTAATTTTAAGAATGAAGATTGATATAGCTACTGAATTTTTATGCCAAATTTCAAGAGGATGGCATCATTAGAATAATTCGAATAATTACCAGAATATAATTCCGAACGTGCTGAGATTTTGCACTCATTTACATGAGCCACAAGTCCAATTTCGAGGTAATAGCATTATTGCTCCATCAATGAACGAGCGTTCAAAAGCACCTGTTGGGAGCTTTTCTTGAATTTTTATAAATGTCATACATCACACTTCTTATATGTCAGACGAATTTGGTGCGTCATTTAAACCTTATTTATTTTTGAAAAAACGAATAATTTCAAACACCTTTTATAAACCAATAATTATGATTTTCTTGAATTATTATCGTGAATTTTGAAAACAGGGATCACCAGAGGTCTTGAAAATGGGTCACCAAAATATCAGAATATCTCTCTTTTCTTACATCGACTGTAAACTCCCTGAAGGTAGCCTTTAGAGATCGACCATCTTCTTCCTTGGAGTTAAAGAAAGGTTATATCTATTTGCCAAAAGTTAGTGTTTCCGCTGAAAGTTGAAATCAATCATGTCGACGGTATGATTATTATTTGATGGAATAATTATGGACATCACAGTGTAGGTAAGATTCTGTCGTAGAACAATCCAACAGATGTTCATTACAAAATGAAAGTGGTTTCGAACTGAAATCGACCATCTCTTTTTTTGTTCGTTAATATTTCCCGATGAAAACGAATATCGTGTGTCCCCAATTTTCATTAATTTGAAGATGATAATCTGTTGACCTGTTGAAGGACTTCGATCACTTTCGATTGTGGATTGGCGGCTTATAATTACAAGTATCAAGTAATTATATAAATCTTGAACCATATCAGTGAGAAATAGTATGTGCATTTCAATATCTCTCAGGAAATATTATCATATCATTTATATGTTTCATTTTTTTTCTAGATTTAATTTGTATTTCAGGGCTAAATAGCTGAGTTTGAATCTCAATATTGAGACTGTTTCAGTCGAACAGAACCTTTCGATGGAATATTGAAAGGAAAAATCTTCATATTTCCAAAACAATCCGATTCAAGTGAAATTTATTTTGTGAATGAAGTTTGGTATACTGGATGTTCATGCTAAACTTCGAGAGGATCGCATCATCAGAACTATAGAATTTAATTTTTTGAATTGTCAAGTTGTTCATATTTCAGTTTTTGAATCATTCTCAGAATATTATTTCGATCGTGCTGAGATTTCGCATTGATACATTTAGTATCAATCTCAAGTTCTCTACAAATTTTTGAGGTAATAGCCTCATTGTTCCACCAATGAACGGGCGCTCAAAAGTACCTGCTCAGGGCTTTCTTAAATTTTTTTCATGAAATTCAAAATCAGTACACTTACCTATACGGGGATTTTTCACTGAGGTTTTCATATATGTGGTCTGGTCGAAAGAAATTTCGAAAAGTATTCATACGTTATGGTGATTTTCGCTGCGAAACGTTTCATGTACTGAACATTCGAGAAAATTGCATGGCATATGCCAACATCCTTCGCAACTACCCTAATGGTGATTCGATGACTTTCCAAAACAATTTTTTTCAGTGTTTCCTTCGTTTGTTGACTTTGAAAACTCAGGACGCTTATCGTCATCAACATCTTCTCGGACATCTGCAAAGCTCCTGTACCACTTATAAACACTTTTTTGGGACACAGTGTACTAACTGAATGCCACAGTCAAAATTTCACGTGCCTTGGAGCACTTTATTCTTAACGCAACATTTAATGCAGATTCTTTGATCTATACTTGTCAAGAATCGAAGAACATACGCATAAAAGTGACAAACCTTTTCAGTTATCAACAACAAACTACTTGAATTCGCTTATGATGCTAACATATGAAAAACATAACTAAAAAATTTTTAAGAAAGCCCTGAGCAGGAGCTTTTGAGCGATGATTGGTGGAGCAATGAGGCTATTAACTCAAAATTTTGTAGAGAACTTGAGATTGTTACTAAATATAAAATCCTAACACGATCGGAATAATATTCTGTAAATTATTCAAAAACTGAAACATGTAAAAATTAAATTCTATGGTTCTGATGATGCGATCCTCTTGAAATTTTGCATGAACATTCAGTATATCAATCTCCATACATTAAATGAATTTCACTTGAATCGGATATTTTGTTATGAAAACATGGAAATTCTTCATTTCAATATTCCAATCGAAATTTCCATGGCTTTTCTGGTTCAGAATGATGAGATCTTCTTGAAATTCTGATTGAACGTTCAGTATATCAATCTGCATTTACAAAATAAATTGCACTCGAATCGGTTATCTCGTTATGGGAATATGAATTTTCTTCTTTTCAATATTCCAATTGAATTTTCTTTGGTTCTGTTTTTTACTTTGGCCACAAATCTGTGCATGAGGCTTATTATGAGCATCTCCCATGTGGCCGCAAAATTTCACTTCGATTGGTTCCGTTTTGTCTGAGATATTGAGGAACAAATATTTTGAATGGTTATATTTTACGGGTCACCCTGTACGATTTGGCTGGTTGACGAACTTAACCGAGGCATTCGAAAACCGAACTCACCTTGGAAATCTCCAAGTGTCTAGGACAATTCCTTCGAAATTTATCTTGCGTACGGCCGGACGGCCCCACGGCCAGAATTGAATTTGTCCAGGAATTCGTCATCAGGGAGCCGAAAATCACAGACATTTGTGGCAAAAGGATATAGCACTCGTTTAAGTAAAACGAGTGCTCAAAAATAGATAATCGTAGCTACACAATCCGAGAAAATTTTCAAAAGTCGCCATTTCTGTTGAACAGACCTCGTATGAGGGATCCTTTACATTTTCCTCTACTTATAGTGAGAAAAACTGCAAACGCAATACTGGGTGATATAAAATTTATAAATCACAGGATGAATCTAAAAACCTCAAAAAGTAATTCAAAAAGTAACAATTTTATATCCATAATTTGAATGTAATACTTTTTTTCGGATCTCAACCTGAATAACTGACACTCATGTAAAATTTGGGAATGGCAATATAACGTGAAGTGATAAGCTCATTTTTATTTTGGAATCTTTTTGCAGGTCACTATTTTTCACGACTGACCGAAAGGCTATATTTTCATGTTTCTACGCTATGTGCAGACAAATAAAAGCTATTCGACATAAATTGATCGAGGAAATGGCAAATGATTGAAATAATTTGCATGGGAAATATGATGGGAAACAAAAATTCGAAAATTATGGTCTGAGTTCAAAGTTCAAATAATAATGTGAAATCCAGTCTAATATTGTATAATAACAATGTGAAATATTATCGTAGAATATTGTTAGCACATACGAATGGAAGATGTAACTCTATAAAATATTAGTTGAAAATTACATATAATGCAACAATTATGTGGACATAGGTTATTCTCACAGGTAATTTAATTCTTCTTCATCTCGAGAAGGCTCACTATGAGAACGTTTCAACGAACCGTTGATGACTCTTGATCATTACGAATTTCCAAAATAAGGAAACAAATTTCAAATACTCATCAATCAATAGTTATAGATCTCAAATGATCAAAATGTTGCTTTTGAAACCTAGTAGTAAGTAGTATTCGGAATAAGAGAAACGCAATGATATATCATTTTTCTCCTTATTTGGGAACTATAAATATATTGGAAATTTAGTATCAGGACGATGGGTTTTTCCTCCCGATTAAAAAATTGAGAGTGAATTTAAAGGTGGATATTAAAAGTATAAGATTTGAAATATTGACTAATGAAGGCATGGCTCTGTACGGTTGTTACCAGGATGGATATCCTTCAAACTTGGGGAATATTTCAAATATAAGGGTTGGTGAATAAGAGATAAACTTCAGGAGGTAACTCTACATTAAAAAATGTAAGAAAAGCCCTGAGCAGGAGCTTTTGAGCCCTCGTTCTTTGGTGGATCAATAAGACTATCATTTCAAAACTTTATATGGGACTTGAGATTTATACCAACTATACAGAACTATGCAGAATATCAGCACGATCGGAATGATGGAAATCATTCAAAAACTAAAATTTGTAAAAAATAAATAATTCAAAAAATTAAATTATATTGTTCTGATGATACAATCCTCTTGAAATCTTGCACGAACATTCAGTATATCAGTCTTGATTCACCAAATGAATTTCACTCGAATCGGTTATACTGTTATGGATATATTCAATATTCCAATTGAATTTTCTATGATTCTGTTAGCATTTCCACAAAATTTTGCATGAAAATTAAACGTCTTCATCCAATTTCAATCGAATTGGACACCTTAAAGAAATGAAGTTTCTTTTTTTGATGGGTTTCTTTTTGTCTGAGATATTAAAGAACAAAAATTTTGAATGGCCATATTATATGGAACACACTGTGCGATTTGGCTGATTAACAAACTTAACCGAACCATCTGGTAACCGAACTTACCCTGCAAATTTCAAGTCTCTAGGACAATCCCTTCGAAAGTTATTGTGCTAACGGACGGACGGCCCCACGGACAGAATTGAATTTGACCACGGATTCGTCATCAGGGAGTCGGCTCAAAATTAGAAAATTACAGACATTTGGGCAAATCGATATAGCACTCGTTTGAGTAGAACGAGCGCTCAAAAAGGCATTACACTTGTATAACTATTTATTTAGAAACTGAAAATAAAAAGCCACTGAGATCAATCAAACTTCATTCTTGAATTCTTCTAGTAAGTAACAAAGTTAGGTTGAGTTCGTTAACCAGCCAAATCGTACAGGGTGTTCCATATAATATGGCCATTCAAAATTTTTGTTCCTCAATATCTCCGACAATACGAAACCAATTAAAATGATCAGAGTGCGACCACATGCTCATAATAAGCCTCATGCCAAATTTTGTGGCCATAGGGTCAACAGAATCATAGAAAATTCAATTGGAATATTGAAAAGAAAAATCTTTATATTTCCCTCACAAGATATCCGATTCGAGTGAAATTCATTTTGTGAATGAATATTGATGTACTGAATATTGATGCTAAATTCCAAGAGAATTGCATCATCAGAACCATAGAATTTAATTTTTTCACATATTTCATTTTTTAAATGATTTCCAGAATTAATTCCGATCCGTGCTGAGATGTTGCATTCATATAATTAGCATGAATCTCAAGTCCTCTCAAATTTTGAGGTGATAGCATTTTTGCTCCAACAATGAACGAGCGCTCAAAAGCTCAGGGCTTTTCCTATTTTTTTTCATATTGTATTGTCAGATTAACTAGTAGAATAATAGTACTAGTACTCACCCGATGAAGTCAATAATTTGACGAAAATATTGTTGTGTAAACAAATAAATTCTAGAGGCAATTAAGAGTTTTACTTCTATCATAATGTGAAGTAACTTTAGGAAGTAAAATTCAGATGAAATTTAGAGGCATAGTGAAATTAAATCAAAATAAAGTTACATAATTTGAATGTACCTTTAATAGAACGGATTGAAATTGAGCATAAGTCAACCATAATCAAAAATTATCTACTTTCATAGTTTTCAACCAACGTATACAATTGAATCTAGTTCAGTTCGGCGTGATTCTTTATATTTGAGTTATATAATTTAAATCAAGATAAAAGACACGATTAAACTTTTACTTTTACCCAAGCTAGATGGATAGTTTACCAATAGAAGGACAAGGAAATAATCGTTAATAAATAATATTGAGAACCAATACTATCGTGAGGTTTTCAATATTACATAGTAGCTCGAAGTCATGCCTAGAATGACAAACGTTCTACATAACTTAGACATTCACTCCTACATGAAATGAAATATCGATCACAGAATATTTGCATCAGTTATATTCAATGGTACGAGTTTCGAATGCGATTCTTGCAAATATAATTATATTTTTTGGAGTACCAGTATTACGTTTGTTCATATCAAACTATAAAACCTATGTTTACCTCATTATTAACAGAAAAAAATATGGACGATGCGCCATAGTATGATACAACCGCACATAGATAAAAAGTGTAGTGATTCTATGATTTGATTTGTTGTTTTCTCATCTGAAACTTTTACAACTAGGTACCATAACCTGTGCTTAATCGATTCAAACTACACCAAATTTCATTGTCTGAAGCCAGAGGAACTATCTCTCTAGGAACACAAATCAAACCCTTGAGAATACTAAAGAGTTTTCCAATAAGAGGTGTTATTTTGAATAGCCCGCTATTTCGGTAGATGTCACGTTTGAAGCTGTCATTTTTTTCCATTTGCAAAGTAGAAACTACGCCATCAATAAAAATGGAACGATACACGCTTCAAGAACGCATTGAAATTATTAAAATTCACTAAGAAAATGGTGAAAATTTGGCAGCGACGATTCGTAATTCTCGAACATTTTGTTCGTCGTGAAGCACCTTGTCGGACCGCAATGAAAAAATTGGTGGAAAATTTCGAGCTGTTGGGACAAGTTGGTGATGTGAAGAATAAAATTCGATCACGTCTGTCAAGAAAAGCCGAGAATATTGCTGCTGTAGCCGAAAGTGTTGAAGGAAATCCAGGGTTGCGCTATCGAGAGATTAATAATTATTTTTATGGCCGAAATTGGATAGTATTGATCTGGAAAACGTTTTATTTCAACAAGACGACGCTACGTGCCATAAAAGCAACGAAACCATTGATCTTTTGCGGGAAAAGTTTCCGGACCGTGTTATCTCTCGAAGAGGTGTTCACAATCGAGTCTTGTGATTTAACACCTTGCAACTTCTTCCTTTGGGGCCACGTGAAAGAGAAGGTCTATGCCAATAGCCCAGCGTCGATTCAAGACCTCAAAGATGGAATTCGTGAGGCTATCGACGACATAGGGCAGCCACTTTGCGATTTGGTTATGGAAAATTTTATTAAAAGGATATGGTCCTGCAAGCGTGGTCGTGGTGATCATTTGCCTGATGTTATTTTCCATTATTAACGGCATAGTTCTTCTTTATAATGAAATAAACATCCGATCATTTATTAAAAAAAATGGCATTTTTCTTTGAATTTCAAAATAACACCTCTGATTAGTAAACCTTTTACATGAATTTCATTCTGATCTCCAAAGGGCACCTAAGGCAACCATAAAGGGTGTTTCTGAACTCAGATCAAAGCCCTCTATTCACGGTTTTCATTTGTCCGTTTTCTCATGAAACACCTAAAATCATTCAAATCACAACGCATATTTGCGTCATTATAGAGGACATAAAACGGATGTTCAATCAAGAAGCTGAACGTATGCGAAGAATCGTAGTAGTATTATGTCATCAGGAAAACCTTGAAAACAAATCAAACTCTTGAAAAACGAGTACATCTCGAAGCAGAAGAAATTTTGCAATTCCTTTTAAATCGATGATCCTTGAGAAGAAATGCATCTACACGCATAACTGTTCTTCTCGTAGGTATGTATGTCAAACATTTCAATACAATTCATCATAAGAAAGGAAAATTAAACGGTGACATTGAAAACTTCCTTTTATGCGTAACTTCATTGAGATTTCATTCTATGTAGCTCTTTGTGTTGGAATTTGGATAGAATGAGCCATTGTCCTTTCCAGAAAACAAAAGGATAAAGATAATGATCGAACAATTTAGAAATAACATCGAACGATCAAAATCTTGAGTATAGAGAATTTTTGACATAGTTCTAGAATGAAATGCTTAGAGATTCGGTATTATTATTTTTCGAGTACATATTCGTCTGATTTTTCTACGTATGTAATTTTCGAAACTTTTACCAGAATAAAAAAATTCTATTTTGTAGACTATTGGAATTCACGGAAAGTAAAGAAGTAATTTCAAAGTGTTAATTCGTCTGGTAGTAATCAGGTTTTTACTTTTTTCATTTTTTTCATTCAAATATAAAATTTTCAAATTTTTTCTATCGTTCATACAACATCGAAAATTGCTTTCAACTTATTTATTGTTAAGTCTTGTAGAAGTTTCGATCTTTTTAATTCAATTCCATAATTTCAATTCAGATTGCGCAAAATTTTCCTTATCGAATATCTTTTCGATGATGTCAACTTCCATTTTTAAATCTAGCGATTGTTGTCATTTTGAAATTTTCATTTGACTTTGTGTTACTCTCATGTTTTTAGATTTTTGTTGATTTTTTCATCAGAAATATCATTTCACGCAAAAGAGTAACTCAAATTAACAATTTTTCCATTCATATATAGAATTTTCGAATTTATTTCATTGTTCATGCAACATCCAATTTTGTTTAATGTTAACATTTCAACATTCGTAACTTTTATATTTCTATATGTTTGTTTCTTATCAGAACCATTGAGTTCCAAAATGTAGCTATATAAACTCAATATCAGAACTCTCAATATCTCAATTTTTTTATTTATTCATAAAATTTTAAATTCATTCTATTTTTAATACAACATCGAATATGGCTCTCCATTGATTTATATTAATTCTGGCAGAATTTGATTTTTTTCAATTCAATTTCATAATATTCATATCAGGTTTAACAAATTTTCCACTCATTTTACCTTATCAAATATCGTTTAAGTTGTTTTTATCACGAATTTCGACTGAAGTAACGTCAATTTGAAAAGTAACAAAATTGTTGTTAATTCAAACTTCGTATTTCAACTTCTATAACTTACATATTTCTAGATTTCCGTTGATATTTCGCTGGTCTGAGAGCGCGAAAATTTAAAAAAATTATGAAAATTTGTCGTGAATAAGTTTTCAAAATAATTCTGCAAGAATTATTCGAATGAATAATTCACAATTTTTCTGCAATGAATGTATGAGCATTATAATGATAAACTGACATTAACTCAATGAGAGCGCAAGTTATCCATGAAAAAATCACTGTGAATTTTTGGATCGACTCATTACCAAGAAATATCGGGTTTAACAAAATTTTTTCACTCATTTTATCTAATCAAATATCGTTCAAGTTGGTTTTATCAGGATTTTCGACTTGAGTAACGTCATTTTGAAAAGTAACAAAGTATTTATTACTTCAAAATTCGTATTTCAACTTCTGTAACTTACATATTTCTAGATTTTCGTTGATAACTCGCAAGTCTGAGAGTACGAAAATTTAAGAAAATTAAGTTTTCAAAATAATGCTGCAAGTATTATTGGACTGAAAAATTTACAATTTTTCTGCAATGAATGTATGAGCATTATAATGATATAATTTTTGCTATTCTCGATTGACTTGTAAATATTTTGTCACTGGCATTAACTTAATGAGAGCGCAAGTTATCCATAAAAAATCACTGTGAATTTTTGGATCGATTCATTACCATAAAAAAATATCGGGTTTAACAAAATTTTCCACTCATTTTATCTTATCAAATATCGTTCATGTTGTTTTTATCACGAATTTCGACTGAAGTAACGTCATTTTGAAAAGTAAAAAATTTTTTGTTAATTCAAAATTCGTATTTCAACTTCTGTAACTTACATATTTCTAGATTTCCGTTGATATTTCGCAAGTCTGAGGGCGCGAAAATTTAAAAAAATAATGAAAATTAGTCGGGAATAAATTTTCAAAATGATGCTGCAAGAATTATTCGAATAAATAATTCACAATTTTTCTGCAATGAACTTATGAGCATTATAATGATAAAATTTTTGCTTTTCTCGATTGACTTCTAAATATTTTGTCATTAACTTAATGAGAGCGCAAGTTATCCATGAAAAAAATCACTGTGAATTTTTGGATCGATTCATTACCAAAAATTATTTGGCAACAAGAAAAACGACTGTTGGTATGTGTGCAACATGAAATTGTTACACATACATCAGTATTTATCTAAAAGTGAAAATTGCACTTACCGGAAATGGAAATGACAAAAAACAAAATTGCCAAAAGTTGATGGATCATTTTGAGAAAATCCATTTTGGGGGTTAGGCACAGTCACACGCAGGAGCTAAATCACTTTCCCATAGAAAAATCGGAATTCTCCTCAAATGTGACAGAGGATCGCCACGCCGTTTACTCCACGTGCTTACAGCAACTGATGTATACAATTGTATCAAAAGTTGTTCTTGAGTGAAATGTGCCAGTGGGGGTTTGGCTTGATACCAGCAAAGAAGAGAGAAAGCGAAAAGATTCAGTTCAAATCGTTTTCCATCTGCAAGCCATTCACTTTGCCTCTAAGAACAAGCAGCGTATTATCGAGTACTACTAGATCCAACAGTGCGGTAGTAGCGCGAAAAAATAATTTTCAATTCGGAAACTAAGTCTTAAACACCCACGAGGAAAAGAATTAACTGAGTTTTTCAATGTCAAATCTCTTTTATATTGAAGAGGTTGCAAAATATCCCTAAAGGATTGACTCCCCCGCTTTACCCCACCCTTTTTAATTCGTTCAAGGTAGAACTAATTATTTTGTTAGGAGATAGGTGAATTAAACCAGAACGCCATCATTTGTTCCAATTTATTTTTTCCGATACAATTTTGTAATAAGATTTAGTTTGAATTCTAGGTGTCTTCCTGGTCGTTTCTTCATTGAATGGTCATTGAAAACGTCGAATGATGATAGACGTTTCAACATGGTTTTCGATAGTCCGTTTCTCTCATTTACATTTGCTCCTTATATCCTGTCTGCCTTCTTTTCCTGGTGATTTAGTCTCAAATTTTGTAATATTTCTCATCGCGAGTTTCTTTTCAACGCCCAGCTTCTATAATTATTATTATTTCCGTCGACCTAAAAATAAAAGCTGATTTTAATCTGAATTGAACATTAATGACTCATTTTTCCGTCGATCTCAAAATAAAAGTTGATTTCAATGTGTACGAAATTGATCATTAATGACCCACTTTAATGCCCAATTTCTGCTATTTTTATGTGCAATCCTCATGGCAACCGTTCACAAAGTATTCAGAAGCACTACGAGAAATGTCAAAACTCTACTGGAACATAGATACATAGAAATTTTATTATGTCAAATGTAAGTCTTGTGCAAAATGAGAATGTATTTCAATCAAGGATTTATACACAATTCATATTGACATCGTCGCAAAAATCTTGTAATCAACTCGGTTATTAATCAAGCGACTAATGGTCTCGAACTATCAACGCGTTCGCTCCGCTCACGCATTAAAATTTCTTGACCATTAGTCGCTGTCTTTAATAACCTAGTTGATTAAATAACTATTAATGTTCAATTTATGCTATACTAATGTGCAATTTCCATGGGCAACCGAACACGAAGCCTTCAGAAGCAATAGAATAGAGTAATGTCAAAACCCTACAGGAGCATAGAATGATAGAAATTTATATTATGTCAAATGTATCTCCTGTGCAAAAAAAGAGAATTTTTCACTGAAGAATTCATATTAAGATCGTCGGAAAAATCTTGCAACGAACTCGGTTATTAATCTAGGGACTAATGGTCTCGAACTATCAACGCGCTTGGTCCGCTAACGCGTTAAAATATCTTGACCATTAGTCGCTCTCTTCAATAACCTAGTTGATTGAATAACTATATCAATACAAGCTAGAAGGCTTTGATATTTTTTCACGGCTGTATAAGTAAAAAAGTGGCATTTTTTTGAAAAAGCCGTTCGAGTATTTCACATCATTTCCAAAGATTCAGTGAACTTTCATTGAAATTAATCAAATACTCTGATAAATTTCTTTTAGATATTTTAGCATTGAAAAATTTTGGTTGGCATGATTTTTTCCTGAAACTCTGAAACCGGTCAATCACCGACATTTTCTGGAAATAGGAATGATTGTTTTTCTTCGACCCCTAAGCTTCAACCCCATCCAACTTTCGTTTTTCAAATGGAAACACATGCCATGTGTGGTCAAGTTTGGAATCTCTCGTCCGTCCGGCAGTCCGTTAGCACGATAACTTTCGAAGGGATTGTCCTAGAGCCTTGAAATTTTCAAGGTGAGTTCGCTTCTCAAATGGCTTGGTTAAGTTCTTCAACCAGCCACATCGTACAGGGTGTTCCATAAAATATGGCAATTCAAAATTTCTTTAATATCTCGGACAAAAAGAAACTCATCTAAATGAAATGTTACGGCCACATGCAAGATGTTTATAATAAGCTTCATGCAAAATTTTATGGCCATAGCGTGAACAGAACCATAGAAAATTAAAATTGGAATATTGAAAAGAAGAAACTTCATATTTCCATTAAAAGATATCTGATTCGAATGAAATTTATTTTAGTAATGAAGATTGATCCAATGAATGTTCATGCAAAATCTTTTGGCCATAGTATTAACAGAACAATGGAAAATTCAATTAGAATATTGAAAATAAGAATCTCTATATTTCCATAACAGGATACCCGATTCGAGTGAAATTTATTTTGTTAATCAAGACTGGTATACTGAATGTTCATGCAAAATTTCAAGAGGAGAGCATCATCAGAACCATAGAATTTAATTTTTTCTTATTATTTATTTTTTACAACTTTAGTTTTCGAATATTTGCCAGAATATAATTCCGATTGTGCGAAGATTCTGCATGCATATATTTGGTATCAATCTAAAGTCCCATATAAAATTTTGAGGTAATAGTCTTATTGCTCCACCAAAACAACGAGAGCTCAAAAGCTCCTGCTCAGGGCATTTCTTAAATTTGTTTTGTTCTTGTTTCTATTTTGGGTGAACACCTTACTATCGTTCTGCCCAAATGTCTGTGATTTTAGAATTTTGGACCGGAAGTGATCTCAAACAATTCGGTTGACCTCACGGATAAAATGGGAAATGAAAATTTTGTCGGACGTGAACACGATAACTCTCGAACACATTGAATAAGAGTTCTGAAATCTTGTGATTCGATTCGGGTTCCGAATGCAGCGGTTGTAGTAGAAGATCCGAACCTAAATCGACCTTCACCGAGCTGATAATAGAATAAAACTTAGTTTATAATAAATTTAGTATATTAGAAAATATATTAAAAATGGGTTGTCAACAAAAATTCTGGATAAAATATTTTTAATTATTTTTAAAAAAATGATAATAACATAAAGATAATAAGAAAATTTTATACTGTACTTAAAGTATTAAACATATAGAATGTGCAGACGTAGGGTTGTCTATAATTTACCTGGACAAGCTACTAGGTTGGCAGGTATAAACAGGTATGTCGATACCTACTAGTTACTTTCACTTGTTTGATGATAAAAAAATTTATATCAGAATAAGCGCTGTTTTATTACGAACACGGTGATATAGGGTTGTCTGCAAAAAATTCGGTCCTAATAGCGGTTTGCGAATTTAAAAAATTTAAATTTTTTCAATGGTAAATCTGCTCCCGCGGCCTTTTCGATTCATATTGAGGGGATCGATTAGGCATTGAATGAAAATAATTCAGCCAACTTTTCAGCATTTTATCTCTCGCCATTTTTGAGATTTCTGTAAAAAACACTTTTTTCGATTTTATTTTTTTTTCTCTTGTGAAATCCAAAATTTTCGAATGGTGATTTTTTCCCTTGATTCTTTGCTATTGAAGGAATAGACGTATAATTCTTTTATGAATTTCAGCTGAAAACTCGATTTTTAGAAAAAAACATAAAATTATAGTCATTTGTTTTTCGGTGTACTTCAAAATTGTCCACCGCCATTTTTTGACATAAAATGTCTTCTTTGGTCCTTAATACCCTAGAATTTTTTCTAACTTTCAAAATTGGTGGATCATTTTGAAAAAAAATTACAATAAGTTTTATTCTATTCTCAGCTCCGTGAAGGTCGATTTAGGTTCGGATCTTAGACTATTAAGTTGCTATACTGGCCAAATCGGTGTTGGTTTTGCCCAAATGTCTGTAATTTTTTAATTTTGGGCCATTCGGCCGGGAGTGCTCTCAAACAACTCGGTTGGACTCAATAATGAGTCCGAAGACGATATAGCCTGGGAGCCAGTGATAGTTTTTGGTGACCAATTTTAACCCTGGCCATAATTGGTATATAGCTTAATTTGTATTTGTCTAATGGCTTACTGACCGTCAGCTCGCGCACCAATGGTGGGTTTGCCAACTGCAGCAACGAAAACACGTAAAAAAATATTTAGTTTCAGTCATTTTACCCCTGCTGAAATTTACAGAGATGGTTTTTTGTATAATTATTCGAATAAAAAAAATCGTCCGCCGGCTGTACAGGGTATCCCATTTTGGGCACTTTTACGGGATATCTCCGTTATTTTTAACGTTAGCGGGATGCGGTTTTCGCGACAGTGTGCTACTTTTTTGTGAAACTAAAGATGGCGTAATCAGTTTTTGCATAGCCCTCTTAGTTTTTGCTATACAGGGGGGAAATGAAAAGTTTCACTTTTTAATCACCCCCTTTATCTCAGTTGTGCTTAAACTTGGAGGAATGGTTGAAACGCATTCCTATAGATTTTTTTCCGTAGAATCCAGTGGCGTAGTCAGTTTTTCAATTAAACTTGAGCAAACATATGTTTTTTAAATGGGACACCCTGTATATTATTTTTTATTCTGATTAAGCACAATCTCAGCTTTTCAAAAACATATTATTTTAGGCATTTATTTTCTAAACCAAGCTCAGAATTCAAGATTTTGTAATTCAATTAGCAGTAGTAGGCTATGACTGTTTATTATAAACAAAAAATAAGTGTCAAGATTTCGTTAGAAATCGAAAATAATGTTAACATAATATCTACATCACATGATCTAATATTTAACTTAATTTAATTTGCAATTTTTTGAAAATTCAAATAATTGAATCATTAATATAATATAATAAATAATAAAAACTGAGAGAACTGTAAACTTTTAAACCAACCGACAAAGCTTTGACATTTATTATTTGTTTTTAATAAACAGTCATAGAGCCTTCTACTTAGTTATTGACAATTGAATTACAAAATCTTGAATTCTGAGCTTGGTTTTGAAAATAAATGCATGAAATGATATGTTTTTGAAAAGCTGAGATTGTGCTTAATGAGAATAAAAAATAATATACAGGGTGTCCAATTTAAAAAACATATGTTTGCTCAATTACTCAAAAACGGAAAGTTTAATTGAAAAACTGAATACGCCACTGGATTCTAGGGAAAAAAATTTATAGGAATGCGTTTTAACCATTCCTCCAAGTTTAAGCACAACTGAGATACGGGGGGTGATTAAAAAGTGATACTATTCATTTCCCCTCTGTATAGCAAAAACTAAGAGGACTACGCAAAAAAGTAGTACACTGTCGCGAAAACCGCATCCGGCTAACGTACAAAATACCGGAGATATCCCGTAAAAGTGTCCAAAATGGGATACCCTGTACCTTGGTGGAAAGCCCTCCGCTGGTTATGGAAACTTGTAAAAAAAATTTTGAGTTTCGGTCATTTCAACCCTGCTGAAATTTACAGAGATCGTTGTTTATATAATTATTCGAATAAAAAAATCGTTCGCTGGCTGTTCGTTGGTGAAAACCCGTCCGCTGGACATAAAATTTTTTTTTACAAGTTTCCATGTCCAGCGGAGGGTTTTCCACCAACGTACAGCCAGCGGACGATTTTTTTTATTAGAATAATTATGCAAACTACCATCTCGTAAATTTCAGCAGGGTTAAAATGACTCAATATTTTTTTACATGTTTTCGTTGCCCCGTTGGCGAACCCACCACTGTTGAGCCAGCTGACGGTCACTTTGGCTAAGAAAACAACCAAATCAAGCTATATACAAATTATGGCCAGGGTTAAAATGATTGACTAAAAACTATCACTGGCTTCCGGGCTAATAACTTTCGAACGGATGAAGTAAGGGATTTTATATTTTGAGGGTAGGTTCCAAATGGTCTTAAGTTTGTTTACAAATCAGTCGAGTAATTTGGAGTTACCGACGTTTAATAGTTTTCACTATTTTCTTAATATTTCCGTAACTACTCATCCGATCTATGCGGAGTTTGATAATTGGAAAGAGAATAGGGACGCGCAAACTCTTGCAAAATTATATGTGGAAAGTTTCATTGGGAAATAACGAAAAATTTGAGAAAAGCCCTGAGCAGGAGCTTTTGAGCGCTCGTTCATTGGTGGAGCAACAAGATTATTACTTCGAAATTTTATATTGGACTTTAGACCGAAACGAATCTCAGCAAAATCGGATTATATTCTGGAAATTATTCAGAAAATGAGATATGCATTAAATAAATAATGAAAAAAATTTAATTCTTTGGTTATGATGATGCGTTCCTTAATTCACAAAATGAATTTCACCCGAATCGGATATCCTGTTATGATAATATATAGATTCTTCTTTTCAATATTCCAATCGAATTTTCTATGGTTCAGTTAACACAATGGCCACAAATTTTGTTTAAATATTCAATATATCAATCTTCATTAAAAAAAATGAATTTCATTCGAATTGGATTTCTTTTTCTTGAAAGATGAAGTTTCTTTTTTTCAATATTCCAAATAAACTTTCTATGGTTTTGTGTCAACTATGGCCACGAAATTTTGCATGAGGCTTACTATGAGCATCTTGCATCTGGCTGGATAATTGCATTTCTATTGGGGTCTTTTTGTTTGAGATATTGAGGAACAAAAATTTTGAATGGTCATATTTTATGGAACACCCTGTACGATACGGCTGGTTAAATAACTTAAACGAGGTTTTTGGGAACTGAACAATACCTGAAAATTTCAAGTCCCTAGGACAATCCCTTCGAAAGTTCGTGCTAAAGGCCGGACGGTCGGCCCTCGGACAGAATTGAATTTGACAACGGATTCTTCATCAGCAAGTCGAACCCTATCGTTTGAGACCATTTTAGGCCTAAAATTCGAAAATTATAGACATTTGCGCAAAACGATATAGCATTTGTTTAAGTAGAACTTTCAGGGCACAGTAACTTCGAAGGAGTGAGAGACTTGAAATTTTCACTGCTGATTTGAGACGTCCGTATGTTCTTATGCTTCTGTAAAAACGCAAATCGGTTGAAGGGTTTCGGAGTTACCTCCATTGAAACATCGTCCCATTCATTTCACAATACTAACGAAATAACTTATCCGATCAAGATCAATTTGAAACTTGATATTAAGCACTAATGTGTTCTGAATTTAGCATTAAAATTTCCGAAAAATTTTAAAAATGCTCTGAGCAGGAGCTTTTGAGCTCTCGTTCTTTGGTGAAGCAATAAGACTATTACCTCAAAATTTTATATGGGATTTGAGATTGAGGCCAAATATATAAATGCAGAATCTCAGCACAACCGGAATTATATTCTGGAAATTATTCAGAAAATGAAATATGTAAAAAATTAATAATTACAAAAATTAAATTCTATGATTCTCATGATGCGATCTTCTTGCAATTCTGCATGAACACTCAGTATAGTAGTTTTCACTCTTCAAATAAATTTCACTCGAATCGGATATCTTGTTATGGAAATATAAAGATTTTTCTTTCCAATATTCCAATTGAATATTTTATGGTTCTGTTGAAACTATGGCCAGGAAATTTTGGATGAACATTCAGAATATCGATCTCCATTCACAAAAAAACATTTCACTCGAATCTTATTGAAATATGAAGTTTCTTTTTCAATATTCCAATTGAATGGTTCTGTTCACACTATGGCCACAAAATTTTGCATGAGGCTTGTTATCAGCATCTTGCCTTTGGCCGTAACATTTCATTTCGATTGGTTTAGTATTTTCTGAGATATTGAGGAACAAAACTTTTGAATGGCCATATTTTATGGAGCACCCTGTACGATTCGGTTGGTTAACGAAATTAACCGAGGCATTTGGAACCCGAACTCATCCTGAAAATTTTAAAGTCTCTAGGACAATCCCTTCGAAAGATATCGTGCTAACGGTCAGACGACCGGCCCCACGAACAGAGTTGAGTTCGACAACGGATTCTTCATCAGCGAGTTGAACCCTATCGTTTGAGACCATTTTCGGCTCAAAATTCGAAAATTACAGACATTTGGGCAAAACGATATAGCTCTTCTTTAAGTAGAACGAGCGCTCAAAAAGTCCTGGACCCGAAAATAGTTCTCAAATACTTTGTAACGATGTTCTGTGATGTTTATATACAGGGTGTTTCATTGGTAAATGAACATACAGTTACCTGAGCTAGATCTTCCTCAGGCGAGCCCAAATAAACCTGATATGATATGATATGATAGGTCTAATTAATTTCATAACCGAGATTTCATGCATTTTTCCAAAAATTATCATAACTTTTGATCCAACCAGTATATTGCGTTGGTATTTTGGAAAGTATGTTTCACTTCTACAAGTCGAACGATTTATATTTGAATCTCCAAAAAATTCCAGGTCGCTATAGCTATAATAGCTATAGTAAAATTTTGTAGTTTAATTGAGATATTCTAAAATAGCAGAAAATATTCTATGAGGCTTAGTGAATTTCCTTGTCCCGCACGTCATTTTGCTCAAATAAAGTAAAGTTAAGTCCCATTGAATACTGAAATTCTACTAAATTTTCAGAAAACCATGAAAATTGTGATCTTCAACGAGAATCACAGAAGGAGCTTGATAGCACCACCCTTTTGCTCATTACACATTCTTGCCCTTTTCGAATTTTGTCCTGATACTTTTCGAGCGCTCGTTCTACTTAAACGAGTGCTATATCGTTTTGCCCAATTGTCTGCAATTTCAGAATTTGGAGCCAAAAATGTTCTCAAACGATAGGGTTGGACTCCCTGATGACGAATCCTTTTGTTCCTCAATATCTCAGACAAAACGGAAACAATCAGAATGTAGTTTTGCGGTCATATGCAAGATGCTCATGCAGAATTTTGTGACCAAAATGTAAACGGAATCATAGAAAATTCAATTGGAATATTGAAGAGAGGAGACTTTAAATTCCCATAACAATATATCCGATTCGAGTGAAATTTATTTTGTGAATGAAGATTGATATACTGAATATACTCGAGAGCATCATTAGAACCATTGAATTCAATTCTGATGGTGCTGAGATTTTGCACTTATATACTTATCACAAATCTCAAGTCCTATACAAAATTTTGAGGTAATAGCATTAGGTATTGCTCCACCAATGAACGACCGCTCAAAGGAACCTGTTCAGAGCTTTTCTTAAATTTATTATAAATTAAAAAAAACGATAACCACATTCGAACACCCACAGATGGTGTCATTTTATTATAATTTATTATTATTAATTTATTCATATCGACTTGATCCTATAAGCGTAGAAATGTTGTGATTTCTCACACCCCCTAGCGATCGGCTATCACACTCCCTGCTAACGGGAACATTCAATCATCCCGGATAGCAAGTGTCAGGGGGATTGACCTCTGAGGTGTTCGGTGTTCTTTTTTCCTGGGTCCTGGGTTTTTAGTCCTTCGTTGCTTGGTCCTGGATTTCTCGGTTGATGTCCTGGTAGTCGGTCTTGCAATGTTTCCCTCCATGGTTGTTCCTGGTGTCCATCGTGACCTACAAACTTCCTAACCGTTGTAGCAGTACCGAGAAGTACTGCTTTTTGCATTACTTTGTAAAGGTTTTCATTCAATTCTAGCTCCTTGAGGTTGGACTTGAGGTTGTTAGGAATAATTATTGTGGTTGATATGAGAATGGAAATGGTTCTGGTTCTAGACATTCCCCACTGCCTTTTGATCTGAAGTTCAAGCTCTCGATATTTCGATATTTTTTCAGCATATTTTCGACGTAGATTGTTGTTATTCGGGATGGCTAAGTCTATTAGTAATGCTCTCTTCTCTTCTTTTTCACTAGAATTATGTCTGGCCTGTTATTAGCAACTGTTAAATTTGTTAGTACTGTGCGATCTCAATATAGCCTGTAATGGTGGTTCTCCAGTATTACTTCAGGCTGATACTCATAATATGTAATTGTTTCGGATTGTAGCATCTTCAGTTGGATGCCGAGCTCCATGAAGTATTTTACAAACTGCATCATGTCGACTCTTATTTTCATTTCCAGCAAACATTTGGCAGCCTCCTATAATATGTTGGATAGTTTCTGATGTTTTACATCCGTAGCGGCATCTATCGTCGGTGAGGCTCCTATCCTTCATGATGTATTTCTGATAGTTTTAAGTTTACACTACTTGATCTTGAATGGCAAGGAGGAAACCTCCTGTTTCAGGAAACAATCTTCGACGCAGGAATATCAACATGTTCCTGGGTGACCTCGTTCAGGTGTCTTACATGCTCTCCATCTTTGAATTTTATCACTATCCTTCTGTGTGGTGTTTTCATGAGGGTGCTCGCTTAGTAGAAGAGGTGTGGAACTATCTGCTTCAATCGGTATCTTATGTAAGTCCGATGTGTTTGACTTGTCTCCAAAGTAATTTCTTAAGTTGTTTATCTGTTCAGCCGCCATTTTCTTTATGTCCACAAAGCCTTGCCCGCCTTGGGTTCTAGAAATCGTTGTCCTTTCGAGACAGCATTTAGGATTATGATTGTTCGCCTTTGTTCACAGTGTTCTCATTTTTCGTTGAAGGCGATCGAGATCTGTGTGTTACTCCACTTCACTATTCCAAAATATAAGGTGAGAACTGAGCAAGCTTAGGTGTTAACAGCTTTTGTGAGGCTTCTGCTGTTCAATTTCGTTTTCAGAATGCTCCTCATTCTTCTGGTGAACTCTGCTGTTAGTTCGTCTTTTTATTCATCGACTTGAGACTATAAGCGTAGAAAGGGTGTGATTTCTCACACACCCTAGCGATCGGCTATCACATTCCCTATCAAGGGGAACATTCACTCGTCCCGGATAGCAAGTATCAGGGGGATTGGGCTCTGAGGTCTTCGGTGTTCTTCTTCTCCTGGGTCCTGGGTTGTTCGTCCTTCGTTGCTTGGTCCTGGATTTCTCGGTTGATGTCCTGGTAGTCAGTCTTTCAATGTTTCCCTCCGTGGTTATTTCTGGTGTCCATCGTGACCTACATACTTCCTTACCGTTCTAGAGTACTGCTTTTTGCATTTATGTAAAGGTTTTCATCCAAATCTAGCTCCTTGGTTGGACTTGATGCTCTTAGGAATAATTCCTGTGGTTGATATGAGAATGGGAATGGTTCTGGTACTAGATATTCCCCACTGCCTTTTGCTCTGAAGTTCAAGCTCTCAAGTTTTCATTCATTATTATTGAAAGTATTATTGAGAAATATTTCGATGTTGGCTAAAGATTTGGGTTTGAGTTTCGCCCCGCAATTATTAAATTTTCCGTTTATTTTTTACATTTTCGAGTTTGAGGCTTCTTGTTCTATTATACAGGGTGTTCCATGATTCGTTGGCTTTGGTGATGTTTAATGGCGAATGCAGGACATCCAGGCCTTTCAGAAGAATTGATTGTTTAGTATTCTTAGACCATTATTTTCGAAGATAGAGGGTGATTCATGAACATTAGCTTGAATTTGCGATAGCTATTACTCTGAAATGCATAGTCCGATTTCGATCAAATTTTATCAGTTTGTTCACATCAGTAAGCCCTTTCAAACAGTTTATGAAATATTGATATTTTCAAGGCAGTACTCTGAATATCTTGATTTTTCTTTCAAGCCCCGAAATATATATTTTTCACATTCCTCACAGAAATTTGGTTAGTGCCATGAAAAACAAAATAATCTAATCACTTTTTCACGAACACCCATTAAAAAGTTTCAGAATGAAAGAAACTTGAACAGAATTCAATATAATTCAAAATTTTGTCGAGAGACGATGAATATTACTACCAAAGGAATTAAACAGGACCGCATTTCGAAAAAATGACAAAACATAAATTCAACCGGTTCCTATTCTCTTGTGACAAGTGTGCCATGCAAAGTGAAAATTGAATTTTCAAGAATGAATTATGCAGTTTTTTATGGCGATAACGAAATTTCTGTGAGGAATGTAAAAAATATAGATTTTGAGGTTTGAAAGAAAAATCATGATATTTTGAGTACGGACCTGAATATATCAATATTTCATGAACTGTTTGAAAGGGCTCACTGAAGTGAACAAACTTATAAAATTTGATCGAAATCGGACCACGCATTCCAGAATTATAGCTATCGCAACTTCAGGCCAATGTTCATGAATCACCCTGTATCTCCGAAACTAATAGTCTAAGGATACTAAACAACCAATTTTTCTGAAAAGCCTGGATGTCCTGCATTACCATTGGGCTATGGCCAACGACTCATGGGACACCCTGTATAATGTGGTGTCAAACTTGAATATTCTGAAAGCTTATTGGTTTCATTCTATCCATTTATTAATTAACTTTTGTTCAACTTTCGGAAGGAACTTCAAAGCTAGAAATTTTCAGGGTAGGTTCAAAATTTAGAGTGGAAAGTTGAATTCATGAATAAATAAAATTAAACAAAGTCAGTATGTTTAAATCCAGTTTATCACTTTCTCAATATGAACAAGCGCACAAAAGCTCCTGGTCGGGGTTTTATTGATTTTTTTATTCAGTGGTTTCAGAAAATAAACTGAAATGAAAATGCTGAAACGTGACAATTGAGTTCAGACTGTAGGTTCTGATTTTTGAGCGCTCGTTCTACTTAAACGAGTGCTATATCGTTTTGCTCAAATGTCTGTAATTTTCGAATTTAGAGCCGAAAATGGTCTCAAACAATAGGGTTCGACTCCCTGATGAAGAATCCGTGGTCAAATACAATTCTATCCGTGGAGCCTGCCATCCGGCCGTTAGCACAATAACTTTCGATGGGATTGTCCAAGAGACTTGAAAATTTCAGTGTGAGTTTGGTTCCCAAATGCCTCGGTTAAGTAACCAGTCATAAGGTATGGCCACTCGAAATTTTTGTTCCTCAATATCTCAGACAAAACGAAACCAATCGCATGAATGAAATGTTGCGGCCAAATGCAGGATGCTCATAATAAGCCTCATGCAAAATGTCGTGGCCAAAGTGTGAACAGGCCCATAGAAAATTCAAGTGCAATATTGAAAAGAAGAAACTTTATATTTCCATGAAAAGATATCCAATTCAAGTGAAATTTATTTTGTGAATGGTGATCGATATACTGAATGTTCATAAGAAATTTCGTGGCTATGGTGTTAACAGAACCATAAAAAATTCAATTGGAATATTGAAAAGAAAAATCTTTATAATTCCATAACAGAATATCTGCTTCGAGTGAAATTTATTCTATGAATAAAAACTGAATTTAATTTTTTTCACTTTATAATTTTTACACATTTCATTTTCTGAATAATTTCCAAAATTCCATTCCTATTGTGCTGAGATTCTGCATTTATATATTCGGTATCAATCACAAGTCCCATATAAAAATTTGAGGTACCAGTCTTATTGCCGTACCAATAAACGAGCGCACAAAAGCTCCTGCTGAGGGCATTCCTTATTTTTCAACATTAGAATTGAATTTTTTTTTCAACCCATTGGTTGCAAAAACTTTAATACCAGACAAACATTCATCTCGTATCATGTATCATTACAGGGTGGGTATTTCAGAGAAAATGCCGGAACAGGTCAATTTCTATTCATAGGAGGACATATTTTTCAAGCGGAGTTGTAAGCCGAAATCCCCTCACCCTTGTTGTAGGGGCTATCACCCCTAAATTCTTAATAGAAAATAGGGGGTGAGCTATACCTTAATTGAAAGACAATATGTCCTTCTACATGAACACTACAGTTAGCAAAAATTTTTATTGAATTCTTGAGGGAGTTACATTGCTCAGATGACTGATACATGGGTATTTTGCCTTCTTATGCAGGTTATCAATCGATGTACACATGTGGCCAAGTTTTTGTGATGAAGATAAATGCTTGGGTTAGTGTTACTGTTTTTTAGTGCGGCTCTTCAAGTGTGGGTCGTTCGTACAAGAGATAATTTACGGGAGAATAGTATAGTCCAGTCAAATAAGCTTAAATTAGGCAAGAATCTCAGAATTCGGGATACCCAGCTATAAGTCTGTAAATACTTGTTATTGACACTCTAAAAGTTGTCTCAAAACCTACATATGGTAGGGTGTGAGAAACTATTGAATTTTGAGGTAAAAAATCAGTTTTTTTGGGCTTTTTTGTGAATATCTCATTTCCTATGGGTTTTTTGCTATTCGTAGTTATTATTAATATCCTAGAGCACAAAATTCTCTACAAATTTTGTTTGAAAAAATTTTCAATATGGTGGACCGTTTTCGAGATAGAGCGCGCGCGGTCACAGCATCACTTCAGATCAACCGGTACCTCCGGTCGAAAAAGCGCAATATACAGTAGATGAACTATCGATAAATCAATTATTATGAATACTTATTAATTTTCATTAACTATTATATTATATTTTATCAATTACAAGCTGCAAATATTACTACTAAACAAGTCAAAGATGATGCGGCTGTTCTTATTGTTGCAACTGCAATTGAAGAATCAAAGTCTGAAAAAACTGCAGTTGTAATAGGACAAGATATTGATTCACTTGTCATTTTAATTGGGCGTACACTGCCTTACGAACATGAAATTTTCTTCTAAAAAGTTGGGAAACGAAATGGAAATATACTCGACTAAAACTTTTGATAATTATCCTCATTCCAAAACTCATATTTTATTCCTGCACGCAGTAAGTGGCTGTGACACAACTTCTGCGCTTTTTAAAAAGGGAAAAAAATCATTTTTGAAAGTTTTTGAGAAACTGACAAATTTGAATGAACTTTTTTCGGCCCAGAGATTATTAGAGAGTGGAACTCAAACCTTATTGGCAGTCTATAATGCTCCGAAATCTGTGGAAAGTCACGATAATCTTTGTTATATGCATTACGCAAGTCCACAAAACTTAATAAACCTGTTCAGCTTTCAAATATTCCACCAACAAGTGCAGCTTCTCATCAACATTTCAAACGTGTATATTATTAAGTTCAAACTTGGTTAGGACATGATTTGGAACCCCAAGTATGGGGTTGGGCAATGCGAAATGATTTTATGGATCCTATCATGACAATTTTACCACCTGCTCCAGATGATTTGCTAAATACAATTTTCTGCAACTGCAAGAGTGGTTGTGGCTCCCGATGCGGATACAGGAAAGCGGGCTTGCAATGCTCTTTAGCTTGTGGCCAATGTAATGGGCAAGCTTGTCTCTACCATATGAGAGCGACACTAGCGAAGATGGGACCTTCGACCCCGAAATCATGAAAGAACTTGAGACAAATGTCGTTGAAGACGATAATGAAGACCAGTTCGACATTTACCAACAGCCGGAAGACGACGAAGAAGAGGAAGAAGATGATTAGAATTATAAATTGTAGTTTTGTACTGTTCCATATTTTTACTTTCAATTAAAATAAATGTATTGAATGATATTTTTCGATAAAAAGATTAATTCGTAATTTATTTGTTTTGTTTTTCAACATGTAAGAAGTTATTTATATTTATTATTATATATTGAAATATAATTTCTATATTTTCATTAACAATTCTGCAATTTCATATGGGCAGGTATGTGTTGTTAAATAAATTAATACTGCAAAAAAAGTGGATAGGTTAGGTAAAAAGTGATAAAATACATACAGGGTTGGGATAAAGTTCGGCACCAAATTAATATCTTTAAAACGAAACGGGCGATATTTTTTAAATTTGGCAGCTGAGTGTAATGGACCACAATGCATCTGATGAGCATATTTGCATTAATGAGATACTTCCGGTTTAACCGGAAATGACCAATTTTTTTTTATTCAAATGGGATACCCTGTATATTTCTGCAGATTCTGAAAGAGCACTCTGGGATCTGTCCATACCAGGTTCCATGTAAAAATTCTCTGTTAAAAGAAGAAATTCAGTCTTTTTGTACATTTGAGAAAAAATCCATTCAAATAAATAAATCGTTGTTATTTGTATCAATAGTGAGAAATAAAACGAAATATTTTGTAGTAGATAACTCTTTCTGCTTTTCATGACGTATTTTTTATGAAAATCTATAGAAAGAAGAAATACAGCTTTTACTAGTAGAAAAAAATTATTAGAAATAATTTAAAAAAATCATTTTAAATGTTCGAAGTGCTTGCCATTCACCTCCTGACAATATGCCAGTCTATTAACAAATTCTTGAGTAACTTTTCTCAAGACTTCTCCATGTATTAAGGCACATTCATCAAGAATCCGTTGTCTCAATTCTTCTTTTTACAGATAATTTTTACATGGAACCTGGTATGGACAGATCCGAAACAAAGTGCTCTTTCAGAATCTGCAGAAATATACAGGGTGTCCCATTTAAATAAAAAAAAATTTCCGGTTGAACCGGAAGTATCTCATTAATGAGAATATGCTCATCAAATGCATTGTGGTCCATTACACTCAGATGCCAAATTTCAAAAATATCGCCCGTTTCGTTTTAAAGATATTAATTTGGTGCCGAACTTTATCCCAACCCTGTATATGTAATACAAAGTTAATAAAAATTGACAAATATCCATATATCGATTTATCGATAGTTCATCAACTGTATATGGCGCGTTTTCGACCGGAGGCACCGGTTGACCTGAAGTGATGCTGTGACCGCGCGCTCTCCTCCCTCTATTTCGAAAACGGTCCACCGTATCAAAATTTTTTTTAACAAAATTCGTAGAAAAATGTGTATTCTACAATATTGATAATAACTACAAACAGCAAAAAACTCATAGAAAATGAGATATTTACAAAAAAAGCGCAAAAATCCGATTTTTGTGACCTTCGACCTCAAAATTCAATAGTTGCTCACAACCTACCATATGTGGTTTTGAGACAACTTTTAGGTCAATATAAAAGTATTTACAGATTTACAGCTGGGTATCTCGAATTCCGAGGTGATAATTAATTAGTCAGATATAATCTATCATGGACCGATATCTAGGGCACGATTGCGTGTGAGTAAAGTAAATAAAATGGTACCAGATTCTACAGTGTAATAGAACCTACAAACCCCTATCCTTTTTGAGTCCCAAAGACCAATACAGCCTGCATAAAAGAACTTCAGATATCGATTAAAATATATTCTGGGAGGATTCTGCATGTCTAAAAAACTTTTTAGGTTTTCACTCCCAGTCTCTGAAACAGAAATAATTAAAAAAAAATTTAATTAAGATGAAGTGCTCCTGCGAGAATCTTTGCACTTATTTGTCAGGAGCAAATTGGTCTTGAAAAAATTGTTGCCTAACAGTAAAAATGAAAAAGGAAATAAATAAAAAGGACAATGTAACGTTTCGGTGTCTATATCAGACACCTTCTTCAGTCAAACTTGTAAATTCTTCAGAATTGTGTGTTTTTTCATTTGCAATCTGATTGACATTGAAATGTTGATTTATTTAATTTTGAAATTTCCTGATGTAATTTCTTTCTTCAATAAATAAATCCAAATACGATCTATTTCAACAGAACAATTGGCCAAATTATCTACTTCATCTAACAATATACATGTGGATTCCTTAATTTTCCTTTTACAATTATCAGTTTCCGTCATTAGGATCTTTGTGTTGTTCCAGTTCATCATATAATCTCCGCTATTTGAACATACATGATCAGCGATTCGTGATCTTGTAATGTAATGTCTCTATTTTTGACATGGTTCTTATGTTCCCGTTGTCTTATCTCTAAAGGTCGTGATGTCTCTCCTGTATAAGACTTTCCACATACCGATTTGGAAATTCACATCGAACACATACGATATACAATGCATCAGACAGAGAATTTTTCCCTCCAGTTGCACAGATGAATAGGCGAGATAATCAAGTGCGATAACTGAATGAATTCAACTGTCTCACTGCAAAAATCAAGTCTTGTCTCTCTCTTATCGCAGTATGGTAGGGAACCGCACTGCACGTATAGAATTTTTAATTTGTCAGGCTGGCCGTAATACTCGATTCAGTATTACTGTTGCCTACCATACTAAAGAATTACGCGCCTCTGAACGATAAGAGAGAGACGAGACTAGAATAATGAAGCAAGACAAATGAATTCAGTGTGTACAGCAAGTGATTGTCTAGATTATTCATCTGTGCAACTGGAGGGAAAAATTCTCTGTCTGATGCATTGTATATCGTATATTTCAGATGTGAATTTCCAAACCTGTATACAGGGAATATTGTAAACACATTTTTTTATTTTTGTTTCTCATTCATTGGTTTCTTCTGGTTAGAATGGATCTCAAATCATTTTGTGTTTTGAAACAGTTCTTATGTGAATTTGGAACCAATTCTTCTTATTTTCTCTGAAAGGCCAGGAATATAAGGAATGACGTTCAACAAATTTGGTTGTTCTTGGTGGTTTTCTGTTTGTACCTGATCATCATTAGAATTTTGATTAGATATTTTTCGTTCTAAATTTGAAATTGTTCTTTCTATAAAATTTGGTGGGTATTGATTATCTAGTAGAAACTCTTTAATGAAGGAAATTTCATTATTTCTAATTTCAGGTGTAGATGAAATCAAAAAAGCCCTATCATAAAGTGTCTTTATAATACCTGTTTTTACATTTAATTGATGATTAGAATAAAAATTTAGATATATATTAGTGTGAGTTTGTTTCTGAAATACACTTGTTTCAAAATGATCTATAAATTTTCTTATTAGAACATCTAGAAAAGAAATTTGATCATTCTGTTCTAATTCCATCGTAAATTCAAAAGTTGGTTCTTTATTATTGATGTAATCAAAAAAAAATAAAAGAACTTGTTGATTTTATGGATGTGAATCATGGGGTTCAGCAATTCCAAGCAAGCAAAAGAAAGAAATCATCATTGCACAGGCTGGAAATAGTGGTGGACAGTCCGAAGCAGGTTCCCTCCACACAAGACAGATTTGCGAGATTATGGTATTTATCTTGATGGTATTGGGAGTCCTCGCTCACCTCACAGAATATGCAAGAGGCGAATAGAGAAGAAGATCAGAAGGGAGATCGGCCGCAGTAACGTCTCAGTGGGAGATTTGTGAGTAATAGTCCATGGGCCAGCGCCTGTTTTTCATAATGATTACTAACAATCTGAATATTTGTGAGAAGCTTCAATTTGACGAGACGCCCAACTTTTTCCTCTACGAAAATTCTCGATAGTGAGGGCTAATACAGTATGGAGGCGTCAAAAGTGTTGAATGGGCGAATGTTCAAATTTCATCACTAACAGCTACTTTATAAATTAAATCTTGAAACAATTTCATTACAAATGGAAAACAATAATTGTCCTACAAAAATGATGAATCTATCAAAGTGACACCCACTCCCAACATGTATCAACAACTAGGCTAAAAAAATTATTACTAACCGGCTGCTTTTTTCACGTTTGCTTAGCAAATATTTCCTTTATGAATTGGTCACATTGTCCTACAAATTGAGTCTTACGTTTTTCCAGTCCTACCTCAGAAATTGTACCACAGAACCCACAATTAAAAATGATTACTAACAATTGACAATTTCCGAGAGTAGGACTAAAAAAACGCACCACTCAATTTGTAGGACAATGTGACCAGTTCATAAAGGAAATATTTGCTAAGCAAGAGTGGAAAATTCAGCCGGTTAGTAATAATTTTTTAGACCTAGTTGTTGATACATGTTGGGAGTGGGGGACACTTTGATAGAATCATCATTTTTGTGGGACAATAATGTTTTCAATTTGTAATAAAATTGTTTCAAGATTTAATTTATAAAGTAACTGTTAGTAATAAACTCCGCTGTACCAGTCCCAAGCCTGGGGTCTCATCACTCAAGAGATGAGAAAGGAGGAGGGGGAGGAGTAACAACCTCGTTAAAAAACCTGAGTTCACCTGGCCCGGGTGATAGCACTCTGTGAGGGCTCCTTCCTAGGATCACGGCCTTCTAAACCTCTTTAGAAGTCTTTAGAAGGCCGTGCTAGGATACAGGCGAAGAGACGGTCAACGGTGGACAGAGCAGATGAAATATTGCATTTCAAATGGTCTGAAAGGCGGAAGAACCGAAATAACAGGGAAGATTGATCTCTTGAGTTACGGCAATAACAGTCAATCTAGTGGAAAACAACCACGAACAAAAATACCTGGTCCTCCAAGCCTGGGGGTTGGGGCGATGGGCCTGCTCCTCATCACCTTTAAAAAAAACCTAAAAGCAAAAAATTCTAATCGAATGCCTCGGAAACGGATTGATTTATATCGGCGACGAAATAAGCTTAGGAAAAGGACAACGATTTGTGGAACATGGAACGTACAAGGTTTATCTAGGAAGGTAAATGAAGTTGTGAGCGAACTTAAATACTTGAGGGTCGATGTTGCCGTCTTGACGGAGACAAAGAAGAAAGGCAGGGGGTCGGAGAGCTGGGGTGATTATGACCATTTCTATAGTGGAGTACCCAAAGAGCAGCGGGCAAAATGTGGAGTGTCGATTCTGGTCCACAAAAGATACAGGAGGTTGATTTCAAATTGGGAACCCATTAGTGAAAGGCTCATTAAGATTAATATCATACTAAATGGATATAGGGTCACGGTGTTAGGTGTTTACGCTCTAAGTGACGGTGAGACAGTACATGAAAAGGACGCCTTCTTCGAACAACTGCACCACGAGATAGGAAAAATTGGAACATCCAGGGAACTTATCATATTAGGTGACTTCAATGGCAGAGTGGGAAGAAGGAAAGGGGACCGCGTGGTTGGAGCGTTTGGTGAATCAGTAGAAAACGATAATGGTAAAAGATTAATATCGGTATGTCAACAAAACCATCTGAAAATCTTGAACGGTTTTTTCCAACACCGCGACATTCATAAGTTCACATGGACTCAAAAGACCAAGAGTCTAAAAAGTATCATAGACTATGTGGTGACTAGACGAACTCCAGATTGAAGTATGAGGACGTGAGAGTGAGCAGAGGCATCTCTTGTGGAAGTGATCACTACTTTTTGAAGACCAGGATAACTGCGACGTTCGATAAGAAACCGAACAAATCTACCTCAAATATAGATAATGGTGAAGGTTATGAAAAGATACCGCATATCCGATACAAACTGGAAGGTTTCGATCACGACAGTATTAGGCTCCTATATAAACAGCGACTAGACACGAAACTAAACACCAAAATCTTCAACAGTATTGAAGAAGAATACAACCACATAAAATCTTGCTTACACTCAGCGGCATCGGAAGCACTGGGCACTCAAGATGAACAGGACAAACGGAAGAAACCATACTAGTGGGATGACGAAATAGAAGGTGAGATAGATATGAAAAGACGAGAATACCAAAAATACCTGAATTCAGGGAGTGCTTGTGACAGACAATCATACAAAACGGCTCAGAGAAAGGTAAGAAACATGATCACACAAAAAAAGAATGAAAAATGGGAAAATACATGCCTCAGGCTGAATTCGTATCTGGGTGGAAAAAGGAGTACAGAAAGCTGGAGACTACTGAAAAAATGAGGAACGACACCAATAAAGATATAATTTCACCTATAACACCTAAAGAATGGAATCAGCACTTCGCAGATATGCTCAAAGAAGATCGAGCAGCCTTCACAACTACAGAGTACACAGATGTTAATATAACAACTGAAGGAACTCCCATAACAATAGATACAAAAGAGGTTATAGATGTGAGTCGAGCACTGAAAAATGGTAGATCCCCTGGACCTGGTAACATCCCTGCTGAACTGATAAAGTATGGATCAGACAAGCTGTTTGAGAGGCTTAGAAGTCTCTTTCAAAGATGTATAAATGAGTCAACGGTGCCTACTGAATGGAAAACATCTTATATAACAGCAATTCACAAAAAAGGGGACAAGAGTAGATGTGATAATTATCGTGGGATCTCCGTCTCGAATACCATGAGCAGGGTCTATGGAAAAATCCTTAAAAAGCGGATAGAGGAAGAATATGGTGAAATGTAAGCTGAAGAACAGGCTGGTTTCAGAGTGGGAAGATCAACGATTGATCATCTCTTCACGGTCACCCAGTTTATTGAGAAGAAACTATCGTTCAACCAAGAAATACATTTGCTCTTTGTCGACCTTAAAAAAGCATATGATAGTGTTCCTTTGACCAAACTTTGGGAGACGTTACAAGAAAGTAACATCAACGTGGAAATAATCAAAGCTGTCAAGTCACTGTATGAGAATTACGGAGCGAAAGTTAAAGTTGGAAATAGACTCACTACGGGGTTCAGAGTGACCAAAGGATTGAAGCAGGGATGTTGTTTGTCCACTTCGCTTTTCAAGATATACTTGGAACGAGCTCTGAAAGGTTGGAAGAACAAATGTCGCAACATGGGTGCTCCATTAGATGAAGAAACAATACTTTACACTCTTTCGTTTGCGGATGATCAGATTGTAATGGCACAAGACGTCGAAGACTTGAACTACATGACACGCAAACTAGTAGAGGAGTACGCCAATAGGGGCTAGAAGGCAACATCCAGAAGACCCAATACATGTGCATCGGCGGAAGTCAGGAGAACTCTGACCCAAATCTAGCCCTATCAAGCTCTCAGGTTATAAAGCACTGCAATGCGTACAAGTACCTGGGATTGAGGATATCGGAAGATGGATCTCTCGATGGAGCAATACGGGAGAGAAATACTCTGGGAAGGAGGGCGATTTCGATGCTCAATAGTATTTTATGGATAAAAAAATATCCAAGGAGAAAAAAACAAGGATATACAACACAATAGTGAAGAGCGTGATAACATACAGCTCAGAAGTATGGCCTATGAAAGTAAATACTGAAAAAATGCTCATGGCAACAGAGATGGACTTCTGGCGGAGATCGGCTGGAAAATCAAGAATGGAGAGAGTACGGAACGACAGAATAAGAGAAATAATGGGTGTCAAAGGTAACATCGTAGATGACATCAGAACAAAACAACTAATATGGTTCGGGCATGTGCAGAGGATGCCCGACAGTAGAATTCCGAAGAAAATCTTTAAATGGACCCCACAAGGACAAGGGGGAAGACCTAGGAGAAGTTGGAGAGAAGGAGTCGATAAGGAAATGAGGGATACAGGGCTCGGAGAAGAACTATGGAGAGACCGGACCGAGTGGCAATTAGAAATCGGAAGACGGCGCAGAACGTTTTAACCCGATATATATATATAAACTGTTAGTAATAAAATTTGAACATTCACCCATTTAACACTTTTGACGCCTCCATACTGTATTAGCCCTCACTATCGAGAATTTTCGTAGAGGAAAAAGTTGGGCATCTCGTCAAAATGAAGCTACTCACAAATATTCAGATTGTTAGTAATCATTATGAAAAACAGGCACTGGCCCATGGACTATAACGGTTAAACATTGAACATTACCGAGATGAAATGTGTCAATTTCTACTCAAGGTGAGTTGGGGCAAGTGCACCCCCAAAATCGATTAGTGAAACTTCGAAACATCGTACTTGTTGAATTTGATGGGAAAACCAGTCAACAAATTTTCTGAGTAGTCATTGAAATGTTTAGCGAATATCCAGGTAGTTTATCAAAAACTAAAATTTTTGTGATTTTTTTCTATTTTATTGGGTTTCAAAACGCACATGCCCCATAATTTGGGGCAAGTGCGTTCTCAGTATTGATAGAGGCGTGTGATCGTATATTGAAATATTACGGGGTACGAGCATCTTTTTGCAAATTCCTTTTTTTTTCCTCGATTTCACAGAATTGTAATATCCCCACCCGTTCAGAAGTAATGAACTTTTTTCTCAGAAGAAAGGAATTGGTCTTATTATCAAAAAAACTTTATCTCATAGAAACAATAACGAATAGGTTCTAGAATGAACAACAATATGGAAAGAAATCTCGAAGCATATTTCACCTCTGAGACCAATCTTTGGTGTGGGTAGAAGTGAAACTATATCATTTTCCAAAAGTACCGACGAATCTTCAACTGTGGGAAATGTGAATAGTTTCTTGAAAAAAGTATTTTTGATTGTAAATTTTAAATAATAACATCATTGGTGATATTGGAGATTTGGAACACGTAATGCTCAATACTTTTTTTCCTTGAATATTTTAAAGCGCAAGTGCGCCTTCAGTCTTAGGGAACACACTTGCCCTCCGAGGCTTCTTTGTAAGGCAAGAGCGACCCCCACGCTAACAAAAAATTCAAGAGAAATCACAGAATATCAAAACTCGGTAATGGTTTGATTATATAAAAGAGGAATATTAAACATGCAAACTTCGAAAGAACGCCAAAATACACAACGAAGGAATCAAATGAAAATATTGTTACATACTCGTCTTACTAGCGATATGGTACCTCTTGTCTGAACACGACTAACGTACGCAACAGAGACAATCATACGCCATGTTTTCTCTCGTGCACTGTTGCCAAGGGTTGTAACACCGTATTAATTCCGGAAAAATCCGAAAATTGTTACATTTGAAGTTTTTGCAAGCCAATGACGCTCTTACCCCAAAGTCGCACTTACCCAAACTTAACTTATAATCATTTGGACATCTCGATATAAAACTATGTTGCAGTTTGCATTTTCATATTTATCCAGTTTGAACATTTATTTATAGAAAAATATAGAATTGAACGAATTCAAAGCTATACAAACATGTATATTCAGAATAACAAAAGATAACATCAGATGTCACAATGACAAGATGCTGGTTGTGAAGCTTATGGGGATGGTTGTGAAAAACTATTCTCCTCCACATTTCGCTGTCAGAATACACACAAAATATGGACTTCCATCAATACATTCTTCATGAGCCCATCTAAAACAACTGGTGCACTGCAGCCATTTTTCTTTTGGTCGAGAGTAGGAAAAGGGTTTTCACCAATTAAACAGAAAGCTTCTCCTACAGAACTGTTGCTATCTTCAATGGTTCTAGCTCAAGCTTTACCTCTACTGTTGTATATCTTTCTCTTGACACCGGTTTTCTTAGCCTTCATATTATTTCTTTCAAATCTTTCATCTTTTGTTTTTTATCTTTTCTATCCATATGGCTGATCGAACAAGTTTTCACCCTTTTCGTTTAGCTAGTCGTTTTCCAGTCTTTGGTGTCGGTCTTAAATCTTCTGAAGTCAGAAGGTACTGGTAAATTTTCAGGTTCTTAGTCTACACATTGTGTTAAGGTAAGTTGGGGTAAATGCGACTTTGGGGTAAGAGCGTCATTGGCTTGCAAAAACTTCTAATGTAACAATTTTCGGATTTTTCCGGAAGTAATACGGTGTTACAACCCTTGGCAACAGTGCACGAGAGAAAACATGGCGTATGATTGCCTCTGTTGCGTACGTTAGTCGTGTTCAGTTCAGACAAGCAGTGCCATATCGCTAGTAAGACGAGTACGTAACTATATTTTCATTTGATTCCTTCGTTGTGTATTTTTGCGTTCTTTCGAAGTTTGCATGTTTAATATTCCTCTTTTATATAATCAAACCATTACCGAGTTTTGATATTCTGAGATTTCTCTTGAATTTTTTGTAAGCGTGGGGGTCACTCTTGCCCTACAAAAAGCCTCGGGGGGCAAGTGCGTTCCCTAAGACTGAAGGCGCATTTGCGCTTTGAAATTTCCAAGACAAAAAAGGATTGAGCATTACGTGGCCAAATCTCCAATATCACCAATGATGTTATTATTGTGATATTTACAAGGAAAAATACTTTTTTGAAGAAAATATTCACATTCCCCACAGTTGAAGATTCGTCGGTACTTTTGGAAAATGATATAGTTTCACTTCTACCCACACCAAAGATTGGTCGCAGAGGTGAAATATGCTTCGAGATTTCTTTCCATATGTTCAATATTCAATAAATCAATTAGTTGTTCATTCTAGAACCTATTCGTTATTGTTTCCATGAGATAAAGTTTTTTTGATAATAGGACCAATTCCTTTCTTCTGAGAAAAAAGTTCATTACTTCTGAACGGGTGGGGATATTACAATTCTGTGAAATCCAGGAAAAAAAGGAATTTGCAAAAAGATGCAAACCCAATAAAATAGAAAAATTCACAAAAATTTTAGATTTTGATAAACTACCTAGATATTCGCATCATTGAAGCTAAACATTTCAATGACTACTCAGAAAATTTGTTGACTGGTTTTCCCATCAAATTCAACAAGTACGATGTTTCGAAGTGTCACTAATCGATTTTGGGGGTGCACTTGCCCCAACTCACCTTAATAAAAAGGAATGTGTTTTAGATGGTGAATTTTAAGGGATGCTCGGTTAGTTTGACTTTTGGGCTGTGTTTTTGGATCTACTTCGTTCACATAAACGTCTTCATCCAATTCATTTTCCGAATTGAATGTCTTAACCAACCCCAAAGCACATTTCAGCTTGGACCTCTTTTTTCCACCTTCATTTTTATGAATACTCAAATAATTTCAAATATGTTATAAAGAGAATAAATGATTTGGTGGTATTCTGCTTCCATCTGTAAGCCAATCTATAACATTCCATAAGGTTACAGAAAAATTGTAATTCTGGACCTCTTTAAGGCATCTGTAGCTGTAGCTCACAGAAATCGTTAAATATTTACGAGTAGGTACACTACGGGTGATCGGAAGCATTATTATATTGTGAGGTTACGTTGAATTGTTTGTTCATTTTTGGATGAACACCAATGTTTTAATATAAGAAATTCATGGTGAGTAATAATAGGTAGTAAGCCTTTGTTTATTGGATTGTTATTGGAAGGAAATCATAACAGGTAAGTGACATTGTTCGATAATATACATGACCTGAAAAACATTCTTCTTTATAATAAGGAACTTTATGAGAAATGGAAGGAAAAAATTGCGTGATCAAATGAATCCATTCGAAATGCCGGATGCCCAGTTTGTGAGAATGTTCATATTAAAGAAGATGTGTACTATGAACTTAATAAATGCATTACAGCAATTTTTATCAAGAATTTTTTTTCCTGTTTTCAATTTACTCGATGAAATGAACAAACGCAAACTACATAAAAATAAATGTATTCTCGAATTTAAATCAAAACCATTTACTCATAAGTCAGAAGTTCCATGATCAAAACTTCCGATAGATACAGTATTCGTTTTGTGGAGTTTCGTGCTCCTGAGCTGTTCCAGTACTTATGCGCAGCCAATGGCAAGCCGTATTTCGAGCTTTTGAGTTACTCAGGAGCACGAAATATCTCAAAACGAATAGGCTATTAAGGTCATGTTCATCGATGAGTAGTTCAAAAGTGACACTGTAAATGAAATAGTTACAGGAACAATTCCAGAATTGCATTATTAACGAATCTGAAAGTCGGCCAATTACAGACCAATAGTACGCTACAGTATCGACACTTACAAGTGTGCACTGCCGCTAGGCTCCTGTATGAGCGTCTTTCAAGCGGAAATCTTAGCTATTGAAAGATGTCTAGATATAAATCTAGAAAGAAACTATCAGAAGTGTGATATAGCCATACACTCAGATAGTCAAGCTGCTATTAAAGCACTGAGCTTCTACGTCATCGACTCTAAAATGATCTGGGAGTGCCGGAACAAACTCAACGAGGTAGGCAAGAAAAATAAGGTCTTTTTAATCTGGGTTCCCAGCCACTCGGGAATCAAAGGAAACGAAGAGGCCAATAAACTTGCCAAAGAGGGCGCACAAATGTCACTTATTGGCCCAGAACCCTTCTGGGGTATATCTAAATGTACCTATAAGAAGGAGTTTCTAGAGAAGGAGAAAGCCGAGAGGGAAAAACTCTGGCGGAATCTCCCAGGGATGGATCATTCCACCGAGTTCCTTCGGAACTTCGAGACAGCGGGATCCAAAAGATATCTGGATATTGGTAAGAAGCAATTACACCTGTTGAGGATGGGATTATCGGACACTGACGAGTGTAGGTTTTGTGGGGAGGAGGAAGAAACCCCATTCACCTAGTCACGGAATGCCTTGGCATTGCGAGCCTGAGGAAGGAATGCCTTGGACGAGAAACTTGTAAGAGTGAGGATTGAGGAACTAGCCTCGTTGAAGCCTTCACAGTTATTAGATTTCATTAGATCTCTGGAAGTGGAAGGCGAGCTATGAAGGTTTTGGCCAGAACAGCTCTGTAAGGGGGCACAATAGACCTCAAGGTCGCAGTGAACTGTGACCCCTCTTTAAACTAAACTAAACTAAACTTACAGATGAAAAGCAGAATACCACCATTTAGATATCGACTGAAATATAATCTGCATCTCTAGAAAACTTTTTAGGATTTCACTCCCAGTCCCTGAAACAGAAATAATTTAAAAATTTTAATTTAGATAAAATGCTCCTGCCTAAATATTTGCACTATAATTTGTCAGGAGCAAATTGGTTTTGAAACAATTGTTGGCTAACAGTAAAACTAAAAAAGGAATTAAATGAAAAGGATAATGTAACGTTTCGAAGTCTATATCAGAATACTTCTTCGGACAAACTTGAAAAATCTTTGGAATTGGGTATTTTTTTTCTTTTGCAGTCTAATTGACTGCATTTTAATTATTTCTGTTTCAGAGACTGGCAGTGAAAAACTAAAAAGTTTTCTAGAAATACCACCATTTAGTATGTTAACGCTTCGATAGTAGTTCCAGCTGCTGCACACAAAAAACACTGTTAGTAGAAACAATGGTATAAGCATTGAATTAATGATATATTATACTGTGTTTCCTATTCCTGAATGATTACTATATTTATTTCAATGCTTATCTTGTTCTTCCTATGCCAATGCCGTCTATTTTTGATTGAATTATAGGACTTATTGATTTTATTTAAACAGTTAAAAAATCAATAAAATGCTATATTTGGACCAAGATAAGCTATAATTAGTGTCAATGAAAGAATACAATTAAAAGAAACCCAACATTTTTCCTATCAATCAACTATAATATTTATTTAAATTGAATATACCTATTATTGAATAACTAGACACTTTGATTGAATGCTTGATTTTGATTAAAATCAACTTGTTAGGAATATCTCACTATACTTGACTTGAAAGTTTATTATTTGTGAATTGAATGATAAGATGTATCGAATAAAACTAGTTTACAGATCTTGAATTTGTTTATTATCGTATCAACAAAATAATATATGGTATTTTCAAGAACAGAATGAGTAACAATAAAAAAATAGTACCTTACTAAGACGAAAAACAAACAAAACTTATTTTCTCTAATTTGAAGTATTTGAACACATTTTGGCACTTTCTAAATCTCAAAAAACTACATCAGTAAAACCTTGTCTATCGTTTTATAGTACTAAGAGTGTGTTTGAAAGTAGAAATGTTGAAGACTTGATAAAATTTTTACTAAGCTCAAATTCTGAAAGCAGTGAACTACCATTATTAGATTCTCTTTAGTCAATATAGCGCACATTCACAATAAAACGGAAGGTCGTAAGACATTATTTACATTCTTATATGAATATATGAACGTACTTACTGCTTACCCTCAAAATGGTGAACTAGCGATTCCATTCCCCACTTTGCCAACAACTCTTCCATTTTTCAACTTTTTGTTATTAGTAACAGTCAGAGAAAACATACAAACTAACAGTGAATACACACTATATATGACGCAAACTTACAGTAAAAAGTAAATTATTTCTTATTCTGAGGACGCAAATCTCGCGATACACCCTACTAAACCCTGCGTTGGTTGCAAACTTCATCTACTATTTTTGATTCAATTATAGGCTGCATTGGAATAAATCTAGTTGTTATACCGTTGATGTTCTTAGCTATTGAATGAAATTAATCAATTCATTCAAATATAGGTTGTATTCAAAGCAAATATAGTTCTTTTTCGTTTCAATATTATTCTGATCAATTGATTCGAATACAAGTCTTATTAAACAAATATGTAGTTGAATGTCAAAATTACAAGTAAATATTCTTCATAATTTACTCCAAATAAGATGAAATTCCAAGTTTAGATTCACGGACATCGCATAAAAATATTCCTTTTGATCCTATAGCACCAACTTTTTGTAATAATTGATGTATTATGCGATTTTTGTGTGAAAAAATATATGTAGTTAGAAGACCAACAGGCTGGGCAGGTAAAGTTCATTAGCTGCAGAGAAAGCAATTTACCTAAGAGAACGATACTCTGAAATCAAACGCTGGCCCTCCAGGTTGGGGGTTGAGGCATCGGGCTAACTCCTCGATACCTACTCATAAAAATGGCGAAATGTTAAAAAACCCAATAGTAGCCTTTAGATTACCAAAGAAAGTGATGAGATGGATACCTCGGAAAACAGGAAAAGAGGAAGACCAAGAACGACATGGATTAGTGGAATAAGAAAATCAATAAGTGAAGGAGGACTAAATGATGAAGACTACAACAATAGAAGGCATTGGCAATTGGGAATCGGACAATTTCTTTAGGATGTTTTAACCCGAATAAATAATAATGTAGTTGTTTCTTATTTCAAAATTATTACGACTGAAATTAAATGACAACCGTATTATTCAATGAATTATCTGAATTTAATTACTTCAAAATAATTTATTGATATAAGAAGAAGTTTTATCAGCCCAATTGAAACGATGTCAATAAAAGATGTACTATTGCTGATAGCACAGTATTTTTTGTGTGTGTAAGAGTCTCTTAACGTAAAAATATTCGACGTAACTTATATTTCTTGAGGAACCTCAAAAACACATTTATCGTCCAAACACAAGCGGTATATCAAGGATTAAAGCCACCGTCAGAATGAATCCGTAATAACTATAGACGGTTCAGGTGGAATAATCGCGATACAGTAGACATCTATTATTTAAGCAAAAAAGACTTTGTCCAAACTTGCACCTGTCACAACCAACCCCGGTCTCCCCTATGAATGCCTTTTAAATACTTGAGACAATCACCAAAAATTTGCAAACTTTAATACTTTAAAACTGAGCAAAAAAATTAACACACATTCTGAAAATCTCAATTTCAATGAAAGTTAACTCTACGTTGACTTTATAACTTATTTTTTATGTTCTCTCGGGAAGGTTTTGAACGAAACAAGACACATTAAATGGAAGAAAAATTAAGGATTTCACCGAATCTTATGTGAAAGAAGAGAAATAAACAATTTTCAAAATACTGGAATGCTGATAAGTGATTCAATACTTGGTATTTTAACCCCTTGCGTTAATTACAGCTCGGCAACGACGGTTCATACTCAAAATGAGTGATCTTAAAATGTTCTGATCTAATCCTTCCCAGATTTCTCTGAGTTGGATTCCTAAGTCATTAAGAGTAGCTGGATGATTTCCTGAACTTCTCAGCCTTCTATTGAGGTTGTCCCAAACCTGCTCAATCGGATTGAGATCTGGACTTTTTGCTGGCCATTCCATTCGAGAGACTTCAACCTCTTCAAGGTACTCCTGAACGATGCGCGCACGATGGGGTCTGGCATTATCGTCCATAAAAATGAAATTTTCACCAATGTATGGGGCAAATGGCACTACATGCTCTTCAAGAATGTTCCTTATATACCTATCAGCATTCATAGCTCCATTATCAACGACCACTAGGTCTGTGCGAGCAGTCAAAGATATTCCACCCCATACCATAATCGATCCTCCCCCGAAACCAGTATTCAGGAAATTGCACTGAGCATATCTTTCATGTGGACGTCTGTATACAAGGTAACGTCGATCACAATGGACGAGGCAGAATCTAGACTCATCTGTGAAGAGAACTCTTTCCCAATCAGACTCTTCCCAATGGATATGCTCTCTCGCAAAATCCAAACGCGCCCTTCGATGGGCTGGGGTAAGAGCTGGGCCTCTTGCCGCGACACGAGGCCTTAAATCATATTCTCTGAGGCGATTTCTTATTGTCTGAGTGCTAATTTGCATCCCATGAGTTTGCTCAAGCTGATTTTGAAGGAGGCGAGCGGTTGCAAACCGTTGTCTCAACGAAGAAACTCCCTAGTAACGTTGTTGGAACGAGAATTTTTGTATCAACAATTGAATATGCCTCAAATGAAACTAATCTACTACTTATGTCGCAAGCATTTACAGCACGTAATGTTTTCACTCATATGGATTCAGCAGCCAAAAATGGCATTCTAGAAAAGAAAACATTTCTCTCAAGGGCGTAGCCAGGGGGGGGGGGGTTTGGGGGTTCAAACCCCCCCCCCGAAATGTTTCAGAGTTATTTTTTGTTGCTAAAATAATCTTTCATTTTGCACTTAAACCAAACCAATTGCAGGCAGTTAATACTGATCTCATCACAGCATTCCACCAAATAGAAATTGTGCTTTCTGCTTTGCGGGTTTTGAGAAATAAGGTGGATGATGAGTTTCAACTGCTTTATGACGAAACCAAGTGTTTACTAGAAGCAAACGGAGGTACATTACTGATGCCACGTATTGTCAGCAGGCAGAAGAACCGGTCAATTGCTCCAGCCTTAGATACAACAACGCATTTTAAAATTAATTTCTTCATTCCATTTCTATAACATACTATCCAACAATTAACTGATAGATTTTCTAAACACCGAAAATTAATATCAGCCTTATCTGGTCTGCTACCCCAGAATTTTAACAGAGACTATGAATTAGAAGACGCATTATCGATGTATTCTTCACTACTCCCAGAAAAAAATAAAAACGTAATTAAAACAGAATTTAAAATATGGAAAATGTCAATGAACTCCATTCCAAAATCGGCATTAGAATGCTTAGATGAGTGCAATCAGAATATGTATCCGAACATCTACATCCTACTACAAATTTTAGCTACGATTCCAGTATCTACTGCTACTCCAGAAAGAAGTTTTTCCAGCTTGAGGAGAATTAAAAATTACCTAGCGAAACTAGATTGAATGGGTTGGCGCTTATGAATATTCATTATAGTGTGAAAATTGATGAAAATGAAGTGGTTGGCCAATTCGCTAAAAAAAAAGACGGAAAGACTTTAACTGAAGGAATTCACCATAAAAAATATTGTTTTTGTTTTCTCACTGTTTCATTTTTAATACCTATTCATATGCTGTTGGCACTATTTTGGAGTAAAACATTAAAAAACTCTATTTAGTTTCAATGAAAGCGCACATCCACACTAATTTCATATTGATTCATCCTGTAAGTATTGTTTGGGAAATAAATATTGTTTTTTAAGTTTTTGTTTGAGTGAATAAAAATTAAATTTTGAAACATATTTGAAAAATAGGTTTACCTAACCTAACCAGGAATATCTATGTTGAATATTGTTTTCGAAGTAGGAAATGGATTATTGAATTCTTAAAAACAACAAATACTTGCTACAGAAAGCGACCCTTACAATTCCCGGCACCTACCAAGTCAATTGCCAAAATGTCAAAACCCCCCCCCGAAATTAATTCCTGGCTACGCCCTTGATTTCTCTATATTACTGTATTCGTTTTGAGGTATTTCGAGCTCCTGAGCTGTTCCAGTACCTGTGCGCAACCAATAGCAAGCCGTATTTCGAGCTTTTGAGTTACTCAGGAGCACGAAATATCTCAAAACGAATAGGCTATATGACAACCATCAAACCATAGACCTTAAAACCCAATATTTGCTAAGTATTTCCAGAAATAAACTGCCAAGATGATCTGTATCAGCGCTGATTATAATAATTAGAGCCGATTGAACCCTAACTACGTAAAATATTGAATATGAAGACGAACATACTGGAATCAGCATTTTAGAAAAATTGTTTAATTGTTTTACATAAATTGAAGATCTTTGCAACTCGAAGCATTCAGTTGGATCTTCGAATTCTTCACAATTCACGAATACAGGGTGGGCCATCCGTAACCTTCAACCCCGAATTTTAAACTTTAGGATGGAATAACGAAAAAAACGCTTGGACAGGTTAAACTTTGTTGACCGGGGGACAAATAAGGGTGTTCAAATGAGTTTGATATCACCTCCCCTCTAGCCGCAACCCCTAACAGCTCCCATTTTTAAATAGGGAAAAGTGGTTGAGCAGCACCTCCTTGGAAAGCCAATTCAATGTCCTGCACGGGCGTATTTTATTTCATCGCTTTATTATTATACAGAGTGACTCAGTATTCCATCAGTAACGACTTTCCACTCCGAATTTTGAACTTTGGGATGGAATAACGAAAAAACGCTCGGACAGGTCAATATTTGTTGAAAGGGAGACAAATAAGGGTGTTCAAATGAGTTTGATATCACTACCCCTCTAGCCGCAACCCCTAACTCTCATTTTTGAATAGGGAAAAGGGGTCGAGCTGCACCTTATTGGAAAACTTCCTGAATGAGTGTATTTTGTTAACAGAGTAAATCGCCTGTTAAGGTAGCGCCTAGAGGTTAGTGATATCAAACTCATTTCGTCACACTAACATGTCCTCCTGTAAATAAAAAAACTTACCATTAGTCGCTGTTTTCAATAACCTAGTTGATTAAATAACTAATAACGCCAGGCACCCCAAAAAATTCCTACCCTAGGCAAAAATCACATAGTGTTGAACTGAACTTTGTGAACAGGTGCAATACCATCAATATAATTTTCGAAAGTATTTATATTTATTAAATCTTGCTGAGAGCTTGTACCACATTTATATTTTTGTAATTTCAAGGAGGATCTGTGATTTGGCGAATTTTTCGAATTATGAATAATGATTTTTTCCATTGAAATGAAAGCTGTTGAACTTTTAGATGATAATAAGGATGGTCTTGAAAAATTAAAATATTGAGTGAGTCGTCAAAATATAGACAGTGGGAAAAACTGATAACATTTGGAGGATTTCAAGCTATGAATGCATCATTGATGATAAATATGAAAAAAATTACGTAATTTTGAAGAGGTATACTTAATTGAAAAAACGCTTCCTATACTTATGTAATGGGTATTGAAAATTTATTACCTATTATTTATTTTCAGAATATTGTTTTTCACTTTACTAGCATGGCAGACGCATTCGAAGAAAAATTCAAATAATAGATGTTGAATTCAATAATTAGGTATTATATTTTGTTCCCACTCAAAGCCATAATTTCCAATTTATAACAAACTAGAGATTCAATTCATTTATGGCCACTTGCACCGTCGCATTAAAATACGACTTAAGTGCATCTTAAATTTCAAGATGGCCTTAAGACGCAATTCATTTTGCACCACAGGTTAAGCACATGCTAAGATGTTCTTATTTTAAGCCATGATGTTTGTTGGCTTAAGAAGACTTTTTTAAATTTATTGTGTGAAAGCGAAGATATATGACGATGATTTCGATATCTTAGATTTTCGCTTTCTAATACGTTTGATTAATAACAAAGCTGACCACTATCATGATTTGAACGAAGAATTGTCATTTTTTCGTCGATTTCGATTAACGAAAAAAAAAACATTTTTCAGCTGCTCAAATTGTTTGAGGCCGATTTAGAAATTCATAATGATATAATTTATTCTATTAGTTATTAGACAAATATTCCCATTCTTCTAATTTGCTATTGTTTGGAAAAATATTCCCTTTTGAACGGAAGTCTTTTCCTAATTCATACAAATAGCATGATAATTTGTTGAAAAATCGAATAAGTAAATATTAAGTAAGTAATGAGTACAAATAAAGTAGACTATAATACTGTTTTTTGGATTGGGTTGAATTACATTATGTCGTGGAATTTGAAAAAACCGTCCGAACATTGTATATTGAAATGCATCATATTTTTATACAAAAACAAAGAACTTTTTGAAGTGTGCCTTCGTCTCACAAATTTCCTAACTCGAATGTTCATAAATACAATTTCAATTTGCACGGGCGCTATCAAAATGAAAAGAATGTATCACAGAACACAAACAAATCTATAAATAAATATCTAATAATTCTGTACTCAGCATAAAAAATCCAAATTGACAATAAAGAAACTACTAGTTTTCATATTGTACCCAGAATTCTACAGCGTTGCCAGATTCACAATTGCACAACTATTACTTTATCAAGTTCTCGATCCTATGAACACGGTGCAAGTCATGGTTCGCTAAGTCAGCTTAAGTCGGACTTAAATTAAAGCTCTTCTTAATAAGGCTGTCTTAGGTAGAAAACGGTGCAAGTGGCCATTATGGCATAATCCTTAAAACAAATTAAAGTCTCTGTACAACAATATGATATGGTGTTGTGAAAATGTAAAATGTGACTCGGAAAATATATTTATCCAGAGAAACCCATATAATATTAAAAGCCATGAGTGTATCACATGCGGTAAACACATGTGGGCCATCCATAACTTTCCACCCCGAATTTTGAACTTCGGGGTGAAATAACGCTCGGACAGGTCAACTTTCGATGAAAGGAGGACAAATAAGGGTGTTCAAATGAGTTTGATATCACTACCCCTCTACACTGTTAAAAATGGGGGTAAATTTACATATGATTCACCATTGATCATATGGTAATTTCACATACTGTAACATGTGAAATGACTGACTTTTATGTGATTTCTCGTAATTTTCCGGAACATTACAGAAATTTACGAGATTTTACTGAGATTCACAAGAGTTTCCCGAATATTACAAGAATTTACGAAAGTTTTCCATGATTCAACAGAAGATAACAAATTTTTACAATAATTCACAGAAAATATTACAAGAATTCACGCAAGTTTTCCATGATTCAACAGAAGATTACAAATTTTTACAATAATTCACAGAGGGATATACTGAATGTTCACGCAAAATTTCGAAAGTATCGCATCATCAGACCCATATAATTTAATTTTTTCAATTATTTATTTTATACGTATTTCATTTTCTGAAAATTTTCCAAAATATATTTCCGATTGTGCATTTACATACTTGGTATCAATCACAAGTCCCATATAAAATTCCGAGGTAAGTCTTATTGCTCCACCAATGAACGAGCGCTCAAAAGCTCCTGCTCAGGGTTTTTCTTAAACTATTTTAAAGATATTTGACATTACTTATTTGAATTCACACAACTTGAAAACACCCTGTGTTATTCTGACATGCAAAGATGGAATATTTTCATATTTTAATTCTTAAATTACAAATAACCCTAATGAATTTAAAATTATAATTAATGGTGTTGAGAATAGAATCACAATAAATTTCCAAACTATAAAAATGCAAAAAATTAAATTAGCAGGATCTAATTACAACTTGTATATACATATTTTCTTCAGTCTATAACTCCGTTGAGGATTAATTCTACAGCTTCTTGTAGATTACCAGATGTTGTATGCAATGCTCTTATATTCATAGCATCATTAGTCAGTCCGAGTTCATGCATTTGACCAAGTTGATTCTCATACCTTCCAGCCAAATTGCTAAAGTTTAAATTTTCTGTAGCTGTTCCTGGAGTTATGGGAGGTGTACCTAACGGTGTACTACTGAACGCTTGCTGTAAAGCATTATTGAACATCTCATTTGTTATTATATTTGGCGCGCTGCTTGGAGTAGTAGCAGAATTTCCTGTTGCTGCTACTGAATTTGTCGCACTCGCGATAGCTGCTGCAAGTTGTGCTGGTGTGATCGTATTCAATGATGGATTCCTACTGGGCGAGTGAGAATCTCTTGAAGATTCAGTGTTTGAATCCATGTCTTCCTCATCTCCTGATGAATGAGTACCTGAATAAAAATAACCACCAGTTGTTGTTGGTTGTATCTGAATTGTTTGAGCTTGTATGAATTCACACAAAGCTCTAGCTGCTCGTATAATGGAAGGATGCTCCTTAACAATTTTCTTCAATGTTTCATGATCTCGCAAACTCAGCAATAATTCTGGATGAAGAAGGAAAGCAACAGCTGTGTTATCAGCATCTTGCACAATCTCTCGTATCATAGAAGCCGCTCGGTTCTTCATAAGTCTCTGAAAATGATAGTCGTAAACAAACTTGGATAACCAAACTAACATGAAAAATTCAACTGATAAATTTCCAGAATATACATGTATAGTCCATTCAAGAATGGGTGACGAATAAGGCCCTGAAAATCTAGTCGCAACCAGGGTTCTTTAATAGGGGGGTTATGAAATGGTAGCCATTTTCGCGTCTATGTTGTGGAGGCAAATGGCGACTGGCACGAGATATTCAAAAATGTAAACATTGTCTTAGAGAATAAAGAACATTCTCTCTCTATATGTAGGAGAATTATTAGGTGTACAAATAAGTTTCCGCGGTTTGTCAAAAGATGGCCCCACCAGAAGGTTATGGAGAAATTGTCAGATGTAAAACGTAATATCCCAAGTTTAGTCATCTGGCAACACCATAACCTTAAAGTACTAGTGATTCCGTATCAGCATCACGTAATTTTTTTCGTGCAAAAATGTCAAGTTTTATTCCGAATAAGCATCATTTGCGGGAACTTTTGATTTACTTCTTTAATGTGAAAAAATCTGCAGCTGAGGCGCATCGATTGTAGAGGAAGGTTGCGGCTTCGGCGTTTGCTATATTTCGAGGGGTTTCGAGGTTCGGGGGTATTTTAAAAAAAATCCCGAAAATCGCGAAAAATCCCTAACATCGGGATTTTCAAAAAATTTTTTCGACCCTAAGGAGGGTCGCGGGGGTTCGGTTATCGATCGCTATCGACGCAGAATCGCGAAATCTACGTTTTTGCAGAAGAAATCGAGACGATATCTCTTTTCGTTTAGAAATTATCGAGAATTTAAATTTCGGGGACGACAAATTTCGCAGGTGTCGCGTTATTAATGCTCGTCCACATGTTGCGGCGCCGGTAAAAACATACTTGGAAACACTCAACTGGGAAGTTTTACCCCACCCGCCGTATTCACCAGACTTAGTCCCTTCTGATTATCACCTGTTCCGGTCGATGGCACATGGTCTGTCTGAGCAGCGCTTCACATCATATGAAGACACCAAAAATTGGGTAGATTTGTGGATAGCGTCAAAAGATGAAGAGGTTTTTCGACGGGGTATCCGAATGTTGCCAGAAAGATGGGGAAAAGTAGTGGCAAATGATGGAAAATACTTTGAATAAAACGTAATGTACTTTTCCTTTACAATAAATTCCTAATTTTTTATAAAAAACCGCGGAAACTTATTTGTACACCTAATACACAAACCTAATCAAAAGCTTAACCTCACTGAAATAAATAGAAGATGTACACAAACCGAACAGAAATAAGAATAACTACTATTCAAAGAAACCTCACACAAGATTGGGCAAAAACGCTGCTATCTACTCCAGCATAACAATATCCAATTCCCTCTACTTTAAAGAATGTAAGTAGTTTTAATCTATTCAAGTTCTTGCTTAGGAATTAAGACGGTAAATTAAATATAAACAAGATTTTTCTCTTTTCAGGCACAATAGTGAAGGGAGAACGTTCCTGATTTTGTTGTTGTTGGGTAGGTTTGTCAGGATTAGGGGGAGCACGTGGGCTAGCCTCATCGACCCTCTTGGTGTCCACTGTTACGATGTTTGAACACTGTAAGGGTTGCGCCAGGTGGGTTCCTCGTCTTCTCACAGCAGCTCCCGTAACTTATCCTGACCTCACTTACAATTTCAGAAGTGGTACAACGTCTGTCGTCTTCAAAAAGCTGTCAAACACTGCTGATTTTGTTCGCTGCGGTCATGACACTCATTTTCAACACAATCACGACTTTCCAGGAACTGTTTGAGCCATGCAAACACTCTGCCTTGCGACAGTATCTCTTCTTCGAACATGGGCAGACAATCTCAAGATTTTGGCCAGTTTTACGCCTTCTGTGGAGAGAAACTTGATTACAACACGTTGCGCAATTGAAGAAGGTACCTCTTGCTCAAACATCGTAACAGTGGACACCGAGAGGGTCGATGAGGCGAGCCCAGATGCTTCCCTTCTCCTGACAAACCTACCCAACAACAAAAAAATCAGGAACGTTCTCCCTTCACTATTCTGCCTGAAAAGAGAAAAGTCTTATTTATATTTGATTTGCCGTCATAGTTCCTAAGCAAGAACTTGAATAGATTAAAACTACTTACATTCTTTAAAGTAGAGGGAATTGGATTTTGTTATGCTGGAGTAAATAGCAGCGTTTTTGCCCAATCCAGTGCGAGGTTTCTTTGAATAGTAGTTATTCTTATTTCTAGTGTTCGGTTTGTGTACATCTCCTATTTATTTTAGTGAGGTTTAGCTGTTGATTAGGTTAGGTTAAATGTTCCTATTTCTCGTTTATATTTGATTGGCCCTCGTTCCTTCAACCTTCAAGATATGTAAGCAATCCAAAATCTTATAGACAAATTATAGCAACATGGAAACATCTTACTTCGAAAAAACAATATACAACGCAGGATCTCCCAAAATTTATTGTAGCCAAAATAAAGATAAACTTCGACCAAAACCACTTCAACTTTGAACAAAAGTGGCTGGAAAAATTTAAAAACGACAACCCACCAGCAGAGCAACAAATGTTAGAAAAGGAAGATTATTATTATAGGATAATTAATGAGAGAAAAAAACAATGCTCCAGGTCACGAGTGCATCACGAAGAAAATACTCAAGAAACTAAAAGAACAAGTACATCTACATATAAGAAAAAATATGAATTCTGCTTGAGTGTAGGTCATTATTCTGATGCATGGAAGATTGGCACCATTATCACCATACCAAAAAAAGGCACAGATCATTCAAAGGTTTCCAACTACAGACCTATAAGGTTACTATCTAATTCAGTGAAAAACCTGGACAAAAATTATATGCAACAAGTTAACAGAAACAATTGGCCAGAAAATTCCAGGTTATCAATTTGGCTTCAAACACAAAACCTCCGCGATACATCCTCTCATTATGTTGACCAATAACGTGCAGACTTGCAAGATCGAAGGACAAAGGAGCCCTGCATTACTTCTGGACATCAACAAAGCATTTGACAGTGTGTGGCAGGGAGGCCTCATCTATAAGCTATACAAGTTCGGGTGTCCTACATATAATAATAATAATAATAATAAAGGTCTTTATTTCCAATAAATAGAAATCCCAAGGGGAAGTTCACCCAGAGGTGTTCTACCACTTATCCCTTGTTACAGTGAAACAATTTGGGCATAAACCATTTAAAAAGATAAAATAATAAACAAAAATGAAAAATGCATTTCTGAGCATACTCAATAGTTTTACATTCTATCCTCGGAGACTGATTTTTAAAAACAAATTAGAGACGGCCAAGGAAATAATTTTTTATGTCAATCCTGAATCGATTTTTGGTGAGCTGTTTCAGGTGTTCAGGTATATTGTTGTACAGTCTATAAATATTATATCTGAAACTTCTTTGAAAGGTGGATGTTCTGTGATGGGGACATGACAGTAAATTCCTATATCTTATATTGACATTATGAACATCAGCTCTATACCTTAACTTACTAAAGAGATAGGGTGGACATCTCTTGACTACTATTTTGTGATAGGTACAGACAGCATAACATTCGAATCGAAACTTCATCGGCAGCCAACCCAACTCCTTCAGCTTGTGAGATACGTGATCAAACTTTCTGATTCCAAAGATGAACCTCACGCAACTGTTCTGAACACGTTGGATTCTGCTGAGAGACTCCTGGTCCAAGCAAAAAGCATAGACAGTAGAACAGTAATTAAACTTTGACAGAACCAAAGACTCACAAAGCAGTTTTTTTGTATCGACCGGTAAGTAGGATCTATGAGGGAACATCATTCTAAGAGCCCCATAAGCACCACAAATTACTTTCTCAATATGTTCCCGGAACCGCAGTGACTCGTCCAAAATCAAACCTAAGTCACGCGCACTTTCAACGAAATCGATAACACAACCAGAAACAGAAGGTTTGAGCTTATTCTTGACAAGTTGCTTATCGTTTCTGGAGCCAAAAGCAAGTGCATAAGATTTCCGCGCATTCAATATCAAACCATGCTTCCTCGCAACGTCACATAAACTACCCAAATCCTCATTAAGCATAATTTCCGCAGCTGTCAACTCATCAATGTAGAAATCCAAGAAAAGTTGGAAGTCATCGGCATACATGTGATCCTTGCAGTGATTAATGAACTTTATGAATCGGCATGTATAAACTATGAACAGTAAAGGCCCAAGAATTGAACCTTGAGGGACTCCACTGGCTACAAGCCTGGACCCGGACAGTCTACCACCCAGCTTCACAAATTGTGAGCGCCCACCGAGATAAGACTCGAAAAGAGCCAGAGCCGGCCCAACCACTCCACAAGACTCCAACAAGGCCAGGAGAATGTCATGCCTCACAGTATCGAAAGCTCTACTGAAATCGAGCAAAATTAAAGCAGCACATTTGGAGTCATCGAGTGCCTGCAGAATGTCATCGGTAACATCAAGAAGGGCCAGTTGTGCTATAGCCTGGTCGAAAGCCGGACTGAACATCGGGAATTATATTATTAGTTTCAAGATAATCCCGAAACTGATCCGACATTATCTTTTCCATTAATTTGGACAATCCTGGCAGAATACTTATTGGCCTAAGATCAGACAGTCCCATAGGTTTTTTGTTCTTTGGAATAGGTGTAACAAGAGCACACTTCCAAGCGGAGGGGAATTTGGAGTTCAACAGGATGCAGTTGAAAATGTTGACAATGTATGGGAGAATATATGGGCAACAAATCTTAATAAATGAGATTGAAATGTTATCACAACCTGGCGCACTATTTTTAGATCTTTTCAGATAATTAAATACTGTTTCCTCATCTACCAGCCGAAAGTTGAAACACCCTGTACATATAGGGTTATTTTTATAATCATCAATAACCGAAGGGTCACTAATGCCAGCTGAGAATCTGATACGCATTATTCTGAATATGCTGGAGAAGAGAACTACATATGAAAATTCAAGGGTAATTATTTGAATTTCGGTGACCAGCAGATATCGACCAGATTTTAGTGTCATTGTATTCATTGAGTTTTCCTGAACAACATTAGTGAAACCAACAGGTGGCGGTCTGATTTAGTTTAGAAAATATGGGCCCCCAAAGTTCCAAAAATGTTCCATCTTTACACTTTTTTTAACTATAAAAACACAAATTCGCTACTCCAATTCAGTCCATAAATCACCTTGGAACATTCAAATAACTATTCAAATAGTTTCATTTCAGATATATTCAATAATTAATGCAGAAACATCGAAATTCTAGAGGCACCACATATCCACAAATTCTAAGGAAAGCCCGTCGTTTTTAACGGTAGATTTGGCACTGCCGCAGATTCATTAGCGCGAATATGATACGATGCCTTCCCGTAAATCTATTACCACATAATTTGAGATCGCTAAGAACATACTCCTCCTACAAAAGGGCTGTCAACTTGTGGATCCGCGAATCTGGCCGAAAGGTCTTTAATGACTTTGTCAATCTGAAATGGACCAAGTAGGATGAAATCTAATTGAAAGGAAGATACCAAAACTGTTACGCACATGATTGAGACATACACACCGGATGTGACTGAACAATTGATCGTTGCTCGATTGTTCCATCTTACCGATTCTGACCATTTGACTGATTGTGACACATAAACTATCTATCAATACAATATATCGGAATTAATAATTATTTTTTGTTATATCACGCACAAGCATATACAGATTTGGAAATTTACGTCGAAAACATACGATATACAATGCATCAGACAGAGAATTCTTCCCTCCAGTTGCACAGATGAATAGGCGAAATAATCAAGTGCGATAACTGAATGAATTCAATTGTCTTACTGCAATAATCTAGTCTTGTCTCTCTCTTATCGCAGTGTGGTAGGGAACCTGCTGTACACGTATAGAATTATTTAATTTGTCAGGCAGCCCGTAATACTTGATTCAAGTATTTACTGTTGCCTACCATACTAAAGAATTACGCTCCTCTAAACGATAAGAGAGAGACAAGACTAGAATTTTGAAGTAAGACAACGGAATTCAGTGTGTTACAGCACGTGATTGTCTCGACTATTCATCTGTGCAACTGGAGGGAAGAATTCTCTGTCTGATGCATTGTATATCGTATATTTCAGATGTGAATTTCCAAACCTGTATATGCTTCAGTGATTTGACGCATGTTTATTTTTCAATTTCGGAAAGAAAAAACTTTTATTTTATTATTGTAATTTTGTAGGAAAAATAAACATTATTATTATTAATTCCTGCCATCATTTGATTTGTCACTCGCTGAAGGACGGAGCAGTGGTGGCAAACCTACCATGAAGTACGGCGGGCTTTCCTTAGAATTTGTGGATGTGTGATACCTCCAGAATTTCGATGTTTCTGCATTAATTATTTAATATACCTGAAATGAAACTATTCGAATAGTTATCTGAATGTTCGAAGGTGATTTAAACTGGAGCAGTGAATTTGTGTTTTTATAGTAAAGAAAGTGACGTAAAGATGAAACATTTTTGGAACTTTGGGGGTCCATATTTTGTAAACTAAGACAGACCGCCACCTGTTGGTTTCATTAATGTTGTTCAGGAAGACTCAATGAATACAATGACATCAAAATCTGGTCGATATCTGCTGGTCACCCAAATTCGATATTTACCAAATTCAAGACCACACTTCATCAGAATTCACTGGCGAACAGGGTCTGTTACAGGGTTCTCCTCTCTCACCATTGCTATACAACATCTACTGCTCAGACATCTACAGCAACAGACCTGAAACATTTAATAAAGACCAACACCTACTACAGTACGCTGACGATACCGTTATAATCAGCCTCGCCTCAAATCTGAACAAGGCAATGGAGCTCCTTCAAGCTTTAGTTGACAAAACAACTATATGGTTTAACAAATGGAGACTGAGACCCAACCCAAACAAGAGCCACCTAATCATCTTCAACCACCAGATTAGGTCCTCATCCCCATCTATTTCTCTCTGTGGACGAATAATCTCACCAGAAACTCACACCAAATACCTTGGGGTTACCTTGGATGGAAAACTTAGCTGCAATCTGCATACAGCTACCATCGAATCATCAAGCATCCGCCGAGCTAGCTACTTTCGTTCATTAACTTACAAACAAAAAGGTATTACTACTACAACGGCAGGCTACATATACGATCTATATGCAGACCTCTGATTGAGCATAGAGGAGTTATTCTAGCCAATAGCAGAAAACCACCTATAGATAAATTGAAAGTGGCAGAAACATCATCACTCAGAAGGATTACTAAGATGAGGCACCCTTCTAACTCCCTGCATAACTGTCCTAACACATTGCTCTATGCATCAAAAAATGTACAATCATTTGACGTCAGAAGGGAGAGTTCATAAAAAAATTCCAATCAAAACCTGAAAATACAAACATCATAGAACTCATGGAGGTGAAGGAAGGGGAGGGAGCATATCCTATATTTCCCTTGATGCAAAAGTGTCACATAAAACGGCCATATTTGTATGGGCAACTTTGTGGCGGGAATTTTTTGGATTCATTAAAGCACCCATTCACTGAATAAGAAACCTTTTTTAAATAACACTTAATATCTTTCTGCTACAAACTGTAGAGAAAATGAACAAGAAATGAGGCACAAATAATAAAATTCAACGTTTAAAAAGTTCGAAGTCGGCCATATTGGTGTGTCCCTTCTTTGTTTTGTGTTGTTTTGTTTACGTGACACTTGTCAAACGTTAGGCTCCCTCCACTTCCTTTACCTCCATGATAGAACCTTACTGCATCAAAAGATCCACGGCAAGAACCAGAACCAAATTTCAAGTTTCTACCTTATAGAAAATCATTAGTGAGAAATAGTATAAACAAAGAACATTACTGTATTATGCTATTTTAATTCTGTACCTATGGAAATTTCAGTGGAATGTAAAGACACTTTTTTTTGTAACAATGGCTGAAGGACTTTGGTCAATGGTCCTTTGTAATATTATTACAATAAATTTCCTTTCTCTCTCTGGAAACATCTTAATTGATTTGTAGTTTTGTGTTCAACTAACATGACACACATGATGAAAAAATTCATCTGATTCATTTCCAAAATATACACTTTTGAATATGAATAATTCTTCAAAGAACAGTACTGAAAGATGTGAAAAATAAGTAATAGAGTGCCTAAACTATTGTCTTCTTTTGGTTGGTGTATACACAAATAAATTGATTTGAATTCAAACTTGCCCTGATCAAAATCGAGAAAGTTTGCTTGGGTCACTTTGCATTTTTGGTATACAGATGGGTCACTGAAGGAGGAGTCATAGGCATAGTCTCAAATACAGGGAATCAGTGCTTTTGAGAAAAACAAACTGAAATTCAAAGAAAAAAGGGTAAATATCTAGTTTACCGCCCAGTTACCGATTTTCAAAATATTTGGCATATCGTTTCCTTATGATGTTGTGATGCCACAGTTTCAATTTGAGCACTGGCAAATCAATGTTTCCCGAGAAAATCGAAAAATAATATCTATAAATCGTTCATAATTCAGGTGTGAATTTTTTTTTAGTGAAAAATGAGTTTTTTTTGGGTGATTCACACTCTCAAAAATACTTGGCACTGTTCCTATCTTAGCTAACCTAACCTAACCTAACCTGACCAAACCTACATATAAGTAGTTGCCACTGTTCCTACCTTAGCTAAAGCTAGGTTACATAAGGTTAGGTTAGGTTAGCTAAGATAGGAACAGTGCCAAGTATTTTTGAGAGTGTGAATCACCCAAAAAACACTCATTTTTCACTAAAAAAAAATTTCACACCTGAATTATGAACGATTTATAGATATTATTTTTCGATTTTCTCGGGAAATATTGATTTGCCAGTGCTCAAATTGAAACTGTGGCATCACAACATCATAAGGAAACAATATCCCAAATATTATAAAAATCGGTAACTGGGCGTTAAACTAAATATTTACCGAAAAAAGTACCCAAGTCTAAATAGTACCAAGATGCCAGAGCGAGTTTCGAACGTGCCAGAAGACTTATTATTTTCTTGTTGTACTCACATGAGCTATTGAATGAAAATTGTGAACCCTAGATAAAACAGTGATCTCCCAAGAAAGTTTACGTATTTCTTCATCAGTGTATGAGGTATGTGAATCCAAATAAGGTGATATTTCAAAAACGTGTATTTCTGCATCTTCTTGAATCTCATAATCAGCCAGGGACTTGTCATCGTCGTTCAATATGCAACCTCGATAGATAAATTCTGAAAATGATACAAGAATAGTATAATGGATAGAAATAAAAACCAAAAGTCATGCCTACCCAAGGATTCACGATCCTTATTTATTAAATTAACAACATTTTTTTTTAAATCTGCTATCTTCCCTTCAGATCTTATGTCGTCAATTTTAATACGATTCAATTTGCAATCGATCCAAGCACAAAGGTACATTTTGAAATATATTATAATTGAGGAGAAACGAAATTCAGTGTTTATATTTTCACGAATATTAAATATTGGACAAAAAATTTTTAGAGATGTCACTTATTGACGTTTTATGTCAATAGTGTCGCCACAGAAAACCGTAAAATCAGATTATCTGTGACGATCACAAATTATGATAAAACATTGTTTAAACAAAAATTATAGCATTGTTGGAAGGTAAAAATCGTTGCTCTCAAGCACAAACAATGGTTAATGGTTATGGTGTGTTGTACTTGTGTGTAACTTATTTTTTAGAGTGATTGTAGGTATAATATATTTCTATGATTAGATGTGTGTTTTTCTTTGCGCCATCTATCAGAATTTTATAGCAAGGCCAGGAATTATTCCTACAGATAACTGTATTTACGAATCAAGGGTAGGCTGCGCCCTCTATATCACCCTTGTTTATGTAACTCTAGTTGTCCAATGAAGTGTAGTTCGGGGAGTTAGCTCACAGAGGGAGCTGTGGTTTAGATATGCCCATTCATAAATTCAATTTGAATTTCACCACGAATACGTTGCGCGCGAATTAAGAAAGTCAAATCTTGCCAAATAGTAAACGAAGATGGGGATATATAAAAAAGAAGAGAAAATAGTGAAGTTGACCAAAACTCCCTCTGTGAGCTAACTCCCCGAACTACACTTCATTGGACAACTAGAGTTACATAAACAAGGATATCACGTACTACTCCTCAGATCAATAAAAGAAAAGTTTTTTTATTATGGTTATGGTATGTTGTGTGTAAATTTTACTCTAGAGTGATTTTAGGTATAATATATTTCTCAAATTTCCATCTTATTTATATTATCATATATTTTTAGAATTAAGGCAAGTACTCTCTTGCGTATATCAGAAGAAATAGAAACAATCTTTATGAATGAGAAAGCCTGCACATACTATGTGCCATATTGCCCTGGGGGAAAAGACAAAAAATCATATGGACCTAAGGGTAAATTATGGTCTAGGTACGTTAATGTGAAGACAGCATTGCGTCAAGCGAACACATTGAAGAAACTCAATATTCAACCAACTTTCGAGGACAACAATGAAGAAAAGCACGAAGAAGAGAATGAACATTTGGAATATTTGAAAGTTGCCACTGAACCATACTCAAGAATCTTAGATTCGTGGCAAAAGACATGCAAAATAAGAAGACGACTGTATTTAAATAGCAACCTGGAGACTATCTTTAATGATTTTCCATGTTTAAAATTGAATAGTGGAATAGAGTTAGTGAGTATTATTGTATTGATTTTATTCAACGAAGGTATCTTTTATATCCATATTACCTACATTATATTAACATTTTCAGATAGAATCAGATTTTAATAAACGATTCCCAGAAAAGGCAGATGCAATTTATACTTCTTGGCCAAAAATTTCTGCTGCAATTTTAAAAGAAGTTAAAGAAAGGAATATAAGTTTGGGACAAACTCAGTATCAAGGTATCAATTTCTCATACTTTTGAATTGTGCTTTATCGTTTTATCTTATCAAGAATGGGAAAGGGTCTTAATACTCACTTCATGAAAAATTTTCATTCTTGGCTAACATGTTTAGGCTACTTCAGTAGCCATCTTTAGAGATAACTATAAGAACATACCTATCACTTAAAAAACAATGATAAGTTGTCTGAAGAAATGGTGAATTGAAAATCTGAAATCTAGCATAATATTTTTTTTCTTTTCCTAAAACCTTGAAAAGTATATCAAATAATATTATTTGATTGACAAAATTGAATTTGAAGATGCTTTTTCAGAAGGGTTTCAGTTTTTTAAACTTTTAGGAAAAGAAAAATTATGTTAGATTTCAGACTTTTAATTCACCATTTGTTCAGACAACTTATTGTTTTTGTGGTGATGGACTCTCACATGGGATTTTGACAATTGATTAATGTTGTGACTGGATTTCAGTGATGCCTAATTATTTTTTGTTCATATTTAGATAATAGTCTTCATGTCCTTCTGACCCTTCCGTATCTGTTTTCTACAACAACGATCAAGAAAGCCAGAAACAAGGGGGATATTTGGAGACCAACAAGGTGTGAAGTGCAAGAAGGCTTTTTTATGCATGTTTCAGTAAGTGTCTTAGTTAAAATTATTGTTCAACTTTCAATTGTGATATTCAAGAGCAATATTGTTTCAGAACTTCGACGAATTATTGGAACGAAATGCCAATAGGAGGAGGAAGCATGAAGAATATGGACTTCCTGTGCAGCCTATAGCTTCTGTAGTTGGACCACTAGAACAGCCAGATGCATTTTACATTATAGTTAATGAGCACACCTTCAAACTTGATACAAGTATCAGAACTTTGGAACTGCTCTACAAATTATTTCATGCACTCGATTTGGAGTATCCGGTAGAAAGTGAGGCCATTTGGATTTTTATACAAGAACTTGTTTATGATACAAGGTCAGTCAAAAAAAATCCATCTAGTTCTGCTGTTATCAGTGATATCAAGTATCATTTAGATTAATCAACTTTAACATTATACAAGTGAGGTATATTCATTGCAACTTCAAGAAATTGGTAATCATTATGCCTAAGTGTAACTTTTGCTCCAAATGTTTCACAAATGTAAATTTTCTGATAATGCACATGAAAACTTTTCATAGGTGCCAAGAAATTGGTAAATTTATTTGTGGTGAAAGTCAATGTGGAAGACCTTTTCCAAATTTAAAAGCGTTTAGGAAGCACTACAAAAGTCATATTAGTATTCCTGATGATGATAGTTCAGTAGCTGCTTTAGTATCCCCATCTAATTCAGTTTGCACAGCTTCTTCCTCAAAAATTGAAAATAAGAATAAATTGGACCTTCAAGTTGAAACAAGAGATAGTACTGAAAATTTGTTACAGGAATTCAAAAAACTGCTGACAGAAAATAGTGTTCGTTTTATAACAAGCCTGTATAATGAAAAAACGTTTTGTAGAAAGGATATTGATAAAATTATGTCCGTTGTCAAAAATTTGCTCACTGGTCCAATAACGATGTTCAAGGATCATGTGTTGAATTATGTTGCTTCTAATATGCTTTCTGAAGAGGCACATTTCAACTTACGAAACTATTTCGAAGAATTTGAAAATTTATTTGAGTCATTTGATACAGAGCATTTGCGTTTCAAATATTTAACTGAGTTAGGTTATTATGTTCCCCCCGAACAGTTTGTGATAGGTCAAAAGTTGGAATCTAAATCAAACTCAGCACCAACTCCAAAAAATTATACTTTAGAGTTTATACGTTTGAGGAAAGTTCTTAAAAATTTTTTATCTTTGCCAAATGTTTTAGATGAAATCATTGACTACATTCAAGAATTAAATCGTGAACATTTTATTCATAACATTATTCAAACTAATATTTGGAAAAACAAAATTTCTCATTTTGTGAATACTAGCATTATAGTACTTCCTTTAATCCTTTATCAGGATGATTTTGAATGTGGCAACCCTCTTGGGTCACATGCCGGAATACACAAAATAGGTGCAATTTATTGTACTATAGGATGTTTACCACCTATGGTCCGTGCACATATAGATAACATATTTCTGGCACTTCTGTACCACTCTTCAGATTTTAAAGAATTTGGAGAGGGCGTGATTTTTTCTAAAGTAATTGACGAATTGAATTACTTATTTGATACAGGTATCCAAATAGATTTAGGTAATAGAAAGTACGAGATCCATTTCTGTGTTGCTCTTTTTGTAGGTGACAATTTGGCTTTAAACACAGTTTTAGGGTTTCAGCAAAGTTTTGTGTCCAACTCTTTTTGTAGATTCTGTAAGTTGAACCGTTTAGAAACTCAAAAGGCTGTAAAAGAAGATATCGCATCTTTAAGAACTCTACAAAATTATACTCAAGATGTTTCTATGAATGCACCATTTTTAACAGGTATAAAATATCGGACTTCTCTCAATAATATAAAATGTTTCAATGTGGTTGACAATTTTTCCACAGACATTGCGCATGACATATATGAAGGTGTGGGGGTACAAATAATGAGTTGCCTATTACACCAATATATTTTCATTGACAAATTTTTTTCGTTAGATATTTTGAATCAAAAGATTGCTTACTTCAATTTTAGTCCAAATCACAACAAGCCACCCCTAATTTCATTGGATCAAGTAAAGAAAAAATTACTAAAAATGTCAGCCTCTGAAATGAAGCATTTTATTTTAAATGCTGGATTAATTTTTGGCAGTTTAGTACCACAAAATAATCCTCATTGGGAATTATATACGTTACTGCGAAGAATACTGAGTATTATTTTAGCAAAATACATTACACCAGATATGCCACAAAAGTTATCAGCATTAATCGAAAGGTTTCTTACATTACACTTGAATCATTTTTCGTCAACATTGAAACCCAAATGCCATTTTCTAACTCATTATCCGAATATTATGAATGAAATCGGACCACTTGTACAAGCATCTACCCTAAGATACGAGTCAAAACATCGGCAATTTAAATTAGCAGCAACTGTCGTTATGTCTAGAAAAAATATAACTCATACTTTGGCAATAAAACATCAGCTTGATTTTTCCTATAGATTCACTTGTCACAAAGGTTTCAATGTCGCTGTGAAAATCACGAGTATTGGAAATGCTGGGAAAAGTTTTTTTGAAATTGTTCCTGATTTGGAAGAAATCAAGAATGTAGATCAGGATAAGGATGTTGAATCTTTCAGTGGTGATCTTGAAGAAGCATCAAGAGTCTCAGTCAATTCAAAAGTTTTTCATTTGAATGACGTTATCCTGATTTGCAAAGAACCAAAACCGATATTTGGAAAAATAATTAATTTAATAATTAACAAAAATAAAAATATTTGTTTCATTTGTTCTAGAGTACACATTATCAGATTTGATGAACATTCATTTTCTTGGGAAGTTGATTGGACAAATGAAAGATGTATTGCTTTTTTACATAAGCTAGAAATTGTGGACACTATATCTGTAATTCAGAAAAACAAACAAAAATTTTTAACAATTTTTTGAATTTGCAATGAAAACTAATTATAATGCAAAATAGTTTTTTTAGTGTTATGTAAGTGAAGCCAAAGAGTTATTAATTTCGTTTGAGTACACATTTTTTTAGTATTATATATATATAAGTGAAGCCAAAGAATTATTACTTTCGTTTTTTTGTTGATTTTGTACCTGATATGTACTATATATAGTTGATGTTCATATATTGGAATGTGTTTTTATATTTGATGATGGAAAATTATACTACATATACTATTCACATCGCAGTTTTCTTGTTAATCCTTTATCCAGTATGAAGAAATTATATATTTCTAACTGTCTCAAATTTTTTTATTATAATGAAAATATTTTATTGGCAATAAAACGAAACTATTGAAGGGAAAACTTATTACAGCGAACAATAGAATTTTTATTATTCACAATAACATAACATATTTCCTACAATAAAATGGATAATATTTAAAAAAAAAATTGCTGTAGCAACAAAAATATTTATCAATACAAAGAAAATTTTTTTTGTGGTAAGAAAATATTTTATTATGCATACAAATGGTTTTTGTTGTGGCAATAAAAATAATTTATAATTATAGAGAATATTTTTTTGTGGTTAGAAAATATTTTATTGTGCATAAAAACTATGAGACTTACTTATTAAATATTTTTTAAGCATAATAAAATATTTTTATTACCATAAAAAAATATTTTGCTGTAGCAGATATAACTTCTTATTGCACCTACAATATGTTTTTATTGTGTTAGGTATGTGAATTCCAGTAAAATTATTCTTAATGCTAATAAAATCTTTTTAGCAAAACGCTTTTTATTGCAGTAGCAAAGTATCTGCATAGGGGCCTATTTAAAGCAGAATTTTTATTAAGGTAATGCAATTTTTCATTGTGGTGAATAGAAATTTCTCTCAGTGTAGAATAATATTCATTGTATCTTGGGTCAAATTCCTTGAAATAGCATCGAAATGATGTTCTCAGAAAGCTTTCATTTATATTGGGAAACGGTCATTTGAGGTTAAAGATTTATCAAAATATACTTCATTCGGATCATTCATTAATTTATCTTTTCTATTTAAACTCCTTGAACGCAGGTTCTGATTAAGAATATGGCAATTAAAATTTGAAGATCCTGAAAGTTACTCAGAGTGAAAAGTGTTTATTTCTAACTCTGAGGAAAGTTACATATTGATTTAAGTCTAGTCTTTGAGGAATCAAACCTTTCCTTAATTTTCAAATAATCGTTACTTCTCTAATAATTACTATGTGTGGGTAGACATTATTTGGGAGTGTTCATGAAATACTCATTATATTAGTTTATTTTTCAAAACGATAAAGTTTGTTTTCGAAGCAAATATCATATCACGAAATATCGTCGAATTTTTTATTTTCTCTAATAAATAAAATCAATTTTTTTCGATTTTTCCAGAAATTTCGACAGGTGAATCACAATTCTCTCCTTAGGAACTAACTTCTTTACCTACTGCAAAATTAGTCACTTCATTCAAAATTCTTATCATAAAAAACCCCCATCGGAAAGTCATTACGAATACAGTAAGGGAAGTACCTGTTCGATTCAAGAGACCTCACAGTTCATGAATGGCTATTTTTTGGACTCAATACGAACCTCAGAAGACATGTTGAAGGAGGTTGTTTTTTGCCTTATACAGGGTGTCCCAAAACTTGACGTCAATCCGGAACCGGGTGAAAAGGCAAGTAATGCTGGTTGTCAGAAAAATATAAAAAAAAATCTAAATTGCATGATTTTAAAATAATGAGCATTTAAAAAAACACGCAAAATTCCACACCCTGTGACAGTCTTTTCGCTCCTGTTGCCACAAATATCAACTTTTTCCAATTTTTTTTTGCTGTGTAACCTTGAATAATGCTTGTCTAAACTGTAATCAAAATTTGGAATCCTTACTAAATGCGCCAACTTTTGACAAACATGCCAAACTAGCGTAGTACATTTTTTTTTCAATACAGTCAGTTGAAACTAGCAATTGTTTATTTTGAATTTTTTTCTGAGAAGCAAGCCCTATTTTTATGAAACCTAGAGCAGCTGGTATCCAAATTTTGATTACAGTTTAGACAAGCATTATTCTAGGTTACACTGCAAAAAAGAAAGTTGGAAAAAGTTGATATTTGTGGCAACAGGAGCGAAAAGACTGTCACAGGGTGTGGAATTTTGCGTGTTTTTTTTAAATGCCCATTATTTTAAAATCATGCAACTTAGATTTTTTTTATATTTTTCTGACAACCAGCATTACTTCCTTTTTCACCCGGTTCCGGGTTGACGTCGAGTTTTGGGACACCCTGTATAAACCGCCCCAACTAAACAGATATTCATTTCGAAGTTCGATTTCGAAGAGTGACTTTGCCTTAGTCTTGAGACTTCTACAACAAGTTATCGAAATTCAGTTTTACACCAGTGAAGTGAAGTTTTATACTTTTTCAAAGCGAATATTTTCAAATAGTAAATTTGATTTAGATTTTGTGACGTCTTCAAGTAATCGAAATTCAGTTGGACACCAGTACAGTGAATATTTCAAAGCATGTAAGTACACCTTTTATATTATTTGTTTAACTTTTGACGAATCAAATTGTATTGATCATACCAATAAATGTTGGTCTTCATTAATTTTATTTACTTGTTCGAAATGTGCGGAAATATTTCTTGGATAGAAGAATATTACTGCATTATTATTTGGTTTTCTTCAGTGAATTGTATGTGTCCTGTTTTATTCAATTCGTTTTAATAGGATTTCGGAAATTTGCAATACCTATAACTATAGTTTTCGTTCGTAATTCAAAGTTAACCAATTCCCAAAATTTCAAGGTGACAGGATTCCTGACAAAAATATTTTTGGAATACATTCGCCCCTGCCGCCTCCAACGCCACTCACAACGCCTTCGCACGGCTGGAGAGCTGTTCCCAAGTTCCACAATTTCCTATATTATGCATAAAAAATAATTTTTTTAATCGTGGAGTTCACAGAAGGCAGAAACAAAATATTGCTGAAATTTATTGCTAAAGGTACCCTTCAGTGAATTGCATCTATTCTGTTTTATTCAATTCGTTTTCATAGGATTTCGAAAATTTGCAATATCTATAACTATAGTTTTCGTTCGTAATTCAAATTTAATTTCTTGATTTTTTCATCTTTACAAAGATATATGTATATAATCATCAGTCTGTTCTTTTGATCATTTCATGAATGTGCAAAATATCGCGAAGATATTGTAGAAATGGTTAGTTGATATTCTCAGAGCAGTGGTTCACCCAAACATCACGAAATATCTTTTCACTATTCTCATTCTATTTTGTGAATGTAAATACAGTCATTCGAATCACATTTTCAATACGATCACTATTCGCTTTCATACTATGTTATGAATGTAATATATTTTTCGAGATATGGCTCTACAAAATTTCTGGTTCATCAAACAATAAGCATATGTATTTCACAATATTAACACCATACATTATTTCTGCATATGATACAAGGGCACAGGGCACAGAGAATAAACTTCTGTCCTCTCGATTCCCGTATAAGTGTAGTGTTTGTATGTTAGAATTTGTTCGCAGAATAAGCTGACATATTCATATCGAAGACAATTTTTCCATTGAAACAAAATTTCTTTTTCTTTCATTCGATTTATCTTGGTATTGCAACAACATAAGTATTAAGATATAAAGATATCACCTCTGTTCCACAAAACACAGTCACTTTCAAAATTCACCTCAAAATTCTCAACGTATATTGTGGAAGACAATTATTGACTGTGATATTAACCACATTTTTCGTGAAATATTTGAGATTCGGATTTAAAATATCGATGCTTTTTTGCCAAAGTAACGTAAGTGACATTTTTGGTGAAAATCATGTTTTTTCATTAACCTAAAACTTTTATTGTTAAGAAGGTACTGCCAAAGTGTAGTAAGCCTAGAATTACTGTAATCCCTAAATCTCAACTATTTTGAAAACGTATGTCCAGAATTGTTTTAATCATACCCGTCAAAGAAACCAAAGTTCAACACTATTTTCACCATAATAATATGAATAACGGAAAGCGTTTATTTCTAACTCTGAGGAAAGTAACATATTGATTTAAGTCTAGTCTTTCAGGAATTGAACCTTTCCTTAATTTTCAAATAATCGTTACTTCTCTAATAATTACTATGTGTGGATAGACAAGTTTTTTTTCGAAGCAAATATCATATCACGAAATATCGTCGAATATTTGATTCTCTCTAATAAATGAAATCAAATTTTTTCGATTTTTCGAGAAATTTCGACAGGTGAATCACAATTTCTCTCCTTAGGAACTAACTTCTTTACCTACTGCAAAATTAGTCACTTCATTCAAAATTCTTATCATAAAAAACCCCCATCGGAAAGTCATTACGAATACAGTAAGGGAAGTACCTGTTCGATTCAAGAGACCTCACAGTTCATGAATGGCTATTTTTTGGACTCAATACGAACCTCAGAAGACATGTTGAAGGAGGTTGTTTTTTGCCTTATACAGGGTGTCCCAAAACTCGACGTCAATCCGGAACCGGGTGAAAAGGCAAGTAATGCTGGTTGTCAGAAAAATATAAAAAAAAATCTAAATTGCATGATTTTAAAATAATGAGCATTTAAAAAAACACGCAAAATTCCACACCCTGTGACAGTCTTTTCGCTCCTGTTGCCACAAATATTAACTTTTTCCAATTTTTTTTTGCTGTGTAACCTTGAATAATGCTTGTCTAAACTGTAATCAAA